>CM051509.1:10237344-15037344 GCA_028015205.1 Mytilisepta virgata | reverse complement strand
TATGTCAGAATAATGGGAAAATGTAAGCATATGGGGGTAAGCGTCAATGAGACAACATCTCGAAGAATTATAATTATATGGGTAACATTGAAAGAGCTGTGACTGCAACACAGGTTAACAAATAGAAATCGAATGAGAAATTTAATTCATTACGAAAACAAGAAGAACAAAAAGATAAGAAAAGAGACATGATGAAAGATTATGTTAATTAGAATGTTTGTGTTTTGTTTTTCGTTCGTTTTGGTTTGATACCATAATGATAGATGACGTCTCTTTTCGAAGCATAGATTTGAATATTATTATCATAAATTATTGTATGAAAATCCTACACTTACAGTTTTATTATTACACATGGTTATTACAATGGAAAATTCATTTCTAGTGTCAACTGGATGCAATATAAAAATAGAGAGCATGTCCTTGAGGTCAGATTTTTTTATATTGATATTACTTGAAACCCTTGGACTAATAAAGTGATATATTTTTGTTTCTGATATCAAGTTATTTATTGTAGACATTTGCAAAGTACAAGAAAAAACGAAAGTCATCTTTTCATAAAAGATGAAGATTTTAGACACATGAAAAAACTAGAAAAACTGTAAGTATACACGTACTACCCGCGTCTTAATTACAATAGTAAAGGTTGAAGGTCAGCAGTTGTGCGCAGATGCATAACGTACATAAGCAATATTATAAATCCACTTTCCATGTCATCAAGAAAACAAAGTAACATCATGGAGGTTACAAAATATAAATTTGGGATAAAAACATCTTATGGAAATGTGTCATGTCTGTAGACACGATTCAGTCCTTCCTAATACCTGTCATAACCATCATATGTATAAAAAGTAAAAAGCAATATACTAAAATTGTAATCATGAACATGTTTTTACTGGCATGTGCTGTTTTAGCACACGCCAGTTAAAACATTCAAATTAAAAGTAATATTATTCAATGGAACTAACTGTTAAATGATGGCTGATTTCCGCCATTGAAGTTCTTAAAGATACCTGAAACATAGAGAACAAAATAAATAATATATAAAAGTGCTGTACATATGCATTATGTAATTTACAATATTTCAAGGGTTCTTTTTCATATTTGTAAACATTGAGTACGATTTGCACCTAAGATACTGACGAACGGTATCAATAAAATCATTATTTTATAGTTGATTCATAAACAAGTTATATCAACTTATGGAATTTCCACTGGTCAGGTGCAAGAGCTGCCTATATTGCGGCATCTGCAGGCGAGTCTCTATCGTGGAAAGGGTATTCCTCTCCCTTAACATGGAACAGCCATTCTTCTATGGGAATCATTTACCGAGACACTCAGTGTTCTTTTACGTTAATCTTTGTCAGGATGTATATCTGTTCGGTGGAGGTAATTGATTGGTGTGTCATTGTCCACCATTACTGATATCCATTTAATTGTTGATCGATAGGGGATACAAAATTCGACGCCCGAAATGTTCAATCGAACCAGGTCAATTTAATTTCGTACTCAGATAAACTAATCATACTCCACGGCGCATTTTTCAAACAACATTTTTCATATTACGCAATTCCTCACGTGAAAGTCTAAATAGTTTTCCTGCAGAACGAACAAATATAATGTTAGGTTGTTCGACATATGTACGATATTCTTCCGTATCTTTCGACCGTTATTTGTTGGTGTTACATTTAACATACTAGTCAACAAAAGAAACGATACAGGGTAATGGATTTTTCATATATTCATAATTTCAAATAGCTGCACTAAGTAGAAAAATAGACCCGCACGTCTGATTTTCATAGTAGATTGTTTTCGCATGAAAAGCATGGATCTTGTATAGAAGGTTAGAAATAAAGAAATCCAAATTTTGAGATTTAAAAAATCACATTTTTCAATTCAAAATTTAAAAAATGAGTATTTTTATCCCATTGTGTGAATCATAATGTCTGTGTGACAAGAGATTTGAGTTTTTTTTTACTTATTTCAGCCACTGGATTTTCATTTTTAAAAATGTGTGTCGATTTTCTTCTCAATTTTCCGCAAATTTAATTTAACCCTCTTTTGGAAATTTCCCTTTTCCACCATTTCAAGTTTTATCCAAATTTCAACATGAGATGCATTAGATCACAAAATGAAGTCCTGTCCTCATACTTCAGTTGTTTTAAGGAATTACAAAGACATTTGGTTCCGAACTCGTGTATCGTTATTTTTGTTGACTACTATATTTAGATTTTGTTCTTTCATGTTATAATTGTATCGCTTGCGTAGTCTCTGTATCTGTTTTGGTTATATCCTTGCAACACTCGTGAGTTGTATAACGATTTATTTTCTGCTTTTATCTTTTAAGCCTGTCTCATTTCCAAGAATATCATAGCATTAATACCATTGATTTCATAATTAATTTAATTTTCAGATATATAGATAGGAATCAGCTTTCAGATTTCGATACTCACTTCTTCAGGCACGCTGTAAATTTATACTACATGTAAGTCATACACTTAAGACACATTTATTGAATAATTCTTTAGTTCACTTTGTGAAAAAAATGAAGAATGTAAATTTACGTCCCTAGATCGTCATGTTAAATACTCCTTAGAATATACCCCGAAAACAGCTGGATCAATTAGTCAGACAAACCCGGGAAGACAAATGAACAACCACAAGCCCAACAAATATACTCAGAAAACTAAAAAAACAATAAACAACACGAACTGCTATAAAAACCAGGGGTAAACCCAGGTGCTCCGGAAGGGTAAGCAGTTCCTGCTCCGTATACGGCACCCGTCGTGAAAGTCAATATGTTCTGCTAGACCCAGTGGAATGTACAGTGAGTATTTTAGAAGTTTGGTCTAAACTATATTCAGGTGAAAGTTACTTGCTTAATAAGGGGCTTTAGACTGATATAAAAAATCCGCAGAACACAGCCAAAGCTTTTAATGATGTTGTTTAATATCTCCTTATTCTCATTAAAGAGGTTTAGGAGCCACCAGTTTAAATAAGTAATGAAACAAATATAAATTTGTTATCAATTTCTAAACATAATTCTTTTCTTTGAAGTGTAGGAATAGTTGATGACATCATTGTGATTGCTTTTTAACAACGAAATAACCACATTCGTGCAATTTGATTTCATTTTCAAGCTGAAATGTACAAAAGCGAATACTGATGAGACGAACAGTACATATCTAAAGTAATTGTTCCATTGCTGGATCGTATTAAATTTTACAAAGAACCATCTAATTATAAAGTTATAGTGTTGAAAAAAATACTTAAAAGTATGCATATTTTTATTGGCAGAACGATGACAGAGAATTTGCTTAGTGAATTGGATTTTGATTTTTGTCAGCTATTGCCCAGCTTGAAACTTCTGTAGGTAGAATTAATTTCATTCCAAAAGAATGAGCTATTTGTTGAAAGATGGTATTTTAAAGTAATTTAAGCAAAATACGTTACCAATGCAGACCTTAAAGCATCAAGAGTTATTTTCATTTAGTTGACAATAAACCTTCTGACACTTCTTGATAAGAAACAATCGCTATACATACATGTACAGCAAGAAAGAAACAACTATTGTGTCAATTCGTTCGTTTTGTCCTGAAAGTGTTGTCTATTTCAATGATGTTAACAGGTATAAACAGAGAGGAAAACCCGACTCTTCGAATGTGGAAATTTATGCAGTTTTCAAACAAAACACTTATCGTTTATCCTCTTTGATCAATGTGAAGTAGTTATATTCAATATTTCTATTATATATTATTTAATATCAAAATAATAATACTTTTCAGTGATTTAAAATCAAACCAGATAACAAACATCTCGGAGAATTTCTTTACGGATTGCTCGACTTTGACTAATCTGTAAGTATTGCTAAATAATGTAATACTTGACATCGCCACAACAAATAATATGTAAGCGTTAGTTGACCGAGTGAAACCTCCAATTTAATTATAATCATTACATACAGATAACGAATTCAATGTGAAGTAGGCACTTGTCTGGAGACATCTTTCATTTTGTTATCATCTATCCACATCGCCAAAATTTTGGAAAGGATTATGCTATAAAACTTTAAAAGGGACAGCAACATCATCTTGAAATAAACAAATTTTTATAATATTTTGTTTTATATGGTGTTAGATAGCAACTCCTGAACCGTACCTCGCACTGTGTGTAATACGACATTTTATTTACGACGAAAACCTTTATTCCATGTTTTTTCTGAATGCTGGTTATTTTTGTTTTTTAGTGATATTGAATATAATGTATTGAGTCGAATATATGAACATACTTTTACTGGCCTCAGTAAAATACAGTTAATGTAAGTTTAAAATAGTTGACATACAGAATAAAGAAAAAAAGTATATCTATATAAACAACAAAAGGAGAACTTTTATAAATAGCAAATAAAAGATCAATGTATTCAAGAATTTCACAAAAACTGTAAAAACTAACCCAAATAACTGCAGTGTGAATTTTTAACTACTTAAAATTAGAAAAATGGGGAAGCTACAATATTTCACCCGTCAATGAAAAAAACCCAATATATATATATATATAATTATATAGTTCTATTTACCAGCTATGGGGCATTTTTAAAGCTTATATTTCCACTACTTACGCATTATATCCGTACTCAGTGTATGCAGAAATCAATATGCACGGAGAGGTAAAACCTCATCCATTAAATACTGAGGGCGACAAAATTCGACATGATGGCATAAAGCACACTTACATGTTCAAGTACAAATCCCACTTCGAAATGCTATATTTCTGTTATTACGTTTATTATTTTTGAAGGAAATTACCGAACAATAATATATCTATGATTCATCCTGAAGCATTTCGTAATGTTACAAGTTTGAGTACCCTGTAAGTATTATTAAATCATTTGCCTTAAACGAAGGTGGAGACTAATACGTTTTGCTATTTTTTCTTTTGCTTGTTTTGTAATTTTTATCGAGTTTTCATTTCATTTTTCTTATGAACCGTTAATTATACTGATCTGAGGTTTTTTTGTGATGTACGATTTCTTAGATACTGTATGCGATTTATCTGCATTTTATTTGGATGCCCGAGCAGAGTGGGATTGACAGTGCAAATAAAACATCTTTAACAATGTACAAGACGTAACATACCATTTAAAACTAAACCAAAACCCTATTGTTTATACTTAAATCTACTGTAAACGTTTTGGTTTCTTGGGCTCATTGTTTTGCAACTAAATATTGCAAGTATAATCATTCTCGTCTTCTTCGTGATACGTTTCGTCTGAGGCACACTTATGAATATTGAAAATTACAACCGTGTCGATATGGAAGGATTGCATAAAGTATCCAGAAAGCATAAAGTTGCACGTACATTGCATCAAAATTTGAATATGGAATAAGTGCAGTTTTGCAAATTTACTATAATAATATTAAATTAAAACGAAAATTTTATGCAAACCGCTAAAACAAGAAAGTCTACCCTGAATTAATGCTAAGATTGTTATAAACAATATAAAACTCAAGATTTTACTCAGGTCCAAAAAAAAGGACAAATATACCTAAGGAGCAATCAAAACAAACGTAATCTATTGGACAGACAAACCCGGGAAGACAAATGAACAACCACAAGCACAACAAATAAACACAGAAAACTACAAAACAATGAACAACACGAACTCCTATAAAAACTAGGAGTGAACCCAGGTGATCCGGAAGGGTAAGCAGTTCCTAATCCGTATACGGCACCCGTCGTGAAGTTCAACAAAGTCAATCTGGTGGAAGTCACAAATCGGTGGAGGCACATAAAGGTTACGACAGTTGGAACAGGTCCAACATCATGTTAGATATTGGAACACTGTAATGGTGAATCAATTCACGATGACGACCGGAAAATTTCCTAAGTGATGACATCAACTTTTCCTTGATAAAACCCTGGTTAAGAAGCTTTTGTGACAGCAGTAATCCTCTTTGTCGAAAGTCATGGTAACTCACGCATGCCCTTGAAAATCGGATAAGTTGAGAAACGTAGACGCCATATGCAGGCGATGCTGGTATATTGCTACTCAAGAAGGGAAAATTAACAATAGGAAAGTTGAAGTCATCACGTTTGTCATAAAGTTTTGTCTTCAAACGTCCCTCATAGTCTATTTCAAGAAACAAATCCAAATATGAAGCGGACTTTGGTGTATCTGTAGTATCCTTAATTTCAAGTTCACTGGGGTAGATAAGATGTAGAAAGTCTTGGAATTTGTCGTTATTTAACCACAACACGTCGTCTATATAACGAAAAGTGAAATTAAAGGATTGGGCTAGTTTCTTTTTGTTTTCACGTAGTAACCCTTGAATGAAGTCCGCTTCATATGAGTACAGAAACAGATCGGCGAGGAGAGGAGCACAAAATTATTCCCACCAATTTTTATTATGATTACGTGTCATTATTCTCTGATGGATAAAGGTGAAAACACCTTCTACTTCTTTGCGTATTGCCAAGTTGAATCATATTACTTCCAATGGACAATTTTGTATTATGATGTTGTAAGGAAACATGAACTTTATTAAGTGTTCTAACCAAATAAACTTTTTTAAATATCAGGTATGTGGTACTGTTTGAACTGGCTTGCCTAAACTGCTTCTTTACTAGTTCCTGTCATGTGTGTGTGAAGTGTCATTGTATTTCTCGCCTATCATTTCTGTTGAATTTATCAACTGTTTCGTGGATTGAATATGTACCATGGTTTTTGAAATTACATTTCACTTACTTGAACTTTTTTTATTTTTATCTGAGTGGTAAATGAACCTTCATAGGGTACTTTATACTTGGTGTTAGCATGATAAAAACAAATTTCAATTTGCTCAAAAGTCCAAACATTAGACGCATTAGTTCCAATATCATGAATATTAAACTAAATAAGAACTAAAGCAGAATGTTATAACAATTTACAGACATAAAAAGATAAAAGATCTGGTTTAATGCCTTAACTGATAAATAAAATAATGAATTTACATCAGTTCATTTGAGTTTATTGATGGTAAATTATGTAACAATATTGATGCCTGCACTACTCAAAAAATGTGCCCAAGGCGCACAATGTTAAAATATAAAATAATAAGAATTAGTATATATCGTTTCACATGAAGCTTCTTTTTGTAGAGTATCTTTATTATTCAATGCTATTTGAAACTTTATTTTACTCAAAGGTTAAGTTCATATTCTAAGCGAACATTTATATGATAACAATAGAATTTTTTAAAAAGATAATTTACCTTCAATTATTTTTCAGATACATTTCCAATAATCCTTTATCAACAGGAGGTTATGGGTTTTTACGTCACTGCAGGAATCTTGCTACACTGTAAGATGTATATTCCGTAACTTACTTAATTACCTAAAAATTATTTTCATGATCATAGATTAATGAACAACAAAACAATAAAAAAAAGAAAAAAAAAAAAAAAAACAATTAAGCACAGATGGATTATTTTTGCTTTCCGACAACATTTTGTAGACGACAATTGCCAGTTTTGTGGAAATGATTTCGTGATCTTGCGAAAGGACTGAAATCGGTGACAACATCACTGTTAATAATTAACATAATTGCATGCCCATACAGGAAACCTAAGCATTGATCCAGCCGTGTTTATAAACTTACATAAAATTTTCGTCCTCTTTGTAGATATATGGTAAATACAAGAGATAATGAAAGACATCCATTTATAACTAGAGATGATATTAACCCTATGGAAAAAATGCAGTATCTGTAAGTGCATTTGTAAATGTATATTTAGCACACTGCGTTTTTTGTTTCTATGTCCCGTCGAAATTTACCATCAGATCACGTCATTTCCATTGCACTATCAAAAATGTTATACATACTTTTGATTTTAACGTTGTTTTTTTAAAAAGAGAGATCGGAAACACTCTTCTATCACGTTCTCATTACACCCTCTTCTTTCATTCAACTTGTGAGGTTTGTGTAACAAACCGTGAGGAAGACCACTGGTGGTCAAATTAATAGATTGAGTATTCTTTATTCTCAGTGTTTTTACTTTTTGCAGTTTTTCACTCATTCTTAAATTTTATCTGTGGATATAACACTGCTTTGTTTGTCTTTTTAAATCATTTTTGTTTTTCAAGTTAGTCACATATAACAGATTTACTGATACAGTCACACGACAGAACTTTCTTGCAATTCCACGAATGTTACATGTACCTGAGAAACGCGAATCAATCGTAACAATATTCTATGTGTCCATTATAACAACCATCTGTTTTCTGCAATTTATGTTCGTTGTGATTATTCTTAGAATAAAACTTTTATACCAAGAACGGATGAGTAATAAATTAACTGAGTATGCATATCCTTTGCAATAAAATTCACATCATAGAATATTTTTAACGCTGATATTGTTATGAAATCAACTTTGAATTTCTATTCTATATATACATGTATTTCTTTTTTTATCTTTATAGGTATATTTCACATAACAATGTGAATGAATTAGACCCGTATCTAATTCATAATATGCCAAATTTGTTAAGGCTGTAAGTAATGATAATTTTAATTAATCTAAAGTACATGTACATATAAATAATTTGAATATACACGACATACAATCAATATATCTTTTGATTTTTCTTTTGTTTATATATTCATTTACTGTAATTTTAAAAAAGTATGCATTTGCAAAGGTTTAATGTTATTGATCTAAACCAAGTATGCATTTGGTGTTGTAATAAAATTAACTTTAAATGACTGTCATACATTTAGAAATAATATCTCGATGACGAAAAATATAATTTAGATATTTTTCAGGAGGGTCTTGTGTCGCGAGTCCCTCCATGCACGAGCTCAATTATTCATAACCTAAAGAGAGTGACAAAGGAGTTATCATGATCTATAGTTATTGTTTGGTGAGATTTGTGTTGAAATATTTTAGTTTTTTGTCATGAAATGTCATTGTATGAAAAATTAATCTTTTTGGTGCAGCTGTGATTTACGAGAGAAGTAAGTTAGCTGTTTACTCAATTGATGGTAAATCCGGGTTGTAATCTTATACGTAAGATATGAATTTATACAAGTTACATGTTTACATATATAAAGGTCGAATATTTTTTCAGTGAAATGCAGTATAACAAACTTTCTGTGATCAAAACCAATACTTTCCACAGTCATGCACGACTTTATAGAATGTAAGTAAATATTACTCATAATTTTCAATATAAAACATATTCATATTCAGATGACTGTTTTAATTATATAATGTTAAATTTATAACATTAATCAGCGGATTCGTGGAATTCGGGCATTGATATGAGCGGTTTCCATGACAAACATTCCTTTCAAACAGAAGTAAATGTAGACTAAAGCAGACATGCTCGTTATTGAAAACATGTTACAAAGGAATCGTTTTGTGGGTCATAGTCAAGATTATTATATAAGACGTAATTAAACCATAAATATTATGATCTGTTTAATACCTGTCTTTTGTAAAAACTTTGTACATGTATCTGATGTTTATAAAGCTCTAGTTCATCGCTTGCCATCAAAAGTATTCTTTTTCCCCTAGTTAAATATAGAATACCTTCATGACCTTAATTATAGGTTTACAAAACAGACAAAATTGTTTCATAGTTCATAAATTGTTCCGAAATCATTAGGCTTTATCGTTAGCTGCAATAAGTAATTGGGACTTTAATTTCAAATCAGTTCGATATATCAATTGACATTACCAATTGAAATATCAAAGCTGATGTCCATTTTAATATTTGATCGAGAAGTACATTTAGGTAATAAGAGCCTGTAGTGTCAGATAAGAACGACACATACCACAGATGTAACTTACATAAAATCCGATAATATGCCCTATTCTGTCATAGCTAAAAACAAATAAGCATGTCACCACAAACTATAAAAAAAAAACATGACTGAAAATTTGCTTATCGCGAAACGAATGATCAAATACATCTTTGTCACAAAAGTTACCAATGTAATAACAGATCTACACAGATCAATTTGATTATTCCTTTAATATTGATTCCAATAAAAATGTGTTTTGTCAGAAAAAGAAATTAAAGAAGTGATTTATCTGAAGCATGTTACCCGTCTCATATTGTTTGGGAAAAACTAAATTTGACTTTGAGACCTCAACTATGAGCTAAAGAAATCAAAACTAGGTTTTTAGGGTCTTAAACCAGCGTTTATTAGCAGTACTTTATATACAATTCAATTCAATTCTAAAATTATTTTCATGCTTACAAATTAGTCCTAAATTTCACGAAAATGTGTAATGTTTGTTTATTAACCATTCACCAGGTATCGTTTTTTTTTGGCAAAAAATTATTACATTGTTTTATCTTTAAACATTTTAAATTTCAGAATCAGTACTTAAATGTTAGTCGTACTGATAGTTAATTACCTATCAAATACGTTTATCTATTTCTATATACATGTACATGCAATTTAAACAGAAATTCAAAAGTTACCAAAACGAAAACCATTTAAGGGGAGAGCTATGCACGAAGGAGATATTCCTTAGTTTTCGAGAAATTTATCATTTTTATATCAGTAAATTTAAAGTATCGATGTCGGTCTGGTATGGAAAAACCAGAAAAACTCTCAGAATGCTTGTTATGAATAACGATTTGTCAGTAAAATTACTTTGTGCCATCTTCCATCTGCATAAATGCACAAGCCTTCAGATTTACAAAATAACCAATTACAACTCCAATGAAATATAGAAAAAAGTAACAAAAGTAAATAAAAGTCGTATCGTTGTTAAATTCACGTTTTATATAGTTTTAATAATAATCATGGATGCATAGTTATTCAAATAAAAAAATAAACGTTAATAGCAACGTAATAGTAACTATAGGGATAATCAAAGTGATCTATTTTTGGGAGATAAAGTTGAATATTAATTGCGAAATAGTATCTGAATCTATGTATGCATTAACGCGATGTTTAAGTTTCTGTATGACTTCAGACGCTTTTGTTCCATAATACTGTTCAAATTATTTCACGTGTGCATTTGGAAATCTTATATTTGCTATTAAATGTTCGAATATAACGAGAAATATGTATGTTTATTACATGTTCTATATAAGAAAAACCGGAATGTGGTTGACAGTCCACCGTCGCGAATAAAAAACACTACAGACAGACAGATCCCATTTAATAATCATTTAGGTACACGTGAAGCAAGAATAAGCTGTTGTCTCAGTTATGGTATTCCCCTTCAGTAAAACATATCATTACTAACCGCTGAAATACAATTTGAATTTTGAACAAATAACTTAAGATAAACGCTGAATGGTGTAAGGCGCAAGATATAGAGCTAGGTGAATAGATGCCACAGTGTCTCAATAATGTTTGTTGGGTTTGAATTTCGAAGAGTAAAGTTAAAAAATGTTGAGAAATGTCTCTACAGTGGTTATTTATTTTCAAAATTTGTTCGGCGGATTCCAGTTGACACTATGCAGATTATCATGTGAAACTGATCTTGGAAATATCTTACCGATTATTATAAATGTAAAATTACATCTATACGATACATAATCGTCCAGTTATTTTGGGATTGATACTCTCAGATACTTACTCTTGTACAGCATGATCATAAGAAAAACTTTTCGAATTCCTTTGAATTTCCAGATTTCTGGGACATAATAACATTTGGCTGATTGAAAAGAATGCGTTCGGAGATAATCCAAATCTCCAGAATTTGTAAGTAAAAGTATTATGATAAGCAAATAAGAGATCTTTACGAAAAAGTAGCCACTATGAAACCTAAATATTACATAAAACGAAAGTAAACAGCGCTTGTATTTGGTCTTCTTAACCCTGAAAGTTTCAATCAATAAGCCAAAAGATCACACTATACAGCATCGACGACAGGAAGATCTCTTGCATCGACGACACAATAAAGTATTACAACAATAAAGACGAAAATACCTTTTTTTATTTATGTACCTGTGTATATTATGCAAGTCTCTTGAATCATTTGTTACATTCTAGTTTAAATGCAACGCCGGTATTGGAAGGAAAACCTGGGCAGAAATGTTAAATATTATTTTATATCAATTTTGAGTCACAAGAAGGCCACACTTTGTCGATTTACGACTCATCTGTTTGGCCCAACGACTAAAATATTGACAAAAATTACCAAACCCATGACAGAGAATTGCACTAAGGAGATACTCCTCAACATTTTTTGAGCGTATGTCATAAAAATATATACCTGAAAAAGAATCAAAAATCAGAATCAGGAATAAAAAATTAAAATCCAATACTTATTGATTTCTGCTTGCGTAACTTTCAGTTGCAAAACCAAATAAAAAAAATTGACAATCAGTCAACCAACCAAACAGACAGAGCTTCGGACAAAAACAAACCATAAAAGTGCACAAAGCACAAACATAAACAGAGAGAGTCAGGACTCGCTGACCTGGAACACTAAACCGGTTTTGTGGGTACCAAAACATCCCCGTTATCTATCCTTGAGACTGAGGTTTGTCAAATATACTGCAAACGCCTGTACAGTTTGATGTATAAGGAGATGACGGCTTGCTGGAACTGCAACCATTGGTTGGAGAGTACATAATTTAGTTAGCAAAGTCAGATTGTTTTCGTTTGCTAATTAAGGAACTGACAGATTTATATGTAGCTGCTGCTATTTAAACAAAATTACTTTGATATTATGATAGTTGTGCTGATAGTTTTTGAGTAGATGAAGGAGATTTATTAATGGCAGTATATTGTGTGAAAACAAATTTGGTTACTTTGTTACACTTAAAAAAATAAAGGCAACAGAAAAAGTCAGCAATGACAGTTAGGAGGTTTAGATTTATAACTACTGTTGACTATAATTGTCTATAGCAACGGGTGAAAAACGTGAATCTTTTTGTCTTGATTTGTGTAGGAATTCTGTTTTCCATGTTTCAACTTTTCTCAGAAGTTTTTGATAAAACACCTAAAATCTGGTTTTAATTATACACAAAATGAATAATAGTACACAAAATTGGGGGCGATTTATTGGAGTTCATACTTGAAAAAAAATATTCACATTTTTTCGGATCAAGTTAAAAATACGTAGTCCTTGTGGATCGATATATGTTTAAAGGGAGTAATTCAGTTTTTGTGGCAAATAGCTTAGTGGGCCGACAGGTCGATATGTCAGCAGGTCGACATGTCGACAGGTCAGTAGGACGACAGGTCAGCAGGTTAACAGGTCGACAGCTTAGCAGACCTACAGGTCGACAGGTCAGCAGTCCAACAGGTGGACAGGTCAGAAGATCGAAAATTCAAATGAAGATATGGCAATATATTAGCAAATAAATACAGAATAAATGTAAAATTTATAAAATATAAATGCTAACTTTATTGTTCCTTGCTTGTACATGTATTTCCAAACAATTGCGCTGAAGGTTATTTCTTCATCAATGACCATTTGAATATTCACATCGATATGAAAATTCGGGATGCCAAGATTCGTTCAACAAAGTTCCAATTTTTTCGTGCAATACTCCTTTCATCTTTTAAATTTTATCCTTGGTTATTCCCAAAATATCCTCTATCTCATTTGTGCCAGTTCCATTCTGCGATTTGAACTCTTCACTGTGGTTAACCGTACGATGTACGAAACCCTCTTCTACTAACGTGTTGTACGCTGCCTAGCAGTCAGAGTGAATGGTAGCAGCTTCATGACATCAGTCTACCTGAACATTATGAGCACAAATTTAATGAACTTTCTAGCATGAATGAAGAAATCAAACTTTCACAATTCAGAATCAACCACAGGCAGAAATGATTGAAGAACTGTGGTGAAAGTTGGTCCTTAGGAACATTAATACTTAGTTGATTGACAGTTAGTCAACAGATATGAATTCATATGAATTGATATTTACTTCTTTCATTCAAAATTAAAATATAATTATTTTCTTTTAACCAGTAATATGACCAACATGCTGGCCTGTCAACCTGCTGACCTGTCCATTTGTCGATCTGTTGACAAATATATGTGTCGACCTGTCGCCCTGTTGGCCAATCAACCTGCTGACCTGTCGCCTTGCAGACGTGTCGATCTGTTGACAAGTATATATGTTTACCTGTCGACTTGTCGACTTTTCAGCCTGCCAACCTGCTGACCTGTCGACCGGTCGATCTGTTGACAAGTATATCTCTCGACCTGTTGGCCAATCAACCTGCTGTCCTACCGACTTGTCGACCTTCAGACATGTCGATCCGTTGACAAGTATATACGTTGACCTGTCGACCTGTCGACTTGTCGGCCTGCCAACCTGCTGACCGGTCAACCTGCTGATCTTTCGACCTGTCTACCTGCTGACCTGTCACCCATCTATCTGCTGACCTGTCGAACTGTCGGTCTTCTGACCGGCTTACATGTCGATCTGTCGTCTTACAGAACTGTAAATCTGTTTACAAAAATACCTGTCGACGTGTTGACCTGAAGAAATGTCTTTATTTTGGTCATTATATAATATATTATCAAATCATAGTTTGTTGAGTGGCAAATGTGAAATCTGGGTCTGTATTCTTAATCTTACAACTCGTACGCTGTTATAACTCATAAATCGCGCATTAATCCATATTGATACAGTTTTTTTCAACGGAACTTCTTAAACGTATCCTAGACTTGGGCCCATTTTTCTACATGTATTTAATTATCGTCTTAACTTCGGCCTTGTTCGTTTACTTTCAATCTTCTTCTCTGAAACAGCTTGACTAGTTGGAGTCAAACTCGGTAGGAATGGTCATTGAGTGTAAGTCTATCAGTGTTATGTATTTGGTGCGGATTAAAACATCAGCATGACCATATGGGTAACAAATATATGATTGATTGGCTAAAATTTCAGTGATCTTGTCAGGAATCAAAATTGACTTTTCTGCTGTTTATCCCCAGGAAGTTCCGTTTGATGTTTGTTTCTTTAGTGGCCGTCACTAAGGAACAAACTTTAACATCGAACCCTTTAATTGCAGATCTTGTTGGAAACCGCTAGACCAATAGTAAACAAACTTGGCATAAATGTTGATTATAAAATTGTTATCTGATGACCCAGGTGTGGTTTAATATAGGCCCCTATGACAAATTCATTAAAAGTTTTCTTGGCTGAAACCACGAAGCAAGCTGGAACCAAACCTGACTGCAATTATCCATAGGTGCAAGGTGACCTCAACAGGTGAAAAGGGTTTATCATTGAATACAATGGAAATCACTAGTCTAAGAGATCTTCCTGTATGAAAGCACTTAGCCAATTGGAACAAAACTTGTCAAAAATTTTCCTAAGGTAGTCCTCTCTCACTATTATATCTGATTATCCAGATCTGCATCAAAGATGGCTGCCAAAGGTGTGCAAAGTTTAACAAATGACCCTTTTTGAAAATTTTTAAAAACTAAACATGACAGCATTGATCCAGTGGTAATCTTTCAGAAATATATCTGATGACCCTGACACCAATCCTACAAAGAAACTAGTGCTTTAGTTTCTGTGCTGTCTTGTTCTAGGTTTGTTTCGTTTATTATAAGTTTTTTGTCTTTTAGTTATACATGTATCTTTGTCACATTTGTTTGTTGTGTTCCATTCTACTGACTTTGTCTTTTCCTTGAACTTTGAATTTGTGTACTTTTCGCTTCGGTATTCTTTTGCCAATATTTATCATAAGACTCAATAGAACAATGAACTTTAAGTACTCCATGTCTGAAACCTATGAGCGAATTGGAACCAACGAAATCGTCCTTAGGTGGTTCGAATTCTCTTTCAAAATTGTACCAGTGACTTAGAATTCCAACCCAGATAATCATAGCCAAAAACGTTCTTCTTTTGTAAGTCTGCCGATTCAGATTTAAGGGAACCTATAGTTTTGTTAAAGAAATGAAATGAGAGTATATAGCTTATGTTTGATTTCAGATATCTTGAAAACAATCCCTTGCACTGCAACTGTAGCATCCTTTCTTTTTGGAACTGGCTTTCTACTAACAAGTATATAAGATCTAACGCTATGTGCAGTAATGGAACTTATGTGACCGATTTAACATATTTTGGACTTATTAGATGCAACTGTAAGTTTTTTTATCAATGCTCAAAGGTTATTCTATTCGACATGTGGAGACTCAGTTAGATATAAGAGTACCAGTTAACATTAAAATGAATATTAAAGAATATTTTAACTAATATTCAATTTGCATTCCACGATTGGCATATTGTTTTACTATTACGTACTCATTTTTTGTATCTACTTATAAAGACTGCACAACGCAAACTGTTCATTTTCCAGACCAAATATTTTCTTTTATATTCTTTTTCGTTATCATGTTTATTGTTATCTTTTACTTTAAAAGAGGACAACAATTACCTATATTTGTTTTTTACTGGATTTACTTGAAAAAAAATTAATCCGAAAGAACAACATGAACAATCACCAATGTGTATCCTGTGATTTCGCAAACAACTATTCTGTAGATATTCCCTTAATAATTAGTAGAACCGTACCCGACATTTCAAACAAATTCATGAATATAACAATTATGTTATTAATATCTCAAGAATTTTGTGGCTGCGCATCTATATCATGTGTACTTCAGATGCATCAGGAACATTAACTCGGCCGTTTAAAAATCATTATTTCTACCAGTAAAATTAAATTGTTAACTTTTATGAATTTCGCGAATTCTTATCTTTAATTTTTTTCTTTGGTGTGTGCGTTCAACGATAGTTAATTTGTAATTGCATACGGGTAGAGCGACATTTGTTCAAAACAGATTTTTCGACCATTATTGCGTGCATGTAAATGGGGAAATACACACGGGAACTATTTCATAAAATTACATTCCCCAATGTTGAAGCATACATAATAAATGTATGTAATTATACAGCCATGAGTTTTTAACTTTGACGAAAGAAAAAGAAAACATCCTAGCTACTTCAAATATCATTTGAAATTTTATTCATCCCGCTGAATGCACTGCAACACACACACGTTTCGTGACGAAAGTACAAAACTGAAATAAGTGTTACTGATTAGCTTTTAGTACTAAAGGCGTACACTAGCGACTTCATGAGCCCAAGTTATGATGTGTTAATTACATCATAAACAGAACGTCACATTGAGACATATTTTGCTCAACAAATGAGCCAGCAGATTGCGTTGAATTATTTCGACTTGACTTTAAAAGAAAATGAATTAATGATATTCCTTACGTATTCAATTATATCAAATGGCACTCTTAGATGAGTTACATTATTTGCTTTATGCTTACACGTATTGACAATAATAATAAAATCTTTATTAAGCATCAGTTCCATTTGTGGAAGCAGAACTTCTGGAGGGTGAAAGTTTTCCAATTCCCAATTTTGATTTTGCGCCAAGTTTACAACCAGTCTTTAACTGTTTGTCAGAAGATATGAAAAATGGCTCTAATCTGTTTGATGTTTACTGGTACATAAATACAGATCTAATTACCAGCAAATTCAACCAATCAATCGATGATGAAGAATCTACAATTCTAAGAGCTGAGGAATGGATAAACACACATAGCATGAATATGCAGGTAAACACATTTTGTGTTAAAATGCAGCTCTAAGTTGGAAGGAATTTACGTTTAAGGCTAAATGACGACGAGACAAAGCACGAAAAAGTACGAAAAGGCGGCGCACATACGCTTAAATACCAGTCAAGTGCACACTCTGCATTGCAAGCGTCTCATATGTGGAAACAATTGCCACCACGTAATGTTGATCGATATTTTTAAGAAACCAATCCACAAATATTCATGAAAAATAAAAGTAAATATAGGATTTCAGTGAGGTAAGTACAAAGTATTCCACATTTGCAGTCCTGTCAAACAAAATACATTCTTGCATCTGAGTTTTTTTTATTGTAATAGCTTGGGAAATATAGTGTTTACCTTTTTTTGAATTGACTTGGAACTGTTAAAATAGAACACACATATTGTACTTTTGTCATATATTTCAACAACATTGGTGCTTGTGCTACTGTGATTGTGCAAATGCAGTTTAAACAATATTGGTTGAAATGTGTATTCAAATGCAGAGCTGGATATGTATTTCAGGTACAGTGTGCTGTCAGAATGAAGAACTCAACTGAATCAGAACCAGGCCCATTTATTTATTCTCCAACAGTTTTTGCAGGACTGGTGGTAAGCTTTAAAATGACACACATCAAAAAGGAATGTTTCGTATGGCAAACCTCTACATGCGTACTATGTTAAATTCATGATTTCAATTTTGACTTATATGAGTAAAAACTGAAAACAAGCAATAGCACCAAACTGCTCAAAGACATAATATATTGTTAAAGGAACGTCTTTTTTAAGAATCGTCGTTGAGGAAACTAAAATAAAAAAATATATTTATTAATGAGGGTGGTTAAATGTATTCACTTAAATGCGTTGACTTTTCACGTGGGTGTGTTCGTAACAAAACATCGTGTAACAACAGAAATTATTGAACATTTTATAGGAAATGTCACATGGAAGTAATGCTATGATGGCAGTAAAACGATTTGTTGTTATATTTTAGCCAGATAAATACGAGTACACGGTATTCGAAGGGGAATCTATAATCATCAGATTCACTCCTACTGTACCAGTTGGATGTATTTCATCAAATGATATCATTAGGTCACATTGTGATCAACCTGTCTATGTATTTCAACCAAAATACAGTGGCGTTTCATGTACAAATGGAGTATTTAATAGAGATGTAGTGTTTGAAGCCGAATTTTGTGGTTTGAGGATAAAGAGTTTAAACTGGACAGAGCAAAAGGAGTTAACAGTCTATGGATTTAGTGACGGAATATACAATTTTAAAGGACGAACAGCATATATTCGATTATCAACCTCATCAGTTTCTAGATTCAATACCATGTGGACAGGACTAAATATTCCCGACATAAAGGTATTTAGAAAACAAATATCAGATGACGGAATAAAGAACTAGAAGCATGCTTCATTTTAAAGGCACAAGTCAAATCATTATCTTTTTGTGGTTATTGTTGGTAAAAATATCAATTAACTTATCATGTTTATAACATAAAAAAACTTAATGCACAGGAAGAAAAGCAGATCTTGTCAGTTTTTGGTACATGTTGCATGCTTTCTTAAGTTACTTTTTGTTATCTCTGTCGTTCGCTCTTACATATCGAAGTGTTTTTCCTTTAAATGGTGCCAATGGCAATCTTTGTTTGATATAGGTTATCTTTTCTTCTTGTTGAAGATAAGACCTCTACTTTAAAATGAAAAAAGCTATAATAAAGTTATGAGTTGCTTTGATTTTTATGTCAAAATATTATCATCTTAGTCCGTTCTTGTTTGTAATAGCTATAAATGGAGTTATCCACTTTACCCTCCATAGTTGGATATAGTTTCATTATAACACAGAATAAAACTTTACCAATGACATGAATGAAGTCTCTTACTTTTATTGTTGTTATTTAATACACATTGATTTGTTTAGTTTTGTCAATTCCATATATAAACGATGAACTTGATATAGAAGATATAGACAGGTTTGTTTTTATAACATATATTTGAGGAAAGTTTTGCTGATGCTTGAACTTATCATATAGTGAACAGTGTTTGCTAATTTATTGTAACGTTTTTAATTGTGTCAAGTGTATAAAAGACATTTAAACATATCTGAAATTCCGAAACTCAAAAGAATTAATAAGTATTATCCTTTATTTGATAAGAGATGCTGTGGTTCTGTAGAGTGTAGTAAAGATGAATATAGAGGTCACTAATATGTTAACAGGAGATGCTATTGGAATTTGAAATATCATTTGTATTTCCAAAAATAGGTAACCGTTTTTGACAAGGACAGTGTCGTGGCTAACAGGTTGTGTCAAATCCATAATGATCCCCATGTAAGGACATTTGATGGAACAGTTTACGACTACATGGAAGTTGGCGAATTTATCATGTACAAGAACGACAAAGGACCATATTTGGTAAATCCAAAATACCTAATAAGGAAATTAAATTAAAATCTGTATTCCAAATAAGAATATTAAACACACCAGCTTTCTGACAAAATTTGTCTCAACAAGGAACTCCAATGACCAAGTACACAGGAAGCAAAATATATAATTTGAGTCAATTAAATTCAGATTAAAAAAAATTCTTACAACCAAATAAATTGGATCAAGAAAATGCTCTTTTATTTTAAGTTTTAAAGGTATATCGTAATTAGTCAAATATTGCCTGCCATATGTACAGACTACGGACGCCCAATTAATTCAGTAAATGGCTTAATTTGCAACAGATTTCACCAGTATAACATGAAAATTCTTTAGAAATAATTCTGCATAATTTCAAATTAATAACTAAACACACCATTGTTTTTTACCAATATTGATGAATTATAAATGCATTTTTTGTCAAATAAGACCCATAACTAGTACAAAAAACGTGAAAATGGTGTAGAGCAGATTCTATAATAGACAATCCAAACATTTACCTAAGGACACAGTTAAACAAAAGGCTATACTAAATAGTTTTAAATTTAAATCTTCAAAAGGACTGTCTGTATAAAACGGTTTATATTTTTGAAGTTTAAACCAGGGAAATCAATTATATTTGTAGGTAAATGTTTTGTTCTCATCCTGTGGTAATGGAATGATAGGTACGTCATGCAATTGTGGTGTAGCAATTAGAAGTCGAAATTCGCTTTTTGTTTTCCGAACGTGCCAATCCATATCAAAAAGTAAAATTCATCCACTTCAGCAACCAGTTATCCGGCAGTACAACTGTGATGCGAACGATATGTTTATAGAACAATCGAAAAACTCGTACAAGGTAAGTAAGAACTAACCAATACAGAAAACAACAGTAATTCCTGTAACGTTTAAAGCATATATGCAGATGTTGTTATAAGCTTTGTGCGTATTGGATTTTTAAAATATATCTTTGTCCTTTTTATAAAAACAAAACCTATACCAGAACTAAATTAGGGCATATAACTGATATATGATTTATTTTCTTTTTTTTCTCGATAATTATACGCCACTCTTCGGAGTGGGTGATATACTGGATTCACCTTGTCCGTCCGTTCAAACTGAAATTTTTCGTCACACTTATCTCTGCTTCTGTGCAACGGAATGTTTTGATATTTGGCCTGTAGCTTTATGACCATAAGTTCTATCGTCTCTTCTATTTTCAGGTCTATGAAGGAACCACTTCCTGTTTGCCGATGCTTTCACATTTTACAATACTTTATGTTTACATGAAATATTTCGTCAAACTTTTCTCGGTTTCTGTGCAACGGAATTTTTTGATATTTGACCAGCCGCTTTTTGACCATGAGTTGTATCGTCTCTCCTATTTTCAGGTCTTTCAAGGAACCAATTCCTGTTTGTAATTACTTAGAAATTATACAATACCTTATGTTTACATGATATTTTTCGTCAAACTTCTCAAGACTGTCTCCCCAATTTTCAAAATTAAAAAAGAGTGGGGGTATAATTTGCACGGCAAAACGTGCAACCTCATGTTTTACTTCCAAAATTTCTTTCTAATATTAAAACCTTTAGCTGATGAATTTACTTTGTATAATCATAATTGCGTATTTATAGGACCTGTGTTTTAAAATATATAAATAAATATGTAAATATATACAAAATTACACATGTAAATATAATGCCTATACATTGAATCATATATAATCCATACATTTTTTTGAATTATTTCATCTTTTATTATATTTGCAGATAACATTGCCTCATGGAACAGAAGTAAAATTCTCCGTGTATACCTGGTCAAGGTTTATAAGTGGAATTTCCATAAAACCTTCTGTTTACGATCTGGACGATGCACGGGGTCTGTGTGGAGTCCCAAACACAATAAAGGACAAGTCTGATGATTTCACACACCGCCAAAACTACATTTCGGAAAATGAAAAAGAATTTGGAGACTCATGGAGGTATAGATGCACCCGAGTTATAGTTCATAATTTAAACCAATGCATTTTAATTTTCACATGGTTATATTTACCTTTTACATATTTTTTTTACTTACTAAATAAAATCGAAAATATAGGAACATGTCTATAAAAAATAGAAAAAAAGATGATAGTTGCAGGCGATTTGAAAGTATGGCTCCCATGAGTAAATGATAAATAAAGCATAACAAAAAATTTTTTTTACGACAACATCCATATGTGAAATTGCCTGCTCTGGCCATATAAGTGTTCCATAATAATGAGTCTGTCTAACATTTTCCATTATTAAAAATACCAATACCTGCACAATGCTATATTTAACCCCTAATTCATGTTTAATTTATAAATTAGTTATTTCATGAATGACCGTCCGTTAATCAAAACACCATTATATATGCATAATGTTCTTAGATTATAGGTGATTAAACAAAACTGTGATAACGCATTATCATACAGACGTGAATGTTCTGGTATGATTACAACTAATTTAATTAGATGTGTCCCTTTCATCAATTAATCCAACCGCCTCGTTGATTTTGTGGTAGCTTGGTCGCATCAAGTGCGAAAACTCGCGGTTCGGTACCAGACCGGGTAACCCAATGACTTTAAAAATGAGTATTCACCGCTTATCAGCTAAGCACGAGCTTAAGAAACAAGAACAACAGCTGGTCGAATCGGAGTCAGAATAATGTCCTGTTCCTTCATGAGTTAGTACGATAAAAAGTTGGATCAGTCCTTGTGGTGTTCAAGTACAAATTATAGCATGGTTAAAATTCATATCACATGAACATTATCTTGCCTGATATGCATGTTATAATCACAGTTAAACAATAATCCATCCATTCATCCATCCAACCATCAATTCAATCCAACACTTAAAATATATCTGTGTATTAATTCTAGATGAACATTATGTTTGTGAAATACGAATCCCGTTATAAGTAAACAAACTTTTTGTTGCAGAATAACATCCAATATGACAGATGAACAGCTATTTGTTGAAACACCAACCTTTCTAGTTGTTGGCGATGGTCTACTAACTGAAGAGAACTCAACAGTACGACAATACTGTGCTTGTGAAAAGCAAGCTGGTAGCACAGATAACATAGACGATTTCTATACTTTGCACTGTAATCTAACAGATACAACAGAATTCTGCAAGGATAATTCGAAATCAAATGGAACTTCCCGAACTTCCTCTTACACCTCTTGTTATAGTACTGGATTTGAGAGTCGCAGACGCCGACGCAGAAGTACTAGTGAAAGTGACGATCATGTAGATTTTGAACCGTTAATTTATGTCGAAGATGTATATAGCAACAAAACAGTGGTATATATGTTACATGCTCTGTGTAAAATACAACATGTGTACAATTTAAAAGAAAATTCATGTTGTACCAAATGTATTTAGCTCCAGTATCCTTCCCTCTTGTATATTCCGTTACTTGTCGTTTAATGTTTTAATACATGTCCACGCATTGTCTAGTAATTTAGTTGCGTCTGCACCTTAATTCAAGAAGAATACTAAAATTGTTCGCAATTGAACTGTCAGCTTTCAGAAATTTCCTTATTTCTTCATTGTTCTTTACAGTTCTCCATAGCCATGTTCCATCTTTGAATTATGTTTTGCTTTTCAAACTATCGAACAGTTGAGTCCAGTATTTGTTAAGTGTTTACACGGAAAGTGTATTAAAGAATGCCGGCAAAGGCTATGTTTGTACAGTCATTTATATTTATGATTTATGAACAGTAATTTAATTCAAAAGGTTAACAATTACTGTATAAGTTTTAAAGGTAATTATTTAGTTTAATATTTTTCAGGAACCAGCAACATTTCGAAACGGATGGACATATGAAAAAGCATATAATGTTTGTTCGGAAGCAATTCAAAATGCTCTTCCAAGAAATCTCTACGAAAGCTATGTAGAAGTTCCAACTGAATATTTTATTGAAACTTGTGTGAAAGACACGGAGGTTAGAAACTGATTATATACATGTACACAATGTATATTTAACAAATCCGTTCAAACCCTTTATCCTGTTTTGAAATGTAAAAACATACCAAAGTACCAAATGGGTTGGGCCAAAAGAAAATTATCGGACAAAGAGATATTAAAAATTTGTTGATTTTGTCAATTACTTGATATTGATATGTCTGAGGTTCTATTGATTAGGTTTGGTGCAGATGTTAAACCTTCACTGTTTGAGCACATTGAATTTTGATATTTTGTTATGTAGACATGTTTATGCTTGCAAAAGTGTTATAAATATGATCACAACTAATGAAATGTATTAATTAAATTTGAATAGGTATCTGGGGACACTACCTTCTTAGCAGATACTGTTGCAGCTATGACCACACTAATTATAACTGAGGTTTTAAGGAATGAATCTCTGTTTTCACGAGACTCAAAAGATAATTCTAAAAGTGTGTTAGAGTATATTACGAGTCAAATGTGTCCAAATAATTGCAGTGAAAATGGGAACTGCATATCAGGTATGTGTATGTGATGTTAATGATAAATCTAACTGTACATTTATTTGATATACAGTGACTGTTAAAGTTTTCGTCTCGTGGTTTGACTCGCAGTAAACTTGATTTAGGAAATTATATGACATTTAATCCCACTTGTTTCCCTCAGATATCAGTACCTAGGATTGCTTACGGTGTTGTGGATTGGTTATATACAATATATACATTATTTCTTTGTTCATTAAAATCAGATACACAAAGGCAACCGTTATTTCGTATTTAAAAGTCAAAAGAGAGTTATATTTTCTTTGTAATAACGAATTTTAAATAGGCCTTTCCAGTTGAATATAAAATATTCACAAAGAAAAAAGTTAAACACCCCTTATATATTGAATAATAGCATTTTACCATGAATTTCAATTTAAGAGCAATTATTGATTTTAAAAAGACCATTGTTCAATTAAAAAGATGTGATCAGACCATTGACCAGTAATTAAGATATTGAGGTATCATCAAGTCACCTATGCAATATCCAAAATTCGGTATGTCCACGCTTCAGATTTGGTTATTGGAAAATGTATTCATTCTCTGTGAAGATGATACCTGATGATACAAAGACGAATATCGAAGGCTCAATATCGGCATGTGGTCAAAAGGTATGTTCTTTAGAGCTATTGGACGTCAGATGGGTTATCACTTTACTGTAGTCAGCCGGTTTGTGAGAAAACAAATCCAAACCAACTACGTGAAAGAGTTGCCAAGATCCAATAGACCACCCGTAAGATCGCAGCATAAAGACAGGGCACTGGATCGCCTGGTTAGGCGAATGCCATTTGCAACTAGTATTGTTTTAAAAAAGAGATGGTATTTAGTGCGACGTGGTTAGAACTTGAGGACCTGGCGCAGGATCCATTGATCGGAAACGATCCGGTTTCTGCTGCATGTAACAGATGAACGAATTGAGTTTGGAGAAAAGTCGGCATGTACCCTAAGGAGTATCCAACCAACTGTTTCTTACGGTGGAGGCCCATTAATGATATGGTGGTGCATCTCTCATGATTGCAAGTTGGACTTGGTGACTATACGAGGAACCTAACAGGTGATTGATACATCAGAGAAGTTCTTCAGCCAGCTGTTGTCCCCCATTTTGACAACCACCCACTAGTTGCAAAACCTGTGTCTATGGATGGCAACGCCAGGCAGCATCGTTCAAGGGCCGTAACCGCCTACCTTCAAGGTGAAGTCGTAAATTCTCTTCCATCGCCAGCCATAAGACCGGATTTGAATCCGATAGAGCATATTTTGGACATGTTAGGCCGTCGTATACAGGCAGTCGAACCTCCTATACAAAACTTACCTCAGTTGGAAGCAGCATTGTACCGGGAATGGCGACAAATACAACAGAAGAAAATCCGACGACTGACTGGAGGGATAAGACGCAGCGTTGAGGCTGTCATCCAAGCACGTGGTGATTTCACTCGATATTAAACTTGAACCATGGATGTCGTTAAGTGACTTAAAGTTGACGTTTTATCATTTTATCATTTATCATAAATTATCATTTCTGTTGATATTTGTTGTGTTTTCTTAAAGATTATCTAATGTCCTTACAAGGCACGTTTGTATTTTTGCGATTATTTGGTCCGTTATCTCATGACACTAATCGTATCATTCGTCATTTCAAAACAACTTGGGGATGCTTAATTTTTTTTCGTTGTGTATGTAAAGCTCAAATGATCTATAACAAACGTTTTTTTTTCTGTTTGCACTTTATCAACTAAAATCTGATATTAACGTGAATGCATATTTTATTTATTGAATATACAAAGAATACAATATATATAGGTAAATATATACATATTTCATTCTGTTGTAGGGATCTGTACTTGTGCAGTGGGATATGGAGGTGAAGACTGCTCTATTGACTTGTCAAACCCGCCTATAAACATAAGTCTTCCAGATAGCGGCCTCTGTAACCTTCGTACTCGGTCTTGCAGACGTACGAACATTTATGGTGATTTTCCTTCAACCACTGTTTGGAGTTACCTAAAGCATTTCAAGGTACGTAACTGACTATAAGGGTCTTTTAAGGAAAAGTTGTCATTTCATATTATCACGTTAATATTTTAAATTTCTGTTGAGATGTGTAAAGAAAAAACTTAATATTGATATGAAATATATTACCTGACCTCAGAGTCATTCTACTTATCTTCATTTAGAATGTAGTCACAATCATGACAATGTTTCAATACATATCTTACAAATGAAATGTACAAAATGTATAAGCAGAGAGAAGGCATGTCTAGTGGCTCAAATATCGGAACCTTTAAAGTTTTATTACAGCGGTCACGGTTTTCAAAATAGTCTTTGCCTTCGTACACATTTTGAAATGCGATAAATTAAATGTTTTGAGTTTCACGTAAATCGCCAATACATGTATATCTGTACTTGCACAAAAATCAATTTAACAACTGAGGGAAGCTTAGAGGTATACAATCAATGCTGAACTGTTTATTTATTGATTTTTTTTTTACCGTTCCTTTTCCCGTTGTTAGCTATTAATAAGGTCTCTTCTGATATTAAAAACTATTAAATAAGGAAAAACTAAATATGATTTGAAAAAGACGCATCCCTTTCGGTATTCTTAGTTTTAATTCGTTTTCGTTTGCATTTGACAAATGCCCTTTTCAATCTCTAACATTTAAATTAAATCCCAAAAATGTACTCATGGTATGCATTTCTTTTTTTTTTACATTTGGGATTAAAGCCTTAAAACCCCCTCTAGTGGAACTGGGCATTTTAAACAGTACTATAGATAGCAAACATATATAAATACAAGTTTCAATATTCACTATTTGGATATATAATTGTTTTTAGATAGAGGATAATATCATAGTTAATACATCAGAAGAAACAATCGGTCTGGCAGAGTATCGGAACATGTTCATGGTCACAGTAACTTTTCCGTATTCAAGGAGAAAAAGATCTGCAAATAAAAGAACAGCGGTTGACGGTTATGAGATCAGTCTTTCAAATGATGGGGTTAACTACGGAGACTCGGTGACAATAATCATCTTCCATGACGTTTGTTTCTCCTGCAACTTTACGTCAGAGTCATTCTATTGCATCGACTTGGTATGTTGTAATGATAATGTTAAACTATTTTCAGTTTATTTTCTTGCCAGTAAAATCTCTGGAAACAATTCTGTGAGGCGTGAATACACCTCTCAAGTCATATAAAATGAAACTTGTCTTTCTTAATTTTACCCCTGAGATCAATGAAACCATTAGAAACATTTTACTGACATTCAATATGAACTGCCATTATATTTATACGGTTTCATATAATTGGATAGTTGCATAGAAGTTCCAAACAAAAGCAGGGAATCAGTGTATGTTCCTTAAGTTTCTTTTTGATTTCTTTTCCATTTAATGACCAAAACAAGGGTAGAAGTGATACATGTAAGAATTGGGTTATATTCAAATATGCTGGACAGCAAAATAAAAAAAGAAAATATTTCTATTCAAAATACATGTATGTGTGTGGAGTAATATACAACTTAAACATAAGTCAAATTTATAAATGGATTTTCTGTATGAATGATGTTTGTCGGGTATTTTAGAACATATGGACCCCCCGCCTCTCATGGGACCTGATTTTCAATTAAAAATTTGAAAACGAAATCCTCATGATATTCGGGCATTGATGTGGGTACAAAAGGCCAGTATCAGTCATGAAAACCGAATCGATACAACGTTTGAGTCCACAGCAAATCAACAGGCCATAGGAAGATTGCATTCTGGGCAAGGCGTAAGGTTTATTGCTAATAACTTAAACTCCCCTCGGGGGGGGGGGGGGGCACTTCCTATATACAAGGTGATAGGACGTGCCGCTGGAATAGGTCACCTTTTCAAGCTTGAAAATATGTGAATAGGTCGGGAAAACTATCATAAATATATCATAAGGTCAATAAAGTACACATTACTTGTTACACGAAAAGCCCTGTATTTTTGGCTCAGATTTTTCATCAGATTTTTTCCTTAGATTTTTTCACAGGGGACACAGCCGAAATCTGAGCGTCATTTTCTCTCGAGCATTTTCTCTTTTATTCCGGAATGTGGTTCCCGTTATTTGTTAATTCTTCGTCTATTATGTCTCTGGTTGTTCCTGTTTGTTTTTATCCACACATTTTTCCTCTTCGACACTTTGGTATACACCGCACAGTCAACCAATATTAATATGGGAAAAGGTTACATTTTTACCTATGCAATATATGAAAAGGTATACATTTTAAAAATTTTAATTATATGAAAAGGGTGGGGTTACAGAGCCCCAGCGGCACCCCCTATCAATTAAGTATATAAGTGGCCCCCCGAGCTTAAACTGTAGTGTGCGGAACATTGAGCGTCTGCCTGTACGCTGAAATACAACTAACAGCACCGATAATCGTCCACACATCAGTCGATCACAGGTTACCACACCACTCCAGAACAGGTTCCTGATACGCCAACATCTGCAAAATCGGTGCTACAGAAACTGCTCGACAGACTGTTGGAACTCATCAAATTATTGCTGATACTCTTCGCCGTCGACTGGCTGCCAATAACATGAAATATCACCGTCCTGCAAGAGGACCTGTCCTGAAACATCGGCTCCGCAGACAATGGGCTTTTCAGCGACAAAAATGGCGTAATCATCAGTGGCGTAACGGCATCTTCTGTGATAAAAGCCGATATTGCATCTCCGTCGCAGATGGCAGGATAAGACTTTGGCGAAGACAAGGAGAACGTTTTGCCGACAACTGCACCATAGAAAGGGATGCTTGGGAAGGTCCGAGCATCATGGTATGGTTGGTCCAATTGTCTTCCAGAATCTTGTTCCAGAGCTAGGCAATGGAGTGACAGCTTATCGTAACATTTATCTGGCCAGTTCGAAATCCCGATCTAAACCCGATTGAACATCTGTGGGACGAGATTCAGCAACGATTGAATGCAAAGCAGCCAAGGCCGACATTTACAGCTGATTTTACAACAGTGTTTCGGGTTTGGGCGGATATTCCTGTGCAATGCCTGATCAAATCCTTGCATTGCAGATGTGTAGCTGTAATCAATGCTGGTGGTGGAAATACCAGCTAATAACAGAAGTGCCATAAAACACTAAAATTATGTGATACTTGTGTTAACACGACATTCAATAGATTGTCATAAACCGCAGTCATTGATTCTTACGTAATTTCAAAATAAATTTCTGTAAGATTGTAATTAGTTGCCACGTTTGTTTGCTGTTAATAGCATTCATTGTATCATTTGTGCATATCCTGATTTGGTTTAAGCCCTCCATAATGTTACATTTATTCTTCTTAGCTTCTATCGGAAAGTGTACTTTTATATATTTTATTTTATATGGAACGAATTATTAGTTATTGACAAAAAGAATTATCAATTTCTGAAATTAGAGTGAACGATTGTGCTCAAATGAAAAAGATTTATATAAATTAAAACAAATCAGTTTCCGCATATAGTGAACACAAATGGGGAATATTTGTCAGTAAGTTTTTAGAATAAAAAAAGATAACCATTAATAAATATAAAAAGAACGATCTGGAAAATACTCCTGAAATTCATTTTCTTATGAACGTATGTATTCTATTTTTGAATTGATCAATATTTTAGGGCACTTGCTATGAAACAGATAATGCAGCAAAAGGTACAGTAACGTTAACATTTCTTTATTAATTACTTTTTGAATATATATATTAGGCCAAAATCTTATAACTAAATGAAATTTTCATACTTCAAATGGTGATTATTATGGTAATTTACAATACAATAACTAAGTTCACGTATTTGCACTACATATTTTAGCTTTAGATGATGCAACATTCACTTATTTTATATAGATTATAACTACGATTTATGTAAACAGATGCATTTCCAGCAGGTAGACAGAAATAAGAAATAATTTTGTGAAGATAATGATTTTAGATACTTAAAGGAAATAAACAGATACAAAGCTGGAGTTGCTTTCTGATGTAAATGCAAGTGACTGATCTCCTTAACAAAATCACTTAATATTTTTCTGTGAAATGCTAAGAATGATCAGTGAATATTTTATCACAGAATAGGAATAATCTATTCTTAGTTAACTACTGGCTAGTTAAAACTTTGTTTTTAAATTTGAAATTTATTTGATAAACAAGGCAAAACTTCATTTTGTTAACTACTCAAAGACAATAATATTTTACAATTTTAGTGCCAGATACCAACATAATAATGATAGCTGTTGGCACATCTACATGTGTATTGCTTTTAATTGTGATAGCTGTAATTATCAAGCAGATGTGTTTGGGATCAAAAAGAAGGCAAGTCTAAGCAAACAGACAAAATGTTGTTCTTTTCTGAGATACACGGACGTATATTTTTTCTCACACCTAATATAGAAAATCGGGACATCTGTAGAAATAAATATTAATGATATAAAGAGCAAAAGTAACAGGTAACCCAAAATGAAAGAAACAATAAAAGATAAGCACGAACATAAAAGTGAATTTTAACAAGCGTCTCCTAAATTTATATTTGCAAACAATCACATTCGGTATTCGGGACAAAAGTAACACTCAGTGTAAAAAATATGAATGCAAATTGCTTTGTTTGTGACAAATATATACAATGCACGTCTTTTACACGAATATCCGTCCCATAGCAAAGTCTTTCTTAATTTTTGATTTCATTTCAAATTTTCAATAATTTAATTCAATATATATTTACATTTTTAATAGTAAAGTGTTTGGAATGGACCACACAGAAAATAAAAATATGCCAAACAACAAGGACAAAATGGAAGAATTCTGGTTCACAAGATCGAATACCATAAGTGACCTTGAATTTGAAATCGATGAATTTCAAAATGTTCCGCCTAAAGTGGAGATTCTCCAAAGATTTACATCTTAAGAAAGTTCATAATTCTTAGGAGGATTGTTGTATCAATTAACACTTGTTCTGTTTTGAGGAAGACTTAAAAGTTACTTACAATCCTCATAATTGTCAATTTTAGTAATACATGTAAGACATTGTTAGTATATTAAGGACTTTTTCTGAATTATTGTATTAAAAATCTGCTGCTGTCACCATTTAACGCAAAATCCAAATATTGTTAATAAATAATTTTCCTTTCGCATAATTTTTATATACTTAACCATCGAATATTCTGTCTTTTTCGAATTATTATATACATACTACCCTCTTTAGATATCATTTATATGATTATCTTTCCTAAAATTTTGAACCAATTTTTATGAAAGAACTAAATGCTTTTTGTATATATATTTTTTATGGCAGCAGCTTTTTCTGGATCTGTGTTTTTTTTTTTTGGCTGAAAAAAGTTGTGTCTTTTTTTTCCTTTTTGTATGTAATTTTGTAGAATCTTTTCGTTTAAGTATTTCTTGTGGCTATGGTGTAGATTTTTCTTGTATCAATCTTATTAATTTAACTTGCACATAACTTCAACGACGTTGTATATTGTTATACGCAGGTATGTTAAGGCTGTTTTTCAATGGGGAGGTAACTCTTGGTGCGCTTATGAATATTTATTAGTAATGGCGTGACGACAATGTCGGCGTCTTCTGTCTTGGAAGCGTGAAAATTTACGATATTATTTATTGAACGGTTATTTTTGCGTGACTTTTGATATCATATGATGAACCTGAATTATATATAAGTAGTAGGGAGTGAGCATTTTTATGCACCCCCAAAAACGCAAGGCCCGAAGGCCCAAGATGGCGACCGGTATTACGTTGTCGGAAAGTCTATTTATAGATAGGGGTTACCTAATGCACTATTAAAATAAATAATCCCCATCACAGAAAGTTTAACATAGCACAAGATATATAACCAAAGCCAAACTTTGAAGGTATTTGTCACAATGTATATGTTAAAAACATGTCATAATCCCTTCGAACAACAAACGGAAACAAATCGATGATCAAGTTAGAGAAAAATGTTAAATCCTCCGAAATAGGAGACCTTTACCATACTCAAACCTATTTCTAAATAATTTACTGGTTTTTAAGTGGGTAATAAAATTTAATTGAAAGACTGAGATGATTTAACCAGTGAAACAAAGAAGACACTTCTTTATCAAAAGTGGTATATTCATTTCTACAAGTAAAAAACTAGGTAAAAACTATAAAAGAATGTTGCAACAAGGGACATGTAACCCGATTATGACGTTTGCAATGCATCCCGTCACAACAAGAAGACGCAAAATCATAACCTAATATGGTCGTTAATCCCTTGTACACAGATCCTTTTTAGGAGGCAAGATTTGTTAATCCTGATTATGACGACGCATATGCAGTGAATTGCGTCAAATTTCGACCGATGGAAATGCAGTATATACATTTGAACCTTACATAACTGACAAATTAATCGGATTATAATGCACTGGATTGCGACATTTTTCAACCAATAAAAAACATGCAGAAGGACGCTAATAATTAACCGATGCATGTATCTTTCTCATTTTCGACCAATGAAAAGATTGGTTTTCGATCGTATATAAAGAGAGGCACACCCAAATACAACTCATTACATAAAACTCAATCGAGATGGGAACACCACGTTGTAATTTAGAACTTGGAAACAACAGATACATCAAAGCAGTAGAATGGAACGGTGTAATGAGAATCGATATCAGACAGTACGACGACAAAATCCAGGGAAAGATGCCAACAAAAAAGGGAATAAGTCTCCCCCTCCATAGATGGAAGATGTTGGTAGACAGCTTGGAGTTTTTAGATCAGGCCCTAGAGGAAAAGAGAGATTATAAAAGTCATTTGGGACGTAATGTCTATGCCTCTGTACAACCTAACAGCGTTTGCGTAGATTTAAGACAATACTGGTTACCACCTAACGAAGCAGAAGTCGTACCAACCAAGAAAGGAATAACTTTAAGACCAGAGGAATATACCAAATTAAAAGATGTTGCAAGCATTATCGGTGACTTTGTTCCAGAACTTAGTTCCGTTGTACCGTGCCCCTACAATTCAGATCACATGAATCAGTTGGGTTTCCTATCCTGTCCAGAATGCAACCCGGACAATTTTACAGAATGGTGATTTTTTGACTCAATATTAATTGTGTAAATTATGACAAATGTTACTGAAATGTGTATTTATTTGTTTATTACCAATAAATGTGATACATGTAAACCGATTTGTGTCTTTTTTAGTATATCACAAATCAACAATTGTATGTAACTGTTCCTGTAAAGAAACTGCTTAACAACCCTTAAACATTACAGAATACAAATCTTTGACTCTAAATACACTAATCCTGTTGTAACATATACATCACAAACAATTGTACGTATCCTATCCTGTGACGAAACTGTTTGATACCCCTTAAATCAACAAACAGATACATCACAGATCAAGGTATTAAACAAAACTTCGACTCAATAAAATAATGAGAAATAATTGTCGACATTGTTGTAAAAAACCATTATATTTTATCGACGATATTTAGGATTCACCACACTTTATCCAAGAAACAAAAAATATTCAACACCTAACAGATTATGATGTAGTACGGCCAGTCACATTATACGTCATTTAAAAAAAAAAAAAAACAAACAAAAAACCTAACCAAATAAGGATACACAAGGATAATCCGATTAAGATGTAAAACGTAGCAAATTTACATTGCGGTATTTTTTTTTTAACCAATGAAACTTTAATTAATGAGCACACCTTAAAATAATATACACCATAAAAGGAGATTATCATGATGTTAAACACTGCATCATTTTTCAACCAATAGGTTTAGAGATTAAAGATAATAATAAATCACTTACACACCTTCACTTGTCATTTTTCACAACGATAGTTGAAGAAGTCAGGACGGGATTTAACATATCTACAGTACGTATAATCCAAACAAACATTGCTATACAAACATTTATTTAAATTCCCCTTTTTAATATTATATATACACTGTTTTTTCAGTTCATTTTATAGGCCTCCTCTTCTTTGTGTGTACCCTGAAAATAAATTATTTAAAATCAAACTAAATTTTACGTAATATAGTTACAATACTTATTGCCGCTTATTAATTATTATTGCTAAGAGTAAATAAAAACTGCACGAAGAAGATAAATAGTATTGGTATACTTGTATCAATAATATGTTTAATGAATTTAATTTAGATATTGATAACTATTCCAATATAAACAAAGCATTTAAAAGTATAAAATATCCCATGAAAACACAGTTTAATGAAACTGTTACTGGATAATATGTAAACAAACTTAAAGAAAAATTTCATCATTTACTGATAAATCAAAATTTTTTTGTATATAGCAAACTTAAATCAAATAAAGATTTCGAAAAATATTTATCAGAATTTTAATTTAAAATGATCTGAACGCAATGGTGTTGGTATCTGTATGACACAATCAATCCCTGTCGTTATATGTAAAATTTCGAGGAATTTTGAACATGTTGTTATTTATAAATCTTAAAACTAGTGTACTTACAAAACTATATTGGGTTTCATTTCCACTATCCTCTAACCCCTCCTCCTCTTCCCATTGAATATTCTGCAAAATACAATCAACTTTACAATGTACATACAACGAAAATCGACTTTTCATTTGGATATCACATGTAAGATTATTTGTAACCAGAAATATTTGATATTATGGACAAATTATAATTGTATTGCTTCAGACAATTTTAACCTACAAAATACCTACATGAATGGATATATTGTCTAACCAATAAGATAATCCCATACATGAAAATAGATCCCAAAAAATGTGATCTATGAAAAATAGATGGGTAAAATGAAAATTACATTGTGTAAATAATAGTGTACTTACATCACAACTTGACACCCAAGATGGAGTGTCTTCAATATTTTCTTCCCACTCTATGGTCTGAAAAAAAATTAAAATTAAATTAGAAATATGTGCCACAGAAAAAAATCTTTATTTTAAAGTTGAAGTAGAATGCAAAATAGATCGTTTAACAATGATACTTATAAGTTAGTATACTTACATCAGAACTTCCGGTTTCATTACCACTCTCGTATAGTAATGAATCTTCTTGATCATCTTCTTGATCATCTTCTTCCTCTGGTATATTCTGTAAAATAACACCAATTTCAGAATGCACATATGTGTGATGTGTAGAAACTAAATTTACAGTAACTTATGCAATTAGTTATTATAAACAAAAACCTTTTCAAACTTCACATTAAATTTATCAAAAAAAAAAAACAAAAAAAACTTACATTAGAATCCTCAAAATTTAGTCTTCTTCTGACTGGACTGTTGAACTGCAATAAAATGTAAATCACAGTAATCATTTAATATTACTCATATTACATTTTAGAAGTGAAGATATTAAAAGTAAATCATATCTAACTATCCATTTTTCTCATTTACATATTAAAATAACAAAATGACTGAACAAATTATCAAGAGTCGAAATCAAAAGGTAAAAAGACAGTAGTAGGTGCAAATCCAACGAAAAAAAAAAAAAAAAAAAAAAAAAAAAAAAAAAAAAAAAAAAAAAAAAAAAAAAAAAAGTATCTTTCAATAAAGATATAGTACTTACATCAAGACTGTCATCCAGTTGTTGGTTCTGAAAAATATAAGAATTTTCATATATTCTAAGTCAATCGTTCTTGGTGATATATTTGAAATTTTATAGTTAAGATATTGTAACTAAATTATCACATTTAACTATCCTAAAACATAAAAAAAGCGTACTTACATTGTTTCCAATTCCATCAATTGGAGAAATGTCTCCAAAATCCAGCCTTCTTCTGGATATAGGGTTGTACTGAAAAGAAAAAAAATAATAATAAAAATGATTATAATAAATAAAAAATAAAACACCATTTTAAATAAATAAATAAAAAATAAAACACCATTAAAAAAAAAAAAATAACAGAAATAAATATTTTTTTTTTTTTTTTTTTTAATCGTCATTTCAAAGATTTTAAACGTTTGTAAACATCAAAGATATACTTACGATGATTGGAGTAGATTCCATTGTCGTTGCAGTCTTAACGAAACAATAATAATGAAATGTAGAAAATGGTAGATGTATATCAGTATCTAATCATTATCCTTTTCGAGTAGATTAAATAGATCAGTAAAAATCCTAGTTTGATATGCGATCACGTGTCTCATGTCCTGGATAAGAATTAACATCATCATCCTCCCGTACATCCTTCAAGTAAAGGGTAAAGCAACAAACTCCATCATTTTACAAGATGGCTTTGTCTGTAGAGGCAAAACAACACATAGTTGAAAGACACTTCTTACCGATTAAAAACGCTTCACATTTCATCAAACCTGATTCCTGGGTTTGGGATACAATACATGAATGTCTGGAGGACCCCGACGACGTTAAACCCTCAGGACCCAACAGAAGTAAATACTATAAACTATTTGATGACTCGATAGGACGATTTATGAATTTTGACGGGTCTACAAAAGAAGTCTACACCGTCGTGGTGATAGTGGAGTGGAATCGAGGAGGAAAAAAAAAAAACGTTATCACAAGTTACCCAGACCACAGCTATCCTCATAGGGGACCAGAACATTACAGGCAGTTAAATGAAAGGAATCCTTTCAAATAAAAAACCATACCAATGGCTCTTTTTTTAAGGGCCTCAAAATCAATTCAAAGTAGTTTTACATGTATAAACCCTAGTCCCTTTTACTTTTCTTCTGACAACTCTGTTCTATTCCGTCTTCCACTCGCTATCTTCTCTACGTTTGTGTATTTCCCTCTATCCTCCATTAGCTTTTTTACCCTATGCAAGGAAGAGACCTACAGAGTGGTTGTGTCTGTAAAGACAGGTCCTAAAAAGATTCCAAGGCGCATTGAACAAAGTTTATTATCAGTATACATTCTAATATACATCTTTTTTCAAAAATCAGATTACAGAAATAAAAGTCCTACCATTATGTTCCTTTATTCTTTAAAGAATATCATAACCGAATACAAAATTATATTGTTACTTTCAATGCACTTAATACAAGGGTCTTTCATTTTTTTACAGGGATTTCAACATGCATCTATGTAACGTTTGCGGTAAAGTGTTTACCCATAAAAAAGATCTCCAAAGACATAAAGATTCTGTCCATGGATCAAACGTATTTACTTGTACGAAATGTCTAAAAAGTTTCAATAGGAAGGACAACTACCAGAAGCACAATCGTAAATGCAAGATTCCGTGCAAATATTGCGACTCAACGTTTGAAAGCATGGGTGACCTGCATCATCATATGTCTCGACATTCAGACCAAAAATATGAATGTTTGAGATGTGAAAAGAGATACAATGCCAAAAGAGATTTAAGAAAACACCAACAAAAATGCAATACAACGGTAATATTTTAGTATCGTACTATTGTTTAAAAAACAGATTAAGTTGTCAATTAAGTTGTACGGGACAACAGGATTAAATTGTCATTTACACACAAACGATACAAAACACACACATCATGTTATTTCACTAAACAGAGGATTAAGTTGTAAGTATAACGATCAAACGATTAAGGTGTTCAAAGGGAAATAATTCATGTTACATAATTAAATAAGACAAACAGAGTTTCCTCCCCAGCTATACTAACAAAATGAACCATTTACTATTTCAATTTTTTATTTTTCTATTTATAAAATAAACGTACAAACAGATTACATTGTCAATAAAGGATTGTTAAGGGGATTTTTATAGAATTGACTCAGAGTTATCTATGTACTCGTCAGGTATGCCAAGAAAATTATCCAGCCCAACCACCAGAATCACCACAACCAGGACCCAGTTCTCAGGTATGCCATCAAAATGAACGAGCCCAAGCACCAGAATCACCACAACCGGGACCCAGTTCTTACAAATGTAGACGCTGTACTGCCCAGTTTCCAGACAGACGTCAACTGTATCTTCACGGCATGCAACAACATTATCAAAGAGGAGCCGGAACAGTACAAGCTAGACCTTGGGCTGACGGACAGGCTCCATGGGAAGCAGACAACGACGAGGCTTTGAAAACTGTTTACGAGGCCAACACTCCAATCATTTTAGAGAATCACCAGGAGAGTTCAGTTTCGTCTAGCTATAATATACCACTTACCAACGATTTTACCGTCCCACAATTGATGGAACAAGCACAACACATCTACGAGCGACAAGGACACGCCTTTCGCTTAAATCTAGAGTTTGGCTTGATTCTGCGGCACACAGAAACCGGTGAATACAGATATTTCAGAGCTTTTGCCAATGAATCACTCTTTCAGCGTCCCATTTATATTTCACGCCGTAAAGACCTCAACCGACTGAAATTACGTTTGGAACGATTCAATGTCACAGATTACATTTTGAGGCAAAGACCGGATACTAAATGGAAACCTTACCTAATTACCAACGTTCGGTTTGTTTTATATCATTTGAACTATCCCTTGGGTAACCCCGATCAGTTACCAGAATACATTTTGAAATCCACATCCATCGTTGCTCTAGATAAATCACGCAATGGTAAACACATATATAAAGATCACTTGTGCGCTTTCCGTTGTTTAGCCGTGCATCATGGTCATTTTAAAGGTAACTTGGAAACACACACCAAAACGCTGTATGATAAATGGCTCCAGTTTACCCAAAACAAACACATAGACGTACCTATCGACCCGAAACAATACCAGGGACTACCACTCCACCATATGGCTTATTTTGAAATTTGTTTCCACATCAATGTCAATGTGTATCATCTGAGAGACGACGGTATAGCACTCACCGTGTACAAATCCCGGTGTCGTTACGACCAGACCATGCACGTGAACCAGTACGATCATCATTTGTCATACATTTCAAACTTGTCGGCGTATACACAAAAATACCAATGCGGTACCTGCGATCGTCATTTCACAAGAATAAACAACATGAAACGACACCAACTCAAATGTACGGGTCAGACCGTCTACAATTTCAAAGGTGGATTTCATTCCAACCCCAAAAATATTTTCGACAAATTGGAAGAACAAGGTATTCATGTTCAAGAACGATTATACCCGTGGTTTATCGTGTATGATTTTGAAGCCATGCTGATACCGATCCAAGAGTCCAATTCCGCAAAACTGACCTGGACCCAGCGCCATCATCCCATAAGCGTCAGTGTCAGCAGCAATGTCGACGGATTCACCGACCCACACTGTATCGTCGATCCCGACATTCGATCACTGGTCAGACGAATGGTAGACTATATGGCCGAAATCTCCTTGAAATCGTATGAGTTGGCTCAACAAAAATTTGCTGATGCTTTCGATCAACTGGAAGTCTCCATTCAGAATCCGTACCGTGCCCTCCTTGAAGACGACGAGGATTACAGACTGGATGCCTTCCTCGACGATGACGAGTTACTTGAAGAGAATGAAGAGGAGAAAAACGTATTTAAAAAACTCAAGAAAGAACTCGATGCTTATTGTCGGCAGACCGTCGTCCTGGGATTTAATTCGGCAAAATATGACATGAATCTCATCAAAACACATTTGGCTAAATCATTACACATGCACGAACCAGGCAAAACGTTCACGGTCAAACGGAACAACAGCTACGCCTGTTTGGCTAACGAAAATTTTAAGTTTTTAGATATAACCTCATACTTGGCTCCCGGGTTTAGCTATGCAAAATTTTTAAAAGCTTATGACGTCACAGAAAACAAAGGTTTCTTTCCGTATGAGTGGTTCGACAGCGTAGACAAGTTACATCATCGTACACTTCCGTCCCACGAAGATTTTTACAGTTCTACGAAAGATGCCAACATCTTACCAGAAGACTACGACTATTGCCAACACGTCTGGTACTCGAACGGTATGTCGACCTTCCAAGATTTTCTGGTATGGTACAACAATCTCGATGTGGGACCCTTTGTCAAAGCCGTGGAAAACTTGCAAAAATTTTATTTCGAGCGTGAGATTGATCTCTTCAAAACAGGCATCTCCGTACCCGGACTTGCACGTCGGATGCTCTTCGACACCGGGCGAAGGTCCGGTGCCTCGTTTGCCTTGTTTGACGAAGCCAACAGCGATCTGTATTTTACGATCAAGCAGAACTTGATCGGTGGTCCGTCCATCATTTTCAATCGTCACCACGAAGTGGGACAGACATTCATTCGCAACGACTTCACCAGACCTTGTCAGAAAATCGTCGGATTTGATGCAAATGCCTTGTATCTATATTGTATCGACCAGGACATGCCGACGGGTCCCTTCGTTCGGCGACGATTGGAGAATGGATTCAAACCCGAAAAACGAGATAAATATGTTCTGATGTATGATTGGATGGAGTATCTGAATCATTCCCAAGGTCTGGCCATTCGACATAAACTAAACACCGGTAAAGAAAAAAAGATCGGTCCATATCCGGTCGACGGGTATGACGCCAACACTAATACCGTCTACCAATTTCACGGTTGTTACTGGCACGGTCACGATTGTTGGATGACAAGAAGCGTCAAAGACCAGAAATGGCGCGAGAGCCGCCAGGCCAAGTACGACAAGACCGTGAAAACCACGACATTAATACAGACACAAGGATATACGGTTGTGGAGAAATGGGAGTGTCAATTCCGAAATGACATACGAATAAACCAGCGTCTAAAGTCATTCTGCAACGCCAGAAAACCACCGACACCGCAAAGGGCTGTGACAGAAAACGAAATTCTAGAGGGCGTAGCAAGCGGTCAACTCTTCGGCATGGTGGAATGTGACATAAGGGTACCCGAAGAATGGCCGTCTTACTTTCAACACCCGACCGTGACACCGTACGAATATTTCGAAGAGATGTCACCTTTGTTTTGTACCACTGACGTTCCTTTCGAAGTCATCGGCGAACACATGCAAGATCACGTCCGACGTTTCGAGTTGTCGCAGAAACCTCGTCGACTGTTGGTGGGAGGTATGCGTGCACGTCAGATGTTGATAGCCACTCCGCTCTTGAAATGGTACCTGGAACATGGTATGGTTATCACCAAGATATATCAAGTGGTGGAATTTACGCCGCAGCGTTGTTTCAGGGATTTCGTCAAAGAAGTCAGCGACAATCGACGACTGGGAGACGCCGACCCCGACAAGGCTATTATTGCCGATACATCCAAGCTAGTTGGCAACAGTGCCTATGGTGGAACCATCATGGACCAGGAAAAGTTTCAGTCCGTGACGTATGTTCAAGGGGAAGGTCAGGTCATGATAGAAGTCAACAAACCTCAATTCAAAAAGTCGACGACATTGCTGGAAGACGAAGAGTATTTCGAAGTCGAAAAATCAAAGGAACAACTGGACATTAATCTACCCATCCAAATCGGGTATTTCATTTTACAGTACGGAAAATTGCGGATGTTACAATTTTATTATGATTTTCTAGACGTTTACGTCGACAGACGTAATTTCCAATACTGTGAGATGGATACAGATAGTGCTTATTTAGCTCTAGCCGGGCCAGATCTCGCCTCCGTCATCAGACCAGAGATGAGAGAGTCATACCAGCGTGCACTGACTGGATGTTGCCAAGACACTTACGAACCCGAATGGATACCTCGCACTTGCTGCACCAAGCACGCCAAGTTCGACAAGAGGACCCCCGGACTGTTTAAAGTAGAGTATGACGGTGACGTCATGATCGGCCTCTGTTCGAAAACGTACATCGTTCAAAAGACAAAAACCGTTCATACAACCAGCACAGCGATGACGGCTTTCAAACTGTTAAGACGTGCCAAGAAGCTCCCGGTGAAGAGACTGGTGCAACGTTCGAGACAGTTCCGTGAAGTCAAGTTTAGTTCAAAGGGTATCACCAAAAGACGAGTCAAGGCACCAATGACCATCTTCCGTTATGTTCTGAATACTCAAAAAGTGGCACACGGTACATTGAAAGGATTTAGAGCTCGTGATAATGGAGTAATGACATACCATCAGAAAAGGAATGGATTCTCTTATTTTTATTGCAAAAGACGAGTCTTGGACGATGGTGTATCGACTGTTCCGCTGGACTTGGAACTATGTCCAATAAGAAAGGAGGAACCGATGGAAGTCGAGGATTCAGAAGAACCGATGGAAGTCGATCAACCTGATACAGCGATGGAATTAGATGACAACGATCGATACTTGATTCATCTTTTGGAAACTAACTTTGAATGAGATTTACAAAACTGTATTGAAATTTGATTGAACAAATATGAGAAATGAATGAAATGAAAGTGTTCAAAAATGCTATGTAAATAACATAGAACAGTGACCTTTTTCATTGTGTATTATTTTTCAGCATCCATTTTTCAATTTGTATGAATTTTTAAAGTGTGAAATGTGTATTGTTTATTCTTTTTGTGATGGTTCCCATACATATCCTATAGTGAAAATAGTCACTCCAAATAGATCGGTTGGTCAATTTTAAGCTAGCAAAAATTGTATTGTATTGAAATTTGAATGAATAAAAATGAGAAATGAATGAAATGAAAGTGTTCAAAAATGCTATGTAAATAACATAGAACAGTGACCTTTTTCATTGTGTGTTATTTTTTTCTGCATCCATTTTTCAGTTTGTATGAATTTTTAAAGTGTGAAATGTGTATTGTTTATACTTTTTGTGATGGTTCCCATACATATACTATAGTGAAAATAGTCACTCCAAATAGACCGGTTGGTCAATTTTAAGCTAGCAAAAATTGTATTGTATTGAAATTTGAATGAATAAAAATGAGAAATGAATGAAATGAAAGTGTTCAAAAATGCTATGTAAATAACATAGAACAGTGACCTTTTTCATTGTGTGTTATTTTTTTTTCTGCATCCATTTTTCAGTTTGTATGAATTTTTTAAAGTGTGAAATGTGTATTGTTTATACTTTTTGTGTTAAATAAATGTTTACATCTCCAATCGTATTTTTCCTTGAACAGATAACAAACTCGATAGATTTAAGATACATATTTTATTGAAACAAATACATATTCAAAGCGTAATCCATGTTTTAGTGTCATTGTTAGTCGGTTTGCCGGGTGGTCCCAACTTAGGTAACTTCATCTTTTTCTTGGTTCCCTCTCCGGTCTGTGTCTTTTTCTGGTCAGATAACAGTTTCTGATATCGGTCGTAAGGCACAAGGATCATTTTTTCCATATCTGCACAAGCCGTACGACACCGGTAGTTCCCTTTTGGAGCACTCTAAGTCTTTCTTTTCTCGTGGATGACTTTCGTCCCAAGATGTTTATAATCTTTTTATATTGCCTGAGTTTGGTTCTGTCCGAGGGTGTCAGTACGATCGTTCCTTTGATGACGTTATGGGCTATTTCACTCAAAGCCTTCAGTTGTAATTTATCCACAGTCTTCAACAAAGCTGTTCTCTGATCTTTCTTGGCCGTACGCAACAGTTCTAGAAAGTGAATTTGTTCCTCAATCAGTCGACTCATGTTTTCACGTCGGGTTTGTTTGTCGTCCTCTTATGGCTGACGTACACGATGGTGTATTCCCCCGGAAACACGTGACTTCTCAAACGATAGGTGTCGTCTGAATTTGGCGCCATGTCTACCACCAAGTACCCAAACGAACTTGCATTGGAGTCTGTGTATGCTTCTATGAGTAGTTTAGATCGTCCTGGATAGAGTTGTCGTCCTAGCGTGGCAATCTGGGAAACGTCTCTGACGTTTTTCATCAACACCAAGTAAGTGGTATTTAAGGCTATGGTTCTCGATCTGGCTCCCTGCACGTACAAGTTCTGAGTGAGAAACACGACGCTCAGTCTTCTGTGATGACATCCCTGTGTAAACAATAACTCCATATCGACGTCGCTCACGACTCGATGCATCAGGTCGTCCAAGACGATCATTCGATGAGTTCTTTTCGTGGTAAACTCTTCCACAATCTCCATGGAGGGTAATCCCTTGTGAAAGACGATATTAGGGATGGTCTTTTCCATTTCGTCGAATAAAGGTTGATGTATGCCAAAACAATACAGGATCTCCTCCGGTGGTTCTTCTGAAAACATTTCTTGCAGGTGTTTCAATAATCTGTACACGAAACGTGTCTTCCCACTACCAGTCTGACCCGTCACGCAGATACTGGAACACGGTAAAAATGGAAACACCATGGTAGATGATGTCTCCCGTCTTCTTTTATTCTTATGGTTTCTCGACCTTCAGTGATGGATTGGGTAGGGCGTAACCTATGGCGCTGCTCAATAACGTTATCCATAACTCCGACTTGCCATTTTGTAGCGACAGGTTGACGATCGATGTCACGATGATGAGATACACCACAATCATCTGACAGAAATACACGATTTCCGATTTGGGTAGTTTCTTTCCCATCAGTTGCCAACTTTCGCTGTGTGTACTGTTTTCGCGGTCCATGGTTATCTATCTTTGGGTGTATTGTCCTCTTATAGAGCTCAACACTTTTCGATCGTTCCGGTGTAGGTGGATGGTGTTAAAGTCTTTTACGATGTTACGGTAAGATCGATTGGCGTATCTGGCTTTCACAAAGTACACACAATAGGCTCCACACGTGCTGCTGTCCGCCGGTTGGATCCTGTCTGATGTGTAGAGATACCGAGTTCCGTTGATCTCCAGGACTCGTTTAAAGTGAAGGTTGTATTTTCCGGGTCTGTTCCCCAGTGAATCGAAAAACTCGCAAGGTCCTTGAACGGGAAAATGGAACACGGTCCAGTGTTTTCCAGGGTGATCACAGGGATCGGTGTTGACGACGTATGTTCTCGGTCTTCTTCCTATGAGCAGTGGTAATTCGTCTACACACGTTACAACAACGGGATAACCTTCCAACAATCTTTCCAATTCCAAGTTGTTCATTGTAGCAGAACGCTGCGGGATTGGTCTATGTGCATGATCCTGGGAAATTTCCCGTACATGAGTACAGTGACGCTCTCTGGTAAAGGTGTTCCGAATCTGAGTTCCAATCTACAGTCTCCTCTTCGTTTGGCGTTGAAGTCGATCACGTCGTCAACGTTTAAAACAAACAGCGAGTAGCCTCCCCCGTAGTCCAGCATAGACACGTCGATGTCGCTTTTGAATGTCGTCAGCGTTCTATAGGCTTCCACGTAATTTTTCCCTGGAAAGTTGGGTTGTAACGGCTTGGCTGGATACGATTGACCGTCTACGTACAAGGCGAGGAAGTTGCAGTCGAACGATTGGAAATTAAAGGGTGATCTCTTATAGTCTCCGTTAAAGGCTGCACTGCTCAAAAATCCCACAATCAGCTGTGATGGGATGTCACCCTGGAACATGTTATTTTCACTGTAACTGTACTCCCCTTTGGAGATTGAGGCGATCTTGAAGTGACTGTGGACGAATGGATACATGGCTGTCGCTTCTCCCAGTAACTTTGCATGAGCCATCAACACTCCGGCATTGGGTTTCTGTACACACAACTTGAAAATGACATCCAATATCTGTACCTTGTAGGCTGCTCCGTCATCGCTCGACATCAGGCGGAAAGTGTTTTTACTCGGCCAAAACTTCAAGGCCAGTCCTACTCCATTGACGATGAGTCTATTTTGTTGAAAGAGGTCTAGATGGAGGGGTCCTTCCAATTCCAAGATGCGACTCTCTGACGTATACATGGAACGACGGTAAAGTCCCGAATTACTTCCGGTTTGCACGTCACTGTCGTCGTGATGTCCAGCTGTGTCTTTTATGAACAGTTGAGAGTTTAATAGCACAGTTTGATTGGCTCCCGTCTGTAGTAATGTATCGATGTAAGCCTTGAACGGATAATTGGTCCCCATCTGTGCCATCGCCGTCTGCTGGAGGGAGCAATCCACTTGTGAAAAAATGGAATGCAGCGGTAGGTTAGCCAAACCCGCGTTGGCGTCTTTTTCGATAGGATGTCCATTGTTGTCGACGATTCGCATTTTGACCTTCAGACTGCTTCTACCAAGATCCATATATCCTGCTGATAGGGGTGGAATCAAAAAGTCCAAGGGCGTTTCTCCATTGACTTGACTAATTGGTCGATATTCGACCCATTCTCTTCTCTGGATACCGGTGTTGGAAGGTGGTGGCGTAAACAGCGCGAGTTCGTCTTGGTGATTCTCTTCAAAGTGATTCATGATTCGTCCAATTGGTTGAAAGATCGCTTGCGCTTCTTCCCTCTTATACCTTTCTGTCTCGCTACTTCAGATTTAACCATCTCCAGATTCTGTGCCACGGGGGTCACTAATTCCACTTTCGGTGTCGCAGAACGGGAACCGCTACCCACGATGTAACGTCCCTTGTGATCTGGTCTAACTCTTCCTTCAGACACGTCGGCGAAGTGTTGTTCCCATTTCTTGTGGTCTGGAACGTAAGGTATCCAACGTCTGTTTTTGTGATCGTAGACTTCTATCGACCCCATCCTCTTCTGCGGCAGTGAAGTGTACAAAACAGTCGATTTATTTTGAATCGACAGGGTAGCATGCGATCGTCTCTTATAAATATTCGCAGCCGTCTCAACTCGAGTTGCTGTTGACGAATGCTGACGTAATGAGGTGTCAGGAATTCCACGTCTACGTTGTCATCGTCCGAGTTTTGGATTGTACGTAATAACGGTAGGAACGTATTTCTGGTGTATGATTCCTCTATCAGGTCCGAGCAAATGTAGAATCGATCCGTTAGTCGCTCGGTGTGTGAATTGTAGGTGATTTCTGTTAGTGCACATTCCCATTTCCCTGTCAGTACATATGTCTTTGGTAAATCGATCACAAAGTCACCGGCGTGGTTGTCGACATTGGTAGACAGGGAGTCTCCACAATACAGGAACAAGTAAAAGTCCTCCATCGCTCCTTTGTACGGTTCCAAGGTCCTCTTATCATTGTTCACCTGAACGGATCGATAATACGATTGCACGGTTCAGATAATGCGGGCGCAACAACCTGGGAATGATGTGATGGTATACCAATAACGTCTGACGTTTTCTCTGTAATGATATTCTCGTGTCCATGATTTGACGTAGTACCAGTGAGTGTTCCCTAAATTGTGAAGCGTCCTGTGGGAGGATGCGCATGGATCCCCGAACGATAAATCGAACGACTTCGGACACGGCTTCCATCTGTTCACTAGTCATGTATCGAATCATTAGTTTTCTCGTGCTCTTGTCCGCCTGACCCAGTTCTCGGAGAAAGTGAATGCGTCCATATACAAGCGATTGTTCCATGGTTAGGACGATATGGTCAGTTCTGGACTCTTATAATCTTTTAGTGTGTCGGCGGGAATCCAACTGTTAAATTTGGCGGGCCATCCCATCCATTTTACCAACACGTCGTTTCGTCTTCGTCTTAGCACTTTTTCGATACGGTATACACTTTCCTCTGTCACCGTCACTTTACTCAGTTCGGGTTGATAAAAGGTACCCTGGACGACGTCTCCGGTGGTGTCCTTGATCGTGTAGTAGGGGATGCCTTCTTTAATCCCTCGGTCTGCTATTACAAAGTATTCCATGGTCCAACGCTCGTCGTACTCTCTGTCGAATGGATTTCTCAGTTGCGAGATGCGAACCGTGTCTCCCTTTTTGAACGTAAAACGGGGAACATTTGTGAACTGTGTAGATCCGTATTGTAATTTCCACAATCTTGCTTCGTCTCGTTTGGTCACTGCTCTTGGAGCCATTTTGATGGATCGGTGGTACGTTCCGTTATAACTCTGCGTCACTGGTTCCAGAATATCGATCCAGCGGTGTGTTTGATGATGGGACATGTATCGACTGAGTTTCGATTTAATCGTCTTGATTGCTCTTTCTGCATAGGAACTCTTTTGTTCGTTTTGAGAGAAAAAGTGGTCAATCTTCTCGGTACGCAACAGGCGTTGCACGTCTTTGTTTCGGTACTCCGTACCTTTGTCGGTTCTCAGTTTGGTGGGTTTCCTGCCTCGACGAAATATGTTCTCCAAAGCAGACGCCATTTCCTTCCCTCGAGTCGAGCGTAAGGGATGAGTGATGACGTAGCGGGAAAACACGTCGATGACCAACACAAAGTAAACGTATCCGTCGTTGTCTTTGGCGAACGATTTCATCACGGCGGTATCGGCATCCCACTGGTAGTCGATGAATGGAGCGATCACTTTTCGTCTTCGGAACTTTCTGTTAATTTGTCTATGCAGTCCGAATGTCTCTTGTTTTTCTAGCCATTTCTTGATCTTTGCTTTACCCAATACATATTTTCCTTCTTTACGCACGGCTCTGTACAATTTATCCACTCCTCCAAAGGATCCGGCATGGTTCGGATCGTAGTATATCTTTTTCAGGTATTGTTCGTAAGACATGATGTATCAAAAGTAAGACTCCACGAGACGATTCTTATAGATATAGTTCCAATTCTAAGACAACCGAAAAGATATCAATCAGATCACTGTGTCTTTTTATCCCAGTGATTAACGTCTTCCCGTTTAAGTGACAAGTAAAGTGCATGCCGTGACGTCTAAACATGACCGCCGGAAACAGTTCGGGTTCGAAGCTGAAGTCTTCGGGTAGTTGCTTTGGTTCGATTCTACCGCTCAGCCGGTGAACGGCGGATGCCGTGACAAGTCTCACATTGACCAGATGCACGGGGTATCCAATCTTTTGGAACTTTCTTGCGTAGCGTCTGAGTCTCAGTCGACCTTCTGTTAAAGACGAACATTTCCCGTTACAGTTAATTTTTCCATTCGAAAATAATAAACAGTTTCCACCTATCTTCCGATGTTGCCAAATGAGTCCGGAGAAAGATTTTGGGTCGTATCGCACGTTGGTTAGTCTGTTCGTCACTTGGTATAGATCGATCGTACATCCTAGATCACCTTGCATCACCACGTTAGTTATATGCATTCCAATAAATCGACCAGTACTTGACACTCGTTTAATCGAAGGGCTTCCACGAATGTATTGAAAGCTTTCGGTCCTCTTCTCATCAGTGTACTTATGAGTAGTCGCACTTTATTTTTCTCTGTATTCTGATATACGATATCTTCCCACAATTCGTCAGTTAGAATACCAGATTGTCTCAGGTGATCGGCAACAGACTCTGCGGTAGTCTCGGCTACCAATCTGACGTAATTCTTGGTCAGTTTCTTTTTGTCTCGTGCATTCATTTCAACTGAGGTGTCAGTGGTCTTGATTTATATATATGGGTCTTTCTTATAATATGCATACCTATTTATACGTTTGGTTTAACCTTATTTCATTGGTCCAACATAGATATGCAGATATTTCATTGGTTTAACCTTGTATACGTATGCAAACCTATTTATACATATAATATGTAAACCTATATATAGATATACATTTGGAATAACCTAACAATATACAACCCTATCTATAAATAGACTTTTCCGACAACGTAATACCGGTCGCCATCTTGGGCCTTCGGGCCTTGCGTTTTTGGGGGTGCATAAAAATGCTCACTCCCTACTACTTATATACCAATTTCAATGGGAAAGTATCCAATATGCTGTCAATAAAAGCCACAATGTACAGAAAATAAAATCAGGCGACAAAATGGGGAGGCGGGGTTTAATTTCCTTATATGGAAAAACTAATTCGTTGAGAAGCTTGGAAATATGTTAGAAGCACCTGCTATGACGCCGAGTAGCTGAATGGGATTTAGAGATTTTGCTCTCCTGCTAAGATGTTTGATTGATCTAATTGGTGCCAGGATGATATTTATATACTTTTTTATCAGGTAAAATTTGTCAAACATTATTTAAAACTACCCTTGAATTGTTGAATCTGCCTACCGTGACCGTCCACGTGGGAACACGTGTGTCAATATTGAGCTTTCTTCTTAATGTACATGGATTATGCATTACCCGCATCACCCTAAGCAAGTTCAGTTTACAAGTAAAGTCCCAAAAATTAAAAAAAAAATATAGTTGTATATCTGTTTTTTAAGTTCATGCACTGTGGGATTCCTAAAAGGGGGGGGGGGGGGGGGTTACCTCATCACTGTCACTGACACTAACAAAATTCGGGTCATTATGATTCTTCCATTGGTTGTTTTAAGATTTGGATAAGAATTTCATAATTTTCTCATGAACAGCTAGAAAAAAAGTTGTTTTTTTTTTTATTATATTCATTGATTGATTGATGAAGAGAACAAACTTATTTATTCCAATATGACAGAAAATGAAACCAGATATTCTGCATTCCTACCATTACCATAGAATAGAATAAGAATAATAATTTTATTTCCAATTAAGGGCCCATTAAGAGCAAGCAATCAAATACAAATGATTTATATCATTGGAGGTACATATACAGTTTACATACATATATATATTTAAACCCACAATAACCGCAGTCAGGTCAGAGCCATACTATATGCACAATATCTATATTATCATAATATATCAATTAAAATATTTGCATGTTATTATATAGAATTTCTTATTTCTAAACACTTATTTATAAATTTATATACCCGATGTTTTTAGGACATTAATATTTTCATTAGTCAATAGCCAAATAAACTTTGCTGTTTTATTCAAGTTCCCAAAATTATTACAAAATAAAGATATATTTTCATAAAATACTTTTCTTTCATTTTCATACAATGGACATTGAGCTAAAAAGTGTTCCTCGTATTCAACCTTTCCGAGTATGCACTTAGTACATAGTCTTTGTGAACGTTCAATATAATTTTTAGCATACATCAGTTTCTATTTTTAAACAATGAGCACTAACTCTAATTTTACAAATTGATTGTCTAATTTTAAAATCATTTAAATCAAGATATTTCTCTCTTTCAAAACATCTTTTGACAGTGAAGTATATATATGTTAATAATTTCCCTTTTTCAGAATTTAAACTGCTTTCTCTAAAGCCATCCCAAAAATTGAGGAAACTTTTTGATAGTTTATTTTTAACAATTTTGCATAAACGACCTAATTTTAGTTCCTTTAAATTTGATATTGGTAAATCTATCTCTTTCAATATGAACATAATACTAGAATACCAAGTATTAACTTTACAAGAATGCAATTGCCTGTTACATATATAGGCATCATACAATAGACCTTCCTTTAAATTTTCTAGTCTATGATAATATTTCAACATTGACAAAATAATAGTAAAATATACAGGGATTCTGCCAAGCTCAGACATAATTGCTATATTACTGGATTTTTTATTAACACCAAGGACATTTCAAAAATTTTGTGATTTCTCAGAAATATCACCTGACAATACCTTTTCCAATATATAATCATTATTTTTCTTGCAAGCAGAAGATTCAGGGGAAAACACGCCCCAAATTTCACTACCACACAATACAATAGGCTTTATTGTGTGGTCATATAGGTGTAATAAAGTTGAGAAACTTGGATTTGATGAATACAAACAACGCTGCAATTTAAAAAAGGCCTTAAGAGATTTTTTATATAATTCATCTTTACATTGCTTAAATTTTCCACTTGATTTAAATGTGATACCTAGATATTTATATATGTTAGTACTCTCAATGTTTTCTGTTCCAAGTTGTAATGGACATTTGAATAACTTTCCTAGTTTGTTAAAAATATAAGCTGAAATTTGCAAAGATCTCCCCTTTCCAATTTTGCACTTTTCAAAGAATGCATGATGTAAAACAGAGATACCACTATCAGGCTTATAATTATATATATACATCAGAGATGCATCAACTGTAGTCGGTATATCTATTTATATCATTATATATATGCCATAAAAGGTAACCAGATATCCTGCATTTATCATAGTTTATCGCACAAGGTGCTATTCATGAAAGACCCCTTCCTAAATTTATCAAAACCTTCCATTTGCAATTTTCAGAGTGAATGATATAAATAGGATATACCCTTGTCTGGCTTATGACAATACTTATTGTTCTCAATCATTGAAATATTTTGTCCCTATTGGGCCCTTGATTGGAAATAAAATTATATTCTTATTCTTGTACTCATACTCATAGTTTTATATACACTATCACATCACTAATTTACCTCAACCCCGACCTCAATAGTGAATATTATTTTCTAAAATGAATTTAGAAATCAACAATAAATGTTTCAATGTTTGTCCTTAAGCTCGTGATTATAAATGAACCCATGGCCATACGTTCCTTACTTTTGAGAAAAAATGATATATATAAAAAAAATAGATGAAAACGGTGAAAAGAAAAACCTAATTTCATTACACATAATGCACAGTGTGTTAGAAAACTTTGGCTGTAGTTACTACAAAAGTCTATGGACTGTAACTAATACCTGGCATATGAAATTCCTTTTGAAATACTAATTATACGAAATTTGACTACTTTGAATTCCCTGCTGAATTAAAGAAATAAATTGATTCTCTAATAGATTTTAATTGTATGACTTAAGCAAACCTGGTCAGAAAATGCTGAAATCTCAGTTTCAGATATTGGATTTATCATTTTTGCATTTTTTTTTTTTTATTATGATGTGGAAAAAAATATTTGTGCTGATTAATTTGGTGGTTACTCTGCATTTAAAAGTCACAATAATTTCGAAAAATACATCAGTTAATCTAAAAAGGTGTAAGTGTTGATTTTACACCAGATTCATGTGTATACATGTATAAACTTTGAAGTAAAATAACAATACAATAATCAGGATCCAAAAATTTTATAAGCAAAATTGACAAAGGTTATTTTATGTTGTAATTTGTCAATTTTGGCTATTATAAAATTCTTGGATGCTGATTATTGTAATTATGGGCACGAAAAAAGTGTTATTTTAATCTTTAAAATGTCATGTTTTCAAGAAATTTATAAAATATCAAGGGAAGTAACTCTACATGATTGAAAGCTAAGTAAATATATGTATTTTGTTGAGTAGATCAATTTTTAACAAAAATATTGTATATTTACAGATAAATGATGCAGCTTGGAAAAGAATTCTATCGCAACTGGTTGACTTTATTAAATTATTACAGATAAATTTTACTGGTAAGTGAATACATGTATGTGAAATGACAGACCTTAATTTATATAACTTCATGATTTGATGTGTAATTGAAATTTTTGTTAAAATTTATTTTTTATATTAAGATGATAGCTCTTTTCTTCATTCAAGTCTATAAGTAATTTTGTACGGCCTATAAGGGTCTTTAAAACAATGGAATGCAAGTTATTTCATCATACAGTAAGTAGTTTTGTTCAACATACTTTGACCCTGGTTGTCTTTTTTCTCTTCAAGGTAAAACCAAGACGCTTTTCCATTTTCATTGTAGGTCTTTAATCTACTTATTAGCAGGAGAAGTGTCTATGCTTTGACCTTGGTGACGCACTCATCCCATATATTTTTCACATGATGACACTCTTCTTTTACAGATTTGAATCGGAAGTGTTCTGGTAGTGCTCCTTCGTCTTTAAAGTTTGGGTCATCTTCACCATCAAAGAAAACAAGATCATCATTTTCAAACTGCCACCATACATTTATTCCAGGCAGTAGAAAATCTGCAATTCTCGTGAGATGACATTGAAGAAGATACGAATGATTTTGGATGAAATTTTTTGTAATGATCGTCCGGGTTCGTTTAGGCAGAAAATGAGCTTGTTTGCTGATTATTGAATCCTGTTGTTTAAATGAATCAAATCGATTTTCTGTATTTTGTTGTGCATGGAAACGTATCATTAGATTTTGAATGATCTGACCAGGTTTTCTGTTTGTGGTCCGTTCAGCTCGGAGTTCTCCAAAAGATCTTTCTTCCTGTTCAGTTAGGATGGATTTAGTATTAAAAACACGGAGTGTCTCCGGTAAATGAGTTACAAGACTGTGATAATGACTACCGAAAAATATTTTGGAGGGAACTTGTGTGGATTGCTAAAGAGGGTTTTTGACAAGATGGAAAACTTGAAGCATACATTATGGAGTCGTAGAATCTGTTTTGGTGTTCTTGTGGATTCTGCACCGTATTTATTTTCATACACATACTTTTGTAGATTTGGAACTTTTTTGTAGAATGTTTTGAAATCAGATGCATTTTGTTATATTTTTCCATAAAAATTTGATAATTATCATATCTGTCAGCAAATGATAGACATGAATTGTATAATGCTGGTTTTTTGTCATTTTTTTTGTCAGATCCATTATTAAATATATCTATTGATGTCTTGTCTTTTGTTGCCCTGGATATGATAACTTTTGCAAAATTACAGAAATTCATGTTGAGATTGGTTAAAATAATTCAAGATTGTATTCGACGAAATATTTGCATTCAGACGTATACATACTGATCCTTTGTCGCCTTTGCTCACAGGATCACATTGGTATTTATATATATGTCATAATTTGACTCATATGAGATGTTTCAGATAAATTTTGCCTTCTTTTAAATTGAATAGGTGGATCTTGGCAACAAATATTTAAGTTGGCTTAGTAGTAAATGTGAAATGGTAAGAAAAACAGTCTTTCAATAGCTTCAAATCAGATTCTTCTTGAGGAATCCAGCAAGTGAAGGAAGTCTGCAGAGAATGAAGAACAAGTTCCCTCCAAAAAATTCCAATAAAAACAAACAGCAACAAAGGAAATTATATTGATGAATTAGGATAGAAATCACTGTAAAACACTCAAAGTAAAAAGAGAATTTTTTTTCTATTTTTTTTTTTGTGCCCCCCCCCCCAAAAAAAAAATATGTGCAGAAAAAATTAAAACAGCTGTGTAGTATGTTTTTCCTGATTTTTACAAGCCTTATCCTGGTATTAATTGTTAGCAAAGTTTTTTTTAGGTGATACAATATTTTCTCTTGGATAAAAAGAAGGAACATAATTGACATACTTTATATAAAAATACTTTTAGTTTTTAATTTAGCAAGTTTAACTTATGAAAGAAGAAAAGTTATCAACTCAGTATGAAATATATATCAACATTCTTTTGTATAGGATGTGCACTCTATTTTATTGGCAATGTGCCCCTCCCCCCTTTTTTTGATGCAATCGTCAATAGGTATTATATACATGGATTGTTGACTTTTAAAATTTCTTCGATTAAAGCAAATATTACATTTAGAACTCAGAAAAATATTCATTAATTTTATTTTATAACCATATTTAGTATGCGATAAATAATTTTCAAATTTCAGCGCCAAAAAACTTATGCATGGTTGTTTCCCCTTAGTCTGACGTCAAGTCTTTGGTGCGCTTTACAGTATTGGGCGTTTCGCCATTTTGTATAATCGAGGCTACAGACGTTAACTTCAAACGAAAAGTTCTAGCGTGTCCACTCCTCTGATTAAATTAAGTCGAATATGGACAAACTCCAATATAACTGTAATTTATGTTTTCTGCTATGCCGAACATCATATCGCATTCAAATAGAAAAACGATGCATTCAAAGTGGGATCAACGTCCTACTTTCCATGAATTGCAGCATTTGTCTATTAATTAAAAAATATATTCGGTATTTTCACTCTTGGCATAGCACTTTCCTAAAAGAGACAAAAATTATCTATCGATTAATATAAACAAGAAACATATCATGTCTCGGCAAACGCTAGAACTTTTCAGTTTTTCATTAAGGACATTAAGGGGGGGATAAAAGTCATATAACAATAAAACGAAAGTAGAAGTTTGATCTTCGGGACATAATAAACAAATACATATCGCTTATGTTTATGATTCTAATGTATTTAAATAGATTTTAAAGACTTTAAAAGTCAATATTTTTTGTATGTTATAATCAATGTATTTTCAAGGAACAGCCTTAACCTAGCTGCGTACTGAATTATGCTATGCACATATGTGTTCTTATTATAATTAACGAAATTATTCAGATTTATTGAATTGTCTTTTATAACTGTAATATAGAACGTGTGAATTACCAATAAAAAGTAAGAAACCTCAGATAAGGTAGAGAAGCTATATTCTAAGGTACACATAGAATATTTCTAACCTAACTTCAAATAGTAGAGATACATATACGTTAATATATAATATGTTTTATTTATTATACCACAGTATATACATAAATGGGTAGAGAAAACATATCAGTTGGGCACATAAAACGGGTGGAAAGCACAATACTTTAAACTGAACAGAAAGATGATTTTGGGCAAATATGAGAAGTTATCTGAAGACTTTATAAAGGCACACCTTTAAGGACGGGAGACCTTTCAGGACATGTGTACTGTAAGCAGTCAAACCATATCACTATAAAATATGAATGAAGAGAATGAATTGAATAACAGTGGGTCTTCTAATACACAGAAAAATCCCTTCTCCGTTCGTAGACCACATGCTATCTCTAATACAATACTCTACAGTTAATGTGTGGTGTTCAAAAATTGTACTGAAAAGCAAAAAAAAAAAACAAGAAGCACAAGCTCGTTTGGCCAATGGTGTGCTGAAGAATTACGCAGTTCACATGTATAATGAAATAATGACATTACAAATTAAAGATAAATAGATATTATTTTATTTCAAGATAATGATTACATTTGATTTTATATTATTAATGAACAAATTTGACATTTGTCTTTGCAATTATATATCCTAAACCATGTAAACAGAAAGGGGAAAATTTGTTTAATCAATAACAATCAGAAGAATCCATTTATTTTTTTTTTGTTGCATACTGCTTTTTAAATGATTGTGATCTAATTGTTAATGTATTCAAGGAACCATAAAGTTTGTAGCTGACGGTTTGTGTCATCTTTTGAACTTTAAAGGAAGACTTCTGCTATATGTAAAATCGGGTGAATTTGTATTATAATCAGTTTAAGTATTAATTAGCAATAAGAAAAAATTATAAATAATCCATCTACCATCAAAAATGAAAGGACGACTATTTCCAGTCTCTATGAAAATAATTAGATAAAGTTTTTTTCAACACATTTTCGACTTGGATGTGCATAGATTCATGACATCTGAAACATTTTCTGGTGGCCCTCTGGGGCCGCGCACTTTTCTGGTACGCTGACAGGTGGCATCATATCACGATTTTGGTATCTATTCCAAAACAGGTCATGGTTAAGCATCCAGTGATACATCGTAGTTCTGTTATCAAATGACCCATTGTAGAGCTATATGAAAGAAATAGATAAATGTTATTATTACAAGACTAAATTTCTATTTTTTTATTGGCTAAAAAATGTCTAAAATGTCTTGAGTACTCATGATAGTGACTGAAAAGTATATAAATACGGTTCTGCGATTAAAATAGCTCCTGACCGGCCAAGCGGAATGTAATAGTGACCGATATGTTCTTAAAATAGAAAGTGAAAGTACAATTTTCCGATTCATGTAATAAAACAATAACTGATTATGTAATAGGTCGCTATCAGGATTGATCAACCCTTGAAAATGTATGTGCACCTCGCCTAAAAGCTCGGTGAATATTTCATTTTCTTGGGTTGATAAATCCCGATAGCGTCCTATTACAGTCATCAGTAATTGTATACTGACGACTGCAAGATAACTACATTGTATGACGTTTTCACTAAAACGTAATGAATGACAGCGTGAGCTATATAACCCAGAAAAAAGCCGTTAATTGTTCTTTAAATTGGTTATTTTACATTTATGAAGAATGAGATATGAGCTGGAATATGCCTCTAAAAATTATGTTTATATTACACAAACTTCAGAAATTGAATATAATGTTTTATATTCATAAATATACCAGCTATCTTATTGCTCATCTAATACATTAATCCCCACACTGACAATGTAGGTCAAAATAATTCATATCCAGTTTACACTTTATCAGTATTTGTAAGACTCTTTTTGACTTTACATCAAGACGTTGCTTATACTATAGTAAGGAATAGTCTTTTTTATCACCCAGTTTGTACGTTGAGCCTACTGTCTGTTAACAACCTATTTTGACGTTTTTATATAATGTGTTTTTATCTAATGCACAACTTATTGAGCGATCATTGCCATAAAACTGAAATTTCAAAATCGGCTCTCATATTTGTAATAAAAAACCACAATAAGCCCAATAGTTCTGGACAAGAACATGAATATTTTTAAGATGGTTTTGGCTTTACCCCTTTCGGTCATGTTGGCATTTTTGAATTTGCTCTTTTGGGTTGTTATTTTGGATTATAGCATTTCAGTCCTTGAGCACAACTGATGAGTCATAAATCGACGAAATGTGCGCAACTTCTGCACCAAAACTGGTATCAAAGAATTTTTTTGAATCAAATGAAGTGTATTGTTTGTTAATTCAATACCAGGGCAAATAACAGACCCTTTTAAAAGTTATCATCGTGAAAGATTATAATTAGTCAGTGAACAGAGTTGCACATTTTTGCACACTTGATCATATTAAGTACATATCATGCAGATTGTTTTACTTTCTATTTCAATTAACTAAAGTTATGAAAAGGTAGCAACCAAGAGTTACCCTAACAATTTCAGATTTTCTAAACAGGTTGTTAATATTTTTCTGGAAAGTGTATTCTTTTGTAATTCCGATAAATTGTGAAATGAGACGGCTCTGTAAAAATGAGAGAAATGTAAACTCGAATGGTTTATATTAAATAAATGTATCCATGAATGCATTTATCACTTACGTTTTCCTTCTTTTTTGAGACTTTAAATAAGCAAGTCTTATTATCAGTAGGATAAGTACTAAGCTAACAGAAACACCAGTTGTAACACCAATACCAATCCATATACCGCTTTCTGAAATACACATAAGGCAAACTGCAGATGATTGATTGAGAACAAAATGAATACAGCATCTATTGAGAATTAAAAGCTCTTTTCATTACAAATCTATAAACAAATGTAGTTTCTTTGAAAGAATTTAAAATCATAACATTTGAGATACTACCATTTCAGGGACAGTGTGAAATCTAATCGAAATGTTTAATATCATAATTTTTTTCTGGAAATTGAAGAGCAAGATTTAGCTTTCTGGTCGATTTGAAATTAAATGTAAATATGTCTTGTGATATTTTGTGTTATTGTAACGGTGCCCTACCAATCATAATATAGTAGCACAGATAAATTCATGCAACAAATATAAGGTTTGTCCATACATCTTCTTATGTTTATATAAAATAAACATTTTACATAATAAAAAAACTATTACGAAAATCTTCGAAGTCATCTATAATTATTTAAATAGATTTACACAGAAGAAAACCAGCTGACAACAAATCAGTAAATAATAGAACATACATGCAATAATAAAATAATTACCAATTTTCGTACTCTCCGCAGGGGATGAGCAAGTGCCCTGAAATATAAATAAATTATAAAAAGAATATATATTTGCATAAATAAGTAAAAGTATTAGATATGCGCCAGAGGGCGTTAGTCCGAAAGAGGTATATCCGATTTATACCATATCATTTTCAGTGTTTTATGCTTGAATTCTGCTTTTATTGTCTCAACAATAAAAAATAGTCAGACTATCATGTGAATTCTTATTTTTAGTATACTCTACAACAGATCTATTATTTAAATAATATCTGTTTACTATAATAAGTACGATTCCGGTAAACCATATTTTAATCATGTTTTTAATTATACACAAAAAAACTTTCGATATGTTCTACTAACCGTTTCCCCTTTGATATGTTTTGATCATGTGACAACTGTTACTAATGAATACTGCCGAAGTGTCAACCAACAAATTACAAAAAGTCAAAGGTTAACTTTGTCGCAACTACCTTACTAATTTAAGCGCAAAACCAAATCACAATAAAAACAAATAAAAGAATAAAGAGCAAAATGATGCAAACAAATAGTACACGATTTCTAATAAAATGTATTAAGTTGAAGACAGCCCATATCATTACTAATTAGTTGTAACTAAATTGGATTTTTAAACTGTTTTGTTCTTACTTTGTCAAAGAAAAATTGAATTACCAATATATATATATATATATATATATATATATATATATATATATATATATATATATATATATATTAACTATCTGTTGTTCTGACGATGTACTACTACTTCATACATCATACTTAATTAGTGTTTTCTACTTTCAAAGAAAGGATATTGCATTAATAAATAAATCATCTCTCAATTTGAGGAAAATGTACATTACATGAAATGATATAGCAAAGTCAGTATAAGTAAATATTTATCTGTCTATAGCTTTCAGCTTAGGTTAGAATGTACACACGATGTAGGCAGAAACCTTGTTTATTGCTGTGTTTCTAATTTTCATTTTTGTAGGGTCTATGAAGAGGACAAATATACCTAAGGAGCAAATCAAAATACGTAATCCATTGGACAGACAAACCCGGGAAGTCAAATAAACAACCACAAGCACAACAGATGAACACTCGAAACTAAAAAAAAACAATGAACAAAACAAATTGCTATAAAAACCAGGAGTGAACCTAGGTGCTCCGGAAGGGTAAGCAGTTCCTGTTCCGTATACGGCACCCGCCGTGAAGTTTAATAAAGTCAATCAGGTAGAAGTCACAAACCGGTGGAAGCACATGAAATGTTACGACAGTGGGAACAGGTCCAACATCATCTTAGATATTGGAACACTGTAACGGTCAATCAATTCGTGATGAAGACGGTAAAATTTCCTAAGTGATGACATCAACTTATCCCTGATAAAAACCTGGTCAAGAAGTGACAGCAGTAATCGTCTTTGTCGAAAGTCAAGGTAACTTACGCATGCCCTTGTAAAAATCGGATAAGCTGAGAAACGTTAACAGTAGGAAAATCATCACGTTTGTCATTAAGTTTTGTCTTCAAATGTCCCATGTTGTCTATTTCAAGAAACAAATTCAAATATGAAGCGGACTTTGGAGTATCTGTAGTATCTTTAATTTCTCAAGTTCACTGGGGTATAAAATTATACATTTACTATTATATTACATCTAAATTATCCACACAACTGACATACCAAATCCACACAAAAGAAGGATCCTGATGTAGAATTGCATAAGAAACAGCTTTCGTCGTACATAAGAAATCTAACAGTGTTTCCAAAATGGGTTTTATCATTTGACAGACTAATTTCATATCCTTCAACAACGGTATGTTTGGATGACGATCTCTTTCGCCTGTTATGCGGAAGATTAACTGTGACCATAAACATATTTCTGTATTTTGCCCGAACGATTTCTTCTCCAGGTGTATTAACTGTATCGTTGTCTACAACCTATTGAAAATATATATGATAGATTTAAGATCAATGTGAAAAAAGGCATAGATGATGAAAACAATATTCAATTTTTTTTAAATCTTATTCATGCCCCGATCATCGCACTGAATATGTTTTATTATGTCTAACCAACACTGTCACATCAGCTCTTCAGAAACGGCTAGATCCATTTGTATGAAACATGGCAGAATTGATTGTGGTCGATAAATGTGCACAACTATATACGAATAACCACCGCCAAAGTTGAAGTCTTTGGTTTACTTCCAAACGGCTGAACGGATCGAAACGAAACTTGGCTCAAAATAGTACTATACCTATATGTATGTATAAAGACACGCAAACTAAAAATTGGAAAATAGCCGTCGTAAACATTGAAAATAAATTCTTAAAAAATTATTTCTTTGTTAAAAAGTTGGTACAAAAAAATATAAAACGCTATATCTACTTAACGAAAGCTTAAAAAATTAGCTTCTGCGGCAATCTTTGACGGCAGCCTTTTTGAAAATTTTAAATTACGATATCCCTAAACCGCGATTCTGATTCTAATAAAACTGCTTGGCACCCCATGGCAATGGGTGCGTTTGGGAAAACATCTGTTTCGGTGTCCAAAACAATCAGTCCGAAACAATTACATCAAGTTCCTGGCTTAAAACAAACAATTATAAGATTGTAAAGCATACGTGCATGTACTCTTATTATATTATTGTTATATTTGTTGTTTTATAAGCAAATAGTTGAAAAGTTCGTAAATATGTCAATTCATATTTTTTCATGTTCTTAGAGTTAATAAGAAAACAGATATCAAATTCTAGGAATAACGTTTGTTTACTTTTATCGGGAAAATTGATAATGTTCGCTTAAAGTACCTTGAAGTGTCGAAGACGGCTCCAAACTGTTGTCGAGGGAAATTCACCATAAGCATTTGTCCGTTTACAAGCACGATTCCCGAGAGTACATAATCCATTTTGTGGAAGACTTATGTTGGCGGGTGGTATAGATAATTCTTGAGAACAATCCTCTCCTGCATATCCATTGGAACAGGAGCAAACACCTGAAAACCGTAAGGATATTTCAAATATAAATAGACCGTCCATAACAAAGGAATTTGAAGGCTGCAGCCGTATTTCCTGTCAATTCTGTTTACATATACTGTTGCATTCTCAGTGTTTTTCAACAAGGGTAATTTATCGGTTTTGAGCGATGCTGATTATACGTGAATTGCTAGAATTGGCACATACAGTGCACGAAATTAGATATCACAAAATGTTTATTTCATCTTTAAACATTTTAACTAGCATAATAGATATATAAGTTGTATTTTGTTTCATGTATACAAAGCACTTTTCACAATATCTACAGAAATGAGAAACAAAATTCCCAGAAACTCGTTAATGTGTCCCAAAATACCAATTAAATATGAAATAGTTGTACAAATGGGATAACGAATAAATATACAATTCTAAAGTGAACAATTATAGTATGTAAACTTCACTTATTTAATGGGTCTTTTATCCATGAACTGATGCAAAATGTCTTTTCTATTAAATTATCAATTACTTAAATGCATATATTCATATTCCTTATGATACCTCGGTGTCTCCTTATTTGATTGAAGTATTTAATGACACTTGCTTCGGATGTTAATAATTGTAGTGTTTTAATTATAAAAAAAAGACAATTAGTTAACAATTACAACCATTTGACTCTCAAGTTCTCCATAAAATCAGTTGGTTGATAACGTTTTATTATTCTTTACCAGGGGTCGAAGAAATGGTATTAAACATTAAAAATTATAATCCTTTTCTTTCAGAAATAGGAATACTGCACCTACATAAAACTTATGCTCACGTAACTATTTATATTAATAAAAGTAACAGAATATACTAATTACCTTTCTTCATTTGACTATTTGACTCCCGGGAACATTGCTTTTATTACATGTATGTCGGACATTGTACTTCAAAATCTTGATTTAAGTCCTCATTTCAATTATTTTTAATACTTAAAATGTTACACATTGTGAGATGAATGTTTATTGTGTTACACAGACTTACCCAATTTACAAGTTCCGTGTCTACTGCAGTTGTTTGGACATAAATGACTGGTAATATGTTCCAGTAAATTTTTGGAGCCATCCGTCGAGTTTTGCAGGTACAGTGATTCGTTTCGTGATAGTTCAGTGATTACTAATGTGGACATAGCTGCCACCGTGTCTGACAGAAAGGTTGTGTCCCCTGATAGCTACAGAATATGATAGTTTTAATTCAGTGTTGACAACAAAAGAAACAGAGGAATTAAAGAACTTGTACAGAGATACATGTTATTATACTGGTATACGATCCTCGTATAAAAAGGTACTTTTTAATTATTAATCCAGAAATGATTTGTACACCAAAACTTAATATGGTGCCCAAATTCATACGGTTCACATTTGAATATCATCTTAGATGTCATCGATATTATCTGATTAGTAGCAATTAATATTATTATTATTAATATGATATTTGTCAGATACTTCTGTTGTATATTTGTGATTTTACATGAAAAATAGTGTTTGAACTTTCTTGATTTCTCGAAATTTGCTACATTTGAATCAGAAATGTACAGAAATTGAAATTTTAAGTAGATGATCAGATTGTAAAATAGAAATATTTTACTTCTATATCTTTTATGCATGATTTGATAAAATAGTCTTCTGGTAATTCCATGTAATTTTGGTATAAAGTTTTCGGAATGGATTTTTGAATTGTTGCTGCACATGTGTTTTGAGCCTTTTCATATGTCCAGCCGTTTCTAAACGTGTCAGATACCTGAAAATAATGAAAATATAATTATTATCATCTACCCGGAAAAAATGACATAAATGGAAGTACAATTCATGAAACGTATTAGTAAGGCAAAACAAGACAAGACAAATAACATAAACATGTACATTGTACCCTCGTGTATGGCTCTGTCTTTAGATGGTTTTGGCTTTAACCCTTTTGGCCATTTTGACTTTCTTCAATTGTTCGGGTTTTCTTGTTCGGTTTCAACATTTTAGACCTTGAGCACAACTTATGAGAAGTAAAACCAGGAAATGTGCATCAAAATTCGTATCAAAGAATTTAATGTTAAATACGAAAAGTCATACTTTGAGCAATCCTAACTGGCTTGCAGTTAAATAGAAATTTGAAATTATCATGCATTTGTTATATATTTCATACTCTTTCATATCCAACAATAGTTAACACGAAAGAAAATGACCAACGAAAAGCAAGAAAAAGAAACATAAGTTATTATGGTTTTCTTTTATTTTCAAAGAGTGTATCGAAATTAATTTTTCATGGGATATAAATGCATAAAAATTTCATACCACTGTAACGTTGCTTAATGGATCGTCATCGAAAGATAAAGGATGAAAATCAACCAAATCATCGCTTTCGTCAATACTACTACGTTTACGATTGACAGTTGAGATAGCAGACCTTCGCTTCCTTTTATAGTCCGTATCAATGCAAGAATGGGATGAGCTATCCATACTGTCAGTCGAATCCGACGAATCTTTGGAGTGTTCAGTGGTTTCTGTTAAATTACAGTGTAATGTATAGAAATTGTCTATACTTTGAGAACTATCAGCTTGCTTTTCACATGCACAATAATGTCGCACTGTCGATTTCTTTTCGTTCTTTAAACTTTCTGGAACGTCCAGGAATATTGGAGTTTCAACGAAGAGCTGTTCACTTATCATATCCTGTGTAATTCTGTTATTTAAAAAAGGTTTGATAAGCTTTACGTTGACTGTAACTACAGATTACAATAAGGATAAACAATGGACAGCAATTTGGACACAAAATAACATAAAATAGAACAAAAAAACACAAATATTGAAACACCAGAGAGTCGGTTAGTCTGACTTTGTAGTTTATTGTAACTAAAAACGATTAAAATTTTGTTTAAAATCAGCCCGATTAGAGATTTAATCTGTTTCCGACAAGAGTAACCAGGTTTCTAACCCGAATAATTCAGTTGTTATGTTCGCACACTTCAATCACTCCATTAACGCCTGAACGCCTATTGAATATATTGCCGTTGGGCCAAAAGTAAATTAAAGAATGTAATTATTCCTGGGATGAGGAAAACCCTATTCAAATCTTATGTCGTTGTTAATATTCCATGACAACAAATTGACGTTTTTCTATTTTGTTTCTCTCACCGATGCTATTTTTGTACAACAGAAAAACGTTATATTTGTTGTTATCGAATATAAATAATGGCGTTAGATTTGAACATATCATACGCAAACTCAAACAACAACGACAATTGGCTCTCTCTGTCAGAGAGAAGCTGACACGCCTGTGAATATCGATACGGAAACGGCTTGAATTATTCAAGTTACCAGGTTTCCTGACATACTGAAGACGAAAAGGTTGCCGAATAATTTCTGATATTATTCTGAAATATCAAGAGCTTTGAAATAAAAGAGGGATAAAACGAGTCAAATACAAACAATACTAAGGATTTCCGGTGTGTTGAAATGAGTGCTAAGCCAAAATAAAATTTTGTATTCGTCACTTTTAAGATTAAAAGAAGCCACAATTGAAACAATTTCAATATCGACCTAAGACTTTACATGTATGAATATATTCACTAATGTTAATTACAAGACCGAATAGATCTAGACAAAATCGTAATAAAATTGTCCAATTGCTTTCAGCATTAAATTCCAGAATTTTCATCGCACGCACGAATATATGATTTTATTTTACATATAGCATATCCCCACCAATGAATTAAATTTATAATTTGAAAAAAAAGTTCAAATTTTTTTAAAAACATGATAAACTAGATAAAAGTAATAAATAAAACAGGAAAGGTCCATAATAATATACCTTTCAATTAATGACATTATATAGAATTAACAGCTTTCCCGAATAGAAGGACAGTGAAGAGCACACAATACAAACAAAACTCAATAGAGAATCACAAATCACCAAAGACAGACAATATGCAAGAGAGATTTATGTACGCTTGACTAAATAAAAGAATGGTGTCTGGTTGTTGTTTGCTAATATATCTTGAGCTGACCAATTATAATATTTTGAGATACTACAAACTAAGCAGGAGCTCGAGGCCTTAAATTATCTAGCACAGAGGTGATAATAATTTTTTTAAAATTTCTAAGATGTTTAAATGTACCTCCAAGAATCTCCAAAGGCTTTCTCGTCGTACAATATTCTTCCTTGCCGATCAGTAAAGTCATCATCTTTGTTTTTATGTAAAGTGGGTACACCACAAAACCCCCTTGAATCATCAATATCGAAAACAGATGGTTTAATGGAAATTCCACTGATAAATCTGGACCGCCTGTATATTTTAAATTGGATTTCTGTTCCATGTGGTAGTTTAATCTGAAACGTAAGGCATAGTTAAGGAATCTGACTACATGATTGGCAGACAGAAATAAAAGTTTATCATGAATGAGCTATTTCGTTCTTTCATATGAACATCGTGCAATTAAATAACTGTTAAAAATATTTTTTAATCAAATATGTAGTAACGACATTTCTAGTAGGTTTTGGTACCCATAAAACTGGTTTAACCCCGCAACTGTTCAGTGTCTGTACCAGGCCAGCCTATCCTGACCCTCTGTTGTTTTTATGTTTGTGTGTTGTGCTCTTTTGTTATTTTTGTCTGTTGGGTTGCTTTGATTAATTGTTATGTCATTGATTACCTATCCTATCCATTTTGTTGTTTGTTTCTTCGCAAATATGATGTCTACAATGACATCAAGTTATTATTTTCAAATAGCTTGAAATCATATTTAATGTGCTGTGCACTGAACCGAAAGTGTCACAGGATAGTAAACACTAAAATGGTTAACAGAAAAGACCAACGCTACTCAGCAGACAGAACCCCAGACAAAATACAAACACAAAAGACAGTCGGGATAGCCTGCCTTGATACAGACCCGAAACAGCGGTGGGGTAAGAATCTACTGTTTATGTTTTATTCTATTCGTGTTCAGTTGGTGATGGTGAAATAAATGCTTTCACTTAGAGAATTCATAATCACCGTTTTTGATCTAATATCCATATTGTTTTGGTTTTTTCTTTTTATACTCTTCAATCTTCTAAACTTTGATATATTTTAACTCAACTTAAAATTTAACTGAAATTACGTCATTGTACGTTCTACCTTGTAAGTATCTTTGGATTGTTTTATTAACATGTCTTTTTCATCACAGTTGTGCCGTTTGATAATAGGTTGTTCCAGGGAATGGATTTTACTTTTAGAAATTGTTTTGCAAGTTCGAAAAACAAAGTATGAATTTCTGCTCCTAATAGCAACGCCACAACTACAGGATGGTCCTCTAATTCCGGCACCACAAGAGGAAAATAAAACATTTACCTACAAAGATATACTTGTTTGAATAAACTAAATACAGTTTAATATCAATAACCATAATAATAGTATTAAAGGTTTTGATTCCTCATGATATACGCTGTCATTTATAGCAGGTTAGCTTTGTAATTGATTAATCGGCGGATATAGAAATTGCCTATAAACGGAACAAAAAGGTGACAACGCGCACGAAATACAATTAGTCAATTACAGATTATTTAATGAATCTAATATTGTATATTTTTAATTTTGAATAAAAGTTACTTATTTAAAGCTGCAGCAAAAAAAACTCCAAGATAAAACTTAGTACAAGAACTATTATAATGAAATTAATGTGACGGAAGAGAGCTACACAGTTTCTCAATTTTCCACTTAGTTATTTTTATTAGTTTCATTACCATGTATGGACCCTTCATATTTCTGTACATTGTATATTCACCAACTTCCATGTAATCATAAACTCTTCCATCGAATGTTCTCACATGGGGATCATTATGGATTTGACACAATCTGTTTACTAGAAGACTGTCCTTATCAATCACCGTTACCTGTGATTTTCAAATTAAATATAGTAAATGTTACATATTTTAAACAGATTATATAGGCTGAATAGAAATTGAATGTACATTTAGAAAACCCAATATTAGACCTTAAATTGTAATTGGATGATGTGTCATGGTTTTTTTGAAATCGCTAAATATTTTGTGCATGTTTTGTTGTAAACGGCAATTAGGGTTTCATTTATTCTTACCTATCTAGATCGTCCTCAACACTAAATCCTAAACGTACCAAATCAAGACACATGGTATCAAAATCAGTCAAGACCAAGTCTGATCAGTTAACGAAGGAGGACACGCTAACATTACAAAAACATACACGTCACTCTCGATATTTTATAGGAGTTCACATTGCAAGTGATTTAATTCTTGTAGTGTCTCACGTGTCTTGATATTGGTAATCGGTCCATCTGTCCGTCCGTTTGTCCGTCTGTCAGTCCGTTATATAATCTTGTCTCCAGAACTCCTCATTCAGTTTTCACTTCATGCATTTAATTTCTATACAGTATTGTTCTAAACTGTATGTAGATGCGCAATAAGGTTTTAGAATTTTGATTTTCAAAAATAGGGGCCTACAAGGTTCGAATTTCGAAAATTAGAAATTTAAACTTGTGACCTAAACTCTTCCTTCATTTCTCATTTTATGCTTTTAATTTCTATACAGTATTATTGCATACCGTATGTAGATGCGCAATAAGGTTTTCGCATTTGATTTTTTTTTAAAATTGGGTCCACATGGGTTGAATTTCAAAAATTAGAAGTTTAAGCTGGTGACCTAAACTCCTCATACATTTTTCATTTAATGCTTTTTTTTTTTTTTAACAACTAGAAATACTTTATTGCACTATTGCTGTTCAACAATAACTTCGTCAACTACAGCATTTGTAGACGAAGCACCCTGTAATGTCAGTGCACAGATAAGCAGGGTATTATCTGAGCATAAAAAAAAATGGTTGTTAGTTTAGATTACATAAATATATATCATTACATTATACAAAGTATATAATGTATTGAAAAAACTAAAAAAATTCGTGATGACAGGAAAATCCGGAAATGGTTATCCGTGCTCGTTTCTTGGTATTATCTTATTAAACACCCAATACACAATTGATACACGTGTTTTTGTTTACATGGATTGTTAATCGACAAAGACTGATTATAGGTAAGTACATATCCATATATTAAGTATATGGAAATGTGTTTTTTTTTTCGTTTCTTTTTTAAATCATCACATTCCTATATTTCATTACAAAGGCTAGGTAAATAAAGCACATTACATGCACTGGTTACATGTATATCATTTAATGCTTTAAGTTCTATACAGTATTGTCACATACTGTAGTTAGATGCGCAATAAGGTTTTGGAATTTTGATTTTTTCTTTAAATTGGGGTCCACATGGTTCGAATTTCGAAAATTGGAATTTAAGCTTGTGACCTTAACTCCTCATTCATATTTTATGTCATGCATTTAATTTCTATACAATATTTCACATTCTATATGTAGATGTGCAATAAGGTTTTAGAATTTTGATTTTCAAAAATTAGAGCCCACAGGGGTCGAATTTTCGAAAACTGGAAATTTAAACTAAACTGCTTATAAATTTTTCATTTTATGCTTTTAATGTCTTTAAAATATTGTCTCATATTGTATGTAGACGCGCAATAAGGTTTTAGAATTTTTATTTTGACAACTTGAGGCCCACAGGGATTGTATTTTAGGAAATAGTTAATTTAAGCTTGTGCCTTAAACCCCTCTTTCATTTTTCATTTAGATTTAACAAATTTATTTGTATATAATATTGTTCTTTATTTTCAGTAGATATGCGAAAAGGTTTTAATTTTCAAAATCTATTAAGGGATCAAATTTTGGGACCAAAAATTGTTTGCTTTGTATCTGGAAATACTCATTCAGTTTTTGTTTCAGTTTTTTCAATTGTGTATAATATTGTTCTTCACTATTTGTAGATGTGCAATAAGGTTTTCACTTTTGAAATTTTACTCAGGGTTTTTACTTGTGCAGTGCGGGGATGGACATCGTTTCTGATGGCACCAATTTCTTGTTATAATTATCTTTAATAAAGTATGTTTTTTTTCACTTCTACAGTTGTGTCTTTTTTGTTTATTTTTGCTAAGTTAGTGCTCTAACGAATGTGCCTTGTTTGTGGATTTTGGTCTTGTAGAATTTGCCCACTGTTTTATTGCTTCGATATTCTTTACCCGATGTTCGATAGAGGTGAATTACATTTTTTATCAACAGGCGTGAACTGGTCTTCGACTATCTTTAACGATTGCAAGACAACATAAAGTTTTAATCTTGTTGTCTTGATTTCATCTATAAATTCAAGATGGAAGATTAAAAAACATAAATGGCTGCTTTCGATCAAATCAATTATATGTGTACAGTGTACATTAGATTGAATATATATGCTTAAAATGTCTCGTTTGGTATTTTCAAGATCATGAGAGGAAGTTTTAAAACATTCGGTCTATTTTTGCCAATGGCATAATCCATATACGAAAATACCTAAAATGCAATATTTTACAACATGAAAGTACACATGCACTGTATGGCGACGGACTAATATCTGTTTTATCCAACAAATGTTCATTTCAAATTAATGTAATACCTTTATGTCAGGTATCTTAAAATCTTTCCACAACGCATTGAAGTTAGAATAGATAGGATAGTTAGGGGTTGATAATCTGACATAGGCTGTCCGGTCATTGTTATTGTAAATACCATCGCTATAACCGTATACGGTCAAATGTTTCTTCTCAGTCCAATTTTCGCTTTTTATCCTGAGACCACAAAACTCTGCGTGAAATAAAACATCTTTTCTCAAAACATCATTAGTACAGGAAACATCTGTATTTTCATTTGGTTGATATACGTAAAAAGATTGATCACAGTCTTTCCCATCACCTTTATATGAGCTGCATCCTACAGGAGCCGTTGGTTTAAACGTAATAGTTGTTGCCTCTCCTTCGATAACTGTGTACTCATATTGTTCTGGCTGAAAAAATCATATGACCAGTTTTTATATATAACGTGGTGGGCTAACTGGACCGATTTTATAAATTCTAAATATTGTATACCGTAGTAACCTTTGATTTCGTGTGCACAGACGTTTGAAATATGACCCATTCGGAAATAATTAATATACGATAATTCGACAGGTTTTCAAAATTATGTTCTTAATATATATATATATAAATAGTTTTTAACAATTCGTTCCGTCTGTCAAGGTTAAAGAAATTAGCTTTGTTTTTAACATTATATATATATGAAGCAAACTGTTATAAATGTAGAAATATTGACTGCATCGTTGTAGCTTGTTTATGACATAAACAGTAAATTTTAAAGACTTACTATGAGACCAGCATGGAAAACAGGACTATAAATGAATGGACCTGGTTCCGCGTCCGTAGAGTTTCTGATTCTAACTGCACATTTAACCTAAAATGGTAAGATCTTTTAAATATTCTTGAATAAGACTTGCATTAATAAACACCTTTGGGGTCAGGATTACTGTGAAGTTTATGAATTTATGTTTTATATTCGAAAAATTACTCATTTCGGTTTTTTTTAATGAGTGTACTTTTGTAAGGAGAATTTTTTTTCTATATTTTTTACATTATATACAGCAAATGGTATGCCTCTTGCAGGATAATATTTTTGAAATTCAAAACAATAACAAAAATAAGACGAGCCATTTCAAATGTCAAACGACCAACCACCAATAATATCATCTTAAACGGTAATTTTTTTTGTGTCTTGATTTCCTACACCATACTTTCAAACAAGATTAGATCAAGACATGTTGTAATCAATATCGATCAATGCAAGTTAAGATCAAATTTAAATGTCGCATAACAACAGTCAAGAAATACCAAAGAGATATTCGAAGGTGGGGAAAATCGAAACAACTGAAAATCTCCGGAGAACACCGAAGAAAAGACCAAAACAATACAAGCACTACAATTAAAAACTAAAAACATATGAACAACATGGACCCAACCATAATTCATTCCGAACTTTTATGAAATGTCTTAACACCAGAATGTTACTCCTATAGAAAAAGTATTTAAAAATAGACCATTCCAAGAGGGATATACTACTTAGTTTCCATAAATTATACATTTTTACTGCAGTCCCTTTTTTAAATGTTATTTTCACAGTTGATATGAAATACTGGTAACTATGAGTTTAATATTCTAATGAATTTGATTCCCTTAACAGAGACATCTATTAATTCGAATATAATGTTAAGATTGATGCAGCCAGCGTCGTTACCTCCATATTCATGTGGTATTTATGTGTCCAGTTTTGGGCCATCAAAATTGTAGAATAGCGGTCTCCAATCCATTGGTTTTGGTTTTTCATTACCAAGTCTTCATTTATGTACCAATAAACATCAAATGGAGTCATACCCGACTTCATATCCGCAGACATACATCTGAATACAGGTAAGAGATTTGAACTCTCATCCTCGATTAATTCTGCTTCAACAAATGGAATAGATGCTGCAGGAAAATTACATAAGTTAATTTAAGTGTATAATACATATGCACATGTATACGTCGCACTATGCGGAGCACTTCCATGTGTTCTCTAACGAATCATCATTTTAATGTTAAGTATACAGTTAAAATGCATATACATGATATAAAGAAATTTCCATCATACTTCTTTATTTTCCCCATATTTACTGAGCTTCGTAATGAAAAATATCTTTCAGTCCTACATCTAAACCCAGGAATTCGCTTCAAACTGTAGTACAGGGATGTGATCTCTTATCAGCATCACTTATGAAAGAAACCATATTTCAACTTAAAATGTCACTCCAATTATAATTTTTAAGGCTGATAAATACCACATGTTTTGTTTGCTATAAGATTCAAACTGTTCAGTAAAGTCAAGAAATACCAAAAAAAATATTCGAAGGAGAGAAAAATCCGGAGAACAACGAAGACAAGACCAAAACAATACATGCACTACAATTAAAACCTAAAAACATATGAACAACATGGACCCCACCAAAAAAAACCCGGTGTAGACTCAGGTGCTGCGGAAGAGTAAGCAGTCTCTGCTTCCTGCAGGACACTATGTCAAATCCGGTATGAGGAAGGGATAATATCAATGGAACAGGTCCATTTTCATTTGGGAAACGGTTTCTTCATACCTGTCAACCAAGTCATGATGACGCCCATAAAACTTAAATAAGGATGAATTTAGCTTAGGAGTAACGTACCCCTGTGTGAGCAACTTTTCTGTCAGTAGCCGGGCTCTGTCCAGGAAGTCAATGTATATATCATATGCTCTGGAATAACGTATGAGTTGTGAAATATATACTCCATACGCCGGCGCTTCTGGAATATTGCCGCTCAAAGATGGAAAGTTGACGATTGCAAAGTCAAAGTCATCCCGTTTGTGGTAAAGTTTTGTATTCAACCTTCCTCTGGTGTCAATTTCGAGATGAAGGTCAAGATAAGATGCAGACTTGGTTGTGTCTGTGGTATCCTTAATTTCGAGCTCATTGGGATAAATGATATGTAAAAAAAATCCCAAAACGTGAATTGTTGAGTGATAACACATCATCTATGTAGTGGAAGCTGAAATTAAAGGTACGGGCTATCTTCTTCTTTTTTTCCTTAAGAAGCCCGTCAAGGAAGTCTGCCTCATATTAGTAAAGGAACAAGTCGGCCAGTAGTGGAGCACAATTAGTACCCATAGGAATGCCAATTGTCTGTTGGAAAACACGTCCACCAAATTGAACAAATATGTTGTCGATCAAAAATTCAATCATCAGGACACGTTCGTCCTCTGTATATTTTCTTTTTAGATTTAGAGTGGTTTTTAACAAAGTATGATTTATCTCTACCAATGACAAGGTATGTGTATCTGTTGTTGCCATTTTTATTTTGAAAGCATCGATGGATTAGATCTTTCAACTTCTCCTTCAGTTGTGAATGAGGAAAAGTGGTATAGAGGGTAGAGAAATCAAAGGTTTTTTTATGCTGTTACAGACTGAAATGGACCGAAATCGTAAAATATCCTTTAAGTCTTTGGAGTTCTTTAATATCCACATCTGACTGATACCACTTCAGTTAATCCAACATTTATTTTATTTTTTGTCCTGTTGAAAAAAAGGGCGGTCTAAATTCTTTTGGATGTGTATGCCTCAATATTTACTGCACATTTAATAATTAATATATGTATATGACAATACCTAATGTCTTGTCCTTTGTAAGATTAAAACTGTTCAGTTAATACAAAATTAATTTTATTTTTTGTTCAGTGGAAAAAAGGGGATGTAATTTATTTTATTTCTTTTTTCATGAGTATGCCTAAGTATTTATTGCACAAATAAATACATACATATGATACATGAAATGACCAAAGTACAATTGCATCACCGAAAATGATCAACATCTTAAAAAACTTAAATTTCTAATCTTTTCAATGTCTGCAATGCTTGTTTGAAAAATAAGTTCTATTAAATGAAATCGACAATTTAACAGAAAATCTTGATTTTCAAAGATGATACGTGTACAGTATTTACAAAAATTCAAAATTCAGGTTAAAAAATTATAAATTTAATTCTTTGTTATTAATTTTTTAACTCATAATTTTTTTTATAGTTATTATTTTTAAATAATTATTTTAATTCTTATATATAAAAACTAAAGTTTCTTTGAACTATTGTCGCTACATGCTATTATTGTCTTGGGTACAATTGTACCTTTTAATATTTTTCTGAAACCGTTGACAAATTTAAGGCCAAAATGTTGTAGAATTGCCCTTGGTTCACTTCTAAACTGTGTACAGACATCTCATCAATATGGTCACAATTACAAAACATAAAAATAAAAGAAGAAAATACTTTAAATATCATCTATTACACTACTAATTCATTTTGGAATAAACTTTTATAGAATAATCAACATTATGTTTCCTTTCTGAATGTTTCAGACTTATTTTTTATGACATTAGAATGGCAAATTTGATCATACTAAGTACTAAAGGCTTCTGAGAGCCCCCAGTCTCCACTTCCTTTCACATTTTCATCTAAACTTTTTTTCCTATATTAAAAAGTTTGTTGATAAGTAGTTTTATTATTGAACAGGCATCACACAATCAAATTCAAGTAAAGACTGCATCTTAAAAAAAATTAAATTTGTAGTGTTCCCTTTATGCATATATTAATATCTATTAATTAATCCAACGTGCATACATGTATGTATCCTGGTAGTTCATTCCCATTTATCCAACCTTTTGAAAAAAAGGTAATAAAGGTAAAAATTCAAAGTTGGATAGATGAGATGAAAGGTAATCAAGAACAAAGGACATTTAATTACAGCTTGGGGTGTGTTATAGGTGAAATAAAATATTTTAATTTTTGACCAGGACAATATTTATTGTTTATATATAACATTTATAAAGTCTTTTATAAAATTACTGATACTTTTAATTTGTTGCCAGATATCTGTAAAATTTATTAATGTGTATTTTTCCTCTTTGCTGTTTTTTTCAAAATTAATGAGTGGATGATAATTTTTCTTTTCAGTGGTATTTATATCTATTCTGTCATTAATTTGGGTGTATTGTTGTTTAATTTTCTTAATGAGTATCTCCCGCGTGCATACATGTAGCTTTGTTCTTAGATGGTTTTGGTTTTACCCCTTTTGGTCATTTTGGTATTTTTGAATTTGCTCTTCAACCGTTTTGGTTTTCAACATTTTAGGATTTGAGCACAACTTATTAGTCGTAAATCGACGAAATGTCTGGAGAATCAACATTGGTATCAAAGCATTATATTTACACGTACCTGGTAAATTAATAGAGCTTTATGTTTGCATGTAAGTTTTCTTGTTGACCACTTCTTCACTGTATTCTTTATAATTTATATTATTTGTCACACATTTTCACTTGTTTTTTCTTTTCCAAAATGTATACCTAAAACTTTTAGATTTGTCCAGACAAGATGTCTTACATTGTCTTATTTCTGATGTAAGCGGGGTTTCCAATCTGTAAAATTTTTATTTTCATTTATTTTGGAGCCAGATACACCTCTGAAGGCTTTAAATTCTGTGTTCAATTTATCAAAATCTGTAATTTCACTAGTGATTGTGGTAAAATCACAATCCTCTGATAGGAGAAAATTACCCGATTAAGCACTTGTCAAATTTCATCTACTATGCATTTTAAAATTGCAGCTTTTGGTTAAAATAATAATATAAAATATATAATAAAATAACTCTTTGTCTATTTATCTACTCATTTATTGATTTATTGCATTATTTCATGTATTTATTTAGATAGTTATTAAAAACTATTTTAAAATTATTTATTCTAAAATCCAAACTTAAGGTGATAATATTATTTTAAGTGTTGACAAATATGAAATGCAAAATGTTGAAATTATACTGTAATTGATATAGGTAAAAATATCCTGGAATTAAATATATGGCTTTCTGTCAAATTAACACCTAATTAAAGTTAAATAAACAATCCAACAGGTAATAAATTTGGACTTGGCTAAATGGGAATACCAGATGTTGATAAGTTGGATAAATGGGAAGACACCATCCAGGTGACAACCCCCCCCCCCCCCCCCCCCGCCCCAACAACAAAAACTTAAAATAAATTTTGTATTACCTGAGCAATAGTAGTCCATACATGTGGTAATTATCACTTATACAAATTATAATTGGACAGTGACATTTTAATTTGAAATAATGTGTTTTCTCTCAAGTGGTGCTGTTAAGAGCTAAAATCATTTTGATGCGAATTCTTGGGTTTAGATATCTTTCGTAATATCTTTAAATCAAACGAACAAAAAATAGAGTCATAAACGAATGCTCATTGTAATCAATACACTATTAGCAATAGAATCATATTCGAATAAACAGAGGAAGTAAAATAAAACTAGATCAAACAGCAATGGCCTTTGCAGGACTTGATAAGTATCCAAAAGTCAAATTATATTCGTTTCATTCCACTAGGATGACAGTTTACGTTTAATAGAATTGAACTTCATTGTATTTATCAATTAGAAATTCATACATGGGTTCAATAACAACCAAAGAAACAAAGAAGAGAAAAAATATTACATAACAAAAGAATAAAACACAAGAATACAAGAACTAAAGCAAAGTGAACTTACAAAGTAATGTAAAATGAATGTTAAAGAAAAATAAAATAATGTTAAAACGAAAATGAAGACGACAGAAAATATTCATCTCAAACATTAGAATCATCTAAGCAAATTAAAATCGACTAACTATTCTGATGTCAGAATAATGGATATGTAAGCTTTTCTTCAAACTCGGGTGGAATTGTTGAAAATTGTAAGGCGGTATTTGATTTATAGCTAGGATGCCCTATGGATTACATGGCAAATTATATTATCAACCTTTCTCTGAAAAATCAGAATTGTTTATGGAAAAGTCGATCACAATACACATGTGCCAACTTGAAACCTTATATTTAATAATGATATGTTGACAACTATGCTTTTTGTTTATTATAATATCTTGCTTAAAAAGAAGTGAATTTTGAAGGTAAGTTCCAAATGAACCACAATAATATGAATACATACAGTTACATTTCAAAAGACCAGAGGATGTTAACGAAGTAACATATGTCCCATTACTACACACACTATTAGACGATCCCAGAGAACTTCGTCTTGACAGCCATTTCCAGAAAGGCACGATGCTGCAATCACATTTTAGAGGATTGCTGTATAGATATCTGAAAACATATTAAGTATAAAATCAGTTGTGTCTTTAGAATCCATTTGTATGTGATCATGAATAATAAAGGATTTCATGGAAAAACCTTGAAAGAAAGTTTACACATGCACGTGATAAATTGATATAGAATAGAGGATGGAAACGGGGAATGTATCAAAGAGACAACAACCCGACCAAAGTGCAGAAAACAGCTCAAGGGTACCAATGGAAAATCTCGCACCCGGAGGCGGGTATATATATTGGAGATTTTCCACTTTTGCCATTGCAATAGGAACGTAACAATTTAAGCCGTTATGTACGACGTAGACATAATGTACATTTTCGAATAGCTCAATGACAGCTGGATTTTAGGCATACATGTTACTGATTTGAATGTACATCTTTGACGTGATCAACTGATATTTTCCATATACCATGTACTTTGGATTCATTTATTTTCGCGGATACCAATTTTCGTGGATAGAGAAAAAGGCATTTCGTGGGATACGTAAATTCGTGGATTGCTGGCTTCGAAAAAATATAAAAAGTTGTCGAAATACAGAAATTCGTGGTCTGGCACATCAGATTTCATGAAAATACTGCTACAAAACGTGCCGATCATACTTTGATATTGTACAGTAAAGTAATGATTTTAAGCGCTTTTAAAATAAAGTCTAACAAACAGATTCTTCAATTTTTTAACCGAACAAAGCTTGTCATGAATTTAACAAGATTAACAAAATCCGTTATTATTGTCTTGTTAGGTTAATCAGGTGTGAAATATATATTGACAAAATTGCAATCACTTGTCACCAAATACCTCGGGACATATACATATGTTTAATCCAAGTACGATAATTTTAATAATTTCTGCTTTTTTATCCTTTTACAAAATGTCATTACAGTAATTTATGAGAAATTCTGTATTGTTTAGGCCTACTTAGCATTAATCTTTTTCTTAATTGTTTGAATTTTAAAAAAAAAAGCGGAAATGAAAATATTTTTTAAAGAACATTGTTTGCGCGTAATGACTCAAATGTGAAATGTACACACCATAGAAATGGTCGATTACAATCAGAAAATTAAACCCAGAATGTTCGTCATAAACTAAAAGCTTTTTTCAACTACAGCTTAATTGAAAAGAACCAGAGTTTTAATCATTTATCATAAAGCAATCTATGATATGTCTAAGTTATATGTCTACAGTATAACTATGCCAGTGTCATATAAAATACATGTTCGCATTCAATCGTTTGTTTCTTGCTTAGTTTTATATTGTCGTATCTTGATCATTGGTTCTAAATACTAGATATTACATGTTATCAATATATTATCATGTTATATTTAAGTAATTTTATAGGACATGGAAATGTAAATAAAAGGGTAATCTACTTTCTTTTCTCTTTCGTGGAATTATCTATGTAATAAAATCCGACGATATTTCGAAATTATGAAAATATTTCGTATCCTTACAAGTAACTCAGACTAGGAAGATCACCAAAGGCTTTATATTCAATGTGACTTATGTTGTTATACTGTAGATTGCTGAAAGGGAAAAAAATATATGATTGTATTCTTGAACAAAGTACATATATTCTGGTTCCTAAACAACAAAAATCTAAAAAAACAGAAACGTTTTTTTTTGCTACTTATATAACGACCAAGTGAATAATTACATTGCATAATTCATGTTAATCAAAGATTACATTAGTTTATTAAAGAAAAGTTACCTAATTTTCAATGTTCTGTATACTCACATGCTATAAGTGTGGGACAGGTTTTGAAACGTATTAGCGCTGATGATTGTTAATTTGTTATACGAACTGTCACTGTAAGAAAAATTAACAATTATGTACATAAAACGAGTTCAACGATTGCAAACAAATACCATTACCAGATATCCTGTATTTATCATATTATCTAAAAGACACCCCTTATGCATTATTAAAAGCTGTTATTTGTTACTTTGTTAAGTGTCATTATATAATTCGGATATACCCCTAGCCAACCAATGCCCTCACAGATATAAGTCAAGATTTAAGTCATATCTAACATCTCATGATGAAGAGCGAGATATAAAATCACCATTGCTATTTATAGTCTTGTTGATTAAGAACTTTATTTATACCGTAGTAATGGGTAATGACAAGATTGAAACATAAATACTGTACAGAAATTATTTTTTAGACACGATTAAGACATGAACCAAGCTAACGTTGAAATAATTTGAAAGATTAACAAATTCTGTCAAAATTTTAGCATGATGATTCATCATTTTTTAAGAATACGTTTCCTCAATTATTTGGCCTCCTTATCTTGTTTTGGGGTCACTTATGCAGATATATTTTAATTTTATTCAACCTAGTCGATTTGTAAAAGATGTGCAAGTTTATTTCAAAACTAACTCCTTTATGGGTGATATCACTAGTACAGAACTAATTAAAATAAGTCAGGTTGGTCTTTTTTCAGTTTAAGTTATTTATATCGTTGATTTGATTTAGATAACGTTTGCTCAGCCGCTTTAGATTTTATGTTTCATGTGTTTGTTGGAATTCATCAAAATACAATGGGTTATTAAAGTCCAATTCCAATATAATGTCTAAACTCGTTAAGATTATTTTTGGATTTATATTGGACAACATAGATTTCCCTTTTCCACTTACAATGCATTCTATGGAAACGTCGGTGTAAATTCACGTAAATACATGCTGAAGTTTAAACGTATGAATGATATACAGTATATATCTTTCTATCAAGTCAAGTTTTAAACAATACTGTAAAGATATTACACAGACTTACAAATATCGTAAATTCGGTGTTTTTTGCAGTAGATCTGGATCAAGGTCCATCAGATTATTCCTTGCTATATATCTGTAATGGAAATAACAGTTATGAATATATTTAGGCCAGTCCGTACAGTTAAAGGGGCTATGGGCTATACACCAAAATTCTTATAACAAAATGTATAAAAGAGGTCTCTGTTCTTATTCTTCTGCTTTCCTACCTAAAGTTTTCTCCTGTTTCACCATTGGAACAAATGTCGACTGTTGACTGTCTAACGTGACGATATTTAAAAACGTTTACCCCAGATCGTTGTTAAGTAAGTACCCCGGTTACTAAATTAAGATATCTTGTTTATGTTCTTTGTCATTCAGTAAAAGAAATACTAATATATTTGGACATTCAAGAATATAATGCTTCGCAAAAAGTCAACGCTAATATAACGTAAAAACATACCACTTCGCGGACAAATTTCAATTACCCAAAACTATCCATTTATCTATCAAAATTATGTAAACATACAAGACTCTAAGGTTGGTACCATACGTTATGTCCTAGACATGGAAAGGGGGCCGTTTTCTGCATAAAATTAATATCAGTTATTATGCGTAATGAAACTGACGCCGCATGCTTTTCCGATGTTCATGTAAATTTTACAAAAGAAAAGGCCAAACTGGAGATGCGTTATTTACGTTTATAGCCATTGAAATTTAGATGTACCACCCTTCAGCACCAGTGTACAGAATTCCGCCAAACGTGCTTCCGGGTGGTACATCTTAATTCCCACGGCTATAAAATGATATATATGATAATGTCGCTAATTATCTAGACAAGTGCAACTTACTTTATAGTATTTCATGACACTTTTATTTTGTTTTCATTTTTTGGAAGATTGTAATAAAAAAATATGAATGAAAGAATATGGGGTATGCGTAAATGAAACAAAGCAAAGTCTTACTGACCAGAAAAGGGCCATGTAGAACTTTGTTGTCTTCATAATGTGTTAAAATGTCTACAAATGCACGGGACGACCAATTGAAAACAATAAAAGTGTGGAAACTTTACTTCAGATTTCCAGCAATGTTTTAGATATTGGACTAAACATGCAAAAACGAACAACTTACATATATTGCAGATTCTCCATTATTTCAACGTCATCCTTGGTAATAAAATCATGGGAAGTGTTGATTCTGGTATTTTGTAGATACCTGGAATATATAGACTAGCATTTTAACTACGCTTTAAACAGTTCATTCTAAGAACTCAGTCACTCATCTTGTGGAAGGAAGAAGCTCTTCATGTGAATTATAATTTAGTTTTGCAAAGGAATATTTAAGGGGTCACCCAACACTTTGACTAAAATACAATTGGCTCGTTTAATTTTGATAAAATTTTGACAAAATATTTACTTTGACCTGGTGACAAAAATATAAAAATTTCAAGAAATTTTAACCACACAATTTACGGGAATAGTTTCATTGGATATATAGCAATATTAGTTCAACTATTACATCAAACTTAATTATATATTTTTTTTTTCATTTTTCCTATATTTTTTTTTAATTTCTATATATATAAATCTATGTCTTGTTGTAAGTTTCCTCCTGTGACATAATCTTCAATTCGTTGAAGGCAGTCACTATATGGTAGAATAGAATAGAAAAAATAGCAGTTTGACAAACACTAATTTTGATCATTGAGAAGCTTCATTTCTCTTTAATAATAGTATTGATTAAAACGTTCAGCTGATTTAAAGAGTTAACTCCCTTAGGTGTTCTGTACCCACTTAATGTAATAGTTTTTTGCTTTTATTTTTGTTTTTATTGTTAGGTTTTCTTGCAATTGTTTAATTGGATTTTCAATTAAACTGTGTTTATTGACGTTACCATGCTTACGTACATTAATATGGACTTTAGCCTCTTTTATTTGAATTTTGAATATATAAACATTTCATAATATTTTAAAACAAATATTAAAGATGCAAATATGACATAGCATATTAAGAGAATGACAAACAAATTTAACAAGCTTACAAGGACTCAAGATTTTTGCAGTGTCGTAAAAATGCGTATCCTCCGTGAGACAATGGATTTCCAGAGAAACGCCTGAAAACAGAAAATTGTGAATGAAATTTATATGGTGTTCTTTTGATATGTCATTTATTGGACGAACAATAGGGTGAAGGACACTATGAATGGGTAAGATAGTTATAAAACATAAATATTCCGAACAGCAAAGATTTTAAAAACATATATCATGGTTTGGGACAAATACTAGTCAAGAAACCGTAAAAATCCAAAGCAGTCTATGACTAGTGATTTTGGATCTTCTCCCTACCGATTATGATATATCACTTTAATTACGCCGAATATCATTTATTAATAAGACTCTGTGAGTGTAGAACAAGGACAACTCCAAGCAACCAATACACCTTTGGTATATAATGCAGAGAAAATGATGTGTGAAAAATACCCTGACAATCAGACTTATAAGCAGGGTTCAAGACTTAAAATGTGGACATCCAAAAAGCCCTCGGGTAAATTTACTTGTATAAAACAAATATGTGTGTACTTTCTATTTAACACTGATCCTGCTTAACTGACTTGTACATAGCTGCAAATAAATATGATCATTACTACTTGACTTGTTTTGCCTTACTATAAATATTATTAAGGGCATTGACAATATATTTACTAAATTTGTCACTTCGTTTTGCTTTTTTTCAGTGGTACCGTTTTACGAATATTTTATCTACAGATACTTACAACGACGATAGTGTTTTAACATTCATGAAAGTGTCTTCCTGTACGTGGGATATGTCGTTATCGCTCAGGTCCCTGAAAAATTTTCAGTCAATATTATTAAGAGACAACAGCGATGATTATAGTAAAGACATGATACATGTATTCGCAAAACATACATGAAAAACGGGTAACTAAAATTTAAATTATATTCAGAATTTATTTTAAGAAAAACAGTCACCCATCCACCTACAAGGATATACCTAATTATAAAAAAATATCAACCTTAGCATGAAAATTAGAGTAGAACAATATCAAATTGTCAAACTCCAACATTTATGGTAACGAAAAGATATACCTTTCCCATCAAATATACTAAACAATACACTACAGAACTATATAAGACAGACTTCTAATATTCTTTTAGAACTAACTTTGTGCATGCATATATGTTTTGCCATTTGTAGTTCTAAATGCATAGATTTTCTTTTCTTTACCTCTAATATTTCGATTTCTATTATGTTGAAAGTTTAGAATATTAGTTATCCAGAAATTGTTGTGTGACTTCAAAAGAAAAACAACAGCACAAATAAGAAGACAAGCTCTAAAGAGAAAATTGTGTCAAAATGTCAACCAACATAAATGTAAGTAGAAATAGCAATAAAGCACAATAATCTCTAATAAACGTAATTATATTAAAAAAATAAGGCACTGACAACCAATCAAAATGTAGGATGCTGGGGGACAAAATACTCATACAAAATTTGAGCTTTAATAATATTCATGTATACTCAACCTTGCACTAAATTCTTAATGGTTAAATGGAGGCAGAATGATGATAAAATAATAATTCCCTGTTGAATAGTTTCGTTATAGAACAAAACACTTAACATTAAAAACGAGAAACATCGGGTGAACAATTTTCTTGTTTTACAACTTCTTCATACTATCTTCGTAATGACCTCTTCATTTTGGTATAGCGTCTAAGCTATAGTGCCTAAAAAATAAACTTCATACCAAAAAATGTACTTGTTCAAAGCCATGTATATCAACAGAAAGTAGGATTGAAACAATGACCTAGAATACATTTGGTTAATAACTGTAGGGATACTATTTTGTAGCTCTTACGAAGCAGGTTATTAAGAAAAATGTAAAAGGGAATGTTATAAATATTTTTTAATTCTATCCTGGTTCTTCTTTGAAGCATTTCATCTTTAAACTGTTCATCTATATGTTTTTTAATCTGTTTTATCTAAAAACCGGTAAGTATATGAATATCAATATTTATCTAAAACCTTTCTACTAACAAGGCTTGTCATTATTGTCAGATATGAAAAACCGTCTTGTGGAATTGGAAGATATCGTGTACCTCGCGGAAATATCTTAAATTATTTATAGTCATGCGTAGCAATGTTTTGGCAAACATGTTTTAGAATATTATTTTCATTTCTTGCTGTTTCTGTATAAATATTTGCCATTATTCTACCCTAGGCAATGGTGATGAACATGGAAGCCAACCACACATCTGCCTAACGTGTGCCAAGGTGCCGGATAGGGGAGAACATTTCGTTTGGGGGGATGAACCTGTCATACCATGTTTTCTTTTATTCCGGTTTTAAAGGTGGTCGCGATACTCTGATGTGTCACTTTTTAACGTTTCAAATGTAGAATTTTAATTAATGTAAATATTGACTGCTATGTGAGAATCTGTAACAAACTTACTTTCTCAATACTTTCAAACAGTTCTATCATTGCAATCAAAAACTGTTATTTAAATACCCAGCTTCTAGAAAAGCACTTATCTTGAGCGGATTTTCCTATTCTGGTTTCTATTGCAATATCATGAACAAATGCAAATGTCTTGCAAATAAAAGACAGAAACTCGGAAATACTTTATGATCTTTTCACAAGTATGAAATTGCATGAAGCTACGTTAAATTTACCTTTTATTTGATTTTTTTTTGTAGTGGCCTCTTACTAACACTGTCGATTACCATTGATCTCCCTGACCCTGGTATCTAAATAATATGTGATTGTCTACCTAGCGGTCAAACAGTATTGTCTTTAATAACGTGATTTATATATCGGAAAGTCAGGACAGAAAATGGGAGATTTTAACACTCACCCCAAAAAAAAAGATTTAAACCCACCACCTGTTGTGTCTGTACTGGCACACGCACGTCTGACTTTCTGATGTTTCTATGCTTGTTGGGTGTTTTTTTTTTACTTCTGGGTTATTTTTGTTTCGATTAGATGGCACTGGTTGATTTGTATGTCATTTTGTACCTTTCTTTATTTCATTTTGCTGTTGATGAAGATATATTCTAATTGAACCTCTGTGACATACTTGAAAATAGTCAATAAGAAATTGTTGCGAAATATCTGGTACATGTAATATGTTATACTAGACAAATGGCAATGGGACACAAGGCGTGAGAGTCGAATAAATAAAAGGTCAAAATTATGGTTTTTGCAAGGAGAAGAGGATTATATCTCTAGGAAGACATCCGTTTAGTCGAGAAGCTAGTATGCACTTTTATCATTTGATTTACCTGGAAAAAAATTATCGCAACTTACAGAGTTCTCAAACTGTATCTATATCTGAAGAATCTTTTTGGAATTTCTGATATTTGGTTCCCGTCCATGTAGCTACAATCATAAATTTAAATAATCAGACGTAAGCAGCAATAGTTACATGTACTAAATTATTATTTTTGATGACCTAAGCAAATTTGAGGGCTATGGTTAAGAACACGAATAATATCTGCCAACATATACTGAAGCGGTAAGACATTGATAAAAGCTCACAAGACCAAAATTCAAACACAAGGCAAGCCCGAAAGATCAACAACACTTGAAACATTACGCGTATCATAAGGAAACAAGAGAATTTAACAAAAACCACATGCACTGTGTGCATAGTAAACCAAGCAGAATAAGAAAAATCCAGCAAAAAAACTGAACCACAAGCACTATGAAAAGAACAAGAGTGGCATCAGGCACATGAACTTCGGAAATCGTTATGTTCTTCTGGTTAAGGTAGGAGGTACCTAAATCCGCTAAATTATGGATTTTCATGAAATTTTACATCCAGTTAGAACATTCGAAACTGCATCTAAATACATTTGTATCGAAACATTTTTTATATTTAGCTTTAATATTTCTTTCATGAGGTTGATTGAAATTCATTGAAATAAAGAACTTTTCCTGGAAACTGCCAAAAAATCACTTTAATCGTCATTTCTTAAAACCAAATCCCTAGGATTTTCTGTAAAAACGATAGGTTAATGCTTTCAACTGTTTCAATGATAATAAATAAACATAGGGTCACCATCTTCGTTTTTGTTCTGGAAATCATTCAACTATGGTCCTGTCTGAAATAACACAAAAAAATCTACATTCCTTATCGCCACGTCGTGACGACGTTACTCTTATTTTGGATTTTTGATGCTTATTACACTCTTTATACAGTAATCAATCTAATATGCTAATAAAAACCAAACCTGTGACCTCCAATAAATTTTATGTCAATAAAAAGAGAATTTCAATGCCAATAATATATCTTCTTTTTTTAATTCTAGGGACTGAATTTTGAGAAATCATAATTTAAAGTCTAAATATTTTGGAGCGATAACTGCGTGCATTCTTTGTTTTTACCCATCTCTTTGCCAAAACTTGAAACACCATATTTAGGGAAGTATTAAAGGGACCTACATTATTTTTTTGATATTCAAATGCAGTTCAACGTATTCTAGTTGCATGCTATATTTTATAAAAAATCTGAAATATAGCCCAATTAGGTACCTCCTACATTAACGATACCTGTGACAAAGCGAATGTTTCTAGTCCACAAATAATCAAAATGACAATGGCAACGCCAAAAACCATTTATAAACAAAATTTTGCTGTTGTTTTAGTTAAAACTTATTGGGGAATATTTTACACCAGGTTTAGCACATGTGGTGATAACGTGTTATTATTGTTTTTATTGTTGTACTTTTTAACAGATTTAAAAAGACGCAAAAAGCGTTCGGTAATGAAGCTGATTGGCTGAATACTGTTTAATCCACATTATTTGCTAGTTTATACTAGAAAACATTCAAGGCAACACTTACCTTACAATTCAATTGTGCATGAGCTTGTGCATCTAGCTTATCCTTTGGTTAATTACATAAAGGGAATAAGGACATAACAATTTGAAATAGAATACATGTACAGGACGGGAACAAGCACCATTTACATTTACCTAGAATTTTTAAATAAATAAGCAAGTCGTTAAATCTATGATCCTGTGACAAATATTTTTGTAGTTATACAACTTACAGGTTTTTCAGTTTGTTGCAGTCAGTAAAAAAATCTTCGGGTATGTTTGTTATCTGGTTTGACGATAAATAGCTGAAAAGAATAATTAAATGAAAAAAAAAATATGAGTTACCTTCAATTATCATCAAGAAGTTCAGTTGGTATTCAACTTACATTTTAGTAATGTATGGCAACATGTAACTATAATGTTCACCTAGGAGGCTGTTGATTACAGAAGCAAAATATAAGAAAAGGTTCTGTGATAGAAATAACGGAAAAAGTCTTAAAACATGGTACGTGTCAATTCTCGAAACGATGGGTAAATGTCCAAGTTCTGCAATAGCACAAACAGGACTGGAGAAGTCTGAAAATGTTTGGAGAAGGATGAATTTATTCAATGATACAACATTCAAGGGGAAAAGCAAAGACTAACTTAAATGTGGCTCATCTTGCCGTGTTGGTCATATCATAGTTTTAATCATATAAACATGCTCTCGCCCTAATATTGATGTAATAATTACCACTGTGAATTAACCAATAATCGATCGATTCTATTATATAATGGCCAGAACTTTCAGACTAGAATTGCCAAAGAAATATATTAAGTATCGTCATCTTTCGCCACATTATTTGACATTAGAGTTATTTTTTTCACATTCTGACACAATACATGTACTTATGACTTTAGCGTGTGTGTTTTTGTCAGTATTAGGAATCTAGGTCGAACACCTCTTAATAGGGGAAATATCCAAAGCTTTCTCTGTACAAAAATTTGTAATAGACTTATAATCTATTTATAAAAACTGCAGTGATGCATAACAAATACTCACAGTGTTGTTAGATTTGGGAGTATTCCACACAACGCAAAATCTAGTGGACTCAGTCTGTTATACTTCATCTGACTGAACAAAAAATCATCCCAGGTCAGTTTTTGGAATTATATTGATATATTTCGATATTTTATACAGGTATGTTATTATCTTACCAATTTTTCTTACCACTGTGTTTTGCACGTGTTCTATATAAAGTGTAAATTCAGTTTGTTGGATCTTACTGAACACTCTTTTCAAAAATGCATAATTTTTTTTTCTGTATTAGTTATCATGATTATTATTGGACAATTGTGCACCACAATATACGATTTAAATTTTCCACGATTCGAAGCAAAACGAAACATGAAAACGTGTGCCTGTTGTCAGAATTCTGCTATTTAAATTTTGTAACGAAACAGGCGAGTTACATGTACATGCATTGAATGGCATTTTCCGTCTAAGGTAAAACTTGTGTATATTTGTTTGTTATGTAGATATATAGCTCGATCCAGAACGAGTCTCAAAACAATATTTAAGGTATCTTATAAGTTTGCATTTGTTGTGGTGCTCGCTTACATATTTCAATATTCAAAAATTCCTCTGACATCATTCGGCCTGTTCGACGTCAGGGCGCAATATATACATTGTATATAAAAACTGGAAAATTTGCACATTCTGTCACTATTTGGCAATAATCAGCATTTTACAATTAATACTCTTTTATTATTACTACCAGGAAAACCAGTTTTACCTTTACGTTTGTAGTTTTTATTTAATGTCTAACAATTATTAAGAATTTAATCAATAACAAGAACTACTTGGTGTTAATAACGAATCTTTGCTTTCATTTCGACTGGTCAATGCGACAATTCCAAGATGACAAAATAACGCTGTCTAACGGATTGCATTTTTTTTTTTTTTTTGGTTTGCTCTTTAGGTATATTTGTCCTCTTTGAGATAATTATTCATATTGTTACTAAGATGAAACTCATTTGCTTTTATAAATAATATGAAATTCGAAAAACATATGTTGGTTATTATTCCTAGTTGTATATATTGCGTGCGCTCTGATGTCCAACAGACTCAACCACTCATATAAAGGCCGACTGACTCCAGAGGAATCTCGAACTAAGATTTTAATTATTTACAAACAATTTGTTGCAAACTTCCGGGTTGTTCAATAACAATTTCAAAAGGATATTAAAGACAGATATAAATTTTCAAGATATTCATGGACTTCTCTTATAATATGACAGCAGGTTAATTAGAATTGTAATTTGTTAATTTGGGACAATTGCCTATTGAAGTTTAAAATGATAATTTGTCGTTACGTAAACAATAAAGAGTAACATGAATTGTAATTAATATAATTCAAAGGAGATAAAGTATTGCTAATGGAGGAAAGGATGTTGGATTAAAGATGAGAATCTGATCACTACAAGAGTTGAAAAGTAGAGGTTTCTACAAATAGAGTGTCGTTCTATACATGTATATCCCACAATTGCATAATTTTACATACACATATTGCAAATTGGCAGCAAGTCTAAGGATTTGTATTTCAGGTCCCGATAGTTGGTTGCTGTCGGTGCATCTGAAAGATAATTTTAACTCCTGAATTTGTCCTTGCAAAATATTCGTTGGTACATGTAACCAATATTATGTTTTAGATTTTGCTGGTTTAAGCCTAATTACCTTGATTATAATGTTTTCAAACGATACCAAAAGAAGAAACGTAGACTTGCAGTCTATTAAAACTTGTCAAAAACAGTATGAACATTGCAGCATAGGTAAACAAAAGTATAATCGTATTAAATAAATACAAAGAAAGAATTCATTTCAAGATCACATTTGATAATATTTCTCATTTGTACCTTAATGGTAACGGAAAAGTTGAAGTTTAATAGGTTCTTACACGAGTTCAAATGAAGACTGGATTTTCCTGTTCTTCACTTATGAAAGAGTATAAGTACCTATGTCTTTCGCAAATACTCGATTTTTAAGTGTCCCGTGCTTATGTAAATTCAATAAGCACAGTCGACGAAGTTAAATAACGTCACGCCTGATTTGTAAATAGGTATGTGCATTCGTGAACGGCGCCATTTGATTGGTCTAAAAGCATTGGAATATGGGGTCTCGTGCAGTGTGACATGAGGTCGGGTGAATGGAGCTTCACACTGAAAATGGCCATTAACGGAAATAAGCATACACTTGAAATGCTCCTTTTTTCACTTTTATATTCAATACTGTACTGCATTTAGTATTTGTGTACATTATTGGTAACATTATTAAAACGCTATTCACTAAAAATAATAATGAGAATCCAATATAAAATTATTTCGAGATTAATTTTTATCTACACAGGCTTTATCGGTTGTCTGCTTAATACAAGCTATAAATACATACGTATACTTACAGTTCTAGAAGACTTCTCATATTCCTAAAATCCGAGGTGGTAATAAAACTGTGTGTTTTGTTATTTCTTGTGTTACTCAGTTCTCTGAAATTCATATTACCTTATAATACAAGTATTACAATATATTCCGTTGGTTATTCGATTGTTCTAACACACTTTCATAGAAGTGAAAAAGAAAAAGTGTAAAAAATTAATATTTAAGTTACAAGTGAAGGACAAATATACCTTAGGAGCAATCCAAAAAAACGCAATCAACAAGACAGACAAAACTCGGGAAGACAAATGAAGTACAACAAATAAACACTGAAAACTAAAAAACAATGAACAACACGAACTCCTATAAAAACCAAGAGTGAACTCAGGTCCTCCGGAAGGGTAAGCAGTATCTGCTCCGTATACGGCACCCGTCATGAAGTTCAACAAGGTCAATCCGGTGGTAGTCACAAATCGGTGGAGGGACATGAAATGTTACGACAATGGGAGCAGGTCCAACATTATCTTAGATATTGGAACACTGTGAAGGTCAATCAATTCGTAATGGCGTCCATCAAATTTTCTAACTGATAACATCAACTTATCCCTGATAAAACCCTGGTTAAGAAGCTTATGAGAAAGTGACGGTAATTCACGCATGCCCTTGAATATCGGATTAGCTGAGAAACGTAGGTGCCATATGCAGGCGATGCTGGTATATTGCTACTCACGAAGGGAAAGTTAATAATAGGAAAGTCGAAGTCATCACGTTTGTCATAAACTTTTGTATTCAGGTGTCCCTCATTGGCCTAATATATGCCAATTTTGACTCTAAATCTAAAGATTATACGGATTTTTTCTTACTTAGATTTATGAGATTCAACGTACACTTCCAATTAAGAGATGTGAAAATAACGTTTTATGATTACGGAATAAAAAAAACTTACATTACTGAATATATGAATGGTGTCAAACTAATTTGAACTCATCCAAATTTATCTTAAAATAAAGACGTTACGCTTTTTCTCGTTACTTTTCTCTTTTTGATTGATCTTTATGCATACACAAGTATGGAAGAAGCACACTTTCCAAGCAATAAAAGTACATGATCAACATGATCACAGATTTCACTTGTAGCGTGAATGTTTGTTCGATCCGAAAACTTGTTGAGATTGATTCAAGGAAATTATTTTTAACGCATACATTGATTTAGAAATATGGTTACCATAATTATAACCCCACTTCTTTTTGCTTGATCTGTAATTTGTTTACTGTTTTTGCCAGATATAGTATTTCTTCAGTGATCTCTTATTAATTCCAGAAATTGCAGAATTTGTCTTGTTTATTGTGAGGCAGAATCAGCACAACTTACCATTTTAGAACGTTTTGTAATGACTTCAAACAAAATCTTGCAATATCAAATTTAAACGTTTTTTAAGAGAACTGTCTCTTCGTCAGTCTTATTTTGCGTACATATTGTTTTACATTTATATATTTTTTTCAATTTTCAGTTCTTCTCCGAATGATTTATGATAAATATTTCAACATTTACGATTCTATCATAATGCCTTACAAGTGTACAAGATTATTGCAGGCCTGCAGAAAACCGTATCCACTCGTTGACAATGGGTTCCCCGAAATGTACCTAGAAAAAACATGACAGGTAAAACAAAAAACAAAGTTCAGGTCAATGAAAGTTTCTCTTTAAAATATTACACTTATAAAAGTACAAAGAATCTTAAATTTCAACGGTAGTCTCCTATTTGTTTCGTTACATATTTGAGTACTGGATTAAAAATAAAAGATTCGTCAGTCCAAATGATATATATAGAAGTTTTGCTTACTCTGTCGACGCTCATGAAATCTCCGTTTCTGGGTTTAGGTGATGGCTACGAAAGTTCATTGATCCATGGCCATGATGGTATCCTGTATTGTGTAATTTCGGGTTAGCTTACTATCTTAAACACACATATCTCTTGTCAATAATGTCGGGATAACTTGTTGCTCCCTCATTCTGACATTTTGTTTTCTGAATACATGTATTGATAACTAATCCCTTAGTTTTTCTTCACCATATTGTTTGATTATACACGACTAAATGATATTAATACCACAAAAGACAATGAAAACGAGAAACCAAATTGGGCTACTACACGCATTTGTGGTAATTCTAGAATTATATTTCATAGTTTCTTTTATTATCGTTACTGAGAAAGCAAAACATATTTTAGGCTTGTTAAGTGCAATTTTCATAAAACATTCTTTAAGGAAGTAAAAACAAGTATATTTGCATACAAATGGGTAAGTCTTCTCATCTGAACAAAAGCGTCAATATGGATTGAAGTGATGTCATTATTTTCTATCCGCCTGAAATAACAGAAAATTAGATTAATGAGATTGCAGATAATGAGAACAAGAAATGCTACAAATTCTTCCAATGTTAAATGTTTTGTTAGTGCGATGCAACAACGTTTATCTGTATAAATCATAGAACTATATTTGTGAAAATCATCGAAGGAAAGGGTTTGAAAATAATTAAAAAAATCACATGAAAATGTGTATTAATTAAACAAAAAAAGACGTCAAAGCAAAATAGTTTTAATGTTTTTCGAAACCATACAGAACAAAATCATCATATACATTAAATTTTCGCAAATGAGTTTGAGTTACCAATTGAAAATACTAAAATATCAAGTTGAATACAATGTACACATTCAAGAAAGGAAGCTGTCCTGTTTCAACTGTTGTTATTTGGTAAACTGAATGTTTTAAGAAGCATATGAATATAAATGTTTTCAATTAACAGAATTATGTACTTACAGAGTAGTTAGATTTACGCATTTTATAAAGAATCCATTTTGTATTTCTTTTATGTTGTTGTAGCCAAGGTTACTGCAATTAAATCATTTAAGTACATAAGTTTGGTAATAAAATATAAAATAAATAAGAATAGTAGGAGTAAGTCGACAAAAGACAACAAACAATATCACAAATGTCATACATTGTACCAATCAGTTGCCTAACAATACACAGTGATAAAAAAAATAACCGATAATACTCGATACTTACTGCAACATGTACAAGATATACCAACAAGAAATCAGGTGAGTCAAACTGTGTACCCGATACATGGTGCTGATAAAATATTAAACAGATGTACTGAGTACCGATATGATAGTTTTAAATAGATCGTTTGAGTACCGATAGGGTTATTTCAACAGATCGCTTGAGTACCGATTGTGGAATCATATACCAGAATAAATGTTGTAGATCGGTTTTTCGTTGTATGATTCATTACGTTAGTTAACCTTAAAAAACATGTATTAAGGGTGATCGCTGGTCTAATAGGAAATAAATAGGATTTGAAATACGTGTTTTAGTTTGAGAGAACATATGAATATTAAACAAATACGCAAGAAAAATATATGTTCATGTGCTCATTTAAGGGCTATAAGCCCTTGAAAATTTACAGGAAATGGGTTTTATCTGGATTTTTCATTGTCTTTGCATTGACAACTTCAGTCTCTCAAAGATGTATGAAAATATAAAAAGGATTTCATAAAATTTTGTCAAATACCATTTTAAGGTATATATACTTGAATTATAAAAGAAAAAGTGGGGGTTCATGGGCAAAAAAATTCATGTTTAAGAAATGGATAAACCCCGAGAATTCCGAAAATCTGACAAAAAGACCAAAACATGAACAGCGGGCATCCTTAAAAGCATTTTGAGGCAATGTACACAGAGAACTGATCTCTACAACAATATAAAGCTGACTTCGTTTCTGAAGTCTTACAAATCATAAATGTAATTATTTTCGTAGTATCTCACTTACATGGTTTTCGTATTTTGACAAGTTGGAAAGGAATCATTCCTTAAGGCTACTATGTCATTACTGCTTAAGTCACTGAAAAATAATTATATGGATATCTATAATTAACTTCCGTTTCTCAGGAAAATTCTCAGCATGTTCATATTGTCATCTCGTCTTATATAGTATAGACTTGCCCGCTAAACAACAAGAGTCTTTACATAATTTTGCAGAGATAAATGACAAATTATTGTGAAAATCTCATTTTTTATTGACTTCAAAGAGCAAAACTCTCACATGAGACCTTTAAAAATCTTGGTATTTTTCTCCCTTTTACATATTATAGCCAACTACATACATGGTTTGTAACTTTGGACAGTCTTTGAAAACATCACTAGGTATCTCTGATATTTCGTTACCGCTTAAATCTCTGTAATTATAGAACAAGCTCAGTTTGATGATGTAATGTTTATATTTTCTCTGAAATATTAACAAGAATACATTACATAGGTTGTTTTCAAATGCTTAAATGTTTCCCGTTTTGTAAGTATATTATTCAATTATAACAATCTGTAAAAGGTATTTTAATTAATAAGTAAAGTTTTAAAATTAGTAGGCATTAAATAAGTGGTTTAAGATAATTTTTCAGCCACTTTAGATCCATTATATGTCGATACATTTGTTAAAAACTCATCTTCCTAGTTTGTGGTTGCAGTGTTATCGCGAAGTTAAGTAATCAATGGAATTTATATTCTACACAGCTTTACGACTATACCACTAGATTACAAAGCACACTGGAACGAAGGAATGTTCCCCATCCAAAAAATGATGACACAATATCACAATCATAAAGAACCTATTAACATTTAATATTATATTGGTTTATATTAACGATTTGTTGCATTTACAAATTGCATTGAAAATAACTGCATATAATGTAGAAATGAACAACGCACCCTATCACATTGTTGATAAAAATGTGTGTTCTAAAAAAATAAAATATTTTACTTACAGTGATTGTAATTCATGACAACCGGAAAATGCTTGACCACTCACATTCAAAAGTTTGTTCCCTTCAATGTTCCTAAAATATAGAATTTTCTTCTATCTGTTGTGTCCAGGAGGAGAAATATGAATTAATCTTTCATGCCATGCTCTGTCCTACTTTTAACATTAGTAAGCATCATATTTATATATATTTTTTCACCCCGCGACAGTAAGCAGTACAATTTAAACCAATTTGATGTTGATGCTAAATCAAGCATTGGCCTTTATGGAATTAGATTGAGTCTTGTAGGATAATATGCATCATTTAGACTCTGTAAATCATATTCTATATGCAGCCATATTGATTTAAAAAGGCGAATACTTTAACAAAAATCAGAAGATGTTTCAGAACAAACCAAATTAAATCAGAAATACATTTTTTAGACTGAAATACAATCCAAGATTGCCCGCGTAATTATATATATATGAAGACAAACAAATTGGATTTCGGGAGAAATACTCCAGTCCGGTCACATAAATCGGTCAGACAAGATAATTTAAAATAAAATTAAAATCATACCTCAGCATGACTTGCTTACCATTTATGAGCACCTGGTATCACTCCCGTTTTTTTTGTGGAAGTTCACATTTCAAGTACAGTAGTTTCTGTGTTGTCTTGTTCCATATTTGCTTAATTCATGACAAGTTTTTTTATGAAGTTATATGTGTACACTTGTGGCGATCCATTCGCATGACTTTGATTTCGAATTTACTTACTTTTCCCACTATTTTGTCACTTTGGTATTTTTTTGTCGATGTTCAAAGTAAATTCAATATAAAACTGTATAAAATTGGACAGGTTGAAATTTTATAGAGAAAACAATTACAAGACAGACATTCAGTTGTGCTCCATTGAAACGAAAAGACAAAAAGAAAGAAACTATTTTATATTGTAACTGAAATTAATAGAGTTAAGCATGTGTTTATACGTGTATTGATGAGAAAATAAACTGGTTAATCACTAGAGAAAATAGTTTTAGCTACTAACATTCATCCGACTGAGGTGGAAACAGGGCGTACATGTATACGGATGTCACGGGGTCTTCCGGTGTAGCGTCTTGTAAAACCATATAAATACAAATAGATTTTTCTCTTACAGTTGTGATAACGAATTAAAAAACTGAGATTATTTCAATTTTAACAAAACAAAAAAGTACTAAAAATAAACACAAAAACAAAAAATTATAAAAACAAAAAACAAAATGATAAAAAGATAAAGCAAAACTAAAATAAAGATAAAAAAGAAACATTTCACCAGCAATTTGTATTTGTTTCTTTAACATTCTCATCTGTAACAAAATGAAGAGTTAAACCATAATTATATGTAGTACATGTTCTTGTGTATGCTACTCACAATGTTTGCAATCCAGGAAATAGCTGACAAAGTTCTACATCGATTGTGTATATTTGATTATAGTTCAAATTTCTGCAATTAAAAAATAGCAAAAAAAAATATAAAAAATTTATACATCCAACACATGCTCGATCGACCAACAGGAAGTTTCCTTCTAACAAATGCAAATAGATATCTTCAAATAGATATCGTCAGATATCAATTCTTACTGGAATTAATACTTCATTAGATATAACAGTCTGCCGAAGATTCCCCACTTTAATACGAGTGATGCCGTTTACGGAGCAGGTCATGTTTACTCTCCCGAAATACCTGATGACGCTCACTTATTTTATGAAAGCTTACATCTCAAGTTGTTTAATTTTTGTGCTACCTTGTTCTAATTCGGTTTGGTGTACTCCTTTGCTTGCTTTATAGTATGTCTTTCATATGATCAGAATCGCCTTGTCTTTGGTCTTCCGAAATATAGTCTTTTGCCGAATTTTATATAGAATAAAGCAATCTTAAGTATTGAATTTATACGAATCTGTAACATTTCAACTTAAAAAAGTCGGTACTATAATATAGAAGTTATACAAAGCAGGAACTGCTTACCTTTCCAGAGCACTTGAGTTCACTCTTGGTTATTATAGGACTTGTTCATTGTTTTTTTTAATTTTTAGTGTTTATTTGTTGTGCTTGTGGTTGTTCATTTGTCTGTCTAATGGATTGCTCATTAGGTATATCTGTCCTCTTTATACAAATGTATATACGTAGACACGTTTTTTTTCATTTGCATTACTGCATTTTATATATACGATAAACCAGACATCAATATGTTCACTTGTACGCGTTTCACTCGGCTGAATTTTCTAACTACTAGTATACAAATTGCTGATTGAAATTATAATATAATACGTTTTTATTTAATGATTTCATAAATTACAATAAATTGCAAATAAGATAAATATTTTCTTTCATTTGTCCAAAGTATATTTAAGAATTACACTGATTTTCAACGCAATGATTTCCTTAAAAAATATAAATGGCGATCTTTGACAATAACAATTTTTTGGAAAATGTTCAGTACAACTTACATTGTTTTGAGAGACGAATTTTTACCAAAAGCTTCTGGGTTTATCCTGAAGAGTTTGTTGCGGTAGAAATTCCTGAAAATTAAATTATTATAAACTAATGTATTGCTACCAATGTAAGTCTTAATCGTATAAATGTGTGAAACTTTGAATTTAATTGCCCGCTGCCTGACCAAATATTACGTGTTTTATATACAGTTTTTAATGAATAATACATTATAAATACCCGACAGTTAACATTGACAAAGTGATAGTCGCATAAAACATACATAAATAAACTAACGAAAAATCCCATTTACATTAAGTAATTCGTTTCAGACCCCAGAAACGAAAAGTACAAGCTCTACCTACATTCAAACGAATAATAAAATAATATATATGATAAGAACGTAACCTGTACACGATTGTTGTACTTGCCGCAACACACACACAAACACCCTCACGCACACCATGACACACACACCCTCTCTCTCTCACACACACACCTTATCACACACATGCATATATAATAAAATAAAAAATAAAATAAATAATTATTTTATTATAGTGTCACATATTTGATCAGACAATATATATATACAACAATTCATAATACAAACAGAGATCAAATATCCAGCCTTAGAATAGACTTATGAGACACTTTAAAACACATCAGACAACTGTACATTTATATAAAAAATAGAGTGAGGATTTCTTTATATATATATATCTATTATACTTATAAAATTCAAAAATAATTACTGGTTTATCACATTGAGTAAACTGCTTTTAAAATATTTACTAGTAAAAGTATCAATTAATATTAGATAGAACATATTGATACCAGGATTACAAATTAAAAACATAAGCAATGATTGAAAAAAAAACCGGATACACTTCTTTAAATAAAAACTAACAAAAGGGAAAAAAAAAATTTCTAGGGAAACAAAGATAATTTAAATGTGATAATATTAAATAAATGGATCTAGCTAAAAATATCTGTACTTAAAATTTACAATAGTAACGATGATAATAAAAGACTTTAAAAATATAACTATGAAAAATATGTTAACATTCAAATAAATTTCTATATATCATCTGTACACCTAAACACTAACTCAACACAGTTAAAATCATATTTTTATAATGTAACTTTTTTGTCCGTCTTTGGCGGATCTCGAACTCACACCGATGACACACATTGGCACCTATTCGCCTAGCCCTATGTCCAACGCCCACGATCACTCGCGTTGGACATAGTGCTAGGCGAATAGGTGCCAATGTGTGTCATCGGTGTGAGTTCGATATATATATATATATATATATATCAACGAAAACACACTTTTAATCTTTTTTTTTCTTATTCTAAAGAAATGTCGTAAACTTAAATTAGTCTAATTAAAAAAGAAATGTATTTCTTTAATTTTTTTTATCTGATAATAATTGATTTTGTCATGTTTTAAAGAATACTAAATGAACAATGCCTTGTCAAAATAAATGCAATAGACTATAAATATATGAGAATTTTACTCACACTGTCTCTATTTGGTGGCAACCAGTGAACATGTCATTTGGTATTTCTGATATTCTGTTATAACTCATGTCACTAAAGTTTAAATATCAGTCAATAAATAAACCTTTTTAGGAGACATATATATTCAAATGGGCTTTAAAAATTCAGGATTTGGAATCTATGGTATTTTCTATCAACAGTATTATTGCTATATACTGAATAGTTATAGAACTGTTTTCATAGGTGTCGGTTTTAAGTGGTTTCAAAGTGCCAGAATGACTATAATTGTTTGTAAACTTGTCTCAAATTCAAGCAAGGTGGAAGTAGATTGAATTACTGCATATGGGTCTCCAATTCAGATTTTGTTCATCAGTGACTAGATTTTCTCTTTTAATTTATTATCAGCCAGTTGACCAATAATCTGTTCTTCGCCAAAATAGGATAGACAAAAACATCATTTTGATGTCGTAGTATCCTTCAAGAAAACCCTTATACATCCTAAAAAGGTAGACAGTTTTTTGTGACAGTCTTGAAAACAGGGTTACCAAAATCACTGCTAAATATCTTAAAAACTAAGTCCTGAAGGTATGTCTATCTTTCTGTATTTAAAAAGTATACATAAAACATAACCATCAGGTAAATTTTTAGCAAAACGTCAGCAGAGGAACCTTATTGTATCCTATTTCCTGAAACAAATCTTCAGATCCGTATAAGCATGTCAGACAAACACGTGCAGAGACAAACGAAGGATAAATAAAAAAAGTATTGCATGTTTGTTTGATTAAACAGACTCGAACTTTAACACTCTTGTGGGTTTGATAAATCCATTAAATACGGAAACAGAATTCAATTTATTCTTGCAGTAAATCTTCATTGGCTTTCATTTAACTGCGAGTACTGGCATGGCTATGTTTTGTTTCTGTTTTGTTTTACCATGGGAGCTGGAAGCATATTGGGTCGACTTTTATAATTTGTTTTGATAATTTTTAGTTGCCATGACCATATGTAAAAACGGAGAAGGTTGGAGCTCCACGAAACTGCTGTATTGTATGCGCCAGTCCCAAGTAAGGAAAGTATGGTCATGAATGGATTTGCCTCGGTATCCTTTTAGTTTATTTATATTTTGACATGATATAGTACCGCTGAATATAAGTACTTCCGAATTACTTTGGGGCAATTCAAGCCTTGCGGCATGGCGAGGTTTCCCACCATTGAAGAACATGTTGTAATCTCTGGATGTTGTGATTTTGTGCTTTGTAAGAACTGAAACGTAATAAAAATATATATTTATAACAATTTATACTTCTACTCACAGTGACCTTAATCCTGGCATTAACTGACAAAGTGGAACATCCAGTGCAATTAATTCACTGTTACTTATAGTCCTAAAATAAGGATATGACTCATTTAAAGGTTTAAAATTGCTATGTAAGTTTTTAGTTATTAATAATGCATTTTTTCAAGGGTATCTCGATCCAAGATGTCAAAACACATTCAAAGAAGAATATTGAACTGGCAGCTTAGTGTTGCTAAATGTCCTTCGTGAGCAAGGCAGTGTAATCGTAAGCAGAGCCGATGAAATTTGCTGTTTTGTAGCCAATAGTGTTAAAAAGTAAACTATAGGTTAATGAAAAAATGAAGAGTAATTTTTACATACTATTTTTTAAAATCTCCACCCCTGCAGAAAAAAGGAATATGGCGGACGTTGCGGTTAATATATTGATTTATGGTTATTGGATGCCCATTTGATTTGTCGTTGGCAAAATTTCTGTGTATACATCGTTTTGTTTGGATTTATTAAAGTCTCGAAAAATCAATACATATGAATTTCCATGTCTTGTTTTAGTAATAAACAAAAATTAAATAAAACAAATAATCCTGTATCGGCAAACTGATACTTCTGTCACCAAAACGACCACAGTGTTATTCTATCATCCTCCCTTTGAAAAAAAAGTTAATTATAAGTGCTCGAAAAATCTGTAAATTGTAAAAACTTTTTCTCATTATTATTATTATTACTAGTGTTGAATTATTAACATTATTTAAATTTTCCAAAAAAAAATTTTCACTTATGGAGCCCACTGAACAAATGTTTCCCCTATTTGGCCTTCCAAAGTTAAACCATAGGCTAATTATTTGGTTTAATGCAATTAATGCACATTTAAATTCATGAAATAACAGTACATCTACATTTAATTCATTTTGGTGATTGATGTTTTGTTGATTTCCTTTACTGCCATACTCGTATTTAATTTTGCCAACCCTCATCCAAATTACTTGTAAGAGTTATAAAAAAAGAATGCAAATTACAGTTGTTGGGCAAGCGATGACATGATCAAAGCCCTACACGTCTTGATGGACGACAATGTGGTTGGTTTTGACAATATTTTTTATCGACAAGTCGTTGGGATTCCTATGGGAAAACCGTGCAGCTCTTATTGCCGACTCTTTTATGAAATTACAAAATAATAATAAATTTATTTATATTTTTAACATCAACTTCAGGTATCTTGGTGACGTACTTTCTGTTGATATCCTCGAGTTTCCTTTAAGACAACTATTCAAAAGGGCTACATACAATAGTAAATGCTGTTCCGTTTTAGATCTTACTAAAAACATCGACAATGAAGAGATACATACTAAAATATTTGATAAAACGAACAACTATAATTATCCAATTACAACTTTCCCTTTCGTGACATGGGCATGTACATATCACAGCCTGAACATTTTGTACGCATTTGCTCAAGGTTAGAAGATTTGAAACAGCGAAACAATACGATTACTAAAAATCTTCTATTACAAGATTATAGATTTAACAACTCTTAGCTAAATACACACCTTCCAGAAAAGCTCTTATCATGAACGGGTTTTCTATCCTAGTTTCTATTTTAATATCGCGAATAATGCAAAAGTCTCGCAAATAACCCACAGAAACTTGGTTGTTACTTAAGATTTTTTCACAGTAAGAGCAATAACTCCAAAATGGTCTGTAATTGCTCTTTCTCCAAACGACGTGAAGAATTTAAATGTATACTGGCATCTCACACGAATACTGCCGATGTCTGCTGAACTCTGCGAGTAGAAAGTATTAAACCCTTTACGGGAGTCTTATTTCTGACGTTTTCGTTTAATCGGGCGACAGTATCGAACCTGCAAGGATGAGAGATATGAGAGCATACACTAGTTTTTCATCTAAAACAAGCACGTTTTAACCCTGCTATCTAAATCATGTTCCATCCAACGCATTCATTTACTGGCACCTCTCTTAGCAAAAAGAGAAATAATTGTGTGTAATTATTAGAGTCTATTTTCATATAGTTCGTCATACAAACGGGAAAACTGAAAGTTAGAGAGCAAAAAAAAAATCCAAGCTGTTCAAGTTTAACTTCCATTGGAACGCCCATTAGTACCATGTTGAACATTTTAGATATTGAAGAACGGATTTACTTACAATTCAACTGTGTCATTAGGGAAATTGTTGGGTATATATCCAACTTTCCTTAAATAACAACTGACGTATATTCCGGTATACCGGTAGCTTTGCCTGCATGAACATTCTGCTGGACATCCTGATACAGACTTTATGCCTGTTACTGCAAATAGCAGTACATAATATAAGCTCAGTTTCATCTTCCTAAACTTCATTTCAAACTATTTCAGTTCAAACTGAAAAATAAAAAGTTTGGAAAGCTTTATTTTCAACGAAAATACCTCATCTAGTTAGAGTATACTAAAGTATATTTTCTGAAAAGAAGTCTATAATCACCATAAAAACAAGATTGATACATATACCAGCTTTGAATATATGTACTCTCTGGCATCCCAACAGCCCAGGTCAATTATGAGAAAGGCAATTTGACTGAACTCAGAGTAGATTGTGGAGAGAAAAACACATAAAAAAAATAGGAAATACTTCATGTTTAGGTCAAATGTACATGTATCAACTCACCATTGAGCCTTTCCGTATATTTTCAAATATATCTCATCACAAATGTGCCCCTTCTGAGAGAATCATTACTTTTATAGAAATCTACGCCGCAGGAAAAGAAATAACCAATTGAACAATTTTTTATTTAAAATCATTGTAAAGACTCTTACGGATATGATAAATCGTGGGGTTACTGACTTTTTAAAAACTTTTCAATCATGTGTGAGTAATTGTAGACAATTTGAAGGTTGCATTAAACTTTTTATGCAAAATGATTAAATAATGTCAAGCCTTCTCAATGCAAAACATCAATGTTAAAAACATCATTAGTAAACTTAAGATGCATTTATAAAAATATTATAGAATAATACAGTATGTACCCTAAATTGATTAGAGTGCACCAGCAGAGATATCGACTCACTGGTAATTTTATTTTTGATGCCAATGTTTGTTACACAAATAGAGACTTTCTGGAATGCATACCCAAATAACTTGAGAACATGCAATACTGTAAAATGATAAACTTTACAATCATGAATGTTGCATGTTTTCCTTAACTTAGAAAGAGTTCTAATGCAAAAATAATCTGTATCTGGGTTATATTAGATTTTCGAACATATTTTGTATATTTTGTAAGAAATAATAGATTGGCGATGTTCGTCAAATTTGGGAATAATACGACAGAAAGTATACCAAATGTTCAATGGTTGAGCGATTTACCAAAATGATGGTAACATTTGACTGAAATCATCTTACGATTGTGAACTTCCCCATAACATACCAAAGTCTCCACATGACGGGACGTACATTTCACGGTTGATTCGTTACTGCAGCGCATGTGGTTTCTACGGCGATTTTATCTGCAGGACGATATTGCTGTCACATTAACTTCTTAGACAGGGTTATGTTCAGTCTCTGTTAATTTCATCACTCAAAAGGTTTTGTGGTCGTCATCAGGAATTGATTGGCCGATACGAAGTTTCTATCTCGCATTTGAGACCAGATATCCTCAGTTAGATTTCACGTCCTTTTGGAATTGACTCCTAATTGGACTTGATAGTTTACAGGTTTTTACTCAATGGCAATGTGACGGGTGCCGTGAACGGATTAGGACATGTTTACCTTTCCGGAGCAACTGATGTCACTCCAGGTTTTAAATGTGAGTTCACATGGCTAACGCTTTAGATTCAGTCTTGTCTTATTGTACTTTTATTTAGTAAAAATTTCATGGTGATGAGTATAAGTTTAGTCGTAATTAAAGGAAAAGGATACAAGCTGCCATGAATCGCTAGTAAGTACAAATGTATATGTTGCAGCATTTTTCTAATTTAAAGCAAATTTCAGTGCATAGATTTGAAAATTGTTATTGATCAACTTGTTTAAAAGTAAAATTCGATTTAAAAACTCGACCATGCTTTTACAAAACTAAAAAAATATATAAATATCCTCATGTAAAATAACGTTTTATTTTATTAAGGGCTTTCCCGTCTCCGGACGGAAAGTCCTTATTGTATTTCTTCTGTTTAATTAAGGGCTTTCCCGTCTCCGGACGGAAAGTCCTTATTGTATTTCTTCTGTTTAATATTATTATTCTTTTTCTTCCGCCATTTCCTGACAAGTGAGTTCGCGACATATCGCTTTCATATTTTGTCGATGATATCGGTCATGAAAATGATTTGATGTGTTATGGGAATTATGTCGTAAACTTTGTCGTTACGGAGTTATCTTCCCCAACACCAAAAAGATTGTGTGTACTACTCCTCTGAAACCTTAAAAGATATCGCTTCAAAATCTTTTCTAAAGTCCTCAGTCAATCCATACGCAACTTTGTTGAATGTTAGCGGAAATGATCTGACGACATCTTATGGGAGTTACCTCCCCTAAAATGATTCGTGTAAGTGATATACAAGTATATCTTAAAAACCAGAAGTGATACAGACCTAAAGTCTTCACCATAGACCCTCATGACCTTTCATCTTCAAAATAGAAATAAGGTCAAAGGTCAACGTCACGTTCTATATTTTGACCTTTGCTTGTGTGCACTACTCCTCTGAAATGATAAAAGATACAGGAATGGTTGGGGGTGTAAAATGTCTGGCATCTAAAGACGCAACTTTGTTACATTTCCATGAAAAGGATCTGAGGTCATCTTATAAGAGTTATGTCCCATTGAAGCATTGGTAAATTAGTTTTTCGGGTAAAACTCAGTAACTTTATATGATAGAGGCATGGGGTCTTCAGTTTTGATCATCGGGGGATGTGACCTTGAGGATGACCTTAGACCAAAATGTCAAGGTCAACGTCCTAATTTTTGACCTTTCTATTATTAGAAGACATTTGAATGCTTTCTAATGAGAAAAGGACTCTGTTGAAAGGCAAATCATAGTCACGGTCACATGATTACAGGTCAAGGTCATTTAATGAAAAATACGTCCTAGATTTTAACATTTCTTACCAATAGAGATATTGAAGTGGTTCTTCTTCAGAAATATTCAGCTTAGGAAGACAAATCAACGTGACAATCAAAACATATGTCAAGGTCAATGGGTGTGAAAAAGTCCTAGATTTTGACCTTTTTTATCTTAATAGATACAGAAGTGGTTCTTTCTTCAAAGATGTTCAGCATTAGGAGCCAAGGTCATTAAAATAACAGGTCAAGGTCAGTTAATGAAAAATACGTCCCAGATTTTAACCTTTCTTACAAAAAGAGATATTGAAGTTGGTCTTCTTCAGAGATATTCAGCTTTGGAATGCAAGTCGACATGAAAGGCAAGGAATCATGTGTCAAGGTCATTGAGCCAGAAAGCGTCCTATATTTTGACCTTTTTTATCGTTAACGATACAAAAGTGGTTCTGCTTCAGAGATGTTCATCATTTGGGGTTTAATCAATCTGAATGTCATGAGGTCGCATGTAAAGGTCATTTAACCTGGGAAAGCCCTCAATTGTTCTTTGAACAATTGGATCTTTTCATATTATTATTCTTTTTCTTCCGCCATTTCCTGACAAGTGAGTTCGCGACATATCGCTTTCATATTTTATCTATGATATCGGTCATGAAAATGATTTGATGTGTTATGGGAATTATGTCGTAAACCTTGTCGTTACGGAGTTATCTTCCCCAACACCAAAAAGATTGTGTGTACTACTCCTCTGAAACCTTAAAAGATATCGCTTCAAAATCTTTTCTAAAGTCCTCAGTCAATCCATACGCAACTTTGTTGAATGTTAGCGGAAAGGATCTGACGACATCTTATGGGAGTTACCTCCCCTAAAATGATTCGTGTAAGTGATATACAAGTATATCTTAAAAACCAGAAGTGATACAGACCTAAAGTCTTCACCATAGACCCTCATGACCTTTCATCTTCAAAATAGAAATAAGGTCAAAGGTCAACGTCACGTTCTATATTTTGACCTTTGCTTGTGTGCACTACTCCTCTGAAATGATAAAAGATACAGGAATGGTTGGGGGTGTAAAATGTCTGGCATCTAAAGACGCAACTTTGTTACATTTCCATGAAAAGGATCTGAGGTCATCTTATAAGAGTTATGTCCCATTGAAGCATTGGTAAATTAGTTTTTCGGGTAAAACTCAGTAACTTTATATGATAGAGGCATGGGGTCTTCAGTTTTGATCATCGGGGGATGTGACCTTGAGGATGACCTTAGACCAAAATGTCAAGGTCAACGTCCTAATTTTTGACCTTTCTATTATTAGAAGATATTTGAATGCTTTCTAATGAGAAAAGGACTCTGTTGAAAGGCAAATCATAGTCACGGTCACATGATTACAGGTCAAGGTCATTTAATGAAAAATACGTCTTAGATTTTAACCTTTTTTACCAATAGAGATATTGAAGTGGTTCTTCTTTAGAAATATTCAGCTTAGGAAGACAAATCAACGTGAACGTCAAAACAGCAAATGTCAAGGTCATTGAGTAAGAAAACGTCCTAGATTTTGACCTTTTTTATCTTTAAAGATAATAAGATTACAGTTCAAGGTCATTAAATGAAAAATAAGTCACAGATTTCAACTTTTTTACCAAAAGAGATATTGAAGTGGTTCTTCTTTAGAAATATTCAGCTTAGGAAGACAAATCAACGTGACAATCAAAACATATGTCAAGGTCAATGGGTGTGAAAAAGTCCTAGATTTTGACCTTTTTTATCTTAATAGATACAGAAGTGGTTCTTTCTTCAAAGATGTTCAGCATTAGGAGCCAAGGTCATTAAAATAACAGGTCAAGGTCAGTTAATGAAAAATACGTCCCAGATTTTAACCTTTCTTACAAAAAGAGATATTGAAGTTGGTCTTCTTCAGAGATATTCAGCTTTGGAATGCAAGTCGACATGAAAGGCAAGGAATCATGTGTCAAGGTCATTGAGCCAGAAAGCGTCCTATATTTTGACCTTTTTTATCGTTAACGATACAAAAGTGGTTCTGCTTCAGAGATGTTCATCATTTGGGGTTTAATCAATCTGAATGTCATGAGGTCGCATGTAAAGGTCATTTAACCTGGGAAAGCCCTCAATTGTTCTTTGAACAATTGGATCTTTTCATTATTTATACATTTCTTTATCATTATTCATTTATTTGATTTTTTGATAAACTTGATCTTATAAATTATATATTATCTGAGTCATTTCGAAAACGTACCTGCAGGTATCACGCATGTCCTTTTCAAATAAGTCATTATTTCTTTGGTATAGACATGATTTGAAGAAACATAATTGAAGGCGTTGAAATATCTTTTCTTCTCTCCCAGATAGAGTTACATGTAGTCTTGATCAACTGTGCTGTCTTGTGCTAGTTTTTATTTTATTTTATTATAAATGTTTTATTCTTTTATTTATACACGTACCCTTGTCGCGTTTGTTTATTGTGTTCCATTCTCCTGACTTTGTCTTTTGTCGATATTTAGGTTTTTTTGGTCATTGAGGCATTTGCGTTAAATATTAATTAGAAGGTTGTTTTATAGGCGCTTTGTCTTTGACATTACAAGTCATCTATATTCATTACACATAGAAAACTATTTTTCAGTCTGTAAATAAAGATCTTTGAACAAATTTTACGATTACGTTAGGATAGTCCTAGGAAAAGTCTTATAGTTTATTGTGTTAAATGCATGCATTTTTGACATTTTATGGACAAGAAAAATGAACATCTCTTGCAAGATTATACCTTTAATATTATATCTCCAAAAAAAGATGAAGTCAATTATTTTTCTTAGGATGATGTATGTATAACTGTTAATATGTTACATATATAATTGATTGTAGATTGATAATGTCAGATAAATGAATTTCAAAAAACCATACATAAGATAACTATAATCAAAGAACCTAGAAGGTTGATAACATGAAATATTATTTTTATGATAACTTGATTATAAAGAGTTTATTATTTTATCTAGTATATTTATGTTGCTGTATTTATTATATATGACAAAACATGAACACGGAAAAATTTCGTGCAAGTATACATGTAGATGTTTTTATTAAATCTAAATTTGGTACAACTACATTTTTAAAACATTATTGCGTAGGCAAAAAAAAAAACATAATTGTAATAAATTATTACAGGGAATAATGTGTTTTATGAGTTTGCTGATAACGATTTATTTTATGTAGTGGTGAGATGACATGGGATAAAAGAGGCGAAAGGAATAAATCGTTAAAAAGACTAAACATTCCGTTACACAAGTCATCGAACTATACAGTGTGCTGACAAGAATGTGCTATTCTTTTCGAGATGATCGATATTTATCAAATACTAAAGTTCAAACTGGTGTCAAAGGAGCCCATTACAGTTTCCGTATATAGTGCAAAATTGTTCACCGTTGAGAACCTCATCTAAAAACTAACTATTACTGATGGGATTTTACTTTTACTCACGGAAAATTAACATAATCTTCAAAATGAAATACACTGAAGTCTATCAAATCCATCACATCCCTGTCATGTTTACAATTCAACTAAATGTAGTTTTAGAATGAGTTGATGGCCATCGGACCTTAGAACGCACACACTTCATGTTAAAATTGAAAATTGGATAATTAGCCAAATCTACCTGAAATCGGTAAATCAATGTTTTATAACTAATACATTTATTTTCTACCAAGAAAACATGTTTTGCTTAACATATGTACCATTTGTGTCTGCAGAAATGCTTTTAAAGTATTACCCCCGAATAAGTACACAGAGAAAACAGTTAATCTACTTGATATTAAAAACGAATTTGTATAATCTACATTCTATCTGGCTATCAAAAACTGCAATCTCAAGTTGTCGAAAATATTTTTATATATAAATCATCAAAGCATAATTATAAATACGACAAACATTGATACATATACCAGCTTTATAAGGAGTACCCTCTGACGTCTAACAGCCACAGTCAATTCTCAAACAGGGATTTGACTTAATCGTGGAATATATTATTGAGAGTGAGAAAAAACAATAAAAGCCATTTTCATATTCAAGTCATTTGTATCTACTCACAATTGATTTAAAGTTGACGTGTTCCACGGATTTTCAAACATATCTCCTCACAAATGTGCACCTTCGCAGAGAATCATTACTTTTATAGCAGACTAAGCTGTACGGAAAGAAAGGGCCAATTGAACAAATTTCTATTAAAGATCAAAGCAAACTTTCCTAGTGGTATTATAAAACACGGGATCACTACATTTTATTTACACCTTTACATGTATAGATAATTCGAAGACAGGTTGCATTAAAATTCCTATCAAAAATGATTTATTTATGTCAAAGTTTCTCCTTGTAAAACATTTATATCAAAAACGTCGGTGATAAACTTAGGCTACATTTCAAAACCGATTACAGAAAAATACAGTAAATATTGTTCCACGCTGCAGAGGCGATTATTAATTCAAATTGAGTTGTCTGAGAATCTTTAAATTATATTATCCTTTTGAAATAGATGTCGTCTTCTTTCTTATCCAACGCCCTTGTAACTAAATCAAGTAAATAATTTTACAGTCTTCACCTTAAACATATTTGTTCTGCTATTCTTTATAGCAAACACTTTTCGTATAACAAGTACATTTTTATAAAATTACAAAATTAGATAAATAAATCACTAGCGTCTCATTTATTCGCCATGAAAAAACATCATACTTTAAACTCTACTGTGATAACTATTATTAAATGTTATAGAAAGTAAGGTACACATGTATACCTCCTCTTACAAATAGCTCTATTTATATGTAAAAATGCCATACTTTTAAACGTTACTGTTATAAAATTAATGAATGTCATTGAAAGTAAGATATATCCCACTCTTGCATAGCTGCAATCTCAAGTTGTCGAAAATATGAAATCTATCAATATTGTTTAATATTTATCAAAACTTAGCAACTCTTTCTGTGTTGTTGGGTTGATCAAAACATATTTGGTCTTAAAATAAATGCATCTGAATAATATCAAATACAAGTATATTATAACAAATGCTGCAACTGCAACTGTTGTTGTAACCATATTGGTTTTTGGTACCTTAAGTGTCAATAAGTAGTCAGAAACAAACGTTTTCTGGCAGTTTTGTTCAACTGAAATATTATCTGTCAAATGTTGTGCAATTGATAGGAAAAGCGTTGCATCAAATGACTTGCAAAACCTCAAAAACGAATCCTCTGACACCAATTTTGCACAAGACGTGCACGTTTCGTCAATTTAAGATTCAACAGATGTGTTCAAAGCCTAAAATACTGAAAATTAAAAAAATAATCCAAAACGTTGAAAAAAAGTACTCAAAGAGTAAAGCCAAAACCATCAAAGGACAGAGCTTTGTATGAGTGGGATACGCCGTAGTTTTAACAAAATTTTAGATTTTTGTAACTGTGTAATTTTAAAGTACCAATTTTGTGTTAATATTAAAGTACCCGCAACTGAGCTGGGGATACACATAGAGAAGTGATACCACGAGCAGAATATCGACTCGGTCGGTCTTTGAACAATTTATGATAGTTCTACCCTATAACCTTTCTGGGTGGTTCTACAGATGGTTGAATATGTAATGCACCAAACCACACTCACACGATTCGCACGTTACACGCAAAATACACGATGCACGTTACAGGTTTCATGATTACCGATCGTGCGATTTCTAAAACTTGTGTTGTCATTTAGCATTCAAACATTATCATGCACAAAATTGCACAAGCCATGATAAGCTTGTAGTGTTCAATTTCTGACACATAATTTTATTTAAACAAATTAAAAGCATAAAAACACTTAATAATAAATGTATGTAGAAAACGATGGCGCGTCTAAAAAGAGTCTGGTCAAGTCTGGAAGGGTCTGGTGGCAAAATATAAGAATATATACATGTTTGATCATGTTTTCTTTTTACATTTTTTATCAAGTCGGTGAAATAATGTTAAAAAAACACTAATACCACAAGAAAATATGATCAAAAATGTATATATTCTATAATTACACCTTATATAAGAATGCTGTAATCTGATTTGTTCATAAGGGGTATCTTTCACAAATATGATGCATTACAAAATGATTTCAGAGGCAGCAGGGTATTTGCAAAAATGTATTTGCACTTTTTACCCTCTGTCGTGGTATTTGCGAAAAATTCTCTTATCCGACTGAACGCTTGAAATTTCTACATCAAAACTGAGTTTTAGTATAATCGTTTGTAGATGGAAACATTTTATTTTGACATTCGGTGTAATTAAACAGATACATCATGCTCGGGAGGGGTATTTGCGAAAAATACCAGTCTCGGGCCCGTTGAGCTCGGGAGATTTCAGGTCTCGACTGGTATTTTCGCAAATACCGCTCCCGAGCATGATGTATCTGTATAATATTTTGCCCCAAGACTTTCTAAAGAAAACACTTATCGCGTTTCTGAAACAATGAATGTTGAAAAGTATAGTGATCAGTAAGTAATGTTTATTTCTATAATTATTCAATTTACATGAAATCTTTAAAAAGTTATAATAAAATTCTACTACATAGCAAGTGTTTTTTTTTTTTTTTTTTTTTTTTTTTTTTTTTTTTTTGGGGGGGGGGGGGGGATTTTGATGCAAAACTACTTACAAAATAATTCAACACAATTATAAGTTTACCTAGTATCAAATAATTTAATTCTCAAGAATTCCACCTGTTACGGAAGCGAATTTCTAAAACAACATACTTAACTAAAACAACACCTATTGTTCTCACCATGTTAGAATAGATAGAATCTATTAGGTAAATTTAAAAAGTTGGAATAGCTAGAAGACACCCTTTGAAACTGCATTTCTGTCCAAATAAAAATGTTTTTCTGAGCTGTTTATTCAATTATAAATTATACCTGGTATTTGTTAATTACAGTGTTATAATTGATTGTATAAATATGTCAGTTAATTAGCCTGCTATATAGGTAATTATTTCAGTCTTTTACAGGTAAATTCGTATATCATCTTTATACTACATTACACAAAACCATTCTTGAATTTGGCGACGGATGACATAGGCTTAATTGAACATTTTTTAAAAATTTGTATGCACCAAACGAAAAATGTGAGTTTAGAAACGTACCAAAAACCACGCAACCCACCAAGCCAAGATTTGTTTTATACATCGTAAAGACCCTGCACTATTCATTAACACAATTTAGTATGCCGATTTCAGGGCAAATATTTTCACGTTATACCTGTAATTATGGTTTTATATACTTACGAGTACTGGTAATGAAATATTCTACCATTTTGTATCGCAAAATTTCCTACGTGATGAGTTAAACTACTAAATGTATGATAATCTGTAAATATAGATTTTATAGATATATTGGACCGAAAATAAAATTTCCGTATTTGCCCTGTTTGAAGCCTTAATATGAGCCCTATTTTGGAAGTCATATTGCACTGCTAAGCTGTATCGTCCCCGTACATCGATTTGTAATGAGTATACAATCATGTCTATTGTATGTTACTTCCTTGGTTAATAAATTAGTTTTTAACTCTCATATTAGTGGATTATTAAGGATTATTTTTGGAATACTCGGGTTTTATACATTTTTTAAACATTAAATTTTTTGCCCATGAACCCCCACTTTTTCTTTAAATTAAATCATATATACCATAAAATAGTATTTGTCAAAGTTTTATGAAATCCTTTTTATTATTTCGTACATTTTTGAGGGACTGAAGTTACCAATGCAAAGACAATGAAAAATCCAGAGAAAACCTATTTCCTGCAAAATTTCAAGGCTTTATAGCTCTAAAATAAGCACGTGAACCTATATTTTTTTCTTGCTTATTTGTTTAGTATTCATATGTTCTCTCAAACTAAAACACCTATTTCAAATCCTATTTATTTCCTATTAGACAAGCGATCATCATAATGATATTTATTAATGTACGTGGTGAGTATAATCAAATCAATAATCAAATGTATTCATCCATTATACATAAATTGTATGTGACAACAGTACACATAAACCAGTATTAATAGATCTGTAAATTTTTTAATGTGTTTCTCCTCAATAAGAATCAGACGGAGAAAACGTTTATATTTAAATACAGTATAGGGTCTTATATGAAGTTAGAAACACATAGGTGTATTAAAACCATCAACGGATCGCTATTAACTGACTTGTATGTCAAAGAGTAATAATTAAGAAATAGTTCATGACACTGAGGGCTATATGGTAATATATGGACCGGCAGGTCACTCCAAAAACAGTATATGGACCGAAGCGAAGTTGAAGTCCATATAATGTTTTTGGAGAGACCTGCCGGTCCATATATTGCCACTTGGCCCGAAGTGTTATGAACTATTTCTTATATTATAGTTATAAAACATCTGTAGATTGCCATACTGCATTAGCCCATGAAGGGTTAATTGCCTTAAATATCGTGTATAGGCTCTCATCATTTTCCCCCTACCCATCCAAAACGTTTTATTTTAGATACAACATGTACAACCTGAAATAACAGCCTTAATAAGTTTTTTTTTTAAATTCTGAACCCCATAATATATACATTGTACCCAAAACCATTTTCACGCCACCCCCACACTTCCGCCCAAGCATGTTGATTGGAAAAATCTAGATGTGGATGCCATACTTACAATCAGAAATACGTATGTACACAACAAATACTGCAAAGTTTTTACCCTTCAAAAAGGAGCCCATTGGGAGAAAATTACCCACAAACGAAATATAATATCCCCCTACCCCCCTCCCAACCTTCCAACCATTCACTTTAGTATCAGAATCGTGTACACTCTAGTTTCTCTCTTTTAAGTCGTATTTACAGATTCATTACTCATTTGTCTGAGAAGCCACCAGACAAATGTTTCATGTGTTTACAATGAAATTAAAACACAAAACAAACCCGTTAGCGATTCCGGTAAAAACATCGTATATTGGCCCGGAGTTCCGATTATATGGACCGAAGAAATGTACTTAGAGAAATAGGAGAAAAATATCAATAAGCATAATATTGCTATTCATTACCATTTTTAAGATGTAATTTGTCTCCAAGAGAAAATTATTTTCTCCGTACATGCCGTATTATCATGAATATATTTATTATTTTGACATCCAATTCCGGTCTATTTTTTAATACCTATTTAAATCTTAAAAAATTTATAATAAACATACATTAATGGTGTTGATAAAGTATTATTAGAGATTTTGTTCATAAAAACATAACGTACCCGAATCCGTCGCATATAAATAGAATAGAGAATGGAAACTAGACGATGTTTTAAAGAGACAACAACCCGACCAAAGAGCAAAATACCGCTCAATGCTAATAATCCATGTTGTTGAATTCCAGTTATTATTGTCTCATACAAGGCTCATAAATTTGTTAATATCTCTGAAATTTAAAACAAACAACTATGTGAACTAAAGATACAAAACTACTGTATAACATGTATAATAACCGAACTACACATGTATAAAAAATGCATTAATTATATCGTCCGTGGCTAGGTAAAATGACAGTTAAATGTATATATAGGTATTTGTAAAAAGAATAACCCCTACGGGTCCCATTTTTAGAAAATTAAAATTCTAAAACCGTATTGCGCATCTACATGTATATTATGGTGTATGGCAATATTGTTAAGAAACAGAATGCAGAAATTGAAGAATGAAAGAGGAGTTCAGTTCACATCTATATATACTAAGGATAAATTAAAAAATGGGTCAAAGACACAAATGGCCGGGTTGCTGGGTGTTTATTGTAGTGGTGACAAAGGTCATATTGCACACTGGCAGTCATGAATATTTATATAGACAAAATCAGACTGATTGTATGTTTGTGTATGAGTACAGAGGCAGCCATCAATTTAATTAGAAATAGGTGAAGTAAGCAATATTTGATTTGATTACATGTTGATAAACACTTGTTTGGAAAAATGGGAAATAATTCTTGAAATAATTCCATAAAGTGGGGTGCACATCTTCAATAAGTACTAAAAGATTCTGTGAAGTTTCAATGATGTGGGTGAAAAACTGTAGGAGGAGATGATTTCGCAAAATAGGTACCCTCTATTGAAGATGTCAATAAAAAACGACTAAGTTCCAAAGTTTGGAAAAATGGGAAATAATTCCTGAAATAATTCCATAAAGTAAGGTGCACATCTTTAATATATATAGAAACATTCTATGAAGTTTCAAGCATGTGGGTGAAAAACTGTAGGAGGAGTTGATTTCACAAAATAGGTACCCTCTATTGAAGATGTCAATAAAAAACGACTAAGTTCCAAAGTTTGGAAAAATGGGAAATAATTCCTGAAATAACTCCATAAAGTGAGGTGCACATTTTCAATATATATAGAAACATTCTATGAAGTTTCAAGGATGTGGGGGAAAAACTGTAGGAGTTGATTTCACAAAATAGGTACCCTCTATTGAAGATGTCAATAAAAAACGACTAAGTTCCAAAGTTTGGAAAAATGGGAAATAATTCCTGAAATAATTCCATAAAGTGAGGTGCACATCTTTAATATATATAGAAACATTCTATGAAGTTTCAAGCATGTGGGTGAAAAACTGTAGGAGGAGTTGATTTTACAAAATAGGTACCCTCTATTGAAGATGTCAATAAAAAAACAACTAAGTTCCAAAGTTTGGAAAAATGGGAAATAATTCCTGAAATAACTCCATAAAGTGAGGTGCACATCTTCAATATATATAGAAACATTCTATGAAGTTTCAAGGATGTGGGTGAAAAACTGTAGGAGTTGATTTCACAAAATAGGTACCCTCTATTAAAGATGTCAATAAAAAACGACTAAGTTCCAAAGTTTGGAAAAATGGGAAATAATTCCATAAAGTGAGGTGCACATCTTCAATATATATAGAAACATTCTATGAAGTTTCAAGGATGTGGGTGAAAAACTGTAGGAGGAATTGATTTCACAAAATAGGTACCCTCTATTGAAGATGTCAATAAAAAAACAACTAAGTTCCAAAGTTTGGAAAAATGGGAAATAATTCCTGAAATAACTCCATAAAGTGAGGTGCACATCTTCCATATATATAAAAACATTCTATGAAGTTTCAAGGATGTGGGTGAAAAACTGTAGGAGGAGTTGATTTCACAAAATAGGTACCCTCTATTGAAGATGTCAATAAAAAACGACTAAGTTCCAAAGTTTGGAAAAATGGGAAATAATTCCATAAAGTGAGGTGCACATCTTCAATATATATAGAAACATTCTATGAAGTTTCAAGGATGTGGGTGAAAAACTGTAGGAGGAGTTGATTTCACAAAATAGGTACCCTCTATTGAAGATGTCAATAAAAAAACAACTAAGTTCCAAAGTTTGGAAAAATGGGAAATAATTCCTGAAATAACTCCATAAAGTGAGGTGCACATCTTCAATATATATAGAAACATTCTATGAAGTTTCAAGGATGTGGGTGAAAAACTATAGGAGGAGTTGATTTCACAAAATAGGTACCCTCTATTGAAGATGTCAATAAAAAACGACTAAGTTCCAAAGTTTGGAAAAATGGGAAATAATTCCTGAAATAATTCCATAAAGTGAGGTGCACATCTTCAATATATATAGAAACATTCTATGAAGTTTCAAGGATGTGGGTGAAAAACTGTAGGAGGAGTTGATTTTACAAAATAGGTACCCATTTTCCCCGCCCGCCCGCCGCCGCCGCCCGCCCGCCGCCCGCCCGACATTCACCATACTATAACCCGGATTTGCACTCTGTGCAACCCGGCCAAAAATGAACTCGGCGAGCAAAAGAAAATTCACCCTTTAATATGATCTTTTTCTATACATTTTAAATTCCGAACTAAAATATCGATGTACGTAGAAATGGAATGAATGAATGAATGAGTTAAACGCCCTGGCTGCTTTTAAAACTTTAAAAAGAAAATAAAATCAAGTTTGGCAATGTTTGAGGCTTAAGTAAATGATCATAAGTGAAGATATTTTATTCGAGAAATTCGCTTACACGTGTAAGATTGATCAGATTCCTCTATCCACGAAAAAGACGAAATCGAATGAAAAACACATTTACATTCGTTTAGTATATACTAAATTACAAAATTGAATTTTGTTCGTGAAGGAAAATAATTGAACCAAGAGTAATTAGATATATCATTCCAAAGTTCAAGCAAACTTTAAGTGAATATTTAAATTCAATAAAAATAAGAAGACTGTGTTACCGAAGTTTGCCGATTGGTACCGACGTCGACGTCGTTGCCAGTATTATGCAATGAGATCGGGATATTAATTTTTAACGTTTTTCATCAGTAATTATAGCAGTCTCTGGGATAAAATTATTCCCTTCTTATGTTTTACTTGTTATTTTGCTGTATATACGGCCTGTCGTATATTTAAAGATAGATTTTGACCTGATCAAGGTGATTCGTTTATCTTTTATCTTTTATTAAACAAACAAACATCAGACATGAATGTAGAAAAATACAGTGATCAGTAATTTCTATTGATTTTATTAAATCACATGAATATTTGCGGACGTAATATGGTATGATCCTGTCATCGTTGTCGTCGTAGCCGCGGTACATCGGCGTCTGGCGTCCGTAGACAGATTTCCGTTCATTTATTTGTGTTCTATATTGAAAATATCCTTGTAATATTTTACCACAGTGGTCCCCCGTAAGAAATACATGTTGGGATTAATTGTTTGAAAATTGGGCCCCTCCTGTATTTTTTCTCGGGGTCATAAAGGGTTTTTTTTTATAATTAAGGTGTAACTTTTCTAATATTTGTCCTATTTTTATGATTTATGGTTTTAATGTCCTTGATTAAAATAGAAAAACTTATCTGACATGCGTTTTCATGATCTTTTAATGTTTTCAAGATATAAGGGGACGAAACGTTTTAATTTCTTATCCGAGTTTGATCGTGTTTTTGATGGTTGTTATAAGAAATACGATGAAAGTTACAAAAAACATTTTTGTGTGACTTTGTCGGTTTAGAGATATGGTTGATTAAAAGGGACCAAGATTATCCATTTTCAGGACACCTAAAAAAAAATATTTTTTTTCCAATTTTATATGTATTTTTTCTTTAGTTTATCTTAATAAATGCTATCAGTAGTACATGTATGTCAACAGATTTCTTCTATAATTTATCATTTTTGAGATATTAGTGATTAATAGGGCCAAAACAGCAATGTGGCTTTATATGATTTTTTTAAATGTTCATCTAATTCTAATTAGGATTTATTTTAATTCACCCTAAGGAGTGTTTTCATAAGTCAGCAAACATTTTCTGTTTTTTCTTGTTTCCAAGATATGTCGTCAAAGTTAGCAATTTTGCACGAAGCATATTTTTTTTAATTGTTCATCCGATTTCAATGGAGGTTTTTCTTGTAAATCATCTTGATTACTACTTTCAATAGTATTTCAACATATTTTCATATCTTTTACAGTTTTGAGATGTACATGTAGGTGGTTAAACGGGCCAAAAAAGCAAGGTGGTTGGAACGTTTAATTTTTTTTGTTTTTCATCTGTTTTTTTTAATTTTTTTTTATTTTTGTAATAGGTCCAATATTTCTGTGTAATGTATATTATATTCTCCAAGGCTTTATTGGTTAAAACTTTATGTTATGTCCACATGTACTTTATTATCGTGCCAAAAAATGTTGCAAAGCTCCCCCATATTGACTTATCCAAATGTGAGTGGTAGCCATCTCCATATAAGGCTTGTTTTTTGCACGAGATTTTCTGCGTGTTGTAGAGAGCAATAATAATTACCATAAAGGGCTTGTTGCTTTTTTACTATCCCCGCTTTCGTCAAGATTTGGTTACTCACCTGTAAAGTATTTTACGACGAGAAGAAAATAGTAAACAGCACGTGCTACAAGTTACTACAAACAAAAATTCTTCGATTAAACATTGAAAATACGACGTAATATGTGCTCAATTTAAACATTTTTTATGCAAATTATATTTTAAAATGTTTGAAACTTAAATATATAATTAAAACATGATAGATAGACTTGAAAAGAAATACATGTACATTGTAATTGTCTTGTTTGGCTGAATGAAATTTCCTTTACATAGTTTGTAGAAATATTAGAAATAAAACCCAACATTTTAAAAGTTCTGTGTCAAATATTTCACTTCACTTCCATTCATTGATGACATACATTTTATAATTTCCGACAATGACTATTGTAGTATATACAAATTGTTTTGCGTTACTATATTCGTTTCATTGTCAGACTTCACTAAATAAAGATTCACATTAAAGTTCAAAGAAGTTTTACAAAGAAATTGGCCTTGGCCATTGAGAAATTCTGAAATTTTACTTTTACGGTAAATACACGTGTACAAGTGATTAAAATGACCACAAAAGGTATCGGAAAATGGTTTGCTCTGAGTTTTATAAAACAAAAATCTGACGGTAAAACATTATCCATGGCGAGATATGACAGTATAATCTGTGTCCGTGATGTAGACCAACCCTACTTCCGTGCATACTAGTAGGGTTGCATATGTATCGCGGAAACAGGTAGCACTGTCCAATGTCGGTCTGAAATAATTTTTGATCATGCCCAAATGAAAAGAAAACCGAATCCAGTCGTCTACTGCCAGTGAAGTATTACGCTACTATAATGCGAATTAAAAAAAACAAATAATTTTATTCGTAGTAGCAGTGTAGGACGTACCGCCACGGAAAAATATTAAATAGTCGCAGAAATTGTTAAACCAAGGCCTAGATTTCTTCATAATTTTTTATGAACTGTGAAATCTGCACTTTTAATATATGTATTAATGGACAGTAAATCGATGGATTTTTTATTTGAAATTTAACTTTGGGGTTATTTTTACTTTCTTATCATTAATAAATGTACAAAATGTATACTACATTTTTATTTTACTTCAACAGCTGTTGAATACATGTCTGTTTATCTCAGTCGACTTACATCACGAATTCTATTGTTACGCCACTTTCACAGTGAACAATGCGGAAAATCATCTCCGTATCCATATTTGAATACGTCACTAAGGCGGGGCTTTGCAGCACTATTTGGCACGACCAAAATATATATTTGGAAAAAGAATTTGATTTGAAATTGCTGATTACAAAAAGAACAATATTTGTTTAAAAATTCTCTGCAGAATCCGTAATTTCATACACACATGGCACTTATACTTTAAACAACCATTTAAAAAAAAACAGGGCCAGAACTTAACAATTACAGTTTAATGTAAAAAAAGCTGTGGTATTCAACCGAATTAAAAGGTTAATAAACTAGGGCAAAATAAAAGGTCAAAAACATCATTACATTTGTATGTCGACAAACATAGAGATACCCGAATATTATACTTTGTCACATATATTTGACACACATCTATCACATGACATTAAATACATACATTAGGAAAAACAATGAATGTGGAAAAGTATAGCGATCAGTAAGTAATTATACGAATCACATCAAAAGTTACATAAATATATTTTATACTGACGTTTGGAAACTTATAGTTTTTAATCAGTTTTTTCTTCCTCTTACATGTCTTATCATTATTATTATTATCAAGTGTGCCAAACGCAGTTTGGAGACATTTAGTCCGTTTTTTTCTTATTATTATTCCCGATATGTATTTATCCGAAAGATTATTCGGACACTGATGATCCAATATTGTTGAAACTTCACCCATACACACATACTAGTAAATAAGTTAGAACACGTTCAGAAAGAAGCTATGAGAATTATTACGGGTGGGACTAAATTGACACCTGTTAACAAACTATACGAAGAAACGGGATGGGAAACACTTTCCGATAGACGAGAAAATCATAGACTCATTTTATTTCATAAAATGATTAATAAGGAAGTTCCTGTGTATTTGCCAAATTTAATACCACCTCGGTCTCCACATTACATGGGCATTTTACACGCCAGTCTCAAAATCTCTTAGAAATTCGTTCAAGAACTAACTTATATTCTGAATATTTTCTATCAGCGTCCGTAAAACTCAGGTTACCCCAGACATTACAGAACACAAATTTAGTGGGACCCTTCAGAGATAAATTACAAGGAAACCGGTTTAGATGCCCAAGTTATATTATGTAGGTACTAGAATTAGACAAATTTTACATGCAACACTGAGAATGAACAGCAGTTCATTAAATGAACATCTGTTCTGCCGCAATTTGGTTGTTTCACCGAACTGTCCATGTGGTCATATTGAGTCAACCTCTCACTTTGTGTTGTACTGTCCAGAATATACGCAACTGCGTCACGAAACATTTTTTCCATTGTATGTAATTAACCTGTTAATACAAATACTATGCTGTATGACTCAGGTATTCTAAATGTTGAACAAAATTCTGATATTGTTAAAAGTAAGAGATTTATTAATTCATGAGGATTTTTTTTCTCGAATTTCGTCACATGATTACTATTCTATTTTTTCCTCTCTTTTTCACTTATGCTAATAAACAATAACACAACACGTTCACGTAGTGTTGACACCTTTTGATAATGCAGAAATATTAATAAGAAAACGGAATTCTATTTAAGCTATCAGCTTGTGTCCGAATCCTATTGTTATTTATGTAGTTTGTCTTTATTATGTATCTTTGATTATTAAAATAAATATGTTTAAACTAAACTTCACAAAAGACGAGATGTTCTGGATTGTCTTGGGGTTTCAAAATGGCTCCTATCGCATAGAAACAGCAAAAATGTAGAACGTTTTCATCAACTTTAGATCGCTATATCTCAGAAATCGTTTGCTTGATGATTTCAGTATTTTAACGGAATCGTAGCCCCGTATGTTTCTTATTTCTGCTAATGACGTCAATTTTAAGATAAGGGTTAAAAGGCCCATTTTGATAGGATCAAAAGAGAGTTGGATCTTAATAGAAACACATGGAAAAACACCATGTTTAGTTATTGATTAATAAAAATATTTCTCCTATTCTTGACGTGTTTAATCTGTTGGATAAACATACATAATATTTTTGACCATTTCCGGGTGATTACATTTCTAAAAGGGAATTCCTGCCATTTTTTTTTACGTTAATTGAAAAGATAAACTATAGAAGTTCCGAAATGACGTTCAAGTAAACAAAGTGCGTAGCAACAGCATTTTCTTGAGGTTCTTGTTGAAAATCACAGGAGAAACAGATTCTCCTTCAATTGACTTGCGAGTTATAGGATTTCTTCACTCTCGATAGTTAAATTTTAGATTTAACACGCTCGCTAAGGCTGGCGTGTTGAAAATTTTAAAACATTTTGGGTGGAGAAATTCCATAACTTACTCGGACTTGAAGGAAAATCTATATATAAACTATAAGATAACTAGTAATCTAAATTCTCCGACGAGGTTTGCTAGATTCATTTCATACAAACTGAATTGTTAGACAGTGTTAGATCTTTCATGATTATTGTGCATTTGGGTAATAAAGCTTATAAAAAAATTTTTTTGTAAAAACAATGGCTATCTCTATCGTACGTAACTCTTATTCCTAAAGACCTGTAGTTGTACCGCTTTTGGTCATTTTGGTATTTGAAACTGCTACTCAACATTAGGATTATTGGTTCAGCTTTCAACAACTTCGTCGATGAACAAAAGTGACAAGTCGTAAAAAGACAAAATATGCATAAAAAGTTTAGATCATGGGATGCATTTTTTTTAATTTTTAGCTACATTTAACACCAAATTCCACACTCATTAAAAATTAAATAAAACAATGTTGATGACATGTTTTTCGCATACATTAAGATTGTGACGTACTGTTCTTCCTTACCATCAAAGTTTCCTCACTTCGCTTGCCCCTATTTCATAGTAGTTACACGAGAATTAAATGGTTGTACATCAAACCGATATATGTATATTTTGATTTTATCTATTATTTATCCAATTTACTTTTTTAGAACGGACGAAGTTCTTAACTTTTATCCATTTAAGAAGTATGAAGATCGGTATTTCACCAACATTCCACCATTCCGTGATGACCCTGCAGCACGATTGGAAGCCATTAAAAATTTTGATTCGTATGAATCGGACGTAATAGTAGCATCATGTCTAAAATCAGGTTAGTATTGTTGGACGGAAATGGAAGGTTCGGCATTTTTACAGCCAACAGTTTGTCACAACGGGTAAACTATACCTTCTGGGTTATATTACCAATAGAGAAAAGGCACATGAGGGATCTTAGTAAACTTACCAGATTAGTAGGTAAATTCCTTAAGTTCAGTGCACATTCTTAAATTAACTTAATTAGGTACTCGCATGGCAAAAACTTTGGAAGGTAAAAAAAAATAAACACCAAAACACTAGTGAGCAATACAACCAAATATTTATTAGAATTTTGACAAAATGTAGGTAAGATCAGTTTATTTGAGGATTTTGAAGCCTTATTTTCAACGATATTTCAAAATTTAAAAACTGAAAATTTGAAAACAAGTATCTAAAACCATTCCTATCCGATGTAATGACTAGTGCATCGGGATACACTTTGAAACTAACAATTTACCAGATTTAAACAAAAATAAGTCTAATCGTTAATACAAATGTAAATTAAACCACGTATAGTCATAAATTTATATCCACATGTATTTACAATGTAATTTATTATAAATACAGTACTGATGTTCATTTAATAACAGATTTTGACATTATGATGATATCTAAGGGAGCAACCATTTGATTTTTATTGGGGGGGGGGGGGGGGGGGGGGGGGGGGGGCTCTTGCAGGGATAAAATTTGAAATGAAAAGGCAGGACCAGGATTTTGGTAAAATGAAAAGACAGGATCACTTTAGGTGTGAAAAACAAATTCAAGACCTGTGTAAATCAGGAAAAAAGGGGTTTAAATGAAAATAAAAATTTAGGCCGAAAAATATAAATCCTGGACCAAAATTTCGGCGAAAAAATAAGCAGGATCTAACATTTGATATTAGAACATAAAATAAAACTTGAATATAAAAATTAACAGAGAGTTTTTAGAAATGAAAGAAAACCTACACAACAAAATATAGGGTACAGGTATGTGTTAATATACATTATCAGCAATTATAAACTAATCGTATACAAAACCTTGGTAAATTTTCTGACAATTTATCCACACGCAGTAGCAAATGATAGAGACATGTATCAAAACTTGTGCGTGTATTGCATTTCTTTACGATTATCATACAAAATTTTATCTATATAAACATTATGACTTACATACTTTTGTACATGTTTATTTATTTCGTTATCTCTTAGTGCACGCAATTTTTATATATTTCTCTAACAGTCAGAAAAATCCACCAGATACATGTATATGGATGGTTTCAGGATAAGCACTTGCTTTAAAGATGATCGCTGGTCTAATAGGAAAAAAATAGGATTTGAAATAGGTGTTTTAGTTTGATAGAACATATGAATAGTAAAAAAATAAGCAAGAAAAAATATAGATTCATGTGCTCATTTTAGAGCTATAAGGCCTTGAAAATTTGCAGGAAATGGGTTTTCTCTGGATTTTTCATTGTCTTTGCATTGACAACTTTAGTCTCTCAAAGATGTATGAAAAAATAAAAAAGATTTCATAAAATTTTGTCAAATACAATTTTAAGGTACTATTAATTCAGAAATTATTGCGTGCATTTATTATTGCGATTTTGTCATTTTAGACCAATTTTACTTCTAACGAGCTTTCGTGCATTGTTGATTATAATGTGATGTACTTATAGCGTGGTGTATATACAGAAAGGTCTATAAGGAGAATTTTTCAATACTCGTAAAACAGTATCTACCCCATAAAGGTTGTATCATATCAAGGAATCATGCTTTTATTTCCTCTGAAGGGTTGTCGATGATTGATAATTGAATCATTGGTTCCCGCCTTAATACTTTGGCATTTTCTTCTTGGGTTAAGATGAAATATTCCCTTTAAGGGTTTTAAGGAAATAAAGGATAATGATAACCAAAATAGTTTTTAAATGTACATGTAAGTTTTGAAAAAAAAATGTTTATAGTTCTTCGTGAACGTTTTCCCAGTTATGACATTCCTTTAATTTCATTACAAAAAAATTCCGTGTAGAAAACTAGTAAACATAACAATGTACAGATATTTTCTCTAATAACTGTACATTTGTACAACGTTTCTACGTGTAACTTAGAATAGTGCTTACAGAACACTATACTACCTCATACAGCAGCTCATGTCATGCTGATTTTAGTGTTTACTTATAAATTTTCATATATTCTCACATTTGTACAGGCACCCACTGGGTACACGAGATAATTTCAATGTTATTAACACGGGACACAACATATAATAGAGGTGGACTCATTATGGATAGAAATTTTGAAACCCTTTTAGACCTGGGTAAAGCAAAAGATATACCACAGCCGAGATTATTTCATACGCATATGCCCTTCAAATATCTTCCCAGAAAACACATTGAGAATGGATACAAGACTGTACTTGTTAACAGAAATCCGAAGGATAAACATGTATCCATGTACAATTTCATGGTTGGAAAAACAGGCGTTCCAGACTGGACATGGAGTGATTATTTTGAACTTTTTGTAATGGGGAAAGGTAAGTGGTAAATTATGAATTAAATTTTGTCTTCTAGATTGCTCCTTTAAGTGGGTAATTCTTTTTGAAAATTATATATTTAAAAAAATGTATGAATTTGACAATTATACTACAAATCCTATGCTCTGTCAGTATTCCGATAAGGAACTAGTAAGCAAAATCTCAAAAATAAAGTGAGAAAAGTTTAAAAGTATGATATAATGAATAATTTATTCTAGGACAGAATATTATGGATCGGTTGGCCACCCAAAAATATTTTTTTAAACCTCAGCTACATTTCAGTCTATATGATTTTTCATGATTCATATATATACTGCCATATGCTATTTTCCCCTCCTTCGAATATCCCTTTGGTATTTCGTGACTTTACCTAGTATTCATTGTAATGAAATATTTGTTACATGTTCATGTAAGTACTTAAAATGTTTTCAGAGGATTTATACGGTGGGTGGTTTCAGTACACAAAAGAATGGGAAGACGCAAAGAAGACGTATCCAGAAAGCATACATTCTGTGAATTTCGAAAAGCTGAAAGGGGTAAATATAAATATATTGAAATATAACTGGGTCCATAGTTCTTCATTTTGTAACCGTCATCGCTACATTTGTACTTGAATATATCAAATAAAACAGCCAAGTTATTGTTGGTGCTGGTTAGGTTTAGTCTAGAGCGGGATTTCCTCCTATTCATCTTTATATTGAAAAATAGCGTTAGCTTTTATTGTGTTATTCTAAATTCCATATTTGTTGTTTTCTAATGTTCTCTCTGCTAAAAAAAAACATTTCCAACTGTACACAGTATGTGCATATATTTATAATACAATCATCGGTTTTGCATCAAGAGCTGGTATAAGTGTCGCATAAATCGATTAAACCCGCATACAAAAACACAATCGAAGACTGTATAAGAGAACGATGGCCTATATGAAGCGCTAGTATAATTGCCACATGATATACCAATGTTTTTTACATTTTTATAGGTCTATACATTATAGGTCTGGGCATTTGGTCCAGTATTCAAATTTTATAAATAAATAAAATGTAGCGTTTGTTTGAAGACCAACCGAACCCCCCCCCCCCCCATATGTAATCAATCTTTTTCGGCATTTTCGTCACTTAAATTTTGAGGTTCCTGTTGATTTGGACCTGAAACGAAGAATACGATTGTATCCACATTCATCTCAACTATTTGTATATATTAAAAAGCCTGAAATAAATAAAGACCAATTTTTGTCCTCTTCACAATAATCAGAAGTTATTCTTTTGTGTAGATTTAGAAAATTTTCAGGACACATTTGGTACAATAAAAAGTTTGGCAGAATTCCTGGAAGTCCAATACACAGATGATTTCATCAATGAAATTGTCGACAAATGTTCTTTTGACAATTTGAGAGAACATAAAATTGATGCTTCAAGATCTATACACCCAGAAGGAAAATCTACATTATACAGAAAAGGTAAAGTGTAGAATGTTTGAGATGGATATTACATATTACATGTATTTGCTTCGATGATAGACATCAGACTAACCAGATGAATGGGATCTATGACTGACGTCACAATGCATGTTACCTGACAAAACAGGAATTTTAGTTATAAATTCCATTTTGGGATACCATCAGTTAATTAAAATTATCATAAATGTACTTCCTTTAAGAAAGTATATTTTTAGTGAGGGAATTTAGAATATATTTCTTAAGAAATATGTAGCGTTAAGAAGAATATCCGCAAATACATTGTAGTTTGAATTGTGTTGCCCAATCCATCGATTTTCCGGTCATTCAGTATAAATGCATCCGAGAAGGCGGGACTAAGTTGCTGTCTGTAAAAGAATAGGCGGGACTTATTAATCACATTTGCGCTTTGAGTCAAGAGTTTTACACACACAGAATTGAAGTTAAGACGTAACTGTATTTAAGACTGCTTTTAGGAAAGAAAAAAAAAAAAAGAAACATTCAGGTTTAAAAACACTGAGCAGCAGGATAACTTTGCTTCAAAATGTTGTTAGATTTTATAAAGGAGTGGGGTTTCGAAATCAACATTTTGGAAGCGATCAATGTGAATACTGCAAAATTATGATTATAGAAGTTAATAATATTAACATAAAGAACAGTCGGCAAAATAATCGTATTGATGAATTCTTTCATACATATTTTGATGCTGAAGATGTGCAATTTGTTGATTTACGACCTATCAGTTGTGCTCAAGGCCTAAATCAAAAGAATTGAAGAGCAAGTTCAAAAGTGCTAAAATGGCCACACAGGTAAAGCCAAAACCATTTAAGGACAGAGTTTGCAGAAGGGAAATACTCCTGTTTTTTTTTTTTTTTTAATTTAACACTTTTCAAACGCTGAATTTAAAGTATCTATTTAATTAGAATTATAATACATGTATTTCTGTGCATATATAATTCAGGTGAGATAGGCGATTGGAAAAACTGGTTTACAGTAGCACAGAATGAAAGATTTGATGAATTATATGACAAAGAAATGGCAGGATATGACATTGAATTCTAAGGATTTGTCAATACAAAATACCGTTATTTAACATAATATTATATACTGTTGTACTTATTACCAAATTAGGAAAATAAACATATTAAAGTATAATGAAAGAATTATATAAATTATGTAACATATTAACTATAATATAATGTAATTTTTTTTGTATAATGTACATTGTATTAACACAGTTCACATATTTAAAATAACATGTTACATAATTATAAAATTTTTTGCTATGCGAACAGTTTATTTTCATGTTTATACAGCAAAGAGATTTTAACCTTCAAATTTCGAGGTTTTGCAAACGTATTACATGTACTACTTGATATGTGGTAATCTGTAAATATAAATTTTATTGATATACATGCATTGAAGCGAGAAAAAAAATGTCTTTATTTGCCCTGTTTGAAGCCTTATTAGCCCTGTTTTTGAAGCCGTATTGCCCTGCTAAGCTGTATTATCCCAGTACGTCGATTTTATAATGAGTATACAATAATTTCTATTGTATGTTACTTCCTTAATTAAATTATTTTTAACTCTTAGTGGATTATTGATATACAGTTATTAATCAGTATTGAGGGATACAGCCATTTTATTTGTCCCGAAACACTGACTATTTTCCCGACGCGTAGCGGAGAGAAATAGTCATTGTGTCGAGGGGACAAATAAAATGGCGATATCCCGAAATCACCGTTAAATAACTGTTTTGTTATACCGAAACACTTTACCGGTCAATAGTTTCCAGTACTATTCACCGGTCACTATGTACCGATGATTAGTTTTCAAAACTACTCATAAATAGAAAAAATGATAAAATTAATGTCTTGATTTTTATATAGAAAAAACCATACTGAGTTATAATTTATTAATGTGGTAAGTATAATACAATCAATGATCAAATGTGTTCAAATAATCGGAAGTTATGTCGAAGTCCGAGAGTATACGAAGTACACGATTGGATTATCTCTCCTTATCCCACTCTTTTCATTTGGGGGTATTTTCTGTAAGGACCAAAAGTAGGATTGGATTATGTCCCTTTGCCTCCAAGTGATGCTGTCACCAACAGATCAATGGAGGGATGTCCTTAGCAACCGCCTTAGCAACGGCGGTCCACATCATTGCTCTATGATGCTCTTCGTTTCTCTTCTCTTGCCCCATCCCGCTCTTCGCTGCTCTTTGCTGCTCATCGCTACTCCTGACCTTACTCGCGCGCTCATTTCGCTCCTCTTGCTCGTCGCTGCTCTTCTCTTGCTCATCGCTGCTCTTCTTTTGCTCATCGCTGCTCTTCTCTTGCTCATGGCTGCTCATCTCTTGCTCCGTGCTGCTCATTTCTTGCTCCGTGCTGCTCTTCGCTGCTCATCTATTCCTCCACGTTGTTCATCTCTTGCTCATCGCTGCTCATCTCTTGCTCCACGTTGCTCATCTTTTGCTCATCGCTTCTCATCTCTTGCTCTTCGCTGCTCATGCACTTCACTGCTCTTCTCTTGCTCATCGCTGCTCTTCGCTGCTCATCTGTTGCTCCACGTTGCTCATCTCTTGCTCCGCGTTGCTCATCTCTTGCTCCGCGTTGCTCATGGCTGCTCTTCACTGCTCTTCTATTGCTCTTTTGTTGCTCATCGCTGCTTTTCTCATGCTCTTCGCTGCTCATCGCTGCTCTTCTCTTGCTCCGTGCTGCTCATCACTTCTCTTCTCTTGCTCTTTGCTGCTCATCGCTACTCAGGACCTTACTCGCGTGCTCATTTCGGTCCTGCTGCTTGTTGCTGTTCGTCATCGCTGCTCTTCTATTGCTCTTTACTGCTCTTCTATTGCTCATCGCTGCTCTTCTATTGCTCTTTACTGCTCTTCTGTTGCTCATCACTGCTCTTCTCATGCTCTTCGCTGCTCATCGCTGCTCTTCTCATGCTCTTCGCTGCTCATCGCTGCTCTTCTCTTGCTCCGTGCTGCTCATCACTGCTCTTCTCTTGTTCATCGCTGCTCTTCTCTTGCTCATCGCTGCTCTCCTCTTGCTCTTTGCTGCTCATCGCTACTCAGGACCTTAATTGCGTGCTCATTTCGCTCCTGCTGCTTGTTGCTGTTCGTCATCGCTTCTCTTCTCTTACTCATCGCTGCTCTTCTCTTGCTCTTTGCTGCTCATCGCTAGTAAGGACCTTACTCGCGTGCTCATTTCGCTCCTGCTGCTCTTCTCTTCTCTTGCTCATAGCTGTTCTTCTCTTGCTCATGGCTGCTCATCTCTTGCTCCGTGCTGCTCATTTCTTGCTCATCGCTGCTCATCTTTTGCTCCTCGTTGCTCATCTCTTGCTCCACGTTGCTCATCTCTTGCTCATCGCTGCTCATCTCCTGCTCCACGTTGCTCATCTCTTGCTCATCGCTACTCATCTCTTGCTCCTCGTTGCTCATCTCTTGCTCCGCGTTGCTCATCTCTTGCTCATCGCTGCTCACCTCTTGCTCCGTGCTGCTCCTCGTTGCTCATCTCTTGCTCCGCGTTGCTCCTCTTGCTCCGCGCTGCTCATGGCTGCTCTTCACTGCTCTTCTATTGCACTTCCCTGCTCTTCTCTTGCTCATCGCTGCTCATCTCTTGCTCTGTGCTGCTCTTCGCTGCTCATCTGTTGCTCCACGTTGCTCATCTCTTGCTCCATGCTGTTCATGGCTGCTCTTCACTACTCTTCTATTGCTCTTTACTGCTCTTCTGTTGCTCATTGCTGCTCTTCTCTTGCTCTTTGCTGCTCATCGCTACTCAGACCTTACTCGCGTGCTCATTTCGGTGCTGCTGCTTGTTGCTGTTCGTCATCGCTGCTCTTCTCTTACTCATCGCTGCTCTTCTATTGCTCTACTGCTCTTCTATTGCTCATCGCTGCTCTTCTATTGCTCTTTACTGCTCTTCTGTTGCTCATCGCTGCTCTTCTCATGCTCTTCGCTGCTCATCGCTGCTCTTCTCTTACTCCGTGCTGCTCATCGCTGCTCTTCTCTTGCTCATCGCTGCTCTCCTCTTGCTCTTTGCTGCTCATCGCTACTCAGGACCTTACTCGCGTGCTCATTTCGCTCCTGCTGCTTGTTGCTGTTCGTCATCGCTGCTCTTCTCTTGCTCTTTGCTGCTCATCACTACTCAGGACCTTACTCGCGTGCTCATTTCGCTCCTGCTGCTTGTTGCTGTTCGTCATCGCTTCTCTTCTCTTACTCATCGCTGCTCTTCTCTTGCTCTTTGCTGCTCATCGCTACTAAGGACCTTACTCGCGTGCTCATTTCGCTCCTGTTGCTTGTTGCTGTTCGTCATCGCTGCTCTTGTCTTGCCCTTTGCTGCTCATCGCTACTCAGGACCTTATTCGCGTGCTCATTTCGCTCCTGCTGTTTGTTGCTGTTCGTCATCGCTGCTCTTCTCTTGCTTATCGCTGCTCTTCTCTTGCTCATTGCTGCTCATCGCTACTTATGACCTTACTCGCGTGGTTAGGACTGAAATCCGTAAACGTCCGTTTCAGTCCGGAAGGACTCTGAAATTTTCGTTTCATTAGGGTGCTCTCCTCATTTCGCTCCTGCTGCTTGTTGCTGTTCGTTATCGCGTGCTCATTTCAGTTTTGGGGCTGCTGCTGCTGCTAGAGGTTGTCGATTGTCGTTAGTCAAAGATTGGATCTGTGCGAGAGCACCCTTACATCCAGGTCATTTGAAAGGCCACTGTCCATTTATCCAGGCTTGTGACTGGCTATCATAAGATAGGCTGCATTAATCCTCCTCTATTTTTAAGGCCACTCTGCATTTGTCCAGGCTTGTGACTGGCTATATATATTTATGTATAAACATATATAGGCTGCCTTACGCTCCTTCCCTTTTTTTTAATTTTTTTTATTTTTTAATATTTTTTTTTGTTTTTTTTTTTCTTCTTTGTAATATGTTCCAATTCCTCCGTCACATAGAGTCATTGCTGTCTTCAGCTGGTGGTGGGTCGTAGTCGTTCAATTCACGGTTAAGCAGATATTTTCGTTTTTCTACGGCATATTCCCATGATTCTTTTGATTCGTAGTCTTCCTCTTTTCTCGGGCGTTTAGCCGTTTTCTTGATCCTTCTGTGTACGGGCTCTTTATTCATGTCTGGATGCCAAGATATCAGTCCGAGGAAATGCTTTCCGATTTCGTCTCTGTATGTGTCAAACATGTCTCTATATGCTGCCAAGCGTGCCTTGTCTTCTTCCATTCCGGCTTCGACTAGTTCGTTTACTTTCTCCGATTGATGTACTTGAAATGTTCTATTCAAAATGACTTCCCATGGGGACTGTTCGCATTGCTCGTTGGAGTCTTCGTTGGATTCATGGTCACTGCTTTGTGCCGATTCCTCGTTATCGGCTTCTGCGGTGGTGTCTGAGACTGAATCACTATTGTCTGTTGAATCCTTTTCCATACCGTGTGCATTCTTTTTGTGTCGTACTATGTTGAAGTTTCGCTTGGACTGATATCCACATATGTCACAGTATACATTTAAGACGTCTTACTTTTCTGGGATTCGATAGTAGAATGAGTTCCGGTCGTCCTGCAAGTGCTTATATTACCTACAGGTTCCTCAACAGCTTGTTGATTGATAAACAAACGTTTGGCAAAGTATTCGTTTCGAGATTGTTGCAGTTCAGATTTCACTTTTCTGATGAGGTCTCTATTAAGTCTTGTCCACTCGTTGTCAATCCTTCTACACCCCTTGCAGATATTCATGTTTTTGTAGAATTCCCCAAAGCTCTTGTTTATTTGACGCTAAAAGAGAGCACCCTATGAAACAGAAGTTTTAGAGTCTTTCCGGACGGAAACGAATGTTCTCGGTCTCGTTGATGTTACGATGGACTTCAAAGATGGCTACACCCAAGTAACGCGGACCTGAAGGAGAGCACCCTAATGAAACGAAAATTTCAGAGTCCTTTCGGACTGAAACGGACGTTTACGGATTTCAGTCCTAACCATAACCCTAACTCGAGTCCTAACTCCAACCCCAACTCTAATCCTAACCCTAGTTCTAACACTAACCCTAACTCTAACCCTAACCCTAGTCCTGCACTCCTTCTCTAATCGGTCATAACCCCATCGTCGGCGGTACACTGGTGCAAGCGTGACAAACATGAAGCGAACAGTCCAATAGTGTACTTCGTATACTCTCGGACTTCGACATAACAGTGAGAGTATCAGACCCTAGAGACCGACGAAAGACGACCGAGAAGTGCGGGAAAAGGGAGATAATTCAATCTGAGTTCTGGTCAAGCATGGCACATCCGGGTCCATGACTGACGTCACTTCCGTAATCAAATCCCGGGAAAACCCACTACTTCCGGTAGCGCATGTACTTGCTTTCCGGGTTCTTTTGGTTCCGCCTACGCACCCGCAGACCACACATCCGGGACCCAGCACGTGACTTGCGTCACTTCCGTTGACAAATCATGGGAAATGGCGGGAAAATCCATCACTTTCGGTTGTACATGCGCGCAAATCACTTCGGGTACTTCCGGTTCAGGTCACGCATGCGCAGACCACACATCCGGGTCCTGGCACGTGACTTGCGTCACTTCCGTAAACAAATGGCGGGAAAATCCACTACTTCCGGTTGTGCATTCGCGCAAATCACTTCCGGGTACTTGCGGTTCCGGTCAAGTGACTTCCGGTTCCAGTGACGTCACTTCCATGTGTCCACAAATCATAACTGTATAGGGTCTTATATGTAGTTAGAAACACATAGTTTATTAAAACTGTCAATGGACGCTAGCTAATAACTGACGTTTATGACAATGAGTAATAATGCTATTCATTACCATTTTTAAAATGTAATTTGTCTCCAAGAGAAAATTATTTTCTCCATAATATATTTATTATTTTGACATCCAATTCCGGTATATTTTTTAACAGATATTTAAATTTGACACAGTTAATCTTTCTTCCTTGACACACATATTTGAACTATCACATGACACAAGACACATACATTTAAACTATCAGATATAAATGTAGTAACAATAAATGCGTGTTTTCTCCTGAAGTGAAGTATTGAAAAAAACAGCCATTTTGAAAAAGCCGTAATAAAACCGGATATTATGAACAAAATGCTGTAATGGCCCGGTTATTATAAACAAAATGCTGTAATGGCCCTGCTGTAATGCATATATTTTGCTTATAAAGAAAAGCATTTTTAACATATTTTACCCTACTGGTTAATAATTATGTGAAACGTGCCCACCATACGTACAAATGATCTGATGACGTGCTATGTAAAATGTCAGAAATTAGTACGCACGGAAATGAACAATAGGCAGTATAATTACAAATGAAGAAATATATATGGATAAAATTATATAAACAATATTATAGATTATAATTGCACAGACGGGAAAGTAAACAAACTTGGTTATTTTATCGAGAACCGATAACACTGGGATACATCAAGCAAAACAATGAATGTTGAAAAGTATAGTGATCAGTAAGTAATGTCTATTTATATATTTATTGAATGTACATGGAATCTTTAAAAGGTTATAATAAACATACATTAGTGGCATTGGTTCAGTATGATTAGAGATTTGTTCGTAAAAACATAACGTACCCGGATCCGTCGCATAATTTATTTTTAACTCTTAGTGGATTATTGATATACAGTTATTTATCAGTATTGAGGGATATAGCCATTTTATTTGTCCCGAAACACTGACTATTTTCCCGACGCGTATCAGAGAGAAATAGTCATTGTGTCGAGGGGACAAATAAAATGGCGATATCCCGAAATCACTGTTAAATGACTGTTTTGTTATACCGAAATACTTTACCGGTCAATAGTTTCCAGTATTATTCACCGGTCACTATGTACCCGGTGATTAGTTTTGGCAGGTACTCATAACTGATAAAATTAATGTCTTGATTTTTATATAGAAAAACCATACTGAGTTATAATTTATTAATTTGGTAAGTATAAAACAATCAATGATCAAATGTGTTTATCCATTACACACACATTGTATGTAACAAACATTAAAGTTTAACATAAACCAATATGGATAGATACGTTAATTTTCTAATGTGTTTCTCCTCGATAAGAATCAGACCGAGAAAATGTTTATATTTATATACAGTATAGGGTCTTATATTTAGTTAGAAACACATAGTTTATTAAAACTGTCAATGGACGCTAGCTAATAACTGACGTTTATGACAATGAGTAATAATGCTATTCATTACCATTTTTAATAATGTAATTTGTCTCCAAGAGAAAATTATTTTTTTATTTATTATTTTGACATCCAATTCCTGTATATATTTTTTAACAGATATTTAAATTTGACACAGTTAATCTTTCTTCCTTGACACACATATTTGAACTATCACATGACACAAGACACATACATTTAAACTATCAGTTATAAAAGTTATAAATATAGTAGCAATAAATGCGTGTTTTCTCCTGAAGTGGAGTATTGAAAAAAAAACAGCCATTTTGAAAAAGCCGTAATAAAACCGGATATTATGAACAAAATCCTGTAATGGCCCGCCCTGTATCATAAAATGATGTAAACAATATTATAGATTATAATTGCACAGATAGGAAAGTAAACAAACTCGGTTATTTTATCGGGAACCGATAACACTGGGATACATCAAGCAAAACAATGAATGTTGAAAAGTATAGTGATCAGTAAGTAATGTCTATTTATGTATTTATTCAATTTACATGGAATTTTTAAAAAGTTATAATAAACATACATTAATGGCATTGCTTTAGTATGATTAGAGATTTGTTCGTAAAACATAACGTACCCGAATCCGTCGCATATACTAATAAATAGAATAGAGAATTGAAAGGGGGATTGTGTCAAAGAGACAAAATCCCGACCAGAGACATATCATGAAACACATTGAAAAACATAATGTTATAACATCACTTAACCACGGATTCCGATCAGGCTACTTATGTGACTATTAGTCAATCTGAATGACTTCATGAAAAAATTTTTAGGCAGGCCTAGAGAAAAGAAAATTCAAGAACTACCTCTAAAGCAATATAGATTTTTTGAACAAATGTTATCAACATATTACACGGATAGGATTTAACGTATCAGGACTACTGAAATAAACTTCATTACAAATGGTAAAACTGTTTGAGATGAGACTGCTAAAGATAGACATTGCAATCCTAGATTTTTCCAAGGCATTTCATACAGTACCCAATAAAAAACTTCTATCAAAAATGGGCGATTTATGGAATACGAGGACAATCAACAACTGCCCAAATATGTTCCTGACCAACCGAAAAATGAAAGTAGTGGTCGAGGGAGAACAATCAGAAGACTCAGGCATACCACAGGGACCAGTTCCCGGACCGATTCTCTTTTTACGCCACATTAACGACCTATCCGGCAGTGTGAAATCTTCTATCCGCCTATTTGCGGATGATTGTCTTCTATATAGAAACATCAAAACAGCAAAGGACCATGAAATATTACAAAATGTCCTAAAAAACTTGGAGATATGGGCAAATAACTGGGGGATGCGGTTGAACGGAAAGAAATGCTACATCTTAAGCATCAAACACAAAAGCCAGAAATTCTACAGCCTTAATGAAAAATGACTGGCTTGTCGCATGGCGGCGAGGAAAATTTGACACGCCATATCCAAAGTTCAAACAGACTTTTAGTGAATATTTAAATAAGTACCGACGTCGTTGCGAGTATTATGCAATGAGATCGAAGATAAGTAAAACGTATTATTACATTGAGTGTGGTGAAATACCAGGATTTCCGAGTGAAATCAAATCCGATACTTCACCCGGGTGAAATCGAAGGTCTTATTTCACTCTAGGAAGTTACGTAACAATAACCGTCGCCAACGATGTTGCTATACCAACGTGGTCGCGTAATCGCATATAAACATTATTTTCTCGTTAAATTTTATGAATATACGGAATATGTCAATGTAATAAACAGAATAACTAATCTCGAAATTCGAATACCAGAGATCTACATTTCGTGACCGAAAAACACTGTGCGCAGTCGTTAATTAATGTGTTGTTTGGTAACTCGTTGTCGATTTCCAGGTATTCGCATTTCAAGATTAGTTAAACTATAAATGCTACTGCTAATAGCTATAGCTTTTAGACAGTAAAGATTTTTTTTTTAATGATATTCATTTTTAACATATATGGCCTGTCGTATAAGGGGACGAAAAATTACACACCTTAATTTTTGAAACTTTTTAATTTCTTATTTGATTCGATGATGATATTTTGAATGGTTCGTCATAAGAAATACAATAAAAGTTACTAAAAGCATTTTTGTGTAACTGTTCTCGTTTAAGGGATAAAGTTGATTAAAGGGACCAAAATTGTATGCCTGGACACCTAAATTTTTGGTTTTCCATCCAGTTTTAATAGGGATCGTTTCTTTTAGTTCATCTTAATAAATGCTGTCAGTAGTACGCTGTGCATGCCTACAATTATTATTAATTTTGTTCTATATAGAAAATATCCTTATAATATTTTGCCACAATGGTCCCACATAAGCAATACAGGTTGGGATTGATTGTGGAAAATCGGGCCCTCTGGTTTTTTCATGGGGTCATTAAGGGTTTTTGATAATTTTGGTGTAAATTTTTTAATATTCGTCCGATTTTTATGATTTATGTTCTTTAACGTCCTTGTTAAAAATAGAAAGGCATGCGTTTTTCACTATCTCTTAATGTTTTTGAGATATAAGTGGACGAAAAATTACACACCTTAATTTTTGAAACTTTTTAATTTCTTATTCGATTTTGATGATATTTTGAATGGTTCGTCATAAGAAATACAATAAAAGTTACTGAAAGCATTTTTGTGTAACTGTTCTCGTTTAAGGGATAAAGTTGACCAAAATTGTAAGCCTGGAAACCTATTTTTTTTTTTGTTTTCCATCCAATTTTAATAGGGATGTTTTCTTTTAGTTCATCTTAATAAATGCTATCAGTAGTACACTGTACATGCCTATAATTATTATTGATAAATAGGGCCATAAAAGCAATTTTGGCAGTGCTTTCATTAGTCAAAAATATTTTCTATCTTTTATTGTTTCCAAGATTTAAGTTGTCAAAGGATTTTTTAAAATTTTTCCTCTTATTCATCTTGATGAGTGCTTTCAGCACTATTATTTCAACATATTTTTCTATCTTTTACAGTTTTTGAGATATACATGTACATGTAGTAGGTTAAAGGCACCAAAAAAAGTAGTTGAAATTTTTAAATGTTTTGGTTTTTCATCTTTTTTTTTGTGATAGGTCCAATATTTTTTTGTAATTTTGTATATTATATCATCCAATACTTTATCGGTTAAAGATTTATATTATGAACACCTGTACTTTAATCCTCTACCTGTTGACTTGTTGCGGTCGTATCAAGTTGCGTTAAGCGAAACCCATTATTAACAATATGATACTTTGTACTATATACATTGTAGGTAATTTTTATCTTCAGAGTCTTAATATTTGTAGATATAGACAATAACAATAACATTATTGAAAATAAAGGACATTTGGCTACATGTATATTTTTTAAATAATAAATAATAAGTTATAAGAGAATAGATATTGACATTTTTTTCTAAGATGTAGGTCAGTAATTTTGTTCATTTCAGTCCCATCAATCAGTTCAATTGGGTACATTTGTATCGCCAAAATATTATATACTGTCAGTAACCGTATACATGTATCACATGTATCACATGTAAATATACTGTCAACGCATTTTGGCTGCACAGATAGAACGATTGCAATATAAATACGGATTATCCGTAAATGTCAGGGAATATTGGTGTGTTCACGTTTCTCCCACTTTAATTATTTGTTTATACAGTAGTAAATTTACCTTACCTGTAGTTACTTGTACAGTACAATCTGTGTAATTGAGCCATTATTGAAATATACATTAAAGTCTTAACTTAGCAAATATTAAATAAATAAACATACAACATTAAACCGTTTTTCGTTTTAACACAAGCAGCACAAAATAATTTATTTAATTATCAAGAAGCAAGTATATTCAATAAATAAATAGACAACATTAATTTTCATTTCATTTTAACACAACATAAAAAGTACATAAAACAAGATATGTAATAATATACATAAACATTCATATGCTGTAAATCGAGTATCTACAATTTCTTAAGATATGACTTTAATAAATCAAACATTTTCAGAAACAAGTACTAGTATTAAGTGAATAAACAGACAACAATTAAATTTCATTTTAACACAAGCAGCACAAAAAAGTAATGTCAAATGACTCAATACAGGAATACACTAAATCTTCAAAAAGCACTAAATTCGTCAGTTATCCATGTGGAGAAGACAGCTGGCTTGGTCGGCAAACTCTTGTACAGTAAATTCCTGTTTCAAAAAACGGTGCTTAAGGGTGGAAAGTCTGTCGTTGATGTTCCTATACGTCTTAAGTTGTGATCGCTGAGTTCCTCCTGCTGCAATCTGTATTTGTTTGGCTTCGGTGTTGGCTTGCTCCTTCTGAAGTAGGTCTATTAGGGCGTAGATGTTTGGGTGTGCGTGGTTTACGAGTTTCTCAAGTTTGCTGTGCCATCCTTCCAAGTGGTTCGTTGTACGTGGTCCCTCGTTAGCACAGTGGTTCCATTGGTCTCGGTTTGCTCCTTCTACCAAGTGTTCTGTCACGTAGTCGGCGAAAGGCGTAGTGTTCAGTTGATTTAAATGGCGGGTATTGGTGTTGTCTCTTTGATGCAACGTTCTTTAATCGTGTTGATGACTGCTTCAGCCTTCACTCTGGCAGTGTTTGGTGAGTGGTTGTGGTCATGGTCAAATTTGGTGATGTTCTCGTTGTTGGTATTGACTGTAGCTGGACACAAGGGAAAAACACACTTCCAGTAACGTCTGTCGCCTCTGGTATTTTTCACCATGAACAGCTCTAGTCGGATTCTACCAAACTTGTTGGGTACGAAGTGCAAAGCAAGCATAGCGTTTGCCATCTTAGACTGATTTAGATTTCTTTCGTAAACAACATCTTAAGATTTTTTTAGTAAACAATAATTTAGATATCTTTAGTAAACAACAATTTATATTTTTTTCAAAAACAAAAGTTTAAATATGTTTAGTTACAACAAATATATACTTCATTATATGCAGATATATGGTCAGCTTGAGAATCAATACGTGCATGAAGATTCGACCTTATATATCTGTATTGATATCTACTCACCGTGTTTAGCAAAGCTTTCAACTCTTCAGTTTCTTTAACGTTCGAAATCGACTCACTTTGTAATCCAAAGCTTTGCCACTGTTCAGTAAGTATTTCACACCCATTCTTGCCCGGGATTGCTCCAAGTTTTATAAACCGCCTTGGTGGTCTCATGCTAACGCGCTCGCCTTGAGTGCGAAAGGTCGTGGGATCGATACCACCGGTCAAACTAAAGACATTAATATTAGGCTGTGCTGCTTCTCCGCCAAGCACGCGGAATTCAGGAGTAAGAGCAAAGGACTGGTTGGCTCGGAGTCAGTGTAATGTGTCCTAGTGGGATGACGTGTCTTCTTTCCGAGACTGTTACCTCGTGAGATAACAAATCCGGTTCAGAGAGTTTGTCTAGTACAAAGCAGGATTCAAATTCATATAAAAACATTTGCACTTACTGGTTGCCACTGGAGGTTAAGCAATAATCATCATCCAGCCATCCAAGTTTTATATTCAGTTACAGGTGAAAGTATTACAATACAATTAACAACATCTTTCCCTAGATTAATTTTTGTGTTTGTATGTGTTAGGGTTTAAATAGCAGGTCGTATCGCATCCTACACTACCCTCTAATGACATATGGATTCTGAATATTGTACACTTATATCTTTGAATAAGTTTATTTTATTATACATAATTTCCATGTTTGTCCGATTTTTTTTTAGACTGGACGAGCTTCTTACATTTTACCCGTTCACAAAGTATGACAATCGATATTTCACCAACAACCCACCATTCTTAAAAGATCCTGCAGGACGTTTGGAAGCGATTAAAAATTTTGATTCGTACGAATCAGATGTTATTGTAGCATCCTGTCTAAAAGCAGGTTTGTAATATGTGTTTGATTATTTTAGGATTTTTTTTTATAAAGCGAATGTTTTGTGAAAGATTTTACCGTAAATAAGCCTTATTTTCTGGCAAGTCTATCAGAACCGTACATTTCTTAGGGAATAAAGGTCTCAATTTAATGTAAAAAGATAACGGTTATATGTATACAAAATGTCGACTTGTCTTATATTATAATTTGTTATCTGTAAAAATACTTTTACTTTCTAACTGCAATCTTAATACATGTATGTCCTAATTACTTTTTATGCATATTGTTTATCTTATTTCTCTCCTTTGTACAGGCACCCACTGGGTACACGAGATAGTTTCAATGTTGTTAACTCATGACACAACATATAATAGAGGTGGACTCATCATGGATAGAAATTTTGAAGCCCTTTTAGACCTGGATAAAGCGAAAGATATACCACAGCCAAGATTATTTCATACCCATATGAACTTCAAATATCTTCCGCGAAAGCATATTGACAATGCGTACAAAATTGTGCTTGTTAACAGAAATCCAAAAGCCAAGCATGTATCTATGTACAATTTTATGGTTGGAAAAACAGGTGTTCCAGACTGGACATGGAGTGATTTTTTTGAACTATTTGTAATGGATAAAGGTAAGTGATGCCGGGATGTATCGTGTAGAAAATTTATAAATTACTATGAATTCTTAAGAAACCTGGGCCATAAATACCTACGTCATTCATCCAAATGTTGTAGGTGTTCCATAATACGCAATGCATCGGTAGTTATCGGCAAACTTCGGTAATGCAATATATCTTATTTTCATGGACACTGCACACAATTTCAATATTACGTCCTATATATCGTCAAACGATATATTACCCGATATATCCACTACTAATACATGCCTATAGAGGCTTTTATGTAAACAAGAACTGTGAGAACTTTAACAAGAAAACTTGTCTTTTTCACACGAAATTGTTTATCTTTACATATAAATCACGATTTACAACCACAATACATGTAGTTGTGTACAACAACAATTATGACAATGTTGTACTCTGGAATACACATTAATGTAGGCAGCGCCATCTTGATTTCTTAACAACGAACTGCGTTTCAACTTGAGAAAGATATATCTATAACTCCTGAACGGTATTGCAATTGGTAAAGATTGTTTTTGGTCAAAAAGTTACATAATTTACGTCCATGATCTAGCTTAAAGAGAGAATTAATACTTTCACAAATTGAGGTTTTTGAAACAGGATTTAATTAACCATAGTCTAGTTAACGGATGTTATCACAGATACAATTTACCATACACTATATTTGTTCTCGCTGTCATTTGTGACTGTTGATTTAAGAAAAATGCACTGCTGGCCTTGCTGAACAGTTCGACGGAGTAGAAACTTAATTTGATACAGGAGGACTTGCATGACCTTCCGGAGCAGTTAATGCTACTTATAGTCTTATGCGGTCTTCTTGTGATTCTCTTTGGGTTGATATGGGGTTTTCACTCTTTTGGTTGTGTTGTTGTAGTATTTGTCCATTATCACATCGCGTCGCTATTGTTTTGTCGATATTTTATAAATTTCAGTTTAAAATTTAAACATAAATTACAAAGAATTTTCTAAGGCTCTTCCTTTTGATGCAGAGGTAGCCTTTAGATGAGTTTGGATTCCTGTTTGTTTTAATTGTTTTGGTTTTTCATGGTTGTGCTTATTAATTCATAATTATATCTTTAACCTGTTTTCCCAACATTTTAATCTTGAGCACTGCTTATGAGTTGTCAACGAAATGGCCATACAGTGCATCAAATATATTTCGGTATTTTGTGATACATTGTATTATAGTAGGTCGTCGTATTTCTTGTTTTAAGTTTCAGTTATTTTGTGCTGCCTTCATTATCTGTTCTTTTTTGTATATATTTCTTTACAGGTTGCTCCTTGGGTATTCCCGTCCATGTTGTATATATTTTATGCACGACTTTCGTGGATAAACTATTTGCAATTCCAATCGACGTTCAATACCCATGAAGAAAACAGCAGAATTTTGCCTTGGTTAAATAGTTTTGTAACTAACATGAATAGTAATATTTTTCAGGGGATTTATATGATGGGTGGTTTCAGTATACAAAGGAATGGGAAGATGCTAAGAAGACACACCCGGACTGTATACATTCTGTGCATTTCGAATGGCTGAAAGAGGTAGATAAATATTATCTAAAAATGTCTGTTGAAACAATTACTCTAGTTCATACAACGTAAATATCACAACTAAAAGTTCTAACGAATAGACTACGAAGTATTTTTTAATCTGTAAAGTTTATGAACAACAAATTGAGATACAAATCAACCAACGCCACCCAACAGACATAAGCCCTAAAAAATAATATAAAAGATCACAAAAACAAATAAAAGAAGGCCAGGATAGTCTTTCTTGGAACCGCTTTTGTGGGCCCCACAACCCCCACTTATCTATCCTGAGACTCAAGTGTATTAAACATACTACATTGTAAAAAAATCAATAAATTATGATTACAAACAAACAAGCAGGGCCACAATATGCTCATGTTAACTGTAATACTAACTAAAGTTCACATAGCTTCTGGTTGGATACTGTCACTCTATTTGTCACTCTATTAAAAGAAAAGAAAACAACACTTATGCTAAATCGTCGTGGAGTTCAATAAAAATCGACAAAATAAACATATTTTCAACTTCAAAACTTTGAAGATTTGTACACCTAAACGGCGATCAATGTTACTCTAACGTATCCTTTAGACATTTCTGTTAAGGTTGTAAATTTACATGCGAGATCAATTTTTACACACGCATGCATGAGTTATCTAAATTGGATTTGATAGTTGGAAATAAATACAGCTACAATGCACTGCAAGACTGGGCTTTTGGACTATTATTCAACCTGCGGCAAAAGGTTGTTGCTTCTGGTTGAAGTGATACACAAAACCCCTAGACGTGACTAAAGCTTTCTCAAGTTCAGTTGTCTCCTTACAATTCTCATGTTAATCAGCGAGCCTGTGAAATGACATAATTTTATCTAAATATTTTGGTTACATTTTGTCCATCTTAAATCGACAAATTCGAGATAAAAATAAACCAGAAACGATTAAATAGTTCTTGTCACAGATTGAACATGTAAACTGTCCAACTAGTAGTAACTATAAAATTCAAATGTTTAACAATGTCAACATATAACAATGTAAAAAAAAATCACTATTAATATTATATTCAAACGTTTTATCTCGTTTTGTTTTTTCATTCATTTGGAAAAAAAGTATGAAAAAAGCATCATGGATTTGTGTTCTCAAAAGATTTAATCGGTAGTGACACTTATATCTATTTCTGTATATTTAAGGACCCTTTTGGTACAACAAAGAATTTAGCAGAATTCCTGAAGGTCCCATACACCGATGATTTCATCAAAGAAATTATAGATAAATGTGCATTTGACAATTTGAAGGAATATAAAATTGATGCTTCAAGATGTATACACCCAGAAGGAAAATCTACATTATACAGAAAAGGTCAAGTTATTCATTGTAGTTTCTAAGTCCCTTTTGTTAAAACAATTTACGATATTGCCTACTTCTGTTCCCCCTCGCAATATTTAAAACCTCATATCAATCCGCCTCAAAACGTAAATTCAATGTTTACGCTCGTTTCGACTGAACTGTTTATTACCTGTACACGTATACATGTATACAACAATGTAGCTAACGTATGGTGGCCTATTTCTGTCATCGAGATAAATTGTCATGGAAAGTCGAAAAAAAAGACCTTTTTGTCGACTTAAACGAATTTCGATCTCGTAAAATCATGACATTTTCTAACACATAGTTATAATTGTCGTGTTATCATGACTTTTGAAAGGCCAATATAAATTTTTGACATCTACAACTCCATTTTCGAGATTAAATTATGGTACATTTGTACAAATAAGACACAGTTTACCGCACATTTGCACGAAAATTCGAGGTATAGTATCAGAACTATTCATGAAATTGGCATGAACAGTCGTGTAAGTATATAGTTTGCGTTACAAGTCGTCAAATCAATAAACATATACCGTAGTTTTATCACGACCACGGTTTTTGTTGATGGCATAAATGAGTCATTAGCCTTTCAAAAGTCATGATATTGCGATAATTATAATTAAGTGTTAACAAGTTTCAAAAGTCACGATAACACGATAGTTATTTGGACAAGTCCAATAAAGTATCTTGACTAATTGTTATAAAGTTTTATGACTTGTCGAGATATTCGTTTAAGTCGACAAAATAACCATTTTATGTCGACTTTCCAAAAAAAATTATCTCTCCCCAATTTATCTTGATGACAGAAATAGTCCACCATACTAATGCGCTGAAAATGTTTCATTAATTTAAATGGATTCTTCATTAAATTTTGATCAGTACTAAAGCCCGGTGCGTTGTATTATTCATTGTGTTTTTTGCCGTCTATGCATGATATAAATACCGAACATAAATGTTATCCAACGGGTGTATATTGAAGATTGATGTATCTTTCACAAGATCAAATAAATTTATGGCCTATAATTTTCTGATTTTTAATTTTGGACGACTAAACGTCCGATTTCATGTTTCTTTCATTAACTGGTCTCTATTACATGTATTTCATGTACATTTTAAAACATTAATTATAACTACATTGTTAGCAGCTATTCTGAGCAATGGTTACAAGTAGTTGAAATAGAAATAAACCAATTCTAACTATAACATTCACATATTTCTATGGTTATAATAAAAATGATGAAATTAAGAAGCATAAGAATTAAATCAACCAGCATGATATTGCTGATTATAATTGAAACCCTTGAAATTTAGTTTTTGAAATCGACCACTTTCCAAAAAATGCATTATTCGATATCTTCAGTGATATTTATACTAGAATTGTATTGTTTTCATTTTCTAATTTTTTAGGCGAAGTAGACGACTGGAAAAACTGGTTTACTGTAGCACAGAATGAACGATTTGATGAATTATATGCTACCGAAATGGCTGGATATGATCTTAAATTCTGATGTCTCTGGATGTGTTTTACATGCAAAGGGAATTAGATATTTGTAAATATGAAAATCTACACTTATATAAACGACTTGTATAGAAATATTAATCAGAGTCAATATTACTTAGGATCACTTTTTGTACTTGTGATAGTGTGGGACAAGTGGAATAAAGACAATGCTGAGATAGAAGGTATCACATGACATAAAACCTGATGTCACACTTTATTTCGTTTATTTTGGCTTAGAGGGAGTTTCATAAATGAAATAAACTAATAAGTACATTGATATAACAATAATGAAGAATTTGGAGATCTAATTGTACTTATGAGAAAATTTTATATATATTAATAAATTAACTTTATGACAAACTTGATGACTTCAACTTTACTATTGTTAATTTTCCCTTCTTGAGTAGCAATACACCAGCATCGCCCGCATATGGCGTCTACGTTTCTCAGCTTATCTGATTTTCAAGGGCATGCGTGGGTTACCCTGACTTTCGACAAAGAGGGTTACTGCTATAACAAAAGCTTCTTAACCAGTGTTTTATCAGGGATAAGTTGTTGTCATCACTTAGGAAATTTTACCGTCGTCATCACGAATTGATTGACCATTACAGTGTTCCAATATCTAAGATGATGTTGGACCTGTTCCCATTGTCGTAACCTTTTATGTGTCTCCACCGATTTGTGACTTCCCCCGGATTGACTTTGTTGAACTTCACGACGGGTGCCATATACGGAGCAGGAACTGCTTACCCTCCGAAGCACCTGTGTTCACTCCTGGTTTTATAGGAGTTTGTGTTGTTTATTGGTTTTTAGTTTTCTGTGTTTATTTGTTGTGTTGTAGTTATTCATTTGTCTTCCCGGGTTTGTCTGTCCAATGGATTACGTTTTTTATTGCTCCGTAGGTATATTTGTCCTTTTTAAGATAAGATTCATCTTTTTTAGATTTTTTATTGTTTAAAATATCTCATAAAATGCAGTTTTATACAATGAATTACAGGTTACACTATAACTTTATGATAAAAGCAATTTTTATTGCAACACAAACACCAAGCCTTTCAATTGTTTGAAACATGTTGGATTAATGTGAATTATATATTTCTAATGTTTGATATCCGTTAGTTAACCTCAACGCTTCAGCTTAACTACTGTTGTCACACGAAAGATGATATGTAAACTAGATTTCTCCTGGATGTTTATTTTCTTAACGTAAAAAAGTTCCCCACTATAAAAAAAAATCGTACGATCACGATTATTTTCTACGATTATGTCTGTGAAACACTCGTACAATTTCCCTTACGACAATCTTACGATCAATGACGATTCGTAATCGTACGATCGGTTAAAGAAACCCTGGTTTGATGAGTTGTAAATCATGTGCATCAAAATTGGTATGAACGAATTTATTGATACAACTGAGTCAATAACGTTGCTAGTGGACTTCAATTCCCCGACGTTGTCATTAGCTCCGTTTCTAGTATTTCGATGCCAGCCAGAAACCGATGCTTTAATTTACTGTTACTCAAACATCATATGTTGTCCAAATTAGTTCTCCCTAGTGCATAGCTCTGTTTTTAGATGGTTTTGACTTTACTCTGTTGGTCATTTTGAATTTGCTCTTTAACTTTAGCATTACTGTTTTGTTTTCAGCATTTCAAATAATTAGGCTTTGAGCTCAACTGGTAGGTAGTAATCAGATTTGCATACCTTATGGTCTGAAGATTTTATATTTAGTGTATGCATATGTGTAAAACTTTATTTTCTTTATAATTATACATGATCTTTATACATGTCTAATTAACCTTTTTTTTCTGTGGTGGAACTTTTCAGTATTCTTTTGTCCTGAAATTAGTACAGAAAGTTATCGAAAAAAAAAGAAATTTCGCCCTTGGTGTTTATGTTGGGCAAGCATCGTGGTTACAGAAGAACGTGACCATTTTCTCGCAGTAGAGACTTCTGGATAGTTTAATAATTTCAAAAGAACTTTACTGTCTAACCTACGTCTAGCGGTACCAATCACCATTATCTACAGTCCATTTATATTCTTTCGTTTTCAAAATATTCCTGCTGAAGAATATTAAAACATCATGAAAACCAAATTGTTTTGTATGGAACGCCGTAGCTGCCTTATGTTCAATAAATATATTATATGCACATCTTCTTTATATGCACATACTTCTTTATATGCGCATACCTGTTCCTTATATGCACACAATTTTCATTATATGCAATAATTATATGTAATAATAATTTTGTAATGATATTTAAATTTTGTTTAAACATGAATCGATTTAATTTTTTTTTCTTAATTTTTAGCAAACGTGTCTTCATAATAACATAATTATTTGAATTTTAGATTTGTATATAGATTTCATTGAAAGTTACATTGTACATATATAACATGTATAATGCTATTTTTATTCTTATTTTTATAAATTTATATTCATTTATTTGGGATATTTGTTTATTTTTTTAATATATGTATCGTTGGTTATTTTATTTTTGTGTATATTTAATTTTATTGACTGTTTGAAAAAATAGTTAATTATGTGATAAATGATAATACCGGGAGCATAAGGAATAACAATTACATTGTGTATCACAACGATAAAGATAAAGTTATAGTTTGTCTATCACAACGATAAAGATAAAGTTATAGTATGGGCATTAAATGTAAAAGGTTGATAAAAAATATATGTGCTTATAAAGAAGAAGTATGTGCATATAATGAAGCCATATGTGTATATAAAGAAAAAACTATGTGCATATAATAAAGATGTATGTGCATATAATATATATTTTATTGAACACAAGGCAGCTACGACGTTCTATAGTTTAGTGTTTCTATATCACATAAACTCATTGGATATACAACTTTTATTCAGTGAGAAGCGAAAGCAAAATACCTAATTCGTAACATGTGATATGCAATTACAAAGTAACTTCTGAACTTCTTCATATAACAGATAAGTCGTAAATATCGAAGCATTTTTTTACATTTCAGAACTGGTATCAAAGAAGTCATTATAAACGTCAAGACATGGGTTAGGACAATAAAAATACCAAAAACTGGTATAAATCAGTTCATCAATATATAAAAAGTAAAAGATCTAGATTTTGTCTATAACTCCACAACTTTGGATTAATGATTCATCGACTAAAAATCTCAAAACAGCATTAAAGTATATTTCAATTGTTTTATTAAGTATATTATGATAAGTATTCTCTAATTATAAACCTCATCATGTGTTGTTCATGTATTTTGAAATGGAATATTACTTTTGCATTTATCTTATTTTCCGTTCATTTTGATAATTGTTTTGCTATGTATCATGCTTTGTGGTGTTCTTTCTTCTTAATGTCTAAATATACAAAGGTGTCAGACGTTTATCGTTTATCAGTTTATCGGTTTTCACTACCTAACCATTTAACAAGTGAACAGTGGTGATTTGTTTGAAGAAGTAACACAATTTGGAAGAATTAATCCTGTTATAACTATAAAGGGTCATCCATTACATCACAGAAGTTGACTCATTTAAGAATTGTTTAACAATTCTAAAAACAAAAGAAATAAATAAATAAACTATGAGGTGTATAATGAATTTAGTTTTTCATATATTCATATATAAATATCCATAACATTTAGCAAGGAATTGCACTCTGATGGTGATGAAAATGAAAAGATAACGGATATGCGACAATAAAACAAAATTCTATGAGATTGACATGGCACAATCACGAAACTGTCCCAAAGATTGAAAGTGCAAGTTGTTGTTTCCCGAAAGTTAACGGTACTGAAGGTATGAACACCGCATAGCTCGAACTAAGTACACTTATCATTCGAAAAAACACTTAGGGCGTATAGGAAGTGATTTTCATTATCTTTTTCATATTTTTATTATTTATACAGCACACAAAAAATACTATGTTACCTTTCCGTATATGAATGTTTAGATATAATGAAGAAATTTGACTTTTTGTGAAAGTCAAAGTATCACCTGGATTAATTACCAAATGAAGCTGAACTAATAAACAATTATTATCGTGATATTTCTAGTCAATTTAAACTTTCATTCATCTTTAAATTATTGCTTAATTGTTGGTTACCGGTCTCTTATGACAAAAGCAGTGAAAATAATTTTCTTTAGTTTGAGTAATTAAACAAAAAATGTTCGAACACCCCAAAAAATTTACCAGACCATTAATTCTATTTTGAATATATTAAGTTGCTATATCACTATTATTATGAAGCTGTGGCGTACTTATGGTTCAGATAAACCCATTATTCCAAACTTTTAGATACCTCTAGAAAGACTTATGTGAGGTATTTAAGTTATCATTTGTTATAAAGTATACATTTTACATGTTTTATGCACATTATATTATGGAAAAGTGCAAAATAAGACTACAGATGTATTTCGTTCGTTGTTTGTTCTTGTCCAGAGAAAAAGTGACAAAACAAAAATGTTCAATGACATGTTTCTGAAATGCGTTTCTTCATAGCATATTATTTAAAATTGCAAAAGTATTTCGTTAGAAATTTGTTTGTTTGTTTGTTTTTTTTCAGGATAAAAAAAATGATGAAATACATTTACATCGATAGAAATACATTTACATCGATATGCGACTGAAATGCGATTTCTCATGATAAATTGAATATAATTCTGTCATCAGCATTTGAAAAGTGACTACATTAGATGGCAAATTCCTTACCAGTCTGATGGCTAATAAATTAATTAATTACCCTGGGTGATAGTCTGACAGACAATCGTATAGAAACACAGATGAAATTTAAAAAAAAATGAATATGAAAACATGTAAAATGATGGATATGTCTCAAATATTAAGAACGTTTCTCAGTGAAATAATCGCCTTGTCGGTAAAAGTTTATTTCTGCAACAACAGAGTTCGCAATTTAAAAAAAATCCTACGCACAAATACACACAAAATATTGGTGACTGGTGACTGAGTTCAACCTATGTGAAGAAATATAAGATAATGCGTCGAAATGTACTTTCTTACAATGTGTATTATAAAATAAACTTATAGTGTAACACTTGTTTTGATTATGTATTATTACCTCGGGACATTATACTTTATGGAGGGATTAACAAAAAATATTGAATATACACAGGTGTCAAGGCTATTAGCAACTAATTAGTCTATATATAGATTCTCCTTCAGGTACGAGTGCGTTATGGAATTTCTCCATCAGAAATAGTTAAATTTTCGATTTTCAACACGCGAGCTTAAGTGAGCGTGTTAAAATCTAAAATTTAACTATTGAGGGTGGAGAAATTCCATAACTCACGAGGAAAACCTCAAGAAATTTCGTTTGTTTACATAGACGTTATTTCGGGACTTCTCTAATTTATCGTTCCAATAACTGTAGAAAAAACGCCGGTAATTCCCACCTAGAAATTTAATCACCGAGAAATGGTTAAAAATATTATGTATTTTTATCTTACGGATTAAACACGTCAAGAATATGAGAATATGTGTTATACATGTTTATATGCAAGTTCGAATCGAATGATACACTAATGACTACAAATAATCTTCAAAATACGTAGATTTAAGAAAGAATAAATTTAAAAAAATTGTTTTAAAAATTTTATTTTTAACCTTTGAGCAAAAAAGGGACAGTGGCGGAACCAGGCGAGGGCCTATGCTCACACTTTTTAAAAATGTTATATTTCCTGTATTTGAAGAACTAAATTCATTGCAAAATGTCCCTAGAAGTTGTATAACTAAGATATTTTGGGAAGAAATCACTAGTAACTGAATACTTTGGTCCCCCACCCTCACCTATTATTCCGACTTGCTCCGTTCGGCAAAAAAGTTTATGTCCCCTTTTAGAAAACCTGCCTCCGCCGCTGATTCCTGAATTCGGTAGAATAGTCTTGGTTATATAATTTTCGCTTATCACTTTTCAAATTTAATTTTTAATTGATGACTTCGAGGTGACGACTCATTCAGGACGGAAGTAGAGGAAAATTAACTAATACATTTTCAGTAACATAATCTAACTGCAATTTTAAGAATAATATATCTCTATTTTCAATTCTACACAAAATTGCTAATTATGCTGATTACTTATGTTTAAAATCTTTTGGAAAATTTGCGTATGTGCTTGCTACATTTTCAAATATTCAGAGCGGAATTGAATCAATCCCTCGGTCCGGTGAATTATTACATTTTATTTTGTTCTTTAGCTTACACAATTAAACAATTTCTTACAAATTAATACACATTATGCCCAAATGAATTTATGCATTATAAGTTGTTTTGTTTTCATGCAGTCATTAATGTATTGAGTACTATTCACTTCAAATGAGTCTTTAATTTTATCATAAAAAGTACCAAACTTATTTGTCAGTTTCTACATAAATACAATATTGTCTGTAATCTCTTATTCTAAGGTTTCATATCAAACTTCCTTGTCTGTCATAATTGGTAAATTTTATGCAAATACGGTTGTACGTTTTACGGTGCCTTACTTTTATTACAAGTCTCAATCTCTAGCCTCTCAACGCCGAGGTTGCGAGTTCGAGTTGCCAGGTGTGTTCGACTCGGATGTTACGTGCTACCAAATTCAAAGTACCCCCTAAATAATACCATGGAAATATAAATAGATACGGATATATAGAGAATAATACATGGTAAAATCTGTATCAAATGCTGTATCAACCCCAGAAACCTATATCAGCCAGAGGGACTTGGACGTAGGGCTGATATTGGTCGAGTTTCATACAGCATGTGATACAGACTTTAACATGTATTATCCACTTTATCATATATTTAAACAGAGGACTTCAAATTCTCCAGATTAAAGTCTACTGCCACAAATGAAATTGATAGGGGAAAATATTTTGTGAAAAAAAATTTTAAAATGGGTTAAGTTACCTTAGGCCTCTTTTATGACTTCTCTATAAACTCTTTCGAATGAATTGTTCAGTTCTGCAGGTGTGACTACATAAGGGGTAGAATGGGGGCCCCCTTACAGCACCTAGGGTATCCCTATTTTAGACCAAATCTAGGGTATCCCTATATTAGACCTAATCTAGGGTCTCCATATGTAAGAGATACCCAAGCTAGGATATCCCTATGTTTGAGATCCTCAATATAGGGTATCCCTATATTACAGATACCCAATTTAATTTTAGCTACATCCATATGTAACAGATACCCAAGCTAGGATACCCCTATGTTTGAGATCCTCAATATAGAGTATCTCTATATTACAGATACCCAATCTAAATTTAGCCACAAAGAGAAATATAGATTGTATTTATACATTACATTAGCAAGGCTATCCCTTGTTAGAGATACCTATTTAATTTTAACCCAGACAAGGGAGTCCATTCCTTTTATACCTTACATCAAAAAGAGTATCTCCTTTAACATTTCACATCACTAACATAGGAATCCGTTATATCCATACATTACATTAAAGTATTTCTCTTTAATATTTGGGTATCTCTCTAACATAGAAATTATATATATATATATTTCGCTTCTATTGAAAAATGAAATATTAAAACCAAATATTAGATACCCAAACCATCATTGTAGCCTCCATCTTCTAACTGTAAACATGTCCTATACAAAAAACAACTCGGTGGAATACACTGACAATGAAAATGATGAAAACAATAGTAACTCGTTACCCGAGTTATCAAGTTCTAATTCGTTGTATAATCATCTTAGCCGAACAAATATAATAAAATGGACAGTAAGAATAATTATGTTAACAATAATATCGACCATGTTAGCAATTACAAACAACGTCTACCTGAAAGAAAAGGATCTCACAACAGATTGTATCAAATTCCTTCGTACAGAAAAATACCAACAACACAACTCTACCTTCTGATCATCAAACAGCTAACATCAGCACCTGTCCAAGGTGAAATCGACATAGCCATCAATGAGAAAAATGGTATCCAGATACCATAAATGAAAGGAAACACATAAAATCCACTTTAATTTAAAAAAAAGAATACAGATTAAAATCATCGTTTTATAAGATAGTTAATGTACTGTCCCATAATATAATTACTGATGTGAAGATAGACTATAAAAACAGGAAGTGATATTATAATTTTCATTCTATTGACAGATTTAAAATAGGTCTATACAGACAATGGATGAAACTACTTTTCAAATATATGACCGTATAGTTTCTTCTTTATTCAACGATGGTGTAGTAAATTTCGGGAGAATATTAACATTATTCCTGTTTACAAGGAATCTCTGTCGTAAATATCCTAATTATGCACACCGAATGTGGTGCGTGTATCATAGAACAATTGATGGCCTGAATTTTCTAAACGAAGAATGTTAAATGAATAAATAATATACCATTACATACTTAAAAAAGAAGAAACATGCATGATATATGTGATATTGACAAGGTATCCATACATATTAAGATATATATACAGTATCCCTTACGAATTAATCATCCGTGATATCACGAAAGTATAAATGTCTTCCTACAGACATATCATCAAATGGGTTTTGACAGAGAGCTAACACATTACCTCTGCGGTTGTTATTACCAATATTGGTCGCACGATTTCTTTAATTATACTAAAGATCATCAATTTATTAACGTTTGTGGTAAGCATACGAATCAAATTATGGCAATGGAAGATCAACGACAAAAAGAGAAACAGATTATAGAAGAAGCAACTGACATTCTGGTAAAAGAAATGGACGTCAACAAAATAATACGCAATTTAAAAGCAAAGCATGTCATTTCAAATAAAGAGGAGAACCAACTTTTGCAAGTTTCGGAGAAATCCACCAGAGCTAGAGACGTTTTGTCTCTACTTATCAAATTGGAAGGACCTGTTGTACAACCATTACGAAACGCACTGATAAAAGCTGGACAATGTGATCTCTTGAAACATTTAAGCCTGGACACACAGCCAACAGAAAAAATGAAGACTAAACAATTTGAAGAAGAAGAAACAAGCCTAAAATTGAATGACGATAGATGTTTCATTAATCTACAAGACGACGTGTATGTAGTTGCTAAAGAATTCAAAAACAACATATATATACACATTAGACATTATGATCAGACAGGACAGAAAAAAATTCCTACCAAGAAAGGAGTCACACTTAATCTCTCTAGATGGTTGTTGTTAGAAATAAAAAAAGATGAACTGAACAATATTTTCGAACAATCGTTAGCAGGGAAAGAAGAAAGGGTATACACCATGCATTTAGGTGGTGGTGTATACATCACAATCAATCCAAACTTCCCAACGGTGGACATACGTCACTTTTGGAAACCCTTGGATTCAAACAAACCAGTGGCAACACGGAAAGGAGTAGCCCTTAACAAACACAAATGGCAGCATCTGTGTGACACGATGCAAGTAATGAAAGAGTTCGTGCCCGAACTCAATGAAGCATGTGTTTGCTATTATTCACATCAGAACAAATTAGAATCAATGTCCTGCAAAGAGTGTTTACCCTTTGAAGAAGAAGATGGAGAGATAGTAATTTCCCCAAATCAAGAGGGAGAATTTGATATGGCAAAATGTATGTTTTCTACATGACATTTTATAAATGAATGTATGTTCTTATAGTTTCCTTAATAAAATTATCAACATATGAATATATTACCCTTATAATTTGTTTAATAAAATTAATGATATTTTCTTTTGAGTTTTATTTCTATATGTCATAGTTATAAAATAGAATGATTATAAAATTTCCAGCTAATCATGTGGAGTACCATTCAATCACCCACAGGCAATGAGTTAACACTAAATTAATATAGAAGAAAATGACAAAAGAATCTATGTGATATTAATCAGTGATAACTGCCCAACAATTTACGATATCAATCTCCTGTTCATTGGTGGTGTAAACGATTGAAACTGATGACGGACGAACAGAAACGCGATTATGTTTTGAAAATATGGACCGACCCTGGACATCCCGCGTCCTTTGCAGGACCAGAAAAAGTGTATCAAATCATCCAAAAGGAGGGAAGATACAATATTGGTTTAGGAACTATTAAGAAAATTTTATCAAATAAAGAAACTTATACCGTGCAGAAACCAGCAAGACAAAACTTCCCTAGAAGTAGGGTGATAGTCAGCGGTCTTAATGCGCAATGGGACGGTGACTTAGCATCGATGGAAAATGTAGCCAAATACAATGATGACATCAAGTTCTTGCTGGTACTAATAGACATTTTTTCTAGGTTTTTGATTGTTAAACCTTTAAAAGATAAGAAAAGTTCTACAGTTGCTAGTGCAATAAAATCTATATTATTAGAACATAAGAAGAGACAACCCCGCGTTCTACGTTTTGACCAAGGTGGGGAATTTAAATCAGAAGTAAAACGATTCTTAACAAAACATAATATTAAAGTGTTTTATACACAAAATTCAAGAATCAAGAGTAACTATAGTGAACGCGTGATTCGCACACTGAAAGAGAAAATTTATGCATATTTCATGGAAAAGCAAACATATCGATATATAGACGTTTTGCAAAAGATCGTTTATAGTTATAACCACACCCCCCACCAATCTTTAGGAGGATCTACTCCAGCATCAATAAATCAGTCCAACGAAGACGAAATGAGGTATGTGCAATATCTCGTACGCAATAAAAAGACGAAACGAAAACCTAGTAACACAAAAATGAAACTTAAAGCTAATTCAAAAAAGAAAAAAAAAACAAATTTACAAATTTAAGATAGGAGATCTTGTTAGAGTGTCTCATCTAAAAAGAACATTCGAAAAAGGATACAACGAAAAATGGACAGTTGAATATTTCAAAATAGCCAAGAGGTTTAAGAGGGGCAAGCAAGATGTTTACAAAATATCAGACATTAATGGAGACTTAATCCAGGGTAGTTTCTACAGGTACGAATTGCAGAAAATAAATAAATCTGAAACTGATACTTTTAAGATCGAAAAAATAATTCAAAAAAAGAAAATAAAAGGTACAAAACACGTTTTGGTGAAATGGTTAGGATGGCCCAGCAAGTTCAACTCATGGATTCCCGAAAGTGACGTAGAAAATATATAACAACACTATGAGTGTATTATTTACTCATTTTATGTCAAGATGAGCATGAGAATGGTACTTTCTTCCGATGATGGAAAATATTTTTTCCCAAACAATACTTCACACAACTTTTGGGTCAAATTAAACAGAGCATTGCAATTTGATGGTTATTGGGTGGTAGCATTAACAGAAATAAATACCACCGAAAGGGATCAAAAAGATGAATTGTTCGTATATTCGGATATATGTCAAGACAGTTTCGTTGGATCATCTGAGCAACCTTTATTGAGACGAATCTTTTACGAAAACGTGAATGGTAAAAATATCATATATGTCAATCCATATTATGTTCCGGTTAAATTGAGACACATCCAACAAATACATATCTATATTAAAGACGAACACGGGAATGATGCATCATTCTTAAAAAAGAAAGTGACCATAGTACTTCATTTCAAAAAATTCCCCTTCTTATCGTGAAGATGGATAATCGAACCTTTGTGTCTGATCCTGCAATATGGCAAACTTTCTACAAAAACATGTCTGAAAATAAATTCAACCCATACAAATATAGGAAGAAAAGGCAGAATCAGATAGGGAGGGGTATGTACGGAAGATACAGAGGATCATACATGATACCTGTTAATCAAAACACAGCTTCTGATTCTACTCCTACGAATAATACGTCGTTAGTTACACCTGTCGCAGCTGTAGAACAAAGAGCTGAATCACAAATGAAAGAAGAAACGAAATTAGGAAAACCTCATGTGAAATTAGAGAAGCACATAAAAAGAAAGAAAAAGATTAAGAAGTTCAGTAGAAAAAAAACCGTCAAGAGGTCAACATCAAATAAAACTTCTTCTGTAAGAAAAACAAAGAAAGTGAGTAAACATTTCAGTACTAAAATAAAGAGCAGGAAAACAGCGTCAAATAAAAAATCTTTGAAACGGAAAAAGAAATCAAAACCTCCAAAAAAGAGGGAATTGTATTTTCAACAGAGTGTTTGGGACCTTCCTGTTTTTAAGAAAAGAAGGAAAAAATAAACGATGTCTTTTCTGAGTGAAGAAAATAAAGAAATCGGCCAGCCAATGGAACTATCTATTTTTGCTTCTCCTCCCAATCAGGTCGCAATCGATAAAATCAATTACACAGAAGAAAGACCAATTTCTAATCTGTTAAATGAAAATACCCCAATTGAAATCGTCGTTTCCGGTGCAGGAAGCGATTACATAGATTTGAGAAAGAGTCGTTTATACATGAAATTACAAATTGTAAAAGCCGATGGTTCCGAACTTGTTGCAAAAGAAAAAACGGGCATTGTTAATTTACCGATGCAAAGTATGTTTTCACACATCGATATTTACATGAACAACAAGCTGGTCTCAGTTAACTCCAACAATTATCCTTGGAAAGCATATTTGAAAGTCATTTTATCATCGGGAAAGGACGAACAGGAATCACAACTTCAGAGTCAACTGTTCATGAAAGATGATAGTCCCATGGACTCCCTAAAATTTAATGCTGGTTTCGTGAACAGATACGAGTATACAAAAGAATCGAGAAGTTTCGAACTGGAAGGAAATTTATTAGAAGACGCTCTAAACCTGGAAGGAAAATTATTGATCAATGGTGTAGACATATACATGAAACTTTTCAGATCGAGTACACCATTTCTACTCATGTCAGGGGAAACAAGTCCTAACTACAAAGTAAAAATACTTGATGTATATTTTAAAACAGCTAGAGTAAAATTGGACCCTGGGGTCATTTTAAACCACAGACGTCAGATTCGTGAAACCCCAGCTAAGTATGTCATTAACAGAAGTAATGTCATTCAGAACGTCATACCTAAAGGATCTACAGAGTTTTACTGGGATGCAATATTTCCGAAAGCTATTCCATCCAAAGTAGTGTTTGGTCTTCTTTCTCAGTCCAGTGTCAACGGCGATTACACAAAGAATCCGTTCAATTTTCAACATTTCAACATGGCAGAGGTATCCTTGAAAGTTAATGGAGTTGAAGTGTACGGAACTCCACTTAAGCTAGATTTTGGTGTAAACAGAAATTACACTACGGCATACGTCAGACTTTTTGAAATATGTGAAAAGTGGAACAAAGATGCAGGCTTAAACATCTCTTACGCAGATGTTGGAGCTGGATATAGTTTATTAGCCTTTTCTCTGGACCCTAGTTTAGATTTCCAAGACGAATTTATCAATTTGGTAAAGCACGGCAACGCTAGACTAGAAATCAGATTTAAGACAGCCACAACGGAAACTATAAATTGCGTATGCTACTATCAATCACAGGCCATTTTAACAGTAGATGAAGCCCGAGAGGTGAGACTCGTAGAACCATGAATACAGAACAGTTAAAAGAAATGCTTAAAAGTTACAAATGCTTACGGAACACATATATTGATATCACTGCAATCAATACCCTGCCTAAAGTCGTACCATCTCTTTATCCTCAGTTGTATATCATAAATACAGACCCACTGCCTAATCCTGGAAAACATTGGGTGTGTGTACTTTTGTACAATTATAACATTGCGGACTATTTTGACAGCCTGGGAAGACCAGCAGAACATTATGGTGGTGATCTGCTGAACTTCCTTCAAAGAAACAGTCAAAACCATACTTTTATGCCGAGACGTCTCCAGTCGACCAAATCTGATGTGTGTGGGCTTTATGTCATGTATTTTGCGGTAATGAGATTGTGTTTTTACGTTTCAGTGAGAGATATTTATAAAAACTTTCAGTCCAATGATTTTGAACAAAACGATAGATTTATATGTATGTTTTTTTCGAAAATGTATTGAATATTTTTTCATTTATATCAAATAAAACGATAAACGAAAAATCGTTGTTGTCATTTTATAAACATACATCCTATTGCAATGACGAAGAAAACGCTCCTCCCGTTTTACTCACCTACCACGATCGCTGTGGTAGGTGCCACTCAGTCTGGAAAAACTATGTTCACCAAGAAATTGGTGGAAAATTCTGACGCCATGTTTACTATTCCTCCACAGAAAATACTGTATGCCTATTCGGAGCACCAAAAACTGTTTGACGAAATGCAAAATATACCAAATCTTACTTTTTACGAAGGACTACCCGATAAACAACGTTTAGAAGAATTGGCGAGCAATACCAAACATTCTATAGTCATCTTAGATGATCTAATGTCTAAAATAGTACAATCGGAGGATCTTCTGCATCTTTTTACAGTCACCAGTCACCATAGGGGAATTTCTGTGATATATTTAAATCAAAACCTTTTCACTCAGGGTCGATATGCAAAAACCATCGCTCTCAACTCAGCAAATTTTGTATTATTTCGTAATCCAAACATGCGGCAAATTATAACCTTTGCATCCCAAATACTGCCAGGACAGATCCGCTATTTTATGGATAGTTTCATGAAAGCTACCAAAGAGATGTACTCTTATCTCTTGGTAGATCTTTCAACACACAGAGATACTGAATATATGCTTAGATCGGGCATTTTTCCGGAAGACACAACGATTGTATATAGACCTCAATAAAATTAGAGAAGCAGGAAACATACATCATTTTTACAAGAATGAGTCGTCGTATGAAGACGCATGCAACTTTTATAAGGTTTCTCCACGATTCATCTAAAAAACAAAGAAACGTACTTTTATCCAATTTATCAAAGGCACAAATCGATCTCTTATCAGAGATTGCATTGAACATATACAAAGGTGTATTTCCAAACAAAGAAAAATACGTCAAAACATTGAAACCATACAGATCTATCCTTGCGCTCCTTGCACAAAAATCCAAAAGTAAGGATCAGAAAAAAAGGTTGTTAATTCGTAACGCAAAAATACTCCCAAAACTGTTAAGACCTGTTCTTGAGTATTTGTAATGGCAAAAGAACTAGTATTAATACCGAAAAACAAGTACGAGCAATTGATGATGCAAAGCAAACAATCCAACATATCACCAAAACAAGAACCGGAGTCTGATTTAACCGCTGGTGAAACCTCACTAAAGAAACAGAGTTCAGAGTGTGAACAATCTGTGGTCAAAAAACCGTCTATTCAGACAGGGAAAGGATTAATTGTAAGGAAACAGATTATTGGGGACGGACTTCCCGGAATCTCCAATCATTCACTACGAATTAAAAGGCCAAAGAAATCAAAGAAAAGGATAAATATTCAATGGTTAACATTTTAATGTTTTTTACACTTTTCTATGAAATAAAATGGTTAATAATTACATGTTTTTATACAAATAAATGATTGATTTTCAAACTCTTGTTTTATTTGTAAAATCCGAAAGGTAAAGTTGTCAAGTCATTTAACAGGCGTCTCTTGGTGTAAACCATTCTGAAATCCTTCTCCTCTATTCGGTTATATAGTATTCTTTTCTTTGCCAGTCGAGAAATCTTACGATGATTTACTGTCTTGATACAATCGGTTTTCTGAGTAACCACGATTTCTTTCATGCTGGAAAAGTTAATCAAGTCCGAATTCATTTTGCTTTCTAAAGAAAATCCTCTGACCTTGCAAACTTGTTTGTGAGATTGTGTTATGTAGGCATATGACTTGGGTCCACTTGATACAAATTTTGTAATGTATCCGTCATCGGGTGATATTTCGTTGGTCAGTTCGCCCAGATAATTTCCTATTGGAAGTTTATTTTTGATTGTATGATGATTATCAACAAAAATAATACTGTCCGTATCTACGTAGAGTGTTTTCTCCTGAGCGATTTCTAGTAACTCGTAGAGGCGCAACCTCGCCATACAGGTTGTAAAACTCGCCAAAAACACATTAGTTTTGAAATCGGCAGGTACAAAAGCTGAATTGTGTAGATATTCCAACTGAATCATATCTTCACTAACGATGTGAAAATCAGTAACTTTTTTTTGGGGATCTGAGAGTAGTTGAAAGAATTTTTCGGCCTCTGTTTCGTACAGGAATGACGTCTGAGGCATGTTCAAACGTTGTCCAAACTTTCCCCAAAAACTGTTCAGACAGATTTTTGCCAGAATACGCAAACCGGGATTTTTTCGAATTTGGTCCAGCTCTAGTCGAATATTTTCTTTCTCGGCATATTGTGCGATGTATTCTAATTTCTGCTCTTCACTTTGACATTCAGTGGGAAATCCTGACGCTTCCTGCTTCAATTTTAGGAATAAATTAACGTAATCGGCAAACAACCCCCCTGTCCCCTCCACTCTGTCATATTCACTGGTTTCTTTGAAATGATATATTTCATAGAAATGTAATATCTTGTACCCTTTCGACAAAGCAAGGTCCAACTCTGGTGTACACCATGTTCCGACAATGGCTCTTTCTTCATCTGAACAAGTACATTTATATTGATATTCTATGTCTGCACAACTTTTGCAGAGTGGAAATTTCAGCTTCCCGTCTCCTGTCAGATATGGAAGCACGGGATGAAACAGGTTCTTCGGTGCTAGCACTTTCACTTTAGCCAAGCCAAAATAATTGGACAGTTCTTTAAAATTACAAGTGATGATTTCTGGATGTCCGACTGGATATTTCGCATATTTGTTTACACTGGGATACAAACTGAAAGAGATATGAAGATCATTTAATGTGAAAGTCCATTTAAATAACACGGTAGAAAATTCGCAGAGAAGTACAATTATACCTTTAATTACACCAGTTCGAAATACAAACCTTGTATAGTCATAGTACTCTATGGTTTCTCCAGGTTCTGTTATCTGATGATACAGTTTAATAACATTGGTACGTCCTCCGAAAAAACTCTCTCTAGGGTTTAGACGATCGGTTATGTCTAGACTGGAAATGTATTCCTTCATTCCGTCTTCTGTTTTAGTACTTCGGAGATAGTCATGCTCCCAAATACATACGTATTTGTATCCAGCCTGTTTGAGGTATTGTTCCTTACGTTTTGTTGCATAATACAACTCGTTCATGGAATGTTTTGTTGTAGGATGTTTTGTAGTAGTTCTGTCTTGGGGAAAACAATCTGGACATCCATGCACGACACATCCTGTGAAAAACAAAATGCTTAAGAAAGTTGTTTTCATAATAATTTCAATGAAGATGCATATGCATGAACTTTAATTATATGAATAGGGAAAAAAATAGAGGAATAAGTTACCAGTTCATACAAATAATAACTTCAAAAAAACGAAAAACAGTTCTCGATACATGCTAATACGACTGTTAGACTAGCAATATTGTGTAGTGACTTCCCATTCACTTAATTTTCTTTTAAACATAACAGACATTCACATTGCTATTAGATGAGAGATTGCATTGTATAACAATGGCACCTACATGTTTGAGGGTATGTAAGTTTTCCCCCCATTTGCAATCATCCAGATAATTTATCACTATTGCTTAATTTCATAAGATTTGAGGTGTAGATCAGATTATATATATATATTTTTTTATTGAGATCAAATAAGATAACCCCCCCCCCCCAAAAAAAAAATGGTATAGCTGTCACCTCTCGGTCATTTGTGACGCGCTCGCTGCCCAGTTGTAACGCGCGCGGCGCGGTCCAGTAGTGACGCGCGCAGCGCCGCCGGTCCTTTTCCCTACTTTTGGGAGGGTAACGTGAGGGTTGGGTGGCAGTAGAGATAAATGTTACATACCGTGGAATTCGTAAGCCGTTTTCGTGTCCTTGTCGTAACCGTCAAGTCTGTATCTCGTTCCGGGTACACGGTGTTCTCCACCATTGAGTGCGTGCTGAATATTCACTGGTGTGCCATTTCTTCGATACTTTTCCATTTCCCATTCCAGCCAACAAATAGAAGATTTGCTGAAGGTATCGTTATTATAACCTTCGGAAGGAACGATGGCAATGGGGCTTTTGACGAATACCGTCTTACCAAGGCAATATGTCGACGAATCAATTGTTTCCGTCTTCGCCCAGTCACCGTCCGGTAATTGAATATGTTTTGCGCCGTTTTTGAATTTCGTCGGCCGCTTAGTCGTCTCTCTTGTTATTCTATCGGTGAGATAAGTCTGGTACTCTTCTTCTAGAAAGAGCTCTCGATAGATCGCTTGACAGGCTGACGCAATGGTAACGTGGTCGAAAGGATCCAATCCCGGCGTTTGGATAGCCTCTCCTTTTTCGTTTACAGTGTACTTGGACGTTACGTCCATCATGATCTCCCGAAACTTCATGCAACCTTTTCGGAGAATATCGACGTCAGAAATACAGTATTCACGTAATTCTTTTTGAAAATCGAAGACCTCGTGTTTCTTAGATTCGTACCATTTTTCAAACTCAGTTCGTTCTATTGAAGACATGTACTCAACTCCATAATATTTGGCTTCTGGAATCGTTCCAACATAACTTTGATTGCTTCCGGTGGTATTAAAATAATGGCAGAAGAAGCCTTTCTTCATTTCAGTGAGATCGAAACAGGCAGGAATCTTGGACAGCTTCATCCCTAGGAAGTTGAGCGAATCAAGAAAGGTCAGATCTAGACCTGCTGCCACATGCATGTACATGATTTTTGAACCCTGGTACAAAATCTTATTTGGACGGACACTGTGGTTTTTGATCAGGGCATTAAGTACGGGATAGTGATCGTAGCCTTTTGCATTATGGGCGATGAGAACGGTATTTCTATAATGTCTCGACATTATGTGAGAGCAGAACTCCGCGGAAACGTTACCTTCGGAAAAGATTCTCTGTCTGTATCCACACGTTTCTTCGCAAGGTAACACCACAGCGTTTTTCTTAACTATGTTACAGTTTTCGCATCGAGAGCCACAACACTGACATTTCGATTCGGCGGTCAGTTCAGTATCTTTACATCGGTCGCATGCTGATTGCAAGACTGCTAAATTGACTTTGTGTTCTTCCAATCCACACCAAGATTGTTTGCAGTTAACGCATATTCTGCACTTTTTACATCTCGATTCTGGTGAACACGTGTCTTGGCATGGTACCCCTGGCCTATACATTTCATCACAATTCATAATTGTGTTCTGGGTACATTCGAAATCGTAGAAGAAGAATTTTCTTGGAATGGAATTGACAGTTTTGAACGGTTTCCGTTGATAGCACAAGTGTTGACCCATTTGATACTCAAAACAATTGTTACATTTCCATTCACCGCAGACGTGTTCTTCGGGCTTTCTCTTTGCTCTTTCCAAGACTTTCTTGCAGAATTTACACTGAAACAGACGTTCGCACATAGATTTGTCCACGTCTCTACCTCTTCTGTCTTTTCTTACCGAGTGCCGTTGGTAGCAAATTCTGCTTCGACAGGTACGATAGCAGAAAAAACAACTCATAGGGTTATCCCCTAGGGTACAATCGTTACTACTGCATACGTCACATGATGTCGTGCAAGAATGTTTACCTTTGTTTTTGTATGGTTTTAGACAGGTTTCACAGAAATAGCCGTAACTGAAAAAACCATTTATGCTTCCGATGCCATCAAAATGTCCATTGCCGTCATCGGATTCCGTCAGATATAAGTAAATGTTACGTCGACCCTGTTTGCTAGCCACACGACAAAATTTATCCCCTAATTTGGCGGATAGAACGAGGATGTTGACGTCTAGTAGATCTTCAAACTGTTGAATGTCCGTAATGGCTAGTGGTCTATCTGTGGGCACATGGGCTGGGTGACATAATGCCATTGCCATGGTCTTTCTGTATTTATTATTGTCGGGTTTCTTTATGTGTGAAAGATAACTCTTTGTTACCACTCTATGATTCACCATTTTCATTGTAGCGTTCGTGTCATCATCTTTCGTTATGCGTTTCCATTCATCCAGAGTGACTGTTTTACATAATTTGACAAAACACCTTCCTATTGCCGTGGCTAGACACATCTGATCGTTGTTGGATATTCTAAACATGGACTTTTTCAACGCGATTGAACTCTGTGGTCCTCTCAGTTGCGTGATGTGTAGTCGTCCTGCACCATTTGGTACGTTTATATTTCCTATAATTACGTCCATATTTTCGCTGTCCAGTGCGAGATTTTCTTCACTATTCAACACGTTTTCCACGGCGTCCATCACCGTGTCGGAATTGATGTTAGACCATTTGTCCAGCGGTACGACAATGGGATGATTCAATCCGGGGTGATTGATTATAACGCGACCGAGGTCATGCTCTCCACCTTTGGCCTTGTTCAGGACGTCCTCGGACATGTGATGTATATCTTTGATAATGTCACGCATTTTCTTTCCTTTCCACGCGTCCGTGAATTTTACCCGGTAGGTCTTTTCTGTAGCTAAATTTTTAGAAAACGTTTTTTGTCCAGATTGGCGGAATATGTAGGGAGACTCTGTTTTTTCTCCCGCACCAATCTGTGACAGTGTAGTAGAAATAGACATATTTGGATTGAATGCGGGTTGGGGTGTCAAGGTTGTGTCTGTTGAGCAGGTCTCTAGGAATTCTTCTAGAAATGTGTGAAATTCTTCGTGATCTTTCAGTTCTTTTGTGTTTTGAAATTTAACTCTGCACCACCTACACGTCAGTAAAGTTTCTATTGTGTTGAGAACGGATGGATGGTTTGTCAAAAATCTGTTTATAGACCACTCGATTAAGTCTTCTGCGTTCTTGAATAGGTTTACATAAAGGGTTATCTTTTGCGTCACCAGTTGATGGTGGAGCATTTGATTTTCTCGAGACCAATGGATTAAATCGTCTATGGATTCAAAATTGTTGACCATGTCCATTACAGACGGATACCTTTGTGTCATGGTGCACGGCTGAGAAGAAAATGAATATAGATATATTAAATTTGAATGTAAAGGTCATTGATCAACAACAAAAAGAAATGCATTTCGGACATGAATATTTATAATCACATTGGGATGGATAGAAATTTCTGTAATCACAGACAGACAGACAAGAAATGACTGATGAATTAAACCATGACCTATACTACTATGGATGAACGGATGCAGAAAAAAAACATTTTCAAGGTAAAAGTTTTCTAACAAAGAGAGGGGTGGATGGTCGTCATAAGCGACATATGACTTTTGTTAACTATTTGAGATTATAATTGCACAAAAATATACGTATTATTATATACATGCAAATTTATATAAAAGTTCACCTTTCCACAATTTTTTTTGCTTAACTCCAAAAGGGATGTGTACATCTTCAGTGTGTTTGTAATCAATCATTAATTTCATATACAGCATAATGTGATTGTGTTTTTTTTTCAAATAGTGTAAAAAAGGAGGCATATCTTCTTCAATATGTTCTTATTAACTTTGCAAAGTTATATATCAAATATCTAGCTCAATTTGTTTGAGTCGAAGATTGCACAAATAAATTACCCTTTACAATGGGACAGACAGACTGACGGATCAATTACCTTACTACTTTACCTCCTTGTATGAAAAGAGATATTTATTCAGTATTCATTTGGAAACAAAACTTATTTGGGTTATAGCAATATAAATTAATACAAGGCATTAAGTATAACAAACATCGGAGGACAACAGAAATACAAGTGAACAAAACAAAAATATTGTCAGTGTTACATTATAAAATATTCAATGAATATTTAGGACATTTTTTTTCTTTTTTTTTCTTACTGACAGTTTTGGGTTTAGAATTTTACAAAACATGTACCTATTATATGCCACCGTCGAATGTTTCTGAAAAATGTTTAAGTTCAAGAAGAACAAATTCATCCTTAATCTATGCAAAGTTTAATAAAAGTTGGTTTAATACATTCAGAGCTACAAGTTACACAATAGTCAGGCGGATTACTAGAAGTCCTTTTACCGTTGGTGATGTAAGTAGAAAACACATATAAAAACCGATATATCACACTGTTATATAAAAGCTTCGTGGCGAAATCAAAATACAGCTGTTTTATTTACAGTTTTCAGTAGATGTACAGTGAATGTCGTCCATCTTATTTACTCTTTCTGAAGATATTCACATCTGTCTTGGAGGATTTCATTAAACTTCATGTCTCTTCTTAAGTCTTTACTAACATTTTGCATTAACGATTCGTAGTATTTCAGTTTTGCGTATTTGTTCTGTATTTTTGTATTTACCAGAGATATTGTCGATGCAAGATTTTGTTTTTCAGCTTCATCCAGAGTGATGCTCTTTCTAATTATCCTACAAAATATAAATAAACATGATTGAAAATTGCACGTGCTTGAATTTTGGACGTATTTATCCGGAATAGTTTATTTTATTTCTGAACAGGTAAATACATGTATATCCATTACAAATGAAAATAGAGTTTTTTTATGTTTGATTTACAGTTGTTTTTTTTAAAACATTTGGAGAAAAAAAAACGATAACGAAATCTTATTTCAATCAATGTTAGGTACAATATCATCGGTAAGTAAGGTAAATACTGAGACTACGGCGAAAAAATAATTCCCTCAAATTACTCGTAGTTATCCCTCTTTATATAGCTAAGTTGACAGACACATAATCAAATTATAAGCTCGGTTTGGTTTCAATATTATTCTAATCAATATATCTATAGAACAAATGATTTAGTTACCGAATACCAGTGATCTTTATATTCTCAGCATTGGCTTCTTCCCTTGTTTGACTGTTTCTAAAATATATGAAAATTAAAAAAAAAACGTTTGTGCATATATCTTTATTTGTTCACAAGTCGCTAAAACAGTAATAATAGCGTGGTAAAGATCCTGATTTCGAATTATGAATTACAGGTATATTATTTGATTTTGATGTAAATGTTTATATTTTATTTTTCAATCATCATTATTAGTTATTTTTATTGTAGAATTGAGGTTTTGTTTTACTTCAATAATCCTAATTTTCAAATGTGAAGTGTGCTGGAGTATAAATATTTTTTTTATTTAATTGATTCGCTCCTAATTTAATTCTTTGAAAGAAAAATGTTTATGACAGTATATTTAATGATAGGATTGATAGAAATGTTTTATTCAAAATATACCAAGAAATTACTTTCAAATCCTTCAATGTATTTTTTCATTGCAGGTTTAGTATTTAGAATATTTCGTTTGTGTTTAAAGCACCATTGACACGCCTTAATTAGGCTAAACGTGCATCCGATGCAAGTGTTGAATTTAACGCCGGTTTCTATATTTGAAATATTTGAGATTAAGACTACTTCTTTCTTAGTTTTCATTATTTTTTTTTCAATTTGGTTTTGAAAGACACGCAAAATGTATTTGAAATATAGTGATTTATTTCGTTGAATTAAAATATTCAGCAATTGTTCAGTTTACATTAATGATGTAAAATAAGTTAACTTACTTTTCTTGGATCATTTTTTGTGCCATTTCGTAGAGTGTGGCGTCCTCAAATGTGGAATAAACCCCTGTTTGAAAATATGCCCTTTTATAGTTCTAAAGAGATAATCTAGAATTTTCTATGTTACCCTAGCAATAATTTATGAGTTTTATCTCCAAAAAATGGTAATAAGAGACTTCAGGCTCTGAAATTTAAAATTTAAAATAGATGCCATTTCGTAGAGTGTGGCGTCCTCAAACGTGGAATAAACCCCTGTTTGAAAATATGCCCTTTTATAGTTCTAAAGAGATAATCTAGAATTTTCTATGTTACCCTAGCAAAAAATTATGAATTTTATCTCCAAAAAATGGTAATAAGAGACTTCAGGCTCTGAAATTTAAAATTTAAAATAGATATCAAGAGACTAATTTATGGATGAAGTGTTAATATTTTGTACATAAAGAAAAAAAAGATTAATCTTTATTGATTTTCAAATTACACCCATACGGGTCAAGCAAATACAATAATAAACACAACAAACATTAAACACAAATTGAACATGAGAAATTCAATAATGATGTGTGTATATATATATATGTGTGTGTGTATATATATATATATATATCAAAACATTTAATCATCAAAGTAAATCTAATTTAAAAATCAACACCAAAACGTACGACAAGTTTCTTTACATCATTTCTAATTAAAGACCATATTAATCTTATCTTAATTGTATTTTTACTTATAATTTAAATATTTTAATTTTTTTCTTCAGGTTATCCTCTCAGTAAAAATTCCTTTCCCCAACTCTTTTTTTCCTTTCTGTAATCCATTAGAATCCAGCTGTGGGAAAATTTGTATTCTTACCGACTTGAATCTCGACATGTTGCATCTCTCAATTTAGAACTAGTGAACACCCAGTTCAAATTGAAGTTGGAAGATATAACAAGTGTAACAGTTTACGTTTTCCACTAATTTTTTAATTAAAGTAGAAAGTAATTTTTAATGATTTATCTGATATTGATAAATTCAAAAGACTTCTTCATCCTTCATCATCTTCCGGTGTTAAAAGAGTTGTTGCATCCTTTATAATACAGTCCGAGTCATTAGAATTAACGAGAGGGGATACAAGTACTTAATATCTTTGTACATGTCCTCTTTTGCTCTTTTTTTTAGCAAAAATATATGTTTAAACTTAAAAATAATTCAAATAAAAAGATTCCCCCACCCCCTAGTCACCTCTCACCTCCCCGCCCCCCTTTTCATGAAAGTTTTGCTTGGGGGGCAGTAAGTGTTGCATCACAAGAAAATTAACAAAACATTGGCTTAGCATCTCATTCATAGGATTGCATGTAAGTGCATCTCTCAGTTTTTTTAATTAGATAAATTGCATATTTTAAAAATATTGTTGTTGCAATTACCAAATTAAGCGGGCGTCAGTTGACCTTTTGAGGACATTTGAGCAAGTTCATTGTTCTGGACGGTACTGCGCATGCTCTGCCGGCAGTCGCGACCGTTACATTTTCTGCAAAAATGATGTGCCGTGGCAATGTAACACTCTTGATCTTCGTAGTCCAGGTCATATTAGGATTATTGGTCGCATTCGAACCATGTGAATATCATGACGTAGAAGCTACTTGTATGTGCACATCAGATATGATTAATTTGACTCAAAGTGTTCGTCTGATTGAGCTTAACGTAGCATTTCTATGTTGCAAGGTAAACTATATTGGCAGGATTGATCCAGTAGTTGAAGCAGTACCGGATAATTGCAATGATTACAAATGTACAAATGGAACGTGTGGTGTGTATAAATTTTTAATTAATCAATTATAATATAATACATACAAATTGTTCGTATCTGTAGACGTACGCATGTCTTGTTACAGTACATTTGGATCGGTCTACTTCAAAGCTGTTATCTTATTAATATTACTTAAAAATACTGAAAAAGTTACATAATATCTTTAACTCGATGCATTATGTTAAAATAATATCACTCTGTCATAAATAATAAATAAATAAATAAATTCTTTTATTCCGAATCAAAGGGCCTTTACAGGCATGTAAATCACAACATAAACTTCCATACACAAAGACTTAATATTACAAATATAAACAAACACAAGCATTCAAACATGATTGAAAATGTCATAGCTTTTTTGTGTGTAACTTGTGTTTAAGTAAGACAAGAATTTTCTTTTATTTTTTAGTACATGTACAATTTGTTGATTTAAATTTGTCTTTATTTTCCAGTACCGATAACAGTGTCAACCACAACCGGAACCATATCTACAACCACAACCGGTATTATGTCTACAACCACAACAGGAACTATACCTACTCCCACAACTGGTACTATCCCAGGACCCACATCCAGTCTCATACCTAGAACCACAACCATAAGATACAGAAAAGATTTGTCCAGTACAGTAATAGGTATTAAAATAAAATCTACATCAAGCATAATTAAAAAAAAAATGTCAAAAAAATGTTCCCCATACAAGTTCATAAAGGTGTATTCATTATTTGATTTTAACTAACATAATTTTCGTTTAGAAGAAATAGTCGTTGTTGTAATTATTCTGAATTCAGCAGGTATATTCGGTTGTAACATTTACATTAGGGAAAAAAAATATGTGTTTACTGTCACATGCTGAAAAAATCAGGGTTGGTCAGTCGCAAAAGTTTTTAATTTTTTTATTTTTGAAGTCGATAATAATATGGATAAAACAAAAGGTAGGGTCTGAGCCAAAAATTAGGATCAGTTATGGTACCGTAAACACACTTTTTTTTTTGGCCTTATGAAAAAGAAAATGTATTTCAAAATAGGCTTCTTAGATTGATTGTAATAAATTGATATCATAAATACAATGTATGACCTGAAATTTATATTACATTTTTTTTTTCAGGATTATCAGTGTGGGGAGCGGCATCATTCCTTGTATTGTTTGTCTTACTGGTGATGAGGTTAAGAAAACATGCAGGTTATACTCAACTTAATGAAGAAAGCATTCCTCTTCGTCAAATTACAGTGTTGCCAGCTACACCGCCTTATACACCACCACCTTTAATCAATTTAACACCGTCTCCACTTCAACCAGAACCTGTTCAATCAGATGATGATTCTCCTATTGCTAGAAGAGGTACATCATCTCCAACTATTCCGATTTGTCCACCAGCTCATACGTCATCTTTAAGCAACTTCACGCCAATTGCTAGGGGTACACCAGTTCGTACATCACCTGTAATTAACTTCAGTCCATCTCCGTTAGAATCAGATGAGGATTCTCCTATTGCTAGTACACCAGCTCATACATTACCTCTAATTAACTTCACGCCATCTCTATTAGAATCGGATGAGGATTCTTCTATTGTTGGGAGAGATGCACTACCTCCACCTCAGGCAGAATCTATACAATCAGATTCCCCTATTGCTAGTAGAACACGCAGTCGAACAAAAGCAGGAAAAAAATTATATTTCTCTGAAACTGTTGTATAAAAATGTATTTCAAGCGAAGGACATGCATCTCCAAAAATGGTATTTATTGAATAATCATTTACTCGGTTCATTTTTTTGTCTACTTTTATGATATTTGGTTTATTTTGTCATGTTAGGGCATTATGTGAAAAAAAAAAGGCAGAATCTATACAATCAGATTCCCCTATTGCTATTAGAACATGCAGTTGAACAAAGGCAGGAAAAAAAATTATATTTCTCTGAAAGAAACTGCTGTATAAAACTGTCTGATATTAGAATATGTATTTTGAAGCGATGAACATGCATCTCCAAAAAATGGTGTTTATTGAATAATCATTTACTCGGTTCATTTTATTTTGTCTACTTTTATGATATTTGTTTTATTTTGTCTTGTTAGGACAATATGTGAAAAAAAAAAAAAACGGCAGAATCTATACAATCAGATTCCTCTATTGCTAGTAGAACATGCAGTTGACCAAAGGCAGGGAAAAAATTATATTTCTCTGAAACTGCTGTATAAAACTGTCTGATATTAATAAACTTTTATTAGAATATGTATTTCGAAGCGATGAACATGCATCTCCAAAAAATGGTGTTTATTGAATAATCATTTACTCGGTTCATTTTTTTTTGTCTACTTTTATGATATTTGTTTTATTTTGTCTTGTTAGGACAATATGTGAAAAAATCTATAAGAAGGATTTAGGGTTTTTCTTTGTTTTTTTTTCATATTCATGTAGGTTCGGTATTTTGAGTTTAACTTTTTATACAATTAGTTATAAATTTTGTTATATTTTCTTTTTATTGATTATTAGTAAAACTTCAATTGTTATGATATTCATCATTATCTTAATTTTTTTCTATATTATGAGAAATAAGGGGATATAAATATTGGTAGTATGGTTAAAATTGATTTAATGACATGCCCACAAATATTAAGTAGTAAAGTATATGGCAATTCTACTTTAAACCTTTAAGGATTCTACATGTAATTGCAATATTACCAAACAAAATTATAAATATTCAAGTATTTGAGATATATGTTATTGTTATATATGGTGCTTTGCATAATATAAGTACTCAATTTTTTAACCTCATCATTAAAAGGTGATATTTTTTTTGGTCCAGAATGATAGAAAATTGCTTTATAGATAAAAGCACAAAGTCATTTGTTATTTTTTATTTTCTACCTCCTCATTTAATTCTGATGTTTTTTTATTCAGAATGATAGTAAGTTTATTGTTAAAAAAACATAGAAAGTCATTTGTCATTCTAAATCACACAATTTCACTAAACTTTAAATGTGTTCATTCTAGTCCAGTATTATTATACAAATATGCATTAGTGATCATGATGTCGTGTTTTTTTTTTGTTGTTTGTCAGCAAAAATTTTAAGATTCTAATTGTAATACCCCCAAACAAAAATATGAATATTCAAGATTTTGAGATCTATGTTTTTGTTATATTGGTGCTTTGCATAATATAAATACTCCATTTTTTTTTAACCTCATTATTAAAAGGTGATACATTTTTTTATCCAGAATGATAGATAAAGTTGTTTATATACATGTATAACTGTGATATTTTTTATCTAGAATAATAGTAAGTTAATTGCTAAAAATTAAAAATAAGTCATTAGTCATTCTATATCACACATTTTCATTAGACTTTAAATATTTCATTCTAGTCCAACATTATTATACCTTTGGAAGAATATTATCTATGCCCTAGTGATCATGGTGTTTTGTTTATTTGTTTGCCAGCAAATTTTTAACATTTAATGAGCTACTATTATTTATAGCTTAATGATATTTGGTGTGAATCTTCACAGTAAAGTTATTTTTTGGTATGCATTTAGATATCCATGAGACATTTACATCCCTATTAGACAAAGATTTGAATTTTCTTCTTAGTGGTCGTATAATTTTTTGGGATGCATTTAGATATCCATGGGACATTTACACCCGTTAGCCAAAGATTTGAATACGTCCCTGTTAGCCAAAGATTTGAATTTTCTTCTTAGTGGTCATAATTTTTTGGGATGCATTAAGATATCCATTGGACATTTACACCCCTTTTAGCCAAAGATTTTAATTTTCTTCTTAGTGGTCATATAAATAATCACACTGAAATGTTACTTCCTCTTTGCATATATTGGTACTCTCATTAAAGTTGGTTTTTTATACAATGTATATTTTGATTATATATATTCCATGTTTTAGATTTGCTTTATAAAATTATATGTATATTTTGATCGTTTTTTTTTAATGATGATTCCGTGTGTTAGAGTTGTTTATAAAATTAAATGTATATTTTGATCCTGTTTTTTTTTATTAAAGTTTTTTTAAAAAAAAAAATTGTTAATTATATAGCCTGGTCCAAAGAATTTATAACAAGTATGTTTTCATGATGACTGAGCTTTTAATATAAACATGGGAGATGTGGTAGGATTGTCCATGAGATAACCATCCACCAGAAACAGATAAATCTAAATATCTACAGGTCACATTTTTAACACTTTACACATAGGTACCTTGGACAGTAAATATTCTACTTTTGTCACTTATCAATACATTGTATATAAGGAAACGGATGACATATAAGATAGCATCAGTTAAGCCAGTAATTATGTTTATAAATCATTCAAATGAATGATTTTACTTGAACAATGTTCTTTTGGGGTAGTAGTATCATTTATGATTTGTGTGAAATCTTTTCAAGCATAATTTATACCCTTTGGTAAATTTATTAGTTGGAATATATTAAAACAATATATCTTATTTAGTATACCTGAACAGAAATCCATTTAGATGGATCCTATATGTAGAAAGGTATCCTTTGATTGTTCTATTATATAGAATGGTTTGGGATACCAAACTGGTATCATGAATCCATGTCCATATCAAGGTGGAATAAACATAGCTTTTGTCACTTATCAATACATTGTATATAAGGAGACGGATGACATATAAGATAGCATCAGTTAAGCCAGTAATTATGTTTATAAATCATTCAAATGAATGATTTTACTTGAACAATGTTCTTTTGGGGTAGTAGTATCATTTATGATTTGTGTGAAATCTTTTCAGGCATAATTTATACCCTTTGGTAAATTTATTAGTTGGAATATATTAAAACAATATATCTTATTTAGTATACCTGAACAGAAATCCATTTAGATGGATCCTATATGTAGAAAGGTATCCTTTGATTGTTCTATTATATAGAATGGTTTGGGATACCAAACTGGTATCATGAATCCATGTCCATATCAAGGTGGAATAAACATAGCCATTGATTTGTTCATCAAAGATTAAAGGTATCCTAATGGACACTTTTGCCTGAGTTAAGATAAGATAGGTATCTCTTACAGAGTGATACCCATGGTAATAGAATGGATATCTATGTAGCTAAAATTAGATTGGGTATCTGTAAGATAGGGATACCCCTAGATTAGGGATGTCTAGCATAGGGATGTAGCTAAAATTAAATTGGGTATCTGTAATATAGGGATACCCTATATTGAGGATCTCAAACATAGGGATATCCTAGCTTGGGTATCTCTTACATATGGAGACCCTAGATTAGGTCTAACATAGGGATACCCTAGATTTGGTCTAAAATAGGGATACCCTAGGTGTTGTAAGGGGGCCCCCATTCTACCCCTTATGTAGTGGTGTGCAACTAGACCTTAAATACTTTGGTTGATTGGATGCAGTAAAGCAATTGGCCAACTCAATTAGTCAATTAACCTAGATTGGGTTTTGATTTATATGAAAACGGAGAAAACAATTAAATTTTAGTCATATTTTTCATATATTGTTATTACATTTTTGTTCTATGGTGCACTTAAAATATGTACATGCGTAAATATGATACATGTACTTCTTATATACCTAATCGGTTATCGATTCAAAAACAAATATTCACACATATTTAACGTATACCACATATTTGATAATTTTTAATTTCATATAATAGATTACAGAAGTTTAAAACCCTCAAGATCTTCCCTATTACTTTTTAACGTATTTTTTAATTGTACCAAAATGTAAGATAGGGGTAAATAAGTTGTAATGCAACAAAATACGAAATATATATAAAAAAATATTAACATGTATATTGAAAAAAAGGTTAATTGTTAGTTTCACTTCGAAGTATACTTCCAAAACTTGTGAGGTTTTTTTTTTTTTTTTGTATTTGGTTTTTTTTGCTTGCTATTTTGTTGTCCATTGTTGTTGTTGATCTTAATTTTTGGTATCAAAGACAACTTAAGGTTTTTTAAATGCATCTTGATCTTTATGAACATGCACAAATTAACCGTTTTAATTCTGGTAAGTTAATATGATCCGACTTATTTTTGATTATTTTATAGCATACATGTATTTGACATACCGCTTCTTTTCTTTAAAAAGATCAATTGATTGATGGCATTGTATTGAAGGGGTGTACCTAACAGACATTCATTATAGCTTCATTTAAACAAAATAGAAAAACACCCTTCGATGTAATTAAAAATTCATTTAAAGATTCAAAATAAGACACCGACATAAGCGACAAAAACTAATCATTTATCAAAATTTAAAGCTCAGAAAATTTTCTGTTTAAGAAGAAATTCTAAAAATAATCGGAAGTTCCAATTTTACCCAATAGATGCTAAAAAAATAATTAAAAACAAATGTTACAGGGACGAGGGAAAAAGTAAAAGTAAAGGTTTAAAAGTAAATTTTATTTTCGTCTGATTTTGTGAAAAAGTCGGGAAATAATGTAAACATAGCACCTGTCTATGAAAATCTAAATGCAATCTTATTACAAGCTGTGTATTGAAAGTACAACATAGTTTCTTTGAGGCCCTTTAATTAGTGTCATAATTTCTTTATGACACCTGTAATCCAGACATGGGTTATAAATATTTTATGACAGGGATGTTGTTTATCTCAGGTGTGCAAATGAAAATTATAACAGTTATCAAAGTAAAACAGGAATATTGTTATGTAATTGATATGGTTTTAGACTAGTTTATCAATTCGTGTACACACGATTATAGCCTGACCGAATGAATTGATCTGTAAAACGGTAATTGTAACACGATGTCCATCTATCATAATCGTTCCGTTCGTGTTTCGTTCGTCATTCGTTCGTTCCGTTTGCGTGTTCGTTTCGTGTTCATTTCGTTTGATTGGGAAGGTTGAATAGGTCTGTAGCTGTATTTAATGTTTTTTTTTTTTTTTTTTTTAAATAAGTCAATGATAAAATAATTCAAAATCGAGAGTGCATCTTTTTTCCCACCAAATTTTCAATAGCTTATATCTAGAAAATAACTAAACGGACCCATAATTTATTTTCGCTCTTTCAGTATCTTTATTCACCACTATCAATACTTACCAGTGTTATTAAAAATTTGTTATTTTGAAACTAAGCAGCAAACATCTTTAATGGACTTGTCATACTGTTTTGTAACGTCGGTATTCTTTAGATGATTTGTATCCATCGAGTGTTTTAATATATTTCGTATTGTGTGCAATTTTATAACACCAGTGCAAACTTTGGCTTTAGAAATTGGGTGGTAATTTGAATTTAAATCTGGAAGGATGGACGAAAGTAATCTGGAAAAAATTAGCAGCTTATTGTATATAATAAAACAAAATTGTATTTCCGATAACTTTGACTAATTAATACAAAAACATACCGGCAAAGTTGAAAAATCAGCAAGTTAAAAAATTCTTTAATACATACATTTTTATACATAGTTTTTTATAAGAATTGCAAATCTCCATGTGACTTTCTATTTAGTTTATTTTATTGTCACACCTTAAACAGAATATGTGATTCCAAAACGAAGACCAAAATTATTTGACTCGATAAAAATCGCAATACATATATTTCCAATTTTTATCTCAGGTATTCAGAGTGAAAAATATTCCAGCCTGAAGAAGATTACATATACCCGAGGTGCAGAGGGTCATTGATATCTTAATCTCTCATTCAAGATATTCTGCCATAGCTATATTTTCTTCAAAAAAACTGTCATTGTTAAAGATAAACAAATTTTTGTTGATCATATTTTAAAACCAAAACATATTATTCAGTAAAAGTAGTAAAAACTACCGACTAAAATCTGTTAAAGTTTTTTTTTTTAAATTAGCGTGATAATGGAAGGTATTAGGATTATATATATGTAAAAATTCTTTATTTATATAATACATATTAAGATTTTACATCAAACATTTCTGAAATTATTTTTTATGTTTTGTTCAGTTTGCGGAGGAATCCGGTTTTCAGAGGGGCCGGTTCAGGGGAGTTCCACTGAATTACAAAATATGTGATATAAGTTTTATTGATATACATGCATTGAAGCGAAAATATAATTTCTGTATTTGCCCTGTTGAAGCCTTATTGTTCCTGTTTTGGAATCCGTATTGCCCTACTAAGCTGTATTATCCTAGTACATCGATTTGTAATGAGTATACAATAATTTCTATTGTATGTTACATCATTGGTTAATAAAAAGGACAAATATACCTAAGGAGCAATCAAAAAAAAAAAACGTTATCCATTGGACAGACAAACCCGGGAAGACAAACGAACAACCACAAGCACAACAAATAAACACAGAAAACTAAAAACAATGAACAACACGAACTCCTATAAAAACCAGGAGTGAACCCAGGTGCTCCGGAAGGGTAAGCAGTTCCTGCTCCGTATACGGCACCCGTCGTGAAGTTCAACAAGGTCAATCCGGTGGAAGTCACAAATCGTAGGAGTCACATGAAAGGTTACGACTGTGGGAACAGGTCCAACATCATCTTAGATATTGGAACACTGTAATGGTCAATCAATTCATGATGACGACCGTAAAATTTCTTAAGTGATGACATCAACTTATCCCTGATAAAACCCTGGTTAAGAAGCTTTTGTGACAGCAGTAATCCTCTTTGTCGAAAGTCAGGGTAACTCACGCATGCCCTTGAAAATCGGATAAGCTGAGAAACGTAGACGCCATATGCAGGCGATGCTGGTATATTGCTACTCAAGAAGGGAAAATTAACAATAGGAAAGTTGAAGTCATCACGTTTGTCATAAAGTTTTGTCTTCAAACGTCCCTCATAGTCTATTTCAAGAAATAAATCCAAATATGAAGCGGACTTTGGTGTATCTGTAGTATCCTTAATTTCAAGCTCACTGGGGTAGATAAGATGTAGAAAGTCTTGGAATTTGTCGTTATTTAACGACAACACATCATCTATATAACGAAAAGTGAAATTAAAGGATTGGGCTAGTTTCTTTTTGTTTTCACGTAGTAACCCTTGAATGAAGTCCGATTCATATGAGTACAGAAACAGATCGGCGAGGAGAGGAGCACAGTTGGTTCCCATTGGAATGCCGATTGTTTGTTGAAAAATTAGACCGCCAAATTCAACGAATATGTTGTCTATGAGAAAATCTAACATGTTTGTAATTTCATCTTCAGAATACTTTTTGTCAGAATCAGAGTGGTTCTTCACGAAATAAGACTTTTCTCTACCTAGAACAAGGAATTTATACCTGCGTGTCCCATTTTTCTTGAAAAAACATTGATGAACTAGTTGCTTTAAGCGATCTTTTAATTGAGAATGTGGTATGGTAGTGTAGAGTGTAGAGAAGTCGAAAGTTTTTATGCTGTTGCATGTAGCCAAAGATTTTGATTTTAGATATTGAAGTAAATTTTTGGAGTTTTTAAGAATCCACATCTGATTGACTCCACTGGTGGAATATGATGTTTCACAGTAATTCTGAAGGCCCTCTTTAACACATGTCAATATGGATGTTAAAATCTTTGAAAGAGGTTTTGTAGAGCAATTAGCTGACCCAGCAATGTACCTTTGTTTAAACGGATTCTTATGTAGTTTAGGAATCCAATAAAGAGCAGGAAGGTCCATTTCTTCATCCTTTGTAGAAATGCCAAAGGAATGAAGAACGGTCTTGTGGTTATCAAGGACTTCCTGCTTAGTGAGTGTGGTCGGTGTATAAGTTGGGTTACCCGCAGTGTTATCTATTCCCAATTCGTTTCTAAGACACTCAAAATAATAGTTCTTACAAACAAAAACGATGTTATTGGGGGCCTTGTCAGCTGGGACAACTACATATTTGTCATGGAGGCGAGTCAAGTTTTCAACAACCTTAGGGTCTTTAAAGATGGATATAGCTTTAGTGCTCATAGACCCTTGGAGGCTTTTAATTCTGATTTGTATCATTGACCTAATAGCCTTCACCCACTCTGAAAGTGTGTCAGCAGGCTCCTGTTCTTTTGAAATCCATTTTCTGGCATAGTCCTCAACCGAATCCATAAGTAACTTGAAATTGTATTTCCAATTAATTGGCTGAGGTTCTCGGTATTTGGGGCCTTTAGCTAGCATATTTTTAAGCTTTTGATTATCAACTAGATTGAGATCTCCAGTGATAACATGACCCACAGGACTATAATTGAATGGAGATGTCGAACAGGAGCAGTCAGGGGGTTTAGACTTGAGGTCATCGGAATTAAGGTCCCGCAATGCCCGTTTGTAATTGAAAATCTTGGTTGCAATGGGTTTTGTATAAGAATAAGAAATAAGTGGAACAGTTTGGTCTTTGAAATATGGAGGAATTTTAGATTTTACTGTTTTGTGGTGAAGGATATTGCTGAGATTTATGGCATCCAAGCCTTTATTAACAAAGTTAACTTTGAGGAACGACCTTTGGTGAGATTCGTCGTTATGGATGCGAACTGGTTTGAATAATCTGTGAGAAGCAATATCCGATACCACAGCAGCGAGTTTGTATTCAGCTGAATTAAAATTCTTGATTTGTTGCTCCAATGCTTTTTTGTGGAGTGAGCTAAGCTTACACAAAGGAATGGAATATAGTTTAGTTCGAATGTGATGTAGTCCTAAAGGTTTTTGTATGTACGGCAATAACGCATTTAAGGAGATATCATGGTCAATAGGCGAAGTGTAATGTCGGTGACCATGACTGCGTTTACGGCGTGGAGTTATATTGAAAATATTCATCACATTGATTTCGCTGCATTTTGGGCTTAAAAGATTCCCAATGCTGTCAATTTTATCATTGCAACCATATGGCATAGCGGTACCTAATTCCTTAATCCAAAATTCTTCTGTTTGTCTGCGAAGGGGTGTGCTGAGGTTTGGATTATTAGTAGGGTGATATATTTTTTCTAATATACGGACTTTCATTGATAAGAAAGTTATTATTTTTAACTGTTAGAATGCGATATAAGTTTTATTGATATACATGCATTGAGGCGAAAATATAATTTCTGTATTTGCCCTGTTGAAGCCTTATTGTTCCTGTTTTGGAATCCGTATTGCCCTACTAAGCTGTATTATCCAAGTACATCGATTTGTGATGTGTATACAATAATTTCTATTGTATGTTACATCATTGGTTAATAAATTTTTTTAACTGTTAGTGGATTATTGATATACAGTTATTTATCAGTATTGAGGAATATAGCCATTTTATTTGTCCCGATACACTGACTACGCGTCGGGAAATGGTCATTGTGTCGAGGGGACAAATAAAATGGACATATCCCGAAATTACTGTTAACTGTTTTGTTATACCGAAACACTTTACCGGTCAATAGTTTCCAGTACTATTCACAGGTCACTATGTACCGGTGATTAGTTTTGGAAACTACTCATAAATAGAAAAAATAATAAAATTAATGTCTTGATTTTTATATAGAAAAACCATACTGAGTTATAATAATGATATTTATTAATGTGGTAAGTATAATACAATCAATGATCAAATGTATTTATCCATTACACATACATTGTATGTGACAACAGTAAACATAAACCAATATGAATAGATACGTTAATTTTCTAATGTGTTTCTCCTCGATAAGAATCAGACCGAGAAAACGATTATATTTAAATACAGTATAGGGTCTTATATATCATGTATATAGTTAGAAACACATAGTTTATTAAAACCGTTAATGGACAGCTAATAACTCACGTTTATGGCAATGAGTAATAAAGGTATTCATTGCCACTTTTAAAATGTAATTTGTCTGGAAGAGAAAATTATTTTCTCCATAATATATTTATTATTTTTACATCCAATTCCGGTATATTTTTTAACCGATATTTAAATTTGACACAATTAATCTTTCTTCTTTGACACACATATTTGAACTATCACATGACACAAGACACATATATATTTGAACTATCAGTTATAAATATAGTACTAAGAATTGCGGGGAAAGTAAACAAAGGTTGTTATTTTATCGAGAACCGATAACACTGGGATACATCAAGCACAACAATGAATGTTGAAAAGTATAGTGATCAGTAAGTAATGTCTATTTATGTATTTATTCAATTCACATGGAATCTTTCAAAGGTTATAATAAACATACATTAGTTGCATTGCTTTAGTATGATTAGAGAGTTGTTCGTAAAAACATAACGTACCCGAATCCGTCGCATATACTAATAAATAGAATAGAGATTGGAAACGGGGAATGTGTCAAAGAGACAACAACCCGACCAAAGAGACATATCATGAAACACATTGAAAAACATAAAGTAATAATATCACTTAACAACGGATTCCGATCAGGCTACTCATGTGACTATTAGCCACTCTAAATGTCTTCATGAAATAATTTGAGGCCGGTCTAGAGAAAAGAAAATTCAAGAACTACCTCTAAAGCAATATAGATTTTTGAAAAAAATTTATGAACATATTACCCGGATAGGATGTCAAATTTAACGTAACTGGACATATTGAAAAAACTTCATTACAAATGGTTAAACTGTCTGAGATGAGGCTGCTAAAGACAGAAATTGGAAACCTAGATTTTTCCAAGACATTTCATACAGTACCCCATAAAAAACTTCTATCAAAAATGGGCGATTATGGAATATGAGGACAATCAACAACTGCCTAAATATGTTTCTGACCAACCTAAAAATGAAAGTAGTGGTCGAGGGAGAACAGTCAGAAGAGATTTCAGTTGACTCAGGCTTACCACAGGGACCAGTTCTCGGACCTATTCTCTTCTTATGCCACACAAACGACCTTCCCGACAGTGTGAAATCTTCTATCCGCCTATTTGCGGATGATTGTCTACTATATAGAAACATCAAAACAGCAAAGGACATGAAATATTACAAAATGACCTAAAAAACTTGTAGATATAGGCAAATAACTGGGGGATGCGGTTCAACGCAAAGAAATTGATACATCTTAAGCACCAAAAACAAAAGCCAGAAATTCTACAGCCTTAATGAAAAATAACCCCTACTTAGGATTCCAAACATCAGAAGATCTAAAATGGACAACACAAATGTCAAATGTTGCAAAAAAAGCTTGATCAACATTAGGCTTCCTAAGAAGAAATTTAAGATACTGCCCACAAGAATGCAGTAAAACAGCATACATATGACTTGTACGATCAACAATGGAATATGGAGAAATCGTATGGGACCCCTACATGATTACCAACATCAACAAATTAGAACGGATACAACGACAAGCAACAAGGTTCATCACAGGGGACTACAAAACACGAGATGAAGGATGTGTTACAAAAAAATGCTGGCAAAACTCGAACTCTAAGACCTTCAGACAAGACGCACCAGTCAGAAGCTGAAATTTTTGTGCAAAGTGGTTGAGGGGCTGTTCCCGCTATCGAACCAGAGGATCATCTCAACAAAGCTCGCCCTAAAAGATCAATAACAGCAGGGAGATTTGAAGATTACCATTTAACAAACCTGGTAGAAAAGCAAAATAAAAATAATGCAAAGTGTTATAATATTCCAACAAGTAATACACCACAATACACCAAATCATTCTTCGATTAAAACATTGATTGATTGGAACCATCTAGAAGATACTGTTTGTGTGCGCAATTGGTGTAGAGAGCGTTAAATACCAGAATTTCCGAGTGAAATCAAATCCGATAATTCACCGGTGAAATCGAAAGTCTTATTTCACTCTAGGAAGTGACGTAATAATAACCGTCGCCAACGATGTTGCTATACAAACGTCGTCGCATAGTCGCATAAAAACATAATCCCTTGTATTTTCTCGTTAAATTTTATGAATACACGGAATATGTCAATGTTATAAACAGAATAACTAATCTCGAAATTCGAATAGCAAAGATCTACAACTCGTGACCGAAAAACACTAATAATTCACTCGTGCGCTATGCGCATTCGTGAATTAATGTGTTGTTTGGTAACTCGTTGTAGATTTTTAGGTATTCGCATTTCAAGATTGGTTATACTATAAATATTACTGCTAATGGTTACAGCTTATAGACAATAAAGAATGTTTTTTAAATGATATTCATTTTTAATATTTTTGATCAGTAATTATAGCATTTTCTGAGATAATATAAGGATCTAACACAGGTGAAAGTGCAAGACGGAAAAATCTCAGACACCCAAGAGAAAGATTTCTGGTCTCCAACGAGGCTCCTAAGTTTTGAACCAAAAATTAATTAACAGAACACTATTAAAAAAAGCCCATCTATTATGCAGTATAAAACAATTGTAATGCAATATAATGTTTTTGTTTTTATTTCATCTGCGGCTAATTTAGACACACATAAAATTTAAGAAAATATTATTGTATTAATATTTTATCACAATGTATTATTGTCATTATTATTATTATTATTATCATTATTATTATTATTAAAAACATCTTTAAACATTCATTTGACACGCACGCTTAACGATAAATTCGTGCTGACCAATCTTCCTATATCTATTTGCTCTTCACCTTCCTATTTGCAGATAAGCAGCAGCCATCCTTGTTTACATTTAGAGGTCCTAAATTTGAGGAGTATCCTAAGATTATCCTTGGACATGTATGTTGTTGTCCTAACTTTACGAGAGATTTTAGGACTTATCCTAAGTTACGAAGCTTTCGAAAACATACTTAGGATTAAGATATATCCTAAGACCACCCTCGGACATGTCCTAATCCTAAGATACTTTCGAAAACCTGACCCCTGTACTTTAATCCTTTATCTGTTGACATGTTGCGGTCGTAAGATGTTGCATTTAGCGAAACCTATTATTAACAACATGATACTTTGTACTATATACATTGTAGCTAATTTTTAACTTTGGAGTCTTAATATTTGTAGATATAGACAATAACAATAACATTATTTAAATAAAGGACAGTTGGCTACATGTATATTTTTTTAAATAATAAATAATAAGTTACAAGAGAATAAACATTTAAACATTTCTTTAGAGTTAGGTCAGTAATTGTGTAATTGTGTTCATTTCATTCCCATGAATCAGTTCAATTAGGTACATTTGTATCGCCAAAATATTATATACTGTAAGTGACCGTATATCACTTGTAAATATACTGTCAACGCATTTTGACTGTACAAATAGAACGATTGCAATATAAATACGGATTATCCGTAAATGTCCGCAAACATTAACTTTAAATGTATGACAGACCGTAACTGACACAGCATTATTCATCTATTTGAGAATTATTAGTTTTTATTTAGGAGATTTATTGCACTGTTTCTTTTTTTAATACAAAGTTAATCATTCCTGTGTTGACTCTAAATGACAACAGTTTTACTTTAAAGACCATTTCAAATACCACTTAAATTTAGGGAGAAATATTCACTATTGATATTAATTTCAGTGTATGTTACTAGTTACCCTAACCTTATGTGTAGTAAAACCACGAAATAACGTATATTTTATAACGTTTTATTTCTGGAATATACGAAAAATCCTAAATTTTATATCCTCGAAATGATTATTTCTTACTTCACAATCACAATTTACGACTCTACATTAAATCTAAGTAGTCTCATGAAATGTCCCTGTCCCAGGAATTTGGCGTCGTCTGCAGAGGGTAACATTTCAGATCTGCATTTAAAAAATCAAACCTTAATAATACTAGCATAATTGGCTAATACATGTACTATAATGTTGGATATAACGTGTCATTTAATTGGCTAACTTTTAATGTTTATCATATCATAGACTGAATTTGTTCTACTATGATAACATAAAGGGAATATATGCGCTTTGGACGTTAAATCAACCGTTGGAATCAATCATCAGGATTGACTGTAATTTTGTTTTGTGTCTATTCGAAATAATCTAATGACATGTAGTGCTCACTTTCAAATAACCGGCTACGCTGGTTATTTAGTGTGCACCACCTGATTGAGATTAATTTTTCATAGTCGGAAAAAAATTACAGCCAATCCTTAAATATGGGATCCTTTCGTGGGATATGGCTTTCTCTATCTCTTGTTTTTGTTTGTTTGGTTTTTTTTATAAAAATGTCAAAATGTCTAGTATAATTTTTTTTATAAGAAACATGAGTGCTTAAGTTTTATGACAACTCGTTTATTTTTCCCCTGTCGTTTTAACAATCTCGAGATAACAAATACTTCATGTGGACCTTATCTTCCGGTTTTATATAATCAACAACATTCGGCTAAACATCCATATCAGGGTCGAGAAAAAAGATTTAATTTGTCAAAAGAGCCACGTTGGTTAAAATTTGTGTCTTCATCTATAAATGTAGTGAACAAAATATATTCTTATATCATTATTACTTTGACAATAGAGAAAGAAATGAACCTCATCGTCAAGAACATTACAAACAGTACCTTTGTTCCCTGGAATATATGTTCATTTGTATTTGTTACCGTTTTTTCTTTGTTTTTGACTTTATTATATCACTTTGTCAAGCATTTTGTTGTGTCAATATTTTATTATGTCAAACACACTAGTTAGTTACTCTTAATCAACTATCTATACAACTAAAATTAAGGACTCGGTTTCTTTATGAAGTCATCATGTAACAACTGTAAAAATAAATATAAATACAGGTCAAATCAGAATTTGACTGATTGAGGATGAATATGCTGCCTGAAAATTTTCCACGTCTAGGTCGAAAAAGTCTTTAAATTCTAGAATTATGGATGAGTTAACTCCAGAGGAACCAATCCGGCATATTTCCATGTTTCATCATTTGTATCCCTTCCGTTCTATTTCATATCCGCTTAACTGCAGGAGAGTAAAGTTATTTTGATGAAACTGCCTTCCTTACACACTTTCAGTAAAAACATACTTTCATTTTAATTAAGACTTAAGACTGAGTCAGTAACAGTATTTCACACCCATGCTTGCACCGCCTCGGTGGTCTCATGCTAGCGTGCTCGCCTCGAATGCGATAGGTCGCGGGTTCGATACCGCCGGGCAAACTTAAGACATTAACATTAGTATGTGCTGCTTCTCCGCCAAGCACGCGGCATTCAGGAGTAAGAGCAAAGGACTGGTTGGCTCGGTGTCAGTATAATGTGTCCTAGTGGGATGACATATCTTCCTTCCGAGACTTTTACCTCGTAAGATAGCACGTAATAAATCCGGTTCAGAGAGTCTGTCTAATATAAGTAAAGTCAAGAAATATCAAAGGGATATTTGAAGGAGAGAAAAATCGTAACAACTGACAAACTCCGGAGAACAACTCTAAATGCCTTCATGAAATAATTTGAGGCCGGTCTAGAGAAAAGAAAATTCAAGAACTACCTCTAAAGCAATATAGATTTTTGAAAAAATTTTATGAACATATTACCCGGATAGGATGTCAAATTTAACGTAACTGGACATATTGAAAAAACTTCATTATAAATGGTTAAACTGTCTGAGATGAGGCTGCTAAAGACAGAAATTGGAAACTGACAAACTCCGGAGAACAACGAAGACAAGACCAAAACAATACATGCACTCAATTAAAAACTAAAAACATATGAACAACATGGACCCCACCAAAAAACCGGGGGTAGACTCAGGTGCTCCGGAAGAGTAAACAGTCTCTACTTCCTGCAGGACACCCGCCATACTGTCCATGTCAAATCCGATATGCGGAAGGGATAATATCAATGGAGCAGGTCCATTTTCATTTGGGAAACGGTTTTTCATACCTGTCAACGAAGTCATGATGACGCCCATAACACTTTAATAAGGATGACTTCAGCTTAAGAGCAACGTACCCCTGTCTGAGCAACTTTTCTTTCAGAAGCCGGGCTCTGTCCAGGAAGTCAAAGTATATGTCACAAGCTCTGGAATAACGTATGAATTGTGAAATATATACTCCATACGCGGGTGCTTCTGGAATATTGCCGCTCAAAAATGGGAAGTTGACGATTGGAAAGTCAAAATCATCCCGTTTGTCGTAAAGTTTTGTTTTCAACCTTCCTCTGGTGTCAATTTCGAGGTGAAGGTCAAGATAAGATGCAGACTTGGCAGTGTCTGTTGTATCCTTAATTTCGAGCTCATTGGGATAGATGGGATGTAAGAAATTCCCAAAACGTGAATTGTTGAGTGATAAGACATCATCTATGTAGCGGAAGCTGAAATTAAAGGTACGGGCTAATTTCTTCTGTTTATCCTTAAGAAGCCCGTCAAGGAAGTCTGCCTCATATGAGTAAAGGAACAAGTCGGCCAGTAGTGGCGCACAATTAGTACCCATAGGAATGCCGATTGTCTGTTGGAAAACACGTCCACCAAATTGAACAAATATGCTGTTGATCAAAAATTCAATCATCAAGACAATTTCGTCCTCTGTATAATTTTTGTTAGATTTAGAGTGGTTTTTAACAAAGTATGATTTATCTCTACCAGTGACAAGGTATGTGTATCTGTTGTTGCCATTTTTATTTTGGAAGCATCGATGGATTAGATCTTTCAACTTCTCCTTCAGTTGTGAATGAGGAATGGTGGTATAGAGGGTAGAGAAATCAAATGTTTTTATGCTGTTACAGACTGAAATGGACCGAGATCGTAAAATATCCTTTAAGTCTTTGGAGTTCTTTAATATCCACATTTGATTGATACCACTTCTTGAATAGCTTGTCTCACAATAACTTTGGAGGCCTATTTTGACAGCTGTTAAAATACAAGTTAGAAGTTGAGACAATGGTTTGGTGGAACACTTGGCAGATCCAGCTATAAAGAGTTGTTTGTATGGACACTTATGTAACTTGGGTATCCAGTACAAGGTAGGAAGGTCAAGATCATCATCTTTGATGGAAATACCAAATGACGACAAAACTGATCTATGATTGTCGGTGATTTCTTCCTTTGAAAGTGTAGTAGCTTTATAGGTAGAGTTCCCAAGTGAACTAGCAATCCCTAGTTCATTAATCAAGCATTGAATATAGTAGCTTTTGCATACAAAAACGATGTAAAGCAGGATTCAAATTCATATCATAAAAAAATTTGCACTTACTGATTGCCACTGAAGGTTAAGCAATAATCGTCATCCAGCAATCCAAATTTTATATTCAGTTACAGGTGAAAGTATTACAATATAATTAACAACATCTTTCCCTAGATTAATTTTTGTGTTTGTATGTGTTAGGGTTTAAATAGCAGGTCGTCTCGCATACTACACTACCCTCTAATGACATATGGATTCTGAATATTGTACACTTATATCTTTGCATAACTTATGTGTATTTTATTATACATAATTTTCATTATTTGTCCGATTTGTTTTAGACTGGACGAGGTTCTTACACTTTACCCGTTCACAAAGTATGACAATCGATATTTCATCAACCATCCACTATTCTTAAAAGATCCTGCAGGACGTTTGGAAGCGATAAAAAATTTTGATTCGTACGAATCAGATGTTATTGTAGCATCCTGTCCAAAAACAGGTTTGTAATATGTGTTTGATTATTTAAGAAATTTTGTTATAAAGGCAAATGGTTTGTGAAAGATTTTACCGTAAATAAGCCTTATTTTGTGGCAAATCTATCAGTACCGTACATGTTTTAGTGGAATAATGGTACCAATGTAATATAAAAGGATAAGGTCGATCAACGGTTTAATGTATACAAAAGTTCGACTTGTCTTATATTATTATTTATTATTATTTACTTTCTAACTGCAATCTTAATTACTTTTTATGCATATTGTTTAGCTTATTTCTCTCCCTTGTACAGGCACCCACTGGGTACACGAGATAGTTTCAATGTTGTTAGCTCATGACACAAAATATAATATAGGTGGACTCATCAGGGATAGAAATTTTGAAGACCTTTTAGACCTGGATAAAGCGAAAGATATACCACAGCCAAGATTATTTCATACCCATACGAACTTCAAATATCTTCCGGGAAAGCATATTGACAATGCGTACAAAATTGTGCTTGTTAACAGAAATCCAAAAGCCAAGCATGTATCTGTGTACAATTTTATGGTTGGAAAAACAGGTGTTCCAGACTGGACATGGAGTGATTATTTTGAATTATTTGTAATGGGTAAAGGTAAGTGATGCCGGGATGTATCGTGTATAAAAATTATAAATTACTATAACTTCTTAAGGAACCTGGGCCATAAATGCCTACGTGATTCATCCAAATGTTGTGGGTGTTCCATAAAACGCAATGCATCGGTAGTTATCGGCAAACTTCGGTAATGCAATATATCTTATTGTCATGGACACTGCATACAATTCTAATATTACGTCCTATAACGATATATTACTCGATATACCCCCTACTAGTACATGCGTATAGAGGCTTTTATGTAAACACGAACTGTGCGAACTTTAACAAGAAAATTTGTCTTGTTTATCTTTACAAATAAATCACGCTTTACAACCACAATACATGTAGTTGTGTAAAACAACAATTATGACAATGTTGTACACTGGAATACACATTTATGTAGGCAGCGCCATCTTGATTTCTTAAACAACGAACTGTGGTTCGACTTGAGAAAGATATATCTATATAACTCCTGAACGGTATTGCAATTGGTAAAGGTTGTTTTTGGTCAAAAAGTTACATAATTTACGGCCATGATCTACCTTAAAGAGCCAATTAATACTTTCACAAATTGAGGCTTTTCAAACAGGATTTAATCAACCATAGACTAGTTAACGGTGTTATCACAGATTCAATTTACCCTACAATACATTTGTTATCGCTGTTATTTGTGACTATGCTTATTAATTTATAATTATATCTTTAACCTGTTTTCCAACATTTTAATCTTGAGCACTGCTAATGAATTTTAAACGAAATGGCCATACAGTGCATCAAATTTATTTCGGTATTTTGTGATACATTTCATTACAGCAGGTCGACGTGTTTCTTGTTATAAGTTTCAGTTATTTTGTGCTGCCTTCGTTATCTTTTCTTCTTTTTGTATGTATTCCTTTAAAGTATGCTTCTAGGTTGCTCCTTGGGTATTCTCGTCCATGTTGTATATATTTGATGCACGACTTTCGTGGTTAAACTATTTGCAATTCCAATCTACGTTCAATACCCTTGAAGAAAACAGCAGAAGTTTGACTTGGTTAAATAGTTTTGTAACTAACGATCTGTCGCACGAATAGTAACATTTTTCAGGGGATTTATATGATGGGTGGTTTCAGTATACAAGGGAATGGGAAGATGCTATGAAGACGCACACGGACTGTATACATTCTGTGCATTACGAATGGCTGAAAGAGGTAGATAAATATTATTTAAAAGTGTCTGTTGAAACAGTGTTCATACAACGTAAATATCACCACTAAAAGTTCCAACAAAAAGACTACGAAGTATTTTTTAATCTGTAAAGTTTATGAACAACAAATTGAGATACAAATCAACCAACGCCACCCAGACAAAAGCCCTAAAAAATAACATAAAAGAGCACAAACACAAATAAAAGAGAGTCAGAATAGTCGGGTCGTGGAACCGACACTGAACAGTGTCGGGGTTAAACCGGTTTTGTGGGCCCCACAATCTCCAGTTATCTATCCTGAGACTCAATTGTATAAAACATAGTGCATGGTATAAAAGCCAATAAAGTATGATTACCAACAAATAAGTAGGGCCACAATATGCTCTTGTTAAATGTAATACAAGCTAAGGTTCATATACTAGCTTCTAGTTGGATACTGTCATTCTATTTGTCACTCTATTAAAAAAAAAAAACAACACTTATGTTAAATGGTCGTGAAGTTAAAAAAAATAAACATTTTTGTGTTGCTTCTGGTTGAAGAGCTACACAAAACCCCTAGACGTGACTAAACCTTTCTCAAGTTCAGTTGTCTCCTTACAATTCTCATGTTAATCAGCGAGCATGTGAAATTAGATGATTTTATCTTAATATTTTGGTTATCTTTTGTCAATCTTAAATTGAGATGAAAATAAACTAGAAACGATTAAATAGTTCTTGCCAAACATTGAACATGTTAACTGTCTAACGATTTGTAAGTATAAAATTCAAATGTTTAACAATGTCAACATATAACAATGTAAAAAAAAATCACTATTAATATCATATTCAAACGTTTTATCTCGTTTTGTTGTTTCATTTATTTGGAAAAAAGGTATGAAAAAAACATTATGGATTTCTGTTATCAAAAGATTTAATCGGTAGTGACACTTATATCTATTTCTGTATATTTTAGGACCCTTTTGGTACAATAAAGAACTTAGCAGAATTCCTGAAGGTCCCATACACAGATGATTTCATCAAAGAAATAATAGATAAATGTGCATTTGACAATTTGAAGGAACATAAAATTGATGCTTCAAGATGTATACACCCAGAAAGAAAATCTACATTATTCAGAAAAGGTCAAGTTATTCATTGTAGTTTCTTAGTCCGTTTTGTAAAAAAAAAAATTACGACATTGTATACTTCTGTCCCCCCTCTCAATATTTAAAACCCCATATCAATGCGCCCCAAAACATAAGTTTAATGTTTACGCTCGTATCGACTGAAATGTTTATTACCTGTACACATATAAATGTACACAACAATGTAGCTAACGTATGGTGGCCTATTTCTGTCATCGAGATAAATTGTCATGGAAAGTCGAAAAAAAAATGACCATTTTGTTGACTTAAACGAATTTCGATCTCGTAAAATCATGAAATTTTTTAACAATTAGGTATAATTATCGTGTTATCATGACTTTTGAAAGGCCAATACAAATTTTTGGCATCTACAAACCCATGGTCGAGATAAAATTATGGTACAAATAAGACACGTTTTACGCCACATTTTCACGAAACTTCGAGGTATAGTATCAGAAGTATTCAGGAAAATTGGCATGAACAGTTGTGTAATTATATAGTTTGAGTTAAAAGTCGTCAAACATTTACTGACCGTATTTTTATCATGGCCATGGTTTTTGTTGATGGCTTAAATGAGTCATTAGCCTTTCAAAAGTCATGATATTGCGATAATTATAATTAAGTGTTTAAAAGTTTCAAAAGTCACGATAACACAATAGTTATTTGGACCAGTCGAATAAATTATCTTGACTAATTGTTATAAAGTTTCATGACTTGTCGAGATATTCGTTAAAGTCGACAAAATAACCATTTTATGTCGACCTTCCATGATAAATTATCTCGAACCCAATATATCTTGATGACATAAAAAGTCCACCATACTAATGCACTGAAAACTTTTCATTATTTTTAATGGATTCTTCATTAAATTGTCATCAGTACTAAAGGCCGGTACGTTGTATTATTCATTGTATTTTTAACTGTCAGTGCATGATATAAATACCAAACAGAAATGTTATTCAGCGGGTGTATATTGAAGATTGATGTATCTATCACAATATCAAATACATTTATGACCTATGATTTTTTTATTCTTACTTTTGGACGACTAAACGTCCAATTTCATATTTCTTTCATTAACTGGTCTCTCTTACATGTATTTCATGGACATTTTAAAACATTATAACTACAAAATGGCATTGTTAGCAGCTATTCTGAGCAATGGTTACAAATAGTTGAAATAGAAATAAATCAATTCTAACTATAACATTCACATATTTCTAACGTTATAATTAAAATGATGAATGTTGAAAACTGAATGATTTAAGCTAACAATTAGTAATTCCGAATTAAACAAATGTAGAAATTAAAAAGCATCAGAATTAAATCAACCAGTACGATATTGCGGATTATAATTGAAACCCTTGAAATTTAGGTTTTGAAACCGTCCACTTTCCTAAAAATGTATTATTCGACATCTTCAGTGATATTTGTGTCTATACTAGATTTGTATTGTTTTCATTTTTTATTTTTTTAGGCGAAGTAGACGATTGGAAAAACTGGTTTACTGTAGCACAGAATGAACGATTTGATGAATTATATGCTACCGAAATGGCTGGATATGATCTTAAATTCTGATGTCTCTGGATGTGTTGTACATGCAAAGGGAATTAGATACTTGTAAATATGAAAATCTACACTTATATAAACGACTTTTATAGAAATATTAATCAGAGTCAATATTACTTAGGATCATATTATACTTTTGTACTTGTGATAGTGTGGAACAAGTGGAATAAAGACAATGCTGAGATAGAAGGTATCACGTGTGAAATTCATCGCTTATATCACATGACATAAAACCTGTCGTCACACTTTATTTCGTTTATTTTGGCTTAGAGGGAGTTTCATAAATGAAATAAACTAATAAGTACACTGATATAACAATAATGAAGAATTTGGAGATCTAATTGTACCTATGAGAATATTTTATATATATTAATAAATTAACTTTATGACAAACTTGATGACTTCAACGTTCCTATTGTTAATTTTTCCTTCTTGAGTAGCAATACACCAACATCGCCTGCATATGGCGTCTACGTTTCTCAGCTTATCGGATTTTCAAGGGCATGCGTGGGTTACCCTGACTTTCGACAAAGAGGATTACTGCTGTCACAAAAGCTTCTTAACCAGTGTTTTATCAGGGATAAGTTGTTGTCATCACTTAGGAAATTTTACCGTCGTCATCACGAATTGATTGACCATTACAGTGTTCCAATATCTAAGATGATGTTGGACCTGTTCCCATTGTCGTAACCTTTTATGTGTCTCCACCGATTTGTGAGTTCCCCCGGATTGACTTTGTTGAACTTCACGACGGGTGCCATATACGGAGCAGGAACTGCTTACCCTCCGGAGCACCTGTGTTCACTCCTGGTCTTATAGGAGTTCGTGTTGTTCATTGGTTTTTAGTTTTCTGTGTTTATTTGTTGTGTTGTAGTTCATTTGTCTTCCCGGGTTTGTCTGTCCAATGGATTACGTTTTTGTATTGCTCCGTAGGTATATTTGTCCTTTTTAAGATAAGATTCATCTTTTTAGATTTTTTATTGTTTAAAATATCTCATAAAATGCAGTTTTATACAATGAATTACAGGTTAGACTATAACTTTATGATAAAAGCAATTTTTATTGCAACACAAACACCAAGCCCGTCAATTGTTTGAAACATGTTGGATTAATGTGAATTATATATTTTTAATGTTTGAAATCCGTTAGTTAACCTCAACGCTTCAGCTTAACTACTGTTGTCACACGAAAGATGATATGTAAACTAGATTTCTCCTGGATGTTTATTTTCTTAACGTAAAAAAGTTCACCACTATAAAAATAATCGTACGATCACGATTATTTTCTACGATTATGTCTGTGAAACACTCGTACAATTTCCCTTACCACAATCTTACGATGAATCACGATTCGTAATCGTACGATCGGTTAAAGAAACCCTGGTTTGATGAGGTGTAAATCTTGTGCATCAAAATTGGTATGAACGAATTTATTGATACAACACAGTCAATAACGTTGCTGGTGGACTTCAATTCCCCGACGTTATCATTAGCTCCGTTTCTAGTATTTCGATGCTAGCCAGAAACCGATGCTTTATTTTACTGTTACTCAAACATCATATGTTGTCCAAATTAGTTCTCCCTAGTGCATATCTCTGTTCTTAGATGGTTTTGACTTTACTCTGTTGGTCATTTTGAATTTGCTCTTTAACTTTAGCATTACTGTTTTGTTTTCAGCATTTCAAATAATTAGGCTTTGAGTTCAACTGCTAGGTAGTAAATCGAAATTTGAATACAAAATTGGTCAGAAGATTTTATATTTAGTGTTTGCATATGTGTAAAACTTTATTATTTATAATTATTCATGATCTTTATACATGTCTAATTAACTTTGTTTTTTTTTCTGTGGTGGAACTTTTCAGTATTCTTTTGACCTGAAATTAGTACAAAAAGTTATCGAAAAAAAAGAAGAAATTTTGCCCTTGGTGTTTATGTTAGGCAAGCATCGTGGTTATAGAAAAAACGTGACCATTTTCTCGCAGTAGAGACTTTTGGTTAGTTTAATAATTTCAAAAGTACTTTACTGTTTAACCTACGTCTAGCGGTACCAATCACCATTTTCTACAGTCCATTTATATTCTTTCGTTTTCAATATATTCCTGCTGAAGAATATTAAAACATCATGAAAACCAAATTGTTTTGTATGGAACGCCGTAGCTGCCTTATGTTCAATAAATATATTATATGCACATACTTCTTTATATGCACATACTTCTTTATATGCACATACTTGTTCCTTATATGCACACACTTTTTCATTATATGCACATACACTGTCATTATATTCACATACCTTTTCTTGATCTTACTTTTTCTTTATATGCACACATTTTTTTGTTATATGCTTATACTTTATCCTTATGAGGTTATTCTTGATAGCTGGTGTTATATCTACAATAAATTAGAGTATCAAATGTCAGTGTACTGTAAAGGGAGATAAATACTTACTTCACGAACGAGAAATTTTGTAATAATAATTTTGTAATGATATTTAAATTTTGTTTAAACATGAATCGATTTAATTTTTTTTTCTTAATTTTTAGCAAAAGTGTCTTCATAATAACATAATTATTTGAATTTTAGATTTGTATATAGATTTCATTGAAAGTTACATTGTACATATATAACATGTATAATGCTATTTTTATTCTTATTTTTATGAATTTATATTCATTTATTTGGGATATTTGTTTATTTTTTTAATATATGTATCGTTGGTTATTTTATTTTTGTGTATATTTAATTTTATTGACTGTTTGAAAAAATAGTTAATTATGTGATAAATGATAATACCGGGAGCATAAGGAGTAACAATTACATTGTGTATCACAACGATAAAGATAAAGTTATAGTTTGTCTATCACAACGATAAAGATAAAGTTATAGTATGGGCATAAAATGTAAAAGGTTGATAAAAAATATATGTGCTTATAAAGAAGAAGTATGTGCATATAATGAAGCCGTATGTGCATATAAAGAAAACACTATGTGCATATAATAAAGATGTATGTGCATATAATATATATTTTATTGAACACAAGGCAGCTACGACGTTCCATAGTTTAGTGTTTCTATATCACATAAACTCATTGGATATTGAACTTTTATTCAGTGAGAGGCGATAGCAAAATACCCAATTCGTAACATGTGATCTGCAATTACAAGGTAATTTCTCAACTTCTTCACATAGAAGTCGTAAATATCGAAGCATTTTTTACATTTCAGAACTGGTATCAAAGAAGTCATTATAAACGTCATGACATGGATATGGACAATAAAAATACCAAACTGGTATAAATCATTTCATCAATATATAAAAAGTAAAAGATCTAGATTTTGTCTATAACCCCACCACTTTGGATTAATGATAATTAATTTGGATTTCATCGACTTACAATCTTAGAACAGCGTTTGTCCAATTGTCCCCTACAGAATCACCTTAAGAGTAGATTTCAATTGTTTTATTAAGTATATTATAATAAGTATTATCCAATTATAAATCTCATCATTTGTTGTACATGTATTTTGAAATGGAATATTACTTTTGCATTTATCATATTTTCCGTTCATTTTGATAATTATTTTGCCTGCAATGTATCATGGTTTGTGGTGTTCTTTCTTCTTAATTTCTAAATATACAACGGTGTCAGACGTTTATCGTTTATCAGTTTATCGGTTTTCACTACCTAACCACTCAACAGGTGAACAGTGGTGATTTGTTTGAAGAAGTAACACAATTTGGAAGAATTAATCCTGTTATAACTATAAAGGGTTATCCATTACATCGCAGACGTCGACTCATTTAAGAATTGTTTAACAATTCTAAAAACAAAAGAAATAAATAAACTATGATGTGTATAATGAATTTAGTTTTTCATACATTCATATATAAATATCCATAACATTTAGCAAGGAATTGCACTCTGATGGTGATGAAAATGAAAAGATAACGGATATGCGACAATAAAACAAAATTCTATGAGATTGACATGGCACAATCACCAAACTCCCATCCATACGAAAAGATTTTCCGTGTTTCGTGCAGATTGAAAGTGCAAGTTGTTTTTTCCCGAAAGTTGGCGGTACTGAAGGTATGAACACCGCATAGCTCGAACTAAGTACACTTATCATTCTGAAAAACACTTAGCCCGTATAGGAAGTGATTTTCATTATCTTTTTCACATTTTTATTATTAATACAGCACACAAAAAAACACTATGTTACCTTTCGGTATATGAATGTTTAGATATAATGAAGAAATTTCACTTTTTGTTGACACGTGAAAGTCAAAGTATCACCTGGATTAATTACCAAATGAATCTGAACGAATAAACGATTATTATCGTGATATTTCTAGTCAATTTAAACTTTCATTCATCTTTAAATTATTGCTTAAATTGTTGGTTACTGGTCTATGACAAAAGCAGTAAAAAGAATTTTCTTTAGTTTGAGTAATTAAAAAAAAATGTTCGAACACCCCAAAAAATTTACCAGACCATTAATTCTGTTTTGAATATATTAAGTTGCTATATCACTATTATTATGAAGCTGTGGCGTACTTAGGGTTCAGATAAACCCATTATTCCAAACTTTTAGATACCTCTGGAAAGACTTATGTGAGGTATTTAAGTTATCATTTGTTATAAAGTATACATTTTACATGTTTTATGCACATTATATTATGGAAAAGTGCAAAATAAGACTACAAATGTATTTCGTTCGTTGTTTGTTTTTGTCCAGAAAAAAAGTGACAAAACAAAAATGTTCAATGACATATTTCTGAAATGCGTTTCTTCATAGCATATTATTTAAAATTGCAAAGTATTTCGTTAGAAATTTGTTAGTTTGTTTTTTTTTCAGGATAAGAAAAAAAGATGAAATACATTTACATCGATATGCGACTGAAATGCGATTTCTCATGATAAATTCAACATAATTCTGTCATCAGCATTTGAATAGTGACTACATTAGATGGCAAATTCCTTACCAGTCTGATGGTTAATAAATTAATTAATTACCCCGGGTGATAGTCTGACAGAAAATCGTATAGAAACACTGATGAAATTAAAAAAAAAATGAATATGAAAACATGTAAAATCATGGAAATTTCTCAAATATTAAGAACGTATCTCAATGAATTAATCGCCTTGTCGGTAAAAGTTTATTTCTGCAACAACAGAGTTCGCAATTTAAAAAAAACCTACGCACAAATACACACAAAATATTGGTGACTGGTGACTGAGTTAAACCTTAATGTGAAGAAATATAAGATAATGCGTCGAAATGTACTTTCTTGCAATGTGTATTATAAAATAAACTTATAGTGCACACTTGTTTTGATTATGTATAATTACCTCGGGACATTATACTCTATGGAGGGATTAACAAAAAATATTGAATATACACAGGTGTCAAGGCTATTAGCAACTAATTAGTTTATCTCAGCATTCCTACAACAGGGGGTTTATATATAGATTCTCCTTCAGGTACGAGTGCGTTATGGAATTTCTCCACCAGAAATAGTTAAATTTTCGACTTTCAACACGCGAGCTTAAGCGAGCGTGTTAAAATCTAAAATTTAACTATTGAGGGTGGAGAAATTCCATAACTCACGAGGAAAATCTCAAGAAATTTCGTTTGTTTACATAGACGTTATTTCGGGACTTCTCTAATTTATCGTTCCAATAACTGTAGAAAAATCGCCGGTAATTCCCACGTAGAAATTTAATCACCGAGAAATGGTTAAAAATATTATGTGTTTTTATCCCACGGATTAAACACGTCAAGAATAGGAGAATATGTGTTATACATGTATATATGCAAGTTCGAATCGAATGATACACTAATGACTACAAATAATCTTCAAATACGTAGATTTGGAAAAGAATAAATTAAAAATTTGGTCTAAAAATTATATTTTTTACCTTTAACCAAAAAATGGACAGTCATGACAGTGCCGGAACCAGGCGGAGGCCTACGCTCAGATTTTAAAAAATGTTATATTTCCTGTATTTGAAGAACTACACTCATTTGAAAATGTCCCTAGAAGTTGTATAACTAAGACATTTTGGGAAGATATTACTAGTAACTGAATACTTTGGACCCCCACCCTTACCTAATATTCCGATTCGCTCCGCCCGGCAAACAAGTTTATACCCCCTTCTAGGAAACCTGCATCCGTCGCCGATTCCTGAATTCGGAGGAATAGTCTTGGTTATATAATGTTCGCTTATCACTTTTCGAATTTAATTTTTAATTTATGACTTCGAGGTGACGAATATTAATTAATACATTTTTAGTAACATAATCTAACTGCAATTTTAAGAATAATATATCTTTGTTTTCAATTCTATACAAAATTGCTAATTATGCTGATTACTTATGTTTAATATCTTTTGGAAAACTTCCGTATGTGCTTGCTACATTTTGAAATATTTAGGGCTGAATTGAATCAGTCCGGTGGAATTTCTCCACCCCGAGATAGTTAAATTTTCGATTTTCAACACGTGAGCCTTTAACGAGCATGTTAAATTCTAAAATTTAACTATTGAGGGTGGATAAATTCCATAACTCTAGAGTAAATTGAAGGAGTATCTTTTTCTCCTATGATTTTCGACAAAAACTCAAGAAAATGTCGTTGCTATGTATTTTTTTTACATAACCGTCATTTCGGGACTTCTCTAGTTTATCGTTCTAATAACTGTAGAAAAAAGGGCGGTATTTCGCACGTAGACATTTAATCACCGGAAAGTGGTTAAAGATATTATGTATTTTTATCCCACCGATTAAACACGTCAGGAATAGGAGAATACATTTTATTGTGTTCTTTAGCTTACACAAATACACAAATACACAATTACTTACACATTGTGCTCAAATGAATTTCTGCATTATAAGTTGTTTTGTTTTCATGCAGTCATTAATATATTGAGTATTATTCACATCAAATGAGTCTTTTGTTTTATCATAAAAAGTACCAAACTTATTTCGCAGTTTCTACATAAATTCAACATTGTCTAAGGCTTCATATCAAAGTTCCTTGTGAGTCATAATTGGTAAATTTTATGCAAACACGGTTGATTGTTTTACGGCGCTTTACTTTTATTGCAAATCTCTAGCCTATCAACACCGAGGTTGCGAGTTCGAGTTGCGGGGTGTGTTCGAATCGGATGTTACGTGCTACCAAAATCAAAGTAGCCCCAAAATAATACTATGGAAATATAAATAGATACGGATATAATTGTATATTATTCACGCATTATAAATAAAGCAGCGCCTATGATGTTGCAACCAGTTCACCTTGGGTCGAGTTTTTTTTCTGTTGCATATTGATGTTTGGGGATTCAAATGAATTATTCAAACACTGTTTTAACGGGTAAATATGCACAGTTTGTGAAATCAGTAACGAAATTTGACATGTTAATCTGAATAGCTTATCTCACCTGTCTTTGTTTTTACTACTATTAAAGAGAAAATGGTATTCATCCCTAACAAAACGTCATGTTGTAAAATACAGTCAGTTCGAGAAATACTATAGAACATATATTACACGAGGTTACAATAATTCAGATTTTTGCATATTATCTAATTCTTGAGGATATATGTTGTTACCTCAGACACTTTTTATGACTTCTGTATAAACTCGTTTCGAATGAATTGTTCAGATCTGCAGGTGTGATGACTAGACCTTAACTACTTTGGTTGATTGGATGCAGTAAAACAATTGGCCAACTCAATTAGCCAATTAACACAGATGATAAGTAAATTCATTTTGTTCTTGATTTATATGAAAACGGAGAAAAAAATGAAAATTTTGTAATATTTTTCATATATAGATATTATATTTTTGTTCTATCGTCATGATCGTGCACTTAAAATATGTACATGAGTAAACATGATACATGTACTTCTTATATACGCAACCGGTTATCGATTGAAAAACAAATATCCACACATATTTAACGTATACCACATATTTGATAATTTTTAATTTCATATAATTGATTACAGAAGTTTAAAACCCCATTACACTTTTTCAAGAACTTCCCTATTACTTTTTAATGTATTGTTTAATGGTACCAAAATGTAAAACAGGAGTTAATAAGTTTTACTCCAACAAAGGCGAAATATATAGAAAAAAAAGAAAAATATTTACATGTATATTGAAAAAAAAGTTAATTCTTAGTTTCACTTCGAAGTATACTTCTACAACTTGTTAGGTTTTTTGTTTTTTGTTTTTTTTTTTTTTTTTTTTGGGTTTTTTTTGGTTTGCTTTTTTATTGTTGTTGATCTTAATTTTTGGTATCAAAGACATCTTAAAATTTTCTAAATACATCTTGATCTTGATGAACATGCACAAATTAATTGTTTTAATTCTGGTAAGATAATATGATCCGACTTATTTTTGATGACTTTATAACATACATGTATTTAACATGCCGTTTTTTTTTTACAAAAACACCCTTCAAGGTAATTAAAAATGTATTTAAAGATTCCACACAAGACACCGACATAAGCGACAAAAACTATTCATTTATCAAAATTTAAAGCTCAGAAAATGTTCTGTTTAAGAAGAAAGTGTAATAAAAAATCTAGTGCGCGGTGAAGTGTCGAAAGTTCCAATTTTACCTAATTGATGCTAAAAAAATAATTAAAAACAAATGTTACAGGGACGAGTGAAAAAGTACAAGCAAAGGTTTAAAAGTATATTTTTATTTTCATCTGATTTAGTGAAACATTCGAGAAATAATGTAAATATAGCACCTGTCTATGAAAATCTAAATGCAATTTTATTACAAGCTATGTATTGAAAGTATAACAGAGTTGCTTTGAGGCCCTTTAATTTCTTTATGATACCTGTAATCCAGACATGGGTTATAAATATTTTATGACAGGGATGTTGTTTATCTCAGGTGTGAAAATGAAAATTATAACAGTTATCAAAGTAAAACAGGAATATTGTTATGTAATTGATATGGTTTTAGACTAGTTTATCAAATCGTGTACACACGATTATAGCATGCACGAATGAATTGATCTGTAACACGGTAATTGTAATCGTGTACACACGATGTTGATCTATCATAATCGTTCCGTTCGTGTTTCGTTCGTTCTGTTTGCGTGTTCGTTTCGTGTTCATTTCGTTTGATTGGGAAGGTTGAATAGGTCTGTAGCTGTATTTAATGGTTTTTTTAAATAGGTCAATGATAAAACAATTAAAAATCGAGAGTGCATCTTTTTTCCCACCAAATTTTCAATAGCTTATATCAAGAAAATAACTAAACGGACCCATAATTTATTTTCGCTCTTTCAGTATCTTTATTAATCCACTATCAATACTTACCAGTGTTATTAAAAATTTGTTATTTTGAAACTGAGCAGCAAACATTTTTAATGGACTTTTCATACTGTTTTGTAACTTCGGTATTCTTTTGATGATTTGTATCCATCAAGTGTTTCAATAATATTTCGTATTAAGTGCAATTTGGTAGCACCAGTGCAAACTTTGGCTTTAGAAATGGGGTGGTTATTTGAATTTACATCGGGACGGATGGACGAAAGTAATCTGAAAAAAATAGTAGCATTTGGGAACATGTATATAATAAAACAAAACTGTATTTCCGATAACTTTTACCAATTAATACAAAAACATACGGGCAAAGTTGAAAAATCAGCAAGTTGAAAAATTCTTCAATATATACATTTATAGAGATAGTTTTTTTTATAGGAATTGCAAATCTCCATGTGGCTTTCTATTTAGTTGATTTTATTGTCACACCTTAAACAGATTATGTGATTCCAAAACGAAGACCAAAATTATTTGACTCGATAAAAACCGTAATACATATATTTCCAATTTTTATCTCAGGTTTTCAGAGTGAAAAATATTCCAGGCTGAAGAAGATTACATATACCCGAGGTGCAGAGGGTCATTGATATCTTAATCTCTCAAGATATTCTACGATAGCTATATTTTCTTCGAAAAAAACTGTCATTGTTAAAGATGCAACAGATTTTGTTGATCATATTTTAAAACCAAAACATATTATTCAGTAAAAGTAGTAAAAACTACCGACTAAAATCTGTTAAAGTTTTTTTTTAAATCAGCGTGATAATGGAAGGTATTAAGATTATATATAAATTATGTAAAAAATCTTTATTTATATAATACATATTAAGATTTTACATCAAACATTTCTGAAATTATTTTTTATGTTTTGTTCAGTTTGCGGAGGAATCCGGTTTTCAGAGGGGCCGGTTCAGAGGAGTTCCACTGAATTACAAAATATGTGATATAAATTTTATTGATATACATGCATTGAAGCGAAAATATAATTTTTGTATTTGCCCTGTTGAAGCCTTATTGTTCTTGTTTTGGAATCCGTATTGCCCTACTAAGCTGTATTATCCCAGTACATCGATTTGTAATGAGTATAAAATAATTTCTATTGTATGTTAAATCATTGGTTAATAAATTATTTTTAACTGTTAGTGGATTATTGATATACAGTTATTTATCAGTATTGAGGAATATAGTAATTTTATTTGTCCCGAGACACTGACTACGGGTCGGGAAATGGTCATTGTGTCGAGGGGACAAATAAAATGGACATATCCCGAAATTACTGTTAACTGTTTTGTTATACCGAAACACTTTACCGGTCAATAGTTAACAGTATTATTCACAGGTCACTATGTACCGGTGATTAGTTTTGGAAACTACTCATAAATAGAAAAAATAATAAAATTAATGTCTTGATTTTTATATAGAAAAACCATACTGAGTTATAATAATGATATTTATTAATGTGGTAAGTATAATACAATCAATGATCAAATGTATTTATCCATTACACATACATTGTGACAAACAGTAAACATAAACCAATATGAATAGATATGTTAATTTTCTAATGTGTTTCTCCTCGATAAGAATCAGACCGAGAAAACGATTATATTTAAATACAGTATAGGATCTTATATATATAGTTAGAAACACATAGTTTATTAAAACCGTCAATGGACAGCTAATAACTGACGTTTATGGCAATTAGTAATAATGGTATTCATTGCCACTTTTAATATGTAATTTGTCTGGAAGAGAAAATTATTTTCTCCATAATATATTTATTATTTTGATATCCAATTCCGGTATATTTTTTAACCGATATTTAAATTGGACACAGTTAATCTTTCTTCTTTGACACACATATTTGAACTATCACATGACACAAGACACATATATATTTGAACTATCAGTTATAAATATAGTACTAATAATTGCGGGGAAAGTAAACAAAGGTTGTTATTTTATCGAGAACCGATTATATTTAAATACAGTATATACACTGGGATACATCAAGCAAAACAATGAATGTTGAAAAGTATAGTGATCAGTAAGTAATGTCTATTTATATATTTATTGAATGTACATGGAATCTTTCAAAGGTTATAATAAACATACATTAGTGGCATTGCTTTAGTATGATTAGAGATTTGTTCGTAAAAACATAACGTACCCGAATCCGTCGCATATACTAATAAATAGAATAGAGAATGGAAACGGGGAATGTGTCAAAGAGACAACAACCCGACCAAAGAGACATATCATGAAACACATTGAAAAACATAAAGTAATAACATCACTTAACCACGGATTCCAATCAGGCTACTCATGTGACTATTAGCCACTCTGAATGTCTTCATGAAATAATTTGAGGCCGGTCTAGAGAAAAGAAAATTCAAGAACTACCTCTAAAGCAATATAGATTTTTGAACAAATTTTATGAACATATTACACGGATAGGATGTCACATTTAACGTATCTGGATATATTGAAAAAAACTTCATTACAAATGGTAAAACTGTCTGAAATGAGGCTGCTAAAGATAGACATTGCAAACCTAGATTTTTCCAAGGCATTTCATACAGTACCCTATAAAAAACTTCTATCAAAAATGGGCGATTATGGAAAAATGAAAGTAGTGGTCGAGGGAGAACAATCAGAAAAGGTTTCAGTTGACTCAAGCTTACCACAGGGACCAGTTCTCGGACCTCTTCTCTTCTTATGCCACATCAACGAACTTCCCGACAGTGTGAAATCTTCTATCCGCCTATTTGCGGATGATTGTCTACTATATAGAAACATCAAAACAGCAAAGGACATGAAATATTACAAAATGACCTAAATAAACTTGGAGATATGGGCAAATAACTGGGGGATGCGGTTGAACGAAAAGACATGCTACATCTTAAGCATCAAAAACAAAAGCCAGAAATTCTACAGCCTTAATGAAAAATAACCCCTACTTAGGATTCCAAATATCAGACATAAAAAGCTTGATCAACATTAGGCTTCCTAAGAAGAAATTTAAGATACTGCCCACAGGAATGCAGTAAAACAGCATACATATCACTTGTGCGATGAAAAATGGAATATGGAGAAATCGTATGAGACCCCTACATGATTACCAACATCAACAAATTAGAACGGATACAACGACAAGCAACAAGGTTCATCACAGGGGACTACAAAATACGAGATGAAGGATGTGTTACAAAAATGCTGGCAAAACTCGAACTCTAAGACCTTCAGACAAGACGCACCAGTCAGAAGCGGAAATTTTTGTGCAAAGTGGTTGAGGGGCTGTTCCCGCTATCGAACCAGAGGATCATCTCAACAAAGCTCGCCCTAAAAGATCAATAACAGCAAGGAGATTTGAAGATTACCATTCAACAAACCTGGTAGAAAAGCAAAATAAAAATAATGCAAAGTGTTATAATATTCCAACAAGTAATACACCACAATACACCAAATCATTCTTCGTTTAAAACATTGATTGATTGGAACCATCTAGAAGATACTGTAGTGTGCGCAATTGGTGTAGAGAGCGTTAAAACAGCTCTTTCGCACCGCCAATAAATCTTCGGCGCTCTCTCCGTCTGTTGTATTAAAGCCAGCATTGGTATCAACATCGTATTCATACAGATACAGAAGTGCAGAAAACAGCCCAAGGCTAATAATGCATGTTGTTGAATTCCAGTTATTATTGTCTCATACAAGGGTCATAGATTTGTTAATATCCCTTAATTAACGAGCTGGGATTAAAAAAAAACAACAACAACTATTTGAACTAAAGATACAAAACTAATAATAACCGAATAACCGGAGTCCAGGTCACATTTATATACCTTGTATACTATGGATAAATTGAAAAATGAACTAGGCGACCTTAAAGTGAAAATGTTCAAAATGGATCTTAGGCTAAGCTTTTATATTATCTTTTTTCTGCGATATTTCAAAATGATAATACATTTCAAATTCCAAACTACATGTAAGATGTACCTAGAAATGTAATGAATGCGTTAACCGCTATGAGCGCTTTTAAAACTTTAAAAAAAAATGAAGTCCAGTTTGTTAATTTCGTAAAGTATCATACGTAAAAATATTTGTTTAGAGAAATATGCTTATACGTGTATAATTCATCACATTCCTCTATCCACGAAAAAGATTAAATCGAAAGAAAAACACATGTACATTTTTTTAATATAAAATTTTATTATACTAAATGATAAAATGGATATTGTTCGTGACGGAAAATAATTGAACCAAGAGTAATTATATATAGCATTCCAAATATGGCGTGTCAAGCGTTGCAATAATCACAAAAACAAAATATATATGTTCACAAAATTAAATATTTTTTCTTAAAAACGCATATCTGTTCATAAAAACAAAATATATATTCAATAAATCAAAATTTATGTTCCTAAAATAAATATATATGCATAAAACATTAAATATGTTCATAGATGAATATTTGTTCATAAAAAATCATATATGTTCATAAAAACAAATAATGGTTCATAACAATTAAATATGTATTCATGAAAACAAAATATGTATTCATAAAATCAAAGTATTGATTCATAAAATTCAGTAATTGTTCATAAAAAAATATATATCTTCATGCAAATAAATAATTGTTCATAAAAGTTAAATACATGTTCTTAAAAAATTATAAATACGTTCAATAATTTACATTATGGGATACCTCGTTGCTTTTGTAACAATGTATTTGATTGGACAATCAAAAACGAAACTAGGATGACTGGCTTGTCGCATGGCGGCGAGGAAAATTTGACACGCCATATCCAAAGTTCAAACAGACTTTTAGTGAATATTTAAATAAGTACCGACGTCACTGCCAGTATTATGCAATGAGATCGAAGATAATTAAAACGTTTATTATATTGAGTGTGGTGAAATACCAGAATTTCCGAGTGAAATTAAATCCGATAATTCACCGGTGAGATCGAAAGTCTTATTTCACTCTAGGAAGTGACGTAACAATAACCGTCGCCAACGATGTTGCTATACAAACGTCGTCGCATAGTCGCATAAAAACATAATCCCTTGTATTTTATCGTTAAATTTTATGAATACACGGAATATGTCAATGTAATAATCAGAATAACTAATCTCGAAATTCGAATAGCAAAGATCTACAACTCGTGAAAAGCTTGCGCTATGCGCATTCGTGAATTAATGTGTTGTTTGGTAACTCGTTGTAGATTTTTAGGTATTCGCATTTCAAGATTGGTTATACTATAAATATTACTGCTAATGCTTTTAGACAATAAAGAATTTTTTTTAAATGATATTCATTTTTAACATTTTTGATCAGTAATTATAGCATTCTCTGAGAGAATATAAGGATTTAACAACGGTGAAAATGCAAGACGGAAAAATCTCAGACACCCAAGAGAAAGATTTCTGGTCTCCAACGAGGCTCCTAAGTTTTGAAGCAAAAATTAATTAACAGAACACTATTAAAAAAATCCCATCTATTATGCAATATAAAACAATTGTAATGCAATATAATTTTTTTGTTTTTATTTCATCTGCGGCTAATTTAGACACACATAAAATGTAAGAAAATATTATTGTATTGATATGTTATCAAAATGTATTATTGTCATTATTATTATTATTATTATTATTATTAAAAACATCTTTAAACATTCATTTGACACGCACGCTTAACGATCAATTCGTGCTGACCAATCTTCCTATATCTATTTGCTCTTCACCTTCCTATTTGCAGATAAGCAGCAGCCATGCTTGTTTACATTTAGAGGTCCTAAATTTGAGGATTATCCTAAGATTATCCTAGGACATGTATGTTGTTGTCCTAACTTTACGAGAGATTTTAGGACTTATCCTAAGTTACGAAACTTTCGAAAACATGATTAGGATTAAGATATATCCTAAGACCATCCTAGGACATGTCCTAATCCTAAGATACTTTCGAAAACCTGGCCCCTGTACTTTAATCCTTTACCTGTTGACATGTTGCGGTCGTATCATGTTGCATTTAGCGAAACCTATTATTAACAACATGATACTTTGTACTATATACATTGTAGCTAATTTTTATCTTTGGAGTCTTAATATTTGTAGATATAGACAATAACAATAACATTATTTAAATAAAGGACAGTTGGCTACATGTATATTGTTTAAAATAATAAATAATAAGTTACAAGAGAATAAACATTTAAATTTTTTTTCTTCAGATTTAGGTCAGTAATTGTGTTCATTTCAGTCCCATGAATCAGTTCAATTAGGTACATGTGTATCGCCAAAATATTATATACTGTAAGTGACCGTATATCACTTGTAAATATACTGTCAACGCATTTTGACTGCACAAATAGAACGATTGCAATATAAATCCGGATTATCCGTAAATGTCCGCGAACATTAACTTTAAATGTATGACAGACCGTAACTGACACAGCATTATTCATCTATTTGAGAATTATTAGTTTTTATTCAGGAGATTTATTGCACTGTTTCTTTTTTTAATACAAAGTTAATCATTTCTGTGTTGACTCTAAATGAAAACAGTTTTACCTTAAAGACCATTTCAAATAGCACTTAAATTTAGGGAGAAATATTCTCTATTGATATTAATTTCAGTGTATGTTACTAGTTACCCTAACCTTATGTGTAGTAAAACCACGAAATAAAGTATATTTTATAACGTTTTATTTCTGGAATATATGAAAAATCCTAAATTTTATATCCTCGAAATGATTATTTCTTACTTCACCATCACAATTTACGACTCTACATTAAATCTAAGTAGTCTCATGAAATGTTCCTGTCCCAGGAATTGGGCATCGTCTGCAGAAAGTAACATTTCAGATCTGCATTTTTAAAAATCAAACCTTAATAATACTAACATAATTGGCTAATACATGTACTATAATGTTGGATATAACGCGTCATTTCATTGGCTAACTTTTAATGTTTATCATATCATAGACTAAATTTGTTCTATGATAACATAAAGGGAATATATGCGCTTTGGACGTTAAATCAACCGCTGGAATCAATCATCAGGATTGACTGTAATTTTGTTTTGTGTCTATTCGAAATAATCTAATTACATGTAGTGCTCACTTTCAAATAACCGGCTATGCTGGTTATTTAGTGTGCATAACCTGATTGAGATTAATTTTTCATGGTCGGAAAAAAATTACAGCCAATCCTTAAATATGGGGTCCTTTCGTGGGATATGGCTTTCTCTATCTCTTGGTTTTGTTTGTTTGGTTTTTTTTTATAAAAAGGTCTAGTATAATTTTTTTTATAAGAAACATGAGTGCTTAAGTTTTATGAAAACTCGTTTATTTTTTTCCCTGTCGTTTTAACAATCTCGAGATAACAAATACTTCATGTGGATCTTATCTTCCTGTTTTATATAATCAACAACATTCGGCTAAACATCCATATCAGGGTCGAGAAAAAGATTTAATTTGTCAATAGAGCCAAGTTGGTTAAAATTGTGTCTTTATCTATAAATGTATTCAAAAAATATGTTCTGATAACATTATTAATTTGATAATAGAGAAAGAAATGAACCTCATCGTCAACAACATTACAAACTTTGCAGTACCTTTGTTCCCTGGAATATATGTTCATTCGGATTTGTTACCGTTTTTTCTTTCCTTTTGACTTTATTATATCACTTTGTCAAGCATTTTGTTGTGTCGATATTTTATTATGTCAAACACACTAGTTAGTTACTCCTAATCAATTATCTATACTACTAAAATTAAGGACTCGATTTCTTTATGAAGTCATCATGTAAGAACTGTAAAAATAAATATAAAAACAGGTCAAATCAGAATTTGACTGATTGAGGATGAATGTGCTGCATGAAAATTTTACACGTCTAGGTCGAAAAAGTCTTTAAATTCTGGAAATATGGATATGTTAACTCCAGGGGAACCAATCCGGCATGTTTCCATGTTTCATCATTTGTATCCCTTCCGTTCTATTTCATATCCGCTTAACTGCAGGACAGTAAAATTATTTTGATGAAACTGCCTTCCTTACACACTTTCAGTAAAAACATACTTTCATTTTAATTAAGACTTAAGACTGAGTCAGTAACAGTATTTCACACCCATGCTTGCAAGGTTACAAGTTTTATAAACCGCCTCGGTGGTCTCATGCTAGCGTGCTCGCCTCGAATGCGAAAGGTCGCGGGTTCGATACCGCCGGGCAAACTTAAGACATTAACATTAGTATGTGCTGCTTCTCCGCCAAGCACGCGGCATTCAGGAGTAAGAGCAAAGGACTGGTTGGCTTGGTGTCAGTATAATGCGTCCTAGTGGGATGGCATATCTTCCTTCCGAGACTGTTATCTCGTAAGATAGACGTAATGAATCCGGTTCAGAGAGTCTGTCTAATATAAGTAAAGTCAAGAAATACCAAAGGGATATTCGAAGGAGAGAAAAATCGTAACAACTGACTAACTCCGGAGAACAACGAAGAGAAGACCAAAACAATACATGCACTGCAATTAAAAACTAAAAACATATGAACAACATGGACCCCACCAAAAAACCGGGGGTAGACTCAGGTGCTCCGGAAGAGTAAGCAGTCTCTGCTTCCTGCAGGACACCCGTGATACTGTCCATGTCAAATCCGATATGCGGAAGTGATAATATCAATGGAACAGGTCCATTTTCATTTGGGAAACGGTTTTTTCATACCTGTCAATCAAGTCATGATGACGCCCATAAAACTTTAATAAGGATGACTTCAGCTTAGGAGCAACGTACTCCTGTCTGAGCAACTTTTCTGTCAGAAGCCGGGCTCTGTCCAGAAAGTCAAAGTATATGTCACAAGCTCTGGAATAACGTATGAGTTGTGAAATATATACTCCATACGCTGGCGCTTCTTGAATATTGCCGCTCAAAAATGGGAAGTTGACGATTGGAAAGTCAAGTCATCCCGTTTGTCGTAAAGTTTTGTATTCAACCTTCCTCTGGTGTCAATTTCGAGGTGAATGTCAAGATAAGATGCAGACTTGGCAGTGTCTGTTGTATCTTTAATTTCGAGTTCATTGGGATAGATGAGATGTAAGAAATTCCCAAAACGTGAATTGTTGAGTGATAAGACATCATCTATGTAGCGGAAGCTGAAATTAAAGGTACTGGCTAATACCTTCTGTTTTTCCTTAAGACGCCCGTCAAGGAAGTCTGCCTCATATGAGTAGAGGAACAAGTCGGCCAGTAGTGGCGCACAATTAGTACCCATAGGAATGCCAATTGTCTGTTGGAAAACACGTCCACCAAATTGAACAAATATGCTGTCGATCAAAAATTCAATCATACAACAATTTCGTCCTCTGTATATTTTTTGTTAGATTTAGAGTGGTTTTTAACAAAGTATAATTTATCTCTACCAATGACAATTTATGTGTATCTGTTGTTGCCATTTTTATTTTGAAAGCATCGATGGATTAGATCTTTCAACTTCTCCTTCAGTTGTGAATGAGGAATGGTGGTATAGAGGGTAGAGAAATCAAATGTTTTGATGCTGTTACAGACTGAAATGGACCGAGATCGTAAAATTTCCTTTAAGTCTTTGGAGTTCTTTAATATCCACATTTGATTGATACCACTTCTTGAATAGCTTGTCTCACAATAACTTTGGAGGCCCAAACAGCTGTTAAAATAGAACTTAGATGTTGAGACAATGGTTTGGTGGAACATTTGGCAGGTCCGGCTATAAAGCGTTGTTTGTATGGACACTTATGTAACTTGGGTATCCAATACATGGTAGGAAGATCAAGATCATCATCTTTGACGGAAATACCAAATGACGACAAAACTGATCTATGATTGTCGGTTATTTCTTCCTTTGAAAGTGAAGTAGCTTTGTAGGTAGGGTTGCCAAGTGAACTAGCAATCCCTAGTTCATTAATCAAGCATTGAATATAGTAGCTTTTGCATACAAAAACGATGTAAAGCAGGATTCAAATTCATATCATAAAAACATTTGCACTTACTGATTGCCACTGGAGGTTAAGCAATAATCGTCATCCAGCAATCCAAATTTTATATTCAGTTACAGGTGAAAGTATTACAATACAATTAACAACATCTTTCCCTAGATTAATTTTTGTGCTTGTATGTGTTAGAGTTTAAATAGCAGGTGGTCTCGCATACTACACTACCCTCTAATGACATATGGATTCTGATTATTGTACACTTATATCTTTGCATAACTTATGTTTATTTTATTATACATAATTTTCATTGTTTGTCCGATTTGTTTTATACTGGACGAGGTTCTTACACTTTACCCGTTCACAAAGTATGACAATCGATGTTTCACCAACCATCCACTATTCTTAAAAGATCCTGCAGGACGTTTGGAAGCGATAAAAAATTTTGATTCGTACGAATCAGATGTTATTGTAGCATCCTGTCCAAAAACAGGTTTGTAATATGTGTTTGATTATTTAAGAATTTTTTTTTATAAAGGCAAATGGTTTGTGAAAGATTTTACCGTAAATAAGCCTTATTTTGTGGCAAATCTATCAGTACCGTACATTTCTTAGTGGAATAATGGTATCAATTTAATGTAAAAGGATAAGTTCGATCAATGGTTATATGTATACAAAAGTTCGACTTTTTATGCATATTGTTTATCTTATTTCTCTCCCTTGTACAGGCACCCACTGGGTACACGAGATAGTTTCAATGTTGTTAGCTCATGACACAAAATATAATATTGGTGGACTCATCATGGATAGAAATTTTGAAGCCCTTTTGGACCTGGATAAAGTGAAAGATATACCACAGCCAAGATTATTTCATACCCATATGAACTTCAAATATCTTCCGCGAAAGCATATTGACAATGCGTACAAAATTGTGCTTGTTAACAGAAATTCAAAAGCCAAGCATGTATCTATGTACAATTTTATGGTTGGAAAAACAGGTGTTCCAGACTGGACATGGAGTGATTATTTTGAACTATTTGTAATGGGTAAAGGTAAGTGATGCCGGGATGTATCGTGTAGAAATTAATAAATGACTATGACTTCTTAAGGAACCTGGGCCATAAATGCCTACGTGATTCATCCAAATGTTGTGGATGTTCCATAAAACGCAATGCATCGGTAGTTATCGGCAAACTTCGGTAATGCAATATATCTTATTGTCATGGACACTGCATACAATTCTAATATTACGTCCTATATATCTTCAAACGATATATTACCCGATATACCCAGTACTAGTACATGCGTATAGAGGCTTTTATGTAAACACGAACTGTGCGAACTTTACAAATAAATCACGCTTTACAACCACAATACATGTAGTTGTGTAAAACAACAATTATGACAATGTTGTACACTGGAATACACATTTATGTAGGCAACGCCATCTTGATTTCTTCAACAACAAACTGTGGTTCGACTTGGGAAATATATATCTATATAACTCCTGAACGGTATTGCAATTGGTAAAGGTTGTTTTTTGGTCAAAAAGGTACATAATTTACGGCCATGATTTAGCTTAATGAGCGAATTAATACTTTCACAAATTGAGGCTTTTTAAGCAGGATTTAATCAACCATAGACTAGTTAACGGATGTTATCACAGATACAATTTACCCTACAATATATTTGTTCTCGCTGTTATTTGTGACTGTTTAAGAAAAACTACTGACCTTGATGAACAACTCGACGGATACCGTATACGGAGTAGAAACTGAATTTGATACACGAGGACTTGCATGACCTCCCGGAGCAATTAATGTTACTTATAGTCTTATGCGGTCGTCTTGTGATTCTCTTTGGGTTAATATGGGTATTTCACTCTTTGGGTTGATATAAGGTTTTCACTCTGTTGATTGTGTTTTTGTAGTATTTATCCATTTTCACATCCCGCCGCTATTCTTTTGTCGATATTTTATAAATTTCCGTTTAAAATTTAACATAAATTACCAGAAATTTCTAAGGCTCTTCCTTTTGATACAGAGGTAGCCCTTAGCTGAGTTTGGATTCCTGTTTTTTCTAATTCTCTTGGTTTTTGATGGTTGTGCTTATTAATTCATAATTATATCTTTAACCTGTTTTCCAACATTTTAATCTTGACCACTGCTAATGAATTGTCAACGAAATGGCCATACAGTGCATCAAATTTATTTCGGTATTTTGTGATACATTTAAGTAGGTCGTCGTGTTTCTTGTTTTAAGTTTCAGTTATTTTGGGCTGCCTTCGTTATCTTTTCTTCTTTTTGTATGTATTCCTTTAAAGTATGCTTCTAGGTTGCTCCTTGGGTATTTTCGTCCATGTTGTATATATTTTATGCACGACTTTCGTGGTTAAACTATTTGCAATTCCAATCTACGTTCAATACCCTTGAAGAAAACATCAGAAGTTTGACTTGGTAAAATAGTTTTGTAACTAACGATCTGTCGCATGAATAGTAACATTTTTCAGGGGATTTATATGATGGGTGGTTTCAGTATACAAGGGAATGGGAAGATGCTAAGAAGACGCACCCGGACTGTATACATTCTGTGCATTTCGAATGGCTGAAAGAGGTAGATAAATAGTATTTAAAAGTTTCTGTTGAAACAATGTCCCTAGTTCATACAACGTAAATATCACCACTAAAAGTTCCAACGAAAAGACTACGAAGTATTTTTTAATCTGTAAAGTTTATGATCAACAAATTGAGATACAAATCAACCAACGCCACCCAGACAGAAGCCCTGAAAAAGAACATAAAAGAGCACAAACACAAAAAAAGAGAGTCATGATAGTCGGTCTTGGAACCGACACTGAACAGTGATGGGGTTAAACCGGTTTTGTGGGCCCCACAATCCCCACTTATCTATCCTGAGACTCAAGTGTATAAAATATACTGCATGGTATAAAAGCCAATAAAGTATGATTACCAACAAATAAGCAGGGCCACAATAAACTTTTGTTAAATGTAATACAAGCTAAGGTTCACATACAAGCTTCTAGTTGGATACTGTCATTCTATTTGTCACTCTATTAAAAGTAAAAAACAACACTTATGTTAAATGGTCGTGGAGTTAAAACAAATCGGCAAAATAAACATATTTGTGTTGCTTCTGGTTGAAGAGCTACACAAAACCCTAGACGTGACTAAACCTTTCTCAAGTTTAGTTGTCTTCTTATAGTTCTCATGTTAATCAGCAAGCCTGTGAAATTAGATGATTTTATCTTAATATTTTGGTTATCTTTTGTCAATCTTAAATTGAGATAAAATAAACTAGAAACAATTAAATAGTTCTTGCCACACATTGAACATGTTAACTGTCCAAAGAGTTGTGAGTATAAAATTCAAATGTTTAACAATGTCAACATACAACAATGTAAAAAATCACTATTAATATCATATTCAAACGTTTTATCTCATTTTTTTTCATTCATTTGGGAAAAAAAAGTATGAAAAAAACATTATTGATTTGTGTTAGCAAAAGATTTAATCGGTAGTGACACTTATATCTACTTATGTATATTTTAGGACCCTTTTGGTACAATAAAGCACTTAGCAGAATTCCTGAAGGTCCCATACACAGATGATTTCATCAAAGAAATTATAGATAAATGTGCATTTGACAATTTGAAGGAAAATAAAATTGATGCTTCAAGATGTATACACCCAGAAAGAAAATCTACATTATTCAGAAAAGGTCAAGTTATTCATTGTAGTTTCTTAGTCCGTTTTGTAAAAAAAATTACGACATTGCATACTTATGTCCCCCCTCTCAATATTTAAAACCCCATATCAATGCGCCCCAAAACGAAAGTTTAATGTTTACGCTCGTATCGACTGAAATGTTTATTACCTGTACACATATACATGTACACAACAATGTAGCTAACGTATGGTGGCCTATTTCTGTCATCGAGATAAATTGTCATGGAAAGTCGACAAAAATTACCATTTTGTAGACTTAAACGAATTTCGATCTCGTAAAATCATGAAATTTTTTAACACTTAGGTATAATTATCGTGTTATCATGACTTTTGAAAGGCTAATACAAATTTTTGCCATCTACAAACCCATGGTCGAGATAAAATTATGATACATTTGTACTAATAAGACACATTTTACGCCACATTTTCACGAAAATTCGAGGTATAGTATCAGAACTATTCAGGAAAATTGGCATAAACAGTTGTGTAATTATATAGTTTGCGTTAAAAGTCGTCAAACATTTACTGACCGTATTTTTATCACGGCCATGGTTTTTGTTGATGGCTTAAATGAGTCATTAGCCTTTCAAATGTCATGATATTGCGATAATTATAATTAAGTGTTTAAAAGTTTCAAAAGTCACGATAACACAATAGTTATTTGGACCAGTCGAATAAATTATCTTGACTAATTTTTATAAAGTTTCATGACTTGTCGAGATATTCGTTAAAGTCGACAAAATAACCCATTTTATGTCGACCTTCCATGATAAATTATCTCGACCCAAATTTATCTTGTTGACAGAAATAGTCAACCATACTAATGCACTGAAAATTTTTCATTATTTTTAATGGATTCTTCATTAAATTTTGATCAGTACTAAAGCCCGGTACGTTGTATTATTCATTGTATTTTTTGTCGTCTGTGCATGATATAAATACCAAACAGAAATGTTATTCAGCTGTTGTATATTGAAGATTGATGTATCTTTCACAAGATCAAATACATTTATGACCTATGATTTTTTTATTCTTACTTTTGGACGACTAAACGTCCAATTTCATATTTCTTTCATTAACTGGTCTCTCTTACATGTATTTCATGGACATTTTAAAACATTATAACTACAAAATGGCATTGTTAGCAGTTATTCTGAGCAATGGTTACAAATAGTTGAAATAGAAATAAATAAATTCTAACTATAACATTCACATATTTCTAACTTTATAATAAAAATGATGAATGTTGAAAACTAAATGATTTAAACTAACAATTAGTAATCCCGAATTAAACAAATGTAGGAATTCAGAAGCATAAGAATTAAATCAACCAGCACGATATTGTGGATTATAATTGAAATCCTTGAAATTTAGGTTTTGAAACCGTCCACTTTCCTAAAAATTTATTATTCGACTTCTTCAGTGATATTTGTGTCTATACTAGAATTGTATTTTTTTTCATTTTTTAATTTTTTAGGCGAAGTAGACGATTGGAAAAACTGGTTTACTGTAGCACAGAATGAACGATTTGATGAATTATATGCTACCGAAATGGCTGGATATGATCTTAAATTCTGATGTCTTTGGATGTGTTTTACATGCAAAGGGAATTAGATACTTGTAAATACGAACATCTACACTTATATAAATGACTTGTATAGAAATATTAATCAGAGTCAATATTGCTTAGGGTCATATTATACTTTTGTACATGTCATGCATGTGGTGGTGTGAGACAAACAATTTGTGAAAGTATAATGAAGGCATAACATATGTATATATTACCATTATTATGATATTACAGTGGAATAAAGACAATGCTGAGATAGTAAGTATCAAGTGTGAAATTCCTCGCTTATATCACATGACATAAAACCTGACGTCACACTTTATTTCGTTTATTTCGGCTTAGAGGGAGTTTCATCAATGAAATAAACTAATAAGTACACTGATATAACAATAATGAAGAATTTGGAGATCTAATTGTACATATGAGAATATTTTATATATATTAATAAATTAACTTTATGACAAACTTGATGACTTCAACTTCCCTATTGTTAATTTTCCCTTTTTGAGTAACAATATACCAGCATCGCCTGCATATGGCTTCTACGTTTCTCAGCTTATCCGATTTTCAAGGGCATGCGTGGGTTACCCTGACTTTCGACAAAGAGGATTAGTGCTGTCACAAAAGCTTCTTAACCAGGGTTTTATCTGGGATAAGTTAATGTCATCACTTAGGAATGTTTACTGTTGTCATCAGGAATTGATTGACCATTACAGTGTACCAATATCTAAGATGATGTTGGAACAGTTCCCATTGTCGTAACCTTTTATGTACCTCCACCGATTTGTGACTTCCCCCAGATTGATTTTGTTGAACTTCACGACGGGTGCCATATACGGAGCAGCAACTGCTTACCCTTCCGCAGCACCTGGGTTCCCTTTTGGTTTTATAGGAGTTCGTGTTGTTCATTGGTTTTATAGGCGTTGTTCATTGGTTTTATAGGAGTTCGTGTTGTTCATTGTTTTTTAGTTTTCTGTGTTTATTTGTTGTGGTTGTTCAGTTGTCTTCTCGGGTTTGTCTGTCCAATGGATTACGTTTTTTATTGCTCCTTAGGTATATTTGTCCTTTTAAAGATAAGATTCATCTTTTTTAGATTTTTTATTGCTGTGTAATTTGTTTAAAATATCTCATGAAAGGCAGTTTAATGCAATGAATTACAGGTTACACTATAACTTTATAATAAAAGCAATTTTTATTGCAACACAAACATCAAGTCTGTCAATTGTTTGAAACATGTTGGATTAATGTGAATTATATTTTTCAAACGTTTGAAATCCGTTAGTTAACCTCAACGCTGCAGCGTAACTACTGTTGTCACACGAAAGATGATACGTAAACTAGATTTGTCCTAGATGTTTATTTTCCTAACGTAAAAGAGTTCTTCACGATAAAAAAAAATCGTACGATCACGATTACTTTCTACGATTATGTCTGTGAAACACTCGTACAATTCCCTTACGACAATCTTACGATCAATCATGATTGGTAGTTGTACGATCGGTTAAAGAAACGTACGTTTGATGAGTCGAAAGTCGTCGAGATTTGCACATCTTGTGCATCAACATTGGTATGAAAGAATTTATTGATACAACTGAGTCAATAACGTTGCTGGTGGACTTCAGTTCCCAGAGATTATCATTAGCTCAGTTTCTAGTATTTCGATGCTAGCCAGAAACCGATGCTTTAGTTTACTGTTACTCAAACATCATATGTTGTCCAAATTAGTTCTCCCTAGTGCATAGCTCTCTTCTTAGATGGTTTTGACTTTACTCTGTTGGTCATTTTGAATTCGCTCTTTAACTTCAGCATTACTGTTTTGTTTTCAAATTTTTAAATAATTAGGCCTTGAGCTCAACTGGTAGGTAGTAAATCGAAATTTGCATACTTTGTGCAACAAAATTGGTCTGAAGATTTTATATTTAGTGTTTGCATAAGTGTAAAACTTTATTTTTTTTATAATTATTCATGATCTTTATACATGTCTAATTAACTTCGTTTTCTTCTGTGGTGGAACTTTTCAGTGTTTTTTTGTTCTGAAATTAGTACAGAAAGTTATCGAAAAATAAATAATTTTGCCCTTTGTGTTTATGTTAGGCAGGCATCGTGGTTACAGAAAAACGTGACCATTTTCTCTCGGTAGAGACTTTTCGATAGTTTCATAATTTCAAAAGTACTTTACTGTCTAGCCTACGGTAACAATCACCATTATCTACAGCCCATTCGTATTATTTCGTTTTCAAAATATTCCTGCTGAAGAATATTAAACATCATGAAAACCAAATTGTTTAGTATGGAACGCCGTAGCTGCCTTATGTTCAATAAACATATTATATGCACATTCTTCTTTATATGCACACATTTCTTGATATGCACATACTTGTTTCTTATATGCACATACTTTTTCATTATATGCACATACACTGTCATTATATGTACATACTTCTTCATTATATGCACATACCTTTTCTTGATCTTACTTTTTCTGTATATGCACACACTTTTTTGTTATATGCTTATACTTTATCCTTATGAGGTTTTTCTTGATCATGGTGACAGCTGGTGTTATATCTACAATAAACTATCAAATGTCACTGTACTGTAAAGGGAGATAAATACTTACTTCACGAACCGGAAATTTCGTAATAATAATTTTGTAATGATATTTAATTTTTTTTTTTAAACATGAATCGATTTAATAATTTTTTTTCTTAATTTTTTACCAAATGTGTCTCTATTTTTTTCATAATAACATAATTATTTGAATTTTAGATTTGTACATAGATTTCATTGAAAGTTACATTGTACATATAGATAACGGATATGCGACAATTAAACAAAATTCTATAAGATTGACATGGCACAATCACGAAAAGGTCCCAAACTCACATCCATATGAAAAGATACTCCATGTTTCGTGCAGAGATTAAAAGTGCAAGTTGTTTTTTCCCGAAAGTTGACGGTACGTCTGAACACCGCATAGCTCGAACTAAGTACACTTATCATTCTGAAAAACACTTACCCCGTAAAGGAAGTGATTTTCATTATCTTTTTTATATTTTTATTATTAATAAAGCACACACAAAAAACACTATGATATTTTTAGGTATATGAATGTTTAGATATAACGAAGAAATTTCACTTTTTCTTGACACGTGAGGTCAAAGTATTACCTGGATTAATTACTAAATGAAGCTCAACGAATAAACAATTATTACCTTGATATTTAAACTGTCATTCATCTTTAAATTATTGCTTAACTTATTGGTTACTGGTCTCTTACGACAAAAGCAGTGAAAATAATTTTCTTAAGTTTGAGTAATTAAAAAAAATGTCCGAACACCCCAAAAAATTCACCAGACCATTAATTAATTATTAAGTTGCTATATCACTATTATTTATGAAGCTGTGGCGTACTTAGGGTTCAGATAAACCCATTATTCCAAACTTTGAGATACCTCTAAAAAGGCTTATGTGAGGTATTTAAGTTATCTTTTGTTATAAATTATACATTTTATATACATGATATTTATAATATTGCAAAATAAGACTACAAATGTATTTCGTTCGTTGTCTGTTTTTATCCAGAAAAAAAATGACAAAACAAAAAAGTCCAATGACATGTTTCTGAAATGCGATTCTTCTTAGCATATTATTTAAAATTGCAAAGTATTCCGTTAGAAATTTGTTTGTTTTTTTTCTTTTTTTTGAGAATGAAAAAAAAAATGATGAAATACATGCACAACGATATGCGACTGAAATACGATTTCTCATGATAAATTGAATATAATTCTTTCATCGGCTTTGATAAGTGACTACAAGAGATGGCAAATTCCTTACCAGTCTGATAGTTAATAAATTAATTAGTTACCCCGGAAGACAGAAAATTGTATAGAAACACTGATGAATTTAAAAACAAAAAGAAAAAAAAATAAATATGAAAACACGTAAAATGATGGAAAATTCTCAAATCTCAGTCAAAAGTTAAAATATGAAGAATGTATCTCAATGAATTAATGGCCTTGTTGGTAAAAGTTTTATTTCTGCAACAAAAACCTGCGCACACATACACAAAAAATATTAGAAAAATTCCCTTACTGCTTTATTTGAACTGGTGATTGAGTTCAAACTTATGTGAAGAAATTTAAGATAATGCGTCGAAATCTACTTTCTTAATTTTTCTTGCAATGTTTATTATAAAATAAACTTATAGTGCACACTTGTTTGGGTGAGATGCCTTGATTAACTTCGTCAGTTTACTATGCCAACCTTCTAAATGATTTGTTGTTCTATGACCTTCTGTTGGCTGGTGATTCCATAGGCTTTGGTTGTGTTCTACCCATAGTCTGTGAAGTTAAAAGCTGGTGTATCAGTATCTGCAGCACTGATGTCGTCCAGTGCGATAAACCAAACATCTTCGACTGTATTGTGGTAAAGGTGGCAGAACTGAAGCTCTCCGAACAAGTTGGCGAGTGTCGCCTTTTTCACTGTATTTCTCCAGATATACTGAGTGCAGTAAAAAAAAACACCCTTTAATGTTGATTCCTGGGAAGATTGAAGTGGCAGCGTTTCTGATGGCTATTTCGTAATCGAGGAGCATAAATTTCATATAAATAATTGTTTTTATTTAATTTCCACATGTAAATTTACCTGTGACCTAATTAGACACTAATGACTAAAACAACATATTTTGCAATAACAACATCTATTGTTCTTCCCATAATCTCCCATGTAGGAATAGCCAGAAGACACCATTATACTTTATGGAGGGATTGACAAAATATTGAATATACACAGGTGTCAAGGCTATTAGAAACTGATTAGTTTATCTCAGCATTCTTACAACAGGGGTTTATAATGTGCTATACATGTATATATGCAAGTTCGAATGCAATGATACACTAATGACTACAAATAATCTTCAAAATACGTAGATTTAAAAAAGAATAAATTTTAAGAATGTGGTCTAAAATTATATTTTTTACCTTTAATCAAAAAGGGGACAGTGGCGGAACCAGGCGGAGGCATACGCTCACACTTTAAAAAAATGTTATATTTCCTGTATTTGAAGAACTACACTCATTTGAAAATGTCCCTAGAAGTTGTATAACTAAGACATTTTGGGAAAATATTACTAGTAACTGAATACTTTGAACCCCCACCCTTACCTATTATTCCGATTCGCTAGAAAATCTGCATCCGTCGCTGATTCCTGAATTCGGTAGAATAGTCTTGGTTATATAATGTTCTCTGATCACTTTTCAAATTTGATTTTTAATTTATGACTTCGAGGTGACGAATATTAATTAATACATTTTTAGTAACATAATCTAACTGCAATTTTAAGAATAATGTATCTTTGTTTTCAATTCTATACAAAATTGCTAATTATGCTGATTACTTATGTTTAAAATCTTTTGGAAAACTTCCGTATGGGCTTGCTACATTTTGAAATATTTAAAGCTGAATTGAATCCGTCATTCAGTCCGGTGGATTATATATAGATTCTCCTTCAGGTACGAGTGAGTTATGGAATTTCTCCACCCCTAGATAGTTCAATTTTCGATTTTCATACGCGAGCCTTTAGCGAGCGTGTTAAAATCTAAAATTTAACTATTGAGGAGGATAAATTCCATAACTCTCGAGTAAATTGAAGGAATATCTGTTTCTCCTATGATTTTCAACATAAACTCAAGAAAATGTCGTTGCTCTGTAGTTTGTTTACATAGACGTCATTTCGGGACTTCTCTAGTTTATCGTTCTAATAACTGTAGAAAAAAGGGCGGTAATTCCCACGTAGACATTTAATCACCGGAAAGTGGTTAAAGATATTATGTATTTTTATCACACTGATTAAACACGTCAGGAATAGGAGAATATATTTTATTGTGTTCTTTAGCTTACACAACTACACAATTACACAATTACTTACACATTGTGCTCAAATGAATTTATGCATTATAAGTTGTTTTGTTTTCATGCAGTCATTAATATATTGAGTACTATTCACTTCAAATGAGTCTTTTGTTTTATCATAAAAAGTACCAAACTTATTTCTTAGTTTCTACATAAATTCAACATTGTCTAAGGCTTCATATCAAAGTTCCTTGTGAGTCATAATTGGTAAATGTTATGCAAATACTGTTGAGTGTTTTATGGCGCTTTACTTTTATTGCAAATCTCTAGCCTCTCAACACCGAGGTTGCGAGTTCGAGTTGCGAGGTGTGTTCGAATCGAAGGTAACGTGCTACCAAAATCAAAGTAGCCCCAAAATAATACTATGGAAATATAAATAGATACGGATATAATTGTATATTATTCACGCATTATCGATGAAGCAGCGCCTATGATGTTGCAACCAGTTCACCTAGGGTCGAGTTTTTTTCTGTTGCATATTGATGTTTGGGGTTCAAATGAAATTATTCAAACACTGTTTTAACGGGTAAATATGCACAGTTTGTGAAATCAGTAACGAAATTTGACATGTTCATCTGAATAGCCTATCTCACCTGTCTTTGTTTTTACTACTATTAAGGAGAAAATGGTATTCATCCCTAATATAACGTCATGTTGTAAAATACAGTCAGTTCGAGAAATATTATAGAACATATATTACACGAGGTTACAATAATTCATATGTTTGCATATTATCTATCTAATTCTTTAGGATATATGTTGTTACCTCAGACACCTTTTATGACTTCTGTATGAACTCGTTTCGAATGAATTGTTCAGATCTGCAGGTGTGATGACTAGACCTTAAATACTTTGGCTGATTGGATGTAGTAAAACAATTCGCCAACTCAATTAGCCAATTAACACAGATGATAAGTAAATTCATTTTGGTCTTGATTTATATGAAAACGGAGAAAAAAAATGAAAATTTTGTAATATTTTTCATATATAGATATTATATTTTTGTTCTATGGTGCACTTAAAATATGTACATTAGTAAACATGATACATGTACTCCTTATATACGCAACCGGTTTCGATTCAAAAACCACATATTTGATAATTTTTAATTTCATATAATTGATTACAGAAGTTTAAAACCTTAATACACTTTCTCAAGAACTTCCCAATTACTTTTTAATGTATTGTTTAATGGTACCAAAATGTAAAACAGGAGTTAATAAGTTTTACTCCAACAAAAGACGAAATATATAGAAAAAAAAAGAAAAATAATTACATGTATATTGAAAAAAAAGTTAATTCTTAGTTTAACTTCGAAGTATACTTCTACAACTTGTTAGGTTTTTTGTATTTGTTTTTTTTTTTTTTTTTTTGTTTGTTTTTTGTATTTTTGTTTGTTTTTTTGTTTTTTTTTTGTTTGCTTTTTTATTGTTGTTGATCTTAATTTTTGGTATCAAAGACATCTTAAAATTTTCTAAATACTTCTTGATCTTGATGAACATGCACAGATTAATTGTTTTAATTCTGGTAAGATAATATGATCTATGATATTATTTTTGATGACTTTATAACATACATGTATTTAACATGCCGTTTCTTTTTTTAAAGAGATCAATTGATTGATGACATTGTATTGAAGGGGTGTACCTAGCAGACATTCATTATAGCTTCAATTAAACAAAATACAAAAACACCCTTCAATGTAATTAAAAATGTATTTAAAGATTCCACACAAGACACCGACATAAGCGACAAAAACTATTCATTTATCAAAATTTAAAGCTCAGAAAAAGTTCTGTTTAAGAAGAAATTCTAATAAAAAATCTAGTGCGCGGTGAAGTGTCGAAAGTTCCAATTTTACCCAATTGATGCTAAAAAAATAATTAAAAACAAATGTTACAGGGACGAGGGAAAAAGTACAAGTAAAGGTTTAAAGGTATATTTTTATTTTCATCTGATTTAGTGAAACATTCGAGAAATAATGTAAACATAGCACCTGTCTATGAAAATCTAAATGCAATTTTATTACAAGCTATGTATTGAAAGTATAACAGAGTTGCTTTGAGTCCCTTTAATTAGTATCATAATTTCTTTATGACACCTGTAATCCAGACATGGGTTATAAATATTTTATGACAGGGATGTTGTTTATCTCAGGTGTGAAAATGAAATTTATAACGGTTATCAAAGTAAAACAGGAATATGGTTATGTAATTGATATGGTTTTAGACTAGTTTATCAAATCGTGTAGACACGATTACAGCGTGCACGAATGAATTGATCTGTAACACGGTAATTGTAATTGTGTACACACGATGTTGATTTATTATAATCGTTCCGTTCGTGTTTCGTTTCGTGTTCATTTCTTTTGAATGGGAAGGTTGAACAGATCAGTAGCTGTATTTAATGGTTTAAAAAATGTCAATGAATCGAGAGAGCATATTTTTCCCGCCAAATTTTCAATAGCTTATATCTATAAAAACAAGTACACCTGGGACTATTATACTAATATATAATAGTCCCAGAGTACACGGACCCATAATTTGTTTTCGCTCTTTCAGTATCTTTATTGATCCACTATCAATATTTACCAGTGTTATCAAAAGCTTGTTATTTTGAAACTGAGCAGCAAACATCCTTAATGGGCTTTTCATACTGTTTTGTAACTTTGGTATTCTTTTGATGATTTGTATCCATCGAGTGTTTCAATAATATATTTCGTATTAAGTGCAATTTGGTAGCACCAGTGCAAACTTTGGCTTTAGAAATGGGGTGATTATTTGAATTTAAATCGGGAAGGATGGACGAAAGTAATCTGAAAAAAATAGCAGCGTTTTGGGAATATGTTTTTGATAAAACAAAATTGTATTTCCGATAACTTTGACCAATTAATACAAAAACATACGGGCAAAGTTGAAGAATCAGCAAGTTGAAAAATTCTTAAATATATACATTTGTATAGATGATTTTTATAAGAATTGCTAATCTCCATACGGCTTTCTATATAGTTTATTTTATTGCCACACCTTAAACATAAGATGCACTTGCAAAACGAAGACCAAAATTATTTGACTTGATAAAAACCGTAATATATATATTTTCAATTTTTAGTTTTCAGAGCGAAAAATATTCAGACTGAAGATGATTACATATACCTGAAGTGCAGAGGATCATTGATATCTCAATCTTCTTTTTAAGATATTCTGTGATAGCTATATTTTCTTCGAAAAACCAGTCATTGTGAAAGATTTAACTAATTTTGTTGATCATATTTTAAAATCAAAACATATTATTCAGTAAAAGTAGTAAAAACTACCGACAAAAATCTGTTAAAGTATTTTTTGTTTAAATCAGTGTGATAATGGAAGGTATTAAGTTTATATATTTATAAATTCTGTATTTATATAATACATATTAAGATTTTACATCAAACATTTCTGAAATTATTTTTTATGTTTTGTTCATCACAGTGGTATATATTTGTTGTAAGTAGCCAGATTTTAGCATTTATTTAAAAGTTTTTTTTTCCTTTGTGGTTATTTGATGGTCTTGTCAAAATTGAAACAAACTAATATGTTTGGTTTCATTTGATGTAGCATAAGTATTATTTTAGCTTTGAAAATCTAGTATTGGAAACGTTCATCTCTTGTATTTGTAGTTTAGGGTCATTAATCTATCTTCAAAGTTTAGTATTGACACATTTTACCTTTCATCTCGTGTAATGGTCTAGAGCCATTAGCTATATACAAACTCTCTGAAAGCTGTAATCTTTTTTCTAAATATATTTTATAATCTATTAACTTACTCAACAGGAGATTATATATTTCTCTCGTGTTTTCAACGATGTTAATAACGTCTTTATTACGTTCTTTTCGCTTATTAATCTATAATGACTCGATTATCTTACCAGCTTCCCTAGCAGCGCAAAATACAGTAAAACGCATTTCAGGTTAAGAAATCGCTGGGCTATATCCCTGCGGTTAAATCATGAAAAATAAGTAATAAGTAAAAAAATAACAGAACAGAGGAGCCAAGCAATCTTCGTACCAAAGAATATTTAGTCAAGAAGAGCATAGCCAGATATTTCGGTCACCACGTGACTTCTGGTAGTACATAGGTGTCAAATAATGGCTGTCGATTTATCAATACAAATCAATGGGACTTGTTAATTAAATGCCCATAACTTATTTGTTATCGTGTGTTTGACACCATCCAACCCTCATTGCATAGCTTATCACTAGGTCGTTTTCGATATGTACTTTAAATCAATCCAGGGCATAAAATTGTTGCTTCCAATTTCATTTGAATGTTTCGTGTTTAAGGGCTAATAAATACATATAATATACCTGAGTTTTGCATAAGGACTCATTTTGAAAAAAATAATTTCGATGATTTCCTCTTTATATTTAATACCATCCAACACCCCAAAATAAAGTTAATATATGATAAAATATCATCATGAAGACCAATTCATTTCGGGTCCCATTTTTCTTGCTTCCAATTAAGGTTGAAATGTGCTATTTTTTTTACGATTGTTGTGAAATTATTCAAGATGGCGCCCACCCCAATCAGCTTCTACCCTGTCATAACAAAGTAAATATCGTTCATACGAATGAATAGAATTAATTATATAATAGGTTAAATGTTTACAATATAAAAATACCAAACAAGATAAATTATAAATTTAAAATAAATTAAAATGTTATTTATCTGACATTTGAAATCATATTTCATCTCTGTATTCTTTGTGAGCCCCCTTACACACACACACACCTTTATTAAAATGCTGCATTAATTATAAAAAAATGTATTGTTAAAAATGAAATCACGCTGTTTCTGTGCAGCAAACGGTTTACCTGTATACATACTATGTAACTGTCTACCTGAATTAAGGGTTGGAACAATAAACATCCGGACAGTCAAGGTACAATATACATGTCAAATCGTTAGTTACTTATAAGTACCTGAAATTTTGTTACATGTAAATTTACTTCAGATAAAACTCAAATAAATTTTACCCCAAAAAATTGCTTTTTGTAGCTTAAAAAAATAAAGAAAAAAAACCTTGCACCGTAACACTTTATCACGTTTAATTATGTACTTTTGCCAGTTTGTATAAATTGGTGATACATTTCATATTATTAATTATTGTCGCAATTTCATATATTGGAATTATAATCCATGTGAAATGTTACTACATATTTCAAATGAAAAGTTTTTTAAAGTGAAGACGAGGAGTGCGTGCTATAATCAATACAGAGTTAAAATACCTGGCATGAACGGTACCAGTATACAATAATTGGGTAACCAGTTGATAAGTCTAAACAGAGTTACCTAACTTAAATATGACCGAAATAGTTGCATATGACAAGCACAAATCTCCGCTGTGTGTATTTTCCAGAATATTTCAGATTTATTCAAACGGGTATGTTCATTCTTAAAAAAGCAAATCTGGACAATTGTTTACTCTGTTTATTTTCCTCGCGTTGCTTTTTATTATTACGAGCAAATAAAATAATGAAAACGAAAACAACATTTATTGTTAATTCTTATTTACACGTTTTCCGATACTCTAAAAGGCACAGTAGCACAGAAATGAGTAACAATCAATCAGAATTAAAATCTGTGAAGTCCTTCATGTCTTTTCGTATTTATTTGATCTTTTTGTTGGGGGAAGGAAGGGTGTGGGGTTGCCAAATTTAGTTCGTCTATACCCATTAATTGAACATAGAATTTGAATTACAACCAATTGTTGTTTTTATGATGGATTTACTTAGGATTTCTAAGGAAGGTTACAACATTTGGGGACAAAAAGCAGGCACAGAAATGAGCAGAAAAGGACAGCGTTGGATAGTATTGAAAACAAATTTAGGTATGTTGGTTAACAAAAGTAAAATAGCGCCAAAGTATAATATAGGATTAAATACGTATTTGAATGAGTTTATCTATGTGTAAACTCGGCCGGCTCACCCACAAACTAAATAAAGTCCGAAAGACTTGATGTTGAGTTTGTGAGTGAAAAACTCATACAAAATCGTATTTAATCCTTATAATTCCATTTCAAACATCGAAAGGTTATTCCTAATCGAAATAAAAAAAATAACTTTGCCCTTTTCAGGCGACATTCATCTTGAATCTGGTACTATTTTTTGCAGCTGAGCAATTGAATAAAAAAGTCAACAAAGTCAACAAAGTCATTTACAAATCGAAAAAAAACAAGGAAACTTACATTTTGATAGATTTTAATATAATCTGAAGCGTACAGAATCCATACAATGTCCGAGTTTTTTTCCGTTTGAAGAATCCAACTTGCGTTGTTTCCAAATATAACGTTGCAATCTTGACTGTGACGTACGTCAGCAAATTTTCGCGGAATTTTTGAAAATACTATTTTCATCAATGTTTAAACTATTTCTCATTAAATTTTAACTAGTATTGTCAGTATCATCCTTAAAATTTATTCTTTTACAGCATTCTTCACATTTAATGTTTCATTTGAAACTTTAAATAATCAAGAAAGCGCATGAATATACTTGCCACTAAATACCGGTTGATCGATGTATAAACTTTTATGATTTTGCCTTTCCAAGCAATGAAATTCTTGTATTTTATCATATGCAAATTAAAATGAAATTATTAAATGTTATATTGATAAAAATAAATGAAAAAATTACATTCATACTAAATGCATGTAGGTTTACATGATGAATACATATACCTTTTGATATTTACAAACAAATAAGAAATATGGAACGAAGAACAATTAGTATTATGATATTAAGAAAACACGTGTTTACAACATTCATACTCTAAAACGTAATTAAAGTTGAATTTCACATATAAAATTGTTCAGATTTAAACATGGAATATCAGAAATTATTGAACGGTTAGGTTTAAACCGCAGTCTGGCACATCCCATCGGTACATTTGTTTTCTGTTCGTTGTCCAGTTGTGTCCTGTTTGGATCGATGCTATATATGTTCTCAAATTCATCTCCTGTTATCCATGTAGTGTTTGCCATGCCAATCCAATAGTTCACATCACTGCCTGTAATATAAATTCAACAAAAAATAAAAGATACAAATTAGAATATGTTTGGTTTAGTTTATTGTAAATTTATGTATCGACAGAAGAATATAAAAGCGAAAAAACAGTGGATGAATGGCGTAAATCTGAAATTCAAGGAAACAAGATTCTCTCAAGAGACCGTATCACTCACCTGAATTTAACTTGTCCACCTTCAGCAGAACTGAAAATTTATCGTGACTGGTTTTCCCATAGGTACAATGTTCAACAAAGTTCAGGCGTGGCAGCCATCTTATTTGACATTCAAGGTTATCAAACACAATTCTGAAAGAGAACCATTGCTGGCATTAATTTGGTTCCAAATGGCCAAGCTTCAGGTCTGATGATCTGCACCTTAAATGTTCCGATAGAGTCCTATGTTGAACAATGTTCAGCTTTGGTGGCCATTTTGATTGACAGGCCAGGTCAGCAGACACAAATTTGAAATGGGACCATCTAATGACCATTGCTGCCAAGTCTGGTCCCAATTGGCCAAATGGTCTCATATGAGAAGATATTTAAATGAATTTTCCCAAAGGGTCCTAAATTAAACTAAGTTCAGCAGAGGCGGCTATCTTGGTTGATAGTCCAGGTCATCGGACACAATTCTGAAAGAGGACCATCTATTGGTGCCAAGTCTGACCATGTTAGGATCATTACTGTAAAGTAACGATTCAATTGCTTTTGTAGTTTCAGAGAAGAAGATTTTTAAAATTTCAGCCAATCAGAGTACATAATTGACACTGGTTGCCATGTTAAATAACGGATCGGCACCAAACACATAAAGAACAAGAGCCGTTTTCTCCTGATATTGTTTCATTCGGTTAGTTTACCTTTGTAGTTTTAATTTTAAATGTATTGATACTATATTTAAATTGATAATTGTGTCACACCTTGTTATGTTTACCTTGCCACCAATCAAGACCAAGTTAATATACATACATGTATTAGTTTATTAACACTTGAAAAAACTAATGAAATGATAACTGAGGTATTGCTTTTGCGATACAGTGTAGTTCATCCTTTTGCTTAGGGACTTTAAAGTGTCCAAGTTGTGCCTGAGAATTTTTTTGTTTAGGTATTGATTTGCAGCATGCACAACATAACGGCTTCGTCGTCGTTTTTTACATGTTCTTCTTTACATGATTATGATAACATGAGTGATGTTATAAAAAACTGTATATTCAAACTTGGGGAGGAAGTTGCAACTAGGAATGGGCGTAATCTTTGAATTTATTTTGTGCCAAAAAAATCGTGATAATTAAAAATTTAAGGTAGGGCAAATTAAGAAAGAAAGCTTTTGCGGTTTTAAAAAATATGAAAAAAATGCGAGTCTAGCAAGAAACCAAAAAATAGGTCTCTCCGAGATTCGAACTCACAGATACTTTGTGATTTAATAACAAACAACAGTACCGACTGAGCTATGATGACCAAACTTTTAACCGGTAATTTAAAGGTGTACGTATATATCTCAATTAAAGTATTGAAATTATTTTTTTAAAGAAAAGTTTTCGTTAAAAAGCACATTTAGAACCAAAACAGGAAACACATAAAAAATTACCGTTAGTGCAGTCTTTCAGGAAAACGTTTTATGTATTTGGTTCTGGGTGTGCTTATCAGGGAATTCCCACTTAAAAGGTGCGGAAAACCCCCCAAAAATTACAGAAATGCGTTTTCAACGTTTTTTTATAGCTTACTGTAAGTTTTGTGTTGGATTTGTCAATGCAGAAAATTGATTCGCAAACAGAAACTATTTTTACAATGAGAAAAATATAAATTTCATAGATAATAACTACTTTGAGAAAATGGCCCTCTGAGTGAAACATTTTCTAGCCTTATTGGCTCAACCTCTTTTGTTAAAGACCATAATCTGATCATTCAGGAATAATATTACTTCCATCTGTCAAACGGTTTCTGACAAGAAGATGTTTGTAGGATCCTATGTTAAATGTGTCCAGTGTTGTAGAGGATCATGTAAGGATCATTCCCGCAATAAACAGTTCAAGTGCTTTTGTAGTTTCAGAGAAGAAGATTTTTCAATTTCAGCCAAGCAGAGTGCATAAATGGCCCTGGCAGCCATGTTTTTGAATTTTGGATCGACACCAAAAATTCTTTTGTAGAGGAACATCCATTGAACATCCCCCCAAGTTTGGTTTCGATTGGCCTTGGGGTTTTGGAGAAGAAGATCGAAATGTAAAAAGATAACGGACAGGCGGACAACAACATACGACGGACACAAAGCGATGGCAAAAGCTCACCCTGGACTGAGCCAGGTGATCTTAACACAAGGTTTGACCTATAAACTTAATATTATACCATTATATGTACCTTAGATGATTGAGACATTACAACAATATGATACTAAACTAATACTAAAAAAGTCAGACAGTTGATAAATCTACATTAATTTGCATTTAGAATTTCTGAGCGTGAAAAAAATCGGCCATTTTAGTTGGGATAAACAATTCCGATAGAAGTCTCGTAACAACTGTCTAAAATGGGGGATAATTCATTAATGTCAGCCTCTCAGTTGCTAGTATTTGGATAGTTCATGTTTGCGAATTGATACTTTCTTTAAAATTTACAGTTTTGAAATCGGAAGATTACGTAAAATCTAAATTGCAACTCCTTACATTGGTCCTCTAGTGAATTCATGAGATATTCTCTCATTAAGAATTAGTGATATCTTTTCAAAATCAAATACAGGAAGCCTGACCGTGTTTCATAGCAGACATGGTGGATGACGCAGAAGAGCGATTATATTTTAGATACATCTTATAGCATTTTTACTTAAAAAAATGAAACTTTATTAATAAGTATATGAAAACATTTTTCTTATTGTTTCGAGTGTAAATATTCATAATTATTTCTAAAAAACTTTAATCATCGTTACTAAAATGGTGAAAAATGGTTACAAAATATTGCTAAGTTCTTTGTATCTGTGATCAGAGTTTTAAAGTTGCTAAAAAGACTGGTACAAGACTCACTAGACTTATCTAGTGACATTTCCTTAGGCTCATCTACTGTTACATCATGAAAGTCAGATATTGTTCTGGAGTTAAGTCGCCTTGTCCATAACAAAATAAAATATCCACGAAAAATCACAAAATTAGCAATTTTCGGGTATATTAAAAAACGTGTCGACTTAGATGGGCTTCATACATCTTGTTAAAATTTGAAACATAGTTTGTTGAGATAAGTATCTTTCAATGGTCAACTGCTAATCAATGCTAAACATATAGCTTCAACCCCTGTTTTGTGTTTTAATTTAACGAAGTTTACCCTTGGCTTAATGAAAAACGTCAAGTAAAAAGCCTACATCTTAAAAAGTACTTGATATAAAGAATATATTTACTCCCTGCTTTCTTTATGTTCTTATTTTTTGAATGGGGGGGGGGTACACTTTCTTGTATCTCAAACTTGAAACTGGCGTTAAATGTTTTGAAGGCTCTATTTCATGTATTTATTCATGTATTATTTTCCTTTAGAGAATAAATTCCTACACTGGAGTCCCTTTCAACGTCGGATTACTCTCAATGATATGGTAAAACAGGATGTTCGAGAATTCAGAACTACATTCTATTGAAAGCAATATATTTTGAAAGTTACTTCGGAAATATCAGTAATTTTAGAACAAATGAGTTTGACATGAAGAGAATTGTGAAATATAAACATAGACTATACATTACATCGTTACAAGTGTATTATCAGGCTTCTACAATCGAGATGTGTAAATTATGGAATTTTGAGTCGGAGCCTTGGCGAGGACTTAATCCAAAATTTAACTATTGAAACGGAGACAAAAAATAATCCAAGCGTATGATTAAATAGAAAAAACATGAACATTATTTACAAATTCTTCAAACTTTTTGATTCCATGTTTTATAGACAAAAATTTCATCGAAATGAAAGGAATGAATTTTAATTCATAATTTCCAATACATATAACATAAAACATATAACAACAACATATATTATTCCGATTAAAATTGAATAATTACGGGCAGCCATATTGAATTTGTCATTCCGAAAATTTTCACAACCTTCGAAAAACATTTCTGAAAGAGGACCATCTAAGGATCATTGCTGCGAAGTATGGTTCCACTTGGCGAAGTGGTTTTTAAATAAGAAAATGTTTAGACGAATATTGGGGTCCTATGTTAAACTAAGTTCGGCTATTTCGATCATCATGGTCGATAATGAGGTTCATCGGACACAATTCTGAAAGAGGACCTTAACTACCAAGTCTGCTTTTATTGGAAGCGCTTGAAGACAAGAAGATTGGGTCCCGTTGGGTCTTGGATATCCAGTCGGCACCAAAGTACTTATTACAACACTTATTACAGAAACATAATTATGACATTTGGGGTCAATCAGGTAAGTCGTTCTTGAGAAAAAGTTTTTCAAAGTTCCGCCAATCAGAAATTAGAATAGGCTCTTACGGCCATTTTCCTGGACCAATTGGTGCCGAAGTAACATAATCTGGAAAGAACCTAACAATAACTCTTTCTGCGATGTTTGGTCAAATTTTCTTGAGTGATTCTCAGGAAGAAGATAAACGTATGTGGAAATTTAAGTACGACGTACACCAAGTGAAGGAAATGGCTCTCATGTGAGCTAAAGAGTAGAGAGGTATGGATTATTTCATCGTTACCAGTGGGCTGTGGGATTTAACTTATCACAATAGTTTAATTATCAAATTTTACAGTTCGAGTCTTGGTAAGGACATTACAATTCGATAATTTAACAATCGATGTTTCGTAGACTAGATAATCAGTAACAATGTAGGAAGTTGTTGTTCTAACGAGGAATAAATTTTTATATTTGATAAAGCAAAATTCCTTTTGAGTGATGCCTGATTGCTAATTTTTATGCCTCACACTTATGCAATTAATGTGCAGTATGTTCAAATGTTCGTATCGAATTATTAATCGATTCCAAAAAATCCGTTTCTTTGCTGTCTTGTTTTATTGCTAATTAGTTTATTATATGTTTCGTTTAGTCTTTAGTTATACATGTATCATTGTGGCGTTTGTTTGTTGTGTTCCATTTTGTTTAACTTTGTCTTTTTCTAGGATTTCAAATTTGTGGACTTTTCCCACTGTTTTGTCACTTTAGTATTCTTTTGCCGATATTTAAAAACAAAGGGTTCAGAAAAAATCAACAAAGATTCAATTTAAATTGTTATCGATAACAAAGTCAATGTTAATACAAGTATCGGTTTTCAGAGTATCATTATATTTTCAAACGAACATCCATATCACGATCACTAAGTGCCATTATTAGCACATACTTTGTCATGACAATTAAAAATAAACTGACCAAAATGGCCGTTTAAGATAACATTTTGGCATACATGTACATACTAATATCTGATGTAACAAACATACTTACAGTTTCGAATGACATTTGACACAAATGTCCATTTTTCGACACACAATGGTGACCAGGTCTCCATTTGGCGCGTCAGATTGACATACTTCTCGTGCAGCAAACCATGTCTGTTTATTATCGAAGTAAAACTTGACACATGATCTCGAATGCCAATGATAATCGTACCCCTCTACAGTGCATTCTGAAATTAAAAATTGTTACTAAAAGTAGAGACTAAACGTCTGCCTTTCAAAAATCTAAAATATTAATAAATTTACCATTTGCACAAAAGTAGGAAATCCCCAACTATGCGCATCTTGTCATTAAAACTGGTACTATATAATACAATTTACAATGTACCTTAAGGTATCCGGACCATAATTGATCATGATAGAAAATTTAATCTCTTTTTGATCGTGAATGGCTGAACCAAACAATTTAAAGCTGGAATTTTGTATATATATTTTTCTCAAGTTGAAACACACTGTGTTGCTTATATGCAGAGTCTGTAAAAATAAGTTAGTTATATTGGCATTTCCGAAGATTGCCGATACTTACCGAGGTCATTTCAATTGCGTTGTATGGAACATCCGGGAACTTTTGAATAATCACGTGGCCATTTATGGTCCGGATACCTTAATAATGTATTTATAATGGCATTGATGGTTGATATTTATAATTTCTGATACTATAAAATAAAAAATATTGTAATACAAACTTAACTGGAAAGTATCGCGACTTATGCAATTGATGTGTTGGAAGGAAACACCAGTTTCACATGTTTTTTTTTTACCTTTGACGGCCATTACGGTCTTGTTTATTCTTATTTTATTTTGATGTTCTGTGACATCCTATTTTCAGGTAAAATGGGGATACATGTATGATGTGTAGCGGTTGGTTAAGATTGGTCAAGACAAGTTTAGATCAGTTTAGCACACGTCAAGTGAACACTGTATATTAACCGTGATAAAGAAAGGCAATCTTGGTTTTTACTGATATCCATGTCAAGATCAGGACAAAGTTAAATTCAAAGATCTGCTACTATTAACAGCCTGTGGATGTTATCAACCGTATTTGAACACCTAATTATTATGACCATTCATTGTTTATATACCTTAACTAAAAAAAAGGTAAAATATCTCTTACAGAGAGTTGAACTGTTAATAACAAAAATGCAAGCATTTGGGAATACATGTCATTTTGAAATATGGTCGTGAAAGATGGTAAAATTACCATAGTTAAAATGCTCGTTTATATATTTCACAACTCATACGTTATTACAGAGATTGTGACATATACATTGACTTCCTGGACAGAGCGCGGCTCCTGACTGAAAAGCTGCTCAGACAGGGTTATGTTGCTCCTAAGTTATAAACCTCATCATGCCCTTGTTGACAGGTATGAAAAAACCGTTTCCCAAATAACAATCTGCACATACCGGATATGACATGGTTAGCATGGCAGGAGTCCTGCAGAAAGCAGAGACTGCTTACTGTTTCGGAGCACCTGAGTCTACCCCCGTTTTTTGTTGGGGTCCTTATTGTTCATATGTTTTAGTTTTGAATTGTAGTTCATGTATTGTTTTGGTCTTGTCTTCGTTGTCTCCGGAGTTTGTCAGTTGTTTCGATTTTCCCCTCTTTCGAATATCCCTTTGATATTTCTTGACTTTACTTATTGCAGCTGTCTTAAATACTAACAAGCTAATAATTAAATATAAATCCACTTTGTCCTAGAATGGAATTTCGAAACTATTACCAAATCATAACCTTATATCGAATCTAAAAAAAAAACAATGCATCATATTTTCGTGTATTTCGCATTTGGAATTTTCTTAAAGGGTCTAACCCATACGTGGTGATTTAGATAGAACCTTATTAAATTTTTTGATGGCTTTATGAAAACCGGTTTTTGTAGTTTTCTAATTTTGTTGCTGTATTGACATTTATCAAATATCACCTTTTATTTCCACGTATATCAATCAACACATGTAAATCACAATTTAAAAGATTTTGATATATCTACTTATGATAATGATGCTGACTTAAGTTATTGTTAAGATGAAAGATTATTCTATCAAGATATACACCTATCAACATGATCAATACTTTCGGGTATTAAGTTAGATTCTTCCCCCCAAAAAACTGAAAAAAAACTGGATGTCATTACTATATAAAGAGAATGATTACTTTTTTTTGGGTAGAGAATTAAGTGTAAATGTAAGCACCTTTGCCCCGTATTGATATTGGGATTGAATCAAATATTTTACTTCAGAGCGTGTCACGTTTGTAAATGGTGCTTTAAAATATTAGCTCCTCTACTGATTTTCCGCTGAACATTTAACAGATGGCCTATTTCTATGTATATTTTTCAAATACGGAAAGACAAACCTACCTTCATGACTTGGTTTGTAAGATATTTGACACTGATGTTTGGTATATTGAGCCAAATACCCAAAATGTTTCATTTTTCAATATTGTCACAAGAAACTAACTTTTTAACGAAAGACGATATTCCAAGCTACATTAGACATTATTTCCTGATGAATAATTGATGAAAAAAATTATAAAGTAATTAGGATATTATGAAAAAACAAGCCAAATAAGGAATAATGGTAATATTTGGAATTGGTACCCTTAGATACATGTAGAAAAAATCGTCTTCTGATTTCTTTATATTGTAGTATAATTATTTTGAAGTAATAAACTGTCTTTTTTTCTTGAAAGTTTTCTTTCATGTCTGCAATTGAACTTCGAAGTGAACAGAAAAGTATTAAAAAGTAAGCGAATTTTAAATACAGAAAGATCTTACAAAAATATTAAAAAGTATTTAACCAATTCACCCAAAACAAAACACAAAATTATAATAATAACAATAATAATAATGATAATACATTTAAACAAAACCAAAACCAAAACACAAATTACAAAGGAAATTAGCAACATGATTTTCCAGATACTTTTTGCAAAAATTGTAATATAAAATTATGATATTCATTTCTTATTTGTGATGAGAAATTTACCTTCATTTGCCGTAAGAAACAGGATCAATCCCAAAAGAGGAATTTCTAGCTCTGTTTCTCCTGTAGTATTATCTGAATGAAGCATACATATTTGTCCTTGTGTGGCATACAGAAATCTACTACAACGCCCATCTATACTACAAGAAAAGGCACAATCCACCACAGACTTTGAGGGTCCATTTGAATATATATTACTTTCAATTGGGCAAAACTCTGTTCTTGCTTGCAGATAAAAGGACTCGAAACACACTGAAGCACGAAATAATGCCAAATATATGACGAAAATTTGCATTATGTCATCCGTCCGAACTTGTTATTACCACCACCTTTTTTAAATGACTACCTTATCGGATTTCCGTTGTTGTATTATCATAAAATTTAATAGGCGAATTATATCCGAAAGTCTCATTGGACAGCTCATTTTGAAAACACTATTAGGGAGTATGAAAATATAATATTGTCGTGAAAATATTGTTCTTTGGATTTTCTTCCGTGGTGTACATTATTGTAATAAACCAGCAAGTCAGGAAATAAATAATTATTTGATATTGTATACAAGTAATTAGAGTGAGTTTCAAACAATCTGCATTGACTCAAGGATTACTGAATTATTATTCCTTTTCGAGGAACTAGATTGTTACAAAATCCAATAAGCTATTGATGTAAAGCCGTAATAACGTGCTTCTTTAGTAACAAGTATAGATAATCCTTTTTATGCAAATTTTCCCTTTTACATAATTTTCTTTAGATTCATCCTGTTTCCTTATCTTGAGATTATTTTATATAAATTTACTATATCTAACATTAGTATCTTTGGATTGTTATTTTGAAACTCCTGGGACGATGCCTCTGCTGGTGGACCCTAGGTCCCCGAGGGTATTCGCCAACCCAGTCGTCATGATTATTCATTGATTTGTTACAATAATTACCAGTATTTAGCAAAATTCAAAAATAATAGAAATATTAAGGGTTCTTTCCTTGTATTGCATATGGTAGATCTCCTTAGCTGAAATTTGGCTCCCTATTTCGGTATTTTTGGTTGAATACTTCTTGTTTATTATAAGTGGTTTTTGGTCTTCCAAATGTTTCGGTTTTAATGCTGCTGATGAGAGGTAACTTTACTATATCTAATATTAGTATTTTTGGATTGTTATTTTGAAACTCCTGAGATGATGCCTCTGCTGATGGACCCTAGGTCCCCGAGGGTATTCGCCAACCCAGTCGTCAGACTTGTTTGATATGATTATTCATTGATTTGTTACAATAATTACCAGTATTTAGCAGAATTCCAAAATAATACCTTGTATTGCAGATTTGTTTGACATGATTATTCATTGGTTTGTTACAATAATTACCAGTATTTAGCAAAATTCAAAAATAATATCTTGTATTGCACATGGTAGATCTCCTTAGCTGAAATGTGGCTCCCTATTTCGGTATTTTTTGGTTGAGTACTTCTTGTTTAATATAAGTTTGGGTTTTGGTATTCCAAATGTTTCGGTTTTAATGCCGCTGATGAGAGGTAACTCCTTGAAATGCGTCGTATACAGCATAGTATAAATTTTACTATATCTAATATTAGTATCTTTGGATTGTTGTTATGAAACTCCTGGGACGATGCATCTGCTGGTGGACCCTAGGTCCCCGAGGGTATTCGCCAACCCAGTCGTCAGACTTGTCTGACATGATTATTCATTGATTTGTTACAATAATTACCATTATTTAGCAAAATTCAAAAATAATAGAAATAATAAGGGTTCATTCCTTGTATTGCACATGGTAGATCTCGTTAGCTGAAATTTGTCTCCATATTTCGGTATTTTTGGTTGAGTACTTCTTGTTTAATATAAGTTTGGTTTTTGGTCTTCCAAATGTTTCGGTTTTAATGCCGCTGATGAGAGGTAACTCCTTGAAATGCGTCGTATACAGCATAGTATAAATTTACTATATCTAATATTAGTATTTTTGGATTGTTATTTTGAAACTCCTGGAATGATGCCTCTGCTGGTGGACCCTAGGTCCCCGAGGGTATTCGCCAACCCAGTCGTCAGACTTGTCTGACATGATTATTCATTGATTTGTTACAATAATTACCAGTATTTAGCAGAATTCAAAAATAATAGAAATAATAAGGGTTCATTCCTTGTATTGCACATGGTATTCGCCAACCCAGTCGTCAGACTTGTCTGACATGATTATTCATTGATTTGTTACAATAATTACCACTATTTAGCAAAATTCAAAAATAATACCTTGTATTGCACATGGTAGATCTCCTTAGCTGAAATGTGCTCCCTATTTCGGTATTTTTTGGTTGAGTACTTCTTGTTTAATATAACTTTGGTTTTCGGTCTTCCAAATGTTTCGGTTTTAATGCTGCTGATGAGAGGTAACTCCTTGAAATGCTTCGTATACAGCATAGTATAAATTTACTATATCTAATATTAGTATCTTTAGATTGTTATTTGATAATCTTCAGCCATTTGCATGGTATGTGTCAGTTTTGCCTTGTGTATGTGAACAAACCTATTTAATTAACTATGACCCCTCTGGACTCATGAATAACTTTAACTTTTTTAAAGACGTTATAAAATACATCTTTGTTAAATTACATTTACAGCCTTTAACGTGGTATAGTGGCAAGGGGAAAATGTAACTACGGACACAAAGAATACATAATTACCTTTCTATGTCTAAAACATAAAAAATCCAACAGAGACAACAGAATCTATAAAAAAAACAACACTATGCATTTACTGAAATAGGATACTGCTAATGATATATAAAATATTTATTTCAGAATTCACAATGATATCAGCTTACTGAAATTAAATATTTATGTTTATAAATAACTGTTTATTTGTTGTGGTTGTTCTTTTGTCTTGTTTTGGCTTGTCTGTCCAATGGATGACGTTTTGTTTGATTGCTCCTTAGGTTTATTTGTCCTTTTTATATAATTTAACACATACAAGTAAAAATTAATAAAAGGGGGTAGGTTAATCCAAAACTCTACTCCAAATGACTCCAAACTTTACTCCAAAAATGACCCCGAACCCCACTCCATAAATTACTCCAAACTTCACGCCATATATGATTCCAGACTCAACTCCATGTTTTACAATATGCCACAAATTTTTTAGTGAATACATTGAGTGGAGAATCTTAGAATTAAATGAATCCTAAGCTGTCCACATATATAAATATATACATTCTATATATCTACATACATATGCCTATTTTAAATAATTATATGTTCCAAAAGCAGGGATTATAAATATTTAAATTACAGAATTTTATGTATTTCCCTAGAAAATAGTTTTAGTACAAATATATATTTCTTTTGTTATTTTTTTAATTTTCAAATATCTTGCAAAATCAGATTTTGTGATATAAAACAAAAGGTTTTATATACCGTTACTATTTTTATAGTACAATATTTATGTTTCACTTTGGGTATGCTTAGTTTGTACTTTTAAAAGTGTTTTAAATGAATTTAGTTAATAATCCGTTTGCAGAATGTTAAAGAATCCTTTGAGATTGACTACAATAAGTCAATATCACATGAAATTACACAAGAATATTTCTATATATATATTTTTTTTCAATATTTACAGATATTGTGATATACAACAGAGGAATTTTGTATTTTGTTTTAAACCGTTTTATAGGATACTTTCATAAGTTGTTTCCATCCATTTAGTTATTAATGATACTCTGGTGTATAAAAAACACTATAAAAACCAATTAAGTGTGATTACTAACAATAAAAGTGAAAAATATAAGACATTATATACTCATATGTAATTAGTTTTAGAATTACTTTAAAATTATTGTTTTTCCTACCCGAAAAGAATCAAGTAATAAATATCTTTATTAACGTACCATTACACAGCCCACGATGACAGATTACAATAGTCTGTAAACATCGATTTGTGTTTTTCTTTCACTAACAAAATATGGACAGAAGCACTCATGATTTGGCGTCAGGCCAAGAAAACAACTAGCTTGACCAAGACAAGACAAGATTTTATTGATAAACTCAGGCACACAGTGTGCAACATTAGAAAACAACATTTTTACATAACTCAAGACAAATAATTAAACATAAATAGTGAACAATGATATGCAGAAAATAACGTGACGGACACTGGTAAGTCTCATTTAAACATGTTATAAAAATGACACATTTTTCAGTAGTTTAACATTACACAAAAAAAATGGACCGTCCATTTTTACAGTATTGCTGTTTTGTTTATAATAAGTAGGAATGTATCTATCTATAAGGTTTTGAATATCAAGAAAATTACAAACAAATAAATAATGAAATCCATTCCCAGTTAATCTCTCGGTGCATTTTGTACAAATCAGTGTTTGATAATCAAAAACTTTAAAACTTTAAATTTGTTAAGTTTTGTTCTCTTTAATCTAGATGCAAGTTAATTCCATCTAAAACTCCCTTGTGAGTTCTATGACAAATATAGCTTACACATCTTTGTACTGATCAACGCAGTCTTCATAGAGTAAACTATTTAACTCTTTAAAATGAGTTAACAAAGATGTTGAAGACGTCAATGCAGCCACAAGAAATCCTTAATTTCAGTAATGACAAAGCTTTTTATATTTAATTCAAGTGCAAGTAGATACAATTGTCCAATGTCCTTTTACGAAACTTTTCTTGCAATTTTTACAGAACCACCATATTTTAAATTATTCATATTATTTTTATTTGTATATTATATGAGCCGAAAAATCGAAAGGTTAAAACAACATCTATATCAAGACAATTGGATGCTTCCACATTAGCAATACTTCCTACGACATATGCATCTTGTTTAAAACATAATAATAAAATGTCACAATCAATGTCGGAACGCGAACCACTTTAACAAAATATCAATGACACCATAAATGTATGGATAGTTGGTTTGGGTAGGAGAACGCCGTTTCTATTCTCGGAACTATTAGCATGCAATCATCATAGCTTTCTCTAAACACTTCAACACCCACGCTCTACGGGTCAATGTTCTCTAGAATAACATAATTTAGTCTTGTTGAAAAAAATAAAATCCGAAGTGGAATTCAATTAGTACAAACACATAACATGCTCACAATATCCAAATTAAAAATGCTTTTGAAATGACAAAGAAAATCCAAGGAGTCAATCCTTGAAACGTTTGGTTTAATATATTTTCCATCATAAAGAAACGTTATTTAACATCATGGTACAGAAACTTTAAGAAATCACAAATTAATTGTTACATTGTTTTATCCCTGTTTTCTGGTCTTCCAAGGGCAAACGTTGCAACCTCCATTCAAATGCATAACATTTTGGTCATTGCTCTTTATCTAAATGGAGATTTCCAATCAACCTTAAATGAAAGATTATCAAAAAATCTGAAATGGGAAGCTGATATTGTAAATCATATATGCAAATACTATGTCATGGCTTCATATCTCTCTCTTGTATAACAATTTATTAAATTCAATACTCACATTGTGTTTTATTTCATAAATCTAGTAATGAGATCTAATTTATTTGTTTTCTTAGTAAGTTTGTCCACTTCTGTTATTTACATTCGAAAATAGTGTCCAGTCTGAACCAAGAACAGTTGTAATATATCAGTTTTTTTATAACTGTCTAGTACTTACAGTAATAATTTTTACAAATTTCTTTCTAATAAACAACAAAATGGATAACAGGAGAGGTCAACAATGACAACAAGGAATGACATACCAATCAATCAATGTTACCCAAAAAAACATAACTCCGGATAAAAAAAAACAATATAAATGCGCACAAATCACAAACGTAAACACAACAGAAAGTCAGGGTTGTCTGCCTTGGACACTGAACAGTGGTACAGACAACATTGTTTATTAAGCAAGTTCCTTTGAATTCTGGAATTCAAATAGAATAACCCAAATGTCAATTTGTTTAATTTTTCATGTTCATGAATTTAGGCACTTTCTATAAGTCTTTCAGTTTTTCTCAAAAATGTTAAAGATAAGTCCAGCATTGTAATTTTTCCACAGTAGGAATAAAGAAGTGAGTACTTATATCATCCTTTACCAGTTCCCATCTGATAACCTTAGGTGTGTGGTGCCTTTATATATGTTTTACACAGAATGTTCTAGTAATTTCATAAATGTCAAGAACTTTCCATCTAGAACATTCTGCATATTGACTCATCTAATTAATCAATGAACAACTTATTTATAGACAAATTACAAAATATGAAAACTAATTATAGCTTTAATCTATTCTAAATATTTCTAAATTATAATTACTGGAAAGTTTAGAAGCTCATCTAGAACAATAAGTTTATAAATAAATGAAAATATGCTTATTACACGATGTTTGGCACAGATTTTTCAATCATGATTGTGTGTGTCTAATCAGGGCAATACGCAAACACAAACGGGAGTTATTTAATCGAATCAAATTCCCCAAAGTTGTCAACATATTGCAAACGTTTCATAGGGTAAAATATTTGACATTTCAAAATCATCTTCTTATATGTCAAAATCATTGATTTTGAGCAGAAGGACCTATAACCTTTGACATGTTAAGACTGACAATTTGTTTAACTTTAAATATCAAACTTTAATTTTTCTAAATTGTGGGACCAATATGTGGCCTCTTTAATTATTATAGTTAGGACAGACTAGTAGTGAAAAGCATTGAAGCCTCCTAAATAAAATAATAGTCTCTAGATCCTCTAACACATTTTACCAGATCAATAACATCTAGGAGCTAATACGGTGTTCACGTAAGACACCTACAGGTTATGCGAAACTCTTTAAAATCATGTTGATTTCTTGTTCTAAAAATTCTAGAACTATTAATCGGCTAAACAAATTTAAAAAAAAACAACACTTTAACAGTTACAAATTAGTTACAAAAATGTCTACAGTACAACCAAAGGAAAGGGTAATTTCAAAATACAATGAGTTGAACTAGAAAAACAATTGTGTCGTAATTTGTTATCCACAAGTGGTATATGTAAGCGGAGGACTTCATACATGAATATTATAGTACGAAATTCAAATGACAGTGCGTGCACATAACAATGTGCGTCCACAATAAATTGGAACATTGTTTATGAAGCTCTGGACGATTGAAATACGTATAATAAATCTTTAATGAAAGCAAGTCAATATCAGTTGTTACAATGCAATTTCTAAGATCCATATAACAGTAATTACAAATTTAGTATGTGTACTCACAACGACAAGGGCTATAATGTTTTCCAATACCGTCTGCAAATCGTTTATCGGAATATAAATTTTATCTCAAATGAATCTTTAAAAAGCAAGTTAAAACTATAACATTATGTTTTGTTTCTAATAATTCGTAACTGATCATTTTTTTTTATTTTATGAGAGCTTATTGTCCATTTTGTGTGTTCAATTTATTTGTTCTCACGTAATTTACGAGTCAAAACAAACAAATATGACGTTGATGAATATGTAGAAGTTGTTTTTCAAAAGTACTAGAATACAATCGACTTTTAGAGCACATCTTTATTTGAAATTTACTGGACTACTCTGTAAAACAAAGGTTTTTCATCAAGAAATCAATTTCCGAGGTATCTGAGACACAAAAAACACTACAACTGTATTCAAAAGGGCATTATTGTCAAGCAGTATTACATTGCAACAATGTAAATTCATAAATATATGTTTCAACAATATATTAAGTTACATACAATGATATAACTATCAGACATCTTAAACATCAGAATTACGTACATGTACTATATTACTGAATGTATACAATGTGTTGAATATAAACCAGGATTTTTCCTGTCTAAAAATTAAGTGATCGATAAATTGGGCAAATTTTTCGGATCACTGAGATCCTTCATTAGTACGATCAAATATATATATATATATATATATATATATATATATATATATATATATATATATATATATATATATATATATATATATATATATATATATATATATATCGGTAAACCTCGCAATTCTACTTGTTTTTTCTAAAGATCGTGCAAATAAATTGTATATTTTCCGACAATATACACAAAAATATTTTCGGAAATTATCATTTGTTTTTAAATACACAAATTGCTTTAAAAAATAGGGATAATTATAAAGCTTTAACATATGGTATATGTCAGCACCTCAAAATAGCCTCCTTAATAACTTTGGACAGGCACATAAAATTGTGGAGTGGTTTATGAATTTCTTTTGCAAATGCACAGCATGTCCTTGGCTGTTTGTCGGAAGGATTTTACAGAAAAGCTATAAATAAGTACTAGTGGCGAGAATAATAAATGGGCACTTTGTGCAATGATTTCTATACTTCTTTCATACATGTATGTATTACTGAAATTAAAATATTCCACGTTTGAAACCAAAGAGGGTACACCTAAAATCGTAATTGGCATAATCAGAAAAGTGTGTATACCAGCCATAATTAGGTTAGAAACTAGAAACTGTAACTGATTGTCCTGTTCTTCCGAACGTGTATTTTGTCGTCTCCATTTCATTAACATATAATATTTTGCAGCAACAGCAGCGTCAAGTATTACCATAACGATAAATATTAAAAAAGATAAACCTGTTCTTGCATACACCCATATGTTGATTACATCTTCTGTTGATCTCAGGTTTACAAAATAACAAGCTTCAACTATTTTGTCTTTGGTGACCGCAGATTTAAATTTTGTCTTTTCAGGTATAACAACAATAAAGCTTACCGATTCAAGCAAGATTACCAATATGCTCAGAAACAAAATAATCGGTCTCCATATCCATGCTCGTAAGATTTTTTTCGCCAAGATGGGAAAAAAGACGATAAAAAATCTTTCCAATTCCATCGTAACAATGCAAAGCGATTTCAAATGAGGGACACATTTCAAAATGAACATTATAGTGTAGAACCACAAATCACAAGACATGTGATCAAGATATTCCGTTGTGTTATCAATGAAAAATAACTTCAGTAGTACAGGAATGAATATTACAGATGTTGTGACGTCGATACCTACTATAAAAAGAAGATATATTCTACTTGCTAGTCCTTGCTTCTGTTTGAAACGAACAATGAAAGATACAACGGCGGATAACAAACAAACAAACAAAACCGGAAATACAAAATACTTGTAAGCTAATGACAAACTATCGGGATATATACGATCTATCTTTAGCAGTCTTTTCTCAAAAAGCTTTGCCAGTTGTAATGAAGTTTGTTTCAATATGTCCCGGTACGTTAAATTTGACATCCTACTTGTGTATTATTTTAACAAAACAGTTGCTCAAATATCTATATTGCTTTAGATGTAGATCTTGAATTTTCTTGTCTCACAAATATAATGTCATATAAAGCTGCTATAGTAAGTTGCAATAACCGATCGGTTTAATGTTTCGCAAACACTCTTGAGACAAGTAGTATCAGGTTATTCTTTTGTAAATAGTACTGCTGCTATCTGAAACACCTGACTTTCTTAAGTATTTGTATTAAAATGAAACTCCTACCCGTCAGCTTGAATATAATTTACACGATTTTTCTTCTTTTTTTTTATGTGAACCATAATCGATAACAAACCAATCGGACATTTCGGTGTTGGAACAATGTGATTCTTGAAACTTATTATGTTTATCAATTGGCATCTTTTCCTTCATTGATATTGATTTATTCTATTTAATGATTAATAATTATTGTTCTAAACAAGATCTATGAGTTTCAAGAAATGGAAACGTTTCATTTGTGACTGTAGGCAGGTATAAATTGTAATCTAAATTCGTGGTTGCAGTGCAAGGAAAGAGCGGCGAGAACTTTTTTTTTCGAAAGGGAGGTAAAAACATATACTGCCTTCCACAAAGTATTATTAACGAAATTTATGAAAAACTTCAAAAGAAAAATAAATCTTATGTGGCAAGGCGATGCTTGGGTCTGGAGTAAAATCTCATCGATTGACACAATATATATATATATATATATATATATATATATATATATATATATATATATAGTATTGTAAAAACTATCGACACTGACTTATATATATATATAGTATTGTAAAAACTATCGACACTGACGAAGGCTATTTGTTAAGCCGAAATATTTGTCAACACCATTTTATAACATCATCTTCGTATATTACCATCTTATATTAGTACCGTTGTGCAAATCTTTAGACTTATAAATATATATATATATATATATATATATATATATATATAAGAATATATATACACAAACGTTGACAAAGGCTTTTGATTCGGGGCGGACAACAGAAATGTGTACTAATGAAAAGATATTCAACAAAACCCAAAATATGTCTGAAATAGAAATTCCAAAATTAATTCGAAGAAACAGACAGAGGCTTCCTGCCCTAGACAGGCACATACATGTGTGGCATTCTTTAAGGTATTCCGAGCATAAAGTGTGCCGCAATATCCTTTTCTACATTGAAGAAACAATAAAATTAAAACAGGAAAGGTCAATAATAAAATGCTAATCAACCAAGGTTTTCAAATCGACATCATGGCAGACAAAATAAAAGAGCACAAAACACAAACATTGAAACAACCGAGAACTATGGTAATCAGACTTGGAATAGACACTAATCCTTGTTGGGGGTCCACCATCTAGAATTGTTTGAATTAGTTGGACGGTGCATAATTGATAAAGAAGGGTTAAAATGTATTAATTTTAACAGTTAATGTAGCTAAGAATCTCAAGTGTGCCAATGCAATACTGTCCGTTTATTAAACAAATATATTTATAAAGAAATAACATCCCCAAATATTGTCTAATAGAATCAGATGTAGGGTCAGAGTAGTCTGACTTGGCTACCAAACAACCCCCCTCCACTCTTTATTTATCCTGATTATCAAGTGTATAAAACACACTATAAAAACTAATAAAGTATGCTTCGCAACAAGATGACCACTACTTAGAAATGATGAAATTGGTTGAACGGTGCATAATTTAAATATGCTAATTTGATCTGTTTAACTAGCGAAGTCTCTCATCGCTGCTGGTCGGGTAGTGTCCACCTATACAACGAAATAGTCAGAAATAACACCCCCAAATTATGGTTGATGGTACATGTATCTCGTCTTAGATGGTTGCATGTAGTTACGATATTACAATAGAAACTAGGATGTGATAACCCGTCAGTGACACATGGTGTTTTTTCCACTACAAACTAACAAGAGTCTCAATTAACTCAATTTTGTCTGAACTGGACTGACAAATTACTCGACATTCTTAGTTAAAACATGTTTTAAAAAGTCTCGACCTGTGTCTTATGTGTCTCAACTGTGTCTTGATTTCATTAGATGTCTCGACTGTCTTCAGATTTTCATTTTTCATTTGTTGATTATAAGTAAATCTCACCATCAAAAAAACAAAAAAGATATCTATAAACTGAAAACCGCACGCAAAATATATTCTGCCTTAAAAAAATATGTTAAAAGAAATGCTTTACGTTACCAGATATGTACATATTGTGTAACCATCGTGAGTTTTATTAAGGATGAATAATTGTTTATCGTCCAGTGACAACCATTAGGTGCATACCAGGACGAGTTCTTAACATAATAGAAGGTAACTGTATTCTTTTGTGATTTGTAATTATTAGCTCCCCTATTTGAGTTGTGAAAAATTAAAAGACATCATTCTTCTGGATTTGACCAAAGATTTCATTGCAATTGAACAATTCATTATGTAACCCAGGAACTTTTAATATCAAACTAAAGAGAGACACTGTATCATAATCTGTTCGTTTAAATTATTATCTACAACAACAGCCTATGGGAAATAATTATTACATCAGTTGTTGTATTTTTCACTTTTTAATGATTTCGTAATCCTAATTCATGTGAGGAGTATTTCCAATGACATATCATACATTGTTAGAAAGTACAAACAGAAAACTGATCACATATACCTAACATATTGAGTTTTATTAAAAATAAATCACCCAAGAAGTATTTTATTGTCACGTTTATGGAAGAAATATTTTTTCGTGACAATTGGTTTTTTCACTCGGGTTTAAAGAGATTGTTCTCGTATCCTGACGTGTTAATAACATTTTTTGTTGTCAAATCGTGTTTTCTTACTTTTATTACAAGTAGTCAGTAAACTATAAACGATGTGACCGAAATAGTCCCTGTCTTGATATTCTACATACAACAGATAACTCCCATATAACGTTTTTGATGTACTCTATTTGTTAAAATTACTAATTTAAATACAGTTGTTGAGTATTTTGTTCAATTATCTCACATCAATCAACGCGATTTCGAATTTAAATTTTACATGCATGATTATTTAGTTTTTATAAGAGTAAGTCTATAGGGTTCAGCTATCTGGGTTTTACTAATAGCCGAAAAAACCAAAGAAGAAGCAGAAAAATATTCGTAACGAGTTGCAAACATGATTTTAACTGGGCAACCGATCAGTTCAAATAAGCTTGTCTTGAAGTTACAGTTTTACAAAAACGTTAACGTCGTAATGAGGAGATATATAATAAAATTTAAAAGTTTAATTTTCTAATAACTTACTTTCCTTTTCTTGACGGAGAAATGCCACTGGTACCATTGTGTGTTGTGGAAATTGCACACCCTATACGTTTTGCAAGGATTTGCTTTCGAATTAAAGATTGTAATAAGTGAATGCAAGAAAATTTCTATTACAAGATACTTTTAGTTTTTTTTATATATATTGTATACTAACTCTCAACACCCTTTAGATAAAATCCCTATTCAAGAAAAGCACTTATCATGAATGTGGTTTACACTCTTGTTATATTGTAATATCGGGAATAAATATAAACAAACTTCTTACAAAAAATCCACAGAACCTCGGGAGTTACTTAATGTATTTTCACACTGAGAGCTGTATGTTTTATTGAATTCTATAAAAGTTCTCGTTCTCCCAATGATTTAAGGATTCAAATATATACTGGCTATTTATTCATAAATATTTCAGATTTTTATTTAACCCCATGACAAGATTTTATTAATTCCTTTATGGTAGTATTATTTCTCTTTCTGTTAACCGAGCGGCGGTATTCGACAAGCAGCCATGAATGCCTCAGCTAGTTTTACACTTAAAATGTGTACATTTTGACCCCCCCCCCTTTCCAAATTACGATGAATATCGCTTGCATCTGTTTATACTTATCCAAGTACCCTTTAGATGATAAACTACATGGTTCTTAAAACGAATGAGAAAGACGTCAATGCAACAGTAAGAGATACAAATAGTGACAAAGGCTTTAATTTTACTATGCGACGGCTTTTGATCATAGAAATGTATTCTTTTGGCCTTCTAATTATGATTTTGCCTGAAAAGATCGGTTACGATCAGATAACTTATAGGCCCAGACTTAATTTATTATTATAATTTCTGCGATGTAGATTATCTATTTTAGTTTACAAAATAACAAAAATCAATCTATACCTAAAGAAGGGGGAAAATCTTCGGATGAAAAGCACCAATACTGGCAATTTGAATTACGCTTATGGAGAAACGTCCACCTAGGGTAGAAAACAGTCGAATATTTTATCAACAATAATATTTTTAACATAGATTTATTATACCATAACCATCTATTATTTTCTGGGTTTTTGTAGTTCAAAATATCCAAGGCAGAAACAATCGCAATCAATTTTGTAAGTCAGATAAATTTTTTATTCATTCGATATGTATATATGATTTAAACTTTTTATTGTATTTTTCCCCCAAATTTATTATTTTATTCTGCAACTGGCCAATTTCTAGCCACAAAAAGTGTGTCTTATATATTTTTCGATGGTCTGTTAGCATAATATCAATTCCTAGAACCCTTGTCTTTCTTTTCAATAAAAGTATTTATTGTGTTCTGGTTCATACTGATAATGACGTCATATTTCACCTGAATTCTGGGATAAAAATAATCTTCTTAAAACGGGCTAGAAATGTGCTATTTTTATTACTTTTTCTCATAAAATATAACAATTTATCGTTGACTGTATATAACTTTTTATGTGACATTACAGTACACAACCTTGGAATTTTACCTATAACGTCGTGCAATATGACGGTTTTGCATGTTGTGACGTTGATATTAAGGAAATTAAATCTTTTCCACCGATTTTTGAAATATTTTGTGTTGTTGGATCAAGAAAAATAAATGTATGTGTACTTTGTCTCTTAATACAAAATGCATTCGAACTCGGGTCGAAACGAGTGAGAAAAGCTCGGCAAGTCTTGCCGAGTTTCTTAGCCTTGTCCGAATAAATTTTATATTCCGAGACAATGTGGACATTCTATATTTATTTGAATTCTGCTCCGAAATAGATAAATCTCATAGCCTCGTATGTCTTCCTCCCAAAATTATGTCTGCTTAAAAGGTACATATATTGTAGGCTATATTAATTCCAGGAGATATCTGATGCTGAATCATATTTTTCTACCTTTTTTATATCAAATATTAGAGCCTGTCTTTTCTTAAATTCACAATTTTCATTTGGTGAGTATAAATAATACTCACCATCAAAGAAACAAAAAAGATCTTTATAATCTGAAAACTGCATGAAAAAAAGTATTCTCCTTAAAAAATATGTTTTAAAAAGTTCTATGGTACCAAATATGTACATGTTTTGTATCTATCATGAGTGTTATTAAGGAACGTAACTGAATTCTGTTGTGAGTTTATTAGTTCACCTTTTTGAGTTGTGAAAAATAAATGGATAAAGAAAGTAAATGTATGTGTACTTTGTCTCTTAATACACAATGTATTCGAACTCGGAACTAAACGAGTGAGTTTCAGCCTTGTCCGAATAAATTTTATATTCCGAGACAATGTACAACATTCTATATTCATTTGAGTTCTGCTCCGAAATAGACAAACCTCGTAACCTTGTATTTTTTCCTCTTTCTAAGGCTCATAAAATAAAAATTACTTTTGCACAAAAGGTACATATATTGTAGGCTATATTAATTCAGAAGATATCTAATCCTGAATAACTTTTTTGTACCTTTTTTATATCAAATATTGGAGCCTGTCTTATCTTAAATTCTCATTTTTCATTTGGTGAGTATAAATAATACTCACTATCAAAGAAACGAAAAAGATGTCTATAATCTGAAAACCGCATGAAACAAAATATTCTACTTAAAAAAATATGTTAACAAACGTTCTATGGTACCAATGGTACAACAACAACCCTAATTTTGAAACAATATTTACATATTTCACCACAAACCTTTATGTAGAGAGATTACTAATTTCACTGTTTTATTGCAATAATATACATTATATTGGGACATTTGTGAAAGAAACATGTTTTAGTAAATATTAACAAAACATTGGAGGAATTCGATGTTGATGTATATTTTGTAAGTGGGGCGGGGGCTTTTTTGGTGACATCTTTTAATACAAGTGTGACATATTTAATTTTAGCAGAATCAATTTTCGTTCGTATATCATTTTTATATACTTCAAATTTGTTTCTTTTCGGATACAGAAAAGGGAAAACTATTTCAATCCTCCCAAATCAAAACAAAAACCACTTATAGTAGAGGTAGAGTAAATTGATAGTGCTTTCATCTTTAAAGCATATGTATTATTAAAGTTATCTTGGAGTGGTTTAAATTGTTTTGTTACATGTATTCCATAAGGCGAAACTTCATTTAATGGCACTTTTAAAGGTTAAAAGAGTATTTTTAAAATTTCAATAATTTTCTACATTTTTTCTTTGGGTGCAATTTTCCTCATTTATTACTTTTGTGGATTAAGGAAATGTTCAGTGTTTATTCGGGATATACAATTTTAGAGATATGTTAGAAGGTATTTTTTTATTATTGGATATACATGATACATGTAGCATTGTCTGGATTATTACATTTCAAAAGGTAAAAAAGGTGTGTAAGTCTCTACCTTTTCTGTACGAATTACTGGAGCATAGAATGTAGGTCCTTGATACCTTTGGTAAGATGATGACAGGCCATAGATGCATACATGCACTGTTACATGTACATGACTATAAATGGAGTAAAGCTGTTCAAAGTAACTAGAAGGAAAACCTAAACACAAATGTCATCTAAATCATTGATGCATTAGAATAGAATGCACACAACAGTTTTCTTCAGTTTTTCATATGTTGTCATGAATTGATGTCTATGGTCAACAACCTGGTAGCTTAGAGGTTGTGTGTATCATGTACCCCTATAAAACCATATATCGAATTTTTGTCAAGCTATTCAACTATATCACATTTATTTGTGATGACTTGATAAATTTTCAGCTTCAACATACAGAAAAGTAAATAATAAAATGCTAAGCAACTAAGGTCTTCAAATCGACATCACGTAAGACAAATAGAGCACAGAACACAAAGACAGAAACAATACAGAGTTAGGGTAGTCAGATTTGGAATAGACACTAATCATTGTTGGTGTGTCCACTAACTAGAATTGTTTGAATTAGTTGGACGGTGCATAATTGATAATGAAGGGTTAAAATGTATTAGTTTTAACTGTTAATGTAGCTTAGAGTGTCAAGTGTGCAAATGCAATACTATTCGTTTATTAAACAAGTATATTTAGTCAGAAATAACATCCCCAAATATTGTCTTATAGAATCAAAGGTAGAGTCAGAGTAGTCTGACTTGGCTACCAAACAACCCCTTCAACCCTTTATTTATCCTGATTATCAAGTGTATAAAACACACTATAAAAACTAATAAAGTATGCTTCGGAACAAGATGATCACTTTTTCAGAAATGATGAAAATGGTTGGACGGTGCATAATTTAGATAAAATAGTCTAATATTCTAATCTGATCTGTTTAACTAGCTAAGTCTCTCATCGCTGCTGGTCTGGTACTGTCCACCTATACAACAAAATAGTCAGAATAACCCCCAAATGTTGGTTGATGGTACATGTATCTGGTCTTAGATGTTTGCATGTAGTCACGATATTACAATAGAAACTAGAATGTGATAACCCGTTAGTGATACTTGGTTTTGTTTCACTACAAACTAACAAGAGTCTTAATTAACCAGTTTTTTTTCTGAATTGGACTGAAAAATTCCTCGACATTCTTAGTTTGGCTAAAAAATGTTTTAAAAAGTCTCGATCTGTGTCTTAAGTGTCTCAGCCGTGTCTTAATTTCATTAGATGTCTCAATTTTCTAAATCGTATACACCCTCGAAGGCTCTATATATGCCCAGGAACATAGGAAAAACAGCAAAAGGCTGACCTGGCATATCCTAATTTTGCCTGTGCAAATAATTCTTTATGGCACAACTCACAAGTTTTGTGGATAGAACTGTGCCTGTTGGTGCTGGTAAGTTATGTACATTATCACTGATTATTTATAACCACATACTTGATTTCATGATTATTGATACACATAATATATAGTAAAAGCACTTGGTGACATCACTTCCAAATATCCATTTTTTTTTTACAAAACTTATGTGGTTTAAAAGAGTTCATGTACAACATGGTTCATATAATGGAAGTATACAAAAATTTAAAAATGATTTTGCCTAGTCATCATTTCAAAATATTTTTCACTTATGTTGCAGATTTTTATTTTATCAAAACATGATTTAAAAGTTTTGTCACAAGAAATATTGCTAAGAATAACATATCTCACCAATAAAAAATTGCATTTTGCTATATTGGCAAAGCACAGTGCGGTTTTATATAAATATGTTACTGGTAATTAAAGCGTGTCAAATTATTTTACAGGATGATAATTGTTCTGGATACCCATTTTAAACGACAGGAGTTATACATAAAGGAAACTGTGACTTATGAGAGGAAATCCATGTTTTCAGTAAACAACCATCTGCAGAAACAATAAAACAAAATCATGAAATCATGGGATGACAAATGTAATTCAATGAATTCAGAACTTAGTAGTTTTCAGTGATTAGAATTGTATTGCAAAGGAAGTTTTGGGTTTAGAAGGACCAAAATTAGCTGTTAGATTTTCAAAGAAAGACAAAGAATTTTGTGGCCTCACAAACTAGAGAAATGCAGATGGAGTAAAAATGTTTGGAACTAATAAATAGATTAAGCTTTCAACCAATCAAACTGTCGTGATAAAACCAAAAGAAATGTGCGATAGAATTTCCATTTCAGTTGAAGAATAAAACATACATTTGTATCAAATAATTTGTTTGAAGATCTGGATCAAATTATTTGTTATCAAATAAAATATCTGTTTTTTTTTAAATCCTACAATGTACATGTATATGATGTTGTCTCACTGATGCTTTCCAATATAATGTCATCATTATATTTTTGGCTAAATGTAGGTTGAACTTAGCACAAACTCAGCTTATTATTGTCCCCTGATGCCTCGTCGAAGGGGACTATAGAAATGGGTGTCCTCTGTCCGTCTGTGTGTCCAAAATTAGTTGATAACATGAGAATGAAGTCAGATTGAAGCCATGTCTAGTGTGTGAGAGTATCTTATAAATATCTAGGTCAAGTTTGATACTAGAGTTATGCCCCTTTTTTATTTCAGAATTACTAAAATTGTGAATGAAAAGTCAGATAGAAGCTAGCCTAGTATGTGAGTTTATCTTATAAATATCTAATTCAGGTTGAAACTAGAGATATTCCCTTTTGTACCTCAAAGTTGCTAAAATTTTGGTTTCCAGATGATAACTTGTGAACACATAGTCAGATGTAAAGTAGTTTTGGTATGTTTATGTATCTCATGGATATCTAGGTCAAGTTTAATAATGACGATTCTTATCTCCCCCTTTTTTTACTTCAAAATTGCTATTTTTTTTTATTTCCAGAATGATAATTTGTGAACAAAATGTCAGATTGAAACTAGGTTTGGTATCTAAAAGTATCGAATGAAAATCTGTGTTAAGTTCGATAATGACGATTTCTTGACAATTCTTACCAGAGTTACACCCCTTTTTGTACTTCAACATTTCCAATTTTTTTTGTAACATCAGATGATACATGTAACTTGTGAATTTAAAGTCAGATTTAAACTAGGATTGGTATGTATCTTATGAAATTTTAGGACAACTTTGATAATGACGATTTTCGACTAATCTCATCAGAGTAACTGTTTGCTTATCTCTGTCAAAAGGTTTGTGAGCACGAATTCTTCAACATCTTACATTGGATTGAAATGAAACTTGACACATTTAATAATCATGATGTGAACATGTACATATAGTTTTCTTGTGACAATCCACAAATTTTTCCGAGAGTTATGGCCCTTAATGACTTGCAAAATTTGGTTCAATATCGGGTATATGGTTTGTGAGTGCGAATTCTTCGATACCTTACTTGGGATTGGAATAAAAATTGACACATTTAATTATCATGAATTATTAAGATGTGCATATTATTTTCTTATGATGTTCCACAAATGTTTCCAAGAGTAATTTCCCTTAATGATTTAGAAAATTCAGTTCAATATGTGGTATATGGTTTATGAGCACAGTTTTTTAAGCACTTTCTGCCGGATTGGAATTAAAGTTTGAACACTTGATTTTCATCATGTAAACATGGTATAGTGGTTTCCCCAGAAATTTCTAAAGCATGTTTGAATTGACAAATGGGGACACTTCATGCATGCAATTGCCTTAACAGGGGGCAATCATTTCTCTACATGGGGACACCTTGATATTTTGTATTTATCAGATGAACCATATTTAAGGCTACACACACTTGTTTCCACCCAGTAGGATATTTGGATGTAATAGATTTGACATACATGTAATTACGTTATTGAATAACAAACATTTGAAAATTAATTACATTTATGTGTTTAAATATTGAATATTAGGGCACTTTTTACAATTTTCGTTGAGGACAGAATGGCAGTATTAGTTGAAGGCATGGTTGGGGCATGATGCTAAAAATGGCTAAGGAAACCACTATGGTAAATATGAACATATCATTTTTTGTGAGGATTGACAAATATTCCGAGATATGGCTATTTTGACTTTTACAAATTCAGTACAATAAAGGATAAACAGATTTATCATTTGGCATGAATAGAACTATCAAGCAGCAAAAAGAAGGAGACATATGTTTTAGGTTTCTAAAATAAACTACTCCTAGCTCAAAGTAGTTTCAAAATTAAAACTTGCGACATTACCCTGGCGTCGGGGGACCAATGTCCAATGACCTTTTATAGTATGTTGAATAGCAGATGGGGAAACGTAATTTGTTAAATCAACTCCTACTGCAGCTTTCAACACAGATCTTGGAAACTTAAACGTAGACGAATGTTTATAAACATAAAAAGTGACAATAATAAAGAAGTATGATGCTACAAATGTATATAAGATTATTTTCATGTTGTGAGACGACCATTCTTTGCCAGAATTTTCAAGAAAGGGTAAAAATTTTGTGTAATCAACACCTCCTACTACTTTTAACCAAGATCTCTTGGAAACATTGTATAATTTACATGGATATACTGAAGATGTGCATGACTGAGTCTTTCCATCTGTCTGAATTGGTTTCCTCACTCTACAAATTATTTGAAACTTATACGCAATGCTTCTTACCACAGTAATCTCATCAAGTTCACATTTTTTATCCTGCCTTTTTTAACACTTCAGAGTTATGCCCCTTTATTAATTCAGACTCCTGGGAGCCTCTAGTTCAAATAATAGATTATGGAACATTAATATTCTTAATATAATGATATCTCTATAGAAGTAAAAAAACATATTAAATAAGATGGTCAAAGTTTTTTCAGATGAAAATACAAATGTTCAATATTAAACTTTGTTCATTAGAGTTATCTAGTTCAGCTTGTTTTACCTAAAACCTTTATTTCCTGGATTAATTGATACATAATTAATTGTTCACCATTTGGGGTTTTTACTGTGTCATTTTTAATCTTTAATGTAATATAGAAACTGCAACATTTAAAAAAAATATTTTTGGACATTTTGAGACTTTCATTACACATTTAGAAAATTGAGACCCCACCATTTTTTTTCTTTGAAGCTACATTAATACTTAGTCCTTTTGAAACCATAAAGATTGCCTTGGAAAAAGTAGTGTATTAGGATCTGTATGCATTTTGAGAAATGCAGTTTTTATGAAAATTCAAATGTAAAAAATGTCAAATAATCTCCCTGTTATCTTATGGTCAAATAATAGATTATGGAATATTAATATGTTTAATATAATGATATCTCGATAGAAGATAAATCATATTCAATAAGATTGTCAAAGTTTTTTCAGGCAAGAAACCTGAATATTTGAAAACAAAACATATTAAACTTGTTCATCTCCCTTCTGAAAATACATTTTTTATCATCTAGTTCAGCTTGTTTTACCTAAAACCTTTATTTCCTGGATTAATTCATATATAGTTATCTTTACATCATTTGGAGGTGTTTCCTGTGTCATTTTTATTCTGTAATGTAATATACTAACTTCAAGATTTTTTAAAAAAATGTATATTTTTGGACATTGTGAGACTTTCATTACACCTTTAGAAAATTGAGTCCCCACCATTTTTTTTCTTTGAATTCACATGTCCTTTTGACACAATACAGATTGTCTTGGAAAAATTAGTGTATTAGACTTTGTGTGCATTTTGAAAAATGTGATTTTTATGAAAATTCAAATGTTAAAAATATATCGAATTATCTTCCCTTGTTACCCTATGGTTAGTGTATTAGCAGTTACTGTCAATGATAAAAATTAATGTAGCATATCCATACTTTACAATAATAAATAGAGAAATATAATATTGCTTTCTTCCTTCATTGTTTAATGCTATCAAAAATTGGTATATTTTACTGTAAATTCAAACTCTGAACATGAAAACTGGTTCCCGGCAGATATTGTCCTTCTCACAGTGTAGTACCAGAAAAAATATTTTTACTGAAAGCTAGTCTTCCCATAATATATCAAAATACCAATTAGTACCCTCCTTGTGGACCATTTTGCATGCTTTTCTCGTAGACTGGATGTTAAATGATTTCTTAATCCTAATTCATGTGAGGGGTATTTCCAATCACATATACATTGTTAGAAAGTAAAAACAAAAACTTTATCAAATGTACTTAACATACTTCGTTTTATTAAACATAAATAAACCACATAAAAACCCAAGAAGTTTTTCATTGTCACGTTTATGGAAGAAATATTTTGTTCGTGACAATGGGTTTTTTCACTCGGGTTTAAAGAGATTTTTCTCGTATCCTGACGTGTTATTAACATTTTTAGTTGTCAAGTCGTGTTTTCTTACTTTTATTACATGTAGTCAGTAGACTATAAACGATGTGACCGAAATAGTCCCTGTCTTGATATTCTACATACAACAGATAACTCGCATATAACGTTTGTGATGTACTCTATTTGTTAAAATTACTAATTTAAATACAATTGTTGAGTATTTTGTTCGATTATCTCACATCAATCAACGCGATCTCGAATTTAAATTTCACATGCATGATTATTTAGTTTTTATAAGAGTAAGTCTATAGGGTTCAGCTATCCGGGTTTTACTAAAAGCCGAAAGAACCAAAGAAGAAACATTAAAAATATTTGTAACGACTTGGAAACATGATTTTAACTGTGCAACCGATCCGTTCAAATGAGCTTTTCTTGAAGTTACAGTGTTGCAAAAACGTTAACGTCGTAGTAGAATATGGGGAGATATATAATAAAATTTAAGAGTTTAATTTTCCAATTACTTACTTTCCTTTTCTTGACGAAGAAATGTCAATGGTACCATTGTGTGTTGTGTAAATTGCACACCTTGTACGATTTGCACGGATTTGCTTTCGAAATGACGATTGTAACAAGTGAATGCAGTAAAGTTCTATTACAAGCTAATTAATGTTTTTTTTTATATACTAACTCTCAAGACCCTTTAGATAAAAACCCTGATTCAAGAAAAACACTTATCATGAACGGGTTTTATACTCTAATTTATATTATAATATCGTGAATAAATATAAAATTATTACCAAAAATCCACAAAACCTCGGAAGATACTTAATGTATTTTCATACTGAGAGCTGCATATACGAAATTTTCTGTAATTCTAGAAAACTTCTCGTTCTCCCAATGATTTAGGGATTCAAATATATATTGGCTATTCATGAATATTGCTGTTTTCTATTGAACCCCATGACGAGATTTTATTAAGTCCTTAATGGGGGTGTTATTTCAGTTTCTGTTAATGGAGCGACGGTATCGACAAGCAACCATGCAAGCCTCAGCTAGTTATATACATAAAACGTGTACATTTTGACCCCGCTTTCTAAATTATGACGAATATCACTAGCATCTGTTTATACTTGTCAAAGTACTCTTTAGATGGAAAACTACCTCGTTCTTAAAACGTATGATAAAGACGTCAATGCAACAGTAAGAAATGGTCAATTTCAATAGTGACAAAGGCTTTAATTTTCATATGCAACCGCTTTTGATCACAGATATGGATTATTTTCGCCCTCTAATTATGATTTTGCCTGACAAGATCGGTAAAGGTCAGATAACCAATATGCCCAAACTAAATTCATTATTATAATGTCCATGCTGTGGATTATCTATTCTAGTTTACAAAATAACTTTGTCAATCTATAGCTAAAGAAGGGGGTCTTTGGAATGAACAGCACAATTACTGACAATTTGAATTACGCTTATGTAGAAATGTCCAGCATAGGTAGAAAACAGACGAATATTTTATCAATCATTATATTTCTAACATAGATTTATTATACCATAACCCTCCATCATTGTCTGGGTTTTTGTTATTCAAGATACCCAAGGCAGAAACAATCGGATTCAATTTTGTAAATCAGACAAATCTTTTATTCGTTATATGTATATATGATTTAAAGTTTTTATTATATTTTTCCACAAATATATTATTTTATTCTGCAACTGGCCAATTTCTTGCTACATAAAGGGTGTCTTATATCATTTCGATGGTCTGTTAGCATAATATCAATTCCTAGTACCCTTATCTTTGTTTTCAATGAAAGTATGTATTGTGTTCTGGTTCATAGTGATTATAACATCATAAATTCAACTGAATTCTAGGATAAAAATCATCTTCTTAAAACTGGCTAGAAATGTGCTATTGTTATTACTTTTTCACGTAAAAGATAACAATTTATCGTTAAATGTATATAACTTTTTATGTGACGTTACAGTACACAACCTTGTAATTTTACTTATAACGTCGTGAAATGCGACGGTTTTGCATGTTTTGACGTTTAAATTAAGGAAATTAAATGTTTTCCGCCGATTTTTGACATATTGTGTGTTGCTGCATAAAGAAAAGAAATGTATGTGTATTTTGTCTCTTAATATAAAATGTATCCGAACTCCGGACAAAACGAGTGAGAAAAGCTCGGCAAGTCTTGCCGAGTTTCAGCCTTGTCCGAATAAATTTTATATTCCGAGACAATCCACACACTCTATATTTATTTGAATTCTGCTCCGAAATAGATAAACTTCGTATTTCTTCCTCTTCTAAGGCTCATAAAATAAATTTTATTTTTGCTTAAAAGGTACATATATTGTAGGCTATATTAATTCCAGGAGATACCATCAAAGAAACAAAAAAGATCTCTATAATCTGAAAAGCGCATGAAAAATATATTCTAGTTAAAAAAATATGTTACAAAAGTTCTATGGTACCAAATATGTATATGTTTTGTAACTATCATGAGTGTTATTAAGGAACGCAACTGCATTCTGTTGTGAATTTATTAGCTCCCATTTTTGCGTTGTGAAACATGAAAAGACAATATTCTTCTGGATTTGACCAAACATTTCATTGCAATTGAACAATTGACTATGTACAGTAACCCAGGAACATTTAATATCATTGTATAGAGAGACGCTTCTGAATATCTTTTCATTTAAATTACTATCTACAAACAAGAGCCTATTGCAAATTGTAATTACATCAGATGTTGTATTCTTTACTTACTAGATTTCATATCCTAATTCATTCAACCAAAAAAGTATACAATAATTTGAACTGATCATATTTCATTAAAAAGATGAATTTATAATTAGTACTAAACATATTGAGTTTTATTAAATATAAATCAACCACATAAAAATCCTAGAAGTTTTTTATTGTCACGTTTATGGAAAATATATCATTTGTTCGTGACAATGGGTTTTTCACTCGGTTTAAAAGAGATTTTTCTCGTTCCCTGACGTTTTATTAACATTTTTTATTGTCAATCGTGTTTTTCCTACTTTTATTACAAGCAGTCAGTAGACTATAAACGATGTGACGGTATTCGACAAGCAGCTATGAAAGCCTTGGCTCGTTTTACAGTTACAATGAGTAAATTTTGACCCGCTGCCTAAATTATGCACAATGTAAATTTCTGGTTAGCGCTCGCCTTTTTGGTAATAATAATCATTGTTATTTTTCATATGGATTTCATATCAATTTTAATGAAGCTACCTAGAAAAAACATTCTCCGATTAATTTGTTCTTTTTTCACACAGCATCTCTGAGATGTCTTTTGCGAATTATATCAGTATCATAGTTACTTTTTGATAATATAAGGGGGATAACCTCTGTCTAAAAAAACCCATGAAGGAAAAATAATAATTGGTACTCTAAAACACGAAATTGGGGACAAAATGTTTACTTTGCACAATATTTTTGACATTTTGCAAGATAATTATCACAAACATTCCGAGAGGGGACAAACTAACTATTTAACTGGATATGCACGGATAACCTGTAAATACAATTGTTTATTTTTTTCACATAGAAACACCGAGATATCTTTTTTTTACATATTTATCAACCATGAACAATCGAGTAATTTACTCCCCCTTCCCTGGTAAGAATATTAAGTTTTTTCCATATGAAAACATACAGTAATTTTCAGTATTTTGTTTTTGTTGTTTTCAGATATAAATTGTGATAGCATTTTTTTTTATGAATATGACCACTTTATATGCCTATGAGTGAGATAATTCAACATTTGTCACTAAAACAATTTCACTGTTTATTGGAATAATACACATTATATTGTGACATGTGTGAAAGAAACATGTTTTAGTAAATATTATCAAAACATTGTAGGAATTCAATGTTCATGTATAATTTGGAAGTAGGGGGAGGACATTTTTCAGTGACATCATCTTTTAATACAAGTGTGACATATTTAAGTTTAGCAGACTCAATATTCATTCGTATATCATTTTTTTACATACTTCAAATGTGTTTCTTTTTGGATAAAGAAAAGGGAAAACTATTTCAACCCTCCCAAATCAAAACAAAAACCACTTATAATGCCAGGTAGATTTAATTGTATAGTGCTTTCATCTTTAAAGCATATATGTATTATTAAAGTTATCTTGTAGTGGTTTAAATTATGTTACATGTATTCCATAAGGCGAAACTTCATTTAATGGCACTTTTAAAGTTTAATGAGTGTATTTTTAAAAGTTCAATAATTTTCTACATTTTTTCTTTGGGTGCAATTTTCCTCATTTATTACTTTTGTGGATAAAGAAAATGTTCAGTGTTTATTCGGGATATACAATTTTAGAGATATGTTAGAAGGTAATTTTTTATTATTGGATATACATGATACAATGTACATGTACCATTGTCTGGATTATTACATTTCAAAAATTACAAAAGGTGTGTAGGTCTCTACCTTTTCTGTACGAATTACTGGAGCACACAATGTAGGTCCTTGTTATTTTTGGCTAGATGATGACAGGCCATAGATGAATACTTGCACTGTTACATGTACATGACTATAAATGGAGTAAAGCTGTTCAAAGTAACTAGAAGGAAAACATAAACACAACTTTCATCCAAATCATTGATGCAATAGAATAGAATGCACAACAGTATTCTTCAGTTTTTCATATGTTTTCATGAATTGATGGTCTATGGTCAACAACCTGGTAGCTGACAAGTTGTGTGGATCATATACCCCTATAAAACCATATATCGAATTTTTGTCAAGCTTTTCCACTATATAACATTTATTTGTAATGACTTGATCAATTTTCAGATGCAACATACAGCAAAGTGACAACATATTGTGCTCCCCTTACCAATATTACAAATATAGGCCACATGTGGCCCAATCTAGTGATAATATGTGTAGAATTTAGAGGTGTATTATTACAGGCATTTGAAATGGTATATATATCGGTTTTTGAAACATTCAGTTACAGGGTAAATTCACTTGCTTCTCAAAATGCTAGAAATGTTGGATTTTCAGTCTGATAAAATCATGATGCTTACAGAGTTGACTCCCCTTAGTTAATATTCTCTTAAATCTTTTACTCTTCACATTTTATACTACTTAACACAGGTCAAGTTGTTACTATGATAATTAGAAATCGCTTCCTCATACCGGATTTGACATGGGCAGCATAGCGGGTGTTCAGCAGGAAGCAGAGACAGTGTACATAAATAAAGAACCTTATTTATAAATTTGAACATACTAAAAGTAAATCGAGGTGCCAGATAGGAGACCAAATTATACCATATCCTTTTCCTCTAAAACCTTTTTAAATTGTTAGCACAACTACAATACGCTGAATACTTAAAAACAGTGTGTTACTTTAAATATTAACACTCTATTTTAAATTTCACTTTTAATAGTTCAAATATTTTTGTCAAATTTTCTTTATGTTATTATTTATTTGATACTTAGATATATTTTAACTGAGCAAACAAAGTTTTAAATGTATATACATTGATGTTCTTTTGAAAATATAAAATGTATTCCTTTAAAAATTGCTTTTAATTCAAAAATAATTTGCAAGCCCAGGAAAAAAATTAACCTGTATTATCCACTAGCCTTATGTTTTGTTCCAGTTTGGTGGTCTAATATTAAAGTTAACATAAGGAAAGGTTAACTCGGATATTTCAGCATGATCCTCACATCCGATATTCAAGGCTATGCGTGAGTTACACAGACTTTCGACAAAGAGGATTACTGCTGCCAGAAAAGCTTTTTAACCAAGGTTTTAACAAGGATAAGTTGATTTCGTCAATTAGGAAACTTTACGGTCGTCACCACGAATTGATTGACGTTATACTATTCCAATATCTAAGATGATGTTAGACCTGTTAACATTGTCGTGATATTTCGCATACAATATGCTGAACACTTAAAAAAAGTGTTGTGATTTAAACATTAACACTCTATTTTAACTTTCAATTTTAATAGTTCATATGTTTTTGTCAAATGTTCTTTATGTTATTATTTTTTGTTTTGATAATTAGATTTTAACTGAGCAAAAAAAGTTTTAAATGTATACACATTGATGTTCTTTTGAAAATATAAATGTGTTCCTTTAAAACATGTTTTTAATTCAAAATGATAATGAGTTAATTTTTAAGCTCAAGTAAAACATTTTTAACCTGTATTACACACTGGCCTTATATTGTGTTCCAGTTGAGTGGTCTTATATATGAGTTAAGCCGAGGAAAGGTTAATTTTGATATTACAGCAAGATTCTAACAGTTACCTAAAAGAATATCTTTTGTGTAACAAACCATGAATAGTGTTAATCATGCTCCTGAGATATTTGTGAAAACAAATCTGTCAGTATTTTATTGTTACCGTATGAACGTAATGAAAAATAGACAAGTCACATTGAAGTTATAATTCACAATTGGAGAAAAATGTATTACAAATAAACTGTGATTTTGTCAATTTAAAAACTTTATACCACTAACGAAAAAAAACGATAGTTGAGAAATGAATACAGCATTTCAGTGGTTGATCTTGCATTGTGGTTAAGTGTGATTATAACCCCAATATTTAAAATCGACTCACTTTGACCTACATTTAGTCAGGATGCATTCAATTTACGAAAAAATAGAAGAAGAAATAATCTGTTTTTTTTCTAGATTTTTCTGTTTCTTTATTTTAATTTTAATTTATAAGGTAGATAAAATAAATATTTGGGATTACAAAAGACAAAGATGTAGACAAAGATGTAAAATACTTATGTTCAATTATATTATACAAAACAATGTCTATAATTTTTAAATAATTTAATATTGGATGGAACGCGTCTATCATATCATAGAATAAATTGTTTTTATTACTATGACGCCATTAAAGGGATACGAACGTTTTAGACGTCAAAACAACAGTTTGAATTACATTATTTTTACTGATTCTATTTTTTTTTCAGTCTATTCGAAATAACTTCATTGCACTTGGAGCACACTTTCAAATAACCTGTCAATACTTAAATGTTTTAATTACAATGTACTCATTTTTTGTTTGAAATACTACATTTTGTAAATAAATGAAATTAAGTGTATATTCATTAAATGGTTTTAAAAATATTTTTTTTATTATTTTTTAAGAAATATATACATGAACACATGAGAAATTGTAAGAATTTCAAGAACTGAAACTGATTCTATCAGTGATAAAATATCGGCAAAAGAATACTGAAGCGACAAAAGAGTGGGAAAAGTCCACAAATTCGAAGTCCAACGAAAAGACAAAGTCAGCAGAATACAACAGAACAAACAAACACGACAAGGATACATGTATAACTAAATGAAACAGCACAGAAACTAAAGCACCAATATTTGTGAACTACCATAAAAAAAACCGGGAGTGACTTCAGGTGCTCCGTAAGGGTAAGCATGTCCTGCCTCGTTGACGACACCGCAACATTGCAACTTCGAATAAATTGACTGACAATGAAAAGTACCACTACAAAACATACACCTAAAAGAAGTAAAATACATAGTAAACTAGAGAAATATAAAACACGAGACAAAACTAAAGAACTGGTTGTGTGAACCAGGAATGACATCAGGTGCTCCGGATGGGGAAGCATGTCCTGATCTGTTAACGGCATCCGTCACATTGCCAGTCGAGTGTCAAGTCTGGTGAGGTGTAACGTCCAGTGGGGTATGAAGTCTAGTGGGATGTCAATTCAAGAAGGACGTGAATTCTAACGGAAGATATGTAGTCTCATACGCGAGATAGAAACTTTGCATCAGCCAATCAATTCCTGATGTCGACTGTAAGATTTGAAATGTTCAAATTTAAATATAAGTTAATTATTTATTAATTGTTTAACTAACGTATTCATTTATTCTGGTAAGAATACGAAACACAGTTACTATTTATTTATGAAAGCGCTAATGTAACGTTGCGCTCTTTTGAATAACACAGTTTCCCGTTTCTGTTTTATGACGTTACGCCTTTGACGTGCGCTTCGTCGTCTAGACTTTATTTGATTACATACGGATGCACATTGTTTTTATTAGACAGATTATAGTTGCTAAGAAACCTTTTATGTATACTTTCTTTTTATTACATCAAAACTTATTTAAAGAGAGAAAACATTGTATTCTATTTATTAGAAATATGCGTAACTTTTAATTATTATTTTAAACGTAATTTAACTTATGAGAGAACTTATGATACATAAATGAAATGGTTTTTATTGTTTGTTTAGTTTAATGTGAACACTTAAACATGTATCTTATTATAATTTATGTATTTTACTTGTGTGAAATTATTCTTTATTTGTAGAGAATCGATTGTTAGCGACCATATGATATTATATATGAATAACAGATAGATACATGGTGCAAACTCGCATACTCATCTCTTCGCCCTTAAGTTAACCGATGTGATTCGTACAACGACCTTAAAACTGTTGGAGTGATGAAATTAACACTATTAAAGCTTTCGAACTGAACAGAAGTTTATTTCGCATAAACTAAATTTATTGTTATAGAGAAGAGATAACACGATTATTATAGTTATCACACAAACATATGCAAATTTGGACAGCAACAATAAAATTAACCTGGAGGTGTTTTTTTTCACATGTACCAATTTCATAAATATACAAAGTTCTTCTAAAACAATAATACTAGTGGAATTAAAAAATTGTGGAAATTTGTATGTATTAGGTCTAAGTAAGAAATATCTAGTGATATTTTCTTTCTGTAAGCAGCAAAGGCTCTACAACACATGAGATAGTGATATATATAGCCTACTCCATAATTACGTCAGTCGAGAATGTGTCGAATCATTTTTATAGATTGTTCAAACTGTTGAAAGTGTTTAGAGACAAAATTTAAGACACAATTTAGACAGTTAGGAATATATCGAAACTCATTCAGGCAGTTGATAATCTGTCGAAGCAGATTAAGTGTTTCTCAAGACATTCGAGACAAAATCTAGTGAAATCAAGACACTGTTGAGATACTTAAGACACAGGGCGAGACTTTTGTAATATGTTTTAGCCAAACTAAGAGTGTCGAGTAATTTTTCAGTCCAGTTCATACAAAAACTGGTTAATTCAAACTCTATGTAGTTTGTAGTGAAATTAAAAAAAAGGGTTTTTACATCCTAGTTTCTTCTGTTTGGTTGTGTAGTTGCAGTTTTATGCCGTTTTCAGCACAGTTGACTATTTTGCGGTGGCTAGTTTTTTATTGTTGAAGGAAGTCGGAGAACGGGAGAGAACCACCGACCTTTGGTAGGAATATTGACAATTCTTGCCATTTAAGATCGGAGTCGGACATACCCCCCCCCCCCCCCGCCCCACAGTTGAGATTCGAACTCACAACCTCAGTGTTTACAGGCTAGTGATCATTACTAGTCATGACGAACAACCTAAACCACTGGACCACCGAGGCCCAGTGTCTATTGTAATATCGTGACTAAAGGCAACGTCTAAGACGAGATACATACACCATCAAGTAATATTTTGTGTTGTTATCAAATAATTTTATTCTGACTATATCGTTGTAAAGATGGACAGTACTCGACCAGCAGCGATGATAGGCTTAGCTAGTTAAACAGATAAAATCAGCATATTTGACCAGGTTATCTAAATAATGGACAGCCCAACCAATTTCATCATGTCTAGGTAGCGGTCATCATTTTGCGAGGTATAATTGACTGGTTTTTATACACCAGAGGATCAGGATAGATAAAGGGTGGATGGGGTTGTTTGGTATCCAAGTCAGACTACCCTGACTCGACCTCTGATTCCGTCAGACAGTATTGCATTAGCACACTTGAGATTCTTAGCTAGATTAAAAGTTAAATGAATACATTTTAACCCTTGTTTATCAATTATGCACCGTCAAACTAATTCAAATCTTTCTAGTTATGTCAGAGATATTTTAGTTTTGTTGAATATCTTTTCATTACTCCATATTTCCTTTGTCCGTCCAAAATTAAAAGATTTTGTCAATGTTTGTATATATCATATTCATCAATGAACACACAATATATTAATCAATATATATATTGTGTGTTCATTGATGATATTTTACTCCAGAGCCAAGCATCACGTTGCCTGATTTTTTTTGAATTTTTTATGGATTTCGTTTCTAATATTTTCTGGAAAAGCAGAAATTGTTTTAAGTTCCCTTTGGAAAAAATGTTTCCCTACTCTTCCCTTACGTTGCAATAACGAATTTAGATTTTCATTTATTCCTGCTTTCAGTCACAAATGTCCGTGAATAAAACGTTTCAATTTCTTGAAACTTATAGTTCTTGTTTCGAACAATAACCATTAATCATTATTTCATACATTGAATCAATATCAATGAAGGAAAAGATGCCAAATGATGAATATGATAAGCTTCGAGAATCCTATAGTTCCAATTAACACAGAGTTGTCCAATTGGTTTGTTATGCAATATGGTTCACATAAAAGAGCAAATCGTGTAAATTAAATTCAAGTTGACGAGAGAGGAGTTTCATTTGAATACAAATACCTAGGAATTCATGTGTTTAAGACAGCTGCAGTATAATTTCCAAAAGAATAATTTGATACTACATGTCTCAAGAGTGTTTGCAAAACATTAAACCGATCAGTTATTGCAACTTATTATAGAAGGCTTTATCAGACATTACATTTGTGAGACAAGAAAGTTCAAGATCTACAAGGATAGGATGTCAAATGAAACGTATCTGGACATATTGAAACAACTGGTAAAACTTTTTGAGATGAGACTGTTAAAGATAGATCGTATATATCCAGATAATGTGTTTCTAGCTTATCAGTATTTTGTATTCCCTCTTTTGTTTGTTTGTTTGTTATGTGCCGTTGTATCTTTCATTGTTCGTTTCAAACAGAAGCAAGGACTAGCAAGTCGAATATATCTTCTTTTTATATCAGGAATCGACATCTCAACATCCGTAATATACATTCCAGTCCTACTGAAATTATTTTTCATTGATAACAAAATGGAATATTTTGATCACATGTCTTGTGATTTGTGGATCTACACCATGATGTTCATTCTGAAAGTTATTCCTCATTTGAAATCTCTATGTATTATTATGATGGCATTCGAGAGATTTTTTATCATCTGTTTTCCCATCATAGCGAAAAAAATCTTACGAGCACGGATATGGATACCGATTATTTTGTTTCTGAGCATAGTAGTTGTTTTTGTTGAATCCATAAACATTTCTATTATTAGAACTGAAAAGACCAAATTTAAATCTGCGGTCAACAAAGATAAAATTGTTGAAGTTTGTTATTTAGTAGGACGGGAATCAGCGGAAGATTTATCGGAAATATTTGCGTATGCAAAAACAGCTTTATATTTTTCAATATTTATCGTTGTGGTAATTCTTGACGCTGCTGTTGCTGTAAAATATTATATGTTGATTAGATGGAGACGGCAAAATACCCATTCGGAAGAACAGGACAATCAAATACAGTTTGTTTTTTCTAACATAATTATGGCGGTTATTTACACTTTTCTGATTATGCCCATTACGATTTTAACTCTACCTACTTTAGGTTCAACCATATATTATACGAGTGATACTCCCACGTATGAAAGAAATGTAGAAATTATTGGTCAAAGTGGACATTTTTTATTCTCACCACTAGTACTTATTTATAGCTTTTCTATAAAATCCTTTCGAAAAACAGCAAAGGACATGCTGTGTATTTTCAGACGAAATTCATAAACCATTCCACAATTTTATGTGCCTATCCAAAGTTATTAAGAAGGCTATTGTGCAGTGCGGACGTATCCATATGTTAAAATCTTTATGATTATCCCTATCTTCTTAGCAATTTTCCGATATTGCACAGGTCGGGATAGAATAGACACACACAATTTCCAAATAAAAATGATATATGTATATTGTACGAACAGGTAGAATTTCGATGGTTACCGACATATATATATATCAGGCAGGATCTCAAACACCACAGGGTAGTCAATAAGAATTACATAAATGTGTAGCATAATCGGTGAAGAGCACGGTTGTAGATACTACGCTGCTATACCTCGGAAAAAGGCTTCGAATTGGACTAGTGCAAAGTTCAGTTATCAGCCCTTACAGGAACTGTTTTATTATTTTGATTACTGTGAATGTACTGTGAAAATACTGGTTTGCCTTCAACACATTGTATACATTCAGTAATATAAAACATGTACGTAGTTCTAATATTTAAAATGTCTGATTGTTATACCATTGTATGTAACTCAATATATTGTTGTAACATATATTTATGAATTTACATTGTTGTAATGTAATACTGCTTGACAATAAGGACCTTTTGAACACAGTTCTACTGGTTTTTGTGTCCCATATACCGCGGAAATGGATTTCTTGATAAAAAATTGTGACCTACAGAATATTCCTGTACATTTCAAATAAAGATATGCTCTAACAGTCAATTGTATGCCAGTACAAATGTTCTAGATTGAACGTTCTTGACATTTGTGAAGTTACTGGAACATTCATTGTGAAACATATATACAGGTACAGCACACCTGCGGGTATCATATGGGAACAGGTAACAGATGATACAAGTACTCAACTTTTTATTACTACGGCCTTTTCAATAAAGCACTTAGGCAATAAGAAATCTTTCTTTTTTTAATCATTCCAATACTTGTTTTCTAAGTGTCTTATCTAATAATATTCATTTTGTCACTACATATTTTAGCCACTCTATTCTTGAAAATAAAGAAAAGATGTACAGCAAAAAGCTGTTCCCCTCTATTAAGGTTGGTTTATAACTATACAATGTACATAGAAATAAGCAAAGATCATGTATACAAATAAAATTTAGTTTCAACCTTTCGTAGAAGAAAAATATTTTTATTTATTATGTATATTGAATTGTATTAATTCTTTCTATGTGTATCATTTCTTGTTCAGTCTTCGAATGCCACCATGAAACGATGAAAATATGTCCTCAATCACATTTTGTCAGGACACCAGTTTCTATATGTTCGAAACTAATCCGCATCTCTTACAGCAAACCAGGATCTAACACCTTCCATTTTTTTCAGAAGTTTAATAAATTATTATTGTATCGGAACTTTAATTATACTTATGCATGTACATTTGTTTTTGTTAATTCAATGCCGTAGCTATAAACATTTTAATTCAAAGTAGAAAATCGACAGCTGGTCCAAGGCGGAGCTTTTATATGTGGGTCCAGCGGAAGTTAACAGGTTCTGTAGAAATGGAAATGGGCACTTTACCTTAAATAATTAATGCCGATTATTGAAGAAAGTTTTAACGAAAAAAAAAAAACGTGTGACGTGAAACCAAATAGGACACAAATCTGCAGTCCTCTATTCGCCACCTGGGATTGCACCAGGGCAAAAGAGGTTTCTCGTAGAAAAATATCGCGGCCAGCTTTGCTTTTAGTCTTTAGTTTTTTCATCTAATTTTTTAAAACCGATTCGTTAAAATTCATTTAAAACAGAGTTTGACAGAACATGCATTTGTAAAATACTAGTTCCCTATGATTTCTATCAAATTCTGACATAAGACGGTTTTTACATCTTCGTGGCACTACTCCTTTATAGTGACCAGTCTGGCTATGCATACAATTCACAAATATCTCCACACTTTATCGTCTGGCTCTTTGGAGTTTAATATTGATACGTTGTGAGATTGTTCACCACTTGCCACTGGTGTGTTGCATATATTTGTCAAATGTCTAACTTTGAAGGTCATGGCCATACCATAGGTTCGTGTTCAAAAGCTGTGTGTGCTATATTTTCAGTATTCAGTAAGTTAAATGATGATACTTTGTATGGTTATAACCATACTGTGTTTTGTGAAGTTAGTGGAAATCATTATCGTGAAGGTCCAGATCACATATTTAGATGTAATTAAAATTTGCGGAACATAGGTCCATGTTAAATAACGATGACGAATCCAAATGACAATATGTTGTATGTTGAGAAGAAAAAAACAAAAATAAATGAGATTGTATATATAAGTTTATTAATACATTTATTCTTTGGAAAACAATATTGTATATTTATATTTTGGAATAAATTTAATCTCTAAAAAATAATGCTTTAAAGAATAAATTTATCTCTGAAAAAGAAGATTGTACATTTGGATGTAAAAAATAAATGTATCCTAAACAAATTAATTAAGATAGCAAGTTTTGAGGATAGGTTATATATGAAGTTGAAATTAGGGATACTACAGATACATAGCTTCATATTTGGTTTTTTTCTAGTGTTGTGAAATATACACTCCGTAAGCCGGCGCTTTTGAATTGCCACTAAAAAATTGGAAAGTCAAAGTCAAAGTAACCCGGTTTGTCGTAAAGTTCTGTATTTAGCCTTCCTTTGGTATCAATATCGAGATGAAGATAAGATGCAGACTTTGCAGTGTCTGTGATATTCTTAATTTCGAGGTCTGTGGGATATATGAGATGTAAGAAATAACCAAATTGTAAATTGTTGAGTGATAAATATATAGCGGAAGCTCAAATTAAAGGTACGGGCTAGCACTTTCTGTTTTCCTTACGAAGCCCGTCAAGGAAGTGTGCCTCATATGAGTAAAGGGAGAAGTCGACCAGGAGTGACGCACACTAAGTGCACATAGGAATGCCAATAGTCTGTTGGTAACATGTAATACGACTTTTTCGAGATCGATCGCTCTATGGGACGGAGGTAGAGAATGAGGCATAGAAACAATAAAAATATAGCCGCCTCGGTACATTTTGCTACAAAAACTGTACCAGAGTCGTAGTAGAATATGGAAAGATATGTAATAAAATTTAAGAGTTTAATTTTCTCATTATTTACTTTCCTTTTTTACGGACAAATGCAACTGGTACCATTTTCTGTTGTGTAAATTGTACACCCTATACGTTTTGCACGGATTTGCTTTCGAATTGAAGATTGTATTAGAGGTTTCTCAACATCTTACGAACGAACGAAAATCGCCATAACTGGACGTAACTTGCCGTAACGAAAAAAGAGGGAGCGCTTATTTATTCATTAATTTTGGACTATCGGCTGTGCACTTTTGTTAGAAATTTCTTCCGCATAAACAAAACAAAACAAAACAAAAACATACATGCAGGTTTTTTTTTTAAACCATTCTGAGTTTTAGAAATATTCTATTGACTGCAAATAGTCTCAGATCTGTACTTTAGTGTATTTTTGTTGGGATGGGAGAGGCAATAAATATTTTTGAACACTTATTTAAGCTCAAATTAAAGGTGAAAAGTCCAGGGCAAAAAAAGGGGTAAAATTATTGTGCTAGTTCAGTGATAATGGTCGTGTTGTTTTTCATTTTTGGAAACAAAGATTGTTACCGAAATTTGAAAAGCATATTTTTTGTCTCATACTTTCCGAAAGTTATCTCGTGAGGATACTTTATTTCTTAAAATAAATTCAAATCTTTTATTTTTATCTAAAAAGCAGCAAACAAAACAAAATAAAGAGATTTTGTAGTAAAATAGATCTTGGACTTAACGCCTCTAGGGATAAGCCGGTTTTTTAATTGAAAATAGATTATGCACCTTTTGCAATAAAATCGATGATGAGCTTCATTTTTTTTTTATTGAATGTATTAATCAATCATACTAGAACCATTTTACATTTCACATAGACAAAAATTTGTCCATACACTTCGACATTTCATCTTCGAATTGTGGTACTCGTTCCTGCATCTTTATATACTTTTCATATGCATCTCTTGCAAGTTCTGATATAGGTTTCCTCTTTGGTGGGGTTGGGTCGTTATCTTGATCGTCTTGTACATTTTCATTCACCACCTGATCGTTATTCAACACCGCCTGGTCATTATTCGCCAACCCCTGTTCATTATTCACCTGGTCGTTATTCACCACCGCTTAATCATTATTCACCACAGCCTGATTATGATTCACCACCGCCTGATCACGATTAACCACTGCTGTTCCTGATTAACCACAGCCTGATCACGATTCACCACTGCCTGTTCCTGATTCACCACTGCCTGATCATGATTTACCATCATTTTCTATGATCAGCTACAAGCTCACCATTACCTTTCTGTAATAAAAAAAATACAGAGTGACAACTGTTAAATGTATGAACACACTGTTCATGGGGACAGATAGAAACATATATTTGTATCCGCAATTTGTAGATGTTCTTGTGATCCAGCATTTCAAATGAAGGGGGTAGGAGGTAGTTGTTCGTTGTGTTCTAAGAGAAAAGAAAGGGATTTGAATGTGTATGTGTGTTTTTTTTTTTAAATACTGGAGTAACTGCGTTGCAATTTCAAATTTCTTAGTTCAAAATTGAAAATAAAATGAGTAGAAATTCAGAAAGTATGTTATAATTTCAGAAAATACGTTATAATTTCAAGAAAAATTTTATCAGGAAATTTTAACAATTTTTTTAATATTTTCATGAAAGGTTCTTGAAATCACATTATACAGTTTCTTAAAATTCAACAAAGTTTTTTTTATTGTTCAACAGTTTTCCTTATACTTTTATAACATAGTTTTTTTTTAATTCGAAGCATACAACATGTAGTAGTTTCTTGAATTTCAACTTTTTTTTACCACATTTTTTTAAACTTCTAAATTTCTTGAATTTACGTGATGAAACTTAAATTTAGATTGTGGTTACATGTACCATTTCTTAAACTTGAAACTTTAACTTATACATAGAAAATTACCTTTTGGTGTTTTGCTTTAATTTTTTTCTCGTTTGGGTGGCCTTTTTTGGTATATCTCCTATCGTTAGTCCTTATTTCGGCTATAAGCTGTCTGAGTTCTTCGTTTTGTATAGATAATGGGTCTTTTGATGACAATTTGGTTATCTGATATGACATTCTTCTTTTAACTTTTTCAAAAGGCCCATCTTTGTAGAGGGCTTGGCAGTCTGTCTATGGCCTGTTTCACGTCTGCGTACACAGAAGGCCAGTTGCATCTGTTCTTTACATAACCTTTAACAATTAGAAGCTGTTCCTCCACTGATATTTCCACGTGCGTTCTCTTCTTTTCAGCCATGATTCAAAGACAACCACATGTGCATAGAACGGTCTGTTCGAATATTTGTTTTCCGTTTCGGTTGAGATAAGCTTGATGACAAACATAGGCGAGAAAAATTGCGGATCGGAAAACAAATCAAACTGTTGGACTTTTTAAAGGTAATAAAACGATGATTGTTTTCTTCATTTGTTTTGGGGATTATTTTTCAAGTGTGAATTTCAGTTACATTTTTTAAAAAGAAATATGATATGTTACAGTGTCATATTTGTATACAAAAGAAAAAAAAATACATGTTTAAAATAAGATTAAAGAATCCTTAAAAAAAGAATACTGATTTTACTGACACTAATGGTTGAGCGTTATCATATCATAACCTATGTATATATAACATTGTTGGGCTGATGTTTAGAGTAAACGAGTTGTATATACATATAAAAAAAATATTAGTAGAAAATCTATCTCTAACACTGTTTGGTGTAATTTTGAGACTTATATATATATATACGTATATATATATATAATAATTGTTATACAGTTATTTAGTTTTAAAATTGAGAATGGAAATGGGGAATGTGTCAATGAGACAGCCACCCAACCAAAGAGTAGAATACAGCCGTGGGCCAGTCATAAGTCTTCAAAACACCGACAAAATTTACCACCCGAAAGGCTGACTTCAGCTGGACCCTAAACAAAATATGTACTGGTTAATCACATTTTTGAAATCAAATTAGTCGTTCAATATTTGATTTGATAACAATATCGACTTTTTTTAACAAACCCATTTGAAACCAATTCTGGTATTAAAAAAATATAATGCATCTCCAGCTTATCAAATTCCTAAAGCCGGAAAGAAATAGCAAACCGAGAACACATTTGTCGTTGGCTATTCAAACTGCTTAACTCACAACAAAATCGATAAAAATTAAGCAAGCCTAGTTAAAAGCATTATGGTTTCGGAGACAAAAATCGACCGTTGCATGTATACATGTATATCATTCGAACAGACCTCTTGTTATTCATTCCAAGATGAATGAAGAAGAGAAAACATTCGCTTTTTTGCTTTTGATGTATATTCGCTTTAAACTGATTACCACCGCCATACATTCCAGACGAACAGTTCTTTTGTATCTTACTGCTGTTTCAGATGTACCAGGAATATTTAGGACTTTTAACAATGCCTTTACCATTTTTCAATATTCGCCTTCGAGATAGAATTTTAGAACAAGAAAACCAGGAACCACTAGCGACGAATAATGTGTACGCAACTCTCTGCAACCGTCCCTATGAATTTTGGATTCTTTCGGAGAAACTGTTCGTTCTTTTGATAATTTAGTAATTATGATATCACAAAGGATTCCCCAGATTAGATTTGGAAATAGTTATGTTTCTCTCGAAAACAGAGTGCTTTTAACATTGATTTGGTTAAGAAAATATCCGACGTATACCCTGTTATCTCTATCTTTCGGACTTAGTGTAGCCAATGTAGGCAAACTTATTAACAACATGTGGGTATTACTTTGGGAAGTTTGTTCACCACTTGTTACTTGGCCGAGCGTACAAGAATGGACAGCGAAGCAAGGACATTGGAGAGAAATGGCAACTGTCGTAGGGTCCATCGATGTACTTCTCATGAGATTCTAGTTCCAATGGTTGAACCTCAGCAGGAATTTTACAGTGGGCACCGTAATTATCATTGTATTCACACACAGGTGAGATAAACGGTTACCCGTATATAAATAACATTAAAAGGTAAATGTACACACACCTTATTTATCAAAATAAATTTCAAAAAATCATATAGACCTTTAGGAAATCAATGTTTTTTTCCATTTATCTTATTTTCATATTATCTTTAATGAATCACTCTCACAAGTGCATGTTGTGTTTTCATAAACTGGAACACTGGTTTTCATTTCTATGTACACCCCCCTTATTTCAAAAAAAAAAATCTTCGACCATAGATTTCATCCAACAATAAAAAAAATAAGGAAAGGGGTGATCAGATGTTTAGTGAATAACATGTTCATTTTACACATCAGTTATCAATGAATTTAACAATTTAAGAAAAAAAATGATAATTACTGTACTCGAACTGAATTGATCCTGTTGCTTCCTGGTCAATGTATACATTTAACCTGTTAAAAAGAATATGCGAACAGATTGAAAAATGAGCCTAGCATTTGGTTGAAATCTTAAAATTGTACTATGGTTACTTTGGTATAAAAAAGTTCAATTATATATGAAAACTATTGTTTTAAAAAAGTAAATACATATTTTTTTCATTTTTCAGGTGATAATTGACAACGAAAAGAATATTTGCTATATCCATTCTGGCTTTCTTGGACACAAAAATGACGCTCATGCGTATCAGCAACTCGGACTAATTGGACCTGGCGCACCTTTACACTTTCCAGCAGGGTACTTTATTTTAGGAGACAGCATATACCCAAACACCCCCCTCGTATCGTGCCATATAAGGCTGCCGAAATATTTCGGGCAGATGCAAGAGAAAAAAGGAGGATGAGAAACTTTAATAGACTACACAAGAGCAGGCGTGTTTATGTTGAGCATGTCATCAAAGAATTGAAAACATTGGTTCCTTGTACCGTCACCCAAATTGGCAACTGTCATGTGTTGTAGAACTTTGTGCTGGGTTAGCACAAAGGCGTGTTGATATAATAAATGAAACATACTAAAGTTTTATCATCTCAATCACTTTTCAATCCTTTAACAAAGTGAAACTAAATGCTAATATCGTCGTGATATGCATTGAGTTCTTGCCACTGAGCGTTAAACATCCAACAATCAATAAATCAAATGCACAGTGGCACACGATGCAAGTATTTTTAACAACGACATTAGAAAAACAATGTTCTTTTTTAATGGGTAAGGGAGATAACTCAAACGCATATATTCGACATGTAAACAAACGAATCTCAACGTATGAATACGTAACATTCAACAACAGAGAATCAATCAGAAGACTAATCTTTAACCACAACAATAAAATTCAAGGTTGCAAAAAGAGTATATAATTGTTTATTGTTGTCTTTAAACATGCTACAATAGCGTTAGAAATATTTTACTGCACACAATGACTGCTCCATAACGATACGTTCGTCGAGTTTCGTCCGTTCGTAAGATGTTGAGAAACCTCTAATAAGTGAATGCAGAAAAGTTCAAGATACTTAAAGTTTTTTTAGATATTGTATACTAACTCTCAAGAAAAGCACTTATCATGAACGGGTTTTACACTCTTGTTTATATTACAATATCGTGAATAAATATAAACAAACTTCTTACCAAATATCCACAGAACCTCTGAGTTACTTAATGTATTTTAACACTGAGAACTGCAAAAATAAAATTTTATGTAATTCTATAAAATTTCTCGTTCTCCCAGTTATTTAAGGATTCAAATTTATACAGGCTATTTATGAATATTGCAGTTTTCCATGGCAATTTGCATTACGCTTATGTAGAAACGTCCAGCATAGGTAGAAAACAGTCGAATATTTTATCAGCAATAATATTTTTAACATAGATTTTTTATAACATAACCATCATTTTCTGGGTTTTTTGTTGTTTAAGATACCCAAGGCAGAAACATTCGCATTCAATTTTGTAAGTCAGACTGTATATAACTTTTTATGTGACGTCACAGTACACAACCTAAGAATTTTACTTATAATGTCGTGAAATGCGACGCTTGTGCATGTTTTGACGTTGAAATTAAGGAAATTAAATGTTTTCCACCGATTTTTGATATATTTTATGTTGTTGGATAAAGAAAATAAATGTATCTGTACTTTGTCTCTTAATACAAAATACACGAGTGAGAAAAGCTCGGCAAGTCTTGTCGAGTTTCAGCCTTGTCCGAATAAATTTTATATTCCGAGACAATATACACATTCTATATTTATTTGAATTCTGCTCCGAAATAGATAAACCTCGTAACCTCGTATTTCTTCCTCTTTCTAAGGCTCATAAAATAAAAATTATTTTTGCTTAAACGGTACATATATTGTAGGTTATGTTAATTCCATGAGATATCTAATCCTGAATCATTTTTTTCTACCTTTTTATATCAAACATTGGAGCCTGTCTTGTGTTAAATTCTCATTTTTCATTTGTTGAGTATAAATAATACTCACCATCAAAGAAACAAAAAAGGCCGATATAATCTGAAAACCGCATGAAGAAAAATATTCTACTTGTATAATGTTAAAAAAAAGTTCTATGGTACCAAATATGTACATGTTTTGTAACTATCATGAGTGTTATTAAGGAATGTAACTGCATTCTGTTTTGAATGTATTAGCTCCCGTTTTTGAGTTGTGAAAAATTAAAAGACATTATTCTTCTGGATTTGACCAAACATTTCATTGCAATTGAACAATTGACTATGTAATCAATGAACCTTTAATATCATACTATCTGTTCATCTAAATTACTATCTACAAACAAGAGCCTATGACAAATTGTAATAACATCACCTGTTGTATTCTTCACTTACTAGCTTTCATAATCCTAATTCATGTGAGGAGTATTTGTATTCATAAATATATTGTAGAAAGTTTATACAAAAAAGTATACTAAAAGTTGAACTGATCATATTTCATTAAAAAGATTAACTTATAATTAGTTCTTAACATATTAAGTTTTATTAAATATAAATCAACCACATAAAAATCCAAGAAGTTTTTTATTTTCACGTTTATGGAAACTATATCATTTGTTCGTGACAATGGTTTTCTTCATTCGGGTTTAAAGAGATTCTTCTCGTACCCTGACGTTTTATTGACATTTTTAATTAATTTGTTCTTCTTTTTTCACACAGCATCTCTGAGATGTCCTTGGTGAATTATATCAGTATCATAGTTACTTTTTGATAATATAAGGGAGATAACCCCAGTCTAAAAGACCCCCATGAAGGAAAAATAATAATTGGTACTCCAAAACACGAAATTGGGGACAGAATTTTTACTTTTCACAATATTTTTGACATTTTGCAAGACAATTATCAGAAACATTCAATTCGCAATATTTACGGAGAACCTATCAATATAATCGTTTCCTTTTTCACATAGAGACACTGAGATATCTTCTTTTACATATTCCTCAACCATGGACAATCGATGGTCTTTCAAGTAATTTACTCCCCCTTCCCCCGTAAGAATATTAAGTTTTTTTTTCATATGAAAACATACAGTGCGGTTAAATTTTAAATTTTAGTTTTTGGTTTTGTTTTTTTGGGGGGATATAAAATGTGATAGCATATTTTTTTTTATGAATAATGACCACTTTATATGCCTATCAGTGAGATAATTCAACATTTGTCACTACAACAACCCCCAAATTTGAATCAATATTTACATATTTCACCACAAACCTTTATGTAGAGAGATTACTAATTTCACTGTTTTATTGCAATAATACACATTACATTGTGACCTGTGTGAAAGAAACATGTTTTAGTAAATATTATCAAAACATTGGAGGAATTCGATGTTCAAGTATATTTTGTGGAAGTGTGGGGTGGGGGGCTTTTTTTGGTGACATCTGTTAATACAATTGGGACACACTTAATTTTAGCAGACTCAAGATTCCTTCGTATATCATCTTTACATACTTCAAATTTGTTTTTTTTCGGATACAGAAAAGGGAAAACTATTTCAACCCTCCCAAATCAAACCAAAAACCACTTATAATTCCAGGTAGAGATAATTGTATAGTGCTTTCATCTTTAAAGCATATATATTATTAAAGTTATATTGCAGTGGTTTAAATTGTTATGTTACATGTATTCCATAAGGCGAAACTTTATTTAATGGCACTTTTAAAGGTTAAAAAGAATATTTTTAAAAGTTCAATAATTTTCTACATTTTTTCTTTGGGTGCAATTTTCCTCATTTGTTACTTTTGTCGATTCAGAAAATGTTCGAGTGTTTATTCGGGATATAAAATTTTAGAGAAATTTTTGAAGGTATTTTTTTTATTCTTGGATATGCACGATACATGTAGCATTGTCTGGATAATGCTTCCATTTATTATTTGGAACTATAGGAGTTTTCTGTACCAAATTCGCAATTTTGGACGGACAGAATTAAGGGGTAAAACAATATGACCCCGGACAAAATGTTCCATGGGCATGAATTATGGTTCAAGGGCAATATCTGATATAAGTGGTTGCCTGGCGATTCAATGATCCAGATCTTGACTTATTGGTCCTTTTAAACTTTACTTTTCTCTGTAATTATCTAAAGTATTTTTCTCTAGAAACCGCAAAAAAATAATTTAATTTCCAATTCAGAGAAAATGTATGAATTTATTAATGTTTTTACTTAAAAACAATCAAACTCCGATTTCATACATATTAATATAAAACGTTCATTAATTAGAAATTTGGCAATACAAAAGACAGTTTTCTTCAGTTTTTCATATGTTGTCATGAATTGATGGTCTATGGTCAACAACCTGGTAGCTGACAATTTTTGTGTATCATATACCCCTATAAAACAGTATATCGAATGTTTGTCAAGCTTTTCCACTATATGACATTTATTTGTGATGACTTGATCAATTTTCAGCTTCAACATACAGCAAAGTGACAAAATACTGTGCTCCCCTTAACAAAATCACAAATATAAGCCACATGTGGCCAAATCTAGTGATAATATGTGTAGAATTTAGACGTGTATTATTACAGGCATTTGAAAGGGTATATATATCGGTTTTTGAAACATTTAGTTACAAGGTACATTCACTGGCTTCTAAAAATGCTAAAAATGTTGGATTGTCAGTCTGATAAAATCATGATGCTTATAGAGTTGACTCCCATTAGTTAATATTCTCTTAAATCTTTTACTCTTCACATTTTATACTACTAAACACAGGTCAAGTTGTTACTATGATAATTAGAAATTCCTTCCTCATACGGGATTTGACATGGGCACCATGCTGGGTATTCAGCAGGAAGCAGAGACTGCTTACTCTTCCGGAGCACCTGAGTCTACCCCCGATGTTTTGGTGGGGTACATTTTCTTCATATGTTGTTAGTTTTTAATTTGAGTATATATATTGTTTTGGTCTTGTCTTTGTTGTTCTGCGGAGTTTGTCAGTTGTTTAGATTTTCCCCTCCTTCGAATACTCGTTTGGTATTTCTTGACTTTACTTAAACACAGAAGTAATCATACCTCATAATGCAATCATGTTATTTAAATAGGAAATATCCTACCCATTATTTATACATTTGCGAAACAACCCTAAGAATTGTATGCAACACTGTTGTTTGCATAAATGAGCATTATCTATGTAGATAATGATGACATAAATAAACAACCTTGTTGATAAAGTTGAACATACTGAAAGTAAATCGAGGTACAATGAAGCTAAAGTACAAAATAATTTTGGTATGAAAGGAACTTCATGATCAACTTGTTCTGGAACAAAATCCTTACCAGCATATTCTGATGGATACAAATACAAAATTCCTAACTATTGAATATCTACATTTTAGAACCTGTTGAAAATAACTCTGTTCAATTAACTTCAAACACAATGTTCTAAGAGCGACTGAATTGTTAAAAGTACATCAGATATACAAAAAAAATGAAAAAGAACTCATTAACTTTGTCTTGAATATATACCTCCATACAAAAGCTCTTACATTGCATGTGCAAGTACCTAATAGTAACATTTCGAGGGTCTCCCCTCATTCTCTCAGTTTTGTTGTCACTTTAGAAATCTTAGCTTGTAGAATAAGACAAGATACTAATATTAAGGGTTTTCAATTCTGCCACCTGATGCAGTTACATTTTTGTTTTTTTTTCTTACAATTATAATGCTACATATTCAAGTTTTATATATAGAGTGTAAGAGCTAAAACGGAACTTTTTTATTTGGCCTTATAATCTTCTATAAGATTTTGAATCTCGATACAAGTGGCCAAGCAAGGGAAGGGGGTTGTATTTCTAATGGCAGTTTTTGGAAGAGAATGGGCTATATTGTACATATTTATGAATGAAACAAAACTCCGTAGACGATAAAGCCATGCACAGATGAAACGTCAGTTTTCCTTGCCCTTTTACGTTGCCTTTTGCCGTTTTGGGAATTTTATTTGTTTAAATGTTGTCGTTACCGTCTTTTACCGAGTTTAACTGACCTGTAACATCTTAAATTAACCCGTGGATGTAAAGAGTCAATCAAATGCTCTGCATGACAAGCTTAAATCCCAGACGTTCATCACCACATTAAATTCGAACAGGTGCGACGAAATATTTTCAAGCTTCTTTGAGACTTTGCTTTACCAAATAAGGAATATAAACCACGCCTACTTTAAAACGTCGTCTGATCTTTTTGTCTTTCATTTATGGTAAAAAAGAGAAAGTTAATGTACTTTTGAATTGGTGATGATAAATAGAATGCTGATACATCATGCCCTGTCAATACCAACACAAAAAAAAACTGACGATCAATTAATGATTCCATGTATTTTCACACTTCTGAAATCGAAGACGCTGACAAAGTCGTCACGCCTTGCTAATTAATATTCATGAGTTTAAGAAGAGTTACTTCCCCATTGATAAAACTGCATTAACCTACCCACGCAGACGCTCATAAATATAATACTGTTTACATTAAATGGGTAAAATTGTCATTAAATATCGGCAAAAGAATACCGAAGCGACAAAACAGGTGGAAAAGTATACAAATTCGAGTTCAAGGAAAAGAAATAGTCAGGAGAATGGAACACAACAAACATACGCCATGAGGATACATGTATAACTAAAAAATAATAAACTAAACAAAAGGAAAACAAGACAGGAAAGAGACTAAAGCACTAGCAATGTGAACTCCAATAAAAAAATAAAGAGTGACATCAGGTACTACGAGAGTAAGAATGTCCCGCTCCGTTAACGCCATCCGTCAAGTCTGGTGAGGTTTCAAATCCGGTCGGGTGTCAATTCCAGAAGGATGTAAAATCTAACTGAAGATATCTAGTCTCATATGCGAGATAGAAACTTCGTATCAGCCAATCAATTCGTGATGACGACCTTAAAACTTTTGGAGTGATAAAATTAACATAGACTGAACATAATCGTGACATCAATCTAACCCTGGCGAGAAAATCACCGTATAAATCACATTGAGAAGTTCAAAATTGAAAAATTAATATCATTACGTTTGCCATAAAGTTTTGATTTCAACCGCACATTATTATCTATGTACAAGTACAAATCTAGACATGAAGCAGAATTTTGTGTATCTGTGGTCTCTTTAATTTCAAGTTCGCTAGGATAGAAGAGATGTAGGTAATCATCAAAGTAAGATTATTAAGTACTAAGTAAAGTCAAAAAATACCAAAGGGAGAAGGAGATAAAAATCGTAACAACTGACAAGCTCCGGAGAACAACAAAGACAATACCAAAACAATACATGCACTACAATTAAAAACTGAAAACATACGAACTACATGGGCCCCACCAAAAAACCAGGGGTAGACCCAGGTGTTCCGGAAGAGTAGGCAGTCTCTGCTTCCTGCACACCCGCCATGGTACCCATGTCAAATCCGGTATGGTATGAGAAAGGGATAATATTAATGGAACAGTCCAAACATCATCTATATAGATAAAACTGAAACTAAAGAACTGGGCTAGTTTCTTTTCTTTCCGATTTATTAGCCCCTGTACCCTGTAAAAATTAACTTCATACGAAATGAAGAACAGGTCAACCAAAAGTGGCGCACAGTTTGTCCTCAATGGGATGCCGATCGTTTGCTGAAAATTATGTCCTCCAACTCAACAAAGATGTTGTCGATGAGAAATTCCAGCATGTTAACAGCATCAGTATCAGAATACATTTTGCTAGAATCAGTGTGTTGACAAAGTAGAACTATTCCTTACATAATACCAGATATACATATCTTTATAAACCATGGTTAGTGTAGAAACATTAGTGAATTGGCTCACGAAAAACATATTTTAATTTATCAAGTGGGAGAGTTGTATACAGTGTAGAAAATTAAAAGTTTTTATGTTATTAGCATAGGTCAGGTCACTAGAAGAGAGATATTTCTGTAATTCTTTAGAATTTTTTAGAATTTAAATCTGATTCACAACACTAGTTGAGTAATCCTGATGAGGGTAGCTCTTGAGACCATCCTTAATTGCTGTAACATAATTAATTTTCACTTCATTTTTATAACATTTAGTAATCTTGTTATGAAGAATAATATGACACACAGCATAAATATGCTCGTTTTTTCACTAAAGTTGCATTTTAAAAGAACTATTCTACATCGTGTATATCGTGTATGATGTATAGTCTAACGTGCAGCCCTCTAATTTTAACCTTTTATACCATTGGTTGTCTTTTCGTAATCATATTGTATACTAGTCAATAAAAGTCATATGTCCTTCCCATAATCGGGTTCCCCGTGATCCAATTAGGCATCTAAATAATATAGGGTCATTACCTGTACTGTTACCAAATTTAAACAATAAGCCATTTCTAAAATTTTGATTTTTCAAATGACCATCGATGCCACGGCTCGGTCAAAATAAACGTGAGCAAGCGGCGGTATGGTTCAGGTCGGGATGAAGCACCAGGCTGTAGCAATCCACTTTAATGTGTTCTGAATTACAATTTCAAGACAAATGATTCGTCTCCGACCAACCGTTCGGACAAATGTAGACCTCGTAATGGCAGGTCAAGCGTAACACAATTACTCCTTATCCATCTTCGAAACCGAATGAAAACGGCCGAGGACACTGGTCGAAGAAAAACCAGAGATTCTGTCCTGGGATCGTTCACGTCGCCGTTGGATGCCCCATGGTTGACAATACATTCCTTTTAGTGATGAATCCGAATTTTCCCTTTCTTTCAGCGATTGACGGTATCATGTGTACCACAGGCATGGAGAACTTTTCACGTACCCTTGTCCGTACGAGTCCGACCGTTTTTAAGACGGAAGTGGTATGGTCTTGGATAGAATTTGGATTGTTGGTCGCAATGGAATAAATATTGTTCATAGTACACCTGATAATAGATTCAGAATTGGAGAAATTTGTAGAAGTACTACCTCATCGCCTTAAAATATCTCTTTCAGAGAACGTACTGAGTATACTTGTCATAATCATAAATTTAATTATCGTCTAGAACCTTTCCTGCAGAATCGTTGAACAATATATTAAACCATTTATTGAGAAGATAAAATTTGTAACGTCAAATGCATATTGATTCTTAATATTCAATCCTTGATTAATAAACTAGGGATTGCTAGTTTACTTGGCAATCATAATTATAAAGCTACTACACTTTCAAAGGAAGAAATAACAGACAATCATAGATCTGTCTTATCGTCATTTCGTATGTCCATCAAAAATGATGATTCTGAGCTTCCTAACTTGTACTGGATACCCAAGTTAGACAAGTGTCCATATAAATAAAGCTTTATATCTGGGTCTGCCAACCGATCCACCAAACCATTGTCTCAACTTCCAACTTCTATTTTTAAAAGCTGTCGAAACGGGCCTCCAAATTTATTGTGATGCACCTATTCAAAAAGTGGTCTCAATCGCATGTGGAAATTAAAGAACCCCAAAGACTTAAAGGATATTTTACCATCTTGGTCCATTTCAATCTGTAACAGCATAAAAAACATTTGATTTCTCTACCCTCTATACCACAATTCCTCATTCACAACTGAAGGAGAAGTTGGAATATCTAGTCCATCGATGCTTACAAAATAAAAATGGCAACAGCAGATATACATACCTTGTCACTAGTAGAGATAAATCTTACTTTGTTAAAAACCACACTAAATATAACAAAAAATAAACAGAGGACGAAATAGTCCTGATGATTCAATTTTTGAAGGACATATTTGCTCAATTTGGAGGAAGTGTTTACATGTAGGATTACGAAATCTTTTAAGTGAAAAATACAACAACAGATGTAATAACTATTTGCCATAGGCTGTTGTTTGTAGATAATAATTTAAATAAACAGATAATCATACAGTGTCTCTCTTTAGTTTGATATTTAATGTTCCTGTGTTATATAATCACTTGTTCAATTGCAATGAAGTCTTTGGTCAAATCCAGAAGAATGATGTCTTTTAATTTGTCACAACTCAAAAATGGGAGCTAATAAATTCACAAAATAATGTAGTTACCTCCCTTAATAACTCGTCCTGATATGCACCTAATGGTTGCCACTGGACGGTAAACAATAATTCACCCTTAATAACCCTCATGGTAGTTACAAATTATGTACGTATGTGGTACCATACAGCATTTTTGGATATATTTTTAACTAGAATATTTTTTTTCATGCTGTTTTCAGTTTATAGATATCTTTTTTGTGTCTTTGCTCGTAAAATGAAATATATCTGAAAAATAACAATCATTATTAGTTTTGAAACATCATGATTACCAAATAGGCGACCGCTGACCAGAAAGTATATTGTGCATAATTTAGAAAGGAGGGTCAAACTGTACTCATTTTAACTGTAATTTTAGATAACGCTTTCATAGCTGCTGGGCGAATACTGTCGTTCGATTAACAGAAATAGAAATAACACTCACATAAAGGGTTTAATAAAATCTCGTCATGGAGTTCAATAAAAAAAAAATACAGTATTCATGAAAAGCCGCTATAAATTTGAATCATTAAATCGTTGGAAGAAAGAGAACTTTAATAAATTACATAATATTTCATATATATGTAGGTCTCTGTCTAAAAAAGACATTAAGTAACTCCAGAGGTTCTGTGGATTTTTAGTAAGAAATTCATACAAAGTGCATTTCTTGAATCAGGGTATTTATCTAAATGGTGTCAATAGTTATAATACAATTATAAAAACAACATTAAGCAGCTTGTGAAATAAATACACTTGTAATAGAACTTTTTTGCTTTCACTTGTTACAATCTTCCATTCGAGAGTAAATCCGGGGAAAACGTACAGGGTGTTAAATGTACAAAACACACAATGGTGCCAGTGGCATTTCTCCTCCAAGAAAAGGAAAATAAGTAATTGGAAAATTAAACTCATAAATTGTAGTATATATCTCCCTATATTCTACTACGACGTTAACGTTTTTGCACAACTCTAGCTTGAAGACAAGAATAGTTGAACGGCTCAGTTGCACAGTAAAAATTATGTTTCCAACTCGTTACGAATATTGTTACTGTTTTTTTTTTTTTTTTTGGTCCTTTCGGTAAATTCGAAATCGCTTTGATTGATGTAAGATAATTGAACAAAATACTCAACAATTTATTTAAATTCGTAATTTTAACAAAATACTACAGCAAAAACGCTATGTGCGAGTTATCTGTTGTATTTAGAATATAGACAGGGAATATATCCGTCACAAGGTGAAATACTAGTTTAACGTTTATAATATACTTACTACTTGTAATAAAAGTAGGAAAAACACGACTTGATAACTGAAAATGTTAATAACACGTCAGGATACGAGAAACATCTCCTAAAACCCGGGTGAAAATAAATTATCATAGCCAATTAATTCAATTATAGAAAGAAATATTATGGCATCTAATTGGTTCTTAATTACTTATATTTTGTCATTACTTATTTCTATTAATTATAACATGTTATCAGCACACATAGTATTTGCACGGGAAAACAATAAAATACTACTAACTGCTGTCAACTTTAAGGCAGATGATGCACTGTTTTTATATGACCGCAAATATTTTCAGAAGTTTTGTGTTATGAGATTGTCGTCGTCGTGGTTCGTAGACTGTTATGTGTCCGCTTCTTTTCCTTTGTTTTATCGATATTTTACCACAATGTTCCAACATAAAAAATACAGGATGGGCCCCTCCCGTTTTTTTTTTCTGGGGGTCATTGAGAGTTTTTTTGTTTATTTTTAAATTTTTGCCCGATTTTTATGATTTTCTAATAGTCGTTTTACAGGGTTGTAAATATAAATAAACTGTTATTTCTATTATGAGTATTTTTTTTAATCTTTTAGGGTGGTGAGAAATGTTCCTTGATGAAAATTGAAAAACTGCTTCAGATTCGTTTTTCATTTTCTCTTACCGTTTTAGAGATAAAGGGCCAAAAGGAATAAAAAGGGACACAGCTTAATTATAGCAACTTTTTTATTTCTTACTTGATTTTGATGATTTTTTAAGTGGTTCGTCATAATAAATGTAATAAAAGTTATTCTAGGAATTTTTGTTTTACTTTTGTCGTTGTACAGAGAATAGGGATAAAAAAATAGTCATTTTGCAGGACACATTAATCTCTATTTATCATTTGATTTTGGTAGGGATTTTTTCTTTTAATTCATCCGATTTTAATAGGGATTTTTTCTTTTAATTCATCGTGATGTGTGCTTTCCTGCATGAGTATGTTAATACTTTTTGTATCTTTTATTTTTTCCCAGAAACAATACATTTTAATATACTATCATCTTATCTATTTTCTGAATATTTTGTTTTATTTTTTTGAGAGAACCACCCTGCCCCCTTTACTTATTTTACATTTTGTTTGTTATTCAACTTACAAGACTATTTTTCTTTACAGGAATTATTGTTGGAAACTAGTACATTAACCGAAATTGAAATGTTGGAATAAATGTAAAGATATTCCCTGATTCCTAATAGATTTGGTGATGTGGACAGTAAAAATTCAGTAAACACAATTGGACATTTTACAGTGACTTTTATCGATTTCAACTACAATGAAGTTAGTTGAGTTACTTCTTTCAAGTAATCAAATTACTTGTTTTAAGTAGAAAATTACTGGTTTGATGCCTATATAGCTAGTATTTTTGAAATCAATCATTTACCTATTAAAGTAAAATCAAGTAAATTTATTAATATTTTCAAGTAATCAAATTACTGGTTTTTAGTATGATGTTTACTTAGTTGATGCTCATATTTGTAAACAGATTACTAATTCCAAGTAAAATAGTTTTCTCTATTTACCTAAATGTATTACATAAATTTCAATTATTTCAATTACTTATATCCTTAAGTATTATAAGTACTTAGTAATTTGACTACATAGTAATGCATTTCTAAGTATTACCTGCCAGGATTATCAATAACTTAAGATTCTGACAACTTTAATTACTAGTACAAATACTTAAAACAAGTAGTCAATTTCTTAATTTGATAGATTGTAAGTAGTATTTTAGTATTTTTTTACATTGAAAGAAAGCACAAGATATGCATAATAATGCAAAGTAATTTGATTTATAATACACACTGGCTATGTTCAGCTGTGCTTATAAAAACCACGCAACACTAGCACATCAGGATTTGTCAGGAACTTGCCAATTGATTTCAAATGTTACTTATCAATCCTTTAGAGGCGCTTTCTATCCAGGTAGGTTTGCAGGGATCTCCTTAATAATTAAGACAGGCTCGTTATAGGAAATAATGGTGTCCCAAAATGAATTGTTTCTCTCCTACATTACCTCTTCACCCCCTCCCCCACCCCCTTCCAAAAAAAAATCCTGTCAAGTACTTTAAAGCATTGTAGATGATATTGTACTAACGACCACACAGAAAAAGTAAGGACTATTTACACACTATGAATCAGCACAACGGTGGCATTCTTTTTTGTCTTTTATTTTTCCTCCCATTTATTTATTTCACCCAAAAAGTATTTAATTTCTATACAGATTGCAAATGATGTAGCTTAAGATATATGTGGAAGATAATCGTAAATTTGTTCAGGTGAATAATTGTTTTGTTCTTGATAACTTATTTGACTAAATAAATACAATAATCTATTTTAATTGTATAGTCAATCAAAAACATAAAATATTACAAATAACTAATAAGGATATCTGTACGGAACAAATCAACCAAACTTTTGTATTTTGGAGTTTTTAGAACTATTTTAACATATGTTTGCTTTATTAAACTTCTTTATTCTGGAAAACTGTATCATCAATCCGAATACTTGTACTGCTGAACATACAAGAAAAATAAAAAAAATGTTGAATGGGAGATTATTTCTTTTTAATATTAAGATTTAGAATATTTCAATATAAGTCTGATTTATCTTTTTTTCTGAGGAAAGCAACACTTTCATTGATATATTCCTACTTACGAAAAGACAACATAATACATGAATATATACACACAGATATATATATATATATATGCAAAATAAGATGAAATAAACTTATTAATTTTATGTGAAAAGGCATAAATAACAATTGTACAGAGAGCAAGGTCTTTCCCGGGTCAGATTGACGTTTCTAGGGTGTTGCTTGTAGGGTTGCTAAGGATATTAATCATGACATTGACTCTCGACGTTGTATATTGATTGTATAGTTGCTCTGAACATAATTTTATATGGTTGCTAGGGAATATTTTATTGGTCTCTTGACACTCAATTTTCATCTGGAAGGCTGAAATATGGGGTCCTGAACATAAATATATATGGTTCCTAAGTACTGTATCGATGACCTTGCTCTGGACCTTCCATTTTACCTGGAACAGCTATAATAGCGTCCTAAACATAAATATATATGGTTGCTAGGTACTTTTCAGTCGGTTGCTAAGGACTTTTTCAATGACCTTGATGTTTGACAATTGACCTTGGTACCAAAATTTAGATATTTTAAAACTGATTATTTTTTGATCTATTATAGTTTGCGAGATATAAAATAAAATATAAAAGTGTCAAGGGCACTATCCCCTATAAATGATTCGAACCCATGAGACAAATGTAGATCTTGACATTCTAAATATTTTTCTAAATACCTTTCATCGAACACTTTTACGGTTTATGAGATAGAGCGGTATCAAGGTTTAAGGTTAGAGGTCAGGTTTGACTTCACCTTTGCCCTTGTAGTCATTTTGAAGTTTTTGATCTCTGATGAACATTGGTGCAAGTCCAAAATCTCTACGACTAACCTTTTATAAGTTTTGACCATTTCCGTGGTCTGTTAAATATTCAAAGGCCAATTACTCCTATAAGCAATCGATATACCGTGTTTACCGAAACACGACAAAGTTGCGTCCTGACAAAATGAACGTTTGTCTCAACATATTTCATCAGCTATATTTTACGGATTCCAAGACAGAGCGGTAACAAGGTTTGAGGTCAGGGGTCATGTTTAGACCCATTAAGTGTCCCGTCAAATGTTCAAGGGGAAGTATCTCTGATAAGGAGTCGTCAAAATGTTTTGACAAAAAAAAAAAAACTAGTGTCTTGATATGTCAAACATTTGGTTTTGATATCTGATGACCATGGGGTACAAATCCGGTCTCTACTGTAGTGAACTTTTTAGGGACGAAATAATATGGGACGACTTAACCTGCTTTTAATCATATGAAATTCATTTTCTACCCCCCCCCCCCCCCCCCCCCCCGCCAGTACAAAACAACCCCTAAATTGAAAGACAAAGATGTTTTCCTTCATATCTACGATTCTGAACCCGTTGAGGGTACAATAGTCAACCAATACGGATTGAAAATTATATGGAGTAGTTCCAAAATTTAGAATTTTGATATTTATAATTGTTAGCTCAGTCCAAAGTGTGGTAATATTTGCGAATGATACTCAACAGTAATAAATAAGTTTGCTTCTTTTATAATTGTGTTCATTGTACTCTTCGAACCACAATTTTCTGGTTAAAATATGATTGTGTGTTCTTAAATTTGTTCGGATATTATTGCTAAATATGAGGTCAACTATGTCACATTTCTAAACAAAGGTGTTTATTATTGTTTTTCTTTTCGTTTGTAGTCAATCTTCTCACACTACTAGAAATAAGCATTTGATTGAGATGATTTGCAACTGATTCAATCCCTATATCTACGACTAACTGTTTATGAGTTTTGACCATTTCGTGTTCAATTATATATTCAATGGGAAATAACTCTAACAAACTGAGTCACAAAAATATAAGATGCGTCTTGACAAGACAAACATTTTCTCTATTATATTGCATCAGCTATCTCTTTCAGTTTCTGAGTTATTTCGATAACAAGGTCTACGGTCAAAGCCAAGGTCAAAATTGACATTTCTATAATATATAATATATTGCATAAATAAGGAGTTAATATACTGCATTGATTGAAACTCGAAAAAGTTGCGTCTTGGCAAGATGAACATTTTCCTTAATACATTTAAGCAGCTATCTTTATCGTTTCCGAGACAGCGGTTACAAGGTTCAAGGTCAGGGGTCATTGGAGTCGAACATACCCCTCCACAGTTGAGATTCGAACTCACAACCTCAGTGTTGACAGGCTAGTGATCATTAGTAGTCATGACGAACTACCTAAACCACATGGCCACCGAGGCCCAGTGTCTATTGTAATATCGTGACTAAATGCAACGTCTAAGACGAGATACATACACCATCAAGTAATATTTTGAGTTGTTTTCAAATAATTTTATTCTGACTATATCGTTGTATAGATGGACAGATGGGGTTGTTTGGTATCAAAGTCAGACTATCCTGACTCGACCTCTGATTCCGTAAGACAATATTGCATTAGCACATTTGGCTAGATTAAAAGTGAAATGAATACATTTTAACCCTTGTTTATCAATTATGCACAGTCAAACTAATTCAAATCTTTCTAGTTATGTCAGAGATATTTTAGTTTTGTTGAATATCTTTTCATTACTCCACATTTCCTTTGTCCGTCCAAAATCAAAAGCTTTTGTCAATATTTGTATATATCATATTCATCAATGAACACACAATACATTTATCAATATATATATTGTGTGTTCATTGATGATATTTTACTCCAGAGCCAAGCATCACGTTGCCTGATAAGATTTTTTTTCTTTTGAATTTTTTCATGGATTTCGTTTATAATATTTTCTGGAAAAGCAGAAATTGTTTTAAGCTCCCTTTGGTCACAAATGTCCGTGAATAAAACGTTTCAATTTCTTGAAACTCATAGTTCTTGTTTCGAACAATAACCATTAATCATTATTTCATAGATTGAATCAATATAAATGAAGGAAAAGATGCCAAATGATGAATATAAAAAGCGTCGAGAATCCTATAGTTCCAATTAACACAGAGTTGTTCGATTGGTTTGTTATACAGTATGGTTCACATAAAAAGAGCAAATCGTATAAATTAAATTCAATATGACGAGGGAGGAGTTTCATTTGAATACAAATACCCAGAAATTCAAGTGTTTAAGACAGCTGCAGTACTATTTCCAAAAGAATAATTTGATACTACATGTCTCAAGAGTGTTTGTGAAACATTAAACCGATCAGTTATTGCAACTTATTATAGCAAGCTTTATCCGACATTAAATTTGTGAGACAAGAAAGTTCAAGATCTACACGGATAGGATGTCAAATGTAACGTATCTGGACATATTGAAACAACTGGTAAAACTTTTTGAGATTAGGCTGTTGAAGATAGATCGTATATATCCCGATAATGTGTTTCTAGCTTATCAGTATTTTGTGTTCCCTCTTTTGTTTGTTTGTTTGTTATGTGCCGTTGTATCTTTCATTGTTCGTTTCAAACAGAAGCAAGGACTAGCAAGTCGAATGTATCTTCTTTTTATATCAGGAATCGACATCTCAATATCCATAATATACATTCCAGTCCTACTGAAATTATTTTTCATTGATAACAAAATGGAATATTTTGATCACATGTCTTGTGATTTGTGGATCTACACAATGATGTTCATTCTGAACGTTAGTCCTCATTTGAAATCTCTATGTATTATTACGATGGCATTGGAGAGATTTTTTATCATCTGTTTTCCCATCATAGCGAAAAAAATCTTACGAGCACGGATATGGATACCGATTATTTTGTTTCTGAGCATAGTTGTTGTTTTTGTTGAATCAATAACCATTTTTGATATTAGAACTGAAAAGACAAAATTTAAATCTGCGGTCAACAAAGATAAAATTGTTGAAGTTTGTTATTTACTAGAACGGGAATTATCAGAAGATTTATCCAAAATATTTGGATATGCAAAAGCAGCTTTATCTTTTTCAATGTTTATTGTTGTGATAATTCTTGACGCTGTTGTTGCTGCAAAATATTATATGTTGATTAGATGGAGACGGCAAAATACCCATTTGGAAGAACAGGACAATCAAATACAGTTTCTGTTTTCTAACATGATTATGGCGGTTATTTACACTTTTCTGATTACGCCCATGACAGTTTTAGCTATACCAAGTTTTGTTTCAACCATGGATTATAAGACTCCGCTCACGTATGAAAGAAATGTAGAAATTATTGGTCAAAGTTCCCATTTTTTATTCTCACCACTTGTACTTATTTATAGCTTTTCTATAAAATCTTTTCGAAAAACAGCAAAGGACATGCTGTGTATTTTCAGACGAAATTCATAAACCACACCACAATTTTATGTACCTATCTAAAGTTATTAAGAAGGCTATTGTGCAGTGCGGACATATCCATATGTTACAATCGTTATGACTATCCCTTTTTTTTAGCAATTTGTGTATTTAGAAAGAAATGATATTTCCCGATATTGCAAAGGTCGGAATAGAATAGACACACACAATTTCAAAATAAAAATGATATATGTATATTGTACGAACTGGTAGAATTGCGAGGGTTACCGATATATATATATATATATATATATATATATAGCAGGATCTCAAACACCACAGGGTAGTCAATAAGAATTACATGAATGTGGAGCATAATCGGTGAAGAGCGCGCTTGTAGATACTACGCTTCTATATCTCGGAAAAAAAGATTCGAATTGGACTAGTGCAAAGTTCAGTTATCCGCCCTTACAGGAACTGTTTTCTTCTTTCGATTACTGTGAATGTACTGTGAAAATACTGGTTTGCATTCAACACATTGTATACATTCAGTAATATAATACATGTACGTAATTCTAATGTTTAAAATGTCTGATACATGTGGTTATATCATTGTATGTAACTTAATATATTGTTGTGACATATATTTATGAATTTACACTGTTGTAATATAATACTGCTTGACAATAATGCCCTTTTGAATACATTTGTAGTGGTTTTTGTGTCCCATATACCTCGGAAATGGATTTTTTGATGAAAAACCGTGGTCTACAGAATACTCCTGTACATTTCACATAAAGATTTGCCCTAATAGTCAATTGTATTCCAGTAATTTTGGGAAAACAACTTCTATTTTGTCCAATGGATTATGTTTTTTGATTGCTCCTTAGGTACATTTGTGTTGTTTTCCCTAGATATTCAACAACGTCATATTCGTTTGTTTTGCCGTGGTATATTACGTGAGAACAAATTTTCTAGATTGAACTTTCTTGACATTTGTGAAATTACTGGAACATTCATTGTGAAACATATATAAAGGTACCACACACTTGCGGGTATCAGATGGGAACTTGTAACAGATGAAAGAAGTACTCAACTGTTTATTTCTACGGCCTTTTCAATAAAGCACTTAGACAATAAGAAATCTTTCTTTTTTCAATCATTCCAATACTTGTTTTCTAAGTGTCTAATCTAATAATATTCATTTTGTCACTGCATATTTTAGCCACACTATTCTTGAAAATAAAGAAAAGATGTACAGCAAAAAGCTGTTCCCCTCTATTAAGGTTCAGTTTATAACTATACAATGTATATAGAAATAAGCAAAGATCATGTATACAAATAAAATTTAGTTTCAACCTTTCGCAGAAGAAAAATATTTTTATTTATTATGTATATTAAATTTTATTATATCTTTCTATATGTATCATTTCTTGTTCAGTCTGCGAATGCCATTATGAAACGAAGAAACATGTCCTCAATCATATTTTTAAAACAGATTTGTTAAAATTCATTTAAAACAGAGTTGTTAAAGATAAGTTCATTCTAACTACAAACATAATGTAATATTTTGAATGTGTATAAACAGTTTGAGAAGATTACACATACACAATACATATTTGGTCCGTTATGTAGGCTTTGTTCATCTAATTAAAAAAACTGATCAATATTCTAATCTGATAAAACCATTGCACGAGTGTTGAAAATCTTAAAGTACGTCTCTGAAAAATCTATATATTGAATATAATCAAGTAAATCTCCAGAATAATTGACTTTGGGACCAATGAGACTTCAGACCAATAAATTGTTGATCAGTGGATCATTGGACTAACAAGTCTTCGGGTTATAGAACGGACTCTATTGAATAAATTTGAAGTGAACCTTATAACGTTATTCATTCAAATATTGACGTTAAATCCATTCCTTTCAATAATTCACCTATATGTATCCAACTTTAGGCTTTGTAAAAATTAGTAAAGTAAGAGTAATTGGAGAACAGAATATGCATTTGTAAAATACTAGTTCCCAATGATTTCTATCACATTCTGACATAAGACCGTTTTTACCCCTTCGTGTCACTACTCCTTTATAGTGACCAGTCTGTCTATGCATACAATTCACAATTATCTCCACACTTTATCGTCGGGCTCTTTGGAGTTCAATATTGATACGTTGTGAGATTGCTCACCACTTGCCACTGGTGTGTTGTATATATTTTTCAAATGTCTAACTTTGAAGGTCATGGCCATACCATAGGTTCTTGTTCAGAAGCTGTGTGTGCTATATTTTCAGTATTCAGTAAGAAATAAATGATGATACTTTGTATGGTAATAACCATACTTTGTTTTGTGAATTTAGTGGAAATCATTATCTTGAAGGTTCAGGTCACATATTTAGATGTAGTTAGATTTGCAGAACAAAAGTCTATGTTGAATGACCATGACGAAACGAAATGACAATATGTTGTATGTTGAGAAAGATAAAAAACAAAAATATATGAGATTCTACATTAAAGTTTATTAATATATTTATTCTTTGGGAAACAATATTGTATATTTGTATTTTGGAATAAATTTAATCTCTAAAAAATAATGCTTTAAAGAAGAAATTTATTCTCTTAAAAAGAAGATGTAAAAAATAAATGTATTCCAAAAAAATTAATTAAGATAGCAAGTTTTGAGGATAGGCTATATATCTTATAACCCAGTGAATTTGAAATTAGAGATACTACAGATACATAGAACTTCGCTTCATATCTGGATTTTTTTCTCGAAATAGACAATGAGGGACATTTAATAAAAACTTAATGACAAACGTGGTGACTTCAATTTTCATAATTTTCATATTGTTAACTTTCCCTTCTTGATTAGCAATATACTAGTATCGCCTGCATATGACGTCTACATTTTTAAGATTGTGCGATATTTAAGGGCATGCATTCGACAGAAAATGTTACTGCTGTCACAAAAGGTTCTTAACCAGGGTTTTATTAATTCATCTGATGTCATAACTTGGGAAACTGTACGGTACTCATCAAGAATTGATTGACCGTTACAGTGTTCCAATGTCAAAGATGAAGTTGGACCTGTTCCCACTGTCGTAACATTTCATGTACCTCCACCAATTTTGACTACCACCGGATTAACTTTTTGAACTTCACGACGGGTGCCGTATACGGAGCAGGACCTTTTTACCCTTCCGGAACACCTAAGTTCACTACTGGTTTTTATATGAGTTCGTGTTGTTCATTGTTTTTTAGATTTCAATGTTTATTTGTTGTGTTTGTGGTTGTTCATTTGTCTTCCCGGGTTTTTGTGTCTAATGGATTGCGGTTTTTTTATTTTCCCCCTTAGGCATATTTGTCCCCTTTATATACCAGAAATTAGAATAAATTCATTTCTGCAAGCAAGTTGCTTTAAATTGTTTACGATCAAGGGAATACATTTATTGTGATCCATTTGTCTCAGAAAGATACAAATTATTAACCAATTTTAATGTTAATAATTTAAATGTTTTACTTGCATTCTCTTTTTGAAATTAATTTATTTTTTGGGTTTTGCATTTTCATTAAATATCATGAATATACCACCAATTTAATCAAGTTTCATTACACGTAAGGCCTGCACATAGATAACAATTGTTTTTAATGGATCGAGAATTAACAATGGAAATAGATAATAACTTGTGTATTTTGACATTTTGAGATATAAATTGTTATTTACTACAAATGCTAGTTTTATAGTTTTTATTATGATTTGAAAATGGGTTTAATAGCTTTTGTATATAGCTTTTGTTTTTTTTAAATGCAATTCAATACAGGCCAGTATATGTAATTAATACGAGGAAAAACGGATATAGAGTGAAATTACAAAGGAAAGACAAAATCACAAGTATATAACCGCGCAACATTCAGAGCTTACAACATCCCCATCAATGGTGCAAACCACCTCATGCCCTCAATGGCACCACGGTAATTCCTGAATTTTCAAGTCCAGCGGTACAATATAGAGCAAGTTAATGAAAGTTAAGAATTTTGATATATTAGTTATTCTCAATTTTCCATCTATTATTATTATACAGAGATTGCTCTCTGTAGTATTGATCATGACCTATACATTATGATAAAGAGAAAATTATAAAAAGTAATGGCTTTTCATTATCATCTAGCTTAGAACAAATGGGTATCAGGCAATATTACGTATGGTATGTTTTTTCCTTCTTACCGGTTTATTAGATCACGTGTGCACCAAAATATATATTCTATCGACCTGATGCTTCTATTTGTACGTACCCCGGACTCCCGAATAACATACGTGTTCAATCATTCTACTCTTTATAAAAAAGCGGTTGACGTTATAATATAACTATTTTATTAAATGAAGAACCATATATATTTAACATAATTAAAATTAAAGGGACATGGTATGCTACAACCCTTATCTTTTTTTCCTGAGATATATATTGTACTGTAAAGTATTCGTCGACCTATTAATTGAGAATCGGTTTTTATATAAATAGGTTACTTTGAATAAACACATTTGTAATCTAACAAGGTTACACTTTATTTGTGATCCTACCTTGAAACTGAAGAAAAAGTAAATTAACTATGTACCCTACGAATAATCGTACGACTTATCGTCTTTCAATTATGAACTTTTAGTTTATTAAGATCAACATTCCAGGAGCAAATTTCCCGAATACCCCGCTATCCAGGGTTTTTTGGAATCACAAAGAATTGCTAAGTATAGCTCAGCTACTGAAGCAAAATATCCTCAATCTGATACTTGTTGTTATATTGCATCATTTCCTTTCTGATAACGATACACTTATCTGACAATTTATGGCACTCACGCTATTAGAACAGGGCCGATATATTATACGGTAAACTATATAAATTTTATTACTATACATTTAGTGTTCATTGGGCAAAAAGGCTTCCCACAAGACACCAGCCATGCTGCCCTGTCAAATCCTGTATAGAAAGGCACAACATCAATGGATCAGCCTATTTTCATTAGGGAAACGGTTTTGTCATACATGTCAACCAAGTCATGATGACTTCCATAAAACTTTAATAAAGATGATTTCAACTGAGGAGCAACATACCCCCGTTTGAGCAACTTTTCTGTCAAGATCCGGGTCCTGTCCAGGAAGTAAATATAATATGTCAAAACCTCTTGCATAACCTATGAGTTGTGAAATATACACTCCATAAGCCAAAGTGAAAGTAACCCGGTTTGTCGTAAAGTTCTGTATTTAGCCTTTCTTTGGTATCAATATCGAGGTGAATATAAGATGCAGACTTTGCAGTGTCTGTGATACTGTGGAATATATGAGACGTAAGATATTACCAAAACTTGAATTGTTGAGTGATAAATATATAGCGGAAGCTCAAATTAAAGGTACGTGATAGCATCTCCTGTTTTCCTTAAGAAGCCCGTCAAGGAAGTGTGCCTCATATGAGTAAAGGAAGAAGTCGACCAGGAGTGACACGCATTAAGTGCCCATAGGAATGCCAATAGTCTGTTGGTAACATGTAATACGACTTTTTCGAAGTAGAGAATGAGGTATAGAATCAATAAAAATATAGCCGCATATGTACATTTTGCTAGAAAAACTGTACCAGAGTTGCGACAATTTCTGTCCCAGAAGGGTATATCTTGCCATGTATACAGAAAGCTAAAACTCGCCCGAATTGCATTATCCTTCAAATTTCCCTTCACTCTAATAACGCGCAAAGCGCAATTCTGATGCCTAACAAATCACTAAAGTCACGTGATCCGAATAATAATTTCTTCCCCGTATGCAGTAATTCCGGACTTAGTCGGAAACCAAGTATTCGTGGGAGGAGTATTTTCAATTACATATACATTGTTAGAAAGTACAAACAAAAAACTGATCCCATGTACTAAACATACTTAGTTTTATTAAACATAAATCAACTACTTAAAAACCCAAAAAGTTTTTTTATTGTCACGTTTATGGAGAAAACATTTTTTCGTGACAATGGGTTTTTCACTCTGGTTTAAAGAGATTTTTCTCGTATCCTGACGTGTTATTAACATTTTTAGTTGTCAAGTCGTGTTTTCTTACTTTTATTTCAAGTAGTCAGTAGACTATAAACGATGTGACCGAAATAATGTAACTATCATGAGTGTTATTAAGGAACGTAACTGCATTATGTTGTGACTGGTTTAGGTTCATTTTTTGAGTTCTGTAAAATTAAAAGACATTATTCTTCTGGATTTGACCAAACATTTCATTGCAATAGAACAATTGACTATGTAACCGATGAACCTTTAATATCATACTATAGAGAGATACAGTGTGAATATCTGTTCATCTAAATTACTATCTACAAACAAGAGCCTAATAATATGACAAATTGTAATTACATCAGCTGTTGTATTCTTTACTTACTAGATTTCATAATCCTAATTCATGTGAGGAGTATTTGTAATCATATATACATTGTAGAAAGTGTAAACAAAAAAGTATACTAAAAGTTGAACTGATCATATTTCATTAAAAAGATTAAGTTATAATTAGTTCTTAACATATTAAGTTTTATTGAACATAATCAACCACATAAAAATCCAAGAAGTTTTTTATTGTCACGTTTATGGAAAATATATCATTTGTTCGTGACAATGGTTTTTTCATTCGGGTTTAAAGAGATTTTTCTCGTACCCTGACGTTTTATTGACATTTTAAATTGCCAAGTCGTGTTTTTCCTACTTTTATTACAAGTAGTCAGTAGACTTTAAACGATGTGACGGTATTCGACAAGCAGTTATGAAAGCCTTAACTGTTTTACCTTTACAAGGAGTACATTTTGTACCTACCTAAAATTATGCACAATGTAAATTTCTGGTCAGTGCTCGCCATTTTGGTAATAACAATCATTGTTATTTTTCATATGGATTTCATTTCAAGTTTCATGAAGCTACCTAGAAAAAACATTCTCCGATTAATTTGTTCTTCTTTTTCACACAGCATCTCTGAGGTGTCCTTTGTGAATTATATCAGTATCATAGTTACTTTTTGATAATATAAGGGAGATAACCCCAGTCTAAAAGACCCCCATGAAGGAAAAATAATAATTGGTACTCAAAAACACGAGATTGGGGACAGAATTTTTACTTTTCACAATATTTTTGACATTTTGCAAGATAATTATCAGAAACATTCAATTCGCAATAAGCATGCAGCAATCTGGGCTTTTTTACTACAAAACTTCCAAAAATGAGGAAAAAAGAGCAAATGTACGTGTAAAATGGCATTTCGAGAGGGGACAAACTAACTATTTAACTGAATATGAACGGAGAACCTATCAATATAATTGTTTCTGTTTTTTCACATAGAAACACTGAGATATCTTCTTTTACATATTTCTCAACCATGGACAATCGATGGTTGATCAAGTAATTTACTCCCCTTTCCCCCGTAAGAATATTAAGTTTTTTTTTTTCGTATGAAAACATACAGTGCGGTTAAATTTTAAATTTTAGTATTTTGTTTTTTTTTTTTTTTTTTTTTTTTGGGGGGGGTATATAAAATGTGATAGCATATTTTTTATGAATAATGACCACTTTATATGCCTATCAGTGAGATAATTCAACATTTGTCACTACAACAACCCCCAAATTTGAATCAATATTTACATATTTCATCACAAACCTTTATGTAGAGAGATTACTAATTTCACTGTTTTATTGCAATAAAACACATTCTATTGTGACATGTGTGAAAGAAACATGTTTTAGTAAATATTATTAAAACATTGGAGGAATTCAATGTTCATGTATATTTTGTAAGTGGGGGGCTTTGTTTTGTGGACATCTTTTAATACAAGTTTGACACACCTAATTTTAGCAGACTCAATATTCGTTCGTATATCATTTTTTACATACTTCAAATTTGTTTCTTTTCGGATACAGAAAAGGGAAAACTATTTCAACCCTCCCAAATCAAAACGAAAACCACTTATAATTTCAGGTAGACGTAATTGTATAGTGCTTTCATCTTTAAATGATATGTATTATTAAAGTTATCTTGTAGTGGTTTAAATTGTTATCTTACATGTATTCCCCAAGGGGAAACTTAATTTGATGGCACTTTTAAAGGTTAATAAGTGTATTTTTAAAAGCTCAATAATTTTCTTTGGGTGCAATTTTCCTCATTTGTTACTTTTGTGAATTAAGAAAATGTTCAATGTTTATTCGGGATATAAAATTTTAGAGGTATAGTTTACTATGTTAAACTAAGTTCAGCTTTGTCAGCCATGTTTAATCATAGCAAACAATTCTGACAGAGGACCACCTAAAAACCATTTCTGCCATTCTTGGTCATCGGACCCAATTCTCAAAGAGGGTCATTTAAAGAAATGGTTATAATTGGCTCTGCATTTTCGAACAAGAAATCTTTAAATAAATTTTCATAATAAAAAAAAATCAGATAGTGTCCTGTGTTTAACTAAGTTCGGCTGTGGTGGTCATCTTTGTTGACATTTCAGGTCATCGGACATAATTCTGAAATAGGACCACCTAAGGTCCACTTTTAGACAAGAGGATGTTTTAATGAATTTAAATGTTAAAATAAGTTCGGCTCTGACGGTAATCTTGGTTGACAGTCTTAGTCATTGGACACAATTCTGAAGGAGGATCTCCTAAGGACCGTTTTTGCCAAGTCTAGTTTCATAACAGAAGATTTCTTAAATTCATCCCTTTTTTTTCTATGGTTAGTCACAGCAGCCATGTCCGTTGGAAGTCGTGGATTCAGGACATCATTTCAAAAGAGGGCCGCTTAAAGTTTACATCTTTCGAGTGCTTCCCACTCTCCTTAAATAGTTTTGGTTTTACAATATCGGCCTTTTTTTAATTTGTTGTACAAAAGACTCAACTTCTAATTCGACGAAATATGCACACCTATGCATCAGATACAATAAATATGTATTATAGAATTTTATTTTTGTAACTAAAATTCAATTTCAAACAAAATGAAAATAACGCTTTCAAAAAAGAATGCATTTAAGCAGATTAATATTAGTTACGTAACATGTTAATCAACTTACTTGCATCATAATTTCAAATCACAAATGTATATCTAATATATTATTTGTTAACAAATATTGAAACAATGTTCAGCGCATAACAATTGCACATGTTGCAGACGAGATACCCTCATCGAGTCTTTGTCTTAAAGTTTATAGTTTCAAGTGGCCTCTTTAGAGATACTGATAATATATATTTTAATGAAGATCAAATTATCTAATAAATACTAAAATATTATCTTTTATGTTTCAGTTAAAAGTTCGTTCAGTTAACTTTTTTACTTTCATAAGAAAATAATTATATATATATTTATATATATATATAAATTAAGTTTTTCTTGTAAAGGAGAGTTTATGAAATGTGAGATTTTCCAGGAAGACATACCTCAAGAAGATTGGCTGATATGATTCAAGCCTTGCTTTCTGATAACCTTGTCGTATATTTTTTTATCTAGATCGCCCCGATTAAGGAAATTAGCAAATATTTTCTCCACAAGTTATATTCATTGACATGTACGATAATTCAAATTGAAAAGCACTGTTTCTTAAATTTTAATATATGCATGCATCAACTAAGGCATGAGTGATAAGTTTTGAAATGATCTTAGCCCTAATTAATACAATTCAGTGAAATAATTTATTCTCCCATTAAAGTAACCATCAATAAAACATTTTAATTATCTTGGCATGCTTGTCGTTCTCATGCATTAGAAGTAATACTGTTTAATATTCACATTAATATAGGAATTTCAGATGCCCTTAGTCTTTTTGTTGAGTACTACGTAATAACATAGGATTATATATGCAAAACCCGCTCTTAACTCATTTTAATCTCCTTCATAGTCAATATTTTTTAGGAACATATTTTTCAGTCGTATTTTAATGTATCTAAATGGTAATTAGATGGTCCTCTATCAGAATTGTGTCCGATGACCGAACTATCAACCAAGATGGCTGCCATAGCCGAATTTAGTTTAGGATAGGACCCTATAAGCCATTTGGACCCAGACTTCACATTAGTGGTCCTTAGATGGTCCTTTTCCAGAAATATGTTTAATGACCCGCCTGTCAACTAAGATGGCCGTCACAACCGAACTTTCTTTAACATAGGACCCTATGGGAAAACCAGCCAAGGTGACTGCTACACTTAAATTGTTAGTCTTGCTCAAGGTGGACAGGTGAAATCCAGGTGAGCTGTACATGCTATTGATAGTTTATAGTTACTTCCACTGGTATAAACATTTTTGAGATAACATGTGGAATGAAAAAAAGAAGAAATTCATGCAATTCAAAGCATACAAGAGTAGTCCAACAGCTGTTCGAAAATTTAGGAGAAATATTCCTAAATGTTGCACATGTTAAAATATCAAAATTATTTAAGACTATGAAGACTTCAACGATTTATAGATCATTTTGTGAAAAAACCATACTTTTCAAATATCGTCTTTTCAATTCAAAAGTTCGTTCAGTTAATTTTTTACTTCCACAAGGAAATAAATATAGACTAAGTTTTCCTTGTAAAATAAAGTTTATGAAATGTTTAAGTTTCCAAGTAGAGATATTTTAAGTGTAGTTTTTCAAAGATTGGCTGATATGGTTCAGTCCATGCTTTCTGGTAACTTTGTCATATATTTTTATTTTTATCTAGATCAATCAAATGGAGGAAATTAGCATACAATCGTATAATATTTCCCCCAAAAGTTCTATTCCTTAGTATGTACGAAGACTCAAATTTAAAAGCACTGTTTGTAAATTCTATTCTATATTAACCATGTTTTAATATTATCTTAGTCCTATTCAATGAAATTCAGTGAAATAAATTATTCTCACATTAAAGTAAAAATGGATACAATATTTATATACTCTTTGTGTGGTCATGTTTATACACAGACCTATGACCATTCTTACGCCTGGTTATCTCTCATGAATGACATGTTTTAGTGTTAGATATTATTCTGTTTTTTATTTTAACAGTCCAGGAACATGATGCCTTGAAATTTAATTTCCCTAGTCTCTTTGTTAGTACTACGTAATAACACACATGCAAGACTGTATCTGCAAAATCCGCTCTTAACTAATTTCAATTTTTTTCATAGTCAATATTTGTTTGAAACAGATTTTGAACCATAATTTAATGTATCTAATTTTGGTAAAATCGCACAAATCAAACGGTATCTATTTCATCGAATCATATTCCATCAATTTTAAAAATCAAAATCAGCATATCGTAGAAATTCAAGCATAACTAATTTTTATGAAATAGAGATGTATAATGATGTATATATGCTTACGTTATATTTCATCATACCTTTAACTTTGAGATAGATGTAGGACTACTTAACTTGAGAGGCTATACATGATTTATGACAAAGTTAGCGTCTAGGACAGACGCGGTCCCTCTGATTCAAATTTCTTGGTACAATAAATACAGTTTACACTGTTAGCCATATATAAGAGTAGCAGTTACTTTGTATTCATTAAGTACAATCAATATAATTGCTTCTTTAGTTTGGAGATGTACCCCTCCTCCTCCCCATTTTTCTCCTTACACGTACAAATAATTAAAAATGTAATATAATTGGGAAAAACTAAAAATTTAGAAAAATCTGAAAAACTTCTTATAAGGACATCATACTCCTTTATTCACATTTTGGGAATATCCATAAATATTCTGCAAAGTTTCAAAGATCTGAACTAAAAGCTGTAGCTTCAGCTCATTATACAAAATTTGTATCCTCTATACATTGTTGTTGCAAAAAAGACTAAGTTCCACAACGTCGGAATCTGGAAAAAAAAACACATTTCTAATGATATCCTTCAACAGCTTCAATGTGTCCCCCTCCACATTCTGCAGTTTCAAATATATGAGGTAAAAGCTTTAGTAGACGTTGATTATACAAAACGCCGCGATGGCGGTATTACGGCCAGTATCACTGCTAGAACTAATTAAAGTGGATTTGATTAAAATTGAAAACAATATCTAAAACCAACATATCATTAACAAATAAAATAGTGATGGCAGTATAAACAAAACATATAAGAATCAATACGTTTTACAATACCACAGACGTTGAAAAATATCACAGAAACGCTATTAGACAAATAGAATCAACAAAATAACATGAGTCAAACAGATGACAATTAAAATTTATTGACGCGAACTTTAATCAGAAGTACAGTCGGACAGACTATATTCTCGAATAGGTATCCTCCATACACAATTGTTTCCAAAAGCTAATTCCACAACATGTCAAATTTACTTGTAAATTTACCCGAAAACAATGTTGAATAGTATAAAGACACAGTGAGCCTGGTTTGGTTTAATGGGTATAAACGAAATACATCTTATACACATCCCATGTAATAAGTAGGTTTATTTTGACTGATAGCAGAATCAATGTGACATGCAAGACTATAAACATCAAAAATACTAAAGGAAGAGGCTGTAATCTTTGAGCGGTAACACTGGGAAGAGTATTATTCGCTCGTGCATGCTCAAGTGTTATTTTCCTTTTCGTACAAGGAATGAAAATACTGTTAACACGGCATTAATAGTAGGTAAAATAGGTTTAAACATATGAAATTCCCTTTTTTATTTGATCACCGTCATTGGAATAATTAGGGATAAGACCGATTTATTCAACATAAAAAAAATCATCCCGCTAAATTTGTATCCCGAATTGCCGACTCGAAAAATTGCATTTTCCTGGATCCCGCCTCATTTCCATCCCGTATTCCCGACGTTGAAATAAGCCAACCCCGAATTCCCGTTTATTAACATTCGCGATCCCAACGTCCCGAAAAGGGTCCTACCGACCCTCCTCAATTAATTATAGGTCCTGGTATGTACAATGTACATTTACAGTATGCACAAAAACTTGAAATTTGGTCAATAAATGTCTGTAAAGAGCCAAAACACACATATAGAGCTTTTCTATCAAGTTCCTGTGCAATATGTTTGTAATTTAAATAGAAAAATGATCACAGACAGAATACCTATACTGTGTGTCTAGCCTTCGTGTGGCATGTTCATGATAAACAGGTCCTGGTGTACATGTATGCATTTACAGTATACATTTGTACCTTTTTTCTCATTTGAATAAAAATAATTATCACAGACTAAGCACCTTTTCCTACTGTGTGTCTCACCTTCAGATGGCGTGTACATGATACATCAGGCAAAAAAAATATGTGTGTTTCCGCTATTCGAGCGACCCTATTCTCTGCCGTCGACCCTGACTTTATTTCACTGAAATTTTGGCAAATTATATTTTCAGCAATATCAATCTTGACAGTGATGTTCTTTTTTTTCCGGAAAAACTACTGACTCCCTGTCCTCTCCCGCGAAAATCGCGGGTTCGTTCTAGTTGTACATAAAATAAAGATGTGCTTCTAATTATCTTGGTTTATTAAACCCAACCCGCTCACTGTGTCTTTATTAAATTAAATTAGAAGATTATATAATAACTGAGAAAAACTTTAAAAAACGCGTTTCTCTCTAAATGCCGAGTTCGTTATCACAATTAAGAAGTTGAGCGTGGTCGTTAAAAGAATGTTCCTAGACATCTTAGAGTGTGTAAAATTTGTGATATATTAGATGACGAATCTCATTGTTTTTTCTTCATTGCAAAATCAATAAAGACATAAGGGCGTCACTTTTTTTTTAAAATATTGAACAAAATAAACATGATTTTCAGCAGCTCTGTCCAACAGGTAAACTATGTGTTATTCTAAATCACAATTATAAAGAAATAACTGTACAATGTAGTTGACGTTATACAGCAGTCCGTTGAATTGCGAAAATGATACCAACAGTGGCCAGTAATTACCTCTATTTTACATGAACTATGTGTAATATATTTTGTTTGTTTTTTGCATTGTATTGCTTAACCCAGTTGGGTATCATATGCAATAAAGATTATTATTATCTGCAAAGTTTCAAAGTTCTGAGTTAAAGTCTGTAGGTTGATGATCACCAATAACAAAATAAATGTCACATGCAAGATCAAACAATAAAATTATTATTAGTATTATATCTATGTATTTTTTTTTGGGGGGGGGGGGGGGGGTGGTATAATTAAAGTGAGAAATTACTATGCCAAGTAAGTGCAGCAATATGAAAATTTTAGAAACATTTATTCAAATGGCATACTATTTAATGCACATCTTCAATTTGTCTGTAAACGTTCTACAAACTATCAAAGATCTTGGTTAAAGGCTATAGGAGGATTTAAGTATAAAAATAGGTAAAAAACAAAATGAATAACAATAAAGTTCAACTATGACGTACCGCTCAATCAACGCTACCAAACAGACAGAACCCCAGACAAAAATTTATAAAATGTACGTAGACTACACCATTACAACCAGCTTTATTACTTTATAATGCTATGTAACAATTCGGATATTACAAAGATATTATTTAGTCATAATTATAGAAAATTTCCAAAATGTTACTTTGGTCCCCGACTTCAAACTCTAATCTCCAAACCAAGAAAACACTCTAGATTTTACACAATGCCGTATAAAATGTAATTGACTGTGTACGGAACGCATGTGGATGGTTCTCTTACGCATGTTTATATATAGTTACAGGGATATTAAATATTGCAGTATAAATAAAACTGTCTTTCTCATCTGTTAATACAGACAACATTGACACTTCAGTCTTCTCAAGTACCATCTTAAGTACAGGGATATTAAATATTGCAGTATAAGTAAAATATCTTTCTCATCTGTTAATACAAACAACATTGACACTTCAATCGTCTCAAGTATCATCTTAAGTACACCGAAATTGGATTACATGTAAGATTATTTTCTCCTATTTTTGATGTGTTTAATCTGTGGGATAAAAATACATAATATTTTTAACGACTTCCAGGTGATTAAATGTCTACGTGGGAATTACCGCCGTTTTTTCTACAGTTATTGGAACGATAAACTAGAGAAGTCCGGAAATGACGTCTATGTAAACAAACTACATAGCAACGACATTTTCTTGAGGTTTTTCAAAAACCATTGAAGAATTTATATTTAAAGTTTTTTTCTTCTTTTATTTTTGATACAAGGGGTTAACATTCGCAATTTTGGAGGAAACATAATTTTTAAACAATTTTCATCTTATTTCAATGAACGTTTTTTTTTTCTTCTGTTAATTCATCTTGATGAGTACTTTCGGTAAAATATCAACAAATGTTTACTATCGTTTACATTCTTTAGATACAGGAAGTTAAAGGTGCAAAAACATGTTGCGGTTGTATCATGCTAGCTGCACTTATCGAAGCCATTTAATTTTTTATTGGTGTTTGAAGCGGTGCATGTATTTCGACATTTCATTTACAATATATGTATATAAAAATAATTAACTCTGATACTGCACCATGATAACGAAATCACTAAAAACGACAAATTGTAAATCCGAATTTTGAGTCTAACCTTAAAATTGTTGGCCGAATTACAAAGTCCAACCGGAAATGATATTTTTCTTGTACTTCAATCTTCCACAATTATAACATAAAGAAGTGTCCGGATTGATTAATTTGATCATACAACCTTATTCTATTACATTTCCTCTTAATGCGAAAGGACTGATATTATTTGAATCAGATATACTCTTGTCTAAACTTGAAAAGAAGGACGTTACTCGATAGACATTTTACTGAACTTTTTCTTCCGAACGAACTATTTTATTTTGCCGAACTTGTCGCTCTGAATATAAATCGTTGTTGCTGCAGATCAGAATTTACAGATGTTAAGGAGATTTTCAAATGTGTAAGTAAAAGTTTATTACTGAAACTGATTGATCTATTTTTTTGTTAGGGGCGAAACAAGAGAGTCGAAGAATGTGGGCCATCCTTTTAAATAATTATCTATCCTTGTCTTTTTCTTCTTTTTATTTGTTTTTGTTTCTCATTCATTTTTTTCAATAAAGATTTGACAACTTTCATTTATGAGAGGGTGGGGGGAGGAGTGGTGATGTTCCAGCATACACTTCCATTTAATCTATAGTCTATCATATCTGTTACAAAAATACAAATTTGGTAACTCAAATTCATAGTAGCCAAATGGCGGCCTTGTATCTACCATAAAATTGAAAATATTGTTAATTCTATTGTGGACCTTTATATTTGGATATTTTAGTTTAAACTTTAAACTCTGGTCTCTTGTTGTGTTTTTGTGAATGAGAAGTGAAGATAACAATATTCCCACCATGAACGAATGAATTGAAAACAGGACCCAGATTAAACTTTAAACTCTGGTCTCTTGTTGTGTTTTTGTGAATGAGAAGTGAAGATAACAATATTCGCACCATGAACGAATGAATTGAAAACAGGACCCAGATTAAGTCCTTCATTAGATTTTCGGCAATTCATATTTCTGTGCCGTCAAGAATATAATGGAAAAATCAGTAAAGTCGTACAAATGTAACTTTCAAATAAAATAAATCATGCATAGTGTGTAATAATAAGCAAACGGTAGTCTGTTAAATTGCCAATATATGTATATACAGTAATACTACAATGAATGCTGTAGCCGCTTTTTGTGGTTACCTCATAACGTTTGGGTTTTTTGACGTTATTTGATTACTGCCAGTCATCCTTAATAAAGTTTGATGGACATCATCATAACTTGACAGGTATGAAAAAATCGTTTCCCAAATGAACATGCACCTGTTCTATTGATGTTATCCCTTCCTCGTACCGGTTTTGAGATGGACAGCATGGCGGGTGTCCTGCAGGAAGCAGAGATTGCTTACTCTTCCGGAGCACTTGATTCTATCCCCGGTTTTTTTTTTTTTTTTTTTTTTTTTTTTTGTGGTCCATGTATTGTTTTGGTCTTGTCTTCGTTGTTCTCCAGAGTTTGTCAGTTGTCACTTTATCAGTTGTTTTCGATTTGCCCTCCTACGAATGTGCCTTTGGTATTTCTTCACCTTACTTTTCAAATTTCCAAATTAATTTCAATCTTTGTTTTTTACCCAAACAAGAAACTTAAAATGAAAAAGAAATCGTAATAACCCAGAAATGTTTAACAAATGTTAGGAGATTCAACGATATGAAACTGTTTTTACATGTATAGTAGTTATTCGTATAAAAATATTTTATTCATCTAAACTGGGTCGGCTTCTCGGAAGGGGGGGGGAGGTGGTGGGAAAGGGGGCTTTGGTCACGTGTCTCATGTTCACCCGATAAATTTGCCACCGTTGTAAGCTTTTACTATCTTCACTATAGAGGCTAAGAGATCTGTTATCTCTTACTACTGTAAGATCTATCTGAAGACAATGATAGTTTATATAGGTTTGGGCATTTGAATAGTAGAACAAATTGCAATATGTATTATTTGTATAAACCTGCATATTTAAAACATACGTTAAGACATTATTATAAACAAACCATTTTACATATAACAGTTCACTTCCTGTTTTGCTGCACTAATTGAGGTTACAGCACATCTTTGCTGGCTAAGGTTTCACTAGTAACACTTATTTTATCAGACTAAGGCGGAATTTCGGATCAGTATAGTACGTATGTTTTTTGGATGCAACTGAGACTATCTGCAACCAATTAGAATGTAGTGATCAGACTTCGACAATATACACAAATACTATGGCGAAATGCATTGAAAATTGCAGATTATACCACCAGACTTAGACTAAGAACACTTTTTGTAGACAGTTTAGTGTGTCCAATTAAGGTATTGACGTTTTGGCTTATGTGCCTAGTTCAGACGATGGAAGGCCAAAGTACGTTTTTGGGTTCTGTTTTACGAAATGGAAGCCATACACTGTTTATTTGCCAATAGTGATGTAATAAGAGTGGGCCTGACTAATCTGGCTATGAGTATGCCCATCCCCCTGGAAATAGTTTTTTGTTTACAATTTAAAAACCCTTGAGATACTCACACTATAACAATATATACTTGTACTTATTACGGGAAGATGCATTCATAAATTTGAATCAAATTTTGTGGAGGAGGGTCCCTCAAAGTCAAGTTTTAAATAATGAATTTTAAATTGCTTTGTTCCCAACCCTACATTTTTTGGTAAAACCAAATATGTTTGTCTTTCGTATGGGAAGAGTTCCTTGTACAATAGCTTTTGGTAAGTTTTTTTGGGAGACTCAGTGTTTGCAACCTAACACTAATACTTGTTCATACTGATATGTAAATGATCGTCAATAATGCACAATGGATTTGACTTGACTTGTTGCGTGTTGATTATTACTTTGATTGAAACCGCAATTATATTTACTACCATACCCTTTATTCTGCATATTCAAAGACATTTATCGCCGCGTTAACATGTGAAAGAGAATAACAATGTTCATGTAAGATTCGAAGCATACATTATTTACCCGCCATTATCACACGTGAACATTTTACAGATTGTTCTGTCGAATATATGATCAAAATTTGAAACAATTTGAATAAAATAAGGTTTACATATCTTATAGTTTATAAATATATTTAACAATTATTTAGAACATTTACCAAATTAACTTTTTGTGTGTATTTATTCAATTTTTTTAAGGTGATCGTCAATTCAATGACCCAAACTATTGTTGTGTATTTGTTATAACCCGGATTGAAATCGACATTACTATAACTGAGCTTTTTGCTCGCTTGATCCATAGGCCGTATAAGCTAGTGCGATCACTTGGCGTCTCTCGCCTGCCGTAAACTTTTTTTGAAGATGTTCTCAGAAACCACTTTGTCAATTTGGATTTAACGTGGTTGGTCTTTCGTGATCTCCATCCATACGTTCCAAAGGCATTTCCGACTTCGAACCAACATGGGTTTTGTTACTAAAAATAAAAAAAACCAGGTAATTTCAAAAGTCTTGTTTGAAACCACCTGGCCATATGGAACTAGTTTTTGTACTGTAAACCAATATGACAGTCACATCTGTGCTTAGTTCAACAAATAGGACGTTATCGGGAAATTCATTTTAAAGTTTCCTGGTAAAAACATAGCAAAATTGAACCAGAATTGGCAGAAATGTTCCTCAGATGATCTTCTTTCAGATTGGTGTCCAGTAACCAGGACTGTCAACCAAGATAGCCACCACAGCTGTGCTTATTTTAACACATGACCCATAGGAAAACCAGCTGCTAAACTTAGATAATTTTTTCTCCCATTAAAGTTTAAAAAATAAATAAAATATTGCATGTATGTCTACAGCCAGACCTACGACCATGTTCAGACCCGCTCATCTCTCTCATACATAATAAATTATAATGTTAAATCTTCAGATTATTCTTCTTTTTTTTATAGAAAATCCAAATTGATCCGCTGTAATATATAATTTCTTTTAGTACTACTAAATGACATACGAGTAATCTGCTCTCAACTAATTTCAGTCTCTTTCACATCTTTATTTTTTTCGGAACAGATTTTTCAACCATAATAGAGTCTAATGTTTATAAATAGTCATTAGATGGTCCTATTTCAGAAATTGTCCAGGTCATCGTTTTTCATTTAAAGATTTTCTCCTCTGAAACCAATAGGCAATTCAAACAAAAGTTGGCAGCAATGGCCCTTAGGTGATCTCCTATCAGAAATTTGTCCCTTTTCCCCGCCTGCCATCCGAGATAGCCCCAGAGCAGAACATATTTTAACATAGGACACTATATTCTAGTCTGAAATCAGTCAGCAAATTGGAACCAAACTTGGCAGCAATGGTGCTTTATTGGAATTCTACCCGATGACATGGACTGTTATCCAAGACAGCTTCCACAGGTAAATTTAATTCAACATAGGACCAGATCGGAAATTCACTTAAAGATCGTTTCTAATATCAGTACATTGATTGGAACCAAACTTGGCAGCAATGACCTTTCGATGGTCCCTTATCTTAAATGAATCCGAAGACCCAGACCGCCATCCAAGATGGCTGCCAAAGACGAACTTAATTAAAATAGGACGCCATAGAAAGCTTTTCTGAAACCCACTTAGCCAAATTTGGCAGCAATGGGCAATACATGGTCCCCTTCCAGAATCGCATCCAATTATCCCATCCACCTTCCACGATTTCCACCGGTGTGTGCCCACTATTTATATAAACATAATTAGTAAATGTTTTAGTAATTATAGTTTTCTTTTTAAAAAATGCCATAGATAAACTTCATTTAACATTTCATCCATGGGAATTTTATTTCATTTAGCCAAATGGAACCAAATTTGGCAGCTTTGTTCCTAATATGGTCCTCTTTCAGAATTGTATTCAATAATTAATCCTGCCATCCAAGATGGTCACCTAGATAACACCTTATGGGAACATTCATTTGGAATATATTTTTGTTTGAAACCAGTGAGCAATTTGGGAAGATCAGTTGACAATTAGAACTTGACAGAAATGTTTCTCTAGACTTCTAGCTGAGATGGACATACTCAAACAATGTATTCTGCTTTATGTCTTCAAATTATTTCCAAGTGAGCGATACAGGCTCCTTGGACCCTCTGGTTTTTTACATAAAATGATGAAACGGAGGAAATTAGCAAATGCCGTTTAATATTTCATCCACAATTTCTATTTATTGGTATACATGGTATATACGATTCAAATTAAAAACACTTTTTAAACAAATTTATTATGTATTAACCAATCAATGAGTGATACGTTTTATACCATCTCATTCCTAATCAATACAATTCAATGAAATAAATTCTTCAACCATTAGAGTAACATTAATGCAATATGCCAATACTCTTGACCTGCATGTTTAGAGCCAGACCTATGACCACGCTTGCCTGCTTATGTCTGTCATTCATAAAACGTAATAATGTTTAATATTCACATTGATTTGTTTTATTTTAAAAATTTGATGCGATATAATTTGGTCTTTTTGTCTAGTACTTTAAGAAACATTTGAGTATATCTGCAAAATCCGCTGTTAACTCATTTCAATCTCTTTCATAGTCAATATTTGTTTGGAACATATTTTTAAATCATAAATTAATTTATCTAAATGGTAACTAGATGGTCCCCTTCAGAATTGTATCCGATGACCCAAACTATAAATCAAGATGGGCGCCACAGCCGAATTAAGTTTAGTTTAGCGGCATATAGCTTTACGAAAATTGAATTTGCAGATCTTCTGGTTTTAAACCACTTGTCCATTTGGAGCCATACTTCACGTTAGTAGTCCTTAATTGGTCCTCTTCCAGAATTATGTTTAATGACCCTAACTGTCAACTTATATGGCCGCCATAGCCGAACTTATTTTAACATAGGACCCTACGATGAAACTAGACAAAGTGTCTGCTACACTTGAATTTTTAGTTTTGCTCAAGGTGTACAGGTTGAATCCACGTGAGTGGTATAGGCTCTTTAAAACTTTTAGTTCAGTACTTCCAAAGGAGACAATCGTTTTCTTCTGCGAGAAAAATATCATGTAATTCAAATCATACACGATTCGTAAAAGTGCTATTAGATATTTCGAAATTATGAAGATTTCAATGATTTACAGATCATTTTCTGAAGAAAATTCATGCTTTTGAAATATCATCTTTTACATTTCAGTTCAAAAGTTCGTTCAGTTTACGCTGTTACTTCCACCAGGAAATAAATGTATGTATATATTAAGTTTTCCCATTAACATAGAGTTTAAGAAATGTTTGATTTTCCAAGAAGAGATATTTGAAGTGTATTTTCGTCAAAGATTGGCCGATATTGTTAAGTCCTTGCTTTCTGATAACGTTGTGATATATTTTTTGTCTAGATCGATCAAAAGGAGGAAGAAATAACAATCCAAAGATACTAATATTAGATATAGTAAATTTATACAATGCTGTATACGACGCATTTCAAGGAGTTACCTCTCATCAGCAGCATTAAAACCGAAACATTTGGAAGACCAAAAACCAAAAAATTATCAATGGTCGTTTAATATTTCCTCCACAAGTTCTGTTCATTAGTATATATATATATATATATATATATATATATATATATATATATATATATATATATATATATATATACTGAAGCTATATTTTTATAGCGGATTTTGCCGAGTGGTCTAGGGCGCTGGACATGGTGCTAGGCGAATAGGTGCTATAGTGTCTCAACGGTGTGAGTTCGAGTCCCGTAATAGGCGGACAGAAATTTGACAGTATTAAAATCTGATTTTAACAGTGTTGGGTTAGTATTTAGGCGTATATATATATACGTAAAATGTTAGTAACACGTTGTACAGTTCTATATATTTAAAATAATTTCTAACAAAATGAATTTATGGCGAAGATTAAACAGTCTAGCGCTTTCATCCTTCTTGGGACTTGTCAAGACTAAAATGGTAACGTCGTTAGGGACGTTATTATGGGGAGTCTGTGACGCAACGTCATTATTAAGGGAGGTAAGTAATAGAATCATGCTGCATTAAGTTTTGGTTTGAAAAGTTTGATGAATCTTTTTTCGAGACCTCTACGATAGTCATCTGTTCCGTCAATACACTTGAATAACGGGAAAAATTTTAATTTCCAATTGGCACAAATGTCCAAGTGTTCGCTCAGCGGAACCTTTCTATACTCAGGTTGCCGTATTTGTTGTTTTTGAATACGAACCCTTTCGCATGTCTGTTTTTTGGTCTGTCTTATGTAATTTTCTTTACAACCAGGGCAGGTTATGCAATAAACAACATTTCCAGATTTGCAATTCATGTCTCGATTTACATTTAATATGTTTCCGCTTTTGAATTGTTTTTTACTCGCAACCTCCAAATAGTTGTAGTTATCTATTGTACATACACCCCATCTTGGATCACCGCATATTGTTACAACCGGGATCTTCTCCATATCGAACATAGCTTTTGTTAGGTACCGTTTTAAATTTTTCGGCTGCCGTTTGCTATTAATAATAAATTCTGGTTTTGCCAAATTTAGCATATTTTCACTTTGATATAAAATCGGTAAATGTGATTTTATCATCTTGAATGTCTTTGGCATCGATGGATCATGCGTTGTAACTAACGGGATAAGATCGTTGTCGGTTCTTTTTTCCTTTGCTGTCCTCAGTTCGGCGATGGATAATTGTAGAGCTCTGTTGATTCCATTCTCGATTAATTGAAGCGGATATTTTTGTCGAATAAGAAACTTTTTTAGTTTTTCTAGACGTAATTTTCGAAGTTTCTCATCAATTATTATTGCAAATATCCGTCGCGCCATACAATATGGAATATTTCTTTTCGTATAAGCGGAATGACATGATTCAAAGTTTAGATACTGATGAGTGTCCGTCTTTTTATAGTAGATATCCGTTACAATTTTGTTGTTTGCGATTTTTATCAGAATATCTAGGAACGGAAGTTCAACTGTGTTGCTTTCTATCGTAAATTTTAGTGACGGGTGTGGAGAATTAAGTATATCATGAAGATTTAAACTCTTCTGCTGACTTTGTCCAAAAAACAAAACAAAACAATCATCCAAAAATCTTTTCCATGTTCGGAAAATGTATGTTTTTAAGTCAACTCCAAACTTATCGTTAACCTTTTCGTACATTTTTCTCTCCAGATATGCCATTACCAAATTCGCATATGTAGGGGCTACTTTGGTTCCCATGGCAGTCCCTTTTATTTGTTTGTAATATTCACCGTCGAAATAAAATGTGTTTTCTTCCAACACTATTTTCAAAGCTTTCACTAAAAAGTCCGTTTTGAATCTATCGTCTATAATATTTCGATTTTCTTCAATCCAGTATTTTAGATCCGTCACGCCTAATTCATGAGGAATATTGGTATATATTCAAATTCAAAGCATTTTTTCTACATTTCATTTAATATTAACCAAGCCACCAGTGATAACATTTAATGCAGTCCTAATCAATAAAATCCAGTGAAATAAAATTTCAATACTCTTGACGTGCATGTGTATAGTCAGACCTACACCGACATTCACGCCTGCTGATCTGTCTCATTTATAACAGGTAATACACACGAGCATATCTGCAAAGTCTGCTCTTAACTAATTTCAATCTCTGTCATTATCAACATTTGTTTGTAACAAATTTTCGAACCATAATGTATCTAAATCGGGTAATACGCAAACACCAACCAGGACATATTTCATCCAATTACATTCCTTAAATTTTTTAATTACTCTATCACCATATTGTAGAATTTTAGTGATAATGTATTGTTATGAATTAGAGAAAAAGTTGAATATGTCATTTGCAAGTCCATAGATAATATATTATCTTGGAACGATGCGGTGCCTCTGACCCAATATATTAGTACACTGAATATAGATACATATTGCACTGGTACGAATGACATGTAGCCATGTATACCTCCCCCTTGCTGAAAAATCTGGAAAAATTCTTCAAATGACATTCTTCTCCGTGCAAATTCCGTGCACATTTTCAATATGTCCATAAATATTCTATAAGGTTGCAAAGATCCGAGGTCAAAGCTGTAAGGACGAGTTGATTGCCAAAAATTGGTATCCTCCGTACATTGTTATTGCAAAAAATGTTCCACGGCCTCGGAATCTGAAAAAAAAATCTTTTAATGACATACTACAACATGAACGGCTTAAATATTCTGCAAAGTTTCCAAAATCATAGGTAAAAGCTAAGGAGGATTTGATTATACAAAATTGGTACCCTCCATATATTGATTAGTTGATTGATTAAATGGTGTTTTATATACTGAGCCGGCGCAAATGCAGCCAATAGCATTGAGAGGATTAATTATTGAGAAGCTGATTAAGAGTGAGGACAGTATCTAAAAATCAAAAGACTTTTTACGAATAAAATTTAAATGGCAGTATAAACATTAAAACAAAAACGAAACAATACGTTTTATAATATCACAGACTTTTAAAATTATCACAAAAATGCTATTACACATTAACAATCAATACAATAACACCAGTCAAACAGATGACAAATAAAAATTCTCGATAAGGACTATAATCAGGAATGCAGCCTAACATACTATATTCTCGAGTAGGCACCATCCATAAACAACGGTTTCCAAAAGTTACCCAATTCCACAACTTTGAAAATATAGAAAGAATCACGATTTACTCGAAATTATATAATGTAGAATGGTATAAATACACATCGGGCCTGTTTGAATTCAATGTGTTTAAAAGAATTACATGTAATATCCAATACCAATATGATATATATGACTAAAAATTGTACATAATATAAAAATTTTGAGAGGAGAATACAATTTTTACGAAATATGAATACGTTCCACAGCATGAAACATTTATACTTTTCATTCACACCTATATGTCCACAGGCATTCTGCAAAGTTTCAAAGATCTGATGATCAGTAACAAAATCAATGTGTAACATGCAAGATCAAACACTGTTTGTATAATAAAAAAAGGGGGGGGGGAGTAATTTAAGTGAGAAATGGCTAAGTCAAGAAAGTGGAACAACATGAAATATCTAGAAACGTTTATTCAAATGGCATACTGTTTCATTTACATCTTCAATATGTCTGTAAACATTCTACCAAAGATCAGGATTAAAAGCTGTATGAGGATTACACAAAACAGGTAAATAACAAAAGGACAACAAGAAGGGTCACCAATGACTTGCCAATGAATCAACGCTACCAAACAGAGAGCACCCTAGATAAAAATAACACAAAAGAGCGTAAAACACAAAGATAAACATAACAGAGTCTGGCGCCATATTTTTACTCCTGTCCGCTATTCACCAAAAAGATAACCAATCAACAAGATCAAGGCCAAAATCCTCCTCTTTGCAATTTTGTTCACCTTAGGACATAATTTTTAAGACATACCACCTAAACTGTTTTTAATGAGAGCGCTCATGCATCTTTGAGCTCCGACCACCGGAGACAATTTAAAAGGGGACCATCTGGAGCATGTAGAGACCATTCAACCAAAGTGGTTTATGTGTGTGCAAGTCATCACATGATAACGTTGTTGATAAAAGATTGTTTTTTTTAACTTTTGATTGATGTGTTAGATGATACAACTTATTCCTAATATTTATCTCTCAATCACTCTGTATTATTTTATCAAAATAAATGCATATTTTTAAAAGTGTAGATTACACCCTTACAAACAGCTTTATACATTGATAATGTTATATAAACATTCAGTTGTTACGTAGATATTCAAATCACTTGGAGAATGTTTAAATCTTTTCAACAAATTAATCATAATTAGTCATAGCAATTATTAGACAATTTTCAAAATGTTACTTCACCCCCCGACTCCAAATTCTAACCCCCAAACCAAGACAACTCTCTAGATTTTACGCATTGCTGTATTAAATGTAATTCCTCTGTAAGTACACGATGCAGATGGCTCTACAACCTATTTCTGTCTATTTCTGTCTATATTTATATAGAGGGATATTAAATATTGTAATATAAGTAAATGTTTCATTTTATATTAACACCTCGATCCTCATCATCTTAAGTACACTGAAATTCTATTATCTGTGATACCACATGCAATAAAGTTTATTAAAAGTTATTCCCATGGGGGTTAAACAATATTAAAAGCAATACACAATAACAAACATATACAGACAGAGCTAAGTGACATGCAAAGAAAATAACTTTGACCGATGTGAACCGTATTTCCGCATTCCTCCCAAAGACGACGGTACCATTGTCCAAGCCTGTACTACAGTAAAAGATAAAATGTTTAACCTCTAAGATATTCACGTTCCATTACACCCCCCCCCCCCCCCCCCCAATTATATTTGGATTTAATTTACAAACATCTAAAAGTCCGATAAAATTTTATAAAATTTATGCATTAACCCCGCCAAACCAACTCCTATCCTCCATGATCAATTTTTGGTCATACTAAGCCTTCATCCGCCTTATCTCTTTAGCAATTAACATTTCTTTTATACTTTTAACATTTTTTAAATAATTAAGTAAATAATATTTTTGCTTGCTGATTTTAAAATGCAATATGAAAAGGGAAATTTTCAGATAATGTCGGCTGAGTTGTTTCACAGGAACATTATACATTGTGAAAAAAAACAACGGACGAAAGATGGGCGAATATCAAGCAACTCTACTAATTATTAAGTTTGGGATAAATTCTCCCAAGTAATTATTAATATTGATATTAAGTTCGACAGCATGGTATTCATACAGAAAACATATACCCAATAGATAAGAAATATCTAGTGAAGAAATGTAACGACGTTTTATGCACATGTAAAATCTGACAAATTAAAGCTCATATCCATTGACACGCCGCATGAACCTTAATTTTGAGTGGGGAATTGATAGAATGGCCTTGTTTTTTTTACCATTTTTCACAAATATTTGAAATTTTGCTATGGTAACTCTGTTTCTATGGTCAATTTTCAGTTATATGTTTTTTATATTTTGACATTTCATACACAATTCATGTATATAAATATTATTTACTCTGTTGTGCACGATGATAAAGAAATCACTTCAAACACAAACAAAAATCATATTTGAAATAGATGGCCGAATTACACTCTCCCTCCGGAAATAGTACTTCACCGTTTATAATATAGTGAAGTGTCCTTAAAAACTTATAAATTGTTAATTGTATCTATACAATCTTATGGGAATTACATTTCTTATTTCGCGAAAGGACGGATATATTGTGTGAATCATATATAAACTCGTGTCAAATCTTTAAAAGGAGGAAGTTTCTCTGTAAGCAATTTGCCGAACTTTTTGTTCTGAGCTTTTCGTGTTTAATATAAATCGTTGTTGCTGCAGTTCAGATTGTACAGATTTTAAGCAGACTTTCAAATTCGTAAGTATAAGTTAATTACTGGACCTAATTCATCATTTTTTTTGTGAGGAGAGGATCCAGAGGGTCAACGCCGGGGCACTCTTAAAGTAAACAAGATAAAAATGTGCTTTTAACTGGTTATTCTACATTGCAATTAAACAGGTTAATAAATATGTTGTTTCCAATCGGTTAATTCCAATTTATCCAAATTGTATTAGGCACTATAGGTAATAAAAAAGGTTTGATAAATGAGATTAAAGGTAATGAAGAACAAAATACCTTTAACTCGAGCTTGGGTTTTGTACCACGTAAAAAGAACACTGAAATTGTGCCCCGGACTTGTTTTAATACATTGAATGCCTGCAGTATAGAATTGCTTTTGGGCATAAACTTAACATTTGTGATTATTTCAACATTTTGATTACTTAATCCATATTTAATTTTTGTATATACAAACATTGCATATCATTGCTTCCCGTTTATCTTAATAGACTGTTAGATATTTGATTGGAAACTTGATAACTTACTGTTAAATATTTATGTTATGCAATATAATTTTTGAAGGTTTATCAGCCAAAAAGTGCTAAATATGTCCGTCGGTCCGTCCGTTATTAAAACCTTGTATCCAGAACTCCTCGTTCATTTTTAACTTTATGAATTTGATATCTATACGGTGTTGTCACATACTATAGGTAAATACGCAAGAAGGTTTAAGAATTTTTATTTAAAAAAAACTGGGACCCAAAAGGGTCCAATTTTGAAAAATGGAAATTTAAGTTTGTGACCTAAACTACTCTTTCATTTTTAAAATCACGTAATTTAATATCTATACAGTATTGTCGAATACTGTGTGCACGTGTGCAATAAGGTTTTAGAATTCTGATTTTCAAAATTTTGGGCCCATGGGGGTAGAATTTCGAAGATTGGAAATTTAAGCTTTGATCTAAAGTCCTCATTCATTTAGATTTAGCAAATTTATTTGTAGATAATTGTGTTTCTTATTATATGTGCGAAAGGGTTTTGCATTTTGAAAATAGATTAATTGTTCAAATTTTTGGACCGAAATGGTGAAATTGCTCATTTTGTCTTGTCTCTGGAAATACTCATTCATTTTTTATAACAGTAGTTTTATTTGTTAATAACTTTATTCTTCACCATGTGTAGATGTGCAATAAGGTTTTCAATTTTGAAAGTGATTCAGGGTTCCAATTTTCAGACTGAAGTTGCTAATTTTTCACTGTTAATTGTTTTTTTCTTGTGCAGTGCAAGGATGGACAACCTTTATGATGGGACCACTTGTAGTTATTCCTGCACTTCGAATGAAGTTCGGGAATATTTGTAATCGGCCCATCCGTCTGTCCGTCTGTCTGTCCGTTAGATAACCTTGTCTTCTGAAGTCCTCGTTCATTTTTCATTAGAATTTTTAATTTCAAAAAATGGAGACCATAAGGCGTCGAATTTCGAGAAATTGGAAATTTAAGCTTGTGACTTAAATTCCTCACTCATTCTTCATTTTATGCTTTAATTTCTATACGGTATTGTCACACACGGTATGTAGATGCGCAATAAGTTTTTATAAGGTTGAGTTTTAAACATTGGGGTCCACAGGGGTCGAATTTCGAAAATTGGAAATTTAAGCTTGTGACTTAAACTTCTCATTCATTTTTCACTTATGCTTTTGATTTACATAGGGTATTGTCACATACTTTATGAAGATGTGCAATGCGGTTTTAGAATATCGGGCCCAAAGGGGTCGAATTTACGAAAATTTGAAATTTGTGCTTGTGACTTAAACTCTTTATTCATTTTTAATTTTTCATTTTATGCTTTTAATTTCTATACAATATTGTCACAAAATTTATGCAGATGCGCAATAAGGTTCTAGAATATTGATTTTCACAGCTTTAGGCGCCACAGGGTTTGTATTTCGGAAATAGTTAATTTAAACTTGTGAATTAAACTCCTCTTTCATTGTTCATTTAGATTTAACAAATGTATTATATTGTTCCTTATAATCTGTAGCTGTGCGAAAAGATTATGAATTTTGAAAATCGATTAAGGGTTCCAATTTTGGATTTTTCCAATCACCGAAAATGGTGATATTACTAATTGGTTCTATTTATTGATAATATTGTTCTTCACCATTTGTAGATGTGCAATAAGGTTTTCAATTTTGATATGAAATTTGATTCAGGGTTTCAATTTTAAGACTGAAATTGTGAAATTGCTAATGTTTCACTGTTAATTGTTTTCTGCAGTGCGGGGATGAACATCGTTTATGATGGCACCAATTTCTAGTTCTTATTACAATGTATTTTTATTCTTCTTTCTTTTTTGGAAACAATGAACTTGTCCGGGCCGGTGCTCAAAAACTATATAGAGGATTTTCCTGAAAATTCACCGGATGATAGCCCTACAGGTGGAGGTTGATACAACCGTGTCAAATGTAAAATGTGATTCCAACAAGGAGGTGCGGGCGCTTGCTCCGCCATCTCAAATGTCCTAAAATTTAGATTTTTAAAAATAACTTGGGAATGGTTTAGATCTTTACCCTATAATCCAATATATATTCTTACTAATTAATCGAAGATGTATTCATTGACGTAAAGGGAAAGTTCATGACGCGTCCCAGGAAATAGTGACTTTTAAACCTTTGAGATCCCCACCCTATAACCATATATACTTGTCAACAAGAGAAACGATATCGGGTAATGCATTTTTTCTATATAATTTCAAATAGTGTACTAAGCAGAAAAATAGACCCACATGTCTGATTTTCTTAGTAGATTGTTTTCTCATCAAAAGGATTGATTTTGTGCAAAATGTTTGAAATAAAAGATTCCAAATATTGAGATTTCAAAAATCACATTTTTCAACCCAAAATAAAAAAATCAGTATTTTTACTCCGTTATGTGAATCATAATACCTGTGCGACAAACGATTTGAGGTTTTTATACTGATTTCAGCCACTGCATTCTCATTTTACAACATGTGTATCGATTTACTTCTCGATTTACCGCAAATTTTATTTAACCCTCCTTTGGAAATACCCATTTTCAACCATTTCAAGTTTTATCCATAGATCAAGAAATGAAGTATCAAACGACTGCTGTCCTAATACTTAAATTTTTTGAAGGAATTGCCAAGATATTTGGTTCCAAACTCGTGTATCGTTACTTTTGTTGGCCAGTGTACTATATTATTATTCTTTATGAGAAGATGCATTTATTAATGTACATTTTGATCACTAAGGGGTTTGCCTTGCCCCCCTAAAATATAACTTTAAAACCTGTTAGATTCCCACCCTATAACCATCTAAATCCTTATGGAAAGATGCATTCATGGATGTACATGGGAGTCCCTAGATGGTATGCCACGCTCCGAAAATAGTAACTTTAAATCTTTCAGATCCCTACCCTCAAACCATTTATATTCTTATTCCTTATTGGAAGATGCATTCATTGACTTATATGCGGATATGCCCTGCCCTAAAAAAAGTAACTTTTAAACCTTTGAGATCCCTACCCTTTAACCATATGTATTCTTACTCCTTATGTGAAGTTTGATTCATTAATGTATATGTAGTCCCTAGTGGGGTATGTGCCATCCCCTAAAAGTAGCTACTTAAAAACCTTTGAAATCCCCACATTATAACTATATATATATATATATATATATATATATATATATATATTCGTACTCCTTATGGGAAGATGCATTCACTGATGTACATGAGGGTCCCTAGGTGGTATACTCCGCCCCACAAAATAATAACTTTTTAAAACGTGAGATCCCTTTGAAGATGCATTCATTGATGTATATGGGGGTATGCCCCCTAAAAATATTAAATTTTAAACCTTTGAGATGCCTATCCAATAACGATATATATGCTTACTCTTTAGGGGAAGGTGCATGCATTGATGTACAGAGGGGTCCCTAGGGGCTATGCCCCATCCCTCTAAATAGTAACTTTAAAACCCTTAAGATTCCCATTCTATATCCATAAAAACGATATTCTTACTCATTATGGAAATACGCAATCATTGGTGTATATTGTGGTCCCTAGTGGTATGCCCTGTCCCTTAAAATTAGTTTTGTATGACCCCGCCACTTAGTGGACGGGGCCATAAAGTTTTACCCTTGTCTGTCATTCCGTCATTCCACAAAGAACAGCTTTACGGATTTTTTCTGAAATTACGGGCTTTTGACTGAAAATTTCGTGAAAATAACAATTGTACGGACTTTTTTTCTAAACGCCATACGGTATTATGATTTTTCATATGTGTGTCTACTATGATGAGTTACAGATCTAGGTTACGTTTCGTTCCACTCAGTTTATTTTTTTCCAAAATTACGTGCATTTTACTATTAAATCTCCCTTTCTAAAAATGGGATTCGAACTTTTTTTGCAGGGGGGCCATTCATGTCATTTGACACATCTAGTTCTTTATTAAATTGGAAATACTTCAGATTCCCACTCTATAACCAATAAATTCGTAATCCCTATGGGAAGATGCATTCATAGTTGTTTTTTTTTATTTGAGAGGGGGCGGGGATTGACGAAATTTCTTCTCCAGTAGCTTATTGGGAACTTCGTTTGGGAGACTTAGTGTTGGCATCCCAAGGCAATTATTATTTGTTGCGCTTGAAATAAAAAAAAAATAATAAAACCCTTATTTTTCAAACTTTTCAAAATTGTCCAAGTTACAATCAGTGCGACCAGCTGGTGAAATTCGGCAATTAAGTATCTCAAACGACGTTTGGAGGTGTATTGTTTTTGCTGAGTTCTTATTCTTAATTATTAGTATGTATTATTTGTATTTCTAATGTTTCTTCTTTCTTAGCCAGCTTGGCAGTTGCTATTACTCGGATATTGTTTGAGGATGATAGCCTTCGATGTATCAAATATAGAGGGGAAGGGGTCTAGTGCAGTTGCACAACCATCTCATTCCCCTTATGTTTTCTAACTTCTCAATAGAGAATATATTACATGTATATGGGGTGGAAATCGAACAAATCGGCCCGCGGACCTCTCGGTCCAGGACCACTAGGTCCGGACTCGGCCCCGTGTCATCGGACCACTCAGCCCGTGTCATCGGACTACTTGGACCGTGTTGTAATAACACTGATAATGATGAACTTAATATTTTGAAGTCAAATTGTGGATCAGGTTATACCACAACTCGGACCGTGTGAAGTAACAACATTGGTAATGATGACCTTAATACTTTGAATTGAGCCACAAACTTTGACTTTTATACTTTGACCCTGTTATATGACAACTCAGACCATTCGATGTAGAAATATATAATTAAATGAACTACAATATGATGTGATATGATATACAATTTATTCGTATCTTTAATAACAATTTAATAAATGAACAACAGAGCAGCAGATTATCGATAAAAAGCACTATGATTTGGCAAAAAAAAACGGAGAGTTCATACTGTTGGTCCATAAACGTTGCCACATTTCTTCAGGAGTCGGCTAGCGGAAAGTCGGTTTTCTGCATAGTTTTTCCACAGTTTGAACAGCTTCCCCTTGGCCTCAATTTTCTGGTGCCGTACTAACATTCCTTCCCCAACCAACTTAACTTAACTTGCTGTGGGACAGTCTTGACCTCTTTGTAAAGTAGTTTGAACGATTATTCATACATTTAATTACAACTGATAAGTTTTTACAAGTTTATGTGTGTTTGATTATTATGCTAATTGCCAAATAATCAGTCAGGCAATCGTACATGATCAATAATGAAGACATAATCTAAATTAATTAATTATTGTTATCCATATTCAAAAATACCTTTTTTCTGCTGAAAATGTATAATAAATCATAAATAGATAAAAAAAAATTTAAAAAAATATTTATGCAAGATCCCGGACCGAGTAGTCTGATTACCAGATCCGACTGCTGTCCGTGTAGTCTTGTAATATGACAATCCGAGTACGGTAAGAAGATTGAAAAACGGGATGAGTTGTCTGATAACGCGGTCCAAGTTGTCTTATGATACGGTCCGAGTATAGTCCGGGTGGTCCTGGCCGAGTGGTCTGCGGGCCGATATGTACACTATTCATGGAGGTCACTAAGGGGTACACCCGCCTCCTCAAAATAGATTTGTCTTGATAAATTAGACACCATTGAGATCCCTACCATACACTATATATTTTCCTACTCCTTATGAGAAGATGCAATTACCGATGTATATTTGTAGGCAATCAGGTGTATCCCACGCCCATCAAAATATATTTGCTTTTATAATTTGGAATCCCATGAGATCCCCGACCTATATCTTTTATTTCTTTTGGAAGATGCATAGGAATTGTTCATAGGAAGTTCACATTTTAATCTTCTCTCCTGAAACCACTGGGCCAAATAAAATTAAATTTAGAATGAATCATCTATGTAAGTCCTTAATAAAGTTTGCTCATTTCGCCCGGATCGGACAACAAACATGGCCGCCATGGGCAATTGTTTATTTTGATTGGCTGAGTTTTCAAAAATCTTCTTCTCTGACAGGAAGCATATACGGGAGGGCCTTCATACAGTTTCCTCATTTCGTCTCGATCGGGCAACAGACATGGCCGTCATAGGTAATTCTTTTTTCTCATAGGTTGATTTAAAAAAAATCTGGAACTGCGTGGCCAAATGGAATGAAACTATATCCCCTGAGCTATTCTTATAGTATATGTTGGTCAGTAGAGGTTCACGAAGGGAAATCAATGTAATACTGTACACAATTTTGCAAAATAAAGAACAGTAAACTAATTAGTTTTAAGCAAAAATAGGATAGATCTACAGCGAACATATTTCAAAAGTGAAGACGTTCCGCATTAAATTTTTGACAGAGTCTATACTTCAAAGGTCCTACATCATGTTTTCGTGGATCATACTGTGTTAGAAATAAACTTATAGTATAATGATTTGAAATGAAAATTAATGTCTTCCCCAAAAAATTCTAACTAAATATCAATTTACTATAGCATGAGAATATACTACACCAAATTTCGCCCACGATTGCTTTTTGGAAAATAAACGACGTCACGGGTTAATAAAACATTAAAACCTGAGGACGTTTAATTAGCTATCTTAGGTTTACAGATTAACTTATTCAAATACACAACATTACGTGGTAATGAGACGATTACATTACAGAGGACAATCTCAAGCACTCTCATTAATTCAACGATAAGTTCGAGGCATTCCAAGAATATCATTCCGAGGAGATCCGAATGGCCAATTGACTATAGCATAAAATGGTGCATATACTGAAAGCATGAACCCTAATGGGGTACGTACCTTTTCTAAACTTCACTTTGGTTTACTCTACACATCTATTAATTAACATTTGACATTTGTAATTACTTAACGGGCGTATACATGACATGGTATACTTAAAAAGTAAAATCAACACACATCCTTGAAGTTATTGATGAGGTTTCAGATGCCTGTGCTCATTAAGGTCCACTCATTAATTATAAAAAAGTTAATCCATTGATTAAATGGTATTGACTTTCGATTTTACAGTGTAACATTTATTTAACTTTGTCTTTGTTTGCGCGGTAATCCATTCATCAACTTTGTAAATCATTAACAGGGTATTTCATGGTCTGTAAATTATTAACGATTATGAAATTGAATGACACAGCGATAAAATACTGTGATGATGTATTTTTGTACATACCGTGTCATGTTGGTGTTCTTCTTTATGAAACATGAAAATAGTAACTGGCCGTTCAAAATGTTGTAAGTAGAACACTGAGCAATAAAGTACAATTTTGTTAATTAAAAACTTATATACGCCTTAAATTCATTCGCTTGGATATATCTGTTAGTTTATTTCATTAGACATTTGCCTGTGTGAAGTTTTTACAGTTACACTGTACATCTAAATTCTTCATCAAACACGTGTAGTATAGTTCAGTTAATCCCCCCAAGTACAGCCGTCTTTTTGCCTAGAACCAATTTGTATTTATGGCGTGACAAAACTAGTTTTTGAAACACATCAGTTAATTTACGTTTTAATATTAACGTTTTTGGGTCTTATTTTATTCTAAGGAGTTTTTTTTACAAATTAGAGCATACAAGTTTACAATTTGAAAGATAAGAATAAAATAATGTTTTTTTATCGGCATCGAATCTGCAATACATTGTTTCATTCATAAGACTGTGGTGAAATAGTAGAAATTTGAGTATTTAACCGATTGTGATATATTTACTTGCATAGTTTCAATTCAAAATGATGTTTAATGCACAAATTAAAGAAAACAAAGAACAAAACAAAGATATCCGTCACATTCATTATATTGACTAAAACGTTCATTTTTTTTCAAACTCTCTCACAACCGAATTTGGATATACCCCATATTCCTAATTAATCCCGATATTATAAATTTATCTACCGTATTGTTAGATTAAAAAATATTCTATTAACATACATTGTACTTAGCTGTCTTTTTAAAGATAAAAATAAAAATGAAACGTGAGTTAAGGTATTTTGTTTTGTTTATTTGTTGCATGAATAGAAACTGAAATGAATAACTGTTCTGTGGACTGTACAATCTCAATGCAGGAAACCGAGAAACGTAAATAGGTCAATATGAAATACATTATTAGCCGTGTTTCTGATTTCCACATGACCCATAAATCGTGAAAAATAATACATAATGCCAAGTTTCAAGTTTCATATCGTTTTTGCAGACAAACTGGTTGTTTTATTTATTCAGCAATGCATATTTTTGCAAAACCTGAATTTTTGGTTTCGGGAAAAGTGATCAAAAGTCAATTTGTTTACATATGTTGACACATTGTTGTCTCTTAACTGATTCTTGTGTCCATCCAACAGTGCTTTTAATTACATGTAAGTTGTTTTATGCACTCATAAAATACATGTAAAAGACATGATAAACTGATGAATCTAAACATTCTAAATAGAAGATATTTCGATTTTGGTATATAGTGCTTATTCATGATTAAAAACAAAAGCAAAATACGTACATTTATTACTTATGTGTCGATCTGTGTGATCATTCTATAATAATTAATCATCAATTGATTTAATTACTTTTCAAGTAATCAAAAATAAAAGAAAAATTGACGATGACGACAACGGCGAATTTTGTTCACGATGATATCTTTTTGTTCTGTATTTTCTAAAATGTAGGATTTTTTTTGTGGTCACAAAATAATGACCAGAAATGTTGACAAAACCATCAGTTTTAGTATCATATTATCGTAAACGAGAGAAATTAGCCAGAATACTTAAGGCCAAGAGAGTATCTTTGATGATTAATCCAGTAATGTACACCATACCCCTTAAATCACTATCCATCTGTCTTAGTTTGTAGATGTATTATTCCTACAATCTTGTTTAATGAACACCCAGAGTATCATATGTTTTCTCTGTTTCAAGATACTTCTGGTAAAAATTTCCAATTTTTGTGAATGTAAAAGTTCAGTCTCATCAAACGATTTACATTACCCGGATGTTTTTAATCCCCCCTCTTCTTTTTCATCTTCATGCTTATAATTATTGTATAGTTTTGGTTACTTTCTACAGATAAAATTAAATACTGAATGTTGATATGAAACTTTATAATAAGTGCACTTTATTAATTAAACTTTGTGACATTTTTCTATTCAGTAACAAACACGGCAATATTACATGTTTACAAACACTTTTCTGTACAATCCAAAAGAAAGTGAACAAACTAAACATTTGACATGATTTTTTTTTCAATTCAGATTATTTGTTTTTCAATACTTTTCTCAGTTTTGATTATATTGAAATGCTGCAATAGAATATCTAAGTTTTTTTTTATCATTATAAGGATAATTCAATGTTTCTTCTTTTAGAAGAAAATAGTAATAAGAGATGGTCAATATGAAGCATATAATGTTTTTTTTCTACAAAACCTAAAGTCCATTTTCACTACCATTTACTCGTGTAAGCGCACCAATATCATCAAACCTTGGCTGGAAGTTGCGCAAAGGAACGATGGAATCTTGAACTTATTTTGTGCTAAAATTTAGTGATAGTCAAACATTTTAGGTAGGGCAAATTAACAAAGAAAACTTTTGCGGTTAAAAAACAAAATATGACAAAACTGCAAATCGCAAGAAACCAAACAATTAGCCCTCTCCGAGATTCGAACTCGTAGAAAGTTTAATTGTTATTTAATGACCAACAACAGTACCGACCATGCTTTTAATCGGTAATTTAAAGGTATACATATCTTCATTAAAGTATTGAACTAATTCCTTAAAGAAAAGCACATTTAGAACCAAAACAGGAAACACACGAAATTTGACCATTAGTGCAGTCTTTCAGGAAAAAAAACGTTTTTAGTATTTGGTTCTGCGGGTGCTTGTCAGGGAATTCCCACTTAACCAAGTACGGATCCCTCCCGAAAATGGAATTGCGTTTTTGTGTTGATTGCAGAAAATTGAGAAGCAAACAGAAACTATTTTTACTATGGGAATAACTATTTTCAGAAAATGGCCAATGAGTGATACATTTTCTCGCCTTATTGGCCCAACCTCTTTTTATTTTTTATATTTTATAGTGATAATTTGGACGCAATCCGACATGTTCGTGTACGTAATGCATGAGAAAACATCAAATGCAAAAGTTCGTGGATGCACATTTCTGAGTTAATTAATCTTGGTCAAAACAGTCTACCCAAAATCTAGATAAGATCTGAAATATTTTCAGAATGGAGAACTTACTGAAATTTTGAAGAAAAAATGGGTAAACAATATATATTCAATGCTTTAATGCATGTTTAGAGATCTGTGATGGATTTTTAGAATTCAAAGAAAAACACATAATTGTATATGAAATAATGACTAGAAATTATTAAAAAATTTAAAAGTATTTCTAAACGGAGTTTATTTTGTTACTGTCTTCAGAAGATGGTTTTTGTGTGTCGTCTAGAGAAACTGCTTACCCTTCCGGAAAACCTGCGTTTAGTCCTGGTTTTTATAGGAGTTCGTGTTGTTCATTGTTTTTTAGTTTTCAGTGTTTATTAGTTGTGATGGTGGTTGTTCATTTATCTTCCCGGGTTTGTCTGTCTAATGGATTGCGTTTTTTGGTTTGCTCCTTAGTTGTATTTGTCCTCTTTGTGATTAATTAAACCATGATTGTTTTGAAATGACCAGATACTTGTCAATACAGTTTCCTGATACTGCATTGTTTAATTTTCACGATTATCACTTTTCCATATCATAATATGCCCTGTATTGGTTTATGATTTGGATAGCAAAATATTCAAATTCTAAGGATGTTAAGGACATCGCTAACTACACATGTATGTGTTGTTCGAATGAAGAGTTTACGACCTATAAATGTTCCACTGAAATCTTTTTGGGGTTATAATTCATGATGAAGAATAAAAAATAATATGCTGTTGCCATGGCCAATGATGGGAGCACAGCAATATCCCGTTCCAGAAACCCATTTTTGGTATCACGATTCTGACTCTAAAGTTATAATTTGAAGCAGGCTTTTTCCCTTACTATACTTACTTCCGTTTCCGGCGAAAGAAACTTTTTCAATCCTTAGTATGTAGCAAAATAAATTTACTTCGGGTTACATAATGACTGTTCCAATTAAACATTAATATGGTACTAAAAGGACTGAATATTGATAATGAATTTTACTATGATAGTTCATAACATTGTTTCTTATTACTTTATTTCAGTGACAAAAGAGTGGTGGGTTTACCAAGTTTGAAAACATGAAGATCTATTACAATCTTTTCCTTGCTGTATTATCTATAGCCAATTGTGATAGTGCTGCTCTTTGTCCAACATCTTGTACTTGTCAAGGTGATGGAGAAACTATAGATTGCAGTTTTAAGGCACTTAGAATCATACCTGACGGTATATCAAATGAAGCAAATTACATGTAAGTAACTTATAAAGATATTGTTAAAAGTTTAGTAAAAAAGGAATAATATTCTTTAATGGTCTTGCCTCAGTATTTGCATTGAACGTAATGTATTGATCTTTTTGCCGATAAACCCCTTCATCCCGAATGCCTAACAAGGTATCAAGTACCAAGCTCCTTCTGCACAAAAAGGAGAAAAGCAAGCTTTCTGAAATGTTTTGAATACCAAAGCAATACAAGTATCTCGACAAAATACTCAAGTAACAAATCATTACCAAAAACTGAAAAAGAAACACACACACACAGGTACAAAAATATTGGAATATGAAATTATTTTTTTATCTACACCACTATACACATGAGAAACTTTATTTTATGATAACAATGTCATTTTGTTAGTTCAGCTTTCCTTCTATGCAACATTATTTTTATATAGCTTCCTGACTGTTTTGCACACTTGTGCAATTTCACTGTCTGTATCAATTGTGGTTTTTAATTGAAATTGAGTACGCAATGAAATAAGTCGTCTAGATGTTTCGCTTAGCCAGGTGTCACCTGTTATGTAAGACTATGTAAAGATTCTTAAATATATCATATACAATAGGAGGATATGAATTCTTATATTTTGCGTTTTCATTTAAGCATTATATTGTGAGATTGAGTGTATGTATATATACTTATATTTTCTTACCGTCATAGATCTTGTTATCCTCTTTAAAAAATGTTCTGTTAATTTTCGTTGAATAACTCAGCATCCATCGGATAAAAAGATGTCATAAGATATTCTTAGGTAGTTCTGGGTTATATAAACAAGCAAAAATTATAACAGGAAAGGTCAACAATGACTAGTCAATCAACCTCACCCAAAAGAAAAACGCTAACAAACAATGATAAAAAAAAGGAACAAATCGAACCAAAAAAAACAGGGAAAAGATAGTCTGAATTGCTACACTCTCTGAACAGTGGCGCGGTTAAATCGGTTTTATGGGTATCATAGACATGTTTTTATTCTGTTCGCTAATGATTTATTACTGACCAAAACCAGGATATAACCTGTTCAAAAGTTGGAAACTTTCTTAAATGTCTTTGACCCCTCGATCAGTCTGAAAGTCTTTCTACATCGCTTTGTTTTTTGCCTAAATCATAGTTTAATCTTCTGTCGGATCATCTTTAAATTTTAACGAAGGGTTTCACATATTAATCAATACCACAAATGACTTTTTCTATTCAGTATTCTACCCCTGCCGAATAACGACCTCGATGCTGCTAAAAAACGCAATTATAGACACATACATTTCTTAACTTGAGTGTGTATAAGGAAACATCTTGGAAATTATAATACTTATTTTCTTTTTATTTTAAAGTGTCTTATATATTTAGGAACACGTTAATGTAATCGTTTTATTTTTGTGCAGCGTCCGGTTTGGTAAATCCTACGTTAGGTGCGTTTGTCAGAAACCACTGAATATATATATATGATATTTTACCATCACAATCCTCTTTTAATACTGAACACAGATCAACAACATATAGGTCACGTTATCACAATTCATGAATTACACTGTTTTTGTTTTTGCTAGGATTCCATGGTGTTATATCAATGATACGGCACCACTATCATCCTCTTACATTATATAGTACATTTCTGAAACAGTTGGGACATTATGACATACTCGTGAATTAATGTATCAGCCACGTTTTTGCGTTTAGGTACATTTCTCAGAAACCTATTAAGTTATATCAATGATACTGTACCTATTCATCTATCTTATATAGTACATCAATATTTGAGTCGCCATGACCTGCATTTTATTCTTGGGTAATTTGCGTACAATGATTGCATTTATACATGTATGTAGGTTGTTTTTAAGAACCTATGGTAATATTTGATGATATTTCACTACCCCAGTCATTGTATATAGTACAACACCATTCAGCAAAATTTATGCAGAAGTCACTTTAATTAAATGTTGGAATTACGGTGTATTCTCGAATACGCTTTACAGCCTGTTAAATATCAAAGAATTTTTTAAAAGTTTTATTGTTTCATTAATAAATCATTCGTGACAACATGCTAAATGACCGTTATCTTATTATATACGAAGGTATTGATAATTGCGGTCTGTGATTGCGAGAAATAGAAAAACATTACTGTTAAAAAAAATAGCGATGTTCTTTAAAGTTGTGCGATTAACATGATCATGCTGATGAAAGGATTTTATAACTATTCTTTAAAGTACAATGGGATAGAGATTTTACAACACAAGCATAGAATTAATGCATTAAGTAAAGCAGCATTTAGCTATACATCGAACAACATCGATATCATTATCTCAATATACATTGTATATCAACAAAAAGCTGTACGTGAGGGTTTAATACGACAGTTCTACTTTTTGTTCTGTGGTAGAAAAATTCAAATATGATTCGTATTTATCATTTTCAAGTAGCTGAATAGATAAAATTCTAATACCTTTGTTTTTACTAATTTTAAGGAGAATAAGACATGTAGTACAATGCTATTCAGGTCGAGGAATATATTTGTATCCACCGGTGTCAATCTTTAAGCATTGTTCACTCATTATATCAGGTGTTATAAATTTCCATTGTTATTTGTTATTTTTCTGTTATTTTTTTTTTTTTTTTTTTGTGTGGGGTCTTTCTTCATTTAATTTTCAATTTCACTGTTTTGTGTTTAGTTTGTAAATATTTAGAAATAGCTGTTAAAAATTTTTTAAATTATTTCTATATTGCACATTACCTATACATATTTAACAAAAGGGTTTTAAGAGAGGTTGAGAACTCATCGGATATGTTATGCATCGTCACATGCTAAGAGCCTTCATTTCCAAATTTGTATGTCTTGCCGTGCTATTGACATACGAATGCAATAAAAAATAATATATGTATCTAGAATATGTTTCTTTTGTTCCATTTTTTTTCATTACTGTTTACAGGATCATTTAATTATTTTCTTTCGGTATGAGATTTAGCTCCCGGATGAAAACCACACGACAACTATTAGATGTGCTCAGTCTATTTCCGTAAATCAACCATACGGGATGTTGTCTCACGCTACATAATTTTAAGTTTTCAAATAAATTCGCGTAGAGAATATGTTTAATATCGTGCGTGTGGAAAAGTAATGCAAAAGCGGAAGGACAGTGCGAAAAGTTCATAATATACAACCGTAATACAACGACAAGAGGGATTCATAAGAATGTTACAGATAAAACATGTATTACAAAGATTATGTGGATCAATGTCGTTTTCTTCGGTATTAAAATTACTAGCTACATGTGTTCCAGGACTTAACAATTCTTTAAACTCAATTTTCAGCGCAGCGTATAAAAAATATGAATACCCATACTGATATCTGTCGAAATATCTTTTCTCCCACATACTAAAACACGACTACATTGATTTAAAGCGCTGTACAGGCCAATACAATACTACGCATACACGAAATTAATGTTTATATTGGTTGTTTTTAGTTGGAAACATATGCAAAGTTATACATAAATGTTCTATTTACATAAAAAAATAAGGCTCTGACTGGTCAATTTGAGACCCTATTGGGTGAAGTGCTCCCTAAAATGTTGCTGAGGGGAAGGATTTAAAGGGTGATCATCTAATGATTCCGTGTGTGTATAGGGGAAGGGGGGGGGGCTGTTATATATGAAGTTATTTTGGACCTTCAAAAGTTTTTATCCAGTGTCCATTGGATTTTCTTTAGAATGCTATACTGGTGTTCTTATTTTTTCCATGTGAAATAGCTTAAAATTTTGATTAAATTGCACTCCCCATGATAAAAAAAATATATATATATACGTATTATGTAATTTTTATTATAACTTATTTGTATATTTTTAATGCTTTTATCTACTACTGTACAGCTGAAGTGAGGTTTTTGAGTACACACTTAACCGCATATTTTTTCGTTAATTACACGTGAAAGATTTCTTATCTTAAATTCTATATGCATGGAAAGGCTAATTGAGGTTATAATGCAACAGGATTTTATTTATATATTGTAAAAATGTCGTTGAATATGCGAAAAATCTTATTCTGAAATATTTCGGTCATTGCAGATCGACACTGCCTGTCCCTATGAAATTGCTTGTAATTTTCATAAATCGACATATACTGATCCGATTTCAATTGTTTTCTATGGGATAATCCCTGACGATCATGTAGATAGCAATTAAGTTACTTCTTATTATGGGGATGCAAATGTGTCAGTTCAGTCGGACTGCCAAATCAATAATGACGTTGTTTTTATTTACAGAGTCACGTGACTTTTCATTTTTTTTTATAACGTCAATCACGTGCCGGTTTTTTTTTTTTTTTTTTTTTGGCCATACATGACGTATGGTTTGAGTTTGGTCTATGGGATGGTATTAAACGGTTTCTGAGAATATGTTCTTTTCATATTACTTGAAAACAGGTATTTTTATGTGCTTTTTCTACATAATTTTAAAATCAAAGTTTGCAATGATGCCGACGATTTCGTCACTGTTGGTCAGAATAAGGATAATTTCTTCATTGCCAGATCTTGAAACGGGTATTAAAAAAGTGTGCTGTTACTTTTTATGACGAACAGTTCAAATATTTCTCCTCAAAAAGCAGTGAAACGCAATTAGAGTGAGCTTTGTCTGTGAAAATTACGTGATAAAGGGGGATAATCAAGGCTGACGTTGTCAATAAAATGTAAACAAAGAAGGTATGAAGGTAACGATCGATCCAAAAAGGAAATATAAATAAGCTTCACGCTTGGTTGTCAAATGGTATAATAAATATGTGTCAATAAACATTAAACAACCCATATTTAGGAATAAATAATGTACCAGGAAAAAAAGGGGTATTCTGGAAGGTGCTTCCACTTACTTCCATCATTTTCTTGCGCAGAGGTTCAGAAATCTTCTGTTGAATGGTAGAATGTGCGCAAATGAATTTAAAACTACTTTCCATAGAAATTAACAATTGAAAGCCTGGGGAGTAGCGGAAGTACTGCTATAGGTCTATTTGAGTAATGACAAATGTTTATAGTTTTTTTTTCACTAATTTTTTTTCCAAGTAAAACAGTAAAAATCTGGACAAGAACATGAATTAAAAAGCATGAAATAACAAAATAAAATCATTTGTATAAGAAAACCTTTAATATGGAAGTCTAACCCAAGATCCTGGATTTTGCCATTAACGGAAAAGCACAAAAATTAGAAATTTTCAACATAATTTATGTTAATAGGTCTATTAATACTGTATTCATGTACGTACCATGGTGAAAATGGTGAATGTAATGAATATTCTTTGAAGAGAACACAACCAAAATATAATAAAATTGAAAACTATACCTTGATTGAATCATAGACTATTCTAATTAAATAGTCCCAGATGATGCCATAGGGCTAAAAAATTAAAATCATAAATGAAAAGAAATTAGGTAACCTTACAAGTGGTTATAAAATTTGAACTGGAGTTGTAGATAATACAAGATTACTATTTTGACAAAAAATTAAGAAATTAAACACATAAAGACATACGAGTTGTGAAAATCAAACAATATGTTCCATCCAAAGTAAAACAAATACACCTAAAATATATATTCTGATATACAATTTATTTACATAGTTTTCCTGTACATTTCGAATGATAAAAATAAATGAAGCTCATAGGTTGAGTATATATGCCTAATTTCACAATATTGTAAAGACTAAAAGTGTTCCAAAACTATTTATTCAAATTTTGTCAGTGAATCTGTTTTTTTTTTTTTATCTTATTTTTTTTTAAAATCATGTCATCATGGATTTTTTTTCTGTCCACAATGTAACTATTGGATGAACCTAAGTAAAATTTAAAACAAAACGCGTAGGGTCATATAATCAACCACAAAAATAGGAAGGGGACTTTCCATGTGACTTATCTTTGAAAATAGACACTACTTTTTATGCAGCAAATTGAATATCCAACATAAAAAATACTTCAAACGTGTCATTATGTGAAAACAAGAAAAAACACACTTCATTTCTTTGCATATTTTGATACCCCTGGATATTGAGTAAGAACTATATATCGGAGTCTAGGGACAGCCTTTTAACTTGCAAATGAAAGACCCGATACTATATCTATTGGCAAAAAAAAACATAATAGGCTCCTACCAGTTAAAAGGTAAACGAGCGAGATCTGTTCATTGGCTAAAAAGTGTCAACGTGTGTCGTCGGCCATTTTAAGGTGCGCAAAAATACTCCCTTTTGATGTCTTATACGTTCATAAATTTCAGTGTCAGGTGAATCCAATAGGTCAGGGTGTTAACGAAATAATTTTACACATATTTCCATCCATGTTATTTAAAAATCAGAAACTAGCACAACGATATTTACACATTTCACACCCGTCCTGTCAATCTAAAATTCTAGGCGGGACTAAAAGCGCCATCTAGTGTAAAAAATTCTGAAATTATCTCCATCTGTTTCTCTGTAAATAAAATGCACTAGAGTAACGGTCAAAATGGCAATTGGCGGTCCGACTGGTTGTTTGTTTCATTTCAGACGTTCGGGACGTTTGATGTGCGTGGTCGCGGATGTTTTATGTGTAATGACGAGTAATTATTGGCTAAATTTGACTTCTTGTTATCAAAAAAATGAAAATCATTTGTTCCAGGGAAGAAGAATACAACTTTTGCCTTGAACAATTATCCCATGCCCCCTTTTCCTGAGAAACAAGGGTCTAATCTATTTTCATGTGCAAAACGGTTTGTAGAATGAGTATATCGTAATTCCCCTTATTTCAATATTATAAAAATGTTTAAGTTAGATTTCAATTAGAAGGAACTTCATTTGCTGGAAAAATTATCATCCATTGCAATCTTTGTATTTGTTGCCACTGACCATGTATACCAGTTGTACTCCTTTTTCTCAGTAAGAACTGGGAGGAGATATGTGATCATACATTACTGGTGCCAGTTTAGCCTCAACAAAGGTGGTTTCAAATTCAACAAATGTTTTGCTAAAGTGTCATGCTTCAATTTTTTAATATCATAGTAAAGTGTTGTATCACTAAGAGGAAAGACTGCTGAACTACAACAAGTGTGCAGGTGTTATTTACTAATTTATTTCTTATTTCTTCCCTGCGTGTTGATGCTTGAATATGTCCTTTTTGCTATCATAATTTGCAACTTTCACGATATTACAATCTATCATACATGTAAACTGTATCAGATTATTACAATTACGTTTTATTGAGCAAGTTCATCAACAGAGTTTCAATACTGTTCTTAAATTAATACACAGAATTCACCGCCCCTAATTGCATGATACTCTCTTATGGAAGATATGAAAATGTATTGTGTAATGCACATCTTGCTGTAGTGCCTTTTGTGTTACATTCCAATGAAATCCACAATAATTGTTTTGCTTACAAACAACCAGAACAATACAAGGTAGATAGGAGACAATTCGTTAATCACATTTAACCCCCGCCACATATCACTGTACCTGTCCATAGCAGGAATTCAGTTCATCCGTCATTTTTTTTTTGTTATAATTGACGCTCAGTTTGTTTCTATATGGCTGTTCTTAGATACCGATTTATTTTTTGCTTTGTCTGCAAGTTCTTTTACACCTGGTAAAGGTGCCTTCTTGAGTTTGCTGTATGATGAACACCATAAATTACAGTGAACGTCAGGTGTATTCTTATTGAGTATTTCTATGGTTGGATATTGTTTCATGTGCATTTACCCCATATCCAAAATACATATGTGTTATTCATTATTAACCTATAAAGTTATAGGCATTATAGATAAAAAGCAGAAAACTGATTGCAGGAATTAACATTTATTTTTCTGAGTTGGTATGTTAGTATTGTCTATGAGCAGCTTGGCATATTTACTATATACTTGTGTATACAATAAAAAATCAATTTGGCAAATTTACCCTGTTTTTGGCAAATTTTGTAGGAAATTGAAAATAATTTGAATTTTCTCTAAAATTAGACATCTGCTGTTAAAATTTTCAAACGTACCACAAAAATTGTCCTTTTTATCACTAAAAATGCCAAATTTTACTAGTACATGGAAAATTATACATGTAAAGTCAAATTGTAGAAAAAAGTGTTAATATTATCCATTTCATATAAAATTTGCCGACAAGATTGCTGCACATTGAAATATGTCCCCCGCTGCATAAGAAGTCATCCGGAATGAAATTGAATAAGGATTATGAGGAAAATTCGAATAAACATGGGGTTGGAAGATGTTCATACTGAGAAAGTCCCATAACTCCTACAGAATTTGTTGATTCAAAATGGCGTATAGTATGCACATCTACATTTCATAAAAATGAATCCTATCAAATATGGAAGCAATCCGCCAAGGGTTTTCAGAGGAGATGCGTCTACAAGTTTTTCTATTGTTGAAAAACGTTGAAAAGATTCTTAGTCCCATAACTCCTACAAAATTTGTTGAATCAAAATGGCGGTGTAGTATGTACATCTACACTTAATAATAAATTCTCCCAAATATGGAAGCAATCTGCCTAGCGGTTCAGAGGAGATGCGTCCACAAGGTGCTGCGGACGGACTGATACCATTACTATGTCCCTCTGTCGCTTTGAGGAGCGGACAGAGCAAAACGTAATTATTTTGAATATTTTATTAAACTGGATAAAAACTGAAACAAGGAAATATATACATTTTTATGCAAAACGCTACATTTTTAGAAGATGCATCAAAAAACAAATTATCTTACTAGAAAGGAAGTAAAAATTATTAAACTTTTTAAAAAAAAATTGTGTAAAAACATTTTGAATAAATATTTTTTTATTTTATGAGTAAAAACCAAATGCAAGATTGTTGTTGTTTTGCATATGGTTTTATCTTGGTTTTTAAAAGCAGAGCTATCCAGTCACAATTAAATTTAAAACAGAGGACAATTACATCCATATAACACAGACCGGTAATATTCCCATAAAAAGGACAGAATATTCAATTTTCTGATCTTGGAATAAAAAGATTTTGGTAAATCTAGCACATTTCAATTTGATAATATTTGAAAAGATTTTTAATAAAATACAATTGGACAATCCTATTAATTTATTAGTTAAAATAAATTACTGAAAAGTGGCTAATTCCATATACAATTAGCAAAAAGAAGAAAAAATATGCGAGATTCAATTTTTTCATAAACATTTTCATTCACTATCTGTGGAGTATCCTAGAAGGACAGTTAACTGTTATGATCCGTTATGTCTACGTTTCCACTCACTTATCTGAAATATAAAAATAATAGTGAACATTTCATAATTACAAAGCTTGCATTTCCTTGTACATAGAAATATGAACAATATTGACAAGATTTATTTGAAAGTACTACTAACAAATTGTAGAACCTAATATCTGCTCCACAAAAAGTTTAATATTTAATATGTATTTATATAAACATGTATTTAGTTGCAAGAAAATAGAAATAATTTCTAATCATGATAGGTTGTGCATATTTACACTGTCAGTTTAAACATTCTCTCAGTTTAGCACTCCATTTAAAACTACAAAAAAAATGTTTCAGACTGCAACTCCTGTACCTGCCCATCCCATAATAATTTCTAGAATATATATGCTGATAAATGAACATAGTTAGTGCCTTTATTAGCTGTACATGGAACTTAAGAAATGACATCTAATCAGTTCATTATGGATCTGAAACTCACATGAAGCATAAGAAATACAAACAAAGGCAATTTTATTTTATAATTATTCATGGCAAATACATGCAACAGAATACCTGAAAGCAAAATTTATCCTGTAAATAAATTTTATAATTAAATCTGGACAAAATACATGTAAAATAAGAACTTTACAAGATCGCTTTATCAGATTGATATATCAATATTCAAATAAAATTGAACTTTGAAGATTAGAAATAATTAAAACAAAATATAAAGTTGCACATTCACTGGTAAATATTTATGGACAAAATAATTACAAATAAAACTATACATGTTCTTATGAACACAAAAATATAAAGTATTAGTGGAGGAGTAAACAATTATTATTCCTGTCTTGAATACAAATAGATTCCACCAAATATTTGCAATATTGCATAATATAAATGTACAATAAACAGCTGTGTCACCAAATTTTAGTAAAAGTTTCCTAAATGTTGAGGCAAAGAGTAACAAGTGTGGACACACTAAATGTCTGGCCTGAGCATGCACATCGAAACAGAATAATGATTATCTGATACCCTACAATGCCCGTCAAAGGAAAATGCATTAAAAGAAATAGTACTGCTCATTGCTGAGAAATGGATATTATTTCAAAACGTGAAAAAGTCAGTCAAGCATGGAAAAAAATTCATACATATGCATTGTGAAAACTAGTTAATGAATAAAGAGATCATTACATGGTTATTTCTGCATTGGTCTTATTATAGATTCTCGGCCAGCTGTATTGGCCTTCAGGTCAATACAGTAAGCATCGCACCAATAACAAGGCCAATACAGAAACAACCATGTAATTAAATCATAGTACTATTCGCATACATTAATCCGAATTCTCCCGAGATTTCGAAGTGAAGTAATACATCTCCTATCTGCCACGAATCGAAAATCTTGATTCGGGCATTTTATAAACAAAACAAGCGCAGAAGAAATTTTCTTGCTGATGCGCGTTTTTTACGAGTTTATCAGCGATGCGAAACGTCTCATTACGACTAGAAAAGCTGGAACAACCGTTAATATGATGTATAAAATTTATCTATTTTTACTGTTTAAATTCCTTTTATCTCATAATATAAGCTTTTGTTTTAATGATACCCTGTAACCAACTGGTGGGGGCTGGGGGTGGAGGGGGGGTAACCAGCCCTTTAATACGGTACAGATGTGCGCGTAACTTTTGCGAATTCCACCATATTCATATATTTGAGATTCCAAGAAATTTTATCCTAATCGTATATAAACCATTCTTTTCCTGACCCTTTTAACTTGTATTTTCACACATTTTCACACATGAACCTCGCTATGTCTATGCTTATACTTGTAAATAGTATCACCGCGAGTTATTACAGTACGGTCCAGGCGAATTATAATTTTGTCTGCAACTCGCTGTAATAAATTGGCCTCTACGCGCTATCTGCATTCAATCCTTAATTGATACCCACGCACGTGACTACACAGTATGTGTGTAGAGATGATGTATCACTGGTGACTACACGGCGAGCTCTTGACGTGTCTACGTGGTGTATGCACGAAGCTAATCTTCCCCGAAACAACGTGTACCACCTTTATTTTTACTGTAAGTGTATACTCCTTATGACCACTAATGTATTAAATAGTGCATATCGGTGAAACATGATATAGATATACCAGCAAGTCAAAAACACATGTAAATTGTTTTGAAAATCAAACGGTAGATTTAAAAAAGGCTGTTTTACTGCACTATTCTTACAGTTACGGATTCTTAAAATTCATACCGCTTCGAACTAAGTTATGGCAAGAAATAATACATAAAACAAATAAAAACATATTTATTCAACCAAGAGATATTGTTCAACTAGAAGAATTATATAGATAATTGAAAAAAATTTAAATTAAATAAAACTATTTAACTTTCAGTTCATACTGTTCGATCGTTTGAGATTCAGAATAGTCTGACCTTAAGCAAGACAATTTAAATTTGAAGGTCAGGCCTTTACTTTGTCTTCATTAAATCCAATGGTTAATTACGTTGTTCACACATGAAAAACTGAACTTACACTAATGCCATTATATGTATTTATGAATATATCGGTGTAACTACTACAACTCAAATTCATTTTTTATGCAAGTATAATTCGACATTTTCTTTAATATTGATTAGCTGAGAGATACGATTTCATCTATCTTCTAGCTTATGGCATTTGATATCAAAGTGCAACTCGTTTCATCGCCTGTATTGCATAAAAGAGGGTAAATTCTATAGGACAATAGAACGTTCTGATACCGATTTTGCTAAAAAAATAATTTGCGATTACTTATTTTTAATTTGACAAAATTACATAAAAGGTCCTTTTCTCAATAAATTTTCAGGGCATATTATAGTATTGATATTGATATCCATATAAGATGCGGATTTGATTTTGTGTTTGAGCGGATACCATATTTCGTTTAATCGCTTCTCTGCTAATAGAGGGTAACCATAAAGTCAGCAGGGTATATATACATTTATGAACCACAATCTCGAGTCAAATTCTCCATACTTTCATATTTTCGTGTAAGCCATAATACACGTACATTCAATGTGCGAGAAATTTAAACGTGGATTTAGTCAAAGCCACGAAAACTGAAAAAAAACATCGAGGGCCTAAAACAAAACACACATCCGGATGTTTACTTATGGGCATACATGTAAGATACTGATTTGTTTAAAGAATAGATTGATTTAACTGTATGTGTAACTATGGATTCATAATCCAACAAAATAAGTACATTTACTCTATTCACATATTTTCTTTATAAAATTAGTTATTAACTCAAAACCAAGATCCTTAGGTTCACGCAATGTATTTATTGTTTTAAGAAATCAATTTGTTTAATATAATTATTAACCTACATATATTTGAATGTTTAATACACGGAAAGATATCATATATACTAAGTGAGAGTGAGTGTGTTTGTGAGTGACTCTGTGGGGTGTGTGACATATGAAGAAATTCCTTAAACATTTTTTTTTCAAAAAAAAAACATTTTGATGTTGTAAATCTTTATTAACGGTGCAATAACTTTTCATTTTTCAGTTTCTTGAGTTCTAATAAGATATCGCAACTTCCCGTAGGATTTCTGGTGAAATGTAGTAACCTTAAACAACTGTAACTTCTTTCTTTAACTACTTGTTTAAAAAATATTGTGGCAAAGGAAATTTGAAGAGGAAATCCGGAAAAAAGTTGTCTTATTCTTTACTTTGTCTTTCCGTGATAAGAGTTTCATTGAAACTGTTTAAAACTATGACCTACATGTACAAGGTGTGTTCACAAGGAAAGAAACTTCACCCAATTCGAGAACAATATTGCCATGGGATTAAACAGATTTAGCTATTGACTGTGTAGATTCCTATCGCTTTCTTTTTTTTATAAATATAAACCATTTTAATGACTTAAAAAGTTACATTTTACAAAAGTAATACATGTATTTGATCTAAAAGGCTATTAGAAAAAGTACATGTTTTTTTTTTTTTTTTTTTGTTCCGTGATAAAGTCATACTCTTAGTCAAAATACGAATACATACAAACTGTTATATACGACTGACAGAATTCACAGAAAGTTTTATTTACCAACAATTCTGTACGTATTTTAGTTCTCCTCTCTAGAAAAATTCTTGTAATATCTTTTTATTTAACTCATGAAAAAGTCGAATAAAATATAAGATAACAAATTGTGAGGCAGTTTTAGGTTACATAAAGAAGCAACCAAATAGATAACTGGAAGGGTTTACAGTGTCAAATAAATTTTCCTACCCAACAGACAGAACTCCAGACAAAAAATACAATAAAAGCTAACAAAGCACACACACAACATAGTTTGGTACAATCACTAAACATTGGCGAAGTTAAGGCAGTTTTATGGGTATCGTAGGCCATTTTTTTATTCTGTCACCTACGATTAGCACTTTGGAACGAATTTCCTGGGGTATTATGTTTTGACACTTCGATCATTTTGACAGGCCATCTGCGTTGATAGTCTATTGCCTGAATAGCAGATTAAGATCTTGCCGGATGCTCTTTGAATTTGAAGGAAAGTTTTCACAAATCAATGCCACAAGGGAATTATATTCTATACTTGCCGAGTTAAGACTTTGATATTGCTAAAATACCTAAAATAAAAACTTATATTTCTTAACTTGAGTGTGTAAAAAGAAAAACCTCAGAAAGTTTATTATAACAATTTTTCATTTCCTTTTCGAGTTTTTGTTTAAATTATGGAACAAGTTAATATCGTGTGCCTTTAATTTTTCTATTCCTTTTGAATTAACATATTATTTTTTATGTCTTAATTCTATTATTTTTGCACAAATATGCCACATGAATAAACACGTCACAAGGGTCGGTGAGCTTTGGAAGGGGTTAAAAAGTAAACAAACCAAACTCCAAAATATTAAAAATAGAAAAAATATAGATAACAAATAAAAGGCTAGAGGTTGGGGATAACTAGTCTTGAGCAGGGATGGTTACCATACTATGTACAAAATGAAATTTTGTCAAAAGTAGTCTCGCAACCAAACACAAAACCCTTACTGACATTGTCTGATTTGTAGTATCTCAAACATTTATTAACAGTGCTGTAACGTTTCATTTTTCAGTAACCTGGGTGTGAATGAGATATCGCAACTGCCAGTAGAATTTCTGGCAAATTATTATTATCTGAAAAAACTGTAAGTTATATTCTTTTACAACTTATTTAAAACATTTAGTGGCAAATGAAATGTAAAAAAAAATAATCGGAACACAAAGGTGTCACATATATGACGTTTTCTTGTAGTAATAGGAGTTTCGTTGAGACTGTTTAAAACTACATGTTGTATAACCTACATATATAAGGTTTGATCACAATGAAAGATTTCGATGACTTAAAGACTTACAATGTACATTTTATAAACCTAACAGTTGATGTAAAACAAAACACTTTTACAAAAATTAGATTGCATTGTGACAAATAAAAACATAGTCAAAATACGATGTGATATTAACTTCTATATACGACTGTGAGAGTTCACAGACAGTTTGTTTCCCAAATATTCTGAAGAATATTTGCTCTCCTCTTCAGAAAAAAATTCTGGTAATGTTCGTTTAACTGCAAACTTTGAATAAAATATAAAATAACATATTCAAAGACAGTTTACGGTTACATAAAGAAATGGATAACTGGAAGGGTTTAAAATGACCAATCAATCATCGCCTTCCAACAGACAGAACGTCGGACAAAAAAATGAAATAAACGAACAAAACAACAGATTCAGGATTGTCTGACGTGGAGCAATCACTGAACAGTGGCGGGGTTAATCTGTTTTTTTTTTTATATCGTAGACCACTTTTTATTCAGTTTTCTTATAATTAGCCTTATTAAATGGTTACCTGTCGTTGGTCCGAAAGCTCATTGTTTCGATAGTAATTAGTCCGACAGTTCATTAGTACGACAGCTCATTTATTCGACATTCGTTTATCCGACAGCTCATTAGTACGACATTCATTGTTCCGACAAGTCCGTCAGTCACTCGTTTGACAGCTCGTTTTTCCGACAGTTCAATAATTGGACAGTAATTGGTCCGACAGCTAGTTAGTTCGACAGTTATTGCTTCGACAGCCCATCAGTCCGACAGTCATTGGTCCAACAGGTTTATAATCAGACAGTTCATGATTTTGACACACTCCCTTACTAGATGGACGATACATATAAAAACTGGCTGACCTTTAAATCGAGGAAGGAAGATGGGAAGATACATACAATGTATGCAACAATCAAGTTACCACAATGACCTTTCCTTAGCATTGTTTTCTAACAATGCCCGTCTACGTATAGTTCACACTATTTATTTGCCTACAAACTCTCCCTAATTGATATTGTGAATTTTTGCGAGATATACATGTAAATGTAGTAAATGGTTCGTTTTTTCAGATTAAGATATCAGGTATTTTTAACAATTAAGGGAACACTTTAAGACAAACTTGATTACATCGGAACATGAAGATAAATAAGAACCTGTCATTTTGATCAGTATTTAAACCGGCTTGCGTGGTAAACTATTAATATTGAGCGAATTTGTGTTAGTTCTGACTGTATTATTCACATATTCATCTAGAGATATTATAACAATTTTGAAAATTAAAAACAACTGAAAAAGTAAATTATTTGTAAAGGTAGAAAACAGATATTGCAGTATCTAATTAACCATTCTAGCAAAATATGCTATTTAATCTAGTGTTTCACATTTCACTTTTGGTTTTTTCTTTTTTGGTTTTTGTTTGTTTCTTTTTTTTTCATTTACAAATATTCGGACGACAGGACATTTTGTCATATTAAACTTAGATGACGACTTCGTACTTCTCAAAGAAACAGCTTTTCCAAATTCTACATAACTATCAATTTTGAAAGAAAGTATATTAGATAGGATGAAATTTGAAAGAAATGTAAACAAAATATGACAAGTAAGTAACTGACTTGTGTTTTTTTAATCAACACCGTATTTGACTCTGATGATAAAAACGAGCATAGATTCATACCCCCACGACCACTCACATTCATTTATTTGTACAAAATATTTCATGTGCTATATCCTTTTATTCCTATTCTTTCAAATATTATGGAATGAAAAACGCCAGATATTGCAGCCTTAATTGCAGGGCGTGACTTTGTTGTATGTTTATTATGGAGAGTGGAAATATATAGATGGACAACTACATTATTTAAGATAATTTTAGTCCTTCAAAGCATAAATTAAAAACCAGACACGACTTTATATGACTTCGTTTATTTATATTTTGTATGGTTTCACGTTTTCGCTTCCTGAATTACCAGAGGCGAAAAAGTATATAGTTAATACGTGTCCCCAGCTCAGACACTGGTATTTCTAAACTAACCCGAAAAGACAAATACTGAGAGATATTATCTATAAACTAAATATCATTTACACATTCAAGTTACAAAATGGGGGGGGGGGGGGGGGGCAGGAAATGATTATGTGATTTTAACAAATTAGATGAATGGAAAATGATATGAAATTAATCATTTTTCTTTTCTTGTACTGGAGTCAGAATTTTGTAAGTGTAATACCTTCTTTCATATTTTGATTTTCTACAACAAGTAAACAGAGTTCTCTGATTTTAACATGACTTCAATAATATATTTCGCAGACTTCTGAACAAAATATATTCATAAAAAGGTACATTGCAGGTGCCAAGTGCGACCAGAATACTTGGTCAGTATTCGGTATCAGCATTAAAACTGCAGTAGGTAACATGAACAAAAAATAACTGCATGCTTAAAAGCGGTATATGTCAACTTTTTTAACTTCACATGCGCTGTATACATTTATTCGCTGCGACGTCGTTATTCATGAATGGGACATGAATTGTTTAGCTCCAGCATTTAATATTTCGTCAAACCCACGCATTTTACTCTCTCAAAAGACCGGTTTCCCCATTAGTTTTAATGTTTGATTCTCAAAGAATCTACATAGATGATCATTATCTGAAAGTTTAAAACAGTATTATTGGTAGATTTTTTTTTCTATATACAAAAAATAAATGTAACATAAAAATAGCGAGATAACAGAAAATGACAGTTTATGAAGTGGTTTTGGCAAAAAAAAATGATAGAAAGTACATACAGTCAATATGACGTATTGGACTGGTTAGTTAATAAAGGATCATATCGGACCAGTTACTCAATTAAGGTATAAATGCGCACGTTTTTTCATATTGGCTTAGTTATTGGTCCGGGGCAAGCCGTATTGGACTAGGCCAATATGGAAAATCTTACGCAATAATACAATAATATTTAACTTTGAATATAAACGAAAACTCCGAAATATTTACATTATATTTAAATTAATTATACATGGTCTGTGATGAAAGGTGCATCAAAATTGATGATCATAAATTATTTAGTAATAGCTCTGATTAAAAATATCTTTCACAACCCTCTGATTCAGAAAAAAAATTCATACAAAATATGCATTGTGAAAACTAGTTAATGAATAAAGATATCATTACATGGTTATTTCTGCATTGGCCTTGTTATATATTCTCGGCCAGCTGTATTGACCTTAGTCTCCGCTTCAGGCTAATACAGCAAGCATCAAACCAATAACAAGGCCAATACAGAAACAACTATGGACTTATATCATAGAATTAATCGCATACATTAATCCGAATTCCCCCGAGATTTTGAATTAAAGTAATACTTCTCCTATCTACCACGGATCGAAAATATTGATTCGGGAATTTTATAAATAAAACAAACAGAAGAAATTCTTTTGCTGATGCGCGATTTTTACTAGTTTCTCAGCAATTCGAAACGTCCAATTACGACTAGAAAAGCAGGAACAACCTTTAATATGATGTATAAAATTTATCTATTTAAGTGTATGAATTCCATTTATCTCATACTAAGCTTTTGTTGTAATGATACCCTGTAACCAACTGGTGGGGGTTAACCAGCCCTTTAATACGGTACAGGTTTGCGCCTTTTGCGAATTCCACGATATTCATATATTTGAGATTCCAAGAAATTCGTACCTAATCGTATATAAACCACTCTTTTCCTGACCCTTTCAACTTGTATTTTCACACATTTTCACACTTGAACCTCGCTTTCTCTATGCTTTTGTTGTATAATTATACATGTAAATAGTATCACTACGTGTTGTTACAGTACAGTCCAGGCGAATTATAATTTTTGTCTGCAACTAAATTGGCCTCTACACGCAATCTCCATTCAATCCTTAACCAGATACCCATGCATGTGACTACACGGTGTAGGTGTAGAGAGGGTGTATCACGGGTGATTACGCTTCGAGCTCTTGACGTATCAACGTGGTTTATGCACGAAACTAATCTTCGCCTTTATTTTACTGTTATTGTTTTGTCCGTATGTCCACGAATATATTAAATAATTGAGATCGGTGAAACATGATATATATATATACCAGCAAGTCAAAAACACATGTAAATAGTTTTGAAATTGGAATGGTAGATTAATAAAGGTTGTTTTACTGCATTATTATTACTGTTATGAATATATCGGTGTAACTACTACAACTCAAATTAATTTTTTATTCATGTATAATCCAACAAAGGATAGTCATCAACAAGTAAACAATTTAAATAAACATTCAAATCGCAAATGCATATATATACATATTAATGAACTATGTATTATATCACTTACTGTTATATCCAGGCTGAGAAAATATAATGTTCAAAATACAACTAGTAAATCACACATTCCATTTTTTGTAGAAGTCAATTTGTTTAATATAATTATGAACCTACATGTTTTTGAATTTTCAATACACAGAAAGATATCATAACTAAGTGAAGGTGAGTGAGATTGTTCGTGATTGTGTCGGGTTTGTGACATATGAAGAAATTCATTACACATTTAAAAAATAAAATTAACCATTTTGATGTTGTAAAAACTTTATTAACAGCGCAATAACTTTTCATTTTTCAGTGACTTGAGCTATAATAGTATATCGCTGCTGCCAGTTGGATTTTTGGTGAATTGTAGTAGTCTTGAAAAACTGTGAGTTCTTTTATTTTACTATTTGTTTAAAAAATATTTTGGCAAAGGAAATTTAAAGAGGAAATTCTGAACAAAAAGATGTCATATTTTTTTAATTTGCCTTTCCGTGATAACAGTTTCATAGGAACTGTTTAAAACTATGACCTACATGAATAAGGTGTGTTCACAAGGAACAACACTTCATTCAATTCGATAATAATTTCGCCATAGAATTAAACAGATTCAGGTATTGACTGTGTCGATTCCTTAAGCTTTCTTTTTGATGAAATAAACCTTTTTGATAACTTAAAAACGTGCACTTTAGAAAAATATTATTTGATGTAAAACAAAAGACTATTACAAAAATACATGTTTTTGTTGATCCTTGATAAAGCCATGGCAACAATCCGAATATAATACTAACTGTTATATACGGCTGACAGAGTCCACAGAAAGTTTCACTTACCAAATGTTCTGTTCAGATTTTATTTCTGCTCTTCAGAAAATTTTGTAGTAATTTTCTTTTAATTAACTCATCAAAAAATTTTAAAAAAAATATAAGATAAACTGCGGGGCAGTTCTAAGTTACATAAGCGATCAACCAAATAGATAACTGGAAGGGTTAACAATGTCAAATCAATCTTTCCTACCAACAGACAGAACTCGGGACAAAAAATAAAAGCGAACAAGGCACAATACAACAGAGTTTGGTACAATCACTGAACATTGGCTGAGTTAATCCGGTTTTATGGGTATTATAAACATTTTTAAGATACCGCATGAAATTTTCTGAACAACATTCATGTCAAAACTTCATAAATGTATCAAATAACGACATGTACAGTTCGAAACTTGTATTTTTACTTTAAAAAACACCTTTGTTGTAACAAAAATCGCTTTTGTCTTATATCGCACACTCTCATATGGCTTAATGTGACTTAGTATGAACCTAAAATTTGTTGAAAAGCTAAATTTTGTGTTTTTTTATGTGAAATTTAAATTTGTTTATCTAACAAGTATTGTGGTAAGCTGCAAATTTCCTTTTTTGGATACCGTAAAAAAATTTGGTGAATACAGAATCATCAACTCAGCCAATTACGAAAAATGCGGCCAATACTTCTCTATACTTAAGTTTAAATACATCCGAAGTTCGACTGTTCTTACGAATTTTCAAAGAGATTATTCAGAAAGCAATCATACAGAATATGCATTGTGAAAACTAGTTAATGAATAAAGATATCACTACATGGTTATTTCTACATTGGCCTTGTTCAGGGTCTCGGCCAGCTGTACTGGCCTTCGTCTCCGAATCAGGCCAATACAGAAAGCTTCGGACCAATAACAAGGCCAATACAGAAACAACCGTGTAATGATATCACATTAATAACCAGTAGGGTAAAATACGTTAAAGATCCGTATCTTTAAGAGTAAAATGAATGCATTACAGCAGGGCCATTACATCATTTTGTTCATAATAACCGGGTCATTACAGGATTTTGTTCATAATATTTGTATATCCATTATAAATCTAAATATCTTTAAAACATACAAAAACTTGGATAAATGCTTTGAACATTCGATATCAAAGTGCAACTCGTTTCATCGCCTTTATTGCATAACAGAGGAGGGTGAATTTTATAGGTAAATATAATGTTCTGATACCGATTTTTTTCAACATATAAGTTGCATATACTTATTTTTAATTTGACAAAATTACATAAATGGCCCTTTTCTCAATACTTTTTCAGCGCATATTATATCATTGATATTAATGTACATATAACGTGTGAATTTGATTTTGTGTTTGAGCGGGTAGCATATTTCGTTTTAATCGCTTCTCTGCTAATACCAGGGTAAATACACATGTATGTACCAAAATGTCGACTCAAATGATCCATACATTCATATTTACATATAACCCATAATACATGAACGTTCAATGTGCAAGAACTTTAAACTTGAAGTGAGTGAAAGCCATGAAACCAAAAAAACAACGGCGGTCTAAAACAGAACAAACATCCAGATGTTAGCTTGTGGGTATACATGTAAGATAATGATTTTTTAAAGAATAGTTTTCAGGATGAATTGATCTAACTACAAGTATAACTATGGATTCATAATCCAACAAAATAAGTACAATTACTCTATTCACATATATTCTTCATCAAGTAAAATTACTAGGATCGCGCAATTCATTTTTTTAAGAAATCAATTTGTTTAATATATATTGTAATTATTAACATGTATTTGAATTTTCAATACACAGGAAAATAGGATATTCTAAGTGGGGGTGAGTGTGTTAGCGTGTAATTATGTGGGGTGGGTGACATATGAAGAAATTCCTTACAGATTTAAGAAATACAATAAACCATTTTGTTGTAAAATTAACAGTGCAATAACTTTTCATTTTCAGTGACTTGAGCTATAATAAGATATCGCAACTTCCAGTAGGATTTCTGGTGAATTGTAGTAACCTTACACGACTGTAAGTTCTATTATTTTACTACTTGTTTAAAAAATATTGTGGCAAAGGAAATCTGAAGAAGAAATTCGGAACAAAAGATGCCTTATTTTTTACTTTCCCTTTCCGTGATAAGAGTTTCATTGAAACTGTTTAAAACTATGCCCTACATGTATAAGGTGTGTTCACAAGGAACGAAACTTAATTCAATTCGAGAACAATGTCGCCATGGTATTAAACAGATTCAGCTATTGACTGTGTAGATTCCTTCTGCATTCTTTTTGATGAAATAAACTATGTTGATAAATTAAAAACGTACAATTTACAAAAGTAGTATTTGATGTAAAACAAAACACTATCACAGAAATTACATGTTTTTGTTGATCCTTGATAAAGTCATGGCCAAAATACGGATATAATACTAACTGTTATATACGGCTGACAGAGTCCACAGAAGGTTTCATTTACCAAATATTCTGTTCAGATTTTAGTTCTCCTCTTCAGAAAATTTTCTAGTAATTTTCTTTTATTTAACTCATCACAAAATTGGAAAAATATAAGATAACAAATTGTGAGGTAGTTCTAGGTTACATAAAGAATCAACCGAATATATAACGGAAGGGTTTACAGTGTCAAATCAATCTGTCCTACCCAACAGACATAATTCCGTACAAAAAATAAAATAAAAGCGAACAAAATACAAGAGAACAGAGCTTGGTACAATCACTGAACATTGACGGGGTTAAACCGGTTTTATGGGTATTATAAAATATTGTTTTATTCACCTACATGTATGTTTAATGGTTTATATTTTCTAGTCCTACAACGGCTCAGTGTCTATTGCCTGAATAGTAGATTAATTTGCTGGATCATCTTTTAATATGAACGATAGTTTTCACGAATCAATCCCACAAGGGAATTCTATTTTATCGTTGTTGAGATAAGAATTTGATATTGCTAAAATATCTAACGTGGAAACATTGAATTAACATACTATTTTTTTTAAATTTTTTTATTTCTATTAATTTTTTCTCAAAATATCAAACAAATAAACACGTCAAAAAGGGTCGTTGAGCTTTGGAATGGGTTAAAACGTACACAAACCAACATAAAAATAATAATATTAGAAAAATATATATGGCAATTAAAAGTCTTCTACAGGATTTGGATCACTAGTATTGACCAGGGATGTTTATCGCACAACGTACACAATGAAATTTTGTGACAAAGTAGTCTAGCAACCAATCGCAAAATCCTTACTGACATGATATGTAGTATCACAAACATTTATAAACAACGCCGTAATATTGTATGTTTCAGTTTCTTGAGTGGCAATAATATATCGCAACTGCCAGTAGGATTTCTGACAAATTGTTACCATCTTGAAAAACTGTAAGTGAAATTCTTTTACAACTTATTTAAAAAAATTCGTGGAAAATGAAGTCTAAAAAAAGAGAGTTCACAGAAAGTTTGTTTACCAACTATTCTGAAGGATATTTGCTCTACTCTTCAGAAAAAATTCTGGTAATTTTTCGTTTAACTCAACAAAATTTAAATAAAATATCAATAACATATTCAAAGACAGTTTAAGGTTACATAAAGAAATGGCCAATCAATCTTCGCCTCCCAACAGAAAGAACTTCAGACAAAAAAAGAAATAAACGAACAAAACACAAACACGACAAAGTCAGGATTGTCTGACTTGGAACAATCACCGAACAGTGGCGGGGTTAATCTGGTTTTGGGGGGTATCGTAGACCACTTTTTATTCAGTTTCCTTATAATTAGCCTTATTAAATGGTTACACGTCGTTAGTCTAACAGTCATTAGTCCTATAGTTTATTAGTCCGAAAGGTCATTTATTGGACATCAGTTTATCCGACAGCTCATTAGAACGACATTCATTGATCCGACTCGTCTGACAGTTTGTTCTTCCGGTAGTCTTGGGTCCGACAGTTCAATAGTTCGAAAGTAATTGGTTCGACAGATAAATAGTTTGAGTCATTGGTCGTGGCTTTGTTGTATGTTTATAATGAAGAATGGAAATATATAGATGGACAACTATATTATTTAAAATAATTTTATTCCTTCAAAGAATTAACAAATTAAAAGCCAGACACAACTTTATATAGCGTTCTTTATGTAGATTTTGTATGGTTTCACGTTTTTGTTTCCTGAATTACCAAAGGCGAAAACTCGGAATGGCAGTATCCAGCCATGAAAAGTTGGAATATGTAAAGTTAAAATAACTCCAGCTGTGGTGGCCATCTTGGTTGATAGTCCTGGTCATCGGACAAAATTCTGAAATAGGACCAAATAAGGACCATTATTGCCAAGTTTGGTTCCAATTGATCGAGTCGTTTCAGACAAAGAGAGTCTAAAATTATTTTTTCTGTTAAACTAAATTTGGCTGTGGCGGAAATCTTGGTTGATAGTCCATGTCATTCGACACAATTCTAAAATAGGAACATCTATTTACCATTGCTGCTGAGTCTTGATTCAATTGACTGATTGGTTTCAGAAAGAAAACTTCAATAATAGATCCCATAGTGTTCGAAGTTAATCTTAGTTCGTTTGTGGCGGACATGTATGTTGACAATCCAGGCCACCAGACAAAATTCTGAAAGAGAACCACCTAAGGACTATTCCTGCTAAGTGTCGTTCCATTTTGCTCAGTGGTTTCAGACAAAAAAAAATAAAAGATTTTTTTTCAAAGGGTTCTATTATTAAGTAACTTTTGCTGTGGCGGCAATCCGGGGCATCGGACACAATTGAAAGGGAACCATCTAAGGAACAGTGATTCCAAGTATGGTTTTAACTAGCTCATTGGTTTCAGAAAAGGCGATTTTATAATGAATTTTCCCTTTTTTTTTCTTGGGGTCATTCGGGGTTTTTGTGATAATGTCGGTGTAACTTGTAAAGTCTTTTTCCGCTTTTTATGATTTTTTTTATATTTAGTGTTCTGGATGAAAACGGAAGAACTTCTTGAAATCCGTTTCACTTTCTCTTACTGTTTTCGAGATTTAACATGTTTAAGAGGTAAAAATAAAGAGCTCAACTTAATTTCGAAACTTTTGTATTTCTTATCCAATTTTAACATGACTTTTTCAAATGGTTTGTCAATAGAAATAAGATAAAGATACTCCGTGGTTTTTTCTGTAAATTCTTTCGTTGCAGAGATTAAAGGTATTAAAGCGGCCAAATCAGCCATTTTGCACGACACTTGAATATTATATTTTTCATCCGATGTTTATCGTTTATGGTTTTTGAGATATGTAAGGACTTTAAAGGAGCAAAAACAAATCCAGATGGGTTGATAAAAGGCACAATGAAAAAAAAATATCAGCATACGATTTATCTATCTTTTAACGGAAGACCTTTACAAGACCAAAATATTTCCGCTCAAAACTGTGCTCGGGTTTGTCTTAAACTTACAAAGGGTGCCATATGTTACTTCATGTTAAAGGCCCCTTTGCTACCTTTTAGATGAAAAACAGTCTGTCGTGTTTGTGTTGGAAATTTGAGTCAAGAGTTAATCAGTAATACATGTAGTTCACTTATATTTAAAAAGGACAAATAAAAACTAGAGGCTCACCTGGAATGAAAGCCGTTTTTATTGATGTACCTCAAAGAGAGAAGGTATCACGATAATTATGAAGTGTGGTAAGCCTGGTAGGGACCAATTTTTTCTGCATAAATGTCCGTCTGCTTACAGATCAGCATATTCTTAAATTCAGTGGTTCTCCAAAATATTTTTGCATGTATTTCCCATAAGGTCTTATGTTGACCAAATCCTCTGCTATTGGCCATCTTGAATGAGCGATTGACACCTTATGAGGAACTTTTAGGCCATGTTTGGTTATAAGCAATTCTGCGGTTCTGTATATATTTGTTATAAGCCATAGACTCAAGTTTGATTTTATTTGGTCTAGCCGTTTCAGAGAAAAAAAAATCTTTTCAAATCAATCAATCAGAAACAAGAATTGCCCATGGCGCCCATGTTTGTCACATGATCTTGACAAAATTACGAAACTTTGTAAAAAAAAAACGCCCACAGATGCTTCCTGTCAAGTTTCATTGCATTTGGCCAAGTGGTTTCAAGGAAGAACTTGTCTTTATAAAATGGCAAAGTAAAAATATGTAGTTAGACATTTGTTTTTGTCCAGAATAACCAAAAAAAAATAATTAATAAATCAAATTTATAACGACATGTTTCTGAAATACGATTATTCATGATAAATTTCATTTTTTTTCAATTTTCAAATTATCCTAAAATAGTCACTATGTCAAAAATAGTTGCTAGAGCTTCACTTATTATTATATGTTGTAAAAAGCTTGATATGTGTTCACCAAATAAACATTATATACATGCATAACGGGTTTTTTCTTGTACCTTTTTTCTTATTGGCCTTTAAAAGGTGATTTTTAAAGGTGACAAATTCCTTAAGGGTTAGATAATTAATTACTCCAGGTGGTAATCTGACAGAATTTGGCACACGCTACGAAAAATCGTAAAATATTATTTCTGCAAATTCATAGACTACTTTCGATTTTTTATTATATATATATATTTAAAAAGTGTAAGATTACAGACAAAAGTCAATTCAATTACAACTAATTGCTTTTAAAAAGACTAAGTACACTTACCAGAGCTTTGCGGTGTTTAGGCGTCCCCACTTTTTAAATAAAATAGCGTTTTAATTAACCTCTTCTCGTTAAATTAGATACAACGCAATCAACAGGGTGGTCTCAACCTTTTTTTTGCTAGCTAAATACAATATTTATTTTCATAAATTGGAGCATAGATATTACTAATAAAATGTTTTTTGTTTCCTTTCGATTATTTGAAAATCAGTTATTTTTTGCTTTCCATGCTAAGCCATTGCTATGAAAATAAATGAAATGTCCAAAAATATTTGTACTTTAATTTATGGCTTTAGATGACCCAAATTTCATAATTTGTCATTGTGAGTTACCCTGTCGCTATCGTTCGATATAAAAGGTAGGTATATGTAACTGACTACGGTTATTGTAGCAGTAATTGTCCATAATATCTTTAGAGATGTAATAAAATGACCTGCATTTAATTAAAATTTATACCAAAAAACCACGCAGTGTTTAAGGATCGACACATCTGATGATTATGTTCTTTATCATAAGTAAAATTTACAATAACCAACCAAGAGGACACGCTTAAGGAAGCACTTCTGAGTGAATTTAAAACATTACGGTATAATAAATATCAAACAGAAATATATGTTCAATGACAAGAAAATATAAAATTTTAGAAAGTCTTTTGCAGAATAATATAAGATTAAAAATGGGCTAAAATAATCACTTTTTTTCAATAATAAAGAAGCAGTAAAAGACTCTTTTGACTGAAAAACAAATCCTTTATTGACAAATTTCAACACTTTTGATTTCATGTATTTATATCTTTTTAAAACAAAATTAACAGTTCAGGTTACAGCAGAAAACCTGAAAATAATTTTGGTTTTTTATCAATGCGGTAAGAATTTTTTTTTCAAGATTTATTAATAACGCTCAGACACATTACGTGTAACAGGGGGTACATTATTAATACAAACATTCAATTGCACATGGCGGAAAGAACAGGTATATGAATAAACATAAATGTACATATGTATATATATTTGCATTATAAATATTAAATACATATGACATAGTTATAATAAGGAAAATATAATATTAAAAAATAAAGATAATTTAATCATAAGCTGTGTGTGGCATAAAGAAAACAGGCCTTGCATTTTATAGCGGGTTGCAATACTAATTTGGAATGTACTTTCGTCTAAGTTCAATAATTATATCACTATTACTAGGATGTGAAACTCATCTCCAATAGACTGGTTACAAAATGTACATATTCTATTTTCTTTTGGAAAATTGAACCACCTGTCCGTTTCAAAAGGTATTTTTCTTGTAAGACACTCCTCAAGTTTGAATTCTTCCTTTATTAGGTAATAAAATTCTCTAGAATAATTTATAATATCAGAAAACCATTTTTGTATAAATTGATCCAAAACTTTTTGTTTCACTACTGGGCACTGAGATCTAAAGATATAGCTTAAACCTGTATCATCAAAAAGGCTTTATACATGCGAAAGCCACTTAAAGTTACAAACTCCATTCCTTTGTAAATAATACATCGATTGATATAAATAAGTACTAATTTTGTTTTCGATACAGATCAGTCTACACCAGAAAGAAATCATTTTCATTTTCACTTTCACATATAGGGGCACACGTCCAAGTTCACCGTAAACACTAATTTGGACGATTTTTTTGGCATAAATTTTAAATGTATTTTTCTAGCGAGAGAGTATTTTCAAATCCCCACACCTCTGCATCATATAAAAGTATAGGTTCAGCTAAGCTGTCAAATAACTTTAGTTGTATTTCCACTGGTATAGGCTGATTTTTAATACGTAAATAAACAGTAAAAAGAGCTTTTCTAGCTTGATCTACTAATTTTGATCTAGCTTTCATAAAGGAACCATTATAATTAAACAAAATTCCCAGATATGAATAAAAGTCTACAATTTTAATAATTACATCATGTAAAGTTAATAGGGGTAAATTTTAAAGCTTTCTGTTACTAAATATGACAATATTTTTTAATGTACGAATATTTATTTATTCATTTTTTTAAATTTTTATCATTTGATTATCATGCATTCATATATGGAATATTTTGATTCAATAAAATTTGGATAGTTGACAATTTTGTGCAAGCTCGTAAATCTACTTGACTGTGAAATAATTTCACACCTTTTACATATATAATACACATTTAATAGCAGGAGTGTCTTCAAGAAATGAAACATGCAAAATACAATAGATGTTTTGATAGTAGTTAAGTGCTTGATTACAGGTAAATATCAGAAATTCACAGTGGGATCAAAATAAATTAAATTTATCAATGTGTTCACATTGAAAATAATATTTTTAAAAGTATTAAATTGGAGTATAAACTACTGTATTATTTCTAGTATTAAATTATTGATTGGTGAACTAATTGGAGATAAATTGCATGGTTTGGATGATTTAAGAAAATAATACATACATCATACAAAAATGATGAATAAATTGCTGCGTCTTATGCGCACGATACACCAGTAAAAAGAGCTTCCTTAGTTTATATTGATTATTTTTCTATAAGTATAAAACATATTGATTTTTTTTAGCAAATTAAGTATCATGTTACTTTTTCAATGGCTTAACATGTCTGAATTATAACACTGTAACAACAAACTAAATATCATCTATATGTAAGCAGAAATTTTATACTTATAGAAAAATTCTTATATTTGTACATTCTAAGTCCAATAACTGTGGAAGGACAAAAGTGAAAATCGTCAAAATTTAAACCAAAACAAGATTTTCAAACCACGTTCACGATCAGGTCGCTAGCAGCCGATCAAGATCGGTTCAGATAAAATCGGATCGTTTCATTACATCCGTGGTTGGGTAAGTACGATCTTGTTAAGTAGAGATTAGATCAGTTCAGTAAAGATAGAAAATACTGAAAATCTTTGTTTGGATTGGTAAAGAACGTCAAGATCATAGTTTATTTTACACATTTTCTTTTGTTTTATCCTCGAACATACCTGTGATTCCGTTGGGATTATCCCCTTTATTACGTACTGTACACGTGATATCGATTTGTGAATATTGTAGCCTACATAAAAATTAATGCATTATAAATTTACGTATATTAAACAGCTAATGATAAACTATATTAAGAAATACACAAATATTATGCTTATCGTCGAAATTCAGGTATGAACGCGAAAATTTGATACTTCATGTATGCAGTGGATATTTGAAATTAGAAGTGAACTAAAAAAACATCGAACATTCAAATTTGGTTCATCCTTTGTAAATTACAGTACATGAACAATTAATCAATATTTACCTTTTGAAGTCGTGTAATTGCTCAGTTTTGACATCTATGTATATTGGAAAACGCGTTTTTCGCGGCAAGGGGTTGTTTTCTGTCCTTATATTTGACTCGTGATTGACGAATGCCACTACCGGAGTTTTGCTGTTAATTTTAATTTATTAAACAAACTAAAACTTGGATTGATATTGATTAATTGAGAAATAAGATTTTATCTATCTTCTAGCTTAGAACATTTGATATCAAAGTGGAACTCGTTTCATCGCCTGTATTGCATAAAAGAGGATAAATTCTATAAGACAATAAAACGTTCTGATCCCGATTTTGTAGTACATATACTTATTCTTAATCTGACAAAATTAGATTAAAGGTCCTTTTCTCAATACTTTTTCAGGGCATATTATTGATATTACTATACATATAACGTGTGAATTTGATTTTTTGTTTCACGGGATAGCATATTAGGTTTTAATCGCTTTTTGCTAATACAAGGTCACCCACCACACATTCAACAGGGTATATACACATGTATGTATGAAAATGTCGACTAAAAATCTCCATACCTTCATATTTTCATATAACCTATAATAAATGTACATTCAATTGGCGAGAAATTGAAACCTAAAATGAGTTAAAGCCACGAAAACTGAAAAAAAAATCGGCGGTCTAAAGCAAAACAAACATCAAGATGTTAATTTATAGGCATACACATAAGATAATATTTTTTTATTAGGAATAGTCTTCAGAATAAATTGATCTAACTACATGTATTACTATGGATTCATAATCCAACAAAATAAGTACATTTACTCTATTCACATATATTATTTATAAAATTAGTTATTAACTCAAATCAAAGATCCTTACGTTCACACATTGTATTTTTTTAAAGGAATAAATTTGTTTAATAGAATTAACCTACATGTGTTTGAATTTTCAATACACAGAAAGATATGAGGTTGAGTGATTTTTTAGTGTGATTGTGAGGGGTGTTAGGCATACGAAGACATTTCTTACACATTTTTTTTTTAAAAAAGTAAACCATTTTGATGTTGTAAAAACTTTATTAACAGTGCAATAACTTTTCATTTTTCAGTAAGTTGGACGGGAATAGTATATCACAACTTCCAGTAGGATTTCCAGTGAATTGTAGTAATCTTAAACAACTGTAAGTTCTAATCTTTTACTATTTGTTTAAAAAATATTGTGGCAAAGGAAATCTGAAGAGGAAATTAGGAACACAAAGTTGTCATATGTTTCACTTTGCCTTTCAGTGATAAGAGTTTCATTGAAACTGTTTAAAACTATCACCTACATGTATATGGTGTGTTCACAAGGAACGAACCTTCACCCAATTCTAGAATAATTTCGCCATGAGATTAAAGAGATTCAGTTGTTGCCTCTGTAGATTCCTTATGCCTTCTTCTTGATAAAATAAACCATTTTGATGAATTAAAATGTTACATTTTACAAAAGTGATACATGTATTTGATCTTAAATAAAAGATTATACAAAAAATACATGCTTTTTTGTTGTTCCGTGATAAAGTCATAGTCAACATACGAATACATACAAACTGTTATATACGGCTGACAGAATTCAAAAAAAGTTTCATTTACCCACTATTCTGTATATATTTTAGTTCTCGGATCGGATCGGATAAAATATAAGATAACAAGTGTTTGTATACAGGTAAACTGTTTTTTTCTGACAAAATCCACGGGGTTTCAAATATTTACAATGCTACATTTTAAAATAATTAATGCAGCATTTGAATAAAGAGGTGTGTATAAGGTCATTCAAAATTTCAATGCAGAGATTCTAAATGTGTCAGATAAGTAACACTTTAATTTATTTTAACTTAATAATTTATCTTTTATACCATTTTTATATGGTAAACATTTGATATATTATATAATTAATTATCTTTGCTCGTATGAACGATATTTATTTCGTTATAACAAGATAGAAGATGATTGGGATGAGTACTGCCATTTTGAAATAAGAGGGACATTTCACCAATTTATTGAAAAACTGCATAGACATAACGTACATATATGGACATTATACACACAAATTTCAATTAAGAAGGGGCGGAACTAAATCTAGAATTAAATCTTAAAGTGTTCTCTTTTCGAAACGTTTAATGTACTAGCAAATAACACCGACTATTTTTTAAATCATTTATTTTTTTTAAAAACTTTATTCTGAGTATTTTTTTTCTTTTTTAAACTCTATAATATATTTCAGTATGATAAAATTTGATTTTAAAATTATAACAACAAATTATTATTATTTTTTTATTTTTATGTTCAAAATTCATAAACTATTGTCGGGGTTATAAATGGTTATTGGTTAGAATCATTCAGTAGAACCATCCAGAGTGGTTCTAGGGTAGAATTGTCATAATTGATTCTAGGGTAGAACTGTCCATTATAGTTCTAGGGTAGAACTGTCATAAATGCTTCTAGGTCAGGACACATCCTGTCATAAACGGTTCTAAAGGTGTCAGGGTGACTGTTTAGGACAGTTCTAAAGATAGGTTAGAACTGAGCGTAATTGTAATGTGATACAAACCACTCTTTTCCTGACTTGTATTTTCACACATTTCTACACTTGAACCTCGCTATGTGTATTCTGTTGTTGTATAATTATACATGTAAATAGTATTACTGCGTGTTATTACAGTACAGTCCATGCGAATTATAATTTTTGTCTGCAACTCGGTGTAAGAAATTGGCCTCTACACGCAATCTCCATTCAATCCTTCACCAGATACCCACGAAAGTAACTACACAGAGTAGGTGTAGAGACGGTGTATCACTGGTGACTACACGGCGAGCTCTTGACGTGACTACGTGATGTATGCACGAAACTAATCTTACTCCATACAACGTGTATACACCTTTATTTTAACTGTAAGTGTATACTCCGTAGGACCCCTAATGAATAAAATGCTGCATATAGGTGAACATGATATAGATATACCAGCAAGTCAAAAACACATGTAAATTGTTTTGAGATTGAAACGAAAGATTAAAAAGGCTGTTTTACTGCACTATTTTTACAGTTACGGATTCTTAAAGTTCATGCCGCTTCGATCTAAATTATGACAGGAAATAATACATAAAACAAATAAAAACACATTTATTTAACACGAGAGACATTGAACAACTAGAAGAATTATATAGATAATTGTTAAAAATGTAAATTAAATAAAAAATATTTAACTTCCAGTTCAGACTGTTCGATCGTTTGAGATTCAGAACAGTCGGACCTGAAGCAAGGCAATTTAAATGTGAAGGTCAGGTCTTTACTATGTTTTCATTAAAGCCAATAGTTATTTACGTTGTTCACACATAACATACTGAGCTTACACTCATGCCATTATATGTACTTATGAATATATCGGTGTAACTACTAAAACTCAAATTCATTTACTATTCATGTATAATCCGACAAAGGGTTGTCATCAACAAGTAAACAAATTAAATAAACATTCATAAAGCACATGCACATTTACACAACAATATTAGTGAACTATTTTTTATACAACTGACTTACTGTAAGTTATACCCTGGCTGAGAAAATATAATGTTCAAAATACAACTAGTTAATCGTACATTATTTTGTATTATTTTGTATGATTGCTCCTTATGTATATTTGTCCTTTTTGACATTTTCTTTGCTCATACATCTTGTTATTTTCATAATATTTGTATCTTCATTATAAATTTAAATATCTTTAAAAATACTAAAACTTGGATTAATATGGATAATTGAGAGATACAATTTGATCTATCTTCTAGCTTATAACATTTGATATCAAAGTGCAACTCGTTTCATCGCCTGTATTGCAAAACAGAGGGTAAATTATATAGGACAATAGAACGTTCTGATACCGATTTTGCTCAACAAATTGCATAAAAGATAACCATAAATTCATCAGGGTATATATACAAACATCTAGATGTTAACGTGTGGGCATACATGTAAGATGATTTTTTTAAGAATAGTTTTCAGGATAAATTTATCTAACTACATGTATAACTATGGACTCTGAAACCAACAAAATAAGTACATTTACTCTATTCACATAATTTTTATATTTTTATACAATTGGTTATTAACACAAAATGAAGATCCTTAGGTTCACGCATTGCATTATTTTTTTCGGACGTGGTCGGGATAGCTTCGGTTTGTGCCTTTTGAACTTAAGGAGGCTTAACTATGGCAACAGAATAGGCATGCTCGAGAATCCTTTCTGTGATTGGACAAAATGGTGTCATGGTTGGTGATTTGGTAGTGTTTAAAAAAAACGTCTCCTTGATTATATCGTGATGGAAAGCAAGTGAAAACCTTAAATATTTGATCCAGAGCTTATAAAGATTTAACTTTATGAAATAATTGTTTCTCCAATAGCTTTTTTCATCCACGAAAGCTGTTTATTCGGGACAATTATATTATTTTTAATGTAAACTCTGTTGTACGAACGTACATGACTTTTAGAACGTACCTACGCATATGAGATAACATGAAAGAATTTAAACAAAACTTTCTGTATGTACATTTATATTTCTATTTATAGGTCGTATATTTCTGTTTATAAAAGTGTTTGTGTATTTCTCCATCAGTAATTGTTGAGTCCGATGCAGTTCAGAATATGTGGATATAAGATGGATATAACATAAAACAATATATTATATATAGAATTTATCTTTTATTGTATAATTTTATTTTTAGGTGTCATCACAATATATTCTTATATATTATTGCCTTAATATAACCAGACTTGGTAAATAATTTCTTGTAGTTACATTCAGATGGAGATTTAATTGAGGAGGTCCTGCATCATTAAGCCATTGTGCTTCTGAAGGTTATCAAAATGATAGTTTTAAACATATAGTATAGTATAATACTCAAATTTTAATATGTCGGATATCTTTTTCAAAGATAGTTCTTGTTAAGAAATCAATTTGTTTAATAGAATTATTAACCTACTTGAATTTTAAATACACAGAAAGATATGATAGACTAAGTGAGGGTGAGTGCGTGTGTGTGTGTTTGTGTGGGGTGTGTGGCATATGAAGAAATTCCTTACACATTTAAAAAATAAAATAAACCATTTTGATATTGTGAAAACTTTACTTACAGTGCAATAACTTTTTATTTTTCAGTGACTTGAGCAGGAATAAGATATCGCAACTTCCAGTAGGATTTCTGGTGAATTGTATTAACCTTAAACAACTGTAAGTTCTATTCTTTGTTTAAGAAATATTGTGTCAAAGGAAATCTGAAGACGAAATTCGGAACACACAGTTGTCATATTTTTTACTTTGCCTTTCCGGGATAAGAGGTTCATTCAAACTGTTTAAAACTATGACCTGCGTGTATAAGGTGTGTTCACAATGAACGAAACTCATTCAAACTGTTTAAAACTATGACCTGCGTGTATAAGGTGTGTTCACAATGAACGAAACTTCACAAATTTGAGAACAATTTCGCCATGGGATTAAACAGATTCATCTATTGACTGTGTAGATTCCTTACGCTTTCTTTTTGATGAAATAAACCATTTTGATGACTTAAAAAGTTGCATTTTACAAAATTAAAACAAACGACTATTACAAATACTACATGTTTTTTGTTGTTCCGTGATAAAGACATAATCAAAATACGAATACATATAAACTGTTATATACGGCTGACAGATTTCACAGAAAGTTTCATTTACCAACTATTCTGTACGTATTTTAGATCTCCTCTCTAGAAAAAATTCTTGTAATCTTCTTTTATTTAACTCAGGAAAAAATCAGATAAAATATAAGATAATATATTATTAGGCAGTTCTAGATTACATAAAGAAGCAACCAAATAGATAACTGGAAGGGTTAACAATGTCAAATCAACCTTTCCTACCAACAGACAGGACCCCAGACAAAAGATAAAATAAAAGCGAACAAAACACAATACAACAGAGTTTGGTACAATCACTGAACATTGGCGGAGCAAATCCGGTTTTTAGGGGTATCATAGACATTTTTTATTCTACTCACCTACAATTAGCCCTTTTAAAGGAAATTTCTGGGATATAATGTTTTGACACATCAATCAGTTTAGCAGTTCACCTCCATTGCTTGTCTATGGCCTGAATGACAGATTATTTTGCCGGACTCTCTTTAAATATGAACGACAGTTTTCATGAATCAATTCCACAAGGGGATTCTATTCTATCGTTGCCGAGATAAGACTTTGATATTGCTAAAATAGCTAATATAGAAACATTTCTTAACTTGAATGTATACATGTACAAACAAAAACAGTTTATTATAACATATTTATGTGTTTTCTTTTCTTTTAGAGTTATCTTATAAATTATGGAACAAGTTGATATTGCGCACCTTTAATGTTTCTTTTCCGTTTTAAATTAGGATTGGGATTACACGTCTTGACCAGGGATGTTTACCGTACAACGTACAAAATGAAATTTTGTGACAAAGTAGTCTCGCAACCAATAGCAAAATCCTTAGTGACATGGTCAGATTTGTAGTATCACAAACATTTATTAACAACGCCGTAACATTGTATTTTTCAGTAGGTTCCATAGCAATAAGATATCGCAATTACCAGTAAGATTTCTGGAAAATTGTTATCATCTTAAAGAACTGTAAGTTACATTCTTTTACAACGTATTCAAAACATTTAAAACTAAACTCTAAAGACGAAAAAATCGGAACACAAAGGTGTCACATATATGACTTTTTTTTGTTGTAGTAAGAGTTTCATTGAAACTGTTTAAAACTATGACCTACATATATAAGGTTTGGTCACAATGATATATTTCGATGACTTAAAGACTTACAATGTATATTTCACAAATATAACATTTGATGTAAAACAAAGATTTTACAAAAATTATATGGCTTTGTCGATAAAATATTTGCTCTACTCTTCAGAAAAGTTTCTGGTAATTTTCGTTTCACTCAGCAAAATTTGTATAAAATAACATATTCAAAGACAGTTTAAGATTACATAAAGAAATGGATAACTGGAAGGGTTTAACATGATCAATCAATCATCGCCTCCCAACAGACAGTCATTTATCCGACAGCTCATTGTTTTGACAGTCATTAGTCCGACAGTTCATTAGTCCGACAGCTCATTTATTCGACATTTGTTTATCCGACAGCTCATTTGTATGACAGTCATTGAACGGACAACAAGTCCGTCAGTCACTCGTCAGACAGCTCGTCTTACCGACAGTCATTGGTCCGACAGTTCAATAGTTCGACAGTCATTGGTTCGACAGCTCTATAATCCGACAGCTCATGATTTTGACACATTCCTTTGTTAGATGGGCGACACATATAAAAGCTGGCTGACCTTTAAATGGAGGAAACAAAAGGGGAAGATACATTTGCACCAATCAAGTTACCACAATGGCCTTTCCTTAGCATTGTTTTCTAATAATGTCCGTCTACGCATAGTTCATACGATTTATTTGCCTACAAACTACCTCTTAGTGATATTATGAATTTTTGCGAGATATACATGTAAATGTAGTAAAATGTTCTGTTTTAGATTCAGATATAACAGGAATTTTTAACAATTAAGAGAACACGTTAAGACAAACTCGATTAAACCGGAAAATGCAGGAGAAACTGTAAATAGGGACCTGGCATTTTAATCAGGACTTAAAACCGGCTTGTTCAGCGAATTTGTGTTAGTTCTGACTGTATTATTCACATATTCATCTAGAGATATTATAACAATTTTGAAACTTGAAAACAACTGAAAAAGTAAAGATAGAGAAAAGATATTGTCTAGGTCATTGTTTGACTAAAATTGCAGCTTCTAATCAGCCATTCTAGCAAAATATGCTATTTACTCTAGCGTTTCACATTTCACTTTTTTATATTTTTTATTCTTTTATTTGTGGTACATATATTTGGATAACAGGAGATTTTGTAAATTTTAGAATTTTGATAACTTAGACGATGACGTCGTACTTCTGAAAGAAACGGTGTGTTCCAAATTCGGCATAACTGTCAATTTTGAAAGAAATAAGACGAAATTAGAAAAAAAAAGTAAAAAAAATATGCCAAGTAATTAACTGAATGGCGTTTTTCAGTCAACACCATATTTGACTTTAAAAACGGAAATAAAGTCACACCCCCACAACCAGTCACAATCATCTATTTGTACAAACTATTTCATGTGCTTTATTATATTATTCTTATTTCTTTCAAATATTATGGAATGAAACACGCCAGATATTTCAGCCTGAATTGCAGGGCGTGGCTTTGTTGTATGTTTATAATGGAGAATGGAAATATATAGATGAACAACTCCATTTTTTAAGATAATTTTATTCCTTCAAAGAATTGATCAATTAAAAGCCAGACACAACTTTATATGGCTTTGTGTATTTACATTTTGAATGGTTTCACGTTTTTCCTTCCTGAATTACCAAAGGCGAAAAAGCGAAATGGCAGTAACCGGAACATATTTTATATGTAAATTTAAAATAACTTCGCCTGTGGTGGCCACCTTGGTTGATAGTCCTGGTCATCGGACAAAATTCTGAAAGAGGACCAAATAAGGACTATTCCTGCCAAGTATGGTTCCAATTGATAGAATGATTTGAGACATTGAGAGTTTAAAATTAATTGTTCCATATAGTCCTATGTTAAACTAAGTTTGGCTGTGGCGGCCATCTTGGTTGACAGTCAATGTCATTCGACACAATTCTAAAATAGGAACATCTAATTACCATTCCTGCTGAGTCTAGTTTCAATAGACTGAGTGGTTTCAGAAAGAAGACAGAATGCTTCAATAATAGACCCCATAGGGTTCCAAGTTAATCTTAGTTCGTTTGTGACGGACACATCTGTTGACAATCCAGACCATCGGAGAATATTCTGAATGAGAACCACCTAGGGACTAGTTCTGCTACGTTTCGTTCAAATTTCATCGGTGGTTTCAGACAAAAAAAAATAAAAGAAATGTTTTCATAGCGTCCTATGATTATGTATCGTTTGCTGTGGCGGCAATACGGGACATCGGACATACTGAAAGAGAAACATCTGGGGAATATTGCTTCCAAGTCTGGTTTTGACTGGCTCATTGGTTTCAGACAAAGCAATTTTACAATGAATTTTCTCGGGGTTTTTTTTCGCTTGGAGTCGTTCGGGGCTTTTGTGATAATTTTGGGGTAACTTGTAAAGTTTTTTTTGCTTTTTATGATTTTTCATATTTAGTGTTCTTGATGAAAACGAAAGAACTTCTTGAAAATCAGTTTCACTTTCTCTAACTATTTTCGAGATTTAACATATTTTAGGGGTAAAAAAAAGAGGTCAACTTAATTTCGAAACATTTTTTCATTTCTTATCCAATTTTGATATGACTTTTTCAAATGGTTTCTCAATATAAATAAAATACAGATACTCCATGGATTCTTGTGTAAATTCTTTCGTTTCAGAGATAAAAGGTATTAAAGGTCCGAAATCAGCCATTTTGCACGACACTTAAATGTTATATTTCTAATAAGATTGTAATGGGGATTTTTCTAATTAATTCATCTTAATGAATGCTTCCACTAGTATGTCAATATATTTCTTTATCGTTTATGGTTTTTGAGAAATGTAAAGAGTTTAAAGTAGCAAAAATAAATCTATCAGCATAAGATTTAGCTGACTTTTAATACAAGACCTTTAGAAGACCAATACTAGTATATTTCTGCTCAAAACTATGGGTCAAGAATTAATGAACAATACAAGTAATATCACTTATATTTAAATAGAACAAAAAAAAACTAGAGGCTCAGAGTGTTGAGTCTGTATTGCTCACCTGGAAATAAAGCCGTTTTTTATGTACTTCAAAGAGAAAAGTGTCACGATCATTATGAAGTGTGGTAACCCATGTAGGGACCAATGTTTTCTGCATCAAGGCCCGTCTACTTACATGTCCGCACATTTTTGAAATAAGTGGTTCTCCAGAAGATTTTCCATGTATTTCGCATACGGTCTTATGTTGACTTAAATAATCTGCTGATGGCCATCTTGAATAAGCGATTGACACCTTATGAGGAACGTTTAGCCCATGTTTGGTTTCAAGAAATTATGCGCTTCTGTAGATTTTTCTTATACGCCATAGACACTTTCTGTCAGGTTTGACTCTATTTGGCCTAGCAGTTTCAGAGAAAAGTTTTCTTTTAAATCAACCAATCAGAAACAAGAGTTGCACATGGCGGCCATGTAGATTTGTATTATCCTTATGTTATTATCTGTTTATATGTTGAATGTTTTTCATTGTATGCTCATGTTGCACTCTGTGCCTGAGATAGCAAATAAAATCAATCAATCAATCAATCAAACCAAAGACCTAAATAAAACTTTAATATATCCGTGTTGTGCTTTTTTTTTAAATATGATGCAAAAAGTAACCATGAAGGTGACTAACGCAAATGAAAGAAAAGAAATATGGATGGCTGTGAAATGAACGGAAAAGCTGCTGATAATAGTTCTTTTAGATCATCAGCAAAAATTAAGAAAACAATTTCAACCTTAAAATTCTCTATTCCATTTGTAGTTGCAAATGACTGCATTTTCTAAGGTGAATTTTGAAACTCCTGGGATGATGCCTCTGCTGGTGGACCCTAGGTCCCCGAGGGTATTCGCCAACCCAGTCGTCAGACTTGTCTGACATGATTATTCATTGATTTGTTACAGAAATTACCAGTATTTAGCAAAATTCAAAAATAAAAGAAATACTAAGGGTTAATTCCTTGTATTGCAAATGGTAGATTTTCTTAGCTGACATTTGGCTTCCTATTTCGGTGTTTTTGGTTGAGTACTTCTAGTTTAATATAAGTTTGGTTTTTGGACATCCAAATGTTTCGGTTTTAATGCTGCTGATGAGAGGTAACTCCTTGAAATGCGTCGTATACAGCATCGTATAAATTTACTATATCTAATATTAGTATCTTTGGATTGTTATTTTGAAACTTCTGGGATGATGCCTCTGCTAGTGGTGGACCCTAGGTCCCCGAGGGTATTCGCCAACTCAGTCTTCAGACTTGTCTGACGTGATTATTCATTAATTTGTTACAGAAATTACAAGTATTTAGCAAAATTTAAAAAATAATAGAAATACTAAGGGTTCATTCCTTGTATTGCACATGGTAGATATCCTAAGCTGAAATTTGGCTTCCTATTTCGGTATTTGTGGTTGAGTACTTTTTGTTTAATATAAGTTTGGTTTTTGGTCTTCCAAATGTTTCGGTTTCAATGCTGCTGATGAGAGGTAACTCCTTGAAATGCGTCGTATACAGCATAGTATAAATTCACTATACCTAATATTAGTATCTTAGGATTGTTATTTTGAACTTAACATTGGGTGCCGTATATGGAACAGGAACTGCTTACCCTTCCGAAGGACCTGGATTCACTCATTTTTTTTATATTAGTTCGTGTGGTTCATTTTTTATAGTTTTCAGTGTCTATTTGTTATGCTTGTGGTAGTTCATTTGTCTTCCCGGGTTTGTCCAATGGATTACGTTTTTTGATTGCTCCTTAGGTATATTTGTCCTCTTTGATATCAACAAATGTTTTATGTTGATCACTCTGTGATAATACCATGATTAGTATTGACATTAATTGGTAATTATATTATTCCGAAGAAGAAATAAAAGAATATAGTATTTTTTTACACGTTGTAAACAAATTTGACCATTTATTTTTGTTGTATTGCTTTGTTTTCTTCAACATTTCCAAACAAAAGTAGATAGTAATGTAATATGTTTATTAATATGCCATTTCAAAACACAATTGGATATTTGATATAAACAGTAATAAAAAAGTCCGTGTGCAGTTTTCATTATTGAAATGCAGTAAAAAAACAATTATGCAAAGATGAATAAACAGTGAAAGTGATAAAAAAATATCACTCTTTTTATTTTTTCTTCATTTATTTCTTTATCTATTGATTTATTTATTGTTTGAAATAATGAATATGTTTAATAATTTTCTTATCTTCTTTTTATCTAACATTAATGTGAAAATTACATATTTCAGACATCTGAATAACAATGCTATAACTTACATTGAAAACAGTACATTTCGAGATCTTCCAGCACTCTGGTTCCTGTAAGTTCAACCACTTTATGCTTGTATATGGCTTATCAATAAGTCAGTAGTTATTTGTTAAAAAAACCTACGTCGTCAGCTCCAAAACCAAAAATATTCGAATAAAAAGCTACTCATCTAACATTTCAATGGATTTATTAATTTATTTCTTCGACAACCTTGTCACCAGAGGCAGTTTATTTACACTTGGACAGTAAATATTCTCTACGTAGACAGATTTTCATCAAATCCAAAAGAAATATTATGTTCTTTCCGTATGAAAATAATATAGCCGGAATTGTTATATCATTAATTAGCTAACGTTAAACCAAATAAGGAGGTTGACTTTGGTTATTTTGAGGTATGTAATTATAATGACTAAAAAAATACAATGGACATGGATATTTTTTTTCTAATATTATATAAAGTAACCAAAATAAAAGAACCATTATAATATATCCAACTTTTTTTCATCATTTATGAAGATATGTATTTTGTCATGAGTTTATCATACCATATAGATAATTTTGGTCACCGTTTGATAATACCACAGTTGGAATTGAAAATGATATTTGATAATCGGTGAATATCTATAATATAACAAAAGAAATATGATGCGAGTCAATGAAAGAGTTTTGTTAGTTTAGATTCTCACAGGAAGAGAATTATTATCACGAGGATGAAACCGGAAGTTTTTCACGAAAAAAAACTGTGAATGTATTACTTCTGTAGTAGTTTGAGTAGTCAAAGTTAGAAAATTAAACAAATCATTTTCATAAACTTGAGATTGCTCTTTTTGACCAGATAAAAGTAGGCGAAAAACATTGATTGCGTATATCAAGTAAATTGTTAACAATAAGGAGCTATTACTTAAAATTATACATTGTTATAAGAGTAAAATGGTTTGTGAAATGAAACATATACATGTAAGGTTGTTTGTGGTAGAAAATAAATTTATTAGTCGTAAAATACATATAACAGCAGTATCGCCATATTTAAAATTTACCTAATCTAATTACAAAACAGGTGATCAGAGAATACAGGATCGAATCTAAGACTAATATAAATTTTCTCAAATCAATATGTCTTTGTTATCCCATGACTTCTATATGAACATATATTACTAATAATAGTATTTTTATGAAGATATCTTTCATTATCGTACTTCCCTGCGTATATATCACCCTGCTCAGCGGTTCTGTAATCTCTGTATTAAGGCTTTGTGACGTATTAGGAGACATTATCCACGACAGCAGGAGTTATTAGCGACGTCACAATATGAGAGCAAGACTTTTAGCGACGTCACAATGTGAGAGCAGACGTTATCAAGCTTACCTCCAGGAGGACAAAAAAGCGTAAAAAATGTCTTACAGGGACGACGAAAATGTACAGAATTTGTACGATAAACAGATTATCGGGATTTATGCGTAAATATATTGTAAAATATGAGCCGCTCGACACAATATGAATCTTTTAGCCTCGTTCGCTTCGCTCACTAGCCAAAAATCTTCATATTGTGGCTCGCGGCTGATATTTTACGATATCAATGAGCAGACAACCCGATAATCTATACATCTATTTCAACGAACGCCATAATAATAAACATAAAGGCATTGATCCAGAATTCGTAGATAAAAAAAACCTGAAAAAGGATATCTGTAGTTACTTCTGCGAAGTTTTAATTTTTTTAGGATTATGTTCTTTACTGATTCTAAAATACTGTTATATAGCAAATTCTATAAAAGAAAAAAAAACAATAAGAACATTTTTTTTTCAAATATTAATCAGCTAGCAACAGTTCTCAAACTAATAGTTAAATATATTTAAAAGATATGCAAATTCTAAAGAAAAAATAAACAAGGTTGATATTATTTAATAAGTAATTCAGATTCAGATTCAGATTAATGTTTTCGGCAGATAAAATGAAAGTAGACGAAAAACAGTGATTCTGTATTTCAAGCATTTTCTATCGATTTAATTGTGAAACAATGGTTAAAGAAACATATTTAAACATGCTTTAATTCTGTAATTTAAAAACTGTTATTAAAAAAAAATAAGTAAATTGTATTCATGAGTGAGTACTAATATTTATTAGATATTTCAGTATGTTTGTACTCTGTCCGGTTCAATCTTAACAAAAGCAGTCGATTGTAGGTATTATAATGACATGAATATTTTTTTTTCAATTAAAGAGTATGTCCCTCGGGCATATTTCTGTCCTTTAATCGTTTTAGCGTTACTATTTTTGACATTTTGCTATTTTTAATTTTTTGTTCAAAGTTTTGGATTATTTTTTAAGGCCTTAAACACATCAAATTCCACAAAATATACAATTGGTAGCGTTAAATTTATTATATCCAAAAACTTTTGCTTTGATTTTATTATTTTAAAACTCATTGTTTTCTGATGAAATAAAATTCAGTTAAAAAAAATAACAATAAAAGTAATGCTTTTCAAAAAATACATTAATCAGATAAAGGTAGTATTGTAATATAATTTGTAATTTGATTTTTTTTTTATATAATTCAACAATTTTAAATATATCATAATTCCGAATCACCCATCGATATTTTATATATCATTTCCGAACTAACATGCAGCAAATAGGTTCATTATGACTTCCTATTTATTGTTTCAACTAACCCATCATACATGTTATGAAGGAGGTTTTTAGAATCTATAGAGGGTATCAAAGGAATAAAAAATATTCAATGAACAAATTTAATCTAGAAAAACGCTTTATTGAGCAGTGACCGAAATAACAAAGTCACTCGGATTTTCAAATATTTAAAATTCATTAGAAAATTAGTATCCCTCTTTTTATGTTTTATTTATTGTTGTTTAAATTATGCATATGGTTGAATTTTCTTAGCTTCTTTTTGAATATAGGTGCGAAAATGACATATTTCAGATATCTGCACGACAATGAAATAACTTACATTGAAAATAATGCATTTGGAGATCTTCCAGCACTCCGGTACCTGTAAGTACAATCACTACAGATATATCATGTCTAATGAAATGGTAAGTATGTCGTTTAAAAACACTTGTTTTCATCTTTAAATTTCATCACATGTACATGTAAACATAATTTGATAAGAAGCCCCTCGCCTAATATGTTAAGATATATGTTAATTTATTTCTCCGAGCATATTTATATCCAAAGTAGTTTATCCCTGCATGTATGTGAACGACAAATATTGTCGGCAGTAAAAGATTGCCATGATATCCACAAAACAAATAATTTCGATTCTTATGAAATAAATATGGTTATAGCCGCTATATCATAGCAAACGTCCAGTCAAATTAGGATGTTGGCTTTGGTGTTGTTGGGGTCGTAATAATTATGACTGATATAAAAACTACAATGTACGTGTACTTTTTCTAATAAAATTTGTAGTAACAATAATAAGGTAATAAAAGAAAAATTATTATACATCCTAAGTTCTAAAAGTTTTATAAAGATATCCAATTTTGTTATAAAGTGATATTATCATCATTTGATTATATATCAATTTTTTTTAAATTTTAGAAAGATAAAAAATTTTGTGATAAAGTTATACTAATATATATTTAATGTTGATCGTTCTGTGATAGTACCATGATTGTATTAAAAACTTCCAGGAGTCCGTATCGATTTGCCAACCCGCAGCAATAGAAGCACCTAAGAAGTAAAAGTCTTTATAATTACACATAATTCTGAAAGAGGACAATCTAATAACCATGGCTACCAAGTTTCTTTCTAATTGGCCAAGTTCTTTCAGACAAGAAGAATTTCAAAAAAGAATTTTCCTGAAAGAGTATCATCGATGGACGATTTCTGGTTCCAATTTGCTTAACGCTTTCAGACAAGAAGTTTTAATGAATTTTCCCATAGAGTCCTATGTTAAACTAAGTCCACCTGAAGCGGCCTTCTTGGTAGACATGATGGGTCATCTGACACATTTTTGAAAATGGACTACCTGAAGACCATCTATGCCAAGTCTGGCTTTGATTGGCTTAATGTTTTCAAACAAGATAATTTAATGAATTTTTGTTTATGTTTCTAGGTAAAACTAAGTTCGGTTTGACAGCATACGTTACACCATTCTGAAAGAGGACCTCCTAAGGACCACTTTTGCCAAGTTTGGTTCGAATTGTCTTACTGGTTTTAGACGAGAAGATTTTTAATTAATTTTCCCAAAGGATCCTGCGTTAAAATAAGTTCTTCTCTGACGGCCATCTTGGTTGACAGTCTTATTCATTAGACACAATTCTGAAGGAGGACCTCTTTAGGACGGTTGCTGCCAAGTCTGGTTCCATTAGATCGTGTGGTTTCGTAAAAAAAGATTTTTTAAATTCATCCCATTTTTTCTATTTTTAGTCACAACAGCCATGTTCGTTGGAAGTGGTTGATGCCGAATATAATTTCCATAGGGTGCCACTGAAGAGCCTTGCCACCAAAGTTGTGTCCTAATTAGCTGAGCGGTTTCAGAGGAGAAGACTGTTTGTAATTGTGGACGGACGGATGAACGACAGATTTTACTTATCTCATCATTTCGAATCACAAATGGATATTTAATATAAAAAAGATAATTTAGAAAAGTCCACACCTGGTTGTCATTATTAAAACTCCATTCAAAAATAACTATGAAAAGATAAATAAACTGCAATAGTGATATAACATGTTATCACTCTTTTTCTTTCTTATTTGTTTATTTATTTATTGTTTGAAATCATGCTTATGTTTCATAATTTCTAATCTTCTCTCTTTATTGGTAATTTTAACATTATTCCTTTGATTTGTGTCGACCGATAAAGTTATGGTCAACGTACTGGACCATATCAGAAATTTATCGGGTCAGTTCACAAGTTGACATGCGCTAACCGTCGCGGAAGAATCTACCATGTCAATCGTATCTTACGAAACAATGACGCAACGTCAACGTAAGAACGGGAAGTAATTTATAAATCGCAGTTGTTAACAATAAAATGTCTAATTAAAAGTAATAATTCAATTGAAATATATATTTTTTAATTAGATTATTCCCAATTTATAATACACAATATTTGCGACATTTCAATCATGCATCATGAAATCGTCTACTAAAATGAACAAACAAACAAACCAACCAATGGGTCTATTCACTGGCTACAGCGCAATCGTAAACGATAATGACATCGATCTACCAACCTTTGATGTCCAATGCACCGTACCGACATTTTAAACCCATATATTATTCACAATATTTGAGGAAGAAATAAATTTCACGTTTACACTCTGTCGGCCATTACTGAAGTGAAGCGCGCGCTTTACTTGAATGAATGAAGTGTTACTTCTCACATACGCCAAAAAAGGTAGTTCCACAAATAAATCACTTATTTAACTAACACATAACATTTTTATGTGATCTTTCCTATTTGTTTAGTGTAAATAACCGATAAACAAAACAAATGTCTTTTTGTTTTTAATACTGTCTTTATCGGGTGTATTATCTGGCTCGTCCTACCGGGCTTACCAGATAATACCCCTGATAAAGACAGTATCAAAAACAAAAACCCTTTATTCTCAATATCTAACATAAATGTGAAAATAACACATTTAAGAGATTTCGGTAGCAATTATATAACTAACATTGAAAACATTACATTTGGAGATCACTTTATGAAATAAATGTAAAGGATTTTACCTCTTTTATCAATAAATATGTAGTTTTTCGTTAAAACACGCACGTCTCCAGTTATCAATTACATTACATGTAAAAAAAATAATTTTAAAAAACCCCTTTAAGGGATTTTATAAATGTATTTCTTTGAAAGCATTATCACCAAAGGTAGTTTATTTCCATTTGGACGATAAATATTGTCTACGGAGACAGATTGTCATGATATCCATAAGAAATATTATTTTCGTTCCATATCAAAAGAATTTAGCCGTTATAGTTATATAATTTAACCAAACGAGGAAGTTGACTGTTGTGGTGTGAGGGATTGTAATTGTAATAAAAATAACTACAGTGTACATGTAGTTTGTTCTAATATTATATGAAATAACAAAAAATAAAGAACCATAAATATACAACTAAAATCTTTTGAATGTTTTCTAAAGATACATATATCATGAATTTATCATAGCATTGCATTTAATTAATGTTGGTCATGGTTTGATACCAGATTTAAAATTGAAAATGATATATGATTATGGGTAAATAGTTATTATATAGCAAAAGAAATATGATGCACGTGATTGAAAGAGTTTTGGTAGTTTAGATTACCAAAGGAAGAAAATTATTATCCCGCAGATGAAACCTAAGTACATATAAGTTTTTTACAAGTAATAGGAAAACAAATCTTCAAAACACCATCAAATGACGGTTTGCTTTTATTTAATTGAAGATAATGTGTCCCGTTGTTCAATTAAGCTTTTAATTGTGACCTTATGTGGTATCTATTTTATTATTTATTCGACAAAATTGGCAAGCAATGATTAGAGCAATATAATTATAGATTATTACATGGAATTTTCAATATCGTACCTGGTATCATCCCGTGCCTCCCATATCGGACTGGGGGCTTTGGCCCGAGGTCCGATATGGGTCGAAGGATGATACCAGGGCCGATATGGAAGTGCCATATAATGATCTATTTATCACATATTTAAAAAATTCAGAAAAAAAACAAACAAACAAAAATATTCATTTTCGAGGGCCAATACGGATTTTCGGGAGCAAATATGGATTTTCGAGGGAAAATATCGATATTGCCCCCGAGGACAAATAATCGACTCCGACTTCCGGCTATTACTTGACTAGCAAAAACGTAAATGTTTGTACAAAACATGTGATAATGAAAAATATTGCACAACCACGGTAGTCAATATTTCCCTTGGGTTCAAATGTATTGTTAACGAAAGAAACTGTGAATATAGTATGTTTGTAACAGATCGAATAGTCAAATAACAGGAATAAAACAAATTATTTTCATATTCTTACGATTTGCTGGTATTGACCAGATAAAATGAAAGTAAACAAAAAATATTGACTGACTATATCAGGTATGTTTAGTAATTTAATTGTTTTGTTTAGTTGGGGTTTAACGCCGTTTTCAGCACATTTTGGCCATTTCGCGGCGGCCAGTTTTTATTGGTGGAGGAAGCCGAAGTACCCGTAGAGAACCACCGACCTTCGGTAGGAAAATTGGCTATCCTTGTCAATTAAGATCGGAGTCGAACTCACCCCGCCACAGGTGAGATTCGAACTCACAACCCCAGCGTTGACTGGCTAGTGATCAGTAGTAGTCATGACTAACTACCTAGACCACTCGGCCAAAGAGGCCCCCTAATTTAATTGTAAAAACTTGTTGTAAGAGTTTAATGGTTACTGAAATGAAGCATATACATGTTGTTTGTGGTAGAAAATTCATAAGTCGTAGTTGTTACATGAACAAGGATTACTGTTACATGTAATAGCTAGTTTTATGAACGATATGTTTAATAAACAAAAACATAGTTTATCCCTATGTAAACTGCAAATATTGTCGGTGGTGACAGATTTTCATGATATCGAAAACAAATACTGTCGATACTTCTGAAAGAAAATATGGCTACGGTCGTTATATCATAGCAAACATTAAATTAGATAAGGAAGTTGACTTTGGTGATATTTGAGATTGTATTTATTATAATTTAAAACTACAATTTACGTGTACTTTTTACTAATAAAATATATACTAACAATATTAAAGGGAAATAATTAGATATCATATTTTTTAAAAGTTTTATAAAGATATGCAATTTTGTGATAATTTTTCTTCAACATTTCCAAAAAAGTAGATAAACTAGATAAAGCTTCTTTTTTTAATATAGATATAAAAATGACATATTTCAGATATCTGGGGAACAATAATATAACTTACATTGAAAATAATGCATTTGGAGATCTTCCAGCACTCCGGTCGATGTAAGTACAATCACTACAGATATATCATGTCTTAAGAAGTGGTAAGTTAATCGTGTAAAAAACACTCGTTTTCAATTTTCAATTTCATCACATGTAAACATAATTTGATAAGAACCCCTCGCCTAATATTTTAAGATATATATTTATTTATTTCTCCGAAAACATTTGTATCAAAGGAAAGTTATCTCTATGTGGACGGCAAATATTGTCGACAGTGACAGATTGCCATGATATCCACAAAAAAATATGGTCGATTCTTCTGAAATAAATATGATTATAATAATCATTATATCTTAGGAAACGTTCAATCAAATTAGGAAGTTGCCTTTGGTGATGTTGGTTCGTCATAATTATAACTGATATAAAAATTAATATGTATCTGTACTTTTAAATAAAATGTGTAGTAGCAATATATAATGAACGGAAAATTATTATACATCCTAATTTATAGTTCAGCACTGGGAGGTTGATCAGCTGGGTGCGGGATATTCTTGCTGCGTTAAAGACCCATTGGTAGCCTTGAGCTGTTTTCTGCTTTTTGGTCGGGTTGTTGTCTCTTTGATACATTCCTCGTTTCCATTCTCTATTCTAGCTGTGCTGGATTATTGTGTCCATGACGGTTTCCACCCAGTCTGCAAATAGTTCTTACGAACTTAATAAAATTCAAATCAAGGTACAATGCATACGATTGTATGCATTTATTTAATGAAGAATATCATTTATAGAAAGATAACTCTATCGAATCACAACTGGATGTTAAAGAAGATTGTGATTTCAAGAGATCACATTTAACGTATGAATATGAAACGTTACAGAAGTGCAAACGCGAGGGAAATTCAACATAATTTACAAACAACAGAGTCCGTCATTGTAATCGGCTGGTGATAGTCGGTTATTTTAACAGGTGCAGTATGTTAATTACTTTCAATCCTTATCGAGTGTTTAGTTCGTCTTTCTAAACAATGTCAACCATCTACTGTGTTAAAAATAATTTAATAAGAACGATTTTATATTAAATTTTATTAATTGTTTTCCAACTTAGATATTAACTTTCGAAAAGAAACACAAAACAAGTTCGGAGTGGACTTGTGTATTCGCGTTTTTTAGTGGAATAAATTTGAAATATTTACCTGAAATGAACATTTGGAAAACAAATCATCTTATTAGATATTAATACGTGATGGTTATATATATTTTAACAAGATGAATGTCAACAAAGTATTGGTAAAAAACGTTAAACACATTGCGTTATAAAGTAAAAATGATTGATGAGATGCTCCAAAAATGGTGCAAGATCTTGACCACGTGTTCCGTATTGTCAACAACATCGAGCGTCGATTGAAGTTTGTTAATTTTTCGCAGTTAACATTAAAACTGCTATTTAAAGGAAAGATAAATTTTTGAAATAAAAATGAAAAAATATTACCGCAAGTATGATGTATTATTATGTTTTCTATTCTTAAATTTTATAAACCAGGTCGATCTTGTGCCAAATTGTGGGATAAAAAAAAACGAGGACAGAATGAACAAATTAAATTTTCGACGATTTTTCAATTGTACTAACACATTTGTGTGTTTTAGTGTCGAACAAATTAGAATGGCTATGAGTATGTTATATAAAAAGCAGTCATATGCATACGTGCGCTTTTATTATTAAGTCTCCCAATATAAAAAGTGGAAATTGACGATCAGCTATCATATTAGAAATTTTTTATGAAGGACCTAAGACTATTTTAACAGTGTCATAGTAGTCCCAGGTGGGACCCAATAAACAATTATACATCTGTTTGTAGTAATGCAAAGTCAATTCCTAATAAATATGCCTGGCATAATTCATTTACATCTATTTTTTTTAAATAGGCAAAAAATTGATTCCTCTTTTTAAAAATCCTCTTTACAAATTAACTAAATATTAATGTATTTTACAGTAGGATGTTAGCATCAGTGCTTTCAAAAGCACTTTGTGCTATGTTTAAAAGTTTTATAAAGATATGCAATTTTGTGATAAAGTGATATTAGCATATATTTCGTGTTGATCATTCTGTCATAGTACCATGATTAGTATTAAAATCTTCCATGAACCTGTATCGCTCACCTAGATTCAATTTGCCAACCAACAACCATAAAAGTCTGTATTATAAGACATAATTCTGAAAGAGGACAATCTCATAACCATGGCTACCAAGTCTTTTTCCAAAGTTCTTTCAGACAAGAATAATTTTAAAATGGATTTTTCTGAGAGAGGAAACAGGACCATTTCTGCCAAGTCTGGCTCTAATTGGCTGAGTGTTTTCAAACAAGATGATTTAATGAATTTTCGCATATGGTTCTACGTAAAGCTAATTTCAGCTGAGGCGGCCATCTTTGTTGATAGCCATCTTGGTTGACTTTCTGGGTCATCGGACACAGTTCTCAAAAGGACCATTTAAGTGCCATTTCTGTCAAATTTGGTACCAAAAGTCTAAGTGGTTTCAGACAAGAAAATTATTTAAATAATTCTCCCATAGTGTCCTATGTTAAACTAAGTTAGGCTTTGGCAGCCATTTTTGTTGACACTCCGGATCATAGCACACAATTCTGATAGAGGACGACCTAAAAACCATTTCTGCCATTCTTGGTCATCGGACACAATTCTGAGAGAGGGCCATTTAAGGAAAATGTCTGCCAAGTTTGGTTATAATTGGCTCTGCAGTTTCAAACGAGAAAATATTTCAATAAATTTTCAGATAGTGTCCTGTGTTTATCTAACAATCTTTGTTGACATTCCGGGTCATCGGACATAATTCTGAAATAACCACCTGAGGTCAATTGCTGCCAGGTTTAGTGTCAATTGGTTCATTAATTCCAGACAAAAAGATTCTTTAATGAATTTTAAATGTTAAAATAAGTTCGGCTCTGGCGGAAATCTTGGTTAACAGTCTTATTAATTGGACATAATTCTGAAGGAGGACCTCCTAAGGACCGTTGCTGCAAAGTCTACTTTTGTAAAAGAACGTTTCTTAAATTCATCCCCTTTTTTCTATGGTTAGTCACAGTAGCCAAGTCCGTTGGAAGACGTGGATGTCGGACATAATTTCAAAAGGGGACCACTCAAGAACCGTTCCGAACACCAAAGTCTGGTCCAAATTAGCTAAGCGGTTTCAGAGGAGAAGAATTTATGTAATTGTGGACGGACGAACGACAGAAGACTGACGCAAAGTGATGGCAGAAGTTCACTTGGCCTTGTAGGCCAGGTGAGCAAACGATAATGGATAATTGTTAAATATTATCCCGAGTATAGAGTAGTTTTTTTCTATCACAGCTTGTATAGTCCCCAAAATCTTTATTGGAAAGTTAGGCCCGATATGGGTCGAAGGATGATACCAGGGCCGATATGGAAGTGCCATATAATGATCTATTTATCACATATTTAAAAAATTCAGAAAAAAAACAAACAAACAAAAATATTCATTTTCGAGGGCCAATACGGATTTTCGGGAGCAAATATGGATTTTCGAGGGAAAATATCGATATTGCCCCCGAGGACAAATAATCGACTCCGACTTCCGGCTATTACTTGACTAGCAAAAACGTAAATGTTTGTACAAAACATGTGATAATGAAAAATATTGCACAACCACGGTAGTCAATATTTCCCTTGGGTTCAAATGTATTGTTAACGAAAGAAACTGTGAATATAGTATGTTTGTAACAGATCGAATAGTCAAATAACAGGAATAAAACAAATTATTTTCATATTCTTACGATTTGCTGGTATTGACCAGATAAAATGAAAGTAAACAAAAAATATTGACTGACTATATCAGGTATGTTTAGTAATTTAATTGTTTTGTTTAGTTGGGGTTTAACGCCGTTTTCAGCACATTTTGGCCATTTCGCGGCGGCCAGTTTTTATTGGTGGAGGAAGCCGAAGTACCCGTAGAGAACCACCGACCTTCGGTAGGAAAATTGGCTATCCTTGTCAATTAAGATCGGAGTCGAACTCACCCCGCCACAGGTGAGATTCGAACTCACAACCCCAGCGTTGACTGGCTAGTGATCAGTAGTAGTCATGACTAACTACCTAGACCACTCGGCCAAAGAGGCCCCCTAATTTAATTGTAAAAACTTGTTGTAAGAGTTTAATGGTTACTGAAATGAAGCATATACATGTTGTTTGTGGTAGAAAATTCATAAGTCGTAGTTGTTACATGAACAAGGATTACTGTTACATGTAATAGCTAGTTTTATGAACGATATGTTTAATAAACAAAAACATAGTTTATCCCTATGTAAACTGCAAATATTGTCGGTGGTGACAGATTTTCATGATATCGAAAACAAATACTGTCGATACTTCTGAAAGAAAATATGGCTACGGTCGTTATATCATAGCAAACATTAAATTAGATAAGGAAGTTGACTTTGGTGATATTTGAGATTGTATTTATTATAATTTAAAACTACAATTTACGTGTACTTTTTACTAATAAAATATATACTAACAATATTAAAGGGAAATAATTAGATATCATATTTTTTAAAAGTTTTATAAAGATATGCAATTTTGTGATAATTTTTCTTCAACATTTCCAAAAAAGTAGATAAACTAGATAAAGCTTCTTTTTTTAATATAGATATAAAAATGACATATTTCAGATATCTGGGGAACAATAATATAACTTACATTGAAAATAATGCATTTGGAGATCTTCCAGCACTCCGGTCGATGTAAGTACAATCACTACAGATATATCATGTCTTAAGAAGTGGTAAGTTAATCGTGTAAAAAACACTCGTTTTCAATTTTCAATTTCATCACATGTAAACATAATTTGATAAGAACCCCTCGCCTAATATTTTAAGATATATATTTATTTATTTCTCCGAAAACATTTGTATCAAAGGAAAGTTATCTCTATGTGGACGGCAAATATTGTCGACAGTGACAGATTGCCATGATATCCACAAAAAAATATGGTCGATTCTTCTGAAATAAATATGATTATAATAATCATTATATCTTAGGAAACGTTCAATCAAATTAGGAAGTTGCCTTTGGTGATGTTGGTTCGTCATAATTATAACTGATATAAAAATTAATATGTATCTGTACTTTTAAATAAAATGTGTAGTAGCAATATATAATGAACGGAAAATTATTATACATCCTAATTTATAGTTCAGCACTGGGAGGTTGATCAGCTGGGTGCGGGATATTCTTGCTGCGTTAAAGACCCATTGGTAGCCTTGAGCTGTTTTCTGCTTTTTGGTCGGGTTGTTGTCTCTTTGATACATTCCTCGTTTCCATTCTCTATTCTAGCTGTGCTGGATTATTGTGTCCATGACGGTTTCCACCCAGTCTGCAAATAGTTCTTACGAACTTAATAAAATTCAAATCAAGGTACAATGCATACGATTGTATGCATTTATTTAATGAAGAATATCATTTATAGAAAGATAACTCTATCGAATCACAACTGGATGTTAAAGAAGATTGTGATTTCAAGAGATCACATTTAACGTATGAATATGAAACGTTACAGAAGTGCAAACGCGAGGGAAATTCAACATAATTTACAAACAACAGAGTCCGTCATTGTAATCGGCTGGTGATAGTCGGTTATTTTAACAGGTGCAGTATGTTAATTACTTTCAATCCTTATCGAGTGTTTAGTTCGTCTTTCTAAACAATGTCAACCATCTACTGTGTTAAAAATAATTTAATAAGAACGATTTTATATTAAATTTTATTAATTGTTTTCCAACTTAGATATTAACTTTCGAAAAGAAACACAAAACAAGTTCGGAGTGGACTTGTGTATTCGCGTTTTTTAGTGGAATAAATTTGAAATATTTACCTGAAATGAACATTTGGAAAACAAATCATCTTATTAGATATTAATACGTGATGGTTATATATATTTTAACAAGATGAATGTCAACAAAGTATTGGTAAAAAACGTTAAACACATTGCGTTATAAAGTAAAAATGATTGATGAGATGCTCCAAAAATGGTGCAAGATCTTGACCACGTGTTCCGTATTGTCAACAACATCGAGCGTCGATTGAAGTTTGTTAATTTTTCGCAGTTAACATTAAAACTGCTATTTAAAGGAAAGATAAATTTTTGAAATAAAAATGAAAAAATATTACCGCAAGTATGATGTATTATTATGTTTTCTATTCTTAAATTTTATAAACCAGGTCGATCTTGTGCCAAATTGTGGGATAAAAAAAAACGAGGACAGAATGAACAAATTAAATTTTCGACGATTTTTCAATTGTACTAACACATTTGTGTGTTTTAGTGTCGAACAAATTAGAATGGCTATGAGTATGTTATATAAAAAGCAGTCATATGCATACGTGCGCTTTTATTATTAAGTCTCCCAATATAAAAAGTGGAAATTGACGATCAGCTATCATATTAGAAATTTTTTATGAAGGACCTAAGACTATTTTAACAGTGTCATAGTAGTCCCAGGTGGGACCCAATAAACAATTATACATCTGTTTGTAGTAATGCAAAGTCAATTCCTAATAAATATGCCTGGCATAATTCATTTACATCTATTTTTTTTAAATAGGCAAAAAATTGATTCCTCTTTTTAAAAATCCTCTTTACAAATTAACTAAATATTAATGTATTTTACAGTAGGATGTTAGCATCAGTGCTTTCAAAAGCACTTTGTGCTATGTTTAAAAGTTTTATAAAGATATGCAATTTTGTGATAAAGTGATATTAGCATATATTTCGTGTTGATCATTCTGTCATAGTACCATGATTAGTATTAAAATCTTCCATGAACCTGTATCGCTCACCTAGATTCAATTTGCCAACCAACAACCATAAAAGTCTGTATTATAAGACATAATTCTGAAAGAGGACAATCTCATAACCATGGCTACCAAGTCTTTTTCCAAAGTTCTTTCAGACAAGAATAATTTTAAAATGGATTTTTCTGAGAGAGGAAACAGGACCATTTCTGCCAAGTCTGGCTCTAATTGGCTGAGTGTTTTCAAACAAGATGATTTAATGAATTTTCGCATATGGTTCTACGTAAAGCTAATTTCAGCTGAGGCGGCCATCTTTGTTGATAGCCATCTTGGTTGACTTTCTGGGTCATCGGACACAGTTCTCAAAAGGACCATTTAAGTGCCATTTCTGTCAAATTTGGTACCAAAAGTCTAAGTGGTTTCAGACAAGAAAATTATTTAAATAATTCTCCCATAGTGTCCTATGTTAAACTAAGTTAGGCTTTGGCAGCCATTTTTGTTGACACTCCGGATCATAGCACACAATTCTGATAGAGGACGACCTAAAAACCATTTCTGCCATTCTTGGTCATCGGACACAATTCTGAGAGAGGGCCATTTAAGGAAAATGTCTGCCAAGTTTGGTTATAATTGGCTCTGCAGTTTCAAACGAGAAAATATTTCAATAAATTTTCAGATAGTGTCCTGTGTTTATCTAACAATCTTTGTTGACATTCCGGGTCATCGGACATAATTCTGAAATAACCACCTGAGGTCAATTGCTGCCAGGTTTAGTGTCAATTGGTTCATTAATTCCAGACAAAAAGATTCTTTAATGAATTTTAAATGTTAAAATAAGTTCGGCTCTGGCGGAAATCTTGGTTAACAGTCTTATTAATTGGACATAATTCTGAAGGAGGACCTCCTAAGGACCGTTGCTGCAAAGTCTACTTTTGTAAAAGAACGTTTCTTAAATTCATCCCCTTTTTTCTATGGTTAGTCACAGTAGCCAAGTCCGTTGGAAGACGTGGATGTCGGACATAATTTCAAAAGGGGACCACTCAAGAACCGTTCCGAACACCAAAGTCTGGTCCAAATTAGCTAAGCGGTTTCAGAGGAGAAGAATTTATGTAATTGTGGACGGACGAACGACAGAAGACTGACGCAAAGTGATGGCAGAAGTTCACTTGGCCTTGTAGGCCAGGTGAGCAAACGATAATGGATAATTGTTAAATATTATCCCGAGTATAGAGTAGTTTTTTTCTATCACAGCTTGTATAGTCCCCAAAATCTTTATTGGAAAGTTAGGCCTTTCAGTAAAATATTGTTAACTGTGCCTTCTTGTGTAGCAATATACCAGCATCGCCTGCATATGACGTCTACATTTCTCAGCGTATCAGATTTTCAAGGGCATGCGCGAGTTACCCAGCTATCTACAAAGAGGATTACGTCTGTCAGAAAAGCGTCTTAACCAGGGTTTTATCAAGGATAAGTTGATACCTTAGTAAATTTTACGGCCATCATCACGAATGGATTGACCGTTACAGTGTTCCAATATCTAAGATGATGTTGGACCTGTTCCAGCTGTCGTAACATTGCACGTGCCTCCACCAATTTGTGACTATCACTTTAATTATTATTTCGAAAATTTTAAAGTTTATCACTTCCTCTCGTGCTTCCCGCTCTTTTTAAATAGTTTTGGCCTTACTCTATCGGCCTTTTTTTTAATTTTGTTGTGCAAAATTTTGGACTGTTGTTTTGGGTTTGAAAGGTCTTAACTACTTCTAATTCGACGAAATATGCACAATTTATGTAATTAAAATTCAATTTCAAACAAAATAAAAAAAACCGCTTTCAAAAAAGAATTCATTTAAGCAGATTAATTTAGTTACGTAAAATGTTAATCAATATGTTACTGAAAACAATTTAAAGATTTAAGCAAATGTTACTTGTATCACAATTTCAAATCACAAATGCATATCTAATATATCATTATAAACATTAAAACAATGTTCAGCGGATGACAATTGCACATGTTGCAGACGAGATATCCTCATTGTATCTTTGTCGTAAAGTTTATAGTTTCAACTGGCCTCTTTAGAGATACTGAAAATATATATTTTTATGAAGATTGTAGGAAAATGCAGAGCATACACAATGAACAATATAGAATCAGAATAAGGATTTTTGAGCAGTGACTAAGGTAAATTTATTGAAAAATCATTAAATAATAATTATGAAATGATAAATATACTTCGATGGTGATCAACAAGGTTATGACTCTTGTTTATATTTTCATTTTGTTTTGTTTTGGTTTTTGCATGCATATGTTTTAGAATGTTCTTATCTTATTCTTATCTAACATAGATAGGCAAATGACATACATGTATTTCAGAAATCTGCGTGGCAATCATATAACTGCATTGCAAACAATGTATTTAGAGATTTACTAGTTCTTAGGGAACTGTTTGAACGCCTGTACCCCATTATGTATTTCTTTGCATGTGACAATACTTAAATAAGAAGACCGTCAACTAACATTTTGAGGGATTTATTAATTCATATCTCCGAAAATAGTATCGCCGACAACAGATTTTCCCCATCTCGACAGCAAATATATTTTCGGAAGAGATAGATTGTCATGATATCTACAACAAATATTGTTGCCAATCCTTCTGAACAAAAATCATAACAACAGTTGTTATACATGTATCAATACAAAACGTTAAACTTAATAAGGAGGTTGACGTCGGTGATGGTCTTCTTTCAATGAGCCGTGGAGGGTCATCTTAGAAGCATCTGACAGAAAGCTCAGCAATATTTTTCTGACGACATAAAGTTAAATTGAAATATTAAAACCGTATCGGGTCAACGTAAGTAGTCTGTCATAGACTAGTCCGAGATTGCTCTGACGCCTCACGGCCTTTTTGTTATTTGCTGGGACCATGGGACGTAAGAGGGCACTCCGTCATGGAAATTGCCGACCCAGACTTCGGGCGGCAGTTTTAAGGCATGAAATCGTAATATATCAAATTACAAGTAGATATTTCATACATGAACGATTCCTTATTCATTCTGACCGCCTCGGTGGTCTCGTGGTAGCGTGCTTGCCCCGAGTGCGGAAGGTCGCGGGTTCGATCCCCGGCCGGGTCAAACCAAAGACATTAAAATTGGTATTTGCTGCTTCTCCGTCAAGAACGCGGCATCTAGGAGTAAGAGCAAAGACTGATCGGCTAGGAGTCAGTATAATTTGTCCGAGTGAGGTGATACGTCTTCCTGTGGACAGTTACCTCGTGAGCTAGCACATTAAAAATCCGACTTAGCGTGTCGGTCTAGTACAAAACAGGGATCATATTCATTGTCATATCAACATGTTCTCGTCCTGATATACACCTGGTTGCCACTGGACGTTAAACAATAATTCATCCATCAATCCATCCTTATTCATTCTTCTCTTAGAATGTGTACATTGTATTCACCAACAATCTCCCTGTACTACAACCAACCATTTTCATCATTTTACTCTCACTTTGAACAAGATATTGCGATCATGCTTGATTTCGTTACAAAACTTGGAATCACGGGAGGTAATTTATGCATGTAGGTTGGCACGTATCAATTTCATTTACATGCCACTGAAAACATGACTATATATAAAGGACTACCGGTTATATTTGCGGGTTACCTGCGTCATATGCATAAATTTACTACACAAAAAATGAAATAACGCAGTCATGTGACAAATTGTTCAAAGTGAAAGTGAAATGCTGATAATTGTGGGTTGAAGGGAATAAAGCTTTCGTTTTTGGTACAGGAAGATTGTTGGTGAATAAAATATATATATTCTTAGAGAAAAATTAATAAGGAATCGATTGATGTATGATTTATATACTTATAATTTGATATATTACAATTTCGAGTCTAAAAACTGCCGCCCCAAGTAGTGGTTGGAAAATTCCATGTTTTCTATACGGAGTGCGTTCTGACGTCCCACGGCCCCAGCATATCAGAAAAAAAGGCCGTCAGATGTCAGAAAAATCTCATACTATTCGAAGGCGACAGAATGCGTCATGAAAAGGACAGTCTGGTTCCATTTAGACTGAAGCAGGAAGAATAAAAGAATTAAATTGCGATTTAAAAATTCAACAAAGTTAGTGTCAATCAAATAATAAGGTGGCCTCAAACAAAATACATTAAAATTGGTATTTTCTGCTTCTCCGCCAAGCACAGGGTATCGAGGTGTAAGAGCAAAGGACTGAAGGAGTGGTCTGCTCGGAGTCAGATTAGCGTATTGGTTTAGTACAAAGTATATCAAGGTTATCATTAATTGCAGGAAGATGGATGGGAACCCATTAGCCTGTAATTGCAGTATTTTATCTTTCTGGAAATGGTTAACAGACCGACATACGATAACATCGTTAGCAAAATGCAGTGATGGAACAATGGTGGATACAATACCACAGCAGCACCTTGGATACTGCAATAGTACGTTATAATATGAATTAAGCAAAACGAATGGCTTTTTTCATATATATATATATATATATATATATATATATATATATATATATATATATATATATATATATATATGAATGAAATGCATAAATAAAACGGATATGTAAACGTTTGGAATCAATACATGTTAATTATATGATCAATAGCATCTCTCTTGAAATAAATGTTGTTTGTAATTGTTTTTGTGCCCGTCCGCGAATGTGGAAGGGGTATATAGATTTACCCTTGTCCGTCTGTCCGTACAGACCTCTTAAGAAATATTAAAAATAGTATATATAGGCATTCATCTTATATAGTACAATAAAAGTCATAAACATTGTAGTCACCATGACCTATATTTTATGTTTGAGTGACTTCGGTAAAATTTTTGAATGTAGGTATTTTATTAAAGAACCTATGGCAGTACATGCGTATATTGGTGACATTTCACCACTACAGTTATCTTATATATTAAAACACTTTTCAGCTACATTCGAGTGATCATGACCTATATTTTATGCTTGAGTGACTTTGATTAAATTTGTGCATTTAGTTGTACAGTGTATTATTAGAACCTATGGTAAAGTACTCATGATATTTCATAATTGAATTAATCTTATATAGTACAACACATATTAGCTACATTTTGTTTCTTAAAATACAGATGATGATATATCAATGATATTCTACAACTACAGTCATCATCTTTAGTTCAACACAGATACACATCACCTACATTTCATTTTTAAGTTACTCCATTAGATTTCAGTGTTTGTGTCCTTATGTCAGAATCGGAACTTGGCAATGTTTATTAGTCATTTAAATTGGATTTAAGGAATTGTATTTGCATTAGGACAGGGCATCTGTGTATAACAGACATATAAAATATATACGATAAACAATGGCTTCTCTTTTTTAGTGTCTATTCCTAGCGTGGCAGCTGAATTATTTGAAGATGAAATATTATCAGGCAGTTTAATTCCTATATTTAAGTGCACATTAGCGTGGTTAGGCGATGTAACTAACGGTCCATACCTATTTGATGTACACTGGTTCATAAATAACGATTTAGTTTCACGAAAAGAAAACATATCATTTGACTATCATAATTCGACAGTCCTACGAGAGGAAGATTGGGTAGAGACTCATAAAATGAATATGGAGGTAAATATCATTATTCTTTTAACTATTGTGGCTGCCATATCCATCAGTTCATAATTAACGTTATGGAAAATTATCGAATCATTATTTAACCTAGGCTTAAATTTATTGTATCAGTATATTCACTTTAGGGCCCTCACACTGAAGGGCTATTTCAAGCAGCTATGGCGATAATTTCACCTTCACATCACTGTTCACTTTGGAAAAGGTATTTTCTTCTTACTGAAACTCCATGCTACTCTTTACTAAGACCTTTAGTATTTTAAATCACATTTTCTTAGGTAAGACGTAATGAGGAGTGTTTTGTTTCACTAAATATTCGTCCAAAGTGAATGTAGCCTCGTCTTTTTTTTTAAGGTTTTTTTTCTTTTTCGTTTTTCCATCCAAAAGATTTTTTTTTTCGAGAATATAAAATGAGAGGGGTTTTATCTTTGTGAAAAATGCAGGTTATGACTGGCTTTAATGTTATAGTTTTTGAATGTCTTTTTTAAAGTTGAATTTTCGAAGCAATCGATGTTTCAAAATTTAAATATTAAATAGTACTGTGGTTGGCAGCATACCACTAATCAATTGTGTTGTTCAGCTCAAATAGAATTGTCATTTACAGCAGTAATAATACGCGTGGATCATTTACTCATGATAGAAAATTACTGTATTTATAAATCATAAATGAATGTAATAAAGCATGTCTCTTTCCTTTTTAGATTAAATGTGCAATACGACTAAAATTCCTTGAAGAGAATGCCCCAAGAGCATTTATTTATAGTGACACATACCATGCAGGATTACTTGTAGGTGGATTCAATGTAAAATAATATTAGACCAAAACAAAAAATAATTATTTTTTTCTTGATCCGAGGAAACACGCGCAGTTCACGAGTACAATAGACACTATTTTTTGATGTCCAGGTCTATAGCAGTAGTGTTATTTCATTTATTGGGTACTCTATTTTATGTTTTTACTAAAGAGCCTCCAGAATTCACCTCACATTAGACGACCTGTTGCAGAATTGACCAGCCCATGAAACCCCAGAGCCCACACTCCATAAATGTTGTGGAAAGTTATTTTTTCTAAAGTTTAATATACCTGATAACCATTTCAACCAATTTTTTATGAAATTGATATTGCTTTTTTTGACAACGCAGAATAGAAGAAAGTATATGACTCAACATCCATTTGTTATACATTAAAGGTAAAACTACTAATAATTAGGAGACACTACAAAATAATGTTTTCTAATTATTTCTCAATATATACTGTGGATTCATTACCATTCGTTCTATACCAATTTTCGTGGTTTTCGTGGGTCCCAGTAAACCACGAATTTAAATATCAACGAAAAATAATATTTCTACTTGAGCTTAAATGCAATCAAGTTTGAAACCACGGAGTTTTGATGTACCTATCCGAGACTACATTGAACAATTGCGTTTTTTCAGCATGTAATTGGATACTGACATATGATGAGTCAGCTATATCCACAGAGGATACAGTGTAATTTTGTCTTTGGTAACATATAATATGTATAAACGCTCAAAACAATTTTTAAAAATATTTGACTGTGTAAATTGTCGCGGAATTCATTTCCGGTTTTTTTTAATACAAACATTCAAAAAAAATATTAATCCTAAGTAGTCCTAAATACAGACTTTCTCATAAATTACAGTAATAACAACTTGTAAAGAGATAATAAAGCAGAAATTATTGAAATTATCGTATTACTAATCGGATTAGAAATATGTATGTATATGCCCCGAGGTATTTGGTGACAAGTTATTGCAATTTTGTCAATATATATTTCACATCTGATTAACCTAATAAGTAAATCATTACGGGTTTTGTTAATTATTGTTAAATTCATGACAATTAAAATTTGTTCGGTTCAAAATTTGTTAGACTTTGTTTTATAAGCGCTTAAAATCAGTACTTTACTGTACAATATCAATATCTGATCGGCACGCTTTGTCGCAGTATTTGCATGATATCTGATGTGCCAAGCCACGAAATTCAGTATTTCAACAACTTTTTTATATTTTTTTCTAAGCCAGCAATCCATGAATGTACGTATCCCACGAAATGGCTTTTCTTTCACTATCCACGAAAATTGGTATCCACGAAAATAAATGAATTCACAGTATATTAAACGTATATATTAGGAAAAAGTTAACTATACATGCTTTATCAAATCAAATTCCTGTAATTTGTTAAAATAGCACACGTTGATAAATTTAAGATTCTTCCTGTTTTGTACATATAGTATAACTAATGGCAGAAACAACGCGTGACCGAACCACGCAGTAAGTTACGAGTGCGCGCAGCGCACAACTTATTTACAGCCGTATTTCGGCCACAAGTTGTTTATTTCTGGTATTTCAATTCAGCTTGTTTCGTTGGGGTTTTACGCCGTTTACAGCACATTTGGCTATTGCGGGGATGCCAGTTTTTATTGTTGGAGGAAACCGGAGTACCCAGAGAGAACCACCGACCTTCGGTGGGAAAATTGGCAATCCTTGTCAATAAAGATCGGAGTCGAACACACCCCGCCACAGGTGAGGTTCGAACTCACACCCTCAGCATTGACCGGCTAGTGATCATTAGTAGTCATGACGAACTACCTTGAACACTCGGCCAACGAGACCACTATTTAAATTCAGCGATTAGTTATACTTTTTCTTACATTGTACAGAATCTACCATTTCAGCAAAAATAAATTGAAAGAACACGGGCTATGTCTTTTGATATATGTCCGCGGCAATTGTTACGTCACTTCCTAGAGTGAAAGAACGACTGCTCTTTTCACATGTGATTTTCCAGATTTTCTTTCACTCGGATACTACGGTAAATCACCGCTAACAATTTAATGACTGAAGTCCTTTTGGTTAAGTTCATTACTGAAAGCGGAAGTCTTCATGTTCGCTTTAAAAAAGATGAAGGACATAACAACAATAATTGTCAGAGTCAGGTCATTGCTGAAGGTTTTGCTGAATTCAATTATCAGTGCAATTAAAGAACGAAATCATTCGCATTCCTCTTCTTTTGAATTCACACACACAGCTCCAAAAGTTTGTACTAAAAAAGATACAAATACTGTTTTTTTTTTTTTTTTTTGTCATCATTTAAATGAACATTATGAAATAAATATCAATGGTTTGAGCTTTTTACTCCAGGATAGATGATTTAGATCTTATGTAATGTAACCTTATTTCTCTTATGAGATATTTATATGTAATATTTTTATTGGAAAAGTTTGCATATCTTTTTAGCCTGAGGCTCTAGAGTATACCGTACTTGAAGGGGAATCGGTTAATGTAACCTTTACTCCAACAGTACCCGTCATTTGTGTTTCATCGCATAAAGATTTCGAATCACATTGTGACCAAAACATTTATGTTTATCAACCAAATTTCGATGATGATGAAGCCACTTGTACAAATGATTTTAGCAACAGAGATGTTCTGTTTGAAGCCAAATTCTGTGGGCTAATGTTGCCAACACAAGATTGGAGAGATAATAAAACCCTTATAGTTTATGGGTTTAATGACGGAATGTACAATTACAAAGATCGTACAACGTTTATTCGTCTGGGAACAACCTCTGTTTCGTCAGGCAGTAAGATATGGTCAGATGTTATTATACCAGATATCAAGGTATTATTAGTATTAATGGATATTGGCTATAACCCGTTTATTTTTTATTTTAGAAGGAAGCGGGTGATCTGTGATCATTTTGCGTACATTTTGTTTACTTAATCGGTCCTGAAATTTATATATCTCTTGATCTATTTTCCCTGTTAAGTGTAGAACATAAAGTTTTTTCTGTTCACGCATGAAAAGAAACAGACATTATCTCTTAATCAGATATGACCTAATCATTCCTAATAATGTTATGTTTATTCTTTCGTACAACTATTTATCCCACAACGATTTGGAAAAAGGAAAAGAGACGAAGAACAAATTTTCGACTAATAGTAATCAAACACTTAAATATTGAAAGCAGAAACAACAACGCAAAAGGTTGAGAAGAAATTTATATTCTAAAATGACCCAAAGGGTAAAGCGAACACCATTTAAGTACTTAGTAAGAGATTTATTAGTTTTCACAAAAAAGAGCATTTTTACAGTAATTATGAAGTATTATCTTCACACCAGCAACATAGGTGGTGATGCCCTTCTGGACTAGAAGTCAAACAGTGGAGTACACTATTCATGACTCACAAGATATGCACATTTCGTTAATATAATATACATCAATTGTGTGCAAGTCCTTTATTATTGCAGTAAACAATTGAAATCTATGTTAATGTTTTTTGTTTAGATTGTAACAGTTGACAGAGATACTTTATTGATGAACAGACTGTGCCAAATTTATAGTTTTGCTCATTTCCAAACATTTGACGGTAGTATATATGACTACATGGAAGTTGGAGAGTATATCATTTATAGAAACGACAAAGGCCCATATATGGTAATAAGTAATTTAAATCAAGTTATTTATTTTCAAAACAAGTCTGACTGCTTATTGCGCACTAATCATGCTAAGTTTAGGCGAAATGTTCATTGATCATCTCATTTGTCGATAAATGCACCAAAATATCTAGAGTTTCATGAAATATTTTAGAGAACTAGTTTCTTATGGTAGCTTTGTTCCTTGTTCATGGAAGGAATATTCAAAGGGAGAATTCCAGGAGAACATATAGAGCACTGAATGAAAACAAACACATGGACTAGCATTATATAAAATCAAATCACGAACAAGCAACAAATAATTCCACAATAACGGTAAGCAGTTCTTGCCGCTTATCAACACTTCTCAATTTCCATGATGTCGGGCAGTTCAAAGTCAAATCATGATCGCACTGGAAAAGCAGGAACATACAAAAAAATTGATTACTGTAACCTGTGGTTACAAAGGTCTCCAAAACGAAGGCCAAAATATACAAATAACTTTGATGAATCTATACAAACAAATGAATCCAATATTTTCTTATTCGTTTGAGCCCAATATCCTCTGCACCCCTTTTAGACCTTTCAAAAAAATTGGCAAGGTTCCCCATGCCCAGCCTATCCCGTGTGGGTCTTGGGGTATTCACCCAGTTTTACATTGCTGAAAACAAAACATTTTTTCAAAATGATTCTATAGTAACACCACCTCTACTTAGACCCCCAAAAACAACCTTAAAGACTCCCACAGAAATGTATATATAACATATCCCATCAAAACATGTGTTTGAACAGAACAATTAAAAATCTTTTTATACATTTAAATGCATTCACTTTCTTTTAATTTCAAGTGAATTATATCCCAATTGAACCCCAAAATATCTTCTGCACCTTTTTTGGACCCCCTTTTATAAAACATTTGGGCAGGGATTCCCCGTGCCCAGCCTACCCCGGCTGGGTCTGGGGGGTATACACCCATTTCTAAATTGCTAAAAACAAAGCATTTGTTTCATTTTAAAGTGAAGTGTATCCCCTGTTGGGCCCCAAAATTAATTCTGCACCCCTTTTTGGGTCCCTTTTAAAAACAAGTTAGGCCGGGGTTCGCCTAGAGATGCATATTGAATATATCATAAAGTTTGATAATAACAATCCAAAGATACCAATATTAGATATAGTAAATTTATACTATGCTGTATACGACGCATTTCAAGGAGTTACCTCTCATCAGCAGCATTAAAACCGAAACATTTGGAAGATAAGTTATGAACATGTTGCTGAAAAAGTTTTATGGTAACACCACCTCTGTTTAGACACCCACAGAAAAAGTATATATAACATATCCCATCTAAACATTTGTTTGAACAGAAAAAAATTAAAAAAACTTTCTATACTCTTAAATACATTTATTTTTTAATTTCAAGTGAATTATATCCCCAATTGAACCCCAAAATATCTTCTGCATCTTTATTTGACCCCCTTTTAGAACACATATGGGCAGGGGTTCCCCATGAAAAGCTTATCCCGGCTGGTTCTGGGAGGTATACACCCATTTCTAAATTGCTGAAAACAAAGCATTTGTTTCATTTTGAAGTGAGTTGTATCCCCTCTTGGGTCCCAAAATTAATTCTGCACCCCTTTTGGACCCCTTTAAAAAATAATTAGGCAAGGGTACGCCTAGAGATATATATTGAATATATCCTAAAGTTTTATAAGTTATTAACATGTTGCTAGAAAAGTTTTTCCCCCTAAAAGTTATTCTATAGTAAACCTCACCCTATATGGACCCCCCCTTCCAATACAACCTTAATGGACCCCAGAAAAAAATATTATCGACTGCACATCCATGTCATCTAGAGATGCATATCTAACATATCCCTAAGTTTCATAGATTTTGGACTTACGGTATCTGAGAAACGTGTCAGACAAGTTCACGCGTCGGAGAAAGAAAGAATAATAATAATCAGAAGAAGAAGAAGAAACGGGGCAAAAACAAGAAGTCTCCAAACTTCGTTTGGGAGACTTTACTATTATCGAGAGTCAAATTATAATTTTTGAATTTCTTTGTTGTTTAATGCATTGACTAATCAGAATAATTCATAGAATAAATTGAAATTTCTAGCAAAAACACGGGTTTTAATTGTTGTTTTTAGGAAGCTTTTCTAAGTTAAACTTAAACATCTTCGCTTAACTGTCATTATATTATCTACTTACAGATAATAATGGTCACAACTACTGTAGCCGAAAATTACTTAATAACTCTGAACTCATTATTTTGATTGCTTAATCTGGTAAATATTAAAATGTAATATTTTAGATATTTATTTAAAAACATAAAATCAAATATGTGCACTGAATGAAAAATATAGTTCAAAAGTGAGAAAGGAATCGACATATACCGTGTCGGTTAATATTGACAGTGCTATCTAATTAAAGACATTTTACTTCTTTACAGGTGAATGTTTTGTTTACTGCGTGTGTTGCAGGGCTCACAGGACCAACATGTAACTGTGGTGTGGCTATAAGAAGCAGAAATTCTTTGTTTGTTTTCCGTACATGCCACAAAATATCAAACACGGAAATCCACGAGCTTAAGCAACCAGTAATTCGTCAGTACACGTGTGATGAAAATGATATGTTTGTAGAACAGTCGACGAATTCCTATAAGGTTTGACTCTCTAATTTTGTATATACATTTGTAGTTAATAGTTTGACTCATATTTTCAAAGGTTGAACGTAGGCTTAAATTACGACAACATATATATTAATCAATGTTTTGTTTTAAGTTTGAAACTCCTGATTACATTTTACAATAAATTATTTGTCATGGATATTTCTGAAAGAAAATTCCCCCAAAATTGATGCTTTATCTGTTTTTTTTCAGAATATTTTATTAATGGGTTACATGTATCGCAGATCGTTGCCGTCTCTCGAATCGTCTCTTGGCTTTAAATTGACTCTTATTTTCTGTACAAAATATTTGTGTTATAGATACGATTACCCCATGGAACGGAAATAAAATTTTCAAGGTACAGATTTTCGCGTTTTATAAGCAGAATGTCAATAAAACCATCTGTGTATGACCTTAATGACGCCAAAGGACTCTGTGGAGTTCCCAATAAAGATCCTTCAGACGATTTTACTATCAGACAAAATGGAGTATCGAGTGGAGTGAAATCATTTGGGAATTCTTGGAGGTGCGTATTTTTAAATAGTACCCTCTTTTACAATATTCTATTATATCATATTTTATACCAATTCAGTCATAATTCGCCTGCTGATATTGAAATGATCAGGACAAACCATCGAAGAACCACACGAAATTCTGCCATGCTTATCTGAAGTCGCCTCGTCACCAGCAGTTTTGATTGAATACATTCAGGAGCAATAACTGCAAAGCATTGTTTCTTACGTTTTATTTGGAAAGGATTTGACCGTAATTTGGAATTGCAATAACGAGTTAAGACGAAAAAATGTCTAAATTGAAAATGTTTGCAAGATAGCTGTAAAACTGTAAACAAGACGACAATTTTACTTACTTACAATAAACCTGCGATATTCTCTGTATACACATGGTTGAACGTTTAATGCACCAAACCACGTTCACACGATTTACAAGTTACACGCATACGATTCGCACGATATACGCACAAGATTCGCACGTTACAGGCAAACCACACGATGCACGTTACACGCTTTCTGATTACCGATCGTGCGATTTCTTAAACTTGTGATTGTAAGATACAAACGGAAAATAAAGAAACGAAGTAATGAGATTTTATGTCGGATATGAATAGCAGTGAAATATAGCACCTTTGTCAGTAAAATAAATATTACGCCACAATATGTTATGGCGTCTCTAAAGCAAAGGATATCATGTTTTGGGGTTTATTCCCCGGATGAGTATTGGTCTAAAAAAGCATCTAATTAAACAAGGGTTTAAGAGATAATCTGAAGTGGAAAGTGTCTATTTATCTGTGAGTTTTTTTTTATATTAAAACGGAATAATTAAGAAATCTGACAAAGTTAAATATATTTTTGATGACGTGAAGCATATTTATTTTAAAATCATTACAATGTTTTTGGTTTAATTATAATATTTTGAATAAATAATAGACTTTAATATTTATATAAACCTATATATATTAACCTTTAATATTTTAAAATGCCTTTTTATAAATAAAAATTAACGTACATGTTTAATGAATCCACATACATTGTAATTTATAACATATGATCATATTAAAAGTCCAGTTCATATCGCGGAACACACCATATTCGTTGCATAATAACCAGACATTGCTAATATAAAAAAGTACTATGACGATATAAATTAAAACATGACATTTGTCAAAAAATTAAAATCTTTGCAAGATTTCAAGAATAACTGTAGATAGTTTTTAAAAACATGTTAAAGTTCAAATCCATCTTGAACTTGCAAATATTGTATATACGTTATACGATCATTTAATTTAGGAACAATTCACTTATAATAATGTTTATTTTTTTCAAACCAAATTAATTTGATGAATTACATTAGTAATAGATTAAATTATAAACTCAACATTTTCAAATAGTTGACACTGATGACAGTTCGTTTCAGCAATCTTTTAATTCGAGTTCGAAATATGCTCTGATTTGAAATCACACGTTTTAATAATTGTCTCCACCAATGAATTCTCATACACGTTACACGATTCAAATAGCAAGTTTATTAACACACGAAAACAACACGCGCACGATTCGCGCGTTGCACGCACACGATTCACATGTTACACGCACACGATTCGCATGTTACATGCGCACGTTTCGCACGTTACACGATATTTTTGGTGATTTACACACTCAACCAAATGTACATGAAAACGCCTGGAATTCATCAAAAATTTTCAAACAATTCATCAATATCAAATTTATCTAAGTCTGTAAAGTGCATATATATCTGATGGTGCACTAGTAAGAACTTTATAACCCCTTTCACTAATAGACATTTGCGGAATCCAGGTCTATACAAAGGACTACGCTAAGACTTACGATTACAGTTGAATAAAACAAGGGGTCATCTCAAAATATAAAAATAACAATAGAGATACATAATAAAACTAAATGTTTTTTTTTTCTGTAAGTAATGCTTTTCGATGACACGCAAATACAGCGGAAATGGTCACAACAAATTAATTTTAATCGCTGTCGTTGATGACGCTAAAAAGTCTCCATAACTTCGTAAATTTTTAATTCTCCGATTGCGTGTTCAACCTCTACTCTATAGTGTGTAATAAATCCATTTAATTTTCTACACTTCCTCAGCATATTCCGGGGTTTTTGAACAATTTTGGTTTTTTTTTTAATGTGTCTGTTCGGATATATTTTGTCGCCCAGCAAAAACAGTTCCGCGGGGAAAGGTAGTTCTTGTCCAGTATTTATCATTAGCATATATTGTTGAGCAACGTGTTGATGTCTAAGAAATCCACACACAACATAACATCTTCGTTCGATATAACAACCTATGTGTGAATGCAGTGATAATGTCTGTGTCCTGAATAATACTGTTCCTGTGGTTATGTTATTGGCCGATAATTGCATTTGAAGTCCCGTCGAAAGCCCCTACTGCAAACGAAATTTGGTGTCACCAACCTTGCAAGTGTTGCCATTCATCCAAAGAAGGCAAATAAATAAGACTATATGTTTTTTGAAAATAGGTTTACAAGTATGTATTTCATCTTTGACAGTCGAAACATTAACGTCAAATATTACAGAAAGCATATGATAAGACGGATACAGCAGGCGGGTGTTTTAGAACTATTTATTCTTCATTGCAGTTCAATTCCCGTTCCGGTATATTTTTATTATCTTTTATTTTTTATCCGTACTGTACTGCGACAAAATATATCCGAATAGACATCCAGTATTGACACCTTATACAAGACAAAAAATTATTCGAAAATCCCAGAATATGCAGAGGAAGTGTAGAAAATTGAATAAATTTATTATACACAATACACAGTAGAGGTTAAACACGCTATCGGAGAAAAACAATTACAAAGTTATGGGGACTTTTTTGTCTTCCAAGATAGCGATTAAAATCTTTTGTGAAAAGACTTACTTACATAATAAAAAAAATTTTGTTTATTTCAAGTTAACATAATCTCTGGTTCAAATCTCTGCTCTAGTCTCTGGTTCAAATCTCCGCTCTAATCTCTAGTTCAAATCTCTGCTCTAGGACCAAAAACCAGAGATTAGTCCTGCGACGGGTCAACCAGAGATTAGGACTGTTAAAATCTCTGGTCCGATTTATTCAACTGCGCACGCGCTGTTCTTGTGACAAAACCAGAGATTTGATTTGAAAAATAATCGTCTCTGCTAAGTATAGTAATTTTATTTCCAGTCAATACTGAAACTTATATTTTGACTTAAAAAAATACTTCAGGTACAATCAAAATATCTTTAGTCTTATGTCGGATAATCTGGTTTGCTTAATTTGAACTAAGTATCATCCTTAAAATGCTTGAAAAGCTAATTTTGGGGTTTTTTTTCACTGTAAAATTGAATTTCTTTTATCTAACAAGTATTGCGGTAAGTCGCAGAGAAACTTTTTATTAGATATAGCACACTCTGATGTGGCTTAATTTGACTTACTTAAAGTATGAACCGTAAACTGGTTGAAAAGCTAATTTTTGTGTTTTTTTAAATGTGAAATTGAAATAATTTCATATAACAAGTATTACGGTAAGTCGCAAAAATGCTTTTTTGGGTACCGTAACAAATTCATCAAAATAAGTTCTATCAAAAAATTAATGAAGTAAAAATAAGCATATGGCATACATACCTGAATTAATGTCAAAATTCCTAAAATTGGTTGAAAAGCTACATTTTGTGCTTTTTCACTGTGAAATAGAAAGTTTTTCATCAAAAAAGGAACTCTGGTAAGTCACACAGAGACTTTTTTGGATACCGTATGTTGGAAATGGTAAATTTTATGGGTTTTTTTTTCACTCTGAAATTTATCTATTTTTCTTTTTTAAAAAGAGAAACTTTTTAAGATAGCGAATCAAATTTATGAACTAAATGCAGGTGCAAAAATCCCTAAAGGTATAAATACGTACATGCCAAGTTTAAAACATGTATCGGTTTAACAAACACTTCTATTAAAACAAACATCACTTTTGTCTTATATCACACACCCTGATAGGTCTTAATTTTACTTAAACTTAGTATGAACATAATATTGGTGGATAAGCTAAAATCAGTGTTTTTTTTCACTGTGAAATTGAAATTTTTTCATCTAAAATGTATTACGGTAAGTCACAGAGATGCCTTTTAAGATACTGTAAGAATTTCATGTCAAAACTTCATAAAAGCAAGATAATAATATATCAGGCAGAATGTCAGGTTTGAAAAGTCTTGAATTTTTACTTTAGAAAAAAAGCATCAATATAAAAAATCATATTAATCTTATAACACTCAATCTGATAGCAACAAAATATCTAAAAAAAATCTAACCTGGTAGTCAAAATATAATAAAAAGAAGTAAAATGAAATAATAAAAAAAACAAATAAACAAATAAAAGTTTCTAAATGCAAATTTGTATAATAATTCCCTATAAGTACAAATGTTCGATAATAAGGTATGATCAATAAAAAACAACGAAAAAATAAAGGATACAGATAAAAGTTACTTTAAAATTATGTATACAATGTACTAAAGTATGAATAATTTTGTTATAGTCTGCGTACTTTGATTAACATTAAAAATTTTTAACAAAATCAGCCGAATGTCTTGGAAGCAAATTAATTGTTTTGATTTGAGGATTAAACTACGCATACGCCGTTCTAATGACCAGTTCCAGAATTCAAGTACAGTTGGTATACTGCGTAGGCGCCGTCCTAAAGCAGAGACGAATTTGGTCATAAGGCCGAAAAAGGTCGCCAGAACAAACTTAGTACACATGCCCAGTCCTAAGGACGAAACCAGACGCGGTCGTAGTCGTGTTCCTAAGAACATTCATTAGAACCATTTCTGTCCTCAACTTAACTTTATGCAGAGATTGCAACCAAACGGACCAGTCATAATCTCTGGTCTAAGTTAACTTGGAACGGTCATAATCTCGGTTTCGAATATCTGCTTGAGGGTGATGTTTTAAATGATCCGTACTGTACCTAACATGGATATCACGACTTTACAGTTATAGCAAATTATTTTCTATACTTAAACCAGTTTCCTTCCTAAATCTATAATAATCTATATTAAATTGTATAGTTATAGCGAATTTAGTTTTAGAGAAGATGCGGTTACAATATCCCTTATTCGACGATACACAACAAAAGTACAATTATGTACTATGTTACATTTTAACGGTTAGTATGTCTCATGTATATTTGTTGGTGTTTTACGATATCGAATATTACCTGTAATAAACCCCGAGAGTGATGATTAAAAAGAGGCAACCACGTGGAGACATTTTGACAATATATATACATATGTATCTAGTTTTAGGTTTCACTAAAATAAAATGTTGACTTATATATATATATAAGTTGTTATATATTACTTTGTACAACAAACTTTTTTATATCGATACAGCGAATTCTAAAAATTTAATGACAAAGACTCCAAAACTTTGTTATCTGTACAATAATAAATTTTATGTTTCTGTATTTATGAGATCAAAGACAGCAGTTTTGATAAGATGTCTGTTATATATAATTGCATTGAATGCTTTTATTAAAGGTTTAAAGTAAATTAACCAATTATTGTATTATATTTCATGCGTAAGTAAATGTTTATATTTGTAGGGTTACCGCTGAAATGACAAGTGAACAACTATTTACAGGCAATCCTGAAACGTACGTTTTCAGTCACGGATTACACAACGAAGAGATATCAACAGCACGGCATTTCTGTGCCTGTGAAAAACAAACTACCCAAACAGAGAAAGTTGATGAATTTTACGCTTCACATTGCAATTTGACGGACACAACAGATTCATGTTCTATACATAAACCAGATTCGGCTGATTCTGAAATTATCAGTAATCCTTACTATACTATTTGTTCGGATGGTGGTTTAATCAAACGACGGAATTCTACCGATTTACGTCATCAGTTTTATCGCAGAGGTTCAATAGACAGTGATGACATAGTTGATTATCTACCGCTTTCCTATGCTGAGGATGGAACTAACGTGGTTTGTTTGTTTAAGAAATAATTCATAGCAGCGACATATTCACTGGAGATTTTAATATTGGCAACATTATTTGAGCAAAATTTTATTCCGAGCGTAAGCGCGGAGTAACATTTAAGCAAATGATGTTAACCATATTTAAATCTAAAACTCAATGACGAACATCCAGGAGTCTAGATTGGTCGACGGGGAATAATCTTGGAAAACACAAAACATTCGGTTTCAAAATGTGACGTATTGTTATGTTGCGTCATACGAAAGATGTAAGAGGATCAATATGGGGCTATGGCAAATTGTGAATATTACGGCTAATTAAAAACTGTTCAAATATTGATAGAAACAGAATCTTACATTGAAGCAGTTGACTATCGTTTTTCTACAATCTCCATAATTAAACCTACAAATCTATCGCCAAGGGGCTCACGATTTGAAGCTTTAACTATCACGACAGTAGAAATATGATAACCAACCGCTTGCGAAGTAAGATTATATATGTCTCAATTGTCATATAAGTGGGAGGTTTGGCACGCCGTAAAAAAAACACCATTTTTATTTGAAAATGGCCTGTACCAAGCCAGAATAGTGATTATGACATTTCCCTTGAAGTTCCATGTTTTGTTATGAAACTTTATTTGCAGCAAGACACTAAACCCAAGATTAAGAATAGGTTTATGTATGTAGTCCATTATTTTAGTAATTGAAAATCCATCAATTTTGGAGTGAAATTCGGTTATGTACAAATCTGAAATATGACAATCTTTTACTTTGCATATATATAAAGTAGTTCAATGATTTCTCAACTCAATATATATTGTGGTTGCAGGATCCACCAACGTTTAGAGAAGGCTGGACCCATGATCAAGCACTTACGATTTGTTCCGCTACTATTGAGAATGTTTGTCCAAAAGAATTATATAGTCATATTGTTGACGTACCCACAGAATATTTTCTTGCGGCATGCATAAAAGACATCGAAGTAAGATGAATAATTTGTTGATGAATTGAGATACTTCAGACATATTACTTTTGATGAATTCATATACTTCAGGCATATTACTTTTTCTTGAAATGAGTATTTCTAGATGAATCGTTATAAGGTAGTAGTTCTAGATGAATCGTTATAAGGTAGTATTTCTAGATGAATCGTTATAAGATAGTATTTCTAGATGAATCGTTATAAGGTAGTATTTCTATATGAATCGTCATAAGGTAGTAGTTATAGATGAATCGTTATAAGGTAGTATTTCTAGATGAATCGTTATAAGGTAGTATTTCTAGATGAATCGTTATAAGGTAGTATTTCTAGATGAATCGTTATAAGGTATTATTTCGAGATGAATCGTTATAAGGTAGTATTTCTAGATGAATCGTTATAAGGTAGTATTTCGAGATGAATCGTTATAAGGTAGTATTTCTATATAAATCGTTATAAGGTAGTATTTCGAGATGAATCGTTATAAAGTAGTATTTCGAGATGAATCGTTATAAGGTAGTATTTCGACTTGAATCGTTATAAGGTAGTATTACTAGATGAATCGTTATAAGGTAGCATTTCGAGATGAATCGTTTTAAGGTAGTATTTCTAGATGAATCGTTATAAGGTAGTATTTCGAGATGAATCGTTATAAGGTAGTGTTTCGAGATGAATCGTTATAAGGTAGTATTTCGAGATGAATCGTTATAAGGTAGTAGTTCTAGATGAATCGTTATAAGGTAGTAGTTCTAGATGAATCTTCCTGGAGTATATCAATAGACAAGAAATTCAGAAATCAAAACAATTGTTTCAACATTAATGCTATACAACAATATTTTTTTTGCCCTACAACCGGTTCAACATTATATATTAAAATTACAAACTATTTACAGCATTTTTCAGCAAAATGTTGAACAATAAGGCCAATCTACAAATTTAAATGGATTTATTCCACGTTTTTGATCCATGAAGAGTACTAAAAATATATAGATATGAATGATTCAAAGTTTCGTATTATGTTACTTCGTTGTTATAATCCATTAAAAAATATGTTCTCGTTACAGTAATTCAAATTCATTCTTCTTCAAAACTAAACAAAATGAACATAGAATTTATATGACAGGTCAAATTTAAAAATACGTGTTTTTCCTTTTTTATTTCAGTTTACTGCAAGTGCCACATTTCTTCAAGACACCGTAGCTGCCATGACGCCCTTCATACTGACTGAACTTGTGAGATATGAATATTTGTACAATCAAACTACAAAGAATGAAGGCCAGACTATCCTAGAGTATATTACCAACCATTTGTGCCCAAGAAATTGCAGCGGAAATGGGAAATGTAGTTTTGGTAATTATTATATACAAACACCAAAACTGATAAGTAATACATGTTTATCCACCAATTGCAAATATACAGTATATGGACTTGCACACCACTTTGAACTTGGGTTTTATATTTCTTTGAAGAATGCTATAAAAAGGAGAATTGAACATATAGACTTTCCAAGCCTTTAACAAATTAATTTAAGAACTTGATTATAAATGCAAAAACTTTGTAATGTATTTCTAATAGTTAAATTGGGAAATAACAAAGAATGAAGAGACATATAAAATATTCAAGATCAATGTTGTATTCACCAGCAAAGTCCACATTCCTCGGACTTTTTTATGAATGGACATAGAAGTGTACTTCTGCACCAGGTGTACACGTAATATTCGTTTCAGAAATAAATTAACACATGGATTGCATCATATTTGTGAGACATTATATTCCATGTTATACAATATAATTACTCAATGAAGTGTACATGTACATAAACGGTTTGTCATCTTCATATTGAAAGCTTTGCGTTATGTTTGTTCTATGTTCCTTCCTTACCTAAGTTCCAGATACTTTTTCTCGAGATTTTTTTAAAAATGTAAATCGTAAATAATCGGTACATGAGAGGCAAACACCTAGTGCACAGGATAATCTTTCAAAAAATGTCTCCTGAATATAACTATTTATTAAATGATAAATGTTGTTTTATTTGTAACGCTTGGTTATATGTTAAAGTCCTAACTATAATATCAGACTCGATTGTTCGGCGTTAATGAAATCCTTTTCTCTTTGCTATGAGTATCTACTAATTATTTGTAAAGAATGTATCAATCATATATGTACTCCGTCTAACTCACGTTGTACTTGTAGGTGTCTGTGGCTGTGATTCCGGATTCATTGGTCAAGATTGCTCTCAAAAAATATCATCGCCACCTAGTGGGATTTGTTTGCCAAACAGTGGGCTGTGTGGGATTGTGAATCGACCTTGCAAAAAAACTAACATTTTTGGAAATTTCATCACAACCACAGTATGGTGCAGATTGGAACACTTCTGGGTATGCAACTAGTTTAATACATATATTTATGGTAGGGTTTAGAAAGAAACCATTTCTATAAACATGGTTTTTCTACATTATATTTCAGTCAGTATTAATTTTTCCCTTTCTTGTAAGGTTGATCACGTTATCATACATGTTTAACACCACTTAAATTTAGTTTCGTTCTTGAACGTTTGCCCGATATATGCAACAAATTTCTTTTATCCAGTATTAAATAGCGATTTATTTCTTACAGAGAAACAAGTGACTAGAGGAAAACTGCTTTTTAAAACATTTAATTCTTCTGGTGTAATTAGAGAGAGAGCATATCAAAGTTTACAATGATTTATTGGATATTTTGTTGTGACCGTGTATTTTTTTATTTTGTTGAGTTCAGAGAATGGGTGTTGTTAACATTTACAATATATCCGGGAAACTTTAATCATGATTATTAACTTCATGTAAATGTAATATTAAATTGGATTGTATATATCAATTTGTAGATAACAAGAGACGGTAAAGTCGATTCTTCAAATGAAACAGTAACATCAGTAGACTTTAGAAATATGTTTTTGGTCATAGTAACCTTACCGTTTTCTCGTGAAAATCAACCAACATTAAATATTTCAATTGCTGATGGATATACTATTAGCCTCTCGTATGACGGTGAGAGATTTGGAGAGACCGTAAACATGATATTATATAACGAGACATGCTACACATGCAACAGTCGTACAGCAACATGCATGGACTTGGTTTGTATTTGAATACGATAAATATTGACAATAGAACATATTTTTTTTTCATCTTATGTATGATAAATTCAAAAATTATTATGAATTTACCCATTGAAATACATATATAGAACTAGGTACTCTACAAACCATACATTTAATTTGAAGTGGAGGTATCGAGGACGACGAATGCTAAGACAGGTTTTTGTTGATTCCTAGTATTAGAAGAGAGAGATGTGGCAGTTGAAGAATTTGGTAAAGATTGTTAAGGTTGAGATGTTTTTCCATTTGATCGATTGGATGGGACGAGAAAAAGTGGAGTTTCTGTTCCATCAGTCCAGGTGAAGTCAGTTTGAATTGCAAATGGTCTAGTGCTTTGGGATTGTTTAAGTTTGCCGGCATATGATGTGGTTTGAGTAGAGTTATTCGCGGCAGAGATCAGTCGTTTTGTTTCTTGCTATCTAACATCAGAATCAAAACTGAAATGGCCCTCTACAGAACATTTGATACATTTTTCCGTACCTCTACACGAACCCCTACATTGTCCAAATTTCTGGAATTTGAATCAACGAGTAGGGTTAGGTGCGTTTTTGTCAATCTTGATTCTGTAGGGTCCGATATAGATATGTCCTGGTACACTCCGGAGATTGAAAACAATGACATACGTATTCAGTTTAATGATCTTATCCTCGGATTTTTTAGTAAATCGTTATGAGACATTTTGGGATTCAAGTTCGGTACAGATTTCGGATAAATCTGATAGACCACAATCTCTGTCGCGAATAACTACTTGGCATGAATTCAGTGCTCTGTGTGGCGTGGCTGTGACTTGAAGATCAGCAATTTTTGTTAGAGATCAAAGATTTGTTTATTGTTTGGGTCTAATACATTCAATGAGTAACCTTCCATTTTTCATTTTAGATACTTTTTTACTTGACTGGCATATCTTTGAATTGTTTTTTGAAGTACAAATGCCAAAATTTTGGTAATCTGTTTCTTTCAGAATTAACGGCGGTCAGTACGATAAATCTTGCGAAAGTGTCCATGGCTGTATTTGCTTGTTTGTTTGGAGAATCCTCGTCGTCAATGTGTACATGTTTTCCCTTCGAACATGTTGGATTTGGGGGAATTCTGGAGAAGCCATGGTGATTGTATAATGATTCGTTAGCCCTGCTCCCCGCCCGCCTCGGAGCGGCACCAATACGATGTATATTTGCTCCGTCAGCGGTTGTCATCCAAGATCCCAGAACCCGAACATCAACCTCAAACGATACTGCATTGCAGTCCGCCTTCCCATCCCAGTGTATCTCGGTTTCATAAAGGATTCATTTGGATCTTTTCATACAACCACGAGAAAACAGCAGAGGGCTAGACATGACCAGTTAATGGCCAGGCCGGGACCATCGAGACAGTTGTTTTTAAAATATATAAAAATACAACCAAAAGTTTAATAGAATTTAACAAAACTTACCGGTGTTGCCTAAACTATTTAATACATTATTTTGAATTATGTAAACACAAAACATGAGAAAAATAAACAAAAAGCCAATACAAAATTTAATGTACGAAATTTTGCAAATATTGAGGTTTGACCCATAAGTCAACACCAATCCCGTCATGCGGCAATCTGAAATTCCAATTCCAGTGTGGATAAAGAAAATAGATATATAATGTATAAGGGATTGATACAACCAGCCGATTGACAGAATTTGGTGCTTCCGGCCTCCCGTCTAGGTAAAGGTTGTGCCCCAGATGGTGATCGGAACCGTTTATCCGGCCATCCAGGAACACTCCATATCACCGACACGGGTTTGCGACACACGGCAGCCTCTTACGCCTATTCTATTTGTGTCCCCAGGACACACACTGGGGCAAGTCGATGAGAAAGGCAAATTACAAACCAAATTCTAGAACATATTTTATCACTTTACCTTCCTAGATGTCAACTAGTCTATCTTTATGTACAATATTTCAATACATGGAACTAATATTTCACAATGACATACTGCGCAGAAATTTGTGACAATATCTTTATTTTCTTGACACAGATGTCCATTTTGGTGCTTAGCGTAACATCGAAGTTTCATGATACTTGTTCACTTCTGTTGCCACCGAATGTAGATGTAAAGTTAGCAAAGACCTCGCTAGTTGTAGATGCCGTCTCTAATTAGTTACAAATCACTACTGACTTGTTCATTTTATATGACTATAACTTCAATTAAAATATTATGATTTAACGAACTTATCTCATCTTATAATTTTTGCAGGGTATTTGTGATTCGGGCTTGGATCAAGAAACACCCAACGGTGAGAAGGCAATAGTGTTTCTAGACGTAGATCTTCTCGATCGAGCATTGATCTAGGTCGTTAGTACAAATGATGACAAAATATTCAAGACTGAGCCGCTTACTAAAGTTTGTTTAACTCAAATCTTACAAGTTTCCTATAACTCTAAAGTTGCCACTCAAATAATAAAATCGCAAGTCAAAATTTATGTGCAAAGAAACCCTCCTGAACCAAAAAGTTATTAGGCACAAATATTTACTGTAGCAATATTGTAAAAATCCCATCACAAATTATTTTAATAAAGATAAGTTGGCCGTGATCACGTTGCTAGAGAAAACTGGTTTACTTTAATTTGCACATGTGTTCATGTTATTCAAAGTTTTTACTTTTGTGTTTTGTCATCAGTTTGTGTCCGTCGTGCGTAAACCTTTCACATTTTCCTTCTTCTCTGAAACTACTTAACGAATTGTAACCAACCTTGGTAGGAATCTTGTACGGAAGGACCTCCACAAAAATTCCCCGTTGTTCTAGTTGGATGAACAACATGACCGCCAGATGCCATCTTTCAATTTTATTGGCCAATTTTCAATAAAAAATCTTCTCTGAGACTTAATTATGAAATATTTGGAAATTTCGCAGGATAGATGACAGCAATACTCTCCACAAACGGTGTACCGTCGGTTGATATTAATCTGTTCACTCAACGGCTGCAGCTGTTTAAAGTTTCCATTGACACCATGTGGGAGAGGACTTGTCATTTGCCCAAGAACCATTTGGTAGATTGTAATAAAAATTGGCAATAATATTGTATTGAAGGACCTCTTTCCGCTTTGGTTCTGGATGGATAAACAACATGGCGACAGAGGCCATCTTTGATTTTCACTGAGTAATTTTCAAAAATATTCAATTGATAACAACGATATCATCCACAAACGATCCATTTTTGGTTGAGATTCATCCGCTCAAACGACGGCTGTGGTTGTTCAAATTTTCCGTTGAAACTATGTAGGAAAAAACTTTCTGTCATTTGCGCAAAAAAATAATGGGACGGTTGTAGCCACAGTTGTCAGGAATGATGCATGGAAGGACCTCTAAGAACTTTGTGACTTTGATCCCGGTGGGATGAGCAACTTGGCCGCCAGAGCCCCTTTTGATTGGCTAATTTCTAAAAGCCGTCTCCTCTGAAACTAAATTATGAAATGCTTCGAAACTTTAAAGGATTTATGAAAGCAGTACCTTCTACATAAAATACAGTTTTGGTTGAGATCCATTTGCTCACGCGACGCCTTACGCTGCTTAAAGTTTTCATTTAAACTATATGGGAAATGACCCTTTTTCCCTTGCTTACACGTAGGAATTAATGGGCAGATTGTAACCGATGTTGGCAGGAATCTAATATAAAAGTACAGGTACAAGTGATCCTCATTTTTTGGTCAAAGGTCAAATGTCAATGTTGCTTTGACATTTTGTGTTTCTTCAGACTTTTGGATACAAAAGAGCTTACATTTTCAAATGGGCTATTAGAAGCCAGGTGAGTGAGACAGGCTCAAGCGAGCCTCAAGTTATCAATATAATTATTCTTAATTTGCATTCCCAAGTTTGTAAGTGCATATGTTATTCGACTTAAAAGTTCTTCCAAAAAAAATTCTTGTCCATTCTATATCAATGCTAATAATCATTGAATTATTGTGAAACTTGACAAAAATGCGGAAAAGGTTATTTAAAATAAGACACTTTTGGTGTTTTAGACATTAGAATAATACCAATAATAACTCATGAAATAAACACAAAGGAGTATTTCACTCATAAATAGCCTCTCCTTAGATTGTCTTTCTTTTTGCAGTCATTTTTGACGTTTCTTTTTTTGATCGCTTTTGTTTTTCACATACTTGGAATTAATCACTACCGAGAACCTTTCGTTTATATATTAATAATTGGTATCATAGAAAATGACTTTTATTGGTTTATAGAAATAAATGAACTCTAATATATAGCATACCCCAGTCTAAATAATTGCTATGTTCATATCATTAAATAGTTAAATAAATTAGTAGAATAAAATGTTTTTTCAGTTAAACCTGCTTTAAAGGGCACCTCTAGATAGCAGTCACAGCCTATAAAAGGGCACAGTGAGAAATTCTCATTCATGAACAGAGCATGTAAAATTAACCTCTGTATAAAGGGCACCTGTTCATAAGGGCACTTTTTCCCGGTCCCTTGGGTACCTTTGATAGACAGGTTTGACTGTAATTGTAAATTATTTCTTTATGTTTCAGATTCAGATACAAGCGATATAACAATTGGATTAATTAACGGGGGAATAATGTTCTGCATTGTTTTCATTGTGGTAATCAGCATCATCTGTTGGTGTAATAAAAAAAGCAAAATGCAAGTATTATCTTTATATATTATACTCCATTCCCATTGTATCGCCGGTCCCACTGTATCGCCGTATTACCAGAACGTCAACATGGTGCCATGCACAAACTCAATATTTATTGTGTATAAACAAGAAATTAAAACATATCAAATTTGGTGCATACGATTATCTTTTATGTACTGCATTTTCTAGGAATTCAGATGTCATAAAAACAAATATGAAACCTTTAAGAACAGAAGGACCGTAAAACAGGTCGATATGAATAACCTGTTGCGTGTATATATGCAACCTGATTTTGTATGTACATGTAAATTCCACAAAGCATGTCAATATAAGTTCATAATTCGGGTCACATGAAAATATCACATCCTGAATATGCGGGGGATGCTGAATTATCACGACTCTATGTACTGTAATACATTTTGGGACCAGTTTTCAAAATCGGAAAAAAGATAGAGCGGCTTTATCAGGCCATTCCGGCTGGTTGCACTAAAACCTGAAAGCAGTGGTGTGCACAAAATCTATACATTCCCGCTTTAGTATTTGTCGATATAAAATATTTTTTATTTGATTATTTAAAAAGCTCTAATACGTTATTTGGGGCAATGGCTTAGACACAGACATAGAAACAAAGTACACGTGTTTAAAATCCCATTATAATACACAGTGTTATTGGGCGGGGCTTGATAGTTTATTTGAGGTCGAGTGGTTGAATCTACCAATGAAAATAACCGTTCCATTTCTTATTAATCGCAAACAGTTTGTCATATTATTGTGTCGAACATCCTTTCGCTGTGTATTGCAGCGTGATACCAAAGTCAGTGATACCGAGCTCGAGTCACACCTTAATTTAGCCAATCGCAATTGTGAAATATATATAGCTGACCTAAATCAGCTCGTCTCACCAGTATTTTCTTATTATAGTATATATAGCTAGGAGAGAAGTGTAAAGCTTGAAAGGAACATTTTTTGAAAATTTCTCAAGAACAAGGAAATAAACTGCAGACTTGTAATTTTCGTGGGATTTTCTGCTCTTTTTCAAATTATTGTAAGGTTATCATGCGAGAACTGATACCAAATTGTATGTTTAAGAAATTTGGATTATTTAAAGTGATCACGATTTACTGATAAGTGGTTGACGTTCGTCCATACCAAATACCTTCACTAGATTTTCTCAAGAAATAATTATAGAGACATTTATTTCCCATACAATGATAAAATGAGAACCTATTTTTGAGCACATAAAATAACCACACTTTTTGATGAGCATTTTATGATTGTAAAAGAAAATGCATAAGTTTTATTTAATGAACGTTAGATGTTGGGCTAACATCAAAAAAATAATCAACATTCCAGTGCCATATTTTTTTCACCTTGTGAAAACAATTAACTACGGTGATACAATGAGACCCCAGTATATATGTAGTTCATTTGCTCGTACTGCACAAGGAATATATAGCTTGTTAGATTTTTTGGACTAAAATTATGGCGATGTTATTTCGGTAATTGCAATTCTTAGATATATTTTGAAACTTCGAGATCATACATACAGTATTATCAATTGCAATTAGTTTCAGTGTGTTTTATATTAACCTTTCAAAATTACATTGTTTTTTTCTACATTTACAGTAGGAAGAATTATATCGGCAATATAGAAATAGAACAGGATGATTGCAGAATGGCACTTGAAACAAGTGTTTGAAAAGAGCATTTGCCCTAGAAATTAAATGTATTTTGTAGAAATTAACTATAAATTATACTTACAGTGAATTTGTAAACATCTACACAAAACATTACATATTATAGGATTAAATACGATTTTGTATGAGTTTATCGATGTGTAAACTCGGCCGACTCACTCACAAACTAAATAAAATCTGAAGGCCTTTATGTTGAGCGTGTGAGTGAAAAGGCCGAGTTTACACATCGATAAACTCATACAAAATCGTATTTAATCCTTATAATTCCATTTCAAACATCGCAAGATTGTTCCTAACCAAAATAAAACAAAATAACGTTGCCCTTTTCCGGCAACATTCATCTTTAATCTGGTACTATTTTTGGCAGCTGAGCAATTGAATAAAAAAGACAACAAAGTCATTTACAAATCGGAAAAACAAGGAAACTTACATTTTGATAGATTTTAAGATAATCTGAAGAATACACGCAATGTCCGATGTTTTTCGTTTGATGAATCCAACTTGCGTTGTTTACAAATATGAAGTTGCAATCTTGACTTTGACGTCCGTGTAGCAACTTTTCGTGGAATTTTTGAAAACGCAAGTTTCATCAATTTATAAACCATTTCTCATTAGATTTTAAGTATTATTGTCAGTATCATCCTTAAAATTTATTCTTTTACTGCATTCTTCACATTTAATGTCTCATTTGAAACTTTAAATAATCAAGAAAAAACATGAATATACTTGCCAAATACGGGTTTATCGATGTATAAACTTTTACGATTTTGCCCTTCCGACCAATGAAATTCTTGTATTTTGTAATATGCAAATTAAAATGGAATTATATATAATTTAAACATTTGCCCGATAGGTTTGAAAAACAATTCCTGTATAATAATATTCTTAAGAGATATTTTAAGTTGAAATATGCAAATATATTGTACTTTTGTTTTAAGTTCTGCGTTTTTAAACGGACGTTATCGTGACAAGAGTTTCTTTAGTCTTTGAATTGAATAACAGAAATAAAGTTTGTTTTTTTTTAGTTATTGTCATCTGTAAAAGCTGTCAATTTTTTTCTCATTATACATTTTTGAGAAATCTGAAATTCATACTGAAAAAAATTTAACAAATGAATATAATTTAAGAGAAGGTTTAATATAGCTATATAGGCTGAGAAACAGTTACAACAGTAAAGTGTCGTTAAAAAGGTCGTGTTTGTAAACAGATTACGATAACGACAGAAAACGTAGATCACAATAAAATATGAAACCTTAGATTATCAGATTTAAAGAGAATTCTAATTTTTTATAAAAAAAAACATTGTCGGATACTTTTTTATTTCTCAGATTAACCATATGTATTCAGCGTAAAAAAGGATTTCACCATCATTTCTCAACGGCCAAATCGGATTTCTTTTAAAACTTGATGCTTATTTGAACTGTAATAAGAGCTTTTACGTTGTAAACTTTGGAAATAAAATGATGTTGTGTTTAAAGAAAAATAAATTATCGTCAGCAAAATTGACTCATCTCAAATTCCTCGTTTGTCATAAAATAAACTATGTAAACGAAATAAAAAGATGGTTTCAATTGGTCATTCTACAAAACAATTACATGTAAACCGGTTGGCCAAATTAATCAGTCAATGGATACAATGTCCGCTGGGGCACTGTCCGCCGCACAGGAAGGTCATCAAAAAACATATTTGGCACGGATATTGCAAAAACTTCTACCCATTTGAAAAATTAGGTGCGCGCACGATATCTATTCTTTCGGCATACTCCGGGATTTAAATTTCAAATTCCACGAGAAGTGAAAAATATATCATTCCTGATTTTGTAGATATCATTTAGATGTGCATATTTAATAAATTCGCACATTACATGGGTACGATCCGACGTTGTACACACATATTTCGCAAGGAACACTTTTTTTGTTTTGTTTTGTTCTTTTTTTCTTTTTTGGTGGATTACATGTTCAACAAACTGTCACGTATTATAAGATTCTAGTGGTTGTATTTTTTATCATTAGTATTTGTTTATTGTATAGAATAATGTGTTTCCGATTTTTTATGATTATATATTTTGAAGATTGTTCAAATGTAATACCGGTCATGCAGTAGTGGCCTGTCCATAGCACGACCCATGAAACTATTTTTTTTTACTGTTAAATCATATGCATTGTTGTCTTAAATCCTGTAATTTTCTTTGGTTCAAATTATTTGGTCAAGGCTATTTATATATATATTTTTGTAACCATACCATGTTTTTTTTATACAATTCGAATCAATTTATTCTGATATCGTACGAGCGTTAGCGAGTACTTATCATGAAGAAAGGAATTATCGAGTTTCTGCGTTTCGAATAAGTACGTAAGTAAGAAAGTAATGTCTTTATTTAAAGTAGTGATGCTTTTAAATAAGAACGACCGTTAGCGAGTACTTATCATGAAGAAAGGGATTATCGAGTTTCTGAGTTTCGAGTAAGTACGTAAGTAAGTAAGTAATGTCTTTATTTAAAGTAGTAATGCTTTTAAATAAGATGTAGGTAAAATTTAATTAATGAGATGTTTCTTTTTGTATAACTTCAACAACTACTTAATTCATTTTTTTTTTCAAATTAAAATTCAATTTATAATAAGCTCCACTCACAAAATCTGTAAGGTAATAAATGTGCTGCAGAGCAGTTGAAACTCATTTAAAGAAAGTCATTGTTTTGAATGGTAAGAAAACAATAGGATAATACCTTACTAAGAACATGTTTTACACTCATTCTTCACAATTAAGAAACATAAAATACTGTAATTTCATTGGTCGAGAGTAATTTCCTATATTCTAAAATGAAAATATGGTTTAATTAATCCTGAATAGCTGTTTACGTCAAATAGTTCTTAATTTATTAATGAAACTCATCGTTTTATCACACGTCTAGAAAAGTCACTGAATACTTTTGTCATACACCAAAATGAACACTGTAAATTCAGAAATTATTCCTTGCATTTATTATTGCGATTTTGTCATTTTAGACCAAAATGCGATTTTAAGTTTTGCGATATTCAGAAAAATCCCGCTTTATTCATATAAAAAAATTCCAAAATACGAATTTAAATTATTGCGGTTACAACGTTAACCCTGCCGAATTCATTGCAATAATAAAAACATCGCAATAATTTCCGAATTTACAGTATAGGTTCTAAAATTTAGCTTCTGTCAGTTCCTATTTTAATGTGACTACGTAATTTTTTAAGTATTATTTCATTATCCCGCACTTTCGAAGAAAGTTGGGGGAAAATGCGATTGTCCGTCCGTTCGTCCTTCAGTCACACTTTCTTGTGATATCAACTCCTCCTTCACTTTTTGGTTTAGGAATTTTATTTCTATATTTAATGGTTGTAAACTACCTGTAGTTGCGCAATAAGGTTTTCAAAATTTTCATTTTCAAAACAATGGGCCTACAGGGGGTAAACAAAAATTAAAGTTTGTGACCTTAAGTTGTAATGTCTAAACAGTGTTATCATGCACCATGTGCAGATGCGCAATAGGATTTTATAGTTTTAATATTTCATATTTAGGGACGAATTTGAAGACGTAAGCTTGTGATATAATTTTTTTGTCTCATTTTTAGCTCACCTGTCCTAAAAGGGTATGTGAGCTATTGCCATCACTTTGCGTCCGTCGTCTGTCCGTCGTTCATCGTAAACTTTTTCAAAGATCTTCTCCTCTGAAACCACTGAACCAATTACAGCCATACTTAGTCTGAATGATCCTTTCGGTATCTAGATTAGAGTTTATGTTTTATTTTCTTGTCCGTCGAGAAACATGGCCGCCATGGCTAAAAATAGAACATAAAGGTAAATTGCAGTTTTTGCCTTATATCTCAAAAACCAAAGCAATTAGAGCAAAACTGATCGAAGTAAAAATCTTCAACAGGTCAAGATCTACAAGCCATGAAATTTTCAGATGAATCAGACAACCCTTTGCTTGGTTTTTTCCCCTGAATTGTTAATTTTAAGAAAATTTTACAGTTTTAGGTTGTTATCTTGAATATTATTATAGATAAAGACAAACTGTAAAGAACAAAAATGTTCAGCAAAGTAAGATCTACAAATAAGTCATAATGACCAAATTCGTCAATTGATCCCTTATAGGGTTTTTGCCCTTTAAAGACAATTTTCAAATTTTTTTCATCTTTTTAAACTTTTAAAAATCTTCTCCTCTGAAACTACAGAATCAATTTCAGCCAAACCTAGGCTAATAGATCCTTAGGGTATCTAGTATAAATTTTATGTTTTATTTTCTTCTCCATCGAGAAACATGGCTGCCCTGGCTAAAAATAGAACATAAGTGAAAATGCACTTTTTGGCTCATATCTCAAAAAACTAAGACAAGTAGTAAAAATGTTTATGAGGTCAAGATCTACCTGTCATACAATTTTCAGACGAATCGATTAACCCATTTTTGCAGTTTTAGGTTTATTAGCTTGAATATTATTATAGTTGAAGACAAACTGTATACAGAAAAAATATTCAGCAAAGTAAGATCCACAAATAAGTCAACTTGACCAAAATCATCAATTGACCCCTTATATGAGTTTTTGCCCTTGAAAGATTATTTACAGGTAAACAGAAAATAATGGTCTGACATTGTCACAGATGTTTAGGGCGTTACTTGAAATATATTAAATGGTAGCTGAACAAGAAAAATGGAGCGTCAAGGGTCACGATCATTGAAAAATTCCATAGCAACCGATGAAAAATATCTGGCAATAGATGAAAAAGTCCCTAGCAACCATATATATTTTGGTTAAGGACCTTATAATTTACCTGTTCAAGTCAAAATGGAAGGTCAAGAGTCAATGCCATTGAAAACGTCAATAACAACCGATGAAAAGTCCCTAGCAACCAGATATATTTGGGATAGGACCCTACAATTTACCTGTTTAAGTCAAAATTGAAGGTCAAGAGTCAATGCCATTGAAAAATTCCATAGCAACCGATGAAAAAGTCCTAGCAACCATATTTATTTTGGTTCAGGATTCTATATTTTAGCTGTACAGGTCAATATTAAGGAGAAAATTGCGACGGTATACATTAAATATCAAAAATAATCATTGATTAAAAATCTACTGGTACACAAAAGATAACAGGTGAGCGATTCAGGCTCTTGGGAGTCTTTTGTTCAATGTATGCTTACATTTCTATACAGTATTGTCATACAACAGATACACAGTAATGTTTAAGAGTTCTAATTTTAAATTTGGGGCCAATATGGGTCAAAATTTGAAATTTTTAATTTAAGTCTGTGACCTTTATTTATATATACATTTAGTCTTTATTGTCCCACTCTACATGTACATGCACTAAACCTGGGACTCAGTTGTAACATTAGGCTTGTGATCTAAGCCCTTTTAATTTTTCATTGAGTTTATTGATTCTTAAAAACTTTATCAAGTGAATATATTAATATTATAGTAATAAAGGTTATTTTGAAGGAATTTATCAATGTGTAAACTCGGACGATTCACTCACAAACTAAATAAAGTCCGATGTTTGTGAGTGATAACCCCGAGTTTATACATTGATAAATTCCATAAAAAATAACCTTTATTACTTTATTACTACAATTCAATAGTAATGCAGAATCATGACGTTTTCCATTTAAAATTAAAAATTTCCTCATGCACTTTATTGCATGCGTACGTATGCATATGCACGACGCCATGAAAGGAATTTATCAAGTTATAAACTTTTTACCGGAAGATGCTGTTAACCAATGAAATTACTGCATTTGATGTTTTGAAAACAAGCCATAAATTAAAACATAAATTGTGTCCAAAATTTAAAACAAAAAATATTTCGTAAAATTATAAGAAGAATTTAATATATTTTTTAACATTTAATTCTATGCTTTCTTTGCAATGATATCAGGCAATTAAAGTTTGGAAACAATTTATATTCATATATTAGAAAAAATCACATTAGTATTAGAATAAATTAGAAACTGTGAGGGGTTATTAATATGAACATTTCCAACATTTGTTCGCTCTAACAATCTTTTGATTAGGGTTCGAAAAATTCACACGTATATATTTGCCTCCTGGAACCTCATACATTTAACACGTACATGTTTGCGATTCTCATCTCACCTTTCTAACCAAATGCAAACCACATTCACATCCGTACATACATGACATAAATGTTAGATGTTATTTTATCGTATTTGTAAGTTTTTGCACACTCAATGGAATATTCTTGTGTTTTAAGTTTAAAAGCAATTTGTGGATTATTGTAAATAGTACCTTAATGTACATGATGTAACTTGTAAAGTCTCATTTTCTATTAGCTGGTCTACTCATTCCGTCTTTAGTTTACATGTTATTATTTTATTTGTCCACGTGTATCATGTGAAAAATAAAAGCAAAAAATATTAATTACCGGAAATCAGTACATTAATTATCCATTTTTTTTAAAGTAAGATGTAAATTATTTAGTATAATCGTAATTGATACCGCTATAATGTTTTATTCCTTTATTTTTAAGAAGTACGTACTATGTAGTTAGCTCTTGTTAGCTCTCCTGGCCTATATGTCATGCCACCTTATGTAATCAGTATGCATCAGGTGTACATAAACCTTTTTCTTCTTTTCTTTGAAACTACTTGTAAAGTGTTATTTTCAATTAGCTATTCTACCCATTCTTTCTTTATTTTACATGTTATTATTTTATTTGTCCACGTGTATCATGTGAAAAATAAATGCAAAAATACATCAGTACATTTATTATCAAATACTTTTTTAAGTAAGATGCAAATTATTTAGTATAATCGTAATTGATACCGCTATAATGTTTTATTTTTTTTTTTTTTTCTTTTAAAGAAGTACATGTGTAGTTAGCTCTTGTTAGCTCTCTTGGCCTATATGCCATGCGAAATTATGTAATCAGTATGCATCCGGTAAACCTCTTGATCTTTTCTTTGAAACTACTTGACAGATTGTAACCAAACTATATAAGAATGATTTATGGGAGGACCTTTACAATCGAGATTTACCTGCTCATCCTATGGCTCCAACAACTCAAAGTTTCCATGCAAACCATTTCGGAAATAACTTTCTTTTGATGGACAACATGGCCGCCAGAGGACATTTTAGATTTGAATTGGCCAATTTTGAACACTTTTAAAATCTGATGTTTTAAAACTTTGCAGGAATGATAGAAGCATTACACTCTTCAAATGTGCAATGGAAACGGCATGGATAATGACTTTTGTCATTTGTTTAGGACTTAAGAGGCAGATCGCAAGCTTTATTTCTGGACGGACGGATGATATGGTCGCAGAGACCATCTTTGATTTTTATTGGCCAAACTTCATTATGGAATGTTTTCACATTTTACACGATTGATGACAGAAATATCCACTTTTGATTGAGCTTCATCCGCTCAACCGACGGCTGTGGCTGCTCACAGTTTACATAGAGACCATATTTAAAGGGGCTCTTATGAAACATATATGTTCAGGAACTAATGGCCAGATTATAACCGATGTTAACATTATATGGAAGGAGAGATGCAAATTATCAAGGTCACGTTTTGAATTTTATTAACAGCACTGTGGAAACAAAAGGCTTTATATTTTAAAATAGGCTTATAATACCAGGTGGGCGATAAAGGGCTAATTATGTGGACACATTGGTTATTGAGGTGTTCAAGTTAATTTTCATTTGATTGTTATAAACACGTGTTTTTGTATTGTTATATCATATGTCTTGCTATATATAATTCTTGTAGATATTGGTTACAATAGTGTGTACAAATTTGCATTTATAATGTTCGTTAATACATGTATTGCCATTATACACTTAAAGCTTGACAAACAAATAAATAGACTGTTAACACAGCAATATATTGTTGTCAGTGTAGCCAACACCCTACAAGTAAAAAACAACGACAAAGTACCACGTTCTTGGTACACAACACGATACCAAGACCAAATATCACCAAGCTACAGGATCTACATGATTGTTCTACTAAATAATAGAAAATCATGTTCCAAGGCGATGAGTCTTGAATTAAAAACCTTTTAAAGCGTACTTCTTTATTTGAAATTATACTATAACCCAATTGAATTACAATGCGTGCATCAAAATTATCTCAATATCATTTTGAATTAAAAAAAACATGTTTTAAAGGAACACATTTTATATTTTCAAAAGAACATCAATGTATATACATTTAAAACTTTTTTTGCTCAGTTAAAATCTATCAAATTATCAAACAAAATAATAACATAAAGAAAATTTGACAAAAATATGTGAACTATTAAAAGTGAAATTTAAAATAGGGTGTTAATGTTTAAAATACAACACTGTTTTTGAGTGTTCAACGTATTGTATGCGAAATGTCACGACAATGTGAACAGCTCTAACATCATCTTAGATATTTGAATACTGTAACCGTCAATCAATTCGTGGTGACGACCGTAAAGTCTCCTAATTGATGAATTCAACTTATCCTTGTTAAAACCCTCGTCAAAAAGTTTTTCTGGCACCATTAATCCTCTTTATCGAAAGTCTGTGTAACTCACGCATGGCCTTGAATATCGGATGTGAGGATCATACTGTAATATCCGAGTTAACCTTTGCTCATATTAACTCTGATACTAGACCACTCAACTGGAACAAAACATAAGGGTAGTGGATAATACAGGTATACAGGTTAAATTTTTTCCTGGGCTTGCAAATTATTTTTGAATTAAAAACAATTTTTAAAGGAACACATTTTATATTTTCAAAAGAACATCAATTTATATACATTTAAAACTATGTTTGCTCAGTTAAAATATATCTAAGTATCAAATAAATAATAACATAAAGAAAATTTGACAAAAATATGTGAATTATTAATACATGTAGTGAAATTTAAAATAGAGTGTTAATATTTAAAATAACACACTGTTTTTAAGTGTTCAGCGTATTGTGGTTGTGTTAACAATTAAAAAGGTTTTAGAGGAAAATGATGTGGTATAATTTGGTCTCCTATCTGGCACCTTCAATTCCAAAATTAAAAAGTAATGAAAAAAAACAACTCTCAGCTATCACTAAGGACTCTTCAATCGTTCCATTTTAAGAAACATGTTTTGTAGTCAACAAGAAATAGCGGGAATATGCTATCATATATGGCTAATTGTGAAGACATCAACGATAAACACCAAATTTTACTCATCTTTTGAACCTTTGATTTAAAATTTTGATATGAGCAACGGCGTTGCTCAATAAGATTTCTCACTAAAACGTGTCTTTATATAAGACAGACATCATATTAAAAGCAAGTTTTTAGCTAAGGCTGTTGTTCTTAGTTGTTTGGACCAAATTCTAATGTGAAAACACTCATTTCCTTGATTATCCGACATTAGAAAGTAAAAACAGGTGTAACATAGAACTTTTTTCAATAATTTGTACTTTTTTGTTTTCCTTGGGTGCAATATTTCCACATTTGTTACTTTTTTGGATTAAGATAATGTTGAAGTGTTATTTTGGATATAATTTGTTTTAGATATTTTAAATGGTAAAACATTACGTGATATTTTTAAGGAGGTAAAAAATATTTTTTGGTTGAATTCTAGAAACAGAACTTAAATATTTACAAAGATAATGTTTCATTGATTTCTAACACACAGACCTTTCTATAATTCGTCTGATTATTAAGGTCTTTCCCATTTCTAATGTGAAGACCTTACTGTATTTCTTCTGATTATTAGGTCTCTTTTTGCTTTTGATCTATTAAGGTCTTTCTGCTTTTCGTGGAAAGACCTTTTGCTTTTGTTCTGATTATCTGATTATTATTTGTTTTTCTTCTGCCGGCTGAGATGTGTTTATTGAAAGTACTTTTTTCCCATGATATCGGCTAGTGATTACAATTTCACCATTGACTCGCGTAACCGAACACTTTTCCTTATGGGAGTTATCTCCCCGCCCCTCCTTTTCTTGTCATCTTTATTTCTCTGTAACCGTAAAAGATATCGACCTAAAATTTTTTGCAATGTCTTCAGTTTATCTGTGCGCAACTTTTTTCCATGGACGGAAAGGATCTGATGACATTTCATAGGAGTTATTTCACTTTAAACGTTTAGGATTGATGCGCAACTTTGTTAAATTTGAGTTAAAGTTGTATGACGCCATTTTTTGGGAGTAATTGCCCCTAGAACGTTCAAACTTTAGGTTTTTCATTTATAACTTGACGATGGTACATAATAATGGCATGGGGTTTTCTGCAATGACCTCGGCGACCAATGACATTTAAATAGGTCACAAGGTCAAAGGTCAAGGTAGTGACCCATATTACGTATTTTGCAGTTTTTCACACTTTATAAGATTTTTTCAGATTTTTTAAGCAATTAAAGTTATTGAAAGCATGAAATTCAGGCCCTACTTTTGATGACGTCATTTCTGGGAACGTTGTTACTTCTGTAGACTTTTTTAGACGTTTTGAATATATTAGAATGTTTATTAATGTGACAATGTTACAACCCATGAAAACATCTAGAATTGTCAATTTCTAAGGTCATATTAATGACGTTTTTTATGTTTATAGTACAAAACAGTATAATTCATCAGAAATATTTAGTTAACCAGAAATAAACTATTTTTAGTTATTCAAACCAGCAGTCCATATATTTTTTTAACAATTGTGAAAATACCTATCATATCAAAGCAGAAGTTATATTTGTAATACGGGAAGTGGCATAATACCTCCCTTATTTCAATCAAAAGTGCATAGAGCCATATTTTTTTGCAATCGCTGAAAACTTAGCTATGTTACAAAACCAACAATTACTTTTTAAACCTCAATTTGTTTATCAACATACGTGCAATTGAGGTGGAAATACCTTCAGTTGTTCTCTGAACAAATGGTTTTTAATTATTTTTATTATTATTTTCTTCCTTCAAAAAAAAAATGTTTCGCGATATATCAAAAAGATTTTTCATATGATGTATTGGTCATAAAAACCAAGATCAAAACTTACCCCGCGAAACTGAAACCTTTTTTGTAACTGAGTTATTTGCCCGCAAAGTGCAAATTCTAGAAATCTTGCAACCATATATATTTATGCTCAGAAACATATTATAGACCGGTAGAGGTCAAAACGGAAGTTCAAGGGTCAATGTCATTAAAAAGTCCTTAACAACCGATTGAAAAGTACTTCACAACCATATATATTTATTTAAATAGATATAAAGAAAATGTTTCAATAGAAAAAAGATCAGTTTCAAAAGAACTACATTTTAGTATGAAGGTCAAAAGTCAGAGATCAAAGTCATCGAAAAAGCCCTTAGCAACCGATAGAAAAGTACCTAGCAACAATATATATTTATGCTCAGGACCATATTATAGACCGGTAGACGTCAAAACGGAAGTTCAAGAGTCACTGTCATTGAAAAAGTCCTGAGCAACCGATGGAAAAGTACCTAGCAACCATATATATTTATGTTCCGGAACCTATTTTAGAGCTGTAGAGGTCAAAATTGAACGTCAAGGATCAAGGTCATGGGACAAATCCTTAGAAACCGATGTAAAAGTACCTATGATCCATATATATTTATGCTCAGTGAGCTATTTTAGAGGTCAGAGGTCAAAACCGCTGTCTCGGAAACGGTAAAGATAGCTGATTAAATGTATTGAGAAAAATGTTCATCTTGTCAAGACGCAACTTTGTCGAGTTTCAGTCAAAGCAGTATATCAACTCCTTATAGGGGTTATTGGCCCTTGAATATTTAACAGTACAAGTGAATGGTCAAGACTCATAGACGGTTAGTTGTAGAGATTTGACACTTGCACCAATGTTCATCAGAGATCAAAAACTTCAAAATGACCCAAGGTTAAAGGTAAAGGCAAAACTTGACCTCTGACCTCTGACCTTAAACCTTGTAACCGCTCTGTCTCGTAAAACGTAAAAGATAGCTGATAAAGGGTATCGAGAAAAATGTTTAGAATGTCAAGATATACATTTGGCTCATGGGTTCGAATCTGTACAGCAACAACTTATAAGATTTAGTGCACTTGACACTTTTATATTTATTTTATAGCTCGCAAACTATAATAGATAGGAAGAAAATGTCAATACAAAGAGAAGAGTTTCAAAAGATCTACATTTTGGTACCAAGATCAAAGGTCAGAGATCAAGGTCATCGAAAAAGCCATTAGCAACAGATGGAAAGTACCTAGCAACCACATATATTTATGTTTAGGGGCCTATATTTTAACTGCATTAGTGAAAATGGAATGCCAGGGGTCAAGTTCAATGAAACTGCCCTTAAAAAAGCGCTTAACAACCATATATATATTTATGTTATATATTATATATTATAAAAATGTTAATTTTGCCCTTGACCCTTGTCCGTAGACCTTGTTATCGAAATAACTCAGAAACTGTAAGAGATAGCTGATGAAATATAATAGAGAAACTGAAATATAAAAGAAAATATTTGTCTTGTCAAGACGCATCTTATATTTTTGCGACTCAATTTGACGACTCTTTGTTAGAGTTATCTTCCATTGAATATATAATTGAACACGAAATGGTCAAAACTCATAAACAGTCGTAGATATAGTGATTGAATCAGTTACAAATCATCTCATTCATATGCTTATTTCTAGTAGTGTGAGAAGATTGATTACAAAAGAAAAGAAAAACAATAATAAACACCCTTGTTTAGAAATGTGACATTGTGGACCTCATATTTAACAATAATATCGAAATAAATTTAAGAACAATCATATTGTAACCAGAACATCTTGGTTCGAAGAGTACAATGAACACATTTATAAAAGAAACAAAATTCTTTATTACTGTTGAGTATCATTCGCAAATATTACCTCACTTTGGACTGAGCTAACAATTATAAATATCAAAATTCTAAATTTTGGAACTAATTCATATAATTTTCAATCAAATTACCGTATTGGTTGACTATTGTACCCTCAAAAGGTTCAAAATTATAGATATGAACAAAACATTTTTGTCTTTCAATTCAGGGGTTGTTTTGTACTGGGAGGTAGAAAATTAATTTCATATGATTAAAAGCAATTAATCGTCTCTAATTAGTACAGACTTCGGATTTGCACCCATGGTCATCAGATATCAAAACCAAATGTTTGACATATCAAGACACTAGTTTGTTTTCATTTGGTCAAAACATTTTGACGACTCCTTATCAGAGTAACTTCCCCTTGAACAATTGATGGAACACGTTTTAGGTCAAAAGTCATGAGACTAGTCACTTCCACCAATGACTATCACAGGTCATGATCTTGAAATTGACCTAAAGGTCAAACGTCAAGGTCAAACTTGACACCTGACCTTAAACTTTATTACCGCTCTGTCTCGGACACCGTAAAAGATAGCTGATGAAATATATTGAGAACAATGTTCATCTTGTCAAGACACAACTTTGTCGTGTTTCGATCAACTCAGTATATCGACTCCTTATAGGAGTTATTGTCTTTTGAATATACAACAGAACAAGAAAATGTTCAAAACTCATAAACGGTTAATAGTAGAGACTTGGGACTTGCACCAATAGTCATTAGATATCAAAACCTTCATAATGATCCCAATGTCAAATGTCAAGGTCACATTTGACTTTTCACCTTAAAACTTTGTTATTGCAATATCTCAGAAACTGTAACAGATAGAAAGTAATTTTCAATACAAAAAATAATCAGTTTCAAAAGATATACCTTTTGTACCAAGGTCATTGAAAAGCCCTTAGCAACCGATGGAAAAGTAACCATATATATTTTTATTCAGGGCCCTATTTTACAGCCGTGGAGGTCACAATGGAAAGTCAAAGGTCAAGGCCATTGAAAAAGTCCTTAGCAACCGATGACCTTCTCTCTTCCACAAAGTTTCAATGTCAAGAATTTTATTCATTTCGCCAGATATTGAAACGATATTTCGCATGATGGTCCAGAATGATAAACCGAATTCCAGATTAACCCTGCAAAGTCGAATTCTTTATCGATACAGACTTATCTGCCGGAACTCCGTAAACCTTATTATCACTCTATCACAAAAACCGTATCACATGGTGAAAAATGTTCGACATTTCAAAACACAGGTTTGTTTTTATTTGGTCAAAACATTTTGACGACTCCTTATCAGAGATACTTCCCCCTGAACATTTCACGAGACACTTAATGGGTCTAAACTTGACCCCTGACCTCAAACCTTGTTACCGCTCTGTGTCGGAAACCGTAAAACATAGCTGATGAAATATATTGAGAGAAACGTTCATCTTGTCAGGACGCAACTTTGTCGTGTTTCGGTTATTTCGGTATATCCATTCCTTACAGGAGTTATTGAACTTTGAATATTTTACCGAACACGGAAATGGTTAAAACCCATAAACGGTTCGTCGTAGAGATTTGGGACTTGCACCACTGTTCATCAGAGATCAAAAACTCAAAATTACTACAAGGACAAAGGTCAAGGTCAAACCTGACCTCTGACCTTAAACCTTGATACCGCTCTATCTCATAAACCGTAAAAGATAGTCGATGAAATGACTTGAGAAAAATGTTTTGAATGTCAAGATCTACATTTGTTCAAATCATTACTACGACAATTTATAGGGATTAGTGCCCTTGACACTTATATATTTTATTTTATATCTCGCAAACTATAATAGATAGGAAGAAAATGTAACTTCCAAACATAATCAGTTTTAAAAGATCTAAATTTTGGTACCATGGTCAAAGGTCATACATCAAGGTCATAGAAAAAGTCCTTAGCAACCGACTGAAAAGTACCTAGCAACCATATATAGTTATGTTCAGGACCCCACATTTCAGCTTTACAGATGAAAATTGAGTGTCAAGTGTACAATAAAAAAATTCCCTAGCAACCATATATAATTATATTCAGAGCAACTATACAATCAATATAGAAGGTCAAAAGTCAAGTTCATAGTTAATATCCTTAGAAACCATGCAAACAACACCCTAGAAACCATATATGTAAATACAAACTTGATATAAAAGATCAATCTGACCTGGGAAATACCTTGCAATTAATTGTTCTCTGTACAATTTTCCTTCTAGTTATTTATGCTTTTCACATAAAATAACAAATTTATTTCATCTTATTTTGCATATATATATCTCTGTGTATATATATTATTTTGTCCTTTAGTAAGTAGGAATATTTCAATGAAAGTGTTGCTTTCCTCAGAAAAAAATATATATTATATATTGAATTATTCTGAATCTGAATTTTAAAAAGAAATAATCTCCCATTCAACATCCCTTTTTTATTTTTCTTGTATGTTCAGTCATTAGAAGTATTCGGATTGACGATACATTTTTTTCCAGAATAAAGAAGTTTGATAAAGCAAATATATATTGAAATAGTTCTAAAAACTCCAAAATACAAAAACTTGGTTTATTTGTTCTGTACAGGTAACCTTATTTGTTATGTGTGATATGTTATGTTTTTGATTGACTATACAAATAAAATAAATTGTTGTATTTATTTAGTCAGATAAGTTATCCGATACAAAACAATTCTTCAAAAACAAAACAAAAAAAAAGAAAATCACCTTTATGCTGATTCATAGTGTGTAAATAGTCCTTACTGGTTCTGTGTGTTCGTTAGTACAATATCATCTACAGTGCCTTAAAGTACTTTGACAGGATTGTTTTTTTTGGGGGGGTGGGGTTGAGGGGTAATGGAGGAGAGAAAACATGCATTTTGGGACACCATTATTTCCGATAACAGGCCTGTCTTAATTATTAAGAAGATCCCTGCAAACCTACCTGGATAGAAGGCGCCTGTAAACTTATGATTGATAAGTAACATTTGTAATCAATTGGCAAGTTCGTGACAAATCCTGATGTCCTACTGATGCGTGGTTTTTATAAGCACAGCTGAATATAGCCAGTGTGTATTATAAATGAAATTACTTTGCATTATTATGCATATCCTGTGCTTTATTAAGTCAAAAAATATACTACTTACAATTTATCAAATTAAGAAATTGAGGTATTTGTACTAGTAATTAAAGTTGTCAGAATGTTAAGTAATTGATAATCCTGGCAGGTAATACTTAGTAATGCATTACTATGTAGTCAAATTACTAAGTACTTATAATACTTAAGAATATAAGAAATTGAAAAAAGTTAAATTTATGTAATACATTTCCCTAAACCAAGAAAAAATTTTTACTTGGAATAAGTAATCTGTTTCCAAATATGAGCATCAACTAACTAAACATCATACTAAAAAACAGTAATTAAATTACTTTAAATAGTAATAAATTTACTTGATTTTACTTAAATAGGTAAATGATTGGTTACAAAAATACTAGCTATATCAGCATCAAACCACTAATTTTCTACTTAAAAAAAAGTAATTTGATTACTTGAAAGAAGTAACTCAACTAACTTCATTGTAGTTGAAATAAATCAATTTATTAATAAAAAGTGTAAATTATCTGCTCAAAACAAGGAGGAGTCTGAACGTTGAAAAGTCACACAGTTGTAAACTTTAATGGAACTTGATCAATAAAAGTCACTGTAAAATATTCAATTGTGTTTACTGGACTTTTACTGTCCACATCACCAAATCTATTAGGAATCAGGGAATACCTTCAAATTTATCCCAACATTTCAATTTCGGTTAATGTACTAGTTTCCAATAATAATTTCTGTAAAGAAACACAGTCTTGTAAGTTTAATAACAAACAACATTTAAAATAACTAAGGGGTTGGGGGTGTTGTTTAACAAAAATAATTCAGAAAATAAGACGATAGTATATTAAAATGTATTGTTAAAAAATAGATTCTGTCAGTCAACATTAAAATTCCCATTATGATTTACGAGCAGTAATGCATATTTTGTTTACATATTAAACTTTCCTTTGTAGGTTAATTCAATAGCAATCGATGCACAATGTCTATATATTTCGAATTACTTACTAAACTTTGAATTTAAAAACATCCACAATAATCAATCTCTTCACATTTCAATTTCGGTTGCTGTACTAGTTTCAAAGGATAATTCCTGCTAAGAAAAATAGTCTTGTAAGTTTCATAATTTCATGTATTTGGTATGCTATGCCAGTTTGTTTATTTTTTAAATAAATAAATATTTTAATAATTATGCCGAATTATTAGTAAAAGTTATTAGTATAAACAAAACACAGAAAGAAAAACAAAAACCCACAAAATGTAAAATGTTTGTTACAAAAGGGACGGGGGGGGGGGGGGGGGTCTCTCAAAGCCCCAAAAAATAATATTTCATAGAATAGATCATTAGATCGTCTTAGATCTATATTAAAATGTATTGTTAGAAAATAAATTCAGTCAGTCAAAATTAAATTCACATTAGGATTTACGAGCAGTCATGCATATTTTGTTTGCATGTTACGATCAATGATTTTCCTCCAGAAAACTTTCATTTGTAGGTTAATTCGAAAACAGTCGATGCACATTGTACATATATTTCCAATTACTTACCAAACTCTGAATTAAACATCCAAAAGCATCCAATTATTAAAAAATGCAACAAAGCTTTCAGAGATTTGAAATTGTATCTTCATGATCACGTGACATAACAAGAGACTGAAAACACGGAAACCATGACGGCTATTCATCCCGCGTTTTTAAAAGATGTTTTTTACGCACTATTCTTGTATATAATGCTTTATATCAACTTGATTTTTAAAGAAAAAACATTAATTTACAATCCTGTATTATATTTTTCCGTTGATAAACTGTCCAAACTGATCATAGTTATATATGCGTTGTTAATTAAATATTATAATACTTTATTTATTTAACATCTATTGTATGGATGAACATTCGTGACGTCGGTGTATTTTATAAGCTTATATTAAATAAAAGGATTATTAATTCCTAACCAGTAGATTAAAAATCAAGTTTGTATTTCTTTTTTCTTTGTTTAATACATCTCTAATATAGTAACTTTTTTCTCATATGCATGAGTGTATATATATTATATGTATTCCTTGTGATATTCGTCATATATTATAAAATTAAATTAACATTAGACATGTTAGAATGATAACCTAAAATCGATGATTGAGGGAACAGTGTTACATTTATTGAGACAATGTTGAAGCTCCAACCGACATAATTTAAACTAAACATAAATCGGTTGGTTTTTGGTTGAGTACAGGGTGGGTTTGCTAATTGTATGGTATATAAAATGGTTCACCACTATCTACTGCTGCTTAACCTTTTATTATATTTATTTATATCGATTATTTTTTTGGTATTTTTTTCTTTTATTTTTATTTTTTTCTTTTTTTTATATGTATAAGTGGTCGAATAAAAGCAGCTAATACCTACACAGCCCAATAATGATGTCCCAATTATTCTTTAATGTAGTATTCTATATAATTTAAACATTTCACCGAAAATAAACAAGCAATCAAACAGCAATGAAAATGCAGCTATAGGCCAATGACCTTAGCTTTGGTAGGTACTTATCAGATGTGTCAGGTACTACCGCTTTCTCTCAGTCATTAGCAAGTAGTAAAACAAAGTATATAGCCTAGAATTAGAACACATTAATAAAGGGCATTGCTTATCGCAGCATAATACGACCAGAACTTTGATTCTGTTTTTCTCGGAAAAAATAAAAGATACAAAAAGTATTAACATACTAATGCAGGAAAGCACACATCACGATGAATTAAAAGAACAAAATCCCTATTAAAATCGGATGAATTAAAAGAAAAAATCCCTACCAATCGAATGATAAATAAAAATTAATGTGTCCTGCAAAATGGCTAATTTTTGTCCCTTTTCTCTGTACAACGACAAAAGTAACACAAAAATTCCTAGAATAACTTTTATTACATTTATTATGACGAATGACTTAACAAATCATCCAAATCCGATAAGAAATAAAAAAAAGTTGCTATATTGAAGCTGTGTCCCTTTTTATTCCTTTTGGCCCCTTTTTTTTTCTCTAAAACGTTAAGAGAAAACGAAAAACAAATTTGAATCAGTTTTCCCATTTTCAGCAAGGAACATTTCTCACCACCCTCAAAGTTGAAAAAAATTCTCATAATAGAAATAACAGTTTATTCTCTTTTTTACAACCGTGTAAAACGACCTTTAAAAATAATAAAAATCGGGCAAAAAGTTAAAAATAGACACAAAAATTATTAAAAAACTCTTAATGACCGCCAGAAAAAAAAACGGGAGGGACCAATTTTATGATGGAACATTGTTGTTAAGTTTCGATAAAACAAATTAAAAGAAGCGGACACATAACAGTCTACGAACCACGATGACGACAATCTCATAACACAAACGTCTGCAAATATTTACGGTCATATAAAAACAGTGCATCATATGCCTTAAAGTTGACAACAGTTAATAGTATTTTATTGTTTCCCGTGCAAATACTATGTGTGCTGATAATTAATTAATAGAAATAAGTAATTATAAGATATAAGTAATTAAGAACCAACTTTTAAGTATTATAAATATGCAAAATAAGTAATAAGAATGATTTAGTAATTACTTTAGTAATACCTTTTGAAAATAAGTAAAAACAATCATGGTTAAGTAAAACCAAGTAATAAATTACTTAAGTTTTTACTAAAATATACTTATTTTAAGTAATAACCATTTACTAAGTAAAAGTTTTTAGAGTGTTACATTTAACATTGCCGCCCCAAGCCTCATTTGTGGTTATCAACTATAGCACATTTACAATTATCTCCCTTTACTAATGAAAACTGAGCATGTAGACTTGAAGATGATGACCTTTAGGAAATATAGTACCAGAAACAATTGACAAGTTGAGTATTTTAGTATGACATTAAGCGATACTAATGTTACCTTTAAAACAATATCTCTTCTATAATTGCAGTACCTTAATTGAATAATACAGTCACAGGAACATTTGAAGCAGGGGATACAATGCAGTTAATAAAACCAAGTAAATGACAAAACTAACAACACCCGGATTTAAGGAGATCTTTCTCGTATCCTGACCTGTTATTAACATTTTCAGTTGTCAAGTCGTGTTTTTCCTACTTTTATTACAAGAAGTAAGTATATTATAAACGTTTAACTAGCATTTCACGTTGTGACGGATATATTCTCTGTCTATATTTTAAATACAACAGATAACTCGAAAAAACGTTTTTGCTGTAGTCTTTTTGTTTTGCTGTACATGTTTTCTATATTTTCAAGAATAGTGTGGCTAAAATATGTAGTGACAAAATGAATATTATTAGATAAGACATTTAGAAAACAAGTATTGGAATGATTGAAAAAAGAAAGATTCTTATTTCCTAAGTTCTTTATTGAAAAGGCCGTAGTAATAAAAAGTTGAGTACTTCTATCATCTGTTACCAGTTCCCATCTGATACCCGCAGGTGTGTCGTACCTTTATATATGTTTCACAATGAATGTTGTAGAAACTTAAATTTCACAAATGTAAAGAAAGTTCAATCTAGAAAATTTGTTCTCATGTAATATACGACGTCAAAACAAACGAATATGACGTTGCTGAATATGTTGGGAAAACAAGACAAATGTACCTAAGGAGCAATCAAAAAACGTAATCCATTGGACAAAATAGAAGTTGTTTTCCCAAAAATACTAGCATACAATTGACTGTCAGAGCAAATCTTTATTTGAAATATACAGGAATATTCTGTAGGTTTTTCACCAAGAAATCCATTTCCGAGGTACATGGGACACAAAAACCACTACAACTGTATTCAAAATGGCATTATTTTCAAGCAGTATTACATTACAAAAGTGTAGATTCATAAATATATGTTACAATAATATATTAAGTTACATAAATAGATATAACTATCAGACATTTTAAACATTAGAATTACGTACATGTATTATATTACTGAATGTATACAATGTGTTGAAGGCAAACCAGAATTTTCACAGTACATTCACAGTAATCGAAAGAATAAAACAGTTCCTGTAAGGGCGAATAACTGAACTTTGCACTAGTCCAATTCGAAGCTTTTTTCCGAAGTATAGAAGCGTAGTATCTACATGCGCGCTCTTCACCGATTATGCTCCACATTCATGTAATTCCTATTGACTACCCTGTGGTGTTTGAGATCCTGCCTGATATATTTATTTATATCGGTAACTCTCGCAATTCTACCAGTTCGTCCAATATACATATATCATTTTTATTTGGAAATTGTGTGTGTCTATTCTATTCCGACCTGTGCAATATCGGAAAATATCATTTCTTTCTAAATACACAAATTCCTAAAAAGATAGGGATAATCATAAAGATTTTAACATATGGATATGTCCGCACTGCACAATAGCTTTCTTAATAACTTTGGATAGGCACATAAAATTGTGGAGTGGTTTATGAATTTCGTCTGAAAATACACAGGATGTCCTTTGCTGTTTTTCGAAAGGATTTTATAGAAAAGCTATAAATAAGTACTAATGGTGAGAATAAAAAATGGACACTTTGACCAATAATTTCTACATTTCTTTCATACGTGAACGTATAAGTCGTATAATCCATGGTTGAAACTAAACTTGGTACAGATAAAATCGTCATGGGCGTAATCAGAAAAGTGTAAATAACCGCCATAATTATGTTAGAAAACAGAAAATGTATTTGATTGTCCTGTTCTGCCGAATTGGTATTTTGCCGTCTCCATCTAATCAACATATAATATTTTGCAGCAACAACAGCGTCAAGAATTACCACAACGATAAATATTGAAAAAGCTAAAGCTGTTTTTGCATACGCAATTATTTCGGATACACCATCTACTGATTCCCGTCCTACTAAATAACAAACTTCAACAATTTTATATTTGTTGACCGCAGATTTAAATTTTGTCTTTTCAGTTCTAATGCTAAAAATGTTTATCGATTCAACAAAAACAACAACTATGCTCAGAAACAAAATAATTGGTATCCATATCCGTGCTCGTAAGATTTTTTTCGCCATGATGGGAAAAAAGATGATAAAAAATCTCTCCAATACCATCGTAATAATACATAGAGATTTCAAATGAGGAATAATTTTCACAATGTGCATCATGGTGTAGGACCACAAATCACAAGACATGTGATCAAAATATTCCATTTTGTTATCAATGAAAAATAACTTCAGTAGGATTGGAATGTATATTATGGATGTTGAGATGTCGATTCCTGATATAAAAAGAAGATATATTCGACTTGCTAGTCCTTGCTTCTGTTTGAAACGAACAATGAAAGATACAACGGCAGATAACAAACAAACAAATAAAAGAGGGAATACAAAATACTGATAAGCTAGAAACACATTATCTGGATATATACGATCTATCTTTAGCAGTCTTATCTCAAACAGTTTTACCATTTGTAATGAAGTTTGCTTCAATATGTCCAGATACGTTAAATTTGACATACTATCGGTGTAATATGTTCATAACATTTGTTCACAAATCTATATTGCTTTAGAGGTAGATCTTGAATTTTCTTTTCTCACAAATATAATGTCGGATAAAGCTTGCTGTACTACGTTACAATAACTTATCGGTTTAATGTTTCGAGAACACTATTGAGACATTTAGTATCAAATTATTCTTTTGGAAATAGTACTGCAGTTGTCTTAAACACCTGAATTCCTGGGTATTTGTATTCAAATGAAACTCCTCCCTCTTCAATTTGAATTTAATTTGCACGATTTCCCCTTTTTATGTGAACCATAATGTATAAAAAAACATATAAAAACCATATAATGACCGCTATCGGATAACTCTGTGTTAATTGGAACTATAGAATTCTCGAGGCCTATTATATTCATCATTTGGCATCTTTTCCTTCATTGATATTTATTCAATCTATCAAATAATGACTAATGATTATTGTTCGAAACAAGAACTATAAGTTTCAAGAAAGTGAAACGTTTTATTCACGGACATTTGCGACTGAAGGCAGGTATAAATGGTGATCTAAATTCGTGGTGGCAGCGCAAGTGAAGAGTAGTGAAACATGTTTTCCAAAGGGAGCTTAAAATAATCCAAAAAAATCTAATCAGGCAACGTGATGCTTGGGTCTGGAGTAAAATATCATCAATGAACACACAATATATTAATCAATATATATATTAATGAACACACAATATACTGTGTGTTAATTGATGAATATGATATATACAAACATTGGCAAAGCTTTTGATTTTGGACGTACAAAAGCAATTCGGAGTAATGGACACAAAAATTAATAAAAAACTCTTAATGACCGCCAGAAAAAAAACGGGAGGGACCAATTTTATGATGGAACATTGTTGTTAAGTTTCGATAAAACAAAGGAAAAGAAGCGGACACATAACAGTCTACGAACCACGACGACGACAATCTCATAACACAAACGTCTGCAAATATTTACGGTCATATAAAAACAGTGCATCATATGCCTTAAAGTTGACAACAGTTAATAGTATTTTATTGTTTCCCGTGCAAATACTATGTGTGCTGATAACATGTTATAATTAATAGAAATAAGTAATTACAAGATATAAGTAATTAAGAACCAACTTTTAAGTATTATAAATATGAAAAATACGTAATAAGAATGATTTAGTAATTACTTTAGTAATACCTTTTGAAAATAAGTAAAAACAATCATGGTTAAGTAAAACCAAGTAATAAATTACTTAAGTTTTTACTAAAATATACTTATTTTAAGTAATAATCATTTACTAAGTATCAGATTAGTTCTCGCCGTGATATTGGCTGTAATATCGCCAAATCGGCGTTAAACAATATTTAATCAATCAATCATTTACTAAGTAAAAGTTTTTAGAGTGTTACATTTAACATTGCCGCCCCAAGCCTCATTTGTGGTTATAAACTATAGCACATTTACAATTATCTCCCTTTACTAATGAAAACTGAGCATGTAGACTTGAAGATGATGACCTTAAGGAAATATAGTACCAGAAACAATTGACAAGTTGAGTATTTTAGTATGACATTAAGCGATACTAATGTTACCTTTAAAACAATATCTCTTCTATAATTGCAGTACCTTAATTGAATAATACAGTCACAGGAACATTTGAAGCAGGGGATACAATGCAGTTAATAAAACCAAGTAAATGACAAAACTAACAACATATGTAAATATGAATATAAACATTAGATGCCATAATATATCTTTCATTAAATTGAATTAATTAGCCATGATAATTTTTGTTTCACCCGGATTTAAGGAGATCTTTCTCGTATCCTGACGTGTTATTAACATTTTCAGTTGTCAAGTCGTGTTTGTCCTACTTTTATTACAAGAAGTAAGTAATACTATATTATAAACGTTTAACTAGTATTTCACGTTGTGACGGATATATTCTCTGTCTATATTTTAAATACAACAGATAACTCGAAAAAACGTTTTTGCTGTAGTCTTTTTGTTTTGCTGTACATGTTTTCTTTATTTTCAAGAATAGTGTGGCTAAAATATGTAGTGACAAAATGAATATTATTAGATAAGACACTTAGAAAACAAGTATTGGAATGATTGAAAAAGAAAGATTCTTATTTCCTAAGTGCTTTATTGAAAAGGCCGTAGTAATAAAAAGTACTTCTATCATCTGTTACCAGTTCCCATCTGATACCCGCAGGTGTGTCGTACCTTTATATATGTTTCACAATGAATGTTGTAGAAACTTAAATTTCACAAATGTAAAGAAAGTTCAATCTAGAAAATTTGTTCTCATGTAATATACGACGTCAAACAAACGAATATGACGTTGCTGAATATGTTGGGAAAACAAGACAAATGTACCTAAGGAGCAATCAAAAAACGTAATCCATTGGACAAAATAGAAGTTGTTTTCACCAAAATACTGGCATACAATTGACTGTTAGAGCAAATCTTTATTTGAAATGTACAGGAATATTCTGTAGGTTTTTCACCAAGAAATCCATTTCCGAGGTACATGGGACACAAAAACCACTACAACTGTATTCAAAATGGCATTATTTTCAAGCAGTATTACATTACAAAAGTGTAGATTCATAAATATATGTTACAATAATATATTAAGTTACATAAATAGATATAACTATCAGACATTTTAAACATTAGAATTACGTACATGTATTATATTACTGAATGTATACAATGTGTTGAAGGCAAACCAGAATTTTCACAGTACATTCACAGTAATCGAAAGAATAAAACAGTTCCTGTAAGGGCGGATAAGTGAACTTTGCACTAGTCCAATTCGAAGCTTTTTTCCGAGGTATAGAAGCGTAGTATCTACAACCGCGCTCTTCACCGATTATGCTCTACATTCATGTAATTCTTATTGACTACCCTGTGGTGTTTGAGATCCTGCCTGATATATTTATTTATATCGGTAACTCTCGCAATTCTACCAGTTCGTCCAATATACATATATCATTTTTATTTGGAAATTGTGTGTGTCTATTCTATTCCGACCTGTGCAATATCGGAAAATATCATTTCTTTCTAAATACACAAATTCCTAAAAAGATAGGGATAATCATAAAGATTTTAACATATGGATATGTCCGCACTGCACAAAAGCTTTCTTAATAACTTTGGATAGGCACATAAAATTGTGGAGTGGTTTATGAATTTCGTCTGAAAATACACAGGATGTCCTTTGCTGTTTTTCGAAAGGATTTTATAGAAAAGCTATAAATAAGTACTAATGGTGAGAATAAAAAATGGGCACTTTGACCAATAATTTCTACATTTCTTTCATACGTGAACGTATAAGTCGTATAATCCATGGTTGAAACTAAACTTGGTACAGATAAAATCGTCATGGGCGTAATCAGAAAAGTGTAAATAACCGCCATAATTATGTTAGAAAACAGAAAATGTATTTGATTGTCCTGTTCTGCCGAATTGGTATTTTGCCGTCTCCATCTAATCAACATATAATATTTTGCAGCAACAACAGCGTCAAGAATTACCACAACGATAAATATTGAAAAAGCTAAAGCTGTTTTTGCATACGCAATTATTTCGGATACACCATCTACTGATTCCCGTCCTACTAAATAACAAACTTCAACAATTTTATCTTTGTTGACCGCAGATTTAAATTTTGTCTTTTCAGTTCTAATGCTAAAAATGTTTATCGATTCAACAAAAACAACAACTATGCTCAGAAACAAAATAATTGGTATCCATATCCGTGCTCGTAAGATTTTTTTCGCCATGATGGGAAAAAAGATGATAAAAAATCTCTCCAATACCATCGTAATAATACATAGAGATTTCAAATGAGGAATAATTTTCACAATATGCATCATGGTGTAGGACCACAAATCACAAGACATGTGATCAAAATATTCCATTTTGTTATCAATGAAAAATAACTTCAGTAGGATTGGAATGTATATTATGGATGTTGAGATGTCGATTCCTGATATAAAAAGAAGATATATTCGACTTGCTAGTCCTTGCTTCTGTTTGAAACGAACAATGAAAGATACAACGGCAGATAACAAACAAACAAATAAAAGAGGGAATACAAAATACTGATAAGCTAGAAACACATTATCTGGATATATACGATCTATCTTTAGCAGTCTTATTTCAAACAGTTTTACCATTTGTAATGAGGTTTGCGACTGATTTGTGACTGAAGGCAGGTATAAATGGTGATCTAAATTCGTGGTGGCAGCGTAAGTGAAGAGTAGTGAAACATGTTTTCCAAAGGGAGCTTAAAACAATCCAAAAAAAATCTAATCAGGCAACGTGATGCTTGGGTCTGGAGTAAAATATCATCAATGAACACACAATATATTAATCAATATATATATTAATGAACACACAATATACTGTGTGTTAATTGATGAATATGATATATACAAACATTGGCAAAGCTTTTGATTTTGGACGTACAAAAGCAATTCGGAGTAATGGAAAGATATTAAAAAAAACTAAAATATATCTGATATAACTAGAAAGCTTCGAATTAGTTTGATGGTGCATAATTGATAAAGAAGGGTTAAAATGTATTCATTTAACTTTTAATCTATCTAAGAATCTCAAGTGTGCTAATGAAATATTGTCTGACGGAATCAGAGGTCGAGTCAGGATAGTCTGACTTGGATACCAAACAACCCCATCCACCCTTTATCTATCCTGATCCTCTGGTGTATAAACACCAATCAATTGTACTTCGCAAAAAGATGACCGCTACCTAGAAATGATGAAATTGATTCGGCGGTCCATTATTTAGATAACATGGTCAAATATGCTAATTTTAACTGTTTAACAAGCTAAGCCTATCTTCGCTGCTGGACGAGTACTGTCCATAGGTACAACGATAAAGTCAGAATAAAATTATTTGATAACAACCCAAAATATTACTTGATGTTGTATGTATCTCGTCTTAGACGTTGCATTTAGTCACGATATTACAATAGACACTGGGCCTCGGTGACTACTAATGATCAGTAGCCTGTCAACACTGAGGTTGTGAGTTCGAATCTCAACTGTGGCGGGGTATGTTCGACTCCTGTGTTAAATGACAAGGATTGTCAATTTTCCTACCAAAGGTCGGTGGTTCTCTCTGGTTCTCCGACTTTCTTCAACAATAAAAACTAGCCACCGCGAAATAGTCAAACGGCATAAAACGCAACTAAACAAACAAACTAAAGAAACTAGGATGTGAAAACCCGTTTGAGATATTGTTTTTTATTTTCACTTCAAACTACAAAAAGTCTGAATTAACCAGTTTTTGTCTGAACTGGACTGAAAACTTACTCGACATTCTTAGTTTGGCTAAAACATATTACAAAAGTATCGACCTGTGTCTTAAGTTTCCCAACAGTGTCTTGATTTTACTAGATTTTGTCTTTAAAGTCTTGAGAAACACTTAATCTGCTTCGACAGATTATCAACTGTCTGAATGAGTTTCGATATATTCCTAACTGTCTAATTTGTGTCTTATTTTGTCTCTACACACTTTCAACAGTTTGAACAATCTATAAAAATGATTCGATACATTTTCGACTGACTTATTTATGGAGTACGCTATCTATATCACTATATCATGTGTTGTAGAGCCTTTGCTGTTTACAGAATGAAATTATCACCATATATTTTCTTACATAGACCTAGTACATACAAATCTCAACAATTTTTTAATTCCACCAGTATTGTTGTTTTAGAAAAACTATGTAGATTTATCAAATTAGTACATGTGAAAAAAACACCTCCAGGTTAATTTTATTGTTGCTGTCCAAATTTGCATATGTTTGTTTGCTAACTGTAATAATCGTGTTATCTCTTCTCTATAACTATAAATTTCAGTTCAAAAGCTTTATAGTGTTAATTTCATCACTCCAAACGTTTTACTGTCGTCATCACGAATTGATTGGCCAAATCAAAGTTTCTATCTCGCGTATTAGACTAGATATCTTCCGTTAAAATTCACGTCCTTCTTGAATTGACATCCCGCCAGACTTCACACCCCACCGGACGTAACACCTCACCAGACTTGACACTCCACTGGCAATGTGACGGATGCCGTTAACAGATCAGGACATGCTTCCCATCCGCAGCACCTGATGTCACTCCTGGTTCACACAGCCAGTTCTTTAGTTTTGTCTCTTTGTGTTTTATATTTCTCTAGTTTACTATGTATTATAGTTCTTTTAGGTGTATCTTTTGTAGTTTTAGTTTTCATTGTCAGTCATTTCGTTTGAACTTGCAATGTTGCGGTGTCGTTAACGAGGTAGGACATGCTTAACCTTCCGGAGCACCTGATGTCACTCCCGGTTTTTTATGGGAGTTCACAAATATTGGTGCTTTAGTTTATGTGCTGTTTCATTTAGTTATAATGTATCCTTGTCGCGTTTCTTTGTTCTGTTGTATTCTCCTGACTTTGTCTTTTCCTTAGACTTCGAATTTGTGGACTTTTCCCTCTCTTTTGTCGCTCCATATTCTTTGCCGATATTTTATCACTGATAGAATTAGTTTCAGCTCTTGAAATTCTTCAAATTTCTCATGTGTTCATGTATATATTTCTTGAAAAAATTTTAAAAATATTTTTAAAATCATTTAATGAATATACACTTAATCTCATTTATTTACAAAATGTAGTATTTCAAACAAATATGAGTACATTGGTAATTAAGACATTTAAGTATTGGCAGGTTATTTGAAAGTGTGCTCCAAGTGCAATGAAGTTCTTTCGAATAGACTGAAAACAAAAGTACAGTGAGTCCTTATAATTTAATTCAAACTGTTGTTTTGACGTCTAAAACGTTCGTATCCCTTTCATGGCGTCATAGTATTAAAACCAATTTATTCTATGATATGATAGACGTGTTCCATCCAATATTAAATTATTTGAAAATTATAGACATGTTTTGTATAATAGTATTGAAATTAAATATTCTACATCTTTGTCTACATCTTCGTCTTTTGTGATCTCAAATATTTAGTTTCCTACCTTATAAATTTAAATTAATATAAAGAAACAGAAAAATCGCAAAAAAACAGATGATTTCTTCTTCTATTTTTTCGTAAATTGAATGCATCTGGACTAAATGTTGGTCAAAGTGAATCGATTTGATGGATGGAGGTTATACTGACACTTAATCACAATGCAAGATCAACCACTGAAATGCTGTATTCATTTCTCAACTATCATCTTTTATTCTGTTAGTGGTATGAAGTCTTTAAATTGACAAAATCACAGTTTATTTGTAATATATTTTTCTCCAATTGTGAATTATAACTTCAATGTGACTTGTCTATTTTTCATTAAGTTCATACGGTAACAATAAAATACAGACAGATTAGTTTTCACAAATATCTCAGGAGCTTGATTTACACTATTCATGGTTTGTTATACAAAAGATATTCTTTTAGGTAACTGTTAGGATCTTCCTGTAATATCCGAGTTAACCTTTCCTCAGGTTGACATATATTAGACCACTCAACTGGAAAAAATATAAGTCCAGTGGGTAATACAGGTTAACAATTTTTTACCTGGACTTGAAAATTATCTCAATATCATTTTGAATTAAAAACATGTTTTAAAGGAACACATTTTATATTTTCAAAAGAACATCAATGTATATACATTTAAAACTTTTTTTGCTCAGTTAAAATCTATCTAATTATCAAAACAAATAATAACATAAAGAACATTTGACAAAAACATATGAACTATTAAAAGTGAAATTTAAAATAAGGTGTTAATGTTTAAAATACAACACTGTTTTTAAGTGTTCAGCGTATTGTATACGAAATGTCACCATAATGTGAACAGGTTTAACATCATCTTAGATACTGGAATACTGTAACCGTCAATTAAATCGTGGTGACGACCGTAAAGTTTCCTAAATAATGAAAACAAATTATCCTTGTTAAAACCCTGGTCAAAAAGCTTTTCTGGCAGCAGTATTCCTCTTTGTCGAAAGTCTGTGTAACTCACGCATGCCCTTGAATATCGGATGTGAGGTTCATGCTGTAATATCCGAGTTCACCTTTTGTAATGTTAACTCTGATATTAGACCACTCAACTGGAACAAAACATAAGGCTAGTGGATAATACAGGTTAATTTTTTTCCAGGTCTTGCAAATTATTTTTGAATTAAAAACAATTTTTAAAGGAACACATTTTATATTTTCAAAAGAACATCAATGTATAGACATTTAAAACTTTGTTTGCTCTGTTTGTTTTTAAGTGTTCAGCGTATTGTAGTTGTGCTAACAATTAAAAAGGATTTAGAGGAAAAGGATATGGTATCATTTGGTCTCCTATCTGGCACCTTGAATAACAAAATCATAAAGTAATGAAAAAACAACTCTCAGCTATCACTAAGGACTCTTAAATCCTTCCATTTTAATTGTGAAGGCATCAACGATAAACACCAAATTTTAGTCATCTTTTGAACCTTTGAATCAAAATTTTGATATGAACAACTTCCTTGCCCAATAAAATTTCTCACTCAAACGTGTCTTTATGTAAGACAGACATTATATACATTGTAAAACATGTTTTTAGGTGAGGCTGTTGTTCTTAGTTGTTTGGACCAAATTCTAATGTGAAAACACTCAATACCTTGATTAGCCGACATTAGAAAGTAAAAACAGGTGGAAAATTTTGTACTTTCTTTTCTTTGGGTGCAATTTTTCCACATTTGTTATTTTTTGGATTAAGATAATGTTGAAGTGTTATTTTGGATATAATTTTTTTAGATATTTTAAATGTGAAGACCTTATTGTATTTTTGCTGATTATTAGGTCTTTCCACTTTCCGTGGAAAGTCTTTTTGCTTTTGTTCTAATTAGGTCTTTCCCCTTTTCGTGGAAAGACCTTTTGCTTTTGTGTCTTATTATTATTTTTTCCCTTCTGCCGGCTGAGATGTTTTTTGTAACTTGACATATTGAAAGGATTTTTGGCCCATGATATCGTACAGTGATTACGATTTCACCATTGACCCTGTGTAACCGAACACTTTTCCTTATAGGAGTTATGTCCTCGCCCCCTCCTTTTCTTCTTTATTTCTCTGTAACCGTAAAAGATATCGACCTAAAATCTTTTTCAATGTCTTCAGTTTATCTGTGCGCAACTTTGTTCTATTGGTCGGAAAGGATCTGATGACATTTCACAGGAGTTATTTCCCTTTAAACGACTTTCACTTTTGGTGTATCATACAAATTGTTATTTAGAGTTGAAATATCAACATGAAACTTTGTATTTACTGTCCATGACCCCGAACGAGTAAAATTAGGTCAAGGTCAAAGGTTAAGGTCACTTCTAAATTTTGACTTTTGCTTGTTACCACTTCTCCTTTGAAACGGTAAAAGATAGCTAATAAAATGTAATGGAGAAAATGTCAGACTTGTCTGACATGATTATTCATTGATGTTTTACAAAAATTACCAGTATTTAGCAAAATTCAAACACCATAGAAATACTAAGGGTTCATTCCTTGTATTGCACATGGTAGATCTTAGCTGAAATTTGGCTTCCTATTTCGGTATTTTTGGTTGAGTACTTCTTGTTTAATATAAGTTTGGTTTTTGGTCTTCCAAATGTTTCGATTTTAATGCTGCTGATGAGAGGTAACTCCTTGAAATGCGTCGTATACAGCATAGTATAAATTTACTATATCAAATATTAGTATCTTTGGATTGTTATTTTAAAACTCCTGGGATGATGCCTCTGCTGGTGGACCCTAGGTCCCCGAGGGTATTCGCCAACCCAGTCGTCAGACTTGTCTGACATGATTATTCATTGATGTTTTACAAAAATTACCAGTATTTAGCAAAATTCAAAAATCATAGAAATACTAAGGGTTCATTCCTTGTATTGCACATGGTAGATCTCCTTAGCTGAAATTTGGCTTCCTATTTCGGTATTTTTGGTTGAGTACTTCTTGTTTAATATAAGTTTGGTTTTTGGTCTTCCAAATGTTTCGATTTTAATGCTGCTGATGAGAGGTAACTCCTTGAAATGCGTCGTATACAGCATAGTATAAATTTACTATTATATCAAATATTAGTATCTTTGGATTGTTATTTTAAAACTCCTGGGATGATGCCTCTGCTGGTGGACCCTAGGTCCCCGAGGGTATTCGCCAACCCAGTCGTCAGACTTGTCTGACATGATTAATCATTGATGTTTTACAAAAATTACCAGTATTTAGCAAAATTCAAAAAGCATAGAAATACTAAGGGTTCATTCCTTGTATTGCACATGGTAGATCTCCTTAGCTGAAATTTGGCTTCCTATTTCGGTATTTTTGGTTGAGTACTTCTTGTTTAATATAAGTTTGGTTTTTGGTCTTCCAAATGTTTCGATTTTAATGCTGCTGATGAGAGGTAACTCCTTGAAATGCGTCGTATACAGCATAGTATAAATTTACTATTATATCAAATATTAGTATCTTTGGATTGTTATTTTAAAACTCCTGGGATGATGCCTCTGCTGGTGGACCCTAGGTCCCCGAGGGTATTCGCCAACCCAGTCGTCAGACTTGTCTGACATGATTATTCATTGATGTTTTACAAAAATTACCAGTATTTAGCAAAATTCAAAAATCATAGAAATACTAAGGGTTCATTCCTTGTATTGCACATGGTAGATCTCCTTAGCTGAAATTTGGCTTCCTATTTCGGTACTTTTGGTTGAGTACTTCTTGTTTAATATAAGTTTGGTTTTTGGTCTTCCAAATGTTTCGATTTTAATGCTGCTGATGAGAGGTAACTCCTTGAAATGCGTCGTATACAGCATAGTATAAATTTACTATATCAAATATTAGTATCTTTGGATTGTTATTTTAAGGACCTAGCTTTGTTACATTTGCATATTTTTGTATGACGTCATTTTATAGGCGTAATTTCCCTTAAGACGTTTAAATTTTCGGTTTTATTTCTCAACAATGGTACATGATAAAGGCATGGGGTCTTTTGTCTTCACATCAAGGATTGATAACCTTCAAATTGGCGTCAAGGTCAAAGGTCAAGGTGAAGTTCTTAGATTTGACTTTTCCTTGTTATCGCTTCTCCTCTGAAACGGTAAAAGATGATTAAATGTAATGGAGAAAACGTTAAGGACGTTGACGCCTAGCATTGTTACATTTGCATAAAAGTTGTATGACGTCATTTTATATGTGTAATTTCCCCGAGAACGTTTAAATTTTTGGTTTTTCGTTTATTTCTTTTGTTTTAACATCAAGGATTGATAACCTTCAAATTGGGATCAAGGTCAAAAGTCAAGGTCAAGTTCTATTATTTGACATTTGCTTCTTATCACTTCTCCTCTGAAATGGTTGTAGATAGCCAAGGAAATGTAACTGTGGAAATGTTTAGGAGATTGATGCACAAATTTGTTACATTTGAGTCAAAGTTGTATGACGTCTTCTTTTGGGAATGACTGCCCTTAGAACGTTCAAACTTAAGGTTTTTCGTTTATAACATCGGATCTTCTGCAATGACCTCACCGACCAATGACCTTGAAATACGGTACAAGGTCAAAGGTCAAGGTCATGACCTAGATTACGTATTTTGCATTTTTTTCTCACTTTATAAGGTTTTTTCAGATTTTTAAATCAATTAAAGTTATTGAAAGCGTGAAATTCAGGCACTACTTTTGATGACGTCATTTCTTGAGACGATGTTATTTCTAGAGACGTTTTCAGATGTTTTGAATATATTGGAATGTTAATTAATGTGGCAATGTTACAACCCATGAAAACGTCCAAAATTGTCAATTTCTAAGGCTATACAAGAAATACACATTTTTCTTAGTTATTCAAACTAGCAGTCCATATATTTTTTTACCAATTGTTAAATTATCTATCAGATCAAATCAGAAGTGATATTTGTAATACGGGAAGTAGCATAATACCACTCTTATTTCAATCAAAAGTACATAGAACCATATATTTTTGCAAACCTCGAAACTGAAACCTTTTTTATAACTGAGTTATCTGCCCGCAAAGTGCAATTCTAGAAATCTTGTTATCTGTTAAACTCAGAACCATTAGACTTGTGATGAATCCGAAAGGTGGAAAATTTTCGGTCAATCCTCAGCATGATTCATTACATTTGTACATGTTGGTCGAACCGACTCAAAGTGTCGTTACAGAGTTGTCTTACCTTTTTGAAAAAACACTTTCGGCAAAACATTTTTCTCGGAAACTGTAACTCATAGAGACATGGGACTTTCATCATTGGACTACATAACGAGTTGAAAAATGTCAAGGTCAAATTTTATCGTTGATCCTGACCTTTGACCTTAGACCGTGTTAGTGAATAACACAGAAACCATAAGAAATACCTGACGAAATGTATGAGGAAAAATGTTTATCTTGTCTAGATCTAAATTTGTCTCATTGGATCTGAAGTTTACGATGTCTTCTTATAGGAGTTACTGCCCTTGACGCATGTTTGTTTTATACTATGTTTCTAAAACCATTATAGATATGAAGAAAATGTTATTACAAAAAAAGATCAATTTTAAAAGATCTACATTTTAGTACCAAGGTAAAAAGTCAGAGATCAAGGTTATCGAAAAAGCCGTTAGCAACCGATGGAAAAGTACCTAACAACCATATATATTTATTTAAATAGATATAAAGAAAATGTCAATAGAAATAAGATCAGTTTCAAAAGATCTACATTTTAGTATGAAGGTCAAAATTCAGAGATCAAAGTCATTGAAAAAGCCCTTAGCAACCGTTGGAAAAGTACCTTGCAGGCATATATATTTATGCCCAGAACCATATTATAGACCGGTAGAGGTCAAAATCGAACGTCAAGGATCAAGGTCGTCGAAAAAGTCCTTAACAACCGATGTAAAAGTACCTAGGAACCATATATATTTATCCTCAGGGACCTATTTTAGAGGTCAAAATCGAAGATCAATGGTCAAGTTCATTGTGACAGAGTCATATATTTTGACTACACAAGTCAAAATAGAATGTCAACGGTCATGCTTAATAGCCTTAATAGCAATTCGACACGGGAAAGACCTTGCAATTGTTCTGTGAAGAATTGTCTTTCTAGTTCTTCTTTTCTTTGATGTCCAGAATTTTTTTCATTTTGCGACATATCAAAATGATATTTTTTAGGATGGTTCAGAATGACAAATTGCATTCTAGACTGACCGTGCACGAACGCCGTAAACCTTCTTACCGCTCTATCACGGAAACCGTAACAGATAGAGGCACACCGAAAGGTGGAAAATGTTCGACATCTCAAGACACAAGTTTGTTCTTATTTAGTCGAAACATTTTGACTACTTATTAACGTTGCTTTCCCTTGAACAATTAACCTAACACCTTAAGGTTCAAAAGTCATAAATGGTAGTCGCAGAGATTTGGGTCATCCACCAATGACACCTGACCTTGAACTTTGTAACCGCTGTCCCGGAAACGGTAAAGATAGCTGATTAAATGTATTGAGAAAAATGTTCATCTTGTCAAGACGCAACTTTGTCGAGTTTCAGTCAAAGCAGTATATCAACTCTTTATAGGGGTTATTGGGCCTTGAATATTTAATAGAACACGGAAATGGCTAAAACTCATAAACAGTTCGTCGTAGAGATTTGGGACTTGCACCACTGAGGTCAGAGGTCAAAAACTCAAAATGACTACAGGGGCAAAGATCAAGGTCAAACCTGACCTCTGACCTTAAACCTTGATACCGCTCTATCTCATAAAACGTAAAAGATAGTTGATGAAATGAATTGAGAAAAATGTTTAGAATGTAAAGATCTACATTTTTTCATGGTTTCAAATCATTACTACGACAATTTATAGAGGTTAGTGCCCTTGAAACTTTTATATTTTATTTTATATCTCGCAAACTATAACAGATAGGAAGAAAATGTAACTACCAAAAATAATAGTTTTAAAAGATCTAAATTTTGGTACCAAGGTCAAAGGTCAAACATCAAGGTCATAGAAAAAGTCCTTAGCAGCCGACTGAAAAGTACCTAGCAACCATATATATATTTATCTTCAGGACGCTATATTATAGCTGTTCAAGTTAAAATGGAAGGTTCAAAGCAAGGTCATCGATACAGTACCTAGCAACCATATATATTTATGTTCAGGACCCCATATTTCAGCTTTACAGATGAAAATTGAGTGTCAAGAGTCCTATAAAAAATTCCCTAGCAACCATATATAATTATATTCAGAGCAACTATACAATCAATATAGAAGGTCAAGAGGTAAGGTCATGGTTAATATACTTAGCAACCATGCAAACAACACCCTATAAACCATATATATAAATACAAACTTGAGATAAAAGGTCAATTTGACCCGGGAAATACCTTACAATTGTTCTCTATACAATTGTCCTTCTAGTTATTTATGCTTTTCACATAAAATTAACAAATTTATTTTATCTTATTTTGCATATATATATCTGTGTGTATATATATTATGTTGTCTTTCAGTAAGTAGGAATATTTCAATGAAAGTGTTGCTTTCCTCAGAAACATAATAATAAAGCAGACATGTATTGAAATATTCTGAATCTGTATTTTAAAAAGAAATAATCTCCCATTCAAAATCCTTTTTTTAATTGTTCTTGTATGATCAGTCAGTAGAAATATTCGGATTGTCGATACATTTTTTTCCAGAATAAAGAAGTTTGATAAAGCTTGGTGTATTTGTTCTGTACAAATATCCTTATTAGTTATGTGTGATATGTTATGTTTTCGATTGACTATACAAATAAAATAAATTATTGTATTTATTTGGTCAGATAAGTTATCCGGAACAAAAAAATTCTTCACATGAACAAATTTATGATTATATTCCACACATATTTTGCACTGCATCATTTGCAATTCGTCTAGATGTTATTACTTTTTTGGTGAGATCAATAAATGGAAGCAAAACCAAAAGACATAAAAGAATACCACATTTGTGGTGATTCATTGTGTGTAAATAGTCCTTACTGGTTCTGTGTGGTCGTTAGTATAATATCATCTACAGTGCTTTAAAGTACTTTGACAGGATTTTTTCTGGGGGGAGGGGGTGGAGAGATAATTGAGGAGAGATAAAATGCATTGGGACACGATTATTTCCGCTATCGAGCTTGTCTTAACTATTAAGGAGATCCCCACAAACCTACCTGGATAGAAAGCGCCTGTAAAGGATTGATCAGTAACATTTGAAATCAATTGGCAAGATAGTGACAAATCCTGATGTCCTACTTATTCCTGGTTTTTATAAGCACAGCTGAACATAGCAAGTTTGTATTATAAATGAAAAATTACTTTCCATTATAATGCATATCTTGTGCTTTCTTCAATCTAAAAAATACTACTTACAATCTATAAAATTAAGAAATTGACTACTTGTTTTAAATATTTGTACTAGTAATTAAAGTTGTCAGAATCTTAAGTTATTGATAATCCTGACAGGTAATACTTAGTAATGGATTACTATGTAGTCAAATTACTAAGTACTTATAATACTTAAGAATATAAGAAATTGAAAAAAGTGAATTTTCAGTAATACATTTATCTAAATCAAGAAAACAATTTTACTTGGAATTAGTAATCTGTTTACAGATATGAGCACCAACTAAGTAAACATCCACAATCATTAATCTCTTCACATTTCAATTCCCGTTGCTGTACTAGTTTCCGAGGATGATTCCTGCAAAGAAGAATAGTATTGTAGGTTTCATAATTTCATGTATTTGGTATGCTATGCCAGTTTTTTTTTAAATAAATAAATTTTGTAATAATTATGCCGAATTTTTAGTAAAAGTTATCAGTATAAACAAAACACAGAGAGAAAAACAAAAACACACAAAATGTAAAATGTTTGTTACAAGGGGGGGATCTCAAAAAATTAATATTTCATAGAATAGATCACAAGATCGTCTTAGATCTATATTTAAAGGTGTTGTTAGAAAATAAATTCAGTCAGTCAAATTAAATTCACATTAGTATTTACGAGCAGTCATGCATAATTTGTTTACATGTTACGATCGATCATTTTGCTCTAGAAAACTTTCATTTGTAGGTTAATTCAAAAACAGTCGATTTACATTGTACATATATTTCCAATTACTTACCAAACTCTGAATTAAACATACAAAAGCATCCAATTATTAAAAAATGCAACTGGAACTGCGTTTCGAAATCTTTTCGAAATTTGAAAATTTATCTTCATGATCACATGACATAACTAGAGACTGAAAACACGGAAACCATGATGGCTATTTATTAATCTGTTTTTAAAAGATATTTTTAACGCACTATTCTTGTATATAATGCTCTATATCAATTTGATTTTTAAAGAAAAAACATTAATTTACAATCCTGTACTATATTTTTCAGTTGATAAACTGTCCAAACTGATCGTAGTTATATATGCGTTATTAATTAACTATTATAATACTTTATTTATTTAACATCTATTTTATGGGTGAACATTCATGACGTCGGTGTATTTTATAAGCTTATATTAAATAAAATGATTATAAATTCATAATCAGTAGATTATAAATCAAGTTTTTATTTCTTTTTTCTTTGTTTAATACATCTGTAGTATAATAACATTTTTTCTCATATGCATGAATATATTTATATTATATGTATTCCTTGTGATATTGGTCATATACTATAGCATTAAATTAACATTAGACATGTAAGAATGACAACCTAAAATCGATGATTGAGGGAACAGTGTTACTTTTATTAAAACAATGTTGAAGCTCCAACCGACATAATTTAAACTAAACATAAATCGGTTGGTTTTTGGTTGAGTACAGGGTGGGTTCGCTAATTGTCTTTTAAATAAAATGGTTCACCACTATCTACTGCTGCTTAACCTTATAATATATTTATTTATATCTATTTTTTCATAATTAAAATATGTATTAGTCGTCAAAATACAGCAAATACCTACACAGCCCAATAATGATGTCTCAATTATTCATTAATGTAGTATTCTATATAAGTTAAACATTTCACCAAATATAAACAAGCAATCATACAGCAATGAAAATGCAGCTGTAGGCCAATGGCCATAGCTTTGGTAGGTACTTATTAGATGTGTCAGGTACTACCGATTTCTCTTAGACATAAACAAGTCGTAAAACAAAGTACATAACCTAGAATTAGAACACATTAATAAAGAGCTTTGCTTATCGCAGCATAATACGACCACAACTTGAAAATGGCTAATTTTTGTCACTATTCTCTGCAAAACGACAAAACTAACACAAAAATTCCTAGAATAACTTTTATTACATTTATTATGACGAACCACTTAAAAAATCATCAAAATCCCGTAAGAAATAAAAAAAGTTGCTATAATTAAGTTGTGTCCCTTTTTATTCTTTTTGGCCCTTTATCTCTAAAACGGTAAGAGAAAACGAAAAACGAATCTGAAGCAGTTTTTCCATTTCATCAACGACCATTTCTCACCACCCTAAAAGATAAAAAAAAATTACTCATAATAGAAATAACAGTTTATTCCCTTTTACAACCTGTAAAACGACTATTAAAAAATCATAAAAATCGGGCAAAAATTTAAAAATAGACACAAAAAAAGACCTGTATTTTTTATGGTGGAACATTGTGGTAAAATATCGATAAAACAAAGGAAAAGAAGCGGACACATAACAGTCTACGAACCACGACGACGACAATCTCATAACACAAAACTTCTGCAAATATTTGCGGTCATATAAAAACAGTGCATCATATGCCTTAAAGTTGACAACAGTTAGTAGTATTTTGTTGCTTTCCCGTGCAAATACTATGTGTGCTGATAACATGTTATAATTAATAGAAATAAGTAATTACAAGATATAAGTAATTTAAGTATTATAAATATGAAAAATAAGTAATAAGAGTGATTTAGTAATTAATTTATTAATACCTTTTGAAAATAAGTAAAAGTAATCATGGTTAAGTAAAACCAAGTAATAAATTACTTAAGTTTTTTTTCTAAAATATACTTATTTTAAGTAATAATCATTTACTAAGTAAAAGTTTTTAGAGTGTTACATTTAACAATGCCGCCCCAAACCTCATTTGTGGTTATCAACTATAGCACATTTACAATTATCTCCCTTTACTACAGAAAACTGAACATGTAGACTTGCAGATGAGCTAATGGAAATATAGTATCAGAAACAAATGACAAGTTGAGTATTTTAGTATGACATTTAGTGATAATAAATGTTACCTTGAAAACAATATCTTTTCTATAATTGCAGTACTTTAATTGAATAATACAGTCACGGGAACATTTGAAGCAGGAGATGCAGTTCATAAAACCAAGTAAATGGCAAAACTAACAAGAGATGTCAATATAATATAAACATTAGATGCCATAATGTATATTTCATTAAATTGAATTAATTTGCCATGATAATTTTTTTTCACCCGGGTTTAAGGAGATCTTTCTCGTATCCTGACGTGTTATTAACATTTTTTGTTGTCAAGTCGTGTTTTCTTACTTTAATTACACGTATTCAGTAGACTATAAACGATGTGACAGAAATAGTCCCTGTCTTGATATTCTACATGCAACAGATAACTCGCATATAACGTTTTTGATATAGTCTTTTTGTTAAAATTACGAATTTAAATACGATTGTTGAGTATTTTGTTTAATTATCTTCTATTACAAGTGTATTTATTTCACAAGCTGCTTAATGTTGTTTTTATAAATTGTATTATAACTATCAACACCATTTAGAAAAATACCCTGATTCAAGAAAAGCACTTTTTATGAACTTCTTACTAAAAATCCACACAACCTCTGGAGTTACTTAACGTCTTTTCAAACAGAGAGCTACATATATGAAATGTTATGTAATTTAGTAAAGTTCTCTTTCTTCCAACGATTTAATGATTCAAATTTATACTGCCTTTTCATGAATACTGAAGGTTTTTTATTGAACTCCATGACGAGATTTTATTAAGCCCTTTATGTGAGTGTTATTTCTATTTCTGTTAATCAAATGACAATATTCGCCCAGCAGCTAATGAAAGCGTTAGCTAGAATTACAGTAAAAATGAGTACATTTGACCTTGCTTTCTAAATTATGCACAATAGACTTTTCTGGTCAGTGGTCGCCTATTTAGTAATTATAATGTTTCAAAACTAATAATCATTGTTATTTTTCATATGGATTTCATTTTACGATCAAAGACACAAAAAGATATCTATAAACTGAAAACAGCATGAAAAAAATTATTCTAGTTAAAAAATATACCCAAAAATGCTCTATGGTACCAAATACGTACATCATTTGTAACTATCATGAGGGTTCTTAAGGATGAATTATTGTTTACCGTCCAGTGGCAACCATTAGATGAATATCAGGACGAGTTATTAAGGGAGGTAGCTACATTATTTTGTGAATTTATTAGCTCCCATTTTTGAGTTGTGAAAAATTAAAAGACATCATTCTCCTGGATTGGACCAAAGATTTCATTGCAATTGAACAATTGATTACGTAACCTAGGAACTTTTAATATCAAACTAAAGAGAGACACTGTATAATTATCTGTTAATTAAATTATTATCTACAAACAACGGCCTATGGCAAATAGTTATTACATCTGTTGTTGTATTTTTCACTTAAATGATTTCGTAAACCTAATACGACTTTTTCGAGATCGATCGCTCTTTGCGACGGAGGTAGAGAATGACGTATGATGTGACGTTTTGTTAGGCATAGAAACAATAACAATATAGCCGCTTCGGTATATTTTTCTACAAAAACTGTACCAGAGTTGCGACAATTTCTGTCCCAGAAGGGTATATCATGCACAAAGCGCAATTTTCTTTCCTAACAAAACACTATATTCACGTGATCAACATAATAATTTCTGCCCGGTATGCGGTAATTCCGGACTTAGTCGGAAATCAAGTATTCATGGGAGGAGTATTTCCAATCACATATACGTTGTTAGAAAGTACAAACAAAAAACTGATCACATGTACTTAACATACTTAGTTTTATTAAACATAAATCAACCACATAAAAACCGAAGAAGTTTTTTATTGTAATGTTTATGGAATAAATATTTTTTTCGTGACAATGGGTTTTTTCACTCGGGTTTAAAGAGATTGTTCTCGTATCCTGACGTGTTATTAACATTTTTAGTTGTCAAGTCGTGTTTTCTTACTTTTTTTACACGTAGTCAGTAGACTATAAACGATGTGACCGAAATAGTCCCTGTCTTGATATTCTACATGGAACAGATAACTCGCATATAACGTTTTTGATGTAGTCTATTTGTTAAAATTACTAATTTAAATACAATTGTTGAGTATTTTGTTCAATTATCTCACATCAATCAAAGCGATCTCGAATTCAAATTTCACATGCATGATTATTTAGTTTTTCTAAGAGTAAGTCCATAGGGTTCAGCTATCTAGGTTTTACTAAAAGCCGAAAGAACCAAAGAATAAACATTAAAAATATTCCTAGTTGAAAACATGATTTTAACTGTGCATTCAATCCATTCAAATAGGCTTGTCTTGAAGTTACGGTTTTTTAACGGTACCAGTGTGTGATGTGTGAATTGCACACCCTGTACGTTTTGCACGGATTTGCTTTCGAAATATCGATTTTAACAAGTGAAAATAGAAAAGTTCTATTACAAGCTACTTAATATTTTTTTAGATATTGTGTACTAACTCTCAACACCCTTTAGATAAAAATCCTGATTCAAGAAAAGCCCTTATCATGAAGGGGTTTTACACTCTAGTTTATATTATAATATCGTGAATAAATATAAAATTCTGACCGAAAATCCACAGAACCTCGGACGTTACTTAATGTTTTTTTTCATACTGAGAGCTGCATACACGAAATATTATGTAATTCTATAAAAGTTCTCGTTCTCCCAATGATTGAAGGATTCAAATTTATACATGCTATTCATTAATACTGCAGTTTTCTATTGAATCCCATGACGACATTTTATTAATTCATTTATTGGAGTGTTATTTCTGTTTCTGTTAATCTAGCGACGGTATTCGACAAACACCCATGCAAGCCTCAGCTAGTTTTACACTTAAACTGAGCACATTTTGACCCCGCTTTCTATATTATGACGAATATCGCTGTCATCTGTTTATACTTGTCAAAGTACTCTTGAGATGGTAAACTACTTGGTTTTTAAAACGAATGATAAAGACGTCAATGCAACAGTAAGAAATAGTCAATTTCATTACGGACAAAGGCTTTAATTTTACTTTGCAACGGCTTTTGATCATAGATATGTATTATTTTCGCCTTCTAATTATGGTTTGCCTGACAAGATCGGTTACGATCAGATAACTAATATGCCCAAACTTAATTTATTATTATAATTTCCATGCTGTAGATTATCTATTCTAGTTTACAAAATAACTTTGCCAATTTGTAGCTCAAAAAGAGGGGATTTTCGGAATGAACGGCACCATTACTGGCAATTTGCATTACGCTTTTGGAGAAACGTCCAGCATAGGTAGAAAACAAACGAATATTTTATCAACCATAATATTTCTAACATAGATTTATTATACCACAACCATCTATTATTTTCTGGGTTTTTGTTGTTCAAGATACCCAAGGCAGGAACAATCGCATTCAATTTTGCAAATCAGATAAATCTTTTATTCTTTCGATATGTATAGTTCTTTTAAACTTTTTATTATATTTTTCCCCAAATATATTATTTTATTCTGCAACTGGCCAATTTCTATCTACATAAAGGGTGTCTTATATCTTTTTCCATGGTCTGTTAGCATAATATCAATTCCTAGTACCCTTGTCTTTGTTTTCAATGAAAGTATTTATTGTGTTCTGGTTCATAGTGATTATGACATCATATTTCAACTGAATTCTGGGATAAAAATCATCTTCTTAAAACGGGCTAGAAATGTGCTATTTGTATTACTTTCTTCGCATAAAAAATAACAATTTATCGTTGACTGTATATAACTTTTTATGTCACGTTACAATACAAAACCTTGTGATTTTACTTATAACGTCGTGAAATGCGACGGTTTTGCATGTTTTGACGTTGAAATTAAGGAAATTAAATGTTTTCCACCGATTGTTGACATATTTTGTGTTGCTAGATAAAGAAAATAAATGTATGTGTACTTTGTCTCTTTATACAAAATGTATTCGAAATCGGGACGAAACGAGTGAGAAAAGCTCTTGCCGTGTTTCAGCCTTGTCCGAATAAATTTTATATTCCGAGACAATGTACACATTCTATATTTATTTGAATTCTCCTCCGAAATAGTAAACCTGATAATCTCGTATTTCTTCCTCTTTCTAAGGCTCATAAAATAAAAAGGTACATATATTGTATGCTATATTAATTTCATGAGATACCTAATCCTGAATCATTTTATTCTACCTTTTTTATGTCAAATATTGGAGCCTGTTTTGTCTTAAATTCTCATTTTTCATTTGTTGAGTATAAATAATACTCACCATCAAAGAAACAAAAAAGATCTCTATAATCTGAAAACCGCATTAAAAAAATTATTCTACTTAAAAAAATGTTTAAAAAAGTTCTATGGTATCAAATATGTACATGTTTTGTAACTATCATGAGCGTTATTAAGGAAAGTAACTGCATTCTGTTGTGAATTTATTAGCTCCCCTTTTTGAGTTGTGAAACATTAAAAGACAATATTCTTCTGGATTTGACCAAACATTTCATTGCAATTGAACAATTGACTATGTACCGTAACCCAGGAACCTTAAATATCATACTATAGAGAGACACTTATGAATATCTTTTCATTTAAATGACTCTACAAACAAGTGCCTATTCCAAATTGTAATTAAATCAGCTGTTGTATTCTTCACTTACTAGATTTCATAATTCTTATTCATGAGAGGAGTATTTGTAATCACATATACATTGTTAGAAAGTGCAACCAAAAAAGTATACAATAAGTTGAACTGATCATATTTCATTAAAAAGATTAACTCATAATTAGTACTTATTATGTTGAGTTTTATTAAACATAAATCAACCACAAAAAAATCCAAGAAGTTTTTTATTGTCACGTTTATGGAAAATATATCATTTGTTTGTGACAATGGATTTTTTCACTCAGGTTTAAAGAGATTTTTCTCGTACCCTGACCTTTTATTAACATTTTTAATTCTCAAGTCGTGTTTTCCTACTTTTATTACAAGTGGTCAGTAGACGATGAACGATGTTACGGTAAATGACAAGCAGCTATGAAAGCCTTAGCTAGTTTTACCGTTTCAATGAGTACATTTTGACCCGCTTCCTAAATTATGCACAATGTAAATTTCTGGTTACCGCCCCCCTTTTTGGTAATAATAACCATTGTTATTTTTCATATGGATTTCATTTCAATTTTTAAGAAGCTACCTATAAAAAATATTCTCCGATTAATTTATTCTTCTTTTTTTCACTCATCATCTCTGAGGTGTCCTGTTTGAATTATATCAGTATCATAATTACTTTTTGATAATATAAGAGATATAACCCCAGTCTAAAAGACCCCCATGAAGGAAAAATAATAATTGGTACTCCAAAACACGAAACTGGGGACAGAATTTTTACTTTTCACAATATTTGTGACATTTTGCAGGATTTTTATCACAAACATTCAATTCGTGATAAGCATGCAGTAATCTGGGCATTTTTACTGTAAAACCTCCAAAAATGAGGGGAAAGGAACAAATGTAGGTGTACAATGGCATTTCGAGAGGGGACAAACTAACTATTTAACTGAATATGCACGGATAACCTATCCATATAATTAATTCCTTTTTTCACATAGAAACACGGAGGTATCTTCTGTTACATATTTCTCAACCATGGACAATCGATGGTCTTTTAAGTGAGTAATTTACTCCCCCTTCCCCGGTAAGAATATTAAGTTTTTTCCATATGAAAACACACAGTGCGGTTAAATTTTAATTTTTAGTATTTTGTTTTTGTTTTTTTGGGGTATAAATTGTGATAGCATATTTTTTATGAATAATGACCACTTTATATGCCTATCAGTGAGATAATTCAACATTTGGCACTACAACAACCCCCAAATTTGAATCAATATTTACATATTTCACCACAAACCTTTATGTAGAGAGATTACTATTTATTGCAATAATACACATTATATTGTGACATGTGTGAAAGAAACATGTTTTAGTAAATATTATCAAAACATTGGAGGAATTCGATGTTCATGTATATTTTGAAAGTGGGGAGGGTGTGAGGGTTTTTTGGTGACATCTTTTAATACAAGTTCGTCACACGTAATTTTAGCAGACTCAATATTCGTTCGTATATCATTTTTTACATACTTCAAATTTGTTTCTTTTCGCATACAGAAAAGGGAAACTATTTCAACCCTCCCAAATCAAAACAAAAACCACTTATAGTGCCAGGTAGAGTTAATTATATTGTGATTTCATCTTTAGAGCATATGTATTATTAAAGTTATCTTGTAGTGGTTTAAATTGTTATGTTACATGTATTACATAAGGCGAAACTTCATTTAATGGCACTTTTAAAGTTTAATAAGTGTATTTTTAAAAGTTCAATAATTTTCTACTTCTTTTTCTTTTGGTGCAATTTTCCTCATTTGTTACTTTTGTGGATTACGAAAATGTTCGAGTGTTTATTTAGGATATAAAATTTTAGAGATATTTTAGAAGGTATTTTTTTTTTATTATTGAATATACATGATGCATGTAGCATTGTCTGGATAATGTTTCCATTTATTATTTGGAACTATAGGAGTTTTCTGTACCAAATGCCCAATTTTGGACGGACAGAATGAAGGGGGTAAAACAATATGACTCCGGACAAAATGTTCGATGGGCATGAATTAGGGTTCAAGGGCAATATCTGATATAAGTAATTGCCTGGCGATTCAATGATCCTGATCTTGACGTACTGGTCCTTTTAAACTTTACTTTTCTCTGTAATTATCTAATGTAAAAGTAATTTTCTCTGGAAACAGCAAAAAATAATTAAATTGCCAATTCAGAGAAAATGTATGAATTTATTAATGTTTTTACCTAAAAATAATCAAGCTGCGATTTCATACATATTAATATAAAACTTTCATTAATTAGAAATTTGGCAATACAAAAGACGCAATATTAACGCACCATTTATGTCCATTATTACATTTCAAAAGGTACAGAAGGTATGTAAGTCTCTATCTTTTTTGTACGAGTCACTCTAGCATAGAATGTAGGTCCTTGTTAATTTCGGTTAGATGATGACAGGCCATGGATGCATACATGCACTATTACATGTACATGACTATAAATGGGGTAAAGCTGTTCAAAGTAACTAGAAGGAAAACCTAAACACAACTTTCATCTAAATCATTGATGCATTAGAATAGAATGCACACAACCGTTTTCTTCAGTTTTTCATATGTTGTCATGAATTGATGGTCTATGGTCAACAACCTGGTAGCTGACGAGTTTTGTATATCATATACCCCTATAAAACCATATATCGAATTTGTGTCAAGCTTTTCTACTATATGACATTTATTTGTGATGACTTGATCAATTTTCAGCTGCAACATACAGCAAAGTGACAAAATATTGTGCTCCCCTTACCAAAATCACAAATATGTGCCACATGTGGCCCAATCTAGTGATAATATCTGTACAATTTTAAGGTGTATTATTACAGGAATTTGAAAGGTATATATATCGATTTTTGAAACATATAGTTACAGGGTACATTCACTGGCTTCTAAAAATGTTGGATTTCAGTCTGATAAAATCATAATGCTTACAGAGTTGACTCCCATTACTTAATATTCTCTTAAATCTTTTACTCTTCACATTTTATACTACTAAACACAGGTCAAGTTTTGAATATGATAATTAGAAATCCCTTCCTCATACAGGATTTGACATGGACAGCATGGCGAGTGTTCAGCAGGAAGCAGAGACTGAGCACCTGAGTCAGCCCCCGATTTTTTTTTGGTGGGTACATGTTGTTCATATGTTGTTAGTTTTTAATTTGAGTACATGTATTGTTTTGGTCTTGTCTTTGTTGTTCTGCGGAGTTTGTCAGTTGTTTAGATTTTCCCCTCCTTCGAATACGCTGCTATGTTAAGGCAGACTTTTCTATTTTTGTCATGGGGAGATAACTCCTGCTAATGACATGAATATTCATGATCATTGCGTGCTACGTCATGGACGTCAATGCCGGCGATATTTCCGTCAGAAAAAATATTTACGTTAACATTTCGGTTAATTTTTCGTTGAGATTGATGCGAATGATATAACAGCGTATTTCCTTACGTTGTACATCGCAATGTGTGTCTATATTTGGAGAAAAAGCTTTGATGTGGTTAAACTGGAGCCGTCCATCATCGTATTAAGGCGGGGTCTATTTTCCCTATATGGAAATCTTAATCTTTGAGAAGCTTGAAGAGTGGACATTTCACGTAGTATCAGCGGGAGAAGGAACAACAATGATGCAGGCATTGTAATTGATCAAACACTGATTATGCTGATCTTAAATATTAAGATAATGTATATCAGCAACCTAGCAACATACATAACATGACCCACATGCATTTGTCCACAACACGAAGTGGTGTGTCACCTGTTCAATGTAGTGTTGACACACTGTGTTGTTTGTCATTTTTCGTGGGCCGTATTTAAAAAAAGAATTTTTGTGTGAGAATAGTACAAAATTCAATAGAAGAACAAGATAAGTCATAAAAATATTTGTTTTGTTTAAAGATAACATTGACCACCCCTCCCCCCCCAAAAAACTCGGGCTAAGTTTTTAGTTGTTAATAAAGCATCTTTTTATTGTAACCAAGGGATTATAGTTTACTTTGAAAGCCAGATAATAAATAAAATATAAGCATTCTGTCCTGCTCTGATCTGACAATCTACCCCAGGGTAATGGATGAGGGATTTGTTTTTGTTTTTTTAGGTGGCTATAGAAAATCTATATGCTGGTGCTGGTGCAAAGTTTATTTACTTAGTTACCGGTAATAATGTAAAACACAGCCGCTCGTCACAATATGAAGCCTTTGGCTCGTTTGCGACGCTCACTTGCCAAATAAGGCTTCATATAATGACTGTCAGCTGATATTTTACGATATCAATCTGTTACAAACCTGATAACATTATACGTATTTTTTTCATATACATTGTAGACTGAAAAAAAAATTACAGTCAATCTATAATAATTTAGAGAGCTATAGTTTTTGGAGTTGATTTAATTGGATATTTAAAAAAAATAATATTTTTATTGTCAATAAGATGTTTATTCTCCGCCACAAATGTGGCTGGGGTATATAGATTTACCGTTGTCCGACCATCCGTACGTTTCGATTCGGTTACGTTTTGCATTTAGCTCCATTTTTCAGAAACCTATAGTAATATATCAATGATATTTCACCACTACAGTACTCTTGTATAGTACAACGCAGTTCAGCAACACTGGGTCGCTATGACCTACATTTCATGCTTCAGTGACTTTGGTTAAGTTTTGCGTTTACGTTCATTTCTCAGAAATATGTAGTAATATATCAATGATATTTCACCACTACATTCCTCTTGTATAGTACAATGCAGTTCAGCAACACTTGGGTCACTATGACTATTTCATGCTTCAGTGACTTTGGTTTAATTTTACTACATTAGGGTCAATTAATCAGAATCTTATGGTAATATATCAATGATTTGTCACCACTACAGTCCTCCTGTATAGTACTACGCTATTCAGCAATATTTGGGTAAGTATGTAATGTCTTTATTTAAAGAGGTAACATAGTTAGCATTAAAAAGCTAATCTTCCATGAGGCCCTCAATTAAAATATAAATTAATAAAACACACATAATAAATCAATCTAACATTGATCCAATTTCTACAAAGATTCACACCATGTAGACCATCAATATAAATATAATCAATAAAATTATATGCATTTAATATAAACATTGAAACAATAGAATATCTCGCCTTCCAAACTGTGACTTTTCTATATTTTTATTTAACTTTAGGTCTGTTGGTAAAGAATTCCATGAAATAGTCACATTGACCTAAATTTCATTGTCAAATGACTTTGCTTAAGGTTTATGTTTAGGTCCATTTCCTCATATTTCTTACATTTCATTTTTTTTTTAATTCTGCTCATTAGAACATATAATAAAAGAAATCAAATTGATACTGCCATAGCTCCATATCTTGGAAACGCTGTTGTCAATGATAATTAAACAAACAATTTTGATCTTTTAAAGTACAATACAGTTCTGTATTATATATTTGCTCCATTACAAACTTCATTTTTCACTTTTATAACTGGATATTTCTTTCCTATTTAGGTCAATATTACAAAACCTATATTGTTTTTCGGCATCCGTGTCTTATAGACACATTTTCTAGTTTTCTTAACTTTTGAAAGAAAGAGGGTTTTTTATTGTTATATGGTAAAGATTATTTTTTAATTACACGTTGATGTTATATGGCAAAAAAAGATTAAAAAGGACAAGTAAGTTACAAATATGCTTGTAAAAAAATAATTCGATATAAAAAGTTAGATAAAATGGAATTGATACTTGGAACACTACATCCAACCTTGAATCCATATCTAAGGGCGAATGCAAAAACCATCCAAGAGTACACATTAAGTAACATGACTCTTGTCCCTTTCTTCTCCCACCTTGCCTTAAAAACATAAAGAATGATGGTCACAAAAACGTTTACTTTACTAAAACTCTGATAATCATCATTATACCATTCTTGAAATAGTTCTAAAATTTGCTGGTTTTTTTTTTTTTTTGTTTGGTTAAAAGTGTTGTAAAACTTGTACACCTATAATACAGGGTCTTGCATAGAGCAACATGAGGAAATAAAAATATCATTTATGATGAAAACCGCCTCGGTGACACCGTTGTAGCGTGCTCGCCTCGAGTGCCTAAGGTCGCGTGTTCAATCCCCGGCCTGGTCAAACCAAAGACATCAAAATTGGTATTTGCTGCTTCTCCGCCAAGCACGCGGCATATAGTCTATAGGAGTAAGAGCAAAGGACTGGTCGGCTCAGAGTCAGTATAATGTGTCCGAGTGGGTGATTTGTCTTCCAGCGGAAATTTACCTCGTGAGCTAGCACGTTAAAAATCTGGCTCATTTAGTACAAAGCAGTGATTATATTCATATAATATTAACATGTTCTCGTTCTGATATGCACCAGCTGGTTGCCACTGGTCGTTAAACAATAATTCATCCATCCGTCATTTATGATGAACAAAATATAACAATTTAACCTTCATTTTGTATTTTTATATAAGTTTGTTATAAACATCCTTCACTAAAAACTGCATGAAAATAACCATGTGCCTATATGTTCAATCTGATATTTTGAAAATAGGCGAAACGTTGAAATTTGAATTGGAATAAATTGTACACAAACATTCATTGCAGTTCTAGACTCAAAGAGTCATATAGCATCGACTTAGAAAAAAGTACCGGTACTTCATTGATGTATTACATATATTCCCTATTTGCAGATATTGGAGTAGTCTCCCGTATGCATAAGTTATCTTTCCTTACATAAGGAGCAAAAATATCTTTAACATTTTCTGAAATATTGAATTGGAGAAAGCCTTCATCAGTCATCAACAATTTTGGAGAATAATGTATCATAAATGTGTATGAAACATATATATACCTAAGAAAACAAATGACTATTTGTCCATCATGTCCATTGAATGTGCACAAAACAGTTTTCAGTTTCCTAAATGATGTCAGGAATTGATGGTCTCTGTTAAGCAAGTTGGAAACTGACCAATTTGTTGTATCTTAAACCCCTATAAAACCATATATCAAATAAAAGATTTTTTTTCAAGCTTTTCCACTTTGTGAAATTTATTTGTGATTAATTTCCACTGTGACAGAAACGAGATAAAATACAGTCCCTCCCCCCTTACAACATCCCAAATACATGTATTGGCTAATTCTAGACTAATCTAACGGAATTAGGTGCGGAATTTAAAGGTGTATTATTATAGGTATTTGAAAGGTTATATCAATCTGTTTTTAAAACATAGTTTCAAGAAAAATTTGCTGGCTTCCAATAGAGTAATCTCCCCATAGTTAATATTCAATTATATGTTTTAAATTCACATTTCTGATCTTTTTATACAACTAAAATAATGTTTAAGTATAAAGTGAGATAATAAATCATAAAAACTCATTGTGCAATGATTAGCAAATTAGGCAATTTGCTTCCCATTTTTTATTATTTTGGGGAAAAGTCTATAGAATTTTATTCAAAACTGTTGTTTGCATCATGTGAAAGATGCCCCCAATAAGAACGCGGGAAACAACTCGCATGTCAATAGAAAGCACAATAAAAAAAATTAATTTGACCTAAATTAAGAATTGTTTGGAAAATGTGTTTTTTGTTACACTTATTACCCATTTATTTAATATGTACCTTGTATTCTTATTTTATAGCCTCAAGCTTTGTCATGTGTAACCATGAACAGCAAAAGGTTTACAACCTGAGAATGTGATACAACAAAATGCAAGGTAACATTATTTCTGGTATTTTGTTATTCTACTGCTTGATTTTGGTCACTACATTAAATGGATGAGTGACTGACGAAATTTTACATTAAAGTTCTTTGTAACTAAATGTCAATAATGTAGCTTACAGGTAAACATGTAAGCAATAACACTTCGGATTTGCTAAACCTGTGCATAATTTTTTTCGGAATGAGCATAACTTTGATGGCCTAAAAATATTTCTCTATCTTATCTTCCACTTTTCAATGCGTAAATGAAGCTGATACGCACGTTATATTGGGCTCTGTATTGTATTTTTGTTCACAGTGATTATGAATTCATGTTTTTCATGTATTATTATATTTGTAAAAAGGGGTTAGAAATGTGCCATTTCCATGACTTTTCCCAATAAAAAAAAAAATATCATTGCTGGATACAAAATATTCTTTTAGGCCAGGCAAGATTGATTTTTGGTTTCCCCTAACATGTTATTTTTTTGTGTGTGTGAATAGTTTCAGTCTCAAAGAATTCTGAAATTCATTTCATTACAAAGTTAGATAAAAGGTTTGTTTCACTGGAAAAATTTTGAAAAATGTTTGTTTCATTCCTGATTCCATAAAATAAACTATTTGAAAACATGGGGGAAGAAAGTTGCATGATATTATAACAGTTGCTGATACATCATGTCGTGTCAATACCAACACAAAAAACTGCCGATCAATAAATGATTCCATGTATTTTCACACTTTTAAAATCGAAGACGCTGACAAAGCCGTCACGCCTTGCTAATTAATATTCATGAGTTTAGGAAGAGTTACTTCCCCATTGATAAAACAGCATTAATCTACCCAAGAAGACGCTCATAAATATAATATTGTGGACATTAAATGGGTTAAATTATCATTAAATATCGGCAAAAGAATACCGAAGTGACAAAACAGTTGGAAACGTCCACAAATTCGAGTTCAAGGAAAATAAAAAGTCAGGAGAATGGAAAGAACAATATACACCGCGAGGATACATGTATAACAAAAGATTGAAATATGTATAATAAACTAAACAAAAGGAAAACAAGACAGCAATGAAACTAAAGCACTAGCAATATGAACTCCCATAAAAATAGAGAAGGACATCAGGTGCTCCGGACGGTAAGCATGCCCAGCTCCGTTAACGGCACCCGTCACATTGCCAGTGAAGTGTCAAATCTGGTGAGGTTTCAAATCCGGTCGGGTGTCAATTCCAGAAGGATGTAAAATCTAACTGAAGATATCTAGTCTCATATGCGAGATAGAAACTTCGTATCGACCAATCAATTCGTGATGACGACCTTAAAAATTTTGGAATGATGAAATTAACATAGACTGAACATAATCCTGTCTTAGAAGTTTATGTGACAGCAATCTAACCCTGGCGAGAAAGTCACCGTATAAATCATCGTATGAAACAGAATTTTGTGTGTCTGTGGTCTCTTTTTAATTTCAAGTTCGCTAGGATAGAAGAGATGTAGGTAATCCTTAAAGTCAGTACCCTGTAAAAATTTAACTTCATACGAAATCAAGAACACGTCTACCAAATGTGGCGCACAGTTTGTCCTCAATGGGATGCCGATCGTTTGCCGAAAATTACGTCCTCTAACTCATCAAAGATGTTGTCGATGAGAAATTCCAGCATGGTAACAGCATCAGTCTCAGAATACATTTTGCTAGAATCAGTGTGTTTTTTTTGAAAAAGTAAACCTTTTCCTTACATAATACCAGATAGGCGTATCTTTGTAAACCATCTTTAGTGTAGAAACATTGGTGAATTGGCTCACGAAAAACATATTTTAATTTATCATGTGGGAGAGTTGTATACAGTGTAGAAAATTAAAAGTTTTTATGTTATTACCATAGGTAAGGTCACTAGAAGAGAGATATTTCTGTAAGTCCTTAGACTTTTTTAGAATCCACATCTGATTCACAACACTAGTTGAGTAAGCCTTATCACGGTAGCTCTTGAGACATCTTTAATTACTGTAACATAACAATTTTCACTTCATTTTTATAACATTTAGTAAGGATGGGGAATAATATGACACACAGCATAAATATGGTCGTTTTTTCACGTAAGTTGAATTTTAAAAGAACTATTCTACATCGTGTATATCGTTTACGATGTATAGTCTAACGTGCAGCCCACTAATTTTAACCTTTTATACCATCGGTCGTCTTTTCGTAAACATATTGTATACTAGTCAATAAAAGAAACGATAAAAAAAATGTGAAATGTTTTCTAAACTTAAAAAAATGTTTATTATCATTAGCATTAATATTTGATTTAAACGGGTTTACCCCATACAATGAACAATGAAAACCGATTCCATCACAGAGAAAATCTAGAAAGTCATTTGTCCTTCCCCGTGATCCAATTAGGCATTTAAATAATATAGGGTCATTACCTGTACTGTTTTCAAATTTAAACAATAAGCCATTCTAAAATTTTGATTTTTCAAATGACCATCGATTCCACGGCTCGGTCAAAATAAACGTGAGCAAGCGGCGGTATGGTTCAGGTCGGGATGAAGCACGAGGCTGTAGCAATCCACTTTAATGCGTTCTGAATTACAATATCAAGACAAATAATTCGTCTCCGACTAACCGTTCGGACAATGATAGACCTCGTAGTGGCAGGTCAAACGTAACACAAATACTCCTAATCCATCTTCGAAACCGAATGAAAACAGCCGAAGACACTGGTCGAATAAAAACCATTCTGTCCTGGGATCGTGCACGTTGGATGCCCCATGGTTGACAGTACATTCATTTTAGTGATGAATCTCGATTTTCCCTTTCTTTCAGCGATTGACGGTATCATATGTACAACAGGCATTGGGAACGTTTCACATATCTTTGTCCGTACGAGTCTGGCCGTTTTTAAGACGGAAGTGGTATGGTCTTGGATCGAATTTGGATTGCTTGTCGCAATGGAGTAAATATTGTTCAGAGTACACTTGAGAATAAATTCAGAATTGGACAAATTTGTAAAAGTACTACCTCGTCGCCTTAAAATATCTCTTTCGGAGAACGTACTGAGTATATTTATCATAATCATAAATTTAATTATCGTCTAGAACCTTTCCTACAGAGTCGTTGAACAATATATTAGACCATTTATTGAGAAGATAAAATTTGTAACGTCAAATGCGCAAAACCACACTAAATCTAACAAAAAATATACAGAGGAGGAAATTGTACTGATGATTGAATTTTTGATCGACAACATATTTGTTCAATTTGAGGGACGTGTTTTCCAACAGACTATTGACATTCCTAGGGGCACTTATTGTGCGTCACTCCTGATCGACTTCTTCCTTTACTCATATGGGGCACACCTCCTTGACGGGCTTCTTCAGGAAAAACAGAAGATGGTAGCCTGTACCTTTAATTTCAGCTTCCGCTATATAAATGATGTTTCATCACACAACAATTCACGTTTTGGGATTTTCTTACCTATCCTATTGACCTCGAATTTAAGGATACCACAGACACTGCAAAGTCTGCATCTTATCATGACCTTCACCACGATATTGATACCAAAGGAAGGCTGAATACAGAACTTTACGACAAAAGGGTTGACTTTGACTTTCCAATCGTCAATTCCAATTCAGAAGCGCCGGCGTATGCAGTGTATATTTCACAACTCATAGGTTATTCCAGAGCTTTTGACATATATATTTACTTCCTGGACAGAGCCCTGATCATGACAGAACAGTTGCTCAAACAGGGGTATGTTTCTCTTCAGTTGAAGTCATCTTTATTAAAGTGTTATGACGTCATCATGACTTGGTTGACATGTATGACAAAATCGTTTTCCTAATGAAAAAAGACTGATCCATTGATGTTGTGCCTTTCCATACCGGATTTGACAGGGGCAGCATGGCTTGTGTCCTGCGGGAATTCTTTTTGCTCAATGAGCACTAAATGTATAGTAATAAAATTTATATAGTTTACCTTATAATATATGGGCCTTGTTCTAATAAAGTGTGTGTCAAAAATTGTCAGATAAGTGTCTCGAAAAAAAATCGTTATTAGAAAGGAAATGATGAAATGTAAAAACAAGCATCTGATTAAGGATATTTTGCTTCAGTAGCCGAGCTATACTTAGCAATTCTTTGTGATTCCAAAAAAACCCTGGATAGCGGGGTATTCGGGAAATTTGCTCCTGGAATGTAGCTCTTAATGAACTAAAAGTTGACAATTGAAAAACGATAAGTCTTACGATTATTTGTACGGGATATAGTTAATTTACTTTTCGTCAGTTTTAAGATAGGATCACAAATAAAGTGTAACCTTGTTAGATTACAAATGTGTTTATTCAAAGTAACCTATTTATATAAAAACCGATTCTCAATATATAGGATGACGAATATTTTTTTACAATACAATACATATCTCATCAAAAAAAAGGGTTGTAGCATACCATGTCCCTTTAATTTTAATTATGTTAAATATCTATGGTTCTTCATTTAATAAAACAGTTATATTATAACATCAACCAGAAGTCCGCATATTCTTCCTGATAAAGAGTAGAAACATTGAGCACATATGTTATTCAGGAGTCCGGGGTACGTACAAATAGAACCATCAGGTCGATAGAATATATAATTTGGTGAACACGTGATCTAATAAACCGGTAAGAAGGAAAAAACATACAATACGTAATATTGCCTGACACACATACATTTCTTCCAAGCTAGATGATAATGAAAAGCCATTACTTGTTATAATTTTCTCTTTATCATAATGTCTAGGTCATGATCAATACTAAAGAGAGCAATCTCTGTCTAATAATAATAGATGGAAAATTGAGAACAACTAATATATCAAAATTCTTAACTTTCATTAACTTGCTCTATATTGTACCACTGGACTTGAAAACTCAGGAATTACCATGGTGCCATTGAGGGCTTGCGACATGCTGTGGTTTGCACCATTGATGAGGATGACATGCTGTGGTTTGCACCATTGATGAGGATGACATGCTGTGGTTTGCACCATTGATGAGGATGTTGTAAGCTCTGAATGTTGCGCGGTTATATACTTGTGATTTTGTCCTTTCTTTGTAATTTCACTCAATATCCGTTTTCCCTCGTATTAATCAAATTACTCTACATATACTTGCCTGGATTGAATTGCATTTAAAAAAAACAAAAGCTCTATATAAAGCTATTAAACCAATTTTCAAATCAAAATAAAAACTATAAAATTTGCATTTATAGTAAATAACAATTAATATCTCAAAATGTAGAAATACACAAGTTATTATCTATTTCCATTGTTAATTCTCGATCCATTAAAAACAATTGTTATCTATGTGTACGTGTAATTAAACTTTGAAATATTCAATCACATGTTTAGCCACCCCATTTGATTAAATTGGTGGTATATTCATGATATTTAATGAAAAGGCAAAACCGAAAGAATAAATTTATTTCAAAAAGAGAAAGAATATAAAACATTTGAACTATTAACATTAAAATTGGTTAATAATTTGTATCTTTCTGAGACAAATAGACCACAATAAATGTATTCCCTTGCTGGTGAACAATTTAAAGCAACTTGCTTGCAGAAATGAATTTATTCTAATTTATGGTATATAAAGGGGACAAATATGCCTAAGGAGAAACATTTTTAAAAAACGCAATCCATTAGACACATGAACAACCACAAGCACAACAAATAAACATTGAAATCTAAAAAAAACAATGAACAACACGAACTCATATAAAAACCAGTAGTGACCCTCATTGTCTATTTCAAGAAAAAATACAAATATGAAGCGGAATCCTCAAAACTTGCTATCTTTATTAATTTTTTTTAGGATACATTTATTTTTTATATACAAATGTACAATCTTCTTTTTTAGAGAATAAATTCTTTAAAGCATTACTTTTTAGAGATTAAATGTATTCCAAAATACAAATATACAATATTGTTTTCAAAAGAATAAATGTATTAATAAACTTTAATATAAAATCTCATATATTTTTGTTTTTTATCTTTCTCAACATACAACTTATTGTCATTTGGTTTCGTCATGGTTATTCAACATGGACCTAAGTTCTGTAACTTTTAACTACATCTAAATATGTGATCTGGACCTCCAAGATAATGATTTCCACTAACCTCACAAAACAAAGCATGGTTATTACCATACAAAGTATCATCATTTAACTCTTACTGAATACTGAAAATATAGCACACACAGCTTCTGAACAATAAACTATGGTATGGCCATGACCTTCAAAATTAGACATTTGAAAAATATATGCAACACACCAGTAGCAAGTGGTGAACAATCTCACAACGTATCAACATTGAACTCCAAAGAGCCAGACGATAAAGTGTGGAGATAATTGTAAAGTGTATGCATAGACAGACTGGTCACTATAAAGGATTAGTGCCACGAAGATGTAAAAGCGGTCTTATATCAGAATGTTATAGAAATCATTGGGAACTAGTATTTTACAAATGCATGTTCTGTTCTCCAATTACTCTTACTTTACTAATTTTTACAAAGCCTAAAGTTGGATACATGTAGGTGAATTATTGAAATGAATGGATTTAACGCCCAAGTTTGAATGAATAACGTTATAAGGTTCACTTCAAATTTATTCAATAGATTCCGTTCTATAACAAAAAGACTTGTTAGTCCAATGATCCACTGGTCAACAATGTATTAGTCCGAAGTCTCATTGGTCCGAAAGTCCATTTTTCTGGAGATTTACTTAATTATATTTAATATATAATTTTGTCAGAGACGTACTTTAAGATTTTCAACACTCGCGCAATGGTTTTATCAGATTAAAATATTGATCAGTTTTTTAATTAGATGAACAAAGCCTACATAACGGATCAAATATATATTTTGTGTGTGTAGTCTTCTCAAACTGTTTCTACACATTTAAATATTATATTATGTTTGTAGTTAGAATGAACTTATCTTTAACAACTCTGTTTTAAATGAATTTTAACAACTCGGTTTTAAAAAATTAAAATATAATACTAAAGACTAAAATCAAAGCTGGCCGCGATATTTTTCTACCAGAAACTTCTTTTCCCCTGGTGCATTCTCAGGTATCGAATAGAGGTCTGCAGATTTTTGTCCTATTTGGTTTCACGTCACATGTTTCTTTTCGTTAAAACTTTCGTCAATAATCGGCATTAATTATTTAAGGTTAAATGCCCATTTCCATTTCTACAGAACCCGTTACCTTCCACTAGACCCCTTATAAAAGCTCCACCCTGGACCAACTGCCGGTTTTCTAATTTGAATTAAAATTTGTCTAGCTACGGCATTGAATTAACAAAAACAAATGTACAAGAATAGGCATAAATAACCTTCAGATACAATAATAATGTATTAAACTTCAAGGAAATTCTGAAAAAAAATGGAACGTGTTAGATCGTAGTTTCGAACATATAGAAACTGGTTTCCTGACAAAATATGATTGAGGACATGTTTTCCCAAAATTACTGGCATACAATTGACTGTTAGAGAATATCTTTTTTTTGAAATGTACAGGACTATTCTGTACACCAGGGTTTTTAATCAAGAAATCTCATTTCCGAGGTATATAAGACACAAAAACCACTACAACTGTATTTAAAAGGGCATTATTGTCAAGCAGTATTACATTACAACAATGTAAATTCATCAATATATGTTACAACAATATATTAAGTTTCATACAATGATATAACTATCAGACATCTTAAACATTAGAATTACGTACATGTACTATATTACCGAATGTATACAATGTGTTGAAGGCAAACCAGTATTTTCTCGGTAAATTCACAGTAATCGAAAGAATAAAACAGTTCCTGTAAGGGCGGATAACTGAACTTTGCACTAGTCCAATTCGAAGCTTTTTTCCGAGGTATAGAAGTGTAGTATCTATACCGCGTCTTCATCGACTATGCTCCACATTCATGTGATTCTTATTCACTACCCTGTAGTGTTTGAGATCCTGCCTGATATATATATATATATATCGGTAACCCTCGCAATTCTACCTGTTCGTACAATATACATATATCCTTTTAATTCGGAAATTGTGTGTGTCTATTCTATTCCGACCTGCGCAATATAGGAAATATCATTTCTTTCTAAATACACAAATACACAAATTGCTAAACAAAATAGGGATAATCATAAAGATTTTAACATATGGATATGTCCGCACTGCACAATAGCCTTCTTAATAACTTTAATTGGTTTATGAATTTCGTCTGAAAATACACAGGATGTCCTTTGCTGCTTCTCGAAAGGATTTTATAGAAAAGCTATAAATAAGTACTAGTGGCGAGAATAAAAAAGGCGCACTTAGTGAAATAATTTCTACATTCATTTCATACGTGAGCGATAAAGTCGTATAATCCATTGTTGAAACTAAAGTTGGTACAGATAAAATCGTCAAGGGCGTAATCAGAAAAGTGTAAATAACCGCCATAATTATGTTAGAAAAAAGAAACTGCATTTGATTATCCTGTTCTTCCGAATGGGTATTTTGCCGTCTCCATCTAATCAACATATAATATTTTGCAGCAACAACAGCGTCAAGAATTACCACAACGATAAATATTGAAAAAGATAAAGCTGTTTTTGCATACGCCAATATGTCGGATACACTTTCTGCTGATTCCCGTCCTACTACATAACAAACGTCAACAATTTTATCTTTGTTGACCGCAGATTTAAATTTTGTCTTTTCAGTTCTAAGACTAAAAATGCTTACCGATTCAACCAAAACAACCACTATGCTCAGAAAAAAAATAATCGGTATCCATATCCGTGCTCGTAAGATTTTTTTCGCCATGATAGGAAAACAGATGATAAAAAATCTCTCCAATGCCATCGTAATAATACATAGAGATTTCAAATAAGGAGTAACGTCCATACTGCACATCATGGTGTAGAACCACAAATCACAAGACATGTGATCAAAATATTCCATTTTGTTATCAATGAAAAATAACTTCAGTAGGATTGGAATGTATATTATGGATGTTAAGATGTCGATTCCTGATATAAAAAGAAGATATATTCGACTTGCTAGTCCTTGCTTCTGTTTGAAACGAACAATGAAAGATACAACGGCACATAACAAACAAACAAACAAAAGAGGGAACACAAAATACTTATAAGCTAGAAACACATTATCGGGATATACACGATCTATCTTTAACAGTCTTATCTCAAAAAGTTTAACCAGTTGGTTCACTATGTACAGAGTTAAATTTGACATACTATCCTTGTAATATCTTCTATAACATTTGTTCAAAAATCTATATTGCTTTAGAGGTAGATCTTGAATTTTCTTTTCTCACAAATATAATGTCGGATAAAGCTTGCTGTAATACGTTACAATAACCGATCGGTTTAATGTTTCGCAAACACTCTTGAGACATGTAGTATCAAATTATTCTTTTGGAAATAGTACTGCGGCTGTCTTAAACATCTGAATTCCTGGGTATTTGTATTCAAATGAAACTCCTCCCTCGTCAACATGAATTTGATTTACACGATTTGCCATTTTTATGTGAGCCATACCGTATAACAAACCAATCGGACAACTCTGTGTTAATTGCAACTATAGGATTCTCGAAGCTTATTATATTTATCATTGGGCATTTTTTCCTTCTTTGATATTGATTCAATCTATCAAATAATGATTAATGATTATTGTTCGAAACAAGAACTAAGAGTTTCAAGAAATTGAAACGTTTTATTCACGGACATTTGTGACTGAAAGCAGGTATAAATGGTAATCTAAATTCGTGGTTCCAGCGCAATGGAAGAGTAGTGAAACATTTTTTCCAAAGGGAGCTTAAAGCAATTTCTGCTATTCCAAAAATATTATAAAAGAAATCCATGAAAAAATTCAAAAGTAAAAAGATCTTATCATGCAACGTGATTCTTGGGTCTAAGTAAAATATCATCAATGAGCACAAAATATATCAATCAATATATATATATATATATATATATATATATATATATATATATATATATATATATATATATATATATATATATACATCGACAAAGGCTTTTGATTGTGAACGGACAACGGAAATATGGGGTAATGAAAAGATATTCAACAAAACTACAATATCTCTGAAATAACTAGAAAGATTTGAATTAGTTTGACGGTGCATAATTGATAAAGAAGGGTTAAAATGTATTCATTTAACTTTTAATCTAGCTAAGAATCTCAAGTGTGCTAATGCTATATTGCCTGATGAAATCATAGGTCGAGTCAGGGTAGTCTGACTTGGACACCAAACAACCCCATCCACCCTTTATCTATCCCCATCCTCTGGTGTATAAAAACCAATAAATTATACTTCGCAAAAAGATGACCGCTACCTAGACATGATAAAATTGGTTGGGCGGTCCATTATTTAGATAAGATGGTCAAATATGCTAATTTTGTCTGTTTAACTAATTAAGCCTATCATCGCTGCTGGTCGAGTACTGTCCATCTGTACAACGATATAGACAGAATAAAATTATTTGAACAACTCAAAATATTACTTGATAGTGTATGTATCTCGTCTTAGTTGCATTTAGTCAAGATATTACAATAGACATTGGGGCCTCGGTGGCCCAGTGGTTTAGGTAGTTCGTCATGACTACTAATGATCACTAGCCTGTCAACACTGAGGTTGTGAGTTCGAATCTCAGCTGTGGCGGAGTATGTTCGACCCCGATCTTAAATGACAAGGATTGTCAATTTTCCTACCAAAGGTCGGTGGTTCTCTCCGGTTACTCCGACTTCTTTCAACAATAAAAACTGGCAACCGCCAAATAGTCAAATGTGCTGAAAATGGCATCAAACCGCAACTAAACAAACAAACAATAGAAACTAGGATATGAAAACTCGTTTGAGATACGTGTTTTTTATTTTCACTACAAACTACAAAGACTCTGAATTAACCAGTTTTTGTCTGAACTGGACTGAAAAATTACTCGACATTCTTAGTTTGGCTAAAACATATTACAAATGTCTCGACCTGTGTCGTAAGTGTCTCAACAGTGTCTTGATTTCACTAGATTTTGTCTCGAAAGTCTTGAGAAACATTTCATCTGCTTCGACAGATTATCAACTGTCTGAATGAGTTTCGATATATTCCTAAGTGTCTAAATTGTGTCTTATTTTGTCTCTACACACTTAATGAGTTTCGATATATTCCTTAGTGTCTAAATTGTGTCTTATTTTGTCTCTACACACTTTGCACAAGTTTGAACAATCGATAAAAATGACTCGACACATTCTCGACTGACTTATTTATGGCGTAGGCTAACTATATCGCTATCTCATGTGTTGTAGAGCCTTTGCTGCTTACAGAATGAACTTATCACCATATATTTTCTTACATAGACATGATAGACCTAATACATACAAATTTCAACAGTTGTTTAATTCCACTATGATTTTTGTTTTAGAAAAACTATGTAGATTTATCAAATTGGTATATGTGGAAAAAAACACCTCCAGGTTAATTTTATTGTTGCTGTCAAAATTTGCATATGATTGCGTGTTATCTGTTCTCTGTAACGATAAATTTAGTCTATGAGAAATAAACTTCTGTTCAGTTCAAAAGCTTTAATAGTTTTAATTTCATCACTCCAAAAGTTTTACGGTCGTCATCACGAATTGATTGGCCGATGCAAAATTTCTATCTCGCGTATGAGACTAGATATCTTCCGTTAGAATTCACGTCCTTCTTGAATTGACATCCCACCAGACTTCACTCCCCACCGGACGTAACACCTCACCAGACTTGACACTTCACTGGCAATGTGACGGATGCCGTTAACAGATCAGGACATGCTTCCCCATCCGCAGAATCTGATGTCACTCCTGGTTCACACAGCCAGTTCTTAAGTTTTGTCTCCTTTTGTTTTATATTTCTCTAGCTTACTATGTATTTTACTTCTTTTAAGTGTATGTTTTGTAGTGTTAGTTTTCAATGTTAGTCAATTCGTTGGAACTTGCAATGTTGCGGTGTCGTCAACGAGAAAGAACATGCTTACGCTTCCGGAGCACCTGATGTCATTCCCGGTTTTTTATGTGAGTTCAGAAATACTGGTTCTTTAGTGTCTATGCTGTTTCATTTAGTTATACATGTATCCTTGTCGCGTTTGTTTGTTCTGTTGTATTCTCCTGACTTTGTCTTTTCTTTGGACTTCGAATTTGTGGACTTTTCCCACTCTTTTGTCACTTCAGTATTCTTCTGAAGATATTTTATCACTGATAGAATACGTTTCAGCTTTCGAAATTCTTAAAATTTCTCATGTGTCCATCTATATATTTCTTTAAAAAATTTAAAAAATATTTTTAAAACCATTTAATGAATATACACTTGATCTCATTTATTTACAAAATGTAGTATTTCAAACAAAATGAGTACATTGGTAATTAAAACATTTAAGCATTGGCGGGTTATTTGAAAGTGTGCTCCAAGTGCAATGAAGTTATTTCAAATAGACTGAAAACAAAATTACGGTCAATCCTTAATTTAATAGAAACTGTTGTTTTGACGTCTAAAACGTTCGTATCCCTTTAATGACGTCATAGTTATAAAAACAATTTATTCTATGATATGATAGAGGCGTTCCATCCAATATTAGATTATTTAAAAATTATAGACATGTTTTGTATAATATTATTGAAATTAAATATTCCACATCTTTGTCTAATCTTTGTCTTTTGTGATCCCAAATATTAAGTGACCTACCTTATAAATTTAAAATAAGATAAAGAAACAGACAAAGCGCAAAAAAATAGATGATTTCTTCTTCTATTTTTTCATAAATTGAATGCATCTGGACTAAATGTAGGTCAAAGTGAGTCGATTTGATGCATGGAGGTTATACTCACATTTAACCACAATGCAAGATCAACCAATGAAAAGCTGTATTCATTTCTCAACTATCATCTTTTATTCTGTTTGTTGTATAAAGTCTTTAAATTGAAAAAATCACAGTTTATTTGTAATATAGTTTTCTCCAATTGTGAATTATAACTTCAATGTGACTTGTCTATTTTTCATTAGGTTCATACGGTAACAATAAAATACTGACAGATTAGTTTCACAAATATCTCCGGAACTTGATTTACACTATTCATGGTTTGTTATACAAAAGACATTCTTTCAGGTAACTCTTAGGATCTTGCTGTAATATCCGGGTTAAGCTTTCCTCAGGTTAACTCATATATTAGACGAATCAACTGGAACAAAATATAAGGCCAGTGGGTAATACAGGTTAATTCTTTTTTACCTGTGCTTGAAAATTATCTTAATTTCATTTTCAATTAAAACATGTCTTCAAGGAACACATTTCATATTTTCAAAAGAACATCACTGTATACACATTTAAAACTGTTTTTGCTCAGTTAAAATCTATCTAATTATCAAAACAATAGTAACATAAATAAAATTGACAAAATATATAAACTATTAAAAATGAAATTTAAAATAGAATGTTAATGAAAAAACAACTCTCTGCTATCACTAAGGACTCTTAAATCGTACCATTTTAAGGAACATGTTTTATTTTCAACAATAAATTTCCGTAATACCGGCAATATGCTGCCATAGCTGGCTTATTGTGAAGACATCAATGATAAACACCAAATTTTACTCATCGTTTGGACCTTTGAATTAAAATTTTGATATGAGCAACAGCCTTACCCAATAAGATTTCTCACTGAAACGTGTCTTTATGTAAGAAAGTTTTATATTAAAAACATGTTTTTAGGTAAGGCTGTTGCTCTTAGTTGTTTTGACCAAATTCTAATGTAAAAACACTCAATTCATTAATTAGCCGACATTCATGACGTCGCTGTTCCATAATGGGAAGGAATTGTACAATGATTGAAAGATTGTTAAAGTTAGTTCAATCAACGCAGGTATGTTAAGGCTGTTTTTTCAGGGGGAAGTAACTCCTGTCGTCCAGAATAGTAGCGTGTGCAACGTCACTGACGTCAGTCGTCGCGTCGTTGTTATAAACTGCATAATTACGCCAAGAGTTTGATGATTTTTTTGTCGGCGCTGATAGTGTAAGATGTATAAGCATACCATCTTCCGTTTTAAGTGTTAAAATGTATCCAATATTCAGAAAAGGCAACGAAGTGGTAAAATTGGGAGCTGTCCGTCACAATAGATAGGCGGGGCCTATTTTTCTTATTTGGAAAAACTGGATCTATGAGAAGCTTGAAGATTTTGACATCGCACCTGTTGAACGACATGCAGAGATGTAAACTGAATTGTTACCGGTTTAAAGGGACAATTCTCTCACTCATGCACTTGTTTGTGCTCTCCTGGTATAACGGCTTCAGGTAAGATATCTTAAGATGCAGTAATAACCCAACAAACAAATGAACTTAGACGAAAAGATTCGAGTCATCACTGCACGGTCATCACCACTCATCACCCGTTCGTTATCAGCTATTTCGACGGGATACAATTAAAATGGGACAATAGACAACGAAGGTATATGTGCAAAATAATGCAAAACATCATTTTGAGATTCGCCCCCAGAGCCTGTTATACACTTCTACCCTACCCCCCCCCCCCCCCCCCCCCCCCGGCTTTGGAATTTTAGCCCCAATATTATCTACTCAATATACTGCAGACTGCAGTACTGTCCTTGGAATCTCTGGATAAAAATAGTGTGGTTCAGAGGAAATTCCCACAAGGTGTAATTCATCTTGAATAGATACAAATATTCAATCCAATACCCCCCCTTCCCCCCAACAGAGAGAACTTCAAACAATATTTTTTATGGCAAGAAATTAGAAGTTTTGGGTGTATTCTCAATTTGTTTTTCTTCTGTAGGAAATTTGTTTCAAATAATAGCTTTTTTTATCTTCATATATTAAAATCAAAATGTATTTTTTTTTTTGGGGGGGGGGGGGTCCAGGGTCATTAAAAATTTTGGAAGTTCACGTATAATACATTCTCATTGATTCATTGGTTCCATTATATCGTGATATTCATGTGCTTTTTCAACGTTAATTCGATGCCATTTTGACATGGTTAAATACCGCGATATAACGAGCTACCACTATACTTTGGGAGGAGGGGGTAAAATTTATTTTAGAAGTAATGCTTTAAAAATATATTTATATGTGTGAATTGATTCAGTGATTTGACTGTCAGAATGATGCCTAAAAATTTGCTGGAAAAATCTTGATTACAGAAATAAGTTTTATTTATTTTGTAGAGTAAATTACTGGTGCTGTCTGAAAAAAATAATATTATTAGGGGTAAAAAAAGAATTTCCAGTAACAAATTCGATCATGTTGTATACTTTTAAAACTTTTTTGTAGCACAATAGTGTTGGAGGTTACACAGGTTTTGGGAATTGGGAAAAAAGGAATTTTTGAGGGTGGGAATTGGGGAAGATTGAGGGGGGAAGGGAAAAAATGTGAAGGAACTGGGAAAAAATGGAAAATTTATCAGGGAATTGGCAAAATCATACCCAGTAGTAATAAACGTGTAATTATGTATAGTAAGGTCATTAAATATGGCTATTATTATACCCATACACAACTACATACCCGTAAATAAAATATTGATTTTTTACGTGTATAACGCTCCAACAGTCCTTATTTAGACATGTGAAAGTGAGGCAATTTATATTTTATGTTATTGTATTTAGTAACTAAATCATAGTATTTTATATTTAAATATTAAATGAGAAAATTTACATGTTTTTCTATACATTTATTTTCCACACTTGGAGAACACTGTTGTAGATTGCCCTTTGTCCGTGAGACAGAATGTATGTTGGATAATATTGCACATCCTTCTTTTTATGTTTCCAGAAATTTCAATCCACAAATTTTTAGTGAAGTTTTTTGTCTTTACCTCATATTAAGACAGTAATTGTATATTAATTTAAGATTAATGAATATAAAATTTATTCCTTGAAAATCCATACAATTTTTTTTTTTTTTTTTTTTTTGTTCTTTTTCTGAAAATATTAAAGTTATAATATTGCTGGCTGAATTGTTGATAATTCTTTGCAGTATTTACTAGTTGATTTTCATTTTCAGCCTCTGTTGATTTTTGTCACCATGAGAGAAACTTGGACGGTATTATCCAGGATTACAAGATTCATTTGAATGGTAACATTATATAACTTGGAAATATGCATTTAAACAACGAAGACACAAGCAAATATTAAAAAAAATCTTTGGTTTACAATCTCATTCTCTTGATGATATATTGTACTAATTTTGAAACTTATTAAATTTACAAATTTTTCTATGTCTCCTCAGTTGTTGAACTTCACTATTTTGAATATCAAATAATGTAATCCAGAGTAACAATTATTAATACATTATTTGATATTCAAATTGAACATTCACATGACATGCATGATATGGTGAAATTAACATTTTATAACATTTATCTATGTTCTTGTTCAATGAGCTCACTCAAAACTGGAAAATGAATGAAAAAAATTTACTACTGTTGGACGCCTCAGTTCATGAAATGGATTTTTCAAAATGTGAATTGTCTAGTCACTTCAGTGAAAGATGCAATGAGCTAAGATATAATTGATACCATTGAACTTTACTGATTTTCCAGGGAAACAAAAAAATTCTGCCTATGGAATTTTCAATGTAAAAGGGAGATAACTCTTCTTATGGGATATAGAATTAAGAATTACAACTCTGTGATACATGAAAGTGCATTAAATATATTTAAAATAACAGTTTTACAAATTTTAGGATAGGTCTGAGTTGATAAATTAAAACGATTATTTTTTTTGAAATTTTCAGGTGCATTGATTTATATGTTGGAAATTCCCCATTTAGAATTACTTGTTAGATATACTAATATAACCTTTATTAACAACTTTACAAGTTTTATGTTTTCTTGGACGACTCAATAAGGTTAATTAACCAACAAAACTTTGTCTAATAATTCTAACGTTTAGACTTTCAAAATGCGAAAAACTCATTTTACGAACTGAGGTTTCCAGACAGTAGTTATATGAAAAAATAGTGCAACAAATTAAAAATTGAAATTTAATTATTTTTGAAGATTTATATGCCAAAAAAAGCCACATTCATGTAGTGTAAACTGTAAAGCATATGCACACAAAGACAAGACATTGCAATGACATGTACACACATAAAACAGCAGAACAGTATCAAAAGAAATAGTTTAAAGTTGATTTTCTTGGTATTTAGATTCTTTTCTCCTTTTATAGATGTCACCTTGACTATAGTTGTAAAATTTATTTAATATTTTTCAAAATTAGAAAAGGATGACAAAATAAAGCAGTAAAGAAGGTTATCCAAAGTAAATATTTAACCGATAGGTTCTTTACTCAGAAACTCAAGAGAAACATCAATTATCCTCTTATGACATAGAAAACAGTTCAAGAACAATTGGATCCCTTTGGCCTACGTTTAATGCATACGAGTTACTAATTTCCTATCATAGGAATTCATACCATTATATCAATGCTACATCATCACTAAACCTAACATTCTATAATGTTTTTCTCTAACAATTGGGTCACTGTGACCTACATTTCAGTGTTGGGTGTAAAGGTTAAGTTTTCATATTTAGTTCATATCTCAGGTACTTATACAAGATACGATCATATAATCTTGTATGCAGATGTATCTTAGGGAGTAAGAAAGTATTTAATTGGAATTCGATCACTATCACCCAGATTTTATGCTCCAATGACTATGGTTAAAATTAATATCCAAGTTCATATCTTTTGTATTATAAGTCAAAGAATCATGTAATCATGTATGCAGATGTATTTTGGGGAGTAGACAAGTATCCAACAAGAACTAGGTCACTGTGACCTAGATTTCATGGTCCACTGATTTTGGTTAAAATTTAAACCTATGCTGATATGTCGGGTACTCTAAAGATACAGGATAATATACATGTATGTATTTGTTTGTTTGTGGAGACAGGTTTCATTCTACAAAATGTAATTCAAACTGTCTAGTAAGTACCGGTACAACTGGCAGGTGACATTGGAAGGCTGTCCTTAAATTGCATGCAGGACAGGAAATTTTTGTCTAACAGCAAATTTTATCAGTTTTTAATTTCATTTTTGGTTGCATATATCAAAAGTTACTCTTTTTTTAATTTTAGGTGTCCTTGCAGTTGGTGGGTAGAGTATCATTGAAGATTTTGACCATCCAGTTTATGAATAAGATCACAAGCATCATGTGCTGAATAAATTTGGACGTTTACATACCTGTATATATATATATATATATATATATATATAGCTGTTAGTAGCTTGACTTGTTTAAAAAGGACAGGAATACTACACGTACAATGTAAATAAAGATGACTGTAAATTTTTATCAGTGTTATCTTTTAAAATGGAATTATTTCACACAAATATTGCATATCATTTATTATGAATTGTGAACGCATTATATTTTGTCTGGTGGTTTTATTGCTATTTTTTAATGCCATAGAGTAACCCCAATATTTAACAAATCTGATAATATTGAAGTTGTCTCGTTGACAATTTCCCTTGTTCCTAGATGAAATCAATTTTTCAGAACAAAATATATAATATTCATACACTTTACTATTACCAAGACTTTCTGTGCATGACAATAAAGAATTACTTAAAAAATGTATTCACATTTTAGCGAGTTGCGTTCAGCCAATTTATGCATGCTGATTATGGTGTTCACCAGTTTTACTGTTCTGTGGCATCTGAAAAGTTTGTAATCTCTGTGATTTTTCTCTCACTTTTTCTCTCACTTTTATGAGCTTGAGAGAAAAGATAAATTTGAGGAAATTTGTATCCAGTGTTTAAAAATATTATCTTGGGATGTCATCAGAAAATTTTACATTAAAATCTGGTGTTCTGTAGGAGTATATGGATAATGTAGTTTTTGTTTTATTTTAAAGTTTTAAGTACTGCTTGATCAATTAGTCTTCTTAAATTGTGCTATGAAATGTTGAATTAAAAGGAGAATGGCACAGAAATAAACGTTATACTCGCACACATACATGTACAGTAGTACATAAAAGCATTAAAAATAAACAAGTTATAATAATACTAATAGCGAGCGCTATCGGAGCATATGCATTTTCTACATACGAGTCATTTAGAAAAGTCTGTTTAATGGGGCCAGCCATATTGTGCTACATACTAAGACTAGAAAAAGTTTCGTTCGCCTTAAACAGAAGTAAGGGAAATAACTTGCTTCAAATTATAATTTAAGAGTCAGAATCGTGATACTGGAAATGAGTTTCTGGAAAGAGCTCGCATCATTGGCCACGACAAAAGCAAATTAATTTTGTTATCATGGACATGGGGAGTCTATATAAATCCAAAAAGCTATTTCACATGAAAATAATTGGTACACAAGCATAATTATTTTTAAAATGATGTGTTGAAAAAAATCAAGCTTCTCGAACACTGGATATAAGTTCAAAAATAATATCCTACCCTCCATCCCAACCCCCCCCCCCCCAAAAAAAAACACACACACAAGCAATCATTAGTTGATCTTCCTTGAAATCCATTCCCTCAACAAAATTTTAGAGAGCATTAAACTCAACAGGGTATCAAATTGATTGACAAAGTCATATTTTAAGGACGTAAGTTTAACATGTACATATGTTTCCAACTAAAAATATCCAGATTATACAGACAAACATAAAGTTAGTGTTATGTGCAGTATTGTTTTGGCCTAGACACACTAAAAGAGCTTTAAACCAGTGGAATCGTATTTAAATATGTGGGAGAAAAGAAATTATTCGACAGATACTAATATTTATTTAAATTATACGCTTAGCTGAAAATTGTGTTTAAAGAGTTGTTTCCCTTTTTGCGTCTTCGTTGCGCTTTGCAGTATATTACGTCATCCGTTTTGTTCAATCGCTTCCAATGTGTGCTCACTTCAAGCAAAAAGTTCTAGCGTTTCCGCTCAACAGATATTGTAGTACACTATATCAATAAACTCGAAAATAATTACCCTATACGTTTTGTGCTATGCCAAATAACAGTTTGGTGTCATAAATAAAATCTACCATGTCAAAGTGGAAAATATGTGTCCACATCCACGAATATCGACAAAAATCTGTTATTTGTAATTTACTGGCTTCATATTAAACCACGGCATAGCACTTTTCGAAAAATATAGAAAAATATCTTTCTCACCATACCAAAAAGCTTACCGAAATACTACGGGAAACGCTAGAACTTTTGCGTTTTTTGTTAAGGTAAAAGGGGGAGGTTCCAGGTCACCTGACAGGGTATAGGCATAAATAAACATCAAACCGAAAGTAGAATGTTGACCACGAGATTATAAAGAACATATTTTTTCCAACTTTAAGTACCCCACTAGTAAGATTACATAGATTTTAATTTATTTTCCCGTTATGTTTTTTCGAGTGTGAAAATCTACAGATTTCCATGGAACAGCCTTAACATACCTGCGAATATACGATAACAATTATACAAATTTGAATATGAAATCTTACTTTCAATGTTTCATGTAAATTCTGGTCATAAAGTAAATTAACCTATCTGTGTAAAAAGATTGCATTGTAAGATTATGTTCAGACATTACCATAAATAAAATTATATAACAGCATAAAACAGGCTTTTCATGCTGGCAACATTGCAGTCTTTCACATATTTCTGATTGTTATTTCAATTTCACATGTTTTATGCGTACCTAAGGGACATGATGTACAAACAAACAAAGACAGTAAAAAATTAATCTTTGATTGCTTTTATCTGTAATTATTTATGTTTTTCACATAACATTTACAATATAAGACGGAAGTGATTTTTGATACAACAAAGGTGTTTTTTAAAGTAAAAATACAAGTTTCGAACTTGACATAGCCTTATTTTGTTTTCATGACTTTCGACAAAGTCTTTGATTTGTTTGCAATTAAAATTTCGGATTGCTTAGATTGGTTCTTAGAATTACGTTTTTTGTATTGCTCCTTGGAATTACGTTTTTTTGTTTTGCTCCTTAGGTATATTTGTCCTCTTTATACATTGATGAAGTTTCGATATGAATGTAGTTTGTGTGCAATTTTTCCATATTTGTGACTTTTTGGGATTAAGATAATGTTGAAGTCTTTATTTTGGATATTCGTTTTTTGAGATAATTTAAAAGGTAAAAAATTACGTGATATTTTTACGGAGGTCAAGATTTAAAAAAAAATGTTTTAGAAGCAGAGCTTACATATTTACAAAGTTAATATTTGATCACTTTTATTTGTAATTATTTAAAATAAAATTAACAATATAAGACGGAGTTTCAAACTTGACATAGTCTTATTTTGTTTTCATGACTTTCGACAAAGTCTTTGATTTGTTTGCAATTAAAACTTCGGATTGCTTGGATTGCTCCTTAGTATTATGTTTTTAGTATTCCTCCTTAGGTATATTTGTCTTCTTTATACATTTATGAAGTTTTTGAATTTAGTTCAGAAAATTTCATACGGTATCATAAAAAGTTTCTCTGCGACATACCGTAACACTTGTTAGTTAAAAAAATTCAATTTCCTAGTGGAAAAACACACAATTTAGCTTTACAACCAATTTTATTTTGACATTTAATGAAATTCAGCTCTATAATTGTGTGCTATATATGACAAAAGTGATTTTTGTTGTAACAGTGTGTAATTTAAAGTTAAAACACAAGTTTTAAATTTGCTGGCTACATATCGTATACTTTTAGGAATTTTTGACATGAATTTAACTAAATGTGTTCATCTCTGCAACTTACCGTAATACTTTTAAGATGCAAAAATTTCAATTTCAAAGTAGAAAAACACAAAATGTAGCTTGTCAACCAATTTTAACTTCATACGTTGTCAAGTTAAGCCATATCATAGTGTGCGATATAAGCAAACGGGACTGTTGTTACAACAAAAGTGTTTTTTGAAAGTAAATATACAACTTTCAGAGTTATGCTTATTTTATAAATTTATGATGTTTTGACATTAATGTAACTCAGAAAATTTTATATGTTATCTTTAAATGTTTCTCTGTGACTTGCGGTAATACTTGTTAAATAAAACAAAGTCAATTTCACAGTGGAAAAACGAACAATTTAGCTTTTCAAACATCTTAAGGATGATACTTAGTTAGATGTAGCCTTACCACATGTACCAGATTATCCGATATCAGACTAAAAATATTGTCGTTCTACCTGAAGTGTTTTTTTAAATTCAAAATATAAGTTTCAATATTGACTTGAAAGAAAAGTCTATACTTTTAATTTATTTTATATTTCAAAACTTAAAATTCACATTTTCTATAAGTAAAGTGTCATCAAGAACATTTTCTGTAAGTAAAGTGTAATTTATTTCATTTGACAATAGGAATAACTTTCTGTACATTTGAACTGATTGAAATTGAAACCAAATATATTAATATAAGTATTTTAGCATTTTTTTCGGAATGTTAGTTACCTCGTTTTAACATGATTGACCAATAATAATAAAATGATATTTTATATTCGCCCAAGGACCATCCTATGACGGCTCATGCGAATTTAGCATAGACGATTATTATTCACATCTCTGGTTTAAATCGGAACCTGTCCTAATCTCTGCTTTCAAATCTCTGGTTGACCAGTCGCAGGACTGGTCGCAGCTGTTCTAATCTCTGGTTTTTTGGTCCTGGATCAAAAATTTGAAGCAGATATTATGTTAGCTTTAAGTCAATTTGCAGTGATGTTTTAATTGAGCCGTACTGTATGTTGTTCAGGAGTCCGGGTTACGTACAAGTAGAACCATCAAGTCGATAGAATATATATGTTGGTAAATACGTGATCTAATCAAAAGGGTAAGAAGGAAAAAGCATACCATACGTAATATCTTATTATACACACACATTTGTCCCAAGCTAGATGACAAAGAAAAGACATTATTAGTTATAATTTTCTCTTTATCTCAATGTCGAGGTCATAAGCAGAAAACCAGATTAGAATCTCTCAATAATAATAGATGGAAAATTAAGAGCAACTTTATATAAAATATCAAAATTCTTAGTTGTCCTTAACTTCCTCTTTATTGTACCGCTGGACTCAGGAATTACCATGGTATCATTTAGGGCTTGCGACACGTTGTGGTATTGATGAGGACGTTGTAAGCTCAGAATTGTGCTCAGTTATATACTTGTGATTTTGTCCTTTAAATTACTCTACAGATACTAGCCTAGATTGAATTGCATTTAAAAAAAAGCTATTAAACCCATTTTCAAGTCAAAATAAAAACTATAAAATTTGCATTTGTTGTAAATAACAATTTATATCTCAAAATGTTAAATACACAAGTAATTATCTATTTCAATTGAAAATTCTCGATTCATTTCAAACAACTAAAATATTTTCTGTGTACAGGCTTTACGTGTTATTAAAGTTTGAATTATTCCATCACATTTTTAGTCTCTTAATTTGACTGAATTGGTGGAATACTTAAGGAAAATTCAAATCACAAAGAATAAATTTATTCAGAAAAAGGGAGGGCAATTAAAACATTTAAACAATTAACATTAAAATTTATCAATATCTTTATCTTTCTGAGACAAATAGATCACAATCAATGTATTCCCTGTCTCATGAACAATTAAAAGCACCTTGCATTTAGAAACTAAATTTCTTCTCATATCTGGTATATAAAGAGAACAAATATAATTAAGAAGGAAAATAAAAGAAACGCAATCCATTAGACACAAATGAACAACCACCAGCACAACAAATAAATATTGGAATCTTGAAAAAAACAATAAACAACGCGAACTCTTATAAAACCCGCTGTGAACCCAGTTGCTCCGGAAGGGTAAGCAGTTCTTGCTCCATATACGGCACCCGTCGTGGAGTTTACCAAAGTGTATCCAGTAGTAGTCACAGATCGGTGGCGGTATATGAAATGTCACGACAATGGGAACACGTCCAACATCATCTTAGATATTGGAATACTGTAACCGTCAATAAATTCGTGGTGACGACCGTAAAGTTTCCTAAGTGATGACACCAACTTGTCCTTGTTAAAACCCTGGTTAAAAAGCTTTTCTGACAGCAGTAATCCTCTTTATCGAAAGTCAATGTAACTCACGCATGCCCTTAAATATCAGACAAGCTGAGAAACGTAGACACCATATGCAGACGATCCTGGTATATTGCTATTCAAGAAGGGAAAGTTAACAATAGGAAAATAAAAGTTATCACATCTGTCGTTAAATGTGGTCTTCAAATGTCCCTCATTTTCTACTTAAAAAAAAAACAAATCCAAATATGACGCAGATTTCGATGTATCTATAGGATCCTTAATTGCAAGTTCACTGCGGTAGATGAGATATAATATACATGTATTCTCAGTACTAGCTATCGTAATTAGTTTATTGAACATACATTTATATTTTACATCCAAATGTACAATCTTCTGTTTTAGAGAATAAATTTATTCTTTAAATCATTATATTTTACAGAATAAATTTATTCACAAATAAAAATATACAATTTTGTTTTGAAAAGAATAGATTTATTCTTAAACTTTATTACACAACCTTGTTTTCAAGACATTAAATGTATTCCTAGCATATAATCTTGTTTATATCTTTGTCCATTAGTCTGGAGGTATAACTGATTTTTTTTCTATATACAATTTTGTCAGAGACTGAACATTTATTTTCATGATTAGTGTGGCTAAAATATGTACTGAAAAAAAGAATTGTATTAGATAAGACACTTAGAAAAACAAGTATTGGAATGATTGAACAAAGAAAGCTTTCTTATTGCCTAAGTGTTTTATTACAATGACAGTAGAAATAAAGAGTTAAATACTTTGATCATCTGTTACAAGTACCATCTGATAACCGCAAGTGTGTGGTACCTTTATGATTGTTCCAGTGATTTCACAAATGCCAAGAACTTTCGATCTAGGACATTTGTTCTCACGTAATATACAAAACAAACGAATATGACGTTTCTGAATATGTCGAAGTTGTTTTCTCAAAAGTACTGGAATACAATTGACTGTTAGAGCACATATTTATTTGAAATGTACATGACTATTCTGTTGTTTTTCATCAAGAAATCAATTTTCGAGGTATCTGGGACACAAAAAACAATACAACTGCATTCAAAAGGGCATTATTGTTAAGCAGTATTACATTGCAACAATTTAAATTCATAAATATATGTTACAACAATAGATTAGGTTACATGCAATGATATAACTATCAGACATCTTAAACACTAGAATTACGTACATGTATTATATTACTGAATGTATACAATGTGTTGAATGGAAACCAGTATTTTCACAGTACATTCACAGTAGTCGAAAGAATAAAACAGTTCCTGTAAGGACAGATAATTCAACTTTGCACTATTCCAATTCGAAGCTTTTTTTCAAGGTATAGAAGTGTAGTATCTACAACCCCGTTCTTCACCGACTATGCTCCACATTCATGTGATTCTTATTAACTGCCCTGTGGTGTTTGAGATCCTGCCTGATATATATATCGGAAAATATCATTTGTGTCTAAATACACAAATTGATAAAAAGAAAAAAGAGGATAATCATAAAGCTTTTAACATTTGGCTTATGTCCGCACTGCACAGTAGCCTTCTTAACTTTGGACAGGCACATTAAATTGTGAAGTGCTTTGTGCATTTTGTTTGAAAATACACAGGATGTCTTTTGTTGGTTTTTTGAAAGAATTTTATAGAAAAGCTATAAATAAGTAGTAGTGGCGAGAATAAAAAATGGGCACTTTGTGAAATAATTTCTAAATTTCTTTCTTGCATGAGACTATCACTCGTATAATATATGGTTGAACCTTAAGTGCGTACAGATAAAATCGTAATGGGCATAATCAGAAAAGTGTAAATAACAGCCATAATTATGTTAGAAACTAGAAACTTTATTTGATTGTCCTGTTCTTTCGAATGGGTATTTTGCTGTCTCCATCTAATCAACATATAATATTTTGCAGCAACAACAGCGTCAAGAATTACCACAATGATAAATATTGAAAAAGATAAACCCGTTTTTGCATACACCCATATGTCGATTAATTCTTCTGCTGATATCCATGTTAATAAATAACAAACTTCAACAATTCTATCTTTGTCGACTGCAGATTTAAATTTTGTCTTTTCAGGTATAAGACTAACATAGCTCACCGATTCAACCAAAACTACCACTATGCTCAGAAACAAAATAATCGGTATCCATATCCATGCTCGTAAGATTTTTTTCGCCATGATGGGAAAACAGATGATAAAAAAATCTCTCCAATGGCATCTAAATAACACATAGAGATTTCAACTGAGGAATAACTTTCACAATGCACATCATGGTGTAGAACCACAAATCACAAGACATATTCCATTTTGTTATCAATGAAAAATAACTTTAGTAGGACTGGAATGTATATTAATGATGTTGTGACGTCGTTTCCTGATATAAAAAGAAGATATATTCGACTTGCTAGTCCTTGCTTCTGTTTGAAACGAACAATGAAAGATACAACGGCACATAACAAACAAACAAACAAAAGAGGGAACACAAAATACTTATAAGCTAGAAACACATTATCGGGATATATACGACCTATCTTTAACAGTCTTATTTCAAAATGTTTTACCATTTGGTTCACTATGTCCAGATACGTTAAATTTGACATACTATCCGTGTAATATCTTCTATAATATTTGTTCAAAAATCTATATTGCTTTAGAGGTAGATCTTGAATTTTCTTTTCTCACAAATATAATGTCGGATAAAGCTTGCTGTAATACAATAACCGATCGGTTTAATGTTTCGCAAACACTCTTGAGACATGTAATATCAAATTATTGTTTTGGAAATAGTACTGCAGCTTTCTTAAACACTTGAATTCCTGGGTATTTGTATTCAAATGAAACTGCTCCCTAGTCAACTTGAATTTAATTTACATTTTTATGTGAACCATACCGTATAACAAACCAATCGAACAACTCTGTGTTAATTGGAACTATAGGATTCTCGAAGCTTATTATATTTATTACTGGGCATCTTTTCCTTCATTGTTATTGATTCAATCTATCAAATAATGATTAATGATTATTGTTCGAAACAAGAACTATGAGTTTCAAGAAATTGAAACGTTTTATTCACGGACATTTGTGACTGAAGGCAAATATAAATGGTAATCTAAATTCGTGGTTCCAACGCAAGGGAAGAGTAGTGAAACATTTTTTCCAAAGGGAGCTTAAAGCAATTTCTGCTTTTACAAAAAATATTATAAACGAAATCCATGAAAAAATACAAAAGTAAAAAGATCTTATAAGGCAATGTGATGCTTGGGTCTGGAGTAAAATATCATCAATTAACACAAAATATATCAATCAATATATATATATATATATATACAAACATTGACAAAGGCTTTTGATTTTGAACGGACAAAGCAAATGTGGGGTAATGAAAAGATATGCAACAAAACTACAATATCTCTGAAATAACTAGAAAGATTTGAATTAGTTTGACGTTGCATAATTGATTAAGAATGGTTAAAATGTATTCATTTAACTTTTAATCTAGCTAAGAATCTCAAGTGTGCTAATGCTATATTGCCTGATGAAATCAGAGGTCGAGTCATGGTAGTCTGACTTGGACACAAATCAACCCCATCCATCCTTTATCTATCCCGATCCTCTGGTGTATAAAAACCAATAAATTATACTTCGCAAAAAGATGACCGCTACCTAGACATGATAAAATTGGTTGGGCGGTCCATTATTTAGATAAGATGGTCAAATTTTGTCTGTTTAACTAGTTAAGCCTATCATCGCTGCTGGTCGAGTACTGTCCATCTGTACAACCATATAGACAGAATAAAATTATTTGAACAACTCAAAATATTACTTGATAGTGTATGTATCGCGTCTTAGTTGCATTTAGTCACGATATTACAATAGACATTGGGGCCACGGTGGCCCAGTGGTTTAGGTAGTTCGTCATGACTACTAATGATCACTAGCCTGTCAGCACTGAGGATGTGAGTTCGAATCTCAGCTGTGGCGGAGTATGTTCGACTTCGATCTTAAATGACAAGGATTGTCAATTTTCCTACCAAAGGTCGGTGGTTTTCTCCGGTTACTCCGACTTCTTTCAACAATAAAAACTGGCCACTGCGAATTAGTCAAATGCGCTGAAAATGGCATCAAACCGCAACTAAACAAACAAAAAACAGAAACTATGATGTGAAAACCCGTTTGAGATACGTGTTTTTTATTTTCACTACAACCTACAAAGAGTCTCAATTGACCAGTTTTTGTCTGAACTGGACTGAAAAATTACTCGACATTCTTAGTTTGGCTAAAACATATTACAAAAGTCTCGACCTGTGTCTTAAGTGTCTCAGCAGTGTCTTGATTTCACTAGATTTTGTCTCGAAAGTCTTGAGAAACACTTAATCTCCTTCGACAGATTATCAACTGTCTGAATGAGTTTCGACATATTCCTAAGTGTCTAAATTGTGTCTTATTTTGTCTCTACACACTTAATGAGTTTCGATATATTCCTTAGTGTCTAAATTGTGTCTTATATTGTCTCTACACACTTTCACAAGTTTGAACAATCTATAAAAAATGACTTGACACATTCTGGACTGACTTATTTATGGCGCAGGCTATCTATATCACTATCTCATGTATTGTAGAGCCTTTGCTGCTTACAGAATGAAATTATCACCTGATATTTTCTTACATAGACCTAATACATACAAATTTTAACAATTGTTTAATTGCACTATTATTTTTGTTTTAGAAAAACTATGTAGATTTATCAAATTGGTATATGTGGAAAAAAAACACCTCCAGGTTAATTTTATTGTTGCTATCAAAATTTGCATATGTTTGTCTGCTAACTGTAATAATCGTATTATCTCTTCTCTATAACGATAAATTTAGTTTATGAAAAATAAACTTCTGTTCAGTTCAAAAGCTTTAATAGTTTTAATTTCATCACTCCAAAAGTTTTACGGTCGTCATCACGAATTGATTGGCCGATGCAAACTTTCTATCTCGCGTATGAGACTAGATATCTTCCGTTAGAATTCACGTCCTTCTTGAATCGACATCCCACCAGACTTCACTCCCCACCGGACGTAACACCTCACCAGACTTGACACTTCACTGGCAATGTGACGGATGTCGTTAACAGATCAGGACATGCTTCCCCATCCGCAGCACCTGATTGGACTCCTGGTTCACACAGCCAGTTCTTTGGTTTTGTCTCCTTTTGTTTTATATTTCTCTAGCTTAGTATGTATTTTACTTCTTTTAGGTGTATGTTTTGTAGTGTTAGTTTTCATTGTTAGTCAATTCGTTCGAACTTGCAATGTTGCGGTGTCGTCATCGAGGCAGAACATGCTTACCCTTCCTGAGCACCTGGTGTCATTCCCGGTTTTTTATGTGAGTTCACAAATACTGGTGCTTTAGTTTCTTATTTAGTTATACATGTATCCTTGTCGCGTTTGTTAGTTCTGTTGTATTCTCCTGACTTTGTCTTTTCTTTGGACTTCGAATTTGTGCACTTATCCCACTCTTTTGTCGCTTCAGTATTCAAGATATTTTATCACTAATAGAATACGTTTTAGCTTTTGAAATTCTTAAAATTTCTCATGTGTTCATCTATACATTTCTTAAAAAAAATTTAAAATATTTTTAAAACCATTTAATGAATATACACTTGATCTCATTTATTTACAAAATGTAGTATTTCAAACAAAATGAGTACATTGGTAATTAAAACATGTAAGAATTGGCGGGTTATTTGAAAGTGTGCTCCAAGTGCAATGAAGTTATTTCAAATAGACTGAAAACAAAATAACAGTCAATCCTTATAATTTAATTCAAACTGTTGTTTTGACGTCTAAAACGTTCGTATCCCTTTAATGGCGTCATAGTAATAAAAACAATTTATTCTATGATATCATAGACGCGTTCCATCCAATATTAAATTATTTAAAAATTATAGACATGTTTTGTATAATATTATTGAAATTAAATATTCTACATCTTTGTTTAATCTTTGTCTTTTGTGATCCCAAATATTAAGTGACACACCTTATAAATTTAAAATAAAATAAAGAAACAGAAAAAGAGCAAAAAAATACATGATTTCTTCTTCTATTTTTTCATAAATTGAATGCATCTGGACTAAATGTAGGTCAAAGTGAGTCGATTTGATGTATGGAGGCTATACTCACATTTAACCACAATGCAAGATCAACCAATGAAAAGCTGTATTCATTTCTCAACTATCATCTTTTGTTCTGTTAGTTGTATAAAGTCTTTAAATTGAAAAAATCACAGTTTATTTGTAATATATTTTCCTCCAATTCTGAATTATAACTTCAATGTGACTTGTCTATTTTTCATTAGATTCATACGGTAACAATAAAATACTGACAGATTAGTTTCACAAATATCTCAGGAGCTTGATTTACACTATTTACACTATTCATGGTTTGTTATACAAAAGATATTCTTTTAGGTAACTGTTAGGATCTTGCTGTAATATCCGAGTTAAGCTTTCCCCAGTTTAACTCATATATTAGACGAATCAACTGGGACAAAATATAAGGCCAGTGGGTAATACCTGGGCTTGAAAATTATCTCAATATCATTTTCAATTAAAAACATGTCTTCCAGGAACACATTTCATATTTTCAAAAGAACATCACATACACATTTAAAACTTTTTTGCTCAGTTAAAATCTATCTAATTATCAAACAAATAATAACATAAATAAAATTTGACAAAATATATGAACTATTAAAAGTGAAATTTAAAATAGAATGTTGATGAAAAAACAACTCTCTGCTATCACTAAGGACTCTTAAATCGTATCATTTTAAGGAACATGTTTTATTTTCAACAATAAATTTCCGTAATACCGGCAATATGCTACCATATATGGCTTATTGTGAAGACATCAATGATAAACACAAAATTTTACTCATCGTTTGGACCTTTGAATTAAAATTTTGATATGAGCAACAGCCTTACCCAATAGATTTCTCACTGAAACGTGTCTTTATATAAGAAAATTTTATATTAAAAACAGGTAAGGCTTTGTTCTTAGTTGTTTTGACCAAATTCTAATGTGAAAACACTCAATTCATTAATTAGCCGACATTCATGACGTCGCTGTTGCATAATTGAAGGAATTGTACAGTGATTGAAAGATTGTTAAAGTTCGTTCAATCAATATACGATAACAATTATACAAATTTGAATCTGAAATCTTACGCTCAATGCTTCATGTAAATTCTGGTCAAAAAGTAAATAAACATATCTGTGTAAAAAGATTGCATTGTAAGATTATGTTCAGTCATGGCCATAAATAAAATTATATAACAGCATGAAACAGGCTTTTCATGCTGGCAACATTGCAGTCTTTCACATATTTCTGATTGTTATTTCAGTTTCACATGTTTTATGTAAGAGCGTAACCAAGGGCATGATGTACAAACAAACAAAGACAGTAAAAACAGGTTGAACATAGAACTTTTTTTCAATGATTTTTTATTTATTTTCTTTGGGTGCAATTTTTAAACATTTTTGACTTTTTTGGTTAAGATATGTTGAAGTGTTTATTTTGGATATACCTTATTTGAGATATTTAAAAAGGTAAAAGATTACGTGATATTTTTACCAAGGTAAAAATTTTAAAAAAAATGTTTGGTTGAATTTTAGAAGCAGAGCTTACATATTTACAAAGTTGATCTTTGATTGCTCTTATTAGGTCTTTCCACTTTCCGTGGAAAGACCTTTTGCTTTTGTTCTGATTATTATTTTTTTTTTTTTTTTTCTTCTGCCGTCTAGGATGTTTTTTTGTTACTTGACATATCGAAAGGATTTTTGGCCCATGATATCGTACAGTGATTGCGATTTCACCATTGACCCTGTGTAACCGAACACTTTTTTTATAGGAGTTATCTCCCCGCGTCCTCCTTTTCTTGTTATCTTTATTTCTCTGTAACCGTAAAAGATATCGACCTAAAATCTTTTGCAATGTCTTCAGTGTATCTGTGCGCAACTTTGTTCCATTTGGTCGGAAAGGATCTGACGACATTTCATAGGAGTTATTTCCCTTCAAACGACTTTCACTTTTGGTGTATCATACAAATTGTTATTTAGAGTTGAGATATCAACATGAAACTTTGTATTCAGGGTCCATGACCCCTAACAAGTAAAATGAGGTCAAGGTCAAAGGTCAAGGTCAAGTTCTAAATTTTGACTTTTGCTTGTTATCGCTTCTCCTCTGAAACGATAAAAGATAGCTGATAAAATGTAATGGAGAAAATGTTAAGGACGTTGAGACCTAGCTTTGTTACATTTGCATAAAAGTTGTATGACGTCATTTTATAGGCATAATTGCCGTTAGAACGTTTAAATTTGCGGTTTTTCGTTTATTTCTCAACAATGGTACATGATAAAGGCATGGGGTCTTTTGTTTTGACATCAAGGATTGATAACCTTCAAATTGGCATCAAGGTCAAAGGTCAAGGTCAAGTTCTAAATTTTGACTTTTGCTTGTTATCGCTTCTCCTCTGAAACGGTAAAAGATAGCTGATAAAATGTAATGGAGAAAATGTAAAGGACGTGGAGACCTAGCTTTGTTACATTTGCATAAAAGTTGTATGACGTCATTTTATAGGCGTAATTGCCCTCAGAACGTTTAAATTTTCAGTTTTTCGTTTATTTCTCAACAATGGTACATGATAAAGGCATGGGGTCTTTTGTTCTGACATCAAGGATTGATAACCTTCAAATTGGCATCAAGGTCAAAGGTCAAGGTCAAGTTCTAAATTTTGACTTTTGCTTGTTATCGCTTCTCATCTGAAACGGTAAAAGATAGCTGATAAAATGTAAAGGAGAAAATGTAAAGGACGTGGAGACCTAGCTTTGTTACATTTGAGAAAAAGTTGTATGACGTCATTTTATAGGCGTAATTGCCCCTAGAACGTTTAAATTTGCGGTTTTTCGTTTATTTCTCAACAATGGTACATGATAAAGGCATGGGGTCTTTTGTTTTAACATCAGGGATTGATAACCTTCAAATCAGCATCAAGGTCAAAGGTCAAGGTCAAGTTCTATTATTTGACATTTGCTTGTTATCACTGCTCCTCTGAAATGGTTGTAGATAGCCAAGGAAATGTAATGGTGGAAATGTTTAGGACTTTAACTCAAATGTAACAAAGTTGCGCATCAATGTCATTGATGCGCAACTTTGTTACATTTGAGTTAAAGTTGTATGACGTCATCTTTTGAGAGTAATTGCGCCTAGAACGTTCAAACTTAAGGTTTTTCGTTTATAACTTGACAATGGTACATAATAATGGCATGGGGTCTTCTAAAATGACCTGAACGACCAATGACCTTGAAAAAGTTCACAAGGTCAAAGGTCAAGGTCATGACCTATATTACGTATTTTGCATTTTTTCACACTTTATAAGTTTTTTTCCAGATTTTTAAAGCAGTTAAAGCTATTGAAAGTGTGAAATTCAGGCACTACTTTTGATGACGTCATTTCTGGCAACGTTATTATTTCTGTAGACGTTTTTAGACGTTTTGGATATATTGGAATGTTAAATAATGTGACAATGTTACAACCCATGAAAACGTCTAGAATTGTCAATTTATAAGGTCACATTAATAACGTTTTTGATGTTTATAGTGCAAAACAGTATAATTCATCACAAACATTTAGTTAACCAGAAATAAACATTTTTCTTAGTTATTCAAACTAGCAGTCCATATATTTTTTAACAATTGTGAAATTACCTATCATATCAAACCAGAAGTGATATTTGTAATACGGGAAGTAGCATAATACCTCCCTTATTTCAGTACATAGAACCATATATCTTTGAAATCACTGAAAGTTTAGCTATGCTCTAAAACTAACAATTACATTTTAAACCTCAATTTTTTTATCAACAAATCTGCAATTGAGGTGGAAAGACCTTCAATTGTTCTCTGAACAATTGGTTTTTAATTTGTAATTGTTTATGTTTTTCACATAACATTTACAATATAAGACGGAAGTGATTTTTGATACAACAAAGGTGTTTTTTAAAGTAAAAATACAAGTTTCGAACTTGACATAGTCTTATTTTGTTTTCATGACTTTCGACAAAGTCTTTGATTTGTTTGCAATTAAAATTTCGGATTGCTTGGATTGCTCCTTAGTATTATGTTTTTAGTATTGCTCCTTAGGTATATTTGTCTTCTTTATACATTTATGAAGTTTTTGAATTTAGTTCAGAAAATTTCATACGGTATCATAAAAAGTTTCTCTGCGACTTACCGTAACACTTGTTAGATAAACAAAAATCAATTTCCTACTGGAAAAACACACAATTTAGCTTTACAACCAATTTTATTTTGACATTTAATGAAATTCAGCTCTATAATCGTGTGCTATATATGACAAAAGTGATTTTTGTTATAACAGTGTGTAATTTAAAGTGAAAACACAAGTTTTAAATTTGCTGGCTACATATCTTATACTTTAAGGAATTTTTTACATGAATTTAACTAAAAATTTTCATCTCTAATGCAGTCCAAAATAAAAAAGGAAAATCCAGGTTTTCCTTTTTATCGACTATGTTTTGGCATTTTCTATAAATTTACATAAATTGGCAACTTTTTTTATGATTTTGTTTGACATGTTAACAATTTATCCCTCAACTAACATGAGAATGGTAAGATTAGGTTGTATTCTCTGATAGAATTAGGTATAAAAATTAAAACCTTCACAAATAGCATTAAATAATTTCAATCTTATTTGAGAAGAAAAATCTTCTTATATCCACGAAGAAGTTTATTTCTCAAAATACTATAGACACAATTCTTCTAACCTTATTCCAGGTTAAATGGTTGGTACGTACAAAACCATTATCTTGTATTTGAGAAGAAAAATCTTCCAGAAATGAAGTTGAATTTTACTGACAGTGCATCCTCATTATCAATTTCAGAAGAATTTTCTTCTGAAATATCATGATTTGAGAAATATTTTCTCCAGTGGTAGCTTCAGACTAAAGATAAAAAATAAATGAAAAGAACATTAACAAAAGCGCTATCTATACTATTTGTAAGAATATTCTAGTCTTTTGGGGGTATCTTCCCCATGTTTTATGTAATTTAACCCATAACCGTCTTGTAAACAACCACTGAATATCAGAAAAAGAAGACAGAAGAGTCAAAACAGTGGGATAATTCCAAAGGCAAGACAAACTCATGAGAATGGAACAAATAACTGCCACAATGATACATGTATAACTAAAAGAATAAACTAGAGAAAAAGACACGGATGAATATACATATAGGTCATATCTTGATCAAAGTTTCTGTACTGTATATATTATGATTTATGAAAAAGCCGGATTATTATGTATGGTTTATTAAAATTTAATGAATGCATATACGAAAACCACGAAACTTAATGCTGTACATTGTATGAATCATTAGTGTTGAATTTATTATTTCCATGTTGAATAATTTTCTCTCTTCGCTTCTGTGTATAAATTTCTAAAGTCATGACTTTAATACCTGTAACGCAAATTCGATGAGGAGAGGATACTTTCGGCACGTCATCTTGAATATGTCCTTTCTGTTCTGCCTTCAGTATGGTAAGGTATGGAACCCTACATGAATTATATGATAATGGTATCATTGTTGACAAAACTGTTAATATAAGATAAAAATTGTGTCGGAATGTGTATGAGTAGTACCAATTTCAGCCAATTGTTTTACAGTTACAGAATTTGTTTCTTTACTACATGTGCTTCGAAATTGCGGCAGATATGGCTACATATGAAATTCTGCTTATATACCACTACAGCTAATGTAAAAATTCACAATTTATAGATCTGAAATATACGAAAAAGCTGTGATAGCTGCTGGAAATTGGTCCATGTTTTATGTCCTTTGGCAGGTTGACAGATACTGTTTTGGCTAGTTAAACTTGTTCGCGCCATTCTATTGCCTTTCAACATTTTCAAATTAAATATTCTGTATTTTCATCCGAACACTAACATGACTAACGCTGACCTGAAATTTGTAATAATAATAGTATTAAAACTGATAAAATGCTTAACCTAAACTAAATTCATCTAAACATTATCCTGTCCAATATTGGAAGTATGTAACTTTGGAAACATTCAAAGTTCAATTTTGATAAAAGGCATTTTGTCTACTATAATTAAAATTATCTTGATATACTTACATTTTTTTGTATGCAATGAAAATATACAATATACTCTTTAAACAGTGTGAATCAAATCTAGTTGTAATTTAAAAGTTTCAAAATTTCTTTTTTTTTCTAACTTAATTTATGTGGCCGAATACCGGATGAAAAAAAATCCACCACACTCTTCTATGTAATTAAGCCACACCAAATTGATATTTAGTTCTCTTTGGATTTCGCCGCTTCGAGTTTTAGACTATTTAATTAAGAAAAAAATTGCGGCGTCATTTTGCAAAAATGCTGAAAATTCGTCCCAAATTCCTAATTTTTTCAATACATTACAAATGAAAAAGTTGTTCTCCCGCTCCTAAAATTTCGTAAAAGTTAGCATTTTCCCCATTTTTGCAATTTTTTACGTAAATTTGATCTTTGCTAAATATTGATCCTCAAGAAAAAAAAATAAAATTTCGATCGGGGCGATCCGAAAAAATAAAAATCAATCTGGTACGGCCTTACAATTAAGAATATATTTTACTTTAGCCTCGATTTCATATAAATTTGAGTGCTCATGCATATTTACAAACATTATGAACATAGCTTATCAATCACTTCCCGCCGAGTTAATGTGTGCTGGTACAAATGTATGATACAGATGTATTATACATGTTATATATGTACATTGTCATTTTTCTGCTTACAAATAAAAGAATACTCGTATTTGGAAAAAAACCTTGGTACATTTGTTTTAAGAAATTAAATATGCTTTACTATATAAAATAAATATCATTATAGATATAAGAGTTCAAATACATTACACATGAATTATCTGTTTTGTAATTGAACTTAACAACATATTTGTAAAATAACTATCTGCCTGTTACGGAAAAAATATAAACAATGATGTTTTACATATTACATACATGTATATGTAAAAATTCTTTCAAGAACCACCGTTTAATATTTTACGGTTTGAGAGAACGACAAGAAATTTTCCCCCTTTTTCTGAGCCAGTCATTCTTTAAGCACGTAATCGTGCCCAACTTTATTTTTAATCAATTTTTGATATAGCGTTTTCTTAACTGAAATTTGAAACCTAGCTGTGGTTGTGGTTTTCACTTAATGTTTAAAATAGTTACCACAATATTAATAATTTACCAGATTTCAGCCTAGGGTTCTTCATAATTAACACCACGGCAAACAACAATTAAAATACTTATCTGAAATAATCAAGTATCTTGTAATTTGGATGGTAACACCGATTTCTCGTCAATAGTATTTATTAAATAAACAAGAACTTAGTTATTTCATACTTTTTTTGCAAATCAATTTACGTAAAGAAACTCTAAAATAAAAAAAATCATTGGAGAATGTCATTGTACAAATGCAAATTTTTATAGACGTTAACTTGTACACATAAATCATTTTAACTGACACATACATCGTAATACACCCTTTTATTTCCAAAGGGTAAAGTACAATTGAGTCCGATTATTTTTTTGTTGAAGGAGAGCCTATATTTATTTAAAAACAAAAACAAAATGAACTTCTATTTTCTCGCCCAAAAGAAGCCATGGTTAATGTGAAGGAAAATTTACAGTCATTTTTACATTCGGGATTAGAAGATTTTTTTATACAAACGTTTAATAACACTAATTGTTTAACATTTGATCCTATCCAATTAAAAATTCTGACGTACTATTTTAATGGGCCAGTAATACATTTCACCCGTACCGGCGAACCCACAAAAAATGACAGCATATTTATAATAATTAGGACTTAAAAACAGTTTATGGTAATAACCTATATGAATTGTTTAAAATATTTAAAAGCAAAGTAGTAAATAATCGTTTTATTACATGTTTTGTTTATGAAGTCATTTATTAATTTATTGTTTTGGAGGTTGACACTTTTTATACGAAAAAACGGAACTTCGGTTATGATATAGATGCTTAAATCTTACCTTAATGTATATTTTGGTGAATTCCTGATCACAAAATATTGTAGAACTTTTGCCGTTCATAAATCCATTGTTTATTTTCCACATCAATTATTCTATCTTTCATTAGAGGCTGGGGTAGTCAGTATATAAATACATCAGGCATGCTTTATCCAAACTCTTATCAGATTTACTGGCTGGAGGTAATCTCTTCAGATCAGAAATGGACAGGAATACTTTGTTTACAAAAGATAACATCAAATATACCGATTTTGTTTTTTCAGTAGATACAGATCATGTTTTAATATATTTTTAAATTACATTTATACTTCTTTAATTTCTTAATCTTGATTGCCAGTTTGAAATTTTCAGCTTTGTACCCAAAATATTACAGAAAATGTAAGATATATTAATCGTATGACTTTTAATATTACAAATGATTTATTTTTTTTCAATTTGTATTTATGTATCACTTACAAACTATGATATTCAAAATAAGTGAAAATTTGTGATTTATTTGATGATGATTACAAGTATACACCAATTAGTTTGCTTTATATATTAATTACATAATTTTCCGGCTTATTTTAAGAATTTTAATAGAAAAAACGATTTTCCTGAAAATGAAGGAAAGGGACCGCCTACTGACGAGAACATAAATATTTTCGACTAAATTTTATTTACATATTTTACCTTCCTATTACGTGTAAATTGGGAGTTGTCCACGGCCATGGCAATTAGCTAAAAGCAATAAACTGGTTTGCCTCAGAGTACATTTAGGTTCTTCCAAAAATAAAACTATCATTTTCCTAAATAAAATTTCTGAAAGTTTTATGCTGTTCAGGTAAGAATTGTAAAAGAAATGATTCCACCTTTTAACAACCTTATACTTAATTGGTTCATTTAAAAAGAGAAATGATATACAAAAGAAGGGAATCTTCTAAAGCGAATAAAACTGCAAACACGCTGCTCTACCACCGGTCTTTATTGTTTAGGTTCAATACTTGTTATGAATATCAGAGGTTTAGTTTCGTTTTTATTTTTAGAGGAACTCGATGAATTTATATTTAAACTTTTATTGAATATAATGTGTATAACAGGACCCAATGGGAAACATCATTTAAAAATTTTCATCTGAAACCACTATGCCAATTGAAACTAGACTTGGCAGCAATGGTCCTTAGATGGTACTCATTCACAAATGTGTCCGATGACCCGGACTGGCAACTAAAATGGCTGCCACAGCCGAACTTTGTTCAACATCGCACCCTTTGGGAACATTCATCGAACAATCTTTTTGTCTGAAATCACTAAGCCAATTGGAATCAGACTTGGCAGCAATGGTCCTTAGATGGTCCTCTTTCAGAATTATGTCTGATGATCTAGACTGTCAACCAAAATGGCTACCACAGCTGAACTTTGTTTAACATAGGACCCTATTGGAAAATTTATTTAAAAACTTCGTCTGAAACCACTTAGCCAATTGGAACTAAACTTGACAGCAATGGTCATTACATGGTCCTCTTTCAGAATTTGTCCGATGACACGGACTGTCAACCAAAATGACTGCTACAGCCAAACTTATTTTAAGATTTAAAAATCACTTTGTCTGAAACCACAGAGCCAATTGGACTTGGCAGAAATGGTCCTTAAATGGTTTTCTTCAAAATTGTGTCCGACGACCTAGACTGTCAACCAAGATGGTTGCCACAGCTGAACTTAGTTTATCATAGGACCCTATGGGAAAATTCATTTAAAATTTACTGTTACACTTAGATTTTTAGTCAAGCTTAAGGTGGACAAGTTAAATCCAAGTGATCAATACAGGCTCTTATGAGCCTCTAGTTTCATTTTTACATTCGGTTTTTTCCTTATTTCCTTAATAGAATGATGGTATACTATCTGTAGACTGGCAAGAAAGTTTTGTATTTTAGACTTTCGGTAAGTATCCCAACTACTTGCGAGGATCACTATAGATTCCGACAGTAACTTTCATGTTCATTTAAAAAGAAGATAGCCAGTATCGGTAAACTGAATGCTATTTAAAATTTTATCAATCCACAAATTATTCTCCAAATTACCGCTAAGGCTGTCAACTAAAAACAAGAGGGTCTCAAGAGCCTGAATTGCTCACCTGGCAAACAATGCACTATTAACTAAATTAATATATTAATGTTTGTTATAATGGGTAAGGTTCTCCTTACTCCTACAATGTAAGATGTTGGAATTCCGTTCCTCCATACCCCAAGTCAGTAAATAGCTTGCCAGACAACCTCTAGCATTGTAAGAGTAAGGTTTTCTTGTAAGTGTTACTGAATTCCTATGTAATGGAGGTGGTCGAAATGATCTCCCCTGATGTGATGAATTTGTTATCCTGATAAAATATAAATATAATGCAATGGAATACTTTAAATTTTTGATATGTTGTGAAGGGCATATAAACAATGACTGTTAAACAGCAATATTTCTACAACTGTTGTGTTTGAAGTTGAACATTTGCCATTTTAAATGAGAGTTGATACCGCTTAGATGAAATTAACCAGTGGTAAGTACCCTTTGAACAGACTGTTCTGGTTACCTATGTGACCTTACATCTTTGGCATCTAAAAAGTGAACTCTCTTTTTCTGAAGTATCACAGTTTCAATTGAAAAGGAAATATTGCAGGAACAATCATGCTAAGTTTCATCCAAATCCCCCTAGTAGTTTCAGAGGAGAAGATGTTTGAAAATTTGTTAACAACGATGATGACGGACACCAAGTGATGGCAATTAAAAGCTCACATATTATGAAGTTTAATCATTGTTATACAACATTCCCATCATCACCATTCACTAAGGATACCATGTTTACTTTAAAAACCAAATATTGTTGAAATCCGAGCAAGTGTAAAAAATGGCAGCCATTTTAAAAATGGCCGTCCAAAACAAACTTTCATCATCACCATTCAACTCGGGATACCATGTTTACCTTGAAAGTAGCTTTCATCTTCATTTTCTTTCTACAATTCAAGAAAAATAGCAAAACACAGCATTTTGACCCCTATGTTCTATTTTTAGTAAGGGCAGACATGTTTTTCGACCAAACAAAAATCCAACCATTAATTTTTTGCAGAATACCCTAAGGAACAATCTTACCAAGTTTCATTTGATTTTGAATAGTAGTTTCAGAGAAGAAGATTTTTGAAATAATAACATAAAAAAAGCCAAAAATGTCAAAAAAGGGCAATAACTCTAACATCAGTTGACAGATTTTCACGAAAATCAGCACACAGTTAGCTCTCATCATGCTGGACACTTTCAACCTGCCAAAATTTGCCGTAACCTAATGATTTTTGAGATATTTACGAAAAACTGTTGTTTGACCCCTATGTTCTATTTTTAGTAACAGTGGCCATGTTTTTCGACGGATGAAAAATCAAAGCATAAACTTTGTGCAGGATACCCTAAGGAACAATCTTACCAAATTTCATTTGATTTTGAATAGTAGTTTCAGAGAAGAAGATTTTTGAAATAATAACATAAAAAAAGCCAAAAATGTCAAAAAAGTGCAATAACTCTAACATCAGTTGACAGATTTTCACGAAAATCAGCACACAGTTAGCTCTCATCATGCTGGACACTTTCAACCTGCCAAAATTTGCCGTAACCTAATGATTTTTGAGATATTTACGAAAAACTGTTGTTTGACCCCTATGTTCTATTTTTAGTAACAGTGGCCATGTTTTTCGACGGATGAAAAATCAAAGCATAAACTTTGTGCAGGATACCCTAAGGAACAATCTTACCAATTTTCATTTGATTTTGAATAGTAGTTTCAGAGAAGAAGATTTTTGAAATAATAACATAAAAAAAGCCAAAAATGTCAAAAAAGGGCAATAACTCTAACATCAGTTGACAGATTTTCACGAAAATCAGAACACAGGTAGCTCTCATCATGCTGGACACTTTCAACCTGCCAGAATTTGTCGTAACCTAATGATTTTTTAGATATTTGCAAAAAACTGTTGTTTGACCCCTATGTTCTATTTTTAGTAACAGTGGCCATGTTTTTCGACGGATCAAAAATCGAAGCATAAAGTTTGTGCAGGATACCCTAAGGAACAATCATGCTAAGTTTCATCCAAATCCATTCAGTAGTTTCAGAGGAGAAGATGTTTGAAAAATTGTTAACGACGACGACAGACGACGACAGACGACGACGGACGCCAAGTGATGAGAATAGCTCACATGGCCTTTTAGGCCAGGTGAGCTAAAAAATGATATGCATTAAATTTTGATCTCGCCGTGAACCTCCGAAGTAAGAAAAATGCATTCAATGACTTCGAATTTATTCAGATTGTTTAACACTGAAAATCACCCATTTAGCTACATGTATCGTATCAGAAAATGTGTGAAGTAATTTGAAATCTTTGCAAATGTTCAATGGATAATGATAGAAATTAATTTACTTCCTCCACTTATTGTAAAATTTAACTGTGATCTGTTTCGTATAATTGACCCTTCTGACCTTTATTATCAATGGACATCTTTAAGATACATGTCAATTTTCATGATTGTGTGTGAAGATGTAGTAGATTTATATTAGAAACAAAATCGGTATCGTTTTCTTTCCGGGCAATGTGGGGAGAGTGGTTGGTAACTAATAGGAAAACGTTCTTTGTAAATTATTTATCCTGTTTTCACAAAACGCGTTTATTTAAATAATACCATGTGGTTATTTTAAAGCCGATTTGTGCTTATAGTATGTACTGTTTTCATAATTCCTCTCGCATTCTTTATCACAAAGTGTTATGTTATTCTCATGAGTATCGAATTTCATTGACCGTACCATCGGTTATCTGTGTTTTCTTCTGCATCATCAGCTTCTTATCCTTTATTGACCTAAGATAACCTTTCTATATATTGTACACTTGGTAGAAATTACTGGAAGGGGGGGGGGGGGGGTGGGATTATCCATAAAACACCACACACACAGTTAACTTCCAAGTATATATTTCCTTCCTTAATACATGTAATACAAGCTATAATTTATTTTTGGATTTAATACATACCCAGAGAACAAAGGTTATGTACACAATGCTCAATAATTGAAGACGAATATCATTTTTCTTTAATTGCAAAATTAATGATTCTATTAGAGATAATCTTATTACTTAAATAAACCAAAATAATCCTAACTTCTCACATATACTGCCATTTGAAAAATAAAAACTAGTCCTTAATCCTCAACTTGAACTGTCATGACTGTTAGCTTATGTTTGTGACTTCATAAAGCAATCATTAGAATTGCGAAAATGAGTCCACGTCGGTTACATCTTCTCAGATTTTATGTTTACATTATGTATTTGTACCTTAATGTCATATTGATTTTATTTAGGATTCGTATGTGATTGTACATGTATATAGCTTGAATTATGGGTGAAATATGCTATCAATAAAGTTATATAACATGATTTTTAAATAATTTTCAAAATCTCAAGTATCTTCTTTGATGCAAGGAAATAGAAAATATATGGAAAGGTATACATATGTGAATATCTGGATTCGAAATGCAAAGTCTGATAAACGCGTCTAAAGTTCAGAATTTTTTTTTTCATATATTAGTCTGTTATTTTGGTTTCATTTAGCTAACCCGCACGATTATACAAATTACCCCATTAAAGAAAAAAAATTATCTACACAAAAATTGCTAAAATTTCTTATTGCTTATTCGAAATCAATTTTTATCTTTCTAAAATATTGATTTGAGGTTGTATGCCTGCTTAACCTTTTCGCCACAATATTGGCTTACGGGTTTAAAACAAAACTTGATATTTTACAAACATACATGTATCTTTATTAATACACACATGCATGACCTTGATCTTCCAAAATCTTCTAACTACTGTGGTTTTCGGATTGCTCTGGATTTTTTGACAACGGTTAGAAATTTCCGATTTTGAAACCGCCCGATAGCCTCGAGTGCGGAAGATCGCGGGTTCAATACCCAGCTGGGTCAAACTAAAGAAATTAAAATTTGTATTTGTTGCTTTTCCACCAAGCACCAGGCACACGGCATTTAGGAGTAAGAGCAAATACTGCACGTGTTGTGTGAGATGTCTGCCTCTGGACTGTTACTTCTTCAAGAGAGGAAACCCATTTCAATCTCAAATGGACAGTACAGATATTTAGATGGACAATTTTAATATAGATTTAACCTCTTCATTTTTAATTCACAGTGTTGTTTTGTGTATGAAAGAGAGACAGGGTGTGTACATTTTGAAAAATATAAAGTCCGTTGACAATCAGCAATACGTTAGACTTTAATCCTTGACCAATAAATGTCTCATCAATTTTACATTTCAACAGGATCGTATATATTAATTTATATTTAAAAGTTGAGGAATAATTGTGTTTTGTTTCACGATTGTTACACTTTTGCTGGGTAAAAAACATATTAAATATTTTCGCCTCCAACTGGATCTAGAACAATGAAATACAGACGGTCAATAAAGCGCATAAAGGCACACACCATAATACTCAACTATTACTTACTGTAGTCCCTTCCTCATACCAGATTTGACATGGGGAGCGTGGCGGGTGTCCTGCAGGAAGATGAGACTGCTCACTCTTCCGGAGCACATGAATCTACCCCCAGTTTTTTTGTTCATATGCTTTTAGTTTTTAAGTGTAGAGTTTGTATGTTTTGGTCTTGTCTTCGTTGTTCTCCGGAGTTTCTCAGTTGTTTTCGATTTTCCCCTCCTTCGAATATCCCTTTGGTATTTCTTGACTTGACTTTTAAATTGACAGAAGACATCATGCATAACAGTGATTTTGCGAGTCTCGATTCTTACATTGGTCATGAAGCCTCCATGGCAGAGTGATTTAGTATTGTACGTAACTACCAATGGATTCAGTCCACTCAATACGGAGTTCGTCTCAGGTCTGTAGTGTCGAAGATGGCCGAATCAGCAAATACCAACAAAGCACATTTCAGGAAGCTGTTTTCCGACTGGATCCCTAAATATCTATTAAATTTATGTGAATTATTCTACAACCAGATTTACTGTTTCCGACTAATGCTTATGGCAGATAATATTATTAACGTTAACTAATAAGTTTCTGCCGAATTTATTAGGGCAACCTAGCTTCTTCTAGTACAAACACTTTGCTGCCGCTGAATCGAATTTCTCTGAAATTCGCGTGAAATCACGATAAAATAAATGAATGAATAAACAAGTAATATTATGTTCGGATGCTAACACAAAAATAGCTAAAACTCAGCTTGGCCCTAAAGTTATTATCTGACATAATTGTGAATGTTTTACGAAAATTTGGATAAATTCAATTTTTATCCCTTTTCTATTGAATATTTCAAGATCACAGTGTACTTCCTTGCTAAACATGAAAACTTCAGCTGTTTTGGAATTGTGCCGTGTCTATGGTAACGGTTGCAAACTCCAAGTTTAAGAACATCTCCAACGTGGCATCCAATGTTCCTATAAAGTTTGATTAAAATTGAATTTCGGAAATTGTTTCCGCTTACATGGTGACGGTGAGAATTTTGAAAATTCCGATATTGAAGTGCATAACACTTGCATACAGTTTCGTGAATATGGGATACATTTAAGTTTCTTGACTCTTTAACCCGTTCCCATAGTAACGGTGGCCATTTTGAAAATGCCGATAGCAAAGTGCATATCACGGTTTGCTCCATAACACTCACATAAAGTTGGATATTGGATAAATTTCAGATTTTTGGAGTTTTTTGTCCCGTTATCATTGTATTGATGGTCATTTTTAGTCACCTGGTCCAAAGGGCCATGTGCGCTTATGCCATCAGTTGGCGTCCGTCGTCGTTCGTCGTCGTAAACTATTTCAAAAATCTTCTCCTTTGAACCTACTGGGCCAAATACTTTCAAAGTTTACCTGGATATTCCTTATTATATCTAGTTTAAAAGTTATATCCGGAGTTTGATCCATCAACAAACATGGCTGGCATAGCTAAAAATAAAAACAGGGGTAAAATGCAGTTTTAGCTTATATCTCAAACACTAAAGCATTTAGAGCAGAACTGACAGGATAGAAATGTTTACCAGGTTAAGATCTAAATGCCATGAAATTTTCAGATGAATCTGTCAAGCCTTTGTTGGGTTATTGCCTCTGAATTGATAATTTTAAAGAAATTTTGCAGTTTTAGGTTATTATCTTTAATATTATCATAGATAGAGAGAACGTGTAAATGGCAAAAATGTTCAGCAAAGATCTACAAAAAGATCTAGGTATAATTCAGATATTTGTAACCGTTTATTGACTGATGTATTTAGATGCACCTTTTTAAGTTATAAAACCTTTCAGTTCTACCAACAATTATAATGTGCATGGCTTTAACCTATGGAACGGTATTCAGTGTGTCTGAAGCATTTCATTGTGTTCAAAATTTTAGGACAAACATCCGTAATTGCAAAAAGATCAGCTGAGTAAAACTTAGGTTTTTAAAGAACGAAGATGCAAGAGAAATGCATTTCGCTTGAAAATTCTCTTTAAAGTAACAATGTATATATATATATATATGTATATGAAATGTTAGATGTTTTAAATGTGTATTAGCTCGACCAGCCCAAAATCTTATAAAAAATTATATTTGATGACCTCGCCCATCCAAAAGATGGCCATCGCCGTAAAAATAGTTTAAAATATGACACTACGAGAAAGCCATTTTTAATCCTTCTTGTCCAAAACAAGTGAGCTAATTCAAACATCATAGATGGTCTTGTTTCGGAAATATATTCGATGACTCAGCCCAAATTGACAGCAATATTCAAGAATGTGTTAGAATGACCGATTTTGACCTAGTTCACATGCATATTAAGATATATTTCATCTCAGATAGAAACATATATTTCATTTTTATGTCCTATAAATGTATCCTTTGGGTTAACTTTAAACACAACACCATAATACACTTGTACAGAAGTACATGTATAGAAACAGTTTACTCTATATATTCATTTACATTTTGTACATACATGTATATTATGTTCACTAATCAAGGTATTACAATTGAAACTGACCATGAAAAATAATTTAGGGGAAAAAAGTATAAGAGTATTTTCATATTTTATTCACGTTTTTTTTTCATTTTAACGATCAACAATAAGACTGAATTGAACAAGTAAAAGATAACACAATACAAATTACAAAATGGTTGACCTGGGGATTAACATTCTAATTATCCAATAAAATATACTTTTACATTTTTATATAAAATTTATGTATTTGGAATAAAGGTTTAACTTAATGACTAAGCTTTTCAAAATCTTTGACGGAACAACAATAGGTGATAATTGCTATAATTACAGTTTTGCGACGACTGGACATAAGCCGGGGGCCGTGTTAATGAAGATGTCCTAAGATATGTCCTAAGACTTGTCTTAGGACTCGAATTAGGATTGTCTTAGGATCATCTTAAAACATGTCTTAGGATGTAAAACAAAGCTATCTTAGGATAGTCCTAAGTAGGAGTAACTTAGGACAATCCTAACATATTCTTAGGATAATCATATGTTTATTTCTGAAAAAATGCAAGATTTTTTTACATTCACTCTTTTGACATTTAAAAAAAAATCCAGAATAAAACTGTAGGGCTTATGAAGGAAAATAAAACAGCAGTCAAATAAATGAAAATTACGCAGTGTATATACTGCATTGTCATTATTTACATGTACATGATATCTATTACAGATTAAAATCGTTTACTTAATTGAGAGCACCAAATACTATAATAGGGTCGTCTCGATACCAGTAATTGTTCATGGATATGTTCACAACTTGAGGTAAAAGAGAAACCCACATTCCAACTAGTCTATTTTTTTGGTTATTTATCAGAATGAAATGAAAATACATCCATATTTATCCTTTACCACGAATAAAGTGTCGATGTGCAGCAGATATTTGATTTATTTGATTTTTTGGGTTCCAGAACAAACATGAACTAGAGGCTCTCAAGAGCCTGTATCGCTCACCCGGATTTAACTTTTCACCTTGAGCAGGACTAAAAATTTAAGTGTTGCATAATTTTGGCTGGTTTTTCTATAGGGTTCTATGTTAAGTTCAACTGTGGAAGTCATCTTGGTTGACAGTCAAGGTCAATGGGCACATTTCTAAAAGAGAACCATCTATGGACCTAGTCTTGTTCTAATTGGCTAAGTGATTTCAGACAAGAATATTTTTAAATGAATTTTCCTATAGGGTCCTATATTTAGCTAAGTTGGGCCATGACGGCCATCTTGGTTGACAATCCGGGTGATCGGACACATGTCTGAAAGAGGACTATCCAAGGACCAATGCGGCCAAGTTTAGTTCAAATTGGCTCAGTAGTTTCAGACGAGAAGATGTTTGAGTGAATTTCCCATAGGGTCCTATGTTAAACTGAGTTCGGCTGTGGCGGCCATCTTGGTTCACAGTCCACGAAATCGGACACATTTCTGAAAAAAAGACCTCCTAAGGACCATTGCTGCCAAATCTGGCTCCAATATGTCAAGTTGTTTCCGACAAAAAGATTTTTCAATGGATTTTCCCATATGGCCCTAAGTTAAACTAACTTTTGCTGTGGCGTCTATCTTGGTTTGTCTTTATCTATAATAATATTTAAGATAATAACCTAAAACTGCAAAATTTCCTTAAATTAACAATTCAGGGGCAATAACCCAACAAAGGGTTGACCGATTCGTCTGAAAATTTGATGGTAGTAGATCTTGACCTGATGAACATTTTTACTCCATGTCAGTTTTGCTCTAAATGCTTTAGTTTTTGAGAAATAAGACAAAAACTGTAGTTTACCCCTATGTTCTATTTCTACCCATATTGCCCATGTTGGTTGGCAGGCGGGATCATTGGACACATTTTTTAAACTAGATACCCTAATGATGCTTATGGCCAAGTTTGGTTCTATTTGGTCAAGTAGTTTCAGAGAAGATTTTTGTAAAAGTTAACGGATGACGACGGACGACAGACGACGACGGACGCCAAGTGATGAGAATAGCTCACTTGACCCTTTGGATCAGGTGAGCTAAAAACGGGGTACTGTATAAATTTTGTGCTGATATCTCTACTCTTATATATCATGATGAAATGAAATTTTACACATATATTCAATTAAAGTGTGCCTATTTGTACGTATCTTTGTACGGCGTTCTGTCCGGCGAAATGTACGTACACCACAAATCTAAAACTTTAATTTAAAGGGTTGTCTGTCTATAAACACTTTATTTCGTCTTATATTGTATTTTCGATTTCTGAAGTACATGTACACAGCAGCCATTCTTGTTGTTTATATTACAATAATTAATCCTAACTGTTAGGATCATCTAAGGGTGGTCTTAAGACACCCATTTCTATATCCTAACTTTAGGACAAACTTTTAGACATGTCCCAATTTAGGATAGCATCGTTAACATGACTTAGGACTAGGAAATGTCGTAAGACTATCTTAGGACACTTTCGTTAACACGGCCCCCGTTAAACTGTTAAATAATTTATGTGCAAAAGGGGATTATCTTGATGTGTAAAATACATGTAACTGTTAAGCATTTCAGAAATTAATATATGGGAAAAAATATCATAATATCATAAATGGGAAAATTAATAATACAAAATAATAGTTTTCAATAAATAGGTATTCTGGGGCCTGGTTATCGAAGCTATCCTAAAATCGGCCCTAAGATATGTCTTTAGGATTGTCTTGGGACTATTGTAAGACATGACTGAGACTGTAAATCAAAGCTATCCTAGGATTATCTTATCTTGCGATGTCCTAAATGGGTACATTATAGTTTAAAAAATTAAATTTGATAAAATATATGCAATATTTATTTGAACGTTTATAAGAAGTATATTTTGGAACATTGTGTTATCATTGAGAGGTTTAACAACTACTCAATAATTTGTTTATATACGATCCTGTTGAAATGTAAAAATTGATGAGACATTTATTGGTCAAGGATTAAAGTGTAACGTATTGCTGATTGTCAACGGACTTTATATTTTTCAAAATGTACACCCCCCCCCCCCTTTCTCTCATACACAAAACAACACTGTAAATTAAAAATGAAGAGGTTAAATCAATATTAAATTTGTCGATCTAAATATCTGTACTGTCTATTTGAGATTGAAATGGGTTTCCTCTCTCGAAGAAGTAACAGTCCATAGGAAGACATCTCACCCTACACGTGCAGTATTTGCTCTTACTCCTAAATGCCGTGTGCCTGGTGATGGTGGAAAAGCAACAAATACAAATTTTAATTTCTTTAGTTTGACCCAGCCGGGTACTGAACCCGCGATCTTCCGCACTCGAGGCTATCGGGCCGTTTCAAAATCGGAAATTTTTGACCGTTATCAAAAAATCCAGAGCAATCCGAAAACCACAGTAGTTAGAAGATTTTGGAAGATCAAGGTCATGCATGTGTGTATTAATGAAGATACATGTATGTTTGTAAAGTTTTGTTTTAAACCCGGAAGCCAATATTGTGGCGAAAAGGTTAAGCAGGCATACAACCTCAAATCAATATTTTAGAAAGATAAAAAATTGATTTCGAATAAGCAATAATAAATTTTAGCAATTTTTGTGTGGACGATTTTTTTTAATGGGGTAATTTGTATAATCGTGCGGGTTAGCTAAATGAAACCAAAATAACAGACTAATATATGGAAAAAAAAACAAAATTCTGAACTTTAGACGCGTTTATCAGACTTTGCATTTCGAATCCAGATATTCACCTATGTATACCTTTCCATATATTGTATTGGCACAATAGTCCATTTCCATGCAATAAAAAGAAGATACTTGAGTTTTTGAAAATTATTTAAAAATCATATTATATAACTTTATTAATAGCATATTTCACCCATAAGTCAAGCTATATACATGTACAATCACATACAAATCCTAAATAAAATCAATATGACATTAAAGTACAAATACGTAATATAAATATAAAATCTGAGAAGATGTCACCGACGTGGACCTCATTTTCGCAATTCTAATGATTGCTTTATGAAGTCACAAACATAAGCTAACAGTTCAAGTTGAGGATTAAGGACTAGTTTTTATTTTTCAAATGGCAGTATATGATGTGAGAAGTTAGGATTATTTTGTTTTATTTAAGTAATAAGATTATCTCTAATAGAATCATTAATTTTGCAATTAAAGAAAAATGATATTCGTCTTCAATTACTGAGCATTGTGTACATAACCTTTGTTCTCTGGGTATGTATTAAATCCAAAAATAAATTATAGTTTGTATTAAGAAAGGAAATATATACTTTGAAGTTAACTGTGTGTGTGGTTTTTTATGGATAACCCCCCCCCCTCCCATTCCAGTAATTTCTACCAAGTGTACAATATATAGAAAGGTTATCTTAGGTCAATAAAGGATAAGAAGCTGATGATGCAGAAGAAAACACAGATAACCGATGGTACGGTCAATGAAATTCGATACTCATGAGAATAACATAACACTTTGTGATAAAGAATGCGAGAGGAATTATGAAAACAGTACATACTATAAGCACAAATCGGCTTTAATAAAACCACATGGTATTATTTAAATAAACGCGCTTTGTGAAAACAGGATAAATAATTTACAAAGAACGTTTTCCTATTAGTTACCAACCACTCTCCCCACAATGCCCGGAAAGAAAACGATACCGATTTTGTTTCTAATATAAATCTACTACATCTTCACACACAATCATGAAAATTGACATGTATCTTAAAGATGTCCATTGATAAGAATGGTCAGAAGGGTCAATTATACGAAACAGGTCACAGTTAAATTTTACAATAAGTGGAGGAAGTGAATTAATTTCAATCATTATCCATTGAACATTTGCAAAGATTTCAAGTTACTCCACATATTTTCTGATACGATACATGTAGCTAAATGGGTGATTTTCAGTGTTAAACAATCTGAATAAATTCGAAGTCATTGAATTCATTTTTCTTACTTCGGAGGTTCACGGTGAGACCAAAATTTAATGTATATCATTTGTTTTAGTTGACAGCCTTAGCGGTCATTTGCAGAATAATTTCAGGATTGATAAAATTTTAAACAGCATTCAGTTTACCGATACTGGCTATCCTCTTTTTACATGAAAGTTACTGTCGGAATCTACAGTGATCCCCGCAAGTAGTTGGGATACTTACCGGAAGTCTAAAATGCAAAAACTTTTTTGCCAGTCTACAGATAGTATACCATCATTCTATTAAGGAAATAAGGAAAAAACCGAATGTAAAAATGAAACTAGAGGCTCATAAGAGCCTGTATTGATCACTTGGATTTAACTTGTCCACCTTAAGCATGACTAAAAATCTAAGTGTAACAGTAAATTTTAAATGAATTTTCCCATAGGGTCCTATGATAAACTAAGTTCAGCTGTGGCAACCATCTTGGTTGACAGTCTAGGTCGTCGGACACAATTTTGAAGAAAACCATTTAAGGACCATTTCTGCCAAGTCCAATTGGCTCTGTGGTTTCAGACAAAGTGATTTTTAAATCTTAAAATAAGTTTGGCTGTAGCAGTCATTTTGGTTGACAGTCCGTGTCATCGGACAAATTCTGAAAGAGGACCATGTAATGACCATTGCTGTCAAGTTTAGTTCCAATTGGCTAAGTGGTTTCAGACGAAGTTTTTAAATAAATTTTCCAATAGGGTCCTATGTTAAACAAAGTTCAGCTGTGGTAGCCATTTTGGTTGACAGTCTAGATCATCAGACATAATTCTGAAAGAGGACCATCTAAGGACCATTGCTGCCAAGTCTGATTCCAATTGGCTCAGTGATTTCAGACAAAAAGATTGTTCGATGAATGTTCCCAAAGGGTGCGATGTTGAACAAAGTTCGGCTGTGGCAGCCATTTTAGTTGCCAGTCCGGGTCATCGGACACATTTGTGAATGAGTACCATCTAAGGACCATTGCTGCCAAGTCTAGTTTCAATTGGCATAGTGGTTTCAGATGAAAATTTTTAAATGATGTTTCCCATTGGGTCCTGTTATACACATTATATTCAATAAAAGTTTAAATATAAATTCATCGAGTTCCTCTAAAAATGAAAACGAAACTAAACCTCTGATATTCATAACAAGTATTGAACCTAAACAATAAAGACCGGAGGTAGAGCAGCGTGTTTGCAGTTTTATTCACTTTAGAAGATTCCCTTCTTTTGTATATCATTTCTCTTTTTAAATGAACCAATTAAGTATAAGGTTGTTAAAAGGTGGAATCATTTCTTTTACAATTCTTACCTGAACAGCATAAAACTTTCAGAAATTTTATTTAGGAAAATGATAGTTTTATTTTTGGAAGAACCTAAATGTACTCTGAGGCAAACCAGTTTATTGCTTTCAGCTAATTGCCATGGCCGTGGACAACTCCCAATTTACACGTAATAGGAAGGTAAAATATGTAAATAAAATTTAGTCGGAAATATTTATGTTCTCGTCAGTAGGCGGTCCCTTTCCTTCATTTTCAGGAAAATCGTTTTTTCTATTAAAATTCTTAAAATAAGCCGGAAAATTATGTAATTAATATATAAAGCAAACTAATTGGTGTATACTTGTAATCATCATCAAATAAATCACAAATTTTCACTTATTTTAGGTATCATAGTTTGTAAGTGATACATAAATACAAATTGAAAAAAATAAATCATTTGTCATATTAAAAGTCATACAATTAATATATCTTACATTTTCTGTAATATTTTGGGTACAAAGTTGAAAATTTCAAACTGGCAATCAAGATTAAGAAATTAAAGAAGTATAAATGTAATTTAAATATATATTAAAACATGACCTGTATCTACTGAAAAAACAAAATCGGTATATTTGATGTTATCTTTTGTAAAAAAAGTATTCCTGTCCATTTCTGATCTGAAGAGATTACCTCCAGCCAGTAAATCTGATAACAGTTTGGATAAAGCACGCCTGATGTATTTATATACTGACTACCCCAGCCTCTAATGAAAGATAGTATAATTGATGTGGAAAATAAACAATGGATTTATTAACGGCAAAAGTTCTACAATATTTTGTGATCAGGAATTCACCAAAATATACATTAAGGTAAGATTTAAGCATCTATATCATAACCGAAGTTCCGTTTTTTCGTATAAAAAGTGTCAACCTAGAAAGCAATAAATTAATAAATTACTTCATAAAAAAAATGTAAGAAAACGATTATTTACTACTTTGCTTTTAAATATCTAAAACAATTCATATAGGTTATTACCAATAATTATTATAGATATGCTGTCATTTTTTTGTGGGTTCGCCGGTACAGGTGAAATGTATTACTGGCCCATTAAAATAGTACGTCAGAATTTTTAATTTGGATAGGATCGAGTGTTAAACAATTAGTGTTATTAAACGTTTATATAAAAAAATCTTCTAATCCCGAATGTAAAAATGACTGTAAATTTTCCTTCACATTAACCATGGCTTCTTTTGGGCGAGAAAATAGAAGTTCATTTTGTTTTTGTTTTTAAATAAATGTAGACTCTCCTGCAACAAAAAATAATCGGACTCAATTGTACTTTACCCATTGGAAATTAAAGGGTGTATTACGATGTATGTGTGAGTTAAAATGATTTATGTGTACAAGTTAACGTCTTTAAAAATTTGCATTTGTACAATGACATTCTCCAATGATTTTTTTTTTATTTTAGAGTTTCTTTACGTAAATTGATTTGCAAAAAAGTATGAAATAACGAAGTTCTTGTTTATTTAATAAATACTATTGACGAGAAATCGGTGTTACCATCCAAATTACAAGATACTTGATTATTTCAGATAAGTATTTTAATTGTTGTTTACCGTGGTGTTAATTATGAAGAACCCTAGGCTGAATCGGGTAAATTATTAATATTATATATATTTAATATATATTTTAAACATTAAGTGAAAACCACAACCACAGCTAGGTTTCAAATTTCAGTTAAAAAAACGCTATATCAAAAATTGATTAAAAATAAAGTTGGGCACGATTACATGCTAAAAGAATGACTGGCTCAGAAAAAGGGGGAAAATTTCAGTATTAAAAATATTTTCTTGCCGTTCTCCCAAACCGTAAAATATTAAACGGTTGCTCTTGAAAGAATTTTTACATATACATGTATGTATGTATGTAAAACATAATTGTTTATATTTTTTCCGTAACGGGCAGATAGTTATTTTATAAATATGTTGTTAAGTTCAATTACAAAACAATTAATTCATGTGTAATGTATTTGAACTCTTATATCTTTAATGATATTTATTTTATATAGTAAAGTATATTTAATTTCTTAAAACAAATGCACCAAGGTTTTTTCCAAATACGAGTATTCTTTTATTTGTAAGCAGAAAGATAACACTGTACATATAACATGTATAATACGTACATTTGCATCATACATTTGTACCAGCACACATTAACTCGGCGGGAAGTGATTGATAAGCATAATGCTCATGATGTTTGTAAATATGCATGAGCACTCGAATTTATATGAAATCGAGGCTAAAGTAAAATATATTCTTAATTGTAAGGCCATACCAAATTGATTTTTATATTTTTCGGATCGCCCCAATCGAAATTTTAATTTTTTTTCTTGAGGATCAATATTTAGCGAAGATCAAATTTACGTAAAAAATTGCAAAAAATGGGGAAAATGCTAACTTTTACAAAATTTTAGGAGAACAACTTTTTCATTTTTAATGTATTGAAAAAATTAGGAATTAGGAATTTGGGACGAATTTTCAGCATTTTTGCAAAATGACGTCGCAATTTTTTTCTTAATTAAATAGTCTAAAACTCGAAGCGGCAAAATCCAAAGAGAACTAAATATCAATTTGGTGTGGCTTAATTACATAGAAGAGTGTGGTGGATTTTTTTTTCATCCGGTATTCGCCCACATAAATTAAGTTAGAAAAAAACAGAAATTTTGAAACTTTTGAAATACAACTAGATTTTATTCACACTGTTTTAAAAGTATATTGTATATTTTCATTGCATACAAAAAATGTAAGTATATCAAGATAATTTTAATTCTAGTAGACAAAATGCCTTTTATCAAAATTGAACTTTGAATGTTTCCAAAGTTACATACTTCCAATATTGGACAGGATAATGTTTAGATGAATTTAGTTTAGGTTATGCATTTTACCAGTTTTATTACTATTATTATAACATATTTCAGGTCAGCGTTAGAGTGTTCGGATGAAAATACAGAATATTTAATTTGAAAATGTTGAACGGCAATAGAATGGCGCGAACAAGTTTAACTAGCCAAAACAGTATTTGTCAACCTGCCAGAGGACATAAAACATGGACCAATTTCCAGCAGCTATCACAGCTTTTTCGTATATTGCAGATCTATAAATTCTGAATTTTTACATTAGCTGTAGTGGTATATAAGCAGAATTTCATATGTAGCCATATCTGCCGCAATTTCGAAGCACATGTAGTAAAGAAATAAATTCTGTAACTGTAAAACAATTGGCTGAAATTGGTATTACTCATACACATTCCGACACAATTTTTATCTTATATTATCAATTTTGTCAACAATGATACCATTATCATATAATTCATGTGGGGTTCCATACCTTACCATACCGAAGGCAGAACAGAAAGGACATATTCAAGATGACGTGCCGAAAGTATCCTCTCCTCATCGAATTTGCGTTACAGGTATTAAAGTCATGACTTTAGAAATTTATACACAGAAGCGAAGAGAGAAAATTATTCAACATGGAAATAATAAATTCAACACTAATGATTCATACAATGTACAGCATTAAGTTTCGTGGTTTTCGTATATGCATTCATTAAATTTTGATAAACCATACATAATAATCCGACTTTTTCATAAATCATAATATATACAGTACAGAAACTTTGATCAAGATATGACCTATATGTATATTCATCCGTGTCTTTTTCTCTAGTTTATTCTTTTAGTTATACATGTATCATTGTGGCAGTTATTTGTTCCATTCTCAAGAGTTTGTCTTGCCTTTGGAATTATCCCACTGTTTTGACTCTTCTGTCTTCTTTTGCTGATATTCAGTGGTTGTTTACAAGACGGTTATGGGTTAAATTACATAAAACATGGGGAAGATACCCCCAAAAGACTAGAATATTCTTACAAATAGTATAGATAGCGCTTTTGTTAATGTTCTTTTCATTTATTTTTTATCTTTAGTCTGAAGCTACCACTGGAGAAAATATTTCTCAAATCATGATATTTCAGAAGAAAATTCTTCTGAAATTGATAATGAGGATGCACTGTCAGTAAAATTCAACTTCATTTCTGGAAGATTTTTCTTTTCAAATACAAGATAATGGTTTTGTACGTACCAACCATTTAACCTGGAATAAGGTTTTTAGAAGAATTGTGTCTATAGTATTTTGAGAAATAAACTTCTTCATGGATATTAGAAGATTTTTCTTCTCAAATAAGATTGAAATTATTTAATGCTATTTGTGAAGGTTTTAATTTTTATACCTAATTCTATCAGAGAATACAACCTAATCTTACCATTCTCATGTTAGTTGAGGGATAAATTGTTAACATGTCAAACAAAATCATAAAAAAGTTGCCAATTTATGTAAATTTATAGAAAATGCCAAAACATAGTCGATAAAAAGGAAAACCTGGATTTTCCTTTTTTATTTTGGACTGCATTCTCTGCAGCTTACCGTAATACTTTTAAGATGCAAAAATTTCAATTTCAAAGTAGAAAAACACAAAATTTAGCTTGTCAACCAATTTTAACTTCATACGTAGTCAAGTTAAGCCATATCATAGTGTGCGATATAAGCAAACGGGACTTTTGTTACAACAAAAGTGTTTTTTTAAAAGTAAATATACAACTTTCAGAGTTATGCTTATTTTATAAATTTATGATGTTTTGACATGAATGTAACTCAGAAAATTTTATATGTTATCTTTAAATGTTTCTCTGTGACTTGCGGTAATACTTGTTTAATAAAACAAAGTCAATTTCACAGTGGAAAAACAAACAATTTATCTTTTCAAACATCTTAAGGATGATACTTAGTTAGACGTAGCCCTACCACATGTACTAGATTATGCGATATCAGACTAAAAATATTGTGGTTGTACCTGAAGTGTTTTTTTAAATTCAAAATATAAGTTTCAATATTGACTTGATAGAAAAGTTTATACTTTTAATTTATTTTATATTTCAAAACATAAAATTCACATTTTCTGTAAGTAAAGTGTCATCAAGAACATTTTCTGTAAGTAAAGTGTCATCAAGAACATTTTCTGTAAGTAAAGTGTCATCAAGAACATTTTCTGTAAGTAAAGTGTAATTTATTTCATTTGACAATAGGAATAACTTTCTGTACGTTTGAACTGATTGAAATTGAAACCAAATATATTATTATAAGTATTTTATCATTTTTTACGGAATGTTAGTTACCTCCTTTTAACATGATTGTCCAATCATAATAAAATGATATTTTATTTTCGTCCAAGGACCGTCCTATGACGGCTCATGCGAATTTAGCATAGACGATTATTATTCACATCTCTGGTTTTAATCGGAACCTGTCCTAATCTCTGCTTTCAAATCTCTGGTTGACCAGTCGCAGGACTGGTCGCAGCTGTTCTACTCTCTGGTTTTTTGGTCCTGGATCAAAAATTTGAAGCAGATATTATGTTAGCTTTAAGTCAATTTGCAGTGATGTTTTAATTGAGTCGTACTGTATGTTGTTCAGGAGTCTGGGTTACGTACAAATAGAACCATCAAGTCGATAGAATATATATGTTGACAAGTGATCTAATAAAACGGTAAGAAGGAAAAAGCATACCATACGTAATATCTTATTATACACACACATTTGTCCCAAGCTAGATGACAGAGAAAAGACATTATTAGTTATAATTTTCTCTTTATCTCAATGTCGAGGTCATAAGCAGAAAACCAGATTAGAATCTCTCAATAATAATAGATGGAAAGTTAAGAGCAACTTTATATAAAATATCAAAATTCTTAGTTGTCCTTAACTTCCTCTATATTGTACCGCTGGACTGAGGAATTACCATGGTATCATTTAGGGCTTGCGACACGTTGTGGTATTGACGAGGACGTTGTAAGCTCAGAATTGTGCTCAGTTATTTTGTCCTTTAAATTACTCTACAGATACTAGACTAGATTGAATTGCATTTAAAAAAAAGTTATTAAACCCATTTTCAAATCAAAATAAAAACTATAAAATTTGCATTTGTTGTAAATAACAATTTATATCTCAAAATGTTAAATACATAAGTTATTATCTATTTGAATTGAAAATTCTCGATCCATTTCAAACAACTAAAATATTTTCTGTGTACAGGTTTTACGTGTTATTAAAATTTGAATTATTCCATCACATTTTTAATCTCTGAATTTGATTAAATTGGTGGAATATTTAAGGAAAATTCAAATCACAAAGAATAAATTTATTCAGAAAAAGAGAGGGCAATTAAAACATTTAAACAATTAACATTAAAATTTATCAATATTTGTATCTTTCTGAGACAAATAGATCAATGTATTCCCTGGCTCATGAACAATTAAAAGCACCCTGCATTTAGAACCTAAATTTCTTCTCATATCTGGTATATAAAGTGAACAAATATAATTAAGAAGGAAAATAAAAGAAACGCAATCCATTAGACACAAATGAACAACCACCAGCACAACAAATAAATATTGAAAACTTAAAAAAAAACAATGAACAACGCGAACTCTAATAAAACCCGCTGTGAACCAAGGTGCTCCGAAAGGGTAAGCAGTTCTTGCTCCATATACGGCACCCGTCGTGGAGTTTACCAAAGTGTATCCATTGGTAGTCACACATCGGTGGAGGTATATGAAATGTCACGACAATGGGAACACGTCCAACATCATCTTAGATATTGGAACACTATAACCGTCAATAAATTCGTGGTGACGACCTTAAAGTTTCCTAAGTGATGACACCAACTTATCCTTGTTAAAACCCTGGTTATAAAGCTTTTCTGACAGTAGTAATCCTCTTTATCGAAAGTCAATGTAACTCACGCATGCCCTTAAATATAAAATAAGCTGAGAAACGTGGACACCATATGCAGACGATCCTGGTATATTGTTAACAATAGGAAAATAAAAGTCATCACATTTGTCATTAAGTTTTTCTTCAAATGTCCCTCATTTTCTACTTCAAAAAACAAATCCAAATATGGCGCAGAGTTCGATGTATCTGTAGGATCCTTAATTGCATGTTCATTGAGGTAGATGAGATATAATATACATGAATTCTCAGTACTAGCTATAGTAATTAGTTTATTGAACATACATTTATATTTTACATCCAAATGTACAATCTTCTGTTTTAGAGAATAAATTTATTCTTTCAATCATTATATTTTAGAGAATAAATTTATTCACAAATACAAATATACAATCTTGTTTTGAAAAGAATAGATTTATTCTTAAACTTTATTACACAACCTTGTTTTCAAGACATTAAATGTATTCCTAGCATATAATCTTGTTTTTATCTTTGTCCATTAGTCTGGAGGTATAACTGATTTTTTTTCTATATACAATTTTGTCAGAGACTGAACATTTATTTTCATGAATAGTGTGGCTAAAATATGTACTGACAAAAAGAAATGTATTAGATAAGACACTTAGAAAAACAAGTATTGGAATGATTGAACAAAGAAAGCTTTCTTATTGCCTAAGTGTTTTATTACAATGACAGTAGAAATAAAGAGTTGAATACTTCGATCATCATTTACCAGTTCCCATTTGATAACCGCAAGTGTGTGGTACCTTTATGATTGTTCCAGTGATTTCACAAATGCCAAGAACTTTCGATCTAGAACATTTGTTCTCACGTAATATACAAAACAAACGAATATGACGTTTCTGAATATGTCGAAGTTGTTTTCTCAAAAGTACTGGAATACAACTGACTGTTAGAGCACATATTTATTTGAAATGTACATGACTATTCTGTTGTTTTTCATCAAGAAATCAATGTTCGAGGTATCTGCGACACAAAAAACTATACAACTGTATTCAAAAGGGCATTATTGTTAAGCAGTATTACATTGCAACAATTTAAATTCATAAATATATGTTACAACAATATATTAGGTTACATACAATGATATAACTATCAGACATCTTAAACATTAGAATTACGTACATGTATTATATTACTGAATGTATACAATGTGTTGAATGGAAACCAGTATTTTCACAGTACATTCACATTAATCGAAAGAATAAAACAGTTCCTATAAGGACAGATAATTGATCTTTGCACTATTCCAATTCGAAGCTTTTTTTCAAGGTATAGAAGTGTATTATCTACAACCCCGTTCTTCACCGACTATGCTCCACATTCATGTGATTCTTATTAACTACCCTGTTGTGTTTGAGATCCTGCCTGATATATATACTGAACCGCAAAAGAAACGTCGCTTTGTCAAAATGTTAGCAATGTTCAAAATAAATATTAATTAATGATTTTTATATAATCAGTATTACGATTACATCACCAGGTAAGATTAAATTACCTGTGAATTAAATTTTCGGTTGAATAATTTTCAGTTGATATCGTAGAGCGACCGTACCTAAAACCGCTCGTGGGACACACTTCGCGGTAATTTTTCTTAAATCTTAAATGTTCGTGAAATTCATGCTCCTTTATGGGTATAAAAGGCCGGAGAAAATTAAAGAGTGTTAGTATCAGTGTTGAAACAGAAGCTATGCCACGTCTGTCTCCACAACAGAGAGAACAGGCCATTGGTCGATTGGATGCTGGGCAATCTGCCAGAGTTATTGCCAACGACTTCAACTGTGCTGTTCGAACAATTGAACGTCTACGGACACGGTACAATGCAACAAACAGCACAAATGACCGTCCACGGAGTGGTAGACCCCAAGTCACTACCCCTAGACAGAATAGAGGCATTGTTCGTCACCATTTGATGAATCGGTTCACCCCAGCTGCCGAAACTGCCAGAAACACTGTTGGAACACATGGACGACCCATAAGTGATGATACGGTTCGTCGGAGATTAGCTGCTAGAAACATGAGATGTCGCCGTCCAGCAAGAGGACCTATTCTTACTCCTCGACACCGTCAAGCTCGTCTTCAGTGGGCCACTCAGCGACAGAATTGGCGAAATCGACAATGGCGTAACATCATCTTCTCTGACGAAAGCCGATACTGCATTTCAACAGCCGATAGCAGAACCAGAGTGTGGAGAAGACGCGGGGAACGTTACGAAGACAGCTGCATTCTGGAAACAGACGCGTGGGGAGGACCTAGCATCATGGTATGGGGTGGAATCGGCCTTAACGTTAAACTTGGTCCAGTCATCTTTCAGAACCTTGGCCCAGGCAGAGAAAATGGCGTAACAGCTGCCCGTTACATCGACCAAGTCTTGACACCCATGTTCAGCCCCATTTCGCACGTCATCAAAACAAGACTTTCCAACAGGACAATGCACGTGCGCATACCGCAAGAGCCACAAGAGACTTCCTACAGCAGAATAACATTAATGTTATGAATTGGCCGGCTTTGAGTCCAGATTTAAGCCCTATTGAACATTTATGGGACGAAGTTCAAAGACGGTTGAATAATGAGCAGCCAAGTCCGACAACTGCAGCTGAACTTTCACAAGCGTTTCAGAGAGTATGGGCACGTATTCCGATGGCGTTTATTAATCGGCTCATCAACTCCATGAACCGAAGATGTGCCGCAGTAATTGGTGCCGGTGGATGACATACACGTTATTAACGGACGTGGGAGCACAGCATTGAAAACATGTGACGTTGCGAAAATTGTGACGTTTTTGTGAACATTGTAACCAAAAGACTGTAAATCATTCATTAAATTTGGTAAAAATTAATTTAAAATATATAAATGTCACTTTGAAATAAATGTATGTGAACATGTCATTTTGTGCGACGTTTCTTTTGCGGTTCAGTATATATCGGAAAATATCATTTGTTTTTAAATACACAAATTGATAAAAAAAGAGGATAATCATAAAGCTTTTAACATATGGCTTATGTCCGCACTGCACAGTAGCCTTCTTAACTTTGGACAGGCACATTAAATTGTGGAGTGCTTTGTGCATTTTGTTTGAAAATACATAGAATGTCTTTTGCTGTTTTTCGAAAGAATTTTTATAGAAAAGCTATAAATAAGTACTAGTGGCGAGAATAAAAAATGGGCACTTTGTGAAATAATTTCTACATTTCTTTCATGCATGAGAGTATCACTCGTATAATATATGGTTGAACCTAAAGTGCGTAGAGATAAAATCGTAATGGGCATAATCAGAGAAGTGTAAATAACAGTCCTAATTATGTTAGAAACTAGAAACTGTATTTGATTGTCCTGTTCTTCCGAATGGGTATTTTGCCGTCTCCATCTAATCAACATATAATATTTTGCAGCAACAACAGCGTCAAGAATTACCACAAGATAAATATTGAAAAAGATAAACCCGTTTTTGCATACACCCATATGTCGATTAATTCTTCTGCTGATATCCGTGCTATTAAATAACAAACTTCAACAATTTTATCTTTGTCGACCGCAGAATTAAATTTTGTCTTTTCAAGTATAAGACTAACATAGCTTACCGATTCAACCAAAACTACCACTATGCTCAGAAACAAAATAATCGGTATCCATATCCATGCTCGTAAGATTTTTTCGCCATGATTGGAAAACAGATGATAAAAAATCTCTCTATCGTAATAACACATAGAGATTTCAATTGAGGAATAACTTTCACAACGCACATCATGGTGTAGAACCACAAATCACAAGACATATTCCATCTTGTTATCAATGACAAATAACTTCAGTAGGATTGGAATGTATATTAATGATGTTGTGACGTCGTTTCCTGATATAAAAAGAAGATATATTCGACCTGCTAGTCCTTGCTTCTGTTTGAAACCAACAATGAAAGATACAACAGCACATAACAAACAAACAAATAGAAGAGGGAATACAAACTCCTGATAAGTTAGAAACACATTATCGGGATATATACGATCTATCTTCAGCAGTCTTATCTCAAAACGTTTTACCAGTTGTTTCAATATGTCCAGATACGTTACATTTGACATCCTATCCGTGTAATATCTTCTATAACATTTGTTCAAAAATCTATATTGCTTTAGAGGTAGATCTTGAATTTTGTTTTCTCACAAATGTAATATCGGATAAAGCTTGCTATCATAAGTTGCAATAACTGATCGGTTTAATGTTTCGCAAACACTCTTGAGACATGTAGTATCAAATTATTCTTTTGGAAATAGTACTGCAGCTTTCTCAAACACCTGAATTCCTGGGTATTTGTATTCAAATGAAACTCCTCCCTCGTCAACTTGAATTTAATTTACACGATTTTCTCTTTTTATGTGAACATACTGTATAACAAACCAATCGAACAACTCTGTGTTAATTGGAACTATAGGATTCTCGACGCTTATTACACTCATCATTTTTCCTTCATTGATATTGATCCAATCTATCAAATAATGATTAATGATTATAGTTCGAAACAAGAACTATGAGTTTCAAGAAATTGAAACGTTTTATTCACAGACATTTGTGACTGAAGGCAGGTATAAATGGTAATCTAAATTCGTGGTTGCAGCGCAAGGGAAGAGTAGTGAAACATTTTTTTCCAAACGGAGCTTAAACCAATGTCTCCTTTCCCAGAAAATACTATAAACGAAATCTATGAAGAAATTCAAAAGAAAGAAAATCTTATCAGGCAACGTGATGCTTGGGTCTAGAGTAAAATATCATCAATGAACACAAAATATACTAATATATTGATTAACATATTGTGTGTTCATTGATGATATGATATATACAAACATTGACAAAAGCTTTTGATTTTGGACGGATAAAGGAAATGTGGATTAATGAAAAGATATTCAACAAAACTAAAATATCTCTGACATAACTAGAAAGATTTGAATTAGTTTCATGGTGCATAATTGATAAAGAAGGGTTAAAATGTATTCATTTTACTTTTAATCTAGCTAAGAATCTCAAGTGTGCTAATGCAATATTGTCTGACGGAATCAGAGGTCGAGTCAGGGTAGTCTCACTTGGATACCAAACAACCCCATCCACCCTTTATCTATCCTAATCCTCTGGTGTATAAAAACCAAACAATTATACTTCGCAAAAAGATGACCGCTACCTAGACATGATGAAATTGGTTGGGCGGTGCATAATTTAGATTACATGGTCAAATACGCTAATTTTATCTGTTTAAGTAGCTAGGCCTATCATCGCTGCTGGTCGAGTGCTGTCCATCTGTACAACGATATAGTCAGAATAAAATTATTTGATAACAACTCAAAATATTACTTGATGGTGTACGTATTTCGTCTTAGACGTTGCATTTAGTCACGATATTACAATAGACACTAAGCCTCGGTGGCCCAGTAGTTTAGGTAGTTCGCCATGATAACTAATGATTACTTGCCTGTCAACACTGAGGTTGTGAGTTCGAATCTCAACTGTGGCGGGGTATGTTCGACTCCGATTTTAAATGACAAGGATTCTCAATTTTCCTACCAAAGGTCGGTGGTTTTCTCCGGTTACTCCGACATCTTTCAACAATAAAAATTAGACACCGCAAAATAATCAAATGTGCTGAAAACGGCATCAAACTAGAGTCTGAATTAACCAGTTTTTGTCTGAACTGGACTTAAAAATTACTTGACATTCTTATTTTGGCTAAAACATATTACAAAAGTCTCGACCTGTGTCGTAAGTGTCTCAACAGTGTCTTGATTTTACTAGATTTTGTCTCGAAAGTCTTGAGAAACACTTAATCTGCTTCGACAGATTATCAACTGTCTAAATGAGTTTCGATATATTCCTAACTGTCTAAATTGTGTCTTATTTTGTCTCTTCACACATTCAACAGTTTGAACAATCTATAAAAATGATTAGACACATTCTCGACTGAATTATTTATGGAGAAGGCTATCTATATCACTATCTCATGTGTTGTAGAGCCTTTGCTGCTTACAGAATGAAATTATCACCAGATATTTTCTTATATTGACCTAATACATACAAATTTCAACATTTTTGTAATTCCACTAGTATTGTTGTTTTAGAAAAACTATGTTGATTTATCAAATTGGTATATGTGTAAAAAAAAACACCTCTAGGTTAATTTTATTGTTCCTGTCCAAATTTGCATATGTTTGTTTGCTAACTGTAATAATCGTGTTATCTGTTCTCTATAACTCTAAATGTAGTTTATGAGAAATAAACTGCTCAGTTCCAAAGCTTTAATAGTTTTAATTTCATCACTCCAAAAGTTTTACGGTCGTCATCACGAATTGATTGGCCGATGCAAAGTTTCTATCTCGCGTATGAGACTTAAATATCTTCCGTTAAAATTCACGTCCCTCTTGAATTGACATCCCACCAGACTTCACACCCCACCGGACGTGACACCTCCCCAGACTTGACACTCCACTAGCAATGTGACGGATGCCGTTAACGGATCAGGACATGCTTCCCCATCCGGAGCAACTGATGTCACTCCTGGTTCACACAGCCAGTTCTTTAGTTTTGTCTCGTTTTGTTTTATATTTCTCTAGTTTACTGTGTATTTTACTTCTTTTAAGTGTATGTTTTGTAGTATTAATTTTCATTGTCAGTCAATTCGTTCGAACTTGCAATGTTGCGGTGTCGTCAACGAGGCAGGACATGCTTACGCTTCCGGAGCACCTGATGTCACTCCCGGTTTTTTATGGGAGTTCACAAATATTGGTGCTTTAGTTTCTGTGCTGTTTCAATAAGTTATACATGTATCCTTGTCGCGTTTGTTTGTTCTGTTGTATTCTTCTGACTTTGTCTTTTCCTTGGACTTCGAATTTGTGGACTTTTCCCACTCTTTTGTCGTTCCAGTATTCTTTTGCCGATATTTTATCACTGATAGAATCAGATTGTTAAAATTTCTCATGTGTTCACGTATATATTTCTTAAAAAATTTTAAAAATATTTTTAAAACTATTTAATGAATGAACACTTAATCTCATTTATTAACAAAATGTAGTATTTCAAACAAAAATGAGTACATTGGTAATTAAAACATTTAAGTATTGGTGGGTTTTTTGAAAGTGTGCTCCAAGTGCAATGAAGTTATTTCGAATAGACTGAAAACAAAATTACAGTTAGTCCTTATAATTTAATTCAAACTGTTGTTTTGAAGTCTAAAACGTTCATATCCCTTTAATGGCGTCATAATAATAAAAACAATTTATTCTATGATATGTAGACGCGATCCATCCAATATTAAATTATTTAAAACTTATAGACATGTTTTGTATAATATTATTGAAATTAAATCTTCTACATCTTTGTCTACATCTTTGTCTTTTGTGATCCCAAATCTTTAGTTACCTACCTTATGAATTTAAATTAAAATAAAGAAGCAGAAAAAAAAACAGATTATTTCTTCTTCTATTTTTCCGTACATTGAATGCATCTGGACTAAATGTTGGTCAAAATGAGTCGATTTGATGCATGGAGGTTATACAAACATTTAACCACAATGCAAGATCAACCACTGTAATACTGTATTCATTTCTCAACTATTATCTTTTATTCTGTTAGTGGTATAAAGTCTTTAAATTGACAAAATCACAGTTTATTTGTAATTTATTTTTCTCAGATTGTGAATTATAATTTCGATGTGAATTGTCTATTTTGAATTTTGTTCATACGGTAACAATAAAATACTGATAGATTAATTTTCACAAATATCTCAGGAGCTTGATTTACACTATTCATGGCTTGTTATTTAAAAGATATTCTTTTAGGTAACTGTTAGGATCTTGCTGTAATATCCGAGTTAACCTTTCCTCAGGTTAACTCATATATAAGACCACTCAACTGGAACAAAATATAAGGCCACTGGGTAATACAGGTTAAAAAAAATTTCTCAATTAAAAACAGGTTTTAAAGGAACACGTATGAAGCACATGTTGTATGTAAACAATATCGATTTGTAAACTTTTCATTGGGCAATTGAATTTTCACACGAGTTGACAATTCTATTCTCAATTATTTCGTGGTAGTAATATTGGCGGTTTGTTAGTATTGGGTCTCTTGTCATTAGAGGTTCGCTTTCTGTGCAGCAAGGTTTCTCAAAATATGTTCCTTAGTATGTCTGACATTGGTAGTCCCAGCCAGAGACGTTAATCCAAGAGAGGATTCTCCTGTTAGCAGAGAAAACCACGATTTAGTGGATACGTTCGAATTGTTTAAAATGTATTTTCACAACAGACTCGGGGATCTGAAGTCCGAATTTTGCAGGAGCAGGAAAACATCTTAAAGAAGCTTAAAGATGACGTTTCCATCAAATTCAAGCACGAAGGTAAAAATATACAGCATAAAATTAACATTGCTGAACTTCACAAGCTTCATAAGTTCGTTCCTCATTCTAAGACCCAGGTCACCAATCTAATTCTCAAAAGTAAGAGGCAGGAATAAACTCATTCGTATTGCCGATACCTCAGCAGGTGGTTGGATCACTGTCAGGGAGTATGAGTCCAACGTCATCTCTTCAGATTCAGAGGACGAAAAGAAGATCCGTCAGGCGGAATCTAGAGCCAAGTCTTCTAGGCCAATACCAACTGTTCCAGCTGAAACTACTCCTAACCCTTATTATGCTAACATGTAAAAACGCCAGGATGTGCCGCCCTTTCGTACCTGCACCAGGCGGCGTGAGCCGTCCGCTTGGGATGTCTGCCACGCATGCATACAATTTGGACGAATGCCCAACGCTCAAACAACATGGCCACAACAACAGCAGCAACCAGAAGTGAGCTCACCAACAAAGTCAATGATAAGTATTTAGATCATTTTACTTGGTGTGACTGGGGCAACAATTTGAATAATGATATAGATCTTTTTCTACAACAAGTCGATTATTTTGAGAAACAGAATTCAAACTGTAAAAATACTTCTGGTGTCAAAGGTAGACTAGCAAATCATTTATCTTTTTGGGGAAAAAAATGGTGCCAATACATTTGTTTTAGATACTATAAAGAATGTTTATGTTATCCCGTTTTTAGAAAATCCTAAAAGATTATTCAAAACAAATAATAGGTCTGCTGTTCAAAGTGCAGATTTTGTTACTCAAGCTGTGTTTGAATTAGTTTCTGTAGGTTGTGTTGTTGAAGTTCCTTTCCGCCATATATTGTAAATCCCTAAGTGTAGCTATTAATAATTCTGACAAGAAACGACTTATTCTTGATCTGAGCATTTTAAATTTGTATGTTAAGAAAGAAAAAATTGAGTTTGAAGACTGGAAAGTTGCTGTTCAGTATTTTGAAAAAGATTGCTATATGTACAAATTCGACCTTAGGTCGGGATATTTTCATCTTGATATTTGCCCTCAACAGCACAGATATTTAGGCTTTTCATCACAAGGAAAATTCTATTGTTTTCCAGTTTTACCGTTTGGTATTTTGACCGGCCCATACATTTTCACCAATGTTTAAGACCATTGGTCAAATACTGGAGAGAAAGTTCTGTCAATATAGTTTTGTATTTAGATGACGGATTTGGTTTGAATGTAAACGAACAAAAATCCATTGAGGATGCTCAATTCGTAAAACAGTCATTATTAGATGCTGGGTTTTTAATCAATGAAGTAAAATCTGTTTTTTCCCCAGTGAAAATGTTAGAGTGGTTGGAAATTATTTGGAACTCGAGTGATTTTACACTCAGCATCCCTAAAAGACGGGTAGATGACTTATTAAATTCTTTAAATAGTGTCTTTGAGACTTTCCCCCACATGTCCGCTCGTACTCTAGCCCAGATTACAAGGAGAATAATTAGTATTTCTCCCGTTATTGGCAATATTTCAAGAATCATGATGTCTGTTACATGTCAATTGAAACTAGAAGCGCTTGGGATGCGCCTTCATTTTATCAAATGAAAGCCAGGTAGAGTCGGAATTGCGATTTTGGCTTAAAAACATAAACAATATCAATTTCAAAAAGATGGGTACTTACAGTAAGTCATCGGTCATTGTTTGTTCTGATGCTAGTGATACAGCTGCAGTTGCTTGTACCGTTGAAGTCGAAAATAAGATTTTTCACAGAATGTGGAACTCGCAAGAAGTTTTGGAATCCTCCGCTTGGAGAGAACTGAAAGCAATCGAGTTGGCCCTTTTGTCTTTTCAAAACATTTTTACAGGAAAAACTTTGAACTGGCATACTGACAACCAAAACTGTGTTAGAATTGTTCAGGCAGGTAGTATGAAGGAGAAATTGCAAGTTCTTGCTATATCTATATTTTCAGTTTGTATGCAAAAAGGTATTTTGCTTAACATACAGTGGATTCCTAGGATTCCAAATACACGGGCAGATTATATTGGCAGAATAGTTGATCACGAGTACGGGGTATTTCTGTAGAATTTTTCAATTTTATGAACGACCTGTGGGGTCCTTACAGTATTGATCGTTTTGCCAGTTCAATAAATACAAAATTACCGAGATTCAACTCCTTATTTTGGGACGTGAATTCGGAGGCCGTTGACACTTTCACTCAGAACTGGTGTGGAGAAAATAATTGCATTGTTCCACCCATTTACTCTGTTGTTAGGGCTATCAAGCACTTAGTTGTATTTAAAGCAAAGGAACGTTGATTGTACCAAAATGGGTGTCGGCCTGTTTTTGGCCTATGATCATTTCACGGGGTAGGATTTACCATTTCTATGTCAAAGTTGTACTAGAATTCAAGAATATTGTCGGTATTTATACAAAAGGATCTTATAAGAATACAATCTTTGGCACTGAGCCTTTTATTACTCCGGAAATAGCAGTTTTGCTGGATGCTAGTTAGTGTGGCATAGCCCTGGTACCGTATGTGGTATTGTAGCTGGCATGGTCACGGAGAGACATGTCCCTAATTTTGATTTATAAATTAGCAGCATGGTCTTTTTATAGGTTTTGACATGGCCCAAACATATTTATGTTGTGGTGGTGCATGGTAGTTTTATTTTAAACTGTTACATATATAGTGTTGTATATTTGTGGTTTACTATTTTACATTTTTCAGGTTTATTAAAAGTAGGTAGATGGACGGAGATTGACAAATCAACGGAATATGAAGTTGTTTCTTCTTTGAAGTCGAAGTTGTCACAATACCGTTTGTTGTCCCGTGCAGATAGTACACGGACAAAGTACGAATATGACTTCAAAGCTTTTTGTAAGTGGTCAAATTTACACAAATTACCTTCCTTACCTGCTACAGATATTTCTATTTCTCTTTATTTAATTCATTTGTCAGAATCGTCAAAGTCTAATAGTAAAATAAATGAAATACTTTACTCTGTTAGTTGGGCGCATAGACTAGCCGGTTTGGCCGACCCATGTAAATCGGATTTAGTAAATTTTGTTCGTGAGGGTTTTCACAGGAAAGCAGGTCATATGGTGACCAAGAAAGAACCAGTCACACCTGAAATTTTGACTTAAATTGCTCATAAATATGGTAATGAAAATCGTGATTTCAAAAATGTTAGAATAGCTACTATATGTTTATTATGTTACTCTGGTTTTTAAGGTTTTCGGAAATAGCTAATTTGAGGAGTTCAGATTTAAATTTTTTCAATAGTCATGTTAAATTGTTTTTGTTTAAGAGTAAACGGACAATTATAGAGAAGGGAGGGATGTTGTTATCGCCAGGACTGGTACAGTGACTTTTCCAGTAAATATGCTCGAACGTTACTTTAAATTAGCTGACATCCAAAAAACCTCCAGAGAATTTATTTTTAGACCACTTTATTTATGCAAATCTGAGAATGCATATAAACTTAAACCTACAGGTCAGTTGACTCATACCAGGGCCAGAGAAATCTTCATTTCAGCCCTTCAGTCTATTAGTTTGGATCATAAAAAGTATGGCTTACATAGCTTAAGGTCCGGTGGTGCTACAGCAGCCGCAGCTGCAGGTATAGATGATCGATTGTTTACAAAACATGTTCGATGGAAAAGGAATAAGGCTAAAGATGGATATGTAAAAGAATCTAAGAGAGAGAGTGCGTGTGTCTAATAATATAGGTATTTAGTTATCAGCTTTGTGTCCTTTCTTTATGTCTCGAGAGCTTTGTTGCACACTGTCTGGCGAGCTGTTCCCATACACAGGTGTTGAGTTTTATTTAGTAAAAAAATTATGTTCGTCTGAGTTCTACGAATTAGAACATAATTTATATTTTCAAAAGAACATCAATGTATATATATTCAAACTTTTTATGCTCAGTTAAAATCTATCTAATTATCAAAAAAAGAATTAATAACATAAAGAACATTTGACAAAACTATTAAAAGTAAAATCTAAAATATTGTGTTAAAATTAAAATAGCACACTGTTTTTAAGTGTCCAGCGTATTGTAGTTGTGCTAACAACTAAAAGGGTTTTAGAGGAAAAGGATATGGATAAGTTTGGTCTCCTATTTAGCACCTTGAATTCCAAAATTAAAAAGTAATGAAAAAACAACTCTCAGCTATCACTAAGGACTCTTAAATCGTTCCATTTTAAGGAACATGTTTTGTTTTCAACAAGAAATTTCCGTAATATCGGCAATATGCTATCATAGATGGCTAATTGTGAAGACATCAATGATAAGCACCAAATTTTACTCATTTCTTAGACCTTTCAATTAAAATTTTGATATGAGCAACAGCCTTGCCCAATAAGATTTCTCACTGAAACGTGTCTTTATGTAAGACAAACTTTATATTAAAAACATATTTTTAGGTAAGGCTGTTGTTCTTAGTTGTTTCGACCAAATTGTAATGTGAAAACATTCAATATGATTCCTTGATAAGCCGATATTCATGACGTCGCTGTTGCATAATGGGAAGGAATTGTACAATGATTAAAAGAATATTAAAGTTCGTTCGATCAATATACGGTAAAAATTATACAAATGAATCTGAAATCTTACTTTCAATGTTTCATGTAAGTTTGGGTCGAAAAGTAAATTAACAAATCTGTGTAAAAAAGATTGCATTCTAAGATTATTTTCAGTCATGGTCATCAATAAAATTATATAACAGCAGGAAACAGGCATTTCATGCTGACAGTAATTCACATATTTCTTTTTGTTATTTCAATTTCACATATTTTATGTAAGACCGTAACTAAGAGGCATGATGTACAAACAAACAAAGACAGTAAAAACAGGTGGAACATGAATCTTTTTTTCAATAATTTTCTACTTTTTTTCTTTTGGGTGCACTTTTTCCACATTTGTAACTTTTTTGGTTAAGATAATGTTGAAGTGTTTATTTTTTGAGATATTTTAAAAGAGAAAAAATTACGTGATATTTTTACGGAGGTCAAGTTTTTTTTTTTTTTAAAAAATTGTTTGGTTGAATTTTAGAGGCAGACCTTACATATTTACAAAGTTAATCTTTGTTTGCTGTTATTTGTAATTATTTATGCTTTTCACATAAAATTAACAATATAAGAGACGAAAGTGATTTTTGTTACACCAAAGGTATTTTTAAAGTAAAAATACATGTTTCGAACTTGACATAATCTTATTTTGTTTTCATGACTTTCGACAAAGTCTTTGATTTGTTTGCAATTAAATTTTCGGATTGCTTGAATTGCTCCTTAGGATTACGTTTTTAGTATTGCTCTTTAGGTATATTTGTCTTCTTTATACATTTATGAAGTTTTTGAATTTAGTTCAGAAAATTTCATACGGTATCTTAAAAAGTTTCTCTGGGACTTACCGTAACACTTGTTAGATAAAAAACATCAATTTCGCAGTGGAAAAACACACAATATAGATTTTCAACCAATTTTACTTTGATATTTAATCAAATTCAGCTCTATCAGAGTTTCCGATATATGACAAAGTGATTTTTACGGTTATAACAGTGTGTAATTTAAAGTGAAAACACAAGTTTCAAATTTGCTGGGTACATATTTTATACTTTTAGGAATTTTTGACATGAATTTAACTAAAAATGTTCATCTCTTCATATTACCGTAATACTTTTAAGATGCAAAAATTTCAATTTCAAAGTAAAAAGCACAAAAGTTAGCTTTTCAACCATTTTAGCTTCATACTTAGTCAAGTTAAGCCATATCATAGTGTGCGATATAAGCAAACGGGACTTTTTTTACAACAAAAGTGTTTTTAAAGTAAATATACAACTTTCAAGGTTGTGCTTATTTTATAAATTTATGAAGTTTTGACATGAATGTAACTCAGAAAATTTTATACGTTATCTTTAAACTTTTCTCTGCGACTTAACACTTGTTAGATAAAACAAAGTCAATTTTGCAGTGGAAAAACAATCAATTTAGCTTTTCAAACATTTTAAGGATGATACTTAGATTTAGCCCTACCACATGTACCAGATTGTGCGATATAACACTAAAAATATTGTGGTTGTACCTTAAGTTTTTTTTAAAGTCAAAATATAAGTTTCAGTATTGACTTGAAATAAAATTTTATACTTTTATTTTATTTTATATTTCAGAACTTAAAATTCACATTTTATGTAAGAATAGTGTCATCAAGAATCTATAATTGTAATTTATTTCATTTGACAATAAGAATAACTTTGTGTACATTTGAACTGATTGAAATTGAAACCAAATATATTAATATAAGTATTTTATCATTTTTGACGGAATATTGGTTACCTTGTTTTAACATGGTTGACCAAAAATAATAAAATAATATTTTATATATCCCCGGGTAACCGTTGTTCGTACAAGGACTGTCCTATGATGGCTCATGCACATTTAGCATAGACGATTATTATTCAAATCTCTGGTTTTAATCGGAACCGGGTTATGTACAAATAGAACCATCAAGTCGATAGAATATATATGTTGGTAAACACGTGATCTAATAAAACGGTAAGAAGGAAAAACCATACCATGCGTAATGTTGCATGATACACACACATTTGTCCCAAGCTAGATAATAACGAAAAGACATTATTAGTTATAATTTTCTCTTTATCGCAATGTCTAGGGCATATGCAGTACACTAGATTAGAATCTCTGAATAATAATAGATGAAAAATTAAGAGCAAATTTATAAAATATCAAAATTCTTAGTTTTCCGTAACATCCTCTATATTGTTCCGTTGTACTCAGGGATTACCATGGTGCAAGTTTTGGTATTGATGAGGCTGTTCTAAGGTCTGAATTGTGCTAAGTTATATACTTCTGATTTTGTCTTTTAAATCCCTCTACAGATATCAGACTGGAATCAATTGCATTTAAATTCACAAAAGCTATATATAAAAGCAATTAAACCCATTTTCAAATCAAAATAAAAATTATAAAACTTGCATTTGTAGTAAATAGCAATTAATATCTCAAAATGTCAAAATACACAAGTTATTATCTATTTCGATTGCAGCTATCACTAATGACTCTTAAATCGTTTAATTTTAAGGAACATGTTTTGTTTTCAACACGAAATTTCCGTAGTAGCGGCAATATGCTATCATAATGGCTAATTGTGTAGACATCAATGATAAACACCAAATTTTACTCATATATTTCAAACAACTAAAATTGTGTACAGGCTTTACGTGTAATTAAATTTTGAATTATTCAATCACATTTTTAGTCCCTTAATTTGATTTAATTGGTGAAATAATTAAGGAAAATTCAAAACACAAAGAATAAATTTATTCCAAAAGGAGAAAGCAATTAAAACATTTATAAAATTAACATTAAAATTTATCAATAGTTGTATCTTTCTGAGATAAATAGATCACAATCAATGTATTCCCTGGTTCATGAACAATTAAAAGCACGAACTAAATTTCTTCTCATATCTGGTATATAAAGAGGACAAATATAATTTAGAAAGAAAATAAAAGAAACACAATCCATTAGACACAAATGAACAACCATCAGCGCAACAAATAAATATTAAAATCTAAAAAAAACAATGTACAATGCGAACTCTTATAAAAACCAGCAGTGAACCCAGGTGCTTGCTCCATATACGGCACGCGTCGTAGAGTTTAACAAAGTGTATCCGCTGGTAGTCACATATTGGTGAGGTATATGAGATGTCACGACAATGGGAACAGGTCCAACATCATCTTAGATATTGGAACACTGTAACCGTCAATAAATTCGTGGTGACGACCGAAAAAAATTAACAATCCAAAGATACTAATATTAGATATAATAAATTTATATTATGCTGTATACGACGCATTTCAAGGAGTTACCTCTCATCAGCAGCATTAAAACCGAAACATTTGGAAGACCAAAAACCAAACTTATATTAAGCAAGAAGTACTCAACCAAAAATACCGAAATAGGAAGCCAAATTTCAGCTAAGGAGATCTACCATGTGCAATACAAGGAATGAACCCTTAGTATATCTATTATTTTTGAATTTTGCTAAATACCGGTAATTTCTGTAACAAATCAATGAATACTCATGTCAGACAAGTCTGACGACTGGGTTGGCGAATACCCTCGGGGACCTAGGGTCCACCAGCAGAGGCATCATCCCAGGACTTTCAAAATAACAATCCAAAGATACTAATATTAGATATAATAAATTTATATTATGCTGTATACGACGCATTTCAAGGAGTTACCTCTCATCAGCAGCATTAAAACCGAAACATTTGGAAGACCAAAAACCAAACTTATATTAAGCAAGAAGTACTCAACCAAAAATACCGAAATAGGAAGCCAAATTTCAGCTAAGGAGATCTACCATGTGCAATACAAGGAATGAACCCTTAGTATATCTATTATTTTTGAATTTTGCTAAATACCGGTAATTTCTGTAACAAATCAATGAATAATCATGTCAGACAAGTCTGACGACTGGGTTGGCGAATACCCTCGGGGACCTAGGGTCCACCAGCAGAGGCATCATCCCAGGACTTTCAAAATAACAATCCAAAGATACTAATATTAGATATAATAAATTTATATTATGCTGTATACGACGCATTTCAAGGAGTTACCTCTCATCAGCAGCATTAAAACCGAAACATTTGGAAGACCAAAAACCAAACTTATATTAAGCAAACTATCCTAAGTGAGGCAATCAACTTATCCTTGTCAAAACCCTGGTTATAAAGTTTTTCTGACAGCAGTATTCCTCTTTGTCGAAAGTCAGTGTAACTCACGCATGCCCTTAAATATCTGATAAGCTGAGAAACGTAGACACCATATGCAGACGATCCTGGTATATTGGTATTCAAGAAGGAAAAGTTAACAATAGGAAAATAAAATTCATCACATTTGTCATTAAGTTTTGTCTTCAAATGTCCCTCATTTTCTACTTCAAAAAACAAATCCAAATATGACGCAGAGTTCGATGTATCTGTAGGATCCTTAATTGCAAGTTCACTGCGGTAGATGAGATATAATATACATGTATCCTCAGTACTAGCTATCATAATTAGTTTATTGAACATACATTTATTTTTAACATCCAAATGTACAATCTTCTGTTTTAGCGAATAAATTTATTCACGAAAATAAAAAATTTCTTCTTAAACTTTATTACACAACCTTGTTTTCAAGACAATAAATGTATTCATAGCATATAATCTTGTTTTTATCTGTGTCCATTAGTCTGGAGGTTTAATTGATTTTTTTTCTATATACAATTTTGTCAGAGACATACTTTAAGATTTCCAACACTCGCGCAATAATTATACAAGAAGAAAGAATTAACACAATGCAATATACATAATAAAATATTTTTCTTCTGTGAAAGCGTGAAAATAAATTGTAATTTTACACTTGATCTTTGATTATTTTTATGTATAGTTATAAACTGAACCTTTATTGTCATGAATAGTGTGGCTAAGATATGTACTAACAAAAAGATTATTTTATTATTGTATTAGATAAGAAACTTTGAAAAACAAGTATTGGAAAGATTGAACAAGGAAAGCTTCCTTATTGCCTAAGTGTTTTATTACAATGACAATAGAAATAAAGAGTTGAGTGCTTCGATCATCTGTTACCAGTTCCTATCTGATAACTGCAAGTATGTGGTACCTTTATGAATGTTCCAATGATTTCACAAATGTCACGAACTTTCAATCTAGAACATTTGTTCTCACGTAATATACAAAACAAACGAATATGAGGTTGCTGAATATGTCGAAGTTATTTTCTCAAAAGTATTGGAATACAGTTGACTGTTAGAGCACATATTTATTTGAAATGTGTTTTTTCATCAAGAAATCAATGTTCGAGGTATATGGGACACAAAAAACACTACAACTGTTTTCAAAATGGCATTATTGTCAAGCAGTATTACATTACAACAATGTAAATTCATAAATATATTTTACAACAATATATTAAGTTACATACAATGATATAACTATCAGACATCTTAAACATTAGAATTACGTACATGTATAATATTACTGAATGTATACAATGTGTTGAATGGAAACCAGTATTTTCACAGTACATTCACAGTAATCGAAAGAAAAAAACAGTTCCTGTAATGACGGATAATTCAACTTCGCAGTATTCCAATTCGAAGCTTTTTTCAAGGTATAGATGTGTAGTATCTACAACCGCGTTCTTCACCGACTATGTTCCACATTCATGTGATTCTTATTGACTACCCTGTGGTGTTTGAGATCCTGCCTGATATATATATATCGGAAAATATCATTTGTTTCTAAATACACAAATTGATAAAAAAAAAGGATAATCATAAAGCCTATAACGTATGGCTTATGTCCACGGTGCACAGTAGCCTTCTTAATAACTTTGGACAGGCACATCAAATTGTGGAGTGCTTTGTGCATTTTGTTTGAAAATACACAGCATGTCTTTTGCTGTTTTTCTAAAGGATTTTATAGAAAAGCTATAAATAAGTACTAGTGGCGAGAATAAAAAATGCGCACTATGAGCAATAATTTCTACATTTCTTTCATACGTGGGAGTATCACTCGTATAATCCATTGTTGAACCTAAAGTGGGTAGAGATAAAATCGTAATGGGCATAATGAGAAAAGTGTAAATAACAGCCATAATTATGTTAGAAACTAGAAAATGTATTTGATTGTCCTGTTCGTCCGAATGGGTATTTTGTCGTCTCCATCTAATTAACATATAATATTTTGCAGCAACAACAGCGTCAAGAATTACCACAACGATAAATATTGAAAAAGATAAAGGTATCCTTGCATACAACAATATTTGCATTCCAGCTTCTGCTGACGTCCGTGGTACTAAATAACAAACTTCAACAAATTTATCTTTGTTGACCGCAGATTTAAATTTTGTCTTTTCAGATATAACACCAAAACAGCTTACCGATTCAACCAAAACTACCACTATGCTCAGAAACAAAATAATCGGTATCCATATCCGTGGTCGTATGATTTTTTTCGCCATGATTGGAAAGAAGATGATAAAAAATCTCTCCAATGCCATCGTAATAATGCATAGAGATTTCAAATGAGGATTAAAATTCACAATAAACATCATGGTGTACAACCACAAATCACAAGACATGTGATCCAAATATTCCATTTTGTTATCAATGAAAAATAACTTCAGTAGGACTGGAATGTATATTATGGATATTGTGACGTCGATTCCGGATATAAAAAGAAGACATATTCGACTTGCTAGTCCTTGCTTTTGTTTGAAACGAACAATGAAAGATATAACGGCAGATAACAAACAAACAAATAAAAGAGGGAATACAAAATACTGATAAGCTAGAAACACATTATCTGGATATATACGATCTATCTTTAGCAGTCTCATCTCAAACAGTTTTACCATTTGTAATGAAGTTTGTTTCAATATGTCCAGATACGTTAAATTTGACATACTATCCGTGTAATATGTTCATAACATTTGTTCACAAATCTATATTGCTTTAGAGGTAGATCTTGAATTTTCTTTTCTCACAAATATAATGTCGGATAAAGCTTGCTGTAATACGTTACAATAACCGATCGGTTTAATGTTTCGAGAACACTATTGAGACATGTAGTATTAAACTAGTCTTTTGGAAATAGTACTGCAGCTGTCTTAAACATCTGACATTTCTGGGTATTTGTTTTCAGATGAAACTCCTCCCTCGTCAACTTGAATATAATTTACACGATTTGCCGTTTAGATGTAAACCATAATGTATAACAAACCAATCGGAAAACTCTTTGTTGGAACTATATGATTCTCGAAGCTTTTTATATTTATCGATTGGCATCTTTTCCTTCATTGATTTATTCTATTAAATAATGATTATTGATTATTGTTCGAAACAAGAACTATGAGTATCAAGAAATGGAAACCTTTTATTCACGGACATTTGTGGCTGAAGGCAGGTATAAATGGTAATCTAAATTCGTGGTTGCACCGCAAGGGAAAAGTAGTGAAAATGGTTTTTTTTTTCAAAAGGGAACTTAAAACAATGTCTGCTTTTCCACAAAATATTATAAACGAAATCCATGAAAAAATTCAAAAAAGACAAAAAATTAGGCAATGATGCTTGGGTCTGGAGTAAAATCTCACCAATGAACACACATTATATATATACAAACATTGACAAAGGCTTTTGATTTTGGACGGACAAAAGAAATGTGGAATAATGAAAAGATATTCAACGAAACAAAAATATCTCTGAAATAACAATTCCAAAATTCTTTCAAAGAAACAGACAAAGGCTTCCTGATTTAGAAAGGCAAATAAATATGTGGCATTGTTTAAGGTATTTGAAGCATCCGTTTCTTTTTTGAATGGAAAATAAAAGTACGACAGAAAAGATCAATAATAAAATGCTAATCAACCAAGGCCTTCAAATCGACATGACGTCTGACAACTAATAAAAGAGTACAGAACACAAACATCGAACCAACAGATATTTAGTGATCATTGTTGGTCTGTCTATAAAGATTTGAATTAGTTTGACGGTGCATAATTGATAAAGAAAGGTTAAAATGTATTCATTTAACTGTTAATGTAGCTAAGAATCTCAAGTGTGCTAATGCAATATTGTCTAATGGAATCAGAGGTCGAGTCAGGGTAGTCTGACTTGGATACCAAGCAACCCCGTCCACCCTTTATCTATCCTGATCCTCTGATGAATAAAAACCAATCAATATATATTTCGCAAAAAGATGACCGCTACCTAGACATGATGAATTTGGTTGGGCGGTCCATAATTTAGATAACATGGTCAAATATGCTAATTTTATCTGTTTAACTAGCTAGGCCTATCATCGCTGCTGGTCGCGTACTGTCCATCTGTACAACGATATAGTCAGAATATGTTTTTATAACAACTCAAAATATTAGTTGATGGTGTATGTATCTCATCTTAGACGTTACATTTAGTCACAATATTACAATAGAAACTGGGTCCTCGGTGGCACAGTGGTCTAGGCAGTTTGTCGTGACTACTGATGATCAACACTGAGGTTGTGCGTTAGAATCTCAGCTGTAGCGAGGTATGTTCGACTCCGATCTTAAATGACAAGGATTAACAATTTTCTTACCAAAGGTCGGTGGTTCTCTCTGGTTACTCCGGCTTCCTCCACCAATAAAAACTGGCCACCGCGAATAGCCAAATGTGATGAAAACGGCATAAAACCCCAACTAAACAAACAAACCATAGAAACTAGGATGTGATAACCCGTTTGAGATTCGTGTTTTTTTATTTTCACTACAAACTACAAAGAGTCTAAATTAACCAGTTCTTGTCTGAACTGGACTGAAAAATTACTCGACATTTTTAGTTTGGCTAAAACATATTACAGAAGTCTCGATCTGTGTCTTAAGTGTCTCAACACTGTCTTGATTTCACTAGATTTTGTCTCGAAAGTTTTGAAATACACTTTATTTGATTCGACAGATTATCAACTGTCTTGATAAACAGTTTAATGTTGAATTAATGAGTTTCGATATATTCCTAAGTGTCTAAATTGTGTCTTTTTTGTCTCTACACACTCTCTACAGTTTGAACAACCTATAAAAATGACTCGACACATTCTCGACTGACTTACTTATGGAGTAGGCTATCGATATCACTATCTCATTTGTTGTAAAGGCCTTTGCTGCTAACAGAATAAAATTATCGCGAATTATGTTTTTACATAGACCTAATACATACAAATTTCAACAACTTTTTAATTCCACTAGTATTGTTGTTTTAGAAAACTGTAGATTTATCAAATTGGTACATGTGAAAAAACATCTACGGGTTAATTTTATTCTTGCTGTCCAAATTTGCATATGTTTGTTTGCTTACTGTAATAATCGTGTTATCTGTTCTATATAAATTTAGTTTATGAGAAATAAAATTCTGTTCAATTCAAAAGCTTGAATAGTTTTCTACAAAGTTTCTATCTCGCGTATGAGACAAGATATCTTCCGTTAGAATTCACGTCCTTGACATCCCACCGGACTTCACACCCCACCAGACTTGACACTTCACTGGCAATTTGACGGATGCCGTTAGCAGATCAGGACATGCTTCCCCATCCGGAGCACCTGATGTCACTTCTGGTTCACACTGCCAGATCTTCAGTTTTGTCTCGTTTTGTTTTATATTTCTCTAGTTTACTATGTATTTTACTTCTTTTAGGTATATGTTTTGTAGTGTTAGTTTTCAGTTGTCAGTCAATTAATTCCAACTTGCAATGTTGCGGTGTCGTTAACGGGGTAGGACATGCTTACCCTTCCGGCAGACCTGATGCCACTGCTGTTTTTTTTATGAGAGTTCACAAATATTGGTGCTTTATTTTCTGTGCTGTTTCATTTAGTTATACATGTATCCTTGTGTGTTCTGTTGCATTCTCCTGACTTTTTCTTTTCCTATGACTTCGAAATTGTGGACTTTTTACCCTGTATTTTCGCTTCAGTATTCTTTTGCCGATATTTTATCATTGATACAATCAGTTTCAGCTTTTGAAATTCTTTAAATTACTCATGTGTTCATATTATATATTTCTTTAACAAATTTTAAAAATATCTTTAAAACTATTTAATGAATATACAGTTAATCTCATTTATTTACAAATGTAGTATTTCAAACAAAAATGAGTACATTGGTAATTAAAACATTTACATATTGGCGGGTTATTTGAAAGTGTACTCCAAGTGCATTGAAGTTATTTCGAATAGACTGAAAACAAAATTACAATCAGTCCTTATAATTTAATTCAAAATGTTGTTTTGACGTCTAAAACGTTCGTATTCCCTTTAATATCGTCATAGTAATAAAAACAATTTATTCTATGATATGATAGAGGCGTTGGATCAATATTAAATTATTTAAAAAATATAGACGTTCTTCGTATAATATTATTGAAATTAAATATTCTACATCGTAGTCTACATTTTTGTCTTTTGTGATCCCAAACATTTAATTACCTCCCTTATAAATTTAAAGTAAAATAAAGAAACAGAAAAATCGCAAAAAAAAAGATTATTTCTTCTATTTCTTCGTCAGTTGAATGCATCTTAACTAAATGTAGGTCAAAGTGAGTCGATTTAATGTATGGATGTTATACACACACTTAACAACGATGCAAGATCAACCAATGAAAAGCTGTATTCATTTCTAAACTATCATCTTTTATTCTTTTAGTTGTATAAAGTTTTCAAATTGACAAAATCACAGTTTATTTGTAATATATTTTTCTCCAATTGTCAATTATAACTTCAATGTGACTTGTCTATTTTTCATTAAGTTCATACGGTAACAATAAAATACTGACAGATTAGTTTTCACAAATATCTCAGGAGCTTGATTTACACTATTCGTGGCTTGTTATACAAAAGATTTTATTTTAGGTACCTGTTAGTATCTTGCTGTAACTTTCCTCAGGGTAACTCATATATTAGACCACTCAACTGGAACAAAATATAAGGCCAGTGGGTAATACAGGTTAAAACTTTTTATCTGGGCTTGAAAATTATCTCAATATCATTTTGAATTAAAAACATGTTTTAAAAGAACACATTTTATATTTTCAAAACAACATCAATGCATATACATTTAAAACTTTTTTGCTCAGTTAAAATCTATCTAATGATGAAAAAATAATAACATAAAGAAAATTTGACAAAAATATATGAACTATTAAAAGTGAAATTTAAAATAAAGTGTTAATATTTAAAATACAACACTGTTTTTTTAGTGTTCAGCGTATTGAAGTTGTACTAACAATTAAAAAAGCTTTAGAGGAAAAGGATATGGTATAACGTGGTCTCCTATCTGGCACATTGAATTCCAAAATCAAAAAGTAATGAAAAAACAACTCTCAGCTATCACTAAGGACTCTTAAATCGTTCCATTTTAAGGAACATGTTTTGTTTTCAACAAGAAATTTCCGAAATAGCGGCAATATGCTATCATATATGGCTAATTGTGTAGACATCAATGATAAACACCAAAAATTACTCATCTTTTGGACCTTTGAATTAAAATTTTGATATGAGCAACAGCCTTGCCAAATAATATTTCTCACTGAAACGTGTCTTTATGTAAGACAAACATTATATTAAAAACATGTTTTTAGGTAAGGCCGTTGTTCTTAGCTGTTTTGAACAAATTCTAATGTGAAAACACTCAATTCTTTGTTTAGCCGACATTAGAAAGTAAAAAAACAGGTGGAACATAGAACTTTTTTAATAATTTTGTACTTTTTATTTTCTCTGGGTGCATTTTTTCCACATTTGTTTCTTTTTTGGATTCAGATAATGTTTAAGTTTATATTTTGGATATAAATTTTTTGAGATATTTTAAAAGGTGAAACATTACGTGATATTTGTAAGGAGGTATATTTTTTGGTTGAATTTTAGAAACAGAACTTAATATGTACAAATTTAATTTTTGATTGCTTTTACTTTTTATTAAGATCTTTCCCGTTTCCAACGGAAAGAACTTTCTGTAATTCGTCTGATTACAGATGGTTGAGCGTGTAATGCACCAACCCACACTCACACGATTCACACGTTACACGCACACGATTCGCACGTGACACGCAAACCGCACGATACACGTTACACGAAACATGATTTCCAATCGTGCGATTTCTAACAGAACTGTGAAATTATATTTTTAATTTATTAAAAATCAATAAACCTTTTCATGTTATTATTACCTAATTAGCTACGGCATATTAACCATTGATATGATAAGAATAACGTTGTCAGTAAAATAAACATTACACTACAATATTTTATGGCTTCTTTCAAACAAAGACACCATGTCATAGGGGTGTGTTCCACGAACGCCTACTAGGCTACTTATTGACTTGTACATTTACCTCAGATATACAATGCTAAATGGTTTAATTATAAGTTAAATTGTAAAAATATTGTATTTATTATTTATAATACATGTATAATATATAATATAAAATATTAACTGTTAATTTGTATTAATATATAGTTGATATCAATATAATTTTTTATTATTTATTCATTCAAATTATAATTATACCATAAGTGAATAAAAATATTTAATATTCTCTATGTAAAATATTTGTACATAAAATATATTTATAATATAAATTAAAGTTTATCTGAAAATGTAACTCTAAATTTATAAATAAAAAAAATCACAAATCTTTAGAGGTATGAATGAATGAATGAAGATTTCTTAGGTAAATTAATAGATAAATAGACATTTTATCTTCATATGACCTCTTAATTCCTTGCCTAATTAGATGCTGTTTTAGCCCGATCAAACAATTACTTATGTAAAAGAAGTATTATGAAAATATAAATTGATAAATGATATTTGTCAAAGGATTAAAAACTTCAGCATATTTTATGAGTAATTTAAAATAGCTTTTTTTACAGACAAGTTAAAGTTCAAATTTATGTTAAATTTGCAAATGTTGCATGCAAGTTGTACCATCGTTTAATTTAGGGAACATTTTATTTAATTTATTCTTATCAAACCAAATAAATTGAATAATTTAAATTAGTATTAGAAAAAAAATAGAATCTGTTGCGGGATTATTAATATCAATATTTTTAAATAAGTGACACCGATGAATTTTCGTTCCAACAATATTTTAATTCTAGTTAGAAATATGCTCCGATTTGAATTCACACGTTTTAATATCTGTTTCGACCAACGAAATCTGATACACGTTACACGATTCAAATCGCAAGTTTATTACGCAAACCACACGCACACAATTCGCACGTTGCACGCACACAATTCACACGTTACACGCACACGATCCACACATTACACGCACACGTTTCGTACCTTACACGGTGTTTTTGGTGATTTACACGTTCAACCAAGTGTATAAAGGTCTTTCCCATTTCCAATGGGAAGACCTCATTGTATTTCTTCTGATTATTATGTCTTTCTACTTTCCGTGAAAAAACTTTTTGCTTTTGTTCTAATTAGGTCTTTTCACTTTTCGTTGAAAGACCTTTTGCTTTTGGTCTGATTGTGTTTCTCTCTCTCTCTCTCTCTCTCTCTCTCTCTCTCTCTCTCTCTCTCTCTCTTCTGTCGTCTGAGATGTTTTTTTTCTTTTTTTTGTTGTTACTTGACATATCGAAAGGATTTTAGGCCCATGATATCGTACAGTGATTACGATTTCACCATTGACCCTGCACAACCGAACACTTTTTCTTATAGGAGTTATTTCCCCGCCCCCTCTTTTTTTTGTTATCTTTATTTCTCTGTAACCATAAAAGATAACGACCTATGATCTTTTGCAATGTCTTCAGTGTATCTGTGCGCAACTTTTGTTTTATTGGTCGGAAAGGATCCGATGACATTTCATAGGAGTTATTTCCTTTAAACGACTTTCACTTTTGTATCATACCGATTGTTCTTTAGAGTTGAGATATCAAGATGAAACTTTGTATTTAGGGTCCATGAAACTAACAAGTAAAATGAGGTCAAAGTCAAAAGGTCACGTTCTAAATTTTGACTTTTGCTTGTTATCGCTTCTCCTCTGAAACAGTAAAATATAGCTGATAAAATGTAATGGAGAAAATGTTAAGGACGTTGAGACCTAGCTTGTTACATTTGAATAAAAGTTGTGTGACGTCATTTTATGGGCGTACTTGCCCCTAGAACGTTTCAATTTTCGGTTTTTCGTTTATTTCTCAACAATGGTACATGATGAAGGCATGGGGTCTTTTGTTTTGATATCAAAGATTGATAACCTTTAAATTGGCATCAAGGTCAAAGGTCAAGGTCAAGTTCTGTTATTTGACATTTGCTTGTTATCACTACTCCTCAGAAATGGTTGTAGATAGCCAAGGAAATATAATGGTGGAACTGTTTACGACATTGATGCGCAACTTTGTTACATTTGACGTCATCTTTTGGGAGTAATTGTCCTTAGGACGTTCAAACTTAAGATTTTTCGTTTATAACATGACGTTGGTATATAATAATGGCATGGAATCCTCTGCAATGACCTCAGCGAACAATGACAGGTCACAAGGTCAAAGATTAAGGTCATGACTTAGATTACGTATTTTGAATTTTTTCACACTTTTTAAGGTTTTTTTCAGATTTTAAAAGCAATTAAAGTTATTGAAAGCTTAAAATTCAGGCACAACTTTTGATGCTGTCATTTTTGCGAACGTTTTTATTTCTGTAGACGTTTTAAGACCTTTTGAATATATTGGAATGTTAATTAATCTGACAATGTTACAACCCATGAAAACGTCTAGAATTGTCAATTTCTCAGGTTGTATTAATGACGTTTTTTTTTAGCTTATTGTGCAAAACAGTATAATTCATCACAAACATTTAGTTAGCCAGAAATAAACTTTTTTTTTGTTAAAATATATAGCAGTCCATATATTTTTTGAACAATCGTGAAATTACCTATCATACCAAACCAGAAGTGATATTTGTAATACGGGAAGTAGCATAATACCCCCATTATTTCAATCAAAAGTACATAGAACCATATATTTTGGCAATCGCTGAAAGCTCAGATATGTTCTAAAACCACCAATTACATTTTAAACCTCAATTTTTTTATCAACATACGTGCAATTGAGGTGGAAAGACCTTCAATTGTTCTCTGAACAATTATTAAGGTCTTTCCCGTTTCCACCGGAAAGACCTTTCTGTAATTCGTCTGATTATTAAGGTCTTTCCCGTTTCTAACAAAAAGACCTTTCTGTAATTCGTCTGATTATTTTTAAGGTCTTTCCTTTACATAGGAAAGACCTTACTGTATTTCTTCCGATTATTATTTTTTCTTTTTAAGGTCTTTCCTTTACTTAGAAAAGACGTTACTGTATTTCTTATGATTATTTTTATTTTTCTTCTTAGAAAATTCAAAAAGTCCACTCCGACTGGTTTCGCAACATATCAAAATGATCTTTGCTATAAAGGTTTGATCAGACATTGGCTATCCAAGGTTCACCCTTACAAGGGTTTCTATTTACCGTATAAGTGTTACGCCCCCTGTTACAGTTATGTTTTTATCACTACTCTTCATAAACCGTAAGAGATATCGACATGTAACCTTTTGCAATGTCTTCGGTTCATATATTAATCACACCTATCGAAAAGGATCTGACGACATCTTGTGGGAGTTAATCCCCTTTACATGACTTCCTTTTTGGGTTATAATGCAAATTGTAAGTTAGAGTTGAGATATAAGCATGAAACTTCATAAAGAGAATTTATGACAGGTAACAAGTAAAATTAGGTCACGGTCAAAGGTCAAGGTCACTTTCTAATTTTTAAAATCTGCTTGTTATCACTACTCCGAAACAGTAATAGATAGCTGACGAAATGTAATGGACAAAATGTTGGGGACATTGAGAGGAAGCTCAGTTCCATTTGGGTCAAAGTCACATGACGTCATTTCATATGAGTAATTGGCCTCAGAACGTTTAAATTTATGGTTTTTGGCTAATAACTTGATAATGGTACAAGATAGAGGCATGGGGTCTTTTCTTTTGACACCAGGGACAAATGACCTTCAAAATGGTGTCAAGGTCAATGGTCAAGGTCATGTTCTAGAAAATGACAGTGATGGCTAGATTTAAAAAATATCCATATATGCATCATTGAAGCATTTTTCTAATTTTACAAAATGGGGGGAGGGGTGGTACAAATTGCTTTAAAATGATCTAATTCAACATAAGTTCACTCTTTACCAAATATATCTAGCACAAATGACCTTTTAATTTGTAAATACAGCCCCTCCACCCTTTTTTCGATTTGACTGAATTTACATCGGTTTTACTGAATTTACCAGTAAATGCATATAAAGTACATGTAGACAGCTAGCGGATATCCAGGGCTTTGTTAGTGAGAAAAAATTATGATGCTAACTCCAACCAATTTCCTGAAAATAGCGTTCGCGCAGTGCTAAATAAAAAGCTATTTTCCGCCATAAAACACAAGATTCGTCCACATTTTACCAATTTATTGCATCCGAATGTCAAAATTTCGCGTCAAATTAACAGTACTTTATTCACGGAGATGTCGTCTGCTAAAATGGCACCGGAAATCTAAATAAATAAATCGTGACATCAAATTTCTACATGAATCTTCATTCTGACATAAGTAAATGTGTACACGTACAATCCGTTTTCTATTTATGACTATTTCCACATCAAACAGCAAATTGCATTATCCTGTGCCATGTTCACCCGACGACGTCCCCTCTCGAAAAGAAAGAAATAAACTAAGTCCAGAAATATATAAATGGACGTCACGTGACTTACACAACGTCGTCAATAGAAGTAAACATTATAGTAGAAATGTACTTTTACTGTCACTTGTGTATCTAGAGAAATAAAAATACAATGCCCCCCCCCCCCCCCCTACTTGTATTCAGCATTCCTTGGAAAACTTGCTACCTACAAATAAAAAAAAATAATTAATAAATAAACAAACAAACAAACAAACAAACAAAAAAAGGCCCGTTCCGCCTTCAGAAAAAGAGATCTTGCTACTTCATTTTTTTTTCTTTCTTTTTTTTTTTGACAATTACTATTTGGAACAATACATTAAAAATTTAAATGATTTCAAGAGAAAATAGAAGTAGCAATATCTCTTTACTGAAGACGGGACGGGCCTTTTTTTTTTTTTTTGTCTATTTTATTTATTTCCCAAGAGTTACGCCCCTTGCCAAAAATAGAGGGGCAGGGCCCCTTTATTGCAAAACTGGACACGTGGAAAGGAAAGACCTTATCATTTGTGCTAGGCACAAATGACCTTTTAATATTGTATTTACAATTCTTCTTAGAAAGTTCGGTAAACATCCACGCAGGACACCACAGGAAATGTTATCGTATCTCCTCAAAAGGTACAATCGTACATGGTTGATATTTTGTAGACAGCTAGGAGATATCCAAGGCTTTGTTAATGAGAAAAAATTATGACGCTAACTCCAACCAATTTCCTGAAAATGGCTTTCGCGCATTGCAGTGATTAAAAGCTATTTTTCACCAGAAAACACGTTCAAATCTTACCAATTTATTCTATCCGAATGTCAAAATTTCGCGTCAAATTAACAGTATTTTAATGACGGAGATGTCGTCTGCTGAAAATGGCACCGGAAATCAAAATAAATAAATCGTGAGATCAATTTCTACATGAATCTTCATTCTGACATAAGTAAATGTGTACACGTACACACAGTTTTGTATTTATGACTTTTTCCACACCAAACAGCAAATTGCACTATCCTGTGCCATGTTCATCCGACGACGTCCTCTCTCGAAAAGAAAGAAAAACCCTATCCACACGTATATAATGGACGTCACGTGACTTACACAACGTCGTCCAGCGTTCCTTAAATAGAAGTAAAACATTATAGTAAAAATGTACTTTTACTGTCACTTATGTATCTGGAGAAATAAAAATACAATGCCCCCACCTTATTTGTATTCAACAATCCATGGAAAACTTGCTACCTACACATAAAAAGAATAATTAATCAACAAACAAACAAACAAACAAATAAACAACAAAAAGGCCCGCCTTCAGAAAAAGAGATATTGCTATTCATTATTTTTTCTTTCTTTCTTTGCCTAGCATAAATGACCTTTTAATGTTTAAACACAGCCCCCCCCCCCCCCCCCCCTTTCGATTTTACTGAATTTACGTCGATTTTACTGAATGAACATGTAAATGCATATAAAATACATGTACATGCATTTAAAACCTTAATGCAAGTGCACATTACAAGCCTATTAAGACGACCAGAATCACCTGTTTGATTTAAATCTACTCGATTGCCATTAATTAATGTCTTTCCGTTTCCAAAGGAAGACCTTCTTGTATTTCTTCGGATTATTATTATTATCTGGTCTTTCCACTTTCTGTGGAAAGAATTTTTGCTTTTATTCTGATTTTTTTTTTTGCTGGCGTCTGAGATTTTTTGTGACTTGACATATCGAAAGGATTTTTGGCCCATGATAACGTACAGTGATTACGATTTCACCATTGACCTTGTGTAACCGAACACTTTTATCTCCCCGCCCTCTCCTTTTCTTTTTATCTTTACTTCTCTGTAACCGTAAAAGATACCGACCTAAAATCTTTTGCAATGTCTTCAGTTTAGCTGTGCGCAACTTTGTTCCATTTGGTTTGAAAGGATCTGACGACATTTCATAGAAGTTATTTCCCTTCAAACGACTTTCAATTTTGTTGTATCATACAAATAGTTATTTAGAGTTGAGATATCAACATGAAACTTTGTATTTAGGGACCATCACCCCTAACAAGTAAAATTAAGTCAAGGTCAATGGTTAAAGTCATGTTCTAAATTCTGACGTTTACTTGTTATCGCTTCTCCTCTGAAACGGTAAAAGATATCTGATACAATGTAAATGGAGAAAATGTTAGCTTTGTTACATTTGCAAAAAGTTGTATGCCGTCATTTTATAGGCTTAATTACCCCTAGACGTCATTTTAAGGCGTAATTGCACCTCGAACGTTTAAATTTTCGGTTTTTCGTTTATTTCTCAACAATGGTACATTGTAAAGGCATAGGGTCTTTTGTTTTCACATCAAGTATTGATAACCTTCAAATTGGCGTACAACCCATGAAAACGTCAAGAATTATCAATTTCTAAGGTCATATTAATGACGTTTTTGATGTTTATAGTGCAAAACCGTATAATTAGTTAACCAGAAATAATTTTTTTTCTTAGTTATTCAAACTAGCAGTCCATATATTTTTTGAACAATTGTGAAATCATATCAAACCAGAAGTGATAATTGTAATACGGGAAGTAGCATAATACCGTCCTTTTTTCAATCAAAAGTACATAGAACCATATATTTTTGCAACCGCTGAAATCTTAGCTATGTTCGAAAACCAACAATTACATTTTAAACCTCAAATTTTTTTTATCTAAATACGTGCAATTGAGGTGGAAAGACCTTCAATTGTTCTCTGAACAATTGGTTTTTAATTATTTTTATTATTATTTTCTTCCGCCAAAAAGAAGTTGTTTCGCGATATATCAAAAATATTTTTCATATGATGTATTGGTGATAAAAACCAAGATCAAAACTCAGCCCGCGAAACTGAAATCTTTTTTGTAACTAAGTTATATGGCCGCAAAGTTCAAATTCTAGACATCTTGTTATCGGTGAAACTCAGAAACCGTTAGACTTGTGATGAATCCGAAAGGTGGAAAGTGTTCCTCAGCATGATTCATTACATTTTGGTCGAACCGACTCAAAATGTCGTTACAGGGTTGTCTTACATTTTTGAAAAAAAAACACTTTCGGCAAAAATATTTTCTCGGATACCATAAGTCATAGAGACATGGGACTTTCACCAATCATCATTGCACTAAATAACGAGTTGAAAAATGTCATGGTCAAATTGTATCGTTGATCCTGACCTTTGACCTTAGACCTTGTTGGCGAAATAACTCAGAAACCGTAAGAGATAACTGATGAAATATATTAGGAAAAATGTTTATCTTGTTTAGATCTGCTGGATATTGTTATTTATATAGTTTTTCTCTAATTATCTGAACATATTTTTCATGATTTGCTCTTTTTCTGACAAAATTAATGTCAATCGGATATGTTTATATTCGTATAATATGCTTTTCTGAGTTTTTTACATTTATCGATAGTTTAAGGTAATGTATTGCATTTGAATGACTGTGTCTATTTATTGACCAATATGGACATATGCTTTGAGAGTATACTTTTTGTATCATGGGTCCTGTTTTTCCTCAACAAGGTTTGTTTGTTCTGTATATTGAATTGGACATCATTTGAATCCGCATTTTTCAATCCGAAAATCGATGTCGGATAACAAAACGTGCAGCGATTTTTACCCCCCCCCCCCCTTTCCCCACCCCCAAACTATTTGAATGAAGTTTTTTTTACCCTACATTGAACTTTTGATCTCGTCCGGCTTAAAGTACCGACGGATTGGTATCACGTGCCGTTAACGGAATAGAAAACGGCTTCGATTCTTTTATTAATCACTGCGATGATATAAACAACAACATGGCAGTCGAGTGTGTGGCCGCTGCAGCAAAAGAACAAAAACAATCAGATCGAAGTCGATGAGCCTTATTAATGACCGACGTAAACAACATGAATTAATAGACCACGACTACGTCGGACTCCCCATTGTTGAAACTACGACTTTGGATCCAGATGTCTTTGACAATATAAACCAAAAGACAAAACGGAACATCACCAGAAAACATTTACAGTTATCATCATAAAACAGCACAAGAAGAAAACAAATCATCTCCTTTTGTAAGATTAAAGCAAAAATATACCTGTATGGCTTAATAAAATTATAGTCCTTCCATCATTTCTTTTTCATAGCATTAAAACATCCCTCATGAGGCTTTTGGTTGAAACATGCAAATAAATCCTGCACTAATTATTTTTTTTTTATTTCTAGGTATGGATTCGGTAGTTTGTTGGAAGTCATGTGCAGGAATTGTTGTGATTTAAACTAGTGTCAACTGGCAAACAATATGAAACACTTAAAGGAGTATTTGTTATATATTATTAAAATTGTTTTACACAGAGACTGTGATGGACTTCAAACACTTATTTAAAATATTATCAGCTCACCTGGACCATTTATAGAACTGTGATAATATCGATGGCACAAGATTTTTGTCAATGATACTTTGCATTTGATCAGAAATGCCCTATTTTTAATATACCTGTACTTGAAATGATAGTGAACACATTGTGCATTGTTTGTTGAAAAGTAAACATTATTCATTGTCACTAAACAATTATACAAATATTTTTACTGAAACGTTATTTTGTAATTTGACATAGCCAACTTACCGCGCATACAAAATCATATGCAACTATGTCGGTCATAATTAAGTTAGGTAACTCTGTTTAGACTTATCAACTGGTTACCCAATTATTTTGTACTGGTCCCGAATATGTAGTGACATTTCACATGGATTATAATTCCAATATATGAAATTGTGACAATAATTAATAATATGAAATGTGTCACCAGTTTATACAAACTGGCAAAAGTACATAATTGCACTTGATAAAGGTTTACGGTGCAAGGTTTTTTTTTTCATTTTTTTAAGCCACAATAAAACGATTGTCCGGATGTTTATTGTTCCAACCCTTAAATAAGGTACACAGGCACATGTACGTATATAGGTAAACTGTTTGCTAACCAAAAACAGCATGATTCCATTTTTAACGTTACATTTTTTTTTTATCATTAATGCAGCATTTTAATAAAGGTGTGTGTGTAAAGGGGATCACAAAGAATGCAGAGATGAAATATAATTTCAAATGTCAGATAAGTAACATTTTAATTTATTTTAAATTAATAATTTATCTTTTTTGGTATTTATATATTGTAAACATTTGACATATTATATAATTAATTCTATTTACTCGTATGAACTATATTTACTTTGTTATGACAAGGTAGCAGCTGATTGGGATGGGCTCCATCTTGAATAATTTCACAACAATCGTAAACACATTTCAACCTTAATTGAAAGCAAGAAAATGAGTCATTATGCAACATTCGCGTATGTAATTTGTATTTATTTAGCGTTTAAACACGAAAAATTCAAATGAAATTGGAAGCAAAAATGTTATGCCATGGACTGACTTAAAGTACATGTAGAAAACGACCAGGTGATAAGCTATACAACGAGGGGTTGGATAGTGTCAAACACACGATAACAAATAAGTTATGTGCATTTAATTAACAAGTCCCATTGATTTGTATTGATAAATCGACAGCCATTATTTGACACGTATGTACTACCAGAAGTCACGTGATGACCGAAATAGCAGGATATGATCGTAAGCTTACTTCAAAAGACATCAAAGATATTACCAAGACAGTCCAATTTCAAGGTCGTACATAGCTCAAAATAGTACAAAACAGTTTGTTCATGGTCATGTATCTACATACGAAAAATCAAAACCCTAGCTCAGAAGACAACAAAGGCATGATCAAAATGATAAGAAGAATGTCCAAAAATCAATTGTATGACCTTGAGGTCAAATTGCAAGGTCAAAATCTAACAAATAACATAAGCCTAGACAAAAAGATAACAGACAAATTGAACAACTGGGAATAAAGTGTTACAAATCAATTATTTGACCCTGAGGACAAAAGGTCATGGTCACACGGAGGAGCTTTAACTTTGTTGTCCAGTATGATATCTATAGAAATTTCAATAAAGGTTTAACAGAAACTAATCTGTCTAATGATCATGTATTCAATACATATGCCAAACAAAATGCAAAAAACTATTTTTCAACACGAAGGGGAGTGCCACAGGGTATAATTTATCACCCGTAAATTTATTATTTGCCTGGAAACCTATCACAAAATTTTAATGATATGTAAAATGTATATGTGTTATTTTATTTCCAGCTTAAAACAAAACCTTTACTGACACAATTTTTTACTATGGCTTACTTAACTCGAATTCTTGTCAAATTTACCAGATTTCAGTGAACTGGGAAAAAAAGGCCACCATTTTTTTCAAGTGGAAAGTGACATAAAAATGCACTTGCAGTATTCTTATATGAATTGATTATGAAATAATTTTATTTAGATTTTGGTGGATTTTATTCTTGGTTCGATAAAGACCCCTTACATGTCATAAAAGGAATTGTTTGGACTGCAAAGGCAGACACATTTTGAATAGGAAAATCGTCGTTAATTGCCTGAAAACCTATCGCAAAATTTAGCTGTTTTTTTGTACAACCCAAGAAACAACATGTATAAATTTCGGAGAAATTCACTGACTAGAATTTTTTTTTATGAATTGTGTCCTTCTCTACCTTAACTACTCAGGAATTACTATGGCGCCATTCAAGGCTTGCGATGTGGTGTGGTTTTCCACCATTGATATGGATGTTGTAAGCTTTGAATGTTGCTTAGTTATACAATGGTGATTTTGTAATTTTTTTGTAATTTTACTGCCTATCCGTTTTTCGTCACATTAGTTAAATTACTCTGCAGATACTGGACTGGATGGAAATACATTTAAAAGAATAAAAGCTATATATTAAACCCATTTGAAATCACCTGCTTAATTATTATATTCAAAAATAATCTTTGTCCATTGCAAGAAATTTTAGAATATTATGTCTTTAATACAACTTAAGATATTAGGCCTATATTTTCAACATACGTTCGTTCCAACTGAAGCGTATTGTTTCTCTCTATTATCTATTTTCATTGGTAATTCTCCACTTAAATCGTTTAGCCTGTTTACAGGCTTTATGTGTAATTTAATTGGTTTGATTTTTAAAATAACTTCTCTTATGATGGTGCGTTGTTATCTATTTCTCGTGCGATGAATTATTTGTCATAACTCATTCCCCATCATATTATATGAACAAGTGTTACGAAAAATTCTTTTATTTGATTGGCCTTGATCCAAACGTCGCCGTTTTCTGATTGGTTGAAATCTGCGCGGTCATCGTTGAAAGCCACCTTTGCATAGCATCATTTGACGTCACAGAAAAATGAACGTTAAGATTTCCCGCGGGTGGGACGCCGAATCACAAACAAACAAATATTTCTTAAGAATCATAAGAGAAATAGGTGTAACAACTCGTAAAAATTAGATATTGCTTGATATCAATTCTCGTTATTCAATTTGGACTTAATAATAAGTCGCCAAAGGCTCGTTTATTATTATATCCAAATTACTCGATATCAAGCGATATCTAATTCTCACTCATTGTGAAACCTATACTTATCTTTTAAACCATATGAGATACTATTTGTAACAACAGATGCACATATATTCAATTAAATTGTTTTCAGACAGTCGACACTGCCTTCAGGCTAAATATGTAGTATTGACAGTCTTAATGCCAAATAAGAGAATCCTTTAAATTACATGTATCTATTTACATGTGGTCAGACAGAACTGGTTTTGTACACTATTTAAAACCTTCCATGAGATCATTCTATAGAATTTAGAATGTTACAACGGGGACGGGAAATACTAAAAAAACGTTTTTAGGCAGTTCCGGTCTTGTGGTTAAAGTAGGAAAATACGATCTAAAATGTTAATAACGTCAACATTACAACAAAAATCTCCTTAATACCCAGTAAAAAAACAACTCGTCACGAACAAATAATATTTTCCCCATATACCTGGCTTGATTTTATGTGGTTAATTCTTGTTTGGTCATATTCAAGATGTTACATATATGTCTTTATTATCCATTATTCTTTTAATGACACACGATCAGTTCTATTTCGCATTCTTTTGTCTACTGTTTGGACTTTCTCACATCAAATATGTGATTATAAATACTATTCATCTGAATTCGAACTATATGTACGACTTTGACATTTTTGTTTCTAGTGGGAAATCTTAAGTCTATTCTGCCCAGTAAGAAACTTTACCATGGTCCAACAGTATAATATGGCATCACGTGTGGCTCAATAAAATCACAGCGTTTTTCCATGAGCTAAGAATGAGCCGATCATTTTGATGATATTGCCATACGTTGCACAAAATATTACCAAAGAACTATTTCTTTATAAAAATAAATACGAGTAAATGTTACTGAAATTGTAAATGAAATAGCCAATGTTTTGCTTCAAAGGTAATTCCAAATACTCTCAAAGCTATTGTTGATACGTTTATACCCAAACCAAAGTATAAATAGAGTTATGCAGTGATTTGTATATTAAGTTATTACAAAATCTGCACATGTTGTGACTGTATGAAATACAAAAGACTTGAACGAAATGCGCTTGAAATAAGTTTAATAAAGATTAGATTGAAGCAAGTCATTATCAGTACTTAAAATGTAAGTAATAATATACAAGTATAAATATATGTACTACAACTTAAGCATACGTATTACACAAGACAAAAGCTACACCCTTCTTTGTTTTTAAAAGATCAACCATTTTCACAAAATCCTACAAGAACATTTTTTAAAAACGAAATTAAATTACAACAAAGTAGATTCGTGAATATGTGACAATAATAGATTTAGTTACATACTATGATATCGCTATTAAACGTATAATATTTGACACGTTTTAAACTGTTTGATTATCTAGATATACTATAAAGACGTTCCAAAATTAAAAAAAGGATAATAATTTGAAATATTCCTCAACAAAGAAAAAAAACAATATTTTTATTAAATGGGTGATATATTTAAGGAAAAGGCAAAACCCAGAGAATAAATTTATTCCAAAAAGAGAAAGCAAGTAAAATATTTAAAAAATTAACATTAAAATTTGTTGATAAATTGTATCCTTCTGAAAGATCACAATAAATGTATTCCCTGACTATCTTAATTGATGTATGCATAAGTTTATTTTTTAAATCCAAATGTACTTTCTTTTTCAGGCAATAATTTATTCTTTAGAGAATAGATTTATTCCCAAATAACAACCTTGCTTTGAAAAGAATAAATGTATTAATAAACTTTAATATACAGCCTTGTTTTCAAGACAATAAATCTATCCCTAGCATATATTCTTGTTTTTTATTTTTGTCAACATACAGCATATTATCATTTGGCCTCGACATGGTTATTCAACATGGACCTAAGTTCTGCAAATTTCAACTACATGTAATTATGTGATATGGACCTTCAAGATAATAATGTACACGAACTTCACAAAACACAGTATGGTTATTACCACACAAAGTATCATCATTTAACTCTAACTGAATGCTGAAAACATAGCAGATATATATTCTGAACAAGAATGTTAATCTAATCATATGACCTTTTCTTTCAAAGGTATACATTAGAAAAATATATGCAACACATAAGTAAGTGGTGACCAATCTCACAAAGTATCAATATTGAACTCTAAACAGCGAGATCATAAAGGGTGAAGATTATAATAATCAGTCATGGTCTAACATGTGAGATAGGACAATTTCACCCGAGGGTTCACATTTTCCAGTCAGAAACGAGGCTTGCCGAGTTTCTGATGATAGAAAATGTGAACCCGAGGGTGGAATTGTCCCGTCTCACATTTTTGACCATGACTGATTATTTTTCTCACATTTCTCGGCCGAATATTTAAATAAATAAACATGGACACCATGACACGAAAATGCGCTCTCTTAAACTAGGCAACCTAGTGCAAAATAAATTACATATTTGAAAAGATCGTGTGGGTTTTGGTTTTGTACCAAAGGTACAAAACTTTAAAACTTATCATTTAGGTTGTGCTTCAGATATTTTCAAATTGAAGCGATGTTAATTTCGACGTTGTCGTACCATTTGTGTGAAGTTGTGTGTTTTCTGACGTTCTAGCATTGTGACGTGACTTTTTTTGCATTGTTACGTCAAGGTAGGTCATGTGATGTGAGATGCATGAATCTCACACTGGTGTCTCACACGGAATATAACTGTCCCCAACACATAGAAATGTGAGAAAATTGTGATGTGTATACATAGATAAACTGGTCACTATAGATTTGAGTCACTGATCATAAACCAACTGCTTACCAACTACAACGTTTAATCTTAAATGTATTCAATTAAAATATTAATTATTAATTCTAATCAACAAATAATTATATATTTCACTGCACTCAGTCATTTTGTTTATATAATTTAATATTGGATGTAACTATGACGTCAACAAAGGGAATCCCAGCGTTTTAGGCGTCAAAACACAGATGGAATTAAATTATAAGGATTGACTGTAATTTTGTTTTCAGTCTATTCGAAATAACCTCAATGCACATGGTGTACACTTTCAAATAACCCGCTACGCGGTTTATTTTGTGTGCACCACGTGATTGAGGTCATTTCGTCATAGACTGAAAAAAAATACAGTCAATCCTTAATTAACTTGCGTCAATAGCTCGTTAGTGTTTTTTTCATTAACTGTATTTCCCAGTAGAAATGTCCCATTGCGTTGCAATGATAGCAGGTGGTGAGATTGGTGGCTTGGCGGGTGGTCGTGTCTAAAATCTGATCATTCATTAAAATCGCTTTTCCCTCTTATAGACGGAAGCTTGATATAAATTATTTATTTGTCCGCTTTAAAACGGATCCCTGTTCCAGTTATCATATTGGTTGACCTTTCCATATGTTCATCACTGGTTGTTCTCTTACATTCCAGACATATTTTTGTTGTGTTCTTAATTATTACTAGTAACATATTACTAGTAGCAAATCGCATATATAATTTGCATATAAAGTCTTCTATTTTCTATGTCAATAACCTTTACAACCCTATGGGACTACTAAATGACTTATTTAATTCTTATAATTACATCTGACAGGAATTTAACGTTAACATTTTTTAAGAATCCCGAGATTCAATGAAATGCAACACAAATGTAACTAGTACTGATTGTTTAGGACACCGAAACAGATGTTCAAACGCCCTACGGGGTCCCAAGCACTGATGAATTATACAATTAAAGGAATATTAATTTTTAAAATGGCTGCTTTCAGATTGTCGCCATGACCTGCACTCAATTATATATGTTTCAAATTTCGCGAAATCAAGATGCACGGTTTATGTGATAAAATTTTGTAAATGGGCACCATCCAGGATGGCCGGCATGACCTAATTTTTGAAACTCGGGGCAAGTAGGCCGTGTGTTCTGCTATTTACTTACAAACTTTCATTTCGATTCGCATAGAATACATTTTTAATAATTTATTTTGATTTATTTTTTAAATTTTAGGGCTGCCATCTTGAAAATTGTATTTTGCCTGTCTCTATTCATAGGTAAAGTAATATATAGTGCAAAGTTAGGTTTCGATTTAACTGCTTTCTTGGAAAATCAAAGACCTCAACTTTGACGGCGGTCGTCTAGAAACTGGCGGCCATTTTGAAACTTTTAAAATCTCAGACCTACAGTTTAAGTCTCCCAAATTTCATATAAATAGTCTCGGTCGTTTCTGAGGAGATGCTGTGAAGTTTGTCGGACGTCGAAAGATTAGTAATAAAATTATTATTAATAATATTAAGGAGAAATCGAGATATAGCGTTTTATAAACAGTCGTACTTTTATATGTCGGTACACATACAAACACTTTACATAGACACAGATTTCCACAGAGTTATACTGAACAAACAAAATGGACTACATTGGCCTTAAGCCGTGTGAATAAATCAGCAATATGATGCATTATACTTCTTAATCAAAAGTTCAGTTTGAATATAGATGAACATTTCTGAGTGCAGCACACCATGTTTAAAATATTAGTACTAATACTGTTCGTTTATTTTTATGTGTTTTCTCTCGGACGGTTAGATATTTGCGATATCGCAAGAGAATAATGCGATATCACCAAGTGATGAAAAATAAGCTGGTTTGATTTGATGTTCTAGCACAAAACAGGTTAAAACTTTTACACCGCGAATCCTGAAATGAAAAATTAGAAGTCGACGGTGAGGCACAGTACTCTTAAAGACGATAACCTTACTTAATAATGTTAATAAAAGTGTTGGTAATCCGACTCACTGCTTACAATACTATCATGTAAATCTGATTAAAAGTGTCGGTACATGTACATGTGATAAGACTCACTGTTAACAATGCTATCATATTAATCTGATTAAAAGTGTTGTTGACCAGACTCACTGCTTGCAATATTATATTCTAATATGACCTGTGTTAAACGCTTTAAGTCTAAATCCGTGGTAAAATATGGATATTTGGATTCTTATGTCACAGACGTCAGGCAACGTCATAGTGTAACTTCCGTTGTGTAATGGCGTGTTCGTGTCTAAATACCTATTTCGCAGCGTTTCAACATGTCGTAGAAAGTGTCCTATTAGCATAGAAATAATTTATTGTGCCTTGAAATTATCATGATTTAAACACTGTCCCTCGAGGCAAAATTAAGAAATAATTCATTGGTGTCATGCTCTATGGTTATTTTAACATGGTTAGGCCTTATATTTGTTTATATCTTACACCGAGCGTTAGTGAGGTGTAAAATATTAACAAGTATAATGCCTAACCATGTTAAAATAACCATACAGCATGACAACAATGAATTATTTCGATTCTAATATGACAACATGCATCATTTCTGTAATCGAAGCGAACCATATAAGGCGTCATATACGGGCAGCCATGTCGATTTTAACAAGGCAAAAACTTTTACAGAAAAACATAAAATGTCTTTAAACAAACAAAATAAAATCAGACTTACATTTTTGTGAGATTTTAAAGCAAATAACAGAGTTCCAGATCCTGTACAACGTACGATTTTCCGTTTTTGACTGTATTGGCCTCATTTGAATGTATGGCGATATACCTTGGATTGTGACGTCGTATATTTGACATTCTATAGCGAAAGGGGCTCGCCATGTTAGAATATTTGCAACAAAGGCCGAACCCGTGGTTAAATTAGGATATTTTGAAGCCACCGTGAATTATTTCTCAATCAATCTTATTAAGAGTGTTTGGTAATCAGAGTACTAGTATTAGAGTTAGGTTAATCAAGAAAGATGCTTTTTTTTTTTTAACAAAGTCATCAAAAGTGATTCATTATTTCGATAAAAGGTTAAATGTTCTAAGTCATATAAGCCGTGTTAAGGCTTGTTCATAAAATTGAATAATAAAATATGCAGTTTTAAACTTCAACACATGATCAACAGTGCTGAACTCATCTAAATTTGTCTGCGTCGACGAATTAAAATAAGAAACGATGTGCATTAGTCAATGATTTCTAACAAAATGACAAAAGACCAGAATCAACACAAAACAAAGAAAGGGGTCTCACATTACAAGATGTCATAAGACACGTATTAACAGTTAGGAGATAAAATATGTATCCTCCACCGTGCTATGTGTATTACTTGTTGTTTACGTAGGAAACTTTAAATTGATACATAGTCACGTGATAGTTTCAATAATAAAACATTTCTCTAAATCTACCTTGTTTTACCAGGATGGAATATGTATTTAATTGTGTAGTTAATAAAAAAGCATTTATTAATGTTGTGATGTTATTCTCGTTATTCCTGTTATCAGGTAATTATATTCTGTGAATGCAATATTTTGGCGACCCTCTTATCATTCACATCATTGATAGGTATTTTGTCTTCTCAGCTCACCAGGTCCTGTCTCAAAGGGGCATGAGTGGTTTTGCGTCCGTTGCCCCTTCTTCAGCGTCTGCGACCTCCAACTGACATGACTGCTGTTACTCAAAATAGAAAAAAAAGAATTTTTAAAATCATCTTTTATTAAACTGCATGGCCAGATAAAACCTAACTTGGCAGCAATTGTCCTTATATGGTCCTTTTCAGAGTTGCATGTGGTGACCGGAATGTCAACCAAGCCGACCATCACAGCCATACTTAGTTTAAAATAGGTTCCTATTTGAAAATTCAATTAAAAATCTTATTATTTGAAACTATTTAGCCAAATGTAACCAGAGTTGACAGCAATGGTCCTTAGATGGTTCTCTTTCTGAATTGTGTCTAATTGAACACTTTTTGGATACATCAATATTTTTTTTATTATTATACCAGAGCATATTATTATATTTTCTCATTTTTGTAAATTTAAACTACAAATAACATTTTCTCATTTGGTTTTCATTTAGTGATTATATTCATTAGTCTGGGATTTTAATTATAGTTGCATTCAATGGTAATAAAATAAGTCCAGAGAGTTAATTAGTTGTTATTGTATTATAGTAGAGGTGCCAGATTTCCCTCAGGGGACATGCCAAATTCTGTAACATGCTAATAACTCAAATATAATAAAGGAGGCCTCCGTGGCGAGTGGTATATGTAGTTCGTCATAACTACTAATAATGACTAGCCTGTCAACACTGATGTTGTGAGTTTAAATCTCACGTGTGGCCGGCTATGTTGGACCAAAAAAATTAATTTGACGATTTAATTGTCACGGATTACCAATTTTGCTACTGGAGGTCGGTGGTTCTCCCCTTGTTCTGCGGTTTCCTCCATCAATAAAACCTGGCCGCGGCGAAGTAGTCAAATGTGCTGAAAACGGCGTAAAACCCCAGCTGAACAAACAAACAATTTAATAAATCTCATATGACTTTGGTCAATATTATTCCTATTTCATGTGTCAGCTTGCTCCTACACAACATAAAGATGGCATTGTATTTGTGTAGGGATTTTAAACATGAAATTGTGTGTTTAAAGTCGGTATTTACTAGAACTCTTAAAGTGTATATTTCTGTAGCAATGTGGTAAGATGTGAGGTGTGTTTTGGATCCCTGCCAAACATTTAAAAATGTTAAATTGACAACAAATAATGATGGAGAGAAGACATTCAGACTCCTAGGCCCGGATCCCACCTTCCCCTACAGAACCAGGCGCCAAAAAAAGCAGGGATACAGATGCAAATACAACAGTTACCAAGTGAGCGTTCATGTCAGTAAAATACTATTACAACTGCAAATGGCTTTTAGAACATTCATTTGGGTTATCTACAAACTTCCTTCCAAGATCAGACACTTCGTTGTGTCAAATTAAATACCATGTATTTACATTTTAAATAAATTGTATACAGATATATTGAAGGAATGTCGGTTCATTTATTTAAGATCATGCTTTTTGTGGGTCTAAATTCAAAATATACCTTTAGGTTGTTTTGCATAATGCGAATATCACAGGTTAAATGAAAGCTTTGTTTTCTAGTCTATATTTTAAGGACTCTGTAATGGTATCTGAATAGTATGTACCCAATTTTTAAGTCTCTTTGTACATTTGATACTGTCACAATGGTCTGATTTAAAATATTTTATCAAAATCTCCCTGAAATGTTAGAAGTAACATGTATATTGTGTTTTTGTATATAGTTTAAGAACTAACCGACAATAGATACACTTTGTATGATCGACGTGAGAATTATAAAATAATTGGTCACAAAACGGCATAGCATTAACTATAAACTGGATTTGTCAATTTATTATTTATTCCATTTTCATTTCAAACATCCTGTAAAGTAGCACACTGTAAAATATTGTTGTTAATAGGATTGCTTGGAATCCCTGTATCTAAAGACGAAGGTACCAAAATAAGTTAAAGTAGATGGGCTATTCAAATGTCAATACATCACTAATGTACTTTATAGTTTAGTTTTAGTCCCGGGGGGGGGGGGGGGTGCACTTCTATACTTAATTGATAGGGGGTGCCGCTGGGGCTCTGTAACCCCACCCTTTTCATATAATTAAAATTTTTAAAATGTATACCTTTTCATATATTGCATAGGTAAGAATGTAACCTTTTCCCATATTTAATAATATTGGTTGACTGTGCGGTGTATACCAAAGTGTCGAAGAGGAAAAATGTGTGGATAAAAACAAACAGGAACAACCAGAGACATAATAGACGAAGAATTAACAAATAATACCAAAAAATAAAAAATAAAGAGTACATGCAGCAACCCAATTAAAAAACCAAGGGTGAATTCAGGGGATCTGTATCTGTATCTGTATTAGGAAATCCCTCCTTCAAAGGAGCACTTCGTAAAGAATAGGAGGTTTTCGGGAAGATTTTTGTCATGTGGGAACTGACAATCAATGGCGGTCAATCCGATCGTGGTGACGACATTAGAATTTTTTAAGGGACAAACTCACAGGCATTTGTCTCACAAAAAATAAATAAAGTGTACAAACCTACCTAAGGAGTGGTTAGAAGACAAACCGTAGATATTCTGGCAAATTCCGCCGTTATCAAAGAAACCCCCTCGAGAGCTGTGAGGGAACAAATCTGAACCAAAAATACAGGGCTTTTCGTATAACAAGTAATGTGTACTTTATTGACCTTATGATATATTTATGATAGTTTTCCCGACCTATTCACATATTTTCAAGCTTGAAAAGGTGACCTATTCCAGCGGCACGTCCTATCACCTTGTATATAGGAAGTGCCCCCCCCCCCCCCGACCCCCCCCCCCCCCCCCCCCCCGAGGTTTTAGTACACTGTCATCTTATTCGTGTCGTGACTTGTTTAGTTTTAGAGAGAAAATTACAGTGGGAAAGCCACGGATCGGTTCTGCGCCTCCTTCCATATGACGTAACGGCGAAAAAATCAAGGGCGACAATCGCGATTTTTACATAGACGGCGACAGTATCGCGCCATCTCGGTAATTCGTTTACGTCGTGTACGTGTGATTTTTCAAGAATTTTATCATTAAAGACAGTTAAACTTGCACCATTTAATCATCATCTAGTTATATATAGGTAAGTTTAACAGGTGACCATACTATTTTTTCTTCTCAGAAGATTTTATTTTACAAGAAACGAGCTTCTGAAAATGACAAGTGACTACGTTGTTTTGGAAGATAAAAATATGGCGGGTGTTTTCCCCTTCTGAAATAACTGACACATTTGCATCCTAATCTATATTTAAATATAAAATGACCAAAAATAGCATCTATGATGATGGACTTCCCCAATTATTTGCATAATTACCCATCACTCCTTGTCAAACTGCAACTGAGGCTTTGAAAAGGAAGCGCATCATTCAGCGCCATTTTCAACAGACATTCATAAATAGCAGGTTTCTAAGCTCACAAATCCCATTATTTTTTCATCATAATTATTGATTCAAATGTAGAAAGGTCTGAACAATATTCCTTACATCATTTCCATAGATCAGATCTGTATATAGCGAGATATTGACCCTTTTTCGAAGCTAAAATCCAAGCATTTTATAGACCACATGTAATTCAACGCCCCCGTCCTGCCATGAAAATTTAATTTTGTCAACACAAACTTTTGCTTCATCATAATTTCATCTACATTTTTATTTATTTATTGAGGTCGTGTGATGATAGTGTTTAGTTGTCTTGCATAGTAAAAAAAGTTCAACCTGTATTAAAACAGGATTTTTTCTTTTAAAAACTGAAATATATAGTTATGTGAAACCTAACCTACACAACTACCCATTGTTTGTCAACAGCATTGTAATTTTGTTAAATATTGTGTCCATTCTGATAAAATATTTTTAACATTGTTTTAATTAATTGTTAGTGTCACATTCTTACCTGTTGCATTTTAGCAAGGACGTATATATGTTAGTTATAGGTCCTTGATTTTAATCAACAGAATTGATAATATAATGTTGCAATATGAAGTTTAACTTTGTTATTTATCAATATATATATGACATGATTTCTATAATAAAAAAAATTGATGTGTTAAAGTGGTCAATTAAAGATCAAGTATATTAATAAATTCATAGAATAATGTCTTTGAGTATATGTAGTTGTATCATGATTATGCTCTCCTTAGACATATCATATAAAGTCATTAACATAGGTGATTTATTTACATCCTTAGTCTTATTTGTTTATTCTATTAAAGCTTATTTACTCTTGTTTATTTACTATTACAATAAAATTTATTTTAGTTTGATTAAAATGATGATTGCAAATATATTTTAAGAAGTCTTAGTGAAATTAGAGACATTTATTTTGAAATGTGAAACTAGTCATTATTGTTGGACTGCATTATAAAGAATCGGTAGACAATTAGAATATAACTATAATTTTATTACAGTTAACTAATACTTGCTTTAATTAGGAAGTTGAAAATAATTCTTATTTATGTATCTTTTATATTTACAGATAACAATAGGAATGAAGAATAGCTTGGAACATTTCAGTTTTGAGGATTTATGAAACCGAGGACTATTTGACATTAGATGATGTTTCACACGGACTTTTTAACATTAAGGCCTCTTACATTTTAAGATATATCATTATTGCAGTTTTTATTTTTTATTTAGATTCAAAGTCTTAAGTATTTTTGTTTAATTTCTAGAAGTTTATTTATTTTTATAGTTATTTAAATTTTTATTTACATATGCTTCATTTTTACATTATTTTTATATTTTTCATCCTTTAAACTTTTTTTTCCTTTAACTTATTTATGTTTTTAAATATACACACAGCTACATTTATCATTTTCAGCAGAGCCTATTTGATAAAACAAGATCAAAAGGTACTAACTTCAAGGATATAAATTCTTGACTAATTTTTTCTTGTTGACAATTAGTTGAAACAAATTTTGACAAAAAAGTCAACCTAAAATGTAAAATATACTATAAGTCACTGTTGGTGATTTTTTTCCTGCAAGGAAAGACTACTGTTTCTGTAACTGAATGCTAGTCATAATGTTTTGTTTGGGGAAAGACGGTATTGCACCCTAAGTACCTATAATTGTGAATGCTGGTCATTCTGTTTTGTTTAAGGAAAGACGGTATTGCACCCTAAGTACCTCTACTTGTGAATGCTAGTCATTCTGTGTTGTTTTGGGGAAAGACGGTATTGCACCCTAAGTACCTATTATTGTGAATGCTAGTCATTCTGTGTATGTTTTGTGTATTAATGCTAGTTATTCAATTTGTAGTTTTTATCTTGAAATTCATTTGTCAAGTACAGCGACTAAATTATCTGCAAGTTATTCAATTATGATCCATAGGACTGATACAAAAGGACATTGTCCCATTGCCAATCATTTCAAATTCTTTATTTTTATATGGAAAATTGAAAAGGACTTTTATTACATTCCTTTATTAAATATTAAATATGTTAAAGGTTGATAATGTAGCTGGTGTAATTTTTTTTCTTTCATTTAAAAAAAAATTCCTCTTGTTTTTTAGTTTAATAAAAATTGAATCTTATGTATGCTTTAGTGTTCTATTTGGATAAACTAAGTATTAACAAGTAATTCTATCACCTATATCCAAACCCAAACCATCCATTAAGACCATTGTATAAATGGTAAAATAATTGGTGCAAAACAACTGTATCCAATGTTTATAGATATATGAAGATGTGGTATGAGTGCCAATGAGACAACTCTCCATCCAAAAAACAATTTATAAAAGTAAACCATTATAGGTCCAGGTACGGTCTTCAACACGGAGCCTTCTAATCTATTTTAAAAAAAAACGAGAAACTTGTATTAATTACATAAACAAACGACAACTACTGTACATCAGATTCCTGACTAAGGACAGGTGCAAACATTTGCAGTGGGATGTAGCCTGATTGATTTTGCAATTTGTTTTACATTGATAATCTATCAACATTAATGGTTATTTCATGTTTAATCACACAAGTCAGGGATTTGTATGCAATATATTGCATTGTATGGTCAAGTTTCAATGTATTACTGATATATAGGTGGATGATATAAAAGGACAATTAAATGCAAGTTGAAAACTTGGATAAAACCATCACAAAAAAAATATCGATGACATTCACAAGACAATCATGTGTCTACTTTACGACATGGATCACATGACTCTAAGCAACATGAACCGCACAAAAATAAAGATGATCTCAGGTGCTCTGAATGAGAAAGTTGATCCTGCTCAACATGTAATGTTAAGACTTTTGCTTGTTATCGCTTCTCCTCTGAAACGGTAAAAGATAGCTGATAAAATGTAATGGAGAAAATGTTAAGGAGTTGAGACCTAGCTTTGTTACATTTGCATAAAAGTTGTATGACGTCATTTTATAGGCGTAATTGCCCCTAGAACGTTTAAATTTTTGGTTTTTCGTTTATTTCTCAACAATGGTACATGATAAAGGCATGGGGTCTTTTGTTCTGACATCAAGGATTGATAACCTTCAAATTGGCATCAAGGTCAAAGGTCAAGGTCAAGTTCTAAATTTTGACTTTTGCTTGTTATCGCTTCTCCTCTGAAACGGTAAAAGATAGCTGATAAAATGTAAAGGAGAAAATGTTAAGGACGTTGAGACCTAGCTTTGTTACATTTGAAAAAAAAGTTGTATGACGTCATTTTATAGGCGTAATTGCCCCTAGAACGTTTAAATTTTCGTTTTTCGTTTATTTCTCAACAATGGTACATGATAAAGGCATGGGGTCTTTTGTTTTAACATCAGGGATTGATAACCTTCAAATTGGCATCAAGGTCAAAGGTCAAGGTCAAGTTCTATTAATTGACATTTGCTTGTTATCACTACTCTTCTGAAATGGTTGTAGATAGCCAACGAAATATAATGGTGGAAATGTTTAGGACATTGATGCGCAACTTTGTTACATTTGAGTTAAAGTTGTATGACGTCATCTTTTGAGAGTAATTGCGCCTAGAACGTTCAAACTTAAGGTTTTTCGTTTATAACTTGACAATGGTACATAATCATGGCATGGGGTCTTCTAAAATGACCTCAACGACCAATGACCTTGAAAAAGGTCACAAGGTCAAAGGTCAAAGTCATGACCTATATTACGTATTTTGCAATTTTTTTCAGATTTTTAAAGCAATTAAAGCTATTGAAAGCGTGAAATTCAGGCACTACTTTTGATGACGTCATTTCTGGCAACGTTATTATTTCTGTAGACGTTTTTAGACGTTTTGGATATATTGGAATGTTAATTAATGTGACAATGTTAGAACCCATGAAAAAGTCTAGAATTGTCAATTTATAAGGTCATATTAATGACGTTTTTGATGTTTATAGTGCAAAACAATATAATTCATCACAAACATTTAGTTAACCAGAAATAAACATTTTTCTTAGTTATTCAAACTAGCAGTCCATATATTTTTTTAACAATTGTGAAATTACCTATCATGTCAAACCAGAAGTGATATTTGTAATACGGGAAGTAGCATAATACCTCCCATATTTCAGTACATAGAACCATATATCTTTGAAATCACTGAAAGTTTAGCTATGCTCTAAAACCAACAATTACATTTTAAACCTCATTTTTGTTATCAACAAATCTGAAATTGAGGTGGAAAGACCTTCAATTGTTCTCTGAACAATTGGTTTTTAATTTACGCTTGCAATTATTTTTTACAAAATGGGAGCTGATTAGGCCTTGTTTTGGCTGCAATTCGGCGTTTAATCCGTTTCAAAATGTCATTAATGAAAAACAATGATGTACACTATTAATGCATTTTGAAAACAAATGTCTGTGTTAAGGTGGTCTCGATTTTAACGCCATTTGAAAAATTAAATCAATGCGGATTGAGCTTGACCGAAATTAGACGCACTTTGAAATTTTTTTTTTTTCAAAGTGCGTAATTTTTTCAATGTGGGTTGCTACACTGCAGTTTTATGATTTCAATTTCAGTAAAATGTGTAACCTGAACCACAAGTATAGAAAATAACACGAGGACGAATGTCCGAGATTGTTGTATTATATTTACAGTACTGCCACCAAAATTTAACACATTGATCCTTATCACTATATTTTACCAGATCAACAATTATTTTTAAGATAGCTGGTGTTATATCTACAATAAATTAAAGTATCAAATGTCAATGTACTGTAAATACCTTTTTAACAAACTTTTTCATTATATCTGCACATACTTTATCTTTGTCGTGGTGATACTTGTTATTTCAAATTATGCTCCCGGTATCATCTCGTACTTTGGCAAGGAAAGGGGGTCATATTTCCATGACAGGGAGGTGAGAATACAATAGCAGATATAAAACTATTAGGGAGAGGGGAGGTCATTTTTCCATGACAGGGAGGTCAGAATAACATAGAAGGTATATAAAACATTTGCAAGGGGAGGGAAAATCGTTTTTCCATGACAGGGGGGGATCAGAACATCATAGCAGATATAAAAAATTTGCAAGGAGAGGAAATATCATTTTTCCATGACAGGGAGGCAAGAATATGATAGCAGATAAAAAACTTATCAAGAACAGGGTATGCAATTTTTCCCCTAACCATGAAAAATTGAAACCCACTGTAATTTAAAGGTTTATCTGCCATGTTATTCTGACTCCCCTAACCATGGAAAAATGAACCACCTTAATTTAATAGTTTATCTGCCATGGTACTCCGACCCCCTATACCATGGAAAAAATTCGTAAGGGTTCGACGGAACCCAGTGTCTCGACTGCTTTCGTTGTTCTCTATGTTTTCAGTGTAATAGTGGAATGTACATACTTTATCTACATATGTTATTTATTGATCATGAAGAAGCTTCTGTCCAAGTTTGGTTAAAATCCAGGATTAAAAAATGACCCCCTGTAATATTTAAACCACGAAAAAGTGAACCACTTTTAAAGTTAAGTTATAAAAGTGGGGTCAATATTCCATGCCGGTCAGAACACGATACAGGGGAGTTCATTATTCCATGGTTGTAAACTGACCCCGGGATCAATATCCAATGGGTGTCAAAATACCATATGACATCGGTATTATTATTTAACACATAACTAACTATTTTTTCAAGCAGTCTTTCAAATTATAGATACAAAAATAAAAGCGCATAAAATAACCAACGATACATATTTTTTATCGTGCTTCGTCGGGTCGAGAACCAGTTCAATTAATCAAACAATTCAAATAGGGGTGGGACAGGACACAAAGGAAAACCAATTTTGACTGCCACTGTAAAAGGAGGATGGTTGGGTAGGGTCGGATAATTTAGCCTTCTGTAACGGCATAAACCTACTCTTTTTCGAAAACTACAGAAGGGGTATTTAGCGTGCAGTGAGTGTGGCATTCTCCAAACACGTTACCCACTATGGTCTGCGGTCAGGCTTTCCTTATTATGACCTGACAACCCCCCAATGAGATGTTCTCCCCTATCCGCAACCCGGGGACGCGCTAGGCAGCTCTGTGGGTTGAGTTCCCGTGATCTATCACAGGTGCCCATATATAAAAAAAGAATAAAAATAGCATTATATATGTAAAATATAGCTTTCAATAAAATATATGTACAAATCTAAAAATTCTAATAATTATGTAATTATGGAAAAAAATAGACACCACATTTGGTCAAAAATTCAAATATTCAATTGAAGATACCATCTTTCACAAAATTTATGTAAATTATTTAGACACTTTTGGGGAGCAATATTGGAAAATTGTAATCAGTTAAAGTATGGTATGAACAAAGTATTATATATTGTCGGAAAGCTGGGAATGTGGGCTTTAAGGCGGTGTTTAAATCGTCTTAATTTACTTTGACTGAAAATTTATACCAATGCTGATATGTTGACATCGGATTAAAAAAACGGTAAAAAGACGGTGCTGCGGTATATTTTTTCTTTTCAAATTAATTTATTGGTATTTACTCCATACGAATCGCACAAGAAAGATTGATTTATATCTTTTTGGGCGCCATAAAAGTTGAGAATATTCTTAAGTCTGAGAATTTTCTTAAATACTGTGATACTCGAATGTGATTGGTTGAGAATGGGAATTTGAGTAAAATTTTCTTTGCTCAACAAAAATAGTTCTTTATGGCGCCCAAGCCTGGACGTGCATTGACTGATACCGAAAAATATCAGCAGTCGAGTCAGAATATGAATATTTTGGCGAGTGAGCGTAGCGAACGACACAAAATACTTCATATTCTGTCGAGCCTGCTGATATTTTTCAGTATCAGTCATATTCACGTTCAGATGACATTTTTATCATCGTTCTAACAACATATTCAAAGTGTATAAGAGGAGACGGGTTGATCAAATTTGCAATTGTCCGGGAAAACGCTCGTGTCAATGAATATTAATCCGCGACAACTTCTTTTCGCAATAAAACGCGTCGTAACTTAGATCCAAAATGATTACTGCATTACAAGGACTGGAAGATTGGTTTCTATCTTAAATTATAAATGGGGGTGGGGGTTAAAATGGTAAATGGTATCTCATGATTTACACATAGGCTGACATCCTGATAGGACTTGATAAAATATGGTGACACCCCCCCCCCCCCCCCCCCCCGAACAATTCGGCACAAGCATTAGCAATAAATGTTCCTGTATTTTCCGCCTATTATATAATTACAAAAACGTATCCCTACCTCATTTGTTGTTTCCTATTCCATAAATTCATGATGCCTTTCCCCACATCTGTCACAGATAAAAAATGCAGCGCTCCAATAATGAAACAAAACATTGAAGCTATGCCCTTTCATCAGATAGAAATGGTTCCATCCGTAAATTATAGTGAATAAAAGCTATGTAAAGCAAAAGAGGACACACAAAAATGTTGTGCATTTTTCAGTTGTTGTCTTGGTTGTGACGTCACAGACTTTAAGTATTGTTAATGAGTACAAATATCTTGGTTTAATTTTGAAGCCTTCTGGTTCCTTTACAGAAGCTATTAATCATTTGTCAAAAAAGGCTGGAAAAGCAATGTTTTGTATTCGAAAAGCTCTCTTCTCTGATAAGGGTAATATTTTATTGCATTTGAAATTATTCGACTCTTGTGTGAAACCTATTTTGTTATATTGTAGTGAAGTATGGGCTTTGCCCCAACTATTGAAAGGTAGAAATATTATTGATTTTGAATCAAATTATGACAGATTTATTCCCAATAAAATTCAAATTATATTCTGTAAATATGTACTCAAAGTACATAAATCTGCATCAAACTTGGCAGTATTGGGTGATTTGGGACTATTTCCTTTGTCTGTTAATGCACTCAAAAATAGTGCTGAATATTGGCTTCATATTTTGAAGGCCAATGAAAGCAATTTGATTTCAAAGGCCTATAAGGCCAATTTAGAAATCAGGGATAGTTTAATAAATAAACTTAAAACTTTTTTAAATTTGATTGGATTTGGACATGTTTGGGAAAACCAGCTAGGGAACTTTTTCCAAACAAAGAACCCTAAAAGCAATTTTAAGTAAACTCCAGGACAGATATTCTAATTATTGGCATAAAATGTTGTTTAATGATAACAGAGCTATTGGGGGAAATAAGCTTAGAACTTATCGAAAATTCAAAAATGAGTTTCTAAGGGAATTTTATTTATATACAGATATTGACAAAAAGGTCCTATCGAATTACATTAGAATCCGAATTAAACTCAAATTTGAATATTGAGAAAGGTCGATATTTAAATCTGCCTGTAGAACAAAGGATCTGTCAACTATGGTATTGAAGACGAAGTTCATTTCATTATGAAATGTAATAAATTAAATATTGAACGAGATAAATTATTTAAAAAAATTATTGAAATAGTACCTTCTTTTGCAAACATGTCTAAAGAAGATCAGTTTAATTTTATATTCACAAGTCATGATTTAGATGTATGCAAAGTTGTTATTTCTGGTGCAAGTAATATGTATAATTCTAACCAGAAAATGAAACAGAATGTTTGAATGTCATTATAAGACTAATATTCAAAGAAAGATAACTCTATCTTGTTTGTCGTCCTCAGCTGGGATATCACTGCAGAGTACAAGATGCTAATGCTAATGTAAATATTCTTTGTATTTGTTTTGCATTCACTGTTTGTTTGTATGAATATTGATGATAGATCATTGTTTGGTCTTTATTTCAATAAATATTTACTTACTTACTTACAGACATTGTAATTTGAACGCTAGATCGGTTCGAACTCGTAAACTAGTTTTCCGCAATCAAGGGGGTTATTTACGTTATTTCTTGGAAGAACAAGACTTGAGAAAAATAAATGTTGGATTTTTTTTAATGTACGTCATTTTAAATGTTCAACACAGGATCAAAGTTCATGACCTCTCTGCTGTGACGTGAAAAAGTAGTCCCAGCAGAGGTTATCAGCGGACTGTTGGAGTCCTGAATTTGGAATATAATTTACTAATACATTTCGATGAATTTAAATCAATGTATGCTTTAATTCCCTTCTTATTTATTTTCATTATCTTATTATAGTTATTATTTGTATCCATTAAACGTATTAACAAACTAAAGAGGGATAAAACGTTGGGAGAATTTTGGTGATAACTCCACCTGAAAGCTGATAAGTCCTGCTCAGCTCACGTGAATTTTGATACGAGTTTTGCTTGTCGGCTCAGCAGGGTGAGATAGCGGGAGGGAAGGATGATAATTATTACTATGATAAGTTTGAAAGTTCGCCGATCGTGATTTTGAAAAAAATCTACATTGCATTCTTTCAACCTTTTACTTTACCGAGTTTGCATATGGGGTACCAAATTGTGTTTTACAATTATTCTAAGTAAATTGTGAAGTAAAAGTCAAAACAAGAGGCTCACCAGAGCCTGTATCGCTCACCTGGAGTCTGGTTTTCATTGGACAATTAATCAACTATTTGACCAAGTTTGTTGCAATTGGTTCAATTGTTCAGGGAAAATTTGTTTGACAAAAAAGGACAATAACTCCTAAATGGGTTTTGGGATTTCCTTTAAAATTTCAGGGTAGGTAGAACTCAACATGGCAAATATTTTTCAGATTTACATTTCACTTCTATCTCAAATAGTTTTGGAGATAAATGACGAAAACTGTTAAATTTTGAAAATTTGACGAAAAAAGGGCAATAACTCCTAAATGGGTTTTGGGATTTCCTTCAAAATTTCAGGGTAGGTAGATCTTGTCATGCTGATCAATTTTACCCCATGTCAAATTTTTGATATCTGTAACGGTTTTTAAGTTATAAGCCAAAAACAACACATGCACCCCTATATTCTATTTTTAGCTAAGACAGCCATGTTTTATGTCAGATCAAAATAAATTGAGGATCATTTGTAGAGAACATGTCATAAATCATTCCAATCAAGTTTCAAACCAATCGCCCCAGCGGTTTCAGAGGAGAAGATTTTTTAATGAAAAAAATTTGAGAATTTGACAAAAAAGGGCAACAACTCCTAAATGGGTTTTGGAATTTCTTTAAAATTTCAGAGTAGGTAGATCTCAACATAACAAACATTTTTCAAATTTACATTTCACTTCTATCTCAAATAGTTTTGGAGATAAATGACGAAAAATGTTAAAATTTTGAAAATTTGACAAAAAAATCGCAATAACTCCTAAATGGGTTTTGGAATTTCCTTCAAAATTTCAGGGTAGGTAGATCTTGTCATGCTGATCAATTTCACTCCATGTCAGATTTTCGATATCTGTAACGGTTTTTGAGTTATTAGCAAAAAACACCAATTTACCCCTATGTTCTATTTTTAGCAACAGTGGCCAGGTTTTTCATCGGATCAATATAAAATGAGGATCGTTTGTGGAGGACATGTCATATATCATTCCTATGAAGCCTCGATCCAATCTGTCGAGCCGTTTCAGAGGAGAAGATTTTTGAAAAAGTTAACGACGGACGACGGACGACGGACGCCGGACGACCGACGACTACGGACGACGGACGCCGGACGACGGACGACGACGGACGCCGGACGACGGACGACGACGGACGCCGGACGACGGACGACGACGGACGCCGGACGACGGACGACGACGGACGCCAAGTGATGGCAATAGCTCACATGGCCTTTTAGGCCAGGTGAGCTAAAAAGGATTCACATTTGATTTTATTTTTGGGGGGAGGGGCAGGGCGGGGATGAAATTATTTTGGGCGGTGAAAGAAAAGGGTATCATTGAAAATTACCTAGAATGAAATATAAGTGTATTAATTGCCTCCTTTCCATAAAAATGCAATGGTTCTAAATCTCCCAAAGCCTGATTTTCTCAGTGTTCTCGCAGTTGAAAACAAAATAGTGTAGTTTTGATTATTATGATGCTTACTCTGGGGATGCTCACTCTCACTCTGTCATAATTTAACTGTTATTTAATAGTAAAAAACCAGTTTCCAAATTCAAGCTGTATTATGATCTTTTTTTAAACTTATTTTATGTTCATGTATATTTATTATGTATTATTATACAAATCATATTTTTAATCTAAATGATAAAATATGTTGGGCAATCCCAGTAGACTTTCACATCATAGGACTGAGCCATTGAAGGTTGCAAATTGATCCTAGAATATTTTGCAGTATTTTTGATTCTGTATAGTTTTTTACCTCATTTTTTGTTTAGGTGCGCTTATTATTATCAAAATATACTACTTTCCGGTAATGTAATCCAGAATTTGTTCTTTCCATTCTAAAACCTGTATTAAATTCTTGAACCTTCTTTCCTTATAAAAACTACCCCCCCCCCTTCATAAAGATAAGATGCATTACTTTTACAGGCGTAGTTGGTAGAAAACTTGTGACCATGAACTTTGTTTTCCTCTAGATGTAGTGAGTTTGCTATCTTGTTCAATTTATATAAAAAAATATACAATATGTTTGTACATAATGTGAAAGAAGGGATATGGTGGATCAGTTGTTGGATCAAACCCCTGATATTATTAGTGTTCACTGCCAGATTTGCATTAAGCCATGTAATCACATTGCTAAATTATAAAATATTTATTTGGGCACTGATTTATACCTGGTATGACTAATGACCATTCTTCAATGAATGTAACAAATGAATTTGATTAAACAAGTTATATTCGACATATATTTTGATAAAATTTTTGCTAAATGCTGTGTATTTAAAATTTGTTTGAAATATTGAAGTACAGATTCTTATAGAAACAATAATGTCATATCATGAACAAACATGTATGTTCCTTGTTTTATTGATAGGAGTTTAACAGGCGTTTTACGTTTCCGCATTAAAATTCTACGTTTCCGCATTTTTGTAGTACTCTTTTCCGCATTGTTTTTACATTGATTTTGTTAAAGGTTATTTACGTTTCCGCATTTTAATTTTTAATGTATGCCTCTTCCGTTTGCCAGGTAAACATGTTGCCCTCTGCTCACCACTTGTAGTCGAGTGACTTTATGAAGTCTAACCTCGTAATTTCTTCTCTACCATACTTGACAAACTGTTCGGATACGAATTCAATTCGTTCGCGGTCATTTTTACGAACTGGTGCTATTGGCTATTGCTGATAAAGACCGAATTTTGATGCAAGTTGTTGTTTGGATCTTCTGCAAAACGTCCATAAAAATAAATATACTTTGGTGTCATGCATACAACTGGGAGTTAAAATGAGAATGAAACGATTCCGGCCCATTTGTGGTCCTTAGAATCAGCGGCAACGTAGTGACTTTTGAAAAGTACTCACAATGTTAAATCTGAATATAATCTACCTGTTGAAGGAATTATATTATCATAATAAAATACAAATTAAGAAAAAATACTATAATAAAATAAGTCTTATATATCATTATTACCATTTTTTTACAGGTGAAATACACGTAAAAATGCGGAAAGGTGGTATCTATTTATTTCGGAAAAGTAATGCACGAAAATGCGGAAACGTAATACGTCCAGTTTAATGCCACTCTCAGTACATTTGAGTTTTGTGCCACTCTCAGTACATTGGGCTATAATTGTGAGGGCCATTTTTTGTTGCCATATGTTGAAACTAGAGAATAATCTATCTACATATGTGTAGCAAGGAAATTGTCAGTCAATTTAGATTGGAGTCAAACACACCTTGCCACGAGATGGGTTCAAACTCAAACACAGTGTATGTAAATAATGGTTAATAGTTAAACAAACTACCTATATACAAATACAAATATTTTTTTTTATTTCCAAATCAACGAGCCGTGAGAGGGCATTTCAATTTCAATTACAATAAAATAGTATAAACAAAAAGAGAAAAAAGGAAAAAACAGAAAAAGAGACAATTAAACATTTGAGATGATTAGACAATATGATTTGAATTAAATAATGCTCAGCTAATGTGCACCCCCTCCTTACTATGTCTATGAGCGAGCCTAAATTCACGTTTAACAGTTAAGTATATAGTACTTTGAAATCATATTTAAGAACCCGTCTTGTGTGTTTTGTCTTTCAAGGTTGAAATGTTTGTAATTTCTGTTGTTCTTTTCTCTTTCAGTATGGTATTACTACATGAAAAAGTGTGAAATTTCAGCAAAATCTTTCCAAACTGAATTATATGCAACATACTGGTAGTTCAGTGACAATGATGTTTTTGAATTACAATTGCATATGGATTTACAAAACGTTCATCATAATATACATTGTACAACCAAACATGGAAGACTGGACTGCTTTCAAGATAAGTTTTGAAATAAAACATCCACAATTTGTGTACATTAGTTTTTTATTTAAAATGAGTTTTACTTTCAAAATGTTAAATCAATTAAAAAGTTTAAATGTTCACTTGTTGGACTTTTTAGAAACATTCATCTTTTTGCAAAGAACATTCTAAGAGATACAGGGTTCGTAATCCTACCAGATATGAGAGCTCTTCTATTGTTGAGAAATGTTGAAAATAGTCTTTGTCTCATAACTCCCAAAAAATTTGTTGAATCAAAATGCCAAATGGCGGTATAGCACATCTACACTTCATAACAATAAATCCTACCAAATATGGAAGCTATCTGCTGAGTGGTTTCAGAGGAGATGTATCTACAAGGTCTTCTGTCGTTGAGAAATGTTGAAAATAGTCTTAGTCCCATAACTCCTACAAAATTTGTTGATGATAATAGAATGGCAGACATGTTATGAAATATAGGCAGAAAAAGCATAATCCAACTGCTAAATAAAGCCATTACCAATTAGCTAAGCATGCCAGGTTAACAGCATTACATTTAAAGCAAAATAAGCAAACACCAGCAGGAAAACAGCAAGCAGGGATAATGTTACAAGCATGTGTGATTTGTCATCAGTTGGATTCGAACCAACATCACCCAAAAGGTGGTACTACCATTATACTATGGAGACTGTATTATACACTGACGTGTTAGTCATGTTAGTAGTTATGGATAGTATATAAAAAAAGTAAAAAATTAATATATGAAGTAGTACTTTCAAACAAACTCAGCAAACACCAGTACGTAAAAAATGCAAGAAAAGTTAGTTATTATATAAACTGACATGTTAGTACATATGGAAAGTTGGCTGAAGAAAAAAAAATTGAATAGTAGGTAGCTTGAGCATAGCAGAAAGAATTACTTAATGAATTGCAAAAACTTAAATACTTACAATACACGTCATATGAATTTGTAATATTTGGAAGAAAAAAATCTTATTTGGCTTATTCATATACTAAATACATGTACATGTATTTAAATTTTGTTAAAATCTACTCGCTCAATATTTTTTATGTGCTGTCCAACATTTTGATCTCGAGCACTGCTGATGAGTTGTCAGTCAATGAAATGGCCATACAGTCCATCAATTTATTTTGGTATTTTGTGATACAGTTTATTACTACCACTGGGCCTATGTCACTGCTGTTGGACTGTAAGTCCCCGAGGGCATTACCAGCCCATTAGCCAGAAGTTTTGTCCTGGCATGATTCATTACTTAAGACGTTTTATGTCCATTTTCCTTATATTTAGCCTATTTGCACTCATTTTCAGAGGTCGAAAAATCTCTTGGATGGCCGGTGACCCCCAAATTTTATTCCAATTTTATCAAATAGAGACATCAAGCTTTTCAGTATGAAAAAATGAGCAACTTCTGTCATTTTTTTTTTTTTTTTTTTTTTTTTTTTTGCTGTGAAAATTCAATCCAAGAAGTTTTATGTCCATTTTCCCTATATATCCATTGAGAAATTAGCCTATTTGCACTCATTTTCAGAGGTAAAAAAATCTCTTGGATGGCTGGTGACCCCTAATTTTTTTTCTATTTTTTCAATTACCATGCTACAAAGTTTAATTACACAAAGTATAAGAAAATTCTGTCATTTTTTTTTCTATACTCCTATGATAACAGCAATTTATTTGACAATACAGTTCTCAAATTTAAGTTAGACCTAACAGGACATCATACAATTCAAAGTTATATTTCCCACTAATTTGTAAAGTCTGGCATTTGTACATGTATTAAATGTACAATGTTCCACTCGCAAAAACCATAGGATTTCTATCACTTGTGGAAGATCACCCGGTCTTTCCGAAGAATGTATGTAAGAACCTATTATATTTCCAGTTGAAGATACATGTACCGCTTTAAAAATGTGTAATACTAGTAATAATTTCAACATAATAGTCATATGTAGAACTAGTCAAGCTTTAAACAAAAAATGAACTTACAAGGGCTATTGTGAGTCTCTTGTTTTCCTGCAGGACATTGGCAGCTAACCCACCCATCTTAAAACTGCCAAACAGGTAGTCCTGCAGGAAATCCAACCCCATCTTCTCCACTTCTTTGTCTGTGGTTACGAGCTAAATTAATAAAAGAAAAAAAAGATATCACTTGCTTTTTATTCCTTGATTTAGACAAAGGGTGCACATGCTAAAATGTATGTCAACCTTTAATTTTCATCAATGATTTTTTTTATGTTCAAACACGACTAGCCATGTTCTACAAAATTAAATAACAAACAACCAAATTGCCATACCACATGAAAATATATTAATCCCATATCAGTCCAGCACAAGGGCAACACATTCACTAACAGTGTAAAAAAGACGTATTTAAATTTTCCTTCTTTAGTAGTACAATATCTACCTGGAATACATTACCCGAATCAATAGCAGCAAGTGAATCCATTGGTATTTTCAAGGAGAAACTCACCCATGTGTTTCTCCAAAACATAACAAAATAGTGACACCACAGTACCATTGTTCTTATCCTATAGAAAATAACCAAAAAAAATGAAAAATTCAAAAAAATATTTTGTAAATTATTGTATAGTATTTTGTATAATTGGGCATGCGCCAGAAAATAAACTTCAGACAGTTGAATGTTTTCTGCTACACAAGAATAAGAACCCTTAAAGGGGTGTACAAGGGTTAACAGAAGCACAATTTTGTATTAAGCGCGAAAATGTGTGCATGATCAATGCTTTTACAACCCTATAAAATTATTAAAAGTAACATTCCAATTCTTATAAAGACATGTTAATGCTAATACTTTGAAATTAGGAGTTATATCAAACTTTTTATTTGTTTTCCTTTGTATTGTTGTGACGTTGTCATCAGAAATAGGTGCTATCATGATTACTGAATTTTATATGGAAATTAAAACGATATTTGAAAGGCATTGCGATTGTTGTCCGCCAATCAGAATTGCGGATTATCATCCAACAAACATATAATGTAATTGTGACATTTATGAAAGTTTGACAGGTACATTAGACAGATTTTGATTGACTAAATGATTTTCAGTTTCCTTGCCAAAAGGCATAATTAATGGCTGGTACATAAAAAAACAAAGAGATTCTGTTAAAAATCCATCTTGGTGGTTATTTTCCACAGTGATTCCTTGTGATGATATTATTCATATTGAATCACTCTCAATCTGATCAAGAATTGAATCAATCTCGATCTGATCGAGAGTGATTCAATATGAATAATACATAATATATAATTAATGAAAGGATGGTAAATCCTTAAAACATTATTTTTACTCAAACCTTAATTCTAATCTGGTTCCTCAAGTTTGTGAACAAATGCAGCGCATAGCTGTAGCATCTCATGACATTCACAGGTTCCTGTGGAATGCCATGGGATTTTAACATGCATGTTGCTTTGTGCTGAAATTTACAAAGAATCTTTCTTAAATATTTAGTTCAATGCAAAAGCAATAAAACAAACTGAAAGTTTTTTTTCAATCATAAAAAGCTATGATTGTTGTATACAATACAAGTGCCAAATGTCATGCTTTAGTAACATGTAGTTTTTGAGCTGACCTGACCCAAAGGGTCAAGTGAGCTGTTCTCATCACTTGGCGTTCGTTGTCGTCATCCGTTACCTTTATACAAAAATCTTCTCTGAATCTACTGGCCCAAATGGAACCAAACTTAGCGACAAGCATAACTTGGGTATGTAGTTTTAAAAATGTGTCCAATGACCTGCCTGCCAACCAACATGATCGACATGGCTAAAAATAGAACATAGGGCTAAATTGCAGTTTTTGTCTTATATCTCAAAAACTGAAGCATTTAGAGCAAATCTGACTGGCGTAAAAATGTTCATCAGGTCGAGATTATTATATATAATATATATAATAACCGCCATGAAATTTTCAGATGAATCGGTTAACGTTTTGTTGGGTTATTGCGAATGAATTGTTAATTTTAAGGAAATTGAACATTTTTAGGATTATTCTAGATAAAGACAAATTGTAAACAACAAAATTGTTCACCAAAGTAAGATCTACAAATAAGTCAACATGACCAAAATCATTGATTGCCCCCTTATAGGAGTTTTTGCCCTTTAAAGTTGGCGTCTGGCGTAAACTTTCCTTTAAAGATCTTTTCCTCTGAAATCACTGGGCCAATTGGGACCCATCATTGGCTGAATGGTCCTTGGGTGTGCTCCTTGCAAATTTATGTCCAGCATTCCCGACTTCCAACCGACATTGCTGCTGTTACCATAAATAGAAAAAAGGGGGGATAAATTTCAAATTTCTTCTTCTATGAAACTACCAGGCCAATTTGGCAGTAATGGTCCTTAGGAGGTTCTCTTTCAGAAATATGAAAACCAAGAAGTTTAACATAAGACCCGATAGGAAAATTCATTCAAAAATCTCTTGTACGTCTGCAACCACTAAGCCAATAAGCCAACTAGACTTGGTAGCAATGGTCCATAGATGGTCTTCTTTAAGAATTGTGTTCGATGACCCAGACTGTCAACCAAGATTGCCACTATGACCAAACTTAGTTTAACATAGGGCCATATGGGAAAATTCACTGAACAATCTTCTTGTCTGAAACCACTTGACCAATTGGAACCAGACTTGGCAGCAATGGTACTTAGGTCCCCTTTGTGAAATGTGTCCGATTTCGTGGACTGTAAACCAAGATTGCTGCCACAGCCGAACTTAGTTTAACATTGGACCCTATGGGGAATCTAATCAAAAATTTTCGTGTGAAACTACTGAGCCAATTAGAACTAAAGTTGGCAGCATTGCTCCTTAGATGGTCCTCTTTCAGAAATGTGTCCTATCACCAGTATTGTCAATCAAGATGGACCAAACTTAGTTTCATATAGGACCTTACAAAAATCTTCTAGTCTGAAACTACTTAGTCAATTAGAACAAAACTTAATATCAGTAATGGTCCTTAGATGGTTCTCTTTTAGAAATGTGTCCATTGATCTGGACTGTCTACCATGATGGCTGCCAGAACCGAACTTAGCTTAACATAGAACCCTACAGAAAAACCACCCAAATCGACTGAAACACTTAAATTTTTAGTCCTGCTCAAGGTTAAAAGTTAAATCCAGGTGAGCGATATAGGTCATGATAGCCTCTATCTGTAAACTGCTGTTTTTCTTTCATTCTTTTTTCGCAATGGTGCTTTTTGTTTGTTTTGATACTTATTAATTTAAGTGTCACTTTAATATCTTCTGTCTTTTTTTCATAGACGCATCACTTAGTGTTAGTATTAATGCAGTATAGAGATGTAGGCTAGACAACATTACCTGCATGAAACAAACTTAGGTAATATCACTTCACCAGTAGTGCCACCACCTTGTTTTGATTAAAATATACATACATGAACTAATTATTTGCAGGCAAGTCATTTTTAAAATTTTATTCCAAAACTGATGTTAACTATTAAGGCAGGGGTTTCAACAAAAACTATGGTATAATTTACAATAATTTCATAGTTATAATGAAAACTATACAAAAACTATGAAATGACCATAAAAAAATGATCTTTGCATCCAAAAATCATAGGAACTCAATTCCTCAGCTCCAAATGTCATCAAATGGCAATTTTCAATTTTGTGATGGTTTCAGTTGAGGTCATCCATTTTGTTTAGAAAAAAAATATTAGTTTTCTTTAAAAGAGCCATCAAACCTTTTTGAATGCATGTTTACTGTTTTGTATATATTTAGGCCATTGGTTTTTTTGTTTGAGTTATTTAACATTGGTCATTTTGGGGGCCTTTATAACTTACTATGCGTTGTGAGCCAAGGCCCCACATTGAAAGCCGTATGCTAACCTGTAATTGTTTACATCATTAACATATGCTTTTAGGTGGATAGTTGTCTCTTTAGCAATCATATCTTCCAATTTAAAAAATATTCAGCTAACTGAAGGAAGGTTAATTTTCTTGTACTATAACATTACTGGTTAAAGTATTTTCATTGATGCTTGCACAAGAGGGACTTCCATTGATACTTGTGTTTCAAATTTAAATAAGAATAAGTAATTTTTTTATCAATCTGTGAATGTGATTTTAAACATTGGTTTTTGTAAAACTGTTGGTAAAAAAACAAAGATATCAGGCTTAAAATTTTGCACACCAGACGAGCATTTCATCTACAAAAGACTCATCAGTGATGCTCTAATCAAAAAAGTTAAAAAGCCAAATCATATATAAAGTTCTGTGTGTGTATGTTTGTGTGTTTTTTATATTGCTTACTTTTACTTCATGGTCTTCATCATGGATGGAACATAAACTTCTCTTTCAAATATGTAACAAATGGCTTCTGAAAAAAAATGCACAAAATTGTATTATTATTAACCTCAATCTCATTCAACAGATTTAAAACTTCAAAGTATTAGCAAATAGGGAGTTTGTGTTTAAGATAGATTCAAATTAAGAGTGTTAAATAATCATTTCTGTTACATTGCTTCCAAATATATAGTAATTCTATAAAGCAATAGCTTAAATAGAAAAGTGTTATTATTCACAAAAAAAGTTTATTTATGAGCTCCCTATTCCTAGGTATTAACTGTTACTGTGAAGTCCATAGTTTTTCCATAATTGAATACAATAGGATGCAAATATTTATCCCACTACTTTCTAAAGCTGGAGGTATAAAGTAGCTATTAAATAGCAATGTCAGTAAACGCCAGGTAGAGCAGTTTTGGGGAAGTTATTTGAAAACTGGATTCCTCTTTTTTACAACCTTTTCCAGCCTATTTTGGGACCAGTATAGCGGTATGATTACAAAATAAGTAAAAAGTAACCCTTCATGAATATTTCCACTTTCACACTTTAACTTTTTGACAAATATATCAGTAGTGAAAAGTCCAATAGAAAGGTTTATTTAATTGATATATTGATAATGAATAAATATTTATGTTCTTTTATTTGGATGTACAGAGCAATGGATCTGATGGGATCCCATTCTGGTATATAATAAACCTTCAACATTAAAACTTGCAGTATCACATCCATCAACCTCTGAACAGCTAATTAGGTATTTATATATATAAACTATTTGATTTTGTATGTTACATGGATTTAAGAACAAAAATTTGTAATGTTAAATTATATTTCCAATCTGAAAAATGCTAAACCCTAGAACAATATTTTTATGAATATTGGTATAAACAAGACTGAATGTGCAATACAATATGTTCTTAATATTTATAAAATTGTTCATATGAGTTGTATAAAATAATTAGATTATAGGAAATTTTGTTTCAAGGTATGGGAGGTTTGCAGATTTGTCATGTATAAGGGAACAGGCAGATGGTGAAAATGGAAAATGAAGATGAAAGGCATATCAGCAAGATTTGGAGATAAATTGTTTTTTGAAGGTATTAAATTATATTTTATGGATGGGTGACTATTAAAGGCCCATTGACATTGTTAAATGCATATTCATGATGAGAACATGATAATGAGATACAAATATTAAATGACCCTGCTTCGTACTAGACGGATACCTTGAGCTGGATTTTAACGTGCTAGTTTACAAGGCAACAGTCCGCAGGAAGAAATTTGTATGTTAGACTTTTCTTATGCTAATATATAAGTCAATTCAGAAATATAGCTCTTGAATTTGTAAAAGGAGATTTGTAGTGGGAACCACTAAATCAATAGGTCAACATGCAATCCAAAATTTTTAAAATGCACCTCATTATTTATATGAAAATTTAAGACTGGTGGGGGGGTGTTTAAAAAGTATGGCAACAATTCTGCTATATGTTTTTAACATGGTGATTTCTGAATAGAATTTATTATTTAATGCATTTATAATGTGGTGCTTTAGTTGGCATTTTAATCCTCTTAAATACATGTGCTATATGTGCTATAAATACATGTGCTATATGAAAATTCTCAGTGAGAATACTAATTTCATATACATGTATATAAATTAATAACTGAGACTAACAGTGTTTTAATCTAGATTAATAAGCTCGATAAATGATGAAAAAATAATGCTTTAGAGTTGGAAAGAATGTATAAATTATAATAAAATAAAATGACCCCTAATTTCAGGCATTTTCTTGGGAACATTAAATTACTAATGTAACAATTTTGCAAAATCTGATGTCACATAAATGATAACTCTCAAGCTGAAGGGAATGACTTTGACATCCCATTAAAATTGAGTTTTTGAGGTAGATGTTGGTTCATTTTCAATGTTGTTGCTTTAATTAAACATTTGCAGATTTTAGCAAGTCAGTATTGTGGCTGAGTGTAAAAGCTACTTACTGTTTATTCACAACTCATCGAATGTGGATATGACAGTAAATAGTAGTACTTGAAAAAAATGGTAATTGAAAATAATTATTGAGAATTATAAGCATTAAATAAATTTTTAAATTAGGTTATAGATATTTCTCCTATTCTTGGCATGTTTACTCGGTGGGATAAAAATACATATTTTTAACCACTTCCCGGTGATTAAATTTCTACGTGGGAATTACCGATGTGTAAGCTAATATGTTTAATTCTATAATGCCAGCTTGTTGCATGCACAATGTCCTTATTACTTAATCTCTATTGCTAGTAATACTTTATTATTTTTCAGGGGACTATGTAGTAGATACAAGAACAAATGAAATAGGTAGAATAAGAAATTTCATGCAACACTTTGAGGTACAGTAGTATGGTTTTGTAATAAATAATGATTACAAATTAATAGTATCTTTTGTCATAAAATTGAAAGCTTGTTTTAACTTAATGGTTTTAGGAATCAAAGTATAGTAGAATTTTGCCTTGTGAAAATTTCAAAATTCAGGTTGCACTCCACAAATTAATAGTACCATTTTCTATGTGAAGTGAGCTAACAAATGTCATGGTCTTGTGTCATTTTCAGAGTAAATAATACCCATATACATATAATTAGACTTAATTTTTCAGATTCTGCATAAAATTCTATTACATATGTGGGAAAAAAAAGGTTTACTTTTCCGGCTCTTTTTTTCGCAATTTAACTTACCAGTGCAGGTGCCGATTATCACTGTCAAAGTTTTACACACCACATGTCAATTCACAAGTCCCAGTTTATGACCTCCCATTACTTGTCAGAAGCAAAATCAGTTAATGTTTTCGTATTTTTTAAACTAAAATCTATCCTCTTTCAGTCAATATTACAATTTTGAGGTTAAGACATTTATTATTTATCTATCATGTAGTCAAACTTTACCAACTCTAATAATTAATAAAATTCTGGGGGTGCATTTCTCCGAAACTAAGATAATTAGTGGAGTGTAACCTTATACAATACAATATCAAAGGATGCTTTCAATAATGGCAACTAATGCATGGATACATTATAAGATCAAAGTTCATATGAAAATGTACTTATGTAGCTTTGAATTTTAATGTATTATACATTTTTTCTTCACTTTAACTGACAGATCAAAGCATCTTCTACTTGGTTTCTTTATTTAGACTTTTAGAAGTACAACAAATAGGGTTGGAATATGGTTCTGATGTTGTGGCCTTTTACCTATTTCTCACATTTTAACGAGATAGTTCTCATATCACACTACAGTAATTGATACGAAAAAGTGACAAGAAAAATCGGGCTAATTTCAATAGCCTCATAATCCAGCATCATGAAACAATATAGAGACACTTCTGTTGGATGGGTTATTCTCAAAAAAGGTGAAATTCTGATTTTATAACAATAAATACGTTACCACTATAAATTCTGAGATAGTCCCTAAGCGACTTAACCAGCAGGAAAGAAAACAAAAACAAAAACTCTGAGATGACACCCGGCCAGACTCGAACCAACTTCCCTTACAATCATCCATTCAATTTCCTGCTGCGACTGAAACCGCACGTGTTTTTTGTTTAGAAGAAATTGACACAGAGAAAACCATTTTTTGTTTGTTACTATTACTGATATTTATTTAGAGTATATTTATATAGAGTATTAATAGACAATAGGTAATAATGGACAATTTAAATATTTCTAGTCCATTTTATCCCGTTTCTGGAAAGGATGATACTTTCTGGGACAGTACATTACGTAACCCCTTTGAAGTGGTCCCCGTCTTCAGTGCTCCTCCAGACAACTTGTTCGCTCAAATTTCACCTGAGAACTCTCTCGTTGTTGCAGGTCCGAGTAACACGTCTAGTGTAGACCTTGTCCAAGCTAGACAGGAGGTCCCTGTTTCGGGTTCCACCACTGTCACTCAGTTCTTCAGGGGTTACACATACATATACCAGACCTGTTGATACAGTTGTCTGTACAGTTTTTTCTCCCTCGTTTTTAACTGGAGTTAATGCTGTCTCGAGACCCGTTCAGGCCCCTGCCGGATCTTTTGGTCAGTTTCCTACCACATGGTCTCGCCCTCAGTGGCCGTTTCCAGCTCCACCCTTTGGAAACTTTGACCCTTCTTATTTTTGGGTTTTTTCTGGTTTTCCTCCTAGAGTTAGGACAGATACCCCTGTGACAGTCCCTCAGTCACAACCGGTCTCTCAACCTTCAGTTGTTTCTGAGGTGAAGGACTTGTTAGGTTCGTTTAAGGAGGCTATTAGTAAGGACCTCGGTTCTTTTTCTACCAGAGTTGAGGCTCTTGAAAAGGCTTATCAAGAGTCCTCCAAGTCTCACCCTCGTCCTCTTTCAAGTACTCCTGTTCGTGCTGTTGTTCAAGAGTCTCATGCTGTTCAGGATGATGAGGACTCGATGTCTATTGCACCTTAGAGTGCAGAAGGTTCTTTTTTAGAGGAGGAGGAACCCCCTGAAAGCAGACCAGCTGCCTTGGTCAGCCAAACTGCTGTAGGGGAGGGTTCTGAGTCTGAATCGGTGCGCGGTCATGAGTATGTTGTTGTGTCTAAGGATTAACTAAAGGCTAAAGTCTACTCGCTACTGAGGGACAAGGCTAAGGTTTCCTTATCCTCTCCTCCCAGGGTTCAGAAATCCTTGTCAACTTTTGAGGCATCTTGTGGTTTTTCACAAGAATCTTCTACTTCATAGAGTCTAAGCATGTTACCTCTGCTCTTCAGGTCATTAAGGAAGGTTTGTCTTCTCCTTCAAGTCGGTCTTCTTCTGGGAAATTCCAAGCTTTTGGTGCAAATTCTTTTCCAGGCAGGTTTAGAAGCAAGGATTATGAAACCCACTAATCCTCGATTGGTAAAACTGCTCCTGCTTGTGACAAGACTTTAGCTGCTACCATAGGCTCCAAGAGCACAGATGGTCTTAGGCTTTCTCAGTCAGTTTGGCATAAATCTGAAAAACTTACTTAGGAGTACGTCTCATGTCCTTGGCAATGCCGAACACTTTCTGTCAGCGGCTGGTACCCTTCTCCAGAATAAGGAGGGTGAGGAGTTCTCTGAACTTAAATCCTTTCTTCTTCAAGTTGATCAAGCACTTGGTGTCTCTCAATTTCTTTTGATGGGTACTCTTTGTAATTTCACCCTTTCTAAAAGGAGTGAAATTTTGGAGGAATTGACAATTCCATCCTCCTTACAGGATTCTCTTTTGTTTTCTCCTTTGACTGACAAAATTTTTGGACTCTCAGTTAAAGAGGTTCAGGAGGAGCTTCAGAAGCTACATCGACCTGTTAAGGTTAGTGTACAGCTCTCTCAGGTGGCAAGAAGCAAGGGAAACGAGTTTAGCAATTTGCCCCCTCGTTCGTTACTGACAACCCCCTTGGGAGAGGAACAGTTTCCTGTCCAACATCTACAGATTCCTGTAGGGGGAGGTTTACCCACTTTTTGAGTCAGTGGGAAGAAATAACCCAGGATTCTTGGGTTTTTTCAGTAATTCGGGGGGGGTCTTCATCTCATGTTTCTAGGGGAACATTACAGTACAGATCTGGGTCTTGTTCGTCCTCCGGAGGAAAACTTTCTTTCTCTAGTCCAGAGAATTGCTCTTTTTCAGTCTGTGACAGCCAGGCAATTTTCTCAACTTCTGGGTTTTCTAAATTCTCTGGCAGATGTGGTTTCCTTGGGTCGTCTGTTCATACGTCCTCTTCAGTTTCATCTTCTCCAGCACTGGTGCCCTGCCTCTCAGGATTGAGAAGCTCCAGTTCTTATTCTCCCATCTTTATTTCCTCACCTTCATTGGTGGTGTCAGCGGGAGAATGTTCTGAAGGGAGCCGCTCTGTCAGTTCCAGTTCCTTCCCTTACTCTCTACACAGATGCAAGCCAACTAGGTTGGGGAGCTTATCTGGAAGGCGAGTCCATTTCGGGTCTGTGGTCTCCTACTCAACAGCAGGAACACATCAACCTCTTAGAGTTGAGAGCAGTTCTCTTGGCTGTATCCCATTTTCTGGACCTTCTTCGCCTAAAGACTCTGGTGGTAGCCACAGACAACACTACAGTAGTGGCTTACCTCCAGAATCAGGGAGGAACTCACAGTCACAGTCTGTCCTTGCTTTGCAAGGAAGTTCTTCTTCTATGTTTCGAGAACCAGATCAAGTTAGTAGTACGTCACATTCCAGGTCACCTCAATGTGCTAGCAGACGGACTAAGCCGTTCACTAGCACTAGTGAACACGGAGTGGGAATTACTACAAGTGATTTTCGAGGCCATCACTCTCCATTGGGGTCGTCCTCTTTTAGATCTGTTTGCCACAGCGCTGAATCACAAACTGGACACTTTCGTTTCTCCAGTTCCAGACCCTCTGGCATACGCAGTCGACGCTATGTCTCTATCTTGGGAGGCAATGTTCGCCTACGCTTTCCCTCCATTCAGATTCCTGTCTCAAGTTCTTCAGAAGATTCATCAGGAATCATGCAAGATCATTCTTATTGCACCAGCATGGCCCAGACAAGCCTGGTTCTCAGATCTTATGCTTCTGTCATGTGCCAATCCCTTCTTCTTCCTCTCAGAACAGACCTCCTGTCTCAGTTCAAAGGAAGAGTCTTGCATCCTCATCCGGAGAATCTTCATCTGCACGCTTGGCGACTCTCCTGGAAGGTCTCAGACAGAAAGGATTTTCTGCTGAGGCTTCCAGATACATCTCTAAGGCTGTCGGACAGTCTACAGAGAAAGTATACGATGCAAAATGGGGAATCTTCTGTCATTGGTGTGCTGAAAGGAAAATTGATCCAATCAAAATCTCTCTTCAGCACCTAGCTGATTTTCTAGTTTTTCTCTTTGAAGTTAAGGAACTGTCTCCTTCTACTATCAAAGGATATAAATTAGCTATTTCTCGCACTATTTATATTTCGGGTGGCCCAGACTTAAGTAATAATGAACACTTGTCTTTGCTCACTCGGAATTTTGACACTGAAAAGCCTAAACAGAAGAGATTGGTTCCCCAAGGGGATTTGAGTCTGGTCCTATCAGCTCTTAAATTTCACCATTTGAACCAATATCTGAGGCAGATCTGAAATTTGTTTCTTATAAATGCTGTTTTGTATTAGCTTTAGCTTCAGGCAGGAGAAGGAGCGAGATTCATGCCTTATCTGTGTCGGAATCTTGTCTTCGATTTTCCAGAGATGAATCCTCTGTTACCTTGCTAATGGATCCATCCTTTCTCGGAAAAAATCGAATTCCTGATAAAGGTGCAGTTCCTATTGTTATACCTGCATTACCTTCAGATTCTCCTGACTTGATGCTTTGTCCTGTCAGAACACTAAAAGTCTACCTGAATAGGACCAAACAGCTTAGATCTGCCTCTAATTCAAGACTTTTTCTTCCTTTGAAGAAAGGGGTGTCTGATTTATCTGCTAAGTCTATCTCCAGATGGATTTGTGATACTATTTTATGGCATATAAAACTTCAGGTGACAAAACTTTATCTCGTCATTCGGTTAAGGCTCATGAGGTAAGAGCCATTGCCTCTTCATGGGCTCTTTTTAATTCCGCTTCTATTTCTGAAGTGTTGATGGCAGGTTATTGGAGGTGTCGAAACTCATTCACTGATCATTACCTGCGTTCCTTGGCTTCTTTTGCTGATAGGCTTTTCTCATTGGGACCTTTTGTAGGATTAATTTCCCCCCTGCAACTTCTTCTTCAGGGGATTCAGCTATGTGTTAGATTCTGTAATTCTCAGAATTTATAGTGGTAACGTATTTAGTGTTATAAAATTTCAAATTTTTAAAGTAAAATTATTTTTTATTAAATAAATACTTACAACTATAAATTATAGGCCCCGCCCATTCTTTTTCCTCCCCTTCATCCCCTGTTTTTGGGAGTTTTTATTGTTTTGAGGAAATTGAATGGATGATTGTAAGGGAGGTTGGTTCGAGGCTGGCAGGGGGTCATCTAAGAGTTTTTGTTTTTGTTTTCTTTCCTGCTGGTTAAGTCGCTTAGGGACTATCTCAGAATTTATAGTGGTAAGTATTTATTTAATAAACATTAATTTTACTTTAAAAATTTGAAATGTTATTGCAATTTATAAACTAAATATATTTAAATTTCTTTATAAATCGAGATGATAATAACTGCTTGTGTTTTGTTTTGCTATTTGCATTAACATAAAAGAATAATAATAATTGGATATTATTCATGATTTGCACCCAAAAATGAGGGCAATGTTGAAGAACTTCGTAAAAGATAATTATGTACCTTAATATAAAGAAACCTTGTTCATGGAATGTACCGTATCTTAATATTATTTTAAATACATATAATGAGACTGGTAAACACAATATGTTATAACACATTTTTTTCCTGTAACCAAGTTTATTTCCCTGGGGTAACATAAAAGAAAGTCAAGGTTTAAGAGTGGTCTTTCTTTAAATATTTGATCATAAATTAATCCATCCCCTTTCCCATCATTTAACAGCCAAAATGTTAATATTTTCCAGACTACTAAAGTTCATGCTGAAGTGATGAAATTTGACAGTATTGGAAGTAGTAATATTAGGTAAAAATTCATTATATTTTAGTCTATAATGTTTAAGAGTGGCAATTGTTGAAATTGCACATCGATCCAGTTGAGCAACACAGTTTCTTTAGAGCCTCTAGTTTTATTTGACTCCAGATATGGTTTTTAGATATTATACCTCAGTCTAAAACTTCAAAAATCTTTTTGTTTTTCTATAATTAGATATTGTCTGTTGCAGATTAATTTGCCCTGCAGATGATTCCTCTTGCAACACAGACCTTAAATTTTTAAAATTTTGTGATGCTGAAAATTTGAAGTTTTACAAGTACAGACAATGACTTTGTATTGTCTTTACCCTGCAATCCCCTTTAGATGTATAAAATGCCTTAAAATTACATTTGAAGTTGAAATTCAAATGCGGGAAACGCCACGACGTCATCTGGTACATTCACTACGCTTCTCGCGCTCTTCATGTAAACAAGTACAAGTGGACGTTATTAGGTCATTGACCTAATACGACTAAACTTTGTTATACCCCTTTTATTAGACCTGAAATGGCTTGATTGCAGGATAAAATATTTAATATAACCATGATATTTATTGAATTTTTAACCCGAATTCCAACAGAAAAATCTGGCTATTGAATTGGGTTTGTACAGCTGACGTGCGGCTCCAGCCATTTCTATGTGATAAGTAATGAAGAGTTCAACCAAAGCTTTTCAAATTTTAATATTTTGTTACTGATGACAAAATGAAGGTCACGCTCGATATTGATGATTTTTACATTCACCGTTCAGGAGTCATGGTCATTGAAAGATTGAAAAATAGTGGTTCCAGTCTTTTCCATGTGATTACTTATGAACCATTCAACCACAGCTTTTAAAATTTTAATATGTTGTTACAAGATAGAGTTCAAGTTCGATATTGACGACTTTCACTTTTACCATTCATGAGTTATGATCCTTGAAAGATTGAAAACTTGCATGACCTAATAAATGTAAAAAAAATCTGGTTTACTGTCATTCTGATTTTTCAATTGAAAATATTGTCTGTTACATTTGTTTTAGTAATATAAAAACCTATAATTCACCAGTGAAATAAATCTGATTTCACTCCTCTTATGTTTTAAGGCACCAAAATGATAATCTAAGGGGCAAAACATTTCTATCGCTGTTCTCGTAATAATACCTAAGGTTAATCGAAAACGTCATGTTTAAATTGACTTTAACCCTATGTTGCATTATCGTACATTGTACATGTTGTAGGCAAATAATTCTATTTTGATAATTCACATTTATTGTATACTCTTAAAATTTTATCACTAAGAATGTAATTAATAAGGAAATTTCCTCACAGGGTTCAAGCCTCATCCAATGTTAGGGAGTTGGCTATGCAGGCAGAGGTGAAGTCTTTCCTAGGACAGACATGTAGGAATGGTAGGACAGAGGTAAATACAACATTTTTAATCAAAGCTGAAAGAACTCCAAACAGGAAAGTTGTAGTGAGGGAGCTTGTTGATGATGATATACTTAATGTTGCTATGCATTACAGTACCGAAACAAGTTCCAAATGGTACATAACATCTTACCATGCTGTAAAGTGCAAGAATGGGGACATTGTGAACCATGGTAACCCTGTTCACTGGATGGATGAAAATGAGAATCCTAAGGTATCACTTAATATGTCAGCAGCTTGGCAATGATGAGTTGTAATGTGTGTGCACTTTTTAGATCTGTTGGACACATAGTTCCTGTTTGCATATATTTTGAATTACAAGTGGAGGTATTCTTAGCTTTACATTGAGTGCATTCTTGTTCAAAGTTAATTTTCATTGCTTGGTGCTAAAATGAAACACATTTTCTTCACCTTCCACAAGGGGAGACATATTCAGTCTCCATTGTTCATCAATTGCAATATCAAATGTATGTAAAATTTTTTGAACTTGCACTTACAAATAATCACAATTTTTTTTCAAATTATATGCAGTTTATTATAGAAATAAGATGTGATTTTTTTATGTTAGAAACTTTAAGTAACAGTACAGTCTTCAACACAGAGCAAAAACCCACATCACATAACTAGCTTTACAGTGCCTTACAATGATTTTGACCTATTTAAAATAATATAATGCCTTTATACCACACATTTAAATGTCTGTAAGCATATATATTAGTGTTATTTTTGTGTAATGTTTTTTTTTTTCCAGGAACATGTCTGCCTTTTTATTGAGGGATATAATGTTAGAGGTGACAAAGAAACCATCCAAATTGCCAAAGTACAAGTGTACGAAGTACTCCCAATGGATGACAAGTTGGGATTTCCATCTATAAAACTTCATTTATCAAATAATTTTAAATTTGTTAAAGTAGGAAATTTAACACAGAGTTTATGTTTAATTCATGACTGTCTGTCTGGTGGATGTCGTAAGAAAGAATGTGTGAAATCAGTAAGGGTGGAGCAAGAACAAAGAGATGTAAAGAAATTAATTTGGCATCACTCTCCTTTTAGATTTTCTGATGATGTAAAAATATGTTAATTAACAACAACAATATTTATTGTGCAACCACAATATACAATGGGTTTGACAAACATAGCTCAGTTAAATAGTTTTACAGATAAAAAAGACAACAGAATCAAGTATGAAATTAAAAATCAAAAAAACATTTTTGTATAAATGTCACAACTCTAGTTAATAAGATCTCATTATCACTATTCATTACATATAAGTATTTGTCTTCGTCACTGAGGCTGTGGTAATTCTTCAGAGTTAGTCCATAACAATTATATTGTAACAATAATACTTCTGTTGTTTTCATATTTTTTACAGCTTATTATAGAAAATTTGGATTCATCTTTTATAGTATTACATACTGTACACAATTGATCAACTCGTGGTATAGGTTTAGGTTTAATATATCGACCGGTTTTAATCTTTAGTGGTTGTGAACTAATTCGCAGTTTACAATAATCATTTTTTAATTTTCTTTCTTTAATTAGAATCAGAAATTATTCCCTGTTGTAGTTTTGCTTAAGTAATTTTTAAGAATCTAGGGCAGGCTAGGCATATAGTTCTTCAGTCTGTGCATTCGTTCGTCTGTCCGTCCATATGAGGTTAATGTTTAGGTTTAAGGTAGTTTTTCATGAAGGAGTTACGGTATAATCCTGAAACTTTAATTTATACATGATAGCTTATGATATGAACAGCAGCAATTTGATGCAAAATGGATGCGGTGACCTTGAGGTAATGGGTCTTCGAATTTCTTTATAGAATTTCAATATTAGATTCCAGGTTAAGGTTCAGGTTTAATGTAGCTTTTCATGAAGAAGTTATAGTATCATCATTAAACTTTGTGCATAGATAGCTTGTGATATGAACAGCAGCATTTTGATGTGAAATGGATGCTGTAACCTTGAAGTCGTGGGTCATCGACTTTGAATTTCTTTATAGAATTTCAATATTAGAATCAGGTTTAAGGTAGTTTTTGATGAAGGAATTGTATAGTATCATCATGAAATTTGGTACATGATAACTTGTGATATGAACAGCAGCATTTGATGAGAAATGGATGCTGTGGCCTTGAGGTCATGGGTCATCGACTGAATTTATAGAATTTCAATATTAGAATCAGGTTTAAGGTAATTTTTGATGAAGGAATTGTATGGTATCATCATGAAACTTTGTACATGGTAGCTTGTGATATGAACAGCAGCATTTGATGAGAAACAGATGCTGTGACCTTGAGGTCATGGGTCATCGACTTTGAATTTCTTCATAGAATTTCAATATTAGAATCCAGGTTAAGGTTCAAGTTGAAGGTACTTTTTCATGAAGTACTGAGAGAAGAGTTTTTCATCTACTCCAGCCTTAAGGACTTCAAAGTTAACAACATACAGATGTAATACTATTTACTAAATACTTACATCATTGGTGGGCATGTAGTATTCACATATATACTTGTTTATTCTGCTGTACTTCAGATTGCCAATTTTGAAGGTATGAGTCATATAAGCATTGTGAAAATGAACTAATAAATATATCAAGGTGCTAATTATATGGATTTCTCCATACATCAGAAAATCCATGTTCATCTAAAAGTTTATTTACATAAATTAACCATTCAGATTGTGATTTTATGTGTTTAAAATTTCAAAGATATGATTGGTACACTAAATTTCAGCAATTGTTTGTTGCAATCCGGAACCAATATATAATCATTAAAATATTAATAAAAATCCGGAGTGGATATCTTCCAAATTTACCTCTGACTGCACAATTGGCAGAATTTTTATTCACACATAACATGCATGACATAGATTTACATTTGTTATGCATTATTTCAATCACAGACTCATAGTTGTTTACACTTTTTGATTTGCCTCATATCTCATAATTATATAATTGTCAAATTCAAAAGCAGGAATATAAATAAAAATGGAAGATGTTGTATAATTGCCAATGAGGCACATACACAACATGTAAAAAAAGTTTTTTAATCGTGTAAACCTGTTTAAGTAAATCATATGTTTTTTCAGGCATAAATTATTTATTGCATGATTTAAGCCTGTCAGTGAATTTTAAAATAAATAATAAATAATAAAAAGTGATGTATGTATATTAAAAACCTGAGATCCACATTACTTTCTGCAACATATATTCATTCAGGACTCCATGATGAAGAATCTCACATGTCTTAAAAAACTTATAATTGTGGCAAATATGCTTAGCCAGTACCTGTTGCTGACAATAAGGCATTTTTAGCTCACCTTGCTTAAAAGAATATGTGAGTTTTTATCATCACTTGGCGTCCGTCAGTCCGTCCATCTGTAAACTTTTAGATTTTGATCTCCTCTTGAGCCTCTTGTTTATAGTGCTGTCCATAGATGTTAATCACGCTGTGATACATGTACATAAAAATAACAAGTGAAGATTATGTCGTTTATTTATATACATTTTTTGTACTACAGACATCGCATGATTTGCACATGTATTGATCTTCATGTGTAATTTATGCATTTACCATAAGATGCAATTCACAAATTCATTAAATACATGAAAAACTTTTGAAAACCATACTACATTTGTTGCATGATTTGCACATGAATTTCGCATGTATTGGTCTTTGTGCATAAATCGTGCGTTTTTGATAATATGCAATACACACATATTATAAACATGCGACAATCACATGTAAATTTCATGCGATTTATGCATATTACAGTTATCACACAATTTGCGCATGATTTACGCATGACTTTCGCATGTTTTAGCCTTCGTGAATAAATCATGCGTTTAAACTAATATGGGATATACGTATATTTGACACATGTGAAAATCACATGTAAATATTATGCGATTTACGCATACTACAAATATCACACGATTTACGCATGATTCACACATGAAATTCGCATTTATTGGCCTTCATGCGTATATCATGTGTGGCACATTTACCTGTGTATGTCTCTTCTTCAGTCAACTTTTCTATATGAAGTACCAAATACATGTATTGATGTGTAAATTTAACTAACCACAAATTTGAACATTAACAATCAATGCCAAACATTTTTGAAAATAATGAAAACATTATTTCAGCTCGAGGCTGATTTGTATGCAAATGAAATATACTACTTCAAATCAAATAACCCTAACTGACCATTAAGATTCGTGGCTAACTGTCACTAGAAAGTTTCAGGAAGCCACTTATGTCATTGTCTCGCTATACAAAGAAAGAAGCATTTACATTAAAAAAGGAACTCAAGTGGTGGTCATAGAGGAGTGTTAATGTTTTCCATTTCTCTTTGTGTTTGCAATTTGGCTGTCAGACGATTCATTCTTTTTTCAATGATAAAGAAATCCTTTGAACCAGTATATATATGTATGTTTGGATAAGGAATCCTTTCTACCTTCTTATATCATAGAAAATTTTATTTCACCCTTGGTTGCTAGGGAATAAATTCGGTTGCTAAGGAAAGATATTAGAATTTTTAATGTCTGTATTATTTATTCAGGCTTAATTCAAAAACTGATTGAAGGTGGGATATGGTTTCAAAATTTCCCAAAATATAGATCATGTTGTAAATTACTAGAATTTCCACTATGAGCGAATGAACATGGTTGCTTAGTAACATTATGATAAATAAGGTTAGCATACTATTTTTAGTTGGTAGAAATGATTTTTACATAGGAATGTCCAAGATTACTCTAAAGTTTATTAATTGGACTTGCAGAAATTAGTTCATGTTAAATATATATCAATAGTTATGTCACACGGTTGGTTGCTAGGAAATGTCATTAGTTGCTTTGGAAAAAAAGCATTTTCTCCATAAATTTGTAGGAGTTTGTCAGGGTGATTAAATAATTTATGTTAGGTTGACATCTCATTTTCAAATTTGATCATTTTAGAAAAAATATATGGATTTACGATTTATTTTTGGCAAATTCTCATGGTTGCCTAGTAACGGAAATAACTATCTTTCGCACAAAATTTCTAAAACTGTTCAACTGTTTATAAAGTTCGGGATATGCTTCAATTTATTTGTCCATGAACATACACTATTTTTACTTGTAAACAAAAAATAACCCTCTGCACATTTTGATTTTGCTAAAAATATACTTAAAATTCATGTTGTTACTGAACTTTGATTGGTTACCATAGCAACAGTTGCCAAGGATATCAAATAATACATTTGAAAAATTGAGGCTAGGGTGTTATGCTTTCACACTGAATGCAATAAATGTTTTTTGTCTTTGAAACTGATATTTTTCTGTATGGTCAATTGTACAAACCTAATTTTGCATGATTTTTGGACAAAATGCACAAACGGTAAAAAGTTAGGCACAAAAAAAAGATATCAGTAGAGCACTTTTTGTATTGCAAACTTAAGCATTTTAAAGAATTAAAGTTTGTTAGACATTTGATAATATTTTTATTAGACATAATAGCAGAGAATCTTGAAAATATAACATTAACGAATTCAGAGTTTTCTAGAACTCGTATAACTGAGTATAAATCACATATCATATAAATTAATCTTCAAAAGTCTCAGGTTAGCAGAAAAGTAAATAAATGAGCTCTTCAGTTTTATTTTATGTAATGAAATGTCTGTTTTATTATTTCATTACTATTAAAAGTAAATATTGAATAAACTTTAATTAGTTTTGTGACGGATTGGACCATTTAACTAAAACTGCTTTACTTTACCTTATTCAAATTTAGATCAGTGAAAGATCTAATTAGAAAGATATGACAAAAGAAAGGGAAAATTGGTCATTTGTGGTTTGTTAAAAGTGCCCTTGGTTTCAACCTTCATTCTTGTTATTTGGATTCCCATGTGTATACATATAAAAGTGTAGTAAAATACCATATAAGGTGTTATGATATTGTAATTATTAAGTTTATTTATCTTGGCCTAATTTATTCTGTGTGGCCTCATAACATGTATAATATGTTTACATAATATTTATAGTTGTTTACTAGAAACTTAAACTAATACTGTAAATTGGCAAATTATTGCGATGTTTTTATTATTGCGATAAATGCGACAGGGTTGTAACCGCAATAATTTAAATTCGCATTTTGGAATTTTTTTATATGAATGAAGCGTATTTTCTCAATATCGCAAAAATAAAATCGCATTTTGGTCAAAAATGGCAAAATCGCAATAATAAATGCACGCAATAATTTCTGAATTTACAGTATTCTAGAGATTAGTATTGATTTTTTCACTTTAAATGCCATTATAATAGCCTTTGAATGTCCATTTAAGTTTTGGACAATGAACAATAAAGTATGAAATTGACACATTGTTCAGAGCATTTAATAAACCCCTGTTACAGCTTCTGTTGTTCTTTAGGTATTTTAGGGTGAATCTGAATGAAAGAAAGCAATTATTGGAATGCTGTATCATTTTTATTATTATGCAGTTTACAAATCAAATATCATGAAGAATTTTATGATAAATTTGTCGAATTTCATTTCTAGTAAACTGTCAACTTAAACTTTTATAGAATTTTGTAGAAATTGATAAGTACGGCAGTAGTGTTCTGGAGATATCCCTCTTTCTACAGAGTTGAATATCACATAAATATATTGTTTTTTTCCTCTTTTGAAATTGATGAAATACATTAGGATTGTTAAAGTAAGCTGATTCAAGGGGATTTCATATTGTTATCACATTGCCATAATCATTTTACTTGTTTTGTTTTCGTATTTTCACAGTGACGTTGCTAACTATGCAAGCTACAAAAATTTGGGTCTATGATGTGAGTTATTGCCATCACTTTGAGTCCGTCGTCCGTCGTCGTCGTAAACTTCCCTTTAAAGATCTTCTCCTATGAAACCACTGGGCCAATCGAAACAAACTTTGGCATCAATGGTCATTAAGTGGTCCTCTTTCAGAAGTGTAACCGATTACCTGGTCCGTGATCAAAGATGGCCACCAGAGCCGAACATAGGACCGAATAGGAAAATCACTGAAAGATCTTCTTGTTTGAACCATTGGGCCAGTTGGAACTTGACAGAAATGTTTATTATTGTGACGAAATGAAAATCGGAGGAGAGAAATTTCACCTGACAGGTTTAATTCTTTAAGTTTTACACACAACATAATAAATCGTTTGTTTCTTTAATACCTTTAAAATTATTTTGTCGTTAAAACTGTCTTTTCTTTTATATACTACTTTTGTTAAGGCTGTTTTGGACATATCCTTTCACTTGTTTCAGAATGCTTAAAAATATAATTCTCTTGTATCCAAATTCGTCAAAAACTATTTATCGGTTAAAAAAAGAAACTCTCAATCCTTATGAGTAATACTTTTGAAGATATTGAAATAACAGCAAACATCCTGAATTCTATAAACAAGACATCGATTGATTGATTGTTGTTTGCTAAATGTCCAGTGCCAAACATTTCATTCTTCTTCAGGACGAGAACCAGCTAAAGAATTTTATCAAACACATTTCAAATAGGTGTGGAGAACAAAAGGGAACTAATTTTAACTTCCACTGGAAAAAGCCTGTTGGAGGCAAAGGGTCAGATAATTAAGCCTTATATAGCGGCAATAGCCTAATCTTTTTCGAATATTACAGAAGGGGACTGTAGTGTGCAAGTAGTGTGGCACCCCCAAACATGTTACCTAAAGCCTGACCTGCCGTCAGGCTTTCAATATTATGACTTGACAACCCCCAACGAGAGGGTCTTCCCTAATTGGACTCTGTTATAGTGAATTTGCTTTGAGCTTTGAGCTTTAACCGTTCATGTTCATTTTTAGTTCAGACCTAAGTTAAAATCCAATCATTGTGCAATCTTATGAAAAACAGACAGTGTCTATTTAAACATCCGTTCATGACAATATGCAGTAAATGTGTTTTCAGAATAAATATTTCTGTAAAAGCTTGATTTTATAATAACACAATAACCTTGCTTTAGCATAATCACCCCTCCCAACCTGTGAAAAATATTATCTTGTTAAAAAAACATTTTGGATTCTAAAAATTCTAAATTTTAAGCTTATTTCTGTATTTAATTCAAAATAAAAGATATATTTCAGTTTTAGCTTATAAGTGATTTATCTAAGAATATATAGATCAATATAAATTCATAATTTGAATTTTAGATGATCCATTTTTTGTTGGTTAAGAGTGACAGTTGTTTTGGAGAATATCAATCATATTTTCAGTGGGAGGTCATTTCTTGGTAAAAGATTTTATAAATGTTAATAGAATATCTACAGCTTGACAATTAAAAAATAAATTCATATTGCAATCTGCTTATCGAGTTATGGATTTACAACGATTATATAGTTTGTTACTTGTTCATAATGAATAGGCTATATACATCTGTAATAGATGTTACTGTTCTCACAGTTGCCTACACCCTTCCTGTATGTATCAACACAGAGCACTTTCTTTTCTCTCTCAAACTATTTATTTTTCCTAAGTCTGCTAGACATATCAAATACATACTTGTATACAAGAAAATTCTAAGTTCTAATTATTATAGTGTAAAGAAAGTGTTAAAATGTCTTGAGAAAAAATCGTTAAAATGTAAACTGATTGAGAAAGTCTATTTGATACATTCCATTGATGAACTTGAATAATTCACTAGCAACTTATGCTTTTAATAAATTTGTTTTTTTGGAATTAAACAAATGTTTAAAAGGACTGAAAGAGAATTGTGCAGAATTACAGAAGTTTGTAAGAAAAGATTTTGTACCATTAAATTCCAAGTGGGATATTTTAGGAGATTCACCTGAAGGATTATTGATGAAAGTAGGGTAGATAAACTTTATTATATTTGAAAACAGTATGTGTATTGAACCAATCAAATGTTGGCTAACATATTTATGATATCGTCTATTGTCAAAGTTTCCACCTGTATAAATGACAGGTATATCGTCACCGTTATATTGATCATTTGGACATTTTTACCTGGATTCAGTGTTGTCAACACTGTCAGGGTGTTGGTGTGCAGAGGTAGACTCTGTTATACCAGGCCCGTGGGACCTTAGGAAAGGAGGCTCCTAAATGTTTCCAAAGGGAATGGACATTGTTAACTGTCTTCAATGATTTTATTTTATTCGTTGATGGATATTTTTATTCTGAGATGAACTGAGGAAAAGACTTGCTGTGGGTGGGCTATATACACTTGCGCAATATGGCAAAATATAATATGAATTTAACCTACCAAACAAAAATGTCTGCAATGATTCTGTCGTTAAAGGGTAAGTTTAAATGAACATTCACAATATTATGAGGTGTGAAAGTGAAAGTAGCACAATTTATAAGTTTAGGAGAAATAAAGTACACATTTACATTGCCGAATGTCTATTAAATTTGTCTACTACTTTTCCAATCGTTATCAATAAAAGAAATTCCCAGAACTGGAATTTTTTTTTAGCTATTCAATTTAAGATGTTCATTTTTTTTCTTTAAAAACTGTGGAAATCAAATTGATCTGTCTTTTACAACTTTTGGCATTAAATGCGCACTTTTGATCTAAAGCAAATAACGTTTTATACCAAGATTAATTTTCAATCAACAAGTTCATTTAAGAAAGGAATGATTATTTATCAAAAGTAGGTAAAGCATGTGTTCAGGTACAAACAGGTTTCCTTTGTTCATAGATAAAAGTAATTACTGGTATTAAAATTTGAAATATAATTTCAATATCTTATCCTTAGATCAACAAATTTATAGTGTGTTTTACTTTAAATTTAATTATACCCATCTCAGATATTGGTTTATCTGCAAGATCTAAGCTTATTCTGAAAGTTGCAATATATATGTAAAGGTTTAAATGGCATGGTGTTGTCTTGTACAAACAAATACATGTTTGATGATTGTTTTTGCAGAAATATTGTAAAGAATAACCAAGCAGTAACACATAAAAAACTTCCCCAGAAACTCCGGCCATAATATGTACATATTGACAGAGATTTGATTTTTTTAAAGTTGGTGGATTTGTGGCAAATTGATGAATCCTAATGCTAGCAGTGTCAAAGCTTAGGGAGAGTGTGTCAGATTATACCAGACAAGTCTTGACTGTTCATGATAAAGTATAGTTTGTAGGGACATTATAAACTCTCTGTGGTTAGATTGCCTTACACATTGCCACCTTTGTCTCATCATGTTTAAAAGTTCTAATGCAAACATCTTTAAGTTGATGTCTACAGTCAAAATTCTTACTTGAAGACCTGTTAGTATAAAATATCCAAGAATATATGTAAATTTTGATGATTTTTAACACATTGTACTGATATTTATTTTGCACGCATTATATTTAAACATTCTCAATGTTCGTTTTGTTTATTTTCGAAAGGTGTACGTGTAAATGCAGTTAAAGAATATTAATAAAACTTTCTTATGTGGAAATACTTTCCTATTGTTACAAAAAAGCCACAACGATCTTAAAGCTGTAATAAAAATCCAACATTGGTCTTATTGGAAAGTTTAATGAAATGTTAATGTTATATGGAAAATTTAAAAGTTTTCAAGGTTTCACAGTACAGCAGACAATAGATTTTCTGGACAATTTGATACTGTATATCAGATAAATGACGTATGACATGTTTTGAATTATCTATAATAGGTAGATCTTTATAGAAACACGTAAACAGTGCTTCAAAAGAAGCAAAGGAGTTGCGCTGCGCAAACATGATCATTTTGCTATTAAATTATGCCAATATGTGTGAAATGATTTATTTATCACATTTCGAGACAGTCTATGATTAAATTTTTGTACTTAAACTTACCAAAAATAGTTTTTTAAGAGATCTGTAAAACATCTTTTTCCTTATCATCTTGGCGGGCACATGGCATGGACTTTTCATGTCCAAGTTATCATTACATTTTTCAGTTTATTTGTTACACTTGTGCATAAATATCAGATTTGTTCATATACAAGCCACTTGGCCATGACAATGAGGTCAGGGAGACGTTACCTCTGCCAGACTGAATCCAATGAATATACACAGCAAATTATTTAAACCTATTGAGAAAAAGATTTTCGCAAGATACTGAACCGTGAAAATGAGGTCAAAGGTCAAAGTCAAGTAACACTTACCAGAATGGCATATACACCTTCAAATGTATCGATCTGCACACAAAATATAACAGTCCCCCTATAGTTACCGAGAAACTGAAGAAAATTTTAAACAATTGTATCAAAGTCAGTCAAAGGTGAAAATGAGGTAAATGTCAAGTGACACCTACACCTTCTTATGTGTCTACACACCAAATGTTGTTTATCTGTCCATAATAGTTATAGAGATCCATGTTTTTTTTAATCACATGACCATGAAAACTAGGTCAAGACGAAATGATACGTGGTAGACTGACATGTGGATCGTCCAACGCATGTGCACACATAATATTAACATATACTGATAGGTCCTGAGAAAGAACCTCATCACAAAACATGTGACACAAATTTATCAAAGGCAATCAGCTGTAAAATTGAGGTTGTTCAAATGAGGCAGTTGATGGGAAATTGATGAAAATACTAAGATTAGCAATATTAATAATAGAAGCAATAAGAGGTCTCTTTGAAATGTTAATTCGTAAATATTAACTTTATATTTATATTTTTTGTACTACACTATTTGAGAGTCCAGCCATAATACGTGTATGTCACCTTGACCTATATATTACGTATCTTGTTAGGTATATTAATGGAATCTGATCAATCCTAAATACTAACGTTCTTCTCATTCGATGCTCCATTTTTATAAAGCAATCAAATGATCCATTACTAAATTAAAGTGAAGTCTATTAGGCATCAACCTTTTGATTTTTAGATGTGGGGCTAGGATGAAATGTTTGATCCTGCCAATTTTTTCGGTCTCTATCGCGGCCTAAATGTTGTTTTTATTGTAACTAAAACTTCCTGATTTACACAGGTGCATTTTTTGTCACACCTGAAGTGATCCTGGCATTTTATTTTGGCAACGGTCTGGTCCTACCTTTTTATTTCAAATTTCATGCTAGCCCTACCTGCACCACTCTAAAAATCAAATGGCTGCCCCTTAGGGATTTTTGCTGATTGTCGAGTTTTTACTCGGAAATATAAATTAAAATATGTTAGCTTCATGCAAGACATTAAGGAATATGGATTGCATACAAAGATTTGTTCAATTAATTGTGGGATAGATTTCAAATTTGCCTTGCTTATAACTGATACTAAATCAAGTTTTGTTCAAGTTGCCAGACAATGTTATACTTACGGACCCCAAAGTTCTCTTCATTCCTTGCAAACGGATCAATCAAAATTATGATGACTGAAGTTAACATCAAAAGCTAGGAAATGATTGGATAAATAAAGTGTCTTAATGGTCATCCAATGGGTCAACTTCAGATCCTTAATAACAATGTTCGGATAATGGGAGCAATATTTTGATCATATTACAATATGTAGCGAATTATATATATAATCAACTGCTTTAATGAATCACTTCGTATTAGTCTGGGATGTTACCTGGAACTTCAAGTCTTTTCGGGAAGAATTCCTGGTAATCATATTTATAAATTTGTAATCTGAAGAACATATGAAATCATGCCAAATAGTTAATATTTTTTTCTGAATTACTTACCACTTATGATTTCTTTTGGACTTCTGCCAAAAATTTAGTGTCATTGATTTTGCACTTCTTTTCATATTGTAAATTTTATCGATGTGTTTTAGGTGAATGTCAATATAAAAAAATGACATACATGTAGTGATAAAATATCTATGTGACTACTTCAATATCAAGTGTTGAAGAAAATTTCCAATAATTTTTATTATAAAGCTATAATGTATAATAGGAACTTGAAAAATCTGTTCATACATGGATATAAAATGTCTGCATATATAATGTACATACATGCTCATGTTATGTAAATCAGTAAAGTTAATTGCTGGATTAAAGTAAAAAAAAAAATGCTTTAAAATTTCTTTTTGTTAATTTTAATTCATGCTTGTTAAAAACAACAGTCGTAATTTTTCTTTTGCCACATCAAATTAATTAAAAGAGTTAAAGATTCGCATCCACCTATGCCGAAAATATGTTTACAGGCTGGAGGATTTTAATTTTTATTTTCTCTATATTTGATGTTATCAAGAGACGCACAAGTGGTACTGATGACAAATTTGCTTTAAGATAAGTACCTTCCGTAATTTTCCAATCTCAGATTGCAGTATATATACAGAAGGAAAATATCGAGGTTGTCAGAAAATTCGGAAGATTACTTTAGGCTATACAAAGAGCTATCCTAGTGTAGAAGAAGATAGAAGGATATAAAATACAAGGATTTATTTTTTATATGTCAATACAACGTAGGTGTTGACCTTTGTATGTAATAGTGTCATTGATTACTCACTTCCTAGTGAAATATCAAATTCCTGTTCACTAGTGAATTATAAGATTTTCTAACACTTTGAATCCCTGTATTTCACTGTCCTCAATGTAATTACATGAAATATGCATTTATGATTTATCCATTTAGATACGGTACTCCTTATTTAGTGTCTTAAATGGGATGCATATGGACAAACTGGTGTAGGGGCTATCTAGAACTTTCAGTGAGATTACTCATTTTTCTTCTTAAAGGTCTCAGTGTAATGCTTAAGATGAAGGACAGCAATATAGGCTCAAGTATATATTTTCTTCTCGATTTATCAGCTTATATCAGTTGGTCAGTTTGTAAATATAAAAAAAGGCTTTTGGTAGACAGTGAGTGAGACTAGTCATCAAATTTTTGCAAGTAATTATGAATGTTATATACATTGGTTATTTGTATTTTAGATGAACAAGAGAGAGTACAGAAAAAGACATTTACAAATTGGATGAACAGTTACCTGAAACGGGTGAGACATTGTCATTCCTTTAGCTGATTATGATGTTAACCATTATAAAAATGTTTCTTTACCTTGTAATTAATCATAAACCAATTGTTCTCAGTTTTCAAGATAGAATTTCCGATAAATGTAATTAAGATACAGGTAAATTGTAGTTGTATAATTGGAAAATTGATTGTTTGAAATAATATAAAATATTGGGCTCAAAGTTAAGATGTTAAGATAAAAGGTATAGGTAAATTAGAGGTTGACAAAAAAAAACAACAATCAAGTAAAGAAATGAGCAGGTCGATTAAAGAGTAAACAAATGCATACTTACTTTTATATCAAGATGCCATAAAATGTAACCAGATACCCTGCATTTGTTACAGTTTATCTTTGTACAATGTGAAATTCCTCAAAGAATCAACCCCCCCTCCCCACCCCCACACACGCATACACCGTCTAAATTATTCAAACCCATCATTTGTACTCAGAAATAGGCCAATGTCTTCAATGGTATAGCGAGTATATACATGTTTCTGTTAATTAGTCTTTGTGGGACTATCCTTCAGTTGAAAAGATTGTCGTCCTAATCTGAACAATAAAGAAGTATGTTAGATTTAAATCTCAAATTTGTATTTCAACGCCACAGATATTATCAAGATGTGACTTTTTGACAATTTTGTTCACCTGGGGGCTGTTGTTCATTCAAAAACTTACAAGAATCAATTCACACGATATACGTTTCTAGCTTATAATGATATCAGACTGATGAATTATTAACTGTGATTATTACCGGTATCCTACTGACAATGTGATAATTAGTGTGGCTGTCACTCAGATATCTTACTACTCTACATGCTTCTAGCCAACTGGTTAGGTGTTAGTTTTCCTAAAGTTCACTGTAAATGCTCCTTTTGTGTCAATTACCATGGCGATCGAATATAGTCTAGGGTAGATAAGGGCACAGCAGATACAGTTATGAGTTTGTAATGTTCACAACAAAAACATAATTACAATTATAAATTATTTATTATGCATATTATTAGTCCAAGCCTTTTTTCAAGCAAAGTCTATATACACAATGATTAGATATTAATAAAATGTCGGTTAAAACTCAACTCATACTAAAGTGACTGCTTAAATCCATAAATAAAAACACAATCATGCTTAAAACTTCAAAACAATAACATCATCATCATAACATTAACATACGCTTCCAGTTACGGTACGCTAAGTCATACACAACACCAACAACATGCACAGTTACAGTAAGTGATGTTTTGAAACTATCCATAAAGCTTCTTGTTAAGGTAAGCTATTAACAACAAATAACCACATAAAACAAATTCCGTCGACGACTAATAAAACCACAACATTGCCTACTGAAATCCCAGTCTCCATATTTCCACCTTATATCTATTTCTATCCATCGAACCATATATCTTTCTAGTCAAATATCTATCTAACTCACTAATTTATACATATAACGTCTTAAAAGTTGCAAAACAACATCAAGATAAAACAAATAAAATTTTGAATTAATTCAAACTTGGCAAAATTGTTGGAGCACTGACATCCTTCATCAGTGTTGTCGCGTTGCGAAATAACTTATTAATTACATGTAGAAAACAATATGGCTAATACGCCACTTTCGAGTTCGTTGCAATTCCGTCAAAAACTCTGGTTTTAATGAACGTCTTTAGTGCGTTTACGGGCATCGTCACTTCCGTCTCCGTGTTGAGCGAACGGTTGAAAAAAAAATGATGCTATGTTGCATGAAATATTTGGCAAATTAAATTCTTATAAGTCCGTCGTCGTCCGCAGTCATGAAGGAATTGTGATAAAGTACCTACGGAGCAAAATATATTTCTAGATCATCCTGCATAATGACGATCACGAAGACGCTTGATGAACTTTAATAGTGTAGGGATACAGGCGTGCCCCACAATCTGGTAAATGACGTCATAAAGGCGCGCATAATTGACGAACTTTTCCGGTGATGGATATAACACGAAACTTCTTTATTGTCATGATTGTGATCTTGATCTTCCTCATGTGTAGCAACGCTAAGTAATACAGATTAATAATCCTTTAACATAACGTACAGAATTATTTTGTTACAGAATTATAACATGATAACCAATAACAAAGTACACGAAAAAAATGAAATAAAGCACTTAGAAATAACAGTAAAAATGAGTATTCAATCTTTGTATCAATTGACAAATAAATGTATTTCTTTTTATTTATTTCCCTTGGATATATGGTGGCTAGTTCTTTTATCCAGAAGCTTTCTCTTGTCTCCCTTTCTTGATCACTCCAATTCGAATTGTGTTCTATAATAAAAACTTTATCTTACCAAAGTCCGCAGGATTGTGTCCAGTCGACGGTAGAAAGTCTTTCCTTGTTATATCACTTCTATGGTCGCTCATTTTTTTGTTGAAACCTTGCTTACTTTCTCCAATGTACTGCAGATTACAAATCTACACTCCAACATGTAGATCACGTTTCTTGATTTGCAGTTCACAGTGCAAAATATTCACTAAGCAGGAAGTCCTTGATAACCACAAGACCGTTCTTCATTCCTTTGGCATTTCTACAAAGGATGAAGAAATGGACCTTCCTGCTCTTTATTGGATTCCTAAACTACATAAGAATCCGTTTAAACAAAGGTACATTGCTGGGTCAGCTAATTGCTCTACAAAACCTCTTTCAAAGATTTTAACATCCATATTGACATGTGTTAAAGAGGGCCTTCAGAATTACTGTGAAACATCATATTCCACCAGTGGCGTCAATCAGATGTGGATTCTTAAAAACTCCAAAAATTTACTTCAATATCTAAAATCAAAATCTTTGGCTACATGCAACAGCATAAAAACTTTCGATTTCTCTACACTCTACACTACCAGACCACATTCTCAATTAAAAGATCGCTTAAAGCAACTAGTTTATCAATGTTTTTTCAAGAAAAATGGGACACGCAGGTATAAATTCCTTGTTCTAGGTAGAGAAAAGTCTTATTTCGTGAAGAACCACTCTGATTCTGACAAAAAGTATTCTGATGATGAAATTACAAACATGTTAGATTTTCTCATAGACAACATATTCGTTGAATTTGGCGGTCTAATTTTTCAACAAACAATCGGCATTCCAATGGGAACCAACTGTGCTCCTCTCCTCTCCTCGCCGATCTGTTTCTGTACTCATATGAAGCGGACTTCATACAAGGGTTTCTACGTGAAAACAAAAAGAAACTAGCCCAATCCTTTAATTTCACTTTTCGTTATATAGATGATGTGTTGTCGTTAAATAACGACAAATTCCAAGACTTTCTACATCTTATCTACCCCAGTGAGCTTGAAATTAAGGATACTACAGATACACCAAAGTCCGCTTCATATTTGGATTTGTTTCTTGAAATAGACTATGAGGGACGTTTGAAGACAAAACTTTATGACAAACGTGATGACTTCAACTTTCCTATTGTTAATTTTCCTTTCTTAAGTAGCAATATACCAGAATCGCCTGCATATGGCGTCTACGTTTCTCAGCTTATCCGATTTTCAAGGGCATGCGTGAGTTACCCTGACTTTCGACAAAGAGGATTACTGCTGTCACAAAAGCTTCTTAACCAGGGTTTTATCAGGGATGAGTTGATGTCATCACTTAAGAAATTTTACGGTCGTCATCATGAATTGATTGACCATTACAGTGTTCCAATATCTAAGATGATGTTGGACCTGTTCCCACTGTCGTAACCTTTCATGTGCCTCCTACGATTTGTGACTTCCACCGGATTGACTTTGTTGAACTTCACGACGGGTGCCGTATACGGAGCAGGAACTGCTTACCCTTCCGGAGCACCTGGGTTCACTCCTGGTTTTTATAGGAGTTCGTGTTGTTCATTGTTTTTAGTTTTCTGTGTTTATTTGTTGTGCTTGTGGTTGTTCGTTTGTCTTCCCGGGTTTGTCTGTCCAATGGATTACGTTTTATTGATTGCTCCTTAGGTATATTTGTCCTTTTTTTGTAATCTTTGGCTGTTGTATGACTTTTCAAGCTCTGTGTACATATCATCTGGCAGCAAGTTTTACATCTTTTGTCTGAACAAGCCTGACATTAGCCAGTTGATGAAGACATCTTGCAAGTGATATCGTCTCGTACAAGAATGTCTTTCAGGCTTTTCGGTCGTCGGAACGCCATGACTGGGGGTTCTGGGAAAGGTCTGGAAAGGTTGGGGTGTTTTTAAAATTCCTTCCAGAGTGTCCTGATGGTACTAGAGACATTGTGAAGGCTAAGGGGGTATGTTGTAACGAACGGGATTCTGTTGGTTGTGTCTTTTTCGTTTTATTCTAAGAGATTGTCCCTGCTGAAGCAGTTAGCTTTTTTGAAGCCGTCTTGTATGCGTTGGTGTGTATTTTTAAGATGACCACGTAGTTCACCAAAACCTTGTGCTGTTGTTATTGGAGGGGAACATACGCGTTTAACTCGGAGGGCCTGGCTATATGTGATACTTTCGAGGCAGGTTTTGGATGAAAACTGCTTGGTAGCAGATATAGGTGTCAGTAGGTTTGGAATAAACATCGGTGAATATTATTCCGTCTATTAATGTAGTAGTTGTGAAAGAAATTTAAGTCTCAGATATTTCATGGGTGAATTTTATTGATGGTTACACTGTTTGCGTGATCAACGAAGAAGTTAAATTTTTCATCAGTATCTGTCCACTTCATGTCAACATCCTCTATACATCTATACCAAGACAATGGCTGTGTTTCCGAAGATTCCAAAATTTGTTTTTTTTCTAGTTTCCCATAAAGATGTTAGCATACGACGGAGCCGTGCCATTCACCTTTAAGTAGTGTTCTCCATTGAAATTGAAATTATTATGTTTGAGGACCAAGGTTAACATCTGAACTAAGAATTCAGTAGGGGGTTCTTGAATGGTCCGTTTTTCCCAGATTTCCTTACAAGCTAGGATGTCGTCATCGAGTGGTATGTTGGTGTACAAGGAAGTCACGTCCATGGAGACCATGGGGTGTTATAAGGAAGAGGGTTCAAGCTTTTCATCTTTTTGAGATAATCGGTGGTATCCTGTATGTAAGATGGTAAAGATTCAACATGTGGCCGAAGATGGAAATCCAAGAATTCCGATATCTTTTCTGGCGGCCGTTTGCTGAGACAATAGGTCTTCCTGGGTAATTTGTTTTGTGGATTTTAGGCAGAAGATAAAATCGACCAGCTTTAGATTTTTCGGGCTTTAGATTTATATATATATATGTACATCCAACCCTAAATTGGATAACTAAGGCCTTTATATACCTTTAGCCACCAAATATTCACCAAGAATCCACCAAAACACTTAACCTATATTTTACTAAGAAATTGTGACCTACTTTGCCACCAAATATGCACCAACCTCTTACACAAAACAAATCAATCAAAATTGACATAATAAAAACAACACACATGCTGATATATACACGGTGCTTATTTTTCTGCATTTGGCACGAAGGGAACTTTCATATTCTTATGAATCGTCCCTTGGTGCCTTTTGCAGTTTAATGAACGTTAACTTAAACTTTTTCATTTGCTCCAATGAATAACTTCATATTTTACTTTATGGTTACTTGCAATTTTATATGTAATAATCATTTTGTTTATGTGCTTGTTTATTGTAAAACATGCATCTTGTGGGCTCTTATCTATCTATCTTTCTACAGCGGGAAAGACTAAACAAAGTCTGGTAGAGTCCATGTTTGATAATATTTTCTTGTCATATCAGTGTTATTATAACATTGTTTCATCAATTAAATAAAAAAATGTCATAATTTATGGTTTGTTGGTCGTATCTTCCAAAATAAGAAAAAAACAATATTAAATATATGTTTTTTTATAATACGGTGAAATAATAATGGCATAAAACACAATCTGCAAGAAAATATTAACATACTTGTATATTATCTGATACTTTTCTACCGTGATAGTAAATGAAGACGTCTGCCGAACTTCGTAAACAAACCATAAATTATGACAATTTTTTATTCAACTGATGAATCAAACATGTATATGTTCTGGCGGTTTGCCACCAGACTCTACCAGACTCTATTTGGACGTGCCGTCTACAGCAACTATGAAATATAATCTACTGAAGAAAGAAATAATTTAATGACCAACATAAATAAAAGATAAGGTATCATTTAAAACAATATAGTATGTTCTTTGTCGTATTATACACTCTTATACAATGAACATGATGAATGGTTTGCAGAATGTAGTGAGAAGCAGTGTTGTCAAACAAAATACAAAGATGTAATGTATAAGTTAAACAAAAACCAATTAAGTATGAGAAGCAAATTTTTCATAAAACTATCACATTTCATATGTTACAGAAAAACATGAAAGTGGAGAACGTTTTTGAAGACATAAAAGATGGTGTATACCTACTGTCCTTACTCGAGGTTTTATCGGGTGAAAAACTGGTAAGTGATGGATATATATATATATATATATATATATATATATATATATATATATATATATATATATATATATATATATATACTTTACCCGTATATTTTTGTATATGTGTATATACATTTTGGTATTTTAAATTTGCTCTTCAACATTTTAGGTTTTGAGCACAACTGATTAGTCGTAAATCGACGAAATTTGCACATCTTATGCATCAATTATATTTGTTCTGAAGAACTGCGGTTAAATAACTTATTACTTTCTGTCATGTATTACAGGGATTTTATGTTAAGCGTTAACCACATATTTTATTGCTATTCTGTAAAATTCTCATTATTCAAGATATTTGCTTGATATTCATTCATCAATTGAATCATTAATATTTTACGTCATTATAAGTGTATTTGGCTATATTGTTGTTACCTGTTTTCTTTTTATGGGGGAAGCTTGAGAGACCTCCAATCTCTGGTAGAAAAACTGGCAGTCCTTGTCAATAAAGATTAGAGTAGAAAACATCTTGCCGCATGCTGGATTAGAACTTAGGAACAGTCTAGTAATTAGTTGTTTGACAAACTACTTAGGCCACTAAGAAACTGTGTCATCTTCTTGATAGGAAACATTATCATTGAATCCATTCTTCCACAATATCCCGAAGCACACTTTCTTGTTGCTCTTCTTTTTTCAGCCTCTTACATCAAACTCAATGTCAATGTCTAAATGTCGTGATGTATATTTTTAATCACAACACCAAAAAATCATCATATCCAGATATTTTCCTCAATCAAACTGGCATTGGACATTCCCCTTAAAGAACTCCCATGTACATCAACGAATATATCTTCCTAGAAGGAGCAAAAATATATATGGATATGTGGTGATCTCAAAGATTTAAAAGTTAATATTTTGAGGGGCGGGGATAGCCCCAATGGACCCCCATATACACCAATAAATGCATCTTCCAATAAAGTGTATCAACATATATGGTTATCGTGTAAGGATCTCAAAGGTTGAAAGTTATTATTTGAAGGGTTTGGGCATATCCCCTAGGTACTACCATATACATCAATGAATGCATCTTCCCATAAGGAGCAAGAATATATATGGTTATAAACCGTGGATCTCGAGGATTTTAAAATTAATATTTTGAGGGGGCGGAGCATACCCCACCTATGTATTCTCCTTAAACATATCTGAATGCATCATCCCATAAGGAGCAAGAATATATATGGTTATAGAGTTGGGATCTCAAAGTTTAAACGTTACTCTTACGCGCCGGGCCATACCCACTAGGGACCCCCATGTTCATCACTGTATAAGAATATATATAGTTATAGGGTGGGGATTTCAAAATTACATAGACAGGTATATTTTTAGGTTGTAGGGCATATTCCCAAGGGACCCCCTCTGATATACGTCAATGATTGTGTCTTCTGATTACAATGGGTTTATAAGAGGCTGTTGGGTAACATTATCATTATGTGCGTTTTGAAAGCCCTACCTATTTTGACCCCCTAAAACATATCTTTTTACCCCTCAATCTTGGTGTCATTTGGAGAAACAACAAACCTTTGTATATATCTGTAAAAAAAATATCCGAGAACTAGTGATCTAAATTTCATGGATTTGTTTTACATTTTGGCTGTTTTCATGGCAATGGCAGCAATTTTGAAAATTTCGAGAGCTGATAGCACATCTCGACATGGTACCAGACCTTGCTTTGAAGTTTCATGAAGATGGGACAGCCAGTGCCCTTGGTAGGCTTCGGACAAGTTTATTGCTGGAATAAGAAGAATAATATATATAAATTCCTGTTTCAGTGAACTGATAGAAAAGTCTCCCAAACGAAAAAATAGAGTAACAAGCTGTTTTAAGTGTTTCCTGTCCATGTATTTGACATTTTTATTAAAATGCTGTAATGCAAAGTTAAACAAGCAAACAAACAAACTAAAAGATATATGCATGCAAGTCCAGAAGAAAACTTGTGGGCAAATTCATCTGACATATTAGAATTGTGTTTGTAGGTCACTAAATAAGTATGTTTCTCACGACAGGGGGTTTATGCTTTTAATTTCTGACATACTTTGAAATTTTAGCTATTTAAAATGAAGTACCCTAAAATAGAAAGTATTTGTTGTTTCTTAAATCATAAGGCCGTGTCAAATGCGAATTCAGTTTTCCAAAAATTTTCGGACTTCTGTTTCCATTGCAACGCTGCTATTTTAAAATTCAAAAACTTAAAAACCCTTCTACTCGTGGTGGGTAACAATCCTATGAAGTTTCATTAAGTTTGGACCACTGGTCTCTCAGAAAACGCGCGGACAGTTTCACTGGCGATGGAGAAGAATAACAAGTAACAATTGTGCTCGCAAGCGAAGCACACAAGTCCCCTGCTGATATGGGATAATTTTCGATGACGGAGATCATTTGCTATATCATAATCTATTTTTGCAATTTTCAAAATGGCGGCTTATGGGAAATTGTCGATGAAGGAAATCACTCAGCAATATCATAATCTACTTGAAAACCAAACTTCGTCTAATTATGATCATATTGAATTTTTAAGCATTTTTGGAGGCCATTTTGAAAAAGGCAGCCGATAGAAAATTTTCGCTGACGGATATCACTTCGTAATATCATAATCTACTTGAAATCCACATTTCGTCTAAATCAGAGTATGAGGTTTTACGCATTTTTTGGTTGGCGGCTATTTTGAAAATGGAGGCCATCTTGAAGGTTCGAAAACTTGTGTGCACCTCGCCTAAGGTCGGCCTACTTTTGTGTCAAGTTTCGTTAAGCTAGCTTGATTCATGTTCGAGAAAACGCGCAGACAAAGTTAGGTTAAGAAGAATAACTTTAATAATAATAATAAAATATGATTATGATCTAAGGATCAAATAAGTCGCCTGTTGACTTAATTTTAAGAAAATCAGTTCCCCCAAAACGATTAAAAAATATGATTTCGAGCGGGCAGGTCATACCCCCGGGACCCCATGATACATCAATAAATGTCTATTCCATCCATAAGTATCAAGTTTATGTATGGTTATAAGGTGGGGATCTGAACTGTTTCCAAGTTATAAACAAAATAACGTGATTTAGAGGGATGGCGCATACCCCTCCTGACCCCTCATACATCAGTGAATGCGTCTTCTAAGGAACAAGAATCCGTTTCCAGGTTATTTACAAAAACATGATTTTGAGGGTGCGGGACATATCCCCAGGGACCCCTCTTATACATAAATGAATTTGTCTTCCGATAAGGATTAAGAATATGTATTGTTATAGGGTGAGGAATTGACAAGGTCACTGGCGAAAGACAATTATAATAAAAAATATCACAATCTTGTATCCGTAAACCGATACAAAAGTGTCTCGAACAAAAAATCACCCAATTACAACCCACATGACTCTAATGAAAAAACTGGAAAATCAATGAAAACCAATTTTGGACCACCAACCGGAAAAAATTTTAGAACCCCAAAGTTGAAAATTGAAGTATCAGTATTGGAGCCCTCTTTGGACTCTCACTTAAAAAACAAATTGGGCAGGGGTTTCCCTTAGAGAGCCTAACCTCAAAGTTCTTGGAGCAGAGCAGAAAAAGGAACAAGGCAATTGTATCAGTAAATTTTACCATTTTGAACATTGAAAAATCAATGAAAATCCCTTTTGAACTCCCATTTGCAGATATTTTAGAACACAACAAACGAAAAATTTAAGTAGCACCATAGGAGCCCCCTTTTAACCGTCATTAAAAACAAATGGGCAGGGGTTCCCTTAATACAAACTTACCCCAAAGCCCTTGGGGCACAGCTGAAAAACAAGGCACTTGTATCAGTAAATTCTACCATTCTGAACATTGTAAATCAATGAAAACCCTTTTTTGACCCCCCAATCCCCATAGGAGCCCATTTTGACACTCATTTAAAAAACAAATTTTGGCAGGGGTTCCCCTGACACAACCTAGCCCCAAAGTTCGTGAGATACTAATGAAAAAGAAACAAGACTTATATCAGTAAATTTTACCATTTTGAACATTTAAAAATGAATGAAAACCCTTTTTGCTCCTCATTTCAAAACATTTTGGCATCCCAAAATTTGAAAATTTGAGTACATGTCATCCTTATTCTAATTTAACACAAAAACATGTAACAGAAGCAGTAACATCAATACAAAGCTCATTTTCTATACAATTTAAAAATTACTCACCCCACCCCAATTTGGGGGCCCCTACTGACCCCCAGGGCCCCTCAAGCAAAATTAAATCCTAATTACACATCTAACGACATCGATCTTATATCATGTCATATCTTTCATAGATGATGGACCATCAGTTTCTGAGGAAACTGCAACTTATGTTTTCAAAAAAAATTCAGACTTCTTCCGATTCCATGGCAACGGCAGCCATTTTGAAAATTTAAAATCTTGAATGCACACCTACACATGGCCAGTAACAATCCTGTGAAGTTTCATCAAGTTTTGATTACTCACTGCAGAGAAAACGCAAAAACAAGTATAGTGGCGAAGAATAGTAACTATAATTGCCATTGCAAGCAATATCAGATGTCACCCGGAATCCGGAATACTCATGTACCAAAACATTTATATGAAGTTTTGTAATATTTGGAATTATATGAAGTAATTATGATTTTTTTAGGATATTCTTTGCATCATTACCATGGCAACCAGAATTCTATGCTATTGTTTGGGAACTATGCATGGTACTTCATCTTTATATGATGTTTGAAGACTTATGGCATTACCATGTGCAAAAAAAACATAAATGATTTTCAGTTTTTTTTTGGGTGTTTTCGCGCCGTTTCCATGGCAACCAAATTTGTTTTTCATGATGGCATCATTACTTTTGGAGAGTAACCTTCCTATGCAGTTTGGTGACTTTAAGGATCATTTCCAGTTTTGTTTTTTTGTTTTTTTTTGGGATATATTTTACTGTTTCCGCGGCAAACAGAGTTCCATACCATATGGAAGAAACTGTGCATAGTGCCTCATCTCTATGTAAAGTTTGAAGACTTTATGCAATTTCATCTCCCAGAACAATGTAGTTGACATTTTTTAATTTTCATTTTTTTTTATGTTTTTGCAATGTTTCCATGGCAACCAGAGTTCCATATACTTCACTGCAATGCAACGTTTGGTGCCTATGAAGTTTCCTGATTTTAGGACTCTCAGGCCCCGAGAAATTTCCCAGACCAAAAAGGTGGAATAATAATAATAATAATAATAATAATAATAATAATAATAATAATAACAAAGAAACGCAGGAATAACAATACGTCACCCGAGGGTTTTCCGGGTGACGTAATAATATAACAAAGAATAATAATAAGAAGAATGGGGGTAAAACAAAGTCTCCACAAGCTTCGTTTGGGAGACTTATCTATGAACTTTTATAAGTCCCTTGGCTGACTTATTTTTATCAGAAAATAAGTCGTCCAAAACAGGTTTGGAAGACTTATTGTTTTATTTTAATATCCCTTAGGAGCCCTTAATAAATCCCCCCGTTGGGGCCTCTAAATATTTACCATGTGGGCCCATTGTTTGATTTTCATTTAATAAATACAAATGAATAAACCTAAATCCCAAAAATAAGCAGAAAATAAATGTCCTAGATATTGACCCAACACACCCTTTTTCTAGCCCTTCCACGAAATGCCAAGTGGGCCCCTTGTTTATACATAAACTATATTGATTCTTCATCTATTCATACAAATCTATTTTCATATAAAATTTGAAGTGTCTACGACTAACAGAAACTGTTGTTATAGAATGTTCCATGAAAATTTGACCCCCTCAAAACGTGTGAAGGAGACTCCGGTCCACAAAGAATGTGGGCACTGCACCCCTCATGGTTCCGATCAATTTTCATTTCAATAAATACAAATGAACAAACCTATAAAAAATCCCAAAAATAAGAACATAAATGTCCTAGATATTGACCCCACGCACCCCTTTTTTAGCCCTTCCCTAAATGCCAAATGGGCCACTTGTTTATATAAACTATATTTGATTCTACATCTATACATAAATATCTACCTTCATATAAAATTTGAAGTGTCTAGGACTAATAGAAACTATTGTTCTAGAATGTTCCATGACAATTTGACTCTCTCCCCTTCAAAAATTCCGAAGGAGACCCCCGGTCCAACAAAATGTGGGCACTGCACCCCTCATGGTTCCAATCTATATTCATATAAAATATTAAAATGTAATCCCCTGTTGTTTAAGAGAAATCATGGGTAAAAAAACCTGGAAAAAAAAGAAGAAAAACTAGTAATACTGTGATGGGATGCCAACACAAAGTCGTCCAAACCCCAGTTGGACCGTTTCCATCGCAACCATAATTCCATTACTTGATGACATCACTACAGATGGTGCCCAACCTCTCTATGAAGTCACATTTCAAATCTGTTTTAAGAAATTCACTTTTTTTAGATATTTGCACCGTTCCCATAGCAACCAGTATTCCATTACTATAGTGCCAATTCTTCCTATGGAGTTTCATGACTTTAGGAATCTTAGTCTTCGAGAAAACGCGCAGAAGAGTCCAGAGTGAAGAAATAAAAAAATAACTAGTAATACTGTGTTGGGATGACAACACAAAGTCGCCCAAACCCCCAGTTGGACCCTGTTTCCATGGCAACCAGAACTCTAAACATTTTGGTACCTTTACTTATGGCACTATTGATGCTGCCCAACCTCTCCATGAAGTTTAGACACATTTCCAATCATTTTTAAGAATTTCAGTTTTTTGGATATTTTTGCATCGTTTCCATAGCAACCAGAATTCCATTACTAAATTGCACATCTATTCATGGAGATCAACCTTCATATGAAGTTTCATGACTTTTGGAATCATTTTGAACAATTGGCAGTTTTTTGGGTGTTTTCGCACTGTTTCCATGGCAACCAGAATTCCATTACTTGATGGCACCACTACAGATGGTGCCCAACCTCTCTATGAAGTTAAGTCACATTTCAAATCTTTTTAAGAATTTCACTTTTTTGGAGATTTTTGCAGCGTTTCCATAGCAACCAGAATTCCATTACTAAATGGCATATCTACTCATAGTGCCAAACCTTCCTATGAAGTTTCATGACTTTAGGAATCTTAGTCTTCGAGAAAACGCGCGGAAGAGTTCAGGGTGAAGAAAGAAAAAAATAATAAGAAAAATAATAATAAGAAACGGGGTAAAAACATTAAGCCTCCCAAACTTTGTTTGGGCGACTTTACTTGTAATATTGTGTTTGCAAGCAAAACACAAATGTCACCTGGCTGACTTATTTTTATAAGAAAACAGGTCGCCCAAAACGGAAGACTTATTGTTTTATTTTTTTTAATATTTCTTAGGAGCCCTTTAATAAATTCCCCCTTTGGGGCCTCTAAATATTTTCCATGTGGGCCCCTTGTTTGAGTTTCATTTAATAATTACAAATGAACAAGCCTATATCCCAAAAGAAAAGCAGAACATAAATGTCAAAAATATTGACCCACACACACCTTTTCTAGCCCTTCCCCAAATGCCAAGTGGGCCGACTGTTTTGACTTGAAGAGTTATGGCGCCGTTTTTATGGCAACCAAATTTTATTTCATGATGGCATCATTACTTTTGGAGATTAACCTTCGTATGCAGTTTGATGACTTTAAGGATCATTTCCAGTTTTTTTGATATTCTTGCACTATTTCCATGGCAACCAGAGTTCCTTGCCATCTGTAAGAAACTATGCATAGTGCCTCATCTCTATATAAAAATTGAAGACTTTATGCAATTCCATCTCCGACAAATTCAATCTAGTTGACATTTTTTTAATTTCAGTTCTTGATGTTTTTGCACTGTTTCCATGGCAACCAGAGTTCCATATACTTCACTGCAATACAATTTTTGGTGATCAACATTCCTATGAAGTTTCATGCTTTTAGGACTCTCACGCCCCAAATTTCCCTGACAAAAACAAGTGAAATAATAATAATAATAATAATAATAATAATAACAAAGAAACGGAGGAATAACAATACGTCACCCGAAGGTGTTCCAGGTGACGAAATAAGAAACTGAGCAAAAACAATAAGTCTCCCAAACTCTGTTTTTTGGCGACTTAATAATAAGTAATGATTGTGCTCGCAAGCGAAGCGCATAAGTCCCCTCCCGTTATCATGGTTATGGCATACTTTTCGACGGAAATCACCTTGCCATATCATAATCTACTTGGAAACCGAATTTCGTCCAAATCGGAGCATGTTGAATTTTTGGCGTCCATTTCGAAAATTGCGGCCGATTGAAAATATTCGATGACTGAAATCACTTTGCAATATCATAATCTACTTGGAAAACCAAATTTCTTCTTTCAGAGCATGTTGAATTTTTCCTCATTCTTGGCTGCCAAATCTACTTGGAAACCAAATTCGTCCAAATCGGAGCATGTTGAATTTTTCCACATTTTTGGCGGCCATTTCAAAAATGGCGGCCGATTGAAAATTTCCAATGACGGATATCACTTTGCAATACCATAATCTACTGGGAAACAACGTTTCGTTCAATTCAGAGTATATTGAGTTTTTACGTGTTTTTTGTCGGCGGCCATCTTGTAAATTCAAAAAATTGTATGCAACTTGCCAAAGGTCGACCTATTTTGTGCCAAGTTTTATTAAGCTAACTTAATTCATGTTCAGGATAACGTGCGGACAAAGTTAGGTAATGAAGAAGAAAAACTATAATAATAATAATAATAAAAATAATAATAATAATAATAATAATAATAATAATAACTAGAATTGCAATTGCGGGTAATCTCAGATGTCACCCACGGTAGCCATTTTGAAAATATTTGTATTTCGATCACTGCATTTTGTTCGTCATCCCAAACTTAGCCTAGATATCAATTTTCGTTGAAATCGAACAATGTTCAGTTTTTCGTCATTTTTACAACATTTTTCAAAATGGCCGCCAAACGTCTCCAACCGGTCGCGATTTTTTTTCATGAACATGTTCTACTAATCATACTTTACAAAAGTACAAAGCTTCATGAAATTCTATGGTGCAGTTTTTGAGATATGAAAGTTTCCAAAATTTTTCATACTTTTTCCGTTTCCATGGCAACGGCGGTCTTTTTTAAAATGTTTAATGTTACATGTACAACTCGAAGTGGTGATCATCATAACTGTAAAGATTCATAAAAATTGTTCCAGCCATCTCTGAGAACTCGTGCGGACTAAATTAGATGGAAGAAGAAAAAACGTGAAGAAACGGAACAATAACTAGAATTGCAATTGCGAGAAATAGCCCATGGCAGCCATTTTGAAAATGTTTGTATTTCAATGATTGCATCTTGTTCGTCATCCCAAACTTAGCCTAGTTATACATTTTCGTTGAAATCGGACAATGTTCAGTTTTTCGTCATTTTTACAACATTTTTCAAAATGGCAGGGGAAGAAAGAAAAAAATAATAATAAGAAGAAGAAAAATAACTAGAATTGCAATTGCGAGCAATAGCAGATGTCGCCCCTGGCAGCCATCTCTGTTTCTTCTTCTAATTGTACTTTACAAACGTACCAAGTTTCATAAAATTCTATCATGCAGTTTTTTAAATATAAATGCTTGAAATTTACCATATGCTTCGTCTTGTCATAAGGAGTAATAATATATATGGTTATAGGGTGGGGATCTCAATGGTTTTCAAGATGTTAAGTCTTTTGTCATTTGACGGGGGCGGGGCATGACCCCCTCAGACCCCCCTTAGGTACCAAATCTTTCGTCTTATCATAAGCAGTAATAATATATATGGCTGTAGGGTGGGGATCTCAATGGTTTTCAAGATATTAAGTCTTTTGTCATTTGAGGGGGTGGGGCATGACCCCTCCTATAGTACCGAAGTCTTCGTCTAATCATCAGGAGTAATAATATATATGGTTATAGGATGGGGATCTCAATGGTTTTGAAGATATAAAGTATTTTGTCATTTGAGGGGGGTGGGGCATGACCCCTTCAGACCCCCTTAGGTACCAAATCGTTCGTCTTATCATAAGCAGTAATAATATATATGGTTATAGGGTAGGAATGTAAACTTTTTTTGAGCTATTCAAAAAATATCAATTTTTGAGGTATTTGAAGGGGCGTGGCACTGCCCCTAGGACCCCCTCAGACCCTCCTTAGGTACCAAATCCTTCGTCTTATCATAAGCAGTAATAATATATATGGTTATAGGGTAGGAATGTAAACTTTTTTTGAGCTATTCAAAAAATATCAATTTTTGAGGTATTTGAAGGGGCGTGGCACTGTCCCTGGGGCCCCCCTACACTTGAAAAATGATTAGGACCAATGTCTCATGGGGTACTATCATTGTGCAAAATTTGATTGAAATCGGTCAAGTATAAAGTACAAAAGTGCCCCGGACAAAGTTGGCGGCGCGAGAAAGAAGAAGAAGAAGAATTTTTCAAAATGGCCGCCAAACGTCTCCAACCGATCACGATTTTTTTTCATCAGTTTGTTCTTCTAATTGTACTTTACAAACCTACGAAGTTTAATGAAATTCTATCGTACAGTTTTTGAGATATAAACGTTTTAAATTTTCGGAGGGTACCGATCTTTGAATGGCGGCCATCTTGAAAATGGCGGCCATTTCGAAAAAAAAGTATTGACTGCACACCTTCACATAGTGATCTTACTTTCTGCCAAGTTTCATTCAATTCTATCCAGGCATCTCCGAGAACTAAGCCGGACAAAAATCATTGGAAGAAAGAAAGAAAGAATAATAACAGAGAAACGGAGCAATAATAAGAAGTAACGAGGTAAAAACAATAAGTCCCCTCCAATCTAAATCTCCACAAACTTCGTTTGGGTGACATATAATAATAACAACAAGCTAATATATGATTATGATCTAATGATCATACAAGTCGCCTTATATATATATATAATCAAAAACGTGATTTTGAGTGGGCGGGGGATACCCCGGGGACCCCATCATACATCAATAATGTCTCTTTCCATAAGGATTGTTGCGGCGAATGCGTCTAAACCGAGCGGATAATAAAGTAAATTGAAACAAGAAGTTGAAAAATTAACAATTTATTATACAGGAAATTTAAATATCAAATTATCAGTTCAATCAACAGAAACAAAATATTATTCAACAAGATATCACAGTCAAAACCCTGCATAATGTCAGTGATCAGCAATAAATACAATAAATAGATTAAAAATACTTTAACAGTTTTATATCGAAAGTCAGGACAAAAATAAATATTGGGTTTCTAAAAATAATTTGGTGATTTCCGACACTGAAAATCTGTCACGGCCTTCACCGTTACAAGACAGACAAATCAATGATAAATAATGAAATAATATTAATAGTTCATTAAATATGATTACAAAATTAACCTGAAATCCAAAATATGCCAAAGACAGGTTAGGAGATCGAAACACGTCCGATCTCTGGGAAAGCAAATTCCAAACTTACCAAGATGTGGATTTCAAATGCCAAGATGTTGCTAATAAACAACTTCACGAAACATTTAGCGCCATATACTATATTTTCGCGGATTTCGTAACTTTGAGAATGATACATTTATTCATAACCAAGGAGCAGGCAAACTTTAAATAGCTTTCCGGTTCAAAATGATATTTATAGTAAACAAAGAGAGATAACTCCAGCGGTAAAGTGTTGCAAACAGATGAGCAAAGATCATCAAGTTATATGATAAATAAAACATCATTAGAAGTAATCAACATTAATAAATAAAAAATGGGCATACTTTAATGTAACGGAAAACACGTTATTTACCACTAAACGGCACAATATATTCAAGATATGTCTAAATACCACGTTGCAACTTCAATTTTCACAACAGGATCAAGGATATATATGGTTATAGGGTGGGGTTCCAAACTGTTTCCAAGTTATAAACAAAGACATGATTTTGAGGGGCGGGGAACACCCCCTCATACATCAATAAATGTCTCTTTCCATAAGGATCAAGGATATATATGGTTATAGGGTGGGGATCTGAACTGTTTTCAAGTTGTAAGAAAAAAATATGATTTTGAGGGAGAAGAGCATACCCCGTAGGGACCCCCCTCATATATTGATAAAACTGTCTTCTCAATAGGCTCAAAAATATATATTTTTATAGGGTAGGGTTCTTAACCGTATCAAGGTTAATAGTAAAACATGATTTTGTGGGGGTGGGGCATACCTCTAGTGACCACTCTCGTTTATAAATGAATGCGTTGTCCCATAAGGATCAAGAATATATATGGTTATTGGCTAACGCGTCGCCAGTAAACTCAATTTCCGACCATCAAATCATTCAATTGATGCCGTCAATTAATAAAATACAATACAGTTACCATGGTTATTTCCTAATTCATTTCAGGTTTATTGCCTTTTCTACAATTGTTGTCTCTGTTCAAATACCTTTGTGTATTGTATTTTATGATATTGAATAAAGTATAGAAAATGAGTAATTACATGTTTTATTATTTAAATATCTTATTTCTCCAAAGTCATTTAGTATAAGGTTGACACAGATTTTTTAATGTTTGTTATACCGTTTAGTTTTAACTTTGTTTTTATATATTCCCTCCAATCAAACATGTCCAATCAAGTCATGTCATTAAACCCTGATACCATTTACATGTATCAAATTATCAGTTAGGATTGCATCAATATTTGAACATGCATTAAAGTTTTCAATAAGTACATGCTAGAATTTTCTAAATATCGATATGTTTAGAATAAATGATGTACACGTCTTAGTTTTATCAATCAAGGGAGTTAAATTGTTTAAAGTGTTCAGACATTTTGTAAAATATTTGTGTTGGTATTTAAGTCTTTGTTTATGTGAGAATTTTATAACAATAAACTTAATAGGAAAGAGGTATAAATTTTATTAGTAACGTCCATTTAAGTACAGACTTTTTTCTTATTCAAGTAATTCTCTAGCCAGCAAAAAGGTCGCATTAAGGTTGAACTAAACGAAATTTAAGAAATGTGTGGCATATTAAAAAAATGAAAACAATTATATGTATTACACTTTACGTCAATTACACTAATGAGTGTTAACATCTAAATGTGGTTTTTATACCAATTTTATCCAGAATTTAGCTTTATTGTGATTAGCAATGCAGACACTCAGATAATGCGCAGAAAATTATTGACTGTAGCAGGGCACATGATTGTCAGATATGGTTGGAGCTAAACACATATTTCCACAAGCTGGGTGGTGATCATCAGTAATTATAAATAACTACCTGGACAACTTAGTTACCGAGGCACCTTTGTCTGGAATCAGGCTCAATACCACTGTCATGTTTTTCAGTAAAATATGAATAAATTGGGGAAGTAAATATGTTTTTCTGAAAAAAGAAATAAAAAACTTCAGGCGGGAGGAAAATATAAGGTTGGGCAGAAATGAGAATCTAGGAATTATTTGTTATAATCTAAAATTTCTACCCAGGAAAACAATTCACATTACTTTTTAGTCCTTTAGGTGTTTTAGCATCCTCAATGTTGCATATGTACATGTAACTTCAGTGATGGCATTGAATAGGAAGAGCATAATTATGTTGTAAGTTTTCTTTTTTAGAAAAAGGAGAGGGGAAAATTGAAGAGAGTACACCATGTCAGCAACATATCTAGAGCATTATCATTTATTGAACAGAAAAATGTATGATAAAGTACAAATCGTTTCATTGATAAGTAAAAGACAGTAATCATAACTTAATAGATATCAACCTAAACATGTACAATTTTATGAGATATATATGGTGCAGTCTTCAAGAAGTTTCCATAGATTTTTTGGGCAATACTGTAATGAAAATATTTTTATTTTTCTACCCTATATACCACTTTGCCTCATAATCTCATTAAGAAAAATCCACATACCTAATTAAATGGACATTTAAAAAGTCAGAATGTGAATATTTATGTTCAAACTCTTTTAGGTCATATTTTAGTAACGGCAAACAAAAGAACTATCTCAATTGGACCTGCTTTGATATGTTTAATAGATTCCGTATATCGCCAAGTTATCGGAATTCCAATGGGGATTAACTGTGCATAACTTATTGCGGACCGGTTTCTATATTGTTACGAATCACAATTTATATCTAAAATCAGCAAAGACCCAACGAAACAACATTTAATACAAAAATTTAATAACACTTTTAGATATTTGGATGATGTTTTGGCTGTCAATAACGAAGACTTCATTATGTACACTAAAGAGATTTATCCTGTTGAACTTACTTTACATAAAGCTAATGCTAATAATAAACACTGCCCTTTCCTGGATCTTGATATCTATATCTCTAACGGGATGCTTAGTACTAAAATTTACGATAAGAGATGATTTTTCATTTCCTATTGTTAATTATCCGTTTATAGACGGCGACGTTCCCTTGGTTTCAAACCTATAAACAGACCTATCTACAAGGGATATAGTTACAATACTGTTGTCAAGCCATTAAAGATGGAATTTTTTGGAATTAATATGGATTCACTCATAGGTCCTTTTCATTGGAAATAAACACATTTATTCTAAAACCAGTTGCTGGCATGATACGGGTTGTGTTCTTCTCCTATAATTTAAGATGGCATGATACTAAACCCCTAACGGGAGGGATTGTGGATGATTTTCTATATGATATAGACATAATATTTTGACCAGTCTAATTGAGGTCTGGAGCTGGCATGTCAGTAGATACTATTAGTCTTTTGCTAATATATATTGATCATTGTCATGTTGCTTAGTTTCTTATGTTACCTTTTTAAAAATCGGACTCGGACATCTTCTGAACTGATTTTTATTGTATGTATCGCTGTGCGTTTGTTTATTCCACATTGGCTAGAACTATAGGAGGGAGTTAAAAAAAACGTTGAGATCTCTCAAAACATGTTGAACCCCGACGCACTTTTGAGATCTCTCAAAACATGTTTAGCCCCGCCGCACTTTTGCGCCTATCCCAACTCAGGAACCTCTAGCCTTTGTTAGTCTGGTGCGTTTTGTTAATTTTGGTTTATTATTATGTTTCGGAGTTTAGTGTGCCGTCCATTTTGCTGAACTAATATAAAATTATTGTTTAGGGGCCATCTGAAGCCCGTCTCCGGGTGCGGGATTTAAGACCCATTGGTAGCCTCGAGCTGTTTTCTGCTTTTTGGTCGGGTTGTTGACTCATTGACAAATTCTCCGTTTCCATTTTCTATTCTATACGGTACGACACGGACGTTAGATTTTCTGGTTTTAATTTTCGATGTTTGACCTCTGGAGAGTGAAAGCTGAAAAGTCAACCGATGAACTTGGTGAAGACCATAGTGTACTGAAGATAAATGTTTCGTAGCATAGCTTTTCTAATTGTATAAATATAATTTTAAAAAGGTTAAGTGATTTGTATGAGGAAGAATAAGCAAATCATTTTCATAGTGCATTTTATATCATTATAGTAAACTTGTAAACTGACTGATTGTATCAATACCAAAATTCTTTGAAATTTCTAATAAAGTATTATTGAATTGACTTTTAAAGACTTTTTGATGTTTTGATCGGTATTATTGTGAATAGGTTAAATAAGCCAAAATCTTCCTGTATGAAACTTTGACCCTATATGTCATTGTATTTACAAAAAATGATAAAAAGAAAATCTATTGATTTGTAAAACTTGGAATTTTAGATAAAACTTGTCAACATCAATGTTTCGGACATTGCTGATGGGAAGCCATCAATAGTTCTGGGATTGATATGGACCATTATCATGTACTTCCAGGTAAGTTTTCTACAATTCATATATTTCAGAGTAAAAGAAATAGAGAAGACTTGTTGGATATAATAGTTACATATTTATTTATATTTTCAATGTATATATGAGCAAAGGTTTGAGAAATCATTTCAGATTTTTCATTAAGTCTAACATATGTTTTGGCTTATAGCAATCTCTTTGTTTGCTGCTATATATGACATTTCCCATCGGTTTATCAGTACTATGCAGATTATTTGTGGTTAAAATTTGCAGTAGGAAAGTTTGGACATTAGATAAAGTTCCATTATAAGGCCAGGCCAGCAGGAAACATCTAAAATTGAGAACAACTGAGAACAATGCAAAAGTAATGATAGACAGAGGTGCATTAAGTGGAGGTCCGTATTGCAGGAATGAGGGATTCAAATAAACCAGCATCATCTATATTAAAAGAATGATTAATTTAAAATTGTTGTTAAAAGAGGATTGAAAAATATCAAAATCGGTCTTGTCATATATAGACAATTCAATAGTGAAGACTGAATACATGGAATATTAAATATGTTTTATTTTGGTTGCCATATTACCATGTATGAGACATCAGATTTATTATATTTCAAATGGGATTTGTTTTTATTTAGTTTGTAATGTAAGAATGTTCAATTTTTGCTGTTGATCAATACTGGCATGACTATAAAATATATTTTCCAGATACAGGACACAGTTGAAGAACCTACATGTACTGAGGTTGCCCCATTGTTTGCTCTAGAGAAGTTCCGAAAGAACAAGTTGTTAGCATGGACTTGCAATGCTATTACAAAGTAAGCTATTTATCTAATCATTAATTCTGAACAAATATGTACAGAGTAAAAATCACGAAATTACATTTGAAAGTATGCAAGTGAAAGAAAAGAAAAAATTACTTCTGTTATAACTATTGTGTATGAAAATATAAAATTATAATATTTACAGAATTACCTACTGTTATTTTCTAGGAAATATGGCATTGAACTTACTAATTTCGGTGTAAGTTGGCGAGATGGATTGGCATTTAGTGCCATGGTACACACAATAAACCCTGATCTAATGGACTTCGATCAATGTAGAAAACAGAATGCAAGAACTAATCTAGAACAGGCATTTTCTCTAGCAGAATCGCATCTTGGTATACCCAGATTGATCGACCCCGAGGGTAAATACATCATTTATATCTATACATAGATCCAACTTGGAAACGACCTAATGATACAATGTATTGCTAACAATTTCATTTTAATTTTGATGTGAAAATTTTATGGTTAAGTGTAAGAAATTACTGAATTACTGAATTTTCTGTGCTTTACAGTACTGTTGGACAAACCTGTTAGTTAGAGCATTATTCTAATTTTGATAATTTCTTCTATTGATAGTGTCAATTGTTATAGATATATTTACACCCAGTCTACGAGAAAAGCATGCAAAACTCATTATAGGCGTCCACAACACATGTCGGCAGATTTTCATGAAATTTGGCATATATACTTGGGATACCATAAAAAAAAATTCCCAATTTCTTTTTCATCTGATGCTATTTTTAGATTTTATGGCGCCATCTTGGAAATTGGCCATTTCCCGTATTTTTCACAATTAAAATACTACAATTTGACCAGGAAAATTAAGGCAAAGAAACATTTTTTCCACATACAAAATTGTTTTTATATGAAAGTAACATGTTTTAACTTTTTAATAATATAATTAAATTTATAATTATTCTTTTCAATCTAAAGCTTTATTTATTCAACAAATGGTGAATTTTACAATTTTTCAATAACCTTAAATTTGGATATTTCAAAGAGACAAAAAAATGTATAGGACTAAAAATAACAGAAAAAAATATGTTCTCCATAAATATCCATTATTCTTATGATCCGGTATAAATTTCCTAGCTGGGGTCTGTATAACTGTTACCATGGCAACCATTTGATTTTGTGCAATTTTTAAATTTTGGCTTCCTATTTCGGTATTTTTGGTTGGGTACTTCTTGTTTAATATAAGCTTGGTTTTTGGTCTTCTAAATGTTTCGGTTTTAATGCTGCTGATGAGAGGTAACTCCTTGAAATGCGTCGTTTACAGCATAGTATAAATTTACTATATCTAATATTAGTATCTTTGGATTGTTATTTTGAAACTCCTGGGATGATGCCTCTGCTGGTGGACCCTAGGTCCCCGAGGGTATTCGCCAATCCAGTCGTCAGACTTGTCTGACATGATTATTCATTGATTTGTTACAGAAATTACCAGTATTTAGCACAATTCAAAAATAATAGAAATACTAAGGGTTCATTCCTTGTATTGCACATGGTAGATTTCCTTAGCTGAACTTTGGCTTCCTATTTCGGTATTTTTGGTTGAGTACTTCTTGTTTGATATAAGTTTGGTTTTTGGTCTTCCAAATGTTTCGGTTTTAATGCTGCTGATGAGAGGTAACTCCTTGAAATGCGTCGTATACAGCATAGTATGAATTTACTATATCTAATATTAGTATCTTTGGATTGTTATTTTAAAATCCTCAAGTCTGAAATTGACATTTAATTGTGTTATTCAGCTAAAAATGTAGAGTAGTGTAATTTATAAACTTCTCAAAAAAATATTTTGCGCGAGAAGTTGAAAAATAATAATAATAAATCTAAATATAATACTATTTTCCCAAAAAATGTATAATTGTGAAATTTTTTTTCATAAAATTAATTAATTAGTGTAATTCATATCATGATTCATATCATGAAATCTTCCTTTTTTTGTAAATGATTTTTTTTTCAGTACATATTAAACAATTACATTCGCCTTTTATCCATAATTTGATAAGATTATTAGCAAATGGATGTTAATTAAATATTTTTTTACATCTGGTCCACAGTAGTTGCGTCCCCTGTTGTTACTCTTCGATATTAAAGGTAAAGAAACGTCGATATTTTGATGACATCGTGTACATGTGCAAAATGTGAAATTTGATATTTTGTCTTCTTGTCCCGAATTTATAGCTGAAAATTTCATTTTAAACAAATGAGAGGTGGGAAAATGTACAATGTCTAATTTCTGTTTTAAAGTCGGTGACCTGGAAAGTTTAGAAAGTCTGATGAAGTTCGAATTGTGGTAAACATTATTCGTAGATTTTGTCCCGATTCAAACTAAAGAAGTATTTGACTTCAAGACATGACAAGCAAATACAGCCTTGGACTGTACTGAAAAAGGAACAGTTTTCTTAAATGCATAACCCTCGGAGGCTCCATATATACCCAAGAACACAGGCAAAACAGCAAAAGGCTGACCTGGCATATCATAATTTTGCCTGTCATGTGCCTGTGCCAAAGAATTTTTTTTTATGACACAAATCACAAGTTTGGAACTGTGCCTGTTCGTGCTGGTAAGTTTCACTGATTATTTATGACCACATACATTGTACATGATTTCATGATTATTGATACACATAAAGTCATAATGTAGCAAAAGCACTTGATGACATCATCTCTACATTTCCAATGGGGTACCTCGAATCACCGAAAACCTCGGAAAACACCGAAAACCTCAGGTAAACACCGAAAATCTGATATAACATTACCTAAATCTCATAAAATGTTGCGAAAACCCCATCCATTCGATCGGTATGCCAATTTTATATCTAGAAAACATAATTTATTAATATTGTATAAGAAATGTGACTTTTATGCATAATTTTCTTACACATAGTGCATTCCATATTAAATCAAAATGGCGGATCGAAAACCTCCCGAAACACCGAAAACCTGATATAATATTACCTAAACCTCATCAAATGTTGCGAAAACCACATCCATTCGATGGGTATGACAAGTTTACATCTAGAAAATATAATTTTATTGATATTGTATAAGAATTACGACTATTATGAATGATTTTCTCTGACATAGTGCATTTCATATAACCTGTAATTCAATATGGCGGACGGACAGATCGATTAAATGCCCTAAGGTAAAGTACAATACACTATGTGTATACCTTGATGAGAAGTAACTCTTTGAAATGCGTCGTATACAGCATAGTATAAATTTACTATATCTAATATTAGTATCTTTGGATTGTTATTTTAAAACTAGTCATATATCCTGCACGCGGCACGGGCATATATGTAATAGTCCGCGAAAAAGTTATTTATTTTTATATTTTAAAAAGATAAGTTAAAACTTCTGAGATATCCTGCGCAAGGCACGGGCATATCTGTAATAGTCCGCGAAAAAGTTATTTATTTAAAAAAAAAATAAAACTAGGGTCACACCAAATTGATATTTAGTTATGAATAACAATCTATGACTCAAAATCACTATTAATTATAAGACATTAATGCACATATTAAAAGTATTCACTTTGAAGAAATAAATTAATTATTATTTTATCTGATATTTTTTAATTGTTAATTCATAACTGAGACTACTATAACACATATTATAGTAGTCTCAGTTCATAATTAGACATATGCGCTTACATAATTTAAGAATTAAAACATGTCAATATCGGCTTGTGATATTCATTCATATTGTATATTAACTGATAAAATTAAACAATGTCATTCGACTCCAAGTCTTTGTGAACCTCAAATCGCAAATGAGACGTTTGTGTGAGGATGATTGTAAACCCCATAAAAGTATTATATGATCCCTGTACAGGTCAAACAGATAGAAGTGGACAGCAATAGAAGTGTGATCATCCCAATTAACAAACGTGTCAGAAATTAAGGAACTGTATAATACACAATATAATCGATGATAAATGTCTGAAAGATTTGATAAAATTACTGCTGTTTTTGTTTATATAAAAATTAAAATAATAGCTTATTTGTAATTTGTTTACATGTATCTTGCTTTAGTATGCCACAAAATATTGCATTTAATCAAGAAGCCTTAATAATTCAAATTCACACTTATATTTTAATCACATATTATTGTATAAATTAATACAACTGTAAATTGTTAGCTGTATTTATAATTATTGCGTTTAATAATGAAGCCTTAATTCAAATTTACACTTATATTTTAATCACATATTTTTGTATAAATTGATAAAACTATAAATTGTTAGCTGAAAATGATAATTGGTTGAAAAAAATTAAATTATATATTGTTTTCATCTAAGACAACAAAAATAAATGATCCAATTAAAATTTATTTAGATCGTTTTCATCTAAGAAAAACAAAATATTTATCCAATAAAAATTTAGTAAATTTAAATTAAAGAAAACATAAATCTCATATCCATTTTATAAAAACACAATTTTTGAGAAATTTTCTTCTAATTATTATAAGTAACCACCTTTCAGCTTTTTCTAAACAATTATGCTAATTGGGCTATAACCACAGTTATACAATACAACTTTCTTTGTTTTTCTTTAATGTTTAATTGGCAATTAAAGTTGATTAATACCACAGAGTACAAATATTGGTTTATAATATACACAATAATTAATTTTAATTTACCTTCAGGCATTAATCGATACGTTGATCAGCCATTTTAATTTAAAATAGAATGCACTATGTCTAAGAAAATCATTCATAAAAGTCTTATTTCTTAAACAATATTAATAAAATTATATTTTCTAGATGTAAAATTGTCATACCGATCGAATGGATGTAGTTTTCGCAACATTTGATGAGGTTTAGATAATATTTTATCAGGTTTTGGATCAGCCATTTTGATTTAATATAGAATGCACTATGTCTAAGAAGATTATGCATAAAAGTCACATTTCTAATACAATATTAATAAAATTATGTTTTCTGGATGTAAAACTGGCATACCGATCGAATGGATGTGGTTTTCGCAACATTTGATGAGGTTTAGGTAATATTATATCAGGTTTTCGGTGTTTCCGAGAGGTTTTCGGTGTTTCCGGAGGTTTTCGGTGATTCGATGTACCGATTTCCAATTTTTATACAAAAATGATGTGGTTTAGAGAGTTCATATACAATGTACAAAATGATTCATACAATGTAAGTATACAAAACTTACAAATGATTTTGCCTAGTCGTCATTTCAAAATATTTTTCACTTATGTTGCAGATTTTTTTTTTATCAAAACATGATTTAAAAGTTTTGTCACAAGAAATGTTGCCAAGAATAAAATTATGCCACCAGAATCAATAAATGATTGCATTTTGCAATGTTGGCAAATCACAGTGCGGTTTTATATTAATATTTTACTGGTAATTAAAGCGTGTCAAATTATTTTACAGGATGATGATTGTGTTGGATACCCATGTACATGTAAAGTGACAGTAGGCATACATTGTAAATTAAAGGAAACTGACTGTCCGGAATCGCATATTGGATGAGAGGAAATCCATGTTTTCAGTAAACAACCATCTGCAGAAACAATAAAAAAAATCATGAAATCATGGGCTGACATATGTAATTCAATGAATTCGGAACTTAATACAGTTTTCAGTGATTAGAATTTTATTGCAAAGGAAGTTTTGAGTTTATAAGGACCAAAATTAGCTGTTAGATTTTCAAAGAAGGACAAATAATTTTGTGGCCTCTCAAACTAGAGAAATTCAGATGGAATTAAAATGTTTGGAACTAATGAATGGCTTGCGCTTTCAACAAATCAAACTGTTAGGAAAAAACCTGAAGAAATGTGCTATAAAATTACAATTCCAGTTGAAGAATAAAACATATCGGATAATTTGTTTGAAGATCTGGATCAAATTATTAGTTGTCAAATAAAATATTTGTTTTTTTTGTGAAAAATTATTTTTTTGCACCCCATGTTCAATACTACAATGTACAATGTACATGTATATGATGTTGTCTCACTGATGCTTTCCAACTTGATGTCATCATTATATTTGTGGCTACATGTATGTTGCATTTAGCACAAACTCAGCTTATTGTCCCCCGACGCTTCATCAAAGGGGACTATAGAAATGGGTGTCGTCTGTCCGTCCGTGTGTCCCAAATTGGTTTCCAGATGATAACTTGTGAATGAAAAGTCAGATTGAAGCTAGGTCTAGTATGTGAATGTATCTTAAAATATCTACATTTTGTGTAGATCAAGTTCGATACTAGAGTTATGCCCCTTTTTGTATCTTAAAATTGCTAAAATTGTGAATGAAAAGTCAGATTTAAGCTAGCCTAGTATATATGAGTGTATCTTATAAATATCTACATGCAGATCAAGTTCGATACTAGAGTTATGCCCCTTTTTGCTTACATTTTGGTTTCCAGATGAAGATGATAACTTGTGAACAAATAGTCAGATTGAAAGTATGTTTGGTATGTTTATGTATCTTATGAAATTTTAGGTTAAGTTCAATAATGACGGTTTTCGACTAATCTCATCAGCGTAACTCTAGATCTGTTTGCTTATCTTTGTCAAAAAGTTTGTGAGCATGAATTCTTCAACACCTTACATTGGATTGAAATGAAACTTGACACATTTAATAATCATGATGTGAATATGTGCATATAGTTGTGAGACTTGATCATTCTTTGCCAGAATTTTCTAGGAAGGGTACAAATTCTGTGTAATCAACTCCTCCTACTATTTTAACCCAGATGGAAACATTTCAGAATTTACATGGATATATTGAAGATTTGCATGACTGAGTCTGTCCTTCCGTCTGTGTGAATAGGTTTTCCTCACTCTATAAATTGAGTTTGCCAAGAGCAAATGATTTGAAACTTATACGCAATGCTCCTTACCACAGTAAACTCATCAAGTTCAAATTTGGTATCCTGTCTTTTTAACACTCCAGCGAATGCCATAGGAGCATATGCATTTTCTACATATGGGTCATTTAGAAAAGTCTTTATTTAATGGGAGCAGCCATATTTTGCTACATACTAAGGCCAGAAAAAGTTTCGTTCACCGGAAACTAAAGTAAGGGAAATAACTTGCTTCAAATTATAATTTTACAATCAGAATCGTCATACCAGATATGAGTTTCTGGAAAGGGCTATTGCTTTGCTCGCATCATTGGCCACGCCAACAGCATATTATTAATAAGTTGCTTGCTTTGGCCAAATGTTTGAGACTCAAATGAAATGCTTATAGCCACATTATGCAGATCATGCGGTCCTTAAGTGCACCCTTTCCAAAAGAACATGTATTACTGGACATTGAAGTAATACGGCTGCTGTTAATTAAAAAAATATTAGCAAAGAAAATTTTTATATATTTTCTAGACTATTAAGCAATTTAAAGCAAACTTTGTTGAACTAAATGTAGACCTCAGGTCTTCCCTCTTCTAAATTATGTCTAGATTTTGGACCAATTATGCTATAGTTAAACGAAAAAAAAATCAGAAAGAAGAATCAGAGATTTTCCCAAGTGACCAATTTAGACCCCTTGGAGACCCTAGTTCAAATAATAGATCATGGAAGATTAATATGTTCAATTTAATGATGTCTCTATAGAAGTAAAAAAACATATTAAATAAGACTGTCAAAGTTTTTCAGGCAAAAAACCTGAATATTTGAAAAATACAAATGTACCATACTAAACTTTGTTCATTAGAGTTATCTCCCTTCTAAAATTACATTTTTTTATCATCTAGTTCAGCTTGTTTTACCTAAAACCTTTATTTTCTGAATTAATTGATACATAATTAATTGTTCATCATTTGGTGGTAATGTAATATAGAAACGGCAACATTTAAAAAAAAATCTATAATTTCGAACATTTTGAGACTTTCATCACACATTTAGAAAAATGAGACCCCACCTAATTTTTTTCATTGAAGTTACATGAACACTTAATCTTTTTGAAAGAATAAAGATTGTCTTGGAAAAATTAGTGTTTCATGCTCCAAATGCATTTTGAGAAATGTGGTTTTTGTGAAAATTCAAATGTTAAAAAAATGTGTCGAATTATCTTCCTTGTTACCAATGGTCAAATAATAGATTATGTAAGATTAATATGTTTAATATAATGATATCTCTATAGAAGTAAAATACCTATTAAATAAGATTGTCAAATTGTTTTTTCAGGCAAGAAACCTGAATATTTGAAAAATACCATATTAAACTTTGTTCATTAGAGTTATCTCTCTTCTGAAATTACAGTTTTTTATCATCTAGTTCAGCTTGTTTTACCTAAAACCTTTATTTCCTGGATTAATTAATATATGGTTAATTTTTCATCATTTGGGGGTGTTTGTTGTGTCATTTTTATTCTTAATGTAATGTAGAAACTGCGATATTTTTACAAAAAAAAATGATATTTTTGGACATTTTGAGACTTTCATTACACATTTAGAAATTTGAGTCCCCACCATTTTTTTTCTTTGAAGTTACATGAATACTTAGTCTTTTTACAACAAAGAAGATTTTCTTGGAAAAATTAGTGTATTAGCCTCTGTGTGCATTTTGAGAAATATGGTTTTTATGAAAATTCAAATGTCAAAAATATGTCGAAATACCTCCCTTGTTAGCCTATGGTCGATGTATGAGCAGTTGCTGTCAATGATAAACATTTATGTATCACATCCATACTTTACAATAATAAACAGAGAAATATCATATTGCACTCTCCTTTTCAGTATAATGGTATCAAAAATTGATATTTTTTACTATAAATTCAAACTCGGAACATGAAAACTGGTTCCCGGCATATATTGCTGTCCTGTCCTTCTTACAATGTAGTACCAGAAAAAATATTTTCCTGAAGAGTAGTCTTCCCATAATACATCCACACATTAATGACTAGATTTTGGACCAATAATGATAGTTACTGGCAAAAAAAACAGCAATAATACCAATGACCTTTTGCCAGGTGAGCAATACATGCTCCTCTGAGCCTCTAGTTTCAATAATAGATTATGGAAGATAAATAATTTAAATATTATAATATCTTTATAGAAGTAACAAGCCTATTAAATAAGACGGTAAAAATTTTTGAGGCAAGAAACCTGTTTATCTAAAAAATACATGAAATTTTGCTTGTTTGAGTTATCTCCCTTCAAAAATTTCATTTTTAGACCATCTAGTTCAGCTCATATACCTTAAACCTTCATTTCCTGAAATAATTGATATGTAATTAATTTTTCATAAATTGGGGTTGTTCACTGTGCTATTTTTGTCCTGCAGTGTAATATAGAGGATGAGACATTTATTTTAAAATATACCATTTTTGGACTTTTTGAGACTTTCATTAGGCATTTAGAAAATTGAGACCCCACCATTTTTTTTCTTTTGTAGTAACATTAATGCTTTGCCTTTATGAAACATTAAAGATTGTTTTGGAAATTTTGGTGTATTAGGCTCTGAATGTATTTTGAGAAGTGTTTTTTTTTTTGCAAAATTCAAATTATTGAAAAATATCGAATTATCTCCCTTTGTTACACTATGTGCAGTTTATTATCAGTTACTGTCAATTATTAAAAGTAATGTACCATGTCCATACTTTACAATAATAAATAGAAAAGGATCATATTGTTTTCTTCTTCAAGGTATGATGGTTTCAAATATTATTATTTTTCACTGTAAATTCAATCTCTGACCATGAAAACTGGTTCCCGGCACATTTTGCTGTCTTGCCCTACTCACAGTACAATGCAAGAAAAAATATTTTTCCTAGAAACTAGTCTTGCCATAATATATCCACACTCCAATTTTGAAGAAATTCTGTTGACCCCCCTTGTGGACCATTTTGCATGGTTTTCTCGTAGACTGGGTGTTAAACAACTAGCATTTTATTGAACAAAAGCCTTTCTATCTACCGAAAAAATTTTTAGGTGATACAACACTAATGGTTCGTGTTTTTATGACTTCTGAAAAAAAACATTATCAGCTTTAGATAATATAGGTGGATATGGTATTTAAAGAATATACACGGTTGCCATCAGTACAATATTAAATAAATATGAAATGTCTTCTCTGAATCAAAAAAGACTCTTTGTTTACTTTGAATTTTATAACAATCTTCAAAACATTAGTATAAGAAAGTCCGTTCACAGTGAAACTCATAACAAAACAATTACAGGTACTTGAAATTTTCATTCATGTATTTAAAGTAACAATTGTTTGCATTGTTGCGGCCAAAATCGCCTTTAAATTGTAGCCAACAAAAGACACAAATCAATAATAAAATGTAACAAGATTTATTATATACAAGTTTACAAAAAATATTACCCAAAATAAAATGTCAACTTAACTGTTCAAAATCCTATGTCTTTTCTTTGTCCGGAATTCTCGTCACTGTTGCGGGAATCCAAACGGAATATTATATCCAATCAGTCACAATCTAGTATGATGTAACGTAAATAAAAGTGTGTCAAGTATGATGTGTGAAACGTAAATAAATCCAACAGCTGAGAACTCAAGAATGTTATTGTCTGGTCCAATACGTTCTGCTCTGAAAGTCCAACTTTCTTTTCCGTATATATATAACAGTGACGGAAACTTCTGTAATACGGTAGAAGTTCGAATCACACCAGAATTATTACGTAAGTCAAATAGAAAGTTCTAGTCATTCCATCAGTATCTATTATTGTTCCAGTGATTTCTAAACTGCGCAGTTATAACATTATTTGGTAAACAACTATAAGTATTATGTAAACATATTATACATGTTATAAGGCCACACAAAACAAATTAGGCCAAGATAAATAAACATAATAATACAATATCATATCAAAATAAATATAATTATACAATATCATAACAGCATATATGTCTTGACCTTCATTTATTTATGTTTTTTGTATTTTAGATGTTGATGTTGAGACGCCTGATGAGAAATCAGTCATGACCTACGTCGCACAATTTTTAAAAGCTTATCCAGAGGCTGGAAAGGACCCTAATGTAAGTTAGAGCTGTTTAAATATCCTTATTTAATGATAATAAAGTCACCTGTATTCTGAAGAGGATCTTTAATTAATTGCCAACTCAGACAAACTCTTTTAATTTCTAGTCCTGCAATGTTATATAAAATTGTATTAAAACTTTATTTGTTAAGGAATATATTTGCTTAAAATTATTAAGAAGTACATGTATTACAAAGTTATTGTATTATTGTCTCGACTGCGGAGTAAACTTTTTAAAAACTTTAATAACTTTTTATATTATTATAATACCTACAATTAAGATTCATGGTCCACAGATAGCTTATCGTATTTTTTTTTTCTTTAGTATACTGCTTCAATCCATTTCTCAGCAACTGTAATAACTAGACCAACCATATTTGGTTTAAAGATGATTCTTAGTGGGTACATGTCAGTCTGACACCTGGCTTTGGTCCTCAATTTCATGCTTGAGTGACTTTGTCACATTTTCGTGGTTAAGTCCATTTCGCAGCAACTATTACCCTTTATTACTGTTACCGTCGACTTTGAAAGTTGTATTATATTAATTTTAGCTGTCGTGTTGTAGATATAATGCACTTGTATCTGTTATGAAATATTAATACGGGTGATAACATGTTTAATATGAACATGAATTACATTAAGGAATACACTTTAATTACATGTATTGGCTAGGGAACACTAAAATAAGTTTTTTACTACTCCTTTTTTCTTTACAATTTATCAATACAACATTGTTAAAAAGTCTTTACTTTCATATTATCATATTATTTCTATTTCTTTATTCATTATTTTTCACACCAATTGTAAACAAATTCTTTCTTTTCCTTTACATTTGTCTTTAAAACACTAATTTTGTGTTAAAAAATGTTACTTTTATTGAAAAATCCTCCATATATAATAATAATGAAATGATCGATCAGTGTCAACTTATGTAAGTATTTTCATCAAATTGTTGGTATGTCAGATATCATGTAAACAGAAGTCAGATACACCACAAGGGATGTGTGAGCTTTAGCATTGGCTATAAATTAAGTGAGCCAATAAATGACAAAAATAAAATAATTACAAACTTGAATTTAAAGTAAGTATAAAATTACTTTAATTTTTATATCATTCTTCACTTTGTTAAAAATAGTGAGAATATATACATATTTCCATACATAATTCTCCCAAGTTGTTCTATAAACATACCAGCATTAAAATAAAATTTAAATTAATATCATATGCATGTGTATGAATTATAAATTTGATTTGTTAAAGACATCAGCTCCTGCTGTGAAAAGATTATAAATGTCTGATGATCAATTTTTTTTTACATTAACCTTTGTATCAGCAGGTGGTAAGATTAATTAATTAAATGTTTCGGTTTTAATGCTGCTGATGAGAGGTAACTCCTTGAAATGCCTCGTATACCGCATAGTATAAATTTACTATATGTAATATTAGTATCTTTGGATTGTTATTTTTAAAGGAAATCAAGTCATATACATTGTTATCAGCATATGGTCACCTTACTTTTAATGAGTGGTCGACCATGAAGTGTGCCTGTGATTAAACTAGTTATCTAAATGACTGAATAAAGATAATCCTGTTGTGACATTTTGTCAAATCTAGTCAAACTTGACTAATTAAAAACAAAATATTGTAAGCATATAATTCTATTTTGAATATTTCAAGTTGCTCTAATTTATTAATACATGTGACATTTTATGTGAGGTTATTATTTCGTTTATGAAGGGATAATATGTTTATATTCTCATTACAAAATCAATGTTCACGGCCGAACTCTCTGTTGTGTTCATGTTTGAGTTTTATACTCTTTTATGTTCATTTTTGTCCGGAGTTGGGTTGCTTTGATTGATTGGGATGTCATTGTTGACCTTTCCTGTTGCCCATTTTGTTTTTTGTTTATGGAATCAATAACGAATCTTACGAAACAAATGAACCATTTGATTGTTGATAAAAAAGAAAAAAATCATAACGGGACATCTATAACAATTGCTATTTTTTGTTAACTCACAAAAACACGAACTTACCAACCCGTCTAATATCTTTGTTATATTATCCGTTTATTTTAATATACATTATATTACAATTGTATTTGAAATAGTAAAGTAAGATTATCTCGTTACACATTTTTGTTTTGTCCAGGTAAAAAACATTTAGAACAATTGTATACAGACATTTGCCCGAAATGCAATTCACGGATTTAAATATTAAATTAAACTTATTAATAAATACTTTAAAGTTTTTTTTTCTAAAATGGTGTCTCAGACTATGAACAGAATGATAATATGTAATGGCTGCCATGGGCATATATACAAAATATCATTCGAGAGACGGCAATTTTTCCGACCCGTAAGAAAACAGAGTATATCTTTTTTGCATGTATCCAGGGGAACTTCATTGAAATTGCAAGATATGCAAGAAATACACTGAACCAATTACAATCAAGGATTTTTTATTTAATTATGCCATAAACACATGTATTAGCTAGGAATTAACTCCTCGTTATATGTATAAAAAAGATAATAATTATACTTTGAATAAATGTATTTCTTGAATAATTTCTGTTAGAGGTGTAACTCATTAGTGGTCCTTTGGTCAGATAAATATGGCACGGCATATTTTAGCGCATTTATAAGACAATTTAGCGAAAAAATGGACCTTCTATAGGAAATTTTACAGATGTTTTAGCGAGAAAAAAACTGTAATAATGATCCAGATTATAATTTATTCTTTTTTATGACATATTAATTCCAGAAATGTAACATTAAATTTAACATGTGATTAAGTGTTTTTTTAAAGGTACCAGTTCACTTACCCTGGATGGTGTATAGACTTTCCCTGTCCAATTGGTTTATTATTGAATGAAATACACGTTACCAGAACCTATAGATATTGATTATTTGTTTGTTTTGTTTGTATTTATTAAATAAACATTTACCTTAAACAGGAATAATCATACGTATGTTACATGTATTAAAGGGGTCGTAAAAAACACCACAACGGACCTCCTTAGTGCACTAAGGACAACAAAAAACACTAAGGACTATATATATGCATACCTAAAATCGGCACTAAATAAAAGTCTGCAGTTTTGGCAATTTTAATAAGTTCATAAATTGGTTCAGGTTTCGGATAAATATATGCGCCTATATAAACAAGAAAATCCAATAATGAAACTGCTTGATAATATATTTTATTAAAATATTAAATAATAGTACTAAGAAGAAGAAATTAAACAACATTAACAAGAATGTCTGTATAAAACATTTAAAACGAAGTATTATTTTAAATTGGTTTTCGGACGTTGATCATGATGAATATGTGTGTTTTTCTAACCTTAATTCAGATTTTACACCCCTTCGTTATTCCGTTTTAATACATGTTTGATAGATTCCTCAAAGAATATTTTAGTTGCAATATTTTGCCAATGATTTGTTTCAAATTAATATATTCACTTAATCAATCAATCTTTATTCTCATAACGTCAATGCATAACATTGATACAGAGATACAAACATACAAAACAGAACAAAACTATGTACAATATATACAACAAGAAAGTGATGGAGAGAGAGAACCTTAGGTCAGCCAGGAGTACAAACAGTTTGACAGACAATTTTAATGAGTCTACATAATTTTGTCAATATATTCTTGTGTTTATTGGACATGAGATCAGAAAATTTCATTGTATTAGAATTTCTGGTGTAATATTTTGGTAAAAGTTCGTCTCTACTTCGCTTAAGAAAACTGCATTCTAAAATATAGTGATATTCGTCTCCCAATTTCATATCATTACATAGTGTACAAAATCGTCTTTCTCTATCAACATTTCGCCATCTCCCAGTTTCAATTGGTAGATAATGATTTGTTGTCCTGAAACGGCAGAGTTTTATAGCATCTTTAATCGGTAGCATTTTGAAGTATTCTTCAAATTTGAATTCAGTTTTATAAATTCTATAATTTATATGTTAAACCACATTCATTTAGTATTTTTTTAACATTTGAAATCCAACTAGATTGTATATTATCATTATTAGCATTGATTTTTCTGGATAGTCTGTACAAAATATTAGAAAATTTTGTTTGTTTATCCAAAACAAGCTTTGACAAGAAAGAGATTATTCTTAGCTTGATTTCGGTTTCTAGTGAATTTCGTCCGAGTTCCCCATACATCATATAGTTTGGAGTAGAATTTTTCAAGTTCAGCAATAGTTTACAGAATTTAAGGTGTACGCGCTCCAGAACTTCGAACCCCCATACTTCACAACCGTAAAGTAAGATAGGTTTTATCATTTTATCAAACAGATCTAGTTGGATTTTCGCAGACAGCTTATATAACCTTCCTATTTTCAATACTTCGTACATATCCATGATTGCCTTATCTGCCAGATGCTTCATTGTTGTGTAAAAATTTCCTGTTCTGGTGAAAATAACTCCCAAATAGTTAAACTCTTTCACGATTTCTATGACTCGGTTATTATATGTAAATGAGGTATTTCTTGGTAATCTTCCATTGCCAAATACTATAGTTTTTGTTTTTTCAACATTAACTTTTAATTTCCAAGGATTACAGTATTCGCAAAATGCATTTAGTTGTGCTTGTAGATCAGTAGAGCTTTCGGCCATTAAAACTGTATCGTCAGCATACAACAAAATAAACATCTTCAAATAGATTTCCAATTCAATTTCTAAATCAGCTGATATAGTTTTGAGACCCTCAATATTTTTGGTAAGTAAAAATGTATCCAAATCGTTTAAGAACAATGAAAATAGAAAGGGAGATAGGTTTTCCCCTTGTCTCACTCCAACTTCACAAGAAAAATATTCAGATCTATCATTTTTATACGAAATACATGATTTGATATTGTCGTACATGTTGTGGATTACATTATACCACCAATATTATTAAGCAACATCTTATAAAAAAGACCTTTTCTCCAAACTTTATCGAAGGCCTTTTCAAAGTCTATGAATGCGCAGAAAAACTTTTTCTTCTTTTAATAGTTTTAGTAACTGAAACAAGGAATACAGTGAAAAAATATTATCTAGAGTAGAATAACTTTGTCTAAATCCATATTGATTTTCTTTGATAATCCCTACTTCATCTGAAAATTTAGCATGTCTATTATTCAATATAGAGGTAAACAACTTTCCGAGGCAACTTACAATTGTTATTGGTCTATAGTTTTTCGGGTTACTGCAGTCTCCCTTGTTTTTTTATAAATGGTCTTAATAATACCAGTTAGCCAGCAATTGGGTAATACTCCATTATCAAAAATAATGTTGAAGAGTTTTTCATAAATTCTAATAAAGCGAGGGGCGGTTGATTTGATGTATTCATTAACAATTTTATGTATGCACTTCATTTTTTCGTCTTACGAAATATAGCCATTTATATAATCATCTATGTCGGCTGTAATGTCAGGTATAGAGTCATCTAGCTGATTGTTTTCTTCATGATCATCCGTATTCAGGTTTTTAAAGAAATTATACAGAGAATCAAGTTCAATATTTGGTTGGCGTACTCTCTTATGTTTCTTTAGCATTTTCCAAAATATTTTGGGGTCTTCTCTATCACGCTTAGTTACCTCATCAGATAATGTCTTACAAAAGTCTTTATATTTTTTTATCTAAAAGTTTTTTATAATTTTTTTCTGCATTTTTCATATCTGTTTTGTTTTGATTCGAATTGTTTCTCTTAAATCGTTTTTTTAATTTATGCAAGTTTTGGCGTGCAAATTTACAATCAATATCAAACCAGGGTTTGTCTATATTTGGTCTTGGATTTATTTCTTTATGAATAGCTTTCGTACCAAAAGTTTTTTTCTCCAGAATTAAGAAAAATAGAGCCAATCTCTTCTACTAATGAGTCAACAAGGTCTTGGTCAATCTGATCATTTTGGTTGAGGATTTTTTGTTCAAAAGCTCGAAGGTTATTTTCTTTAACATTATTTTGGAATTGTTCATTTTTTCAGAATCCCATTGTTTAATTCTCCGACGTTTAGGACCATCAAAGTTATGTGTATTTGAATCGTCAACATGTTGTGGATATCCAAGATCAAATGATAAGTACATGGGACAATGTACATCGGACATGAGCTTACTTAATTCTAGTATTTCAAAATCTTCCAGTTTTGAAGTAAATCGGGTGAACATAGACAGTAGTCCACTACACTGGCATTCTTACAAGTAAATTTTCCCAACCCTTTATCCTGACCAACTCTACCGTTTATAATAAACATACTGTTACCCTTGCAGAAATTTAACAACAGATTCCCATACCTATTTTTGGTTTGATCCATACTGTTTCTATTAACAGGTAAATCTAAATTTTCCAAAACATGTACGTAATTATCAACATAATGTACAATATTATCATCAATATGTACATTATCTTCTAACAAAATAAAATCATTATCAGAGGCAGTTCTACCATTAAAATCTCCTATCAAACATACATAATTTGTTTGAGACGATAAAGACAAATATTCTTGCTCGATTTCGGTAAATGCATCTTCGGATGAATATTTTGTGTTTTCTGGTGGTATGTATACTATACCAAATATGACTGGTTGGCAATTCCGAATAATACGGGGCTACATTTAAACCACAATATGAATTTACTATTATTTTCTAGGATTTCGATATATTTTTCTAAACTCTCTTTAAAAGCTAGAATAATGCCCCGTAATCGTCGTTGGGATATTTTCTTCCTATTTTTCATCTTAAAGATATAGCCTGGTAAATCTAAGACATTTATATCGTCGGTTTTGCTTTCAACAAAACATGCTATATCATATTCACTTATCATGCTGGAGAATTCTGGGTATTTTAATCTTGTTTTTATTCCGCAACAATTTAAGCAGATCAATTTAACAGATTTGTTATTCTGACTTTGACTAGAGCTTAAACTATTTACACTCACGAGTATTGTTTCATCAATGTGGTATGATAAGTAGTTTCTTATTTCGCATTCTGAAGTAGACCCATTATCAGAACTATCTTTAGGAAACGCCCCGTTGTCACTTTCATGGGTTAAATAATAAGTTTCTTGTAAGTTGTTTTGATAAAAATTTACCTGAGATTCGAAATAAGACCTTTCATTTTCAACGATTAAGAGGTATTTGTTTAAAAAAGTGTTATCAATAACCGTGTCGTCATTTACTGTCAACTAGAAAGAATGGTTGTCTTTCAAATAAATATCTGAATTAGCCTCTATCTCTTTGTAAGAACTATCTACAGGTGAAATAACATCATTACAATCAACAATGCATTTATGAACAATAAAGTCAATTTGTCCCCCTTGGCACCCCTAACTGTTAGGTCTATCGTTATTGCCTGGGGTTGAGGAATCTGAATGTCGCTGTCGTTTGAACGGTCGGTCGGTTTCCTTTGGTGTTTTAAGGATAGCATCTCTGTAGCCATAAGGTGTATTAGGCGGGCCATTAGACGGCTTGGTCTCATCTGCATTGACAGTTACATATAGTGAACCGTTTATATATAGTTTGTCTCGCACCATCACCACATTCTTGCATTCCCTTTTAGCCTGCCTTTGTACCGGATACAATTTTCTACGCTTGTCCTCTATGACTTTTGGAAATTGTCGGTGAACGCCAAACGGTGTATCTCGTAGCCACGTTGCATTTTCGAGCACTAGTTGTAAGTCATTGTGATATAAGAACCTGGCAACGATTGGTCGGGGTTTATTGTTCACTCTTTTTCCAAAACGGTGAACATTTCCGAAAGCAATATAGTGTTCAATACCTAATTCATTTCTGATGAAAGCACCTACTTTTTCTTCAAAGTTTTCGTATGCCTGTTCCTCTAAGTTCGTAAAAATCAAGTTGTTTTTCATGGAGCGGCACTGAAGGTCGATTACTGCATCTTCTAGTTTAGCAAGCTGGTCATCGTTTGAACGACCTTTTCTGTTGACACCAGTGGAATTCATTTCTGCAATTTGTTTTTCTAAAGTGACAATGCGATGGTGTAATACTGCTATATTGTCAGGCTGTGGTTTTTGTTTCGGGGACCCGGGTGTCTGAGTTATCGGGTTTTCGAGATTTAAACACTTTTCTAACTTATTCATCCTAATGTCATGATGGATGATGTTTCTGGTGTTGGTCTTTATTTGCACGGTTATTTCGTCGAACATATCGCTTACTGCTTGGCAGCTTTTCTCACAATCTGTCATTTTTTTACTGCAGATTGATTTTCTAAAGTTCTGACTCGCGCAGATACACCCAATACGTCTTGTCTGAGATCATCGAGACGCTTTCCAATATTTGTTTCCATTCGTTTAACGCTCAAGTCAATACTGGTTGCTATTTCCAGAAAAAGACTGAGGATTACATTTGGGCTTTGATGGTCAGGTTGAGAAGCGTCGACAATTTTTCTTTTTTCTTCAATGAGTTTAGATGTATCGATCAATGAAGCCATTTCTGATATTTGATTGGCTAACCGAAGGGTGAATATTTCAGATTTACTACGTTTTACTACAGGGTCCAAAGTCCAATCTTGACTAAATGATCGTGAACTCACTTCTATACTTGTATATTTAAATCATACCCGGGGCTATAGGCCTGGTCTCAATGAAAAGTTATGAAAAGTTAATCAGAGTATAATAATAAGAATATGATATATGGGTTCAAGAACTCCCAAAGTCAAAACATTTCCAAAAATTATAGCATCGAAATTATAATGTATAAATATTCACTGTTGCGAAGTTTAGTTCCAAAATATATGATATAACTATCCGAAATCCATGTTTTTTAGAGGAGCGAAATAAACATTCAATTTCGTTTAATCGCGTGATCTTCTTTCTCTTAAAGACAAATCCCTCTATTCACCTCTGACGTGAGGATTTCTTTAAAATCGACCCTAGGGTATTTAAAGTAATACTAATCAAAATGACGTTTCTATACTCGTTTAAAAATCATTGAAAACAACGTGCCATTTTCAAAGGATCATTATTTTTTCAAATCACGACAGATATTTTACATTTTGATACAAGAATTTCTAGAATTTCTCTAATTTCAAGATTTTGTTTTTGATTTAATAATTTTCTTTGCGATAATTGGGAAAATGGTACAAAATTTAATTTACCGCCAATAAAATAGTCGTATCCTTTTTAGTACAAACTGATATATAGAAAAGATGTTAAGAATTTACTTAAAGTTGCAGGGAAGAAGATAATAGCGCTCTCTTCAACGATCATCTTTAAAAAAAATATAGGCCACCGGCCTTTTAAGAAAAAAATTTTTTTTTGTCATATTTCAATAACTTTTATGATAATTATAGTCATTTTGTCTTGAAAAAAAACGTTGAATGACGTTACGTCATAATTCGGGTTGCCATCAGACGTTGTCATTCATAAATTTACGGACCTTTAAAATTTATTGAGTAAAACATGTAAAATTCAATTAAGATCTCAAATAAACATAAAAATGACCGTAATATATTCAAAATTCTAAATGGAGATATAGTATGTTAGGTTTGATATTGATACAGATCCTAGATACATGTATCCGCCCGTCCTAAAAGAATTACATGTGTCGTGTTTTTCAAAAGGGCTAATTTACCACTTTTATTTCTTTCTTTTTTAAGTAATAAAAGATTATTGATACTAATTAAAACCAAAAAATTGTAAGAGAGTGATGAGGAGTATAAAGTACGTGTTTGACATTAAAAAGGTAAATTATCAAAATAACGGTAACGATAAAAATCTTAACATTTAGCTTAAAATTACCGAGAAAAAACTGTAAGTCAATATGATTTTAAGGGTTGCATAAGAATAATGATAATAATACATGTAGTTATAATAATAAAGTAAATGGAGGTCGGCAGTTAAAATCACCGATTATATTTTATGACCTGCGATATACTGTACATGATATATAAAAATCATCTCTATGGATGTAGTTCAGACCGGATAATTTTTGTTAATCTTTATTTTACTTTGAATGTTAAACTAAGTCACACATGAATAAAACGGCCCATTTCTCTCTTAAAATCGTTTACCGTTAAGGACAATGACGGCATATTTCCGTCGCGCTGCTATATGCGCAAAAACAATAGCGGGATTTGTATTTAAATATGGTGGCAAACTTTTCAAAACTATCCCTAAAATATATCTGTCAAAATGTTTTAGAAATATTTACAAACAACACAGTATCCATCAATAAATACCTTCCATTGATTCGAGTCGTCTTTCTCTTTCCGTTCATCAAATTTTATGAAACGTTAGAAGTTGCCGGAAATTCCCACGTCATAAGCCAATGACGGCATAATACCGTCGATCTGCTGTATCGGAAAAAACAATAGAGGGATTTGTCTTTAAAGTATAAACCAACGAACGTTTGTTCTAGTTGTGCCAACGATAAATTTGGTAATAAACTCCTTGATTCTGGAATATGTTCATTTTCTTTTGCCCAGTAATAACTAAAAGTCTTTAAGTTTTATTATTATGATAATAATCATTTGAATTCATTATTCTTTTAATTAGTATTTTAACTTTTTTGTTTCTTTACTTTTTTTTGTAGTATTTTTTATCTAAAATATGACAATCAATTTTAAAATATTTACAGCTATATAGTTACAGTAATAACAGATAATACAGCCCTAAGATCATCCTTAGAAACTCATCTTTGGATAGCTTTGCTTACATGCTCAGACATGTCGTGGGACAAAAGCTTAAACCGACTTAAGGCAAATCAGTATACATGATTAAGAAAAAAATATCAAATCAGAGAAAATTTAAACTGATATCATATCTCAATTTCATAATTTTACTTCGAAATTTTATTTACCTAAAGTCAAGATGGTTAGTTATATATAAAAAATATATCAGGATCATTGTTTAAGAAAGACAATTTTCGAATTAGTGATTCTTTTTAATTTTATTCTTTTTTTCTTAAAGTTTTAAGAGTTAAAACATACAAAAAAGACAATATTCGAAGGATATTGTCCACATAATCGATCAATTTCCGGATATATTTGATCAGTCCCTTTCCTATGTGTACTTTGCGATGTACGAAGAAAAATTGATATAGAATTAATAAATAAAATCTTATTACATTTTTCTACACTAAGCTATAAAATGCACTATAAGTATTTAAAATTAAGGCCCTTAGTGCAGATTTATGATGTGCATATTGTCCTTAGTGCAGATTTATGGTATGCATATTGTCCTTAGTGCAGATTTATGGTATGCATATTGTCCTTAGTGCAGATTTATGGTGTACGTATGGTCCTTAGTGCAGATTTATAATGTTCATATGGTCCTTAGTGTTTATTTATGGTCCTTGGTGCACTAAGGAGCTCCTTTGCGGTGTTTTTATGGATCGTTATCAATGTGCTATAAATCTGTGTCCTTATACAGAAAACTCCTCATGAAATAAGACAAAGAAACTAAGAAAAAAAAAAGATAAAAATAGATATATAAAAACAAATAAATACTCAAATTAGTATCTATAAGGTGTGGAAATTTACGATGTATACTGTCATAGCAAAGGTAATAAGCCTTTCAGTGTATCGTGTATTACACGTGCATTGCGATCATTAATTTTGTTTTGTTTCATATCAGTAAACTTTAAAAAAGATTATGGACAGTTTTCTATAATGAACGGATGACTAATTTAAATTAAAATAACTAAGTGATTTAAGACCGCAAAACTCGAGTAAAGGTAATTCTTCACCAAACGTCAAATAAAAAATATCAGATGGAGCGACAAACGCGTTTTCATATATACAAAGATGTCAAAAAACCTATCCGATGTCTTTTTGTTTGATTTCTGAATTCAAATATCATGGTTCTTAAATTTATGCATAGAATTTTCGGTGATACATGTAATTACATGTATAAGATTTGTGTATTCCTTATTATAACTGTATCACAAAATACCGAAATAAATTGATGCACTGTATGGCCATTTCGTTGACTGACATCTCATCTGTAGTGCTCGAGATCAAAATGTTGGAAAAACCATTTAAAGATGTAATGATGAATTAATAAGTACAACCATCAAAAACCATAACAACCAAAACAAGCAGAAATCCAATCTCAGCTAAGGTTACCTCTGTATTAAAAGGAAGAACCTTAGAAATTTCTAGAAATATTTGTCAAAGTTTGAACGGAAAATTTAAAGACATTTAAGTAATTGGTTCGTGCTAGGACAAAAGTTGTGGCTACTGGGTTGATAATGCCCTATAATACATGTTAAACACCAGTTTAAATATTTTCTATGCAATATAAATAAATTATGTCTAAAGCACGATCAGCTTCCGGTAATGATATTAATGAGGAATTGGTATCCAAGATGTCAGCTGCTATAAGGGGGGATGAAATGTTATGTTACAAAATAATGACACTTGTAAGTAGTTTTCGTTATAAAAATTTCCGAAATTGTTTTATATTGATAGAAGATTTGACAATTGGTACAATTTAGCATGATAGTAATGAGAAAATTGAGTTGGAAGAAATTCACCCAATGTAAATAACGGTAAATGTTAATTGTGCAAACTGCACAAAACCTTTCGCGAATTCGTTGTACTTCGGAGAAAGATAGAATTTTGTGAAATAATTTTCCTTTTTGTAAAACAGTATTTTTTTAGCGTAACATCTCCATAATACTATTGAAATTGATGTTTAATTTGTAAAAATGTCAACATCATACGAAATGAAAGTAAGTTGGTCTTCGTGTGTAACAGTTTGTGATCAATAATTATTACTTCCCTTGTTTTCTTTTAAATTGGGAGTATTAGCTCTCTTTTTTCATTATTTGATCTATGTTTTCTTTTGACAGTGTACTAAAATCAGAAATATCATCATTAGCAAATAGTGGAGTTATGCCTGTGTTAAGAATATATTCTGTTCGATAAAAATGCACATTTACATCATACTGAATACCACAAAAGTTATGTTTACTGTTTTGTATATAAATATAAATGTCAATAGAAATAGAGAAACACACCTTGCACGAAATAATTTACTTAATTATTATCATGCACAGGTGTTATGAATATTCTAGAGGGATTAGGGAGTGCAGGGAATTACTTCTTCTCCCGATGATAGTAAACATATGTAGCATTTTGCATTTAAGAATAAACACAATATATAAGAGATGTTAATTAGATAAATCTTGATATTGGGTGAATTCAATATCTATGTAAATCATTCTTATTACCAAGTTATACTATTTCCCCAATGAAAGAAATATCTTTGTTAGTTGTATACTTCGCAATATATACATTTTTTAACTCCCCATGCCCCAACCAAACATATACAGAAGAACTGAGAAAACAATAATACCTCCTCCCTGGTTTGCAGTGGTACACAAATTTTTATAACAGTGTCACTTGCAGAAATATTTAATTCATAGATAAAATATTTAAAAAAAACTTTAATGTTCATAATAAAATTGAATTTTCGTCGATTTACTTTTAATATAATTCATTGAAAAGTGAAAGTCGGCTAAATCTATCTTTAGAAAGGTCAGCTCGATCGCAACCAACGTGCAAAAATACTCGATGCCCAATGAAAAAAGTTCTAGAATGTACGTTATTATCGCGAGAATTTCTACCCGCAGCCATTTTCTAGCGTAATATATTGGCGTATCCTCACCTTCCCTTTGATTCCCCTGAAACGATTAATAAATATATTACAACTTCAAAGCCGACGCTAACAGTAATAAAGGATGATAACCTCTGTTGATTGACGATAAAAAAAAAATATTTAAAATAAATTATGATCCTGACGTTCTTACCAGATCCAACCAAAGATTTTCAGAATTTTTTATCTGTAGTGAAATGATCCGCACGGTTTTGAAAAAGGCCTGACTGAATCAACAACAGATTTTAAGAGATTATTAAATATGATCTGAACCAATGTTGATCGGCTACAAGCGATCTGATCGTAAATGTGGTTTGCAAATCTTATTTTGGTTTGCAATTTTTAACTCGCAAAAAGACAAACAAGACGAATCAAGCTTGAAATGGTCGGTCAATATCAAAATCGTTTAACTATTGTTACCTAGGCCCATTATATTTGGTCTGTTGATAGATCGTAGTGGATACATGCCAGCTTAACACCTTTCAGATGAACTTGACCTGAATTTCATGCTTGAGTGAGTTTACATACATTTTCATAATTTGGCCTATTTCTCAACAACAGTGCTACATTTGTAACTAGACCTACAGTATTTGGTTGATAGAAGTTCTTGGTATAAACCACTTTAACATCTGACACCTTACCTTTGACCTGTATTTCATGTTTGACTGACTTGTTTCACGTTTTGGGATAATATTTATTTCTCAGCAACTGCATTACATAGACCAACGATATTAGGTCTATAAATAGTTTTTGGTGGGTACATGGCTGTCTGAGACCTGGAATTGAATTTCAGACTTGAGTCACATTTTCATGATTAAGTCCATTTCTCTGTAGCTGTAATACCTATATCCAAACTATCCTCAATTTTAGACTTGAGTGATTCTTGTCCCATTTTTACAAATAATTCCATTTCTCAACAAATGTTATAAATGTATTAAATAGACCCACAATTTTGGGTCTATAGATAGTTTTTTTGGTGGGTAAATACGATTTTGAGACATGTCAGACACAGTTTTAGGCTTGAATGATATGCATGAAAGTTTCAAGAAAAATTAACGCCTGACCATTATTATTTTTTAACGCATTTTCATTTGACTTGCAATGTCGAGTATCAGATAATCATTATTTTGTGTCCATATACATACTCAGGCGAGACATTTAGTGTGTCCACTGTTGTAAATATCTGTTTCATCTGAAAATGTTAGTGTTGTTTATTTAATATTTAACACTTGCCTGATTACCCCCCTTGCACGGAAACATTTTGTTGTTCAAAGAAAAAAAGTCTTTTTGAAGGAATTGTATAATTTAAAATCTTATTATTTAAAGTTATCTGAAAGGAAGAACCCAACTGAACAAGAATTATCAGACTACAATAACTTGATGACCTGGTTCTATGAAGAGGCAGATATAGTTTTACAGATAATAGACCATCCTGTTACAGAAAGACAACAGGAATATATGGTATGTAACATTAGTGGTGATGAAATCACAGGCTGCAGGAATTTTTTGTGCTAAATTACAGAAAAGTCAACCTTACTTGATACATACAAATGGGACATAAATATTACATTCAAAGCTTTATGCAATTCTTTGCTTTTCAGATTAGGCAAATATTTAAATTTAGGATTTCTGTGAAAAGGAGCTACTATCTCCAAGAACGTCAGTCTACAAACATTTATACATAGTCAATAAAAGAGTAAAACACAGAATTGTTCTCTTTAATCATTTACTGCTGTCACAAAAGCTTCTTAACCAGGGTTTTATCATAGATAGGTTGATGTCATCACTAAGGAACTTTTAAGGTCGTCATCACGAATTGATAGACCGTTAAAGCGTTCCGGTAAAATTTCGATATTTCGCAAAAACGTATATAATATGATGTCAAATGAATGGATAGATGATGAATATATATGAATGAGTACGGACAAAATTTTGATTATGATTTCCTTTAATGACGAAAACAACGAACAAACTAGTGTTTTAGGAGACAAAGACACCGACGCTGTAATGGCCGCCTCCTATGCATCAGTGGCGAATCAAAATATATGGTCCAAATTTACATCGGATACGAAAGATTCAAGTCAAATGCACTATATTCAGAATGAATATGAACAAAATAAACAAATGAACACTGTAAAACCCATTTTCATAAAAGAGTCTGATGTGTTTTGTTTTACAAATCCACAAAAACAATTCTTGTTGACTCACGTAGAACTATACAAGTCAATTGGTAAAACTATCAAACCCCAGTGTATTAAAGGGATACGAAGACTGAGCAAAATGTGGAGAATATATCTTGATAACTTAGATGATAGACAGAAACTTCTCACACAAGGTGTAATACTTAGAGACAAAAGAATTACCCCACTAGCCTATAACCCTAGAAATTAAGACTTTGATATCATAACTAGAGTCTGAGTACAAAATATACCACTGTCTGCAGACGACGGTATAATTGAAAGAGCCATAACACTTGAGGACAAGAAGGTTATCAGTGTCAGCAGAGAAAAACTAAGAGTAAGCTCATTAACTGTGAGACTGGGGACAGAATTGTGATTTGCGTTAAATTTGATAAGCCCTTGCTCAGGAAGATGAAAATAGGAAAATATTTAGCCAGGGTAGTGCATTTTGGTCAGCCAAAACCTACAGACATTTTCCTTTGTTCAAAATGTCTTCAGCATGGCCACACAATGAGAAACTGTCAAACTGATTGGGCATGCAGAAATTGTAAGGAATCTGGTCATCAGGAATCGGACTGCCCAGACTTCTACAATAAGGAACCAATATCTGATACACAGGAAACAACATTAAATGATACCCAAGATACATTCTAAAATCCAGAGTAGTCCATCAGAGAGTGTTCTTATACCAAAACCATATCGTGTGAAATGGTCCAAACTGGCAGAAGAGCAGTTTATTTCTAGTTTAGAACATGTGAGAACAGATGAAATTGCTACTAAAGTTTATGATTGTAATGAGAAAATTCATAAGCAAACTGTTAAGAATAGCCCCATTTTAGATGCATCATTAGAAGTAAATGAAATAGTTAATTCTTTTTTCTGAATTAATTAAAACTGCAGCCTTTGGCAATTGTACCACAGTAAAAACCAGAGGTCATTTAAATAAGAAGAAGAAGAAGCCCAATAAAATCTGGCATGATAGTGAATGTAATATCAAATTGAGACATGTCAAAAGTCTTTGTAGAAATATTACTAAGTCCCCATGGAATATACAATTGCGCCAAAAAGTACATTTTGAGAAAAAGCAATACAATCGTTTAATAAGGAAAAAATATAGGGCTTACAAGTCCAAAGGTTTTAATTCTATGATTGAAGTGTCAGAAAAAAAATCCAAATGATTTTTGGAAATTAGTTAACTCCCGTAATGAGAAGAAAGATGACCCAAGCAACAATATATCTTCAAATGATTGGTCTATATATTTTAAAGATTTAATGAATAAAAATTATTCAACTAGCTACTCTGTCAGTGAAGTAAAGGAGTGTTTGCATCATAATAATGAGGTATTGATAGTGATATCTCAGCTTAGGAGTTATTAAAAGCAGTTAAGTTTTTAAAGAATAACAAATCACCAGGTTCTGATTGTATTAGCAATGAGATGATCAAGGCATCTTCATTTGTGCTGCTAAATATGTATGTTGATATCTTTAATTTGATTCTTAAAACAGGTATATATCCATCATTATGGAGGGAAAATTTTATAAAACCTATATTTAAAGGTGGTGATATGAATGACCCCTCTTGTTACAGGGGCATTGCTTTGTCAAGTTGAATGAGTAAATTATTTACTAGAATTTTATTTAATAGACTTGAAGCTTTTCTTGAAAATAATGATATCATTTGCCCTGAGCAAAAAGGTTTTAGAAAAGGCATGAGAACAAGTGATCACATTTTTATACTTAAATCACTTATAGACAAATATTTAAAGAAAAAGAAATGCATTTATGCTTGTTTTATTGATTTAAAAAAGGCATTTGATACAGTCAATCGAAATGCTTTATTATATAAAATTTTTCAATTAAATATTCGAGGTAGTTTTTTCAATATACTAGAAAGTATGTACGAAGAGGTCTCATTTTGTGATACTCTGCCATATGGTCTAACAAACAAGTTTGACACAAACATTGGTGTCAAGCAAGGATGCATTCTTAAACCTACATTATTTTCCTTATATATAAATGATGTAGCCAGTCATTTTAATGCTGACTGTGCACCTCCTCATTGAATGACAATCCTATACCTTGTCTGCTTTATGCTAATGATATGGTTTTACTGTCTGAGTCGTCAAACTGTTAACAAAAATCTCTTGATATTTTAAAATCATATTGTAATAAATGGAATTTGGAGGTGAATATTGACAAAACTAAAATAATCATATTTAATAAATCTGGGAGGATCCTAAAAGGTTTTTCCTTCTTTTTCCAATCTTTAAGTATTGTTAATGAGTACAAATACCTTGGTTTAATTTTGAAACCTTCTGGTTCCTTTACAGAAGCTATTAATCATTTGTCTCTGATAAGGGTAATATTTTATTGCATTTGAAATTATTCGACTCTTGTGTGAAACCTATTTTGTTATATTGTAGTGAAGTATGGGCTGTTAATGCACTCAAAAATAGTGCTGAATATTGGCTTCATATTTTGAAGGCCAATGAAAGCAATTTGATTTCAAAATATTGACAAAAAGGTCCTATCGAATTACATTAGAATCCGAATTAGTAACTCAAATTTGAATATTGAGAAAGGTCGATATTTAAATCTGCCTGTAGAACAAAGGATCTGTCAACTATGTGAGGAAGGTATTGAAGACGAAGTTCATTTCATTATGAAATGTAATAAATTAAATATTGAACGAGATAAATTATTTAAGAAAATTATTGAAATATTACCTTCTTTTGCAAACATGTCTAAAGAAGATCAGTTTAATTTTATATTCACAAGTCATGATTTAGATGTATGCAAAGTTGTTATTTCTGGTGTAAGTATATGTATAATTCTAACCAGAAAATGAAACAGAATGTTTGAATGTCATTATATGTCTAATATTCGAAGAAAGATAACTCTATCTGGTTTGTCGTCCTCAGCTGGGATATCACTGCAGAGTACAACAAATTTAATTCATTAACAAAAATACTTACCTGTAGTACAGTACATGCAGACGAACAATCTCTTTTAAAGAATTCACTGCCTTCTAATCAAAATCGTGGTCATGTCAACAATTTATGTCTCAATATTAATGAAAGTCTTTTAAAGCAGACACAACAATTACACTCAGTCGAGAGAATCCTAAGTTTCGTGAATCATGTCAAGGTCATATTTTACTAAGTCTGATGGTCAAAGTGGGTCAAATAGCCTACGGTGTTATTGTGGATGTAGTAGAAATGTTTAAGGACGTTTGTTTTTACGTCTTTATTTGTACAAATTATGTAAATAGATTTTTGATTGTTGTATATTGTACTATTGTAATTTACTTATTATTCTCATGCTATCTAATATACACATATGCACAATTAATGTGCAAGGTTTAAGAGATAAGCAAAAAAGACAAAGATTTTATGAATGGTTTAATAATCAAAAATGTGACATAACTTTTATTCAAGAAAGCCACTTTGATAAGCAAATAGAAAATGAATTAAAACAAGAAACAAAAAATAAATGTTTTTTTCAGTAATTATACATCAGCAAGTAGGGGGTCTGTACAGTGATAAATAGTAAACTGGAATGTGATATAATTGATGAATATAAAGATAACGAGGGTGGAATAATTTTACTAAATATTGAAATACATAGCGGTATATATTCTTTTGTAAATTTTTATGCGCCACATAATGAAACAGATAGAAAGAAATTTTTCAAAATTTTGAATGACTTTGTAAATAAACACGCAATAGGTACATTAATTATAGGAGGAGATATCAATGATACATTAGAGGAAAAAGATAGAAAGAATGTAACAGGTAAGCAAAAATTAAACAAACCGGTTATTTCTTTAAAATCTTTCCTTAAATCAAATAATCTTGTCGAAATAAAAATATGTTACAATTTTACATGGAGAAGATTAAATCCCCCGCAAGCTAGTAGAATAGACGTGTTTCTTGTAAATAAAAATTTAGTACCAAATGTAAAATCTTGTGACATAAGACCTGTTTTAATCAAATCAACAGATCATCAAGGTGTTTCATTAAAATTGGAAAATGCAAAAGCAAGTAAAAAGGATCCGGCTTACTGGAAACTTAATAATTCAACTCTAGAAGATGAATAGTATCGTAATATAATAATAGAGTTAATAAACAAATATAAATTATTTATAGAAAAAAATTCAAAAGACTCGTCTTTATGGTTGGAGAAGCTTAAACTGGACATATCTTTAGCATATTGTAAAAATAAATCAAAACAAAGGAAAAAAGAAATAATTAATCTAGAAAATGAATTGAAACATGTTTTAGTTGAGTATGATGAGGCAAATGATATTACACTTTTAACAAAAATAACACAGAATAAAAAATAGAAAATCATTATATATTTAAAACAAAAGGGCTCAAATAGATTCGCGTCAGGAATGGGTAGAGAAGGGAGAAAAAATAGTGCATACTTTTTTTGGATTGGAAAAAAGTAATCAAACAAAGAAAACTATAATAAAATCGAAGGACCAAAGGGGGGGAGGATTGTAACGGACGAAAATAAAATATTAGAAGTAGAGAGAACTTTTTATCAAATTTATATTCAATAAACGAAAACAATATTAATTATCCAAGCGAATACATAAAAACAACGGAATTAAGATACAAGTTATCAGAAAGTGAAAGTAAATTATGTGATCGATATATCACGTTAGATGAACTTACAAAAGCAGTTAATAATTTAAAAGTCAATAAAAGCCCGGGATTGGATGTTTAAGTACAAATTTTTATAAAACTTTTTGGACATTTTTAGGCCCATTACTAGTGAAAGTATTTAACAGTATAGTTACGATAAAAAATGTCTTCCCTTTACACAACGACAAAGTGTTCTTAGTCTAATATATAAAAAAAATTATCCATTAGATTTAGCAAACTATAGACCGATTTCTTTAATCAATACCGATTATAAACTTCTTTCTTATTCGGTTGCGACGAGAATTAAAAAATGTAATACATAAAATAGTAAATTCTGACCAAACAGGATACATGAAAAATAGATATGTCGGTTTCAATCTACGACAAATACAAGTTGTTATAGACTATGCAGATAAATTTAATGTTGAAGGAGCAATTTTGTGTTTAGATTTCACTAAAGCATTTGATAGTTTAAACTGGAAATTTATGTATGAAACTTTAGAACAGTTTGGCTTCAACAACAACTTTATTGATTGGATCAGAACTTTGTATACTGATATTTCTACTTCAATCTCCAACCATGGTTAGATTTCGGCTCCAGTTAAACCTGAACCCGGAATAAAACAAGGATTTCCTTGCTCATCGCTAATTTTTGTTATGTGTGTAGAAATTATGGCAAGTAGACTTAGAAATACAAAAGACATAAAGGGTATTGAAATAAAATTAAACGGGAAAACAAATAGCATAAAAATATCTCAACTAGCTGACGATACAACATTATTTTTAAAATCTAAGACTGAAATTAACATAGCTTTAAATATCATTGAAACTTTCGGTACATATTCAGGTTAAAATTAAACAGACCACAAACTGAAGGAATTTGGATAGGAAAACTAAAACACTGTAAGGATAAGATAGGAGATATAAAATTTTCAGACAAGCCCATTAAAGTTTTGGGTATATTTTTTGACACCAATAGAATAGAATGCGACAAATTGAATTGGGAAGCCACAATACAAAAAGCAAGAAATCTTTTAAAATCTTGGGAAAAAAGAAATTTAAGTATGATAGGTAAGATTTTAATTGTTAAAACATTAATCGTTCCGCAGTTTACTTATTTAGCGAGTGTATCTATCATAAATAAAACCAAAATAAAAGAAATTGAAACTGAAATCTTTAAATTTATATGGGGAGGTAATAGAGAAAAAGTGAAAAGACACACAATTATTCAAGATTATAAAGATGGGGGGTTAAATATGATAGATGTTGACAGCTATTTCAAAACATTAAGGGTCAAGTGGGTCAAAAGACTAATAGAATCAACTACCGAAAATTGGTCAGCAATACCAACATTTTATTTTAATAAACTAGGGGAAGGGTACTTAAAATAAATACCAGAATTTTATCAAGAAATTATAAAAAGCTGGTTTGCAACGATAGATACATATCAAACAAAAACACATTTTAGGGATATAAGAAAAGAAATTATTTGGGGAAATAAAAATATTAAATTCAAAGACAAACCTTTATTTATATCAAGTTTGATAGTAACATAATTTATGTTAATGACATCATTAATGAAAACGGGGAAATTTCACAAAATGTAATACTTTATAAACTCAAAATAAAACGAAATTGGATCTCGGAACTTAGTATTATAAGAAAAGCGATTCCGAAAAGTTGGATGAAATGTCTGCAGTCAGAAGAATTTAAAAATACTAAATTGAATATAGAATTAAATAAACATAAAGTCAAGATACAAAACAAACTAAACGAAATAACTGAGATAGACAATACAGACGTCTACAAAAAACACAAAAAAATTAAATTTGGCGTACAAAATTAAACATTGACAGTGTCAATTGGGGGAATACCTTTGATTTCATTTTTAACAAAATTCAATCGAATAAACTAAAAATATTTAAATGGAAATTATTATCTTATATTCTTGCAAACCAAGAAAACCTATATAAATGGAAAATCAGTGTAAATTCTTTTTGTAAACTTTGTCACAAAGTAGACAATTATCAACACTTCTTTTTAGATTGCACTTTCTTAACCGAATTTTGGACTAGTGTTATGGATAAATTAAAACTTATTCATTTTTGGCAAAACATAACACTAAAAGATTTAGTGATAGGGTATAAAATTAGTGATCATACATATTGGGATTTTAATATGATTCTAATAATTATAGCTTTCTCAATTTATAAATCCTTTTATATTTCGGAACAGCGAAGTAAAACAGTAAATGTCTACAATGTCTTTAAAAAGGAATTTAAAGATTGCATATACTTTTACGATATCATTCTTGGTAAAAAAAAGTCTGATTCTTAAATTCAGAAATTTAATTTAGTAAAAAGGTTATCACAAATTTGAAGTTTTATCTATATATTACAAACATTCTCACATAATATATAATCTATAAACTTTAAATGTTGCCAAATTTGCAATTATATAAATGTAAAAATGTACTGTAAAACTAACAATTTATTACATTTATTGTTATCTGTATGAAACCCTGATCATACAGATATTAACACAGCAGGGTACTTTGTTGGTAAAAGCTGTAACCAGCAAAGTCATTGTTAACAGCTTTAGTGCAATAAATTTGTTTTGAATTGTTAAAAAAGGGCGTTCCAATATCTAAGATGATGATGGACCTGTTCCACTGTCGTAACATTTCATTTGCCTCCACAGATTTGTGACTTCCACCGGATTGACTTTGCTGAACTTCCCGACGGAGGCAGTATACCGAGCAGGAACTGCTTACTAATTTCGGAGCACCTGGGTTCACTCCTGGCTTTTATAGGAGTTTGTGTTGTTAATTGTTTATTAGTTTTTTAGTGTCTATTTGTTGTGCTTGTAGTTGTTCATTTTTTTGGGTTTGTCTGTCCAATGGATTACGTTTTTTTCCCTGCGGTATATTTGTCCTCTTCATTTGTTACTGTATTAAATAGAATAATATTTTTTGGAAATTATATGCCTAAAATGAACAGTCCATTGTAAAAAATATTAATATTTCACTCATTAATTTATAAATGAATTAATTTCTTATGTGATGTTTAAAGTGTCAAAATAAATGGATTGTTTTTTGTGTTTATGAAAACAAACATCTGTTTTGTCAGTTTAGTCAGCTGCTTTATAATTGTATCTTATCATATTTCTACAGGACTACCTTGCATTCAAAACTGAATTTGACAGAATGCAGAAAAATTTCCAAAGATTAGAGGATAAAGTACTGAATAAAAAAGCTGTTAAAATCACTCCCAAAATGTGGAAAGAATTAGATTCAAAGTGGAGCGACATTACACGACGAACTCGAATGTGGTTATGGAAACTTGATGCTAGTCTTCCTGGTCGCCTCGGTAAATTTGCAGATTGGTTTAACCAAGCTGAGGAAATTTTAGAAATAGAACCAGAACAGAAAGAAGAGTTGATGGAAATGGCAGAACAACTTGTAAAACTTATCAATGAACACAAGGTATAATATAAGTCAAATATAACAACTCTTCGACACCTGAAAAATACGTTTGTGAATAATTAAACTTATATCAAAGTGAAATTTCAAATCTTATTGAAGAACATGTACGTCTTATTTTTGGACACCCTGGTCTTTAAATCTACTCCTCATTGTTTTGAGTTGCAGTTTTCGGAATTTAGAATTATTAACCTTGAGCATTGTTAAAATGTGCATGTACTGTGCATCAAAATTAGAACCATAGAATGTTTATAACTTTATTTTATACAGGACTTCTTCAAAGAGTTAGATCAAAACAAACAATTTTTCCTCCAAGTTAAGCGAGCGGGAAAATATGAAGGGGAATTTATTCCTCCCCCTCAAATGGACAACTTGGCTAGCCGATTACAAGTCATCTGTCAGGATGCACCAAAGAGGGAGAAAGTACTTGAATATGATGAATATAGATACAGACTTGCAGGCTTTAGTACAACCACAGAAGAAAAGCTGAAATTATGGAGTGCCAAGTTAAGAAGAATAGAGGAGGTGGAGGAAATGATGATGGATTATCAGGTATTGTGAATCCATTATGCCCCAATTTACACGAATTTGGTGGCAGCATTTTCAATCAGTGATTTCAAGAACTACATAAACATTGAAAACGAAAATTTGAACACCTTTACGTTCACTTTTGAAAATTTTCACCAGTTGATGAAAAGTGATTTCAGCGAAAATAACACGTTCGAAGTACAGATAAAATTGGTTATATCATACTATTTTTGTCTCCAAGTTTTAAATTCTTATAGTTACTGTAATGTTTTTTTTTGCCAAGACAAAACTTCTCACTCAGAACTTCCTGTTTCCTAAAAGATTTTTGATGGTCCAATCAACACTATGATGACAAAAATCAGCTTACTATGATTAACTAAAAATCTATTGATGTTAGTTTTACAGTGTTTCATTTACGACAAAACAAACTTTATACAAGCTAAATGTAACAATGTGTATAGAAAAACTTCAAAAAATAGATTCGTAGCCACTGTCGTATATTTCTTGCTATGAATCAGTGTAATAAGTAATACTGTATATATTCATCAATTAGATTTTGCAGGAATATGGTAAGACATGCATAATTTCCAAGCAATTTTGTAATTTCAGGACTTTGTTCAGAAAAATAATTTATTTGCAAATTATGAAAAAACCTTGGATGAAACAAAGAAGAGGGGTGATGAATTCAGGAAACTAATACGTAAGTAGATATTTTTTTTAAATAAAAAAAACGGAAATTAATTTCTCAATTTATATCTGTCCATCTTTAAGTATAAAAAAAAATAGAATGTTTAATTTCTTATATTCATTTTAATGAATAGATTTGTGATTTTGAATTTAAAACCATAAAATTAATAATACCCAGCTGTGGTAATGTTTGTTGAGGTTGAAATTGACATTGGTCTTGTATTTTGTAAGTATAAAAATAATCCAAGTAATGCAGAATTCAGAATAATAGTTGCTAATGAATTTTTTATGGATTCATGAATTGAATGGAATAGTATGTTTATTTTACAGCTAAAGAAGAAGGAGAACAGATCAGTCTATTTGCAGATGAAGAAACACAGAAATGGAAGAAAATATCTGCCGAAGTTAAAAGTTTAAAACATTTGTTGGAGGACGGCTTAGAAAACTGGAAAAGATACAATGCTTGTTACGATTTGTTGATTGCTTGGATTACCGAAAGTGAAAAGGGGATGCATGGTGGAGCTAAAGAACAAATAGAAGATTATTTTGCAGATATACCGCAGTATGAGGAACGTGCCAAATTCCTTAACGAATCGGGCAACTTTTTAATAGAAAACTGTCAAGAACCCATTGCAGAAGAAATCCAACAAAATGTATCCATGCTAAATGATAGATTTAAGGAATTAGTAGAGGGATATAAACATTATACAAAAGTGGAAGTAATAGGAAAGGGGAGAGAGGAATATCAAGCCGGAGGTGATAGAATTTCTCAGTGGTTACAAAATGCAGAAATAGTGTTGGCACAAGAAGTTCCATGTAAGCAAGCAACACCCAAGGAACAATTACAGCATGAAGATGTAAGTCTACATACCTTTCTCTATTTAATGGGCTCTGTGTTTTTATAATTATTCTAAATAGGCTGATTTATAATTTTTAACAATAACTTTAATAACTTTTTCTTAACCCAACTGATAATTTTGTTGAAGTTTAATTTGAATATCTCAAACTTCAATGTTATTTTGATGATTTGCTTGACGATAACAGAATATTATTTTGAGTGTTTGGTAATCCTTCAAAAAAATTATATTTAAGGTGAACAAAATAATGCTTGTTTCATTTCAAAGTGGAATAACCTGAACTGTTGCAAAGCTAGTATATAATGTTATAATATGAGAAGCAATGATTGATTACATTTTTTGTTCCAAATCTTAAATTTTGCATTTATTATTGAGAAGTTATATTACTAACTGCTTGAAAGATAATGTCACTTCAGATAAAAGATCAATGTATCTACTACAATAATTGATTTTTACTTTATTTTATAATCTGGTATTCATTGTAAACACTTTCCTAATAATTACAACAAAACATCCATGGAAGTACTATGTACATGTTAAATATATGATGTATGTTATTGTACTGGTTGGAGAAGAGATAAAAGGGATTAAGGGGGGGGGGCAAAAGTTTGCCATTTTCAAGGACGCTTAAAACTTTTATTTTTCATTCAATTTTAATTGGGATTTTTTCTTTTAATTTATCTTGATGAGTGTTTCCAGGAGAATGTTTGGAAGGGGCTAAAATGGTCAAAAAGACAATGTGACTTGATAGGTAATTTATTTAATTTTTCATCCGATTTTAATTGGGATTTTTTTCTTTTAAGTAACCTTTGTGAATGCTTTCATTATTATGGTAACATTTGTTTCTTTTATTTTTGCTGACAAGAGATGAAAGTAAGCAATTTGGAGGAAAAATACAATTTTTATTTTTTATCTAATTTCAATAGAGATTTTTCTTTTTGATTCATCTTGATGAGTACTTTTATTAGCATGTCAACAAACTTTTACTATCTTTTACATTTCTTGGAATACAGGGGGTTAACGGTTCCAAAAAAATCATGTTGCCATCGTATCATGCTGCGCTAAACGAAGCCCTTTATTAAATGTGCTGTCCAATTTCTTCGAATATTATTTTGGTTTTCAACATTTTAAGCCTTGGAAACAACTTGTGCATCAATATAGGCTTCAAACATTTTATACATTATATTTTGTCATTCTAAAGGATTCTTTAAAACTTTTGAATTAATAGTTGTCAGTGGAGCATATAAAGCATATAAAAAAATTATATAAAAAAAAGCGGCACTACTCCTTATATCTTATAAATGCACTTCAATGGAATAGTAATCAGAAAAGAGTTTAGTAAAATGGAAATATTAGCAACTGACCTGGTAATACCAAAAGCTGAAGTATCCGCTCCATGGTAAAAATAAACTTTCACAGCGTTCTCATCCTTAAACTTTTGAAAATTCAGGAATATTGATCTCATGTCGTCTGTTTGTCTATTGGTACACCCGTCTTTTGATCTATCCGTACGTCTGCGCTCTTTTCTTGTGACCTAAACGTTTCTTTGATTTTTTATCTTTCTATATATTATTGTTTATATGATTGTCAAAAATTTAATATTTCGACTAACGTAATATTTTTGATTTAATGATACCTCTGTGAAAAACAAACTGAAATAAATTTACTAATATATATCTTAAATTGTTGAAATTAACTATAGCTTATAATCATTCAGGTAAGGCAATAAATGTTGGCCAAAAAATGTTGAGATTTCGTTAATTGTGACATGCTGGTTAAGTTAGATTCCGATTTTTCAAAGTGTTGGCTAAGAGTGAATTAAACTCATGCAGAGTGTTTGTGTTGATAAAATAATTTTTAACAAAACAAATTCTGACATATATGCAGTAATGGTCGGAATTAAACTTTTTTAAAGTTAACTAAATATGTGAAAAATACAATATGTTACGATTGTATCCTTTGTTTCAATTCACAATTCCAATGCGTAATTATATGAAATGTAAGTCCAAAGGATCTACGTTAATGAAAAAACTGTTCAACTTAAGATTGTTTGATTGTTTCACGCTTCTTCAGGACGTGAACTATTTCAATTTATCGAACAATTCAAATAGGAGTAGGGTGGGACACAAAGGGCAACCACTTTTGACTGCCACTGTAATAGGATGGTTGGGTAGGGTCAGATAATTTAGAATTCTGTAGCTGCCATCAGCCTGTTATTTTTCGAAAACTACAGAAGGGGTCATTAGCGTGCAGAGTGTGTGGCATTCTCCAACATCACCCACTGTGGTCCGCAATTCCATTTTTAGAGATGATTGTTTTCATCTAATGGGGCCATGTGGTTCTCATGGTTTATCTTGTAGCTCATGATTACACCATTTTCGAGAGAAAAAGACGAAATAAATCATGATTAATTCTATGAAACTCATCAGATTAGAATAAAATTCATATTTTCTTGACTATAGACGAAAAGTGCTGAAAATCCATAATTTGTTAATTTTGGGCAATCTGTATATGACGATTCTGTCTTACACATGTTGAATGTTTTGAGAATGACCAAGGTAGATTTCAGTACTAAAAAATATGCAAACAAAACATATAACACTAGACTTTCAATGTATGACTTCTTATCTTTTGAAATGTTTTGAGAATGACATTATTTCTGATTTCAGTGATAATTGATAAAACTGTTAATACTTGCCCTGATATAGCATGTATAGGGTCGTGAAACGATCTGGGGATGATGCCATCTGGTACGCATCGGACTATGTATACGTATTTATTTATATATCAAATACTTTCAAACTACAAAAGTCTAACCTCAGATATTGCATTTAGCTTGAAATTAAGTTATTAGCAGTGAGTTTGGTGACACGTGTTATGGGTTTGTTTGTTTGTAATTTTTTATTTCTTTTTATTTATATTTACTTAATTATTTACTTTTCACCATTAATATGCTTTGGAACTATACAATACAATATTTTGAATTTGTTTTTATCTTCAGACGAATATACGATCTATGGCGTCTACTATAACGTGTTGCAATCCCTGTCAGGAACAGGGTAAATTAATTGAATCAAGTTCCTGGTGTACGGAATGTGAGGAAGGTTTCTGTAATGACTGCACTGAGTTTCATAGATCTTTGAAAGCCACCAAGCGTCATCACGTAATAGATGTCAAACACAAAGCTACACATTCCGACATTGTACAAACTCGCAGCCTCAAATGCGATCAACATCCGGGTATTCCTTTGGAGTATTTCTGTGTTGGCCATGACAAAATATGCTGTCGTGATTGCATTGGAACAACTCATAAAATCTGTCAGAATACCATATCGCTAGATACGGCTGCGAAAGATGTAAACCGGTCACACCAACTGGAAGACTGCAAGGAACATTTAACAATTATTTTACAAACTTGTAATAACATTACAGAGAATCGAAATGAGAAAGTCAAAGAAATCCACAAAGGTCGACCTCAAATAACCAGCAAAATCTCTGACATAAAGCAATTTTTTATTGCGAAAATGAATGAGATGGAAAGAACGGCTTTGGAGGATTTGGACAAAAAAGTGGAAACCATTGTTAAAGAATATGACAATCATAAGATTAAAGCTGAGAACCTAAAGGAAAAAATGCAGTCATGTATTCAAGATATTGAGTTTCTAGAAAATCATGGTTCTGAAAAACAGGTCTTCTGTCTTATTCATTCAATGAACAAAATCTTACAAGACACTGATACCGAATTACAAGCTGACATTTGTCAAATCAAAGATCATGCTTTAACATTTTCTGAATCGAAAAGTGAATTACCAAACAAATTTGGAAATATTCAGGTTCATGAGAAAAGTTCGGACATTTCATATAAAAAGGACAAATATACCTAAGGAGCAATCAAAAAAACGTAATCCATTGGACAGACAAACCCGGGAAGACAAACGAACAACCACAAGCACAACAAATAAACACAGAAAACTGAAAACAATGAACAACACGAACTCCTATAAAAACCAGGAGTGAACCCAGGTGCTCCGGAAGGGTAAGCAGTTCCTGCTCCGTATACGGCACCCGTCGTGAAGTTCAACAAAGTCAATCCGGTGGAAGTCACAAATCGTAGGAGGCACATGAAAGGTTACGACAGTGGGAACAGGTCCAACATCATCTTAGATATTGGAACACTGTAATGGTCAATCAATTCATGATGACGACCGTAAAATTTCTTAAGTGATGACATCAACTTATCCCTGATAAAACCCTGGTTAAGAAGCTTTTGTGACAGCAGTAATCCTCTTTGTCGAAAGTCAGGGTAACTCACGCATGCCCTTGAAAATCGGATAAGCTGAGAAACGTAGACGCCATATGCAGGCGATGCTGGTATATTGCTACTTAAGAAGGGAAAATTAACAATAGGAAAGTTGAAGTCATCACGTTTGTCATAAAGTTTTGTCTTCAAACGTCCCTCATAGTCTATTTCAAGAAATAAATCCAAATATGAAGCGGACTTTGGTGTATCTGTAGTATCCTTAATTTCAAGCTCACTGGGGTAGATAAGATGTAGAAAGTCTTGGAATTTGTCGTTATTTAACGACAACACATCATCTATATAACGAAAAGTGAAATTAAAGGATTGGGCTAGTTTCTTTTTGTTTTCACGTAGTAACCCTTGAATGAAGTCCGCTTCATATGAGTACAGAAACAGATCGGCGAGGAGAGGAGCACAGTTGGTTCCCATTGGAATGCCGATTGTTTGTTGAAAAATTAGACCGCCAAATTCAACGAATATGTTGTCTATGAGAAAATCTAACATGTTTGTAATTTCATCTTCAGAATATTTTTTGTCAGAATCAGAGTGGTTCTTCACGAAATAAGACTTTTCTCTACCTAGAACAAGGAATTTATACCTGCGTGTCCCATTTTTCTTGAAAAAACATTGATGAACTAGTTGCTTTAAGCGATCTTTTAATTGAGAATGTGGTATGGTAGTGTAGAGTGTAGAGAAGTCGAACGTTTTTATGCTGTTGCATGTAGCCAAAGATTTTGATTTTAGATATTGAAGTAAATTTTTGGAGTTTTTAAGAATCCACATCTGATTGACGCCACTGGTGGAATATGATGTTTCACAGTAATTCTGAAGGCCCTCTTTAACACATGTCAATATGGATGTTAAAATCTTTGAAAGAGGTTTTGTAGAGCAATTAGCTGACCCAGCAATGTACCTTTGTTTAAACGGATTCTTATGTAGTTTAGGAATCCAATAAAGAGCAGGAAGGTCCATTTCTTCATCCTTTGTAGAAATGCCAAAGGAATATAAATCTCCAAATATGCAACAAGCTCAAATGATATCAGAAATTCCTAAATCATTGGAATCATTTGAACTGGAAAACTGCATAGATATTAACATGAAAACTATAACGGGTATGGCTGTAACCAATGATGATAAACTTATACTGTGCTGTTACGACAGTAAAGAAGTAGTAATATATTCTGTTCTTTGGAAACTAATAAATGGAATTAAAACATCCGATAGAGTATGGGATGTAACTATACTACCAGGAACATCTACAGCTGTTATAACACACACAACTAATGAAATAGAGTTTCTAAACACAGACACATTGAGTGTAGACAGGAAACTAACCGTACAACACAGTAAAGAACTGCGGGGAATCACCTCTAGAGTAGATCGTATTTTTGTGGGGGACATAGGAACAATACATATACTGGATACAAATGGAGTTATATTGGGATCTATAACAATTCCAACAGAACGACTTGCTGTGTACCTCTCTATAAGTACTAATAATCTACTGTATTATTCATGCTGGCAATCTGTTCACTGTATAAAGTTAGATGGTACGGAAATATTTTCATATCAGATACCGGATGAAACTCAACACCGAAGTATAGGACTTGATGAACATTCAAACATTTATATCGTCGGTCGACATAAAAACACTATTCACAGACTGTCCCAAGATGGAATGTTTGACAAAGTTATACTGAACAGAGACAACGGATTAAATAATCCTTTAGCCATGCGTTTCAATCATAAATATGACAAAATATACGTTTCTAATAATCTTGTTAGATCAGTACTCGTGTTTAAGTGTAAGTAGTGGTGAACATTCGAATTATACTGTACTTTATGTACACCATACTTTTATTAACCAATTAGTAAAGTTACTTTTGTGTGATAAAATATTTCCGCTTTCGGTAGTAATGAGGAATTAGTTAGTAATGTGGAACTGCTGAATTGTATAACTAGTTCAAGGACATCCGAGGTATTATTATTCAAATCAGTAATGGAAATGTTTTAGTATTTTATATTATAGTGGTATTATAGGTATATCCCAGGCTTTTCCTTTTGATGCAGAATTAACCCTTAGCTGACTTTGAATTACTGTTGTTTTAATTGTTTTGGTTTTTGGTGATTGTGCTTATTAATTCATCATTATATCTTTAACCGGAATTCCAACATATTAATCTCGAGCACTGCTGATGAGTTGTCAGTCAACGAAATGGCTATACAGTGCTTCAAATTTATTTCGGTATTTTGTGATACATTTGATTATATATAATGCACTAGCCTTTTATTTTCTACTCCGTTAGTATACAGCATTTCCCTGAAAAAGAACCTCAGCATATACCAACTGTAGATAAATATAAGACACACAGATAACCAACATAAAAGTTAAGTACAAACCAGAAGTGATGACAAAGTGATAAACAAAATTTATACTTACACAATGAATATCTGGGAAGACCAACTTCAGCAACTAGCAATGTAAATCCTTAATAAACCTGTTAAAGCGCCAGATGCTATTTAACATGACTGACCTAATCCCACTTTTATAGTATACACTTAAAAGGGGATGGCATGATTTCAGCCGTTATTTGGTCCTATCTGACAGGAAAAATTAAAATTAAGTTTTCAAATTCAAATTTGAATCATTTTTATCGAATAATGATCTTATTTTCATAATCTATTAATAATCGTAAAACATTCCTTCCCATGATGCAACAGTGACGTCATTAACGTCTGCTAAATCATGGATTTGATGAAAATTGAGTGTTTTCACCGAAGATTTTGGTCAAAACAACTATGATCAACAGCCTCACCAAAAAGGTTTTTTAATATAATATTGCCTGACATAAAGAAACATTTGGGTGAAATATCTTTTTGGGCAAGGCTGTTGCTCGTATTAAAATTCTATTTAAAAGTTCCAAAAATGAGTGAAATTTGGTGTTTTTCATTGATTTCTTCAATATTGACCATTTTTGACAGCATATTGCCGCGATTACAGAAATTTCTTGTTGAAAACAAAACATGTTCCTTAAAATGTAACATTTTAGCAGTACATAATGATAGCTTAGAGTAAGTTTCTCATTGCTTTTGATTTTGGAATTCAAGGGGCCAAATATTAGGCCAAATCATACCTTTTCATTTGTTTTATCAAAAATGAAATTGTCCAACTTTTAGTATTCTTCGGAGGTAAAGACATTTTGTGGCTCACCAGCCATATAGGTCATGAGAGCTTATGTCATCACTTTATGTCCGTCGTCGTCCGTCGTCCATAAACTATTCAAATTTTGATCTTCTCCTCTGAAACTACTTGGAGGAATGGTGTATGGAAGAGTCTATACAAACGACGTACTATTGGTTTCGGTTGGAAGAACAATATGCTCACCAGAGGCCATCTTTGATTTTTATTGAAAAATGTTCAAAACTCTGAAACTGCAGTATGAAATACTTCGAAAATTTGCTGGATTGATGACAACAATACCCTCAACCTTTTGGTTGAGACTCATCTACTCAACCGACGGCTGCGACTGCTAAAATTTTTTATTGAACCCATATAGGTAAAGACTTTTTGTCAATTGCTCGGGGAACTAAAGGGCAAAAACAGTTCACAGGAATGGTCTATGGAAGGGTCTCTTAAATTTCCACCTTTGGTTATGGATGGATGAACAACAGGGTTGCCAGAGGCCATCTTTGATTTTTATTGGCCAATTTTTAAAATCTTCTCTGACACTACATTATGAAATGTTTATAAACTTTGCAGAATTGATGACAACAATACTCTCTACAAACTTTTGGTTAGATTCGTCCAGTCAACCGACGGCTGCGGCTGTTTAAAGTTTCCATTGAAACCATATGTGAAAGGACTGTTTTTGTTATTTGCTGATGAACTAATGGTAATATTGTAACCAAAATTGCAGGAATGATGTATGGGAGGACATGTACATCTATTTAAATTCCCCATTGGTTACTTTTGGATGAAAAATATGGCTGCAAGAGGCCAACTTTGATTTTGATTGACCAATTTCCAAAAATCTTCTCCTCTTGAACTATATTATAAAATTTTTTGAAACTTTGCAGGATTTATGACAACAATACCCTCTAAAAACGATCCACTTTTGGTTGAGATTCGTCCACAACCCACGGATGTGGCTGTTCAAAATTTATATTGAAACCATATTGAAAAGACTTTTTTGTCATTTGCTCAGGAACTAATATGCAGACTGTAACCAAAGCTGACAGGAATGATGTATGGAAGGATCTCTGCCAATTTCCAGATGAATAAACAACATGGCCACCAGAGGCCATATTTGATTTTTATTGGCCAATTTTCAAAAATCTTTTCCTCAGATAAAACATTATGAAATGTTTTAAAACTTTACAGGATAGATGTCAACAATACCCTCTACAACCGGTCCAATTTGGCTGAGATTCATTTGATTAACCAAAAACTGCAGCTGTTCAAAGATTCCATTGAATCCATATTTGAAAGGACTTTTTTTTTCATTTGGTCAGGAAGTAATGGACAGACTGTTTAACAAAAGTCTGACAGGAATCTCACATTGTTGAAACTAAAGGACAGATGCAAATGATCCACCTTTTCAGGTCAAAAGTCAAAATATTAATGTTACTTTGACATTTTTCGTTTATTAAACAGCATTTTCAAATTGCCTAAAAAAAGCCAGGTGAACGATATAGGCTCACTTGAGCCTCTACTTCTTATATTTTGATGTAGTCTAATACCATTTTTCATCCAATTTTCAAGTGTCTTTTCTCACATATGAAAAACCAGAAGATTATCATTAGCGTTATCTATTCAGATACCGTACAGAATTATTCATTTTTTAAACATTTAAATTTATTATCTATTTTAAATATTTTTTTCTCAGAAAGGACCAATACATTTTTTTCAAATTCTAGTATTTAATCTTAGTTCAGTAAATTTTAATATTTTTTTCCAACGTTTCTACATTTTTTTAATTCATCATAAAACGCTTGTTTTTTCAATACATTATTTTTAAAAAAACTCAAATATCCGTGCAAAACACATAAACTAAACATGGACTGATGTCATAAAGCTAGGTAAAATCAACATTTCTGCATTAATCTTCATGCAGCAAGTTTGGATGAATTATTCTAGAGCTATTATGTTCGAAATAAATTTGTATGTGGTCATAGTATAGAAAAATAACTGAATTACAAATGTATTAGTTGCGCCAGGTTAATTTTCATGGCTAACACAATACTGTTATCACTAAAATGCCAGTGTAAGTGTATAAAGCAATGCAAAATGTTTCAAACTGTCCAAGTTGCATTAAGAATTCAGATTTTTTTTTTAAATATATCTAACTGATTTTGATACTTGCTTTTAATCTTTCAATAAAAATGTTTTTAGTATTGTTTTTGTGTGTAAAAATATGCAAGATGTATATTATCGGAACCCTTTTTGTGCATATACCCTTTTTCCAGGGTATCACGCAATGCAAATTTTGCTTATAGTATGCAGCTGCGGGCGGGGACCTATGTTGTTAAATCAATAAACAACAGATGGATAACAGGAAAGGTCAACAATGACATACCAATCAAATGCAGCAACCCAACTGACAGAATTCCGGACAAAATTAACATTAAACAGTACAAAACACAAACATGAACACAACAAAGAGTCAGGATAGTCTGACGTGGTACAGACACGGAACAGTGGAGGGGTTCAACCGGTTTAAACTCTTCTTACAGCTTTAAACCCAGATTTTTGAAACTTTGCAGAAGGTTTATTAACATGTTAAAAATGTGCATTTATAAAGGAACATGCTGTCTTTCTTGAATTAGCAGCAGCAGTGGTAGACTTTTCTATAATTTTGTAATTTTTTCCATTTGTAAATGCAGATTAAATAAAACCTAGAGATCGTGTGTTTGCAAGACACAGATGCCCCCGTCATCTGGCACATAGAATTCCCATCCACTATTTATGATGAGAAATCGTGTTGAGAATTATTTTGAATATATGAAAGTTATTATTTATCCTGGTTGCATGAAATATAGATCGTGTGGGTTTTATAATTTTTTTATCGTGGGAGGGGGGTCATTCTTAAAATGAAATATTCCAAATTCTGTGATCCCCACATTCAAAATCTTCCAAAAAATTGTATTCCCCCTTTTTACTGTCATGAGTGAACTTTTGATCCCCCCTCATCAGATTATGCTACTTTAATATAGTCTATTTTCATACTCCATGTGTTGATGAAAATAAAGCCTTCCAAACTCGCCATACTGTGACAGTTATGTTTACTCCAAATGCTTTCTTATTTAAATGATCAAAATCCCATTCATGGCGCATTGTACAGTAGGCTTTTCTCCTACAATTTATCAGGTTATTTTAGGAGTTTCTCCAGGAGGTCATCCCGTATTTCAAAAATCTTTGCATTTTTATGATCTTTTAGAATCTCTATTAAAATGCTCATATTTTGACAAAAGTCTGGAAAAATTCAAACCCTTTTGTTTAAATTATATGCCAATTATTATTATCATTCAGTTCAGTTGTGAATATTTCATGTATATTTAACATGTTTTAGCTATTGCTTTTTATTAACTTGAATGTTTCGTTCTTACTATTTTGTCTGACAAAATAATCGCAACGAAACATTCAAATTAATAAACATTAAATTATATTGTTTATCTATATTATTTAGATTTTTGGACTATATAGAAGGTGAGTGTCTTCTACTAATCAGGAAAAGCTTACACCTCCGCACCACTTGAGTTCATCCTGGGTTTTTGGCAACACAAATGTTTATTGTGTGGACCCCTGAGACACAGTTAAAATATTGGTTACGACTTTACCGGAAACGATGGGAATTGGATAAAAATATAGTTTGTCAAGAACACATTCTTTATTGATAAAATTTTGGTAAACAAGTTAAGAGAGAGCAACCATTCGATTTTTGTGGTTGTGGCTAGGATTACAAGTTCCATCCTGCCTATAGTTTTCGTCGAAATTTTGGTCTTGGATATTTTATTTTCATTTAAACCAAAACATTCGGGTGTTTCTAAACGGCGGAAACGATCATTTATTTTCATATGCATGTTGTGCAGTATATCACATGTTTACAAGGAGGAAAAACAGAGGAATAAATTTTAGTAAAAAAATTATTGACATGAATGGCAGGAGTTGATGAGCCTATGTTTTTAAGGGCGTGCATATTGTACTTTGTTTAATTGCGTAAACCACTTGCAATTGTTAAATTAGTTCATTTATTTTATATTCTACCCTTGCACTTACACCATGAACGTACGTCATTCATGTGATTAATTTATTGTCCGTTTGACTTTTCTGATTTTGCAGAGAAAAAAAATAAAATGAATAAAAAAAGATGACGTGGGATAACGTCAATAAGACAGAAGCCAAAAAACACAAAAAATCTACATACGGCCTTAAATAATGGACATTCGCCTCGATTCTAGATAGGTTGTGGAGTAATTATTAATAAGTTTTTGGGGACATGCTTTTTATTTGTTTTCTCATCTTTCTGAAATGGTTATACGAACTTGCACGATTATTTGCAGAATGTTTGGTCGATTTTTTAAAAACATTTCCCGTTATGTGTCGATAATAAACCATTTTATTAAATAAATATACACCTTGTTAAGAACATTTTTTATAACAGACCATAATTATGAAAATAATTCTGCAAGTTCCTTTAACACATAAACCGATACAACCTGTGCAATTTTACAAAGTTAGGGGTTCACTATAAAAAATAAACCCAGTTACTATAGACACCGTATAATGGAAAAATGTTTCTAAAAAAGCAACAAATCTGAAAAATGATTTTTCAGGTTTGTATATTTATTTGAGAAAGAACCATCAGAAAATATCGTTCTCAAAACATTTTTTGAGTGTGTTTGGAAAATTAGTCAAACGGATACTATACGACAAATATATATCCTTTGACGTATATGAATTCCTAACTATGGTTCTTTACCTTTTTGTGCATCTGTGTATCTTTAGGTTAAGAGCTTTTAGAACCAATCCCTTGTCTGCTGTTGTTTTAATGTTTATTATTATGGTGAGGTCTCGATTACTTTAATTACCAAATACGAATTGGTGCGAAAAAAATATCAAAAAATGTTATTTTTAGGAGGGGGTTGTGCCTTGAGATATGTCTCAGCAACACATCAGACAGTCAAGCTCGTAGAGCTTAGCCGTAAATTATCATAGGATACCTGTATTCAATGATAAGAAAAGAGAAATAATTTTCAAAACAAATTCCTATTTTGTTATTGATTTACGGTGAAAATGACGACAATGCCATTTTTTGCTCTAACTGCATTCCATGCATCGTTAAAGGATGGACAAATTCGGGCAAATGCTAACATCTAGACTCTCACTGTTGCTAGCATAAAGCAGTCTAACTTCCTGTTCAGTTTGACGTTATTGTATCGAGTGGTTTGGTTCCATAGCAACGAAAATGGTGAAATTTTCATCAAAAATTGCACGTTCGAAGCTGCTAGCGGTCTTGTCTTGTGTCCAACAACCCACGCTCCTCACTCCTCCTCCCAACCCATTCTCCTAACCCCTTAATCAGCCTGATGTTGATGTTAGTTCATACATGTATTTGTTCTTGATGTTATTTGCATATATTTGCAAATAAACAAGGTAAAATCATTGGTCACGGTAGGGTTTATGACATTACCCCCTCCAAGAGTCATTGTTTATCAGTTCGGGATTTGGAAAGTTTAGACGTAACATTTTCCTAGGGGGTTAAAAAATTACCAGGTCATTATAATAAGGGGCGTAAAAAATCAGAGGAATAACAACATTTAACCATTCTTAGATACACTAAAAATATGCCGTGTTCCAGATCAGATTTACGAAAAAATTAATACTGAATCCCAAATTATGTACAATCATAGCTTTTATGCGTTTCGAATACGCTGAAAAATTCCTGGCAATGCAGTAAAGTCGTCGAATTCTTGTTCATTAATTTCAAAATACAAAAATGAGTATTGTTTTTCTTTGTGTAATATATTCTGTGTTTTTATTGAAAATATTAAGAACTTTCGGTCTTTATCTTATGTGGCCGCTAGATAGGACGAGGATCTGTTATAAATGGATATATACAAACAACAAGTGTAAGTATGTTCGGTCTGGTTCCTTGGTAAAAAAATAGACAATTAAACAAAACATTATTTTTACGTTTTATTTGAAAAATTGTTTATTTGATTCACATGTTTTGCATCCAAGAAATTATAAAGAATCATAGTATAACTAATCGCTGGATTGAAATACCAGAAATAAACAACGCGTTACCGAACTACGAAGGTACGAAGTAAATCACAAGTGCGCGCAGCGCACGAGTTATTGACAACTTTTGTTCGATCACAGGTCGTTCGTAGTTCGCCTCAACGAAGTTGGGGGGACTTATGGAGTACCCCGGGCGTCCACGTCCGCGTCCGCCTCCACATCCAGTTCTCATTTACTAGCTGACATAAGGTCATCTATTTTTGCGTGCAGGTGCACGTTGAATAGACTGACCATGCGACATAAGATGGAGGTCACAGGACCCATATTGTACGGTTGACTGGCTTTTACGTTTTATGTCAAAAATCAGTTTTAACATACAAAGTGACCTAAAATCATATTACTTGGTGTGAGGGTGTATCTCGAGGATTTCGAGGTGTAATAAAGCCTCCCACCTAATAAGGTCACTCTGACCTACTTATTGCACTACATTGACGTATGTTAAGTTTTACGTCCGAGTTCAGGACTCTGAAACCAAGCGACCTACAATCATATTACCTGATGTGAGGGTGCGTCTCAGGAAGTAACACAGCCTCCCACCAAAATAAGGTCATTCTGACCTATTTATCGCACTCATTGACTTAGGTTAAGTTTTACGACCGAGTTCATTTCTCTGATACCAAGGGACCTACAATCATATAACTACGTGTCAGGGTGCATCATGAGAAGTAACACAATCTCCCACCAAAATTAGGTCACTCTGACCTATTTATTGTGCTTCATTAACTTAGGTTATGTTTTACGTCCGAGTTCAGTTCTCTGATACCAAGTGACGTACAATTATATTACTTCGTGTGAAGATACTTCTAAGGAGGAAACACGTACCCTTTTCAATGTCAATCTAACACTGATTTGGGCGGAGTTATCTGATAAATAACATATACGTTTGTTTGCGTTTGAAGGTTCAGCATTACAACATGAACATGATTTCATATTGCCCTTGAAGTATAGAGTGAAGTAAAAAATGTCCCCCTCTCTCCTTGAGACGAAGTAAAAACTAACCCAGAGAAATAGCACTATGCCAAAAGGAGGTAAATGTTTCAATTGTAATATAATTAACAATATATTTCTTGGTCAACGTGTTGCCTTTTTTTTTTAAAGCAACTTGTTCCTTAAAAAGTGATGGGAATAAAAAATTATATATTTATGAATGTCAAAGGAGTAGGCCCACGAAAGGTCTCAAATGGCCCAGTAAAATGGCATCAAGTGGATCTATGCGAACATATGTTGAATATGTCTTAGAATTATCTCCATACCGTGGACTTCATCGCTGTCAAGACAGCTGATATTTTTATGATGTCGCATTCGGAAAGTTGTTGAAAAGCCCATTTTGTCAAAATTTTACAGTTTTTAGCATAAGGTAAAACTTCGACGTGGCCGAACACCTGGAACAAAATAAATTTATTAAAAATCAATTCGACTGTTGGAAGTCTTTTGTACTCAAAATTATTTTGGTCGAGGGTTGCTGCCATATCGAAAACTGGTGAATTTGGTGGACTAAAAACCCAATGAAATGTGCTGTTTCGGCACATGCTCGGTAATAATTTAAACTCGGTCTACACAAAGGTTTCATAGTAAAGAATTTATGTAATTTGGGTTTTTCTTAAGCCAGACAGTTTCATAACTACAGGAAAATTGTAACATTTAAATGTGTAGTAACAATTTGAAAAAATTGCACTCGCAAAATACATATATATTAGATCCGTCATGTAGGCATGGCCAGGCTAATTAAAACAACTGGTCAGTACTTTCATCTGAGAAAACTTTAGGGTAAGTGTTGGAAATCTTGAAAATCGTACATCTAATAGAACCATCAGAAACATGGACTATCGGACCATTGGATTTTAGACTAATGGACTTTCGGACCATTGGATTTCAGAACAATGAGACTTCGGACCAATATATTTCGGACCAGTGGATCTTCGGATTTTAGAACGGACCCTACTGAATAAATTTAAAACCTTATATATAACGTTATTAATTCACACTTTGACGTTAAATGCATTCCTTTGAATAATTTAGGATTTGTAAAAATTCGCAAAGTAAGAGTTATTCGAGAAAAGAACATGCATTTGTAAAATACTAGTTTCCAACATCGTTTGATATGATTTCCATAACATTCGGGGTCGTTTTTATCCCTTCATGACCCTACTCTTTTCTTCAATAAAGTTGTCGCAGTGATATTGGCTGCAATATCGCCAACTCGGCGTTAAACAATATTCACTCAATCAATAAAAGTGTTTTAAATTTCCTATAAGGAAGGTTTTGTACTGAGGACTTCAGTCATGACAAAACGACCGAAAAGTTAATAAAATTTCACTTAGAATTTCCATTTCTCCTGAACCTATCCCTAGAATGTTCAATTAAAAATAAACTGTTATTGCTGTCAACATTTCTGTTTCATTTATAATATATGTATGCTACCCAGACTCGGTTTTGCAGTGAAAATCATTGAACTGTGTCCCGCGTATATAAATTATATATTTTACTGCACGAACGTCGTCAACCCGTTATCTAAGCTTATTTTGACTTTTTGGTGTGTCTTTTACAGTGCGGTAATGATTTTAATATACTAACAGATGAATCCGGTGACCCCTTGTGAAATATATATATATATATATACTGAACCGCAAAAGAAACGTCGCTTTTTCAAAATGTTAGCAAAATTCAAAATAAATATTAATTAATGATTTTTATATAATCAGTATTACGATTACATCACCAGGTAAGATTAAATTACCTGTGAATTAAATTTTCGGTTGAATAATTTTCAGTTGATATCGTAGAGCGACCGTACCTAAAACCGCTCGTGGGACACACTTGGCGGTAATTTTTCTTAAATCTTAAATGTTCGTGAAATTCATGCTCCTTTATGGGTATAAAAGGCCGGAGAAAATTAAAGAGTGTTAGTATCAGTGTTGACACAGAAGCTATGCCACGTCTGAATCCACAACAGAGAGAACAGGCCATTGGTCGATTGGATGCTGGGCAATCTGCCAGAGTTATTGCCAACGACTTCAACTGTGCTGTTCGAACAATTGAACGTCTACGGACACGGTACAATGCAACAAACAGCACAAATGACCGTCCACGGAGTGGTAGACCCAAAGTCACTACCCCTAGATGGAATAGAGGCATTGTTCGTCACCATTTGATGAATCGGTTCACCCCAGCTGCCGAAACTGCCAGAAACACTGTTGGAACACATGGACGACCCATAAGTGATGATACGGTTCGTCAGCGATTAGCTGCTAAAAACATGAGATGTCGCCGTCCAGCAAGAGGACCTATTCTTACTCCTCGACACCGTCAAGCTCGTCTTCAGTGGGCCACTCAGCGACAGAATTGGCGAAATCGACAATGGCGTAACATCATCTTCTCTGACGAAAGCCGTTACTGCATTTCAACAGCCGATGGCAGAACCAGAGTGTGGAGAAGACGCGGGGAACGTTACGAAGACAGCTGCATTCTGGCAACAGACGCGTGGGGAGGACCTAGCATCATGGTATGGGGTGGAATCGGCCTTAACGTTAAACTTGGTCCAGTCATCTTTCAGAACCTTGGCCCAGGCAGAGGAAATGGCGTAACAGCTGCCCGTTACTTCGACCAAGTCTTGACACCCCATGTTCAGCCCCATTTCGCACGTCATCAAAACAAGACTTTTCAACAGGACAATGCACATGCGCATACCGCAAGAGCCACAAGAGACTTCCTACAGCAGAATAACATTAATGTTATGGATTGGCCGGCTTTGAGTCCAGCTTTAAACCCTATTGAACATTTATGGGACGAAGTTCAAAGACGGTTGAATAATGAGCAGCCAAGTCCGACAACTGCAGCTGAACTTTCACAAGCGTTTCAGAGAGTATGGGCACGTATTCCGATGGCGTTTATTAATCGGCTCATCAACTCCATGTACCGAAGATGTGCCGCAGTAATTGGTGCCGGTGGAGGACATACACGTTATTAACGGACGTGGGAGCACAGCATTGAAAACATGTGACGTTGCGACAATTGTGACGTTTTTGTGAACATTGTAACCAAAAGACTGTAAATCATTCATTAAATTTTGTAAAAATTAATTTAAAATATATAAATGTCACTTTGAAATAAATGTATGTGAACATGTCATTTTGTGCGACGTTTCTTTTGCAGTTCAGTATATATATATATATATATATATATATATGTGTATTGTAAAAACTATCGACAATGACGAAGGTTATTTGTTAAGCCGTATATTACCATCTTTTATTAGTACCAAATCTTTAGACTGATATATATATATCAGTATAAGATTGAAAATGTCGATAAACATACATATACATATATATTTTTTTTAATTTGACAAAATATTTTACACATCGTACATTGTTTTTGAGAAACTACATTACAGAACAGAGCCGATTTAGACTTAGTGCTTACAATAATTTCATAGTTTGTGTTATCTGATTAAAAGTGTTGGTGTTTTAAATATTCGACGGAGGTTAATTAAGAAAGGGTCGTCGTTTTGATCAAAGTAAGTGAGTGACCTTTTTTTATAGAATTTTTCAAAGTGTTCTCATTTATCAAGTTTTTTTCGAGATGAAACGTTTCAAAATGGAAATACAATAACGAGAGGGTATATATACTAACACTAGTAAAAAAACTTGGATCTTCAGCGGCACATTCTATCTTGTTTAGTCTTAAGTCTTGACTTTGATTTTTTTATTATTTTGATTGCTGCCATATATGTATTTTACTATTGGAGTTATTAATTTATTTTGGGGAAAATACCATTTATTACGCATGAATTACGACAATTTACGCGATACAATGTTGAATGAACGCGTAAGTACGACTTACGCGATATTATTTTAAATTCAAGTAATAGTATTTACAATTCACGCATAGTTTTTTTTACAATTCACGCGTAATTGTTTATAATTCAAGAGTATTTTTTTACAATATACGCGTGACTTTCGAGTTTTCTTTTGTAAATTTTACCATGAGTGGCTGTTCGTGTTATTGGCGCGATATAATTACGCGTAAAATATAAGGAAATGACGAGTAATTTACTTAAATTTGAGCGTAAATTTAAAAAAAATAATAATAAAATCCTCCGCTGGGCGCAGCTTGATACGACCGCAGAGGTCGAACCCTGAACAGTTGGGGCAAGTATGGACACAACATTAAAACCCCAAGAATTCAATTTTTGTTAAAATCAAACTAAGTTTAATTTTGGACCCTTTGGACCTTAATGTAGACCAATTTGAAAATGGGACCAAAAATTAAGAATCTAAATACACGGTTAGATTCGGCATATCAAAGAACCCCAATAGTTCAATTTTTGATGAAATCAAATAAAGTTCAATTTTGGACCCTTTAAACCTCAATGTGGACCAATTTGATAACCGGGCCCAAATATCAATTTCTTGCTATTGCACAATACTGTGCAATTAAAGATTTCTTGCTATTGCGCAATACTGTGCAATTGAACATTTCTTGCTATTGTGCAATACTGTGCAATTGAAAATTTCTTGCTATTGCACAATACTTAATATAATAATTTACACATCCTGTTTGGTGTGTATCTCTTGCCTTATCATTATTATTTGCTTTTATATATAAATCAGAAATTTAATAATAAAGTTTTTGGCAAATTTCCAATATACATAATTTAAAAGCAGTTTAGGTGAGATAAACAAAAAAGCTTCATCAGCAACATTTTATATTGGCAAATTTCCAATGAAGTTCATTAAACTAAAGTTATTGGCAAATTTCCAATGGAATTTATTAATAATAAAGTTTTTTGCAAATTTCCAATATAAATAATTTAAAAGCAGTTTAGGTGAGATATTCAAATGAGTTTCAATTACCAACCTTAAAGTGCCTTTTAAATTATGTTTTGTACTTAAGTAATTGTCCATTAACCTGGACACCCTCCCCCCTTTTTGCACCTTATTCCTTAACGGTTTGAGTCATAACTCCCAAAGACAATTCTTACCATCCCTTTGTGGTATTCCAATATCCAAAATCTAAATACATGGTTAGATTCAGCATATCAAAGAATCCCAAGAATTCAATTTTTGATGAAATCAAATAAAGTTTAATTTTGGACCCTCTAAACCTCAATGTGGACCAATTTGTTAACAGGGCCCAAATATCAAAAATCTAAATACATGGTTAGATTCAGCATATCGAAGAACCCCATATATTCAATTTTTGTTGAAATCAAACAAAGTTTAATTTTGAACCCCGATTTGGACCAACTTGAAAACTGGGCCCATAATAAAAAAAAACTAAGTACATGTTTAGATTCAGCATATCAAAGAACCCCAAGAATTCAATTTTTGTTAAAATCAAACTAAGTTTAATTTTGGACCCTTTGGTCCTTAATGTAAACCAATTTGAAAACGGGACCAAAAATTAAGAATCTAAATACACGGTTAGATTCGGCATATCAAAGAACCCCAATAGTTCAATTTTCGATGAAATCAAACAAAGTTTAATTTTGGACCCTTTTGGCCCCTAATTCCTAAACTGTTGGGACCAAAACTCCCAAAATCAATCCCAGCCTTTCTTTTGTGGTCATAAACCTTGTGTTTAAATTTCATAGATTTCTATTTACTTATACTAGAGTTATTGTGCAAAAACCAAGAAAAATGCTTATTTGGGCCCTTTTTAGCCCCTAATTCCTAAACTGTTAGGACCAAAACTCCCAAAAACAATCCCAACCTTCCTTTTGTGGTCATAAACCTTGTGTTAAAATTTCATAGATTTCTATTTACTTATACTAGAGTTATTGTGCGAAAACCAAGAAAAATGCTTATTGGGCCCTTTTTGGCCCCTAATTCTTAAACTGTTGGGACCAAAACTCCCAAAATCAATCCCAACCTTCCTTCTGTGGTCATAAACCTTGTGTTTAAATTTCATAGATTTCTATTAACTTATACTAAAGTTATAGTGCGAAAACCAAATGTCTTCGGACGACGACGACGACACCAACGTCATACCAATATACGACCGCAAAAATTTTGCGGTCGTATAAAAAAGCGTAAATGTTTCAAATAACGCGTCGTTAATATTTATGCATATATTTTGATTTCAGTGCACGACGATTCGCCCAAACTCAATTTTGCCCCATGCTATTACGCCCCAGGAATTAGATTCTTAGATTTCACTACGCCCCAACTTGATTTCAGTACGCACCAGTCTTGATTTAGTTCGCCCCATTCCACTTTCATTACGCCCCATCTGGTTTCCGGTTCCCCTCAACTGATTTTCATTATGCCCCATCTGGTTCCCGGTTCCCCTCAACTGATTTTCATTATGCCCCATCTGGTTTTTACGTGGGATTGAGAAATTGCGATGTATAGAGGTGATAAGATTTCAGAATCCCGCACAGTGCCGCTGACGGATTTCTTTGTTGCAAATTTGATATGAAAACCAAAATCTTTATCATATTTACAAAACTTCGATTAAATATCATCTATTGAATGAATATCTTGCCATTATCAGTTGTATATAATTACATATCTTGAAATTGAACAAATAATTTATAAATAAAAAGAGAATCAGGGTCTATATTGTGACACGTGATCTGAGTCGTAGTACAGAGTCGAGTTGTCTTACTTATTGTAGATTTCGAATGACATTTTAGTTTTTGCTAGAATAACAATGAAATAAAGTCTGGACGTATTTTTATGTATACCTGTAGATTACTTTTCTTTGGCTTACTGCATGTGTCAGAGAATTACTGAGTAACAAATTGAACAATTACATCTATAGCAGAAGTTAACATATTTTCAGTTATATCACAAATACTATGGAAACTTTCCTTGATTTTAGAGTCCCAGGACAAGCCTAATGACGAACTCAGTCTGCAGGTGAAATGATCGAAAAAAATGTATTTCAAAAAACTGACATATATACGAGTTCAGTGGTTCAGATTTGCAGTAATACATGTAACTTGTGTGTTTTTATGCATGTTTTTTTAAACCCCCAAGGCGAAGAAAATATTTAATTTTAATAAAGATGATATAAGTATCAATTAATTTTCTGTCTAGAAAGAGGCAGGCGGGAAGCGTTTGAGTCATTTAAGAGGTAACTCGGAGGTACATGTATAAGGCTCTGCTTGCAAACCAGCACATAAAGATGGAGCCCAAATTTATATAGCATCAAAATTTCATGAAGTAAACTAATAGGGAATTTCGAGTAAGTAGTAACACGCCCAACTGTTTCATCATGCTGCAATCATTTAAGTTATTATTGAGTTTATTTTATAATATTTCAATTTGTGAATTTATATCTCGAAAATTGGAATTTGAAAAATAAAATATTACAAATAAATACTGTTACATGTAAATTAATAAAAAGTCAACAATGTCATTAAAAACTGCATCCTCTGCTTGACCCATATCGCACGATATGTATTGTCGACCTTAAATGTTTGATAAGTACATACACACGTAACTATGTCTTGATACAATGGCCTATCTTCAATTACCCTTTTAGTTTAAAACAGGGAGGATAGGGGTTTGATAGCTAATCCGCTAATCCATACTGCGATTTAATGTCGTTTTCGGTATAACATGTAAACATGAAATTGGCTGGGGTGTAATAAAAATGTATTGGGGCGTACATAAAATATATTTGGGTGTAATGAAAACGGGTTGGGGCGTAATGAAAATGGATCGGGGCGTACTGTATTTGGCGCGTACTGGAAGTGGGGCGTAATAGCATAGGGCGATGTGGATTTGGGTCGAATCCTCTGTATATCGTGTATGTATTTTATTATTTACGCGTTATTTATTCTTTATGACGCGTTATTTATTTAAGAGGGAAAATACCATTTATTACTCGTGTATTACGAAACCATACGCGATATATACAGAATAATACATGGTGAAATCTGTATCATATTCTGTATCAACCCGAGAAACCAATATCAGCAAGAGGGCCTTGGCCCGAGTGCTGATATTGGTCGAGGTTGATACAGCATGTATTATACACTTTATCATATACTTAAACAGAGGACTTCAAATTTTCCAAATTAAAGTCTACTGCCACAAATGAAATTGATTGAGGAAAGTATTTTGTGAAAAAAAAATAAAAAGAATATGGGGGGGGGGGGGGGGGGGGGGATTTGAAAAAAAGTCAAATAATCGGGGAAAAAATTGAATAACATTTGTTTTTTGAAATTTGACCCCCCAAAAAAATAATTTTCGCCCCCCCCCCCCCAAAAAAAAAAAATACAAAAAAATAAAATTGAAAAAAAGTAATGCGACAAAGGGTATCACGTCACAGACGTCAGATACTGACAAACATCATGGGCTTTATCGTATATTCAAAACTCCTGTATTTAGTACCAATTATATGATAAAATGTTAAATTAACGCATAAGTACGACTTACGCGATATCATTTTCAATTCACACGATATTATTTACAATTCAAGCGTAATTCTTTATAATTCACACTAATTCTTTTTACAATATATGCGCGACTTTCGAGTTTTCTCGTGTAAATTTTACTTACGCCTAATTTTATCGTACAAATGACATGAATGGCCACTCATACAATAATCTAAACAAAAATAAAAAACGTTATTTACAACCAGTAATAAAGCGTCCTGACTCTGAGTTAGGCAATCTTTAAAAAAAAATAAGGACATAAAAGTTAAATACCAACCAAAAGAGAAATTGAACGGTACGAAATATGTTACAATATTACAGTGTTTGACTGTTTATGAATACTTGAACCTCTGCAATATCTTCGCGGTTAGTTGATAAAACACGAAAAAAATATTAGAAACGATGAATCACGATAAGTACATAACTCAGTGATTTCGACTGAAAAAGATAAAACACCAAAATTAAAACATAACGGGACCTCACTGCAAGATGTCATGCATATACCTCAAGTTATTAACAGTTGGATGATATAAAACAATTATCCGCCATAAATCACATGACAAGTCAAAAAAATTAACCAGACAGACAACACAGGAATTTCACGTCCATGACGTCGCGATGTACACATAAAAATTGTGCTATCAGGAGGAAATCTTCATGGCAGTTTTAAAACTTTTTTTATTTTTCAGCAAGCGTCACTTTTAATTTGTTTTTATTTTAGGAAACAAGTGACGCTAACCTACTAATCTTAACTGAACTGGAATAAACTGGAATAAACATAACAGTTTAATAGAATATCAACAGAGGCATGTTGCCAAGTAATAACCCAAATAAAACATGCAACGGTAAAGGTATTAAATTCCATTCAATACATTACCGTATTATGTGTATATCCTATTGTTTACATATGTAAATTGATACACAGTCACGTCATGAACGTGATATGTTTCTTTAACTCTATCTTTTTAAGCAGGATAAAATATGTATTTAATTTTGTGATGTTATTCAAGTGTTTAGGTAAGTATATTCATTGAACGCAATATTGTGGTCGCCTTCTTACTTATCATGAATAAATATTTTGACTTTTTAGCTCACCTGGTCCATAGGGGCATGTGAGATTTTACCATCACTTTGCGTCCGTTGGCTCTCGTCATCAATCGTCGTCGTAAAGTTTCCTCTAAATTTCTCTTTCTCTGAAACCAATGGGACAATTTGGACCAAACTCCAACTTGTTATCTGAAATCAGTTTTCCAGTTGGAGCCAAACTTGGCTGCAATGGTCCATTCACGGTCCTCTTTGAAAGTTTTGTCAGATGATTTAGAGTGCTCTTACATGGTCTTTCAAAATTGTGTTTGATAACATGAAATTCTATTTCTCAAAGACAGTTGATTTTATAATTTTTACAGCGAGTTTGATCAGTGTGGGTGCTCCTCAAAAATTATTGTAGGATAGAGAAAGTCATGCCGGGGGTCTGGGCTCGAAATACGGAATTAGTGAACAATTCCCAAAAGAAGTAAACGATAGAAGAAAAGTTCTCTGGCCATACTTCCAAGAAGCGAGAAAACAGAAAAAAGGCTCACTTCAAACGAGATCGTCTTTTTATAGGCGGACGAGAGTTTATTCCACCCCCCGAACATGATATAGAAACCAATAGAGAAGAACAGCAACAACGCTGGTACGAGCGACAAGGTGCGCGACCGAAAAACACCGCTCAATCCAGAGGTTTTGATAAACCCCGTTTGGACCCCCGCAAACATAGATGCGTGTATAGGAACACCTTGGAGGAAAAAGTACCGTTACGGATCAGACGGACTTGACAGGCGACTTTCACAGTGAACATGAACTCACAAATTCTTTGTTTGTAAATAAAGATTGTATTAGATTGTGTGATAGTCTGTATATTTATATGTTTGATATATTTAATTAAATATTTATTTTCACAGTAATAAAGCTGATACTTATATATTTAATTTTGATATTATTATTATTAGATTAATTACAGATTGTAATTAATAATTATTTATGTTGTCATATATTTCATTTGACTTTTACGACTTGGACTTGATGACAATCTGACTAGGTTTGGATAAGTTCGGTTTCAGTATTTCTACTTCGGACATTTCCGTTCTATGCTTCATTAGTCCGCAACTTTCTTTCTATTTCTATTGGTTATTTCCTTTTTGACGGTTTAATTCTTTTGTTTTAACTTTTCCGATCTCTGATTGAAAAGAGATTTGAAAAATGGCCGTTGTGTGAGAAATTTGTTCTGCAAGTTCTGTCACTGATATTTGAATTGCGTTGTGGAAAATTATAATTTACAGGTCAGTTTCTTATACTTCTCTTTACTAATTATATATTAATGGTCCAATAATTAATATTTTACACAGTACGAAAATCTGTATGAAAGCCCGGTATGAATGACTCGAGTGAGAGCTACGTTTGGCAAGACTTCCTTTTGGCACCCCTTGCGCACGTGTGTATGCTTATTCCGTCAACCAAGGGGTGCCAAAAGGAAGTCTTTCCCTACGTTTGATAAAAGTAAAGTTTACATAAATAAACTCTAAGATTAACAGATTCGTTATTTTTATAAACAGGATCTATAATACAGTTTACTATTTTCTAAATGACTGGTAAACTTTATGAATGAATGACTGAATGCGTGAATCGAGTTTGCCGTATGAATGCTTGTAAATTTTAAAGGTGAACGTAAATAGTAACTATAAATAGAACTCCGATTTAACTTAGTGAACCAGTATAGGCTATTTATATGTTTTTAGCGTATATGTGATTTTTGTGTTTTGAACTATTTGTATAACCAAACAGTTGGTTATAATAGTGCATATTTTGTTATACAGGTGTATGTAAACCACACATGCGAAAGATATAATTTTTGATGTAAACTGACGGTTCCATCCATATTACGGAAAACGTGCCTTTGCACTTACTTGTGAGGTAAGGCTGAGTGTATTTTTGCTTTGCTTATATTATTAGCTTTGTTACGCTTTGTTGTATGCTTTTCGCATTAACCAAGCATGTTGCTTACGCTTTTATTTTATTTATGCTATTTGGACTAATATTTTTGTAGATGTACATGTAGGTGTATTTTTCATATTTTGTACTGCATACGATGTAGGCGTACCGGTCATAACACAAACTGATTCAGAAATACTTTTATTGCTTCTTCATCAACAGTATAATCTTGATGATCCGTACAGCATACTTATTTAACCATTTTTTATAGAAATCACACGTAGCTAGAGTAGTCTACATATCGTATATATTTTAATTTAGTAAACTAGAAATTAATGTAGTAAATAAGAAAAAGTTTCCTTTCTTATTCTGAGTACTAAATATATTGTATCTATTTTACAGGGTATTTTGTTATAACACGTTCCATTTGCAAAAGATCATCTTCCATATGATCATATGTGTCTTTTCACCGGTTAATAAATATTTATGTGTGAGGTATCTTTAGTTTGTACAACAATAAAAGAAATAATCTTAACGGAATTAATATTTTGTTGTTTTCGGGTATGAATTTGTCAAAATAGTGTTTAGTAACGGAATTCTGTCACATGAAATCACATGAATTCTCCAACTTAAGAAATCATCAGAATTCTCTTTCTATAAAGTAACAGAATTCCGTTAAGAAATCGTCAGAATTTCTTTAATTCCGTTAAGAAATCTTCAGAATGATTTTTACATAAAGTAACAGAATTCCGTTAAGAAATCATCAGAATTTTCTTTAATTCCATTAAGAAATCTTCAGAATGATTTTTCTATAAAGTAACAGAATTCCGTTAAGAAATCATCAGAATTCTCTTTCCATAAAATAACAGAATTCCGTTAAGAAATTATCAGAATTTTCTTTAATTCCGTTAAGAAATCTTCAGAATGATTTTTACATAAAGTAACAGAATTCCGTTAAGAAATCATCAGAATGATTTTTACATAAAGTAACAGAATTCCGTTAAGAAATCATCAGAATTTTCTTTAATTCCATTAAGAAATCTTCAGAATGATTTTTCTATAAAGTAACAGAATTCCGTTAAGAAATCATCAGAATTCTCTTTCCATAAAGTAACAGAATTCCGTTAAGAAATCATCAGAATTCTCTTTCCATAAAGTAACAGAATTCCGTTAAGAAATCACCAGAATTCTTTTTCTATAAAGTAACAGAATTCATTTACTATAAAGTAACAGAATTCTAGTCAGAAATCATCTGAATTCTTTTACTATAAAGTAACAGAATTCCGCTAAGAAATCATCCGAATTCATTTACTATAAAGTAACAGAATTCTGGTAAGAAATCATCAGAATTCTCCCTGTTGAGAAATTATTAAAATATATAGTATTATCATAATTCTGTTAAGGAAACAACACAATTTTTCTATCTAGTACATTTGTAACTAAATTCTATTAAGAAATTATCAGAAGTTGTTTATACCCATCAACAGAATTATCCTAAGAAGTCATCACAATAACGGAATTATTCACAGAATTTTGTTTGTGTGTTATAAGTTTTTCTTTCTGATAATAGAATTCAGTTAAGAGCTTCTATCTATTAAAGAAATCATTAGAACTTGTTGTTTCAAGTAAAAATGATAAGACAGCTGAGACATATATTTTAAAATTGTTTTTAATAATGTTGAAAATTAAATAACAAATGGCGTTGATAAACATTAGAATAAATACATCATTTATTTCGGGAAAAAAAATCTTTTCAACAGATTTTATTTAAAAAAAAAACATATTTACAAAAATAAAAAGAAAAAACACATTAATATTTTTTTCTACATTTTGATATCATCAAGCATAAAAATGATATTTATCATTAAAGATTGTTTACCGTTAACACTTGACTCGTCTGATGGATAAAAATGAACAAATAGGGGACTGGATTTTTAGAATTCAGAAAATTCTAATTACTATTTAAATACATATGCATTTACACAAGCACCTTGAGTAAGTCAAAATAAACTAATTAGTACACCACATCAATATGTCTATCAGTGTTCAGGCGAGCATACTTGTAGTCAGTATTTTATTTTATTTTATTTCGTTCATCAGATAAGAGCAATCAGTAACATTCATGCAAACATAGTTCCAAAAAGTACATTAAATACAAAAGCGGCATTGTATAAACCGGTATTTTATTACTCACTGAAGATATGGACCGAAAATACATTTTATGAAAACAGTCGGACCTTTTTTGCTACAAGTTTCTTGTCATCTTAATTTTCCTTTTCAATTTGATATAGATTTTATGAAATGGCAAAATACTAAGAAAAAAGAAAAAACTTAATAGTTAGATAAATGATACACACCTTTCTTATCATCTAAAGCTCAACATAATGGCAAATATTACAATAAATTTCACATTTACACTGTATCTGTATCTGTGTAACACAACAAATTTCAATAGCATATGTCATACCTTAACGGTCCGAGAAAATACTGATTTTACCATTAAATATTTCGGACAGTGACATATACATTCCGTCAGATAATTAATAATTTTATCTTTAAAATAATTCAGCTGGTTAACGATTCATTAAGATTACATTGCCTTACGGTTTACTGCAATTAGTCAGCTGTTAATGATCTCGGGAATCGTAACCCGCTAATATTTATTCAAGTGCTTAACAATAAATTTCACACTGACAATAGTGACATCAAAAAAGGAAATTAAAAGACACATATATTTTACCAATGAATCTATGGTATATATTCCTGAGGTAGAGTTTTGTCTTGTGGGGCCAATCAGCGAACACAGCCAGATAACTAACAGATGTTTTCACAGTGGAATTACTGACTGTTTTGTAAAACATATAGCTACATATTTAATACCAGAGATTTGTTCTTTAAACTGTCACTGCAAATTATCAAATTATATAGTGATGAGGAAACTGCGGTCCGCTTAGAGATAAAATTATAGAAAGTATTTAATCAAATGATGATATAATCTAAGTACTTAACACCTTTTCACTCTTAAATGTGAAACATATTAGAAAAATCCAAAATTCCAAGCTACACGATTATATGTACCAAATCCCCCGACCAAATCATATCTCTTCAATTCAATTAAAAGTTTTAGTTTTAGATCTTATTCTCTGAGGATAACGTTTGGTTTGAACATCCGAGTCGCTATTTGGATTCATCGAATTGTCAGTTTTATCATTTGTACGGCATGACGTCTCCAGATCGCTCCTTCTGGAGTCCTTACAGCACATTAACGGTCCCGGGAAAGTCCCATATGGCAACCCAACCTGTGTATATCTTAGACGTAATAAGCATATAGATATACTTATGGTGGTGCCAAATGGAACTGTTGTCCGTTCCCGATCTTTTATCATTACTTGCGGGTTTCCACTTTTCTTCTCCCCTGTAATTTCGCATAATTACTGTTTGTTGATTGTCAACTCCTCTGAGTTTCTGCTTACTTGCAACGATTTATCAAATTGTTTATGATTCACACAAGGCACCGATCCTTTATTACCGACGTGGTTCCTGGAATTTTTATGTTGGGTACAAAATTTTTTACCGCCTTTGTCGAAAATGTTTTATTTTTTTTGGGGGGGGGGGGGGGGGGAACTGGAGACGCAAAATAAAATAATTTTTTAGCCCGAAATTGATACTTAAACTTAACAGTTACAAAATTGTAAAATTTGTGAAAACTAAGGAGCATCTCCCTCGTGCAAAGCTCTGTCCTTAGAAGGTTTTGGCTGTACCCCTTTCTGTCATTTTAGGTTTTTGGGTTGTTATTCTGGTTTTCAACATTTTAGGCCTTGAGCTCAACTGATGAGTCGTAAATCGACGAAATGTGCACATCTTGTGCATCAAAATTGGTACCGAAGAATTATAAATAAAAAGTGTGCCCCTCCCTACCCACCAACAATAATAAAATGTCAGTGCCTAACCTTTGATATCAGGTTTGAGTAAGCTTTAATTTTTTTCCACATTTAAAGCATAATAAAACAAGACTGATAGATCTCTAGCATCGTATTTCCGGTATTTCCGAAACGGACGAAAGGTTGACATGCCTCAATAAGATCGAACAATGGTGTCAATTCATTATTGTTACGAGAAACCTCGTGCATGATATTTTAAGCTACAGGTGTATATTCTACAACTGATTTAATACATTTTTATAAATAGTTTTATATTCTACTTGTAATAGGGAGAGAAAAATTCAGTGATATGGGTTTGTAAATTTTGCCAGTAAAATTTTAAACAGGATAACAAGTTAATAAAAGTAAATGGGGTGACTGGCTATTTAACCTGAAAAGGGGGGATGAGGAATGTTATTTTTTTTCTAAAAATATTTTGATTAAAATTGGAGGAATCAAAATAATATGGTCGGGGGAGATTGAAAAAAAAATACCATTCCTGGCATACTTCACGCAAAATATCAATTGTTTGTCTTGTAGTTGTGGATTTCATACCAAACAACTTTTGGAAACTTTGATTGAGCATCGACGATAACTAAGAACATTGCTTTCATAAAAGTTCCAGCGAAATCTACCTGACTGTACGCCCTTCGAATTAATAAACATAAGGTGAATAAGCAATACTTATTGTGTAATATTTTTTTTTTAAAAAATAAGTAAATACAATAAGGTTTGATAATTAGAATAAGATATATAATAAATTATTTCATAATAATAATAAATAATTATACGTATCGAAAATAATATAATAACAAAGGGTTTCGCTAAACGCAGCATGATATCGGATAATGTATTGAACGAGTTAAAAGTCCTTGAATAACTTCACAATAAGCACCCCATAAAAAACAAATTAAAGAACATTACAATAACTCTAGCTATCAGACAATACAGTGAACTATACAGGTACCTTTATTTCTACTAACCATGTAAAAATATTTTCCGTTCTTCATATACTGAGTCCGTATTTAAATATAGAAACATGGAAACATGTTTTTCAGGAGTCAAGTTAACTTCAAAATAGAAAAATCGAGACTTTAAAGAAATGTCTTTTGAAAATGTCTATTGAAAAATACGATCTAAATATTTCATTTCATATTTAATACACAAAGTATTCGACCTAACAAAATATTTTTACGGAAATCAGGTGAAAAAATGTTACAAAATAACGAATCCTGAAATATTGCTTCTTTTAAACTACATGTTGCCAGGATACTCTGAAAGCACTGGAGATACTCTCCGTAATAAGCACATGAACATCCACTTTTGTCATTTGCAAACAACATTCTATTACTTTAAGATAATAATTGTAAAATTTACAGAAAAAATCAGCAGCAGATTTGTTCCCTTCATGAATCTAAATTTGCCAAATGATTCCAAATATTCATTTTATCTCGTCAAAATTTGCAAAATGTCCTATCTATTAATTCTATTAATCTTTCATACAATTATTTAGCTGAGAACAAAATCTATATCTTAAAAAGATCGGTTTGCGTTTACACTAGTTCAGGAGAGATCGATCGCGTTCGACCTTTATTGATCTTAATCTCGAAAATAATTTAACGAGGTTTTATAAAAATAGGAAAGTATGTCCTTAATGTCATCACATATCCGCTTAAATATTTCCTCCAGCAGAATACTCTGATTGGTCCAGTACACTCTTGTCACTCCATGCACAGTTCCATTAAAGCACCGTTTCCTCGTGCCTCCAAGATTCACCTCGCTCTCCATACACGATTTTACTCTGAAGTGATACACCTGTAGTTTAGGCGCCAATCATGCGCAGCAACATTATCATAATTAAAAATATCATACCGTACTTTTGTTTAGATCGAACGCGATCGATTAAGCGTTTACATTTAAGAAAAATCGATTCATAAAAGATCCATCTTTGAAAGTCTACCTCTAGTGGTAGGCTTTTTTTTAAGACCGATTAAAGATCGATCTTTTCCGTTTACACATAGCTGAGTTAAATCAGTGTCACATATCTTAAAACTTAAGTCTCGTAAGTATTTTTTGCATATATCAAAAGTATACACAAAATGCCTTGTGTTAAATTTTAGCACAAAATGTAAAATTGTTTTAAAAATCAGCAACGAAAACTGATCGGGCAGTGTGCTCTAAAACAGTTGTACAATAAAGTGAAATCATAACAGTTAGGCAATTAACTGTTTCTGTTATTACATCGCATTCCCTTAACCCAATTTATCTCGAAACATATAAAAGAAAATGAAATGTGTTGACTGAAAGCAGAAATCAAAATGAAATTAAAAAATTCGCCATTGGTATAAATATATACGTTTCCGGTAACATTGCTAAATAAATGTAAACCGCTCTGATCCCTTTTATCATGAAAAACGTATAAAATGGAAGACGTCTGTTGACACACCACTACATGCACTCATGAAGATGAATTAATGGTACTATTTTGTACATTTTAGGAACCATTTGAAAAAATCAAAATCCGATTGAAAATAATTAAAACGATAAGTCGTGTGTCTGTAAGTTTATACGGATGCACCGTCCTCCTGCACATGTAATTCCCATATATTATTTATGGTGATAAATTGTTTTGAAAATTATTTTAAATATATGAAAGTTTCATAATATATCTTGGTTACATTAATTTTAGAATAATGAATCCATGTACTCAATTATGATTTTGACATAAGGACCGAAAAGCTAAAATTTAATCGAGCATGAAATGAAAGTTATGTGGACTTACATTTTACTGATCTGTGTTGAACTAAAGAACATATCATCGATATATCATCAATAATATCATCACATGTTTTTTGGGGGAAATATATTAAAATGCAAAAACATAATCAAATTCATTCTACCATAAAATGTAGGTCATTTACGAATAGTGATTCAAATACAGAACTATTTTGTACTGTATAATAAGATAACTGTTATTATGAAATATCATTAATAAATTGCTATTTGTTCTTTAATAATACACATAAATTCAAAGATTAAATAAGTCATTCGAGCATGAAATGTAGTCCATGGTGACTCAAATTTTTCCTACTTGTGTTATAATATACTGAACCGCAAAAGAAACGTCGCACAAAATGACATGTTCACATACATTTATTTCAAAGTGACATTTATATATTTTAAATTAATTTTTACAAAATTTAATGAATGATTTACAGTCTTTTGGTTACAATGTTCACAAAAACGTCACAATTGTCGCAACGTCACATGTTTTCAATGCTGTGCTCCCACGTCCGTTAATAACGTGTATGTCCTCCACCGGCACCAATTACTGCGGCACATCTTCGGTACATGGAGTTGATGAGCCGATTAATAAACGCCATCGGAATACGTGCCCATACTCTCTGAAACGCTTGTGAAAGTTCAGCTGCAGTTGTCGGACTTGGCTGCTCATTATTCAACCGTCTTTGAACTTCGTCCCATAAATGTTCAATAGGGTTTAAAGCTGGACTCAAAGCCGGCCAATCCATAACATTAATGTTATTCTGCTGTAGGAAGTCTCTTGTGGCTCTTGCGGTATGCGCATGTGCATTGTCCTGTTGAAAAGTCTTGTTTTGATGACGTGCGAAATGGGGCTGAACATGGGGTGTCAAGACTTGGTCGAAGTAACGGGCAGCTGTTACGCCATTTCCTCTGCCTGGGCCAAGGTTCTGAAAGATGACTGGACCAAGTTTAACGTTAAGGCCGATTCCACCCCATACCATGATGCTAGGTCCTCCCCACGCGTCTGTTTCCAGAATGCAGCTGTCTTCGTAACGTTCCCCGCGTCTTCTCCACACTCTGGTTCTGCCATCGGCTGTTGAAATGCAGTAACAGCTTTCGTCAGAGAAGATGATGTTACGCCATTGTCGATTTCGCCAATTCTGTCGCTGAGTGGCCCACTGAAGACGAGCTTGACGGTGTCGAGGAGTAAGAATAGGTCCTCTTGCTGGACGGCGACATCTCATGTTTCTAGCAGCTAATCGCCGACGAACCGTATCATCACTTATGGGTCGTCCATGTGTTCCAACAGTGTTTCTGGCAGTTTCGGCAGCTGGGGTGAACCGATTCATCAAATGGTGACGAACAATGCCTCTATTCTGTCTAGGGGTAGTGACTTGGGGTCTACCACTCCGTGGACGGTCATTTGTGCTGTTTGTTGCATTGTACCGTGTCCGTAGACGTTCAATTGTTCGAACAGCACAGTTGAAGTCGTTGGCAATAACTCTGGCAGATTGCCCAGCATCCAATCGACCAATGGCCTGTTCTCTCTGTTGTGGAGTCAGACGTGACATAGCTTCTGTGTCAACACTGATACTAACACTCTTTAATTTTCTCCGGCCTTTTATACCCATAAAGGAGCATGAATTTCACGAACATTTAAGATTTAAGAAAAATTACCGCCAAGTGTGTCCCACGAGCGGTTTTAGGTACGGTCGCTCTACGATATCAACTGAAAATTATTCAACCGAAAATTTAATTCACAGGTAATTTAATCTTACCTGGTGATGTAATCGTAATACTGATTATATAAAAATCATTAATTAATATTTATTTTGAATTTTGCTAACATTTTGAAAAAGCGACGTTTCTTTTGCGGTTCAGTATATATCAGGGAAATGCGGTTTTGAAATATCATCAATATCCTACCATGGGTTCTTTAAAAATATACCTAAATGCAAAAATTTTAATAAAGTCACTACGCAAAATATAGGTCATTGTCATTCAAATATTGCTGACTTTTGTTGTATTATAAAAGATGAATGCATAGGTCTAATATCATTGATATTTCTCAAGAGGTTTCAGAGAAATGGCCCTCAACACACAAACTTAAGCCTAGTCACTCATGCATGAAATGTGGGTCATACTGACCCAACTGTTGGAGAAATGCATTATATAATATTAAACAATTATTGTGGTGAAGTATCATTGATATAACACCATGGATTCCTAGGATATAAAACTAAAAACAAAACTTATCAGAGTCACTCATTCATTAAATGTAGCTCAAAATGACTCAAATGTTGTTCATCGGTGTTAATTTTCAGGGGGGTGATTGTAGTGGTATAATATCATTGATATATCTCAATCGGTTTCTGAGAATGGACCTAAACGCAAACGCTTAACCAAGCTAAAAAAATGACTTTTTTGTAGATCTAAAACGGTAAGAGTGTTAGAAATTGACGTGAGAAACGGATGTTAAATATTTTTTTAACTTTTTTAGCTATAGGTACGTGATTTAAAACAAACTTCATAAAAATCAAATATATAAGAATAACACACAAATTATCAAAATTAAATTTATTGATACCAATTGGGCCTGTTTCCCAAAAATTACTCCCAAACCGTTTATCTTAATGGAGTGGGTTGGCATTGAAGGAGAAGGATATTTTCAATAGAATAAGGGTACGTGTAAATGGTTTAAACAGAAATATAAATGTCTTCAAACGATGCGGACGACAAACTCATACCATTATACGAACGCATTTTTTTTTTGCGGTCGTATAAAAATCAGACTTATATATATATATATATATATATATATATATATATATATATTCATGCTATAACATTGACCTTCTTAATAAATGGTCATTTATACGGCCAAGTTCTAACAATGTAACCTTAATCCATAATCTTTTAATCTGTTTCTTATACTTAGTGGTGAATTTCTGTTAATTGTGTGTTTGAATGATCCTGGTAGACAATCAGTAATATTCATTGTCATTTTCTTTGTGCAGTGGTGGGAATGAATGTTGTTCCATTTTTCTGCATTACATTTATTTCAACAGTGTCATTGCTGCATTGCACCACTTCACCCAAAATAGCTATAGTGTCCGATAGCTGACAAATAATATTTTCTTCTGTCGTATATATCGTCTTCTGTCCGCATGAGTTCCTCTCGTAGCACCAGGTGTTGCGTCGTAAATACCTGTGAAATGTTATCAACATATTAACGCATAAAGAGTGACAGGTTTATAAAACTAGAGGCTCACCTGAGCCTGAATCACTCACCTGGCTCTATTAGGCCATTTAAAAAGCTGTTTAATGCAAAATTGCCAAAGTAACCTTGATATTTTACTTTTGACCTAAAACTAGAAATTATATATTTCAGGTCTATCACTTATTTGAAACTGCATTTTCCCCCTATTGTTCCTGTGGTAGCCATCTTGGATATCCGATCGGGATCAAGATTATAAATTTGGTACAGGATTATCATACAATCATTCAGGCATATTATCAATTTAATCTGTCAAACGGTTGTTTGTATGCATTTCCCATAAGATCCTAGGTTAATTATGTCCAATGGTGGCGGCAATCTTGGATTTCCAATGGGCACCAAAATTACAAATTTAGTAGAGGACAATCTAAGGAACATTCCTGCAAAGTAGAATCTCATTTGGCCTTGTGTTTTCTGACAAGAAGATTTTTTAAATTTCAGCCAATCAGAACACATTATTGGACCTATCAGCCATATTGAATATTCTATCAGAACCAAATTACAAATTCTGAAAAGGAACTTCCCAGGAACATTGTTGCCAAGTTTGGTTCCATTTGGTTGAGTGGTTTCTTTAGAATAAGATTGAAATGTGAAAAGTTAACGGACGGACGGACGAAGGCGGACGCAAAGTGACGACAAAAACCAATCCAACCTGTATTTTCTTTTATCCTGCAATTCGGCTATATGGCGGCAGCCAAAATGCATTGACTGTATATTAGATTGTAATACGGTCACTGACTGTAATACGGTCACTGACTGTATATCACTTTTATTGTGGCGCAACAGTATATAAACTTAGAATTTTACTTGTCACTTGTGACGTTGTGAAATGCTACGATTTTGTGCTTGCTTTATGCAGAAAGTCGCTGTTTTCCAGTGATTTTTGCCAGACTTAATGTTTAAGGATGTTTTAGGATAAACAGAATATGTGTACATTGTCTCTTGATATAAAATGTAATCAAACTCGGAATGAAACAAGTGAGAAAAGCTCGACAATCCGCGCATTTCTAAGCCTTGTCCGGATGAATTTTATTCTTCCGACACAATGAACACATATTCTATTCTATACCGCAAGTTCTTTTAAGCAACCAAAAAGTGTTGACTATACTTCCCGGTTATATATGGTCAGTGAGAGTATATTAAGAATCCGATTTTTTTTAACATCAGGAGATTTTCAAAACGTGGTCTACAGACATACCTTTCGAAAAAAATTTTTTTTTATTTTCAAATTGCAAAGTGCATGTTATCTCGCAACATAAGCGCATGCGATTTTAACTTTGCATTTAGAATATACCGTGATGCATTTGTATTACGCAGCCTAAACAAAAAAAATCATTAAGATGCCTCTCGCGTCTATCGGGCACAGAATACGTGTTTTCCATGTTTAACATTGTTTAATGTAAATACTGAGGGTTTCTTAATAATTTCGCTATTCCATAATTAAAAAAGATTTACCTGCTTGAAGTCATTTCTTTTGTCTAGATACTTCTGTACAAGTTCCTTTTCCTTTCTCCTAATGCTGAATCTCGTAATGTCGGGTAATGTACATGCATTTAAGTGATCTAACGGCCAAATAATGTCCTCGTTTCTTGCTTCAGGAGCTGGATTTTCAAGAAAGGAATTCCACCATGATATTCGATCTTCTGTGAACTTTGCAAGTTTGTAATCCTTATAAACCGCATTTTATCTTACAGCAAGTAATAATTGTAGGTCTCTTGGTATTGGAGAACTGACGTTGGGGTTTTACGCCCATTTCAGCACATTTGACTATTTCGCGGCGGCTAGTTTGTATTGGTGAAGGAAGCCGGAGTACGCGGAGAGAACGACCGACCTTCGGTAGGAAAATTGGCAATACTTGTCAATAAGATCGGAGTTGAACACACCCCGCTACAAGTGAGATTCTCAGTGTTGACAGTCTAGTCATGACGAACTATCTAGACCACTCGGCCACCGAGCTCACCCCCCCCCCCCCCCCCCCCCTTTTCCACGCTAAATAAGGGGTAACTAGACAACTTCCTTATTTTGTATAATAATTATAATAATCGATTTTGGAATAATTGTATTAATTCAATTCAATATTTTATTGCCAAAATGTAAGATATAACTATTACTCGTCTTTTATGAGTGCATAAAATAATGAGAAATAAGCATATGGAGCTAATAGTTTGTTGATAAATAATTCCGCTATGATGGAGATTTTTAGATTTTGAAGAAAGCTGAAGATGCTTCTTACGCACTTTAAAATAAGATTTATTACATGTATTTCAAAACCACGGTAACAATATACATTTACTGTATGCAGTAATAACTCTATGATCGTGCATTGAAAATTAAATACATGTATTTATATTTCTGACTCAAGATAGCGTATAAAAAGAAGTTTTTATATTCGGGCGTTTTCCCCAAAATTGTCGGATGTATACAATGAATACAAATATGACAAGCCACCGAGTACTCTATTTTTGTAATAGATATTGCAAGATTTTGCGGAATAACGAAAGCTTATCCGTGATGTACATTTGGGTCGGTAAGAAAATAAAATTGAATAATATTCCGTGTAATTGTAGTTTTATGCATGTATGCTGCGATAAAATAAAACCAGAAGAACTATTGCTACAATAATATAAAGAATAACATTCTTTGATATCAATTTTGTTGCCCAAATGACCACGTTTTGTCTCATCAGTTGTGCTCAAGGCCTTAAAAATTGAAAAAAACAAAACAACAATCCAAAAAGTTTGTTAATTGGAAACATTCAAAATCAATTTGATAAAAAAAAAATAGCTGGTACGCGATGGCAATGTACAGATTTCCTGATAGTTTCACAGAAATCTATTCACTGGTTTTAGGAGGAGTTGACGACGGGACATTACCATATTATAAAGAAATGGTAAAGTCCATATTTGTCTGTGGAAAATGCCAAAAATCATTCTGTTGAAAAATATTACAACTGGTGCAATGATTATTGAAGATTCCCTGAAATTTTCACAGAAATTCATATTCTAACACAAACATTTGTAATACTCGTTCTTTTTCAATATTTTTTCATCTTCATATCTTGTTGATATTCTTGTGAATTTGTACTGCAAAATTCCACAGAAAATAACTTGCTTCCCTATGGTGAGCAGGGGAAAAAGGTATGAACCTGGCTAACGGGAGAGGTATTTTTTCAGAAAAGTGACATTTAAATATATGCGAAAAAGGAACACAAACAGCATGGAAATTCTTCTCTGTTGAAATGACAATAATGTATATTTTTAACTTTTTTTTAAATTTATTTTTGATATCACCAAAACTACTATTTTATATTCTATGAACTCATTTTTTCATATAACCTCAAATACGTCATGTACGTGGTGATATTAGTAAAAAATACTTTTAATTCATAAGCAAAACCGTTTTGAACAATGGTATATTGAAACTGTGTTAAGTTATCCATGTGTGTAATTTGGAATAGAAATTATCTGGTACTTAATTATGCCATGCGTGTCAAACAAATTAATTGTTCCGATTCTTGTATATTTTATTGCCTTAATGTGTCAGAAAAATGAAGAATTTCAAACGCAACGCGCACGCTCTACTCTCAAGTAGAAACAAGGTGCGAGCAGATTGTTTTTGGAAATTATCTACAGCGATATACGTTTGACGGTTGGCATAACAGACATTTTATTGGTAAGCATTTTAAATTATTTTCTTCGTTTCAGAACATTTTCTTTGAGAGGCAACATTATCATTTTTATTTATTTAACTTCAACTTTTTTACCATTTATTTTTTTTTTATAAAACACGATAATTTAGTTATATATTCTACACTTAAAATTTTATTAGTTTGTCACTTTATTATTTGTAATTTTCATCTTTTTTTATTTATAAACTATTGAACTGATTGATTGAAATATGAATGTTTTATAGATTACAAATAATCAGTCATTAAAAAATTCTTAATCAACTTTTATACACCAAATATAAGTCTGATCAAATAAAAAAATAAAAAAAAAAATCGCTAGTTACATGTTTGAATACACAAATCTCCAGTCATATAATTCACGATATTCCGTAACCCCAGTGTTTTGTTTTTTTTTTTGTGTAATGAAGTAATTGATTCGGAAGGGGGATGTGTGGTGCCTTTTTTTGGATACAAGGATTCATATTAATTTAAATTCTTATTAACATGCTTAATCTGGAGTGTGCGCTTATAAGATCATTATGAGATATCTATAAGAAAAACAAGGCCCGGGGAAATTCTAATTTAAAATACAAGCGATTGTAAATTTTAAATCGAACTTTTAAAATTATGAATGGAAACAGAAAATAAAGAGAATTAAATAACCCTTAAACGAATTACTTTTATACTTATACGAAAAATCCTTTAAAATACGTCTATATGTGTTCAAACCTTGTTATTTTCGATTTTAACACTATTATGTTTACTTTGCTTTTACGTTTCCAAAAAGCCCATCAAAATCTAAAAAAAAATAAATGAAATAAACAAATTAATTTTACTAATGTTACAATTAGATAACTAGGCACTTACCATCCAAGATTTGATCCTTTTCCAGTAGAAGCAAATAAATCGTACATAGAAATCATCTTAAATGATAATGACAACACTTTTCCGAATTAAAATGTCAGTTCTTTATTTATAACTTTCCATAGAATAAAGTAAAACTTATACTACTTACATTGACGACATTTTAAATAAGACGTTTCATTCCTAAGTTCAGAATTTTCAGTTCAAGCGCAAAAATTATGAACGTTCCTTCGCGCTTTGAATATACTACTTTCATTGGTCGGAAAATTTCAAACTGTTTAGATCATGGATTCTGGCGGCTGCGATGTGTATGATTTTAAAGAAGTCGATGACATTGTCCATTTGAGTGCTTCTGAAGATAAGAACTAAATTATAATATTGATCTCGTTAGATGTTTGTCTATCAATAATATATTTTGTATAAAAAAAAACCGGGAAAAAAAACAAATTACTTAAATTATATGACATCTTGAATTCGAAAAGCCAATCAAATCGCGTACAAAATATATTGAATCAAGTAAGTATTGTGTTGGCCAAGCGCAAAGTTTCCCAAACGAAGTTTCTTCATAAGCTACTGTAAAAGGAAATGTTCAATGACCCCCCCCCCCCCAAAAAAAATACATCTATGAATGCATCTTATTATAAGGAGTTGGGATCTGAAGGGTTTCCAAATTTCCAAAGAAAAATATATTTGGAAGGGGTGGGGCATACCCCTAAAGACCCGCATATACATCAATGAATGCATCTTTCCATTAGAAATAAGAACTATATGGTTATAGAGAAGGGCAGGTGTTTCATAACAAATCTATTTTGGGAGGGGGCATATCCGTAGGGACCCCCCTTACATCAATAAATATATCATCCCATAAGGAGTAAGAATATATATGGTTTTAGGGTGGGGATCTCCCCCTCCCCCCCCCCCCCCCCCCCCCCCATTATACGTCATTGAATACATCTTCCCATAAGGAGTAAGAATATATATGCTTATAGCCTGGGTATCACATGGTTTTCAAAATTACAATTTTGAGGGACAGGGCATGACCCTAGGGACTCAATATATACATCGATGAATGTATATTTCCATAAGGAATATGAATATATATATATATGGTTAAAGGCTCGGGATCTCAAAGGTTTCAAAGTAACAAATATAAATCTATTTTAAGAGGGTGGGTCATACATATGGCCCCATGGACCCCCAATATACATCATTGAATGTATCTTCTCATAATGACTAAGAATATATATATAGTTATAGGAAACCATTTCCAAGTTCTTTGAAAAAACACGTGATTTTTTTTTTGGGGGGGGGGTTGAGAGGGCGGAGCAAGCCCCCTCCCCCGGTACCTACTTTAAATTTGACACCATTAGGCCAACCTCCACATGGCCTGTGAAGTTTCATGAAAATCCTCCATACATTATCCGAGCTACGGCCCTGACAATTTCAAGGCTGCCAAGAAAGACGGAAGCATAAAAATAATAACAAGAAGCAGAATAACAAACGGAACGAAAACAAAAAAGTTTCCTAATTTCACTTTTTGATTACATAATTTTCCTGTATAAATCTTATTTAGAATATATTGCGCAACACGGACATTAAGATTATTCTTGTTTTTTATGTGTTTATTGTTTTTTTTATTATTATTTTCTTACAATCAAATTTATTTTTTTTCGCAAATTTAAAGACATAATTAAGGCTTCTGAATACACACGGAGAGCTTTCAATTTGAATCATTATATATTGATCCTGTAAATTTTTGAAATTTATCCTACCTATAAAAATCATATGGTTCATCTCTTACAATAATGACGGTTCAAATTTTCATTTTCTTGTTGGTTGTTTGTTTTATAATTAGTGTATAATTATATTCGACAGAACAAATTCCGTAATAACGTTATGTTTTCTGTTTTAGAGGATACAAAATATGAGAATATGAAACAACAAATGGGGTTCATATGGTGGGATGTGGCGAAAGATCCATCTGGAGTTTGGATTAACACTGATGGAAGAGAACTAGGAATGTTTTTAAAAGGTATTTATAGTAGTTAATGAGTCGTTACATGCGGTGCATTACATTTGCGCACGTTTTTTATTACATATGTTCAAGTTTTTTATTACATTTGTCCACTTTTAATATATAACATTTGTGCATTTTTCAACGATTTAACTGTTTTGCCCCTTCCGTTAGCCAGAAACAAAGTCCGTGACCTCTGCTGATCAATGGACGAGTTTCACTACACGTGCTTTGCATTTCTTTAAAGTGCATCTCAAAGAAAGATCCCCTGTTTTCGTGAGAGTTGATTGACAGCGAAAATGTTATTATCGTAATTCTTATTTTAAAGTTTTTTGAATAATAACTTTCTGTAAAATATTGCTCGCAAATGTAATAAAGAAGTTCACAAATGTAATGTTACACCATAGGGACGGATCCGGGCCTTTTTTAAATGTGGGGGGGGGGGGGAGAATATGTAACGGCGAGCAGAGCAAAGGGGTAGGGTTAACTATTTTATCGATAAATAAAAAGGGGGGGGCGGTGTAAAAGGAGGCGTACGCACTCTACGACGCCCCCCCCAGTGGACCCGCCACTGCCACTTAATCCCACAAGTCTGCAAATTTAATGCTCCCAATACATGTAACTGCTCAATATTTGAAATCAGTTATATAGACTGAGTTGAAACATTTATTTTGTGATTTATGAGTTTGAAGCGGCTATTAAGAAGTTAGATAGTGTTTGCTTTCGACCTATTCCGATAACTACGTAAGATTTGAACAAATGATTTAGTTATACGGGAAGAAGCCCAACCCATTCTACGTGCACTATTTGTCCATAATATTCCTTATTGACTAACAATAGAATATAAGCCTAAATATAATAAAACCTGTCAATACAATATAAAATGTCAAAATACGCCAATACGACACATACCCGTCCAATATTCCGTGTTGACTAGTCAATATGCCATATTAGACTGGTTAGTCAATAAAGGATCATATTTGCACTAGTCAATATGACATATTGGACTTGTTAGGCATTAAAGGATCATATTGGACTAGTCAATATCACATATTAGACTGGTTAGTCAATAAAGGTATAATTGCGCAAGGATTTTCATATTGGCTCAGTTATTGGCCCTTGGCTACCCATATTGGACTTCGGCTTCGCCTCAGTCCAATATGGCTTGCCTCGGACCAATATCTCAGCCAATATGGAAAACCTTATGCAATAATACATAAGATTAAGTGATTTCCCAACTCCCACTTGCCATTATGATCAACGTTCTCGCATTTGGCGTTTGACAGAGTATTTTTGGTATTCAAATGATTTGAAAAAAAAATATTTAATTTTTTGATTAAATCATATTTGATGTCAAAATTTTGTTGTCATGCAGTCACAATAAATACAATATTAACTACATCTCCTAGATGTTGGTTAGTTCCCCTTTTTCTCGAATTCTCGATTTTATGCATGTTCACTTGTTTGTGTATATACTTGTTTCAACATGGTACGCTATTTTTAATAGTGTAAAGCAATTTGTTCTATGTTTCGCATTGCGGTCCAGTTTGGAAACAAATGGATCTGAATTAAATAAATCATCGAAATATCCTATTTGTGATGTCATTAATAACACATTCGAATCCCAAACGTAAAATTAATTAACCTTCGTAACGGATATATCGATGACAGAAAACATTAATTCCTGGTTATCAGTTTATCTTCAAATTGAGGATTACTTTCAACTTTGAACTTCATTTGAAGTGCGGGGGATCCATGTAGATAGTTATATCACATTTTACATGTTTAAATCAGCGATACAATTAATTACAATTTAAATTCATGTGTACCGGAAAGGACTTCTAAATCAATAAATAATTTAAGATCAAAAATTTAATTTTGCATTGTGCTACCTTCTTATCATATGTATGAAACACATTCCAAATAGCCCATGTACACACTGTAGCTGTTTTATTGCATAAAGATTTCTTAAGTGTGCAAGTGACACTTTTGGTTTGTTGAGACTGATAAGATCAGAAGTAAAGAACACATCATTTTAATTTGAAAGATATTACATCTAAAATTATACGGAAAAGTGTGGTTCTATCAGTTTTCTTGAATAATTGACCCACATGCCCGCAGACCCGCAGGTCCGCAAAATAGCTATACTGACAAAATTTGAGGTATGTAATGTACTTGGTTGAGGGAAATTAATATTTTATTTTTGTTTTTATAAAGTACTTCATAAGTATATCATAGGCATTGAACTTTTCTGTATAACTAGAACTTTGAGGTTTCTAAAAAAAAAAATGCAAAAAGCGAAATTTAGATTTTTAAATACTTTATAATCCAGTAATAAATCATACGAAATTAGATGTAAAAGGAATATTTGATAGATGAAAAGATGCCGAAGTCGCTAGCAACTCGAGATTATTAACTTGGCAGTATACACGTAATTGGTATCTAACACCTCGTGTGGTAGAGTGAAATAAAACACCAACATTACTCTCCCTAGCCAAGTTGACTTGGGACATACTTTATATGGTGATAATGACAATACATACTGTACAGAAACCATTTATTACAGCTATCGTATCACTTTCCTCTTAAAATTTTATAAATCAAACTGCTAAAATATTTTTTCATAGATTCTTTGTATTTCTCTTATGATAATTGACAAAATTATTGATGAATGGTTTTTATCCTATTTAATTTTCCAAAAAGAAATCATACACCAAAAACATGTAGAAATGAAACTTTCTTATTTAATATAAATCAATTTTGTTAGAAGAAGCTCTTATCAAATATATAAGTTGTGATAAAATTTAAAATATATGTTGTTCAAATTACAGGATAGTTGTTTGCCTTTTCCTGTATAATTAGAAAATAACGACAAAACTGAGGATCCTATATTAGATGAAATGGTATGTTGTAAATCTTCAAGTTCAGTTTGATTAAGTTACAAAATGGATTATCTCTTTCGTGTATAAAGACATGCCAATCAATCAAGGCAACCCAAATGACAGAACTCCGGGCCAAAAAATCACAAAAAATCACAAAACACAACAGACAGTCAGGATAGTCTGACTTGGTACAGACACTGAACAATGGTAGGGATAAACCGGTTTTATTGGTACCCAATCATCCCCTTATCTATCCTGACGTTCTGGAGTATAAAACACACTATAACAACCAATACAGTACGATTACCAACAAGGTGACCGCTTGCTAGAAATACAATATTAGGCTGGACGGTATACATAATTTAAATAGCAGGGTAAGAATGTGCTCGTTTTAAATGAAAAACTAGCTAAGACTCTCAAATTATTTGTAGGGAGCAACCATTTTATGTTATTTTATTATTATTATTATTATTTTTGTCCGCAGCATCTCTGAACTTGATTTATTTTATCTGGTGCGTTTTTATACGCAATTCAATAAAAAAAAAAACATTTCTCTTCATTACACATTTCAAACTTGTATTTCTTTTCAAACAAGTCCTAGTATATCCACACCCTAATACGGGTTGCCCACCAAAACAAAAGTAAAGTAAGAGTTCGTTTGTAGTTTTAGGTTTTATTAATATTAATTGCATTGTTTCTAGTTACAAGTCCAGCAAACAGAATCATCAGTTGCAGTAATTGACTGGAATGACAAGATATATCTGGCTATACAGAAAGACACAGATTACATATTTTCCAAAAAATGTCTTGGGATCATTAAAGACAAAAAGTTCCTACTGAAACAAAAGATGGACTCTTTAATCTTAAATTTTAAAGATGTACAAACAATTTACTCAAGTTGTGTTGTAACAAATTTTGTTTGTACCATAATAGAAAACAATATTAAGATAGATGAAATATGAGTAAATAAGATTAAACAGGATGTTGAAACATATCTTATTAGCTAAGGGTTTATTAAGGAATAGGACCACGTCCCCCTCCATTTTGTTTCACTCGTAATCATTACCAACCCTTTATCCTAAACGATTGAATCTAATGGATTTTTATGTTACAGACAAAATGTTATTTTGTATCATCAATAAGTTTAAATTTGCAACCAGCAAGTGTCGTATATAGAGGAATAGAATTGGCAAATATTAAGAGAAGGCATCTCCCAGTGAGATTTTGAAAGACATTGGTCGACTTTTTCAAATTGATCATAGAATGGAAATAATTGCAGTAAAAATAGGCTAATCATTTTGTCGTTTCAAAATTATTACATAATTGTATCATCGAAGAGCTCATAATTGTAATACATTATCATTAAATTTTGAGTTTTTATTACCTCACCTTGCAGATAGGACGGTTTGAGGTATTGCTATCAAAATGATTGTTCGTTAAAATTTTGAACTAACATGACCACATCTTCCTCAGGGTTTCAAGTGTTAAAATTGTATCGGATGGGGTCACCAACCAATCAACACGACCACGCTATTAAAGATCATAATAAAGCATAGGGGGACAGCTTTTTATGGCTATCTCTGTAAATTTCTAACAGACGTTTATATACTCTAAATTTAATGTGTAAGTATTATACTTGAGTAAGCAATTACAGATTACGTGTGTTGCAGTTGATCTATAACAACGGTTTACCAAGAGAATTTCCATAATATGGAATATTATATTTCAATTATCTTCTCTGAAACCACTAATTTATAACTGTAATCAAAATTAGGAGCGACGGTCTTTTGATCCTTTTTTCAGAATTTTATCCAATCGAAAATATCCAAGATGGTCACCAAAGCAGAACGTTTTTTAACATAAGACCTTATACGAACTTTTGCTTAAACTCTTCTTGTAATTGATCCTGGAATTTTTTTTTTAAATCAATCGTATTTTAATCCCGGTTGATATTCATTTATACCTTTTTAAATTCGCCCTTGCTCCCTTTACTTAAATTTGAGAAAGTTACTAAAGTGGAATTGTGTCTTCACCAATCACAGTAAAAAAAATTATATCAAGGATTGATGTGCGGAGATATTTCAGTTCTTAATTAAATTGTTTAGAATAACGTTCATTGTCTGCATCGATGACGTTGACATCTTTAACCGGTTTTCTACCATTTTCAGTCAACGAAATGGCCATACAATGCATCAATTTATTTCAGTATTTTGTGATACAGTTAGTAATTATAATATGCAAAAACTTAAAATTTATATTCATAAGCTTATTTCACTTTGATAATTACGTTGATAACGATTCTTTCAACAATTGGGCCCGATTTTGTAATCTCTGAAACAAGAAATACAGGTTTGGATTGATTTTTTGAAATCTGGTAATTTTGGTGCCACTTCTTAAATTTGTATCCGATTTTTATGATTTTTTTTTCTATAATTAATGTTTCGTAATGTAAACGGATTTCACTCTCTTATCCCTTTAAAGATACAAGGGTCCAAAAAAAGGACACACCTTAATTTTCAATACTTTCTTATTTCTTATCCGATCTTGATGATTTTTTCCTCCAGTCGTTTTTTTATGTAACTATTGTCGTTGCAGAGATAAAAAGGAATTAAAGGAGCAAAAATTAGCCACTTTGCATGACACCTACTAAAACAAGTATTTCTTAATTGTTCGTCCAATTTGAATGGGGATTGTCTCGTGTAATTCGCCTTGATGAGTGCTTCTAGTAGTATATCAACAGATTTTTTCTACCTTTTACGATTTTTGAGATATAAGGGGTTAAAATGGCTGAAAGGAGCAATGATAGATATGTACTCTTTCAATTTTTCCATCCAATTCTTATGGCGATTTTGTCATTAGTATGTCAACTTATTCTTTCTGTCTTTTATTATTTCCGAGACAAAAAGGGTTAAAGTTAGAAAATTTGGAGGAAACATCAAATTTTATTTTTTTCATCCGATTTCAATGGAGATTTTTTCTTTTCATTTTGACGAGTGCTTCCGGTAGTATGTCAACTTTTCCACTTTTCGATAAAAAGGGGTTTAAGGATTTCATTCTGGTTTTATGGTAGGTCTAATATTTTAATGATTTATAAAATTATCCCAACACTTTATTGGGTCGAGCATAATAGTATGTTACAGCATAACAAAATCCAAACAATTTCTTTGATTTTTCAATTTCACTCGAAGTATTGTTCCATTTTATTTTATTAATTATCAGGTCATAGGAAAAGATTATCTTCACGTTTTTTTTTTATTATATCATTATCGTGAATGGTTGATTGAGTATTATTTGAACAGATTTTACGGTGTTTCATTTAAATCTAAATTGTGTATATACTGTAGATGTTTAATATGTTACAGTCTGAACAGAATTCTGTTAAATACGAAATGCTAATGTTACACGTCTTTGATAATATTTCTAGAATTCTGAAAACATTTGCCTTGCAGTTAAATAGAAATGTAAAAAAGTAAGAATTATGATAAAAATACGTAATATGGAACTAACTAAATTTTGATGACATTTGCATTGAATTTTTATTACAAATTCAAAAGATCAGATTTTAATAAAATAATGTTTTTAAAGTATGAATTTTTAAAATGTAAATGCTACCAGATTTCTTTTAAATAGAAAATTCAGCAATACAAGATTTTTAAACAGAATTCTGTTACAAAATCATAAACTGCAACCACTAACAGAATTCTGATAACATTTATAAAAACAAAAATTTAAACCGGTAAGCTTTTTAACAGAATTCTGACAACATTGCAAAGCAGTTCAGCAAAATAGGATTTTTTAACAGAATTCTGTTAAACTTTGTATTTTTAAAAAGAAAACCGCAAACTAACAGAATTATGTTAAAGTTTGAATCCCTAGGTAAAGGAATCCATAAACAAACAGAATTCTGTTAAAAAATTCATAAATTACAAGGGCTATCAGAATTCTGATAATATTTATAAAAAGAACCTTTTAAAGTCTATATTTTAAAAGGGTATAAGATTTTTAACAGAATTCTGATAACATTGCGAAGCAGTTCAGCAGAATATGATCTTTTAACAGAATTCTGTTAAAATTTGAATTCTTATAAAAGGAAATCCATATACAGAATTCTGGTAAACCTTGAATCCTTAAAAAGATATCCGTATACAATTTAACAGAATTCGGTTAAAATTTTGAATTCTTATAAATCCATAAACTAACGGAATTCTGTTAAAGTTTGAATGGGTAAAGGGAATCTATCATGCAACATAACTTTGATAAAATTTGTATAACAGTTTATACAATAATATAAAATTAAACAAAGTAAAATACTTTAACAGAATTCTGATAACATATGCATAACATTATACCGGTAATAGAGAGTTATCATAATAAATTTTATTGATCTAAATACACGTAGATTGTCCGTTGAGAAAGGAAACCGTCAATTTGATCATATGGAAATGATCAAGTACAAATGGAAGCTGTTTTATATTGTTTCCTGTCGTCTGAATAAAAACACCTACGAAACCCTATGACCAGAGTTGGTTTATTTATTAACCCAGATAATCCCGGTTACAAAATGGCGCCAACGTAATTTGGATGTTTTTCAACGACAGTATTGTATGGAAACCTGTTTTTGTGATTTACAAGACTTTTAATAACATTCGTACAACACGGGAAGTTTAGTAACCCGCAGTGAGCCTCATCGGAAAAGACACTTCCGGTCAGGTCATTATCCAGGACGTCGATGTGCAGATTATTTTGACACATGTTCATGATGTTTTGATACAAATGTATGCTGTATTGATACTATAGTAAGTCAATATGTATTTGTTGATGTACTGTCAGCTTACTTATTTACACTTTATGTGAAAATAGCATTTATTGTGCACATAGACTTGGTAATTGGCCAATTTACTGTTTGAAAATTTTGTCCGGAAAATATTGATAGAAATAATGCATTGAATAGCGTTAATGATAGACTGATAATCTACGCACAGCAATCCAGTGTTTAATATTGACATTTAGTATATCAAGAGGTGTATATTTTTGATTGTTCACAGGAATCGGAAGTTCTAGATAAAAAGTGTCCGGAAATGGGTCCGGAAATACTTTGTGCATTATACTGACCTCAAAAAGTACTACACTTCCTGTTTACACATCATGGATTACGTGACAGGGCTCTAAAGGGAAAAACTCATGAAAACTGCCTCAAAAGTTGGGGTAAGTACATAAAAACATGATATTTATTGAGTCACCTAAGAGTAGAATTCAATACTTTAATCCATGTCGATAAGCATTTAAATATAGATTTAGGACAATCCTTGAAAAATGCGTTGCATTCCTGTCGCTTCTCTACGAGCTCTATTGATAGTCGACTTTATTATTTACAGAATTTTATTGATAGAACTTCCGATTCCTGTGGATAGTTGTACTTTGATAATTTATTTCATTGATTGTTGATTTTTGACCCACACACACACACACAAGCCACACCCACACACGTGATTGAGGTCAAGGTTAACCGAATGATCACATGCATGGGAAAGGGGGCTTACAAAGGTTACATGCATGAAGAATGGAGGTTACAATGGTAACATGCATGGGGAATGGAGGTTACAATGGTTACACGCATGGGACATTGGGTAACAAGGGTTGGAATTGAGGCTACATGCATGGGGATTTTGGTTACAATGGTTACATGCATGGGGATTTTGGTTACAATGGTTACATGCATAGGAAAGGGGGTTACAATGGTTACATGCATGGGGAATGAAGGTTACAATGGTTACATGCATTGGGAAGGGGGGTTACAATGGTTACATGCATGGGACATTGGGTTACAATGGTTACATGCATGAGGAATCGAGGTTACAATGGTAACATGCATGGGGAATGGAGGTTACAATGGTTACATGCATTGGGATTTTGGTTACAATGGTTACATGAATGGGAAAGGATGGTTACAATGGTTACATGCATAGGGAATGGAGGTTACAATGGTTACATGCATAGAAAATGGGGGTTAAAATGGTTACATGCATGGTTAAACTAGTTTGCGAGCGCTCAACCCTCCCTCTAACCTGGGACAGTGGCACAACAATAAAACAAAGGGTAAAAATCAGATGAATATTGATTAAATTAAATGAGATTGACACAGACAACAACACATTAATGAATCAGACAAGAGACAACAAGAAGTATCGACCTAAAAAGAGTACTTGCATTTACTGTGTGCTAGTTCAAAAGTATGGAACTTGGATTTCATCTAAAAGTATCCTTTCCAGTTCAAGTTCAACAAGGAGTTCCCGTGAATGTCATGAGGTAGACAGACTGTAGGATATAAAATATGTGTAAATATACATATATATTCACTAATCAATCTTTGATCTGCTTAATGATCTTATGGCAATGCCATATTTATTAGGTTCCTTGTGCTAGTAAATGGATTCTTCATCAAGAAATAGATAACAATACTTTTCAAGCACATATTTATTTATTTACATGTAATTATAATTGGATATATATTACAATTAATACATTTAAAAGAATTAAAATAAATTAATCACATCAGAATAACTTAATGTTTGCATCATATATGATACATGTACCTAAACATTCATACATAATACAGTAAAGAAATTATATACACTACTTAAAAATTTATCCAAACTATTGAAATACAACACAGTCTATTTTACAACTTTACATAGAATCAATTTGCAAAATGGTCTATCTGTATGGACATCAAATATGATGCTTTACAAATACTTTGACAATAAATATATAACAGTATTTATACAGTATAAAAAATGTAAAAACACTCTGTTAATTGTACTAATAAGGATTGTTTTCAGTTGAAATAGATGTACTTATATTTCAAGTTTGTGAAAGAGCACAAACTGTTATGAATTTAAACTTTAAGAATAAACAAGAGATTGACCAGATTTACATGTATAAATCCACTAAAAGTTAGCTGTTTGAAATAATTTACGTAACTAAATTTTGTTTAGGGAGCATGGTTCTACATTAATTATTTATATTAACATGGACATAATGGACATATTTTTATTTATCGGTAATTTATCAATTGTCGGTGGTCATCACACGCTAGTTAGGTCGTCACATCCATTTTGATGAACACTTTTAAAAACATCTTTAGCAAAATGCATAAAATTATTGTTGGAGTATAAAATTACCGATAAAATATTATTAGTAATTTTTTTCGCTCTACAAGGATTATCTGGTCTATATCTGATTCGCCGTACTGGCGCACTTTTCAGACAGTATAGTGATTTTTTTATAAATGAAAACAAAAAAAAAGATCTTGAGAAATCACACTATTGCATGTAGACTATCAAATTCAATAAACGCTTCCTGTGAAAGAAGGGGCTGATATTGATATTTTTTAGAAATAAATGTGTTTTTGTAGTAACTGTAAATATAGCATGAAACTGTTTTTTGTATTGATCGGTTCTGTCTTCATAAAAAATGTAATATAACTTGCAAATGACTTATAATGTAACTTTTAATATAGCTGTCACTCATTTAACAATCACTTAACATACTGACAGACAAATTTGTTGGCTTTGCAGATCTATACTTGGAAAATATTCTGAAAGTCTTAATGTTTGATCCAGTTTAGTTGCTGCATAAGTGCTTGCTTATTGATAGTTTATAGGATTTCTCATCATTTCTGTTAATCATACAAGTATAGAATACCTCTTCCTCTGTCAAGCATGTAACAGGCCAAAAGGACCCCATGTCCCATGCAAGTAACCATTGAAACCAAAATTCCCTATGCATGTGACCATTGTAACCGTTGTAACCCCAGTTCCCCATGCATGTAACCATTGTAACCCCCCTTCCCCATACATGTAACCATTGTAACCCCCCATTCCCCATACATGTAACCATTGTAACCCCCCTTCCCCATACATGTAACCATTGTAACCCCCATTCCCCATACATGTAACCATTGTAACCCCCATTCCCCATTCATGTAACCATTGTAACCCCCCTTCCCCATACATGTAACCATTGTAACCCCCCTTCCCCATACATGTAACCATTGTAACCCCCATTCCCCATACATGTAACCATTGTAACCCCCATTCCCCATACATGTAACCATTGTAACCCCCATTCCCCATACATGTAACCACTGTAACCCCCATTCCCCATTCATGCAACCATTGTAACCCTCATTCCCCATACATGTAACCATTGTAACCCCATTCCCCATTCATGTAACCATTGTAACCCTATTCCTCATGCATGTAACCATTGTAACCTTGATTCCCCATACATGTAACCAATGTAACCCCAGTTCCCCATGAGTGTAACCATTGCATTCTCGATTCCCCATACATGTAACTGTTGTAACCCCAGTTCCCCATGAGTGTAACTATTGTAACCCCCATTCCCCATACATGTAACCATTCTTACCCCATGTCCAATGCATGTAACCAATGTAACTGTAGTTCCCCATGGAAGTTACCATTGTAACCCATTATTCACCATACATGTAACCATTATAATCATCATTCTTAATACATGTAACCATTGTGTCCATGCATTTATAGTACCATTTTGTTCATCCTCTTTTGTTATTTGTCTGACCATTATTTTTACCAATGTAACCAATGTAACCAGTTGTAACCATTGCCTCAATGGGGGTTACAAAACAAGACGCATGTAATCTGGTGCACATTTTAGGACATATCTAACTGGATGTACATGTACTAGTTTGTTTACATAGTGACAACATGAAGTAACTGCATTAACTGGTTCATTTATCATACATACTTATTTGAACTGGCCTTACTTTGTCACTTTAATTTATTTTTGACAAATTTTTGCATACACTTTTGATAATTGAAACATACACATACACAGTTTGAGTTAACATATATATATAGTAGAGACTTCAGTGTTCTCCCCAAGCCCAAATAGCGTTGCGGTACCGCGGTGGTATATTTCTCGGCCGCGTTGCTATCATGATCGCCGCGGCGCTATAAATTTCGGCCGCGGTGGTATAAAAATCGTAAGTTCATATTCTTCCCAAGCTGGTATATTTGCTTTCCGATACACCGGTATACACGTGCATAACAGTTAACTGGTCTCCTGTTGAGTTGAAATGAAACTTATCTGTAAGTACCAGGTGTCCAGTTGATATAAACAATTATCATGGTACCAACAGGTCACCAAAGATAATTTAAAGTAATTTATGATGATGCTACAATTTAATTAGAAGTACAATGTTGAATTAGAAAATTGTTTTATGATTATATTACACGGAAAGAACCGTCTGGTGATATTTAGGATAAATCATGTGTGTCGAGATTATTTCCATAATAAATAGGACATCGGGAAAATGGCTTTTTCATATCGACTTGGAATTTTTGAGAAATGTCAGAACCAAATGCAAAACGCCGAAAGATATCAGATAATTCCTTATTACGATGGTTTAACAAGACTGGGTCAGAAAAAAGTGATAATACCGATCGCGATGTCAGTTACAATTACCGCGAGCAAAGTACTCTTGCAGACCAATTCCCATCTGTTGGAAGTTTCCAGACAGCAAAAGAAGAGTTTCTTTCACTGAGATTTTTAATGGCCAGAGACTTTAAAGATATAAATTACAAGGATGCTTTAAAGAAAATAGTAGCTTTGTCTGACATTTATCCAACTATGGCAAATTATGTCAAAATTTTAATGGTGTTACCAGTTTCCACAGCAGATTGTGAAAGGTCTTTCAGTGCATTGAATAGGATAAAATCTGCTCTTAGAAATAGACTTTCACAAAACATTCTTAATTATCTGATGACAATTTCTACTGAAGGACCAAAGCAACAACAATTTAATTTTTCAGCATGTGTAAAGTCATTTGGGAAAATGAAAAATAGAAAAATTGCCACTGAATAAATGAGTTCTAGTATGATGTGTTGATTACTGTTAATATATTATATATAATACAAATACTGCTATTTGGTAGTAACCACCCCCCCCCCCCCCCCTCCTTTCCAAACTTTTTTTGGATAACAATTTGGCGACACGCGACCGTTATCAATTCGCTTGAGGTTACCACTGTGCTATCCAAAATTCCTGGGGAGAACACTGGACTTGTTTTGCATTTATATGACTATGTATTACATGTGATTGTGTTTTAATGTAACATAGTTGTATTGTGTATCAAGTGTTGTGTTGTTGATTATTTTTGTAGTGTATTGTCATGTGAATTGTATTGTGATTTATCATGTGTGGTGTACTGTGAACATTGTGTACATTTGTGTTTGAATTTAAATTTGAATTTGAACTTTCAACTTTAAAATTCAGATTTAAACTTTGAGTTTTCAGTTTAGTTTAAACTTTGAATTTAACTTTTCAATCTATAAATTGAAGTTTAAAATTTTATAAACTTTATTTAAAAATTAGAGTTGATTCAGTTGCGTGTAGGTTTGCATGATCCTTTAGTTAACATTCATACTTCTAATTAGTGCACATCCCATCCAATACCCCTTTCTTTTTACCCATATTCCACTAACAGTTACATCTTATCTGAACTTTTCCATTGCTTTGGGAACTTTTCTAGTATAGGGTAGGATCAGTTGGACTTAGTTGACTTTTTGGACAATAACTTTTGACTTTTCGATATTTCGGTTTTAGTTTATATTTAGTTAGGAAAATTTATGGCCTCACTTTAAGGGTGTGAACGTATAAGATTCGCATACCATTGTCCCAATCCTATTTCAGATCACAGATAGCAAGCAGAATACTATTATTTATTTGGTAGGTATTGGCATGCATTGATTGTCATTTATTTTGTATTGTATTTATTGTCATATTTCTTTGTGTATATATTTTGAAAATTTGTATTTGACTTGCATTATTGTTTGCAGGAACATTTGATAGTCAGATTTTTGAACTTGTATGTTTGACATTAATTATTGTTTATTTATTTCTATATTTCAGGTGTCATTAATTCACTTGAATTTATTTCTTGACTTCAGGTGATATTGATTTGATTTTGTTTTCATTACAGGAAACTTATTTTAATTTGTTTCCAATTCCAGATAGTTAACTTTGATTTGTTTCTATTTTCAGAAACTTAACTGAGTTTTGTTTCTGTTTTCAGATAGTTAATTCATATTTGATTCTATTTTCAGAAAAAAGATATTTATTTTCATCTTTTGTATTTATTTGTAAATACTTTACTTTGTTTTTTTTTAGTGCTAACTTTTCATATTTTTCAGATTGTCTGACATGATGTATTCTTATTTATATCTTTGTTTGCAATTTTGATTAATTTCTGCCATTTGATTTGTATTTATAGTTTTCATACGTGTATTTTTTTTTACTTTGCAGCTAGTGTACACTCTGAGATATTTCCAGGGTTTGTCTTAGTTTTTAATTGTACATTTGTTTTCATTTCAGACACATATTCTTTTTGACTTTTCGGATTGGTATACTATATTCAGATAGTCTGATATAGTATATTATAGTTATTAACAGTGTATTGTGTAATTGCTTTCCATTTCAGAAATTGTACGGTTTTTTTTGTAGGTATTTTCTTTTTCACTATAGTTCAGTATTTATTTGATTTGAATTTCAGGTTAATTTATTTCTCTTTCAGGGGACATAACTCTAATTTGAATTTAGTTTCAGAACTGTATTTATTGTAGGAAAATTTTCTAACTTTATATTTATTGTAGGATATTATTTAAACTTTATTTAAATTGTAGGAAACTAATCTTAAATTTTTGTTTTGTATTATTTGTAGCTCCTGACTAATATTTATTGTCTTTGTTTCATTTTGTAGAACTAGTATATTTTTACATTTATTTCAGATATTCTATACTAATATCTATTTAGTTTATTTGTCTCATATTTCAGGAATTGTAGATCTTTACTTCTGTTTCAGATCATTTTGTATTTATTCCAGATTTCTTTTCATCTATTTCAGATAATTTTGTATTTGTTCCAGATATCTTTATATTTATTTTAGGTATATTTGTATTTATTCCAGGTATATCTTATTCTAGTTTTTCATGGTTTATTTCATTTTACAGAAATTGTTTGTATTTATTGCAGAAACTTTAATTTTCCTTTAGTTTATTTGATTCATTTCCAAGATTGAAAACCTTTGTATTTCTTTCAGTTTAATCTTTATATTCTTCAGGTTACACTTATCTTATTTTTTTCTTTTAGATAGCTAATTTTTGTATTGGTTTTCCTTACAGGGGAGATAATTTATTTTTTCAAAAAAAAATTTCTATTTATTTAGGTGATTAATATCTTGACTTGTACATTTATTTTCAATTTTCAGATTTGAACATTTTCTTTATTTTCAGTGACTTTGTTTCTTATTTGTAGGAACTAAATTTATTTTAGTTGTAGATTTGAATATATTTTTTTTCTATAGTATATTTATTGGAATCATCATGGACGAGCAGGAAGGAGCCAAGGCAAAGGTTGTGGCTATACAACCTGTCAGTCCTAACCCAACAATACCACCTGAGATGGCCAGAATGATGGAGACACTTACCAAAATGAATGTGACACCTAAAGCTGACACACCAGAGGACCTCACCAACTGGATGATGGAATACCTCAAGTCAACTGGAGTAATGATGGAACAACCAGATACCAAGTTTGTCTTCCAACAACCACCACCTAAACAGAAAGAGGAGAAGGTGACAAAGATGATGATGAACCATCCTCCGAAGATAACATACTTCTCAGGAACCGAGACCAAATCAGGGGAAACTAGTTATGACCTATGGAAGCATGAGGTTAAGTGCCTGATGAGACAGTCATATGAGAAAGATGCCACCCTAAATGCCGTTAGGAGATCCCTGAGAGGAGAGGCTGGACATGCTGTCATGAGACTAGATACAGATTCTACCATTGAGGAAATATTACAGAAGCTGGATTCCATCTACGGTAGTGTGGACAAGAAGGAAGAACTGATGGCAGAGTTTTATGGATCTCGCCAGAAAGAGGATGCATCTGTCACCATTTGGAGTTGTCGTCTAGAGAGCATCCTAGGAAAAGCTGTTGAGAGAGGACTTGTCCAGAGGAAAGATATAGATGGTATGCTGCATTCCATGCTGTGGACTGGATTGAAGACATCATTGAAGGACATCTTCGGCCACAAATACGATACCATCCATGACTTTGATGGACTTAGAGTAGCTCTGAGACAGATAGAGAAGGACCACATAGAGCGAGAAAACACCAAGTCTGCCAAACCACATACCAGCAAGGGTGCCTCAGGACAGACAGACATGGAAGAGATCAAAGGGATGATACACCAGCTTACATCCAGGATGGACACTTACGAAAAGAGGCAGCAGCAACCATGGCAACAACAGCAACAGCCATCATGGCAACAACAGCAACAACCACCATGGCAACAGCAGAGGTCACAACCATGGCAACAACAATCCTGGCAGCAACCACCATGGAAACGACGGCAGCAGAGAGGTAGAAGAAGCAGTCGTGGTCGTGGACAACTAGATAGGAATCCATCTACCAACAGACAACCAGAACCTGACCGTGAATACCAGTGTTGGAGATGTGGTGAGATGGGACACACCAAGATTGGCTGCAAAGTCAGATTGGACCACAGCAAACTGGGTTTAAACCAGAAGAAGCCTATGCCAGGGGAACGCCCATAGGCTTGGACAGATGCAATGTTCCGAGAACCAACCATGTAAAAGTACCACCAGGACTCTTTGGCAAACCAACAGAAACAGAACTTTACATCAATGGAATTAAAACAGCAGCACTTTTGGACACCGGCTCAACTGTTTCTACTGTCAGCGAATCATTCTACAGGGAACACATCTCAGCACCATTGAACAACATTGATACTTTACTTGATATTGAATGTGCAAATGGTCAACAACTGCCATAGATAGGCTACACTGAAGTGGAATTGCAGATACGAGGACATAGCCAGAAACATCCTTGCATCCTGTTAGTAACACCAGACAGTAGATATAACCATCATGTACCACTTCTTTTGGGAACAAACATCTTGTCCAAGATCATCGGCATATTTAAGGAAGAATTTGGGGATAAATTTCTACAGACCTGCAGATTAACAACATCGTGGTACTTCACCTTCAGATGCATCTTGTTGAGGGAAAAAGAACTGAAGAGAAAGAACAACTGTTTAGGATTGATAAAGAGTGCTGAGATACAGAGTGTCATCGTACCACCAAACGCCATTGTTACACTGTCAGGTTATATTGACAAGGAATTACCCTACCACACTACACCAGCCATGTTTCACACATCCCACTTAGCCAGAGATTACCAGGACTATTATGTGGAACCACCTTTAGTGACTTACCAACACAAGCAGAATGGACGTCTTACAGTAAAGATCTCCAACATCACTACAAGAACCATCAGTATAACACCCAAGGCTATTGTATGTGAGCTGCAGCCAGTTACTTTGGAAACTAGACCTGATTTACCATCTGAACAGGAGATAAAGAACATCTTAGAACTGATGGAATTTGAGAAGAGTGATCGCACTGATGGACAACTGGAGGAAGGAATTGACCTGATTAAGTCATTCATGGACATCTACTCCAAGAATGATGAGGATGTAGGACACACTGATGTAGTGAAGCACCGGATTGACCTCACCGACGATAAGCCCTTCAAACAGAGGTACAGTCGAATTCCACCTGCTGCCTATGAGGAAGTCAGAGCACATCTTCGACAGCTGTTGAATGCAGGGATCATTAGGCCATCTCGCAGTCCCTTTGCCTCCAATGTGGTACTTGTAAGGAAGAAGGATAACAGTCTCCGACTTTGTGTCGACTACAGACAGCTCAACAACAACACAAAGAAAGACAGTTATGCCCACCCAAGGATTGAGGAACTGTTGGACTGCTGTGCTGGGAGTACCTTCTTTAGCGTCGTCGACTGTAAATCGGGGTATTTACAGGTGGAGCTGCATGAACCACACAAGGAGAGGACAGCATTCACAGTTGGGCCACTCGGATTCTATGAGTACAACAGGATGCCCTTTGGACTAACCAACAGTCCAGCTACCTACCAGCGACTCATGGAAGACTGTTTGGCCGACTATCATCTGAAGATATGCTGTGTCTTCATTGACGATGTGATTGTGTTTTGGAAGACATATGAGGAACACCTCCACAACCTGCAGCTGGTGATGGAGCGCATCCGCAATGTTAACCTGAAACTTGCGCCAAAGAAATGTTCCTTCTTTAAACGCAGAGTAAAGTTCGTCGGACACATCGTCTCGGGACAGGGAGTGGAGATAGATCCAGACAAGATCGAGAAAGTCACCACATGGCCTACACCTACGTCACCAGAAGATGTACGACGTTTGCTCGGATTTGTAGGGTACTATCGCCGCTTTATAAAGAACTTCAGCCAGATCTGCAGACCGTTGACAGACCTTATGCCAGTACCATCAGGCAAGAAGGGCCAACGTAAGACAATCAAACAGTAGAAAGAATGGCAATGGGGAGTACAAGAGCAGGCATTCAGTACACTGAAGAGACTTTTGACATCACCTCCGATCTTGAGTTATGCTGACAGCACACTCCCGTATGGATTAGGAGCTGTGCTTTACCAGGAACAACATGGAGAAAAGCGGGTCATTAGTTACGCCAGCAGAGGACTAACCAAGGCTGAGAAGAATTACCCACCCCATAAGATGGAGTTCTTGGCCTTGAAGTGGGCAATTACAGACAAGTTCAAGGATTACTTGTACGGACAGCAGTTCACCGTTTTGACTGACAATAATCCTTTGACGTATGTCCTCACCACAGCGAAAATTGATGCCACAGGACACAGGTGGTTAGCGGACCTGGCGACGTACAACTTCGACATCAAGTACCGTCCAGGGAAGAACAACTCTGATGCTGATGGTCTTTGCAGACTTCCAGTCAACATCAACAACGAGTCCGTCAAAGCCATCTGTCATTCTACCATACCTGCTCCGTTTGCTGAATGCCTGGCACTGACTCCAGAACTATTGAAGGACGATAATGATCTGACCACAGGAACATCAACATCAGACATCATAGATTGGAAGAAGGCACAGAATCTTGACAGTACTGTTCGACACTGGAGAGAAAGCTGTGAACACCGGACAGAAACCAAGAAAAGGAGACAGCATCCTGAAGCGACAATAGCACCATCTGAAGATTGTCGATGATGTATTATACAGACAAGTAAAAACCGATGAGGGAGCGAAGTTGCAACTTGTTCTGCCAGAAGCACATGTCTCGACCACACTAAAGGCACTGCACAATGACATGGGCCACCCGGGGAAGGATCGCACCCTGTCACTGTTGCGAGAAAGGTTCTACTGGCCTGGAATGTTCAAGGATGTGGAAGACTGAATATCTCGTTGTGGCCGTTGTATACGAAGGAAGACCCTCCCCAACCTTTATTCCAGTATTTTGTGGTGCATTACGGAATTCCAGACCGTCTGTACTCAGATCAAGGAACCAACTTTGAGTCGAAGGTGATCAAAGGACTGTGCAGTCTTACAGGAATGACCAAGTCTCGCAATACCAGTTACCATCCGATGGGTAATGGTATGTGCGAGAGGTTCAACAGGACTCTTTTGAACATGTTGGGTACCTTGGATTCAGACAAGAAGAGGAATTCGAAAGCTTACGTAGGACCCCTAGTACATGCGTACAACAGTACGAATCATGAGTCCACTGGATTTTCTCCACATTACCTCATGTTCGGGAGGAACCCGAGACTGCCAGTTGACGTAGCTTTTGGCCTGAGGAGGGATGACACAGGTTCCAACTACATCAAGGATCTCAGAGCCAGACTGGAGTATGCACACACATTGGCTGCAGAAGCTTCCAAGAAGTCTCAGCAGAAGCAGAAGCAGGTCTATGACACCAAGGTGAAGGGAGCTACCATCACGAAGGGGGACTTGGTACTTGTGAAGATTGTGGCGTTTGAGGGAAAACACAAGCTATCAGACAAGTGGGAACAGGATCCGTATGTTGTCCTAGACCAGCCTAATCCCGACCTCCCAGTCTTCACGGTACAGGAGGAAAATGGTGAAGGTAGAAAACGGAACCTGCACAGAAACCTGTTGTTGCCAGTGGGACATTTGATAGAGCCGGAAAGACCAGTGCCTAAGCCGAGACGGAAACTGAAACCACCGAAGCCCACACAAGAACGGAGACTAAGACATAAGATTTCAAGTCCAGTGGTTTGTTCAGGGGAATCATCTGACGAGGAACCAGTGGAACTTTTGGTAGTGGAACCAGTACCTGATGATAGCAGTGAATCAACAATTACTGCAGAACCATCATCGGAGCCTGATGACACTACAGAGGTTGAGACTGAAAAAGAACTTGACGAGTCTGAAGGGGACGCCCGTTCTCAGGATGCAGAGACTGAGGATGCTACTGAGACAGATTCGGAAGTTAGAAGTAGAAGCGCTTCACCAGAGGAGATGGGTGATGAGCAGCAGGAAGCCAGTCCTAATGATTTATTGTCATCCTCTCCTGAACCTGTACGTCGGTCCGGCAGAAAAAGAACAGCACCAGCTTGGATGAGGTCAGGGGCGTATGACATCTCCAAGTCAGCAGTTTCAGTGGGCAACAAAGAATGGTTTCAGAGGGTCCAATAGATAACATCTTTGGCACAGACAGAACTTTTTCAGAGATTGCAGACAGAAGCAGCAAAAACCATTTTACACATTGTGAAGACTCCTACTGCGGATCAGAAATGACGGAACGTCATTTCACGGCCGGGGGGAGTATGTGATAGTCTGTATATTTATATGTTTGATATATTTAATTAAATATTTATTTTCACAGTAATAAAGCTGATACTTATATATTTAATTTTGATATTATTATTATTAGATTAATTACAGATTGTAATTAATAATTATTTATGTTGTCATATATTTCATTTGACTTTTACGACTTGGACTTGATGACAATCTGACTAGGTTTGGATAAGTTCGGTTTCACTATTTCTACTTCGGACATTTCCGTTCTATGCTTCATTAGTCCGCAACTTTCTTTCTATTTCTATTGGTTATTTCCTTTTTGACGGTTTAATTCTTTTGTTCTAACTTTTCCGATCTCTGATTGAAAAGAGATTTGAAAAATGGCCGTTGTGTGAGAAATTTGTTCTGCAAATTCTGTCACTGATATTTGAATTGCGTTGTGGAAAATTATAATTTACAGGTCAGTTTCTTATACTTCTCTTTACTAATTATATATTAATGGTCCAATAATTAATATTTTACACAGTACGAAAATCTGTATGAAAGCCCGGTATGAATGACTCGAGTGAGAGCTACGTTTGATAAAAGTAAAGTTTACATAAATAAACTCTTAAGATTAACAGATTCGTTATTTTTATAAACAGGATCTATAATACAGTTTACTATTTTTCTAAATAACTGGTAAACTTTATGAATGAATGACTGAATGCGTGAATCGAGTTTGCCGTATGAATGCTTGTAAATTTTAAAGGTAAACGTAAATAGTAACTATAAATAGAACTCCGATTTAACTTAGTGAACCAGTATAGGCTATTTATATGTTTTTAGCGTATATGTGATTTTTGTGTTTTGAACTATTTGTATAACCAAACAGTTGGTTATAATAGTGCATATTTTGTTATACAGGTGTATGTAAACCACACATGCCAAAGATTAATTTTTTATGTAAACTGACGATTCCATCCATATTACGGAAAACGTGCCTTTGCACTTACTTGTGAAGTAAGGCTGAGTGTATTTTTGCTTTGCTTATATTTTTAGCTTTGTTACGCTTTGTTGTATGCTTTTCGCATTAACCAAGCATGTTGCTTACGCTTTTATTTTATTTATGCTATTTGGACTAATATTTTTGTAGATGTACATATAGGTGTATTTTTCATACTGCATACGATGTAGGCGTACAGGTCATAACACAAACTGATTCAGAAATACTTTTATTGCTTCTTCATCAACAGTATAATCTTGATGATCTGTACAGCATACTTATTTAACCATTTTTTATAGAAATGCACACGTAGCTAGAGTAGTCTACATATCGTATATATTTTAATTTAGTACACTAGAAATTAATGTAGGTCTACTATATTTGGTGTATGGAAGGATTGTAAGGTGTACATGTTCAACTGGCAGGTGTCATCTGACCTTGACCTCATTTTCATGGTTCAGTGGTTATAGTTAAGTTTTTGTCTTTTGGTCTGTTTTTCGAATACTGTATGCAATAGGTCTACTATATTTGGTGTATGGAAGGATTGTCATGGTTCGGTGGTTATAGTTAAGTTTTTGTGTTTTGGCCTGTTTTTTGAATACTGTATGCAATATGTCTGATAGCATGTACTTTCATTAGAAATACACGACAGGCGAGACATTTTTGTGTGTCCACTCTTGTATTTCATTTCAAAAATAGAAAGAAATTAACAAATCATAGATCGGGTGGAATTGCTTTAGGCTTTAGGAAATATTTGAATAAATACATTACCTGTATTGATACAGATTGCCAATTTGTTTTATGGTTTTCAGTTGACAAAAAAGTTTTAAATACTTCAGAAAATGCTATTTTTGGGATTGTTTATATTCCACCCGCTAACACAGTATATGCATCAGAAGATGCGTACGACGAAATTGAGGTTGAATAGCAATCATTTTGTAATAAAACAAATTATGTTATTTTGACTGGCGATTTTAATAGCCGAATCGGAAATTTACCTGATTATTATGATGATGATCTGGATTCAGATAAATATATAGATAATCTTATTGATTAATATGAGATCTCTGATGTAAATATACTTGATGACCTTGGTATTCCAAGATTACGAAATAGTTCAGATAATGTTGTGAATACTTATGGGAGAAGGTTATTAGATTTATGTAAAAACAATAACTTGTATGTTTTAAATGGTCGATTAGAGAAGAATCATAGCGGTAAGCCTACATGTAAAAATTGTAGTGTTATCGATTATTTCATTAGCAGTACACAATTCTTATATTATATTGAAAATTTTGATATACTAGATTTCAGTAAATTGTTTTCCGATGTACATTGTCCTATTTCACTAGAAATCAGTAAAAATTTTATTTTTAATTATTCAAACACCACTCATCCTATCTTAAATGATAGGGCAAAAATAAAGAAGTGGAATCCTGAAAAAATCAACGATTTTAAATCAAATATTGCGAATGAAAAAATCGATTTAGTTCAACTAGAGATTACAAACTGCATGAATGAATTACAAAATTTTGATAAGGAAAAGATTAACTCTATTGTATCAGATATATGTGATGTCCTAACCGAATCTGCCAAGGCAACATTCGGTACATATGTTACAAATAATTTTACAGAAAATAAGAAACTAAACTCTACAAATAAACTATGGTATATAGCAAAGATTGTAAAAAAGCAAAACAGGATTATAGAAAATCCAAGAGATTATTTAAACATTATGGGTCTAATCTTTTTAAGCAAAGACTTAGACAGAGTGAACTACATTCATGCTACATTATAAGAAGACAATGAATGAATGTATTAGAAAATTTAATGAAGAAATGAGTAATGAAATGAATGTCAAGATAAAGAAAAATCCAAAAGAATTTTGGACATTGTTTAATAGAGGTAAACAAAGGGATCAAAGTAATATCCCTATAGAAAATCTATATGATTTTTACAAAAATTTAAATAAAAATAATTACGAAGATGAATTTCAACTTGAGAATGAGGTCGATTCGTATATGACAAACGAGTTTTTAAATATCCCTATCTCTAGAGAAGACATAATATAAAGCTGTAAAGAAGGCTAAGAATGATAAATCCCCCGGAGAGGATGAAATCCTAAATGAATATATTGTTTCTTCTCTGGATAGTATGATAACTATTTATGTTGATTTATTTAACTTGATTTTCGATACAGGTATTTTGCCGGAAGCTTGGCTCATCGGTAATATTATACCTATTTACAAAAACAAGGGAGACAAATTAGAGGCTAAAAATTATAGACCAAAAACTCTTTTGTCATGTCTTGGAAAATTTTTACATCCATTCTCAATGACAGACTTGGTAATTACTTGGAAAATTTTGATATTCTTAATGAAATTCAGGCAGGCTTTCGAAAGGGTTATTCGACAACAGATCATATTTTTGCATTATATACTCTTTTTGAACTTACAAGAAGAAAAAATTACACTGCGCCTTTATAGATTTTGAGAAGGCATTTGACTTCGTCCACAGAAATTCTTTACTATTTAAACTTTTAGCAAATAATATAAATGGAAATTTTTTACGAGTTATACAAAATATGTATGAAAATGCAAAATCAAGAGTAATACATAATGATCAGATTTCAGATTTATTTGTTTGTGAGATAGGAGTGAGACATGGAGAAAACCTTCCTCCTTTGCTTTTCGCTCTGTTCCTAAACGATTTGCATTTATATCTAGAAAATTCAAATATTTCAGGATTACAATCAATTAATAGAGATATAGAAATTGAATTGGATATTTTTTTTCAAATTTTTCATTCTTTTATATGCTGATGACACAGTCATATTGGCAGAAAGCAAAGAGGATCTGCAAATTTTATTAGATCGATTTTCTGAATATTGTAGAGAATGGAAGCTCAGAATAAATACAAACAAGACTAAAATTCTCATTTTTTCAAAGGGGAGATTGCCAAACAATTTCAAATTTTATATTGAAAATGAAGAGGTAGAAATTGTTAAGAACTATAAATATCTAGGTGTATATTTTGCAAGAAGTGGTTCTTTCTTCACCACCAGACAATATTTGCAAAAACAAGCTACAAAAGCTATGTATTGTGTAATAAAGAAGTGCAGAATAAATAATTTATCAATTAAGTGTCAATTAAAAATGTTTGACAAAATTGTAGTTCCAATACTCACCTACGGATCTGAAGTTTGGGGTTTCGAAAATCTCGACCTTTTAGAACGTGTCCATTTACGATTTTGTAAACATATATTTACGCTTGAAAAAGTCAACACCAAACTTCATTGTTTACGGAGAATTGGGTCGCTACCCCTTATCCATAACTATTAAATTAAAGATGGTTAAATATTGGTGTCGTCTAATTCATGAAAATGATGAAAAGATGTCATCTATACTATATAAACTATTATTTACCAATTTTAACAATTATGGGTTTGACAATAAATGGATGGCATTTCTTACGAACATTTTTGATCATTCGGGAATGTCAAATATTTGGCAAAACCAAGATGTTGAAATGGAGAAATGGCTAGTTGATAGTATTGAATTAAGATTAAAAGACCAATTCTTACAAGAATGGTCCGGTGAATTATACAACTCCTCAAAGGGCATTTGTTATCGCATTTTTAAAACTGACTTAAAATTCGAACCTTATTTTTCATTGTTGAACTACAGTTTTGCACTTATGCATTATGTAAATTTAGATCTGGAAACCACAGACTACCAATAGAAACCGGAAGATGGCAGAATACCACGAGAAATGAAAGGCACTGCCATCTTTGCGGCTCTCTTGACGTAGCTGATGAATATCATTACATTATGACATGTCCCTTTTTTAACACAGAGAGAAAGAAATATTTACCACAATATTGCAATGTAAATTGTAATACATTAAAATTTCAAAATTTGTTCTGTTCGGAAAATGTCATTGTTTTAGAAAAACTATGTAGATTTATTAAATTCATTAATGTGAAAGTCTATCCTCCTGGTTAAAATAATAATTCATGTATTTCAGTCATCAATGCTCACACATATATGCACTATTTGTATCTATCTATATTATATGTATTTATTTTCTCTGTAACTATGTAATATGGTTTATGAGAATAAATTTCAGTCAGTTTCAGTCAGTCAGGGTCATTTATCCCTTGTTAAAACAAAAGAGCTTGGATGTAATAACGTAATTATATTACAAGTGTGTACTTTTCTTAGTTCAGTAAATGCATTTGTTAATTAATTGACAGATATGTCAACGTGAGCTGACCTCAAAGCTGAAGTGTCATTCTGTATAAAATAGTATTTGTTTATGTACCTCTTATAAACTAGATATATATAGAAATTAAGCTTAACATCACATAATTATATATTAAGATTTAAAAATTACAACAGTTATGAATATTAAAGCATAAAGAATAATATTTGTTTATTATAGTGTCATATATTCATTGAAACAAGACATTCATATAATATTTATATACACACAAATAAAAATCAATATTCAGCCAAAAAATGACTTACGAGACTCTGATCCTTAAAACCAAAATATATACAAAACTATACTATTTAAACTTGTTAGTAATCTCATACGCTTTAACTCAGAATGGGAAAAGTCACGTAAAAAGTTATATCAACTAAAACATATTATAAAATGAACACAATTGGGTAAAAATCTGATAAAATATTTAAAAATTCATTATGCGAAAATATTACTGTAAAAATAATTTTCTACGCAAATAAAATTTATGTAAGAATTTGCCAAAATAATACTGGATATTAGGACAATTCATAATTTCAATAAATTTTCTGTTTATATCAAGATCTTGAAAGTCTTCAATCAGTTTTGAGCATTCATTAAAAAGATTATATCGTAGATCGTCATATAATGAGCATTCCATTAGAAAGTGTTTTTCTGTTTCCACGCTGTTGATTTCGCACAACGACATATTCTGTGTTCAACGGGTGTAGGCGACCGGGAGTATCTCTACCTGTCTCACCTGCAAGTGGAAGTGCACCGGAGCGAAACAGAGCTATGGTACGTCGCTCAGTTTTGAAAATGTTCAGACGGACGTATTGTTCAGTTTTCATACATTGTTTGTATTGCCTATAAGTACGTAATTTGTTTCCGTTCTGTGTGTTACGTCGATCACTGAAAACTTCCCCATTCCATTCCGTGTTATCTAATTCGGTTAATTTTTCACAAATTGTACGCATCACAGTTTTTGTAGATAAAGATAAATTATACACAAGATCTCTCACATTAAACAAATTAACAGTTTTTTCCACTTGGAAAGCCCAACCTTTTCTAAAACGTGAAGTCCGTTTAAGTATCCTGTTACAGTTTCTGTCTTGGTCAGAGCGTAAAAGCCCATATCGCCGCGTGACGCTAAATTAGACGTTCGTTTTCCGACGGACAAAAAGAATTTACATGCCCTGTTTTGAACTTTCGATATAGCACTAAACGATTTAGTGCCCCAAATACCACTACCATAAAGAAGAACTGGCTCCAACATTGATATATACAGTTTGGTGTAAACCTTGTATGTCATTTCACCTAACATAGACACCTTTGTCATCAGGGCTTGAAGGGCACGACTCGCCGCTTTTGATAGTTCCGTTACTTGTTTTTTAAATGTCGCTCGTCCATCCAGACACCTAGGTATTTGTAAGACTCACAATAATCAAGATTATCATCTGAACAATTGAAAATCCGATCTGACCTTGCAATTGATTGATTTCGAAAATGTACAATTTTAGTTTTGTTAAAATTAATTGAAAGTTTCCATGTAGCGCACTAGTCCGATATGACATCTAGCATTCGCTGCAAACTATTTTCATCGGGTGCGATCAATGCTATATCGTCTGCATATAATAAAATACTTAAATAAAAATCGTCAAACTTCACTCCACATTCTAGAGAATTTATGCGGTCCGCTAAGTCGTTTATATAAACAGAAAACAATGTCGGTTAAAGGATATATCCCTGTTTCACTCCGGCTTCAACGCTGATCCACTGTGTAAGATCATTATTCACACGAACGGTACAGTTTACATCACCATACAGTGGTTGAATTGCTGATAAAAACTTTCCCCGAACTCCTGCACATTGCAGTTTATACCATAAAAGGTTATGCTCAACAGTGTCAAAGGCTTTTCTCAGTAGAAATACAAGTAAATTGATTATCATTAAACCGCCAATTTAGCATGCCGAAATTAACATCACTTAGAAAATTAATAAACACATCTCCATGATGATTTTCTGTATGATCAATACAATTCCTTGTTTTAACTAGATCAACACCTTCAATATAATCGGAGTTTGATCCTACACGAGAATTAAAGTCACCACAAATAAATGTTTTCCCTTTGTGTTGGTAAGAATATACCTGATGTAATAGATTTCGAAAAAATCACGTCCAGATCCACAGGTCTACATGAATCTGCTGTTGGCAAATAACATATTGCAACACAAAAGCATAGTTTTGCTAGCTAAGCTGAAAATTCCAGCCATAATACTCCGGTTTCTTTCTCATCTAAAACATGTATATCAAACATATCCACTATATTGTCTCTCACAAATGCACCTACTTCCGCTGAGCCCCGGGTGGCACGTTTATGAAATGTTTTCCTATTGTTTCCATAAAATCTAAAACCATCAACGTGCAGACGTTCATTTCCACGTAAAAATGTTTCACATATTCCAATTATATCGCAGTTAATATAAATTAAAACCTTTTCCTGGAAAATTGAGTACACGTTAAATTTTGTAGACAATCCCCTGCAGTTCCATACCCCAAGCCGCACTATATCCTATGTGCGCTTGGCTAAGAGTCGATCTCCTGCAAATTTGTAGTCTTTGTCTTTTCTCATTTCCTTCAAAACGGTCCTCATCGCATTTTGGAAGTTCCTTGTTTCCAACGGTATATCATTTTCTATGCACACTCTCCCAAATTGTTTATTGCTTTTAAGTTTCAATTTATTTTTCATGATTTCCTTTTTATTTTCTTAGTTGCTCGTTTCCACTACCACTATACCAGGGTGACCACTCCTGCTTTCTTTTCTGTGTACAGTTTCTATATCAACATTTGCTAAACCCAAGCCGTCTCGCAACAAACCTTGAACTTTATGTTTTGTCAATTCATTTTCGGTTAACTCTCGCTCGTCAAACGACAAATTCTTGATTATGAATCTGTTTCTGGTCTTACTTGTTCTTGAACTGTCTTTATCTGATATCTTTTTTTAAAAACTGTTTATCTGAGATTTCATTTCATAAAGTTCATTCTTTATCTCAGTTTTCACTTCGTCTATTTTTTCCTTCAATTTGTTGTCTATCATAGTTGAAATTCTTTCGGACACCTTTACTGATATTTTTCCTCATATTAATTTCAAGGTCATCAATTCTTTTCTGTAGGCTTTTACTCATAGATGTAAAATTTGCCAACAATTGAATGATCAAAGATTCAAGGCTATTTTCACTATCAATCACCGAATGTGCACTCGAGTGGCTCAAATCACACCTACATTTATTGTTTATATTAACAGATTCGTTGCAGTGTCCAGCCATTAGATCTGATTGACGTTTTCTCTCGCTAGTTGAAGCAATGTTATAATTAAAAGTACTTACAGGAAAATGTCCATTATTCATCATCGAATTGTTTACGTACTGACCGACGCCATTTGTATAGCAATGTCAGGAAACACTAGCGCCACTGGGTAGAAACCACAGTTTGTTTACAGTATACTGGTCCCAAAACAGGCTGGAAAAGGTTGTAAAGAAGCGGAATCGGTTTTCAAATAACTTCCCCCAAAACAGCTCCACCTGGCGTTTACTGACATTGCTAATTTGTACGCAAATGATAATTAGCAAATTCACCCATCGTGTGATATATCCAGTTATTTTGCAAATTAAATTCGTCAGCTAACCCTATTTCCACTAAGCAATGTATATAGATAGCTGTTAGCTGAAATTGGAATCAGTAAAATCAGTAAATCCACTAAAACATAACTTTTAGATCACAGAGAAAATACCACTTGTCTACTATCACTAGTCACCTAAATACTTCCATATTTATCATTGATTAGTTGTTCATCTATTCCAACACTATTTGTTATATACAAAGCTATTACTTTAATGAATACAGATACTATTATAGCATAAGGTATTTTAATTATGACTTAATAAGGTGATTCCCTCTGAATTTTATTATGTCTTGTGCCATTTTGAAACAGTCGGCTACTGCATTTCTGTATTTAACAAGACATGGTCTGGTGTATGTCCTTAAAGATTTGTTAATAATAACTACTGAATCAATAACGAACAATAAACATACATGTATTTAAACATCACTTCAGAATATAATTTTAAAACAAACTATACAGCTACGGATCAATGGTGATATCCGTGCCCGTGCAAGGACTTTGCGCACTTATCCAAAGTCAAAGTAAAAAAAGTTGAAAGTGCAGGGATAATTAGCTATACTAGTATAGAGTATTTTCCTGAAGGATTGACAATAATAACCAAAATATCTTTATGTAATTGAGTACGTGTATCCAATTCACATGGCAGTAAAATTAATGCTTTTAGTACCATTTGGTTTTTATGGGTGGGGCTGGATGCAGTCTTTGACCTAGTCCGAGATTGCTCTAACGTCTGACGGCCTTTTTTGTGATATGCCGGGGCCGTGGGACGTCAGAGCGCACTCCATATAGAAAACATGGAAATTGCCGACCGAGACTTGGGGCGGCAGTTTTTAGACTCGAAATCGTAATATATCCAATTATAAGAAGTTAAATCATACATCAATTGATTCCTTATTCATTTTTCTCTAAGAATATGTACACTTTATTCACCAACAATCTTCCTGTACCACAAACGAAAGCTTTATTCCATTCAACCCACCATTTTCTTCATTTCACTGTCACTTTGAAGAAGATATTGCGATCACGCGTTATTTCTTTACAAAACTTGGAATCAGGGGAGCTAATTTATGCATGTGGTTTGGCCCGTGTCAACCTCATTTACATACCACTGAGAGCATTACTATATATAAAGGACTTCCGGTTAGAAAATACATGAGGGTTACCGGGGTCATATGCATAAATTTACTACAACAAAAATAAAATAACGCAGTCATGTGACAAATTGTTCAAAGTGAAAGTGAAATGACGAAAATGATGAGTTGAAGGGAATAAAGTTTTCGTTTGTGGTACAGGGAGATGGTTGGTGAATAAAATGTACATATTCTTAGAGAAAATAAATAAGGAATAGATTGATGTATGAGTTATCCTGGATTTATTTTTCATCAGCAGTTGCGGCCGAAATTATTATTTCCATTTAAACCAAACAATTTCTATCCGATTTTTATGGTTTTTGGTTATAATGTTCATTAAAAAAATGGAAAAAATTGTGTAGTATCCATTTCACACCGTCTCTTACCGGTTTAGAGATATAAAGGGCCAAAATAGGGACACACCTCAATTTTTGAAACTTTTTATAATTCTTATCGGATTTTGATCATTTCTTAATGGTTCTTCATAAGAAATACTAAAAAAGTTACCTTCAAGCATTTTTGTGCTACTTTTGTCTTTGAAGAGATAAAAGGCATTAAAGGGGCCAAAATTTGCCATTTTACAGGCTGCTTAAGTTTCTCATTCAATTTTATACGCCGTCACCTCTTCTGGTTCTAATAGAATATGTATAGCCTGCATGAAGAATATAGTGACAACCTCTGCCATTTTCCATATAATTAACTTGTATTTGTGCATTTGCCATAAATTATCATTATTCAAAAAATAAATAACATAAAAGTTGATAGGCGAAATATAACTGCATCAAAAAGAAATATCTGAACCGTTAGTTAGATAAAGACTACACTCTAATTATCCTGTGGGTTTGATAACTCATGCTATAGGGTTTGTTTGGCATTTTTATTTCTTTCTATTTATTTATTTATTTATTTATTTATCTATCTATCTGTCTATTTATTTTTTGTTTATTTTTCATTATTAATATGTTCTGGAGCTATAAAATAAAACATTTTGAATTTAATTATTTTTTTTTATCTTCAGACGAATATACGAATTATGGCGTCTGCTATAGCTGTTTGCGATCCCTGTCAGGAAAGAGGTAAATCAACTGAGTCAAGAACATGGTGTATGGAATGCGAGGAAGGTTTCTGTAATGAGTGTTCTGAGTTTCATAGATCTTTGAAAGCCACCAAGAGTCATCACGTAATAGATGTCAAAATCAAAACCCTACATTCCGACATTGTAAAAACTCCCACCCTCAAATGCGATCGGCATCCGGGTATACCTTTGGAGTACTTCTGTGTTGACCATGACGAAATATGCTGTCGTGATTGCATTGCAAAAACACATAAAATCTGTCAGAATACCATATCACTAGAAACGGCTGCAAAAGATGTAAACCGGTCTCACCAATTGAAAGACTGCAAGGAACATTTAACAGTTATTTTACAAACTTGTAATAATATTACAAAGAATCGAAATGATAAAGTCAAAGAAATCCACACATGTCGATCTCAAATAACTAGCAAAATATCTGACATAAAGCATCGTTTTATTGAGAATATGAACGAGTTAGAAAAAAAAGCTTTAGAAGATTTGGACAAAAAAGTGGACACCATTGTTGAAGGGTGTGACATTCATAAGAGCAAAGCTGAGAACCTAAAGGAAAAAATGCAGTCATGTGTTAAGGATGTTGAGTTTCTAGAACATAATGGTTCTGAAAAACAGGTCTTCTATCTGATTCATTCAGTGAACAAAGTCTTACAAGACACTGATACCAAATTACAAGCTGACATTTGTCAAATCAAAGATTGTACTATATCATTTTCTGAATCGAAAAGTGAATTACCAAACAAATTTGGAAATATTCAGGTTCATGAGAAAAATTCGGACATTTTATACAGATCCCCAAATATACAACAAGCTCAAATGATAGCAGATATTCCTAAATCATTGGAATCATTTGAACTGGAAAACTGCATAGATACCAAAGGGCAAACCATAACGGGTGTGGCCGTGACCAATGATGGTAAACTTATACTGTGCGATTGTGGAAAAACAGAAGTATTAGTATATTCTGTTGTTGGGAAACTCATAAAGGGGATTAAAACCATCAAATCCGCTTGGGATATAACTATTATACCAGGAACATCTACAGCTGTTATAACACACGGATCTAATGAAATAGAGTTCATAAACACAGACACGTTGAAAATAGACAGGAAAGTTACTGTACAAAACAGTACACAACTGTGGGGAATCACCTCTACAGAAGATCATATTTTTGTGGGGGGCACAGGAACAATACATAGACTGGATAAAAATGGAGTTATATTGGGATCTATAACAATTCCAAAGGAGCGAAGTGCTTGGTACCTCTCTATAAGTAGTAATAATCTACTTTATTATTCATGCTGGAAATCTGTTCACTTTATACAGTTAGATGGTACGGAGATATTTTCATATCAGATACCGAGTGAAGCTGAACAGAGAAATATTGTATTCGATAAACAGTCAAATATTTATATCGTTGGTCGAAACACAAACACAATTCACAGACTGTCTACAGAAGGAAAGTTTGACAATGTTATACTGAACAGAGACAACGGATTAAATGGCCCTTTAGCTATGTGTTTCAATCAGAAATTTGACAAATTATACGTTTCTAATTATGGTGATGAATCAGTACGTGTGTTTAAGTGTAAGTGATGGCGATTTGGTGAACATTTCCGATTATACTACTTGTACACCATACTTGGACTTAAACATTACTTTTTATGTGAAATTCATCAGTAGCTTTATGATCCTCTTTATTGTCTACGTATCTATAATAACAAATTTTGATTGGTTAATCAGTAATGCGGAACTGATTGGTTAATAATGTAGAACTGTTGAATTGGGCGTAGCACATTTCCGTTTTTTTTTTTTTTTTTTAAATGCTTATAGGTCTTTACCGCAAATTGTCTTAACCCATTTTCAGAAAAATAAAATAAAGGTACAAAAAGTATAAAACAGGTGAGTAAAAGGTATAGTGCAGGTGCAAGATCACATATTATATATACGTTAAGAAATATAGTGAGCTTGGATATGTTTAGCGTAAAATGGGCGTATTAAAAATAGAGATCTTGTGTACCGGTGCTGAAAATCAGCAGCAAGAGGTCAATAACAACTGACAAGGATGAATTATCCGTCGTAAAAACAAACAATTACAACTCATGTAACATCGATTCAGACGACTGAAAATCTGAAGCACAGGTCCTGCGAGCAACGGGTATTATCCTGAGATAAAATAATTTTAGAGAAAAGCTTCATTGGTTGAATTGTGTAACTATTTCAATGACATTCAAGGTATTATTATTTAAATCAGAGGAAATTTTTAATATGCTATATATCATGCACTTTCTTTCTTTAAGTATTACTGGGTTGGTATACAGCAGTTTCTGAAAACAAACTTAGCTTACAACTGTAGATAAATTTTGACGTGAAAAGTAACACACAAGATAAACAACATAAAAGTTGATTACAAGTCAGAAGTGATTTCAATGGGATAAATAAAATGTTTACCTTCACAACTAATATCTGAGAAAAAGGACAAATATACCTAAGGAGCAATAAAAAAAACGTAATCCATTGGACAGAAATACGCGGGAAGACAAATGAACAACCACAAGCACAACAAATAAACATAGAAAACTAAAAAACAATGAACAACGCGAACTCATATAAAAACCAGGAGTGAACCCAGGTGCTCCGGAAGGGTAAGCAGTTCCTGCTTCGTATACGGCATCCGTCGTGAAGTTTAACAAAGTCAATCCAGTGGAAGAAACAAATAGGTGAAGGCACATGAAATGTTACGACGGTGGGAACAGGTCCAACATCATCTTAGATATTGGAACACTGTAATGGTCAATCAATTCGTGATGACGACCGTAAAATTTCCGAAGTGATGACATACAATTATCCCTGATAAAACCCTGGTTAAGAAGCTCACAAATGCCCTTGAAAATCGGATAAGCTGAGAAACGTAGACGCCATATGCAGGCGATGCTGGTATATTGCTACTCAAGAAGGGAAAATTAACAACAGAATAGCTGAAGTCATCACGTTTGTCATAACGTTTTGTCTTCAAATGTCCCTCAAACAAATCCAAATATGAAGCGGACTTCGGTATATCTGTAGTATCCTTAATTTCAAGCTCACTGGGGTACATCAGATGTAGAAAGTCTTGGAATTTGTCGTTATTTAACGACAACACGTCATCTGTATAACGAAAAGTGAAATTAAAGGATTGCGCTAGTTTCTTTTTTTTTCACGTATTAACCCTTGAATGAAGTCCGCTTTATATGAGTACAGAAATAGATTGGCGAGAAGAGGAGCACAGTTGGTTCCCATTGGAATGCCGATTGTTTGTTGAAAAATTAGACCGCCAAATTCAACAAATATGTCTATGAGAAAATTTAACATGTTTGTAATTTCATCTTCAGAATAATTTTTTAACATAACATGAAGTGAAAATGTCTTCTTTTTCAAACAGGTATGAAGGCTGTGTCTCGAGGTCAGGATATGCCTTCTCGAGTTGTAATTTCAACTACTTTAGTCCATATTGTTATATTCTTATTTTTCCTAAATCATTCTTATGTTGAGGCCAGGATTTGTCTCCCCACATAAGCATTGATTTACATTTTTACATTTAATGTGTGTTACATGCATAACTAGTGTTATAATTTTGACTGTGGCTGGATACTGAATCATGTTTAGTTATTACAAAAAGCCTAGGTCAGCATTGACTGCTTAGTTATTTTATTACTTTATTATATTATATATTATATATATGTGTATATGTATTTCATAGCTGCTGAAGGCATTAGTAAGTGAGGTCAGCATTTGCCTGCTTTGTTAACAGAGTTAAATTTCCAAAGGTCAGCATATGGCTGCTTTGGTTTCATGTGTATTTAGTTTTTTATTGTGGAACATGATACATGCATTACTTCTTTCTTCGGCTTAAGCAACAATTCCGGGTGTGGCGTCTGCCACTTTCTGATTAGTATTGCATATGTACATCACAAAGTGACTTGTGGTCGTTTTTAAGTGTCACCCCTTTTTGTCTAGGGATGCCCTGTTAAATCCTTAAGGGAGTGACTTGTGTTTCAGAACTATTATGTAAAATTATGTAATGATATATCACTCCCTTTTTGTAAATTTTGTGTTTTCTGTTTCTAAATATAAATTTGGTCATTTCTTTAATAAATGACATTCCTTGGAAACGGTTGTTTATTCAATTATTAGCTGAATCCCTGAATAAAAACCGAGCTGAATTGTTGCTTTGCCAAAATCATGAAATGTGGTCTTATGATTATTAGTCATTTATTATATGGTATGAAATGGGTTGTCGGCGTCCCAATCCTTACATGAGGTACAACATAAAGTAATGTTTTTTTTTAATTTATGACCAAGCAAATGAAATAATATCTATTATTACATATTATGTCTGATATATTGATGTCTTCCTAGTATGAATATTATATTAAATCTACAATATGACGTAAGGACAGAAAATAAAATAATCAAGATAAAACACAACATTAATAATAAAAAAAATATTTGAGTTGCTCTATCTATAAAGAAAGACAACTCTTAATTTATTTTTAACACGAACACCTACAAAAAAACAGCTGGGCAGTCATAATCCCCAGCCAGGAGCAGTACCCTGTAAAATGCATTTAACGGGTAAACATTTATTTACATTTAAATTTGAGATGAACGGGTTTACAGTTTTAAAAATTACGCTATAACACACCCGCGAAATCGCAGAACGAAATCCGTGCCATCTTTTGATAGATATCATCCTGAAACAAATTTCTTCTCTTAGTAAGTGACCTTTTACCCACTGGAGTCAATAACAACAGGATTTTTCTGTTTCATTTTCATTCCTTTGCGTAAGGGCGAGTCAAAATTCAATATATATATATACAAATATATAAACTTATAATGGCCCTTTTGACCCTTTTATTTTGGAAACGGTGAAAGATACAAAAAAAGAGTTCTGCAGTAACGTTTTTGGGGTTTTTCGTGAGGAAACGTTTTTTTTTTAAATTCCTCAAATCCGATGAAGAATTAGAAAAGATTGAAAAATTAGGGCGTCATCTTATACCTCAAAAACGATAACATATATAGACAAAAATGGATCGAAAGTGATTTTTTTTCCACAGCAAGGGACACAATAAAGCTCCATAAAAGTCAGACAAAAATTAAAAAGTTAGACCAATACAGTTTAGCATAAAATATTATTGGAGATTTTTTTTTTTTTTTTGGCCTAGTATATAACAATTTATTATCTTCAGGGAATAGTAACTATACAAATTGTGCATTCACTAGGTCTTGCCATGGGCATAATGATTATCCCGGCCAGCATTTTCGAAGATATTCAGAAACACTGATGATACATCCATTGTTTAAAAAATGGGTGGAACATGAACTCTGAGGCTTTCTGAGCTTTTCACAAAGAACAAAAATGTTTTACAAATGTATTATTAAGGGCCAAGGATTTTAATGTCTTTTGTTGATTTTTTACGAGGAATTACACCATTCCCCGGTAAATGTAAAATCATTTATTGCGTCTCCTTATAGGCAATTAGAAATATATGTGGTTACGGGGTATGGAATTAAATGGTTTATGAGACTTGAACATTGCGTATAAGAATGTGTTAAACTGAGTTGTGTTATACTATTTAAGGCGAATACACTTTTGAAATATCATCGATATACTACCATAGGTTCTTTACAGATATCCCTAAATGCAAACTTTTTTGTCAAGTCAATCAAGCATAAAATATATTGCCATGGCGACCAAAAATTTGCTGTCTTTTGTTGTACTATATAATATGAATGTGTAGCTATAATGTCTTTAATATTTCTCATTAGGTTTCTGAGACGCACAAACGCAATCGAGTCACTCATGCACGATATGTGGGTCATAATGACCCAACTGTAACTGCTAGAGAAATGCATTATATAACGTAAGATAATTATTATGGTGAAGTACCCTTGATACAACACCGTTATTCGTAGTATATCAAACTAAAGTCACTCATGCATTAAATCCATGTATGTCAAAGTGACTCAAATGTTGATCATCTGTGTTCAGTCCCATAATGTGATTATAGTGGTATAATATCACTAACATGTCTTAATTGGTTCATGGGTAATTGCTCTAAACGAGCAGGGAAGACAGACAGGGGTAAATCTATATGTTATTTCCATATATGGATAAAAAAGAGATTTGTCTTTTGGATGCAACTTTGAAACCTTTGAGATTCCCAATCTATAACCAATTATACTCTTACTCCTTATATGAAAGTACATTCATTGATGTATATTGGGGTCCGTAGGGGGTATCGCCACTCAAGATATATTTTTCTTTGTAACTTTTAAAACCATATAACCATATATATTCTTATTCCTGATGAGAAGATGCACTCATTGATGTATGTTGGGGGTCCCTAGGGAGCATACCCACTCTTAGATTTTTTGACCGTTTGGACAAGAAACAGAAGAGGAGCAATAATGACTAGTTAAATTTACCAATTAGCCAAGGTGGCCTCGTTATTTTATTTGAAACCAGCATTCTGGGTGTATTGCTGAGCAATACAATGTCCCCTACCGGTTTGAGCTGTGATAGAAAACACCAATTAACTGCTCCTTGAATATTTGAATTTGATGCAGACGTATGGACAGTTATTCCTAAAAATACTAAAGCTAGGTTTCCAAAGAGTACATAATAATTACCTGATCACCCTGAAACTCAAACTTGATCTGTAGCTCATCATTAGAAGCCTACATACCAAAAATAAAATAAACTTGTATAATTTGACAATAATTTCTATCCCCAAGGCAAACAACTCGCAATTATTATCCAATCAGCGTGAAACTCAAACATGATTTGTAGCTCATCATTATAAGCTCACATACCAAAAATAAGATCAGTTGCTGAAACAGTTTCGGAAAACTATTATTTGACAATTCCTATTTGCAAGGGCAATAACTCCGATCAACATGAAACTCACTGTTGATTTGTAACTCATAAATATAAGCCCAAGTACCAAAAAAAAGATCATTTGGTTAAACAGTTTCTGAAAAAAGTCAGGAAAACCATTATTTTGGCAATTATTCCTATTTTTAAGGGCAATAACTCTCATAATAATTATCTGATCAGCGTTAATCTCAAAATTAATCTGTTACTTATCATTATAAGCTCACATACTTAAAATTAGATCAGTTGGTTAAACGGTTCCTGAAAAAGGTCCAGAAAACTGTAGTGTGACTGAAGGATGGACAAACGGACGGACGGAGTGCAAACTTTATAGTCCTGTTCGGCGTTGTCAGTAGGGGACTAATTAACAAAGTGCACCCTTAGTAGAATTTCAGAGCAATATCTTACATGGACCTGCAAAATAATATTCTATGTGGAAACGACTAGACAGATATAATCAAGCCAACCTCAAGTTTAGATCAGACATTTTGAATTATAATGCAAAATAAACATGCCAGTTATATAATGATAAAATAGTTTGTAAGGGTTCCACGGAACCCAGTGTCTCCTCTACTTTCGTTGTTGTCTTTGTTTTCAGTGTAGTGGAATGTACATAATATTTTAGGGATTGTGTTAAGGGTAATAATTAATTTCATTTACAAAAAAAAGTGATGCTCATAAAAAATGAATGAAGTATGCAATCAAAGTTAGTTTTTCTCCCTTGATTTTTTTCCTAACTTGTTATATTAAGTGATTTTTAAATGTTCTAAAATATGTTTTACAATCTTTTAATGAGGAAGGTTCTGTTCAGGTTTCCTGAAAATCCATATTGATTGATCGAAACAATTAACGTTTTTATACGACCGCAAAATTTTTGCGGTCGTATATTGGTATGACGTTGGCGTCGTCGTCGTCGTCGTCGTCGTCCGAAGACATTTGGTTTTCGCACTATAACTTTAGTATAAGTTAATAGAAATCTATGAAATTTAAACACAAGGTTTATGACCACAAAAGGAAGGTTGGGATTGATTTTGGGAGTTTTGGTCCCAACAGTTTAAGAATTAGGTTCCAAAAAGGGCCCAATAAGCATTTTTCTTGCTTTTCGCACAATAACTCTAGTATAAGTAAATAGAAATCTATGAAATTTTAACACAAGGTTTATAACCACAAAAGGAAGGTTGGGATTGTTTTTGGGAATTTTGGTCCCAACAGTTTAGGAATTAGGGGCTAAAAAAGGGGCCAAATAAGCATTTTTCTTGGTTTTTGCACAATAACTTTAGTATAAGTTAATAGAAATCTATGAAATTTAAACACAAGGTTTATGACCACAAAAGGAAGGTTGGGATTGATTTTGGCAGTTTTGGTCCCAACAGTTTAGGAATTAGGGGCCAAAAGGGTCCAAAATTAAACTTTGTTTGATTTCATCGAAAATTGAACTATTTGGGGTTCTTTGATATGCCGAATCTAACCGTATATTAAGATTCTTAATTTTTGGTTCCGTTTTCAAATTGGTCTACATTAATGTCCAAAGGGTCCAAAATTAAACTTAGTTTGATTTTAACAAAAATTGAATTCTTGGGGTTCTTTGATATGCTGAATCTAAACATGTACTTAGTTTTTTTTATTTTGGGCCCAGTTTTCAAGTTGGTCCAAATCGGGGTCCAAAATTAAACTTTGTTTGATTTAAACAAAAATTGAATATATGGGGTTCTTCGATATGCTGAATCTAACCATGTATTTAGATTTTTGATATTTGGGCCCGGTTATCAAATTGGTCCACATTGAGGTTTAGAGGGTCCAAAATTGAACTTTATTTGATTTCATCAAAAATTGAATTCTTAGGGATCTTTGATATGCTGAATCTAACCATGTATTTAGATTTTGGATATTGGAATACCACAAAGGGATGGTAAGAATTGTCTTTGGGAGTTATGGCTCAAACCGTGAAGGAATAAGGTGCAAAAAAGGGGGGAAAAGTGTTTCCAGGTTAATGGACAATTACTTAAGTACAAAACATAATTTAAAAGGCAGTGTAAGGTTGGTAATTGAAACTCATTTGAATATCTCACCTAAACTGCTTTTAAATTATTTATATTGGAAATTTGCCAAAAACTTTATTATTAATAAATTCCATTGGAAATTTGCCAATAACTTTAGTTTAATGAACTTCATTTGAAATTTGCCAACATAAAATGTTACTGATGAAGCTTTTTTGTTTATCTCACCTAAACTGCTTTTAAATTATGTATATTGGAAATTTGCCAAAAACTTTATTATTAAATTTCTGATTTATATATAAAAGCAAATAATAATGATAAGGCAAGAGATACACACCAAACAGGATGTGTAAATTATTATAATAAGTATTGTGCAATAGCAAGAAATCTTCAATTGCACAGTATTGCGCAATAGCAAGAAATTGATATTTGGGCCCGGTTATCATATTGGTCCACATTGAGGTTTAAAGGGTCCAAAAGGGGCCTACAAACAAGCATTTTTCTAGTTTCCAGACAATAACTTGTGTTCAAGTGTATGGATCTCTCTGAAATTGTACTGCAAGGTACCATACCACAAAGGGAAGGCTGGGATTGAGTTTGGGGGTGATGAACCATAAGGGGGTTCAAAAAATTTGGGGGAGGGATTTTTTTTTCCTTTTTTTCCTTTTTTTTCTTTAAAATTTTAAATTTTAAATTGGTTATTTCTGATTTATATATAAAAGCAAATAATACTGATATGGTTTGAATAGGTAAATTAAAAATTTTTAAGTTCTTAGACCACATTCATTCTGTGTCAGAAACCTATGCTGTGTCAAATATTTATTCACAATCCAAATTCAGTGCTGTATCAAGCTTGAATGTTGTGTTCATACTTGCACCAACTGTTCAGGGTTCGACCTCTGCGGTCATATCAAGCTGCACCCAGCGGAGCATTTTATTTAACCTATATCTGTAGTCTGTACCTAAATGCTGACAAAAAAAAGGGTAAGTCAATTTATCAGAGAAATATGGAAAAAAAAGAATTTGTTTTTCAAAAATCTTTTCAAGATGCTATCTCTTGATTAAAATTATAAATTACATATTGTTTGATAAATTTTTAAATCTTATAAAAACTTTCAGCTTAGACTGTATATAAACTTTAACTCCAAAAAAACTAAGTCCATTTATCCGTAAAATACAAAAACATGGAAATAACTGTTTTCAATATTTTTCTCCACATGTTATTTATTGAACATGTCAGAAGAAGCTTCTTTCCAAGTTTGGTAAAAATCCAGGATGGTTTAAGAAAATAATTAATTTTTTAAAAACTTAACTCAAAGTAGACTGTATGTAATGTCAACTGGAGGAAAAACTAAGTCTATTTATAAGTAAAATATAGAAAAATGGGAAAAAATTATTACAACATTTTCCTCTGGATACTATCTATTGATCATGAAGAAGCTTCTATCAAAGTTTGGTAAAAATCCAGGATAGTTTAAGAAAGTTATTAATGTCTTAAAAACTTTATCCACATAGTGAATGTAAATGTTGATGCTACCACCAACGACGGAATGTAGGATCGCTATGTCTTGCTTCCGTGACAAAAGTGGCAGACTCGAAATAAACAACATAATAAGTTATAACTTTCTCTTTATTTTAATGACTAGGTCATTTTAGTTAGCCGTACAAAAAATAACAATTTCTGTATAATGATAATAAATGAAAAATATATATATATGTAAATGACATCTGAAATATATTGCATAATAACCGTAAATGTTTGTATGGAATTTGATATGCAATAAACAAAAATGTTAGTGAGACGATTTACTGGTCGAGAAGTAGTTCTAATTAATGCAGCATTTCTCATGAGTAAATAAGCAGTGTTTAATAAGAAATTAGTACACGTCTGTATACATATTATCAAATTACCATTATTGGGATCTATTACAAATCTGTTTTACATATCAAGAAGGCCTATAAGATTTCCTTCTTGGGCACAAATACTCCATTATATAATCAACAGTTTTGAAATGATACAAACCATTTGAACAACTAGATAAAAATTAATATTTATGTCTACATATTTTTAAATAACATGTGTCTGAATTCTTGAGAAAAAAATTACTCCCTAGAAAATTATATCCCGGCAAAAGAAACACTCAAGATAGATATATCTACATTAAATATAATCACTTATACATTATGCACAGTAAGTGAAACCTCGATTACTATGAAATGAAAGAAAAAACACTTCTACAATGTTTATTGGAAAATATTTCTACGTTCATCTAGATAAGATAAAAAAGGAACAAAACTGATGCCTGGCATGTCTCCTTGTACAAGAAACAGTGTTTTAAATCACTCTGCAAATTCTATTAAGTGTTTTTTTTTCTGTCAACCTTTATATCTAGAGCAAATGAGGACCAAGCGGGTGATAAAAGTATCAAAATTTGACAAAAATCCATATAATTTTTATATCTATGCTAATTTTAGAGTAGGGGAAAGATTCTCCTAGATACGTCTTAGAAAAGAAATAGGTAAACAAAGTTTTTTGGAGCTGTTCCCAGTTTTCAGCTAATGTGAATAAAATAAGAATACATTGCCTTAATAGAAAAAATCAAAATGATGCAATCAGGATGTAATAAATGTAGAAATTAATTTATTTCGCCTTGATTTTTTCTTATTTTACAATGTTCAATCCACTTGCAAACATAAATCTTTAAATTTACCAGAAATTATGCAAGAGATTTTTCCATACAATTGGACTACAATGATATGTAATGAAATATTGATATATTATATAAAAGTTTTATGTACAATGCACAACCTTATGATGAGGAATGTAGGCATTATCCAGCCTGTTTATATTTAAATATATATATCATTAAATTAAATTACACATTCACAATTTAACAATGAACAAAAATGACTATCAAAATTATCATACATGCATGTATAATGATATATGTATTACAGTTTTAGGGACGAGATCAAAATTTCAATGTAGGATAAAAAACTTAATTCAAATAGTTTGGGGGTGGGGGGTAAAAATCGCTGCAAGTTTTGTTATCCGACATGCCCACATTGGTCAATCAATTTTTCCCAAATTAAGTTAAGAGAGGGGTGGGGGGATCAGTGAAAAAACTATGTGAATAAAGTTTTTTATCCTACATTGAACTTTTGATCTCATCCCTTAGTGAATTATGTTTGAATTATATATTACATATGAAAAAATGCAAAAAAAAATATTTAAGAAGACTTCTTTTATAAACAGTAACCATGACAAAAATATTCATACAATGTCCCATTTTAAGCAAAAATGAAAAATATATTGTTAATTATTGAAACTAAAATTTCACAAAAGTGATCATGGTTTAAATATAAAACCTTACTTTACGGGTGGTTGATTATCATATTTTCTACAATCCAAATACATGTAGTTAAACCTTCAAATTTCGAGCCTTTGTGAGAAATTTGAATGTTTACCTATGCTGAGACTGTAGGAGTATGATAACCCATCACTCACAAAGTAAAATTCTGTTTCTCTAGTTGTAATAATATAATTAGCCAATAACCCCGTATTGACCCTATCAAATTTTTCAAATGAAATAACATATAATTACATCACATTTTGAAAACTTAATAGTTGGTGCATGCCTTGGTTAGCCCTGTTGTTCCATTAAGAAGCCTGATTTTTTTTTTTTTGTCCCTGTCTTAATTTCCCGTCAAGAAACATATTTATTTGACATAGAATACTGCTAACATAAGCGATGGTTTGTTTACATTGCTATGCAATTTTTGAAAATCATCCAGAAAATCAAAGGGAACTTCCATCGACCAACCAGCGATCAGTATTGACTATTTAGGGACCCTTTAAATGAAAAGGAAACTTTTGATTTGCATTAGACGAATTGGTGAATTGGTTTTGGTGGGGTCCATGTTGTTCATATGTTTTTAGTTTTTAATTGTAATGCATGTATTGTTTTGGTCTTGTCTTCATTGTTCTCCGGAGTTTGTCAGTTGTTTCAATTTTTCCCTCCTTGAATATCCCTTTGGTATTTCTTGACTTTAACTTACATATGGAATCAAAATTTTTAACTGTGACTTAATGTATTTCTCTATAAACATAATTATGTACCGATACTATTTAATAAATATACTATTTCTAAATAAATTTTCAGGTAAAATCTGTCTGTTCACAAGTATAACTGTTTCAGAATATCATTTTTAACAGGGTGAATTGATTAAGTGGTTTCCTTTTTGTTCATGCCTCTTAGTAGTGCTTGGAAGCACATCTCTTCAGAAGTTTCTTTATAAAGCATACTCTACACTCTCTTGATCTGTTTAAAACTGTTATACTTTGAATTTCTCAATAATTTTTTTTACATAATATCCATGTATAGAGTAAGGACTTTCTCTTGATTAATAATCTACTGCCATGCGATAAAAAATTAACATTTAGTTAAATACCCTTTCTACAAGTAAAATAATAAAAAATTATTTCCTGTTAAAAAATAATCAGTTCCTTTATAAAAATTTGAAGTAGAGAAGAGGAACTGTAATGTGGCCCTTTGCACCCCTCCTATTTCAATATTAGATATAGAAAAACATTATGCTACAATAGGTAATAAGGTGGACCAAAATTTACATCCTATGGTAAAATGTTTCAAAAATGACTTAATTACTTGAATTTCAGTTTGGATGACGCAAGCTACAATCTTTGACAAGAAGAAATATGTAACAAGATAATTTTCTTTTATCATATACACTCTTTCTTATACATAAAATAGGACTTCAAAATGGTTTGTTAATTACAAGAACATCACAAATGAAGTACAGCTTACTCGTTCCAGTAAAAATATTATCATGCACAATAATCATTACAACTAATTAAAATCGAGTATTCCAAAAATATTCTTATGAAATCATTTTCAGTTCAAACACAAATAATTACTTCATAAACACTATAATATGGATGTATGCTAAAGAGGCATCTTAATTACATTGCGATGAAATTTTAATTTTATGTTCATGAATTATAAGTGTCATCGATGAAAAGTCTTCAAATTGAATGACTCAAAGAAATGTTTTATATATGTCAATATATTTTTGATATTTTATGATGAAAATCATGTTAATTTTTTACATAAACATTAATTGGTTCAATTCTTTGAATGCATTACACTAATGACTAGCACTATGTAATCTGAATGTGTGAAAAAAATATTTTAAAAAATGTTTGATAAAGATAACAAACTAGAGTTACTTCCCTTACAATATTCAATGTGAACATATGACGATTTTGACAGGCCATGTAAAAAACCTTGATAGTTTGATGTTTCACAAGTCTTTAAATTGTGAAACATTTAGCAAAATAAAATAGCTAGTAGGTGTAAAAAAAGGGCTGCAAATCTTTGTTTTATTTTTCCGACAGAAAAATTTGCTAATGAATCTTTGACATGCATGCATAAATCTAATTCAAAAAATAAATCAATTGTACAATGTTTTTAAAAAATAAATATCACAACCATATATGATATGTTCATTTATTTGGATGGAATGGAATAACAAATTTTATTAAGATAACTGCAGATTAAGCAAAAACGTTTTGATTGACCAACATCAAAAATTTCCAAAATGAAAATTATTTAAAAAAAAAAATGCTTTTGTGTTATTTTGTAAATGAATATGTAGTTTGAAATAATCTGCAATGAAATATATCAAGAAAGACTCAAATCTAAAATACATTTTTGTTATTTATAAGAAATATTCTTCTTTTCAGATTGCAGATTATTCTTTTAAATGAATTTAAGATTTATACAGTTAATTTTCTGACTTTATGGGTAACTTTGCTTGAATTACATTTATTCAATCTTAAGCTCTAGAAATGGCAGTACCAGTAAGGCCAAAAAAAATACATTTGTGTTTAAGGTTACCCTATCTATCCTATTTTTTGTGCCTACCCGAACCAATTATATTCCCATTTGAGGACAAAAAAGTCGCTGATATAATTATTTCCCTAATAAAACATCCACTGAAATTTTTTCTCCCATTGGAGTCTATGTAAAATAATTTTTCAAAACAAAATGAGTTTGCCTACTTACCTACCTACCCTATTCTTTTTTGTTAATGTAATCTTAAACAGACTCGTTTTGGGCCTAATTACCTTTAATACCAAGAATCTGAATTGTTCCAGAAATCAATTTTTCTGTGTTTCTTTTTTAGAGAACTCTTATTTAATTTTTATTCAGTGAGAAACTGTTGTCTATACATTATGACATTAAGTCTTTTCTAATCTTACTACAAAAAGGGTGAGGGAGTTGGAATTTTTAAAGAGAGCAAAAATATCTCTTTCACTTAAGTGAAACAGCTATTACAGAAAGTCTGAATGAATACTATAACAGTTTGGATTGCTCTGGACTTTCTTAACATGTTCATCTAGAATTTCACTCCTTCCGTCTAATTTACATGAAATATATCAAATATTGTTTGTATGCATTATTTTTTACAGATGATACTGGAATTTCTGCTATAAATTACAATTTGATACATATATTTAATACTGTTTGTGGAGTTCTTTTTAAAATAAAATGTGAGCCACACTAACTGTAATCAGAGATTCCACATAATATTGAATTTTTTGTTAGCAGTGATGACACTATGCTTTAAGAAAATATGTCTTCTCCTTTCACAGTAAAATGAATTTTCAGTAATGGCACTAAAATCTCTTAAAAGTTGATATGCTGAACACAAAGTCCTACTATATTTGCATAGTATCACAAATTCATGTAAAAATTCGGAAAATTTGTTTTTGCCGTCGTTTTTTAATCTCAGCATATTCTTTCATCTTCGGTTATTGTTTTTCTCCCACAAAACACTATGTTTTTGTCTTCTTTCTTCACCGTCATTGAAGAACACTCACATTACTTCCTTACATCTCCATTAGATTATCTCTTTTCCCATTTATCTTAAACTCTTGAGTATAAATTTCATACTATTGGATCTAATGGAATGCCTTCTTAACAATATGAAACTATTCCATTTTGATTTAAATTAATTCACTATATACTTGAAAAATATATTATATCCTACAACAAGTTTTCATATAAGTCTTTCCTCAGGTGGTGGTTTAAGAACTTGACCTAATTCAACCCTTGAACCTGTCACCTCCTGTCTGCTGGGACTATATGTTCCTCTGGTTGCCCGTTTACTACGAGCACACATAACAAAAACAATTATCACTGAAAAAGATAAAACAATGCAATTATTATAGTGATACATGGTATTCTATCACTCTGAAGAAGAAAGTTTTTGGGGATGTCATAATTGAATGTTTTGTTATGCAAGAACTCAGTCTGTAAATAATACAGTAAAACCTGTCTTGAGAGACCTCTCCCATGAAAGACCATCCTCTTTTGGGAGACCAGTTGGACTTTGCCATAACTGTAACATTCTTTATAATAAACACCTCTATTGAGAAACCACCTGTCATGAAAGACCAGATTTTCATGGCAAAAGGGGTGGTCCCTCAAGACAGGTTTCACTGTATTCAAATATTTTTGCAACTTAGTCTAGAAAAATTTATATTTTGATTTTCTGAATTTGAAAATTTTGTTCTGTTTAATTTGGCAATGAGACAAAACATGAATTTAAATCTAATTTTCCTGCTATATGCAGGACTATGAATCCTTCCAACTTACTGATCGTCAGAAAATAATATATTGTTGTAAAGGATGTTTTAATTACTCATACAAATTTATATCCACTTACCAATAACAATGGCTATCAGGATAACAGCTACTATTGGACCGATGATATACCACATAATGTCATTTTCATCATCTAGTTTCCTGTAGTCTGGATCCTGAACAAAAAAATGAGAATATATAGTATAAATATAGTTTGTTTGTGTAGTTGGGGTTTTACGCTGTTTCGCGGCATTCAGGTTTTATTGGCGGAGGAAGCCAGAGTAGACAGAGAGAATCACAGACCTTCGGTAGGAAAATTGGCAATCCTCGTCATTAAAGATCGGAGTCGAACACACCCTGCCACAGGTGAGATTCGAAATTACAACCTCAGTGTTGACAGGCTAGTGATCAATAGTAGTCATGACGAACTACCTAGACCACTTATAAATATAGTAAAGTTATCCAAATCTTTATTTCTTAATCTTACATCTAATTACAGAAACAGGTCGCTATAAAAATATACCTAGGGAACAAAGAATATGTAAAAATTGTAAGATAGTGGAAGACAAATACAATTTCTTTATACACTGTCAAATAAATGAACAACATCGAAATAAACTCTTTGTGAAACTATAAAAAATGTAATTCCTGATTTTGAAAATGTGTCACCCATAGATAAACTGAAATATATTCTTAATCCTCATTCAACCCTTTTATCAGCTGTTTGCACCTTTATTAAACAATCATTAGCATAGAAATAGGGTCCGCACCGGTCAAAGAGTGAACCTAATGTTTTATATATCTGAACCATCTTTTGTTTTTGTTTAGTTGGGGTTTTTTATGCCGTTTTCAGCACATTTGGCTATTTCGCTGCGGCCAGTTTTTATTGGTGGAGGAAGCCAGAGTACCTGGAGAGAACCACGACCTTGGGTAGGAAAATTGGCAAAACTTGTCAATTTAGATCGGAGAAGAACACACCCCGCCACAGGTGAGATTCGAACTCACAACCCCAGTGTTGACAGGCTAGTGATCATTAGTAGTCATGACAAACTACCTAGACCACTCGGCCACCGAAGCCCCACAATATCTTTTGAATGTCTTTATAAACTGTAATATGTATTTTCTTCATTGTTTAATGTTTTGTATGCATTTGCTCGACCGGGCATAATGGGTGTAATTTACAAATAAAGATATATAATTATTTCACAGTTTACCAAACTCAGAAGTCTTTGAAGCATAATTAAAAAATAAAATCCTAATATTCACAGGAAATAGCTTTTGCAAAATTTTACTGAAATTTACTCATTTTTGAATTTTCAGTTTTGGAATTCCATTATAACGGACCTTTTCCCAATTAATGATTTATTACTTCCCCTTGTTTCTACTTATAGCTATACCTTTGTTATTCTATAATAGGACATGTCATAAACGTGCAGATGTTTACCAGTATATATATGAATGTGTATAACCCATGACATGCTATGAAAACAACCTAGACAATTAATAATCTCAAGAAGGTGACTGGTATATTACAGCAATAAAGAATATTTATGTAGGAAATAATCTGAATGTCAGATAGCCATAGTTAGAAATAAGGGAAAAAAATAAATTTAACAGTGGTCACTTACACTAAATTATGTGCATTTTGTTTGAATAATCAATTTTTTAGTTCTAATGCATGTATAAAAACTGGTTTAGAAAACAAAATACTGTGCACTGGTTGCATTTTAGCGGCTACAAAATGAACATTGGCAGTCCATGTCATTGGATATAGTTTTGAACAACAAACAACCATGGTTGCCAATTGACTAAACAGTGTCAAACAAGATGTTTACTTCCTATTTCTGTCAAATGTTACACCACAAAATTCTTTCCTTTCTTGATATGACACATACCTTAATGGTACACTGTGTTCCTATGTAACCCGGTGTACAGATGCATTCATAAGATCCTGGTTTGTTGTCACATCTGACAAAATTCTGACACTTGATATGACACATACCTTAATGGTACACTGTGTTCCTATGTAACCTGGTGTACAGATGCATTCATAAGATCCTGGTTTGTTGTCACATCTGACAAAATTCTGACACTTGATATGACACATACCTTAATGGTACACTGTGTTCCTATGTAACCTGGTGTACAGATGCATTCATAAGATCCTGGTTTGTTGTCACATCTGACAAAATTCTGACACTTGTCCTGATCACATTCATTTATATCATCTGAACAGGTCTTATTAGTATAACCTATAAACCAGAAATTAAATCATTCTAATTGATTCTAATTTCATTTAACTTAGCATCATTTAAACCCCAAGAAATAATTTTAGTAAAGGTACAGGAACACATACAAGCTGTTCAGTGTTTATGGGTATCATGAACATGTGTGATTGTTTACTGTAAGCACATGGTCAGTGTTTATGTAGAATACGATTCGATGTAACTGTACGCAATGCTGCTTTTATGGTAGATGAAGTACATGTAGTCCGTGCAGTACGTGCATTAGTAGTATTTAAGCAGTTGTTATGACGTTGAAGTTTAATCGAAGTTGCCTATCAGCTTGTGTGGCAGCAGTTTGTAATGACGTTTATGTGTTTAATTTCCCACCCACACACCCAATACTGATATATATATGTATAGAATTAATGAATGTGAAGTTTTCTATTTTGTAATTTTTAATGTATGTAGGCCATGATTGGACTGTTGGATGGATGACGAGTATAATTACAAGACATTTCTATATAAAATATATTTATTTCAAACGTATTAAAATAAAAAATAAAAAGCTGCTACACGAGTAGGCACAGTTCCCATATCTATGTGTTGAGTTTTATTTGGTAAACAATTTATATTTGTTTGAGCTCAGCGAATTAGTATATAATGGAAAATAGCAAATTGCAGAAGGAAACCGCCATATAATATTGATACATATTAACACTGGAAAAAGTTATCTCAAATAAAACTAATCAATAACTAATGGAGAAATATAACAACAAATATATTTTCTTTTACTTTTATATATATCTTTTAAACTGTAAAATGAATTCGTATTTTTTTGCTTTTTGCACACATTGCATATTCATTTTAGGATACCTTTCATCAGGATACAGGCAACAACATTTAAAATCTGTCTTATTTTCTATCATTGGGTGAATGCAACTTTTGTCAGACCAAATACTCATATATTTTAAGCCCCTCTCCCCTCCCTCACCTTTTACACCAGAGAAAAAATAAATGCTATAGAAGGTAAGTGTTTTTATATCAGGATGACGGAGAGTTACTTTCTTGGAACCTTTTTTTTTTTTTGTTCCCAATGTTTTGTTCTGGAAGATCAGAATTGACCATCTTCTGTTCAAAAGTGACAAAATTCTAATATTAAAAACAATTTGATTTTCTTTTTTGTATAATGACAAATTTTTATTTCCCATTGGTCTGTGCATATACCCCTCATTTAGGACCATCTTATCATGGACTCTTTGTAAATTAAATATTTTGGCTAATTTTTCAACTAATCAAAAAATTTTGAATCTGTTTAATGCTATATTATATATTCACACAGTGGCTCATATACCTGTATTGTTACAATCACAATAGAAATCATTCACACGATCTTCACAGACACCATTGTTTTGACATGGCTGTCCGGCACAATCATCTATATCTGTGGCACAATTTTTGTCAGTGTATCCTGGCTGACACGTACAGGTATAGTCTCCTGGGGTATTGGTACATGTACTAGAATGTTGACAGATGCCGCTATCACATTCATCAATATCATCGTCACAATGCACACCCTGCCATCCTAAAATATTACAAAGTTTAAAAGATTGGTATCAAATACTACTGAAATATTATAATTTTTATTGACAATCTCTAGTGCCTCTATTTTCAATATTTTCAATATTCATAATCCAACAGATAGACCTGGTTTCTGTATTTAGGCTAAGTTGTGTTTATTTTTTGTATTTTGTCCTTTTTTATGTTTTTTTACTCCTGGGTCCTGTCTCTTGATTGGTATGTCATTGTTGAACTTCTGTTATACACTGTTTTTCATCTTGATGTATTTTTTGTCACATTCTCGACTAACACATGAACCTTAATATGATACATAAAATTATATTCAGCCTCAACCTTCTATTATTCTGACAGAATCTACAAAGGCACTTTCTACCTTTGCTTTGCAAAAACAGCTGACATACCTGTGTTACATGAACAGTTGTAGAAGCCGTTCACTTTGTCTTCCTGGTAACAGTAATCTGTATTGGTGATATTACAAGGATTGTCAGCACAGCGTCCCTTCAATTCACACAACTGACCTGTTAATTAAAACGTAAAATTTAACATGGATGGAACATCAGAGATACCATGTTACAACAGTGGAAAGGGACATAATCCATGGTTTTTTTTTTATTCTCTCTGTTTGTTTGTTTGTTTAGTTGGGGTTTTACACTGTTTTCAGCACATTTTGGCTATTTCGCGGCGGTGGAGGATGCCAGAGTACCCAAAGAGAACCACCAATCTTTAGTAGGATAATTTGCAATCCATGTCAATTAAGATTGGAGTCGAACACATCCTCGAACAGGTGAGATTTGAACTTGCAACCTCAGTGTTGACAGGCTAGTGATCACTGGTAGTCATGACGAGGCCCCCTTTACTCTTTCTGAATTTATACAAATTTTGATTGGGTTCTGTATCCATACTGAAATAAAGCCATGGTTAAATATCCAACATATATCATGATCAAACATGCCATGATATATTTTTTTTGAGAAATGCAGTGAGAATTTTGCACATTCTAAAAGGGTAGACCACTGTAGAACCAAAATTTTGTCCAAATTACTGAAATGGAGATTTTTAAAGAAACTAGAGCCTGTATCACTCACCTGGACTATGTCCATCATGACTGGCAGCCTGGAACATTGCTGTCAAGTTCCAATTGGCTCGCTGGTTTCAAACAAGGATATAAATCTAAAAGAGATCCAACTAAGGACCATTGCTGCAAAGTTTTGTTCCAATTGGCCAAGTGGTTTCAGACAAGAAGATCTTTAAGTAAATTTCCCATAGGGTCCTATGTTAAACTATGTTCGACTCTGGCAGCTATCCTTGATGCTGGATCGAGTCATCGGATAAAATTCTGAAAAAGACCACCTAAGGACCATTGCTGCCAAGTTAAGTTCCAATTGGCGCAGTGGTTTCAGAGAAGTTCTTTAAAGGAAAGTTAACGACAACGACGGACGATGGACACCAAGTGATGACAATAGCTCACATGGCCTATGGGCCCTTTGGGCAAGGTGAGCTAAAAATGAAAACAAAAATAGTGCTTTGGTAAGCTAATAATGAGCAGAAGACTGATATTAAATTTACCATGGGAACCCAAAAATTATGTTCTAAATATTATACCTGCTTTTTACCTTTAAATTAAACAAACAAGACTTTTGTTTGATTTAATACTCATAACAAAAATGTTTCTTAGTTATTTACTTACCAAAACAATTATAAAGAAACAAATAGCTATCCTTAAAACAGGAGAAAATATCTAGGTTTTGTATTGATTTATATGCAAAAAATTTCAAATGTCTTTCAATCAACTTCCAGTTCACTTCACCTTATCTTAATACACAATACAGAATTTTTCTTCAATTCCTCCTCGGACTTTGAAAATCCAACTTCTTGTAAAATCCAAGGTATGAAACACAATAATCCATCAAAATTTCAAATACATTGTAACCTATCCAAACTTCAGAATCTTCAATTTCGTAATAGTCCTCTTTAACTTGAGAATTTTTATTTTTATCAACTTATTTCCAAGAATTCATTAATATTTTATATTTCTAATGTTTCAGAAACTGAAAACCATTAAAAAGGAAATTTGTGATTGTCCCAAATTTTTTACTTCCTGTTCATATAATGTGACGATAGAACATATTTATATACCCCTGGGGGTCTATATCTGGTACAAAGTTTATCAGAAAATCAGAAAAACTTGTTCATCATTAGTTTAGAATTTCAACAATATTGTTATATAACAATCATCATTGGGGCATTGTTTAATATAATATAATGTAAAACTTGAGTTCAATACATTTGCAAATTTTATATCATGTAAATATCATCTCATACTGGACAAAGTTTGTTTCAATAAAATTAATTAAACACAAAAATGAATTTAACTGAAGTTATCCCTGAATAACATTGCTAAAAAGGGAAGGAGGAATCAAAGTAATATGGAAACTGACCAAAAAACAAGTTTACAAAAGGAGATCTTTTCAGTACTTATGAATTAGAAAAAAATGCTAAGTTAACAAAAAAAAATCTTCAATCTTAAAGTAAAGTTTACTTGCATATATTTTAAGCCCCCCCCTCTCCCCCTCCTGTACCTTTACAACAGAGAAAAATAAATTAGTTACCATATGAAGAGTAATATAAATTTAGATAGGAAACATTTACTCATGACATTTCTCCTGAATTTCACTTATTCTCTGAATGCTTTTTAAGAAGAAAAAAATCTTAACATAAATTCTAACATAAATCACAAACAGAACTCTTAAGGGGAGATAAATCACAATTCTACAAAAAAGTACAAAATTCTAAATAAATCTGTAGTTAAATAATAATCATTGACTTCCTCTCTTTATTCATGTACATCTTATATTCATAGTAGTACGGTTCATTGTATAGTCATTTGATGAACCATGTTTTGGAGGCCTCGGTTTCCGAATGGTCTAGGTAGTTTGTCATAACTATTAATGATCACTAGCCTGTCAACACTGAGGTTGTAAGTTCGAATCTCATATGTGGCAGGGTGTGTTCGACTCCGATCTTAATTGACAAGGATTGCCAGTTGTGGTCTTTGTTTAAATAAAAACTTGAAACTTGGCTTGAAGAATTTATATTGATAAAGGTTAACTTTCATATATTATTATCTTAGAAATTGCTTCTTAACAAAGCCTCATAATATTTCAACTACTTCCTATTAAAAATCATTTTGAATAAAATTTCATAACAAAAACTTACCAAATATGACACAAAAACTGTGAATAATTTCTGGCGTAAGATACATTCCATTATATACCGTCATAATGTCTTATACAAACAATGTATGTAAATGGTCACAGTAAATTACCTAGATCATATTTCGTATACATTTATTTGCTGTAAGGGAAATATCACCTTTTGTTTTACATCTTGTTGAGTTTATAATGTGATATGTTAAATTTAAAGCAATAACCTTATATACCTATCAATTTGTCATTTGAACAATAGATAAAGCAACAAAAACATGCTTTACATTAAGCTGTCTTCAAAAAAAACAAACACGAATAAGACCAAAAATCCAACCCCCCCCCCCCCAAAAAAAAAAACAAAAACAAACAAAAAAAACAAAAAAGAAAATTTAAAAAAAATAAAATAAAGAAACTATTTATGAAAAATAAGGAATTGTACTTGTATTTTCAATTTTTAGCTTTTCATCAAAATCTTGAGACTGCAATGGCAATTTTTTCAATGTGGAGATTTTTGTCTTAAGCTCTCAATGTAACTATGAGACGAAGAACACAAATTAAATTGTTGTTCATTTGCTTACATCTTTAATTGTAATTTGCATATAGGGATTTTGCGATGAAGGATTAATAAAATACACCCCTCCTTTCATATCTTGGTATCTGTTTTATTCCAATTATGACAGCAATTTGAATCTTTTTTAGGAAAGTAAACTTAATAAAGCTAACTGGAATCCATATAAATGCAATATGTGCCTAATTTCCTTTTCATTTTTCTTTATCTGTGTAAAAATAAAATATATAAATTGTACCCACCCTTCCCACTATTTTTGCTTGGATGGGGAAGAATGAGAAATCAAAGGACTATTAAGAAAGACTAGAAATAGTATATCATTGAACCAGAACTGAAACAGTGAAGTAATTCCTTTCATACATAAAACATAAAATAATGAATCTACTTTACTTTCAAAAGATTATTTTTATACCATTCTAGATTTACATACAAATTTATACAATAATAATAGTAACACTATCACAGGTGAGAATACATATGCAGGTGTATAAAGGTGAAAAATTTCTTACTTGAAACAGTCGACTTTAAAGTATACAAGATAAAAAGTTCCGCCTTTGGCCTTTTATGATTAACTATACATGCTATGTTTATCAACCATTAGTTTACCTTACTATGTAATATCTATCACACCTGAGTGATTAACGAGATAAGCAGACAGGTAAACACAGGTAAAAGTTGTATCGCACTTCGTCAACCAGGTAATGAGATTTAAACACTAAGAGGATTTGTCTAGTTATGTTAATCTTACTACAGTAAAACCTTGTTATCTTTACACATGTATGTCTATGAAGATATTTCTAACTTAACTTCTTTAACTGAAAGTTATTTTTCAAACTTTCTTGGAATTTTAAAGTTTCAACTTATTTACTATCCTGAGCACTTTTTTGTTTCTCTTGATTACTTTGAACACTCTTTTCTTTCCTTATAAATGGTCAAACATTTGATTTAAACCATTATTTTATCAGAACAAAACAAAAAGTAGAAGCTCACCTGAACCTGTATTTCTCATCTGGCTTCTGTTAGCCATATGAAAATGTCAGCTCTGTTGTTTAGACAAGGCTGTTAAAGAAATGCAAAATGTCAAAAAGACCTTGACATTTGACCTTTGACCTAAAGAAAAGTGTATCATTTGCATGTGTCCTTCCATATGATATTCCTGCCGACATCGGTTACAATCTGCTCATAAGTTCCTGAGCAAATGACAAAAAAATCATTCCCATACATGTTTACATGAAAACTTTGAGCAACTACAGCTGTCAGATTAGTGGATGAATCTCAAACAAGAGAGGATCATTTGTAGAATGTATTTCTGTAATCAGTCATGCAAAGTTTGCATATGGTTTCCATGCAAACTTTGATTAGCTGCAGCCATCGGATGAGATGAACCTCAACCAAAAGTGGACTGTTTGTAGAGGGCAATGCTGTCATCAGTCCTTCAAAGTTTCAAAAAATTTCATTATGTATTTTCAGAGGAGGTTTTTTTTTTTTAAATTGGCTAATAAACCAGAACCAAAGGTGGATCGTTTGTATGGACCTTCAATACATCATTCCTACCAAGTATTGTTACAATCCACCAAGCAGTTTCATCAGAGAAGATCAAATTGCAAAACGTTTACAGACCACGGACGCAAAGTGACAACATAAGCTCACATGGCCTACAGACTTTTAATTCTTACAATGAAATGATTGTTTGGTTACTTTTTTATGCAGTGTTGGAGGAATTACAGCCCCATTATACATGTTATAAATTTGAAAATTATTGCAATGTTTTTATTATTGAGATAAATGCAACAGGGTTGTAATCGCAATAATTTAAATTCACATTTTGGAATTTTTTTACATGAATGAAGCATGATTTTTCTCAGTACATGTATCGCAAAAATTAAAATCACATTTTGGTCTAAAATGAAATCGCAATAAAAAATGCATGCAATAATTTCTGAATTTATAGTAGCTAGCTGAAAGAAGAGGATTTCCTTTAAACATCATTAAAATTTTGAAATAAAAAATTCAAATTATAGAAACTTACATTAAAAACAGCACCAATAATGAATCATTATATCCACTTATTGCAGAGAATTCAGACCATAAGAAAATCATATTTAACAATTTGTAATAATTTAGATAAGAAATTCTGATAAATATGGATATCAAAAATGTAAGCCAGTCCACATCAATAGTAACTACTGTTTTCAGCCAATATCAATATTCCCAACAGCTGTTAATATGTTACATATATGTAACATTTTCCAATTAAAGCTCACAATGACTTTTTGTGAAAGGTATAGGGTTTCTTTGTTATTTATTACTGATTTAACCCCCCTTCTGCTACAACGTGAAGGTCAAAAAGAATTTTACTTCGAAAATTATTATTGATTATTCATAAATTTTAGTCATTTAAAAATGGTCAAGGAAGTTTTCAAAATTAACACAATTTTAGAGGCAAATTTCTTTATTTTACCAGAACTTTTAAAGATTTTGTAAAAAATAAGGTGTTTAGTTTTCACCGAAGTGTATATGATTAATCCTAAAAAAATTTTTCTCCCCCTCCCAACCTTCTATAAAGATAAAATCTTTCTATCACCTATACTGTCTAAGATCATTTCACTGATTCAGCAGAAATGTTAAGAATGATTTTTTTTATGTTTGACTGACATATCATCAATTAAATCAAATCAAACTTTTATTGTCATTTAAACCATGAAATACGATTGGTGAGAAACATAATGAAATACAACAAGAAAGAAAAACGTAATTGTAAAAACAATAAAGTAGATTAAGTATATACAATTTTCGTCCCCTGTCCTCAGTTCTGATGACTGTTTTATAAAGGAAATTAGTTTTTCTACTTGTTTGGGTGTCGATGGCTTTAGAATAAAGTAACTTCATTAGAGCTTTTATATGTCATTTAAAATTGTTCCTGTGGCCTATTGTCTATTTCTTATGAGAAAAGTCCTTCCAAATACAATAAATATTTGTATTTGGGACAATGCTCTTATATCATAAGCTGATGAATTATATGTATTATAATTGGTATACTGTAAATTTGGAAATTAATCCCCTCATTTATTACTATTGATCTTCGACAAATCACACTTTCACTCCGTACAATTTACACCAGGAATAGAATTTCTCTTATTTTCAACCAATTTAACCATCTCTCGACCTGTTATGTAAAGATTGATAATCTCACTAGTGACTTTTTAGTTCTAGGATATTGATTGGTTGAAATTAATTGTGACGTCTACAGGATTTCGGAGAAGTGCCAACAGAACTGATGACGTTGTGCACATTAATCTGGTGCGTTTGATCTCAAATCATGGGTTTTAAAAACGAATTGAAAATTAGAGAAACAGTGTCTTACATTTTTATTTGTGGATTATCAGAATTCTCCAATCTTGATAGTTAAATTATGGAACTTTTAGCACTCACTAAAGCTCGTGTCAAAAAATACGTAATTTAACTATCTTGTTTAAAGAAGTCTGATAATCCACTCGTAACAATGTAAGAAGCTATATTTTACCAACAAAAAATAAAATGGGATTTCTTATAATTGTGATATTTATCATATCACATTTTTTACTATAATTCCTGAATTTACAGTATTTAAAAGTGTGGCTAAGCTTTCACTAGAGTTTCTTAACTTACCAAAATAATACTGTACACAATGACATGACCATTTGTTGTCAGCTATACGACAGGTGCCACCGTTTTCACAACTGACGAGTTCACATTTTGGCTCCGTACAGTTTTTTCCTTCATAACCCAAGGTACAAGAGCAGTTGTATCCTCCTTCAAAGTTTGTACAGTTAGCACCATTCTGACATGGGGAAAAGGTGCATTCATCTAAATCAGTTTCACAGTACTGGCCTGAAATTTTAAAAAGTAACAAATATAATATATACAGTTGATTTTTTATACCTTAACGTCCAAAAGACAGTGAACTATAATTTGTTTGTTTGTTTGTTTAGTTGGGGTTTAACTCCGTTTTCAGCAAATTTTGGCCATTTCGCGGCGGCCAGTTTTTATTGGTGGAGGAAGCCGGAGTACCCGGAGAGAACCACCTACCTTCGGTAGGAAAATTGGCAATCCTTGTCAATTAAGATCGGAGTCGAACACACCCCGCCACAGGTGAGATTCGAACTCACAACCCCAGCATTGACAGGCTAGTGATCAGTAGTAGTCATGACGAACTACCTAGACCACTCGGCCACCGAGGCCTCGAACTATAATTTGAAATAACAGGAATAATAAGTTTGTTTGTTTGTTTAGTTGGGGTTTTACGCCGTTTTGAGCACATTTAGCTATTTCACAGCGGCCAGTTTTTATTGGTGGATGAAGCCGGAGTACCCGGAGAGAACCACCGACCTTCGGTAGGAAAATTGGCAATCCTTGTCAATTTTAGATCGGAGTCGAACACACCCCGCCACAGGTGAGATTCGAACTCACAATCTCAGTGTTGACAGGCTAGTGATCAGTAGTAGTCATGACGAACTACCTAGACCACTCAGCCACCGAGGCCCCGGAATAATAAAATCAAATACAGATAACAGGATTAAAGACCAAGTTAGTCACCCACATTGAGCTTAATGTGTGTTCATTTCAATGTAAATGTTTTTTATTAAATGGACTCATTTCAATATTGCATATTTATCTAATTTGAGTCAAGGAATGACAGAATGAGTCTGGAGCCATTATGGCTTCTAAAAACTATTTTTGAAAAATGAGAAGGAGTTATTTCCCTTTGAAGAAACTTAATTTCACTATGAAAATGAGTTTGAGATTATGATAGTCAACTTTATTACCTATGTGTTAACTGGCTAGTAATTAACAGCCCCCTTTTTCAGAGTTTGAACACTCTATCTCAAAATGGTAAAAAATATATATGTGTTACACTTCAATGTAATAACTTTATTATCCTCCTTTTTTTAAATATTTAATAAAACAACCAAAAACAATTATGTGAAAATAATGATGATTTTAAAATTTATATAATTTATCTTAATATGCCAATTCCCATGAGTTCAAAGTTCAACTCTCACAAAATGTACAAAAAAATGATTGCTTTTAATATACAGTAGAATCTCGATTTCTCGTACTCGACAGGGTCTAGAAAACTAGTTCGAGGCATTGGTAAGTTCGAGCCATCAAAGTCCAGAAAATTTTCAGTTATGAAACAGCAATAAATTTAAATTTACATCCTATTTATCTATCCGATCATTAAAACAAATCTACATATCAAATCTTGATGTGGAAATAATAATTTAAGAAAAAATCACTGATAAACATCAAGTGGATTATCAATGACCTGCAACTGAAATTAATCACCTTCTTGTCACCAATGATCTTACCTCTAGTTTTTCACACTTATATGTCAAGTACGACAATCAAAAATTATGTTCAAGTTACTGAGAGTAAATTACATTAAATTACTGTTGTACAGACCAGAAAATTAGTTCGAGAATTTGAGAAATCGGTGTTCGAAAAATTGAGAGTTTACATAGACATAATGGAAAAAATGACCGGACTTTTGTTAAGGGTTGAGAAATCCATGGTGTCTAAGCGACCCAAGTTCGAGCCACCGAGATTCTACTGTATGAAAAAGATATTGCTTTTAAAACACATCCAAATTTTTCTCTGAAAAGACCTATCCAATACTTTGTAACAAATCCTACAAACTGAAATAACCAATCAATCTTTCTGTAAGAAAAGCTACCTTGGTATCCCGTTCCATAACAGTCACAGTTAAATGATCCTTTAGTATTTCTACATTTTCCATCATTCTGACATGGCTGCTTTTGGCATTCATCTACATCAAACTCACAATGTGTTCCATCCCAGTCTGAAATAACAACGCAGACATATCTTTAATGCTATAGAAATTACAAATAAACTGGCACATCCAATACAGGGAATAACCTTTGCAAATTACATCATGTTAGTCATCAATCTTTTGCCACAAATCAATTCATCTTAATGGGACACTAAATCGTGCCTGAGGATAGGTGATATTTTCTAAACAAAGGTACACACATTATCATGATGTTCTAGCTTTTTTTAAATTAATTTGTTATTGACTGTTAATTCAAATCTTCACTTTTACTCCTTTCATTCCTCATGCTGTGTTTAAACAGATTTTTTCTTCACAAACATCAGCTGTTTTAAAACTCCCAGTAACATTTTCGCTACTAAAAAATATTTTTTACTTGATGAGAAAAATACTACAACCCAGATGAATATAGATGCCTTTCTGTTAACACAAAAAATACCATATTTTCACCATATCTTTTCTTACTGAAGGAACTTTCTAAATATCAAGGAAGAAAATCAATGCAAAAATGTAAGGATAACAAGAAATCATTAACGAGAAAATTATTCCATAGGTGGGGACACACGATATTTTTTTTTGCCATTTTTTGATTATTGACACTTACTTTCGGTACAGTTACAGATATATCCGTTAACTATATCTATACATTCTCCTCCATTTTGACATGTATTAGGACTGCAGTTATTTATATCTGTTGTACAGTTCTTCCCAGTATATCCTACAAATATAACAATGTATGTTGAAAACACTAAGCATTTGATTCGATAATGAGACATGCATGCCAGCTGATATTCACAGCTTTATATGGAGTAAAGAGGAATACCATGGAGATGTCTTATACTTAAGAATTTTAGAAGCTATTTTCCTCAAGGCATAAACATGATACAGTAAAATGTAACAAACAATCTTTCCAAAACTGCTGCAAACATGGTGTACGTTTGTGTACATTATAAATGAAGTCACTGATGAACTGCACATTATAGAACAACCAACACGGAAAACATTTTTATGTTTCAGAAAGCATTTTTGTAAGAAAATTACATGAAAAATTCTGTTTATCATTGAATTTACATTGCAATATAATTGTAATTCAGGTATATAAGGCCACAATATATTGATTTTTAGTTCTCTGGAATTTTTATGGCAAAAATATGTGCAAGCAAGGACTAGTTTTTTTCAGACGCAGATCAAATTTATGACCAGCAGAAATTTTTTTAATTAAAATTTACAAAAAATAGAAAAAATTCCTATATTTTACCAAATTTTAGGAGCGGGGAAACGTTATATTTTCAATTTCTTGGAAAATGAAGAATTTGGTGCAAATTTACAACATTTCTGCAAAACGAAGCGGAAACTAATTTTTTTATTAAAATTTACAAAGTCCAAAATTCGGAGCGGCGAAATAAAAAAAAAACTAAAAATCAATTTGGTGTGGAATAAGGTTAAAATAAAAATAAAAGAACATGACATGAAATAGACAGTAGATTAGATGTCATTATCACTAGATTTAAATGTAAGAATGATACCATTACTAAAAGTATATTTGGATAGATAAATTACCTGCAGGGCAACTGCATTGGTAATCTGTAGACAGGGAACTACAATTCCCACCATTGTCACAAGGTAAATCTTCACAAAAATCTACTTTTGTCTCACATAGGTATCCACTGTACCCGACTTGGCAAGAACATTCAAAACTTGGTGTTTGCTGAAATTGTCAAATATATATCTTAACTAGATCAAATCTTATGTAAGTCCATCAAACTCTGTTTTTGAATTAATTGGTATAAATTTGGATTCTTATTAGATTTTCTACATTTCCCCAAGAGGGAATATAACTTAAGTTCCTATTGCTAACTTGTCACTGATGACACAATGGCATGCTGGTGATCTAGTGTAGTTACAGAAAACTATGTTGACCCTTTGCCAACATTTGGTCCCTTATTGTGAAACAAACGTTACATTTTATAAACTGATGCCAAGTGCCATAAAGTCCACAACATTAGAATAAGAACTATATACTGTCACAGTAATAAATAGGCGGGTGAAAGTAAATTTTTTTATAATTACTCCATAATTTTTCAATAATTTATAACCAACTATATAAAAATGAATTGCAAAAAAAAAGTCTGCAAATCTTCCAAACTGCAAATACCAGCATGTCAGGTGTTTACAACATGGATAAGGGACTTTGTTTGGTAGGGAAAGGGGAAAGTCCTGGGTTCATAGGTTGAACAACAAATATCAAATCATTGTGTCCAACAGCCCTGTAAGTACTTGATAATAAAGATGTACCCTAAATTGGGAGTAACAAAATTGAAAATGACAGTGCTTGTTAATATAGGGGGGTTCAGGAGTGTTGCCTAATTCAATGATTAATGCAGTATATCTGGTTACATTTTATGGCATTATATGTTTTTTATTTATTTTTTTTCCTATATCCATATATAAACAGGTAAGGTAGTGTTTTTAAAGAAATACTATACCCATCAATAATAAGTAGTTGGTGCCTTATTCAATTCAGACACAAAGTAACAGTTATCTATTGATCTTCACGTTGTTAGTAATGCTATTAGAAGTTTATATGGATAATAGAAACTTACCGTTAGTAAATTTCGACACTGTCCATTGTTTTTACATGGCGTCTGTGAGCAGTTTGCTGATGACTGAAAAGAAATACAATAAATTTATAGCAGTGTGTATGACTCAGGAAATTTTATTAAGATTCTCCAACGATGATTAAAAAAATGTAAAATTATAAACCCTTCTTGACCGATTTTTCATAGAATCTACAACTATTACAAATATAAGTTTCTAAAGTGATATTTCAAAAAACAAACACTGTACTATACATGGTTGTTTTTGGAGAAATATTTCACACTTTTAGCTAAAAATGATACATATTTAATACATTTCTGCCATTAGCCTGTTCTATATTGACAAGGAATAAGATAAGATTAGATTTTATTGTCCAATCAAGGTCCCAGCAAGGGGCAGAGTCATTACAGTGATTTATATAAAAACATATACAGTTGACTCTGGTTATCTCAAACTCTTTTATCTCAAATCTCCTGATATCTCAAAGTAATGTTTTGGTCCCTAGATAAAACTTTGCACTATATTTCCTTCTGATATCTCAAAATCCTGTTATCTCAAACTATTTTTGTTGGTCCCTTCCACTTTAAGATAACGAGGGTTAACTGCATATTATAAAATTTTAGCTTTTTTTTTTAAACAAACAAACCAAAAGAAAAAATGAGCACCTTACTAATATAATTCACATTTTAGGTTCAAATTAACACATTTTTTCACTATTGCCAGTTTGTCTACTGTACAAGGTAATGCTTTGTCATAATAAAATATTGCACAGGTGATTAAAAGCATATGTGGGCCACTAAAAGCTTTTTCTGGTATACCTGCCAATTAACTTTGGCTATTTCAATCATATCAACGTTTTCTCAACTATATCTCTTTATACCAGTAACATTAAAACAACAAAAAAACAACAGGAAAGGTCAACAATGACATCAACCTTTCTGATATTGAAAAACTACTTACAGAGACTTCACAGGTCCCTCCGATATATTCAGTTCCACAATCACATGACCAGCTGCCATTAGCTTCTTGACACGACCCATTATTTTGACAGGGGTCGGGAGTACAGCCTCCAGTCTGTTCCATCTCACATCTTGAAATCGGAAGAGAAAGTAACAAGAATGACAAATAAGCTATAAATATTCCCAAAATTAATGATGGGTTATAATTTACTGTCATCTTGTAAATGGTAGACAGTAGCACTATTAATCTGTCACATTTTTTTCTGAGTTTTTTTAGCAAACTGTGTCCGAATAATTCCTCAAATTAAAATCTTGGAACTTCTTTATAGATTTTAAGCCATGTATAACACATAAATAACTTCTCATGTAAAAAAGTCTGCTGATATAATCTTCAGAACAGACATTTTGGTTTTTAAAAAAAAACACCATGCAACATTACTGTGTAGTGCACTTTTACACAGCCTATCTTAAAAATCCATGTCCACACTTTCTTAAATTTAAATGTCAATTAAGAATTCTTAGACCACAAAAGACCTTTTATCCAATGCATAATCCAAGATCATACTTAAGTCTCGAAGAAACAGTTAGAATAAACCTTTGTGATATTTCAATAAATATCATTGAATTTGCATATCTGGTAAGGATCCCGGTATAGGTGACAATGGTGTCGTAAAATGTCTAATTTCCTCATAAATCCATCATCTCTATATAACACAGTTTAAAGCCAACTGTAATCCACAGTCATATAGCTCTTTGTAAGTCATAATTCATGTACAAAGACATTTTGTTGAGGTCACAAGTCTTTTCAGGTTATGTGCTATCTGTAATAGTCTTACAGATACTAACCTGTCTGAGTTTTATCTTTACACTTAAATTACCTGTTATCAATTTAAAAGTTGAACTTTTTTTTTGTTTTTTGTTTTTTTTAAATCATGTGTCATCTTTTCAAGGAAACAACTAAAGAACAACACTTTTTTCTTCCTTAATAGGTGTAATTTCCACTAGATATCTTCATTGAGCGTTAGACAAACATTGGTTTCTGACTTTTCAAAATGTGTCCTTTGGTTGCATTATATTTATGATAAATTTTTAATTTTTTTCAAATAATGACCCACAATAAAAGCATCGTCAAACTGATTTATTTCCTCAGCAATGCTGACATTTTTTTTTGTATCATGCATGTAATTTTATCCAATTATTTTTAAAACATCCACTAAATCCAATATGTCACATTCTAGAAAAGCACAGATAAAAAGTACATTTCAAGATCCTCCCATCTTACAAAATTGAAAAATTTTATATCAAACACTCCAATATTATATTAATTTTTTTTATCGAACACCCACTATATTGACAAGTCATCGCTCACCAGGTGTGATCCGAGACAGATTATATTGATTTCACTTATAGAAGTTGTGCAAATATAAACTGTGCATTTACTTTCTGCATTGTCAGTATTTTTGCTACCATCGTTGAAAACACATTCCCATTTAAAAATGTCCTTAGCTAATGGTGTAGTTATTCTCTAATAAAATATCCAATATTTTTTTAGCTAACTCCCCAGAATTTCTGATTTAATATTATACATTGCACTTTTTAGTCAAAAAGTTCTTCTCTTTTGTTCAGTCACTGACAATTATGAAAACTGATAAACGAAAATCTCCAAAAGTATGAAAACTTTATAAACGGGTAAATATGTAAAATTTCAGACATGTTTCATCTACTAATTGTTGGTTGAAAGAAATATTTATGTCACAAAAAAATTTATATCCTAAAGCTGGTCATCTGAATCATTTAATATGTTCACAGCTGACAAACTGTACACATCTTCTTTCATTTCTTTGGTTGTACATTTCATAAATGTAATTTCTACTTCACAGGTGATAAATTTTTACTGTAATATTCATAAAAAGATCTTGGCTAATTTACAAATTTAGGCAAATATTTTAACGCATCCTTTTCAAATACTTCGGCTTGGCAAGGTCTTGCAATGCGAAGGAATATTACATTCCTTCATTCATCTAAAAACAGTTAAAGCTTTCAAAAGAAGGTACAATTTTTATTTATTATTTAAAGGTTAAAGGTTAAAGTTTAAATTGGACATCAATCATTCATGTATATAACATAATAATATTAAATGTCATGTGAAATTCACTTATGTCATCTTTTATCATGCTTGAATCTTAATTATACTGACATACACGGAGGCTATGACAAAGATTAATTTTTGCACCATCTTTCTAAATAACAAACAGTTCACCCTACATGATAATATTTTGCACATATAATAGAAATGATTTAACTCTCTGAAAGTAAAGTATATGGAGAGAACGATTGCATTACAAATTATGGTTATAAGGCACATCATTAATTATGATCACTGTGGAAAAAAAATAATATCAACTTATATTTTGGTAAAATATGAGAAGAAAGTGAAGAAATTTAAGCAAAAAAATCAACTGGTACTATTTATAAAAAAATGTGTGAGTCTTCCAAGGAAGACATGTGTCGCCTGCGGACGTCAATTTTTACAAAAGATATTAAAATTTTCTAAAAATGAAATATATAAGCGGTTTACGAGTAGTTGAGGATAGAAGAAAAGTGTGACGACGCAAGACGACAGATAGTGATCCCTATGTGTTGACCATGCATTCCGCAGGCAAAACAAAAATCAAACTACATGTACTTGTAAGAAACAGACATTTTGTAAAATTATCCCAAATTATCAAATAAGTGGTAAATTATTCTCAGGTAATACCCCATGAAACAGAGCCTAAAAATTAAAAACAAATAACTGTAACATGAGGGATGCAATCTGCACGAAGTTTTTCGTGTCAAGTATCAAAAGCAAGCAATATACACGTATAAGCCTCAATAATTGGAAAAAGTCAACATTTTTCCAATTCCAAAATAAAAAAATCCCTTTTCTCCTTATGAATTGCTTTAATTAAATATAAAAGGCACATAACCTCCATTACAGCTTGAGGGTACATAAAACAAGGCTTAATCATAGTTAAATATTCATAATCCATCATTAATGCCGAATTTAGAGAATGACAGGATTAATTTGTCAAATAAGGACATTATAAATAATTAAATAATTTTATATTTATCCACTGTAAACAAATGCCTTATATGAATTAAATTTTGTTTACTTTTTCAATATTATAATAGATTACAGTGTGTTTACATAACTACTTGACTGCCAGGCAATAGACAAGTTTTATCAGGAGGGAGGGAATTTTACAACAGCTTAATGGAGATTATATTATAAATTTTAAAGATAAGATACCACTATATTGGAATGTTTAAGAGTATTACAAAATATGGTACTTCTATCAAAGATTCAATTGTTTCTGTTAAGAATTTATGCACATGTTAAATTCCCTGATTCTCTGTTGTGTTCATGTTTGTGTTTTGTACTCTTTCATTTTGTGTGGTCAGTTCTGTGATTTGGGTTGCTGTAATTGATTGGTATGTCATTGTTGACCTTTCCTGTTATCCATTTTGTTGTTCATTTCAAATTTGAAATCACTTCTCTTGTTCTGATTCTTCGAACGTGTTAAAAGTTCTGTTCCGCAATTGGAATTTTTCATACATTTTTATGGCAAATTTTCAATATTCAGGGGCAATAAACAGTGTTTTCATAGAGCTTTAATTTTATTTTTTATCACTGTAAACATACTTATAATTAAGATATTAAGATAGCAACTCTTTTACTACCACTACTGAGTGAAATGTCATAAATAAACTGACATGAATGATTTTTTTTCTTATCTGCTATAGTGGTCTTAGCAAATTTATAAAAATTTGAAAAAATAATATATGATGTATCTCATCATTGTAATGTCTAATATAAAGTGCTCAAGAAGTGCTCTTTTTCACTATAACAGTTTTTTTTGTACCCTCAATAAACTCACACTCTTGTGATGTTCACAATTTTTTTTTAAATTTTAAAAATGATAATCAAATGTTAATTGTTAAAATTCATTATTTTCTTTAACTGTTTCTTTACATGTGCCCATTAATTTATTGCATAAGACTACAGCATTTTTCTGCAATAAACTTTCCCTTATTAAATCGATTATTTCCGACTTTCAGAACAAACATTATATAACAAAGAAAAATAACCCTTTCAAAATGTCAAAACAATTTCTTCGTTTCAAATTACCACTTAGGGACGAGATCAAAAGTTCAATGTAGGATAAAAAACTTAATTCACATAGTTTTTTCACTGCCCCCCCCCCCCAACCCCCCTCTTAATTTAGGAAAAATTGATTGACCAATATGGGCATATCCGAAAATCGATGTCAGATAACAAAACTTGCTGCCATTTTTACCCCCCACCCCCAAACTATTTGAATTAAGTTTTTTATCCTACATTGAACTTTTGATCTCGTCCCTAATTTTCATGAAACAAGAGATGCAATATTTGAAAACTTAGGAAATTTCATTCTTTTCTAGCTCATTGAAACGAATGATAATGTGTTTAAAGCACTGAATCTCTTTTCTTCAGATTTAATTTCAGAAATCCTTGCATGTACAGGTAAAGATTATATAGAGACAACTGTCATAACAACTTAAATAATTAAGGCTTTACAAGATGGAACTGGTTTAAGCACACAGTTTTGTCATGTTTTCGTTGACATGTAAAAATGAATTAAAAGCTTTTTTTAACAACCATGGCAGCTTGTACCATGTACAAGTTACATATACGATATGTTTTAACACATAAGTTTCTTACAGTACATCATTATGATAACAGTTGAATCTCATTACCTTGTTACTCTGTTATCTCATAATTCCTGATATTTCAAAGTAATCTGTTGATCAAAAGACAGTCAGTTGCACTATGCAGTGTATATACACCTGATAATTCAAAATACATGCTACATGTACCTCAAATTTCAGGTGTGTTCCCTTCAACACTGAGAAAACAAACATCAACTACATTTTTCGCTGAAGATTACAATATTTACAAATTCTTGTTAATTTTTCAATACAATAAACATACCTAGTACCAGTATAACCAGTTTGACACTTGCAGTAGAAGTCGTTGAGCTTATCGACACATTTTCCCTGGTTGAAATGTTCGTAACAAACACCATCTTCACAATCGTCAACATTGGTCTGACACCAGTCGCCCTCATATCCACTTCCTGTACATTTACATTGGTAACCATAGTATTCAGGTAAACAGGAAGTACCATGTTTGCACTGATTATACGTACACCCAGTTCCGCCGTTACATCCGATCTCTATGTGATTTATCGTGTTAACTTCAAAGTACTGCTCGGTAGTAAAATTCTTGAAGTCTGACTGTTTATAAAATGGCAACAGTATTCCACCGATCCTAACTTCCGTCAAACAGCCGCTGTAATAGTGATAATCGACAGTTCCCAAACTGTTAGTGAATCCAAGCTCTATGGATGGTGATGATGTACCATGATTTATCAAAGTGTGAAGTGAAATAGCACTATTTGACTTGTCGACTGAATTGGAGACTTCATTATTATTTCCACTTATGGTTAATTTCAGCGTTTGTCCTTCTTCTTTCAATGAAGCCATATACCAAGACTTATCGCTAACAATTACGTCAACTGTTACTTTTCTCGGTGCCAGATCATCCAACTTAAAAGTGACAACCAGATTACCTCCTGTCATTTCTATTTTTATGTAGTAATTGTTTGCATCCTTTATTAACATGATGTGTCCATTTCTAACGATGGTCCGAAACTTAAAAGTGACCTCATTAATCTGACGATTGGTATTAATATGTTTTGTGTAAGTAATTAATGTTGGACTTTGTGTACTTCCAGAAAATGTTGCAGTGCTTATACCTACAAAATCATTATATAACCAAAATTATAAAATAAAATTATCGGTATTAAAAAAAATTAAGTATCTGTCCTTGTTACTCAAAGGATAAAGGTTATCTCCCCTTAAAAGAAACACTTTATTAATCACTCTTTTCAAAATTAAAGCAAAAGCACTTTATAAGAAGCAAATGTTTAAATTTGCAATTAACCTATACTTTTGGGTCTAAATAAATAGTAGAATATGCATGATACTGAGGCCCAGCATCAACAGGATGTTTGGCTAATAAGTTTTATCGGTTAAGTACGTATAAAACACATTCTGAAAACTTAAATAATTTCTTGGGTTACTGCAAATTAAAACAGTTTTTATTATTGAAAAAAAAACAAGATTAACAATGTCTCATATTTCAGTATTTGGTAATGATATTCTAAGGCCAACTAAAAATAAATTTCTTGGTTCTCAGGCCCTCCCTTGTCCCTTTTAGGGTACCTCATTACCCATTTTTATTGCCTTATCAATAAAATAAAAACAAAAATGTAACTCCCTCATAATTGTTTTTCTAGCTATAAACAATGTAAACAGCACCCTCATCTCTTTTAAGGGGCAATAAAAAAGAAAAAAAATGCCTCCCTCCCGGATTTATTTTTATGAAAAATTGCTTGAGAACCAAGAATTAAATTTAATGGCCTAATCAACAAATTGTACATATTAATTTTGTATTTCTGTCTTCATCTGAAGAATTACAACAATTACTGCATATATAAATTTCCAATTTTATACTATCAATAGAATAAGCTTATTCATATGTAAAATAAACATCCTTATGTGATAGCTTGCTAAAGGGAGATAATTTTTTTATCACCTGCATTCCTTAATAAATTTAATTTTTGTTAATTTCTGTTTGCAGTCAGAAAATTAAGAGGAAAATTAAAAAATGTAGGATTGCTTTCTTAAATACGAGATCTTTACTCACATTCAAAGCCATCAGATAGTGTATGACATTCTGACCCATCTGGGCACGAGTCATCCTTACAAAAATCCAGTTCACTGCAGTTCTTTCCAATAAAACCATGAGGACACAAACAACTGAAAACAAAAGAAAAATGTTTTAAAACACTGCTGAAAGACAAGCTAAACAGAAATATTGATTTCATTTACCATCATCAAAAAATGTCATTCACAGCCCAAATTTCAGAGGCACATTATATATTTTTTTAAGCTTTATAACATATCTGAAGTTGACATTTCCCTTAATTTGCTTTTCTTATGGCAACTTTTCATTCTAGCAATGTAATAAACAGAATAACTAATCCTGAAATTCAAATATAAGAATCTACAACTTGTGACTGAATAATACTAATATTTCACACATTCACTATACCCGTTCACTCATTCATCATTAACCTGTCGTTCAGTCACTCATATTTTAGATTTTAGATATTTGAATTTCAATATAGTTATACTATATTTAATACTGTTATCTTCACTGACAGAGGACAATTTAACTCAGAATATATCAAGTCAAGAGATTTACATACCTAAAATCATTGAAAAACACATTTGAGCAGGTCCCATTATTTTCACAGGGGAATGAAATGCATATATCATCAGTTACTTCCCCTTTTTGGAGTGTACTGTTATCGTCTGCCAAGATACTAGATATTGTAGGCTCAGGATAAAACAACAGTTTTCTTGAGTTTAGTTCTATATCTTGTATGGTTCCTTTGAATCTCCCAACTTGAGATAAATCAGAAATCTCTAAAACACTGATTGTAAAGTCTGTAGCTCTTTTACGTCTACCAGTACCAAAATTATCTGGAAGTTTTCCACCAAAGAATAAATAGTTTGCATTTAAAGGACACGGTGACTGAGGTGTGGGAAGTGTGTCAGAGACAGAAAACGAGTCAATACTTAAGGTAAACACATTGTTTTTTATTGATATTCTAGTCAAATGTTGTTTGCCGTTATTAAATCTTGTTTGATTGATATAAAATGCTTGACGGTAATTGCACAAAACAACACGACTTAAAACATATCCTTGATACAGTTCCATGGTAATGTATGTGTTGCCTTGGTTACCGAGAAACATCATTAATCCCTTTGTTTCCCTTGTTCGGAAGAAGAATGAAACATCTACTGTAGTTTGAAGCGTTGCTGAAAGACTGGATATATCGAAACTTGTCCAACTAGAACTATCACCTCCAGCAAATGTTGCAGCTGTAAAATCTATAACATAAATTTAAATTCTATATTTAGTTTTATTTTTTAATAAATAAAATTAATGGGCTTTTTACCACCAAAGAAGGCCAATTTAGCAATGGACTAACATCAATTACAATACATTACAATTTACTGTTTAAGGTGGGATGGCTTTTGTAAACTAATTATTATTTCACCAAAGTTGAGGTAAGCGTGAGAAATTGTTACCCACATGTGAGGTTGTGAGATTGGTCCAAAATGTGCAACTCTCATGCCCAATGCATGGGATATCATGTTTGTCACAAATCAGGTAGAAAACAAAAAAGCTCTGTTAAATAAGAGAACAGTATATAATTTTGGCATAGTCAACACGCAGTTGTCTCCCTTTTAAGACTAATTGATATTTTATGTAAAAATGATAAAGTCCATAAAAAATTTAAAAGTGGAGATGCAATATGGCATTAATTACTGAAGTCCTAAATATTTTCTTAAAGGCCATTACAGTTAAAAGGAAGAATTTCAGGTTTTGTGACGCTTTTAACAAAATTTTATTCATCTTAGCATCCAGCTGTGTATTTGCAAAAGACTGCCCAGAAAGAACTGATGATTGGTTTTGGCTAATTAAACTTAATCATTATATTTTCATCCACCCTTATCAAGAATAATGGGTTATGAGGGAAGACCTTATTTATAACTACAGCCTTGGCCACCAAAGACTCCATGATACCACTTAATTATTTATCTGTCAATCAAATACTGAAGGGTAATCAGCAATATATTTTATATTAATCAGTAATATATTTTATATATTATATAACTCAGACATCAAATTTTGGCTATAAATTAGCTTACTTTTTTCACAATCTTTACTATGATATGGTCTCTCACAAACACATTGATAGTCATACCACAAGTCAATGCAGGTCCCTCGTTCATTGCACGAAAATGGAAAACACTGTTGAGTCCTCGGACATCCATCGACTACATTAACAGACTCTGAGGTATCAGTACTCAGTGATCCATGTGTCAATACAACTGAATTTATGTGTATATCCTGCATACATCCTATATAATGTGACTTGGAAATACTTTTGGATGTTTTGAATGTATTCTCCGGTTTCCCAAACCAAATAGTATCTTTAGCAGCTTCTTTTGTGTAGCTCACAACAAAAGAACAATTTGCCGTACATTTTGAGCTTTTAAGTTCAAAAGATAACATAGTAGTTTGAACTAATTCAATCTCATGCCAGAATGAATCATTGAGTAAGTATGGAAAATGGAAATATTTGGTTTCTGCATTGTTTACACCTCCTGATTGATATGATATATACAACATGCCATCAGACAGCTCTAATGTACAAAATAATTTCGTTGTTACTAATTTTCCATCCCATACAAATAAAATTCCATTTGACAGTGTAGTTCTAAACCTGATAGAAACAGTATTATTAGATAAGTCAGGCAAGGTGTATTTTATAAATGAATTATTATTAAAAGACATTGTGGTTGCTGTTTCACAACGGTCCCCTGTAAATCCATTCTGACATGCACATCTATAATCCTGCGAGTTTGTAGCCTCATCAACTAGATATGGTCTGCATGTTGCACCATTCAAACAATTATTGTTGGCACAGCTTGTCAATTCTACTGTACAATTTTTTCCAGCATATTGTTTTCCATTAAAAAATTCTCGACACAAACAGTCATAATCTGCCACCTTATCCTTACAAACAGCGCCATTTTGACATGGCTGCAGTTCTTCACACTCATTAATTTCTGTTTGGCATCTATCACCACGGTAACCTGGTGCACATTTACATGTATAACCATTGATGTGATCTACACAGGTTGAACCAAACTGACAAGTGTTGTTCACACATTCATCTATATCTATTTCACAATTCACACCTGTAAAAAAAGATATTTTGTTTGTTTGATTAGTATTTTATGAGGCAATATCATACATTAAGAGCTAATGGACCTATCATGTCAGCCAAACTTTATAGGTGGAGAACGACAAGAAGCAAACTACCACCCTTTAGCAGAAAAATTGGCAATCCTTGTCCACTAAAACTGCATTTTAAAACACTTCACAAACTTAGAGTTAATTGAATTGTGACCATCAGTAGTCTATATCAAATAAGGGGACATAACTCATATTTCTTCATTCAATTTACATTGCTATCTTTTCAATGATCCATTTTTGACACAGAAAAATGATTACAATGCATTTTAATTTACAAATAACTCCATCAAGTTTACTATGAAACAAAAAAAATTAAAGCAAATATTGTGCATTTCATCAAGGGTCATGACAAATAATGCTTCAGCATTTTGTTTTATATTATCTCCCTTTACAAATGAACATTTCTATACTAGTAATTGATTTCATTGCAAACAAAGTCTTTAAAGATATATATTAATTAATCAAATAAATCCTAAATTAAATATAGATGGCTTTTATTTAATTATTTTGAAAATTCAGGAAGAAATATTTTTTAAATGTTTTATTGTCAACATCTCTGTTTGCAGTAATATAGCTTTACTGAAGAATCATTCATATGAACAAATATTTACTCATATATGATAAATATATGTTATATCAATATGACAGAAATTTTCAGTGTTGAATGACAATATGTACATTAATCCAAAAGTTCAAGTCTAAGGCTCACTTAAGACCATTTTTAAGTCCAATTCGTACACACCCTAGTTGACATGTGGTACCACATGATTTCATTCAGACATATACCATAAACTGATTAATATGCTTTGTTTGTTTTTTGTTTAGTTGGGGTTTTAAGCCGTTTGCAGCACATTTGGCTATTTCGCAGCTGCAAGTTTTTATTGGTGGAGGAAGCCGGAGTACCGGGAGAGAACCATTGAACTTCAGTAGGAAAATTGTCAATCCTTGTCAATTAAGATCGGAGTCGAACACACCCTGCCACAGGTGAGATTCAAACTCACAACATCAGTGTTGACAGGATAGTGCTCATTAGCAGTCATGATGAACTACCTAGACCACTCGGCCCCTCAGCAGCCAAATACATATCAGACCTGACATTGTCCTGTGACATGTATTAGCACCTGACTCCATCTTTGGCTGATGTAGGGGTACATGTATGACACCTGAGGACCAATATAATCATATAAAGTATAAACCTATAGGTATCATACCTGTTATGCCTGGGATACAACTGCAATCATATCCTGCTGCTGTGAAGTAAGAAAAATCTGGGTCACTTTTAATTGATCTCTGAGTACAGGTACCATTATACTGACATGGGTTGGATTCACATTCATCAATGTCAATTTCACAATTTTTACCCTTGTAGCCTTCAAAGCATGTACAATTGTAATCCTGAAAAAATTAAAAGATTTTACATATAGTACTGAAATGGAATTTTATTATAGTAGTTTTTTTTTTTTTTTATCTTAGATATTTTTACCAGTTGAATTAACAGAAAGCATCTCTTGTGTCTGTTTACAATAACTATCTTATTTAATTTCATTGTAAAATTCTGCTTAAGAAAGCGTGCAGTTATTGAGATTTTATGACTTATGACCAGTCAGAAAGGTCACTCACTGTATCTTGATCTCAAAAAAAAATCCTGTATAAATAATAATTTTAGAGTTAATTCCTTTTTATCATTTACCAATACTGCAAGTAGTCATTTACAAAATTTGATATGTTATCCATACCTTTACAAGATCTGTACAGGAAGCATTATTCTGACAGGGATCCAGTATGGCACAGTCGTCAATGTTGTACTGACACTCAGTTCCATTAAATCCAGTGTCTGTACAATTACAGTCATAACTAAAAATAAAACAAACATGATTTGATAAGGAAGAAAGGACAGGGTAAATTAATTCTTTCATCCATGTGACAACAGTCCAGTCCAGGCAAATAAACAGCATGATTGTAAAATTTCAAATCAATTATAATTAGTTGTAAATAAAAACTTTAAAATGCTTGAAGTACACATAGATTAGATGCATATAACTTCTTGAATGGTTACAAATGTACTCTTAACCTACAAGTATAATTTGCTGATATATATTCTGAACATATCAATTTTTCATTTGTGTGCTTTGCATGCACACTCAGCATGACATTGATAAGAGTTCTTTGAATAAAAATGTAAATATATCTGCAGCCATTTTTTTTTTATATTAAAAATCATTTGATTGACATTAACCTTTTAGCAATAGATAATCGGCTGCAAATATTAACTGATTGAATAACATTTCTTGAATATGAAACATATCTTATTCCTATTTCAAATCATTAATCATGATAACAGATAAAGAATTAGTTCATCCTGTGATTTTTTTAGTATCATCGGTTAATTATATTGTTTAGTTGCGGTTTTATGCCGTTTGCAGCACATTTGGCTATTTTGCAGCGCCAGTTTTTATTGGTGGAGGAAGCCAGAGTATCCAGAGAGAACCAACGACCTTCGGTAGGAAAATTGGCAATCCTTGTCGGAGTCGAAAAAACCCGCCACAGGTGAGATTCAAATTCACAACCTCAGTGTTAACAGGCTAGTGATCATTAGTAGTCACCACGAACTACCTAGACCACTCAGCCACCGAGGCCCGTTAATTATATACAATAGAGACAACAATTTGGCATCTAATGGGGGTCTCTCATTCTCATTTTTAACATTGATTTATCTTAAAAGGTAGTGTTTCGAATTAGTATTAATAGCATGGTCCAGATCCCCATTAACAAAGAATTAAATTTATCGTAATTTATCTTAAAATATACATATAATAGTAATAGTAAAAAATAATAAAGTGTCAGTTTTAAAAAAAGATTAAAAAAAATACAAATTTTCGTCAATCACTAATATAGATTAATACCTTAAAACCAGTGTGTACCTTTATGAGTAAATCAATTTACTGTTCTAAATTTGTTAAAAAAAATAAAATGTGTGTTTATCAATATAAAAAATATTCGGAATATTTCAATAATCACTGTTAGTAACCAAGAAGAATTGTTCATGCTTTTTACCCTTCTGTGTAATGAATTACTAATTTTGGAGTTTCCGAAATTAAAATGCTACAAAAACAAAAAATACCAAAATGGCTTCAAAATAACATATTATATTTTCATTCTTATTTCAGTAAGTCAATAAAATCTTTAAGAAGCAGACATGTACAGGGGAGATAACTCAAATTTCCATCAATTTCCCAATTTAAACTTCCAAGAAATATAATAGTGGCCTAAAATACATGTTTACATCATTAAAAACATCGTTATCATTATATACAAAGTTTGAATTGAAAGAATTATAAAATAGCTGTCAACACAAAATCTCTGTTCAAGTCAGCTCCTAGTACTGTATGCTATGTATATCTATCTTTTTTCCTCTGCAGACTTGATATTTGTGTTTGTTCATAATTATTTTTATTGTTTAATTGCAGCACGTTTCTAAAAATTACTGAATAAAATACAAATTTAGATTTTCTTCTATGATGAGAACTTTTTTTTCAAAAGCCGTATTATTACATACAAAAAGTATGCCACTTTATCATGCTTAATCAATAATTCTACAACTTCTACAATACTTAACATTAATAAAATAATTTCTGAATAAATAAATTTTCTTTCAGAATCAAAGATCATCAGTTTTTCTTACCCATTTATCCTGTCATGGCACTGCCCACCATTTTGACAAGGAAGTGATTCACATTCATTTATGTCGATTTCACAGTTTGGTCCAGTGATACCTGGGATACACTGACATGTATAGTTATTTATACCATCAATACATGTACCGTTGTACTGACATGGACTCGATTCACATTCATCAATGTCAGTTTTACATCTTGTTCCTACCAAGTAACATATTAACATGTTAAGTTTGTTACCCTCTCAGAGTCCAAATTTGTACACTAACTTATTTCTACTAATGAAATTATCAGTGTGAAAACTTGACTTTTTAATACTTTTTATATACAAGTTTGTCTTTTGTTTCCAAATCTATAACAAGTTTAAGTTTCTCATTTTCTTTTTCTTATCACCATGTTGAAGGTTGTAGGACAACCTCATTTTGTACTTCTCAGGTTCAAGATGGTTGTCCTATTCACATTTTCCAGAAATATATAGACTATAAATATTACAGCTATCAGTTTTATCCCTGATAAATTCGAGTAGTGTTTAAATCAAGATATGTATTCAGATTGTCTCCACAATATGACCATTTGAATCAAAATGGCATTAACGATAATCAATCAATTTATAAAGGATTGCAAGATCTTCTTCAAAGGTCAGTAGTTCCCTTTAGTTACTGTGTGATCAATGAGTCAGCTTCTATGATATGATCAGATATACTTTATCCTGAATGCAACATTAACAAACAAATCTGTAAGGGGAGGTAATTCCTTAAATTAAATACCTTTGTTTACTGGAACTTAAAACATTTTATAAAACAACAAATTTCTTGTTCCAGAAATTTCAAAGAAAATTGATACATGTTGAAAAACAGCCTTAGATAAATGGGAGATAACTTGGGTTGTAACTATGAAAACAAATTATTTAATTAAATAGTGAACATGGGAGATAACTCTGAAGAGTCAGACAAAAATAACAAAAATACTTGGAAAAATCGTCATCTTAAGATAATAAATAACAATAATTACCAGTAAATCCAGGAGCACATATACAAGAAAATGATCTATCTCCTGAAATACATGTGCCACCATTTTTACAGGCAGGTAGATCATCTTTAACACTGTCATCAGATTCACAGTAGGAAGTTCTCAGTTCACAATTTTTTCCTGCAAGGTAAAGAATATAAAATAAATAACATTTCATAAGTCCATAAATTCAAATCCGTATGACATGAAAAAGTGGCCAGATGCATTTGTTTGTTTGGATTGAGAAGTATTTTTAAAATAAAGCTTATTTGTAGAAATTTATATCATCAAATATGTTTAAATGAGGGAGCAGTGGTGTAGTGGTCAGCTCATCTGACTAGAAAGCCAAAGCTCCATGTTTGATTCCCATTTCGGATGAAAATTTCAGAGATCAAATCTGTAATGCGCTATTGACACCATTTAGTCCATCAGAAGTCCAGATGTCTCGTGTTAAGGGAGAGCAGCAATCCAATAGCATGTCAAAGAATCCACTGTAGATGTCAAAAACAGTAAGCTGAAATACAGCTACAACTGCCACACTTGTACCTGCTAAGTGGAGAGGGAGAATGCAATGAATAGGACAAGGTGATGTCTTTTTATTTATTTATTTAGTTGGGGTTTTACACCGTTTTCAGCACATTTGGCTATTTCGCAGTGGCCAGTTTTTATTGGTGGAGGAAGCCGGTGTACCCGGAGAGAACCACCAACCTTCGGCAGGAAAATTGGCAATCCTTGTCAATTAAGATCGGCGTCAAACACACCCCGCCACAGGTGAGATTCGAACTCACAACCTCAGCGTTGACAGGCTAGTGATCATTAGTAGTCACTACCTAGACCACTCGGCCACCAAGGCCCCTCAAGGTGATTTCTAAAAAACATGTATGCATAAAAAACCTAAACATGAACCACTAACCTGCAGTATAAATACCATTTACATCAGGACCACATTGACAGGTGTAATCTCCAACCCTTCCACCTCGACAAGTTCCATTGTTTAGACAGATTGATGGCTTAAGAGCACACTCATCGATATCGATTTCACAATTCACACCATCATAACCAGTTAGAAACTCCAACTTTTCACCATTTCCATATCTGGTTAAGTTAACGAAGGTCTGGTCACACTGGCATGTGTAATTTCCGATATGATCGATGCAGGTACCACCATGTTGGCAAGGAGTGCTAGCACACTCATTTATTTCTTCAGTACAGTTTACTCCAGTGAATCCTAAAAGATTATATTTAATATAAAATTTTTAACAGACATTTTAGGCATTATTTTTCTGTCTCTCATGAAATACAAATAATTATTGGTTTATCTGGAGTGAACTAGAGGTACTGTTTGGTTATCTTTTTCGACTGCTGTAAAAAATAAAAACAATAGATCAGTTGAAACTTGTCATATTATAGATAAATTCCTACTCCATTACCACAAAAACTTTTCATTTATTTATACCTTTATTCTCGTCATTTACCAGTCTGTCATGCCATCCTGTATCCTTGCACTATCTCAGTTCATCAAGTGACAAAGATCACTTATAATGCGGATAGCCATCATCATTATAATAAAATACAAAAATATCTAGCAATAAATCCCTTTTCATTCAAAGGCTGAGGAAACACCTCTCCAAGCTTTATTTTGTATTAATTCCATACAGTGCTTAAGATGAAGACGAAAGCAGTAAACAGAAATTGACATGCTTAGAATGTCACATGTGATATTCAATATTAAGGTATCCGGACCATAATAGATCATGATCGAAAATTGTATCTCTTTTTGAACGTGAATGGCTGAACCAAACAATTAAAAGAATTTTGTATATATATTTTTCTCAAGTTGAAACACACTTTGTTGATTATATGCAGAGTCTGTAAAAATAATTTTGTTATATTAGCATTTCCAAAGTTTGCCGATAATTACCAAGGCCATTTCAATTGCGTTGTATGGAACATCCAGGAACTTTTGAATAATCACGTGGTCATTTATGGTCCAGATACCTTAACAGGTGATTTGAAATCGCCTTCTAGTGTTTGACTTTTCCTTACCTCTCGTCAAAAGGCAAGTTTTAGTCTACCTGCAAATTGGTTAGTTGACTGAAGTTGTATCAAAACAAAGTCTGAGTTGCTTATGTATTTAATCAATTGCCTGGTACATCTAAATGGTCAAAATCGTAAATATAACAGCCATTTTGAAGGAAAGTTGCAAAAATTACAGGTCAACTCAGCTTGTGGACAACTCAGACCCTGGCAAGTCGGATTGTAAGAGGAATCATTTAATCCGTTACACGCACGCCTCGGAGCAGATAATGAGAAAGAATTAGAATGTGATAGAAGTAATGATTAGGTTTTATGAACTTCATAAGTCTTTATGTCTGTGTTGTACACATTTTGGAAGACGCCTGTTTGTGACGACTGTAATAAATTCAGAGAGGTTACCAGTGAATCTGAATTTCATCAAAAAACTTTAAAAACATGAAAATAAGACTAAAGGTATTTAAAAAACATGATCATGGTGATTTGCAACCACTTGAAATGACTTTTCCCTGTAATCTCTCCATTTCTCCATGTCAGCCTCAGAGAGAGAAGTCACTTCTTCCTCATAATCATCCTCAAGTAGCTTGAGCCCTGTATTAAAGAATTCATTTGCTGGCAGACTCGAATATTTATTTACCTTACTGTAATATTTGTTTTGCTCTACCTAGAAAAGCACTTGCATTCCCCTAAACTCAAATTTGCAAAATTTAAATATTTTCATGATTTTCCTCGAATGGAATTGAAACAGTTTACATGTACATAAATTCAACTTTAAAAAAAACTATTTTCCTTTTTATTATTATTTTTCCTTAGAGCATTTATTACTGTTGCAGAATCAATATAAAAACAGCAGCAATATTTGTAACAAATAACATACATACATTCTACTATGAAGTTTTACTTCAGTATATTTAAACATTTTTGGATGAATGTCCCTTCATAACAGAAACAGCGTAACATAGTAAAAATTCGTAAGGGTTCCGCGGAACCCAGTGTCTCGCCTACTTTTGATGTTGTCTATATTTTCAGTGTGATAGGTGAATGCACATAATTGATTTGCAGTTAATGAAATAAAACATTTGAAATGTATGAAAAAAGATTTTGTTGTAAAAAATTAATATAGTATGCAATTATATATATATAGATTTATTAAAATTTTTAAAAACTTTCACAACATAGTGAATGCAATGTTAAGTCCATTTATACGTAAAAAACTGAAAAACAGAAATAAATATTTTACAAAATTTTCTCCTGGATACAATCTTTCTATCATAAACAAGCTTCTGTCCAAATTTGGTAAAATTCCTGGATAGTTTAAGAAAGTTATTAAAATTTTAAAAACTTTAACCACAGAGTGAATGTAATGTTTCCTGGCAGAAAAACTAAGTCCATTTATAAGTAAAATACGGAAAAATTTTTTTTTTTTACTAAATTTACTTCTGGATACTATATTATGATCATAAACAAGCTTCTGTCCAAGTTTGGTACAAATCCAGGATAGTTTAAGAAAGTTATTAAAATTTTGAAAACTTTAACCACAGAATGAATGTAATGTTTCCTGGCAGAAAAACTAAGTCCATTTATAAGTAATATACAGAAAAACTGGAATTTTTATTTTACAAAATTTACTTCTGGATACTATCTTATGATCATAAACAAGCTTCTGTCCAAGTTTGGTACAAATCCAGGATATTTTAAGAAAGTTATTAAAATTTTAAAAACTTTAACCACAGAGTGAATGTAATGTTTCCTGGCAGAAAAACTAAGTCCATTTATAAGTAAAATACGGAAAAACTGGAATTTTTTTTTTACAAAATTTCCTTCTGGATACTATCTTATGATCATAAACAAGCCTCTGTCCAAGTTTGGTAGAAATCCAGGATAGTTTAAGAAAGTTATTAAAATTTCAAAAACTTTAACCACAGGGTGAATATTTGTGGACGCCGCCGACGACGACGACGACGGAATGTAGGATCGCTATGTCTCGCTTTTTCGACAAAAGTCGAAGGCTCGACAAAAATCTTGTTTGTCAACAGCTACAAATATTGCTACTTTTTCTGTTTTGGTTCTGTGTAAATTTATATTTTTAAGTCTTAAGTACAATAAAAAGATCCCTTCGTCCAATCTAACATCTTTTCAAGCTTAAAAGTAAATGTGACAAAAAAATGCAGCATTTAGCCCCATAAACCACTGTGCTTTTGGCAAAATAATTATCATTAGTACTTCCTGGCAATAGTTTTATCACCAAATTCTGATTATGAATATGTATGTATTACCCATAGCTATATGATATTTCTGAAAGTATCTACTTAAATGGTAAGCATTGTTTGCACTGATTCAACTGGACTCATATATGAATTACACGACAATATTTGTACTTTCAATGTATATGCAATGATAATTAAAAAAATTTGTTTCTACAGTCATGACAGTTAAGCCTGAGTTCAGTATTTTTTCTAAATTTTGTATTAAAACATTATTCATTTTTCTATTGCATAAAAGTTTCAAGATTTGGCACACTAACAATAACATAATGTATAATAAAGGGCAATAACTCAGAAACAGCAACTGTGACTTAATGAATTTCAAGCTGAACATGCTCTCTGTGTCAAAGAAATGCATTAAAGTACAACTCTCAGATTGTCCTGACCTTTTGAAGAGTGCACTAAAGATCAAATACTTTAAATTTGGGAAATTAATGCAACACGTTGATCATTGCAGTTATTGAACTTACATTTTGTGTTACAAAAATTATATTAATTGTATTAATAAATCTCACAAGATTAACTGTTAACAAATTCTCAATAATGAATACTATCCGACTCTTGTGGTAAATGAATTTACCAAACTATACAAGGTTCAAATAGAGCAAGTTATATATGAAATTTATGATAAATCAACTTAAGTTATGTGTGAATTTTAAAATATTGGATGTTTTACCTTGGAATATTTCTGTCGTTTTAATAAAAATTGAAGGTAGTTTGTATTGAACATGCATGTGGGCAATACATCTTGAAAAGATATGAATATAAAGGAATTGGATAAAATTGTGGAAAAATAAAGTACACATATATCATGTGCAATACTTTGCAATATTATCAAGGTTTAACATGTGCTGTTTTCTGCTTTAAAATTTTCTCTTACTTTACTGACTTCTCACTGCACAAAAAATAATATCTTGAATATATATGATATATAGTGAATGGATTCAAAACCTTAAATAGCATTGCCCATGGCCGTAACTTAGAGGGAGATCAAATATATATGATCTGTACTCAAATTCGTATATATTTAGGAACACAAACCTGTCGGACATGCACAGGTATAATTGTTTACAAGATCAAAGCAGACAAGAGGCAGCAAACAGGATTCAGCCTTGCAATCATCAATATTGGTCTCGCAGTCATTTCCAGTAAATCCTGTTACACATGCACAGCTATAATCTTTTTGTGGCTTTGTTGTAGAGCATGTGGCACCATTTTTGCAGGGTGTAAATGAGCATGCATCGTACACGTCCGAGCAGTTCTTACCCATCCAGGCATCGCCACACTGACAATTGTACCCATTGACAAGATCTTTGCATGTCCCTCCATTTTGGCAGGGATTTGGACTACAATCATTGATGTTATTTTCACAATTAATACCTGGAACAAAAAAGGAAAAATTATTCAGCATTTGTGATACATAAGGTTAAATACATAAACCTTCATGCATTAAATAGCATTATATCAAAGATTCAAATGATATCAAAATTATCCAGCAACTAATCAATACCTTTTACACGAATGTAATAAATGGAAATGCATGCGTTGTCATGGGTAACTATACCACAACTTGTTACCGATCAGTCAAAATGGGCACAAAAATGTGCCAACCACCAACTCGGCAATTAGCGGTAAAACAAAGCGTTATTTTAAGGTGTATTTACCCTAAAACATGCCTAGGTATTACTTTTGTAACATTTTACTGTAGTTTTGACAAAAATTTGTCAACAATGCCTACTAGCAAAGGATCAGATCTGTCATTCCAGAAAAGACACCAGTTTCTAAACAGTTTTTGGAATGAAAATGTGCACACTTATGTCTACCATTGTGTATTTATTCCTATTCCTTTAAATATATAAGTTTTGATGGTAAGAAGTGGTTGCTTGGCAATGGAAATCATCTGTCTATTGTCAACTTGTGTCATGAAATACTCCTAATACCCTTCCACTATGTTAAGAAATGGGATATTTTTAAAATCCTGAGAACAAACTTTCCCTTTTAGCACAAATTTCATCATATTTGTGAAAATATTGGTAAAATTATTTATTGCCTGTGTAGAAAACTGGTAAACCTTCTAGATGAAGAATGACAATAAAAGGCCTGTTCTTTTTGTTTTATATTTCAGCATTGCATGGGTTAGTCTCTAATACAAATTAATTTCCAATCCATATTTCATCTATCTGCTGAGAGGACATGTAATGGATGAAATTATTGTGGTAAATATTTAATGTATATCAGGACGAGAATATGTTGATATGATATGAATATGAATCCTATGTTGTACTAGACAGACTCACTGAGCCGGTTTTTTAGCTCATGAAGGAAACAGTCGGCAGGGAGACCTATCATCCCAACTGGACACATTATACTGATTCAGAGCCCACTAGTCCTTTGCTTTTACTCCTTGATGCCGAATGTTTAACAGAGAAACAGCAAATACCAATTTTAATGTCTTTTTGACCGACCTGTGGATCGAACCCGCATTCGAGGCGAGCGTGCTACCACCAGGCAGTTACTGATGATATACTCCTAAAATTGGTGAAATTCACTAAATGAGATAAATTCTTACCATCATACCCAGGCAAACATGTACAGTTGTAATAGTTTTGATAATTATGACAAGTAGCACCATTCTGACAAGGATCTGGGATGCATTCATTAATATCTATATCACAATGTTGGCCTGTCCATCCGGCACTACAATTACAGCTGTAATCATTTATCTGAAATTTTTATTAAAAAAATGTTGTAAAAATGATGTAACAAACTGTGAATATAGTTTATTTAGTTGGGTTTTTATGCTGCTTTTGGCTATTTCACAGCGGCAAGTTTTTATTGGTGGAGGAATCCGGAGTACCCGGAGATAACAATGGACCTTCAGTAGGAAAATTGGCAATCCTTGTCAATTAAGATCTGAGTCAAACACATCCTGCCACAGGTGAGATTCAAACTCACAACCTCAGTGTTGACAGGCTGGTGATCATTAGTAGTCATCGAGGCCCCTACTGTGAATACAGCATTTACATTTAAAAAACAAAAGATAAAAGGGGCCTTGTCGAAAATTACATGTAATATATACTAGTACCATAAATGTATGTGAATTGATGTTGAATGCAATCAAAATCAATAAATTTTTTCAACTGCAACTTCCAAGTATTTTCTTAAACTAATTTGTAGTTGAAAGAATCAGTAGATTTCCTCTTATCTTCTAAGATTAAATTTTGGCAGTTTTAAAAAAAAACATGACTCACAAAACTGTTTCGTAGCATCCGAAAGAATATTCTGATATTTTTGATATTTATATGCAAAGACAGTCAAATGATAGTCCTGATATCGTAGACCAACTGCTTTGGTATTTTACTAAAATTAGACAACTTGATTGACATCTTACCCAACAGAGACAAACTGCACTAACATCTTACCAAATTAAAATAAAACACACTGAGATCCTTTGTACCCAAGAAAAAGAGGTCATCTGAGTGACATAAAATTGTGTTTTTCCTAATCACTGTTTAGAGCCACTTGCCTGCCCAACTGCATAGCTGCCCTATATCCCTCTCCCCCACCATACTTTGCCTAACTAATAACATGATTCCTATTAAAAACTGCAATGACATCTTACTAAATTAAAACAAAGTAGATTGACATTTTACTAAAGTGAGGACAAACTACACCAAACTTTTACTAAAGCAATAGATTCAGCAGTGAAATCTTACCAAATCAATACAAACTGCATTATTTTTACAAGGCTGATTGTTCACTTCACACTCGTTAATATCAGTTTCACAATTTCTTCCTGAGTAGCCAGGTAAACAGGTACATTGATAATTATTCTCTAAATCTTCACACCTGTAAAAAAGTTTAATAATCAGAAATAAAACTCTGATTGATAAAACTACGGATGATCAAGATACAGTATGTTAAATCTTTCAGGTATACAAATTATTTTCTACCATGTTTGGCACACTGTATAGCTGATGAACAAATGTATGTCATTAAGTTGTGGAAATCTGATTCTCATATAGTATTCTTTTTAACCAATGGTATATCCTTGATTCTATGAAATGCATATCCTTGATTCTACGAAATGCAAATCCTCGATTCTATGAAATGCAACTGAAATGAAATCTTTGTGTTTTAATCATAGTCCCTCCTTTTTTCCCACATACTTACGCTGCACCATGCTGACAAGGGTTTGGTGAACATTCGTTAATGTCAGACTGACAAAGATTTCCAGTAAATCCTGGTTTACAAGAACAATTATAAGCATTCTCTAGGTTCTGACATGTAGCTCCATTTCTGCAGGGGTTAGATGTGCACTCATCTATATCAACACAATTTGTTGGTGAGCCTGTAAATAAAGTTTAGAACACTGACACATTTGATTAGGTGAGTTTAAATTTTTGCCAAGCAAACAATATGCTGCCCAATTATATATTCATGAAAACAAATGAAAAACACAGCAATTCTATTTGCATGTGCTGAGAATTCTTAACAAAGAAACTATGTAAGTTTTTGAAGTAATATTTTTGTTTCATGCATGTCAATTTTTGTGGATATGATTGGAAAAAAAGGTACATTCAAAGAATTTAAATTTCAACAGCAAAAATCTCCAATATGACAATAAAATATGAGAAATATTCATTTTCTTGCAATAAGTACTTAACTTAAAGTGTTATCAATGCTGAGAACAGAAAACAATTTGTTCTGGTCAATTAAAAGTTTTCAGTTACAAGTTAATCCTTTTACTGAATTCTTACATTTGTGGGCGGTTCATAAAATAAATCAAAGGAACATGAAGTCTATTTCATACAAAGTTCCTGTTTCTATTATATAATAGAGCTGTAAATTTTAGAAGCAACATAAAAGGAATTTTGATTATTGCCCTTATATAAGCTATATATTATCCTTACCAGTATAACCAGGTTTACATTCACAACTATGGGAGTTGATGCCGTCTACACAAACAACATTCTCTCCTACACAGTTTTTATTTAAGCAGTCGTCTGTATTATTTTCACAGTCAGTTCCTTCGAAACCAGTTACACAAGTACAACTGTAAGAGGCAATTCCATCTATGCAAGTGGCACCATTTCGGCATGGGGAAGAACTGCAATCATTGATATCCTATAACATAAAATGGAATTTACATTTCTTCTAAGCACAGTGTATGTGTTTCTAATGCATTATTTAGGTATTTTCAATAGATAGCTATTTGTTGGCAATGCTCTATGAAATCAAATAATAATCCTTGGATGGATAAATGAATTATTGTTTAACGTACAGTTGCAATTTTTAAATGCTTATCAGGACTAGAACATGTTGATATATGAAAATGATCCCTGCTATGTACTAGATCGACACACTGAGCTGGATTTTTTAACATGCTAGCTCACAAGGTATCAGTCCTCAGGAGGACATATCACTGATCGCATACACATTATAAAGACTCCAAGCCGACCAGTCCTTTGCTTTTACTCCTAGATAACGCATTCTTGGCAAAGAAACAGCAAATACCAATTTTAATGTCTCTGGTTTGACCCAGCCAGGGATCGAACCTGCACTCGAAGCAAGCACGCTACCACGAGACCATTGAATCTGTTAAAAATAAAACAAATGGCATCGAAATTAACTGCCCTTGATTTTAGAATTTAAATAAGATGAAGAATAGCAATAAAAATTGGTGTTTACTTTCTGTTTGTATTATGTTCCAGTATTATTTTCACATTTACATAAACAACATATCCATTTTTTAGCCTTATTTAAATCTATATACGGTAAGCTTTTGCCTCTGAAAATGGGAGATAACTCTTCCTGTTTTACAACAGTTTGCTGTATCTAGTACAATATCTATTTAACTCTAATGAAGCCTTAGGTTGTAGCATTTATTTTAATTGGATGACATTAAAAATGTGAAGCCTAAAATTCAGAATTTTATCCCCTCCAAGATGATAGAACATGCAAAGCATAACTTCAAAATATAAACAAATCCTAATTTATACAAAACCTATACACCTACATTAGAATGGAGATAACACTATTGTATTTTAATAGTTGCCGGCAAACATTCGTTTATCTATTCAATTTGCAACTATCAAATCCACAATTGATGCTGGCAAATATAAAAAAAACACAGTTACTGCCTAAATCGATTTCATGAAAAACCTACATTTTGGCACTGGTTCCCATCAAAACCAGTCGGACACTGGCAAGTAAATGATCCAGGAGTATTAAAGCAAGTTCCACTACCACAAACTACTAAATTGTCACATTCATTTATATCACTCTGACAATTTGTTCCTGAATATCCTGCAAATGAATAATAAAAAAACATTTAATTTCAAATAAATATTTATAAAATTCATAATTCTAATTAAAATTGCTAAATGTTTCATTTGACTTAAAGATACCGATTATTAAATCAATTATTAAGAATGTACATATAGCTTTTAAGGGCTTTCTAAAACCTCATTTAATTCTTCATTCATCAGGTCTTTAGCAGACATTGCATTATTCCTAATCTTATAATTTTTTATATGAAAATAAAATTAAGCAAAACTGTAGATTGCACGCGTTATCTTGCAAAGTATACCCCACTCTTTTTTAATTTTGAAAATTGGGCAAACAGACTTGAAAAGTTTGACGAAAAATTTCAACATAAGGTATTGTAAAATTTGTAAGTATCGGCAAACAAGAAGAGGTTCCTTGACATATCTGAAAATAGGAGAGACGATGCAACTCATGGTCATAAAGCTTCAGGTCAAATGTCAAAACATTCCGTTGCACAGAAGCCGAGATAAGTGTGACGAAAAATTTCAGTTTGAACGGATGGACGGACGGACAAGGTGAATCCAGTATACGACCCATTCCTTAGAGTAGAAGTATAATATATTAACAGCTAAATTATTATCTCCCATGATAATTGATGAAGATTTCAGCTTTGAGAAAATTAATATCTAAGATGTTATGATAATCAACAGTATTGTATTAAATGATAACTCTACAAACAGGTAAATATGTAGGATATAACTCTGAGGCTTGTAAAATTGATTGGAAATTAATATCAAATATTAAATGTAAAATAAATGTATTTGGCTGACGGGCGTACTGTGAGCAAGGTTATTAAAAAAAGAGAAGACTTGAAAGTGCATATTCTTTCTCTATTACAAGATTTCTACAAAACGTCCGATATTAGATTACAAATATTATGGCAAATGACTTTTCCAACACAAAATCCACACATGCTAATGTTGATCATTAATTTCTTTATTTAGTGTTCTGTTAATTTTGAAAAATAAACTTTTATAATATGTACTTTTGAAGTTTGCAAGTCCTTTTCTTGGGATTAAGAAATAACTGGTCCTCAACAAAAAATGAGCTGTTAAAGCAAATTAATTCTAACCAAACAATTAATGTAGTACAAATTTTATCAGGATCCATCTTTTTTTCACATGTGAACATTTTGTGAATTTAGGGGCCATCTTATGGACAATAACTTATCTTGTCTTTTATAAACAAACCATATTGGCCGCTATACGTTTTTGTCAGGCAAAAACTACAGTTTCATGGCCAATTTATAATTTTACCAAGACTAAATCAGGGTATTCTTAGTTTAATCCTAGGTCTCTATCCTTACAGTTAAAAATAAGACTCCAAAAGTAAATGAAGGCCTAAAAAGTTTGCTTTCAATGTTTGACAAAAATCTGACCCAAAGAGAGTGAAATATGAAATAGAACCCTAATACCAACATGTGAAAAGGTTTGAATTTTTCTTGTGAGTAGTATTATAATGCCACTATCAAACTTAGATAAAAATGCCATAATCAAAGGGTAATATTCTTGAGGATGAATGAAAACCAAGGGTTTTAGTTTGACCTACCTGTACCCGTACAGTTACAGCTATAGTTATTGACTTCATCAATACACGTCCCATGTACACATGGACCAGAGGCACATTCATTAATACTGTTTTCACAATTAGTTCCTTTAAATCCTAAAAAAAAACATTCAACAACAAATTATAATGAATTTATAGATAAAAAAAAACAAGAAATGAGACATCAATTTGACAGTGAACTGGATTTTTCCTTCACCATGCACTGTTTGGAGAAACAGCCAACAAAAAACCTTCCAACTGCCTGTCCAACATACATTGCCATTTAATTTGGAAAATGTGTTTAAAAATGCAACATATTATATTTCTTCACATTATATCAAAGTTCACACCCAAGGATGTGTTAATTAATGAGAATTAATTCAAAAGTACAAGTTAGTGAGTACAATAGGTTACAGGTTAAACTTGTACTGCTCTCCTATGGAATTAAAACAATACGTTATCTCATTAAATTTTAAATTACTGTATTCTATATTTATATTATATGAATTCATTACAATAAATTAGTACTGGTTAGAGCTTAATACTTGGAGTGAGTTCAAATGGAATTATGGACACAATTTTCATGTTTTAAAGTAAAAGATAATTCATATTATTTTATAACACAATTTTCCTTAAATAATGGGATTACTGTTTTTAGAATTATTACTATAAGGCGTCTACCATTCTATTAATGAGGGGGCCTGGGATTTTTATTCTTTTTTTTTCAGGTCTAAAAAAATCAAAATTATTTTTCATTTATACAACATAAATGGCACATGGACTGTGAAATATTCATGTTTAATTTTTTTTTTTTTTTTTTTTTTTTGACGTACATGTATAGGGGTATATTTTTTTCAGAACAAGACATAAATTATTATTTGTTTTGAAAAAAAGTCTCATGCCCCCCCTCCTCAGTAATAAAATGGTTGGTGCCTTAAGTATGATCAGCAATCATACACAAATCATAACTTAATTACTGTAAATTCGGAAATTATTGCGATATTTTTATTATTGCAAAAAATGTGACAGGGTTGTAATCACAATAATTTAAACTCGTATTTTGGAATTTTTTGTATGAATGAAGCGGGATTTTTCTCAATATCGCAAAAATTAAAATCGCATTTTGGTCTAAAATGACAAAATCGCAATAATAAATGCACGCAATAATTTCTGAATTTACAGTATATACAACTGGTATTGTCAAAGTATGCCAAAGTTTGCATGTTTCTAATTTAAAGAACTACATTCATTTTTAATTTATGGGTACAAGAGAGTGAATGAGTGCAACAGGTTAAATGTGTACCTCTTTCAGTGGGATAGGAAGGCAACCCATTATTGTCTAAATTACTGTGTTCTATATATATAGCAATTGAATTAATTACCATACATAGTGGTGTTTATTATTAAATGGAAAATTATACATATACAACTATATGCTTTTAATATTCGAAAATAGTTATTTTATTTTACGAAAGTAGAAGATTATGAAATATAATGAGTTTATTCCAATTAAAACGCCCATTAAGAGCATAGAAATTTACATACAATTATTACATAAATTGGGATTATATATAAATAGAAAGAAGGGATTCTCCACAATATTTATCTATGTATCATATTTGTACAGCTCACAGGGGCTCGTATCATACATGTTTTTGGGTAGAAATATGTGCCAGACGACTGATATGCATTCTACATTGTGTTTATGTAGAACGCATACCAGTCGACTTGCACATATTTCCGCCCCAAAACATCTATGATACGAGCCCCTGTATTATTGTAACAGCTGAAGATGTCTGATTGACAGCTTACTACATTTTCATTTATCACTCCTTGGACTTGCCAGCTTACCTAATTGCTGGCTGGTTGAAATTTTTCAAATTTGAATTAAAAGAAGAAAATAAGCAAGAGTGTCAGCACTCTCAAATTTACAAATTACAAGAGTTGATTGAAATTTTGAGAGAAATTGGGATACCTTGATTTTTCATGGGATTTTTACGAAATACCAAAGGGTTTGTCTCTCAAAGGGATGGATATAAATTAGGGGTAAGTAGTAGAAAAATGCCTCAAAATAACTAAAACCATTAGGGCATGTACGGTTAGAAAGTATGAAAAACAAGTGTGGACCCTAAAAGATGTCTCGCCTGTCCGCGCTTGACCCAGAATAACATGCACTATCAAAGACCATGCTATCATTTGCCTACCATTATGGTACATTTGAAACAGACATGCGAAAGCTGTTATGTGATTACTTGAGCAATTAATTAATTGAGGTCAAGGACAAAAGCCATATGTCAGAAACTGACCTCATCAAAAAACCTTAATATGGTCACTGGACCGTGAATTGAGGTCAAGGACAAAAGGCATATATATATCCCCTGTCCACGCTTTATCCTAAAGCTTATATGACCAATAATACAGTAACTTCTATAGCTATAGTATATTGTCATAATTGCTTAAAACAATATTTTTAAAATCTTACTGTGCATTGCCAAGAACCATACCGGTCTATCAATTGCTATTGTCTGACTAATCTGGGAATTTGAATAGGCTACTGGTGTAATTTAAATGACCAACTTGATATAGCTTTACTACAACATAGGTTGAAAAAATTGTTCATGGTTTGCTTTTGTCTGGTCATCAACTAATCAAAAGTCCCTATGAATTGTCTAAAAATTCTATTGTATATACTAATATGTCTTGCCTGAAAAGGGTCTTGGTATTCTTTTCAGTTTGTATGGCAAGGTAAACCAAATTGGTCATTTAAATTTCACCTGTAATCTAATCAGATTGCTAATCTATTTTTACAACAGGTATTGTAAGATCGATAAGGTAGAAGACAATTCACAGTAAAATTTTGCAAGCTTTTTTAACCTGTACATGTATTTTTTTGACTTCCAAATAGTTTGAGTGAAAAGTGTATCTGTATGTGTGCTGTTTTTTTTTTTTTTTGCAATAACAAATTCTATCATATTCAATTCATTTCTATGTTTATGTTATTATGACAAAATAAAACCTTGTAAAAGAGTAGGATCTTTTGACAGGAAACAATGTTATTTTTTTCTAATCCCGCTGAAAGTTAAATATGAGATATCATGCTGATGTATTAGAATTTATTAAGTGCTTCATCTGGAACAAAAAAAATGTGATCTGAATTAGTAAAACTGTGGATTCATTAATTTTCACTACAAACAAAATACTTTTTCTCAAATAGATTATATACATAATCATGTAAGTTTTGTATCAATTATCTTAGGTATGCCATTCGAAGAGAAAAAACTAGATGGAACTTTATACACAAAGTTATACTTCTCCCCCCCCCCCTTCCTGTTTGTCTATCCCCTAATTAAAACATTAGTGATCAATCTGAAAATATGAGGTGGGCAAGTTCTTATATATATGGCGAGTCTAGATATTGCAGTTGCTGAAAAATGGACTGTAAAAGAAAAAAATTGACAAAGTCACTGAACCATGAAATTGAGGTCAAGGGCACATGAAAGGTGTCAGACTGGCATGTACCCATACAGATCTTGCTATAAGCCATGTATGATGAGTCTATTCATTGTAGTTGCTGTAAAATAGACTTTAAAGAAAAAAATTGACAAAGTCACTGAACCATGAAATTGAGGTCAAGGACACATGACAGGTGTCAGACTGGCATGTACCCATATAGATCTAGCTATAGACCATATCTGATGAATCTAGTCATTGCACTTGCTGAAATATAAACTTTTGAGGAAAAAATTGACAAAGTCACTGAACCATGAAATTGAGGTCAAGGGCACATGAAAGGTGTCAGACTGGCATGTACCCATACAGATCTTGCTATAAGCCATGTATGATGAGTCTATTCATTGTAGTTGCAGAAAAATGGACTTTAGAAGAAAAAATTGACAAAGTCACTGAGCTGTGAAATTGAGGTCAAGGACACATGACAGGTGTCAGACTCCCATGTACCCATATAGATCTTACTATATACCAAATATGATGACTCTAAACATTACAGTTACTAAGAAAGGGACTTGAATGTAAAACTATGTCGCAGATTTTCGAAGTTCACTGAACCGTGCAATTGAGGTCAAGGACAAATGACAGGTGTCAGACTGGCATGTACCCATATAGATCTCACTGTAGACCAAATATAATAACTCTAGGTATTATAGTTTCTGAGAAAAGGATTTGAATGTAAAACTATGTCGCAATGTTTATGTGGGTATTGAACCATGAAAAAAAGGTCAAGGTCATCTAAAAATGTGCTGCTGAAAAGGTCATCACTTCATGCACCTGTGGACCAAAGATGAACATTGTAAGTATTATACTTTAAAAGTTATTAAGGTTTTACAAAAAGTTAACGCCGTCGCCGTCGCCGTCGCCTTCGCCGTCGCCGCCGGATTGCTATACCTATGTCTCGCTTCCAGCGACTTTCGTCGCAGGCGAGACAAAAACATCTAAAACAACCAGTTAACGTCCTTAAAAGATTCATCATATAATTCAGGCAGAAGGTGGGAGTTTATCTTTTCCATTAAAGTTTTATATATTCATTTTTTTTCCAGTTTGATTTATGTTTTTGTTTGTTTATATATTAAAGAAGCAAAACAAAATGCAATAAAAACAAACAGAACACATTTAACGAACATGACAAATTTTCCCTTTAAACTACTTATAATTTCAGGTTATCGTACGGATAATAAATCAAATTGTACCGCAAAATGTCAAAACTAATTATTCCTATACCTATCAATAAATCAAATATTCCAATAATGTGTGCTCTAGGCTAAACATATTATGACATATGGATACAAAATAATTGTCCACCTCTAATAAACCTCTTGATAAAGAATAAGGTGACCAATAGTTTTGTTCAGGTCAATTTGACACAAAATGTCTCGAAAAAAATTATTTCGGAAAAAATAGTTTATAAATTTCTAATGTGTATATACATGTATATTCAAAATATGTTGATTTGAAAAAATATTTAATATCCTACATTTCTGCCCAAAGAGTCACCAAACTCTCCAAAACAAAATGTAAAATTATAATTTTTTTCTCAGTTTATTACGCAGATAACACTTTTAATTAATGATATGAACATCTTGATTATGACATTTACATAATAATTTTAAGCCTCTCCCAAATAATAGTCCATTAACAATTAATAACTTTTATAACATCAAACTTAAATTATGGCAAACATATATTAAATTTCAATTTTCTGTCTAATAAAAAGTAATATTAGCCTATACTGAGGTTTAGCTCTATACATAACAGGAGTCATCATGCTAGAGAAAGTTAATACACAGCTCTCACAAAGGCTAAGGATAGTTCAGTTTTTTAATTTACTTTTTTCAAATTTAAAAAAAAAAGAGATTTTGAAATAACTGGTGAAATTTGACGAAAACTGTAAATTTGCCTAATGAATCCTAAATTTTCTATAAATCCCACCTACGAGCTCACCAAGTTTTTCAGTAGATGATTGGGTTATTCGATGTAAAATCATAGTATGGAAGCACTACCATATATTTTATACCAATACTAAAATGATACATCATTTTTGGAGTTCACTCCTGTAACCAGCAAAACTCGACACTATTTACCAGTTTCTGGGGCTCAGTAAGCCTGTATCCCTGCACTATCTGAACTCATCAAACATCAAACTGATTATGGGAATAGCCAAATCTAAATAATGTTATAGAATTAAGAAATGGAAACAGGGAAGGTTTCAAAGAGCAGAAAACAGCCAAAGGCCACCAATGGGTCTTCAACGCAGCAAGAAAATCCCACAATGGGAGGCAGGCTTAAGCTGGCTCCTAACCAATAATGCATACTAGTTCAGCGAAATGGACACCACACTAATCTCCGAAACATACAAATGAACCAAAAGTAAAAAAAACACCCAAGACTAACAAAGGCTAGAGGTTCCTGACTTGGGACAGGCACAAAAATGTGGCAAGGTTAAACATGTTTTGTGAGATCTCATGTTTTGTACATATCAAGCTAGCTACAAATCCCTTATCTTGTAATGGTTGATGAAAAACTTCTGCTGGATTTATTGTCATAATTGCATATATAAGTACTGGAATTTTCATTTCTAATTTTAGCATACAAAGCAACTATGGAAAGAGAAACTGACTAACACATATAACAGAGGGGAGACAACTTGTAGCCGAGGAAATTCCTACAGTTCAAATCAGAACTACAAAAATTCATATGGCAGAAAAGTGTGTTTGGGGACTAATAAAGCAAATGGGTGGAGGGACAGACAAAACATACAGACAGATAGACAGATAGACTGAACAATATCTTACCTGCTACACACGAACATTTATAATTTCTATTTCCATCATTTTCATCAAGGCAAGAACCTCCATTTAAACAAGGTAATACTGAACAGCCATAAATACCTACAATAGAAATACAGATTTTTCCTTTTTTGTGATTATTTGTGGAATAAAATGTTCTATGATAGGCTCTTATGACCCAATAATATACTGGCTGGCTCCAAGATCTACAATGTATCTCATCAGGTACCCAATCTCACCATCCAATGTTTTCTTGTCAACTTGAAACTGCTGGTTAAAATTTCATTATTTAAAGAAATCTTTAAGACAATTTGTACAGTTTCTTTTATTGGTTGAAATCACATACATGTATGTAACTTTACAGCAAAGCAGAAATTTCTTTAATATTTATAAAAACTTTGTGCAGAAGTGGTACATGTAAGTGGTGAGATTGGGCACCTGTCTGGCAGGAAAGGGTACTCAGACAGTATCAGTATTTTTTTTCTTTAAAAAATTGTTTTGTTTGTTTAGTTGGAGTTTTCAGCCCATTTGGCTATTTCGCGGCGGCCAGTTTTTATTGGTGGAGGAAGCCGGAGTACCCGGAGAGAACCACTGACCTTTATATCAATATTTGGCCACTTGCTATAGCATGTGGTAAAATCAATAACAAGGGAAAAACTGTCAAAATGACAGCAAACTGGGTTTTCTCAAATATTTGTTGTTGAAACATATGCATTTGTAAGGTGCAAATATTGTCTATAACTGTTTAGGTAGTTTATTGTTCCCTTGTTTGTTTTTGGCTTTCCAAACTTTTGGTCTCCATGTGAGTGTACTCGATAACAGCTTTTAGAGAAACATGTGTTGTACTTTATGTTTATAATATACAATAAAAATGGTCAATATCGAACTTGACCTAGATTTTATCATCAGAACAACATATAATAATTTAGAAAAGCATTGCTTGACCGGTACATCTGTTCTGCTATTGCACGGAAATGACACAAAAAGTGTCATTTTTCAATTAAGCAAGGACCGTAACCCAAGAGCGTAAAAGTGAAAATGGTAAATATCGAACTTGAACTCCATTTATTCATTAGGAACAACATATTATAATTTAAAAGCTTTGGTTGAAAGTTTCATCAGTAAATGCATGGAAACTGTTGGAAGCTGCCCATCTGCCCACCCGCCTGCCCGCCTGCCCGCCATACTTCACCAAATAAATAAACAGATTTATCCATTGTAAAAACCTGGTTAATAAAAATTTATGCTCTCATGTAGTACATTGTATTTCATAATCCAATGCACTGAATCTAAATAATCAAAAGACAGACAGTTGCAGAATTATTTATCTAAACCTTTATTAAAATCTGTTTAGAAATGCAGACAATGTCATTGTTCCATATTAATTTACTTTCCCAAGGCAAATAACACTATGAAGTGATTATTTTCAAATATATCCAACAAAATACTGATCTTTTAAGCTTTAAAAAAAAAATTGTCAAAATCTGTGGAAAAATGTACATGTAGATGAGAAAGCACTTACAAAGTGTGACAGACAGACAGACAGTGTGATATTTTTCAACTCTACATTTTTTGTACTTACTAAGGTCATTTTCACAGTTGGTTCCATTAAACAGGTGAGAACAGGTACAATTGTAAGAATTCAGGAGGTCATTGCAGGTCCCTCCATTAAGGCAGGGGTCATTCCAGCAATCATTTCCATCTTGTGAAGCTATAAAAAAATGTGTGTATAAATTAAAATATAAATGAAAAACAAATGTGTTAGTGCTTTATAGACTGCAGTTTTGACATTATATTAATAGATTAGCTCTAGACAGAAGCAGTGTGCTGGAATGGTACGAAGATTTAGATCTTTGAACATTGATCTAGTGACTCAAGTTTTGTGAAAAGTTATGACAGATCACAACAACTGTTAAACAGTGCCTTAATATTTTATTGGAAAACATACATGTACTTCATATGTTGTTATATCAACTTGTTCTCGTCCGGATATGCACCAGGTTGCCACTGGATTTAGATCTTTAAACACTGATCCAGTGACTCAAGTTTTGTGAAAAGTTATGACTGATCACAACTCCCGGTAAACAGTGCCTTAATATTTTATTGGAAAACATACATGTACTTCATATGTTGTCATATCAACATGTTCTCGTCCTGATATGCACCTGGTTGCTACTGGACATCCATCCATATGTTTTCATCAATCCCAAAAATATCAAAATAAAGAACCTCAAATTTTTGTAGTTTTCTATTAAAATATTGCTTTAGAGCCACCACACTAATTAACAGATCACTGATTTTTTGAGAATTCACAATAAATAACATTATACAATATATTACATAATTCCATAATTTACATGCAATTTTATATATATAATACAGAACATGAAATGACCATTACAGAGAAGGTTATTGTTAGAAAAATATACACCCAGCTTAGAAACATTTACAGATCATGTATCCACTTACAGATGACTTCAGCAAAGCTTCAAAAATGGTCAAGGTTACAGAATAACAATGAGAAAATATTATGTTATTCTGTTAATTATTCCCCCAGGTCAAGAAAACTTTAATTTAGAAGCAATTTGTCACATATATGACATGTTGACATTGTTCATGTGACAGCAGACCTTGTTACATAGTCAATCACACCCATTTTTCACTTTAGACTGATACATCTAGTACATGTATGAACTCCAGTTGTCTGGTGTACCCACCTCTAAAATGCAAGCTTAGGAATCATGGTGTGCTCCACTCATTTTCAAGAAATAATAGCTACCTATACAGGAACAGCACCTTCTAGTAATCATGACCATACTGATGCTTCGAAGTATAATGTACATGTAGGTACATGTACATGTATGTGGTTCTCCTTTTACATGAGTAGAGCAGCTAACAATTTAAACATGTACATACTCCAAGCAACAACCCCAAAAAGGGTCATAAATTTTTTATCGTGAACATCATTTCTATAGAATTTCAGAAAAGACACCAGTTACATGGGTCAGCTGATAGCATACTATCCTAACAATCAAATTTTATCCGTACATATTAGTTCGTCAATCATATCTGATGATTTTAAATGTTGTGTCCACTCATTATTTGCTTTTAATTCACAAAAAAAGCATATGATGTCTGAATTCGGAACAAATTCCTGGCAAAAATGTCAAGAAAGAAACATTACTTTTCTTGCTGATCTCAATGTTAACTCAAATCTCAATTTCATGGGCTTCCTTTTCTGGATGTTTGATTATCTCAAGTATATTTACCGTATTTTCCTGCCTATAGGTCGAGACTTTTTTTACAGTAAAATGACCATTTTGCCAATATAAGTCTATGGAGAATGTATCAGTTAGACCTATAGTCCACATAGACTTATAGTACAGAAAATACAATATATTGAAGCATTCAAAAAAATGCAAGACAGTACCACAGATAACATACAAAACCAACAAATTATTTGAAGATATATTGATACTGTATTATAGCACAACTACCTCAAGCTTAAAATATGTCTTTTTTGTGGATGCTGTTTTATATATTACTACAATCCTAAACTACCAAACAATGAACGATGGAAAAACCATTTAGTTTCTTCTTCAACTCCATAGAACACTTAAATGATATGATAAAACCTTAATTAACATTAACTTTGAAATAAATGGAAATTTACGGAAATTTTTGTTCGCTGGCATACCACTGTTTCTTAAATTTTTTATATAAAATTGTTAACCTTGTGTACAATGATTTATCACTTGGTTTTTTTTTTTGTTAGGCATTAGTTGCTCCATGGCATGGGGTAGCCCACTCTATTGCACTTTGTGTCCCAACCTTTAGACATTTAGTTTTGTCAGGTCATTGTAGAATTATTGGTCATATCTATCCTATATCTAATCTTTTTCATAAGTGATTACATGCATGTGTAGTTCAATAAACATCAAAATAGGCCTTATGTGGTCTATTGTTTGCTCTTTGGTAATGGGCCAAATTAACTACTTGGTATAGCAATTGCAGACTGAAGATGGCACCTTCATCTATAATTGTCTTTCATAGGAAATGTCAGTGTGGTGCATCTTGCAACTAGTAAAATCCACAAAAATCTACTAGTGGTATAAAACTTAAGTTTATGTGAGAAAATTAACAATTTGCCCTTATATGAGTTTTCTTGTAGTGTCAAACCAAAAGTTATTTAGGAAAAAAGTTGAAAAGTCAGGTCAATTTTAAAATTTTGTGCTTAAATAACCTTGTGTCCTTAAGTCCTTAATTGCCAGGATCTAAAGCAAATAATAAATCATTCAATCGAAATATCCAAAACAATGCACATTTTAATCATAAAATGAGGAAATAAAAGAAAATGGTGAGCTGTCATGGGGCATAAAATGACTTAAAATGTACAAAATATATGAGCCAAACAAAACCAAAAACAAAATTATAGAAAAACAACCAAAGTAAAAAGTAAAAATTGCCCAATGTTTCAACCAATATGCCTTGATCACGAGCATGAAAAAATAAAAAGGTGTTGACTCTTGGAAACCCAGAGCAAGACTGGTTTTTGTTCTCACCCCATCTATAGAATTGTATCTTAATTTACTATCATATATGACAATATCTCACAGGAAATGAAAAAAATATCAAATATGTATGCAATATCTCATTCCAAAGCAAATCAAAAATGTTCTGCTCCCTCCCCTCCCCCTCCCACTCCATGTACTTCCATAACATCATATTTAACTTGAAAATTAAATCATACCTGTAGTTTCACTATATACATGTACTATATGTAGTATTAATACAATAATCAGCTGTAGTAAAATTCCACACATTCCATTCATAATTTCCTTATTATGGATCAATTATACACAACCATTGATCATTTTACAATATTTATCCATATCTTTTTATCCAGGTAAGAATAGGTAAAATCCAAATAAGAAAATCTTCACAGCACAAGTACTAAATGGATTATTTGTTTACTGGTTCTTACTAATACTCCAAATTTTAATTAAAATCATTTCACAGGATTGACACATATTTTTGTCCCACACCTCACACCATTGTTATACACACATGTAAACAGGTAAAAATCCAGGTAAACACATGTGACATATCTTGTGGACAAAAAAATTAATGAATTGTGTTACGAAAATAAATTATCCAAAACTGACAAGTTTCACCAAGTTTAAAATCCATAAACATATTTTAAAAATGCACAATTAAGAAATCAATTTAAAACCATAGTAAGATTCTCCATACACAGGTAAAATTGTCCACCTGTGTAGCATTTTTATGATATTATCAATAATTCATGCTATCTGAAGACTACTCTATCTTTATAATCCCTATAAAAAGTTTCTCTTCACTTAAACAGAAAACAGAGCTACTAAATGGTGAAAATTTCCAAACTGTGAGTCATATTTGTTAAATCAACAGGAAAATGAAATGTCCTGTCACAGTAAAATTAAATGCACCACAATGCACACGCCTTCTCCACAGAAATATGTACCAGTTATAATTTATTCAAGAATCTGTAGGTCACACCAGCAATTAATCTCACAGGTGATTTATAACTAGGATAAGAAAGTTCAAAATCACAGCATTTTTCAAATTTTAAATAACTTTTTGAATTTCAAGCTTTATGTCCAATACTGAAGAAAACTGTCCTGAACTCACAAAGGATGCAATGACCAAACAATTTACATATCACAATAAAAATGGACACCCTGAATTTTTGCTTGAGTACATATCAAAGAAAGTTGTTTGTGGACTTTTTTTGAAAAGTTGTCATTTTTGTTTAATCAGTGATCGTCAAAATCACCTGAGGCTAGTGTCCAACCGGCTTTGAAAAATATAATTTGTCATAATGTTTGAAACAAATTGATTATCTTATAAAACTTGACCTACAAGCACTGTGTCCCTCAGAAAAAAACCTTATGTTTAATATAAACATTTATTTTTGTTCTAAAACAATATACTTTAATATATACAAGTATAGAGTTATCTCCACTTGCATGTGTAAAAAGTAATTTAACCCCTTTACTGTTTAAAATTATCAATCTCCATAGAAAAAATATGTATATCAAAATTTTGTCTGAAATTTCTGTTTGATGGAATATAAAGGGATGAAAAAAAATGTAGAACAATATTTTTTCTATACAAATTATGAATATCATATTCCAAGAGAACAACCATTCTTGATTTCTAAAGGAAGGAATTTCAAAATCAAAATTAAATTTATGGTGAAAAAAATACAGGAGGATGCAATTCACAAAAAATGCTAAAATGCACTTAAGTGTCTTGGACAGTCTCAAGGATTTGGTTAAATCAAAATCAACTGGTTATGCCCAAGCACTTACAGCTTTAAGGAATTGTCTTGTATTAAGAACAAAAGTGTCACAATACGAAGTACAATAACTAGTTCAGATAAAACAGTAGTGATTCCTCTCCATAGGTCTTTATAATCAGATTTTTACTGATAAAATACACTTTAGATGTCACAGGACTGCATTCTGTCAAGATTAATAGAGGTGTGGTACATAATGGGTATAGAATATATATGCAACAAATTTAGCTTGTAAACAAGGACTTCCTGCATACACCTTGTAAAACTACTGTTTTTTTTTCCTCAATAAGACTAACAACAACAACGATTTTTCCTTATGTCAAATTTTCAGATACATGTATCTAGGTTTGAGGTGTATACATTATATGACACTCAATGTTTCGGATAATTCTGCATTTTACAATTAAAGAAGTTTATATAATAAATAATTTCTCCTCTGATAATTAATATGTTTTTAAAATATTTGAAAGATCTGGGTATAACCCCAAAACCAAAATTGTGGAAAACAGTTTAAAATATAATAATTGTGATAATGAAATTAAATTCTACGTGTAGATGTGCATTCACTGTTATGGATATTGAATACAGCATAATGTCACATAAATACGAATGACATGTTTAAATAATAATTGTCACTAAATGATTCAAACTAAGAGTGACATGGACATTATACATATTTGGAAATGATAGACCAATGATTTTAGAGTCATTTAAAAATCAGAGTTATCTCCCCTTTTAGTGGATTTCATACATTATCTCACATTTCAACAAAAATATAATCTAAAAGTTATTTCCTTCAGATGAAGACTTTATTTAGCCATGTAATATAATAAAATTCCTTAGGAAAACAATTGTATGCTTTTACAAAGGGGGATTATGGACAAATAGAAATTAAAACAAATTCAGGTTTCCTATACTTGAAAAAAATAAGCATTTGACACTACAAATAAGTGTGGATATGAAAAAAAATATTCATGATTTCATTTGTGCATGTAAGAACATGGAAAAAAATTATGGCTCATGGATATTGTGAAAAGCATACTACATCTTGCAACCCCATATAAATTAAATTGTTGCTCCCCAATGAGCAAAATTGATGTCCTATTTTCTATGTAAATCTCAGACAATTAGATATATTTTGTAGTCATTTTTTGTCTATTGCATTTTTTACATTAGACTTACATGTTCTTATTGCAGATATCAGAAATAAGTTGATTTTTTTATTTCAAAATATATGTAACAGTATTTATTTTTTTATTAATTTATTTATTGAACTATCTATCTACACTCAGTGGCCATAAATGAGTTCACACTTTGAATTTTTTCTAATTATATGTAAAACCACAATTTTTCTAAATTTTCTGTGGGGGCATATATTTTTTGTTTGATTTTTGTGAAATATATATTGATATTTTATATATGTTTAAAATCTACAAGTAAAATACAAATATTAATTTTTAACAACATTTCCCATTGAACCTATGTAATTTTTACACACTTAAAATCTTATTTGTCTTTAAATAATGATTTCTCCAAAATTCAGGGTCAATCAAAATTTCAAAATTATCCTAAGCAACTTTAAATATTTCTGAGGTTGATATTTTTTTTTATAATTATGGGACAAAGAAATAATGTTAGGAGAGTTTTCTAAAATAATGTAGTTCTATGTGAATGTTTAGGGAACTTTACAAGTGGGAACTCATTTATGGCTACTGAATGTATCTATTTAAATTTATTTTATTTCATTTTTTACAGTACATTTATTAGGTGATGTGTTAATTTCTAAAAAAACAACACCTATTTCTTGCAATAACACCTATTGAATTTATTTTGTTGGCATTCCAAGAATATATTTTTTTGATAAATGTTGGCATTCCAAGAAGACACCTTAGATATTTACTGTATGGTTTGAGAACAGTGTTATCAAACTTAATGATAACATGAGGTTGCACATGTTATCGTGCAAAGTATACCCCCACTCTTTTTTAAATTTTGAAAATTGGGAATTCAGACATGAAAAGTATCAGCAAACAGGAAGTGGTTCCTTGACATACCTGAAAATAGGAGAGACGATTCAACTCATGGTCATAAAGCTACAGGCCAAATATCAAAACAGTCTGTTGCACAGAAGCCAAGATAAGTGTGACGAAAAATTTCAGTTTGAATGGACGGACAGACAGACAGACAGACGGACAAGGTGAATCCAGTATACCACCCACTCTGTAGAGTGGTGGGATAACATAATATGGAAATTGGACCTAAAGCTTGTCTGTTATTACAGTGCATTGAGAAATTAAATAGCACAAGCTGATACTTTACAGTACAATTGTATTCAATTTTCATTTGATGACACTGAAACTCAAAATATCAAATATGGGGGTCATACAGGGGTGACATGAACTCAAGAAAATGGAGAAATAAAAATTTCAATCACAATGCATGAAAAATAAAATTTTACTTCCAACACTAAAAGATGTGAAATAAAAACGTTAAAAATATTGCAAGAAAATAACCCTGTATCATGTGATGCCCCTCAGATATTATATTAGAAAAGCCTATTTAATCAAAATTTTAGTGTTCGTGTAGGCATACAACCTACCTGTAACCCATAGGAGGTATTGTCATGTAAATACCATATAAATGCACTTATAAGATATGAACATTTATGACTTGTCAAATATGACTTATTATCAAGTAAGAATAATCTGGTAATTGTATAAATGACATAGGAAGAACAATTAATTGATACACATTTGTCACATAATGTATTAATACTACCACTTAAGTCTTCATTCAAATTGCTAATTTTATAGCTGTACTTTTGTTTGTAACGGGAGATAACTCTTCAATTCTAATCCTTAATTTCTCTATGAAGTAAATTTAAACATTGTATGTGTTGTCCAAATGCAATCAGTTAGTGTGTAGTATCCTCCAAAGCATCTTCCCAAGTCAGGGTTTTGTATCCACTTTCATTCCTACAAACCCCTGACATCAGACATCCATATTTTGAAGGTCGGAAGTGAACGATTTTCATTGGTTCTTCTCAAGGTCACAAAAGAATCATCCATTTGCGTCGTAGGTAGAATTTTCTAGGTTACCCACAAGGCGGCAATATGTTCAACACACACAATATGAATGTGCGACGTCAGGGGTTTGTAGAAAAGAACGTGGATTCAAAACCCTGACTTGGGAGGATGCCTCCAACGTCAAAGGATCTGAGTCCACTTCATTCCCTCCAACAAAGTGCGCATGTCAATACCTCTTGCAATACTAATATATCATCATACATTGGTTATTTACTTTGTCACTCAAGATTTAAAAATAAATTCTGTTCAAATAGTTTAGACAGCACTCATGAAGATGAATTAAAAAATATCAATGAAAATCAGAGGAAATTGTTTAAGAACAATATTCAAATGCAGAAAGAAAAGCAAGCTTAAAAATATTGAACATGTTCAATGCTGGTAAAAACTGCAATTTTTCCAAATGTCAATTGCTGAAATTACTTCTGCCTTCACCATAATAATCTAATTTCACAGGTCCCTCATGTCTTAGACAAATATCATAATTTTTCATAATTACATCATGTTTATAGAATATTTTCTGCATTGTTATAGATATCAAATGTTGACCTTAGGTAGTAACAGATTTCACAAATGAATTTCTTTTCAATCCAAAAAGAGATAATTTCCTTATTTAAAATCTATCATTAATTGTAGAAAAAAAAATTGTTGAGAAGAACAGGACACAAAACTTCCTATAATGGGATTCCCAAATATCACACACTATAAATGTGCTTCATTCTTCCAAAATAAAATGCAAACAATAAAATTTTCAAGATTTCAAAATAAACTTATTGATGGGAGATAACTCTATATTATTTCATGTTCTGAAACAGTGTCAATAATTTAATAATTTCTCATTTTACAAGGAAGCATTTTATTAAAATTTTTACAAAATAACTACTCCTTTTTAAACTTGATATCAATTTTATATTATCTTTTTTAAATGAAATATTGTTTTAAAATATATATATAATTACTAAAAGTCATACAAAGAGAGAGAACTCTTGTAGACTTCAATTCTTCAATGTGCAAACATTAAGTTATCAGCTAGAGTGTAACTTCTGTGAAACCTACAGCTGTCTAAAGTTTCATAGCCGAAAAGTCATAAAACATTACTAAAAGGGCCAGCTAACTTCAAAAGTTCTATATATGGAGATAACAAGGACATCCACTGCCCAAAGCCATTTCTAGAACAGAAATTTGTCTATGACAAAACATATGCAATATACATGAATGAAGTTATTTGACACTTTTTGTGTCAGGTTAATTAACCAAAATGTCAGTTATTGTTAAGTATGAAATATACTAAGTATAATAATTATTTTTGTTATATAATAGCTAATAATTAATTGAATAAAATAACTACTAGCCAAAAAATAAGTTAAATTATAGCAATGTTTAATCTGTAATCATTGCATAAATTTCTGGGTATTCTGTAACCATACTAATGTAAAAATAAATAATAATCTTTTATTTGAATTTACACCCAGAAAGGGTCAATCAAAATTACAAACTTACAAATTACAATAAAATTTATAACAAAAATGACATTGTATGGCATTAACTATATTTATAAACATATAACATCAAGTCTGAGAACAGAACTTTGACCAACTTGAACCTTTTTATCTCAATTCTAGCGATTGTTTAATAAAGGTACTAACGGTCGATAAATTTAAATTTTCGGATTTAAGATAAATTTAAATTTTTCAATTGAGGACAAAGATGAAAAAGATGCTGAACAAGATTATATTTCAGCATAAAAATTAACTCATAAAATGTTATTAGTTTGACAATAAAGTAGAAAATGTGACTCATCTTCCACCACATTGCCAAGTGGAACAAAGTCTTTGGTGGCGAGGGATATTTTTGGAAATATGGGCGGTGTTTGTTTGTTTAGTTGGAGTTTTACGCCGTTTTAAGCACATTTGGCTATTTCGTGGCGGCCAGTTTTTATTGATGGAGGAAGCCGGAGTACCCGGAGAGAACCACCAACCTTTGGTAGATAAATTGGCAATCCTTGTCAATTTAGATCGGAGTCGAACACACACCCCCCCCCCACAGGTGAGATTCGAACTCACAACCTCAGTGTTGACAGGCTAGTGATCATTAGTAGTCATGACGAACTACCCAGACCACTCGGCCACCGAGGCCCCAATATGGGCGGTGTAAAATGCTGCAACCAGTAATATCTTATTAAAACATCTACTGAATTGCATTAATCATACTACCATTGTTGCTAGTTTACAAAGATTCCCAATGATAAATGCATGCATGCATGTACAAATTTTCCAAATTTATATCTATATAGTCTATTTTAACCATACCTTGACACTCTGATGAACTAAGTGGGCATTCTGTATCATTCCAAACCACACTGCTGTGTACAATGTTAACATTATTTACAAAAGGAAAAAACGGTCCTTCCATGAAACATCCGGTATAAGCACCTCCACCAATCTTCAGTCCGGAATTCCCACTTAAATCTATTCGAAAAATACTCGTCCTATATGAACTGTTCGCAATAATATCCTGAATTAAAATACTTCCACTTTTAAAAAGTTTTAATTTAAGATCACCAGTCCGCTCATAAATATCTAAAAAATACCATATATTTTTCTCAAGATGATTAGCAAAATTCAATAAAATTTCTGTCACACTTGACTTCCATTGGATAAAAAATTTTCTGTCTTGTAAATATAACCTTAAAAAGTCTCCTGAGCTGCCTCTTTGGTATAAAAGCTGTCCTTCATTACAAGTTAAAAATGAAAATGCAATTCTAAAACTTTTCATACTAAAATCAAACGTAGTCTGTGTTAGCACTAACGATGAATTGATAGAATGGTCCATGAATGCGATTCTTCCTGTAGCTGTTACTAATGAACTGAGGTAGATTAAAAATATCAGTCCTGAAAAGAGAGGAAGAAATTTATTCTAATAAAAATTTATCAAATAGTCTCATACTAAATAGTGGCTTTTGATACACGTTAATGTGTAGGCCAAAAGTTCTGGTGAAGATAGTTCCTGCACAACAAAATTTCACAAATACAAATACAAATTCATATATTTTATTGAGAAAATATGAATAAACAGAACAATATTCACAGAAAATGTGTTCCTTTGAGACATATTTTTTATTATATTTGCACATTAGAGAGGGAAATGTCTGAATACCCATAAACCAATTAAACTCTTCACTCTTTAAAATTATAGCGAGCGCAGCGAGTGCTATAGGAGCATATGCATTTCTACATATGTGTCATTTAGAAAAGTCTTTGTTTAATGGGGGCAGCCATATTGTGCTACATAGTAAGGCTATAAAACGTTTCATTTGCTGGAAGTAAGTAAAGAAAGGGAAATAATTTGCTTTAAATTATAATTTTAGAGTCAGAATCTTGATACTGGAAATTAGTTTCTGGAAAGGGCTAATATTGCTGTGCTCGCGTCATTGGCCACGCCAACAGCATATTAAAGTCAGAATATCCTTACCCAGTACTCACTGTTTTTACAGATTATCTGATATGAAAGCTCACCCATTCATTCATAATCTTCAGAATTTTTGCAGTTTGTAAGTGAGCAAGCCAAGTTTATGTAACAGTAGAGCATGATTTGTCTCCTAAAATTACATACTGCCTTAACAGGATTTCAGCTAGGGTTTTAAGACTATAAGTCACTTTTGTTTGCATCAAGGGTAACTTTTATACTGACCAGAAGTGGGTAACCAAACTCTGGTTCCAGGTGTTATCCCTGGTTATTGACTAACTGTTGATCGAACCTGGAACCTTTGGTACACTGGTCCACCATTCAACCAACTGAGCTAAAGGAGTACTCAACTAGCACACCTAATGGAGGGTAGTTATAAACCTGTTGGAAAAGTCCTTATTTTGTTGCACTGGGTATGGAATTGTAGCTTACAAATGAATCCTTGCAGTTATTTTGAGATGAAGAACAGCGAAAAAAGCAGTTCACTTGCTTTTTTTTATTATGAACAATCCAGTGATGCATGGGTAATTTTCTCACGAACTTTAAGTCTAAAAATCTGGCCTGACATATTAAATTAACCCCAAATTCATATTTTCATTTACCTACTTTATAACATTATCATAAAATATCCCAATTTAACCTATCAAGTAATAAATTCAGTGACTAACACCAATGCTTCAATCTGTCGATATTTATCTTGAGGTGTCCATTGATCTTTGATCACTGATTGATTTTTTCGATTGATTAAGTCAATATTGTAACAAATTATTATTGACAAAAGGTGTAATGGATCACTGGGCAAAAGAATTCTTGGTATCCAATTTAGATATATAATATCACTCCATTTCATAAGTTATTTATATATAATGGGTAGCTTACCTAACAGAAACATACTATCAAGTTATACAACTACCCATTTTTCTACAGGTGAAAAGTCATTAGTTTCTGATATTAAAGTGTATTGAATTAAAAAAAAATGGTTTATTATCTGCAATATAAGGTGATGGTCATGGGGACAATCCTTACTAAATTACATATCTGTCAACTGGATTTTAATAAATATAATATAAGTGGATGGAAAAACAACTCCTTGATTGTTATTCTAGTGGACTATTAAATATTTTGGACAGGCATATGTTATAAAAATTATGAAGAAAAGGAGATGTTTTTATTTTTACTTTGTCAGAGCTCGTGCTTTTTTTCAAAATGAATATTTTTTCTGTAAAATGGTGAAAAAATAAATTAACAAAATGGGTTGTCTGGATCATAAAAACAATCTATTCCAGCAAAAAAAATTAACTGGCATTTTCACAGACAGAGATTCTGTTTAACAGCTTGTAGTCCATGATAATAGCAATATAAATATCTATAAAATTAGATTTCTATGATGAAACCCTAGCTAAGATGTTTTGCTTCTCTCATGCATATGATCATTTGATAGCAGTATAGGATAAAGATTACTTTCAATTACATTTCGGAGTTCAAATATCAAAATATTTACTTATTATTGCATACAAATGTACAAAATCCATATTCATGGTTGCCACTAGTAAAAATTCCAGAATTTAAGAAAACCTGTAATTCAGGCCCCTCATCAAATCAAATATTTCCTCCATTTTTTTTAAAGATATATATATATAATTTAATATTGGATATAACACGTCATTTGATTGGTAAATTTTTTTTCGTCTATCATATCATAGACTAAATTTTCGTTTTCACTATGACGTCATTAAAGGGAATCCCAGCAATTTAGACGTCAAAAGATCCGTTTGAATTAAATTATAAGGATTGACTGTAATTTTTTTTTCAGTCTATTCGAAATAACCTCAATGCACATGGTGCACACTTTCAAATAACGCACTACTCGGGTTATTTAATGTGCACCACGTGATTGAGGTTATTTCTTCATAGACTGAAAAAAAATTACGGTCAATCGTTAAATACTATTCTATTGTATTAAGCAATCTCCCTAAAAAAATATTCCATGTAGAATGTAACAAAGTTCAGCATGCAATATTCTATGGTATTGCACTCCATGGAATTTTGCTTTAAAAATAAAAATTTTCTGTTTTCTTAGTCTGTATATTATAGGGTTATTACATTAAGCGAAATAATTATTGTATTAGCTTGGGGGTTAAATTATTATTTTGCAAGAGACAAATGTCCACAGTTTTCAACAACTCTTTTTGTTAGGGACGAGATCAAAAGTTCAATGTAGGATAAAAAACTTAATTAAAATAGTTTGGGGGTGGGGGTTAAAAATCACTGCAAGTTTTGTTATCGGACATCGATTTTCGGATTGAAAAATTCAAGTGATGTCCAAGTCAATATACAGAACAAACATACATTGTTGAGGAAAAACATGGCCCATGATACAAAAAGTATACTCTCAAAGCATATGCCCATGTTGTCAGTCAATTTTTCCCACATTAAGTTAAGGGGGGGGGGGGGGGTCAGTGAAAAAACTATGTGAATTAAGTTTTATATAGCAAGATCTTTCAAATGTTAAATAAGTTTATTTTCTTCATTAATAAATCATTTTTCATATGGTATTGGGTTATAAAGACAAGTTTGGTTTATTGCCATTCAGGAGTTTCAGGCCACCTTCAGTTCAACAGGCTATACTGTGGTGGTTAGTTTTTATAAGTGTGAAGAAAGATGAAATTGCCAGCAAGAACTGACGATCCTTGAAAATTAAGATCAAAGTTGAAAACATCTCAAACATCAATGATCCTACATTTAGTATATTTATGTTGAACAACCTAGACCACTTGCACAGGAATTGACATTAAATGGTTGCTGAGACTGTAGATTATGGTAGGTAGTGAGAATTTACCAAAATTACTCAATTTCTGTCATAGTTTAATTTTTCAAAGTTTTGAACGTTCTTGAAAAAATTGAAAGAAAAAACCTTAAAATGGACACTTCTTGGTTTGAAAACTATACAAAAGGGCCCAAGTCATTTACGCTTTAAAAACTGAAAGGATACACTTGGGAATTATTTTCTTGCTGTCAAAGTTATGCTTGTTCTGCAACAACTATGCAACTATGACTCAGAAATCAAAACATTAAGTTTCACATATTTATTTACTTATAAACAAGAATAATGTGTCCACAGGACACTACGGTAATTACCCCGCTGCACTATCATTCTCTGTGTTCAATGAACCATGAAAATGGGCCAAATCCCTAATTTGGCATGCAAATTAGAAAGACCATATTATAAGGAGCACTAAGTTTCAAGTTGATGTGACTACAACTTCACCCTAAACGTACCTCCACCAAAAACTTTAACCTGATTCGAGACGGACCGAATATGAAGGGTACGATGGACTGACAGATCGAAAAACATAATTCCATTCTACTATCATAGGCCGGGCATAAAAAGATTCTTTATTGACTCCCGATTGTATCATAAGGCTAGAACTTTTTTTGCTTTATAAAATATGGATCTGCTTTTCATTTTACACCTTTGATCCAACTTTTAGCAGGTTAAAATACTCAACCATCCTAAAAATCTAGAGACAGTTACACCCAGATTCAAAAAAATTATCTGTAGCTCTAAATACAATCTGAAATGCATTACATTATGCCCTTTTGATACACCTTGTTAAAAGCATATCTTGAAAAGCTATAATATTTCATATTTTATCTGTTTAAATAACCATCTTAAAAGATTGCAATTTGAATAGATAAATATGAAATATTAACCATTGTTTAATTTTATCTGGCAGACAGATATGGGGTCCATAAGGGTTATTTTGGAAAATTAGTTGAACTTTTAATGATGAAAAGTCCAAAAGAAGTGCAATGATAATAACACTATTTTCTCTAAACAAAATAACAGATTTTTAGCATTCAATTCAAAGATAATAATAAGAAAGAAATGTTTAATAGTAATAAAATTGTGGTTACCCCCCCCCCCCCCCCTTTTCAACTGAATATTTGCAGTCATTCATAAAATGTGGATTGTGGAATGGAAAATTACTTTTCCATATTGTCAAAAACTTGCCAAAAATAAAGATAAATTTGGCAAATTTCTTAAAGTCCTTAAAGTTTGCAAAAAAAATAATAGTTGAATTCACCGTGACCCTGACACTAGGTTGGGCTTTACCTCAAAATAAAGTGATATCATGATAGTGCAGTAGTTCTGACATCTACTGACAGATAAGTCAAAGTGTCCATCATATATGGGGAATCTTTGGCCCTGCCTCATTTTTATGTCCCTATCTTATTTGACATTTGGGAGGGGGGGCTGAAGTGTTGGTAATGATTGATATAATGTTTTGGACAATTTTAAGCTAAGAATTCATATTTTTTTAAGGGGGAGAGCCACTTGCGCCCCTGTCTGAATCCGCGCCTGATTTGTATTATTTTTTTATTTATCTAAAGCATATAAAATAGTTTTTGTTTCAGATATTTAGTGATGTTTATAATAATGAATTTCCCTGAACTTTATATGGAAGCATTGATGATGTCCCATACTTTGAAGTCTGTACAACAAGCCATGCAAATAAATATATGAGTATTTAGGGTTTTCCTACTGACCTTAATTTTTTATTCCTACCATAAAGTTTTTATAAACATTTATGTACAAACAGCTTTAATAACCATAATTTCCTCTCGGAAGGAAATCTAAAGGGATAAAAATACCCCATTTAATTTTAATTTGCCTAAAACCCAAAAATCAAATATTTTTTTTACTGATCTACATATTTTAAACCTCTTTTTGCATTGTATTCAGTTACAGTGTTACTGTCTTATCGTCATTTGTATCCCATTTTATTGCAATTTATAACATTTTTTAAATGTCAAAGTTATTTTTCAATAGGAAAGCGTTACTATCTGATTTTCAAAGGGAGCAAAGAAGTGAACTTATGAATCCTGAAATTTTTTTTTCAATGCAACCATTTAAGCTTGGTCTTCCTTATTTCAGTTGGCACATTTTCTTTTATTCAAAAACCTTAATTTTATTTGATATGCATGAAGTATTCAACACCAATTTTTTTTAAATAAATTTAACCAATTTTTTAACCTGTCTTTTCTATCTCTATTCTAAAAAATCAATTTAGTGAGGGACATCAGCAGGATGTCTTCTTTTTTTTTAAACATCCCTTGACTGAACCCCACCATCTGTTGCCATATGATTTATCATAATTTGCTTGATATGGTGAAAATAATTCTGCACTTAATGATCATAATTACACCCAAATATTTTGGCCATGAATATAATTATCCATACATATCTGTCATAATTTTTATGTTAAATTTGATATTAAATGTTACATAAATATTTTTTGTTCAATAGAATTTAACTATTGCATGGTATCAATTTCACGTCTTTATAATAAAATTGATGTGTCTTTTAATAGAATCTATTCCTTTTTTTTCAAATTGCTGTTAAAATGTTTAATTATTACCATGTATAAATCTCATTTATATATATAGAATAAAATACAGAAAATATTTACAGTAAACTTGACTTTTTCCCTAAGAATTAATTTTACCATGTCAATGGTTTTGGGGTGTATTCAACTCCGATCTAAATTGACAAGGATTGCCAATTTTCCTACCAAAGGTCGGTGGTTCTCTCCGGGCACTCCGGCTGCCTCCACCAATAAAAACTGGCCGCCGCGAAATAGCCAAATGTGCTGAAAACGGCGTAAAACCCCAACTAAACAAACAAACAAACAATCAATGGTTTTGTATCATGCTCTCATTTCAGGTCGATTTAAAGACATTTCATCTGGTACCTGCTGATTCTTTCCTAAGCATGCAACATTTAAAATTAACGACTGGTTTCCTTTATATTCAGAATAATGTCTAACTGGGGCGACATGTCTTTTTGCAGAGCTTCCATGTGAGCTAGAATATTATAAATCCAGTTATACATTTCAGTCTAACACAAATCAGGATTCATATATTCACATAAATATGAATTTGTTAAACAACAATCAATAAAATAAACAAATTTAAGCTTTATCTTTTTTTTCTTATAAAATTTCATTAAAACATTTCCTTTGAGATTGTTTGTTTAGTTGGGGCTTTATGCCATTTTCAGCACATTTGGACAGTTTTTAATGTTGGAGGAAGCCAGAGCCCTACCCTACCCAGGTAGGAAAATTGGCAATATTGTCAATTAAGATCAGAGTCGAACACACCCCTTCACAGGTGAGATTCGAACTTGTAACCTCAATGTTCACAGTTTCAAGTGATCATTAGTAGTCATGACAAACTACCTAGACCACTTGGCCACCGAGGCCCCCTTCTTTGGGATTGAAGCTTTCTTGGAATTGAAACACATAAGTTTGTCTCATACAGTTATTTCTTTAAAGATCCATTGTCAGTCTGTACCTTAATACTCTGGTATGTTCTGATACTTCAAGAGTTCCAAGTGTAGCAAGTTTTTTATTCATACGATGGCTTACACAGAGTTTAGCATAGACAGGTTTCATACAATTGGGTCAGTGAAATGTATTACCAAATTCTCCTCTCTGCCTGCCCAAAGATCTCCACAACTCATCCCTTCTTATCCCCCATAACATTTTTTTATCCCAAAAAAGTTCCACTGAAACAGTAAAAAATAAAATCTCCCAACCTCAACAAGAAATTGGATGAGAAATTAATACTTTTTTATCTTGGCCTACAGCTAAGATACAAGCTACAATAAGAACTGGTTGTGCAATAAATTTTGGTATATATACTATGTGTTGAAGGCTATACATCAAACTCAATTTCTAAATTTTAGATTTGTTACTGTGTTGTACAGGTAGTTTCATTGACATTTACATTTGTACCAAAATATTTTATTTGTTTTGATGGTTTAATTGTATCATACATGTATTGTAATAGAATAGAGAATTAAAATGGAATTATGTGTCATAGAGACAAGAACCCAACCAAAGAACAGAAAACGGCTCAAGGCTACCAATGGGTTTTAAACGCACCGAGAAAATCCCGCACCTGGAGGCGGGCTTCAGCTGGCCCCTAAACAATAATGCATACAAAATGGACGGCACACCAAATAGATCAACCAAAATTCCAAAAACACAAGACTAACAAAGGCTAGAGGTTCCTGACATGGGACTTGTAATAGGTTTATATTGTATAACTGTATGTACCTCAATAAAATAGATTCTTAAAAAATGAGAGGTTTTTAAAAAACTAATGATATTCTAAACCCATTGTATGACTCAAGATCCCTTGAAGAGAAATCATTAAATTTTTAGGAACGGACAAGCTGGAGATCTTTGATCGTGGAAATATTTCATTTTACAGCAAAGAGGAACCTGGATATTTGACAGCAAACAGGAGCCTGGATATTTGACAGCAAACATGAGCCTGGGTATTTGACAGCAAACATGAGCCTGGATATTTTACAGCAAACAGGAGCCTGGATATTTAAGAGAGCTGTTTTTTATATGTTTTGGTATTAAATATTCTACTATTTGATTGCTACCTGTTCCACAGATGTTATCCCTTCCTCATAGCGGATTTGACATTAGCATCATGGTGGGTGGCCTGCAGGAAGCAGAGACTGCTTTCTCTTCCAGAGCACCTGAGTCTACCCCGGTTTTTTGGTGGGGTCTATGTTGTTCATGTGTTTTTAATTTTTAATTGTAGTGCATGTATTGTTTTGGTCTTGTCTTCGTTGTTCTGAGTTTGTCAGTTGTTTCGATTTTTCCCTGCATTTTTCACCACATTTTTAAAATAGAATTCTGAGCCTGCTTTTTTTTCATTGCTGAGCCCTTACGAAAATCAATATGAAGTTCTCTTCCTATTAGAACTAGAACTGGAACAATTAAAGGGACTTGGTGAAGTAAAATTAAACAATGCCTAAATTTATACAACTCATTAGTCACATTTCTCTGAAAATATTAAACAAATAATTGTCAAAAATAAAGGTAATCTTTGTTCATTGTCATATTCTTACATAATTTCATGTGAATCGGTTGGACAATTATGGCTTATTCAATATATAAAAATTTCAAATTACAACGTAACAATTTTAGTTACACAATTTTTGAATGACAAACGTGAAAATTATCAAAAGACAAAACCAAAGATTGAATTACTCTGCCAATCCTTACATTGTGTTATAAATAACAGAAAAATGTATTGACTAATTGTTGTTCAACACCATCTCAATTATAAAAGTCATAAAATAGGAAACTATTCTGAATTATATCTCATCTTTTAAAAAAGTTTGATCAGATATCTTTCTATTAAGAAAACAAACAAATAGAATTTATGAAACTAATTTGTTTCATATTACATTACAAAAATAAATATTTCCTTTATATCAATTGTGATTGTTTTAACATGCAATTTTCAATTTCCCTTGTTTCTTTATCATATACATGTAGTGCCTTTATCTCTCACAATGTGCAATGTTCTTGCAGCTTTTTATTTCACTTGTTTTCATGTTGAATTGTATTTATTTGCCAAATTTGTGCAAACTGATAAAAGTGGAACATGCAGGTCATTTTTTTTTTTTCATTTTGAATGACATTTTTATTTTATGTTTGCCTCTGTTAATATAATCCCCCCTATAGGACCCTCTCTATTGTTTTCCCAAACTTAGATTTCTAAAAGCCTCACATAGTGTACGGCATAGATTTAGCATGTTTCTTACTTTAAAAATCATTAATTTTCTCCACTTTTGTTGAGTGGCACAGGCCAGGTGGACACCTGATTCCCCCAGAACAACTCCTATTCCATTTTGTGGGTCAACATGCCAAATATATAACGAATGAATTTCTTCTCTCTAGATTAAAAAACATCCTTTAATTCGGATTCTAGCTAGGTTTTATACATAAAATGTTTAAATTAAATTTAATGACTTTTTCAAACTATTTTAGTACATATATACAAAATCAAATACTTTCAATTCTGTACTGATTTCCTAAATGATGGATATATATATATATATATATATATATATATATATATATATATATATATATTTTTTTTTTTTTTTGGGGGGGGGGGAGGTTTATGGGGGCTGACGACTTTGTTGTATCTTAGATAATATTCTAAATTTGGCACGTGCTTCATTTCTGGAAATTAACCTTCTCAATTTACTGAAACTCCCTCAAAAATATTTGTTAGTTACTTAATTTACTTTATTTGGGAGTATCGTAAAAACATACGACTGTTTACAAACAAAGACTAAAAGGATGGATGCTGTCCAGATAAACTTTCTTACCTGTGATGACACACCTTGGAGGGGGTGTGGTCTGTACCCCCCTCCGCAGCCCGAATGAATCTCCATTCATGACTGTTTAGCCTATTGCACCGGTCATTTGTCGATCATGATCTGACTGTGTCCTCGAATGATGTATTGGTTCGAATTTTACTATGCGTGAAATGTGTACATTTGAGATGACAAGGATCACGTGACTAATGAATCGGAGGACTTTTCTAACCTTTGTTGGTTAAATAATAGTACTAAATATTACGTGGATTAATTGTTTAGAAACGAGATTGACCATCTTTTAAATAAATTTTCGTTGATCTATTGATTCAATAAAACGACATCAAAAGGATTGTCACGTTCCATAATTGTCGTCTGCATTTGGACAGGTGTGCTAATTGAATAGGGGAGATAATTCTGTTTACTATATTTCTACCTGACAAAGGTAATCAACACATTCCTTGAGATTTTTGAACCGCGTCGACTTTAGATTTAAAAATACGAACCGCTGAGTTTGTACAAAATTATTTTAGATAAGGACAGCTTATCCATTACTTCTATCCCATGTACATGATGTAAATATTCGATTCTGAAGGATGGAAAAAATTGTTTTCCTCATTTTTTTGGTGGTATTTGCGAAAATATATTTCTAGGTAACGGAATCAATTCTTATTGAAATTTGTCCTTCCCGCTAAAGGACGCACATTTAATAGAATAGAATATCTTTTATTCCAATTATGGGCCTATAAAGGGCATATTCAAAATACAGTGATTTTAATGTATACTGAAAATGTGTTAGAAAAACCTCGGGGGAAGGGGGGGGGGCTTTATAACTCAATGATATTTAGATAAGGGACGTGCGGCAAATACGGGTCAAGATTCAAATACCGGCGGAGATTTCGGGTCGGGATTTCTTGACACTGGAGAATTCCGGTCAGGATTTTTAAAAATTCTGTAGATTCATATAAAGCACTGACATGACTGAGGAGAATTCAGGTTGCGTTTTCACAATAAAGGGCCGATCAAAAGAAAAGATTTAAAGGTTGTCTGATAGCATGTTTTTTTGGATTTTTAGAATTTTTGGATAATATCGGGTATGTAATTTTAGCTTTCCTGGATATTTTTGGGTCACAAATTCGATATAACGTGGATAATTTCGGGTAGGGGTTTCAAGTTCACCGACGTACCCCCGTCATAAAATGGTCAATGTTTCTCCTGCGATAGTTAGGGAAACAACACGTGCATTTTTATCAATCTAAAAGTGAATTGATATTTCTTGGCCAATTTTGATGGGGTTTGTTTTAAAGATTTTCGTATAGAACTGGCTTTTAGTCCATGCAATATCAACGGTTTTGCGATTGTATAACAAAATAGGAGGTGCACAATTGCATTATATGGTTAAGAATCTGAAAACGTTTCATTAAATTATGACAAGTGGTTAAGGAGGAGTTGAAGCACTTGTGGATACAAAAGGCGTACCCATCCCCCCTTCCAAAAAGAAAAACCGTTACCCAAAATGATTTTGATTATTTTGGCCATGAACAAAATATGAGGTGCAAAATGGCATTATATGGATAAGAATCTGAGAAAGTTTCATTAAATTATGATAAGAGATTAGGCGAAATTGCGGATACAAAATAGGTGCCCCCATACTTCCATATAAATCACTGGCAAAGTTCGCGTTTTGAGAACAGAAGGTGCACAATGGCATTGTATAGTTAGGTATCTGAGAAAGTTTCATTAAATTGTAGTATGTGGTTTAGGAGGAGTTGCGGATACAAAATGGATACCCCATATAAGGCAATGGCAAACTCCATGTTTTGGGAAAAGAAACAACAAAAAAATATAATAAAAAAAAATTGGAGGTGCACAATGGCATTATATGATAAAGAATCTGAGAAAGTCGTATTTAATTGTAATAAGTGGTTTAGGAGGAGTTGTGGATACAAAAGTGGAATATATTGTTACCGGACGGACGGACTCACAATCAACTATATAGCTCCGCTTTACAAAGCGGTGGTATAGTAAGCAGTAAAAGCAAGCTACTTGATAGTATTTTTTTAAATTAAAATAAAGTTATATTGTGTAGTCACACTGTAGCACACTTTGTGTTATCCATTCAAGAAGGATGCTGTGAAAAGAATATGATATGCAATAATTGTCCAGTTTGTCCAAAACATTTTTATGAACATCCTGAGCTCAAAAACCTTGGATGGATTTCAACTGAACTTGGTACATAGCTAGGACGTGTACTTATCGAGATCAAATAGCCTATGGATTTCCAAGGTCACAAAAAGCTAGAATTGTTTGGGTACTTTTAGCCCAACTATGAACTTCTGTCATCACTTGCCGCCTGTCTGTCCGGTGTAAGTAATTTCAAAGTATATAGACAAATTGGTATCAAACATTTACAACTTTATCCTTTATCTTGAAAAAATAATTGATAAACTGCAAAGATGTTCATTAGAAGTCAGTCCTACTAAAATGTCTATTTGGTTGGTGTTGTACAACAACTTAGAGGAGTTATTGTCCTTTATTGCTGTTTTCAAGATAAAGTTCACAAGACAGATACGCGTACGCTCAAGTTAAGAACTCGTGCGCTCAAGTTTTTAAAGTCGTGCGCTCAAGTTATTAAAGTGGTGCACTCAAGTTAGTAACTCGTGCGTTCATGTTAGTAACTCGTGCGTTCAAGTTTTGAAACTCGTGCGCTCAACTCTTGAGCACGAGTTATAATTTGTTTTTTTTTTTTTTTTTTTTTTTGCATGGCACTCCAGAGCTTCCGTACATCAGACTGTGCCCTGGCAATTTTGAAATACATTAGGCAACTTTTTGAAAATAGCCCTAGAAGAAAAAATATTTCAGGGAAATGGCTCTCCTGTCGTAAAAACCCCTGTAACCATGTAAATAATTATACCAACCTACATGCATAAATTAGCTCCCGAGATTCAAGGTTTTGTAAAGAAATAACGCGTGATCGCAATATCTTGTTCATAATACTGTGCTTATTGCTGTGTGTTATTCCACATTTGCTAGAGTTATAGGTGGAGGGTTGAGATCTCACAAAACATGTTAAACACCACGGCTTTGCGCCTGTCCCAAATCAGGAACCTCTAGCCTTTGTTAGTCTTGTGTGTATTTTAATTTTGGTTCATTTGTTTGTTTCGGAGTTAAGTGTGGCGTCAATTTCACTGAACTGGTATGCGTTATTGTTTAGGTACCAGATGAAGCCCGCCTCCGGGTGCGGGATTCTCTCGCTGCGTCGAAGACCCATTTGTAGCCTACGCCTGTTTTCAGCTCTTTGGTCGGGTCGGGTTGTTGCCTCTTTGACACATCCCCCGTTTGAATTCTAAGTTCTATTAGTATTATTGAAACAAGATCTTCAGTGCATATAAAATGTGTATTAATTATACTGCTTACATCTTGTGTTCCTGTTCTGTCCACTTTTCAAAAATATAGGTAGAAAATGTAGTCAGCAGAACAGGAATGGAAGTTTAAACACTTTAATTAGATCTAATCGGAGAACAATAGATTTGAAGTTATAGTCTTGTCCAAAAAAGCTTTTTAAGTGGAAATTAACAGAAAGAAATATCTAAGTATGAATTTGAAATATCCACTTATCTTTCTGTCGTTGCTTTTGGTGGTATGCTGGTAAATTTATGTCATCTCCCCAATCCTTTCATTTGTCTTTCTTATCAGAGGAACAATTCATGGAAGAAATAAACAAGATGGTATATTTATTCATTTTTTATTATCTTATTATAACATATCATAACAGCACATTAAATTCAAAACAATAGTTACAAAAGTAAACTGGTCTGTTGTTCCTGGTAGTAAGCGTGGCAGGGCAATCTTTTATAGTGCATCGCCAGTATGTCCTCTCTCCACGGTTCTTGTTGACGCTGTAAATTGTACACACGGTATGCTAAGTTTTGTTATCCATATTTATTACGTAGAAACTGTACTTCAACTTGTGCATGATACAAGATTGCAGTTTAAAACTGACAGGACCTTGTAATTCTCCCGATTATATAGGCTGATTGGTTTTCACAGTGTATATTGTTAATATATTATCGTTGATGCTGAACACATATCATGAGCTTAGCTTTGGTACTAAACTCGTTACAAATTCATTAACTTGGATAGTGACTTAGTGTCATATTAGAATCAAATTTGGCCCAAATCAATATCTATGTATATAATTATTTACCCAATTACCAATAAAAGCATCATGCAGTTTATTTGACAACTTGGTTAAACCCATTCTCACTTATAATGCAGAAATTACATTTATGGATTATTTTTTTAAATTTTTTAGGGCAAAAACAAGAGCAGATAAAAATAATATTTCATTCAATGTGAATGAAATTCATTATGGTTTTATTAATAAAACACCAATTGAAAAGCTACATCTTTCCTGTTTTAAAAATATTCTGGGGACAAAAAAAAGTTCCTCAAACCTTGCAGTTAGAGCTGATCTTGGAAGACTCCCAATAGAGTCTTTCATTCTTACACAATCTCTCAATTACTTAATTAGATTAAATAATGAAAATGTAAATCCACTATTAAAAGAATCTTTTCAATTAAATAAAGATCTAGACGAAGAAGGAATTTATTCATGGTATACTTTTGTAAAGCAATTTTCAGATATAATTGGCTTGAATTTAAATGAAACAAAAAAATTTACAAACAAAAATGAGGTAACAAAATGCAAAAATATCATTAAAAAGAAAGTTTTAGATTATTATGAGAAAATGTTAAAAGATATGATAGAAAATTCAAAAGAAGAAAACAAAATTCTGTAAAAAATTCTGTATAAAATTATTAAAAATAAGGAATTTGAATGTAAAAAATATCTACATCATCCAAATAAATTTAAAAGACAACTTATTGCAAAGTAACTTGGAAGATACCAAAACATTCCTCGTTCTCTCAGAATATGTAAACTTTGCAACGAGATTGATGATGAACTACATTTCTTCTTTACTTGCAAATATAATGAAAATATTAGAAATAATTTTAATTCAAATTTCACTAAACAAAATGAAAATTTTCAACATTTAGACAATTTTAATAAAACTAATATCATTTTAAACCCGTCAACTCCATTACAAATTAAGGCTGTATCGTCTTTTATAGAACAGTCATTAGAACTGAGGAAAGAAGACCCTAATCAGTCTTAGTTTATTAAATTGTAATAACTTTTTTTTATGTTTATATGTAATTGTAATTTGTCATTGTATCGCCATGACTAGTAGTCTTGTGTTGCGTTAATAAAGAGTTAAAATCAAAATGATAATTACATGTAATATGATAAAATGACAAGTAGGAACAAATCATGCAAAAAAATGAATTTAAATTCAACATGTTCAATGAGAGAATTCTTCAAAAAAATTTTTTGTTTTAAGTTTGTATGATTTTTTTAAACATTAAAATTAGGAAAAAAATCAAATTTTGCATCTTGATTTTCTTTAAATTTAATTTAACATTATATTAAATAAATTGATTGATAAAAAATTACCTGTCCTTTTATCAAGGTATTTTTTTAGGAAATAAACTATAATTACTAAAACAACATTCATACTAGCTATGTTTACACAGGACATGTGGGCAGAACCGGAACAAACGGCTTACATGACGTCAAAGATATTTTTTTGTTGTTGAACAACTAACTGGTCTCATTTTTTCGAATACAAGAGCATTCAACTATTTTTCAAGATATAGACGTAATACATTGTAATGTATCTATTTATTATATAGAAAATAATGAAAATGAATTTGAAAAACTTGCTACAATATTGTCTCTATCGGTTCACTTGCAATATGTTGCTCCATTTATTAAAAAGTCACTTATACTGAGAAAAGTGGAAAAATAATTGCATGGTTCACCACAGACAATATATTGTCAGATTCACATATAGAGTCATATAGGTTTCATATGTTTTGTTCTTATTATGAATGTTATGTTGTACTTTATATGTTTGTACATATATATGCTTTCAACCCTTAGGGGTACGATTATGCATTTCTAATAAAGTTATTATTATTGTTGTTAAATAATAAGAAATATAATTATACCGTTCAACGAAATAGACTTCCGGATAAAATAAGTTTAGTTTTCATCCCCTCGACATATCCTTGAGTCTTCAGCTATTTCGCTATAAATTTAACATTCGTGTCACGTACATAATCCGATTGCAATAACCTCCGGAACTAATTCCGACATGGTTATTTGCATCCGGACACGGATATAAAAGTATACATTCAGTGTTCAATAATTTAATAAAAAAAAATTAGTCAGGATTAATGAAAAGGTAAGGCAACTTTTTATATTTTTTTTTATTTTCTTTTAACTGAAAAATATGACAATTTTAATTCAGAAAACGCTTGCAGCGCAAATTATGCGTAAAGAAGGAGACAGAATTAGGTCATTGAGGTAAAGGGAATTGTTAAATTGATTGGTCGAAAATTTCGAAACAATATTGTACATTGGTTGTATGAATCTGAAAATCATTTAAATGCTGAAGCGAAGGACTCACAATCTAACACAGTGCTATTGCTATCGTAATAAAGAAAATTGTTAGGATTCGTTGCCTGGAATGCCCATTTCGGACTAAATTCCAGTAACCTGAATCGAGCACACTGACTGTAGATTCTAGAATATAGCTTTTCACCGCTGTTATTTAATACTAGAGGTGGAGATATTAAAGAAAAATGGCCAATGCAATAAACTAAACCCATGGACCATGCAGGTGCCTTTGCTTAGATCCAAGTGTACGCAACTATAAACAATATTTTATCGAAGGACATTTGTAAATATAGGGCATCTTAACAAAACTTAATATCTTGAATTTTGTGTAAGATATATCTCGCTCTTTATTTATACTATCTTATTGTTTGGAATGACAAATACCTTGTGTCTTAAGGATGTTAGCTGGTTATATTTCTGAATGTTCGTCAGATGTTCAGAATCATCTGGTTTTATCCCTTTGAATGCCATAAATTATTTAGATGATGTGTTGTCGTTAAATAACGACAAATTCCAAGACTTTCTACATCTTATCTACCCAAATGAGCTTGAAATTAAGGATACTACAGATACACCAAAGTCCGCTTCATATTTGGATTTGTTTCTTGAAATAGACTATGAGGGACGTTTGAAGACAAAACTTTATGACAAACGTGATGACTTCAACTTTCCTATTCTTAATTTTCCCTTCTTCAGTAGCAATATACCAGCATCGCCTGCATATGGCGTCTACGTTTCTCAGCTTATCCGATTTTCAAGGGCTTGCGTGAGTTACCCTGACTTTCGACAAAGAGGATTACTGCTGTCACAAAAGCTTCTTAACCAGGGTTTTATCAGGGATAAGTTGATGTCATCACTTAAGAAATTTTACGGTCGTCATCATGAATTGAATGACCATTACACTGTTCCAATATCTAAGATGATGTTGGACCTGTTCCCACTGTCGTAACCTTTCATGTGCCTCCACCGATTTGTGACTTCCATCGGATTGACTTTGTTGAACTTCACGACGGGTGCCGTATACGGAGCAGGAACTTCCGGAGCACCTGGGTTCACTCCTGGTTTTAATAGGAGTTCGTGTTGTTCATTGTTTTTAGTTTTCTGTGTTTATTTGTTGTGCTTGTGGTTGTTCATTTGTATTCCCGGGTTTGTCTGTCCAATGGATTACGTTTTTTTGATTGCTCCTTAGGTATATTTGTCCTTTTTTTCCCGGTAACACCCATTTTTCTTTTCATAAATCTCTTGCATGCACAATAATAAGCCATTTGTAAAAATCTTCCAAAATCCTTGTTATTATTTAATGGTTTTGGAGAAATAAAACTTTTCAATGATAAAGCTATGTAAAATCAATAGAGCATATTTTCCCGCCAAATTTTCAATTGCATGTATCTCGAAAACAAGCACACGGACCTATATTTTTTTCGCTTTTTAGTTCCTTTATTAATCCACCATCAATATTTACCACTGTTATCAAAAGCTTGTTATTTTGAAACTGAGCAGCGAACATCCTTAACATGCGTACTTTTCAGTGGAAACTTAAATTAATTACCCGTTCACAACATAGTTGTTAATTAACAACAGATATAAAAATTCTTTACCCACGATTTGGTTCAAGAGTTTTCTCAGAAAATATATTTCCTACTATTTTACAGTGTACAAAGAAAGAGGCAACATGAATATTCCAGTGCTTTTCCGAAAACTGATGATAGTTTTTGCAGTATTGTGGCTAATTGGCATAATTTTGGTGTTAATTCGAACGCAACATATGTATATTAGTATACACAGAAGGAAGGTCAAGGACACAACCATAACACGTGACATAAAATGGATACTTTCTCCTTTTCCTCGGTCAGAAGAAATTGTGGCGAAAAAAGACGAATCAATATTATATAGTGGTTTGAAAAATGACGCATCTAATGATTTCGAATTGTTTACACATAAAACTTTTGATCGTGATTTACGTGAAAAAAAGTTGCCATACACACATGCATCAACCCCTGGTGTGTATATGTTTTCAGCCGTTCAGTTTGTGAGAACACAAACATTAATAAAATTAGGAGGAACAGTAGTAGTAAATGGATGGGAAAAGAAAGAGCTATACAATTTAACAAATACCTGTTGCTATTACCATAACAACGGCTCGGTCTTGTCGGTATATTTGAAAAAGAAAATTTTGACCTTCAATGAGTACCTTCGTCCTTTGCTATACGTATGTCCATCAGTGTTACATTTTTCTCATCTAAAAGGTGTTTCTATTTCTCTAAAAAACAAATGCAGTAGAAATGAAGTTCATTATATAAAACCAGTCTTGAATATCGATAGAATCGAACCAAAAATTGGTGTATGCGCCAAAATGACGTTCGGTTCTGCAAACGCCAAACAGATTTTGGAATGGTTCGAGGTTCAGAGATTACTCGGGGTCAGTAAAGTATTAACATATACATATCAACTCAACTTAGACGCTCTAAAGGTACTGAGATACTACGAATCTATTGGATTGGCGACTGTAGTGTATGACTTTGATTTTCCAGAGAAAGGTATATCTTTACATATTAAATTAGTAAACTTTCTTGCAATGTTTCTTCTCACATTCACATGAAATATATTCATTATACAGGCGTCACACTGTTCCGAAATTGACACCACATGAACACACGATAAAGGAAATGTTCAAATTCGGATCTGATCGTAAAAACATCGGGCCATTCGTGAGGGCATCTTAAGCCATCGTATGACCACCCGTTGAGTTTCTCAGGCTCCGGCAGCAACTTTGTGAGCGAAGGCAAAATCTTTGGCATGCCACAAAATTGCCCTTGCAAAGGTTCATTTTCGCGATGAATTCGTGTGTCCATTTTGCCCTTCGTAAGGCCACCGCGTGAGGGTATCTTGTCAAATCGTGTCATCTTCGTTTTTTACTTGGTGTTATCATCTGTGCCACCGGACATTTTTCGCCTCGCGAAGACAATACAAAGGAAACAAGAAGTTTCCCGATTGTCTTAGGAAGGCAACAAAACTGCGTGAATCCCTCGCATTGCCATCGTGTATCGATTGTATTATAGTATGATGACATCGAGATGGGACCACGGTGTCGGCGAAGACAGCCGAATTTGAGTAGCCCAAGCTTTTCACATGTGTCATGGTAACGTGGACATATAAAAGGCCAGCTTCAGAGCATCTTCCTCAGTCAGCCCTAAGCAATTCTACAGAGCAGAGGACGGTGTGTAACTCCCAAAGCTTCAATCACAATTAATCACAATTCAGTTCAGTATTCTCAACATGACGTCGTGTGGCCTTCGTGTGTCCTGCGGGTAAACTACTTAATAAAAATTCACATCTTTTTGTTGCCATCGTGTGTGGTTCGGGTGCCATCGTGTGACCTTCTGTAGGCATCGTACTTGCCTCGGCTATTGATTGGCTGTTGACCAGTTCGGGGCCATCTTCTCGCGAAATACAAAATTCCATATTCGTATGGCCATCTGGTGTCAATTCGCCTGGATTACAAATGTATCTGAGTCAAATGTAACATTTTTTCTCTACATTTCTCGCCGTATGAATGAAGACAACATTCAATGCACAGGGAGCTAGTTTTGTTTCTTTTTTTTTCTTTACGTTTTACAACTGATTTTGCCTCTGGTGCATGTGAAATGTACGGTATCTTTTTCGAGGTAAAAAACTTAATGTCACAGAAATTATAACTTTTCTGAATATAATAACTGCAAAATTTTACAGTCTTCAACGTGATTTGATTGATTTGCAAAACCGGAATTGACAGCCGACTGTATGACTCAATAGTCGTCTACGAACACAATATCCGGCTGTTCTGGGTCCAAATGGCAGAATTAACCAAAACCTGTCTAAAAAAGTTTCTACTCTGACTTTTGTGGGTAAAATTGAGAAAATCCATTTAAAAGCAACTTAAAAAATATTTTACGACTTCGAAGAAACTTTGGTAGGATGATCCTTCTTAGAATTGTTTCTGTCAGAGATGTTTAGATATTTAATAACATGGTGAGCAAAATTTAGTATTTTTAAAACTTGAAATACAGAACCTGCTTGCGCCATGTTCATTTAGCTTTTTGAAAAAAAAATCACGTAAATGTTTGCATAAATATCTTTAACTCTACTTTCATTTTTGTAGACAATTATCAGAGGGAGGTAGGCGGACACAATGCTCGATCATGGAGCGATCTTCAGGTTGTTATGAACGATTGCTTTTTGCGTTTGTTTGGATATAAGTATGTAATGGTGCTGGATAAGGATGAATTTATGATACCTAATATTGTCAAATATGGATTCGACCTGGAGTCATTTTTGGTGTGTATATAATATATTTTGTCTCACCGACTAATAAAATCTCAGTCCAAAACTTTCATAGTTTAAACATATAATTCTTTCACCTTTCAAATATATTAGGCGATTTTCTTCATGTATGTAGATTTGGTTTAAAAATATGCACGTTTCCTCTAAATTGATATTAAAAATCGTTGGCGTCTTGTAAAAAACATCAACACCTGATGGTATTTTATACAACAGTCATTAGAACTGGGGAAAGTAGACACATAACTATGCTAATATACATATTTTTCTTTTTTGTGTTATATATGTATATCTGTCTGTTTGTCTGTATTGCTATGGACCAAATGGTCTTTTTGTTCGCAATAAAATTTTGAATTGAATTTGAATCGTAAGATGTACAAAAATCATTTTGGGACATTTAAATGGAGTTGTTGTCCATTTGTATTTTTAGTGAGGTGTGGTGTCTGGTAAAAAAGACACAATATAGATTTGTATTTTTTTCTTTTTTTTCTTGGCAATTTCTAAGAAAGGTAAGGAATAATTGCCACGCTACGCCTGCCAATTTCCTTGCGTCTTGAATGACTTATTTCTTTTTTTGTTCAGTATTTGTTGTTTTTTTTCCGGACAAATGAACAACTAACTGCATTGCCATCCTCATGAAAAATGAATTTCCTGGTGGATTGACACTCGGATTTTGAATATACAGCTAATTTATCTTTCACTTTTAACCAATTCAATCACATTCTAAATGTTCCTTTTTACGCCACAGGATTTCCATTTCAAAGAAAACGTAGCCGCAATAACCATGCAGACTAGGTTTCATATGATGTCATGGAAACCGTCCAACACATCAAGTCAGCTTTATCTTGGAAAGTACGTAAAAAGTACTGCCGCTGTAAATGACCGACTAAAGAATATATTCATGCCTACACGTGTTTATCCGGGAAAAGTGAAAGTGCATCATGTCCTGCCTCACGGACAATTCAGAAGGTAAAAATGTAGAATGCTTTTTCTTCATTGTCATTGGTTTATATGATCAAGATATATTTTGTTCGGACTTGCTCTTTCTATTTTTAATTAAACCTGACTTTAGAAGAACATATTGACTTGAACATTCTATTTTTAGAAAAAATTAAGGACTTGGTATTACTACATTAGAATCTGGATATCTTTTTACACAAGTAAAAGTTAAGGCACTTATCGTATTTCCCTATGGTTATATCGACCTGCTGAGAATTTCCCGTATTTCGGCACTGTGACCTCGTAAAAATTTGACACGACCCTAATATGAGCTGACCCGAATATATCAGCGACGTCATAATGTTTGACCCAACGTTGACCCGAATTATCAGGAAAACATCCGGTTATAGGCGGATGGCCATTGAAAAGTAAGAAATTCCACTAAGATTGCTAGTTAACAATACGATGAATTTATCATCAAGTTTTCTTCAAACAAATATAGTAAAATATAAGCCGCTCGACACAATATGAAGCTTTTTGGCTCGTTCGCTACGCTCAATCGCCGAAAAAGCTTCACATTGTGTCTCGCGGCTGATATTTTACGATATACGTTTGCAGAAAACCTGATAATATGTACATATAGATTCCCTCTTGAATAATGGTGTGATACAATTCTTATCATGTTCTTTTGTTTTTTTCTGGCATCGGTGCATTTTGAAATTATATGCCTTAAACTTTCTGGCTTTAATAATATCCCCAGTCAAACATTTTATATTTTAGTAGCAAAGTTTCTGTTTTTTTTAACAAATAGGTTTGCCGAAAAATATGCAAATTTTCCCCTATTATTTTGGCTATTTCTTCCTCTGCTTGACGGCTGTGACAGACCAAGCCGGAGTATTCCAATTTTTTCCCGTATTTTTAAAAAGTTTTTGGCCTCTTCATTTTTTTCCCGCCTGACCGTAGTATATATATTATTTTTTATAAGCTGAACTATTCAGTATTGTTTTCTTTTATTTCGGCTTTTTCTTCCTCCGCTTGACGGATGTGATAGACCAAGCCGGTTTATTCCAATTTTGATTGAGAATGAGTTTTTCGTATAATCATATAGTATATAGAGTGTATATGTAAGGACTTTTAACATGTTCAATACATTATACATATATATTGACCTGATAGAGTGATACTGACCGAGGACGAAGTATTGACATAGTTGAAATGGACAGTTTGTCTTTTAAAATGTAATTAATAAACTATGATACAGGTACCAATTGCAATCGACGTTGCATTAGATTGTCAAGTCTGCTATTAAATTTCGGCAGTGCTTTTTATTTAATTTAAGCAAATTTATATCCATCATACATTGAAGAGATCTTCTTATGAACCCCATATATTCCGCTTTTCATTTTGTCAATGTACGAAGAGAAATGGTCCAAGATTCCTCTGATGGAAAACGACCCATTTCATAATTTACTTTGGTCGTACGAGATCAGAGCATGCACGCTCGATATAGATATATAACTTGGAAATCTCAAGATTTTAAATTACCAATACATTTTGGTCTATAAACACGAAAATATTGTGTATTTCGTTTCTATAACCATTTTTATCTTCGAAAAAGTTTATCGTGTGGGTAATGTTTTCCTAACCATTCAGATCTCAACAGTCAATAGGTGTAGATGATGAATTTTTTAGTCAAGTTTAATTTTAGCAAGCCAATGGAGGCATTTTCAAGTTGACGAAAATCATTTTTAATTAGTGATAATTTTTCAAATTGTGAAACATAATAAGTTTCTTGGTCAAAAACTAATTTGAAATTCATAGACAATTTTGTATCAATATGTCCCAGTTTTCTTATATTGAGTGCGCTCGAACGTGTGGTACGGCCCTAACCAATACAAAAGGTGGCCGGGCATTGGAGAAATCTCAAACTAGCTAGGTGTCCTCGGGCTCCAAAAGAAAATCCGCTTTTCCGTCCGCACTCGGACCGTATTTTTAATTGTTTTTTTATATAATAGTCATTTGAAAAATGTTTTAATAGTGTTTTTTTGTGTTAATATTTTTGTGTATATTTTCAGAAAGCGTCTTGCGTCAACAGAAATAGCCCTTCACCATTACAGAGAATGCAGACAAGAACCATACGACTTTCAAGCCAAAAATATGACTGCAAGGCAATTGACAATCATCTATGAAAATAAAGATCGAAAAAGAACATGTGCCAATTTTCGACAATACGACTGTCCTGATATTGAACGCGTTATTCAGGCAGTGGAAAGTAATGTACTGAAGTTGGAAAAAGAATTAAATCTAATAACATAATTTACAAATTTGCGATATCGAAGTAACATTGTTTATAGGGATAAACAATAACAGGCATACAGCAAAGGTATAGAAAGAAAACACTCTGTACTTCGCTAGCTTTACAGGGTACACAGATATTTCAAGCTCAGAGAAGAGCAAACACAATTTGGTATATGTATTATAATTTATTCTGTGAGTGTTTACACAAATATATTCGATAAAACAAAAATTGCTGCTTCATTTTGCAAAAAGGCAGAACATTCGCCACAATTTTTTCATTTTCAAGAAATCAAAAATAAAAAGTGTTCGCCCTCTCCTTAAATTTGGTAAAAAATAGCCATTCTTTCAATTTTCTGCAATATTGTAGTTGATCTTCGCCTTTCAAAAAAAACTAGTCCTCAAGAAAACAAATTAAATTTAAATTTTCGCTCGCTGGCACCTATTTTTTCATAAAACAATCCCAAGAACTCAAAAACAATTTGGTTTGGCCTAAGATATTTGTCAATTTTGAGAACATTGTTTATGTAAAAATGTTGTTCAAGGATAAACTTGATGCATTTTACATCAGTATTTGCCTTCATCCATATTAGAATGTCAAAATTTAAAGAAAAAAAAAACAAATCTCTTATCACTTAAAAATGACCCTTCAAAAGGTGAAAACCTTCACGTAGAGGATGAACACTCATTTTAGGTTTTATTCCCAACCTGTCAAACCGTTTCAAGTTTTAATTAAATTCAGTTTTAAAAATGTATAAATCTTCATACAGGTCTATAGTGTACATACAGAAAAATATGTTAATAACAATTACAACCTGATCCAGTGTGCCATAGGTGTTGTCTCTTTGACGCAAACCATAATTCTCAGAATGAATTATACATATAATTCTGAAGTGTTTTGGGGATTTTATTTCTTCAAGACAATATCAGAAACATATAAAGATTCTCCGATTTCAATTTTGATGAACCGCCTCGGTGGTCTCGTGGTAGCGTGCTCGCCCCGAGTGCGGAAGGTCGCGGGTTCGATCCCCGGCCGGGTCAAACCAAAGACATTAAAATTGGTATTTGCTGCTTCTCCGCCAAGCACGCGGCATCTAAGAGTAAGAGCAAAGACTGGTCGGCTCGGTGTCAGTATAATGTGTCCGAGTGAGGTGATATGTCTTCCTGCGGACAATTACCTCGTGAGCTAGCACATTAAAAATCCGATTGAGCGTGTCGGTCTAGTACAAAGCAGGGATCATATTCATTATCACATCAACATGTTCTCGTCCTGATATGCACCTGGTTGCCATGCACTGGACGTTAAACAATAATCATCCATCCATCCATCAATTTTGATGCAATGTGTGTGCAAATTTCAACAATTTATGTCTCATCAGCAATGCTCAAGGCCAAAACGAAAAAACCAGAAACAGGCTAATTCCCTTTGCTTTCTTTAGTGGTATGAGATTGTTATCAATTTTCAGACTATTAGCGGCAGGTTTTGGTCATACTAGTGATCACTATACTGTCAACACCGAGGTAATGATTCTGAATCCATCCACGCCTTTTCGATGTTCTTTATTTTCTGTTTACTGCAGGATAATTAACAAAGAATTCATTTGACCCAATACTTTCAAAGTAGTTACATTACATCTCTATCCCCCAACGGGTGACACATAAACCATTACAATCATTCAGTAATATCTGTTCTGTCCGAAAACTATATTGTTACTCGTTTTATCTGTTCTTTCTTATCACACATGCAATACAAGTTATGCGAGCTCATATATAGATTCTTAATTTATTTCCAAATGATTATGGGATTTATCTAATCGGGATAATTAAAATATATTTTTTTAAAGTCTGAGCCTTGGCGAGGATTTTAAAATTCGATAATTTAACTATCGTGACTATTGAGATCTAATAAATCCGATAAAATATATTAACCCACATAAACATGCAGTAGCGTTTCTTTTCACACTGCGAGCAACAAATATGAAATTTCGTATCATTCTATTAAAATCGCATTTCAAGAAACACATAAATAAATGAGTAAATTGTGTATTCGCTTTTACATCACATGATCCAGAGGGGATGTTTTGGTACGTATATAAACAGTTCTTGTGCATCAAAATTGTCGACGTAGAATTTATCAAACAGAAAAAATTACATGTGACATATATGAGAAATCATACATAAAATTATATTTTACATTTTTTTCTTTTTAATTTGGCGATTACTGTTAAGAAATAAAGAACAGAACAAAAGAATTATTTTGAATTTTTTCATCGTTTATTTAATAAAGTGATAATCTGGTTTAAGTTTTAAATCAGTTACAATATTGTTGTTAAAGAAAAAGTTTGTAAATCTATTGAATGCACATAGATAACAGGAATTATTACATACCAATTGATTAACGCCATCCAATAGGCAGAACTTCAAAGAAAACATAACACAGAGGAGCACAAAATACAAACATGGAAACAGCATGGGGTCATGATAGTCTGACTTGGAACAGACACTGAGCATTGGTGGAGGTTAATCCGGTTTTACGGGTATCCGAATCCCCCTTTTCTACTCTGGTGTACTCGTGTTCGGAAGGTCGCGGATTCGATCCCCGGCCGGGTCAAACCAACGACATTAAAATTGATATTTGCTGCTTTCCGCCAAGCACGCGGCATATAGGAATAAGAGTAAAGGGGTGGTCGGCTTGGAGTCAGTATAATGTTTCCAAGTGCGGTGATATGTCTTCCTGCGGACATTTACCTAGTGAGCTTGCATGTTGAAAATCCGGCTCATCGTGTCGAACTAGTACAAAGCAGGGATCATATTTATATCACAACATGTTCTCGTCCTGACATGCACCTAAGGGTTGCCACTGGACGTTAAGGTAGTTCGCTGCTCAGTTTCAAAATAACAAGTTTTTCATAACACTGGTAAACATTGATAATGGATTAATAAAGGAACTAAAAGAGCGAAAAAAAATTATAGGCCCGATTGCTTGTTTTCGAGATATAAGCCAGAGAAAATTTGACGGGAAAATATGCTCTCTTTATTTTACATTGCTATATCATTGACAAGTTTTATTTCTCAAAAACCATTAAATAATAACAAGGATTTTATAAGATTTTTACAAATGGCTTATTATTCTGCATGCAAAAGATTTATGAAAAGAAAAATGGATGTTGGCGGGAAAAATAAATTATGGCATTCAAATGGATAAAACCAGATGATTCTGAACATCTGACAACAATTCAAAAACATGACCAGCGAACATCCTTAAACAATAATTCATCCATCCATTCATGAACTGGCTTTTGTAACTTTAACTAGTATGTTTATTCACAAAAGTTTTAGGATAGATAAGAAGGGTTGTTTTTAGTAAAATTTCGAAAGTTATTGTAGAAAAATTTTCAATTGTTTTCATTAAATGCACCTTTCCTGTGATTAAATTTATTAATTAAAAGGTTATTTTATTATTGTATATAAGGTACCGAATTGTCCAAATTTAGGTGCCGATTTGTCACAGTACCGAAATATCTTTTTATTCAAGTACCGAAATGGCCAGGTACCGAACTGTCTTGATACCTGACGACAGCTGCTGGACTGAAATACTGTTTGTATTATTTTAATACTAGTAATGCGCATAGTAAAGTACATTTTGCCAAAGCTTATGCACATAAAGCAATGATAATCATGATAATGAGCAACAAAAAGAATATGGAGTAAGGTGCTCTGGAGAAGTAAGCATACATATATATGCAGCAAATTCACCTAACGCCAGGCGAAGCTGTTTTTCCGGAAGTTATTTAAAAACTGGGTAAAAAACTATTTATCACCTATCCATAGACGATTTGGTACCAGATATAATGTTTATAATCGATGTTTCCAACCAGTGCTTATTTGTTGTGCTTGTGGTTGTTTATTTGTATTCCCGGGTTAATTTGTCTGTCAAATGGATTACGTTTTTGATTTGTTCCCTAAGTATATTTGTCTTCTTTAATAAGTAATAAAAACCAATAATTCATACAGCAATTTATAGCTTCACTTTAATAAATCATAATAAACTTTCAACATTTCTAACTTCACTTGAAACTTTTCTAAAACTGATATTACGTCTCCAAATTTAATTGACGTTGCAATTTGAGTACATTGTTTTGTATAGCCTGAACAACACTCTCAATATCAGGGGAGTCATATTTACGGAAGTCGGCACACTTTTTATCTGCACCATTATTTTCGTAAATAATTGATACTTGTGTAGCAGTCATATTATCCAAATGTTTTTCAAACAAGTAGTCCTTTCTGCATTTTCTGTAGTGGTGTAGTGATATTTCTGTTGGTGGTAGCAATAATCTGAAAGATACATTTATAGTTTAAGCATGATTTTAAAAAAAATGGAATGCACCGTCGAGAAAATATTTAAATAAAGTAAAAGATATTGTAAAACAATCGAATCCAATAAAAAATAGTGCACAATTTTTGAAATAGAATTAAATGTCCACACCAAAAAGAAATCATATCAGCAAAGAGAGAAATGTATTTCTGTTTGGTTCAAGTGTTTACTTAAGAGTTCACACAGCAAATCTGAAATATGCTGTATTTTGGGCTACATGCATTTAGAATATTGGAGAAATTACACAATATTGAACCTCTTTTTCATAACTTAAAATTTCCACGTTTAACATTTATTTACTTCCGTTTGCAAGCATGCTCTCTCAAAAACACCGACCAAAAAAAAATATAAATAAATTCGTTTCTAAAATTTGTAGGATGATTGATTGTTGTTCTTTGTATATATTTGTTTAGTTATTTTTAATATGAATTTTTTTTTAAAGAAGGGTATATCAAGAAATCTTCCGTTTCTGTTCCGTTTTTTTATGTTCCGTCCCGTCCCGTTCCATCTTTTAGTAACAGCGTCTTTGCGCAAGACCGGAAATTAGGCCCAACTTCCGATTGAAGAAAACAATCTTGACAGTACCGGTAACACAAACTGACCCTTCTACCACAATAGCTCCCTTCAGAAGCTTATAAAAGGTTTTATCATTGAAATGTTATCTGAAATTTGTTTTCTTAAAATACTAGTAATAGTGGTACAGTAAAAGTGACAAATATAACCATAGCTATGGAACTCTACATGTTCTACATACTTTATGAAACAAAACTTCCGCACAAGACCGTACTTATCAGAACGAATAAATTGTTTCCGCTCTTTGAGCATATTAAATTGAAAATCCTTAAAATGATCTTGCTATCGCTCTTTAAAAAAATAGGGTACATGTAACATTCCAATCGATTGTTTTACTTGAAAAAAATTGTTTTTCAGTTCTACAATGTAGGAATTATTTTATACTATGATTCCCTTCTCTGAGAAAAATACCTTTTCCTCGTCAGTTGCTTAATCATTCCTAAATTGACAAGAAACATGCCTTGCATTATACTGTTAAATATAGGGAATGTGTCTCTGAATTCAAACTTTCGCTTATTCCTATGAAATAAAAATGTCCTATTTAGTACCAAAAGGTCAAATGAATTTTATCTCTTAGTTTTAGCTGTCGAATATAATACCTCTTGTATTCACCAACAGGGCGGAGATGGTGCATTCTCACTTTTCCAGGATAAACACGTGTAGGCATATATATATTTTTCACCGTATCAAATACCGCTGCTGTACGTTTTGTGTACTTTCCGAAATGGAGCGGACTCGCTGGGTTGGACTGATTCCACGAAGTCATATGGTATTTTGGGTACATGGTTATTCCGGCTACCTTTTCTTTAAAATGGAAATCCTGTGAAGTATAAAAAAATAAATGTATTCAGAATAAGGTAAAATACCGAGAGATCGCGAGAAAAAATCACAAAATTATGAGGGGGTGGAAAGGGTATTGGGAGACAGGGAGAAAGGGGGCGGGAGAAAGGAGAAAGGGGGCGGGAGAAAGGAGAGAGGGGGCGGGAGAAAGGAGAGAAAGGGCGGGAGAAAGGAGGGAGAACTATCAAAGGGAGACGAACTTTAATGTTGAAAAAAATAAAGAGGTAAAAAAACAAAACAACTGGATACTAAATGTTCTAATAAATGGACAAATCTTTGAAAAAAGGCAACATTCATATTTCCCAAACCATTTTTGCCATTTCCGATCATTTTATTAAAGAATTTGATGTTCAATCTGACTTAAACTAACATGATACTATAGACAAATTATTTTATCGACATTTCAAACCATTGTTAACATGCTTAACTCTTTACGCATGAAAAATGTAAATTTTCCACGTTTACGCGTGGGTTTGATGTGGGATACTTAGGCATAGGAATAGTACATCTTCGGCCCAGAAACTATACTTCTGAGGGCTTAATACTTGTAAAGATAAAAATATAACTTTGGCATTTAAGTAGGTAATGTGTGTAGACACTGTATAGGCCAATTTCGACCTACTGCACATTTATAAATGAACAACAAATAGATAATAGGACAGGTCAACAATGAAATATATTCCAACCAATCAACATCACCCAAACAGACAGAACCCCAAACAAAAATAACATAAAAGAGCACAGAACACATCACAGAGTCAGGATATTTCAACAATTTTCCAGGTCACCTTAAAATATTTACGTTATCCACTTGACCATACAAAGTAAGGTGTTCTCGAGGACAGGGAAAAATAGAGATGACACAATAAAAAACTATGTCTAATTTCATGATCCTCATACATGACCATACATATCAACAAGAGGCTCACCAGAGTCTGTATCACTCACCTGGAGTCTGGTTTCATTGGACAATTAATCAACTATTTGACCAAGTTTGTTGCAATTGGTTCAATTGTTCAGGGAAAATTTGTTGAAGATTTATTTTTCATAAGGTTTAATGTTAAAATATGTTCCCTGATGGTGGTAGTCCTGGCAGGAAGTTGACAAAATTGACCAGGAATAAGGGTGAACCTTAAATAAATGTAACAGAACCCGACCTCAAATTACACAAACCAATAACTCCTAAATAGAATTTGGGATTCCCTTCAAAATTTCAGGGTAGGTAGATCTCAACATGGCAAACATTTTTCAATTTATATTTCACTTCTATCTCAAACAGTTTTGGAGATAAATGCAAAAATGTTAAAATTTTGAAAATTTGACAAAAAAAGGGCAATAACTCCTAAATGGGTTTTGGGATTTCCTTTAAAATTTCAGGGTATGTAGATCTCAACATGGCAAACATTTTTCAAATTTACATTTCACTTCTATCTCAAATAGTTTTGGAGATAAATGACGAAAAATGTTAAATTTTGAAAATTTGACGAAAAAAGGGCAATAACTCCTAAATGGGTTTAGGATTTCCTTCAAAATTTCAGGTTAGGTAGATCTTGTCATGCTGATCAATTTTACCCCTGTCAAATTTTTGATATCTGTAACGGTTTTTAAGTTATAAGCCAAAAACAACACATGCACCCCTATATTCTATTTTTAGCTACGACAGCCATGTTTTATGTCAGATTAAAATAAATTGAGCATCGTTTGTAGAAGACATGTCATAGATCATTCCTATTAAGTTTCAAACCAATCGGCTGAGCGGTTTCAGAGGAGAAGATTTTTGAATAAAAAAAATTTGAAAATTTGACAAAAAAGGGCAACAACTCCTAAATGGGTTTTGGGATTTCCTTTAAAATTTCAGGGTAGGTAGATCTCAACATGGCATACATTTTTCAAATTTACATTTCACTTCTATCTCAAATAGTTTTGGAGATAAATGACGAAGAATGTTAAAATTTTGAAAATTTGCCGAAAAAAAAGGACAATAACTCCTAAATGGGTTTTGGAATTTCCTTCAAAATTGCAGGGTAGGTAGATCTTGTCATGCCCACGTCAGATTTTCGATATCTGTAACGGTTTTTGAGTTATTAGCAAAAAACAGCAATTTACCCCTATGTTCTATTTTTAGTAACAGCGGCCATGTTTTTCGACGAATCAAAAATCCCCACATCAGTTCTATGTAGAGTACCCCAAGGAACATTCATACCAAGTTTGGTTCTAATTAGTCCAGTAGTTTCAGAGGAGAATTGTTAACGATCACGACGACGGACGACGACGGACGCCAAGTGATGGCAATAGCTCACCTGGCCTTTGGCCAGGTGAGCTAAAAATGAGTTTCTTGACATTGGGGCATGCACAATGCACCATTGACAACATTCCAACATTGTGTATTAATTTGCGTACGAGTCGGAGTCAGGCCTTGTTCGTAAAATCAGTATATGCTTTAATAAAGACCTATGCCACCTATATATGGTCATATATTAATTCAAATTTGTATTAAAATAGATTGATCTGAAAAAAGACGGTTGTTAAGGTGGGAGATGGAAGCAGAGGGGCGGGAGAAAGGAGAGAGGGGGCGGGAGAAAGGAGAGAGGGGGCGGGAGAAAGGAGACGAGGGGCGGGAGAAAGGAGAAAGGTACCCCCCTTTCCAACCCCTCAATTATGGGACCTAATAAATGCACTTTGACTGCTGTTTGTTTTCAAGTTCGTTAGAGTAAAAAAAAAACTGTACACTTGGACAAAAATACAAATTACTAAGAGATAGAAATATCAGGTAAAGTACTGTTTTCCTCTAATTTATCATACGATCATAACCGAATATAATAAAGAAAACGAAAACTACCAATATAACAGAAACTGTCATTATAACATGTACAATTGATAGACACATTTATACGCTTCTTTCCTATATTTCAAGATTATAGCATTTTATTTTCTTGTAATTAAAAATAATCGAATTGTATGAATTTAACAACAACAATACTGTAGTAGGGGTTAAACCACACTTCCTTTTATTTCGACACATTTGGTACCAAACAGACCCAACCGGACTAACAAATATTTAGCAAATAGTTCATTGAACCGAGGGTAATATGGCAGTATATGGACCGGTTGGTCGTCCCGAAAAAAAAATCATGTGGACCGAAGCGTAGCTGAGGTCCATATAATTTTTTAAGGCGACTAAGTTAACAGACGATAGAAAGGTGCTATTAAAGGTATCCACTGACCTTTCACTAGGACGCCTGCGTATCTTTCTCATGCATAACAATTGGCAATCTAAAATTTTCACATTGTTATGCTTCATTAAAAATTCCTGATATCTGATTCGATGTAATATTACTTTCCCTAGATTGTGTTTTTTTCAATTCTAGTCAATTACATACAGGTAAAATTCGGTTTGAACTACTTTCGATCTCATTTATATCCTACATGTATATATTTGTTCGGAACAGATTTTACAACCTTACATGTATTTGTGTGTATCTAAATGGGATAACATACAAACTTCACACGGAAACTATTTCATCGAATCACATTCTCCAAATTTTGAAATTACTCAGCATACTGTATAGATTTAATCATAGCCAATTGTTATGAATTAGAGAGATAATCAGCGTGACTTGAAAATGAAGTAAAAACGTGCAAACACCCAAACCCAATCTATAATAGTGTCAGAACATTTTCGAGAGAAATTAATCGAATTAGCTAGACCTTCCGGCCCTACAATTGGTGAGAAGTGCATCACGAAGACTGTCGGTGCCCAAGCAACACATGAAGAGTACGTACCAAAGCTGATTTTAGTTCGAATCCATACTTGGCAACATTTGGTATCACGATTTCATCCATGTCTATCACCATGACATATCTATATTCATATAAGCGCAAAAAGCAATCATTCATGATAACTTGAATATCGCTCCATTTCCTGGGATCTTCTTGACCGAAATCCCTCGGATACGTGTCTACAAAAATAAAAAGTATTACACTATCTTATATTTCCGATAGCCGTAATTAATTATTCTCTTTTAAACTGATGCAATACCTCAAACATTTTTCGAGGGAAGTCTTTTGTGTGTGTTTTGGTAATTACAAATGTTTAAGTTGTGTTCCAAAAGTTGTTTTAAACCATTTTGACTCTAGGGACATACTACATTTTTATTTTAAAAGTATAGAATTGTTAATGTAGTCTAGGTTTTTTTTTATCAAGATAACATTTGCCGAGGTATAGATCACCCAGTAAAGGAATAAATTACAAACTGTAGCAAATTGAGGATAATTAGAACAACGCAGCTTAGAAAAAAGCAAAACAAGAAAAAACACAAAAAAACAGAACAAGACAAAAAGAAAAGAACAAGCAATGAGGTGAAAGACGTGCAATCCAATAGAAGATGTTTGGTCTACTTTGTGTAATACGGATACGTCTTACTTGTCAATGATAATGAAATACTGTGAAACACTTATTATTCGTTGTACACCAATTTTCGTGGATTTCGTGGACAACCCTTATCCACCAATTTAAAAACCAAACGAAATATTTATGACAATCAAGTTTATTACGAAGAAATATCGAAATGTTGGAGTTCATTTGCCAAGAATGCTAACTCTTTGTTTAACCTTTGTAGATTCTTGAAAACGGACGGGGAAGTTAGAATGACCATGTTATCAGGGGAAAATATCCAAGTTTGTTAAACAGGACGGAATATGGGCTTAGATTATAAATGAAAATATATAAATACTCTACAAATAATGTACGCGTTATGTTTATTTTTTAACAGTTCGTCATTTCCGGTGAGCCAGCCATAGTAAAGTGTTCATGTAAGGCGAGATTTACCATAATTATTATACGGTTTTTATTTTTCAATTAATTTTTTAATTAGTAATTTGTTTGGCGTTGTTTCTAGCCTGGGTAGCAAACATCGTTGGTACAACATTTTTGTTTTGATTAAGCCATTAATTGTCATTTGTAAATATTAATCAAATCTTAGACAGACGATATTGATGACCTTGTTCATTACACTTCAGAGTAAATCTGTTGCATAATAAAAACATGTTTATATTTAAATTTTGTGTTTGAACACTTTTCACCAACAATAACTCATGATCAATAACCGTGGTACTTTTAGTTTAGTTTAATTTTATTATTATCAATATTTGTGTTGTTGAGAACTTTGAAATCCACGAAATTAAGAACTCACGAATATGTCTTTTTTCCCCAATCCACGAAAATTGATGTCAACGAAAATAACTGAATTTACAGTATAATTACAATCATGACAAATCAGCTAAATCCAGTGTCATTTTTACAGTATTTTACAGAAAGTTTGATAAGAAATTGTATGTTTTATTACTCATATGCATGCATTATGAATATATTTGATATAAATTATAAGACGAAAAACTATTTTGGTATGTACCGTTCTCTGGAAAATCAAAGTCATACACTACAGTCGCAAATCCAATAGATTCATAGTATTTCAGTACCTTTAGAGCGTCTAAGTTGAGTTGATATGTATATGTTAAAACTTTACTGACCCCGAGTAATCTCTGAACCTCGAACCACTCCAAAAGCTGTTTAGCGTTCGCAGAATGATACGTAAGCTTTTCGCATACTGCAATTTTAGGTTTTATTGTGTCGACTTTTAATACTGGTTTTATATAATGAACTTCATCTGCACTGCATTTATTATCCAGAGAAATGGAAACGCCTTTAAGATGAGAAAATTCCAACACTGATCGACAAATGTAAAGCAAAGGACGCAAGTATTCATTGAAAGTCATGACTTTCTTTGTTGAATATACTGATATCACTGTGCCGTTGCTATGGTAATAACAGCAGGTATATGTTAAATTTCGTAGCATTTTCTTCTCATATCCATTAACTACTATTGTACCTCCCAATTGCGTCTTTATTTTGGTTTCAAAAAACTGAACGGCCGAAAACAAGTACACGCCAGGAGATGATGCTTGTGTGTATGACATCTTTTTTTCACGTGAATAAGAGTCAGGGTTCTTATGTGTAAACAATACCGAGCCGTTTTCCTTAGATGTGTCGTTTTTTAAACCACTATATATAACTGATTGGTCTTTTCCACTTTCATTTTCTTTTGAATTTGGGAAAAGAGATAGTATCCAGTTTACGTCACGTGTCGTGCCCTTCTCTGTGACCTTCTGCTTGTATATAGACGACTGTTGTGTTTGCGTTAAAAACCATATAATGCCGAACATCAACGACACTACAAAAACAGACATCATTTTTCGGAAAAAATACTGAAAATTCATGTTTTCTTTTCTGTAGTAAAATAAATGTAAAATAGTATCATACATAAATTATTTAAAAAAAAAACAGAAAACATTTTGAGTAATAGTAGGCGTAAGTTGATTAGCCAGATTCAAGGTTATTTATACTGCTGGGACGCGATGCCTTATGCACTTAAAGTCTACCGGTAGTAGTGTTGATAGTAAATCTTTGCGGATAATGGAAAAAAAAAGATCTTTTATTATCTTAGGGGTCGTCCATAATTGTCAATATTTTTCAAGTTTACAAAGAGCACTCTTTTAGGAAACCACCACCCTCGTTCAAAAAGCGTACATCAACATGTTGTTCACATTATTGCGGTAAAGAGCATGAGTCACTTATGTTGACATGCTCCAGTGATTTGTTGTTTGTTGGCTTTTTGTTACCTTATATACTATTCAGAACTTTGTCAGCATCATGAATTCTGTCAATATCACCAACTTTCTCCACATTATAATTTAAGAGCCAGAATCGTGATTCTGGAAATGAGTTTCTGAAAAGAGCTATACAATTTCTCCGCTCTTCAACAATATGTTTTGTGGGCTCGGCTTTCAACATTACGTTTTCGGCTATGAGGACAACTGATGACACGAAATAGGCACATCTTGTGCATCAAAATTGACATTATATAATATGAGGTCATTTGAATTTCTATTAAAAAAAAAACCCGAACAGCGAATGGATACCCTCGGGGACAGTATACCAGCAGCGTTCACAAATGAGGCAAATAGAGATATCGAATTTTATGCACTCGAGGCCTTTTTAAACTTTAATTTTATCACAATTCTTCAACTTTGTTGAACAAAAAAGATACTTCTTACCTTTTCATTTCCGGAAAATATATCTATCATTCTAATTTCTGCGCATGTATATTTCCCTTGAACTGTTTACTTAATTCATGTCCGGTTACAAATGGGGCTGCTGTAGAGATTATTGAAATCGGATAAAACTGTGAATCATGTACATGTCACGAATAATATTGTTGGTTCCGGAGGATTAAAATAACGCATAGTTATATATCTTAATGGAATGAATGCAGCTTAACAGATTTTTACAAAACCAAATTAATAATAATAATAATGATAGTGATAATGATATATAGTCAGAATTAATAGTAATACCCGCACCAAAAACGTTGTTTTTTTTTTATTCATAATTTTTTGGTTTTTTAAAGTTGGATTTTTTTTTATTTTGCGACATGATATGAAAACTCAATTTCATTTTAAATTGCACGAAAGAGGGAGTTTATGTCAAAACTTTTCAAAATTCTACTCCTGTAGGCCCCAGTTTTGAAAATCATCTACATAAAGTGTTCGGCGGTTCTGTGTTGAAATAAAAGGCAAGCTTTAATTCACAATTTTCGAAATGGTTCTTAGCACAAGTTACAAATGACTTTGTCTGTACTGTCCGTTGAGTACTGGAAATTTAAAAGTTATGTTTGTCACTCACACCTGCAGAAATTAAAACTGCCCTTCTCCTTAAAATAATCCAACTAAAACCTTCAAATTATATAGCATTCTACTTAAAAAATTAAATTTTATATATAAGTACATGAAAACATGTTTCTGATTGTTTCCAGTGTAAATATTCATAATTATTCTATAAAAAACTTAAATCATCGTTACCAAAATGGTGAAAATGGTTACAAAATATTGCCACATTCTTTGTATCAGTGATCAATGTTTGAAATTGCTAAAAAGACTGGCACAAGACTCACTAGACTGACATTTCCTGAGGCTCCTCTATACTGTTACCTCATGAAAGTCAGATGTTGTTTTCGAGTTAAGTTGCCTTGTCTAAAACAAATATGCACAAAATTAGCAATTTTTGAGGTAATTTAAAAAAACGTGTCGACTTCGAACGGCTCAATATATCTTGTGAAAATTTGACACATACTTTATTAAGATATATATATATATATATATTGATTGATTAAGTGCAACCTGATAAACAATTTTGTACAATTTATATACATGATAAAGCCAGCCAGCCTCCATAGGTTTATGATTCAGTTTTCAGTTTATGCCTTTAAAGTCCATAATAAGTAATATTAAAAATATATTACGTGCAATAAAAGACTTTAGCAATCAGTTTCTATTTGATAAAGTTTGTGCACGTATATTGAAAATGTCAATTATAAATTTGGCCAGAGTTTTTCCACCTGTATTCAATAGAATTTAAATTTGTCAGTGTCACTTGTATTAGGAAAGTCACAGAAGTTTCGCCGTAGAAATTCCAGTAACATATTGTCTCTCTGTGTCGAGTAAGCCACACAATGTAACAAAAATGAGTTTCATCCTCTACTGGTCCAGATAAGTATCTTTCAGTGGTCAACTGCTAATCAATGCTAAACGTATAGTTTCAACTCCTATTTTGTGTTTTAATTTAATGAAGTTTACTCTTGACTTAATGAAAAAAGCAAGCAATAGACCTATATTATAACAGCATTCAACAATCTGAATACGCCTAGCAAAGAAAAGTTTAAATAAGTCGGCAATATCCATTTGAAACTGATGTTCAATACTAATGCCGAAATAATGTATGTATAAACTGGGACATAAAAAATTATGTAGAAAAAAAAACTAGATCTGACAAAATCACTTTAATTTTACTTATAAAATGGAAATACTGAAAAAAAAGTATGAGTAAAAACTATCAAATAACCAGTTAGTTATCTGTTAACCAAATTAGGTATAATTCAAATTTAAGTCACGTTGCCATTTCAATACATTACTTTGCATAGCAAGAACAACACGCTCTATTTCAGGCGAGTCAAGTTTACGAAAGTCAGCACACTATTTATCCGAATTATTATTTTCGTATATAATTGATATTTCTTATGCAGTCATATTACTCATTTGCTTTTCAAACCAATAGTCCTTTCTGCATTCCCTGTAATGGTGGGGTGATATTTCTATTGCTGGTAAGAAATGTATGCAAATATTAATCAAATATATTTTGAAATATTATATATTTCTTAATCCATTTAACCCATGCGACACCTCGCGGGGAACTATAATTGTGCTGAAACATGAAATTAGTAGTTTTACCAAAGGGATTTTTATGGCAAGCCGTTTTACTATTTATTCTAACTTGAAATATCTAATAAACTTTATATCTCATAAAATATATGAGATATCTTATAAATTATATAAGATATCTTATATAAATTATAAGATATCTCATATAAATTTCTTTATAAGATATCTTATAAAGTTTATAAGATCAAAAACTAGATTATATAAGATATCTTATATATTATATGAGATATCTTGAACTTAGAATAAATAGTAAACGGCTTGCCATAGATATTCGAAGGAGGTGAAAATCGAACAACAGTAGTTTTACAATCAAAATATTTATATGTTCTCTTTAATACCCTCTCTCATTTGAAGCTATAAACAAATATGTGTTCCAAGATTTGATATTATAGTATTATCGCGTAAGGTTTTCCATATTGGCTTAGTTACTTTTCCGAGGCCACCCATATTGGACTGGGGCCAAGTCGAAGTCCAATATAGCTCGCCAAGGACCAATAACTAAGCCAATATGGAAAACCTTGCGCAATTATACCTTTATTGACTAACCAGGCAAATACGTCGTATTGACTAGTCCAATACGGCATATTGGACGGGTATGTGTCCTATTAGCGTAGTTTACCATTTTGTATTGTATTGACAGGTTTTATCATAATTAGGTTTAAATTCTATTGTTAGTCAATAATATAATTTAATGGCTCATCATGGAGTATTCTTTTACATCCTTTCATGTGCTATATATTTTGTGTAATTACACCTTATATAACAATGCTGTAATCTGATTGGTTCATTAGAGGAGTATTTTTCACAAATATTATGCATTACAAACGATTTCAGAGGCAGCGGGGTATTTGCCAAAATATATTTGCACTTTTACCCTCTGTCGTGGTATTTGCGAAAAATTCTCTTATCCGAGTGGACGATTGAAATGTCTACATCATCACTGCGTTTTAGTATAAGCGTTTGTAGATGGAAACATTTTATTTTGACATTCGGTGCAATTAAACAGATACATCATGCTCGGGAGGGGTATTTGCGAAAATACTAGTTTCGAGACAAATTTTCTCTCGCCCGTTGGGCTCGGGAATTCCCCGATTTTCATGAATTTAAGTCTTTTTTTTTATATCTCCATTGATGATAGTTTATCTTTGTAAAGGAAACATTATCAATATCATTAATTACGTACCTTTGTCTCCTTTTTTTGCTCTGTAAACCTAATTGAAATCGAAATCGAATTTTATCATTTCAAACTATTTTCCTACTATTTACCGAATTAAAGTTACCCTGGATGTTTTTTTTTTTTTTTTTTTTTTAAATTTGCATGATTTATTTTTTTTTCCAATCTCCTGTTACAACTCCCTTAGAAGCCCAGGAGTGCTGTCTAAGATTCATGTAGAAATTTGATGTCACGATTTATTTATTTAGATTTCCGGTGCCATTTTGACCAGACGACATCTCCGTGAATAAAGTAGTGTTAATTTGACGCGAAATTTTGACATTCGGATGCAATAAATTGGTAAAATTTGGACGAATCTTGTGTTTTATGGCGGAAAATAGCTTTTTATTTTTATTTTTTAGGGTGCTGTACAAGATTTACACCTACCCAGGGAAAGCAGGTGTGTTATTTAGCCCACTATTTGTATAAAATACCTAAACTAAATGTATCAATCTTTTTTGTTGTGAAAAAATATATACAATACGCATCTACAATATCCTAAAGATAAAATCATTATAGTACTATCAATACACTATAGTTTATAAATAATTTACAAAAGTGTTTAACTTTGTAACAAACTAAATACATGTAGTCATACCTAATCCTAATGGGGATTTTCGATTAACGTCGATAAACATAAAACATAAACAGAACAGTGCATTGACTAGCACTTATTATTATTTTTAACGATACAAGAGAGGTAACTCGAAGGCTTAATGTATGGTGTTTATGCTTGTCGATTTTAGTTGAAAATTCCTATTAAACAAATAAGTAATCGAATAGATCTTTCTACTAGCTTTATTCGAGCATGCCATGTGTATTTAATGTTTTGGGATGTATGATGAGCTTTTCAGTAAGTAAATAATTGTACATTAATTGAAAACAGTTGTAAATTACAAAACAGTCAATAATGTTCGAATAGTTTGTTTATCCACATTATTGCAAGTGGTTGTCTTTAGCGATAATGTCAAATTATTTTTTAAACCGTTACGCCAAAAGGAGATAAACGAGTCGTTTTGTATTGGTATTTTGTCGTATTTAACTTTATTACGAAATTTCCATATTTCCCATTTTGAATAGAAGATTACTATATTTATTAAGTTGGTTTGATTAAATGTGCCCTTTATAACCCCTAAAATCATGTTTTCTTCAGAGATAGTAAGATCGTGTAAAATACCTGTCGTCTTGAAAATTTCTTCTATTTCTTTTATGATTATTTTCGATAAGTTACATCTAAAAAATAAATGTTCCAAGTTTTCAAAATTATTTCTATCTCGACACAAATGGCATTTCCCATCAGATAAATTCATTTTTTGCAGACGACATTCCGTGTATATAATATTATGAACACATTTCCATTGAAATTCTTTAACTTTACTGTGAATTTGGATATTTCATGCCATTCTATTTCCCGGTTAAAAACCTGCTCCCACTTGATTTGGCATTTCGGCAACGCTTTAATTGTTAAGCAGTCTCTAATGTTTTTCAAACTGATCACCCTTGGTTCAATTGTTTTTCCCTGTTTATCACTATCTATCTGTAACCTGAAATGGTTTTTATCAGGTACAGTGAGATTTCCCTTTAATATATTTAGAAATTTGTTGGGAATAGCTTTTTTAAGTCTAGAGTATTCCGAAATACAGTTTCGTTTATCTCTTAACAAATTGAAAATAATTTCGCAGTTCTTAAAATTTTTATTTTCTGCATCCCAGATATCATTTAAAGTCCTTATATTACTTTTCAAAAAAGACGGGAATAAAAGGGTTTTATTCTTAAATTTAATTTCAGGATTACAAAATAATCTTTGTAGTAACACATCTTGAACTGTGCATGATTTCTGCATTATACGGTACAATTTTGCCCAAGCCTTAATTACTATTTGGTAAAATTTTGGTAACTTATTCATCTGAAGATGCTGTGTGTGCGCACATTTTGTTATAAATAAATATTCATTATATTTTTCATCAAATTTTCTGAGCCAATATTTACCTATGGCATTCTAGCTCTCTAAAGGTTCGTGAATGATTCTGTATAACAGCTTAATTTGTTTACTCTCGATTAAAGTCTCTAAATTTATCATACCAATACCCCCCTTTTCAGTTTCTAAGCAACATACATTTCTTTCTATTTGATTTGGCCCCCCGTCCCAAATAAAATCCCATATTATAGTCGTAATTTCTTTTGAGTACCTGTCTGGTATTCCTCGCATTTCAATTTCATAACCGCACAAGGAAATTAGTTTACTTTTTACCCTGGATGTTCCATTTCTTTTTTGTTTTGTTTTTTAAAAGACCAACATCTTGAAATTATAATGTATTTTTATAATCTAGTGCAAAGTACAAAATTTTGCACACATTTTTACTCCACCAGTATGACCAGGTAGAATTACATCTTTTAGCTGGGATATTTAACTAGGATTTTCAGTCAATTCTATTTACTAAAAGTGCTTAGACACGTTCTTTCTTTCAAAGAACCGACATTTACAGTTAATTGTAAAATGCATTTTTTTTTTCAAAACCGCATATTCCGGAAAATGTAACATTTCTTTCATACTTGGATCCGTAGTTTACTGCTATTTTATTTTACTTTAGTTTATATTTACTTAAATTGATTTATTACAGGTCCTCGCTCAGCATTTGTTAAATTATTTTACCAACTGACTATTGAAGAAGAGGAAGTTAAAATCTAACAAACTTATTAACCCTCCTAAATTCTGCTATAAACGCCAAAGACCCGTGATAAATTTTCAATGAACATCATGATAATACATCGGGATGTTTGTTCATCTATCTCACAATTCTCTTATTAAAACTTTCATACAAGTTCGAAAATTTTAAATTTCATGACACCAATATATTCCTAACGGTACATACCCAGTATTAGTTGGTGTTCTCTCCTGAGTAATAGCTGTAAAATATTGCAAAGTCGTCTTGAAATGCTCATCTTCAAGCAGTAGTTCTCTTAAATACACGAGCTATTAAATACACTCATCTACCCTTCACAGGCAATAAAAATAAACATTTTTCAAACCTCTTCAAAATACCTCAACTGTAAAAATATATACCTGCATCACTTAAGTGTTTTGTTTGTATGCCGTTTTCAGCACATTTGTCTATTTCGCGGCGGCCAGTTTTTATTGGCTAAGGAAGCCTGAGTACCCGGAGAGAACCTCTGACCTTCGGTAGGAAATTGGCAATCCTTGTCAGTTTAGTTTGGAGACGAACACACCTCCGCCACAGGTGAGATTCGAACGCAACCTGAGTGTTGACAGGCTAGTGATCATTAGTAGTCATGACGAACTACCTGGACCACTCGGCCACCGTGGCCCCCACTTAACATGCTTAAAGTGTAAAACACTCTGTCAAAGTCTTGTATAGAGAACACGATGAAATTCTAAAAATGCCCCCGAAAAGGTAAAATTATTCTGCGATATTCATAAAATAAGGAGCCACCTCAAGACTCGAACACAAAAGACTAAAAGCCCATTACAACCAGTATATATACTTATTTACAGAATATAAGGGTAATTACATGTATAGGTGTTACAATCATCTTTTATATAGGATGGTTGCATAGCAGATTATCTTGCATACTTTAAAAGAAATAACGGACACTAAATTTTGATAGGAAATTATTATTTTTTTATTACGGCTAATAGTCTATATTTTTACTTTTTTGGAAGCAAGGCCGGTTATGTATCAGAACATATAATTTCCAGTTAATTTCGAAAGCTGTGTATTTTTTGTAATCTGGTACGGTTTTAACACGCATTCATTTAACCATACCATTATCACTAACACTTTCAAGAGGATCAATATTTTGCACAATACAGCCAAATTCTATCATAAACATGGCCCACTTCAAATTAAGACATTTGCGGAAACTAGGCACACTTGGACTTAAGATTACAGTTGAAGAAAAACAAGGGGTCATCTCAAAATATAAAAAGAACAACAGAGATACATAGTAAAACCAAATATGTTTATGCCCGCCTGTAAGGTAGACCGGGCATATAGTTGTTCGGTCTGTGCGGCCGTACGAGATTAAGGTTCAGGTTTAAGGTAGTTTTTCATGAAGGAGTTATTGTATCACCCTGAAACTTTGTACATGGATAGCTTGTGGTATGAACAGCACCTTTTTGATGCCAAACGGATGCTGTGACCTTGACGTCATTGGTCATCGACTTTGAATTTCTGTATGGAATTTCAATATTAGAATCCAGGTTAAGGTTCAGGTTTAAGGTAGTTTTTCATGAAGGAGTCACCGTATCATCCTGAAACTTTGTACATAGATAGCTTGTGATATGAACAGAGATAATGTCTGTGTCCTGAAAAATACTGTTCGTTTGGTTGTTATCGGCCGATAAATTTCAGTTGAAGTTCCGTCGATAGCCCTACCTGCAAATGGAAGCAAGTCTAAGTTTAATCCTAGGTATAGACCCAGTTTCCGTAAATGTCTATTTGTGAGATGTTATTATTGACTGCTATATGTGTAATCAGACAAATATTAGGGAATTTCCAGAACAATATTTTTGCAGAAGGTTATGAACATTTGTTACCTACTTCCCTTGAGAAGAAGCCACAATTTTGAGGTCTTGAGGAAACAATATCACATTTTTATGATGAATCGTGGGACAAGTTCAATGCTGTGAATAAAGTTATGAACTCTTGCAATATTGTGAGCCTGTGGAGAGGTTTCTAGAACCCTATAAATTTTTCTTTAACATTTCTTCCTAGTGCTCCTTTGCTTTCTCCATTTTAGCAAATGGATGTCTTTTTGTGTATTTTTTGTTTAAATACCGTATCCTTAACCTTATCAAATAGTGAGAATTATTTATAAATATAAGAAAAAATGCATGTATATGTCATATATGTGTAGATAGGAAGTTGGCATGCACATTTAATTTTGAAAAATAATTTGACACTAAATAAATTCTAATGTTATGAAGATCAATTTGGAGAGATGTTTCAGCTATGGCTTATTTCTTGATTGCACATCAAAATATTTTTTGAGCATAATTCTGAATGCAATTGCGTGATATAGAGTCGTGGGATATTAGAATTGCCGGATATCTACTAGTAATTAACATGATTAATGTGTGACAGCTTCACACTAGTTATGAACCCTGCTTTGTATTGAACAATTACAACGAGCCGGATTTTCAACATGGTAATTGTGTGCAGGAAGACATGTCACCTCGACACGTATTCTGGCTCCGATCAATCTGCTTTTCCTCCTTAATTTCTCTTGCTTCAGAAGCAATGTCATGTCATCTTGCTTAGTGCAGAAGTAACAAATATCATTTTAGTGCAGAAGCAATAAATGCCACCTTGATTAGTGCAGAAACAAGATATATAATCAGATTAATTTGATGCATACGGTGATGTAATCTGCTACCATGGGAATATACTGTGCTGGTTACTACTGTTGATCTTTTTTTTTCGGGGGGGGGGGGGGGGGGTGGGTGGGGGGGGGGGGGGGATGAATTATTGTTTAACGTCCAGTGGCAACCAGGTGCATATCAGGACGAGAACATGTTGATATGATAATGAATATTATCCCTGCTTTGTACTAGACCGACACGCTAAGTCGGATTTTTAATGTGCTAGCTCACGAGGTAACTGTCCGCAGGAAGACATATCACCTCACTCGGACACATTATACTGACTCCGAGCCGACCAGTCTTTGCTCTTACTCCCAGATGCCGCGTGCTTGGCGGAGAAGCAGCAAATACCAATTTTAATGTCTTTGGTTTGACCCGGCCGGGGATCGAACCCGCGACCTTCCGCACTCGGGGCGAGCACGCTACCACGAGACCACCGAGGCAGTCGGGGGGGGGGGGTGTTAATGGTTACACTTATACAAGTCATCAACTGAATATTTTAATATCGTTATTCAAATTTTCACACATTCAGTTCACTGCGCAACTTTAATACATTACTTTCCACAGCATGAATAACACGCCTAACATCCGGAGAGTCGTATTGGCGAAAACCAAAACATTTTTTATCCGGAGCTTTATTTTCGTAGATAAATGACAAATGTCTGGCTGTCATATTCCGAATTCCCTTTTCAAACCAATAATTGGTTCTGCATTTCCTGTAATGGTGTAGCGATATTTCTGTTTCTTGTAAGAATCTTCTGAAAACATACATAAATAAACATGATGCATCTTACGTGCGTGATACACCCGTTCCCAGAAGTAGTTACAATGTTTAAGATCGAGTAAGTGAATGATATTAATATCTACAAGCTAAAGTGGTGAGCCTGTATCGCTCCCAACATGTCATATTTGTTCATTTAGCTGTTCAATTTCAGAGATTTTTTCCCTTTGACCAAAAATTCGGAATTGTTTATGGTGACAATTAGTCGTCCGACTGAGGAGAAATATCCAAATTTTATAAAGGTCCTTGCATAGATTTTATCTCTGGTCATATGTTAAGAAGATTTAATTTTCACTTAGCATGCCATGTAAACGAAGTTTATTTTATTTATTTTTGGCATCTTGGTGTACAGTGGTTATCACACAACTCTGAAAGATAATGGTTATTGTTACAAAGGTCTATGTATAGATGATAAAGTTGTTCGTTCATGGTGGTCAATTTAATTAATTATCTCCCTTTCCTACATTGGTTAGGAAAAGATAACTCACTCTGGTTCCTCACTGGCTTTTCAGTTTTTTCCTCATTAGACCATGTTTTATACAAAGTTTCAGTTCATTTGTCTGTATGGTTTAACAGGAGATTTTTAGAATTTGTCCAATGAGAATTAGGATTTGTTCATGTCGGATTTTAAAAATTTTACCAATGAGAAAAACGATTTGTTTACGGCAGCCATATTAGTTGTCCGATCGAGAAAAAAATACGTAAATTCTTGCATAGATGCCCAATGGCAACTTTCGGTTCATTTGGCTCAGAGAAGATTTTTTTTTAAATAGACAAGTGAGAAATAGGAATTGTCCATATTTTATAAAGATCCTTTCCATAGATGCTTCATACCAAGTTTCAGTTCACTTGGGCCAGCGGTTTCTTAGGAGAAGATTAAAGTAAAAACCGTCAAAACGTATAACGATTCTGAACCCATCATCTGTAATAATTTTATAAATTATGAAGAACATTGGTCAAAGCATACTAGAATTGAAATGGAACGTTTGAAAAATTGTTGATTATCGTTACTATATTTTTTAAGTTTGACAATAAGTCTTGCCATTATGCAACTTTGGCAGTCATCACGTGACTTCGTGACGTATCATTCTCATCATATAATTGGTAATATACTAACATAGAAATGCACGGAGGTACATGTAGATCAATTATTTAAAGTTGGCAAATAGATGTCAAACGGTCTTTATGATATTGCCCGGTTGATTTGACGTCATATATACATATTCCGATCACTCAGCTAGAAAATTTTTGGGTTGTCCAGAATTTCAGTGTTTACCATTAATGCTTCTATTTTTTCCTATATTAGGCAGTTAATCAATAAATATCCTTTCAAATGAACGACTATTTTGTGTGTTCCAAATTAAAAACATAAAACCTCAGAAAAGTTTGTCTACTGTTTGTAAACCTCAGTCCGCCGAATGGATTTTTCAAAATTTGAGCAGCTTAATCAATGTGAATTGTCTAACCGCTTGGCTGATAGCATAAGCAACTATATCGGTCATAATTAGGATATGTAACTCTGTTTAGACTTATTGACTGGTTACCCAATTATCTTGTACTGGTCCCGTTCATGCCAGGCATTTATCGTACTTCGATAACTCTGTATTGATTATAGCACGCACCCATCGTCTTCACTTTAAAGTACTTTTCATTTGAAATATGTAGTAACATTTCACATGGATTTAAATTGTGACATTAATTTATAATATGAAATTTATCACCAATTATACAAACTGGCAAAAGTACATAATAACACGTTACGTAAAAAAGGGTTATGGTGCAAGTTTTTTTTCTCCATTTTTTAATCCCCTGATTTGATTTTTATCTGAGTAATTTTAATTACATGTAAAGAAATTTGTTCTCCACAATTAACATGGTGTGTTTCAGGTAATTATAACTAATTAACGATTTGACATGTATATTGTACCATGACTGTCCGGATGTTTATTGTTCCAACACACAGGTATATTGTATGTATACAGGTAAACCGTTTGCTGACCCAAGACAGCGTGATTTCATATTTAACGCTACATTTTTTTCATAATTAATGCAGCATTTTAATAAAGAGGCCTGTGTATATGTGGGGGATCACAAATTTGAATGCAGAGATGAAATATAATTTCAAATGTCAGATAAGTAACATTTTAATTTATTTTAAATTAATAATTTATCTTTTTTGGTATTTATATATTGTAAACATTCTATAATAACATCCTCGATTAAAAAGAAATTATGTCTGTATGAAATGATTCCGTCCGCCATTTTGAAAAATCCCGAAAAATTCACTTTTTTTTAAATCGATGTGGGACGTAATTTGCCCTGAAATTAAACTGTTTTAAGTAGTATTCTTCACCAGATATGTGTTTTAATATACTAAATCGAGTTGCAAAGTTTGAATTTTATTTACGGAATTTCTTTATTTGTTGTACAAGTAGACATGGGTATCGGTACATTTAGCATTGAGTCAACGGGAAATGACGAGAAAAGGTGCGTTTTTTTTACGATTCTCCAGGGACGGAATTTAATCAAAAATTAAACTGTTAGGACCAACATTGTTTGATAGAAATATGTTTGAATATCAAGGATTGATTTGCAAAAGTTAGAAAACGGGTCAGGTTACTGAGAAAATTAAACTTAATTGAAGCACCTATGCATTTTATATGGGGCAATATAATACAAAATGGCGGCTTGTATACGTCACAAAAGTCACGTGATGTCTGACTTAGTTGAATATGGCTAAGCTCTAAGAAAAACAATTGGAATTTAACTTATTTTGTTCAAACATGCGCTTAAGAGAAACAGAGTCATTTCGCATATGGATTTTTCAATGTAAAAGTGAAATAGCTCTTCTTATATTTTATTAAATTAAATATTATATCCCCGTGCTGCATGAAATATGCACAAAATCCATTAAAACTATTTTAAATAATGGTTTTACAAATTTCACGATAGGTCCGAGTTACTCAAAAGTTTATTTTTTCAAATTCTGAGGTGCATTTATTTTTTTATTAGAAATTCCCCAAATATAACCTTTAATAAAATAAAGATAATTGCCAAAGGACATGGTATGATTAGGCTTAATATTTGACCCCTTGAATTCCAAAGATATTTCGATGAATTGTGTCTATCTAAGACAAACACATTAAAAAAATCTTTTTATAGTCTTGTCCAAAGTCTACTGTGAAAACTCTCAATTTACGTCAAATCCTTGATTTAGCAGACGTCCACGACGTCGCTGTTGCATCATGGGAAGGAATTTTGTACAATGATAGATAGTTGATACGAATTTTAATCTAAAATCTTACTTTTAATTTTTCCTGTCAGAGGGGCCAAATAGTAGCTGAAATCATACCTTCCCCTTTTTATGTTTTCCTGGACCACTCAACAAGGTTAATTTATCAACAAAATGTGTCTTATAATTCACACATTCAAAACGCTACAAATCTATTACACGAACCGGACCAGAGCCAGACGTGCGTGGTTTATGAATTTAAGACAAGGCAGCAACCATTAGATTTTTAATGGGGTGAGAGGGAGGGGGGCTGGGGCAAGGATCAAATTTGATATAAAAAGGTAGGACCAGGATTTTGGCAAAATCATTTTGAGACAGAATCACTTTGGGTGTGAAAAAAAAAATTCAGGACCTGTGTCAAGAAATTTTTTGGTTTAAATGAAAAAATCCAGAACCTAAATTTCGACGATAAAAATAGGCCGGATAAAACTTTTGCTCCTAGCCTTTCCCCTATAAAAATCAAATGGTTGCTCTCTTTTTTAATAAATTACCTTCTATGACGTGGAGCAGGGGAGAAGTTGTGTACTGAAACCGATCCAAAAGATACACGTGTAGGCATAAATACGTTTTTCGACCTGTCATATATAGCGGCAGTACTGTTTATATATTTTCCAAGAAAAAGTGTACTTGATTGGTTAGTGGGATTCCATGACGTCATGTGCATTTTCGTGTGCATGGTAATTCCGGCTGTGTTCCCAAGAAAATTGTTATCCTGTGAAAATATAAGAAAAACAGTTTTATACAAAATTCAAGCTAAATTTAAAAATGGTTCTCAAATGTTTGTTCCTGCCTATTGTTTCGTCGAAATTTTGGTCCTGGATTTTTTTAAACCCATAAATTTCCTGATTGACACAGGTGCTGCAATTGTTTTCACACCTAAAGTGATCTGTCTTTTTATATTGCCAAATTCTTGGTGCTGCCTTTTTATTTCAAATTTTTTATTCTACCCTTCCCCATAAAAAATATAAGATATACTCAAGCACGTATCCTATATACATATGTAGAAGTATTTTTTTTAAATTTTAAACCATTGGCCTACTTGATCTTGTAATTGCTCAATTGGTCAGGGAAATTCTGAGGTCATCATGCATTCAGAACACTGTCCTCTTTAGTACAGTAATGTGTTTGTATTTGAAGATCATTTGCTTTCGAAATGAACATTCTGTGATCAGTTTCAACTCATGCAAACAAATCGCGTTACAGATGCACAGTTTGACCAGCAGGGGAAATTCTAGTCCCAGAACCACACTTTGTAGTGTTTCCTACACGGGAAACACAAGCAGTTTGGAACATTTTCTTCTCAATCAGGAGGCACATTTGCTGTCTTGAGACATTTGTTTTACAAATATAAAGCTAAAAAGCTGCAATCGTAAATTTTATCACATATTATTTTTGGACATGACTCAATTTTCGGATTTATTATTAGTTTTCAGTAAAGATCATTCTAAGATTATATATAGTGGCCTATGTTTTTTCTGCTGACAAGTTGAATTAAAGCTTGTTTTTGACATAAAAACATAAGTCTCCACTTTCTTTCTCTTTTCATTCTTCATTTAAAAGAAGTATGATACATACAACAATGAAAGTGTGATGAGGCATACATGAGTACATCTGTACATGTTTATGAAACCATTTCTTTGGGAACTCCCAGAAAAGATTCTTGCACACATACACAGAAATTTTCGTTTCATTCCAACGTAAACTGCTCACAAACTTGCACGCATGCGAAAATGGCAATATCCTTGTTTTGTTATTTGAAATCCCAAAAATAAACAAAATCAGAAAACCGGTATCTAAGAACAACTACATTTGTCGCACCACATAGATTGACATAACAAGAGGCTCACCAGAGCCTGTATCGCTCACCTGGAGTCTGGTTTTCATTGGACAATTAATCAACTATTTGACCAAGTTTGTTGCAATTGGTTCAATTGTCCAGGGAAAATTTGTTGAAGATTTATTTTTCATAAGGTTTAATGTTAAAATATGTTCCCTGATGGTGGTAGTCCTGGCAGGAAGTTGATAAAATTGACCAGGAATAAGGGTGAACCTTAAATAAATGTAACAGAACCCGACCTTAAATTACACAAACCAATAACTCCTAAATAGAATTTGGGAATCCCTTCAAAATTTCAGGGTATGTATATCTCAATATGGCAAACATTTTTCAATTTACATTTCACTTCTATCTCAAATAGTTTTGGAGATAAATGCAAAAATGTTAAAATTTTGAAAATTTGACAAAAAAAGAGCAATAACTCCTAAATGGGTTTTGGGATTTCCTTTAAAATTTCAGTGTATGTAGATCTCAACATGGCAAACATTTTTCAAATTTACATTTCACTTCTATCTCAAATAGTTTTGGAGATAAATGACGAAAAATGTTAAAATTTTGAAAATTTGACGAAAAAAGGGCAATAACTCCTATACGGGTTGTGGAATTTCCTACAAAATTTCAGGGTAGGTAGATCTCGTCATGCTGATCAAGTTTACCCGATGTCAGATTTTCGATATCTGTAACGGTTTTTAAGTTATTAGCAAAAAACAACACATCCACCCCTATATTCTATTTTTAGCTACGACAGCCATGTTTTATTTCAGATCAAAATAAATTGAGGTTAGTTTGTAGAGGACATGTCATAGATCATTCCTGTTAAGTTTCAAACCAATCGGCCCAGCAGTTTCAGAGGAGAAGATTTTTGAATGAAAGACTTTTGAATGTTAAAATTTTTAAAATTTGACGAAAAAAGGGCACTAACTCCTAAATGGGTTTTGGAATTTCCTTCAAAATTTCAGGATAGGTAGATCTCGTCATGCTGATCAATTTTACCCCATGTCAGATTTTCGATATCTGTAACGGTTTTTGAGTTATTAGCAAAAAACAGCAATTTACCCCTATGTTCTATTTTTAGCAACAGTGGCCATGTTTTTCATCGGATCAATATAAAATGAGGACCGTTTGTGGAGGACATGTCATAAATTATTCCTATTAAGTTTCAAACCAATCGGCCCAGCGGTTTCAGAGGAGAAGATTTTTGAATGACGGACGGACGGACGGACGGACGGATGACGGACGAAAAGTGATGGCAAAAGCTCACATGGCCTTTGGCCAGGTGAGCTAAAAAATCCTAATGAAAACAAGGAGCAGGTGCAGAGATCTGATCTTTAATTAAATTGTCACATGGTAGACGGCATTTCTGTATTTCTGTCAGAGAGATTTAAAATCACAGTTTGTGATGGGAGAACAGACAGGACAAAAAAAAATATTCCCCCCCCCCTGGAAAATGGGCACACTTAATAATGGATCACAACAAAAATATGCAAACTAGTACAGCCGATCCTTTTAATATGTTTTACATAAAGTTTTAAATGCCTACCTCCCCCCACTCCCCCAACCCCTTTCTAAACACATTTTTAATAAAACATACTATGAACTTTTTAATTTTGCTGTGGGTACTTACTAAAAACAATTTCAGGTCGAATCCATATTTAGTAACATTTGGTATCATAAATTCGTCCTTATCCAACACCATGACATATTTATATCCGTACAGGCGGATATAGCAGTCGTTCATAATAATCTGAAGATCGCTCCATGCTAAGTTATTGTGCTGGCCAACATTTCGGGGATACTTATCTAAAAAGAGTATAACTTATAAGTTGAATCTGGATGCATAGTATGTGATTATTCAAAATTATTATAGAAAAAAGTCTTATCTTTTATTACCTATATCAACCAGAGGCTCTCAAGAGTTTGTATCGCTCACCTGGATTTAACTTGTACACCTTCAGCAGGACCGATAATTTAAGTGTAGCAGTCATCTTGGCTAGTTTTTCCATAGGTTCAATGTTAAACAAAGGTAAGGTGAGGTGGCCATCTTAGTTGACATTCAAGGTTATCAAACGCAATTCTGAAAGAGGACCATTGCTGGCATTAGTTTGGTTCCAAAAGGCCAAGTCTGAGGTATGATGATCTCCAAATTAAATTTTCACATAGGGTCCTATGTTAAACTAAGTTCAGCTTTGGTGGTCATCTTCAATATTTTTTAATGAATTTTCCCAAAGGGTCCTATGTTTAACTAAGTTCAGCTGTGACGGCCATCTTTGTTGACATTTCGGGTCATCGGACATACTTCTGAAGAGGACCACCTACGGACCATTTCTGCCAAGTTGGGTTCTAATTGGCTTAGTGGTTTAAGACAAGATTTTTAATGAATTTTCCCGTCGGATCCTTTGTTTAACTAAGTTCGGCCATCTTGGTTGACATTCTGGGTCATCGGACACAATTCTAACAGAAGACCATTTAACAACCATTTCTGCCAAGTTTTGTTCCAACTGGCTCTGTAGTTTCAGAAATCTTAAATTTCATAATGGCATGAAAAATATAAAATTGGTAGAGGAAAATGTAATGATCGTTCCTGCAATGTAACGTTTCAATTGCTTTTGTAGTTTCAGAGAAGAAGATTTTTGAAATTTCAGCCAATCAGAGTGCATAGTTGACCCTGGCAGCCATGTTGAATTTCAGATCAGCACCAAAAACATAAAAATATTTAAGGACCATTATCTGATCATTCAGGGTAATATTACTTCCATCTGTCAAACGGTTTCTGACAAGAAGCCGTATGTATTTCCCATAGGATTCTATTTTAAATGTGTCCCGCGGTGGTGGCGATCTTGGATTTCAGATTTTAATTTTTTTAATATATATAGAAAAATATTACATATTATATAATTGAAGGTTTTGAACATAATTTTTAATTATTTTTTTTTTGAATATATATATATAGGCTTTATATTCGATAATATTGCATTCTGGGTAATATTTGTGCATGCTGGACAATTCGCCCCCAAGACAACTCGCACACTTAAGTTGTAGAACTGGTCTCACCCTTTATAAGACAAGTCATCCCCTCTCTTATCAGGACAAGTCGCCTCTTCGGTTTGCGCTTGTATGAGTGCATGTTCACTACCTTTATCCTAATTAAGGGTATGGGAGATTTGAAATGTTAAACTTGAGAATCGTTTGATTTTTGACCAGCCATTGTTAAGATTAATTACAATATCTAATTTTAAATATGGTTTAGATAAGTAAAGTCAAGAAATACCAAAGGATTATTTGAAGGAGGGGAAAATCGAAAACAACTGAAAAACTCCGGAGAACAACGAAGACAAGACCAAAACAATAAATGTACTCAAAAAAGTAAAAAACATATGAACATGGACCCCACCAAAAAATCATCGGGGGTAGACTCAGGTGCTCCGGGAGAGTAAGCAGTCTATGCTTCCTGCCGGATATCCAACATATGATGTCCTACTACTTAAGGGTGCAAGTTTTCTTGGGGCGACTTGTCCAACATTCACAAATATAACCCGGAATGCAATATTACTGAATATATATATATTTTTTTTACCACATCTATATATAAAATATTGCACATAAAATTTTAATTTTTTTAATATATATAGAAAAATATTACATATATAATTGAAAGTTTTGAACATAATTTTTTATTTTTTTTAATATAAATAGAAATCTATTCCATATATTTTTGTAAGTTTTGAATATAATTTTTTATTTTTTGAATGTAAATATAAAAATATTGCATATATATTTGTAAATTTTTAACAATTTTTTTTAATAAATATTTTTTTTTTAATATTGAAACGTTTGTCCTGCCATACTTTAACATTATTTGAATACTTGAATATATTTCTACATAGACGGATTTATCCATTAACACGATTTAATAAAGCACTTTTGTATACTTTGGAGGCCTCGGTGCACGAGTGGACTATGTAACTAATAATGAACACTGATTGTTAACCCCGCTAATTTGATTGGTTGATTGTTTGTTTGTTTGTTAGCTACTTGTCATGTAGTCACAATTATCAAAATAAATATTTAAATCTGAAACCGCTTTTTTCTAGACCGACACACTGAGAGGCTGGGATCGAATCCGTGCACATTTTGGTTGTGAGTTCAAATTAGTAATTGCACGAGGACGTTTTGTTTTAGTATCAGATCGCCCCGAAATACGGAGACAGGAGGGAGTCAACTGACACACTGACACACCGTGAGTGGCATAACCACTTTACATCCCAGATGTTCTGAAAAGATTAAAAATCATTCACTTTAAGTTTAATTTTATTTTCAATTCCAATTAAAGGTAAAATAAAACGTTTTGAATACTCATACATATCATTTATATTATCACATATTTTATTGAAATTTTGCATATGTAATAACATCACAATTTGAAGCATGTTATTTGCAATAACATCATACAAGGGCAGATAACATCCTCTCGTGAGCCTTATCGACGTCACTTCCGCTAAGCTGTAAATAATTGTCGGATCATTATTTACGGTAAATTAACCGTGCATAAATCATTTGTAAATGTTCTTAGCAGTTTCCAATAGGGAAAATCTATTGGTAGATCTCGGGAAAAGTACAGAAACTGAATTTGCATTCGTTTGACTTTATACTTAAAGTGAAAGAAATAACTGTTTACTAGCTGCATCACTGTGAATGTGCACTTTATGTTCAGTCACCACATCATGTGTTCAAAACCTGATAGACCTAGCTTGAAGACAGGAAAATCGAATTTAGCATTATAATTATTTCTCGGTGGTTGCAAAATATGTGATAAATAGATTAATACATGGTCTTTTTCATATTGGCTTCTTATCAGCCCTCAACTGATATCGTGCCTTTTGGGCGATATCAAGGTCTCGGGCTGATAACAACGGCAATATGAAAAAGGCCATGTATTAATCTATAATTATATACCCTTAATGAGCATCCGACGAATTTTCATAGGTGTGAAAATACCAATGAACCTACACGAGTAGTCGTAGCTTAGTAGGTTTGTCGCTTTTTTTTATTATCAAAGCCTTGTAAGGAAGAAATTAAAGGTAAGAATCCCGATATGGACATGATTTTTATATATTTAATTATTTTTCAACATACATTATCCAAACAAAATCTTATAATAGCGAGTCTGAAGTTCCGGCCAAATTGTTATAGAACAAAGAAAGTCAGATCGTCCCTGTTGAAACAACAGCTGGGATGGAACAAGAGGCACCCAAGAGCCTGAATTGCTCTCCTGTAATTTTTTGTTTAGAACTTGCCTAATTGATTAATTTTCCTGTTTAATGTATACCGTCGCATTTTCGCCTTAATATTGACTTTCAGTTAAAATATAGAATCCTGAACCCAAATATATATGGCTGGTTTGGACATGTTCAATGGCCTTGACTCTTGACCTTCCATTTAAACTTGAACAGGTAAATTTTACGGTCCTGAAGCCAAATATATCTGGTTGCTAGGGACTTTTCATCGGTTGCGATGGACTTTTTCAATGCCCTTGACTCTTGATCTTTCTTTTGGACTTGTACAGGTAAATTACATGGTCCTTAACCCAAATTTCTATGGTTGCTAGGGCTTTTTATTTGTTGCTATGGTGTTTTTCAATTACCTTGACCCTCCATTTTACTTGTACAGCTACCATATTTCAAGTTCTGCTCTACACATCTGAGATAATGTCAGACCATTATTTTTACTGAATACTATTTACATGAACTGCCCATGGTGGCCATATTTGTAGTCCGATCGGGACAAAATGAGGATAATTTGTGTAAAGAACCCCACATAGATGTTTCCTGTCCTGTCAAGTTTCGTTCCATTTGGCCAAGCGATTTCAGAGTAGAAGATTTTTTTTATATCAGACAATCAGAAACAAGAAATGCCCATGGCACCCATAATCATGTAGTCCGATGGGACGAAATGAGGAAACTTTATAAAAGACCTCCTATATATGCTTCATGTCAAGTTCTGTTCTATTTGGCCAAGCAGTTTCAGAGGAGATTTTTGAAAACTCAGCCAATTAGAAACAACAATTGCCCACGGCGGCCATGTTTTTTACCCCATCAAGAGGAAATGAGGTAAATTTGTAGAGGGCCTCACAAACATCATTCCTGCAAAGTTTTGTTCCAATTGGCCCAGTGGTTTCAGAGGAGATCTTTAAAGTAAAGGTTTACGCCGGACGACGCACGCCAAGTGATGGCAAAACCTTACATGGCCTAAAAAGGAACCATTAAAAAAGAATGGAACCAATTGGTCAATTCGTTTCAGGAGAACACTTTAATCATTTTCTATTGATTTTTCTATATATAGTAACGGACCCAAGACACAGTTTCGAAAATAGAATCTATAAGGACGATTCCACTAAAGTTTACTCCCAATTTAAGAGAAGATTTTAAATGTGTTTTATCTACTTTTATTAACAACAGTCATATCTGTAGGAAGTCCGTACTGACGGACTGAGTTTTGTAAGGCGATCCTCTAAGGATAAATCATCAACCACAGTTTTGTCCGAATTGGTCCAGTTGTTCCAAATTTACGTGTCGGCTTCTCTGAAAAGTCGAAGTAATATCACTACCAACACGATTTTAATCTTGATCGGCCATTTCAATCTTGAATGTTTATCTTGATTTTTCGCGAGGAAAAACATTCAAATCAAAACAAGATTTTCAAACCACTTTTACGATCAGATCGCTTGCAGCCGCTTGTAAAGACCATTTTAAGAACGAGTCCGATCGGTTCAGTACAGACAGAAAAACACTGAAAATCTTTGTTATGATCGTTTAACAACGTCAATATGTTACTATCATCCCACATAATTAAAAACATTCTGCCTCAAAAATATCCAGACAAGCCGTATATCATCTATGAGGAAGAATGGGGGACAAGGGTAAACAATATGCCCCCTCCCTGATTATTCTTCACGGGAACAGAAAATGGATGAGGATGGAGGAACTGTTGTTTAACGTCCAGTGGCAGCCAGGTGCATATCAGGACGAGAACATGTTATTATGATAATGAATATGGCCCCTGCTTTGTACTAGACCGACATGCTGAGCCAGATTTTAATGTGCTAGCTCACGAGGTAACTGTCCGCAGGAAGACATATCACCCCACTCGGACACATTATACTGACTCCGAGCCGACCAGTCGATCTTTGCAGAAAATGGTGAGAATCCCCAAAATTCAATCTTACTAGGTGGTCATAATTATCCCCAAAGATTATATTTTACCTAATATTAAGAAAGATTGGCTAATAAAATTTTTACAAGAGGCTCTCATGAGCCTGAATTGCTCACCTGTTATCTTTTGTGTACCGGTAGATCTTGCATCAATTATTATTTTTGTTATTTAATGTATACCGTCGCAATTTCGAATCCTGAACCCAAATCGATATTGTTGCTAGGGACTTTATCATCAGTTGCTATGGACTTTTTCAATGGCATTGACTTTTGACCTTCCATTTTGACTTGAACAGGTAAATTGTAGTGTCCTGAACCCAAATATATATGGTTGCTAGGGACTATTTCATCGGTTGCTATGGACTTTTTCAATGACCTTGACCCTTGACCTTTCTTTTTGACTTCTACAGGTAAATTATAAGGTCCTTAACCCAAATCTATATGGGGCCAAAAAAATAGGTGTTTTTCCTGTTATAGGTATCACCAGTGTATCCGGTTTCGATAAGTACGCCCTCTATTTTGGCCACCCAAAGTAGTGCTCGGATAAAACAATATAACGTCTTTTGATTGGATATTAATGATATGCATAAGATTATTAATGTAAGCAATATATAGGTGATAAGTTTTAAAATCGATTTCCTGCTACGAGTATTTTATACTTGTATTGCACATTGTAGGTCTCTTTAGCTGAAATTTGGCTTCCTATTTCGGTATTTTTGGTTATGAGTATTTCTTGTTTAAAATTAGTTTGGTTTTTGGTCTTTCAAATTTTCGGTTTTAATGCTGCTGATGATACGTAACTCCTTGAAATGCGTCGTATACAGCATAGTATAAATTTACTATATCTAATATTAGTATCTTTCGGTTGTTATTTTATTTTTTATAGCAGACAATAAATCACTGTGAAATTTCTGATTTGGACGAAAAAAACATGTATTTTTTCAGCCTCATTTTTCACCAACAACATCAACATCAATGGGAATATAGTATACTGAAAAATTACGTGCTTATACTAATCTAAGAAATCATATTTCCGTAAAGGTCAAATTCGTATCAGAAAATGTAAAGGGGGGTTGCCTATAGCCGGCCATTTGTTATATATCAATCACGGTCAATAAAACGCTTTCTTAATAGCGTTAAAAATAGACCGAGGCTATTTTGGGACATGCTAAAGGAAGAGCTTATTTTCCGATCATAGTTAAAATTACCGAAATTCTTTTTTTTTTCGGGGAAAAAAAGTTGAGTCGGATCCAAAAAATTTGGGTCGGTCGGGCGACCGGAAACACGCCTATTTTTTATTTTGGCCTCAGGTTGCTAGGGACTTTTTCATCTATTGCTAGGGGCTTTTTTATCGCTTGCTATGGAATTTTTCAATGACCTTGACCCTTGACGCTCCATTTTACTTGTACAGCTACCATTTAATTTATTTCAAGTAATGCCCTAAACATCTGCGACAATGTCAGACCATTATTTTCTGTTTACATGTAAATAATCTTTCAAGGGCAAAAACTCCTATAAGGGGTCAATTGACGATTTTGGTCATGTTGACTTATTTGTAGATCTTACTTTACTGAACATTTATGCTGCATACAGTTTGTCTTTATCTATAATAATATTCAAGCTAATAACCTAAAACTGCAAAATTTCCTTAAAATTAACAATTCAGGGGCAATAACCCAAATTGGTTGACCAATCCGTCTGAAAATTTCATAGCAGGTAGATCTTGACCTGATGAACATTTTCACCCAGTCAGTTTTGCTCGTAATGCTTTAGTTTTTGGGATATAAGCCAAAAACAGCAGTTTACCCCTATGTTCTATTTTTAGCTATGGCCGCCATGTTTCTACACGGATAAGAAAATAAAACAAAAAAGTTATTTTAGATACCCTAAGGATCATTCAGACTAAGTATGGCTGTAATTGATTCAGTGGTTTGAGAGGAGAAGATCTTTGAAAAAGTTTACGACGGATGGACGACAGACGGACGCCAAGTGATGGCAAAAGCTTACATGTCCTTTTAGGATAGGTGAGCTAAAAATGATATTTGACTAATAGTTAATTACATAGATAAAAGATAAAAAAAAATTAAGTGTCTGTTGACTATAATTTCTTAGTGTTTATGATCTTAATTTGTACCTGGGCCCAGTTGTTCAAAAGTCAATCACTTTTTTCACTTTCAATTATTTCGATTACAAGTATTATTCTTTTACAGAATGTTGCATGGACACACAAAGTCATAGGATTAACCCGTCAGAAAATTTCAATTCTCAGGCATAATTAAGGAAGTGAAAATTAGCAACTGAAAATTGTCATGATTGTGGTTAACTTTTGAACAACTGGACCCAGATATTTGCTAAATATATTTAATTTGAGCTAAATGAAATTAAAATTTAATTTAATTTAATTCAATTTTTAATTTATATTAATTTAATTTAATTTTAAAATTAATTTAATTTAATTTAATCTAATTTACCTAAGCAAACCCTATAAACTCCACATACTATTCTTTACGCACATATGAATGTTCCTTTTCAATTGTAAAAGTCTTTACTTGCATATCTTTTGCGAGTGCTTGATGGATAAGGGACTCTTGTACAAATTATAATTTTAAATACGGGGGGAAGTTACAGAAAAGAAGCAGCTAAGAAATAATAATCGAAACCGTTACGGAACGGGAACCAACCCCGGAACTCGGATCACGAATATTTAGGGTTTATTAAATTAAGCTACGTTAATTAAAGCAATTACTGTAATATGAAATTAGAAACTGTATTACATGCACTATTTATTATTATATAATATTTCTGACGATCGTCGGGTCTGAGGTAAAACGGCTAGAAAATTTCAGTCCGCAAATTTAATAGTATAGATACTATGTTTGAATACGTTAATAGAACAAAGTCGACACATGTCTTCGGAAGCGATAGTTTCATCCTATACTGATAGAAATATTCTTGTTGGCGTATAAGCATACCTTTTTCTGGAAAGTCGAAGTCATATACTGTTGCAAGTCCAATTGATTCGTAGTATTTCAACACCTTCAAAGCTTCAAAGTTTAGTCTGTATGTATATGTTAAAATTTTACTGACCCCGAGCAATCTCTGAACCTCGAACCATTCCAGTATCTGTTCAGCGCTGACAGAAAAGTAGGCCAATTTTGCGCACACCGCAATTTCCGATTTGATACTCTCGATCTGAAAGACCGGTTTTATATAGTTATTTTTATTAGTACTGCAACTGTCTCCCAGAGAAATTGAAACGCCTCTCAAATGAAAAAATCCAACCACTACCGGACATACATACAGCACAGGACGAAGGACTTCATTCCAAGTTTTTCTTTTCCTTCTGGAATATACTGATGAAACTGAACCGTTGCTAAGGTAGTAACAACAAAGAAATTTTGACATTTCCGAATTCCTTTTCTCCCATCCATTTACGACAACTCCATTGACGGTCCATCCCTCTTTGTTCTGCCGATCACCTGACTGAATCTGAACTGCCGAAAACATATATACGTCAGATTTACCTGTTTGAATGTACGGTAATTCATTATTATAATGTATATTGCCATCATCGATAAATGTAGACCGATTTTCACTTGATTTCCCAAATTTCAAACCATCGCCTTTACTAGCCAAGGAATCCGACACATCAAATGAATTTTTTCTTGACGTATGGAAAATTGGCCGCAATGTTCTGTCAAATTGACTCTTTGGTTCGTCGATTCGTCTTATTTTATACAAATAAAATTGTCGAGTATTATGTATCGCCAAAAGCATGCCAATGACCCATACCACTGCAACAGAAAAAGTCGCTTTGCGTAACACCATTAATAAGTCCATAATCCTGTTTGTGCGGCATCCAACTGTAAAATAGTAGCATATTAAATCAGAAGTGGTAAATTACCGCCGTCTCCCCCCCCCCCCCAATTTTTTTTCTATAGTTCATTCAAGTTTACAAAAGAAAAGGCTAATAATTCTTGAAATACTGCATTTACCCCGTAATTATAAAATCTGTGTCCAGAAATATCAAGAATTAAATTTCATACATGAAAAGATTATGAAACTTGCGCTTCGAAAAAGCCAGCACAACATTATAAACTCCCAAAGGGAGCTATTATGATAGAAGGGTCAATTTGTGTTACTTTACTGACAAGAATTTTTTCTTCAATCGGAAGTTGAGCCTAATTTCCGGTCTTGCGCAAAGACGCTATTACTAAAAGACAGAACGGGTCGGGACGGAACATGAAAAAAAAAGGAACAAGGAAAACGAAAAAGAAACGGAAGATTTCCTGATATACCCTTCTGAAAAAACCTTCGGGTGCTCATTTGGTAACGCCTGGCACCGTCTTTTATGATGATTTCAAAGTCATTTTCCGGTGAACGATTGAGTGATTGGTTGATGTTTAAAACCGTGTGACGGTATTGCAGCCATAACATGGGGATTTATCGAACTATTTTATCTGATTTATAAATTATCCCCCCCAACTCACTTCGTATTACAGACATGACAGATTGAAATCAGATGAACAAAACGTTTTTCCTAAACAAAACCAATAAACCCATATTCCCTTACAAATTTATTTAAGCGATCATAATTTTACCAAAAACAAACTTAGGCCTACATAGTTATTTTCCTTTCTACTTGCACAGTGATTGGCGACTATTCCATTCTAAAATCGGTCCTATAATTATCAATCTGTTCAAGAGACTTAGATAACTAGTTTAAATATATTTATTTGCTAATATGAGCAAAGGAATTGGACACAAGTTTTTACAACATCATGAAAGTCCTCTCCCATTACAATTAACTAGAAGGAACCCGCGATTTTCGCGGGAGAGGTCATGGAGTCTGTATCGCTCACCTGGGAGTCACAAACTTTTGATTTGATTTGATGGACTAGATTGATTTCTGAAAACTTTGTAAATGACCTTGCATAGATGCTTCATATAAAGTTTAAGTTTATTTGGCCAAACGGTTCCAGAGGAGAAGAATTTAAAAATTTGACCAAAGAAAACATATAAAGGCTTCTGGTGGCCATTTTGTTTAATAGACTATGATAAAATATGCAAAGTTTGTAAAGGACCTTTCATAGATGCTCCATACCAAATTTAGTTCATTTCGCTTTATTGTTTCAGAGGAGGCTTTAAATTTCAACCAATCAGGACATGTAATGCTCATGGCGGCCATTTTGTTTCATGGACCGGGATGTTTTATGTAAATTTTGCAAATGACCTTCCATAGATGCTCCATACCAAAAACAGGGTTCGCACGGGTGCTTGAAAACCTGGAAAGTACTTGAAATTGAAAATTGGAAATTAAGGCCTTGAAAGTATTTGAAATTCAAAGGAGATCCTTGAAACTCCTTGAAAAACTGTGTTTTTGAAGAAGAAAAAAAATTGGTTAAATTTTCTGTCATAAAAGTGTTTTTAATTCGTTTTGAGATCACTCGGTCTCGCGTTTATCGGTATTTTTGTCAAGACTTTATATAAGTTTCGCGTATTTTCCCTTTTGTAAAAATAGCTACTTTTCTGTGAAACCGGTGCGTAGTAATTTCTGTGATGCGGTCAAGAAATAAATCTGACTTTGCGTAAAAATTTTAGTAATTAAACGATCCAGATTGTTTTCTTGCTAACTTAAATTAACTTTAACTAATAAAACATCTTTAATTTACTTGATTAAATGTATTTTGCCGATGAATTTTAGTCACAGTGAGCAAACCGAAACTGAAAGTAGTTCGAAAGAACGTTGATGACATGCCTGGGAAATGTAAATTCTCGGTTGAAAAAGTAGTAGCTGATATCGACCTGAAAATGAAGGAGCTACAAGACACTATTTAACTCTTTCAAACATAAAATTAATGTCCATTGTTCAAAATTAAACCTTCAATTAAACTAAAGAATGTTTGCTCTCTTACAATTACATATAGGTCATAACCAAATGGATTTAAATTGTCCATATCAGTTGATTTCTGGTCCTTGAAAATTTGGAAATTGGTCCTTTAAAGTCCTTGAAAATTTGGAAATTGGTCCTTTAAAGTCCTTGAAATGTCCTTGAATTTTGTGGTAAAATATGTGAATGAACCCTGCAAAAATCAGTTCATTTGGCTTTACGGTTTCAGAGGAGAAGTAGTTTTAAATTTCGACCAATCAGAACATGTAAATGCTAGTGGCGACCATTTTATTTCACGGACCGGGATGATTTATGCAAACATTTCAAACGACCTTCCATAGATGCTCCATACCTAAAATCAGTTCATTTGGCTTTACAGTTTCCAAGGAGAAGAGATTTTAAATTTCGACCAATCAGAACATGTAAATGCTAATGGCGGCCATTTTGTTTCACGGACCGGGATGATTTATGCAAACTTTGTAAAGGACCTTCCACAGAAGCTTCAGGCCAAGTTTCAGTTCAATAGGTCCAGGAGTTTCAGAGGAGAACATGAAAATGTAAAAGTTTACAGACGGACGGACGACGGACGCCAAGTGACAGGTGAGCTAAAAAGTGGAGGGAAGCTGGTCTGTTAACATGATTGTTGCTGCAGGGTTAGAAAAAATATGTGGAGATTGCAAATATAAACCTATATCAAAGATAGTACAGTTTTAATTTTATGCGACAATCTCAGTGGATGTCGTTAAGGAGAAGACGGATACTATGACCCTATATCAGATATTGCTATTTACTGGTTAACTATGCATTTCTTATCTCAATAATAGAAGTGTATCGTGAATTGCCGCCTGTGTGCATTTAATTGTAATTTACGTTCACAAAAATATACTGTTGTTGGATAAGCAATGCAATGGGTACCAGAAAAGAGTAATATATAAATCTATTGTAAGGGGATACACAGTGGTGTCGGCCTTAATGTTTTTTCTTCTCCAACAGTTTTGTGTTACTATGTCTTTGGTTGTTTCCTAAACGTTGTCTTTTCCCTTGGACTTTTGTCTTCGACTATTTATTGGACATCCATTTCATTTTGAGTGAAGATGGGGCTGGCTATTTTTTTCGCACCAGAGTATTCATTTTTGAATTTTTGCAGAGCTGAAAATTGATATTCTGTAAATTTTAAGGCATATTTATTTGCATTTGTAACTTTTTTTGGGGTAAAGGTGAGATTTATACATTGTTGTCAGGTAGTACTGATATTCGCTAATTTCATGGTCAGAACATTTATATGAAAAAAACTGTCGTTCCCCAGGATAAAATGGTCGTACTCTTTACTGAGGAGGCGATGGGTCTTTTTTACGGACGTTTCAAGAATAAATCACTCATAGGTGTGACCTAAGTCAACATAATCTGGACGTGATAACTGAATGTAATAAAATAGTTTATACTGTATTTTTGTGTATGGTATAAATATTAGTTCTGGGGAGTTTATTATGTGTAAGGGCATACATGTTTATGTATAGTGTTTGTATTCTCGCGCTGCGTGAATACAGTAGAATTTGCCATGTAGTCATTTTTGGAAACGCGTTGAGCTGTATTAAGTGACAGTAACACATTAACATGCTAAAAGGTGTACACTGACTGAATCATGCGATTCAAATGACGGTGATCAAATAGAAAAGGAATTCCATAAAAACCTATTTGTGTAAACAGTATTTTAATTCCATGTACGAAAGTAAACAACACTTGAGCATGCGCGAGCGAATAATACTCTTCCCAATGACGGGCATTTTTTTAGAACATTTTCACACAAAACTCAGTTTTCGAAGAAAAATAAATTCTCCTGAGGGCAAACTATGGAACTATTGAATGTCACATGTTATCAATATCCCTTTCCAGAAACTCATTTGCGGTATCATGATTCTGATTCTAAAAATTGTAATTTGAAGCAAGTGATTTCCCTTACTTCAGTTTCTGGCGAACGAAACTTTTTTCTAGCCTTAGTCTGTAGCACAATATGGCTACCCTCATTAAATAAAGGCTTTTGTAAATGACCCATATGTAGAAAATGCATATGCTCCTATAGCGCTCGCTGCGCTTGCTATAAACCATTCCAATGCGCTTGGTTCCAACTGCTTCAGCGATAAAAGGGATACGTTTTTAAAATGTTATTTTCTTATTTATATATTTTTCATTAATTCATCTCAAAATGAAAAAATATATATCCCTTTATATTTACTCCATTCCTATTTTAAAGACTATCAAATGGACTTTATCATCCTTCCGTGTGATTCTATCAGCTTGTTGAGCAGCTCCGAAAAATTCTTATCAAGAAGCGCGTTCGCTGAGCAGAAGTTATCAACAGTCAGCAGGACTTATCAATAAATTCTCCCAAGGTTTGGCAGCTTAGAACTTATTAAATAGTTTTCAAAATTGCAAAATATTAATAAATATATCAAGATTTGGTGTTCCTTTTTATGTTACGGCATTTTATTTAAATGAATGATAAAGAATTTCTGAAAGTGACTTCAACAACATGTGTCTTTCCTCGATGCTGATAATGTCTGCTGTGGCTCCTTTCCGCTCTTTCCATTTCATTTCATTATTTGCGATTAAATCACATTTTTAAACGTACGCTTTATTTTTATATGTCCATATTTTCGCCTGAATTAGTACAAAAACGACTATATGTTGTTTAAATATGTCGTCTCCTTGGTTAAATTTGAGTGATTATTTTATGTTGTGCATATTTTAGTCAGAATTTGTTTCGTGAATGAAGACGGACTATGACGTCAACGAAATTGCAAGTTTCGAAGCGGGTGATTGAATTTCCTGGAAAATCATGAACAAAGATTTCCAGACAGAATATGAAGATTTGGGACTCGTTCGCTACGCTCACTCGTCCCAAGCTTCATATTCTGGCTCACGGCATGATATTTTACGATATCTAGCTGTCAAAATGCAGATAATATATACAAATAAAAAATTTCAATGTAAATAATGTTTCCTTCCGACAAACACCACTTATTTTAAGATAATGTTTGGGGTATTCGTTCGTACAGTGGAAAATACCAATTTCCTCAAGACAGAAGGTAAGGGACGAGATTAAAAGTTCAATGTAGGATGAAAAACTTAATTCACATAGTTTTTTTACTGACCCCCCCCCCCCCCCACCCCCCTTAACTTAATTTGGGAAAAATTGATTGACCAATATGGGCATATCCGAAAATCAATGTCGGATAACAAAACTTGCAGCGATTTTTACCCCCCACCCCCCAAACTATTTGAATTAAGTTTTTTATTATACATTGAACTTTTGATCTCGTCCCTAACACACCTAAAAAACGATCGTGTACAAAATCTGGTCTAAAATATACGTTTAACCTCCCAGTGTGGTAAGAAAGCTACTTTGTTTTTTGCAGATTTTAATTGCGATTTCACATTTTACTTTTGAGTGTGATCACAGTAAATTCGTCCTTCTAACAACCCCGGAATGAGGTTAGTGTTGATTTAAAATATAAAATAACATTCGTATAGTTTTCAAAATACACAACATACCTTTTGTCTCCTAGCAATAAATCATCAACACGAAGGTCACGTGCAGCTACCTATACGAGATTTTCCTCAGCTGCACGAAGGTCACGTGCTGCTACCTATTCGGGGTTTTCTGCAGCTATACACTGAGTAATAATTTTTAGCAAGAAATTTGTGATTCTTGAAACAAAAAATATTTTTAAAATATTTAAATATCGTATTCCATGTTTTAAAGTCATAAACCATCTAATTCAAAAATGGATTTTTCTTTATATAAACGAAATTACATGATATCAATTTTGATGCGCAAGATGTGCACATTTTGTCTATTTACACGTACGACGCATCAGTTGTGCTCAAGGCCTAACGTGGGGAAATCCGAAAAAATACTCCAAAATGTTAAAGAGCAAAATTAAATGCCAATAAGAAAAAATATAGATTAAGCCAAATCTATCTAAAGACAGAAATATGAAAGGGGGAAGATACTGCTTAATTAAGTCTCCCAAACGAAGTGGGAGACTTATAGATTTTGATTTGCGATTTTTATCGAACATTTTTTTAATCCTCTCCGATTTTGTTCGTTCGAGTCCTCAATAACCGTCAGAGATATGGATCTGAGGTTTTCGATTATTAAAGATCAATGTTTCTAGATGTGCCTAATACTATTCATTTTTTGATTGGGGTCACTGGGACGTATAATTATTAGTTCAAATAGGCTAGGGGTTTACTGTAGGACCCTATGAGAATTTTATTTTCATCGAAAAACTCTACGAGAGTGACCAATAACCACATCATATCATATATTTTATTATACATCGTGACAACACCTATTAAATGACATATACCTCGTTCCTCTAGAGGGGTCATCCTCTCCCCCCAAAGTCGATAATTTTGAAAAATTTCATATGCAATTAAAATCAACAGCTTTAATCATATATTTTATTATTCTCCGTAACAAGACCCATTAAATGACATGTACCTCATTCTTTCAGTAGGGTGATCCACCCCCCCCCCCCCCATGAATTAATAATGTCAAATTATCTCATAAACCGTTAAAATCCCATGGTAAGACGCACCAAGTGACACATACCTCGATTCCACAGGGAGTTATCATCACACCCATCAAATCAATAATGTTCAATTATCTCATGAATTTTCGACGGTCAGGCGCGACGTCATAATGAAGAAATGGCGTAATAGCGGCACTGAGGGCGATGCGTGTATAAACGAAACTGTGGTTAACATTTAAATGATGCATGCCTCATTACTCAATGGGAGTCATTCTCACCCCCTTAAACCAATTATCTTGAATTATATAAAATTAAAAATCTGCAAGAAACTCGTCACCTAAACTTTCTATTTTCTTATTCCCATGACAAGACGCACGAACTGATATATACTTCATTTACCCACCCCCTCGAAACATTAGTCTTTAATTATCTCTTAAAGCATTGATATCCCTGCCCCTAAATTATATATGTTCTTTTTCCCCATGACAAGACAAACAGATTGATAAAAACCTAACACCCCCACCAAAATCGGTGGGAGGGGTTCATCATCCACCTCAAATCAATATTTTTAAATTATTTCAAAATCTGTAAAATTGTTTATCCCTTTAACACGTTTCAAATCTCAAACTATTTAACTCCATACCCCGTAACCACATATATTTCTAATTGCCTGTAAGGAGATGCAATAAATGATTTTACATATTGCCCGGCGCGGGGAATGGGGATTAGGGATATTCCATCGTAAAAAATCAACAAAAGAAATTGAGATCCTTGGCATTTGATTATAAACATGATTTTCATATTCTTTGTGAAAAGCTCAGATATCCTCAGAGTTCATGTCCCACCCCTTAAAACACTGGATGTAACACCAGTGCTTCTGAATAGATTCGAAACTACTGGCGATGACAAGACCTAGTGAATGCACAATTGGTATTGTTCGCGGGGATAATGTACTATTCCAGGAAGATAATAAATTGTTATATATCATAACAAATTCTCCAATAATATTTTATGCTAAACTGTATTGGTCTAACTTTTTTAAAATTTTTTATCTGATTTTTATGGGGCTTGTTTATTATGTTCCTTGCTGGAAAAGAAGAAAAAAACACTTTCGATCCGTTTTTGTGTATATCTGTTGTCGTTTTTGAGATTTAAGGTGACGCGTTAATTTTTGAAACTTTTTAATTCGTCATCGTATTACTCACGAAAAACCCAACAAAAGTTACTGCAAAATTTTTTTGTATCTTTTATCGTTTCCAAAATAAAAGAGTCAAAGTGGCCATTATTTGTTCATTGATGCTTACCCCATATCCTTACATTTTTATATGTATAAGTTGAATTTTGCCTCGCCCTTACGCAAATGAAGGAAAATGAAAGAGAAAAATCCTGTTGTTAGGGAAGAGATCAAAAGTTCAATGTAGGATAAAAAAACTTAATTCAATTAGTTTGGGGTGGGGGGGGGGGGGGGGAGGGGTGAAAATTGCTGCAAGTTTTGTTATCCGACAACGGATTGAAAAATACGGATTCAAGTGATCTCCAAGTCAATATACAGAACAAACATACATTGTTGAGGAAAAACAGGACCCATTATACAAAAAGTATACTCTCAAAGCATATGCCCATATTGGACAATCAATTTTTCCCAAATTAAGTTAAGGGGGGGTCAGTGAAAAAAACTATGTGAATTAAGTTTTTTATTCTACATTGAACTTTTGATCTCGTCCTTATTGACTCCTGTGAGTAAAAGGTCGATAAAGAGAAGAAATTTTGTTTCAGGATGATATCCATCAAACGGGTGTTACTAAAAGGCGGAAACGGAACGGAAACGGAAACGGAAAACCACGATTTTTATTTAAAAATATAATAATTACATTGTGACGTAATAACATGCTTCTTAACCAATAACATTGCGACACGTAGTTAACAAGCTGTCTTTTATGTCTTAATGAAAATCAGCAGCACGAGACACCTGTGTACTTATCAATTACATATTATTGAGCGAAATTGATTATTACCGCGTGCATTACTTAATATTATAAGATTAAAGTATTTTTGCACTAAAATGTAATTATAAAAACTGAATGCATCTTTTTGTAGCTTCATGTGCATGTCAAAGTGTGGACCGAAGGCACCGTGATTTTTTGTATCAAGCGCTTCCGCGCTTCATACAAAATGTGCTTCGGTCCACACTTTTACATGCCAATGAAGCTACAAAAAGATGCATTCAATTCTTAATTAATGAATGTTACATGGTTACATGTATATACTCTTAATGCTAAGAAGTCGGGTATAATGGACATAATATGGGACTTGGTTGCATTGTCTGTTGTTACGTATAATCTGCACATTTGGTTTCTAGTAAAATTAACAGTCATATTTATGCTGTATTGTATTGAACAACTTGAATTATTCTAGATCGCTTATGCATATCTTTATACCACGTGGTCCTCTGTACTGTAATTTCATTTTTAAAGAACTGTTCCGACTTAAGCCGAAAATCTAGCTCCGCCTGCGATATCTTCTTACTACAAGCAAAGTACGTGGTATGCTTCTAGGTATTTGCCACCGAAAGTCTTTTGATGCTTTAATATATTTTTAACAAGGATTTGCTTGCCGTGATAAATATCTGCTCTTATCTAAATCCTTTAAAGGGACTGAAGTCGAAATGTGTTAATTGAGAATCCAATAAATCATTTATATCCCCCATGGCATAGTGGTCCTAAGATAATTTTAAACTAGAAGCGGTGTTAGAGTAATATATAATAAATGAAGATAATCCATTAGAATTGTCAGATGACATGTATGTTTGAGAATTTTTTATCATTGTTACTCTAAGATTTTTAAATAACCAATCATTCGAGACATTTTTTAAATAAAATTGCCCTCCAAGACAACGGTACTTCATTCTGCTCATATCTGCCACCGACCGCATATAGGCATGTGGGAAGAACAATTTAAAAAGTTCTTGCAAGGGTAAGTATTAATTTTTTTTTTTAAAGTAGCGGCACATGTCGACATGCGAAGTTAGAACTCGATGGAAAATATACAAAACCTCCTATTATTTTTTGAAATCTAAGTTATTCCAAGTTATGATCGTACAACATGGTCAGTTGTCAAATTAAAAATGTATTTCACAAGTAATCATAAGATAATTACACATATATTATAGTAAGCATTCAAAAGTCAAGAGTAAAATTGTGGTTTTTATATAAAAAAGGCTGTGACAAAACTCACTGTTATTGTTTTATTGTTTTCGGAAAATATGCATAAAAATCAATTTTTTGCTGGAGTTTTCCAAAAATTTAAAATGCAGGTTTAGGGCCCTATAATAAAAGTACTCATCCCATGCCTTTTTAGACTTTGGGAAACTGTGTCAACTTTCTGCTTTTTCTTTAATACCAATCGGTACTAATAACAATTTTGTCAGACAGTTTTTGTTTTAAGAAAGCAGTTTGAGCTCACCTGGCCAAAAGCCCATGAGCATTGCCATCATTTGGCATCCGCCATCGCCTACAGTCCGTTCGGTCTGATGCCATTGGCATTTGGTTTCTGGCTACAAATGTAGATCAGTATAATGTCAAATTATGAGCTATATACAAGTGTGAAAATGTGGATTTTAAAACTTGGTTAAAACAATTTGTCAAAAATCTTCCCTGAAATTACTGGGCATAATTCAATGAAAGTTTGCATGCATGGTTGTTCTTTAGGTATACCTGCAAAACAATAACAATCAATTTTATAGCCATGAAACATATATAAACAGTTTGTGACAAAGACATGTCAATGATCTGTCGACCTAGGTCAGACCCTGAAATAAATTTTTGACGTTTATCTGCCAGAGCGCAAAATATTCAATAAAGAAAATTAATTTATATATGCATGCAGCTGTTTTCAAGGTTATTGTATTTGTGGTGAGTTTGATGTTCAAGGTGAGTGATTTAGGCTCTTTCATAGCTTCTTGTTGGTTTTTTAGCTCACCTGGCCATGGATCAAGATTTAATGCCATCATAATGCATCCGTCTGCGATCACCCGTCGCCGTCGTCGTCAGTTAAGTTTTAAAAAAGAAAACAAACCTTCTCTGAAACCACTGAAACTTGTTAGACATTGTCTCTCTATCATGGGATGCTGGCTACATGTAAAATCATAGTAAAAATATTCAACCTTTTCTGCAAATAATTTGAAAACGAAGGCAACTATCAAAGTTTTCACATAGACATTTTAACTTTATTTTTTGGTTACGTAGATCTGTCATTGTGCAAAACTCCGTTTCAATTGGACATCCAGATTGATTTATTGCCATTGAAATAACAATTTTTGTAAATTTTAATTACCTTGACCATTTCAATGCAAACAAATGGAGATAAATAATCAATGTAAGGATAAAAGTTGCTCAGCTAAGAAAGGGTCGTCATTGTGCAAAATTTCATTATATTGTACTAGTAGGAGACACGACTCCTCCCCACTTTTCAATTCTTAACTGTTTATATATGGTACTCTGGGATAAATCGTGGTTCTTATGCCCTGCCTTTAATTAAAAAGCGTAGCCTTCGGGTCTCTGTGTCTGTTCGTCCGTCCGTCCGTTATTCCTTCCCAGGTCCCGTTTACCTACGCGTTTAAGTTTCGTTTCCGCAAAGAAAGTATGTTTTCATCAACAAGCTTTATCATACGTGTACATCAAGATATAAACAAATAAAAATTTTAGGGATGGCAACGAGTACCCGAATACTCGAGTATCGCTCGGAAGGTCCGAGTATCGAGTGCCAATTTTAGTACTACGATCTTCCTTTTTTTTAATATTTCTTTCTGAAAACTGTTATGAAATTTGTTACGTAACAATAAACAGGTCATACTGACTTTTTATGCGTCTAATTGTCCAGATAATTAACTGTTTTACTGTGTACACATCACAAGTTATAAATAAACAAAACTAATCAGTGTGCTGTTTATTCTTTATTTCATAATTAACAAACCTAGACCCTTGAAATAATTTTGAGCAATATTTAATCAAATGGTCATTGATTTCTTGTGATTCTAATTAGTAATAATTTACATTTTCAACGTTATAGACCACTGATGTTTGGTCACTATACGTTTTCATAACACATTTGTTCGAAATTAAGGCCGAAAAACAAACACAGATGCAAGTTAAGATTCTGTTGGAAAAGAAAATTCTAAATATCTTTTGAACCGTTGAGAAAATTTAAAAAGGTTTTTTTATATCAAATTATTAGAGTTTTATGCATTAAAAAATGCTACGGCTGCAAAGATATTATTTTGACGCACATCTACGTTCATTGAAACTGTGCAGTTTATGCAAATTATTTACCATTAAATTTTCAAAGTTAGTAAACATTGAAAGGGCAATTGTTTTCGTCACATGTAATTTCTGTTTTATGCGAGAATTCGCGTACTTGCCGAGTATTAGTTACGAGTATCCGAGTAGCATTTTTCATCTATTTTGCCATCCCTAAAAACTTTATATTAAAATTCCACGTTTACACCAACTTCATGCGTCACTGATCTCCAAAAAGGGCGATAATTTAGGGCCGTATTCACAAAGGTAGTTTAAATTTAATCTGAGTTTTAAAAGTTCTTAAACGGAGTTTAAAAATAAGCTTGGTTTAAACCGGGTATGAAATAGCCTAAAACCTGTTTGAAATTAAACTTGCAACAAGGCAGGTTTAAATCTTGGTTTAAAGCTAAAAACAAGATATATTCTCCAAAACTATTCCGCTATAAATATCATTTACAAAAGTTATGTTTTGGATATGCATTTTTGAAAAATAGAAAATGACGCTATTGTAAAATTATAAGTACAAGAAAATGTGTCTTTGTAAATTTAAGTATATACTATACAAGCTTATTTGTTCATTTCTTTGATTATTTGTATCTGTCGTTATCATTTTGCAATGTTTTATCTATGTATAACTATGTTTTTAAATTTCTTTTTGCAACGGTAATCTTGTATGGATGGTGGTCTAAAGTCGCGACATTTCTAATAGATTGGCTCATTTCTTCCATAAGGTTTGGTCGAAGAAATTGAAAGTATCCTACAGTTTTCTCCCTTTTTGTCAGTATGTGAAGCGTTATACATTTGAATATTAAATAAAAACATGAAAAAACAAACGATTTTTTTGCTATAACCCTTTTAATACACGTTCTGAATTGTACTTTTTACATAGGATCACAACCGCGAAATTGCGGGTACGAAGTTATCGATTGGTAAAAACCTATTCGACCCGTTCTTTCATCTAACATAACTTTATCCACCCTTTTGAACACAAAAAGGTTCGTTTATCACCGCCGCCGGACATGAAGATCGGAAAGAAAATTCAGAGTTTGGCGATGGGAAGGACTGTACATCCGAACAATTGTTTCCCTTTAATCCCCCAAATAACTCAAAACAGGTCTTCAAACGCGGTGACGAACAACTACACTGTGCGTTTATCATTTATGTTAATCTACTCGCAAGAAGAAGAAGCAACACACAAATTCGAGTCTCTTTAATTATTAATATAGACTAGGGAAAAATTCAACTATCCAACAATGACGATCGAAGTCTGTAACAATCATCCTACAATTTCTTGAAAACTAATATTGGCACATATTTCAGATGATATAACAATATTTTGGGGTCGCCTTGCTCGACTTGTATCGGGTGTTGAAACTTACAATAAGGTACTAAATTTGATGAATATTTGTACAACGTCATGACATCGTTAGCAGAACGTTTACGCATTTCCGATTACTGTTAAAGGCCGAGCTGTTTACCTTGCAGACCAAGTATTTTGTCTCTAACTCTTTAATATGTCCTGCCAACGAAAGTTGCGGAACGTAAAGATTTTCGGTCTGTGCTTCCGTTTGTTGGACCATCCGTACGTCCGTCCCGCCTCATGTTAAGGTTTGCGTTGAAGTTTTTTTCATATGAAAATGGGGTCACATCATTATTGACCTATGTACACATTTACATCACAAACTTTCTAAAATAGGTGGAACATATAGATTCTACAACGATGACCAGTAAAGTTGATTATGAAATTTATCAACTGGAGATAATTAAATTTTCATTTTAAAACTGTGAGGCTTGTTTTAATTATCGAGAGTGGACAAATTTCATAATTAACGCGTTAAGAGTTTTAGAATCTTTTTCTCTAATGAAAATGTAAAACTCCGAGAGCTCTTCCGAACGTTTTACAATTAATCAACGTGTGGTGAATCATAATTTATCTAACGGGTCAAGAGACGTATGAATGTGCACAGAATTGGAGAAATTAGTGTTATCCTGACTTATGTTCTTGTTTTTTTCTTATTGTGTTTCCTATTATTGGTTTCTTTTTGTTATAAGATCACGCACTAAACACCTCCTTACATTGATAATGTTAAATACTCACATTACAGTGAAATACTTATTATTCCTGCTACACCAATTTTCGTGGATTTTGGGGAAAACGCAATCCACGAATTTAAAAATACAACGAAATATATATTTTCAATCGTTTTATCAAGAGGAAATAAAAAAAAAACACTTGAGGTCCTTTACAAGAATGCAATTTCGTCGTTTGATCTTTAGTAAATATATCTAAAACGGATGAGGATGAATAACAGGGAAGAAGATTTTAGTTTGTAACAGGAAGTGACTTAATTTGGCTTAGATAAAATATTGAAAATAAATATATACTCCAAATGATGTAAACAATGTCGTAGTAAAGTATTTATAAGGTTTTAATAATTAATCTAGTTAATAACTAATTTCTTTGGTTTTTTTTTATCTTTGGCAGCAAATATTGTTCTGACAAAATTTTGTTTTGAAAAAGCGTCTAATGGATATAAGTTAAGATGATAACGATATCGTTGATTGGTTTGTCTTAAGTCATTCTCGTTTGCCCCGCACCGTTTATTTGAGATCATGAATCCTAGTAGATTTAACATCATTTCTACTAAGGCAGGAGGGAACCATACTTATAGATAATTGTACTGAACCTAATAAAAAGCACCTCTTCGCGAATTTTAAAATTTTGTCTTAGAAAAATTTATATTTGTAATTGAACACATTACTTTGAGCATTCAAACTTCTGTTTTTGTGGAAATAAAAAAAAATCCAAGTACGTTAGCGTCAGTAAAATGGGTGGTGAAAAATATGCAGCTTTTCTTTGAATATATTTCTATCTTAAGGAAAACAATTATCAAGTTTTCTGATTAGAAACTTTGGATTGACATGATTTTTTAGCTCAGCTGGTCTAAAAGGCCAAGTGAGCATTTGCCATCACTTGGCGTCCGTCGTACGTCGTCGTTGGGCGTAAAAATTCCTCTGAAACCACTGGGCCAATTTGGACCAAACTTCTGTGGAATGGTCCTTTGGTGGCCTCCTTTTAAAACTATGTCCGGCATCCCCTATTTCCAACCGACATGGCTGCTGTTACTAAAAATAGAAAAAGCGGGATGAATTTCAAAAATCTTCTTCTATGAAACTACATGACCAATTGGAATCAGGCGTAATGATCCATAGGAGGTTTTCTTTCAGAATTATGTTCGTTGATCCGGACTGTTAACCAAGATGGCCGCCACAACCGACCTTAGTTTAACATAGGGCCCTATGGGAAAATTCATTGATAAATATTCGTCTGAAACCACTTGACCAATTGGAACCAGACTTGACAGCAATAGTCCTTAGATGGTACTCTTTAAGAATTATGTCCGATGACCAAGACTAACAACCAAGATGGCCACAACAGCTAAACTTAGTTTAACATAAGACATAATGTGAATATTTTTTGAAAAATCTTCTTGTCTGAAACCAATGAGGCAACTGAAACCAGACTTGGGAGCAATGGTCCTTAGATGGTCCTCTTTAAGAAATATATGTGATGACCCGGACTGTCAACCAATATGGCTGCCACAGCCGAATTTAGTTTAACATAGGGCCCTATGGGAAAATTCTTTGAAAAATCTCCTTGTCTGGAACCACTGACCAATTGGAACCAGAGTTGCCAGCAATGGTCCTTAGATGGTCCTCTTTAAGTAATATGTCCGATGACCCGGACAGTCAACCAAGTTGGCCACCATAGTTGAACTTAGTTTAACATAGGATCCTTTGGGAAAATTCATTTAAAAATCTTCTTGTCTGAATCCACAGGGGCAATTGTAACCAGATTTGGAAGCAATGGTCCTTACATCGTTCTGTTTCAGAAATGTGTCCGAATACCCAGAGTGTCGACCAAGATGGCTGCCACATCAGTTTAACATAGGACCCTATGTGAAAATTAAAAAAAAATGTTATTGCCTGAAACCACTTGACCAATTGGAACCATACTTGGCAGCCGTGGTCCTTAGATTGTTCTTTCAGAATTATGTCCGATGACCCCAACATCACAACAAAACTTGGTCTAACATAGGACCCTATGAGAAAACTAGACACATCGACTGCTACACTTAAATTTTAGTCCTCCTCAAGGTTGACAAGATAAATCCATGTGAGCGATACAGGCTCTTGAGAGCCTCTTGTTTCTTATAATTGGCATTCAGTTTCAAGATTTAATTTGAAATAACACTGTTACGTTCACTCGAATTACACTGATTAGCATTGTAGCATTTACTAGCAGCTTTGAATTGAGTGTCAAGATGTGTTTAGTCATGTCATAAACAGAACGTCACAATGAAATGCGGTTCGGAGCCAGTTGTTTTTATTTTCGTAATCATAGTTTAAATTTAAACTTAGTTTTAAAAAATTAACCAAGTTTATTTAATTTTAAACTAAGTTTACCTAAACTAGGATTAAATTTCTTTCATGAATAGAGTTTAATTTAAATTTAGTTTCTTGGTTTAACTAAACCAGGTCTAAGCTTAAACGAGGTTTACATTAAACCACTTTTATGAATACGGCCCTTAAAGTTTAACTAAAGGTCTAAATTTCTTTTTGTCCCCGGCCGCTTTTCGCTGTCGGCTTTCCTTCCGTCCGTCCGTCTTCGGAATTGATTTCCGGGACATAACTCGAGAACATCTTAATGGGATTTCATGAAACTTGGACAGTAGATATGTTATAAGGTAAGGAAGACCCCTATAGATTTTGGTGTCAGTAGGTCAAAGGTCAAGGTCACAAAGACTTAATGAAATTGAAAATTGAGGCGAAAAGGGGGTTTCTGGGGCATAACTTTTGACCGCTTTCATAAAATTTCATGAAAATTACATGGTTGATAGCTTACGAAGTAAGAAAGACCTCTATGAATTTTGGGTTCAATAGGTCAAAGTTCAGGGTCACACAAACTTAGTGAATTTTTGCTGCGAGACAGCAGGGGGACCTTGAGCACTGCTCTTGTTTGTGAAGGAAGTGTACTGTCATCTTTACATACATATGCATCTCGGCTATTGAATCATCATCAAGATAAGTAAGTCACTGTGACTATAATTTACGCTTGATTGAACCTGGTCTCAGCATCTATAAGTGGTAGGATCATGTAATATTGTATACTGATGCATCTAGGATAGTAAGTCAGCATCCAGACAAAAGTAGGCCACTTCGACCTATATATTTTGCATGATTGAACACGGCAAAATGTTGCGAGACGGGGCACTGTCTGTGTCGATTAGATACACATTCTTGTTAAACCGTATAATCCTAAGTTTAAATGTACAAGAGCCTCGCGGAAGCCTTGATCGATCATCTGACTCCTAACACACTGTAATCATGAAATTAGCAGCCGACATAGTTTTAACATAGGACCCTATGGGAAAAATGTTTCAAAAATCTTCTTCTCTGAAACTACTGGGCCAGTTGGGACGAAACTTTGTTAGAATGGTCCTTAGGTGGTCCCCTTTCAGAATTGTGTCCAATGACCCCACCCACCAACCAAGGCGGCTGACATCAGCCGACATAGTTTTAACATAGGACCCTATGGGAAAAATGTTTTAAAAATCTCCTCTGAAACTAGTCGGCCAATTGGGACCAAATATTGATGGAATGGTCCTAAGTGGCCCCCTTTAAGAATTGTGTCCGATGACCCCACTCGCCAACCAGGACAGCCGACATCAGCCGACATAGGACCCTATTGAAAATTGTTTTCAAAATCTTCTCTGAAACTGCTTGGCCTAATGGGACCAAATTTTGGTAGAATGGTCCTTAGGAAGTCCCCTTTCAGAATTGTATCTGATGACCCCACCCGCCAACCAAGGCGGCCAACATCAGCCAACATAGTTTTTAACATAGGACCCTATGGGGAAAATGTTTTAAAAATCTCCTCTGAAACTGCTTGGCCAATTGGGACCAAACTTTGTTGGAATGGTCCTTAGGTGGTTCCCTTTCAAAATTGTGGATGATGAACTCCCACCAGCCAAGGCAGCAGACATCAGCCGACATAGTTTTAACATAGGACCCAATGGGAAAAATGTTTTAAAAATTTTCTCCTCTGAAACTGCTTGGCCTAGGGGACCAGAATTGGATGGAATGGTCTTTACTTTGCAGGGATGCTCCTTGGGTGGTTCTCTTTCAGAATTGTGTCTGACTACCCCACTTGCCAACCAAGATGGCTGCCGTTACTAAATATAGAAAATTCAGCAAAAAATAAATTAAAAATCTTCTTATCTGAAACTGCTAATTCAATTGAGACCAAGCTATGATGAAAAGGTCCTTGGGTAATGCCCTTTCAGAATTGTGTGGGCTTATTTGAGCTAGGTGAGCGATACAGGCTCACCTGAGCCTCTAGTTTTATCATAAAAACAAGGTCAAAAGTTACGTTAAAAAGATATATGTTATGGTTGTTTACCTTTTGAATATTTTTTCTCCACATTTTAAAGTTTTTCGGAAACGAAAACAGCTCCTACTCCGCAAAAATGTTTTAGGTACTTAGTATAGGAATCGTCTTTGTGTCTGTCAGTGTGTCCATAATGTAGTTGTAAGTGCAACTCTTATACAGATTTTCATGAAATTTACACAAAGGGGTATATCATATGAAGATGTGCATGTCGAAAAAAAGTATATGCCCACACTTTAAAATGATATAATTTGACTTAGAATTTTTATCCACAGACAGCTGGATGAAGATTGGCGTGGGCATCCTTCATTAGCTTTGCCTACAAGACATCTAGCTTGAAAAAAGGACATTTTATACATGTTTTTGTACTCCCGCTCCATAGGAGAGAATGTACACTGTTTTACTCTGACTTGACTGTCCGTCCGTCCGTAACTTTTTTCCGTCGCAGTTTTCTCATTAACTGCTGGTCGCAGCTGCTTGAAATTTTGAAACATTATTTCTGTATGTTATGCCGTGTGGTGTGATTCATTTTCGTAATATCTGTAATCAATTTCCTATTTACTAGGGACTTGGTTTTTCACTTAATTTTTTGGAATGTTGAAATTTCTGTCGCAGTTTTCTCGGCAACTACTTATCGAAATTTTGACACAATCTCTCTGAATGATGCCATGGAACAACCAGGTCTTCATGTTTCTAAAGGATCTTCAATACAGGAAAATGTGAAGGCAAAATCAAGACAGTCCCTCATATCTCAGTCTACATTGATACATATATATAGATAAATAATCAAACCTTTCTTGTTGAGCAAATAAGTCTGGGATATCATTGAACATGCAAGCAAAATTTGCTACCTTCTGTCCGAGATTATAGCTTCCTTAAATGGCTGACGTAAATGCAGAAGGTAGGTTAATATTAGTTTTAAAATATGGTGGTACGTCAGCATTCGTTCTCTGATCCATCATGACAATTTCGTAATCTTGTAGTGCATGATGAGTATCAATGTATTGTATATTAGAGTATTACACTTCACCCAGTTGATCCTAAATAATCTACCCTAGTTTTATGTATGAGGGTGTAATTCCCTTAAGAACCGACTACTACGTAAAATCGGCTTTAAGTACCATGCAAGTTTATTTTATCAGTATTTTCAATTTTCTGAGTGCCGAGTATTAAAATTTCGGCTTCTCGAGTACCATGCTACCAAGTGCTGCCTAAAAATTAGTCAAACGGCAAAGTAACAAAAAGTGGGTTATATCCTCGAGTATCATGTATTAGTGTAAGCCGGTGAAGGTACATGTAGTCATTCACTCAAGCAAGTTAGCCTGATTGATTTCAGACGAGGTGGTTTTATTTCCGTCCTTAGTTACACTCAACCACATGGTTTTACGTGTACTTTAAAAATAGCTCCGCACACAGAATCCCAAAAGGGATTAACCTATACTGGTACAAAAATGTATGTTGTATCCGAGATAAAAAATATAAAAACAAGACTTTTCAATGCATAATGTCCGTGGCAGCGTAACAATATTATTACTGCTTATGATAAGACGAAGGATTTGGTACCTAAGGGGGGTCTGAGGGGGTCATGCCCCGCCCCCCTCAATTGACAAAATACTTAATATCTTGGAAAACCATTGAGATCCCCACCCTATAACCATATATATTATTACTCCTTATGACAAGACGAAGCATTTGGTACCATGGGGGGGGGGGGACTTCGTTTGGGAGACTAAGTAACAGTTCACTGTTACAATTATTACTTGTTTATATAGCATTTTGGCAATATCTGTTTAATAATGCAAACTAATGTATGAAAATTATATCTTTTATAAAAATAATTGCTTGACCATTCTTTCTTGTTATATTTTTTATTAACTTTTGATTCTCGATCATGTATTTACATTATTGTAAATTTATGTAATATTTGCTTAAACATTTAATTTTATCCTGCATAATTCAAAATTAAGAGTATAATTAAGAGATGTCAGTCGCCGTTCACAATTATTAAAAAATATATTGTTTATTAACTTTGAACTGTAGCGGTGTCAATTTGTCTAAACGTTAATAAAAATATCAACCCTTCTGGGTTCGGAGATATAAAAAATCAACTTCTGTATTAATTTGACAAAAGTAACTATTTTTTTTCTTCAAAATATAAGACACAATCTGTAAAATACATAGTCACTCAATTTTTTTATGAGAACCTATAAAAATTTTACAATTCATTTAAAACCTAAGGTTCCAACATTCAACTCCCCACTTAACGAATTATTCATGCTTCTATACATATACGATCATTATAAGACCACCTTACGACACCTTCTTTGGTGTCGTAACTTTGTGACAAATTTTATGACTTGTCACAACCCTTTCGACCCTTTCGAAAACACATTTTATGACTGCAACACGTGGTAAGACCATCTTACGATATGTCGTAGTCATAAGACGTCTTCGAAAACCTGGTCTCTGTATTTTCAGCAGGTTTATTTGACAGATTATTTAACTTGCATGCTTAATGTATAGTTATAAAACAATAACATTAATACTAAGAAGGAAGAAGAAAGTTAAATTGAATGACCCTTGAGGAGAATGAAATATTCTAAAATTTGTCGAAATATAAAATCCCCAATTTGAGGTATCATTGGCAGCATGCCAAGTAAAGGATTTTGATTATCCCACTATCAGTTTAAGAAAATGATTCCTTCTTGTACACAATGTGGGAGCGGAAATGAACATGTTTTCTGTCAGTTGTTAAGTTGCGATTTTGTATAGCAGCAAATCGGTCACTTGCAAGGAAGATCGCTCATACTTAATGATAGATTTTTGAATTTTACGCACCAAGTATGCATCCAACCCATGAAAATGCTTACGGTTAGGGGTACGTAAACAGGAGGTTGTCAAAAAACTGTTTTCAAAAGATTTTAAGGAAATTTTAGGTATGGTTGCCTCCTTTGACACTTGGCCGTTTACATGCCTATAAAATTACATAAAAATTTTTTCACAAATATGATTAATATAACTATTATCAAGCTTTGATCACGATGCTTCTTACATTTAGTGTTTAAAATTTTGACTTTAAAACTGAATAAGTAAAAAATGGTAAGAAATAAGAAGGTATTCTTTAGGTTATCCAGAAGTCAATTCATTTTTATACCCTAAAACCAAATTTTATCGCATTATTTTGCCTATAAAATGAAGTAAATTACTTCCAAACAAACAACACATCATTTCTCTGACGGTATAGGTGCTTGTATGTATACTGTATGGGCGCTTGCAATTTTTTTGTATAGTCACTTGTTGCAATATAATGTACTTGGACTATAATGTGGGGTTATTTCATGAATATTAGGGAACAATGTCCGTAGTAGAATGTAATATCCCACGAGCTTGCGGGTGTGATACAATATTCTACGAAGGGACATTATTTCCCAATTTTGTGTAATAGCGCCTTCATTGTATATCAAAGCAAATAAGACCTTCCAACCAACCAAGAAAACTACCGATGAGCACTCAGTGGAATATCAGAGCTAAGTTTTGGTTGTGTTTAACAAGCAATATTACATTGCTATACAACAATTCATATAGCGATAGAGTATTATGCGAATGGTAGCATAAAATAGTCTTTCGGTGACATAGAATAATTATTTAAGGAATGTTTCCAATTTTTGAACAGTTTTGATACGATATAACCTGGTTTGGGTCAATTTACGCATAATAAACCAGCGGTTTATGAATGCCATAAACTGACCCAAACCAGGTTATTGAAGTATAACATGTTCAAAAATTGGAAACATTCCTTGTAATTTAATTTCCAAACAGAAGTACAATGACCCCTTGATTCAAGAATCAATAATGACACTGGAAATAATTTACAAGTGGCGGATTAATTAAAGACCAAACCATGTTATACAGTATAACCAATGTTGGTCTATACTGTTCATCCAATCAAATTAAATTAATAGACGCTAATGGTTTTTGATACTGGATTTATCACGTTGAATATCGGTCGAGACGAAAGTGAGTCATATATCCAAATTGATGAAGTCAATATTTAGTACATTAATGTCTATTATTATTTATCGGCGAAGCATCCGCCTTTGACGTCATAATGTATTGCGTGATATTTTCGAGTATCATGTCGTGAATACTGAAAAATGTCGGACTATTACATCAAAAGGAAAAAGTATGAATTGCCGATAAACTAAATTTCTCGACCTTTAGACATCAAAAGAAGGTTACTCAAATTACTGATATCTTTATTTGCTACGCCCATGTGGGCCACGAAAATATAAACATTGAACAAAGAAACAAACACAAAGGCAATGGTACAAAGTATTTATAAATGTAAAACTCAAATTACTCGATTAGAATCCGATTAACACGCGTGTAAATTAATATAAGAGGTTTTCTGGAAATAAAAGACTAGGATGTGAGAAGGAGTGAGCCATCTTTAGCAAATTTTTAAGACCCGGGTCTTTGATTTTAATTATCATAAGCGTATTCAGAATGTTATAGTAAGGTAGATTTATAACTAAATACATGTAGTAACACAAATTAACACAATTATATTTGTTATTCATACGTTATAAATGTACTTTGAGGTGCCTACTGTAGCATTAAGATTCAACTTGAAAAACTGTTTAACCAGGGTTTAATCAGGGATAAGTTGATGTCATCACTTAGGAAATCCCCGGGTTTGACTGCCTATTTGTCCACTTTTAATAGATCATAGTATTACACTCACAATTACACGATGTGTGTTGCGAGCAACCTGAAACCTTGAGTGTATGTCATCTTATGACGAAATATGCATTAAACTTTTCACACAAGATGTCAAGCAACTACACAGTGCTATAGCAAGCAACTATACAGCAAAACTTTTTGTCTTAGCAAGCACCTATACAAACCAAGTTTGTATTGTTTCACATTCATTTCAATACAGGGAATTGACGAGGCAATACAGGAAATTCGTATTTAACCTGAAGATTAACTGATCATTTTAGGGGACGACCATTTGATATTCTGGTGGGGGCCAGGAGGATTTTGAAAATAAATAACTCAGCCTTGATAATAACAAAAATGAATGGTTTATTCTGTGGTAGTTTGAAAATAAATAACCTCACCTACAATGTATTGAAAATAAATAACTCGGCAGGTCTTTTAAACCATTTTATAAATGCATATTTTAAAGCATGAGATGGCACCAGATTCTACCAAAATTCGTCTTTTTTCATATTTTTTTCGGGAAAAACTTCCCAAATCTTTTAATAATATATAAACTACACCATATATAAATATTAATGTTTTTGAAATGTTTGAAAATGGGTTTCAAAACTTTCATTTCACTTGAGGTATATTGTCTCTTGAACATTTACCTCACTTTAATACCTTTTCCCATTTTAACCTATATTGTTTTTTGTACGTATGCAATATAAAAGTATGCAGTTTTGAATTCAGAAGATTCACTTCCAGAAGATGATGATTAATTTCGATTAAATGGTACATAATGTATTTCATCTCATTGAATTTATAAAATATAAGTATAAACTTATTATACTGGTATATATATATATATATATATATGTATATATATATATGCAACATACTGGTATATTTAACTTAAACTTCAGAAATATATATCTGCATTCCATTTTCATGGGCGGGTCCAGGTGAGGGCGTAATGGGCATACGCCCCCCCCCCCCCTTTTCAAAAAAAAAAAAAAAACTATCGTAATCTGCTTATATTGTATTGAATATGGCAATTTATCATATTCATTAATTCAACACGTAATCTGATTTCTTTAAAAGACTATTGAAATGTTAAGTAACGTCTTATACCCTAGAATTTGGAATTTCTCGTTATTGGTCTACTGCTGTTAAGATCCATCCAATCATTTTAATATACCATAGACAATTAATGAAGAGAATTCGGCATAAAAAATATCAAACCCTGACACTTTAACTATAAAATATACATGCTCCAAGTCAGGAACCGTTACATTAGTGCATTTCACAATTATTTTATGTTTTTTAGCAAAAGAAGTTCAAAAAATTTTTCGCCTCGCTCCGCTCGGCCAAAATTTTATTATACGCCTCCCCTCTCAAATATCCTGGAAACGCCCCTGATTTTCCTTTCTCCTTTACTTTAAACAGAGCAATGCACAATACAACATGAATGTACAAGCATGCATTATAAACATTGCATATTTCTATTTGCACCTACAATTCAGTTTCTTGATTTGGCTGTTATGAACTGGGTGCACAGATTTATGGCAATGGTGGCCATTTTTGTGCTTGCATCAAACACAATAACAAATAGTATCTTTATGATGATCTTAAAGAATACCACAGAGCTGGACAGGGACTGAGACTGCAAGGTGGAACAGCCAAAATTCCGAACAGATACAACCTTGACTATGTTATTTATTTAATACATATAAAAACATGAATTTAAAAATTGTGTATTTTCAAATATTATAAATATAATTGTGAAAAAAAATAATCAGTCCCTTGTTTTACTGAAAATGAAAAATTATGCTTCAACGGTGCAGAAAATAAATAATCTGTCTTTATTTTCCACAAAAATAAATAACCCATCCAAAACAAATCCTCCTGGCCCCCCCCAGAATATCAAATGGTCGTCCCCTTAGTATTCAAAATAAATATTATTGATAGGAGGGGATAAAGAAATCACGTTTACAAAGCATTTGAAGAAGCCGTGTTGTACCAACAATAGATGATTTCGAGGCATTTTTTACTTGATATGTCTGTTATAATGAATAAATGTAGGTTTTAACAAGTATGAATGAATAACATCTTATTGTTTTAAATTGTTATCGATATATTTCATTGAAAAATATTTTTGTAAACATGGAAAATAGTCAAAAGCTTACCTTCTCCAAAGCGTTTTTCCTTATCTAGCGCTTGACAGAATAGCAACTTAAATGTTGAAAAAAACACTGTACACTTCCGCTCCCACACTATGTTGTAGTGATAATTTTGAATAGCTTCAAATTTGAATATAAAGCTGTTGCGGCAAAAATAGGGAAAATGTCAAATTTAGACATTTTAATGCAAATGTGAGTTTAATTCTGATGATAGGGCCACACTAAATTAATTGTTCGTTCTTTTGATTTTTGGATGGCAAAAATAGGTGAGAGCGGGCATTTGTTTTTTAAATTTTTTTTTCTCTTGAGGACTTGTTTTTTTTTTTTTTTTTTTTTTTTTTTTTTTCGAGCGCAGATCAAATTTACGTGCGGCATACATTTAAAAAAAAAATATTGCAAAAAATGGAAAAAAAATCCCATTTTTTTACAAAATTTTAGGAGCGGGTGGACAATTTTATTTTCAGTTTATTGAAGAATGAAAAATGTGGGCCCAATTTTCCGAATTTTTTTCAAAAAAGTTTTTCTTAGAATTTACATAGTCCAAAAATCGGAGCGGCGAAATCTAAGAACTAAAGATCAATTTGGCATGGCCTAGTCTATAAATTTCTTATCAATGCCATGAAAAGGTAACATTAACCAAAGACATGAATGTTAAAAGAATGGCGAAGTAGTTGATAGGTTGACCACAAACAAAATAGCTAAAAAGCAAATTTTCCTCATTGCGAAATGTGCAAACAATGCAAATTTAGGGTTGAAAATGATTTTCTTTCGGGAACAGTCTTTATTTATCAGCTGATCAAAATCGGGATCAATTATTTCACTTAATTTTTTTTTATCGGCAACCCTCCCCCAATCACATAAAAGAATGACCCCCCTATCCTGATTTATTAACAGTTGTGAATGGGTTATACCAGCTTACAGGCATTGGTCTTGATAACAGTTGTTGGATATCAACAGCATTTAACCAAATGGAGTTTATCAAATACTTATATTTTCATATCTAGTTTAAAAATAATTGTAGTTTTTGACTTATTCTAATTTTAATAGACTCTGTGAAAGTTCCATGGACATGACGGACAGCCAAGTGATGACTTTAAATTAAAACAAATTGCAAGATAGACAAGTAATAATAAAAATCACTGAAAACAACTATCGATGTAAATATGGACATGCCGTTTTAGATACATGACTAAAAAGTGATTAGAATTTTTCATTTAAAATTAGACGAAAAGACAAATTAGGAATGATTTGTTTTATTTTGAAACACCGAATAAATTGGTGTATTTTTTATAATTTATACATTAATATATGCAGAATAAATTTTTACAAAAAATTGTTCACCGGCCCGTAAGCCAAAATTATGATAAAAAGAAGATATAATATGTTGTACTACTACCATGAATGGGTGGATTTATCATCATTTATATAAGAATGTTTTATTTCCTGTATTCCAGCGTTTAAAAGAAACGTATCAACCTAGACCTCTGAAATTTTCAGATAACACATTCATCCTCAATCAGTCAAATTCTAATTGAATTGTCTACTGCAGTTGTTACGTTATGACGGCCCAAAGAAATAGAGCCCTTAATTTTAGGGTCACCAATTTTAGTAGTAGCTATAGATACTCGAAACCGGTCATTCAAATTTATTTCTCCCGCTAAATCTACCAAGGAATCAAACTGAAAAAACAAGAATTTACTTATGTGCTAGAAGTGGATATATCGGATAATATATCGTTTGATGATATATAGAAAGTCATATTAGTATTGGAAATATTGCGAACTTCGAATTTCAGATTATGTTCAGGCATAATTTAGTATATAGCAGAAATGTGATCTTATAGAAAGTATATATATTATTTAGAAACCACGACGTGGAACTTTGCATTATGATACTTGGGCGACGGTGCATCTAAAATTATATAAAAGATATCAATACTCTTCAAAACAAACACTTTATATATATGGACCAAACTTAACAAACACAAAATAAAAAGTATCTCTAATAAATTCGGCGACTGTCTCGAAAACTACCTACAAATAGATTAAACGGATTTACACTCCAACACCAGAACTGCAAAAGGGGCATAAGTCACCATCTGACATGTTTGATCCTGAAAAGATACTTTTTAAAAGAAATATCATTAGTAAAATTAATAAATAAGATAATAAAATTCTTTGGCATTTATAATTTTATGAAAGTATTGATAATCTACATAAATTTTCTGAAATAAGAATTTAAGGCAATTGAGTAAACTTGGATTTCAGTATCTTTTTATGTCAAAAGGAAAATATTTTGCTGGTGTTTCGATACTAGTTTGAATTTTTTTTGTTAATTTACTGTAATTAAAATTTTGTGAATATGTTTGAGTAAATATCAATCACTAAAATATGGTATAGAAATCTACTGTCTGGACATCTCCATTCGTGGAATGCATTTTTCAAAAATTTGAATACTTTAATCTTTGCGAATTGTCTAGTCACTTGGTTGAAATATGGAATGAGATCGTACCCGAAACAATTTGAACTTACCTGATTTTGTTTAACCATCCAAAGAAACACATTTTATTTCGGTATTTTGTGATACGTTTTATTTCAATGTAAAGGGGAGATAACTCTTCCTATGGGATTTCATAAAATTGGGTATTAAAACCCTGTGTTGAGCGAAATATGCACTAAGGGCATTAAAAATATTCGAAATAACATTTTTTTTTTCAATTTTTATGATGGTCTCAGATAATTTAAATTATTAATTTTTTGAAATTTCCAGGTGCATTAACTTTCTATATTGGAAATTACCCATTCAGAATCATTTGTGAGGTATACAAACATAACTTCTATAAACAATTTAACTTTTTTTATATTTTCCTGGACGGCTCAATAAGGTTAAGTAATCAAAAACAAATAATATCTTATAATTCTAACGTTTAGACTTTCAAAATGCGAAAATTAATTCCAATAAATGAGGTGACCAGACAGTAAAGGAATAAATTTAATTTCTAGAAGAATGGGAAAAGGGTAAATGGGTTTACCTCCGTTAAAAATAAACGTTTTCTATTTTCAGAGCTTCTACATAGTCGGAAAAATGCACTGTTTCTTCGGTTTGGTTGACATATCTCCCTGCAATCTATAATCTCGTGAGCCATAATGTTGAAAAATCTCAGTGCTCTTTTTACTAAGTCTATTAATAGAAAAAAAGGAAAAAATCAAAGTACTATATCTCAACCAAACTTAACTGTAAAAAATAATTGGAAAATACCACCCCATCTGTATCTAGAATTGTCGGTAAAACAAAATTGCATGTTCAGGACAATGATCGACAATGCAGTATAAACTATCTTATGCTAAAATTGTTAAATGAACTTTGTACCATGTCACACATATACAGATAATTGGTCGTCCTTCAAAAATAAAGTATCAAAGCCTATTAATAAATTTAAAAAATAGTATAGTAACTATTTTTTTTAATTCAGTATAAATTGTTATTACAAATTTACTTCGTTATAATGGATTTTTGAATTCGTTATTTCAGATTTAACTCGTTATCTAATTTTCCGAATTTGTAATTTAATGAAGTTTTTTCTATTCTTTAAATGAAGCAAAAGAGACATAGCAATACAAGAAGGATTACTCCTGAAGAAAAATGCTGCTTCTGATGTGTTTAAAAAAGTTGAATAGTCCCCACAGATTTCAAATGAAACATTTCATGCATAGAGGGAATTTCAAGTCTTTCAAATAAAATCTTCTTATAAAGAAACGGTTTAAGAATATAACGAATATATATGTGGCCCGTCAGGTTTCGGGGGCGGGGTGTAGTAAAAAAAAAATCTGTACTCTCGTTACTGGAAATAATTTCTCTTCGTAAATTTTTTTTTTCAGTACCATACAATAAAAAACAATAATAATATTTTACCAATTACCTACAAACGGCACGGAAAGGGTCACTAGTCCTTTATTATGGTACAGGTGTTCGCCCAGCATTTTTGAATCCCACCCTATAGTCATATATTTCAGATTCCCAAAAAATCCAACCTAACCATATATAAACGTCTCTTTTCCTGACCATTTCATATATTTTGTAACCTTGAATTTCCACAAATAGTCAATCATAAATAAAGATGTTTGCATCCAGAGGGAAAAATAGAGAAGGTAACTTTATAAATATGGAAATATTACCTTATCATATGTATATATTTAAAAAAAATTCAGAATTTTAAATGAGCAAAAACAGACCCTTTTGCGCCGCAAATATGCAGCTACCATTATATGGGCAGTTACACCCCCCCCCCCCCCGAACCCCCCCCCCCCCCCCCACCCCGTGACAAGGGGCAATTATAAGTAACAATTGTAATTTGAGATATAAAACATCCCACAGTATTACATTGTAAAACATAACCCTCTCCTTTCCACAAAAAGCTAAGATATCATTGTAATTCCTGACGAAATATTATGTAAACTATAATAAAACAAACTACATAAACACCGATTAATCCCATGAAAAATAACCGGGAAAATATCATACATATAATTTTGACCCATATAAAAATCTTAACTCCCCCTCCCCCCCCCCCCAAAAAAAACGAACAAACAAACAAACAAAACCAAACAAAACCAAACACAAAACACAATAAACAAAATCAGACAAACAAACAAATATATTGATACATACGAGCATTTACAAGTACACCGTTATTTTTAGTCCAGTCAAACTAAGTTTTAACCTAGCCTTTATACTTAAAAAAATGAAACTTGATTAATAAGTACATGAAAACATTTTTCTTATTGTTTCCAGTGTAAATATTCATAACTATTCTAAAAAAACTTTAAATCATCGTTACTAAGATGGTGAAAAATAGTTACAAAATATTGCCAAGTTCTTTGTATCTGTAATCAAAGTTTGAAGTTGGTAGAAAGATTCACTATACTGAAATTTCCTTCGGCTCCTCTGTACTGTTACCTTATTAAAGTCAGATGTTGTTCTGGAGTTATGTCGCCTTGTCCATAAAAAAATCAAATATGCACGAAAAATCACAAAATTAGCAATTTTCAGGTAAATTAAAAAACGTGTGGACTTTGATGTGCTCAATATATCTTGATAAAATTTGAAACATACTTTGTTAAGATAACTATCTGTTAACGGTCAACTGCTAATCAATGCTAAACATATAGCTTCAACTCCTATTTTGTGTTTTAATTTAATGAGGTTTACCCTTTACTGAATGAAAAACGTCAAGTAAAAAGCCTATTTAACCTCAAACTAATTGCAAAAGAAAATGTTTTAGTTCTAATCTATAGCATTAAGCCCCAAATATACACAGAAAAAAGTCACATAAAATCTAACTTGCGGAAAACTCAAAATCAGCATTTTTAATTTCCTATGGAAATTAACATTGGAAAGGGGAGATAGCTCCGCAAAAATGAGTCTTTTTTTGTCAGGTTTTGGTTGATTTTCTTAAAATTCATGTAAAGTATGATACTTTGATGGGGTTATAAGTTCGTATTTGACTATATTATATAATCTTCTGCTCATGAAATGTACAAAACCGAAGTGTTATGGGTATTTTTTGTTTTTTTTGTTGTTTTTTTTTGCGCATTTTTCATTAAAGAAATTGGAAATTTGTGGCTTTGTGACCATTTTGAAAAAATAATGTGAAATTTTGGTATTGTTTATATCTGTAAATTATATTTGTTCAGCATCTACCTTATATAAAGAAACTTTAAACCACAAAAAGAAGAATGTATGCTTTATTATTTTTCATTAAATTTGTGATTCTTTACCTTGACATGTTGAAAAAATTATTAAATGGTCAACTAATCTATAATACTAAATTTACGAATTAGCCGAATAGGCGGCAAAACGCGTGGTTCAAAATAAACGATGTATGGTTCAGATTATAAAGGTTGTTATCGGATTTGACAATCTGCATTTACAAATTTAAACTGCAGTTTTGTTTATGTGCAAATGGAATTTGTATGCACTTTTTTGATATGAATTCTCCCAACATATCCATTAGAAGGTTCTCGAATGCATCATTTTAACACATTGATTTAAATAAACAAGTATGCACATATTTTAAATCTTTTTCTGTTTGAAATTACGGAAGAAGAATAAAACAAATTAAAAAATATTCTCCTTCGAGTGGGATGTTTCCGCTTCATGTTTTCAGGATTGTTTTTCTACAAAAACACAATTTCTCCTAACCTCCTAACTGTAAAGGTTATGAACTTTGAAGATTATGGAGAAGTAAGGTAAAGTTCAGAGGACTTCCTAACTTATAGTTGTTTTTTGGATTTCTCGGAGGTTTACATTATTTGTCATGTGACCTGTCTAAATATATCTCTTCCATACAATTCCCTGTAAGCCCTAGATAAACATATTTTTAACAAATGGTAATCTTTATCATTAATGACGAAATTTATCTCGGATATCTTTGATAAATATAAACGTGGACAGCACACGCAGACATACACTAAAAATGCTTTTATCGTCTGATTATTGGATATATTTGTGAAATTAAGCCTCGCTTGCCCTGCCCATGATGACAATGGAACAATTGGAACAATTATTTTCCAAAAATATGCTCTACCTAACTCACAGCATCTTTTGAAAAATTCATCCGTCACTAAGGAAATGTTTACATCTACAATTTCATTTTCATATTTATTCTGAAGGAAAAAGGTAATGCATTATGAAATGTGTATTTAATGAAAGCTTTTCATCAAGTTCCAGTTCAGAATTAATTGTAACAATAAAAATATTGACAATTTAATATGTAGTTGTGTTTTCGTCATAGATTTTGACTTTGATGGAACCTTAAGGTCCATTTTGGTAATTCTACGTGGAATACAGTCTACTTCGTCAGTGGATACATCTTTGGTAGTAACGAAAAGCCATATGACAATTGGGTCACGTTGACCTACATTTCACGCTTCATTGACTTTGGTTAAAGTTTGCATTAACATCCATTTCTGGAATACTACAGCATATATAGACATGAAACTATCAGTTCATACCACCTACTTGACAGGAAAGTTTATGGGAAGCCTGCCACAACATCCATATTGAGTTTCTGTTCCATGAATGAAATGGCCGCAACAACATTTTATAGTCAATATGGCCACCCTAAAAAAGATGCTTATTCTCCCGCGCTCGCGCGGGTTCAATGTCCAATGAATTACGAAATCTAGGTTGTAGCTTGATAAAAGATATGAAAACACCTTTAGAGTTGTTTGTTATACTCTAAAGACAGCTAAAATATCAAGAATCAATACATTCTGCTGAAAAGAAGGGGTAAAGTTATAATTTTGTATCAATTTTTATTGATATTTCTGCCTTTTTGCAGAGTTGTCTCCCATTTTCAATGCAAATCTCCGTAGGAATTATAAAATCGTGATTTTTTAGTCTTCCTCAAGTTAGATTTTGTTGAACTTTTTTCTGTGTATATTTGGGGTATAATGCTAAAGATTAAAACTTAAAAATCTTCTGTTGCAATTACTTTAAGGTTAGGGTCAATTTATGCTAGATTGACTGGACTATTTAGTCCTATCAGATATTCGTCTACTAGTTAATTTTAAACAATTCAATTCAACATTTTATTGTCATTTAAACTATTAAAAAGTGTGTTACAAATAAACACTATTTAATGGAACGATGCAGGTCTATTTATAGTTTACACCGAGCTCTAACCTAATTTAGTGCATCCGGACACGATTAATAATCACAGAATGTTTTGATGCGTATCATTTTATTATCTTTTAAACACATTTAATTTTCATATTCGATATGTCAAATGCCACCTCATTGTTCTCTACTGAAGTTAGTAGGTAATCTATAAATAATTCCCATGATGCTATGCTTATATCGATGACGTACTACTTGTCTTGTAGGGGCCTCGGTGGGCGAGTGGTCTAGGTAGTTCGTCATGACTACTAATGATCACTAGCCTGTCAACGCTGAGGTTGTGAGTTCGAATCTCACCTGTGGCGGGGTGTGTTCGACTCCGATCTTAATTGACAAGGATTGCCAATTTTCCTACCGAAGGTCGGTGGTTCTCTCCGAGTACTCCGGCTTCCTCCACCAATAAAAACTGGCCGCCGCGAAATAGCCAAATGTGCTGAAAACGGCGTAAAACCCCAACTAAACAAACAAACAAACTTGTCTTGTAGTGTCGGACTGTCTCATAATGTACGTGCACTGTTGACTGCCACTCACGATAACACTGATTTCGTTTTGCGAGTTCGGTCCATATCAAATTTAAATGTATATTTTTGTTAGCCCGTTTAATGTATTTTTGCAGGGTATTGCTACGGGGCGGGGAGTTGGTTTTTTTTTATTATTTTCTTTTTTGTTGGTGTTCTTGTGTTAAAAAGAAATTAAGAGTTGTCTTTCATTATAGGTACAGCTGAGATATTTTTTACTAATAATGTGGTGTTTTATTTGAAGCTTATGTAAATAAGCGTGGTTTATCCAATGAGGTGATGCAAGTGCTGCAACTACATCACGTGAAGGGAGAGCCATATCATATATCGCTCTTGTCGGCCAAATCAGTTTTCAGAAATTGTGACAAAGTCAGCCGCATAGAAATTTTCTTACTTTCAAATAATTGTCTTTCATATTCAAGTGAACATTTTTATACAATTCTTGGATTATGTGATATTTTATTTTGAATAATCTAAATGTGAACATATTCTCTGGATATTCAAGATTGCAAAAACTGAACTTTATTTCAGCTACAGACTGACACTATTTATCGTGTATATTTGCATTATTGTGACTATGGCATCGAAAAGGATAACTAAAAGAAAGAACATTAGGCACCATCGGTACGCACAATCGGAAAATGCAACAAGTGTATGGACAAACAAACAATACAAGGAGGAACTACTCAAGTTGGGAATCAAGATTCCACAAGGTATGTCAAAGACAATCATGAAGCAATTGTACGAAGAAAATGTACAGAAAAACACAATTCATGACGATAATAATCTCTTACATACTAGTTATAACATTTCTGATCAACCAATCAATGATACACGTGGCATAGATACTGAAAGATCAGCGCGGAGTGATTCTGCCGACACAACCACACCTCAGCCTGAAAGTAGTTCCGCAACGCCTACATCTCTGATGAATAATCAACTAACATCAGTAGTAAATACTTTGTGCCAAAACTTTCAAGAAACTATTACAAAAATCATAACCAACAACCCATCAACTCCAAGTACAAGCTTGCAAAAATCATTCAGTCTACATAATTGGTATACGAAGGAACGAACAACAAATGAACAAATAGTACCATCACCAAACGTTGCCCGCACACCCGTTGGAGCCGATGACTTCGCTACAAGTCAAGGTGTAAGATCAGATTCCTTCTCACATGTAGATATAGTATCGCCAGCTCTTCAACGACAAATACTAGAGGGTAAGGATATTAATTTGGCATCTCTTCTAATTCCCTCATTTGAATGTTCCAAATCTCATTCAGTTGTGGCTGACGGCATTAAATTCGACATCTCAGAAAAACCAGATCCTAGGTTAAATCGAGCCTTGACGATTCAAGAATTCGTCAAAGCCTTCGGGAAATACAAGCGCATTATGACAAATACATTTCCTGAGAGAAAAGCCGAACTAGACGCGTACGAAGATGACATTATAGATATTAGCTTCTTTCATGGGGATAAATTCTATATTTACCATAAGATGTTCTCCGCTAAAGCGGCAACCCTACTCCGGGAACATAAGATTAATGTAGATTGGTCTATTCGTGATAGAGACATATTAAGTACCATTTCATCTGGCGGAAACATCAATGTATGCAAATTATGTCACATGTACGACCACACTACCTCATTTTGTCATCTGCAAGTGTCAAGCAAACAACATCCTCAATCATCTGATAGTAAATCTACGCAAGGAGATCGTAATACCGACAGATATGGCAGGTCCAGAGTATATCACGAGGGGATAGAAATATGCAATAATTTTAACGGCTTTAAGGGATGTACGAGGAATAACTGTTCTTTTGCACATATCTGCAGTAAATGTCGATTAAGCGGTCAAGCTCAACATTCTTGCCAAAAGATTAATCAAAACTCGTCTAGTAAACCGCATATTTCTAGGCCAACAGAGAAACAAAGTAAAAACAAATGACTAGGAGACTTCGATGCACACGCGACAACCCCAATTAACATTTCGGTATTAAGTCAGGAACTCGTAAATCATCTTGACAAAACATTTGTCAATTATCTTTGCAAGGGCTTAAGAGACGGATTTGATACCTTAGTGAAAACAGTGACGCTCCCTTCTAAAGAATGTAGGAATAATTTAAGTGCAAGGCTACAAGAAGATATCATTTCTGAATTAATTGATAAAGAATTACACAAAGGTTTCATTTATGGACCATTTTAAAAACACCTTTCAGAAATTACAGAGTTAGTCCAATAGGGGTTGCCGAAGGCAAGTATTCAAAAAAGAAACGTCTAATACTAGATCTCTCAGCTCCACATAATGACGATGACGTGAGTATCAATGATTTGATAGATAAGGAGAATAGTTCTATGCATTACGTAAAAATTGATGATGCAATCAAAATTATTCAAAAGTATGGAAAAAACTCGCTTTTGTGCAAATTTGATATTTCAGATGCGTTCAAAATAGTGCCTATTAAACCTAGTCAGTGGCCTTTGTTTTGCATGAAATGGAAATCGATGTATTATTTCTATGTGCGTTTATCGTTTGGATGTCGAAGCAGCCCAGTTATTTTTGACACGTTATCGAAAGGTATTTGCTTTATTGCAGAGACAAACTATAAGGTTAACAACATACTTCATTTATTGGATGATTTTCTCACTATAGATCCACCCCATTTCATCGCAGAGCGAACCATGGCTTTAATGATGATGATTTTCAGACGTCTTAATATTCCTATCGCCGCCCATAAAACTATGGGACCACTAACATGTGTTGAATATTTAGGTATAATATTAGACACGGAGAAATTTGAAGCGAGGTTGCCGTTAGATAAAGTAAACAGAATTTGTGACTTTATAACAAGCATTCTACATAAATTAACATGCACAAAGAGAGAACTTCTACAGCTGTTAGGTCACCTTAATATAAGTTATCATGCTTTGACCCAACTAACATGATTAGACTGTGTCGAAAATTGGTGAACGGTGAGGGCGAAAGCCCGAACCGTTCAACAATTTTCTACACTGTCTAAATAATCATGCTAGTTGGGTCAAAGCATGATAACATTTTTGTGCGGTTATGCTAACCGTATTGACTATTTAATTAATTAAACGTTAAACACACAAATGTCCTAGATTTCACTTCGCAAAATTCACATGTTTACTCCGCCCACTGACCGCGTGTTTGACCCTCACTCTTAATGTGTATGCTCCGCCCACTGATCGTGTAACCTGATGATCTATTGATTTTCCACTTTTAATTTCGTATGATATATTACAGAGAAGTATAATAAATATATTTCATTTGAATTGCTCTAGATCGATAAAGCCCTGGATTGCGTCATGCATGTATAGATGTCAACCAGTGGAATTTTCCATTCGCCGACCCGTTAACAGGTCAACTTGCCTTATGTAGGGCAATACACTAAGGTTATCACAAGACAGCGTGTGTTCCTTACTTTGTTCTTTTTATAGCACACATGATTTAAGGTCAACAGGTTGAGCACACATGATTAAAGGTCAACATATTACAACGCGATTGCTGGTTGGCTACAGGCACATGTTTTGTAAGAAGTTTCTTTTTGGGGGCAATTTGATTGGGTTGTGTATGGCGAACATGGTTATTTAGCAGATGGCAAGGCAGCCAGTAGAATTCAAGTTTACAACTGCATAGCCGTACAACTCGTGTTATCTTACCAGGAAGATCATTTGTTTCATACTTAATTGAATTATCAACAACTGTTAAAGAACTCCATCATTATGTCAAACTACGGAAGCAGTGTTGAGTTGATCTTCAGATGTGGTTAAACTTTCTTAACAAGTGGAATGGTGTAAATATGTTTTATGACACACATTTCATATCTAACTATGATATGGATCTATATACAGACGCCGCATCTACGATAGGTTTTGGTGGGTATTTCAAGGGAAAATGGTTCGCATCATCATGGCCAACCGAGATTCCTACATTTAAAGATAAACAATTATCAATGGCTTTCATGGAGTTGTATCCTATAGTAGTCGCAGCATTAATATGGGATCCTGAATGGAAATCTAGAAAAGTTCTCTTCCGATGCGATAATCAAGCGACGGTTGCAATAGTTAGGAAGGGTCGTTCAAAGTGTTTACACATCATGCAGCTTATGCGACAACTTACTTAGTGTGCATGCAAATACAATTTTATGTATAGTTCATCATATGTTCCAGGCGTATCAAATGTTTTAAGTGATGCTTTGTCTCGATTACAGATCGAAAAATTCTTCCAGCTAGCACCAAATGCAGAGAAACAGCCTCACAAGTGTCCTCCTCTTGAATTCGACAGTTGAACAACTATGGTCACATGCTATCTCCAACAGAACGAAAAATGTTTACAATGTTGGGTATGACCATTTTCAAAAGTTTCTTCTTTTACACGGTATTCAAGTAGGCAGTACTTTACCTCCGATATCAGAAGACATCTTAATATGTTTTGTAGCTTACTGCTTACATACTTTAAAGTTGCAATATTCTACTATTAAATTGTATTTATGTGGCATCAGATATATGTACTTAAGATTTAATAGGTGTAATCCATTTGAAACAAATGACAGCAAAAGTCTACCTAGACTTTCATTAATTCTCAAGTCAGTTAAAAGAGTTCAGGGATTGCACATACAAACTAGACTACCTATTACCTTTGATATATTGGAAAAAAATTGCAACAAATTACGAACAGGTGTATTTGGAAATTTTGTTGATTGTCTGATCGAATGTGTATGTATTGTAGCATTTTTGGATTTTTAAGATGCTCGGAGTTTAGTGTCCTCAGTTCTGACAAATTTGATAATTCTAGTAATTTATGTATTTCTGATGTATTATTTTATCAAAATTATGCTGTATTAAGTTTAAAGGAGTCAAAAACTGATCCTTTTCGAAAAGGAGTAAACATCCAGTTGCATAAAGTCAATCATTCCATTTGCCCATTTGCAGCGTTAAAGTAATATTTTGGTTTTAGGACAAAGAGATATTCGCAGAGTCTTATAAAATACCCTCTTTTTGTAACGGAATTTAATCAAGCACTTGAAAGGAAATATTTTTTAGAGAAGCTTAAACATGTTCTGAATTTATGTGGTTTTGATTCGTCTTTGTACCACGGGCACTCTTTTAGATCGGGCGCTGCAACTAGTGCCAGTAGGGCCAATATAGAAGATCACATGATAAAAGTGTTAGGACGCTGGTCTTCAGACAGTTACTGCAGATACATTAAAACCTCTGGATTTGAAATTAAACGGGCACAACATTGTCTTACATCTGTATAAGAATGTTTTTATTTAGTATACTTAATGTACTAATTATATATTATTTACTCATGTAATCATAGAATAGAATCATAGAATGTTTGTACTTCATCTGTCTGATAATTTTTATCATTGTAATGTTGAAGGCAACCACCCTCCATTCTTGGGGGTACTCAGCAGATAAATCACCTGAGTTTTGGGCATGTGAAATGTCATAATAAGTTCATTTATGAAATTTCATTTCACCCCACGAATTCAAGGTCAAATAACAACTTTAAGCAAGCATTTTTAAGTTCTCAGTTTCAATACATTTGCTGCCTTCGCTGTGCTACCTTATTGCAGAATGAGCCCCTGCTGTGCTCATTCTTTTATAATCAATGCCCTATTCAGAAAGAGCCCCTGCTGAGCTCTTTCACTCGGAACCCCTGCTATGTTCCAGTTTAATCAATATGCTATTAATTAGTATCTTTATAAGAATAATTGTATTTATCAGCTGAGATGTTCCCAAGGGCCAATTTGTAAATAATTTGATGTATAGAAATAAATATTTTATACAAATAGTCTTCTATCACAATCATGCCTATATGTCGATCAAGACGTCACACAATATTTCTGTTTGACGTAAAAATCAAAACCAAGAGTCAAGGTTTCTCTCATTTCGTCACTGAATGTTATTGTAAGTGCGCACGTGGCAGAAATATTTATTGCTGTTTTATCTAAATAGAATTCCACTCTTGACATGCTGATAAATCAATGACATTCACACCCCGTTATCTATCAACGGATTGTATAAACTTTTAATTATTTTATTTTCTGTCCTTACATCATATTGTAGATTTAATATAGTATTGAAACAAGGAATACCTCAATGTATCTGACATACCATGTAAAAATAGATATTTCATTTGCTTGGTCATAAATTAAAAAAAATTATTATACTGCAGGTAAGAAGTCTTTTTATTATTTTTATTTAATGAAACCGGATGCATTTTATTACACCTACAATAAAATCAGTCCTCGTAAACAGTTCAGAAATATTGGGATATATAATGCAGCGTGTCGACAAGCAAAAGTTTATTAAGTATGACAATGTATGACTGTAAAACTCGGATCACAAAAAATACCCATATCACGATTTTCAAGTAACATCTCTTTTAAGTATGCATAAACTTTAAAGGAACAATTTCCCCATTTTAGTCTCTGAAAAACAAATAATTTATTGAATAGAGGAGAGAGGGAAATGAAAGAAAATATACTCCAAAATTTGGTTGAAAAAAAAATTCAGACTAAAAAAAGGGGGATGAATATTACATTAAATCTAAGAGGAGTATATTTAATACCAGAGGCTCCAGGAGCCTGTATCGCTCACCTGATAGTGCATTGCCTATTACATATATCGACCATTTCTTTTTATGTAAATTATGTTAATTTAAGTTCGGCTGTGGTGGTCATCTTGGTTAGGGGTCAAGACCATCGAACACAATTTTTAAAGAGGACCATTTAATGACCATTTAATCACAGCTTGGTTCTAAATGACCAAGTTGTTTCAGATAAGATTCCCGTAAGGTTCTATGTTAAACCAAGTTCGGACGTGGCGGCCATCTTGGTCGGAGGTAGGGACCATTGGACACAATTTTGCAAGACGGCCATTTAATGACCATTCCACTACAGTTTAGTTCTGATTCAGCAAGCAGTTTCAGACAAGAAGATTTTTATGTGAATTTTCCTTAGGGGCTTATGTTAATCTCAGTTCGGCTGTGGCAACCACCTTTGTCGGAGGTCGGCAGCATCGGACACAATTTTGAAAGAGGAAAACCTAATGACCATTCAACCACACTTTGGTTCTACCTGAGCGAGTAGTTTCAGACATGAAGATTTTTAAGTGAATTTCCTATAGGGTCCTCTGTTACACTAAGTTCGGCTGTGGAGCCCATCTTGGTCGCAGGTTGGGACCATCAGACATAATTTTGAAAGACAATCATCTTATGATCATTCCACCACAGTTTGGTTCTAATTGAGCCAGTAGTTTCAGACAATATTTTTATGTGAGTTCCCCAAAGGGTCCTATGTTAAACTAAGTTCGGCTGTGGCGACCATCTTGGTTGGAGGTCGGGACCATCAGAAACACTTTTGAAAGAGGACCACCTTATGATGATTTCACCACAGTTTGGTTCTAATTGGGCAAGTAGTTTCAGACAACAAGATTTTTATGTGAATTTCTCGTAGGGTTCCTATGATAAACTAAATTTTGCTGTGGCCACCATCTTAGTCAGAGGTCGAGACCATCGGACACAAATTTGGAAGTGGACGACCAAGGGATCATTTCAGCAAAGTTTGGCTGAGATTGGCATAGTACATTCAGAGGAGAAGATTTTTAAAAAATCCCCCCCCCCTTCTTGTCGAGCCTGCGACATTTGTCGCGAAAGCGAGACTATAATAATCAGTCATGGTCTAAGATATTAGATGGGACAATTCCACCCCAGGGTTCACATTTTCCAGTCAGAAACGAGGCTTGCCGAGTTTCTGATGAAAGAAAATGTGAACCTGAGGGTGGAATTGTCCAGTCTCACATTTTTTACCATGACTGATTATTTTTCTCATATTTCTCGGCCGAATATTTAAAGAAATAAACATGGCCGCCATGACACGAAAATGCGCTCTATTAAACTAGACAACCTAGTGCAAAATAAATTACATATTTGACAAGATCGTATGAGATTTGGTTATGTACCAAAGTTACAAAACTTTAAAAAGATATCTTTTAGGTTGCGCTTCAGGGGTTTTCAAATTGAAGCGATGTTAATTTCGACGTTGTTGTACCATTGATTCGAAATTGTGTGTTTTCTGACGTTCTAGCATTGTGACGTGACGTTTTTGCATTGTTACGTCAGTTTAGGTCGCATGAATCTCAAACTGATGTCTCATATGGAATATAACTGTCTCAAAACAGATAGAAATGTGAGAAATAGCGATCCTACATTCCGTCGTCGGCGTCGTCGTCAACTAAGATGGCAGTTTCCTATGGGAAAATTCATTAAAAAATCTTCTGAAACTACAGTGTCAGTTGGAATCAAACTTGACAGAAATTGTCCTTAGATGGTCCTTTCAGAATTGTGTCCGATAACCCAGAATAATTTAATTTGCAGATCATCATACTTTACACATGGCCATTTTGAACCACACTAATGGCAGCAATGATCCTCTTTCAGAATTGTGTTTGATAACCTTGAATATCCACTAAGATGGAAAACCAGCCAAGATAACTGCTACACTTAAATTTTCAGTTCTGCTGAAGCTGGACAAGTATTCCAGGTGAGTGATATAAGCTCTTCTTGACAACCTCTAGTTTCTCGTCATAATGCTCTAATGTCGAAAGATTTGGAAATTTATATATTTTTTTCTTCTATTTTCTTATCAATAATTCAAGATTGATGTAACGCATCATTTGATTGGTCAATTGTTTGGTCTATCATTAAAGGGAACCCAAACGTTTTAGACGTCAAAACAACCGTTGGAATTATTTTACAAGCATTGACAGTAATTTTGTTATCAGTATATTCGAAATAGCATCAATGCACTTAGTGCATACTTACAAACAACTCGCTAAGCGGGTTATCTATTGTGCACCACGTGATTTAGGTTATTTCGTCATGGACGAAAAACTAGAGGCTCTCAAGAGCCTGTGTCGCTCACATGTATCTAATGTGATTTTGGAAATCATGTAAAATTATATAATGATTGAGACCAAGATTGGTTTAATTTGACACAGTATTTAAAATTAAAAACAGGTCATCTTAGTGTAGTCTTACAGTAGCTACTGAAGACATCTTATCATTATTATTTTTGAATATGTGGTCAAGTTGTGACCATTCAGAATTTTTTTTACAATTTTCTGATAGACTTCTAAACATCTTGGATGATGGATCAGCTACAAAGTAACAACACTTGGTCAGCACCTCATAAGGAACATTCATGCTATGTTTTGTTACATTCCATTCAGTGGTTCTCTAAAAGAAGTCATTTGTATGCATTTCCCATAGGGTCCAATGTTAAACTTAGTCCCCCGCTGGTGGCCATCTTGGATGATGGATCGGCTACAAAGTAACAACGCTTGGTCAGCACCTCATAAGGAACATTCATGCCAAATTTAGTTTCATTCCATTCAGTGGTTCTCTAAAAGAAGTCATTTGTTTGCATTTCCCATAGGGTCCTATGTTAAACTAAGTTCCCCGCTGGCGGCCATCTTGGATGATGGATCAGCTACAAAGTAACAACACTTGGTCAGCACTTCATAAGGAATATTCATGCCATGTTTGGTTTCATTCCATTAAGTGGGTCACTAAAAGAAGTCATTGGTATGCATTTCCCATAGGGTTCTATGTTAAACTAAGTCCCCCGCTGGCGGCCATCTTGGATTATGGATCGGCTACAAAGTAACAACACTTGGTCAGCACCTCATAAGGAACATTCATGCCATGTTTGGTTTCATTCCATTCAACGGTTCTCTAAAAGAAGTCATTTGTATGCATTTCCCAAAGTCCTATGTTAAACTAAGCCCCCCTCTGGCGGCCATCTTGGATGATGGATCGGCTACAATGTAACAACACTTGGTCAGCACCTCATAAGGAACATTCATGCCATGTTTGGTTTCATTTCATTCAGTGGTTCTCTAGAAGAAGTTCAAAATGTAAAATGTTAACGACGACGACGGACGACGCCGGACGACGACGGACGACGGACGCCAAGTGATGAGAAAAGCTCACTTGGCCCTTTGGGCCAGGTGAACTAAAAATTAGTCAAACCTTAAACCTATGAATAAGAAGACCATTGAAAACATAACGCAGCTTACGTTAAAACATAACGCAGTTGTGTAAATTGTGTACATAAAAGTAATTAGTCACCCAATAGTATACCACTATGGTGGATGGATGCAGACATTTCGAGTTTTTGCAAGTTTTCCTTTCACTTTTTGATATTTCATGCAGCTAAAACGCGAAACAAAGATCATATTCCCTTTTCGCGCTTTAGCTTCTTGAAATCAAAGGCAAAAAAGGAAAAAAAATCGCGAAAACTTGAAATGACTATATCTGGCCCTATAGTGACATTTAATGGCGAAAATACGAAATTCCACCCGAAATTCCAGTTACCATACGTCATGCAGATTTTTCATCAAAACTATCCTACAATTTTGAAAAGTGCATATACCATGACAGAAAAATATTTTTGGAAATAGGCAAATTGAAAAGCAAATCGTCCTCATGCTACTCAACTTTAATATGTGTTGTTCTGCGCTGGATAACAGGCTTCATGTGAATATTGTACTGTTAAACTGTATACTAGCCATTTTATGTAAATTCTGTAACAATGTTACAAAAAGTCTCTGGTTTGCTCTATATCCCTAACGCATTGTCTGATTTGATTGGGCAACGAGCATTCACTATTTTTGAAGTCTTTGTTAATCTTGATTACGGGAGCACGATACTGTTCTTATTTTCCCGCTTTTTTTAACGTGTTTTAGGTTATTCCCCTTTGATAGAGGGAGTAACAATAAGTCATCGCTTGCTGCAAAATTACTGAGCTACCAAGGTTTGGCAAGTTTTGTGATTATTGATTCAAATTTTTTCAACAATTTGCTATTGTTGATAATAATTACATGTTAAACAGGAATTATTGTCAGGAACAGGTTTTTTCCTAAAAAAATATTCTGATCCCCAATTTGATGAAAAAAATTATTGTGGTCAAGCAGATGACAAAAAAAATATTCTTGAACCAGATTTTCCCCATAGCGTATAGTGTTAAATTTAATAAATAAAAAAAAATTGACAGACCTGAAAAACAAAAACAAAATCTGACTCGGACATAAAACCATACCCCCCCCCTCCCCTTGAAGTTAAATGGTCGGTCCCTAAGAAATATTTCATGTATATGTGTAGATATTGATATGTGTAGGCAAACATTTATTTTGGAACAAGACCGATTGAATATGTGGACCTGCGTCTCCGTCATATGATTGATTGATTGATTGTTGCTTAACGTCCAGTGGCAAATATTTCATGTATCTTCAGGACGAGAACCAGTTCAATTTATCAAACAATTCAATAGGGGGTGGGATGGGACACAAAGGGGAACCAATTTTGACTGCCACTGTAAAAGGAGGATGGTTGGGTAGGGTCGAATAATTTAGCCTTCTGTAGCGGCCATCAGCCTACTCTTTTTCGAAAACTACAGAAGGGGTCTTTAGCGTGCAGGGAGTGTGGCATTCTCCAAACACGTTACCCACTATGGTCCGCGGTCAGGCTTTCCGTATTATGACCTGACAACCCCCCAACGAGAGGGTCTCCCCTATCCGCCACCTGGGGATGCGCTAGACAGCTCTATGGGTTGAGCCCCCGTGATCCATCACAGGTGACTAGACCGTCATATGACAGGGCAAAGTTATTACTCTAATGTGTGTGTGGTTTGGATAAAAAGATGCTTCCATATTATTCAGGTCATGATTGCGTTTATATTTGTCAGGATATGGACCTGATATGGATTTTGTGTCATGAATTTATACACCATATCCCTTCGTTATCTTATAACCCTGAACTTCAGCACGTACTTTAGTATACTGAAAGAACTTAATCACGCAACACTAATGATGGATTGATGGATGAATTATTGTTTAACATCCAGTGGCAACCAGACGAGGTAACTGTCCCCAGGAAGACATATCACCTCACTCGGAAACATTATACATGTACTGACTCCGAGCAGACCAGTCTTCTAGATGCCGCGTGCTTGGCGAAGAAGCAGCAAATACCAATTTTAATGTCTTTGGTTTGACCCGGCCGGGGACCAAACCTGCGACCTTCCGCACTCGGGGTGAGCACGCTACCACGAGACCACAGAGGCGGTCTGCAACACTTCTGAAAAGTTCGAGGACATAATGCTATTATGTATATAAACACTATGCAAAGTTTGAAAAATATTGGTTCAATACAGTCGGGGTTAAAGATTACACAAAGTATGCACCGTTCATAACATGTATTGCTGAAAAATGGCTAAGTTCAAGATGCAAAAATTCATTGTAAAAATTTATCAAATTTGCCCCCAAATAGCAGTTGCACATCTTCAATATGTATGTAAACACTGCGTAAACTTTGAAAAATATTTCTTCAATAAAGTCGGATTAAAAGATTACACAAAGTATGCACCGTTCATAGCATGTCTTGCTGAAAAATTGTTTAGTTCAACATGCAAAAAGTCATAGTAAAAATTTGTAAAATTTGTCCAAAATAAGAGGTGCACATCTTCAATATGTATACATTTATAAACACTATGCAGAGTTTTAAGATATTGGTTCAATACAGTCCGAGTTTCAGATTACACAAAGTGTATGTACCCCTAAGCGTAAAGGACGGAAGGAGTCGTGCGGCTACTAGACCTGCTTTCCCCGTTGGTGACGCAGATAAAAATAATTGACACTACTAGTAAATAAATTGTAATGTTATGAATTTCAACTTTGAGTGATGTTTCAACACGGCTTATTTGTTGACTGCATGTCTAAATATTTTTAAACATAATGCTGAATGCATTTGCGTCATACATAATTGTGGGATATTAGAATTGATATATAATTGTGGATATATGGATGGAAGAATTGATGTTTAACGTCCAGTGGCAACCATTAGGTACATATCAGGACGAGAACATGTTGATATGATATGAATGTGATCCCTGCTTTGTACTAGACCGACACGCTGAGTCGGATTATTAACCAGCTAGCTCACGCGGTAACTGTCAACATTCACCCCACTTGGACACATTATACTCCATACCGATCATTTCTTTGCTCTTACTCCTAGATGCCACGTTTTTCGCGGAGAAGCAGGAAATACATGTACCAATTTAAATGTGTTTGGTTTGACCCGTATCGAACCCACGACCTTCCGCACTCGGTGCAAACACACTAACACGAGACCACCGAGGCGGTTCTAATTTTGTGATAGCTGCACATTAGTTACGAACCCTGCTTTGTACTAGACTATTACAACGAGCCGCATTTTTAACATGGTAATAGTGTGCAGGAAGACTAGTAAGTTCTTACACAAGCTCAAAGCGAAGACGCCGATTTTTAAAAACGAATTGAATATTTTCTAGTTCTTCACTTTTGAATGAGCATAAGTACCTTTTTCTTCCGTAAATACTCGAATTTTTAAGTTTCTTGTACCTAAGTAAATTCAATTAGCACAGTCTACGAAGTTAAATAACGATACGCCTGATTGGTCAACAGTAATGTGCATTTGTGAACGGCACGATTTGATTGGGCTCTTGAGGGTTTCACTAATACAAGTCATTACCTGGTTATTTTGTTTAATTTATAAACCACATTTTATTCAAATTTTCACATTCAATTCACTGCGCAACTTAAATACATTACTTTTCACAGCATGAATAACACGCCTAACATCCGGAGAGTCGTATTGGCGAAAACCAAAACATTTTTTATCCGGAGCTTTATTTTCGTAGATAACTGATAACTCTCTGGCTGTCATTTTCCGGATTCCCTTTTCAAACCAATAATTGGATCTGCATCTCCTGTAATGGTGTAGCGATATTTCTGTTTCTTGTAAGAATCTTCTGAAAACATACATAAATAAACATGATGCATCTTATGTACATGATACACCCGTCCCGAGAAGTAGTTACAATGTTTAGAGGAAGTGAGTGACAATTTCCAGAAGCTGAAGTGGTGAGCCTGTATTGCTCACAATGTGTCATATTTGTTCATTTGGTTTATAGTAATTTCGTACCATAACCATTTCGTATCAGAATTTGCCTATTCGTACCATAACAATTTCGTATCATAATTTGCCTATTCGTACCATAACAATTTCGTATCAGAATTTGCCTATTCGCACCATAACCATTTCGTATCAGAATTTGACTATTCGTACCATAAATTTACCATTTCGTGCCAGCGCCTTTGCTATTTCGTACCATACTGATATATTTTTCGAGAGAACCATTAATTTCGTACCAAGATCGGCGGAAATATCAACTTTTTTCGTACAATATGGATATAATCAACTTATTAATAAAACTATTTGGATATTCATTTACCTTTTCGTACCTTATGCATATTATAAATATACCATATATGGGTATCAAATTCAAAACCTTTTTTACGCAAATTGGGAAATTAGATATTCGACACAATTTCGTACCATAAGGAAATTCACATCGATATTCAATATTTTCGTACCATATTGTAATTATGTTACATTTCCCATTTTGTTTGTTTAGTTGGGGTTTTACGCCGTTTTCAGCACATTTGGCTATTTACCAACAAAAAATTGCCATACAGTTCCAATATTCGGACATTCAATATGCCAAAAATCTATTCCACGAACCGGGCAATAGCCTGTTACGCGTTGTTTATGCATTTAAGCGAATGAGTATTTTAATAACATTGTATTTACCTTCTGTAATGTGGAGAAGGGGAGTAATCGTGAACTCTGACTGATCCAAGAGTTACACGTGTAGGCATAAATATATGTTTTAACCTATCCCTTATAGCGGAAGTACTGTTTATATATTTCTCAAGAAAAAGTGTACTTGATTGGTTAGTGAAATTCCATGACGTCATGTGCATTTTTGTGTACATGGTAATTCCGGCTGTGTTTTCAAGAAAATGGTTGTCCTGTGAAAATAAATGGAAATTATTTTATATACAAAGCACCTATCCTAAAAGAAGTATGATACATACAACAATGAAATTGTGATGAGGCATACATGAGTACATCTGTACATGTTTATGAAACAGTTTTCTTCGTTAACCCCAGAAAAAATTCTTGCACACATAACATGCCAGACAAATTTTTTTTCAAGTTTCGTTTCATTCCAACGTAAACTGCACACAAACTTGCACATATGTTACTTGTAAAATGGCAATATCCAGGTTTTGTTATTGGAAACCCAAAAATTTAACAAAATCAGAAAACCCTTTATGTCTACCACAACTATATTTGTCGCAAGACATAAACTAGAGGCTCGCCCGAGCATTTATCGCTCACCTGACTTTTTATAAAGAAAAGCAAAATGTCAAAGTAACCTTGATATTTGACCTTTGACCTAAAAAAGGTGGATCATTTGCATCTTTACTTCATGTGAGATTCCTACATCTTTGGTTTCAAACCCTTTCCCACATGGATTCAATGGAAAATTTGAACAACGGCAGAAGTCGATTGAGTGGATGACTCTCAAAGTATATCGTTTGTAGAGGGTATTGTTATCAATCCTGCAAAATTTCAAAACATTTCATAATGTAGTTTTGGAGGAAAAGATTTTTGAAAATGGACCAATAAAAATCAAATCTGGCCTCTGGGGGCAATGTTGTTCACTCAACCGGAACCAAAGGTTGGTTGGTAGATGTCCTTACATACATCATTCCTGTCAACTTTGGTTACAATCTGCCTATTACATGTATTATTTACCTAAAGTGGGTAGTTTGTAGAGGGCATTGTTGTCATCAATCCTGCAAAGTTTCAAAACATTTCATAATGTAGTTTTTGAGAAGATTTTTGAAAATTGTCCAAAAAAAATCAAATATGGCCTCTGGCGGCCATGTTGTTCATCCAATCGAAACCAATGGCAAAACTGTATTAGAGGTCCTTCCGTACATCATTCCTGACAACCTGGGTTACAATCTGCTGAACAATTCCTGAGCAATTGACAAAAAAGTATTTTCCCATCCTATGGTTTAAATTGAAACTTTGAACAACTACAGCCGTCTGTTGAGCGAATGAATCTCAACCAAAAGTTGATCGTTTGTAGAGAGCAATGTTGTCATCAATCCTGCAAAGTTTCAAAACATTTCATAATGCAGTTTTGGAGGAAAAGATTTTTGAAAACCTTCCAATAAAAATCAAAGATTGCCTCTGGGGGCCATGTTGTTCATTCAACCGGAACCAATGGTGGATCGTTTGTAGAGGTCCTTCCATACATTATTCCTACCAAGTTTGGTTATAATTTGCAAAGTAGTTTCAGAGGAGAAAATCAAAATGTGAAAAGTTTACGGACGACAGACACAAAATGATGACATAAGCTCACAGTGTCTATAAGAGCTAAAACACATAATGAAAACAAGGAGCAAGTGCGGAGATTTAATTTTTGATTAGATTGCTACATGGTAGGGTGCATTTCTGTCAGGGAGATTTAAAATCACAAAGTTTGTGATGGAAGATCAGGCAGGACAAACCAAATTTCCCACCCTTGAAAAAATATGAAAACTTGTACGGCCTGTCCGACATAAAGTTTAAAATGTCTACCCTGCCCCATTTCTAAAAACAATTTTAATAAAACATATTTTTTATGAACTTTTTAATATTGCTGTGTGTACTTACTAAAAACAATTTCAGGTCGAATCCATATTTAGTAACATTTGGTATCATAAATTCGTCTTTATCCAACACCATGACATATTTATATCCGTACAGGCGGATATAGCAGTCGTTCATAACAAGCTGAAGATCTCTCCATGCTCCGTGATTGCGCTGGCCAACATCTCGGGGATACTCATCTAAAAAGAGTGTAACTTATAAGTTGAATCTGGATGCATAGTATGTGATTATTCGACATTTTTATAGAGAAAAGTATATCTTTATATTTAATCAAGATTGCTACACGTAGCCATATATGTATGTCCCCCGCCGCTGCAGAATCAATTTGCATAAGAAGTCCCATAACTCCTACAAAATTAGTTGAATTTAAATGGAGAAGAATATGCACATCTGCACGTCATAACAATATATTCTACCAAATATGTTAGCAATCTGCCAAGCGGTTTCAGGAGAAGCGTCCACAAGGTGTTCTATTGTTAAGAAATGTTGAAAATAGTCCAAGTCCCATAACTCCTACAAAATCCGTTGAATCAAAATAGTGGTACAGTATACACATCTACGCTTCATAACAATGAATCCTACCAAGTATGGAAGCTATCCGCCAAGCGGTTTGAGAGGAGATGCGGACGGAAGAATACCATTACCATGTCCCTCCATCGCTTCGCGGCGGAGGACAATAAATTATAGGTTCATGTACATTTTGTAAATTACATCAGTTAACAATTAGCAGAAGGTTATGTAACATGATACAATCATTGCCTCCGAGATAGACATCACACTTGTTCACTCGAGGTGTGTTGTCTTCACGAGGGAAGACAACATCTAGAGGGTGACAAGTGACGTCTGTCTCGGAGGAAATAATTTTTTTTATACCGAACAAACACTGTTTCCGAAATACTAAATTTTTATACCCCGCGCAAACAAAGCTTTTTTTTTTTTTTTTGGGGGGGGGGGGTAGGAATCACCCTGTTTGTCCATCCGTCTGTCTGTACGACTGTGTGTCTGTCCATATGTCTTGTAAGCGCAACTCCTTCTAAGCCGTTCAATGGATTTTGGTGAAACTTTATATGAAACATGTAGATGTGCAGGAAGCAATATAATTATCGAAGCATGCTTGCAAAGGGAGATGATCCAACTTAAAGGTTTTACATGGTTTAAGCTTGTAAGCATAACTCCTCCTAAACCGTTCAATGGATTTTGATGAAACTTATTATGAAGTTTGGGCATCGGAAACAAACAAGGTTATTTCCGGACAGCCATGGGACATCACATTTGTCGCCCGGCGGACATCTCTATTCTTTCATGACGCCAAAAACATAAATATCCCTCACCGATGAAGGTAAATTCCGGACAGCCATCGGACATCACATTTGTGTCTCGGTGTCTCAAATTTTCAGAGAAACATCAAAATTGTGTTATTACAATTATACTATATCAATAAATGCTGAGCACCATAAATATTTTTACAATCATCCTACAAAATTAAAAACATTCTGCCTCAAAAAAATCCAGACATATACGTATATCATCTATGAGGAAGAACGGGGGAGAGGGTAAAACAATAAGCAGAAAATAATGAGAATCCCAAAAATTCGTCACGGGAGCAGAAAATGGTGAGAATCCCAAAAATTATACTATGTTAGAGTATGTTAATAGGACAAAGTCGACAAATGTCTTCGGACGTGACAGTTTCATCCTATACTGATAGAAATATTTCTGTTGGCGTATGTATAAGCATACCTTTTTCTGGAAAGTCGAAGTCATATACTACTGTTGCAAGTCCAATTGATTCGTAGTATTTCAACACCTTCAAAGCTTCAAAGTTCAGTCTATATGTATATGTTAGAATTTTACTGACCCCGAGCAATCTCTGAACCTCGAACCATTCCAGTATCTGTTCAGCGCTGATAGAACGAAAGGTCATTTTTGCGCATATCGCAATTTCCGATTTGATACTCTCGATCTGAAAGACCGGTTTTATATAATGATTTTTATTAGTACTGCAACTGTCTCCCATTGTAATTGAAACGCCTCTTAAATCAGAAAATCCGACCACTACCGGGCATACATACAGCATAGGACGAAGGACTCCATTCCAAGTTTTTATTTTCATTCTGGAATATTCTGATGAAACTAATCCGTTGCCTAAGTAGTAACAACAGAGAAAATTTGGCCTTTCCAATTTCCTTTTCCCCCAACCATTTACGACAACTCCATTGACAGTCCATCCCTCTTTGTTCTGTGCACCTGACTGAATTTGAACTGCCGAAAACATATATACGTCAGATGTTCCTGTTTGAATGTACGGTAATTCATTCTCATGTAAATTACCATCATCGAAAAATGCGGACTGATTTTCACTTGATTTCCGAAATTTCAAACCACCAGATGTTAAGAATGCGCCTTTACCAGTCACGGACTTAGACATATCAGATGAACGTTTTCTTGACGTATGGAAAATTGGTTGCAATTTTCTGTCTCGTTGGTTATTTGTTTCGTTGATTGTTTTCATTTGATACAAATAAAATTGTCGAGTATTATGTATCGCCAAAAGCATGCCAATGACCAAGAACACCGCAACAGATAAAATCAGTTTGCGTAAGACTTTTCCTAAGTCCATAATCCGGTATACGTGTGGCTTCTAACTGTAAAAAAGTAGCAAATTAAATCAGAGAGAAGTGGAAAAGTACCCCCCCCCCCCACCATTTTTTCTATAGTTCGTTCAAGTTGACAAAAGAAAAGGCTAATAATTCTTGTAATAATTCTTATTTCGCCCGTACATATAAAATCTGGGTTCTGCAGAAATATTAAGAATGAAAGAACCTTTGTGGGCATGCATCACATACCCCACGCCCCCAAATTGTCACTGGGCAAACAAAATCTCACCAGTTCAAAGACTCATAACTCCTACAACTGATCAAACATTCTTGAGGATATGCACATCTACGAAGTATATTCTTCGTACCTACAAAGTTTCATGAAATTCTATTGTGTGGTTTCAGAGCAGTTGCGCTGACAAACTGTTTAATTAGTATATTTAGACCAAAATTCTAAGTACAAAGGCGCTCAACTCCTACAATAAACATTGAAACATACTTTCCTGTCGATATGCACATCTACATAGTATGTCCTTATCAATAACAAAACTTCATCAAATTCTACTGTTTGGTTTCAGAGGAGTGAGCAAACTGTATATTATAGACAAAGGGGCATAACTCCTACAATAAACATTGAATCAAAATCTTCTGTCGATATGTTCATCTACATGGTATGTCCTTATTAACGACAAAGTTTCATGAAATTCTGTTGTGTGGTTTCATGAAGTTGCGCTCATAAACCGTTGCAGTAGTACATTATAGTCAAATTTCTAAGTTCAAAGGCACATAACTCCTAGAATAAAATTGAATCAAAATTTCGTGTCGGTATGCACATCTACATGGTATGTCCTTATTAACTACAAAGTTTCATGAAATTCTGTTGTGTGGTTTAGAGGAGTTGCGCTCACAAGAATAGGACCTACGGACGGACGGACGGGTCAAAAACATTATACCATCCGCAATTTCGTTGCGTAGTGTATTAGATTTCACACATGAAAAAAAGTATGAAATTTGCGCTTCATAAAGGCCAGCTCTACATTGTATTTCTTAAGTAATATCTGCGGGTTGACAAACGTCCGAGTTTCCTTCTCGCAAGCCCACTTTTATGGTGATTTCAATGTCTATTTGCGATGAACGATTGATTGATTGGTTGGTGTTAAACGCCGAGGGAGGTATTACAGCCACAAAACGGTGATCCATCGAACGGATCTGTTTAATTATTAAATTCTTCGGATACACGAAACGTGGTCATTTTTTCTCGATTAATAAATCGATTCATTTTCCCCAATTAACTTCGGATTACAGAATTATTCCAGCTGTAAAAAACTTTTTTCCTAAAAAATCCATATACTCTGACAAATTTATAAGCGATCTTAATTTTAAAAACCCAAAACCAATTTATAGACATCATTCGATCTCAGTAGTGGAGGGGCACAGGCAAATTCATATTTGTCGATGTGGTGCGACGTCAAAGGAAGTCAAAGGAAGTCACCTGAACGGAATTGAAGTAACAAGAAATGACAGCACCTGAAATAGTTTGTGCCCATGCTCAACCGGTAGTGATGAACTTTCCAGCCATGTGACAGTAAGTAAAATGGTAATTTCGTATTTTTTTTTTAAACAGTAGTGTTTGAGAGATCATTTGTAACTTGAAGTTTAAGGGAGGTTACTTTTGGTCATTCCGGGTGTCGTCGTATACATTGATTGGGTTACCTCCCATTTTCCCGTGCTTTTCCCTTCTCTTTCATGGACAGGGGGTCCAATCTAATTGGTATGTGTACCGCTTTTAGTAATAGCGTCTTTGCGCAAGACCGGAAATTAGGCTCAACTTCCGATTGAAGAAGAAAATCTTGTCAGTACAGTAACACAAATTAAACCTCCTACCATAATAGATCCCTTCTGGAGCTTATTACCCTAACCCTAACCCTAACCATAACACTAATCCTAATCCTAATCCTAACCCTAACCCTAACAATAACCATCCACCATGAAAAAAAACGGGGATGAATATTACCTGAAATCTACAGTATTAAATTTAAGAAATGAAAGTGTGGGAAAAAAACCGGGCTATGGATTCTGGAAAAATATCATTAATCAGATCACTTATTTGCAACAACCCCCCTCCCCCTCCCAAAGTAGTTCCTATAATAAACGAGAGGAGAATGCAGAAGTATTCTAAAAACTACAATTTAACATGAGTGGTTTTGACGTAATCGTAGTAAATTTTAGCTAAATAAAAATCCATGGTTATATTAAACCTAAGCCTATTATGTCGACTCGCTCCGCTCGGCACACAAGTTTACCCCCCCCCCCCCCTTTCCCCTTCTCGAAAGCCTTGATACTCCGCTGCGAAATATGAAAAATTCATGGTTTTGACTCAAATTAACAAACCTTAGTGTCAAATATCTTAGAAACTAAGTGTATAAAAAGGAACACACAAAATTAGACCTTATTTAAAGATAGTAGACGACCCTTACTATATCGCTTAATGTCGAAAGATTTGAAAATGTATTTTTTTAAGCTAATGTAAGTTTTTCTTCTTTTTTCTTTATCAATAATCTAATATTGGATGTAACGCATCATTAAATTGGTCAATTTTTTTCGTCTATTATATCATAGACTTATCGGTTCTTGAAGACTGGAAAATCTTCAATAAGTTTTAAAAATTCAAGTCTGAATTTTAAAACCGAGTTGAAGATTTTCCAGTTCTTCACTTTCGAACGAGCATAAGTACCTATTTCTTCCGTAAATACTCGATTTTTAAGTTCATTACGTAAATTCAATGAGCACAGTCGACCAATTTGAATAACGTTACGCCTGATTGGGCAAAATATACGGGCATTTGTTAACGATCTAAAATGAGTGGAAGATGAGGCCTCTTGCAGTGGAAGATGAGGTCGTGTGAATCGATCTTCTTCGACGGGTCGTCTAGCTCTGAAAATAGCCATTGGCCGAAAAATAAATTTTCTTTTCTAGTATGACGTCTTTCAGGGAATACCGACGTTTTAGACGTCAAAAAAATTGTTGAAATTAAATTATAAGAATTGACAGTATTTTTTTCATTCTATTCGAAATAACCTCAATGCACATGGTGCACACTTTCAAACAACTCGCTACGCGGTTTATTTATAGTGTGCACCACATGACTGGGGTTATTTCTTCATTGACTGAAAAAAATTACATTTAATCCTTAAATAAATAATTGAAAACAGAGCAACGTAGTTTACATTCTCCATATTATTCTGTAAACCATATAAAAGTAATTAGTCACCCAATAATATGTCACTATGGTGGCTGAATTCAGACATTTCGAGTTTTTGCAAGTTTTCCTTTTCACTTTTTATATTTCATGAAGCGAAAACGCGAAACGAAGATCTTTTTCCCTTTTCGCGTTTTCGCTTCATGAAATCAAAGGCTAAAGGGCAAAATCGCGAAAAACTTGAAAAGACTACATCCGGCCCTGTGGTGACATACAAAGGCGAAAACACGAAATTGCCACATCCGGCAACCATACGTCACAGATCTTTCACCAAAACTATCCTAAAAATTTGAAAAGTGTAAATAACATGACCGAAAATATTTATTTTGCAAAACCAGGCAAATTCAAAAGCAAATCTTCCTCATTCTTACTCACCTTTAATATCTGCTGTTCTCTGCTGGATAACATGCTTCATGTGAATATTGTGCAGTTGAACTGTATATCCCGTGTGTAAATTCTGTCACAGTGTTACTCTAGTTTGATTCATATCCCTAACGCATATGTGTGAAAATGTTTGTCTCAAGGGTGTGATTTTTCTAAAATAAATGGAACATTATCTAACACATCCAATAAAAGACATGTATTTGAATTCAGAAATTTTTGATAGTTTTTCACATTTGAAATTTGAAACTGTACAGATATCTACATACAAATGTTAGTATGCAATTGATCAATACACATGTCTGATGTGGTGTTATATCATTGATGGATTAACGCACACATTTCAACAGTTATAGTTTTTTAATGGGTAGCAAATTTGATGAAGAAAAATGTTTTCCTCTGGGTTTCAAAGAGTCAACACCTTTTTATTTTTATTTTTTACATACTCGTGATCAAGACCATATTGGTCGAAACGTTGAGTATTTTTAACTTTTTAGTTTGTTGTTTTTGTTTTACGATTTTATATTTGGTTTTGTTCGACTTGTGTATTTCATACATTTTAGTCGTTTTACGCCCCTTTTGACAGCTCACCATTTCCATTTATTTTTCTTGTTATCTATTGTCGCATGAGCTGTTTCGCAACATACTTATTTTTTTTTTTAAATGTTTAAAGTTGCTTTGAAAATGTCAAAGAAAAAAGATATGTCCCACCATGTCATTTATGTTGTTAAAAAATAATAAAATTTCAAGTTTTATAATGTAGATTTAAAAAAAAAAACAAAAAAAGAAAAAGAAAGGACGTAGACATCAGATAATTTTTAATGATCAAACATTGTTTGTTTAGTTGGGGTTTTACGCCGCTTTCAGCACATTTGGCTATTTCGCGGCGGCCAGTTGTTATTGGTTGAGGAAGCCGGAGTACCTGTAGAGAACCACCGACCTTCTGTAGGAAAATTGGCAATCCTTGTCAATTTAGATCGGAGTCGAACACACCCCGCCACAGGTGAAATTCGAACTCACAACGCCAGTGTTGACAGGCTAGTGATCATTGGTAGTCATGACGAACCACCTAGACCACTCGGCCACCGAGGCCCCTCAAATATGTTTGTATCAAAAACGTAAGCCAGATTTCCAGAAAATATGGCAAAATAAAGATTTATCTAAAATTAACACATGTAAGGTTTTTTATTTTACACACTTCAAAAGAATTTTAGAAATTTTATTAATTTGTTATATGGGTGAATTAAGAATTTTCTAGGCACTGTGTGCAATCTTTTATCTGACTGTGGAATGTATATTGTATCAACATTTATTAATATATTAGAGGTAATGCATTGATAAATTCTTTGATACCAATTTTGATGCACAAGATGTGCAAATTTCATCGATTTACGACTCATCAGTTGTGATAAAGGCCTAAAAAAAACAATCCAAAAAGTTGATGAGCGCTTAAAAAGTTATCAGAAAATGAAAACTATCATAGCACAGAGCAATGCACGAAGGAGATACTTCTTGGTATTAACATTTTTTTTATAAATATTTACCTGTATATTTAAAGTTTCAATTTTCGGGATAGTGTCGAAATAATCGCCACTGAAAATTTAGAATATGGCATTAAATAAATTTTTTTTCCATATTTTGATAATCAATATTGGATCATAATAAAGATAAAATATTTATCATACATATAGGCGTTATTGTTACTGAAAAACCCAAGGGTATTAAATGTTTACGGCTATGCTCAGTCAACAGTCATTACTTTGGCGTGTTTCGGTAATAATTAGAAATTTTTTAATGAGTTATTTACATTAACACAAAACCGTTTTGTCATGGAATGTTTAATATGGATGTAAAGGCAAACGAAAAGTCCCAATGTCAAAAATTTTTAATCAAGTTTAATTCAAATTTAAATTGATATTTATCACGTCACAAGATTTTAACAGTTCCTTATCAGATATTTCAGAATTTAAAGAGACAACGATTAATATACACAGGTGTAAGCTATATAGGAGGTTATCAATTAGCTTAAAACAAATTAATTTTTTACAAAGAATATTTTGATGGATGATTTGGTAGGATAATGAATAATTATCTTTTTGATTTTTTCGTCTATTTTTTTTTAATATTTATTCTATATTTTATAGTTTTTAGCTCACCTGGACCAAAGGTGAGCTATTTTCATCACTTGGTGTCCGTCGTCGTCGTCGTCTGTCGTCCGTCGTCGTAAACTTTTTCGAAAATCTCCTCTGAAACCACGGAGTGGATTGTAACCAAATTTTGTCACAAGTATCTTTGGTGTATCTCCTTTAAAATTTGTGTCGATTATGCCAATCGAGTTAAAAACATGGCGGCCATGACTATTTCAAGTACAGAGGGGTAAACTGACATATCTTGCCTTATATACAGAAAATTGAATGTGACCTTCCTTCTTTGCCTTCGAAAGTCTCCGTTTGGTCGAAGTTGTACGATTACTCCTTATAGAATTTATTGCCCTTGAAAGGCTAAATTTGACGATTTCCGCTGTTTTTGGCTTCTATCTTGAAAACAATAAAAGATAGATAGAAACTTTCATACGATGAAATGATCCTTATGACCAGGCCTACAAAAATTAGTATTAGGTCAAAGTCGTACGACGAGTTCTTTTAGTTGAAAAGCTAAAATTTGACGATTTTTGCTGTTTTTGGCTTCTATCGTGAAACTACTAAAGATAGAAACTTTCATTTGATGAAATGATCATTATGACCATGCTTACCAAATTAAAGTCGTACGACGAGTTCTTTGAGGAGTTAATGCCCTTGACCGGCTAAATTTGACGATTTTGCTGTCTTTGGCTTCTATCTTGAAAACTATAAAAGATAAAAAGAAACTGTCATTGGTAAAATGATCCTTATGTCAAGGCTTAAAGCTTTTCAGCTCACCTGTACCAGGTCCATGTGAGTTATTGCCATCACTTTGCGTCCGTCGTCCGTTGTCGTAAACTTTCCTTTAAAAATTTTCTCCTCTTAGACTACCTTGCCAATTGTGACCAAACTTTGGTTGAATATTCCTTAAGGGGCCTCCTTAACATACGATCCAGTGGGAAAATTAATTTTAAAATATTCTTGTCTGTAACCACTGAAAGCACTTGACCGATTAGAACCATACTCGGCAGCAATGGTCCATGGATAGTCCTCTCACAGAATTATGTCCAATAATCTGGAGTGCTTTTATGGTTGTTGATTGGCAAGTTTAATCCAGGTGAGCAATACATGGTCCTGGGAGCCTCTAGTTCTTTTTAAGTTTACCCCAAAATTTAAAGTGGCATTCAAAAAATGACATGAGATAAGTAAATTAATACATATTCGTATGCATGTATGTGAAAGACCAGACTCAAGCTATAGCAACCGCTTTTTAGCAGCCATTCGCCAGAAGCCACTTTTTTAAAATGTCTAAAAACCAAACATTTATATAACAATATAACGTTTTCAACTGATAGCCGCCATTTAGTTAGCAGCCACTGTTGAGACACATACAAAAACCTATAAATTACGACAGACTAAATCAATTTTGAACACGAAAACGAACATAGTTTTTGCCGTAAACTTATTATGATATAATTATAAATCTGCCTTATTTATACTTAGATAAAATTCATACACCAGGTCAATAATATGTTGGCACTACATGTAAGTATTATGATATCAAATAAAAATATTGTTCTTTGAAATCGCTTGTAAATAATTTTAATATAATGAGCGTCTATATAATTTACGCCATTCTTTGCCTTTGTTCATCGACCATTTATTTACTTATTCCATCGGAAAACGCAAAATATGTCGAAGGGAAGGGATCACATGTCTGGTTTCTGAAAAATTACATATACATATTCCAGAAGGTTATTTAACTACTATTCGATAATATATTTTGTTTTTATATAGCATTAAGATAACTGTGTTCCCGTTTGTTACGGCATGGTAGATGCCATTATAGTATTGGAACCAAAGGCGATATTTGTTTTAATTCCTTCAAACACATTAGTATTTCAAATTTAAGCTTATTAATGATGTTTTCGTTTTAATTTTTTAGTAAAAAATTTCAGGAAAAAAAATTAATATTTCATATTTAACTTATCAATAATGTATATCTATACTACTAAAATTCATCTTCGCTAGTCAAGGCTCAGTTACGATTCGGTTCTCTTTCTCCTCACCCTTGGCAGATTAAGCCGACATTTCTGGTCAGTGTATTACTTATTTTTATTGGATGCAGCTGCACCAATCAGAAATGACCACATGTCGACAATTTAAACAAAGGATATAACTAATATTGCGAAATGCGTTGAACATTGTGGATTATGCCATGAGACTTTGCTCCCAACACACAAAAGAACAATAATTACAGTTAGTTTACTGTGTTTAATCAACTTATTGAAGTTTTGGGTTATTTGCCAAGTTCAGACGATTATATGCCAAAGTACGTTTGTGTGTTAATTTTTACAAATGTTTTACGAAGTCGAACAGCACAGTGTTCATTGGTCAGTAATGATTTACTTTCAGCCGCAAGATGTCGCCGCGCATGGTTTATAAGTTCTGGCTTTATCTGCCAAGGGTGAAAAGAGAGAAGCGAACCGTAACACTTGGCTAGCGAATATGACTAAAATTAAGGGCCCAATTTCTTTAGGCCGTCATAACATAACAAGTACAATGAAGTGCAATAGACACAATTCAAATCATAATTTGACGGATTGAGAATGAATGTGTTGTCTGAGAATTTCATACATCTAGGTCGATAAGTGTCTTTAAATGCTGGAATTATCGAGGATGAATTAACTCAAACGTTCTCAATCCGACATGTTTCCATGTTTCGTCATTCATCTCCACCAGACTCTTTAACTTTCCATGAATTTATTACTTCCTAGATTATTTTGCTTTCGTTAAAATGAAGTTTTGAGGACTAGATTTTTTCAGGAGAAGATCAAATTTACGTGTAGCACAATTTTTTTAAACTAAATTAAAACACTATTTTTTCAAATTTTAGGAGCGGGCGAACATTATTTATTTTTTTATTTCTTGAAAATGAATAATTTAAGGCGAAATTTTAGAATCTTTTAAAAACAAAGCGGCAAAAAAGTTTTTTTCTTAGAATTTACGAAGTTCGAAAATAGGAGCGGCGAAATCCAGAGAACTAAAAATCAATTTGGTGTGGCCTTATATTGTATGTATGTTATTGGTAGCATTTTATGTGGTTGTAAATGTTGTACACATATTTGTATAAAGTATGGAAGTGCACAAGTTTATTCCCAACATCAATTATATAAAATATTGAAGTTTATCTACATTTTAAGACAAGAATTGATTTATCACCATTGTTTGTCCACTGTTAGACAAAAACATTTTAACCACAAAAATATTATCAGCACATTATCGTTTATGCATAGTTTATGCGCAATTCCAATTCTTAGTTTTAGTGTATGGCAGGACAAACATGAAATATGTCATCTACATCTGACGCACACTTGACGGACGAATACGTTTTTTCTTTCATGCTTTTTCATTTCTTCTGTTACCAAACGTTACAACTTGTTATTTTTACTTATCTGTTTTAGTTTTGGATAAAAACAGGAAAATTTCAGACCAACAATAAATTTTTGAAAAAGAATTATAAATGATGAAAAAATAATTGGTGGGTGGGGGAGGGGGCTGGTGTATTTCTATCAACGTTTATTGTATGTCTATTTGTTTTTCTCAAAGTTGCTTTGTGAAATTTCTAATAATTTTTTGCAATTTTCAGCGTTAAGAAACGGCTAACGGATTTTTTGCCTTTCATCACACTTGCGTGGTATCTGCGTTCCACCAGTAGGAGTAGAATTTTTTAGTATTGAAACAAATGTAAGACATATATATGGAACGCCATAGCTGTCTTCCGTTGTTCATATTTAGTATACGCTGTGATCATTTAATTATTTTCAGCGGTTTTTTCTTGATTATGAGTGGCCTTTTTATTATGTTCAGTAGTATAACAATTATGTTGAGCAGTAACATCATAATGATCAGTAGAATAATCATTATATTGTGCAGATCTGGTATTATATTCAGCACTTTAATCAATATACTTAGCAGTTTTGGCTTTATGTTCAGTAGGTAAATTATTCTATTGAGTAGATTTGTCTTTATATTCAGGTACTTTTGAAAATATCTTCTGTGGACATATTTTTATATTATGTAGATTTCTCATTATGTTGACTACAGAAACCGAAATATTCAGTGGTCAAACACTCTTTATAATCAGTACTGTTATCATTATGTTGAGTGAAATAAATATTATGTTCCGTAGACTAATCATTATGTTCTGTAAAATAAATATTATGTTCTGTAGACTAATCATTATGTTCTGTAAAATAAATATTATGTTCAGTACAAAAAACTTTATGATCAGTGGTCAAAATGTTTTATGTTCGGTTCAAAAAATATTATACTAGGTGGTTAATCAATTATATTCAGTGCTTTTTTCATTATGTGGTGGTGGTAAACTTCCGAAAATAACCGAAAACATACGAAGCCGGACATTTTTTTCGGGTTTATTTTCATACTGTCATAACATGTCGTCTGCCATACAACGTTCTCTTGAAGAACTTAATCTGCAAATCTTTCAAAAGTTTAAAGATGAGAGGATAGAGGATGACATTTTTCAGCACCTTACTGATCAAGACTTGATCAGACTAGGTGTTGAAACTATTGGTGATAGGATAAGATTGAGGGAAGCGATGAGGAAGACTCTGTCTCTACGTACTACTACTACTAACGTTAATATTTCAAGTACAGGTGCCACCAATAGTTTAGAAGGTAATTGTTTTTCTAAGTTTAAAATACAGACATTTTATTTTTGTGAGCTTCCCTATTACAGGAATGATTTTTTTTCTATCTATAGTGGAATTCCGTTTTTTGAAGCTTTCGAGACGTTTCGGCCATACTACCAGTTCGGCCATAGTCGTTTCGTCCATAGTCGTTTCGGCCATAGAATTAAAGTCGATTTGGCCATGGAATATTTATACGGAATCTAACAAATATTTAACAAGTTCTAAGCTCAAAATTTAAGTTTTATTTTATATATATAGCAGTATGACAGCAAGTCCATCAGACTTCCTGCGTGCTGTGGGTAACCTGTACTCGCCAGCAGTACCAAACCAAGATCTACCAGACTCCGATTCTGACGCTTAGTGAATCTAGTCATTTCAGTCAATTCAGAACATATTTTATATATAATTATAGTGCAACTCAACTGTTATAGTGCTTTTGTTTAAATTGTTGTTAATTATGTATGTGCTTGTTATCAACCTGCATGATATAAAGAGAATAAATAAAGGTGAAAACAATTGTGAGTGCTTCATTATTTACAGAAAAAAATATGATAATCTGTAATCTGTAATCTGTACAGGTATGATAGTCACGGTGTGATGCCAATAAACAGCTGTATATAAACCCAGTCCTTTAATAATAGGTTCAGGCATACAGCTTGACCACTTTAAAAAGTTTAAGTATCGGTGCCAAAACTTTTTTCTTCTACTAAGTAAACTACTAAGAATACCTCTCGTAAGAAACAATGATGCTATTAAGTATATATCTCATTATAAAAAGTATGGCCGAACTGGTCTATGGACGAAACGGTATATAGACGAACTGGTTTATGGCCGAAACGTCTCGAAAGCTTCAAAAAACGGAATTCCACTATAGATAGAAAAAAAATCATTCCTGTAATAGGGAAGCTCACAAAAATAAAATGTCTGTATTTTAAACTTAGAAAAACAATTACCTTCTAAACTATTGGTGGCACCTGTACTTGAAATATTAACGTTAGTAGTAGTAGTACGTAGAGACAGAGTCTTCCTCATCGCTTCCCTCAATCTTATCCTATCACCAATAGTTTCAACACCTAGTCTGATCAAGTCTTGATCAGTAAGGTGCTGAAAAGTGTCATCCTCTATCCTCTCATCTTTAAACTTTTGAAAGATTTGCAGATTAAGTTCTTCAAGAGAACGTTGTATGGCAGACGACATGTTATGACAGTATGAAAATAAACCCGAAAAAAATGTCCGGCTTCGTATGTTTTCGGTTATTTTCGGAAGTTTACCACCACCACATAATGAAAAAAGCACTGAATATAATTGATTAACCACCTAGTATAATATTTTTTGAACCGAACATAAAACATTTTGACCACTGATCATAAAGTTTTTTGTACTGAACATAATATTTATTTTACAGAACATAATGATTAGTCTACAGAACATAATATTTATTTTACAGAACATAATGATTAGTCTACGGAACATAATATTTATTTCACTCAACATAATGATAACAGTACTGATTATAAAGAGTGTTTGACCACTGAATATTTCGGTTTCTGTAGTCAACATAATGAGAAATCTACATAATATAAAAATATGTCCACAGAAGATATTTTCAAAAGTACCTGAATATAAAGACAAATCTACTCAATAGAATAATTTACCTACTGAACATAAAGCCAAAACTGCTAAGTATATTGATTAAAGTGCTGAATATAATACCAGATCTGCACAATATAATGATTATTCTACTGATCATTATGATGTTACTGCTCAACATAATTGTTATACTACTGAACATAATAAAAAGGCCACTCATAATCAAGAAAAAACCGCTGAAAATAATTAAATGATCACAGCGTATACTAAATATGAACAACGGAAGACAGCTATGGCGTTCCATACATATATGTTTTGAAATTTTGTTTGATAAATCCAAACGATGGGAATTTAATTCCTTAAGGCAATCACGACTTCACTATATTTTAACTGTTCTATGCCTATGACGCTTTAATAGCTTGATTTGGTCATGAATGTAGATGATAAAGGTTAATCAAGAAAAACTAGCACTGTATATGGGCATAAAATGTTATATTAATAGTGGGAATAAATTGACTGTCTGCTTTATAAAAATGCTTATAGTTGCCTTTCCATTTTGATGATGTGGACATTTTCAGTTTAAACCATGTAAAGTTGCTCGCATAGATTATTTGGATGCTCTCAGATTTTTTGTGTGTTTGTTTATCCTTTCAGGCTTTTTCTAGTTTAGACTTTCCGTTCAATTGTTAACTTTTATTGTACGTTTTCGAAATACACACACGTGTATATATGTGATGTCTTGTCATTCAAATATTTAGTGCGGAATACAAGGATTGGGGTTCAATCAAGATCATTCTGTGATCTTTGGTTGTTTGTTTGGTTAGATACGTGTGATCTTCTGCTTTCTTTGCAACTTCAGTCCATGTCCTCAACAAACTTAAGCCACGATTTTATTCGAAACAATTTTCACCTTCCAACATGATTACTGCTATTTTGATTATTTTCAATATACAGCATAGTATAAATTCACTATATCTAATATTAGTATCTTTGGATTGTTATTTTGAAACTCCTGGGACGATGCCTCTGCATGGTGGACCCTAGGTCCCCGAGGGTATTCACCAACCCAGTCGTCAGACTTTCTGACATGATAATTCATTGATTTGTTAAAGAAATTACCAGTTTTTAGCAAAATTCAAAAATAATAGAAATACTAAGGGTTCATTCCTTGTATTGCACATGGTAGATCTCCTTAGCTGAAATTTGGCTTCCTATTTCGGTATTTTTGGTTATGAGTACTTCTTGTTCAAAATAAGTTTGGTTTTTAGTCTTCCAAATGTTTCGGTTTTAATGCTGCTGATGCATATGCAGCTATATCGGTCATAATTATGTTAGGTAACTCTGTTTAGACTTATTAACTGGTTACCCAATATCGGGAATCTACTGGTCCAGTTCATGCCAGGCATTCATCGTACTTCGATAACTCTGTATTGATTATAGCACGTTCTCCACGTCTTCACTTTAAAAAACTTTTTATTTGAAATATGTAGTAACATTTCACATGGATTATAATTTCAATATATGAAATTGTGACAATAATTAATAAAATGAAATTTATCACCAATTTATACAAACTGTCAAAAGTACATAATTACACGTGATAAAGGGTAATGGTGCAAGTTTTTTTTATTTTTTAAGCCGCGAGAAAAGCGATTTATTTTTTTGGTAAAATCTATTTGAGTTTTATCTGAAGAAATTTATTATGCGCAATTAACATGCTGTGTGTGTCAGGTAATTATAACTAATTAACGATTTGACATGTATATTGTACCTTGACTGTCCGGATGTTTATTGTTCCAACCGTTAATTAAGGTACACAGGTACATTGTATGTATACAGGTAAACTGTTTGCTGACAAAAAACAGCGTGATTTCATTTTTAACGCCACATTTTTTTTATAATTAATGCAACATTTTAATAAAGAGGTGTGTGTCTGTTTAAGGGAGGATCACAAAGAATGCAGTGATGAAATATAATTTCAAATGTCAGATAGGTAACATTTTAATTTTTAATAATTTATCTTTTTGGTATTTATATATTAAATATTTGACATATTACATGAGTAATTCTATTTACTCGTATATATATTTACTTTGTTATGGCAAGGTAGAAGCTGATTAGGATGGGCGCCATTTTGAATAATAATAGTAAAAAATAACACATTTCAAAATAGCTAATTTTCAAATCAATTTGGAAGTGACATAATCAAAATTTAAACTATTGCAATTACGATATTTCGAAAAGTTATGAAGGTTTTACTCAAACATATGATATATGAAGACCAAAGGATATACTTTATTAGTAACAACAGGGATCGTATAATACTAACATATAGAGTTCCTGGTAACACCCGAGACATAAAACAATATGTCTCTAGTAATATATCAGTATCTATAGTATGCATATCCCCCCTTTTTATTATAACTTCAGCACACAAACATTATATAATAAAATCCTCGATTGAAAAGAAATGATGTCTGTATGAAATGATCCATCATCTTTGTTAGTTTTCATTAATATTGGCAAAGGTGCGATTTTTTTACATTCTACAGCAAACCAAAGAAATCATACTTATATACACATCATGTACATAAAAACTATCTTTTTACAAAATAAGCTTACAATGTAATAAAAGAATGCCAGTATAGCAAGAGTGACCCTATAGCACTAAAACAACAAAAAATAGACCATGTTATACAACATACCATCAACAGTAATCTTACACATGATATAAAACAATAAAGAATTATTTTATTCCCAGTTTTTATTCAGTAAACTAAACCAAACAGACAAAATACTCTATATTTGTTTCACTTCCAGTATCAGGTCGCCATATTACTAGAAAGTGTAAAAATTACCTATTTTCATTTGAAGAGGGACGAAGGAAAATCGTAAAGTAAACTGACAAATATGGTCTAAAATGTTAGATATATATCTTATCTTTAAAATTGTCCGTGCAAAATTTCCGTAGACACCGAGTTATTGACATAATTTGCCTGGTTTATAAGCGTTTGATCGTGAAATAGCCATTAATTACATTGGTTTTAATAAGCATTCTGTACGAAATATATAGTCGTATTTTAATCGCTCAGGGACGAAACTTCCTTTGAATTTAAACTATTGAGAGAAAAATATGTCAAACATGAATGTTTATACTACAAAATTGGTCGTGCAAAATAACTTGAAAATTAACCCATAGAGTATAATTTGAAAATGTATTGAACCCCATTGAAATTACCCATTAGTAAGTCAAAACAATATGGTGGACCTATACGTCACGAAAGTCACGTGATGACCGCGATAGCTGGAGATGAGAGGTAACTCCTTGAAATGAGTCGTAAACAACACAGTATAAATTTACTATATCTAATATTAGTATCTTTGGATTGTTATTTTATTATACAACGCACATGAGCATATTTACTTTTTAATCACAATTATATTATTATTAAAATATTGAATGTAATTCTTATTTGTTTTCTTATTTTCCTATCATACCATATTCAGATATTTGTTACAATAAGTTTGAATCTCAATGTATGTAACATTAATTAATTCACAAATCAGTATAATATTTATTTACATTTAAGCACGAGAACTGATAAATCAGAGCTGTTCATTATAGCTCTGTCAAATTTTCCATCTGGTGAAAGTCTATGCATTGTTTTTGTATAAAGTCCTACGACATAAATATTTGACTTTTCATCGATTGCTATATTTCTGTGGTTTTTCTCGCCCGGTATCTGATATGAAAATATTTCCGTACCGTCTAACTTTATACAGTGAAAAGATTCAGGCGTTGAATAATAAAGTAGGTCTTCACTACTTGAAGCAATGATGTAACGAACATTTCGACCATTCGGAATTTTATAAGTTCCAACCATACGCCCGTTTGTATCTAACTGATGGATATTATTCTTTGCTCCGACAAAAATAAAATTTCTAGACGATCCGATTCCCGCCAGATTCACATTCGTTGAAACTGTGACTTTCTTATCTAATGTGAATGTTTTTGTATCAATGAATTCAATTATTGGGGAATCGTGTGTTATAACAGCTTTATTAGTTCCTGGTATTACTGTTATATCCCATACTTTGTCGGATGTTTTTATAACCTTTATAAAGTTTCCAGTGTCAGTATAAACTAGTACTTCACCATTACCACCGTATATGTAATAGCACAGAAGTAACTTACCATCATTGGTAACACACATACCCGTTATTATTCTATCTTTTACATTTATTTTGTTTTCTAATTCAAATATTTCCAATGATTTAGATTTTTCTGCTGGCATTTGAGCAGTTTTTATAGTTGGGGATTTGTAGATAATGTTGGAACCTTTATGATGAACCTGGATATCTCCAAATTTCTGAGGCAGTGCATCTTTCAATTCCGAAAATGAAATTGTATGATCTTTCAGTTGTTCAATATCTTTCTGCATCTCAGAATCCGTTCTTTGTAATAACTGATCCAAGGACCGCGTGTAAAGAAAAGCCTGCTTATCAGAACCATGTTGTCCTATGAATTGCATTTCTTTAGTGTAGGACTCCAAACTTTTCTTGCGCGACATCGTTATTCTTTTTTCCTCGGTATATTCTCTGACAATTTTATCAACCTCTGTATCCAAATTTTCTGTGGTTTTTCTTTCTAACTCATTTACCTGCTCAATAAAGCGCTGCTTAATTTTAGAAAAATTATGTTTCGTTTCAACTCTACATGCATTAATTTCTTGTATTTTGCCTTCTCTGTTTTTTTCTATGTTGTTGCAAGTTTGCAGAATGATATTCAAATGTTCCTGGCAATCCTTGAAACGTTGACATTCTTTTGAACCTTTCGAAGCCGATTCTAGAGAGATGGTCTTCTTGCAAATTTTGTGAGATTCTGCAAGACAGTCGCGACAACAGACTTTATCATGGTCAACACAGAAATATTCCGAAGGATTATCGCTATGTAGGTCACAAACCAGAGAAGGCATACTTGCATCGAAAGAATGTAACTTTTTGATATTAGCGTTTACAAAATGATGACCCTTCAGAGCTTTCAAAGACTTGTGGTGTTCTGTGCAACCATCACATAACCATTCCTCACAATCCATACACCAACTTCTTGCTTCATTGTATTTGCTACGAGTCTCACAGGGGTCACATAGATTTTCTGCTGAAGCCATTTTTCTGGGAACAAAAAAGATATAATTTTAATGCAAAATATTGAAATCAGAATATCATATACAAGGACGTGTTCTCCCTTATTTTGTCTCGCCCATAGATTTATTAATCTAAAACTATAGGTACATGACAATAAACTGTTGTTTGTTTTTTTTTGTTAGACGTACATTCGGCAAATTGATTTGTTTTACATTTTCCCCTACACTTCCCTATAAATATCTAATTGTTGTTTCCTTAAATCTTTTGTATACTCGATGACTATTTCACAAGTACACACATGATCTTACAGGAAAACATAGTAATTGTTTACATAGATTTGTAGTTAAAATTTTGTATATTGACTTAGATACACAATGAATAACCGTCTGTTTATCTGTACATGTATCTGTAATAAAATTGAACCAACCACGATAGCACAGTAATAATAAACTATCAACAAATTATATTGAATTAGTGAAAACTGAATGAAACTGTCGGTATTCAAATGTCATTGTTCAAAGAAAGAATACTGATTTTAGCATATGATATCAGTTAATATATTACCAAAACATTTACTATCAGAGTAGTTGGGAAGTTCATGACGATTAATAACAAAGATATAGGTAAAGAAATGCTTAAATATTTCTGTGTACACATAACACCACTTTATAACTGCTGCAAACAGTAATCAGTTACTCTTTGTAACTACTGTTAGGGAGCAACTAGTTGATATGCATGGGGGACTAGAATCAAATGTTTGATCATGCCATTTTTTTTTTTTTTTTTTTTTTTTTTTGTTCTTGAAATTTTGGTCCTGGATCTTTAAACCCCAAAATTTCTGATAGACACATGTCTTGCATTTTCTTCAAACCAAAATTGAACCTGCCTTTTTATTTTTAATTTGATCCTAGCCATCACCAACCCACCCCCCCCCCCCCTCTAAAAATCAAATGGTTGCTCCTTTATTACTATAACACTACTGTAATAAATTAACGCTCTAATTTCTATTTATTGGTTATTATGTGAAATCACTGAGGCACAATAAATAAGAACGATTTGAAGGTTCCCTTTCTTTAACACGAAACGATATAGATATTGCCACAATTTTTAATAATATAAAGAATTCAAATAAAAATATTACACGTACATGATTTCAATACTACAAATTCATTGATAAGACCACCTTTGAGCTTCCCTACTTCCAATCGAACGCATGAAGATACCGAGTTAATAAAGGTTTATGGGTGCAATTATTACATGTATTATATATTATAGGCACCACTGCCAGACAAGAATATTTCCCTTCCATTTTAAAGTAATTTGGTTAATGGCTTCAGCCATCATTTTACACTAAAACATGAAAAATGCAATTATGATATATAAAACCAGGTGATGGTGCAGTAGATATATAGATTCTATTTAAATAGAATATTTTTACGCTAGAAAGCATGTCATTGTCTACCCAAGATAGAAATATATATTTGTAAATTCCTTTATAAATCCGTATCAGCCCTCAAATCCGATACGGGGGCTGATACCAATTTATAATAGAATTCCTTTATAAATCCATATCAGCCCTCGGGTCTGATATGGGGACTGATACGGATTTCTAAAGGAATTGTATTGGAAATATATGAAGTCACATATTAAACTTCGGGGCTTGATATACGTGGTCCAATTTGGTCATATCAGCTATGCAAAAAGCATTTATGAGATCAAAATATGTGATAATATACCATTAAACCCTCTATAGGACTGCTATTGCTTATAGTCTCCTACTTGAAGTGATTAGTTTTACAGTTACAACAAACAAGAAAATGGATAACAGGAAAGGTCAACAATGACATACAAATCAATAAACGCCACCCGACAGACAGAATCCCGGACAGAAAACCACAAAGCACAAACATAAACACAAGATTTTATAATTAACCCTGCTGTCAGACTGTCTAAATTATGTACTGTATAACCGATTTATCTGTCAGACTGTCTAAATTATGTACTGTATAACCGATTTATCTGGCGATCTCAATTTTGGTAATTGTACTTTGTTGAATCTTATATGTTTTGTGCACCGTTTAGGTCAGGATAGGTATGTGGGGAGATGGTTGTAGTTATTAAACCGGTTTAAATTAACCAAGAACAACTAAGTGCTGCTATTCCTGACCCTCAACTGATTCAAGTTTTCGTGTTATGTGCTCTTGTAACAATTCAATTCCCGATCAATCAAAATATTCTATCTAGTATTAATCATTACTTGGTGGAAATCATAGCAAGATATTTCTTATCAAGAGGTAAAAAAAATAATATAAGAATAAAAACGTTGCATAATCGCCGTAGAAAAGAGAAATAATATATTTAGGGTGCTTACCTTCCTGGTTGTCTCTGATTGTAACATCACGTGATCTATTACCAGTGTGATTTAAAGGTCAATATACGTGTACATGCACTTCGTTATGACCATGTACAATATCTTCCTGCAGCCTGCAATCATTCTGGCTTGTACCATCAAGTTCATTTGAGTGAGAAAATTTTAAAGCCAAAGCAATTGAGATAAGATGTGAAAATAATTCAAATTACATCAGTCTATTTTAAATTACTAATAAAAATAAGAACCAAAAAGGAAATAATAATGCACTTTATCTATTAAAACGTTACATGTTGTTAGTAAATTCGCTAACATGTTGGATACTATCGGCGATGGGAACTTTTAAAAGATAGATGCATTTATCGAAATACTGGTTTATTCCAATAATTGATCAATTTTCATTCAATGCAATTTTTGATTCCTTTCAATTCGAATGTCGATTCATATCATTGAGATTATTAATTCCTAATTTATATTAGCTTCCATAAATGTAAATAGACACAAATTGTGTAATAAAAGATATTTAGGGTTTACTTCAGAACAATTGGTTTGATAAGAGTAATAAACATCCGATATTGCATATATGTAGGCTGCACTGTATATTCTTATTTATATCATGATTCCATAAAATGTAACCAGATATCCTGCATTTATCATAGTTTATTTTTGCACAAGGTGAAATATCTAAAAGACCTTCTAAATTATTAAAGTCTACCATTTGCACTTTTCAGAGTATCACGATATAAATTGGATATATACCTGTCGGGCTAACACCCTCAGTTGTATATCAAATACATGTCCTTTCACCTGTTCTATACATTATTACAAAGTTAACGTAAATAAAATCATCTAAGGCGGCAATTATTTGATTTTTATAGGGGGGGAGGGCAGGATCAAATTTAAAATAAAAGAGCAGGACCAGGATTTTGGCAAAATAAAAAAAACAGGATTACTTTAGGTGTGAAAAAAAATGTATTAATCAGTAACTTTTTTGGGCTAAATGAAAATAAAAATTTAGGCCGCAATAGAGGCAGAAAAAATATCCAGAACCAAAATTTTGACAAAAACAAATCTGAGGCAGGATCAAACATTTGATCAAAGCCCCCCACAAAAATCAAATTGTTCCTCCCTTATAGGAGAGCCTAATTAATAAACATTTCGTTCGAAATCCGAAATAGAGAGTGAAAAACTTGAGCATCGTGTACTTTATCATATCAGTGGAACTCCCCTAAATCGGTCCCTCTGAAAACCGGATTCCTCCTCAAACCGAACGTTTTATTCTGGTCCGGATTTTCTCACCTACATTTTCAAGTATAAAAATCCTCCAAAAAGCGGCCCCTCTGAATTCCGAGTACCGTAGATAATTTGCTGTCCTAAACCTATATATTCCTGTCAAATACACATCTAAATACCGGCCGAACTTTCATTCTCTTCGAATTTTAAATAAAGCTTCATTGGTATGTACTGGAAAAACTCCGTTTACAGATCGATCTATATATATATAACAGTTTTTAACTTCTGTTTCTACCAAAAAATAACATTGGAGCTAAAGGACTACGATTTAGTACCATTTAAACAAAAAACCAAGCAAACGTAGTAATTATGTATTTCGTTATTTCAATTTATTTACTTCCGGTGTGATTTCAGTAAAAATCTGGAACCTCTCAAAACCGGCACCTCCGAAAACCGGCCACTCCTTTCGGTCCGATAGCTGTTCGGTTTACAGAAGTTCCACTGATTTATTCTGATTATATTAATTAAATTGAGTCTACTAACAATCTATTCATTCAAAAAGCTTCAAAGTTCAGTCTATATGTATATGTTAGAATTTTACTGACCCCGAGCAATCTCTGAACCTCGACCCATTCCAGTATCTGTTCAGCGCTGATAGAACGAAAGGTCATTTTTGCGCATATCGCAATTTCCGAATTGATACTCTCGATCTGAAAGACCGGTTTCATATAATGATTTTTATTAGTACTGCAACTGTCTCCCATTGTAATTGAAACGCCTCTCAAATGAGAAAATCCAACCACTACCGGGCATACATACAGCACAGGACAAAGGACTCCATTCCAAGTTTTTATTTTCCTTCTGGAATATTCTGATGAAACTAATCCGTTGCCTAAATAGTAACAACAGAGAAAATTTGTGGCCTTTCCAAATTCCTTTTCCCTCATCCATTTACGACAACTCCATTGACAGTCCATCCCTCTTTGTTCTGTGCATCACCTGACTGAATTTGAACTGCCGAAAACATATATACGTCAGAAGTTCCTGTTTGAATGTACGGTAATTCATTCTCATGTAAATTACCATCATCGATAAATGCGGACTAATTTTCACTTCATTTCCAAAATTTCAAACCACCAGATGTTAAGAATGCGCCTTTACCAGTCACGAACTTAGACATATCAGATGAATGTTTTCCTGACGTATGCAAAACTGGTCGCAATTTTCTGTCACGTTGGTTATTTGTTTCGTTGATTGTTTTCATTTGATACAAATAAAATTGTCGAGTATTATGTATCGCCAAAAGCATGCCAATGACCAAGAACACCGCAACAGATAAAATCAGTTTGCGTAAGACTTTTCCTAAGTCCATAATCCGGTATACGTGTGGCTTCTAACTGTAAAAAAGTAGCACATTAAATCAGAGAGAAGTGAAAAAATACCCCCTCCCCCATTTTGTCTAGAGTATACATACCCCACGACCCCAAATTGTCACTGGGCAAACAAAATCTCACCAGTTCAAAGACTCATAACTCCTACAAAAGTCAACTGATTAAACATTCTTGTGGATATGCACATCTACGAAGTATATTCTTCTTACCTACAAATCTTCATGAAATTCTATAGTGTGGTTTCAGAGCAGTTGTGCTGACACACTGTTTAATAAGGATATTTAGGCAAAAATTCTAAGTACAAAGGCGCTCAACTCCTACAATAAACATTGAAGCATACTTTCCTGTCGATATGCACATCTACATAGTATGTCCTTATCAATAACAAAACTTCATCAAATTCTACTGTTTGGTTTCAGAGGAGTGAGCAAACTGTTGCAGTAGTATATAATGGACAAAGGGGCATAACTCCTACAATAAACATTGAATCAAAATCTCCTGTCGATATGTTCATCTACATGGTATGTCCTTATTAACAACAAAGTTTCATGAAATTCTGTTGTGTGGTTTCAGGAAGTTGCGCTCATAAACCGTTGCAGTAGTACATTATAGTCAAAATTCTAAGTTCAAAGGCGCATAACTCCTAGAATAAAATTGAATCAAAATCTCGTGTCGGTATGCGCATCTACATGGTATGTCCTTATTAACTACAAAGTTTCATGAAATTCTTTTGTGTGGTTTAGAGGAGTTGCGCTCACAAGAATAGGACCTACGGACGGACGGACGGGTCAAAAACATTATACCATCCGCAACTTCGTTGCGTAGTGTATTAGATTTCACACATGAAAAAAATTATGAAATTTGCGCTTCATAAAGGCCAGCTCTACGTTATATTTCTTAAGTAATATCTACGGGTTGACAAACGTCCGAGTTTCCTTCTCGCAAGCCCACTTTTATGGTGATTTCAATGTCTATTTGCGATGAACGATTGATTGATTGGTTGGTGTTAAACGCCGAGTGGGAGGTATTACAGCCACAAAACGGTGATCCATCGAACGGATCTGTTTAATTATTAAATTCTTCGGATACACGAAACGTGGTCATTTTCTCTCGATTAATAAATTGATTCATTTTTCCCAATTAACTTCGGATTACAGAATTATTCCAGCTGTACAAAACTTTTTTCCTAAAAAATCCATATACTCTGACAAATTTATAAGCGATCTTAATTTTAAATAGTATTACCCAAAACCAATTTATAGACATCATTCGATCTCAGTAGTGGAGGGGCACAGACAAATTCATATTTGTCGATGTGGTGCGACGTCAAAGGAAGTCACCTGAACGGAATTGAAGTAACAAGAAATGACAGCACCTGAAATAGTTTGTGCCCATGCTTAACCGGTAGTGATGAACTTTCCAGCCATGTGACAGTAAGTAAAATGGTAATTTCGTGTTTTTTTTTAAACAGTAGTGTTTGAGAGATCATTTTACCGGGGTTTTGTAACTTGAAGTTTAAGGGAGATCACTTTTGGTCATTCCGGGTGTCGTCGTATACATTGATTGGGTTACCTCCCATTTTCCCGTGCTTTTCCCTTCTCTTTCATGGACAGGAGGTCCAATCTAATTGGTATGTGTACCGCTTTTAGTAATAGCGTCTTTGCGCAAGACCGGAAATTAGGCTCAATTTCCGATTGAAGATTGATTCAGTACAGTAACACAAATTAAACCTCCTACCATAATAGATCCCTTCTGGAGCTTATTACCCTAACCCTAACCATAACACTAATCTTAATCCTAATCCTAACCCTAACCCTAACAATAACCATCCACCCTGAAAAAAAACGGGGATGAATATATGAAATCTACAGTATTAAATTTAAGACAAAAAGAAATGAAAGCGTGGGAAAAAAACCGGGCTATGGATTCTGGAAAAATATCATTAATCAGATCACTTATTTGCAACAACCCCCTCCCCCTCCCAAAGTAGTTCCTATAATAAACGAGAGGAGAATGCAGAAGTATTCTAAAAACTACAATTTAACTTGAGTGGTTTTGACGTAATGGTAGTAGATTTTAGCTAAATGAAAATTCATGGTTATATTAAACCTTAGCCTATTATGTCGACTCGCTCCGCTCGGCACACAAGTTTACCCCCCCCCCCCCCCTTTCCCCTTCTGGAAAGCCTTGATACTCCACTGCGAAATATGAAAAATTCATGGTTTTGACTCAAATTAACCAACCTTAGTGTCAAATATCTTAGAAACTAAGTGTATAAAAAGGAACACACAAAATTAGACCTTATTTAAAGATAGTAGACGACCCTTACTATATCGCTTAATGTCGAAAGATTTGAAAATGTATTTTTTTAAGCTAATGTAAGTTTTTCTTCTTTTTTCTTTATCAATAATCTAATATTGGATGTAACGCATCATTAGATTGGTCATTTTTTTTTCGTCTATTATATCATAGACTTATCGGTTCTTGAAGACTGGAAAATCTTCAATGAGTTTTAAAAATTCAGGTCTGAATTTTAAAAACGAGTTGAAGATTTTCCAGTTCTTCACTTTCGAACGAGCATAAGTACCTATTTCTTCCGTAAATACTCGATTTTTAAGTTCATTACGTAAATTCAATGAGCACAGTCGACCAATTTGAATAACGTTACGCCTGATTGGGCAAAATATACCCAATAATATGTCACTATGGTGGCTGAATTCAGACATTTCGAGTTTTTGCAAGTTTTCCTTTTCACTTTTTATATTTCGTGAAGCGAAAAGGCGAACGAAGATCTTTTTCCCTTTTCGCGTTTTCGCTTCATGAAATCAAAGGCTAAAGTGCAAAATCGCCAAAAACTTGAAAAGACTACATCCGGCCCTGTGGTGACATATAAAGGCGAAAACACGAAATTGCCACATTCGGCCACCATACGTCACAGATCTGTCACCAAAACTATCCTAAAAATTTGAAAAGTGTAAATAACATGACAGAAAAATATTTATTTTGCAAAACTAGGCAAATTCAAAGGCAAATCTTCCTCATGCTTACTCACCTTTAATATCTGTTGTTCTCTGCTGGATAACATGCTTCATGTGAATATTGTACAGTTGAACTGTATATCCCTTGTGTAAATTATGTCACAGTGTTACTCTAGTTTGATTCATATCCCTAACGCACATTTGTGAAAATGTTTGTCTCAAGAATGTGATTTTTCTAAAATAAACGGAACATTATCTAACACATACAATAAAAGACATGTATTTGAATTCAGAAATTTTTGATAGTTTTTCACATTTGAAATTTGAAACTGTAAAGATATCTACATACAAATGTTAGTATGCACTTGATCAATACACATATCTGATGTAGTGTTATATCATTGATGGATTAACTCACACATTTCAACAGTTCTAGTTTTTTAATGGGTAGCAAATTTGATGAGGAAAAATGTTTAAAGTTGCTTTGAAAATGTCAAAGAAAAAAGATATGTCCCACCATGTCATTTATTTTGTTAAAAAATAATAAAATTTCAAGTTTTATATGTAGATTTAAAAAAAACAAAAAAGAAAAAGAAAGGACGTAGACATCAGAGAATTTTAAATGATCAAACATTCTTTCTTTAGTTGGGGTTTTACGCCGTTTTCAGCACATTTGGCTATTTCGCGGCGGCCAGTTTTCATTGGTTGAGGAAGCCGTAGTACCCGGAGAGAACCGCGGAATTGGCAATCCTTGTCAATTTAGTTCGGAGTCGAACACACCCCGCCACAGGTGAAATTCGAACTCACAAATCCAGTGTTGACAGGCTAGTGATCATTGGTAGTCATGACGAACTACCTAGACCACTCGGCCACCGAGGCCCCTCAAATATGTTTGTATCAAAAGGTTAAGCCAGATTTCCAGAAAATATGGCAAAATAAAGATTTATCTAAAATTAACACATGTAAGGTTTTTTAAAATTATGTTTGTTAGTAAGGGTTGTTACTCTAGATGTCCTTCCACAGATGCTTAATTCGTACCAAGTTACAATTCAGTTGGCTTTGCGGAGAAAATTTTTGAAATTTTGACCTATCAGAATTAAGAATTCATCATGGGCCGTATCAGTTTTCAGACCAGAACGAAAAATGCTTATAAATTTTTTTAACTTGTTTTATGGGTGAATTAAGAATTTTCTAGGCAATGTGTTCAATCTTTTATCTGACTGTGGCATGTATATTGTATCAACATTTATTAATATATTAGAGGTAATGTATTGATAAATTCTTTGATACCAATTTTGATGCACAAGATGTGCAAATTTCATCGATTTATGACTCATCAGTTGTGCTAAAGACCTAAAAATTTTAAAACCAAAAAAGCAATCCAAAATGTTGATGAGCACCTAAAAAGTTATCAGAAAATGAAAACCATCATAGCACAGAGCAATGCTCGAAGGAGATACTGCTTAGTTTTAACAATTGTTTATAAATTTAAAGTTTCAATTTTCGGCATATTGTCGAAATAATCGCCACTGAAAATTTAGAGTATGGGGTTAAATAATTTTTTCCCATATTTTGATAATCAATATTGGATCATAATAAAGATAAAATATTTATCATACATATAGGCGTTATTGTTACTGAAAAACCCAAGGGTATTAAATGTTTACGGCTATGCTCAGTCAACAGTCATTACTTTGGCGTGTTTCGGTAATAATTAGAAATTTTTTAATGAGTTATTTACATTAACACAAAACCGTTTTGTCATGGAATGTTTAATATGGATGTAAAGGCAAACGAAAAGTCCCAATGTCAAAAATTTTAAATCAAGTTTAATTCAAATTTAAATTGATATTTATCACGTCACAAGATTTTAACAGTTCCTTATCAGATATTTCAGAATTTAAAGAGACAACGATTAATATACACAGGTGTAAGCTATATAGGAGGTTATCAATTAGCATAAAACAAATTAATTTTTTACAAAGAATATTTTGACGGATGATTTGGTAGGATAATGAATAATTATCTTTTTGATTTTTTCGTCTATTTTTTTTTAATATTTATTCTATATTTTATAGTTTTTAGCTCACCTGGACCAAAGGTGAGCTATTATCATCACTTGGTGTCCGTCGTCGTCGTCTGTCGTCCGTCGTCCTTCTTCGTAAACTTTTTCAAAAATCTTCTCCTCCGAAACCACGGGTTGGATTGTAACCAAATTTGGTCACAAGTATCTTTGGTGTATCTCCTTTAAAATTTGTGTCGATGATGCCAATCGAGTTAAAAACATGGCGGCCATGACTATTTTAAGTACAGAGGGGTAAACTGACATATTTTGACTTATATACAGAAAATTGAATGTGACCTTCCTTCTTTGCCTTGAAGAGCTCTTCGAAAGTCTCCGTTTGGTCGAAGTTGAGTTGTACGACTACTCCTTATAGAAGTTATTGCCCTTGAAAGGCTAACTTTGACGATTTCTGCTGTTTTTGGCTTCTATCTTGAAAACAATAAAAGATAGATAGAAACTTTCATACGATGAAATGATCCTTATGACCAGGCCTACAAAAGTTAGCATTAGATCAAAGTCGTATGAGTTCTTTGAGGAGTTCTTGGCATTGAAAAGCTAAAATTTGACGATTTTTGCTGTTTTTGGCTTCTATTGTGAAACTATTAAAGATAGAAACTTTCATTTGATGAAATGATCATTATGACCAGGCTTACCAAATTAAAGTCGTACGACGAGTTCTATGAGGAGTTAATGCCTTTGAACGGCTAAATTTGACGATTTTGCGGTCTTTGGCTTCTATCTTGAAAACTATAAAAGATAAAAAGAAACTGTCATTGGTAAAATGATCCTTATGTCAAGGCTTAAAGCTTTTCAGCTCACCTGTACCTTGCCAACTGTCACCAAACTTTGGTTGAATATTCCGTGGGTGGCCTCCTTAACATACGATCCAGTGGGAAAATTAATTTTAAAATATTCTTGTCTGTAACCACTGAAAGCACTTGACCGATTGGAACCAGAATCGGCAGCAATGGTCCATGGATAGTCCTCTCTCAGAATTATGCCGAATAATCTTGAGTGCTTTTGTGGTTGTTGACTGGCAAGTTTAATCGAGGTGAGCAATACAAGGTCCTGGGAGCCTCTAGTTATTTTTAAGTTTACCCCAAAATTTAAAGTGGCATTCACAAAAGACATGAGATAAGTAAATAAATACACATTCGTATACACGTATGCGACTCATCAGTTGTACTCAAGGCCAAAATATTTTTGCGTATCCAGACATTGAACCTAATGTCACCATCTTTCGAAATTGTATCCGACGATCCATCAATTGGAAAAAACCAATGTTACTGAAAAACAACGATGAACCTAGTACATTGATATTCTCAAAATTATTACTGAGATTGAGACATACTGCGTTTCTGGTGACAACTTAAATATTTGAGGAAAGCCTAATAAGTTTGATAACTTTCAGCCTAGAATAGACAAATGTTGTTATAAAGACGCCTGTTAGCTCATCTAACCCTCCTTTCATAGTTCAGATTAAACTTACACACTAATTAGCCTCAAGCTTTTGTTATTAGCTCAGTTCCACAATAAGTGTACCTAGTTCAGCAATATGTGTTGTTTGTACTTATTGTAATGTTAACACGTCAGACTAATATAATGCCTTACGTTGACCTCAGTTTCACAATTCCCTAATTTTTTTCATCATAAAATTTAATGCTCATTTTAAGGGACGAGATCAAAAGTTCAATGTAGGATAAAAAACTTAATTCCCATAGTTTTTTAACTTAATTTGGGAAAAATTGATTGACCAATATGGGCATATGCATATTTTTTTATCACGGGTCCTGTTTTTCCTCAACAACGTATGTTTGTTCTGTATATTCACTTGGACATCACTTGAATCCGTATTTTTCAATCCGAAAATCGATGTCGGATAACAAAACTTGCAGCGATTTTAACACCCACCCCAAACTATTTGAATTAAGTTTTTTATCCTACATTGAACTTTTGATCTTGTCCCTAATATAGTTTCAAATTGTCATCATAGATTACTTTCCATACACCTATATTTGGTACGAAGAATAAAGTTTTTCTTGTCAAGCTCGTATATCTATTCTGACCTTGACCTCAAATTCACGCTTCTTTTATTCGATATCCTCATTTTCTCAGTAACTATAGTACGCAGTCATTGTTAGGTGTACATTGTAGTGTGAAATTTGTTACCCAACATTGACCTCAATTGCAATCTTCACTTGTTTTCTTTTTTTTTTCTTTTTTTTTTGGGGGGGGGGTGGTTGGTGTAGTTCTATCAACATTTATTGTATATCTATTTGTATTTCTCAGTGTTGCTTTGTGATATTTCTAACATTTTATTTGCAGTTTGCAGCGTTCAAAAACGGCTAACTGATTTTAACAAAAGAGCCTTTCGGCGCACTTGCGAGGTATCTGCGTTCCACCAGTAGGAAGGTTATGCTATGAGTGGAATTTTTTAATATTGAAACAAATGTAAGACACGTGTTTTGAAATTTAGTTTGATAAATTCATTAACGATGGGAATTTAATTCCCTAAAGTAATGACGACTTCACTATATTTTCACGGTTCTATGCCCATGACGGTTTAATAGCTTATTTTTTTTTCCAAACGTTTTTGGTCATGAGTGTAGATGATAAAGGCTTATCAAGAAAATTTCTAGCAACGTATATGGGCATAAAAAGCTTTTAGTTGCCTTTCAATATTGATGATGTGGATATTATCAGTCTGTATCATGTAAAGTTGCTCGAATGGATAGTTTGGATAGTTTAAGATTTTTTGAATTTTTGTTTATCCTTCCACGCTTTTTTAGTTTAGTTTCCGTTCAATTATTTATTTTACAATGTACGTGTATATGTGTGATGTCTTGTCATTTAAATATTTTGTACGGAATATAAGGATTTACTCGGATTGCAGGTTCAATCAAGATCATGTTGTGATCTTTGATTGTTTGTTTGGTGAGATGCTTGTGATTTTGTGCTTTATTTGTAACTTCAGTCCATGTCCGTTTAACCTCACATCAAACAGTCTTATATAAATCAAAACGTGGGGCACAATTTTAACAGAAACAATTTTCACCTCCTGACATGATTAACGTTATGGTATTTTCAATATACAACGCACGTTAGCATATTTACTTTTTATCTTGTATATTTTTTTTAATCACAATTATATTATTATTAAAATTTTGAATGTAATTATTATTTGTTTTACTAATTTTCCTATCATACCACATTTAGATGTTTGTTACAATAAAGTTTGAATCTCAATGTATGTAACATTAATTAATAAAACAGTGTATTTATTTACATTTGAACACGAGAACTAATTCACTTCTAATATTATAAACGTACAATTTGTCATAGGTTCTGTTGAAACAAATAGCACGTGGCCTATCGAGTCCGTTTGTACTGTTCATTATAACTCTGTCAAACTTTCCATCTGGTGAAAGTCTATGTATTGTGCTTGTACTGCATCCCACGACATAAATATTTGACTGCTTATCGATTGCTATATTTCTGTGTTTGTCCTCGCCCTGTATCTGATATGAAAATATTTCCGTACCGTCTAACTTTATACAGTGAAAAGATTGATCTGTTGAATAATAACGTAGGTCTTCACTACTTAAAGCAAGGTAATGACATAATCGACCATCTGGAATTTTAATAGTTCCAACTATACGCCCGTTTGTATCTAACTGATGGATTTTATTCCATTCTTCGACAAAAATAAAATTTCTAGACGACACGATTCCCATCAGATACCCATCTGTTGAAACAGTTACTTTCTTATCTAATGTGAATGTTTCTGTATTAATGAATTCAATTACTGGGGAAATATGTGTTATAACAGCTTTATTAGTTCCTGGTATTACTGTTATATCCCATACTCTGTCGGATGTTTTTATAGCCTTTATGAAGTTCCCAGTGTCAGTATAAACTAGTACTTCATTATTGCCATAATATGTCATATCGCACAGAAGTAATTTACCATCATTGGTAACACACATACCCGTTATTACTCTATCTTTTACATTTATTTTGTTTTCTAATTCAAATATTTCCAATGATTTAGATTTTTCTGCTGGCATTTGAGCATGTTTTATGGTTGGGGATTTGTAGACAATGTTGGAACCTTTATGATGAACCTGGATATCTCCAAATTTCTGAGGCAGTGCATATTTCAATTCCGAAAATGAAATTGTATGATCTTTCAGTTGTTCAATATCTTTCTGCATCTCAGAATCCGTTCGTTGTAATAACTGATCCAAGGACCGCGTGTAAAGAAAAGCCTGCTTATCAGAACCATGTTGTCCTATGAATTGCATTTCTTTAGTGTAGAACTGCAAACTTTCCTTTCGCGACATCGTTATTCTTTTTTCTTCAGTGTATTCTCGGACAATTTTATCAACCTCTGTATCCAAATTTTCTGTGGTTTTTCTTTCTAACTCATTTACCTGCTCAATAAAGCGCTGCTTAATTTTAGAAAAATTATGTTTCCTTTCAACTCTACATGCATTAATTTCTTGTATTTTGCCTTCTCTGTTTTCTTCTATGTTGTTGCAAGTTTGCAGAATGATATTCAAATGTTCCTGGCAATCCTTGAAACGTTGACATTCTTTTGAACCTTTCGAAGCCGATTCTAGAGACATGGTTTTCTTGCAAATTTTGTGAGATTCCGCAAGACAGTCGCGACAACAGACTTTATCATGGTCAACACAGAAATATTCTAAAGGATTATCGTTATGTAGGTCACAAACCAGAGAAGGCATACTTGCATCGAAAGAATGTAACTTTTTGATATTAGCGTTTACCAAATGATGACCCTTCAGAGCTTTCAAAGATTTGTGGTGTTCTGTGCAATCACCACATAACCATTCCTCACAATCCATACACCAGCTGCTTGCTTCATTGTATTTGTTACGTGTCTCACAGGGATCACATAGATTTTCTGCTGAAGCCATTTTTTCTGGGAACAAAAAAGATATAATTTTAATGCAAAATATTGAAATCCGAATGATATTATATACAAGGACGTGTTCTCCTTGATTTTGTCTCGCCCATAGATTTATTAATCTAGAACTATAGGTACGTGACAATAAACTATTGTTTGTTTTTTTTCAGTCAGACTTTCATTCGGCAGCTTCATTTGTTTTACATTTTCCCCTACACTCCCCTATATAAATCTAATTGTTGTTTCCTTAAATCTTTTGTATACTCGATGACTATTTCACAAGTACACACATTATCTTACAGGTAAATTTTAAAGGTAAAATATTGTAATTGTTTACAGAGACCTGTATTTGTATATTGATTTAAATACACAATGAATAACCGTCTGTTTATCTATACATGTATCTGTAATGAAATTGAACCAACCACGATAGCACAGTAATAATAAACAAATTATACTGAATTATTGAAAACTGATTAAAACTGTCGGTATTCAAATTTCATTGTTCAAAGAAAGAATACTGATTTTAGCATATGATATCAGTAAATATATTACCAAAATATTTACTATCATAGCAGTTAGGAAGTTCATGACGATTAATAACAAAGATATAGGGAAAGGAATACTTAAATATTTCTGTGTCCAAATAACACCACTTTATAACTCCTGCAAACAGTAATCAGTTACTTTTTGTAACTACTGTTAGGGAGCAACTATTTGATATGCATGGGGACTAGAATCAAATGTTTGATCCTTTTTTTTTTTTTTTTTTTGTTCTTGAAATTTTGGTCCTGGATCTTTAAACCCCAAAATTTCTGATGGACACATGTCTTGCATTTTCTTCAAACCAAAAGTGAACCTGCCTTTTTATTTCCAATTTGATCCTAGCCATCACCAACCCACCCACCCTAAAAATCAAATGGTTGCTCCTTTATTACTAGAACACTACTGTAATAAATTAACGTTCTAATTTCTATTTATTGGTTATTATGTGAAATCACTGAGGCACAATAAATAAGAACGATTTGAAGGTTCCCTTTCTTTAACACGAAACGATATAGATATTGCCACAATTTTTAATAATATAATGAATTCAAATAAAAATATTACACGTACATGATTTCAATACTACAAATTCGTTGATAAGACCACCTTTGAGCTTCCCTACTTCCAATCGAACGCATGCAGATACCGAGTTAATAAAGGTTTATGCGTGCAATTATTACATGTATTATATATTATAGGCACCACTGTCAGACAAGAATATTTCCCTTCCATTTTAAAGTAATTTGGTTCATGGCTTCAGCCATCATTTTACACTAAAACATGAAAAATGCAATTATGATATATAAAACCAGGTGATGGTGCAGTAGATATATAGATTCTAATTAAATAGAATATTTTTACGCTAGAAAGCATGTCATTGTCTACCCAAGATAGAAATATATATTTGTAAATTCCTTTATAAATCCGTATCAGCCCTCAAATCCGATACGGGGGCTGATACCAATTTATAATAGAATTCCTTTATAAATCCATATCAGCCCTCGGGTCTGATATGGGGACTGATACGGATTTCTAAAGGAATTGTATTGGAAATATATGAAGTCACATATTAAACTTCGGGGCTTGATATACGTGGTCCAATTTGGTCATATCAGCTATGCAAAAAGCATTTATGAGATCAAAATATGTGATAATATACCATTAAACCCTCTATAGGACTGCTATTTCTTACAGTCTACAACATGAAGTGATTAGTTTTACAGTTACAACTAACAACAAAATGGATAACAGGAAAGGTCAACAATAACATACAAATCAATAAACGCCACCCAACAGACAGAATCCCGGACAGAAAACCACAAAGCACAAACATAAACACAAGATTTTATAATTAACCCTGCTGTCAGACTGTCTAAATTATGTACTGTATAACCGATTTATCTGGCGATCTCAATTTTGGTAATTGTACTTTGTTGAATCTTATATGTTTTGTGCACCGTTTAGGTCAGGATAGGTATGTGGGGTGATGGTTGTAGTTATTAAACCGGTTTAAATTAACCAAGAACAACTAAGTGCTGCTATTCCTGACCCTCAACTGATTCAAGTTTTCGTGTTATGTGCTCTTGTAACAATTCAATTCCCGATCAATCATTACTTGGTGGAAATCATAGCAAGATATTTCTTATCAAGAGGTAAAAAAAAATATAAGAATTAAAACGTTGAATAATCGCCGTAGAAAAGAGAAATAATATATTTAGGGTGCTTACCTTCCTGGTTGTCTCTGTCTAATTGTAACATCACGTGATCTATTACCAGTGTCATTTAAAGGTCAATATACGTGTACATGCACTTCGATATGACCATGTACAATATCTTCCTGCAGCCTGCAATCATTCTGGCTTGTACCATCAAGTTCATTTGAGTGAGAAAATTTGAAAGCCAAAGCAATTGAGATAAGATGTGAAAATAATTCAAATTACATCAGTCTATTTTAAATTACTAATAAAAATAAGAACCAAAAAGGAAATAATAATACACTTTATCTATTAAAACGTTACATGTTGTTAGTAAATTCGCTAACATGTTGGATACTATCGGCGATGGGAACTTTTAAAAGATAGATGCATTTATCGAAATACTGGTTTATTCCAATAATTGATCAATTTTCATTCAATGCAAGTTTTGATTCCTTTCAATTCGAATGTCGATTCATATCATTGAGATTATTAATTCCTAATTTATATTAGCTTCCATAAATGTAAATAGACTCAAATTGTGTAATAAAAGATATTTGGGGTTTTCTTCAGAACATTTGGTTTGATAAGAGTAATAAACATCCCATATTGCATATATGCACGCTGCACTGTATATTCTTATTTATATCATGATTCCATAAAATGTAACCAGATATCTTGCATTTATCATAGTTTATTTTTCCACAAGGTGAAATTCCTAAAAGACCTCCTTCTAAATTATTAAAATCTACCATTTGCACTTTTCAGAGTATCACGATATAAATTGGATATACGCCTGTCGGGCTAACACCCTCAGTTAACCAGTTGTCAGTTGTATATCAAATACATGTCCCTTCACCTGTTCTATACATTATTACAAAGTTAACGTAAATAAAACCATCTAAGGGGGCAACTATTTGATTTTTATAGGGGAGGGGGGGGGGGGGGCAGGATCAAATTTAAAATAAAAGAGCAGGACCAGGATTTTGGCAAAATAAAAAAAAACAGGATCACTTTAAGTGTGAAAAAAAATGTGTTAATCAGTAAATTTTTTGGGCTAAATGAAAATAAAAATTTAGGCCGCAATAGAGGCAGAAAAAATATCCAGAACCAAAATTTTGAAAAAAACAAATCTGAGGCAGGATCAAACATTTGAAAAAACTATGTGAATTAAGTTTTTTATCCGACATTGAACTTTTGATCTCGTCCCTTACTTTCGGTCTGATTTCAGTACAATCCGGAACCTGTCAAAACCGGCACCTCCGAAAACCGGCCACTATTCGGTTTACAGAAGTGCCACTGATTTATTCTGATTATATTAATTAAATTGAGTCTACTAACAATCTATTCATTCAAAAAGTAAATAAAAATAAAAATGACAAAATTCTATCTGTGTTGTATGGTAATAGTCCAGTTTCAATCGAAATGATTAGTGTTGGTTGTATGGTGTGTTAAATGAGCGAGTTTTAGGATGGAAAGCTTTCAAGTCATAGCTAGTAGTTTAAAACGTGTAATTATTCCTCCCAGTGTGTGTTTGTATTTTCAATACAACAAAGACATTGACAAACGGAAATCAAATCACACATGAATGTCTGTTAAACGGAACCCATTATAACGTAGGTATAAAACTTTATCTTGAAAAATACCATAATAGTTAGGGGGTGAAAATAGACCTACTGATATTAGCTTGCGATGATAATAACCTTGTCCTTCATTTTAGAGATTGCTGAACATTATTTCCTTTATCATGTTTAATTTAAAAGGGTACAAAAGTTGTGTATCTTCTTCCTGTTGGTTAAAAGTATATTTTCCTATCAATTGTCATGATTGTTAATATAACGGAAACGGTTTGTGAAAGTGAAACTTTCAATTTTTACACACGAAGTGCTTTATATATTTGCACATGCGTGCTTGCATTTTTTACGGAACTTGCGATTTTTACGATACACCGTAATGAAATTTGCAGGCAAGATTTTGAATATACATTTATAATCCATACAAATATAAATGCAATTGGTCCTTTTCAGTATATATATATATATGATAGATGGGAGGTTTGGGTATCCATAAAACCGGTTTAACTCCAAGTCTTCAATTGGACTATCCTGACCCTTTAATGTGTTTTTGTTTTGTGGTCTTTTATTTATTTGTGGCAATTATTGATTGTTTTGTTATTGTTGATCTTTCCTGTTATCAATCTTATTGTTTATTTATAAAGACCAGAAGACTAAATGACGCAGACCCATACGGAGACGATGGAGAAAGGAGAAAACAAAGAATAAGATCATAAAGGACAATAAAAAGAACGATGTGGTGACAACATTAAAATCTAAACCCATATCCGTTCTTAGTCTCGTTAAAAAACCAGTGTTTCAATTGGCTGCTTTGGAAAGGCAAATTTAAATAAAACTAGAAAGCTACTGTCGGATTCGACAGTGATCCCCGCATCCGCCACATTTAGTTTGGACACTTATCCAAATTAAAAAATCAAAAACACTATTGCCAGTTTATAAATGTTATACAATCATTCTACGAAGAAATTAAATCACTACATCCAATGAAAAACGAAAGCAGTTAGGGACACAAATTTCAAAATTGAAGAATGAAAGAGGAATTTAGGTTACAATTTAAATTCACAAATTGCAAAATTCGACCCCATGTGGGTCCCAGGTTTAGAAAATTAAAATTTTAAATCCTTATGGCGCATCTACATATAGTGCTCAGAAATAAAATACATAGATTGAAAAAATTATAGAGGAGTTATGTCATAAACTTAATTGACAATTTTCGTAATTCGACCCCTTTGGTCCCCATGTTTAGAAAATCAAAATTTTAAAACCTTATTGTTAATCTAAAGGTAGTGTGCAAATAGAAATTATATTCTCAAACTTAAAATTGAAGGAGTTGATGTCACGGACGGACGGACAATCGCTATATCCCCGAACTTTCTTCGAAAGTGCAGGGGGATAATTATGACAGGATTCGCATTGCTTTATTCACCTTCATTTATTTATGAAGCCTGGTCAAGACTTTGAAAGCCAAAGGGATCTTCAAAAAGAGGCTCCCAAGAGCCTGAATCCCTCACCTGTTATATTTTGTGTAGATCTTGCATCAATGATTATTTTTGCTATTTAATGTCGAAATTTTCTTCTTAATATTGACCTGTACAGCTAAAATATAGAATCTTGAATCCAAATAGATATGGTTGCTATGGACTTTTTCAACGGCATTGACTCTTGACCTTCCATTTTGACATGAACAGGTAATTTGTAAGGTCCTGAACTCAAATATATCTGGTTGCTAGTGACTTTTCCATTGGTTGCTATGGATTTTTTTCAATGACCTTGACCCTTGAGCCTCCATATTGACTTGTACAACTATATTATAGGGTCCTGACTCTATGGTTGCTAGGGACTTTTGCATCGGTTGTTATGGACTTTTTCAATGACCTTGACTCTTGACATTTCTTTTTTACTTGTACAGGTACATTATAAGGTCCTTAACACAAATATATATGGTTGCTAGAGACTTTTTCATCCATTGCTAGGGACTTTTTTATCGGTTGCTATGGACTTTTTCAATGACCTCGACCCTTGACCCTCCATTATATTTGTACAGCTACCATTTAATTTATTTAACTTATGCTCTTAACATCTGAGACAATATGTCAGACCATTATTTTCTGTTCACATGTAAATAATCTTAAAAGGGCAAAAACTACTATAAGGGTTCAATTGACGATTTTGGTGATGTTGACTTATTTGTAGATCTTACTTTGCGGAACATATTTGCTGATTACAGTTTGTCTTTATGTATAATAATATTGACGTTAATAACCTTAAACTGCTAAATTTCCTTAAAATTAACCATTTCGGGGGCAAATTACCCAAAAATGGGTTGACCGATTCGACTGAAAATTTCATGACAAGTAGACCTTGACTTCATAAACATTTTTACTACATCACAGTTTAACTCTAACTGCTTTAGTTTTTAACCAGGTTTTCCTCTGGAAAAACCCGGTTATTGAATTGGTGAAGTCGGGCGGTCGGGCGGTTGGGCGGAACCGGCTGCCAATCGTTTCCGGCCTATAACTTTCTTGTCTTAAGACCTAGACCTTAGATCTATGGTATGTGGATATTTCACCTCAAGACGATGTGTCATGTTTCAAAAAATGTTGACCTATGACCTTCACCCTTGACTTTAGGGTGAATAAATAGGCCATTTTAGATCATCTTCGTGTCAGGCCTGTAACTTTTTTGTCTAAAGACCTAGGCCTTTGACTTTTGGTGTGTAAGTAGGTTATCTCAAGATGAAGTGTTGTGTACCAAAAATATTGACCTTGACCGTTGACCTCAGGTCAATAAATAGGTCATTTGTATAACTTTTTTGTCTTAAGACCAAACCCTTGGATCTTTGGTGTGTAGGTAGGTTACCTCGAGACGATGTTTCACATTCCAAGGATATTGACCTTGACCTTGACCTCAAGGTCAATAAATTGGTCATTTTTGTAACTTTTTTGCCTTAAGACCTAGGCCTTGGATATTTGTTCTGTACGTAGGTTTCCTAGAGATGATGTGTCGCATATTAAGGATGTTGACCTTGAAATTTGACCTCAAGGTCAATAAATTGCTAATCATGTCCAGCCTGTGACTTTTTTGTCTTAAAACCTAGATCTTAAATTTTTGATGTGTGGGTAGTGTACCTCAAGATGATGTGTCGTGTACTAAAGATGTTGACATCTGACCTTGACCCTTGACTTCAAGATCAATAAAGTGTCTTTTTTGTAAATTTTTTGTCATAAGACCTAGGCCTCGGGTATGTGATGTGTAAGTATGTTACCTCACAATGATGTGTCAGGTATAAAGGATGTTGTCATTGACCTTTGACCTCAATTTTGCTTTAAAAATAAATATATTCTAATATTTAGGCACTATGTTCATATAGATATTGCTATAAGCAGTTTGTTGGAGAAAAGTTACTCAGTAAAAATGAAATAGAAGGAAAACCCGGTTTGCTGTCACTCAGAGCTGTTTGTTGAGATATTAGCCAAAACGTGCATTTTCACCTAGGTTCTATTTTTAGCCATGGTTGCCATTTGTCTCGATGGACAAAAAAATTAAACATAAAATTTATATTAGATACCCTAAGGATCTTTCAGCGTAAGTTTGGCTGAAATTTATTCTGTAGTTTCATAGGAGAAGATTTTTAAAAGTTTTAAAAGATGACAAAAAACTGTGACAAATTGTCTTTAAAGGGCAAAAACTTCTATAAGGGGTCAATTGATGATTTTTGACATGTTGACTTGTTTGTAGATCTTACTTTTCTGAACATTTTTGCTGTTTGTCTTTATCTATAATATTATTCAAGATAAGCTAAAACTGCAAAATTTCCTTAAAATTAACAATTCAGGGGCAATAACCAAACAACGGGTTGACCGATTCATCTGAAAATTTCATAGCAGGTAGACCTTGACCTGATAAACATTTTGACACCATGTCAGGTTTGCTCTAAATGCTTTAGTTTTTGATATACAAGCCAAAAACTGAAGTTTACCCCCTAGGTTCTATGTTCAGCCATGGCGGCCATGTTTGATTATGGATCAAAACCTTGGATATAATATATAAACTAGATACCCCAAGGAACATTCACGTAAAGTTTTGAAGTATTTGGCCCGGTAGATCCTTGAATAGTTTACGACGACGGACGAAGATGGACGACGACGAACATTGGGCCAGGGTGAGCTAAAAATTGCTTATATCCATGAATTGCTGAAAACAATATAAACACAACACCAAAGGTAAGTCAAATACCATATTTGGACAGAGCTGTGAAAGGTCAAGATGTTTCTTTCGTAATATCATAAATTCAGAAGTATATATTATTTAAGTACCAAGTTCACACCAATCACAAGCTGAGACACAAGCCTTTATACTTGTTATATCCTTAGTATGGTAATTGTTATATTGGTACAAGTGATAAAAGATGTTTTGGTTTAAAGTTGAACTTATAGGGGTAAAGTGTTTGATTTTTATAATAGTTTTAAATAAAGTTCACTTTTAATATGTTTAAGAAACAATAAAGAGCATTTTATTTATGATGTTGTAGTGTAGATAGTTTGTCTTAAGGATTAATTTTCCTTCTAAAATTCTCTCTAAACTCTGTATAGAGTGGTTCTTACATTTAAGTATTTTTTTAGATTATGGTTTTAAATCATTAAATTAAAGTTGTATTTTTCAGATATGTAAATACTATCGTATAATGTATGTCAATGTAAGAAGTGAGACTATAATAAAGTATTTGAATCTTGAATCTTAATAATGTTTTTAAATTTTAAAGTTCTAAAACTGATCAACCTGAAACAGCACAGAAGAGAACTTCAAAGTAAATTTTGTAAATTTATATTTAAAAAATTAAATCTACAAAAAAAGGTAGGAAAACTTAATTCATATGATTTCAATGAACCAAAAAATAATTGCCGCAATTATTCTATTAAAACGTTCCGTAACCACAAATCCTAAAAATCAGGGTTCATTAACAAACTGATTTCTTTTAGTTTGATTTTCAAATTTTGTTCTGATACTGCCGTTTGTAAAATTTTCATGTTTCGTCACTTCATCTAATTTTTCATCGTCATCTTCCTCTTCTGTATCACTACGAGTATCTTGCAGCTAAAAAGGAATACATTCATACAATTAGACATTTTATTTTGAAACACTGCTTATTCTAGCGTCTCCATACCTTTTTCTTCCCAAAATTTCATGACTTCCAGGACTAACCCAGAATTTTCCATGGCCTATAGCTAGTTATATCAGATTATAAGTATTGTCGGTGCATTGTACCAGAATTAATGTGAATTGATATGCAGTATGTTACTGTGTTAATTTCATCTTAATTACAAACCACCTCGGTGGTCTCGTGGTAGCGTGCTCGCGTCGAGTGCAGAAGGTAGCTGGTTCGATTGGTATTTGAACGCAGCATTTAGGAGTTAGAGCAAAGATTGCCTGGTCGAATCGGAGTCAGTATAATGTGTCCGAGTGGGTGATATGTCTTCCTGCGCATAGTCACCTCGTGATCTTACACACTAAAAATCCGACTGAGCATGTCGGGCTAGTACAAAGCAGGTATCATATTCATTATCATATCAACATGTTCTCGTCCCGATATACACTTGGCTGCCACTGGATGTTAAACAATAATTCATTCATCCATCCTTTATTACAATGGGACGTGTCAATTATTTTTCAACTTATTGCCAGTAGTGATCACAAGCAAAACTTTTCATGACTTTTTAAATTCCTTTTTTATGCTGAAACTTTCCGAGAAATATTTTTAAACACTGTTATTCGAATGTGCATTGTGAAATTAAGTTTCTTATCTGAATTTTTTTAATATGATTTTGTGTTGAAACTGAAATAAAGAAGCCCCGAAATCAAGAAAACGTTTTCGTTTGTGAAATACGACATTTATAACTGGTTATCTAAATAATTTAGGGAGCAACCATTTGATTTTTATGGTGGGCTAGAACCACATTAGAAATAAAAAGGCAGGACCAGGATTTTGGCAAAATAAAGAGAGGATCACTTTAGGTGTGAAAAAAGATGCAGGACCTGTGTCAGTCATGAATTTTTTTGTTAAAATGAAAATAAAAATTTAAGCCGCTATAGCGGCCAAAAAAAAAATCCAGGACGAAAATTCGACGAAAGAAGTAGGCAGGTTCAAACATTTGATCCTAGCCTCCCCATAACAATCAATGGTTGATCCCTTATACCTGTGTATTATTATACATTTTTTTTTCGATTCATGGACTCTCATTAATAAATATCAATAGAAATAAACTTCTATTTTTTTATGGTTTTATATATATATACATATATATATGTGTGGTTTTATGAATTATCGTGGTTTGTAAAAAATTGTTTCGATGATATTAAGTAAAGTCAAGAAATACCAAAGGGATAAAATCGAAAATAACTGACAAACTCCGAAGACCAACGAAGACAAGACCAAAACAGTACAAACACTACACTTAAAAACTAAAAACATATGAACAACATGGACCCCACCAAAAAATCGGGGGTTGACTCAGGTACTCCGAAAGAGTCAGCAGTCTTTGCTTCCTGCAGGACACCCGCTATGCTGCCCATGTCAAATCCGGTAAGAGGAAAACAACATCAATAGAACATGTCCATTTTCATTTGGGAAACTTTTTTTCATACCAAGTCATGCTGAGTCTATAAAGAATGCATTTTTACCTTTGAACTTGCTCGTAAAATATTTTAAACATAAAATGACAAAAAAATGTTTAGATATAATGATGAATTACATTTTTAGAGCACAACTGATGAGTCGTAAATCAAAAAAAAATCACATCTTGTGCATCAAAATTGGTATCAAAGAATTTTATTATTACTCACCTGTCCCCTTGTAAATTTAGTTGCTGCAGACTTCAAAATATGAACTGTCCACATAATATGAAGAATTTGTAAAACAACTAATAAAGCCTTTAAGAGTTGTCCGATAATGCTTCTATCATACATTTGTAAGTAAGGACGACTCTCGTCTGCAAATGCCGGAAGTTCAATATAAACAGTGTATAAAACTCTGAAAATTATATGAAACAGTAGTTAAGAAAGTTACATAGTCATTTTTACAAAATTGCGTCAAATGAAACATGGAATTTCTCTTTCTACCATTATATACAGTATTAAAAGTTATGCATTTCAAAAGAAGATGGTATGATTTCAGCCATTATTTGGCCCCATCTGACATGAAAAATTATTTCGGATTAGAATTTATATAATATTTATCGTTTACATGGTATAAGGATCGAATTTTCTCATTATATCAATCTTTGTACAAAATTTCTTTCCATTATGCAACGGTGACGTCATGGACGTCTGCTTAATGAAGAAATGAAGAATCTGAAGAAATTGAGTATTTTTACGGTAGATTTTGGTAAAAACAACTATGAGCAACAGTGTTGCCCAAACAGATTTTTTAGTATAATGTTTGTCTTACATAAAGATACATTTCAGTGAAGTATTTTTGGGGCAAGGATGTTGCTCATATCATAAAATTAATTCAAATGTCGAAAAATGAGTGAAATTTAGTGTTTGTCATTGGTTTCTTCACAATGAGCAATTTTTGACAGTATATTGCCGCTATTAAAGAAATTTCATGGTGAAAAGAAAACATTTTCCTTAAAATGCAACATTTTAAGAGTACTTAATGATAGCTGAGAGTAAGGTATTTATTACTTTTTGATTTTGGAATTCAAGGGTCCAAATATCAGTCTAAATCATACCATACCTTTTATTTGAGTAATAACTTTTTCACAGGGCTTAGTTGCTGCAAACAAGTTACCAAACCAGGATTTCCAAATATGTTTTTCGGTTTTCATTATGACCTGGTGTGTTTTTATCGAATGTCAAATCTTATTATTTTTGTCTTCGTTAATTTTTCCCATATCATTTATCCCCGTTTATTAAGGGTTCGCTGAAAGATAACTCCTTTGAACACAACCCAACTACATTGAACGTGCCAGAACCGGTCTCATATTTATTTATAGATTAATACATGACCCTAATCCATATAGGACCAAGTATCATCCTTCGACCAATATCGGAATGATCCGATTAGGTCATGTATTAATCTATAATTATCAGACGGTTGCGTTCGGTATAAGTACTTAGGTAGTTTATTATAAACAGATTAATACATGACCAGTACTTACACATAGGGATATATTATTAATCTAGTTATTATCCACATTGGTAAAAAGACAGCAAAGCAAATGTCTGCCATACCAGGCTTTTTTATATACGATGCTAATTTGGCTAACTGAAATGTGACAAACAAAAATTACTGAACTGCATACATGAAAACAATACAAAAAGGTTCTCGGTAATAGGCTGCATGATTTAATAGGAGACAAACGCTCAAACTGAACTATTTGTAGCCTTCAGCAAATGTTCAGTCCGTTAGTTATCCTCCTTAATTAAACACAGTATTAAATAAAAGGTGCTTGAATTTTAATAGTAACTTATATATTTTGAATGCTTGAAAATAAATCTATTTTCAGAGGAATCGCCTGTCACTTCCCTAGAGTATTGTCAATGTGTACTTATATTTAAATACAATTCTTTGATACCAATTTTGATGCATAAGATGTGCACATTCGTCGATTTACGTCTCATCAGTTGTGCTCAACACCTAAAATTTTGAAAACCAAAACAACAATCCAAACAGTTGAAGATCAAATTTAAAAATGCCAAAATGACCAAAAGGGGTAAAGCCAAAACCATCTAAGGACAGAGCTAAGCACGAAAGAGATACCCCTTAGTTTTCATAAATTTCGAAATTTTGTAACATTAAGTTCGAAATAAAATGTGTTCTAATTATTTACTATAAACACTGCTGGTACATCTCTGGGTAGCCACATCCTCCCAAGTCAGGGTTTTGTATCCACGTTCGTTCCTACAAACCCCTGACATCACACATTCATATTTTGCAGGTTGAACATATCGCCGCCTGGTTTGTGACCTAGAAAATTCTACCGACCACGCAAATGGATTCTCTTTTGACCTTGAGAAGAACCAATAAAAATCCTTCATTTCCGACCCGCAAAATATGAATGTGTGATGTCAGGGATTTGTAGGAACGAAATACAAAACCCTGTCTTGGGAGGATGGGTAGCCATCGCTTCAAGACAAATTCGTTGATATCTAAAGTTACTAACTGGAAGCCTCAGTTCGTGGAATGGATGTTTTTGGCATTTTAAAAGTCATGGGGCTAGAATTATGAGAACATTTTTTTTTAACCGTCAGTCCCCAGTGGTATCATCAGATCGGATCTCATTACTGTTGTGATAAGTATTCAATATCAGTTATTGAAATATACTTAGTTTTTATATATATGTAACGACAGGAGGTGAACAACCTATATTTGCACATCGCAGGCTAAAAACCCATCATTCAAGTGCTATTCGAACGTATCGGGCTGATATGGCCGTATCAGACTGGGTGCGTTAGGAATAAGTACTTAGGCAGTATTGTAAATTCAGAAATTATTGCGTGCATTTATTTGCGATTTTCTCATTTTAGACCTAAATGCGATTTTATTTTTTCCTATATTGTGAACAATCGCTCATCATTCATAGTAAAAATTCCAAAATGCGAGTTTAAATTTTTGCGATTACAACCAAGTGGCATTTTTCGCAAAAATAAAAACATCGCAAAAATTTCTGAATTTACATTATATGACAAAAAGATTAAGACATGACCTAATTCATATCGGACCGGTTATCATCCCTCGACCCATATCAGACATCGGGCAAGCCTTAGAATCTCGGGATGAAACCCAATATAATATGGATTAGGTCATGTATTAATCTATAATTACTGTTCAGATTTCAATGGAAAAATAACAATTTATTAAACAATTTGTTGTTTATTATGTATTTTCAAAACTGATGACATTTACAGTCACAAATAATTATATGCCTCAAAAAACATACCTACCGCTAGTATATAATCAACTTGGTCGTGTATCACCAAAACTAATGACCCGATCCGTACTACATTAATAGACCATGACAACATCATTAGTAAAACTGTTACGGAATGATGGATGAAAAATTCCAAGAAATCCTGAAATTATAATATAAAAAATCATGTACTTAGTACTAAGGCCACACCAAATTCATTTTCAGTTCTATGGATTTCGCTGCTCCTATTTTCGGACTTTGTAAATTTTAAGAAAAAATTTGCCACTTTTCGAAAATGCTGAAAATTCGCCCAAAATTCTTCATTTTACAAAAAATTAAAGATAAAAAGTGTTTGCCCACTCCAATGATCTGGTAAAAAATAGAGATTTTTCATTTCTTTGCAATATTTTAGTTAAAACGTTGATTTTTGCCTGAAAAAGACTAATCCTCAAGAAAAAAAATCAAAATTAAATTCGCTCGCTCGCACCTATTTTTGCCATAAAAAACCAAAGAACTAAAAATAATTTTGTTGTGGCCTAACTATAATGGTTTTTGTATATGTTAACGACCAAAAGTGTAAAACCCATATTTGCAAATACAAAGCTAATAACCGTTATTGTATGGCCTCTTTCTTTACCAACAAAATGTAGTAGACAAAATTTACTAGCCTAAGAATCACGTTTCATGGTTTTACAAACTGAGGAAAACATTACTCTGGAACATCCCGAAACTCACGATCTTTCATCTTAACGTTTTGGTTTCAAAATATTCGAAACTGAGCGCTGCTGATGAGTCATAATTTTTTTAATCGTGCACATAAAATGAATCAAAATTGTTAACCTTAAAAAGAGATTGGGTATCATAATATAGGTTTGTATTCAAATTTTTCTTTTGCTTCATTTGAAAACCATTTAATATGTTAATTAATCAACTTTTTCATGTTCCGTGGACACCTACTACAGGTGCCATTTACAAGACAGACTTTTGCAACAGTCTGATAATCAGCTTGTTCTTACTATTCTTGGTAGTGATTTATGGTATAGTTCGTCTTTACTCAGAAAATGGTATACCGAGATTTATGTGAACTTTGACTGACATGTTAATATCAAATTAGAATTTCTAATTATATTTATTGGCATTTTAATTCATCATTTTTCATCTTGTATATTTAAAACTTTTCATCATATTTGTATATAACTATGGACTATTTATGTCTGAAATAAATTATTATTATTATTCCACTATATATATTAATTCATAGCAATGTATACGTACTTCATTGGTTGAGACTCTCCCACGTGATATTGAACAAAACATCGTGTTTCCCTCTCAGATTCGTGTTTCACCATCATATCCCAGTTATTCGAAATGCTCGGGATTTTAGTGGAATAAATCATTAATTTCCCTTGCATTGCTGAAATATGAAGATTTGTTCACCCGAGGAAAGTAATGTTTCCCGAGGGCTTGCCCGAGAGAAACATGACTTTTCGAGGGTGAAGAAATTTTCATATTTCAGTAATGCAAGGGAAATAAATGTATATTATTATCATTATACCACAGAATCAGTGATTTTAACTTTAGGAAATCAACATAACGCAAGAGTAATTGATACCATTCATACAGAAATTACATAATAATGAACTAGAAAAACTTAGTACTCTGTTTTTAAATTATTGTGATGCTTCTGATAAATTACTGGCAAATTATTCAGTAATTAAAAACAACTTTACCTTTCTTTTATGGTCTGTAAATAACATGTATAAATACGATATATAAAATCCTAACTCTGTTAAGTAGTACCAATATAGGTCATCTGATACTGGCTGAAAGTAAAACATTATGTTATAAAAAAACTGAGTATATTGCGAAACAGCTCATGCGATAATAGATAACAAGAAAAATAAATGGAAATGGTGAGCTGTCAAAAGGGGCGTAAGACGATTAAAATGTATGAAATACACAAGTCGGATAAAACCAAATACAAAATCGCAAAAAAAAACAAACTAAAAAGTAAAAAGTAAAAAGTACTTTCGACCAATATGGTCTTGATCACGAGCTCTGGGTTTCAAAGAGTCAACACCTATTTATTTTTATTTTTATTTTTTACACACTCGTGATCAAGACCATATTGGTCGAAACGTTGAGTATTTTTTACTTTTTACTTTTTAGTTTGTTGTTGTTTTTTGCGATTTTGTATTTGGTTTTATCCGACTTGTGTATTTCATACATTTTAGTCGTCTTACGCCCCTTTTGACAGCTCACCATTTCCATTTATTTTTCTTGTTATCCATTTTGTTATAAACGTGTTGCATGGATATCTCAAAAGGCCATGAACAAAATAATTGAAAACATCTCGGCTAAATGTACAAAATTCTACTGAACGAAATGACAGTGTTTTGGGTATTATCTTTTTCATACAAATTGTCTCTCACTCTGGCTGCAAAATCAGGCGAAGATAGCTGTAAGATACCGATATTGACTTATTGAAATGTGCCTCCATTTGAGTAGTTTGATTTCACTGTATGTTTATTGAAAGAATGTTAAATAAACATTATTTCCGGAAATCTCTACGAATCTTTTGAAAGACTTTTTTTTTAATTTCAAGTCAAGAAGTTAGAACATTATTGATATTCATATAGATCAGTTATATTTACTTATGTTATGAGAACGGTTTGTGGACTGATTTTAACTCTAAAAAACTGTTAACAATCAATTTCCTTTTTCCTGTATTTTTTGTAATTTTTATGTATTGTTAGTGTTTGATCTGATGTTCCCACGATATTAACCATGTCCAAAATGCATTTTAGATTTTAACAATACCAGGATAAGAAAAGAGGGACGCCTTATATAACATGAAATCATTGGAAAAATTCCTAAAATCATCCTTGTCCATGTCCCTTTTCGTTGATCACATGACGGGTTATGCTACATGTAGCATGGCAGTATACCTCATCTCTCCATTGTGATGGCTACGAAAATTCTTCCATCTTCGATGCTCTGTGTTGTATGATTTCGGGTTAGCTTATAATCTCACACACAGATTTATTGTCAGCATGGTCAATAATGGTTGCTTAGCTCGGTGGCCGTGTTTCAGAAACCCATTGTTGATTTCTTCTTCTGACATTTCATTTTCTAAATATTGATAACTACTCCTTTTATGTAACAATATATTAATTATTTTCTTACCTGTGCCGGCCAACCAATCCAACAGTTCAAAGACTGTGTAAACCATGGTTTCTGTACATAAAAAAAAATATTCGTTTCTTTTCTTTAACAAAATATCAATACAAACATTACTGTTATAAAACAGTAAAATCATCAGAAGCAGGGGTATGTCCTTAGTGCTAATAACATTGCTTTCAATAATTGTTGTCAAAGTTTGAATACTTTTGATGAATGGATGGATGAATGGTTTTAACAATCTCCGTCACAGAGTTCATATCCGTTCCGTACATGCTTCGCAATACTGCACTTTATATTGTGTAGTGGTGCGTAGTGGAACGGAACGGATATGAACTCTGCACCGGAGATTGTGGTTTTAAGTCCAGTGGCAATTATAAGATGCATACCAGGATGCAATCAGTAATTTCCTGTGTATGTATATACAGAAGAGACCTACATTGTACGTCTTGTTGAAAAAAATTGTTTTTAAAAAATAGATGCATACAATGCAGGACGGGAACCTAATATGAATATGAACCCTGCTTTGTACTAGACACGGATTTTTAACGTGCAAGTGTAACGGTTTATTTTTTCCGGTGTGAAATTATTTCCGAACTCGTATATTAATACACTTCTGACGGAATAAAGTTGGAAAATATTTCATTATATAAAAATTAAGATTGCTATAAAATATTATCTGATTCATATTTTACACAAGATCATCATTTGACGGTCGGAAAATATTTCACAGATATATGAATATCACAGCCGGAATAAATTATCTCTTACACAAGCTTATGAAGTAAAAGTCAACAGTAAGACACGACGTCACCACAACCGGACACATTATTCGCGACCTTCTGCACTCGAGGCAAGCACGCAACGTTTTAACACTGCCGATGAGAAATAATTTATTGAAATATGCATATCATTTGTTGCTTTTTAACATTTTAAATTTCTGGTCTGTCTGGTATCGAACCCTCGAGCTTCTGGACTCGATGTTAGCACGTTACAGAGGCGGTATTAACACTATTGGTGAGAAATGATTAATTGAAATATGCATGTTAGTTGTCGCTTTTTAAAATCCTTGTTTCAAGGCCATTTTGCACTTGTGGTTAGATTTAGGATGTTGCTCCTTGTTGGAGATCACATGACAACACCTAGATGTCATTTCGTGTGTATGCATATACAGATGAGACTAATGTCTTGTTGAAAAATTTGTGATTACAAATGTTGTACTATTAATATAGTTAATATGTATGTAAGAAAATCCAATGTTGTACGAAAATTTCAGATACAAAAACTTAAACTTCTCAATCACGCCATATTTGATTGTCGTTTGTTACTACTTTATCAAACATTCCTGTGAATTACACGTGGATAATGGAAAATCTGCTCTTGTGGAAAATTTGAGCCATTAAAAAAAGCGTATCACAAAATACCGAAATAAATTTGATGCACTGTATGGCCATTTCGTTGACTGACAACTCATCAGCAGTGCTCGAGATCAAACTATTGGAAACCGGTTAAAGATATAATGATGAATTAATAAGCAATGATTAATTGCGACTAAAAGAAACATCCTTTTGATTTTTGTTCTCTATATACTTACATCCCATAATACATAAAGTCCGTACCACGACAATATTGCATAAAATATAAAAGACCAGCTGAAATTTAAAAAAAATGTAAAAAGCACCTATACATGTTTTCATGAGATTTAATCAAAATATGAACCAACATATACGGTAGATTCATTACATTTCGTTACAAACCAATTCTAGTCGATTTCGTTTTATGTAGTGGATCCAAGAAATTATTAAAAAGAAAAAAAATATAATTTTATATTTTTAATAATAAAAACTTACATTATCACGAAATGTGGTATCTTCAAAACAACGAATTGGCAGCAACCCATGAAAATAAGTAATTCCCAGTAGTATTTCAAAAAGGTTCTTGTTGTCGAGATAAATTATCTAGTATATGGGCTTTTTTCTCAACACCATTCTCAACGGAAATGGATATTTGGGCAATGTAAGGCATTATATGCAAAATGATAACAACATTTCCGAAAACTATTCCACACCATGCCAGCAATCTATATAAAAAACATACATCTTTACCTAGCATCACATAGTCTTTTTAAATCCGAAACTTTATCTTGTTTCTTTCTTTTTCTGAACCAAATCTGTATTTCTCTTTCACTCATACCACATTTCTTTGACAAACCCTGTATAAATTATTGTCTATACTAGTCATCTGGGCTAGTTTACAGTAGAAACATTTTAACAAAGCTAAATAATAAGACGGGTAACAGGAGAGGTCAACAATAACAGACCAATAAATTAACGCCAACAGGAGAAGTCAACAATAACAGACCAATCAATTAACGCAATCGGGAGAGGTCAACAATAATAGAACAATTATTTAACCCATCAGGAGAGGTCAACAATAACAGATCAATCAGTTAACGCAATCGGGAGAGGTCAACAATAACAGACCAATCAATTAACGTCATCAGGAGAAGTCAACAATAACAGACCAATCAATTAACCCATCGGGAGAGATCAACAATAATAGACCAATAAATTTACGCCATCAGGAGAGGTCAACAATAACAGACCAATCAGATAACGCAATCAGGAGAGCTCAACAATAACAGACCAATCAGATAACCCATCGGGAGAGATCAACAATAACAGACCAATCAGATAACCCATCGGGAGAGATCAACAATAATAGACCAATCAGGTAACGCAATGAGGAGAGGGTTAACAATATCAGACCATAACCCATCGTTAGAGATCAACAATAATGGACCAATCAATTAACGCCATCAGGAGAGGTAAACAATAACAGACTTCAATTAACGCTATCAGATCGACAGGTAGTAGATGAAAATAACAGAAAAGAGCACTAAAATACAAATTAAGAATAGTGAGACAGAGTCAAGGTATAGTCTGACTTGGAACAGACACTTAGGTTAAACTGGTTTCCCAAAATCTTATTTATCCTGGTTGCTCTGGTGTAGCAAGCACATTATAAAAGTTATATGTCCTTGTTAATTATTCTAGTTACAGTTCACTTGAATTATAACATAACATACCGTATTTGCTTTTAAAATCTTTCTAAAGAAAACATCAGATAGACAGGAAAGATAGGGAGTTTGGGTAAACATCAATAAAATGTCTGTCAGACAGCTAACACTCTGTTGTATTTATTTTTATATTTTGTAGTTTTTTAAAATTATTGTTGAAATTTGGACTAAGTTTATTTGATTTCATCTGAAATCGAAACTTTTCATTGAAATCAAAACTATGACAAACGTGATGATTTTAACTTTCCGATTGTGAATTTTCACTTTCTAAGCAGTTAAATACAGAGGTCACGCCTATGGCGGGCATATTTCACCGTCGAATCGTTAACGCAATGCATTTGATATGTACGGTGACTCTACTCGTGCTTGTTCCGTTTGTTATTTGTGATTTATTAAAGTCCCACGGGTATAATCGCATCGGTATTCATTATAAAGTCACTTTTCATTACCGAAAAAAACTTAGTCATTTCAAAAGACAAAATAAGTCTAATCACAGATTGCAGTTTACCCATACTGAAACCTTACTTTCATGGCAAATGGTTTATCTTGTCATAAACATATAGACAAAGAAGCTAGACAACAGAAGAAGTCAAATTTGCACAAATTCTGAAAAGAGATCCTTAATTCAGATCATACTTCACGCATTTTCAAACTTCAAAGTTTATAAATAATAAATTACAAATTTTAGTACCATGACGGTGGCACGTGCTTACCATGATGACGTCCGTCTTAGGAGATTTTGATTTCCGGTATTCTGCCTCCAACACTGGATTTCTGATTACACAGTTTTTCGTTGTGCTTTCTGTCAACCCAAAATACTTTCCAAATGGAACCACTACAAATCTAATATAATAATAACACTTAAGGATGCTCGCTGGTCATGTCTGGGTCTTTTGGTCAGATTTTCGAAATCCTCGGGTTTTATCCATTTCTTAAACATGAATTTCTTTGCCCATGAACCCCCACTTTTTCTTTTATAATTCAATCATATATACCGTAAAATAGTAATTGACAAAATCTTATGAAATCCTCTTTAAATTTTCATACATTTTTGAGAGACTGAAGTTGCCAATGCAAAGACGATGAAAATACAGAGAAAATTCATTTCCTGAAATTTTTCAAGGCCTTATAGTTTTAAAATGAACACATGAACCTATATTTTTTTCTTGCTTATTTATTTACTATTTATATGTTCTCTCAAACTAAAACAACTATTTCAAATCCTATTTATTTCCTATCAGACCAGCGATCATCCTTAAAACTGTCCTTGATGGTAACAACAAACCCACTTACCTGCCCGAAGCTGATACTTTAATGTGAAATGTTTTGAAAACTAGGGATTATCTCCCCTGTGTATAGCTTTTCCTTATATTTTCTCCCGGGATGTTTTGGCTTTAACCATTTGAAAATTTTGACATTTAAATCTGCTATTGACCGTTTTAGGTCAATGTTTTTGGCTTTCAACATTTTAAGCATTGAGCATAACTGATGAGTCCCAAATCAACTAAATGTGCACATGTCCATCACAGAATATTTATTACTTACGTTGTTTTCAGTAATTATACAAAATTTGCATATTTTATCGTAGATTTATTAGATATGCAGACTTTAAAAATAACAATCCAAAGATACTAATATTAGATATAGTAAATTTATACTATGCTGTATACGACGCATTTCAAGGAGTTACCTCTCATCAGCAGCATTAAAACCGAAACATTTGGAAGACCAAAAACCAAACTTATATTAAACAAGAAGTACTCAACCAAAAATACCGAAATAGGAAGCCAAATTTCAGCTAAGGAGATCTACCATGTGCAATACAAGGAATGAACCCTTAGTATTTCTATTATTTTTGAATTTTGCTAAATACTGGTAATTTCTGTAACAAATCAATGAATAATAATGTCAGACAAGTCTGACGACTGGGTTGGCGAATATCCTCGGGGACCTAGGATCCACCAGCAGAGGCATCATCCCAGTAGTAGACTTATTTTAACGCACTTTTAAGAGTTTTTCTAATTTTCTTAGTACTTGTGTTAATTATTGAAAATTATACGTATGGATTTTAGTATTTAATTGTGTAGAAGAGTATTTTCTAGCTGAAGTATTTCACAATATGTCATTTTCTTACTTTTTGTCTGACAACACAAACAAGTATGTCCACAGTGTAAAAATTCTCTGAATTCAACGCCCTTCTAAAGAATGAGTTTGGTCTTGCGGTCTCGGCTAATTTTTCTAAAAACTGTTTGACAAAGAGAATACAACAGAAAGTATGGATCATTAAAAAGATATGCCATACTTTTAATACAACGCCTACTCTCAGTGAACAGCAATAAAATGAAATACTGTAGTTGTTACGTAATATAGGTACCTGTAGCGAGACGAATCTCAATATTTTGAATAGCTTAATTCGCACATCCAATTTCTTTATGTTAAAACTAAGTTGGATATTTTGGTAAAGAAATAATTACGTGTATATCAAATGTTGTTAAAATGTGACATGCATTTTTAAACTAGCATAAGAAAGAAAATTTTCAAAAAGGACTTATTTACTACAGAGTTAATAAACATTCTAAGGAAAATAGAATTTTTTTTTAAATCGCGGTTCGTTCGACTCCGATCTTAATTGACAATGATTGCCATTTTTCCTGCCTTCGATGATTCTCTCTGAAAGTGGCGAAAAACCCCAACATTCCAAACCAAACAAACCAACTCTAAGAAGTGCACATTTGCAGGTACAGTGTGTGGTATCTTTGTACGCATGTGTTTGACAGTTCCCGGTCAGTGTTCTCTGAATTATGTCTTTAGGAATGCTCCTAACGTGTTCTTGACCATTCTAGATTTTAAACAACAAAATGTCAAAATTCAAAATATTACCTATCAAAACAGTGGCGTATTACAATCAGAAGAAAAGCCATGGCAACGGACGGAAGTACAATATCAGAGAGTATTGGTACATAGCTACCAGGTGGCAGTGCTGCTCTGTCTTCTTCGCGGATAATATCCGGTTGTAGCCAGTTTATCTTTTCATTTAGTGATTCGAACATTTCTGTTTTGGATTTCTAAAATAGAATTAGATAAAAATATATAATTCACTGATTTCGTGAGAATAAGAATACCTTTAGGTCAAAATCAAAGATTTTCACGGAATAGTTTACATTATAAAAAGATACATCCATGTAACAGAAAATCTGAAACAAAGCCATTTAAATGTATTTTATCACACCTAGGTGCAAGAACCTGTGTATGGGTAGTTTATGGTTCTTTGTTTCTGAATCTACACATTTGGTCTCTACCGTTGTAAATCAGGTACTATATTTTCTTTATTGATTATTTTGGAATGCGTATATATATTTACCAATGGCAATCAGGCATATTATTCAATTTTTTTTATTTTCTATGCATCTTAATTTTTATCATATATTTAATACTAAATACAGGAATTTTGTATATTTGATAAAGGTTGTTTTCTCTAGTCTGTATCATCTACACTGTATCGCATATCCTGTATCGCATAGCTAATCCCGTATCGCATACCCTGTATCGCACCCCTTTCGGAACCTCTCATATGTTACTAACCGGTGCTCCTCGAATATTATTGTCAGTCGCAGACGACAATTACTGCCATGTCACGGAGTCCCCGTTCAGTTGAAATGGGGGAAAGACTGATGAACCAACTTTGGAAACCATTTCTCTCCCCTAGATACATTTGCTACTTGCAAGGTTTAAAAAGGCTAATGACGGAGAATACGAGCCTGACACCTTGAATCAATGCACTGCAGTATAAACCGACATCTAGGCCTAGGGAAATATGTGTTGTATTCTAAGGTGGGAACAGCTCACAATATCATTAGTAAATGCATTTAATTACATGAAAAAAACATTGTCTCAAAATGCTGTTATACATGTATATTTGTGAATAGCTATATTGAGCATGTCATAAGATTATTAGAGACATTTCGATATGGATTTATCATTTAGTACGAAAGATTCTGAATTTTTATATGATTATCATGAAATAGGATAATCAAATCAATAAGTCTATGAAAACAAAAACAATTCTAAGTCACCTGGAGAACTACAGGAAAATCATCATATTCTTGTCTACCCTTATTCTTATATTTTCTGACGGTTCTAAACAACGATAAATCACAGACCTGTTATATATCATGAATCTGGATCTATTGAAATATATGATAAACAGAATAATACATGGCAAAATCCGTATCGCATGCTGTATCACCACGAGGAACCAATATCAGTTCCGAGGGCGATAATCTTATGACATGCTCAATATAGAGCTATTCACAAATATACATGTATATCAACATTTTTTGGTTAAAATGGCGTCCGTTCCAAAAATAAATCTTACGACTACGAGTTTTCGTAATTCTGACATCAGTGTTTTTAACATTTTACACATTCTTTGTGTAACACCTTTCCCGAAGACGGCCGTATATATGTTGAGGACTGCATGTTCTTAAGGGCAACCCCACTGCCCAGGTTTTTCCTCTGGTGGTTTTCTTATGCGGTGTTGTGGTCATTTTGGCATTTAACCCTGCTCTTTACAACACCTCGGGATACTCAGTTTTTGGGCTTCACTATTCGATGAAATATAATATATACGTAAATACGGCATCGTATACATTTTACTACAATGAATTACCTTTGATTATTGGTAAACTACATAATTCAGAGTACGGAACATCTATATGCAAAATTAGAATAAGTGATCTTTTTTGTAGAAATAGAGAGAGGAGCTATAAAAACATTGAAATAAATAAACGTTGCAGTTCACGTCAGCCAAAGGTAGATTATGAATATCATTTTTGTTTAAAATGTTTAAAAAAATCTATGTTGAGGGAACATTTATTTCAAAATATTATGAAGTTTCAAAAATTTACAAAAAAAAAATATTCAAGATGATGATGCACTATGTTGGTCCCTTTACAAAAAATGTCTTGGTCATGAAGAAAAGGGCCAAGAATCTGCATAAGATGATTTTTTTCTGAAATAAGATGATTATTTCTGTTGCAGTTTGTTTATCATGTTTTTCATTACTATCATTTCATTTGATGTGTATTTCATTTCTTTTTCAATTGCAAACTAAATTTGCAAAAACGTAGACCATTTTTGAAATATTTCGAAGAAACATATACAAGTTTTAAGCACCTTAACTTCAGAGACAAACTGATAATAATATTAAACCCATCAACACCTGAAGATATTAAAACAGTAGTTTCTTTTATTAACCAGTCATTAGAGCTGAGGAAAGGAGACTCATAGCTGTTTTGAATATACTGAATTTTCTACGTACTGTTAATGAACATTTGCTGTTACATGTATTTTCAATGTCTCATGTATTTTATATTGAATAAGTCTAATGGGTTTTTGTCTGCAATAAATAATTAGAGGCTCTAAAGAGCCTGCATCGCTCACCTTGATTTAACTTTTCACTTTGAGAAGGGCTAAAAATTTAAGTGTTGCACTCAAATTGGCTGGTTTTTCTATAGGATTCTATGTTAAACTAAGTTCGGCTGTGGCAGCCATCTTAGTTGACAGTCCATTCAATGGATACATTTCTAAAAGAGAACAATCTAAAGACCATTACTGCTAAGTCTTGTTCAAACTGGCTAAGTTGTTTCAGACAAGAAGATTGTTAAATCAATTTTCCAATAGGGTTCTATATTAAGCTAAATTCGGCTGTGGCGGCCATCTTGGTTGACAATCCGGGTGATCGGACACAATTCTGAAAGAGGACCATCTAAGGACCATTGCTACCAAGTCTAATTCTAATTGTCTTAATGGTTTCAGACGAGAAGATTTTTGAGTGTATTTCCCATAGGGTCCTATGTTAAACTAAGTTCTGCTGTGGTGGCAACCTTGGCTCAAAGTCCACGAAATCGGACACATTTCTGAAAGAGGACCTCATAAGGACCAATGCTGCCAAATCTGGCTCCAATATGTCATGTGGTTTCAGACAAGAAAATGTTTCTATGAATTTTCCTATAGGGCCCTATGTTAAACTAAGTGCGGTTGTGGCGGCCATCTTGGTTGACAGTCCGGGTCATCGGACAGACCTCTGTAAGAGGACCATCTAAGGCCCATTGCTGCCAAGTCTGGTTCCAATTGGTCATGTGGTTTCAGCAAAGAAGATTTTTCAATGAATTTTCCCATAGGGCCATATGCTAAACTAAGTCTAGGTGTAATTGGCTTAATGGTTTCAGACAAGAAGATTTTTGAGTGAATTTCCCATAGTGTTCTATGTTAAACAAAGTTCGGTTGTGTCTGCCATCTTGGTTCACAGTCCACGAAATCGGACACAATTCTGAAAGAGGACCACATAAATACCATTGCTGCAAAGTCTGGTTTCAATTGGTCAAGTGGTTTCAGTCAAGAACATTTTTCAATGAATTTTCCCATAGGGCCCAATGATTAACTAATTTCGGCTGTGGCGGCCATCTTGGTAAACAGTCCGGGACATCGGACATACTTCTGAAAGAGAACATCCTACAGCCATTACTGCCAAATGTGCCAAGTTTGGTTCCAATTGGCCTTGTAGTTTCATCCCCCTTTTTCTATTTTTAGTAACAGCAGCTATGTCGGTTGGAAGTCGGGGATACCGGATGTATTTTTGGAAAGGGGCCATTCAACCATGTCCGACCATGCCAGCCAAATTGAATAGCACCCCGGAAAACCAAATTTTAAAGGGTACCATACAAGGACTATTCCACTAAAGTTTGGTTTAAATTGGTTCAGTGGTTTTTGAGAAGTTGATGAAAAAGTAAAATTCCTATAGGCTCAATGTTAAACTAAGTCCGGCAATGGCAGCCATGTTGGATGGCGTTCGGGGAAACCGAACACAAGTTTTAAAAGGAGCCACCAAAGGACAATTCCCCCAAAGTTTGGTTCAAATTGGCCTAATGGTCTCAGAGAAGATAACGAAAATGTTAAAATTCCCATAAGGTCCATGGTTAGACTATGTCCGACCATGGCAGCCATACTGGATGGCGCTCCGGTAAACCGAACACAAATTTTAAAGGGGACCATACAAGGACTATACCACTAAAGTTTGATTTAAATTGGTTCAGTGGTTTCAGAGGAGTTGATGAAAAAGTAAAATTCCCATAGGATCAATGTTAAACTAAGACAGTAAAGGTAGCCATGTTGGATGGCTTTCAGGGAAACCAAACATAATTTTAAAAAGGGGCCACCCAATGACCATTCCACCAAAGTTTGGTTCAAATTGGCCCAGTGGTCTCAGAGAAGACAACGAAAATGTTAAAATTCCCATAGAGTCCAATGTTAAACTATGTCCGATCATGGCAGCCATATTGGATGGCGGCCGGGAAAACCGAACTTAAATGTGGACCATCCAAGGACCATTCAACTAAAGTTTGGTTTAAATTGGCTCAGCGGTTTCAGAGGAGTTAATGAAAATGTGAAAGGTTACGACAATGACGGCTCAAAGTGATGAGAATATCTCACATGGCCTTTTAGGCCAGGTGATCTAAAAATATAAAATTTGTTTGTGTTAAAAAAAAAACCTTCAACCCATGCTGGGTATAGTTTTGCTTCAATTAAACTTACCTTTAAGTGTCATTTGAACTTGAATCTTTTCCTCCACCGAAACTTCCTTCATAAGCTTATAACATATACTATGAGTCAGTGTTTGAAAAAGTATCAACCCATCGTTTGATCGTTATACTTTACAACATACACAGTATTAAACCGGAAATAATCTATGTACTTAGATTATGTACAATCGAGATATCAACATCGTTTAGTTATAAGTTGGGCAAAATTACTATCTTCACTTCCCTAAAAAATATTGGTTTTTATATATGGGAGAGTGGGTAGATGAAGTTTAAATTTCTTTTATTTCGCAGAATTCAACTGCCTGGAGTTGATTGCTTTCGGTCGACGCTTTTTGTTTATTTATTTAGCTTAGAAGTGTATATTTTCTCTATAATTTTCATAAGCACCATTTATAGATTTTTTTTTTTTTTTTTTTTTTTAAATTTGTATACATTTTATTCAACAACATCCTGCTACGTTGAACCCTAGGTAGCCCAGCAATAAGCATACCAAGGGGTCCCTGTTCATACAAACTCTCATTGCCAGGGAAAAAAATGAGAGGCACAAGTTTAAACAAAATAACAATTATATTCGAGCTACAAAAATTACAATATGATATACGCATATCTATAAGCCTTCTGCTATTTAATTTTAATTTACCTTTTAAAAAACCTATCCCAACTCGCCCTGCCCCTGTGCGCGGATATCCCGTACATCACTTAATCGTGTGTCGTCACTTAAAAAGACGAATGAGGTTCCCTGATCCAGTCAAGGTAAGTCAAATATCTTTTCATAAAATAATTAAGTAAACATAGTTTTAAGGACCTAAGATGAATTAATACAAAGGGTATATATATAGTCACACTTTACAGTGAAATTCACAACAAATTAGTGTATTTAAGCAAGAAATAAACGATTATACTCGGAAAATATTTGATTACCAGACTTCTGACCCATATGACCAATAACAAATTGAAATTCAGTTTCTACCATACGGATAATTGACGATTTTGTGATTATTTTCCTTTGATATTTTACAATATTTCTGCATTTCCAAATTGCCCATTTTACTGTCACTAGTATCGTGTCTATAAGTAATACATCTATATCAATTTTTGTGTCCAGGATACTTGTTCAAAAAATTAAAAACTTATCTGATTTTTGAAAATAATCCAGATCTCTGCTATCGCAGATTGTGTTGAATTTTTGAAAAATATCAGACCAAACTTCATCGATTAATTTACATTTTCCCTTTCTCCACAAAAATGACAATTACCATTCGATTTATTCATTTTTTGAAGTAGTTCTTCAGTGTACACTATGTTATGAATAATCTTCCACTGAAGTTGTTTTGCCTTCCTATTCCCAAAATTTTTGTACAAATTGGCCCAAATGTTTTCCCATTTATAGATTGTTGAGACCTGCTTCCTGTTTTCCGGGAGCATTTAAGAGGGAGTGGAAAGGGTATTGGGAGACAGGGAGAAAGGAGAGAAGGGGCGGGAGAAAGGAGACGAGGAGCGGGAGAAAGGAGGGAGAACTATCAAAGAGAGACGAACTTTAATGTTGAAAAAAAAATAAAGAGGTAAAAAAACGAAAAAACTGGATACTAAATGTTCTAATAAATGGACAAATCTTTGAAAAAAGGCAACATTTATATTTCCCAAACCATTTTTGCCATTTCCGATCATTTCTAGAAATCATTCTTTCAAAACGGAATTATCTCTCCGTTACGTTTTCCTTTTTAGCTCACCTGGCCGAAGGCCATGTGAGCTATTGCCATCACTTGGCGTCCGTCGTCGTCGTCCGTCGTCGTCGTTAACAATTTTTCAAAACTCTTTTCCTCTGAAACTACTTGACCAATTGGAACCACACTTGGTATCAACGTTCTTTGGGGTATCCTGCATAGAACTGATGTGGGGATTTTTTATCCGTCGAAAAACATGGCCGCTGTTACTAAAAATAGAACATAGGGGTCAGACAACAGTTTTTCGCAAATATCTCAAAAATCATTAGGTTACGGCAAATTCTGGCAGGTTGAAAGTGTTCAGCATGATGAAAGCTATCTGTTTTCGTGAAAATCTGTCAACTAATGTTAGAGTTATTGCCCTTTTTTGACATTTTTGGCATTTTTTATGTTATTATTTCAAAAATCTTATTCTCTGAAACTGCTATTCAAAATCAAATAAAACTTGATAAGGTTGTTCCTTAGGGTTTCCTGCAAAAAGTTAATGCTTGGATTTTTGATTGGTCGAAAAACATGTCCGCCCTTACTAAAAATAGAACGTAGGGGTCAAAATGCTGTTTTTTGCTATTTTTTCCTGAATTATAGAAAGAAAATGAAGATGAAAGCTACTTTCAAGGTAAACATGGTATCCCGAGTGGAATGGTGATGATGAAAGTTTGTTTCTGACGGCCATTTTTAAAATGGCTGCCATTTTCCCGCCATTTTTATACGACCGCAAAATTTTTGCGGTCGTACATTGGTATGACGTTGGCGTCGTCGTCGTCCGAAGACATTTGGTTTTCGCACTATAACTTTAGTATAAGTTAATAGAAATCTATGAAATTTAAACACGAGGTTTATGACCACAAAAGAAAGGTTGGGATTGATTTTGGGAGTTTTGGTCCCAACAGTTTAAGAATTAGGGGCCAAAAAAGGGCCCAATAAGCATTTTTCTTGGTTTTCGCATAATAACTCTAGTATAAGTAAATAGAAATCTATGAAATTTTAACACTAGATTTATGACCACAAAAGGAAGGTTGGGATTGTTTTTGGGAGTTTTGGTCCCAACAGTTTAGGAATTAGGGGCTAAAAAGGGCCCAAATAAGCATTTTTTTTTTGGTTTTTGCACAATAACTTTAGTATAAGTAAATAGAAATCTATGAAATTTAAACACAAGGTTTATGACCACAAAGGAAGGTTGGGATTGATTTTGGGAGTTTTGGTCCCAACAGTTTAGGAATTAGGGGCCAAAAGGGTCCAAAATTAAACTTTGATTTCATCGAAAATTGAACTATTGGGGTTCTTTGATATGCCAAATCTAACCGTGTATTTAGATTCTTAATTTTTGGTCCCGTTTTCAATTGGTCTACATTAAGATCCAAAGGGTCCAAAATTAAACTTCTTTAAAATTTTCCATTTTAAATTGGTTATTTCTGATTTATATATAAAAGCAAATAATACTGATATGGTTTGAATAGGTAAATTAAAAATTTTTAAGTTCCTAGACCACATTAATTCAGTGTTAGAAACCTATGCCGTGTCAAATATTTATTCACAATCCAAATTCAGTGCTGTATCAAGCTTGAATGTTGTGTCCATACTTGCCCCAACTGTTCAGGGTTCGACCTCTGCGGTCGTATCAAGCTGCGCCCAGCAGAGCATTTTATTTACACTTGCTCGGATTTCAACAATATTTGGTTTTTAAAGTAAACATGGTATCCTTAGTGTATGGTGATGATGAGAATGTTGTATAACAATGATTAAACTTCATAATATGTGAGCTTTTAATTGCTATCACTTGGTGTCCGTCATCATTGTTGTTAACAAATTTTCAAACATCTTCTCCTCTGAAACTATTAGGGGGATTTGGATGAAACTCTACAAAATGACAGATGAGTTAAGCATGGTTTATTGGATAAAAACCAACAGCTTAGTCAATATGATCAAAGATCAAGCATAATAGAAAATAAAAAGCCTTAACCCATAATTTGTACATAACTTCTTTCAAACATTTTTAAAACGAAGACAACAGATAGACCAAAAGATTTATACTTTTATTTGAAGATGAATTAAAGCTTGTATTTTGTATTGTGAATCATCAGATTGACCATGACTGAATCTTAATCAAGCGAAGGGGGAACTCATGCCCATTTCTTTCCAGAGGTTCTTGAAAGACTTTAAAAGGTATTTTCAGCATTTTACATGACCTTTAATACTCAGTTTAATTTACAACAAACATTAATATATTAATTTAGTTTATAGTGCATTGTTTGCCAGGTGAGCGATTCAGGCTTTGAGAGCATCTTGTTAAAATGCCCCCATCATTTCCGGTTTGCCTTCACATGTGGGTATCTGTTTCCTCTAAGTATTTGGCGATCTTCTACAAATTTAAAAAGAAGGGATGCTGACAATGTCAGAGAGATACACTCCCTCCTCTAAACAATATTACATGTACTTAACGCGTTTTCCAGGTCACCTTAAAATATTTACGTTATCCACTTGACCATACAAAGTAAGGTGTTCTCGAGGACAGGGAAAAATAGAGATGACACAATAAAAAACTATGTCTAATTTCATGATCCTCATACATGACCATACATATCAAAAATGAGTTTCTTGACATTATGCCATGCAGAATGCACCATTGACAACATTCCAACATTGTGTATTAATTTGTGTACGAGTCGGAGGCAGGCCTTGTTCGTAAAATCAGTATATGCTTTAATAAAGACCTAAGCCACCTATATATGGTCATATATTAATTCAAATTTGTATTAAAATCGATTGATCTGGAAAAAAGACGGTTGTTAAGGTGGGAGATGGAAGCAGAGGGGCGGGAGAAAGGAGAGAGGGGGTGGGAGAAAGGAGACGAGGGGTGGGAGAAAGGAGAAAGGTACCCCCCTTTCCACCCCCTCATTTAATGTTTTCTAAAGGTGCAATGATGAACTTTTCAACTGAACGTAGTCGGGAGAAATTCACACTCCAACATTTATTTTTAAAACATTATGCTTAAAACTGTGCTGGAAAAAAATCGAGCTGAGTTGATCTGGAATTATCTACATCTGGATTTGAAAAATATTTCGCTCTGCAAACTTGCCAAAATAAGCCCAAACGAGAGAAGTTCCAGATTCTGGGATGACTAGCTTGCACCCCCCACCCCTCATCCCTGAATATCAATATGTAATCTAATGGGATATTTACTCATTTGTGTATGCCAGTGTTCTTTCATTTTGAGTTCAGTGGGATTGGGTGCATTGAGCTACACTTTAGTAATCAGTCCCTAGTTTTCAAATATTTTAAATTTCTCAAAATCTGCCCATGAATGGCATTGCTCGCAAAAGCATAAGCATGATAATTGCAGTGCAACTCTGCAAACATAACAACAATGAGCCGCTTATCGCAATATTAAGTTGCTTCTTCGTCGAATGAATTGGTTTGTAAAATAATTTTGATGGATGGATGGATGATTATTGTTTAACGTCCAGTGGCAACCAGGTGCATATCAGGACGAGAACATGTTGATATGATAATGAATATGATCCCTGCTTTGTACTAGACCGACACGCTCAATCGGATTTTTAATGTGCTAGCTCACGAGGTAATTGTCCGCAGGAAGACATATCACCTCACTCGGACACATTATACTGACTTCGAGCCGACCAGTCTTTGCTCTTACTCTTAGATGCCGCGTGCTTGGCGGAGAATCAGCAAATACCAATTTTAATGTCTTTGGTTTGACCCGGCCGGGGATCGAACCCGCGACCTTCCGCACTCGGGGCGAGCACGCTACCACAAGACCACCGAGACGGTTAAAATAATTTTGATAATAATCATTTAGCAAAATCCTTTCTTTAATTTCCAGGTTGGCGGAGTAATTCTTTACACGCACGTGACAAAATATTATTGGTTACCTCAAAAGAAGAAGTTAAATTTCCTCCCACACTATAATGCACTACTTAACGGATACTTGATAACACGTTTGTTTAATATTTTATCTATATTTAGGGTTTATTAACATGTGTCTATCTTTATTTTATCTCTTCACCCTGGAATTTGAAGTACGATGTTAAAAACACTTGTCTCTGTAAATATGGACATTGAGCGGTAGGGTGGTGTGCAACACATTCGTGGATATTTTTTATTTTTATTTTAAATATTTATTTTAAAAGAAAAACCATGTATATACAATATATTAAAATGGATATTTTTAAAAACAAATTTACAAGAATTTTTATGGTATGTTTTAGAAATCCTTTTAACGAATTAATCTGCCATTAGACAAAAATGTTTGTTAATTATTTTATTTTTTATTATCTATTTTTATTATTTCTTAAGCATTTTTTTTTTATATATAAACTTTTTACTTTTTTAATAAACACTTTGAATAGGGAGCAACCAATTGATTTTTAGATAGATTGTTTTGCTTTGTTTTGTTTTTTCCCATTCAAATTCACTTCTATTTGATAGCACATTTTGTAGCCTTTTCTCACCAAATTGTGTAGCCCATCCTTTTGTCGATATCCCAACCCATCCCTCAGGCTAAAAAAATCAATCAGTTGTTAGTTGTTCCATTTAACTAATAGATTTTATGTTGAGGGTGCTCTCCTTTGAAAATAATATATCGTAGGAATTACTTCATGTTTCTTTTTTCTCCTTTGAATCGACAGCTAGTAAAAATATCTATAGCGTATTCGATTTTACATGCAGTTTAAGAGATTTAGAATTGTAATACATATGAATACGACTGTTTAATAATAAGATCATATTTCATTAATTCATTGCTTAATTCGTTTAATTTACAGAATTTAATGATGATTTCACATACCTCATGTACCTTACGACATAATTATCCACAAAATAAACTTTCCTTTTTCCGTAGACAAGATCGTATGAGATCAAAGTGTAAAGATAAGTCGTATATGAATTACTAGGGCAATGCTGTGCGACTAAAAAAAACACCTGATAATGGACTCTAGTCAGATAATGCTGTTGACCTATTGTATATACATTTATTGTTGTCGCTTATGTTGTTGATACTTTGTCCTAGGGTATAATTAAATATTTCAATGCGTTACAAATAAATCAGAGCAACGTTTGTAACATCGGAATTCTGCAGCTAAATCTCATGTTCCAGATCTGATTTTTACAACACCAGTAAATAATCTTAGTTTGGTCTTAAACGGCCGTGATTGCTTATGCAAACTTATCTCCCTAATTCATAACAAATGGCTATGGTTAAATTTTCCTTTTTGCAGAGTTATTTCAAAATTTGTTGAATATGATTCAATGAAATCGTATTACCTAATTTAGATACATATAACTATGGAGCAAAACTCTGCTTCGACCGATATTGAAAATTATTTTAGAGCAGATTTTGCAGCTAAAAAAATCAAATCGCGTGAACTTCCGACTTTTATATAATTTGATTAATTTACATCACCAGTTGTTAAACTAGTAAATATCTTTTGATCTTAGTTTACCATAACGATTTCGGCCTTGTTTTATCTTGACTGTCTTCACAGTTTGGGAACGGAACTGTACGAATTTGTAATACTTTGGTCATTCGGGAAACTGTCAAGCGGGGTGCGCCATTTGAGATAATTTACAGTAGCCGCAAGGTTGATTATTTCTATTTCTATAAGCCTTGTGACTTACTTCAAATGCAAATGAATAAACGTGCATATATATATACCTGTCATTAAAAAAAGACATTCGGGGATGCAGAAAAGATTCTTAATCCACGAAACGATGCAAATATTGAAATAAAACGAAGAGCTCCGACCCAGTTGGTACATGTGGTAATGTTATTTTGCTTTTATATTGACTTTAAAAGACTTTTTTTCAAAAATATTAACCTAATGACAAAACTTTACAAGTGTTTAGTTTGTCATCAAATTTAACGTTGATATATATATATATATATATATATATATATATATAATTACCAGTAGTGCTAAATCTTAAGAAATGTATACTAACTATTGTGCACTGTACAATCACTTGTTGGTAAACAACTTCGACTGTATTATCACTTGTAGTATTTCTGTAATGTCATTTGAGAGCAATCTCATAGAATGTGCTTGAGTGTTCTTAAAGAAGATCGATTTAACTCTTTTATTTATTCGGAATACCCTTAAGAAATACAAATCAACACAGATTTTTTTTCACTGTCATTAAACAATTGTATATAATTTCTACACAATATCATTTACATTCTATCGTTAATTCTTAATAATTACTTTTCTACTTCAAGTCAATCGAGCAGACCTTAATCATTTAGACAAGTTTTCACCCACAAACAAGTAAGATTTACCTTGTTATTAACAAACGTTCAACTTTTTCTTATTTTAAATACTTTAAATAGATTTGTTCATGAAAACTTTGTTTTAAACCACGCGGATTGCTGTAATTGATGTAAAAGGACTTTTGAAATAAATATTAAAAAGGTAAAAAATTGAATATTCCAACTGAAAAATATTCGTCCAGCTCATTATTGTAATGACGAACTGCAGATGTATATTTAAAAATTTAACTGTGATCATGATGGAATCTTATCTAGTTTTTGCAAGTTCAATATTTTTTCAGTTCCATATGAAATACAATTTTTTGTGTTATACAGATATTTGCAACACTAATGGTAATTTCATATCTTAAAACTTACCCCAATAATAAGATATTTTTAAATCAATTTCAAAAGAACATTAACAGATGGCAGGCTTAAATTGTCAGAATTGAGTATTGCTCTGGGTTCTTTGTTGTAAACAGAAACGCCATTGTATCCTTGTACGTATTTCGTGAATAGCCACAAATGCATATAAAAATAAATAAATAATAAAATTACAATTATGTTTTATTATCGTAAAATAAATTGTTTTAAAACTATACTTGAGTGACATGTCATCATTTTTAGGTCGGTAGTGTCAACTAGGAATCTGTACTGTCGTAATCGACAAGGATCCCCGCACCCCTGTAGGTAGTTGGGCCACTTACCTATAGTCACATAATATAAAACCTTATTCCCATCCCAAAATAGTATGCAGTCATTCTATAAAGAAATTAAATCAATAAAACTAATAAAAAAATAAAAAACCTTAGTTCACAACCTTAAACTGACAATTTTTAAAATTTAACCTGAGTGAGCCCCTGGTTTAAAAATTGATATTCTAAATCCTTATTGTACAACTAAATATATACATGTATGACAATACTATATATAAGCAAAATGAATGAATTGCAAAGTGAAAGAGAAGGTCACAAGCTTAAATTGTAAATTTCAAATTTCGACCCCTGTGGACCCCAATTTTAGAAAATTAAAATTCTAAAACCTTATTGCACATCTGCACATGGTGTTTGACAATACTGAATCGAAATAAAATGCATAAATTGAAAAACAAAAGACGAGTTTATGTCACAAGCTTAAATTGATAGTTTTTCAAAATTCGACCCCTGTGGGCCCCAATTTTAGAAAATCAAAATTCTAAAAAAAATATTGCGCATCTGCATATGGTGCATGACAATACTGTATACTATAGAAATAAAATGCATAAATTAAAAAATGAAAGACGAGTTTAGGTCACAAGCTTGAATTCCATATTTTCGAAGTTCAACCCATGAGGGCCCCTTGTTTAGAAAATCAAAATTCTAAAACCTTATTGCGCATCCTATAGAAATATATAGAAATTAAATTCCCCAACCCAAAAGTGAAGGAGGATGTCACAAGAAAGTGTGACGGACGGAGAGATGGGTGGATGAATTGTTGTTTAACGTCCAGTGGCGGCCAAGTGCATATCAGGACGAGACGGACAGACGGAGACAATCGCTTTATCCCCGAACTTTCTCGAAAGTCAGGGGATAATGACTAACTTGGTTTGCAAAGTGCTTTTATACAGCCGTGAATCTATCTGCTGTAAAATATAATAAAAGCTCATCACAAGAAACTAAAATGGTCGTCACATTAAAATTTCAGTGATTTTTTTTGAAAATCCACCGAAAATAGTGTCTTAAAAAAAATTAATTCATTCTTTTTTTGGTAGGTGTTATTAGATTTTTGTTCAACTGATCGGGCGGAGCTTACATTTTAAGAGCTCATTCAAATATGTCTCGCCTGTTTTACTGATCATTATTAGTAGTCTTTAAAATGAAGGTTTGACTATTTTAAGTACTCTATCTTTTATGCTGTTCGATTTTGAATAACGGTTCTGAAATGAGTACCGTATACTTGTCGTAGATAGCTTAATAAGCTAAAAAATGACAGAAGCTATGATAACGAATTGTTCAACAATAAATATAGCACGTCTGTAGCGCAGACATGGAAGAATCAATACAATGCACATACAATGAATTTTATGAATTTGGCCAAGCGATTGTACAGTAAAGGCCCAAGTGATTGTACAGTCAATAAAATACCCCCGACTTAAAGACGTGGACTTTATTTAAATACCACAAGGACAATGGCAATTAAGCTTTCATGGAGGTACGACTATATATCACCAAAGTGTTAAATGCTAAAAATATTGTACTTACGATTTGTTTTAGTGTGTTTTTTTGGCAAATTGTATCGTTGTTGTATGACTGTTTAGTCTATTTACTCGGAGCTCCACTATTTAAAGGATAATATTTGACTATATATGTCGTTTTCATAATTCGATTAGTGTATTTTTACATGTAGAATGTTTCCATTACAAAAACATGAAGTAAAAACTCCATATAGTAGTGTGTGCGTAAATCAAACCTTACATTCTCCAACTTGTTATTCAAGCATGTGACGAGCCCTCGCTTGACAGTCTCCCCAGTGACCAAATTGTCAAAAAAGTACAGTTCCGTTCCCACAGTGTGGTCTTGTTTCTTTTCAATTTTTTAAAACAGTAAGGCCATTTCCCCTGAAATTATTTCGCTTCTGGGGCCAATTTCAAACAGTCACTTAATGCCTTTCAGAATTTCTCAGGGCATGCGTTCTCTTAAGATTTTTTTGGACAGTAGAATGGTTTTCGTTACACGATTGTCCTTCTTGGCAATATTCCAAAAACTGATTCAAAATGCTTAGCAATTGACCCTATACACGACCTTTGTGGATAGAAAACTTGAACTTATTAATGTATCAATATGATTTTTTTTAACTTTTTGACATCAAAATGCTTGCATGCAATCGAGTACGATAAAAATTGGCTAAATATTTAAGATTAAAAAATAATGGTTCTCTTAACTGAACGATTGAACAAATACAGTGAAAAGTGGCCCTACTCCTTTCAAAGAAAATCATCATATCAGGATCAAAAACGATATATTGTCTTGCAGTCAGTTAAGACTTATTACGATCAATTCATAAAACTTAGAATGATTCATGCAGTGTTTTACTTTACATGTGCTGAACTTATCTACTATTATCACGGCTTAACCGATCTTGATTGACTTAAGGATAAGTTGTCTTGATTTTATTTTGTTAGCTTGGTTTTACTTCATAAAATCAAGACAAAGTAAAAATAAACAAGACAAGAATGGCCTTTAAGATCAAAAGTGTATTACTATTGTTATGCATTAGAGAAATAAGCAGATGCATTTGTTAAATACATGTATTTACTATATTGATTTTCACAGTCTCTGGATTTTCAGACAAAAGACTATGTTTCAGTTAGCTGACAATAAAATCATACAATATCCATAACACGTTAACAGGACAAATACAGGGTGTTTTGTTTTGAAGTCAATCAAGACTCATATTTGTTCAGCAATAATGTGCAATTTACTGTTCCTGAACTTTCATAGCTGGTCATGACCCATTTGATTTGCTGCTCAATTTAGTCTTGTTTCCTATGTTGTTTGAACATTTTGTGATGTAAAAAATTAAGTACAAATAACCTCAGAATAGCTGTTTTGACTGACTGTATCTGGCCGTGACAATTGCATTGGAAACGAAATTGTAAAATAGTCCGGCAGATATTTGTTTTGAGACAACAATCCAGAATCGGAACGAAAAAAGTGCAAAAACAGGTCGTAATTGTGTTGTAAATAGAAAAAAATACTTCCAAAATTCAGTCCACGTTGATATTGAAGTACATTTATAACCACGTTAAGTACGCTTTATCCTAATATCACATGAAAAGCAATGACAAGTCTTGAATTGTGTCTGCAAGAAAACGAAATTCTTTAATACCAATTTTGATGCAGAAGATATTCATTTCTTAATTTGGCGTATAAATATTCGCATACGCTTAAATCAGTAATTCGGTTTTCACACATATAGATCAGATTTCGCGCCTTTTCTCTTGTCGAGAAAAATTTACTGATCAGATCGACACGTATATTTTGCATTCATGATATGTAATTCAATGTAGTTATCTCTATTTCTGATTTAACATTTTTATATTTGTAGATTTCCTACCATTTCTCGGAGATCCAGCGAACATGATTTACATGACCAGAGTTGTCACAATTTATTTTTATTAAACTGATCAGTACAATTTCTCATCCCAAATTGCCTTTTGTTTTATTTATGCATTATTAAGACAATTTTTATGTTCGTATGAGTATAGCGAAGAAGAACATAAGTGCACATTTCGTCGATTTACGACTCATCAGTTGTACTCAAGGCCTAAAGTGTGGAAAACCAAAATAACAATCCATAAAGTTGAATATCAAATTCATAAATACCAAAATGACCAAAAGGGGTAAAGCCAAAACTATCTAAGGACAGAGCTATGCATGAGAGAGATACTCCATAGTTGTCACAAATTTTACAACTTTTTAACAATAACTTATGTAAGAGATAATTTATTCCGGCTGTGATATTCATATATCTGTGAAATATTTTCCGACCGTCAAATGATGATCTTGTGTAAAATATGAATCAGATAATATTTTATAGCAATCTTAATTTTTATATAATGAAATATTTTCCAACTTTATTCCGTCAGAAGTGTATTAATATACGAGTTCGGAAATAATTTCACACCGGAAAAAATAAACCGTTACACTTATACGTATCAATTTCGGGCTAGTATCAATACAGTGGTAAAAATAAACTGTGATACGTCTTCAGGTTAGGCTTATTTTTCAAAAAAAGTTTAATTCCAGTAATTTGGTAGTTCAGAATCATCATTTACTGACGCAGTGTGAGTATTAACTTTTTAGGTTTACAATTTGACTCGTTTTTTCAGAGTCAACTGGACGATCACAAATACTTCGATATAACTGGAGGTTTGAGATAGCAGGACTACATATAGTGCAAGATCTTTTTCAGGAGCAACAAATTGTATTTAGACATTTTTTAGTTCATTAATTTATAATGAAACTTCGGGGTATAACCAATTTATATATTATGTTAAATTGTATTGGTGGGGATCTGTGTTTTCTATAAAGGTTTTATATTAGTAAATGCTGCTCAGCCGTACAACGTTGTGCTTTCTCGTAGTAAAATATTACACGGGCGATTAACCAAATCTTGACGAAAGCGTAGTTAGTAAACAAGACGTTTTATTCAACAAGCTTAATAAATCTCTCAGGTAAGATTTGGCAGGAATCTGTTCACGACATATAATTCATCTTTAAAATTATCAACCGCAACCAATAGCTAACGATTCCTTATTAATTTTTCTCTACGAATAAGTACATTTTATTCACCAACTATCTTCCTGTACCACACAAAAAGCGTTATTCCCTTCAACCATATATATATATGAACACACACACACACAGACACACACCCCCACACCCACACACACACACATACCCACACGCACGCACGCGCACACACACACACACACACACACACACACGGAGTGATCTCTGACGTCCCACAGTCCCAGCATGTCACAAAAAGGCCGTCATACGACAGTGGAATCTCAGATTACGCTGTATCAGTAGAACACGAATTATAATGTCTAAAATGTTCTCCCGCCATTCAAGCTCGATCTCCAGTCCTCACTCTACAACGCACAGATAATAAATAATCTCTGATAACAAAGTTATCAACGTATTAGGGTTCTACATATTAAGCTTAACACAAAATGAAAACTAGCTCATACTGACAACCGAGTGTGATAGCCCGGAGTAATTAAGAGCAGTACTATATTTATTTTCAAAATTTGTTTACCTCCACCCAAGCTCAATTTCAGGTCCTTTCAAACCGCAGTTTTCTCCCTACGAACCGAACTGAGTGAAGAAAGCCATTAGCCTAGACAAAAACAAATGTGTTTAATTATAAGTGATTATTCTCAACCTGTTACTCTACAATATCACCGTAAACAATGACCCCCCCCCCCCCCCCACCCCTTATACTGAAAATGATTTTTAATGTTAAATGGTTGCGTGTTACTTAAAATAAAATTTTGATATATCAACGCAAAGATATTCACCTACTTACGTGTTTCTGAAATGACACCAGCCTACATATATTAAACACATAAACACTCTATCTGTACCTTATTTTCCATCATTAATACTATTTACCTCGTGTGTATTGGTGCATGCGATGAACGAACCAGAAACTACTAGATTTGAGTCTTAATGCAATTTACCATCGGTGCATAAAAGTATATCGGACAATTTTTACGCTAAAATTAACTTTATTTTATTTTTTATTATTATTATTATTTTTTTTTTTTTGATAACCTGCTTCTACTGGGAGCTACAGATTATATGAGGGAATTATATGGGGAGAAGAACAGAAACTAGTGGCTCCCCGGAGCCTGTATCGCTCACCTGGGCTATGTCCATCTTGACTGGCAGCCTGGAACATTGCTGTCAGTTCCAATTGTCTCATTGGTTTCAAACAAGATCTTTCAGTGAACTTTCCCATTAGGTCTTATGTTAAACTAAGTTCGGCTCTGGAAGCCATCTTGGATGGTGGACAGGGTAATCGGACATATTTCTGAAAGAGGACCAACTAAGGACAATTACTGCCAACGTTTTTTTCCAATTGGCCAAGTGGTTTCAGACAAGAAGATCTTTAAGTAAATTTCCCATAGGGTCCTATGTTAAAGTAACTTGGCTCTGGCGGCATCTTGGATGACGGGCCAGGTCATCGGATATAATTCTGAAAGAGGACCACCTAAGAACCATTGCTGCCAAGTTTTGTTCCAATTGGCCAAGTGGTATCAGACAGGAAGATCTCTTAGTAAATTTTCCATAGGGTCCTATGTTAAACTAAGTTCGGCTTTGGCGGTATCCTGGATGACGGACAGGGTCATTGGGTACATTTCTGAAAGAGGACCACCTAAGGACCATTGCTGCCAAGTTTTGTTCCAATTGGCCAATTGGTTTCAGACAAGAAGATCTTTAAGTAAATTTCCCATAGGGTACAATGTTAAACTAAGTTTGGCTTTGGCGGCCATCTTGGATGACGCACGGGGTCATCGGATATAATTATGAATGAGGACCACCAATACCATTGCTGCCAAGTTTTGTTCCAATTGGCCTAGTGTTTTCAGAGGAGAAGATCTTTAAAGGAAAGTTTACGACGACGGAGGCCAAGTGATGAAAATAGCTCACCCTTTGGGCCAGGTGAGCTAACAAGTAACTTTAATCATCTGTAAATAATTACATGTATAATTTGTGTAATTTGGACTTTTGTTATTTAGATGTAATCGTAATTTAAGTAAATGCATGGAAAAAGAATGTAATGCAAATTACTTAGAAATAAAATGAACAGAAGAAAATATGAGAAGATTAATATAGCTTGTCATCCGGTGAGGGAACACATCAAGTTGTGTTGAAGATTGTGAGAGGCATATAAGAATATTAAGTTTGGGGACATATCTTGTGTGGAATTGTGTTGAAGATTGTAAATGAGTAACATGAAACACTCGAGAGTTTGTCATTCAGTGTGGGAACACACCGATAAAATCCACATCTTGTCATTCAGTGTGGGAACATACCGTTAAAATCCAAATCTTGTCATTCAGTGTTGGGACACACCGTTAAAATCCACATCTTGTCATTCAGTGTGGGAACATACCGTTAAAATCCACATCTTGTCATTCAGTGTGGGGACACACCGTTAAAATCCACATCTTTTCATTCAGTGTGGGAACACACCGTTAAAATCCACATCTTGTCATTCAGTGTGGGAACACACCGTTAAAATCCACATCTTGTCATTCAGTGTGGGGACACACCGTTAAAATCCACATCTTGTCATTCAGTGTGGGAACACACCGTTAAAATCCACATCTTGTCATTCAGTGTGGGAACACACCGTTAAAATCCAAAACTTGTCATTCAGTGTGGGGACACACCGTTAAAATCCACATCTTGTCATTCAGTGTGGGAACACACCTTAAAATCCACATCTTGTCATTCAGTGTGGGGACACCTTTTATTGATGATTGTAAAAGGATCACATGGAACAGTTTGTCTTCAAGTGTGGGAACACATCTGCAGATAAAGTACTGTCAAATAAGACAATTAAGGGCTTGTTATTCAGTGTTGGGACATATGTTTTGTAGATGATTGCAAAAGTTTCACATGAGGAAATTAAGAGTTCGTAATTCAGTACTAGTTTTGGGATAAGTGTTGAATGAGACAATTAAGGGCTTGTTATTAAGTGTGGGGACACATTTTTTGTTGAAGATTATAAAAGAGTCAATGACTCATATTATGATGCATTTAAGAGCTTGGGGAACATATCTTGTGTTGAAGATTGTTGGAGAGTCATAATGAAACAATTAAGAGCCTGTCACGTATTGTTAATGATTGCTTGATTTAGTTTTGTTGAAGTTGAATTCTGTTTCAGGACTGATGTGTCATTTATTTTTTCTCCTCGGATATCTAGTAATACAAAACAAACAAAAAAACTGATATTGTGAATATCTTTAATTAGTCTGCAATTACATAGAATTGGAATACATAAAAAAGTAAAAACAACATAAAACTCAATACAAAATAAACAAAGAAAAATCTCAAAAACTGAAAATTAAAATTAACCATTTATATATTGTTTGATTCCCAAATTTACATAAGCTGTCAACATACTTATAACCTTCTGATCCTCACATCAATCTGTGTCCTTTTTAAACATACCTTTATGCTTTGGAATTTCGTGAAGTAAGAATGCCACAGTATAAACAATTTAACACAGCCAAATTCATTTGTCTTTTTTGCAGACAGACAGAGGATACATTAGCATTGTAAACATGTACAGGTACCACATGAATGTTTAGTATAAGGGGAGATAATCCAACCTCAGGTATTCTTTGACTGACATTATGATTATCACTCAAATGAGATCTTACAGCAGTGAAGATGTGAATGCTTTTAAAAATCGAAGCAAAAGGCAAGTGGCAAAAAACAAAACAACTTTAGGACCATTAAATGTTTTTTTTATTTACAATGAGAAACATATACATGTACTCTCTTTTCAACAGTTCTAATATTACAATGTACTGTATGTTGTAGATTATTGATAGTATCATTTACACTCCCACATATGTCAAAAACAAAAAATATGTTTGTAAATGGGCAGTACTAACACCTAAATTGACCCTAGAGGCCATGCTGATCTTAATGTGAGCAATTGAGCAATTGTTATGGACCCTAAAGCAACTTTCAAGATGAAGAACTGCAATCAAAGCATTGTTTTTGTATTATAATTTAGTACTTCATGTACATGGGTTAGTTTCTCATGTATGTCAAATAAATCTTATTATATAAACAGGACTACATTGGTCGGGTTGTTTTCTCTTTGGCACATTCCCTGTTTCCATTCTCTATTCTACCAAATAAACCAGCAATTAATTATAAAAATGTACAAATATGGGGTATGTGCCAATGAGACAACATCTCGATCAACAGACTGAACAAGAAAGAATATGAATCAAGCCATGGATTGCCATGTGGTCTTCAACAATAATCGACATCTATATTTGTTTTTACGTGAAATCCTCCTGCAAGATTCCTAAAAATACTACTGGCAAGAGACAAAGTTCCCACCAAGTACAGTTATAACAATCCCATATATTATACTTAAGACTTCAATCAAGAGACCAGTTCTAACCAAGTACCAGTTATAACAATCCCATATATTATACTTGAAATAGACTTCTGGCAAGGGACCAGTTATAACAATCATATAAATTATACTTAACAGAACATGAATTACATGCAAGACTTCCTATGAGAGATGCAAGTACTATGTACAATTTCGTACCAAACACTGTTTATCAACTGGCTTCATACCTGTCAAAACAGATCTAATGGTGAGAACTGGTGCTCTTGCAAGAACTTATCCCTCGCCAGTAGCTCTTACATATAAACATTCTTAACTGTTACAGGTTTTCAGTAAACTTGGAATAAATTAACATTATACTGAAACAAAAATTTACTAAGACACCCTAAAATCATAATGACATGTACAATATCCATATACATGCAACTTTCAACAAATTCTTTAATGACAAATATTATGAACATTCCAAAGATTAGGTAGGATAAAATTTCCCAAATTTAAATTATCACCTGAGTTAGAATCTCCTAAGTGTGATAAACCTATTCCACAAATGGTTGTATAGGATTAGCTGGAAGACACTTCAATTAGAATTTTATGGACTGTCAGTTATTTTGGAAAATCTGTCACAAGAAATATCAGATCCTGTAAGATCATTTACCATATTTCTCTGACAATGTCAAACTCCGAGATGTCTTCCGAACATTTTTGGCGGGAAATTTCACGAGCCATATTTATCACATGTTTGGTGATATCAGAATTTATCAAACGGGTCAAGAGATGTATAAATGGGCAGAGAATTAGAGAAAAATCCAAAAATAGTTGGTTGAGTAACAAAGCTTTAATAGCTACTTATTCCAATTTCCACACATAAAAACATTTTGCTATACATAAGTGTATTTGGAATCATAACAAAATCAAAAGCAATGTTTGTTAGTTTAGTTGGGGTTTTACGCCGTTCTCAGCACATTTGGCTATTTCGCGGCAGCCAATTGTTATTGGTGGAGGAAAACAGATTGCCAACTATATCCATGAATATTGCCATTTTGCAACTTACAATGTACAAATTTGATTGTCTTTTCTGTTGATAAAAATTATAAATTTGAATTAAAAATAACCATTAGATAAATAAAGAATTTGTAGAGCCACTATAAATGAACATATTTACGACTATGTTTCACATGGGTGGAATGTATATAAAAAATCTCATACAATCTAACGGTAAGGACTACTTCTTATAACATCTAATAAAGTACTAAAGTTAAACATTATAGCGAGTGGTGAAATACAATGATTTCTGAATGAAAGATGATCTGATAATTCACTAGTGAAAAAAAAAAGTCATACTTCACTCTAGAAAGGGATGCAACAACAGCTGGAACAACTGTGCTACACAAGCATCTAATTACATGCAACTGATTAAATCTGTTCTAATTCATTAATGTTATAATTAGATTAACTAATCTAAAAATTCAAAAACTAAAAACTCTACATTGAAATTGAACACTATATATATTCTCTAGGTATTTGTGAAGAAATGAAGGAGGTTCAAAATACAAATTTTACTATATTCTGATAAGACCATTCATATTCCACCATATTATTATGTTTAATGCCAAGTTTAAGTATATCCCATAATTTTTCGTGTGACAAGATTAAAGCAAAAGAAGTTGAAAATTTCATGAAGCCTAAAAAAGGTCCTCAATGAGAAATATTAGTAAGTTATCTCCCCTACCCAATTTACCCAGGGGAGATAATAAAATTGCCTCCCTTTAACCCTTAAAAGGGAGATAATTATAACTATCTACCTTGGTTAAGTTAGATAAGGAGGGTAATTCACAAATGTTTATCATTATAAAAGATCGATTATTTTTTTATAAATCGTAATTATACAATATCTGATAAGAACACTGCAGTGATTGTCCTGATGTATTAAAATTTTGATTTGTGATTTCTACATGGAGGCTTAAAAAGATCCCACAAATCAATAACAAAAATTCAGAATGTTTTAAAAACAATATTAACTACAATTTAGAATCCACCTGCATTGAAAAAATAATAAAATCTTTAACATTTTATTCATGTAACTGCAAATTTTTTTCCAAGAATACAACATCCATTTATATACTAATATATATCCTAATTTATGAAATACTAACATCTTGTTGGGGATTCGTTTCAAATAGGACCTAAACTTTAAACTAAGGGCAATGCAATCAGTGTATAATATCTGAAAAAATTAATTGTACATTTTTGCAAAAAAATTAATATTAAGGCACATTTAACATACGCGAATAATTCACAATATACCAATATTTTTTCTTTACCATTTTTTTCATTTTCATCTAATCACAATAAAAAAATAATTTGTGAAAACTCATTAAAATGCAATATTTATTTATTCTTTATATTACATAGGAGTTATTGGGGAAGAGAACTGTTCTTGGACAAAAATCATTACCCTAACAAGGGACATAAATCTGATAAAAAATAATGATGTGCCACATTTAAAAATTACTGCTACCCCTGCTGCTTTTGACAAAACAATAAAGAATTGCTTCTCCTGTCAATTTCACTATGTTTTCCGAAATGAACTTTGATATTTCCGACTAAAAATTTTCCAAAACTGTCCATTTCACTGCATTTTCAAAATTAACCTTGATATTGTTGGACTAAAAAATTTTTTAAACCATGCTGAACTTTACAAAATACCTAGTCATTTTTGGAAATCCACAAAATAAGGCTTGAATTTTTCATGAAGAAGTAATTTTCTGAAGTATACAGCAGAATTCACTAAATCATATCAACTTACAAAATTACTTACCTTATGAAATTCCTTCTTACACACTGGTATAGTAATTCTGTCTGCATTTTCAATAAAAATTAATATATTTCTTCTAGTCTTTAGATAAAAGAACAATTTGAAATAATACACACTTTCTATCATGTTGCATTACAGAGTACTGTTTATCAGGTGGTAGAATACAAGATATATTAATATTTTTAATTAATATTTATACTATATCTTATCTATGAAATATTTTATATACTTTTCTGAACTAAATAATATAACTAATTATACATGAGAACACAGTGATTATACACATACTATATATTCAGAGATAATTTTTCCAGTCAAGAAAAAAATACGGAAATAGATGAGTTGACAGTACAGGGTAAATCCAGAATTATTCTGAAATTACACAACTTTTTCATGACGTCACAAGCAGTTGAGACCAACTAGTTTCCTGTTGTAACATGCCATTATGAAAGAAACTTTACAAAGAGGCATATCTAAATGATCATAAACACTTCAAATTTATATGATTAGTAGCTAAACGTCAAACATGATGGGTTAACCTAAAGCATTTTCCTTTGAAATTTTTCTTTCCCTCAGCTCTTTATTGTGACCTTTAATTCTAACTCCAAATGATCCCGACAAAATTCAGATGTACTGTCAACATATGTATGCTTTATCAGAAGCCAAATTGCTATGTATAGTAAAGAAACCATGATGCACAAATCCAGATGGCAAAAAGGGGGGGAACGGAATTCCGTTTTAAAAAACTGAAAAAAATCATGTCTTCTGTATATTGGTCCAAATACTCAAAATGCCTTCAACTGTATAAAATTATTTCTGACATCGGTAAGCTATTGTTATTCAATATCTTCAACAAAATAAGATATGATGAAAAACCATTTACTAATTTCATTGATATTATATCAATTGAAGGTTTTTTGCACATTAGCATATGGGGAATCAAATTTTGTTTATGTCTGCGATTTTTCATTTCCTTTTTTAAGTCAAGTGGGTTATCTATTACTAGATTTCAATTTAAATGGATTTCACTTGACTATTAAATTCAAATCTTTAAAATATATGTTTTTATCAACAGATGACATGCTTTTTCAAATACTAATTTTTATCAGATAAGTTACTTTGCCTTTTTCCTTGGACACCCCCGTACATCCTCAATTTAAAGAACAGATTTATTTTGGTAAAAAAATCTGGTTAAAAGTAGGTTCTAAAATTACATGGTAATTTGGATTATATAAATAAATTTGTTATTACTGACCAGCCTATCATTGTTGGCCTTTTCTGTCGCCTCTTTTTTTTAATAATTTAAAAAAATAAGCTGAAATTAAGGACTAAATAAAGTAAATTCTATGAACAATAAACATTTGACAAATAATAAACAATCAAAATCAATAAACATTCTTAATCAATAAACACTATTTCAAAAAACATTCTCATAACAATTTGACATGACCTTATGCTGAACTTATCATTAAATATGTATTGCCAGCAATATTTGAGGAAAACATAACAGGTAAGTCAAGACTTATTAATTTGACAATTATTTTTTAGTGCAAAGCGAAATAGCAAAAAGTGTACCCCAGACCATTTAAGGATGCTCGCTTGTCATGTTTTGGTCTTTTTGTCAGATTTTCGGAATCCTCGGGTTTTATCCATTTCTTAAACATGAAATATTTTGCCCATGAACCCCTGCTTTTTCTTTTATAATTCAATCATATATACCTTAAAATGGTATTTGACAAAATCTTTTGAAATCCTTTTTATTTTTTCATACATTTTTGAGAGACTGAAGTTGTCAATGCAAAGACAATGAAAAATCCAGAGAAAACCCATTTTTCAAGGCCTTATAGCTCTAAAATGAGCACATGAACCTATATTTTTTTCTTGCTTATTTGTTTACTATTCATATGTTCTCTCAAACTAAAACACCTATTTCAAAGCCTATTTATTTCCTATTAGACCAGCGATCATCCTTAAGGACCTAGCTGTGCATGATAAAAAATACTTTTTCATTTAATAACTATTAATTATAAAAGTAAATTATTTTTACATTAATTCTGAACTAAATTAAATTAATTAATTTTTAATTATGAGCTATAACTTGTGTATAACATATACACATGTATGAACATAGAGTATATAAAACATAATCTATATTAATAAGGTTTTTCAAAATTTAAAATTTAAACTTAATTTGAATAACTGAATTTTTTATTTTTTCTGTAAATAAGCTAGGATAATTTAACAAAATTACACATCAGAAAATTTCATGAAATCATGTGAAGAACATAGGAAACGAGTTTCAACGATTTCAAAAAATTCCATGCATCACACAGGATTTTTTTCTGTTTTAAGTTGGTTTATTTAAAAATCATTTCAAGACTAAATTATAAATTTAAAAAGAAACTTCGCTGCAATAAACTAAATTTTTCTTCGAACAAGTGTTTCTACTGTTTGGTGATTGAAAACTGAAACCTTTTGGATTCCAATGAAATAAAAACATTTCGAACCATTTTATAAATAGAAAATTCACACAATTACTAATAGAACTTAACAAATAAATGGATTTACATGTATATTCAACAGAATGTAGGCATTGCCATAGTAACTAGGGGCAAACAATTAGGCCAGAAACTCAAAAACTACACAAATATGTCATATGGAAATCAGATAGCACAAACTTAAAAAACTTATTTTAATTTATAGATTTCAAGAGAAAATAACTGTATGTTCATTAGTAAGGAAAGGTCAAATATTTATTAGACCAACAAGTAATATTCAGTGTTAAATGTATTGAAAGTTTGAGTTACTCCCTTTTTTAAACCAATCAGTCACTGTTTAAATTGCAGAACTCGACACTTTTTACCATACTGACCGAAGGGAAAGTTTAATTTAACATAATTGATGAAGGTAAAAATTGAAATAGGCATACAGTAAATTTGAAAATTTTTGCATGCAATTATTATTGAGATTCTTCTACCCCAGGCAAAATTGTGAGGTTTAATTATTGCGATCGGAGATTGTGTAAAAATTGAAGATAGAAATTTTAATAATGTAATTCTTTTAATTAATGGTTTTAAAAAAATTAGAATTCAAAATGTTATTATAATATACAATTGCTGACCAAATAATAACTATACAATTAAGTATTTATCAATTAACCTGTCTCTGGATGTCAGCAACTTACCCATGTAAATTTAAACAAAGGGAGACAAATCTAGAATAAATCGGATGTGAAAATACACATTTAAAATACGAGTTTTAAATATTGCTATCCTCAACCGATCGCAATTTTCACAATAATAAAAACATCGCAATAATTTCCATATTTACAGTATTTCAACTACCTACTCTAAATTTAGATAATGAATTAGCCGACTGAGACTGAAGCTAGGGGATAGTCACAAACCCCATATTCTAGGCTTTTAGAACTATAGAAACCTTTTTGTGAAATGGTCAGTACTCTCTCCAGTCATTAAGCTGAATTTTTAACACAAAAAATATTTTACCCATGAAATTTTCTAATAAAAAAAAAAATTTAAATTTTGTTTTAAAAAATAATGTTTCAAAGAAGTACCAAAATAATTTACATACATTAAGTGATACAAAATATATATCAATCTACTTTCTACAAGAAAAGCCCTTGAATGTTCAAGTTAGACCAGCTTCACAAGAGTATTTTTCTAAAAGCTCCTCTGACACACAACAGGTTTATAATTCAACATCAAACGTCATAATAATGAACTTGGTAACACATATATTTTTCACAACATTGTTGGTATGCCGAAACTGGGACTCCTCAAAAGGCCATTTTCAGCAATTTTATTGGAATGACCCTAAAATATGGCACTGATACGCTTCACTTAACATCATTCTGACAGATATATCCATTGTTTGTGTCACTGTTACGGTTGATTTCATCTTCAATTTTCTCTCCGTCACTATTTCCCTCTTCAGAATCGCTTCTTATATCCTTTATCTACATAAAAAATCAACATTACTATCAAATACATATTTAATATTGAACAATGCCTCTTTGTACAGAAAATCCTCTTAATAAAGTCCTCACATCTACATACACTTGATGGTATGGTCAAGAATGGCCATTTCAATCAAAATCGGTATAAGTTTTCTTCTTTCTTTCTTTCTTTTTCTTTTTTTTTTTTTTTTTTTTTTTTTTGGGGGGGGGGGGGGCATAGTATATATACAACTCAGCAATGGCATCCAAATATCATTGCCATAGATGTTTAGCCCTGTTTGCCTTTATAAGACTTACAGGTTTTATGAGCCCTGTTTGCCTTTTATAAAGATTTACAGAAATTATTAAGTAAATGTACATTGGCATTCAAGATATTATTACCTTAATAAAAGAAAAGTCTATCCTGTACTATCTAAAATTACACAGTTTAGAACAAGACTTACCTCCCCTTGTACAATTCTTAGATAGGCTGCCTTCAGTATAATATACGTCCACATACAATGCAGTATAAGCAGACAATGAAGTAAAACATTGAATATTTTGTATTGCCAGCCATTTCTAACCATAGTTATCATAGCTTCATCTACTTGGTATATTTCAAAATCAGTTGTATAAAGTATTCTGCAAAAAAATTAATTTTATTACAATTATTTCATTTTTTTTTAGTGTTTTCTCCATGTTTAAAGTCTCACAGTGACTTTTAGATGAAGAACAGTAAAAAAAGTGTCATTCCTCGGCTTAAACTTTTGTAAAGTGCATCCATCAGAAATTAATCCAAATATACATTGTGTTGTGGCATTTAATCATTTCCAGCTTTCTTTCTTTATGTGTTTGTCATTTTTTGGTTTTTTTTTTAGGCCAAATAAAAAAATGTGTGGTGCCAGTTATCCTACCTACCCTAAAGATTTTTTGGATATTTTTTAATAATCATGTCTCTACCATAGACTCTATGTTAAAAATTTTTAAAAATCCCTACCTCACCTACCCTTTTTATCTTGATGTAACAGGAACCACACTTATTTTTTTACTTCGCCTTAAGATTTAACCATCTGATATTTACTAGGAGGAGGTGGAGGGGAGTAAGCTGGCAAAGAAGTGATCTTTGATTCTGTAAATATTTGTTTTCTATGTTAGAAGTTTCATTGCAATTTTGAGATGGAGATCAGCAAGATAAAGGTGTCGTTCATTTACTTTGAATTTTTGTCAAACATATTTTGTCATTTTGTGCATTTTGTTGAAGATCATTTCTTTCAATCTTCTTCATGTGAACTAACAGATAATTTGAGTTAAGGTAAACAATTCTGATATACATATATAATTTAATTTGAATTGTAACAGACAATTTGATTGGTTGTTAATGGTTAGGCAAGTTACATTATATTGTATAAACAACTTTGTGTTCCATGACATCACCAATATATCAATTCACAGTCGATAATTTAAATATTCCTGGGTTAAATAAGATATTCAATTGATTTTACCTGCAATTTTGGATTAGACATTTTTTAAAATTAAATTATAAGGATGTTTATAAATTTTGGAACAGGTTACACTTATATAACATACTTTTGTCAGTTTATGTTTAAACATAAACCACTCTGCAGTATATGAAGTGTAAACTGCCTCAAAGTAGGTTATATTGTATAATCTGTTCCAAAATTGAAAACAATCCTTAAAGTTATACAGGTAAAGCAAGGTTCAACGTTCCCACTATCACTGACATAGATGATAATTTCTATACGACTGATAACAAGGTGTAACATCACCAAATACTAAGCTGGTAAATCAGTAAATAAATTGTTGGTCAATATCAAGGAACAACATATTACAACATAATGATAACCTTGACCCTTAGATATCAGTCAGTATCCAGAAACAGTGTAATTTGAAATAAGAGAAAATTTGCTTTGAGATTATAAATATAGTTGTGTCAAATCTTTATTAAAATTTGAATAATAAATAGTAAACAGGTCAACTAGAGAAAAGTTCAAGTACTTATAAACATGTTATACCGTTTAATTCTAAATTTGACTGTTCCAATCTGTGCCTATATATTTTCAATGACTGTTTATTGTATTTCTACTACAAATGTTTTCAAAATGAATGCAATTTTTCTATTAAATCATATATATATAACCAACAGGGCAATGCAGTCCAAACATGTTTGTAATTCAATTTGTTTTTTCACCAGGATGTGGGAAAACAGAAGATGTGTATTGGAGACAGTGTAAGCTTGTATGCAGAACACACCAATTTCATGAAGAAAGTGATTCTGGAAAGAAAAACTATGAATTTCTTTTTTATAAATTCTAAAGATAATTCTTAGATACTTACACATAAGGAAATATAATTAACCTAGTTGTAATCCAGACTGCTATAAATGTAAAATATATACATTCCGTTAACCTCTCTTTCTCACAATATTTTGACATTTTGGCTGCCTGCAATAGAAGTACACCTTGAATAGTACAAAGCAATATAAAAATCAGTAGATTTTGGTTACAATTATTATTATTACTGTAAATTCAGAAAATAAGGTGATGTTTTAAAAATTTCAAAAATGTTACCTGATTTTTTTGTAAATTTTGACTTTGTAAGGTATATTCTATATTATAAAAATTTTCCGATCGCATTAATAAATCTTGTCTGTGGAGGAAGATTCACAATAATTATGTTTCGTCATTTTTGTATATTTGGATTTTGCTCTTCAGCTTTTTCAATTATTGGTTTTCATATTTTAGACCTTGAGCACAACTGATGAGATGAAAAATCGACGAAATGTGCACATCTTATGCATCAAAATTGGTATCAAAGAATTTATTCCAATTTACTGAATTACCAATATTTTTCTCGTGTTGCCCCCGAAGCAGTTAACATCATTGTGAAATTTTTAAGTTGTACCAGTTACATCCATGCTCAAAGTTTTCTAAGTCTCTAAAGTTTCGGAATTTATTTCCTCACAGTCTTTTGAATATGTTGTTTTTTTTTGTGTTTTTTTTAACATATGTATTTCATTTACACTAACCCGTGAAAGATCAGGGTTTCAAAAGCAAATAATGTAAAAATAAGTTGTCGGATCAAAAAGTGAAATTCTGCAAACCAAAATAGGTATTGCTATGGACAAATTAATGAATACATTATCATCCATCCATTCTTATAAATATGGGGCAGGTGAGAGAATCTTTTTTATTTTTCACTACATAAATCTATTTTTGTCTTCAACTCATTTTTGGCAACTCCAATGTGTGCAAAAATTCTTGCTGTATTCAATATTGTGGATATGGACATGTGGTTGATTTGGCCAATCAAAATGTCATCATATATGTCCAAATCAAAGATTTCACCAGATACCAACATGAAAAAAAATTACTGAATTTTTTAAAAATACGGGGCAGGGCAATTCTTGAGGGGCGAGTGGAGTGATAAATCTATCAAATAACTTTCATTGGCCAGACAAGGTAATTTTTTTATATCAGGAAATTACTTACAGCTAGCAATGAATCGGCTGCATCGTGTACAACTAAAACTAGTGTTCCTATTCTTAGAAAATTATTGGACCATGAAAATAGCAGTAATGATATAGTTATTAGATGATGGATGGTCATCTCTGTAGAGTCCTGTAAAATAAAAATATAAATGAAATTCATTAAACTATACAGTGAGGCAAGCAAGCTTAACAAGTAGCATGCAATACATCCAACTCCAGACAGTGGTTCATTCCCCCGCATTACACTAATGCTGGATTTCACAACTGCCACCCACTGCCAAATGTTACTGATGAATGTTTGACATCATAAAGGAATACGACACAAAAAGTTTAAAGGTCATTCACATTTTTGTCTCCCTCTAAATCTTGGTAATACATGTGATAATGAGAAAAGTTACACGTAATAGATTAACTCCCTTTATTCAAGTTTCCCTATAGCCCTTTATATCAAATTTAAAATTATCTCCCCTGAAAAAATTTTTGTGTGACATAACTGACTAATAATTCTAATTCAGCAAAATGTCGAAAATTACACTTTTCATTGTGAGGAATGAGACGGTGAAATTAATATGGAATCTGAAAGGATTAGATACAGGTATATTTTAGTGATGATTTTCTATGAAAATCAACAATTTTATTACCAATAGATGAGTACAAACCCTCATTTTTAGGCTATCATATCAATAAATTTTAGTTCTATTGTAATTAGCATATTTGTATAAACATTTTACTTTTGTGTAATAATGCCTATGTGTAAAAGAAAAAATCTGTGTTTCCAGTAACATACATTTTTTTCGGAACCGACCTTGATTTTTTTAAGGCTGATAATTCAGATCGCCATGATTTCATTCTCTAGAAATGTGCTTGAAATTGTAAAAGGCGAACACTCTCCAAGATGGAGGTACAAAATGTTCCAGGAAAAGCAGCATCATGACAACCAGTGAGAAGAAAACCGACCCTATTTTCATGTCATCATTACTGGAATCACAGAATTTTTCCATTTAGGCCCTACTAATAATTGTAAACACATTACTTCTTTCTGATTTTGTTTAAAAAACATACCAGTATTAATTAGATTTGAAAATCAGCAATGAAAGCCAGTAAATTCACACACAGGTGACTCTAGAATAGTGACTTAATTTTATGTTTCTCGTTCTTTGCCAAGATTGATATTCTATTCAAAATCACATAATTTTTAATTTTACAAAGACTTAAGTACAACATCAAATGACTATAAAATTCATTTCAATATCAAGAAAAAGGTCATTTTAAATTATGCCCAAGTGGTCACTATCAAAAAAAGACAAGACGTTTTACCCAGAGGTAATATATTATTTAATGAAATGACATAAATTTTCATCAATCTGATATCAACAAACTCTCAAGCTGAAAATAACGTAACCAATAATTGTATTTTTTCTTAAATAATCAATAATGCATAAACTGGTGATTGGAAATAATAAAATTATATAAATGACATAAAAATTTGTAATATTATTAAGTATAAATACGTAACATTTGTTTACAAGGCAAATATCATTTCCAATAGATCAATATATTCCTTCATAGCAAATCTTCCTAATTTTTTACTCTCATGCTGTTTCAAGTATTTGTAATCATTATTACACAATTTATGAAAACACCAATAAAATCCAGTAGTTTGTAATAGACACCTTAAATTAGACATTGATTAGTTAGTTTCAATAATCTTTATATAAACTAGTGAATTTCTTTTCAATTATTTGAATTCTCTTATACACACAAAAAAATCATTTAAATGCTAATCAAGTTACTCAGTAAAGTTGTCTTATGACATATACACAAAACCATGGTTAAATGCCAACAAAAATTTTCAATACGACTTTTTCGAGATCGTTCGCTATTTGCGACGGAGGTAAATAATGATGTATCACGTGACGTTTTGTTAGGCATAGAAACAATAACAATATCATAAATATGGCAGCCCCAGTAAATTTTGCGACAAAAACTGTACCAGAGTTACAACAATTTTTGTCCCAGAGGGGTATATCATGCCATGAATACAGAAAGCTATAACTCGCCTGACTTGCAGTATCCTTCAAATTTTCCTTCACTCTTGATGGTCACTTATCTTATGCATCCACTTCACCTTTGCATACATGCGATTCCCCAGACGGAAGTAAAACATCCCGATATTATAGGTCTCCTCCCATCCCCCCATTGGTGATTTAAAAATCCTGTTATCAAAAAATCTCCCAAATAATTTTCAGAAGATACTGTTACATTTTGGTAAATTGTATAGAAACATTTACATTTTGATTCAGTTTAACAGAAAATGAAATTGATTTTGGAACTAAGCAGAACAAGGTTAATCTATGAATCAGTTTAAATTGACCAAAAAGTATCCATTTTTCCAAAAACTTCTTGATCAATTTTTGTGTCTCTGTGATGAATTAAAAATTATTTTTTTGTATCAAGTTTTACTGAGATGCAAAATTTCTTATTTACAAAGAATATTCCCCAATTTTAAATGTAACATAAAAATATGTCAATAAAAATCCTCCAGTTTTGAGACCCAAACTACTGATCAGAATTTTAAAATCTCCTGATCAGCCTTTGGCAGTCTGTCACATGTATGTCTTTGTCTCAATTGTGACCATTAAAAACAGGTTTGACTGTATTAAACCTTTTCCAAATTTCTTGTTAAGTAATTAACATACCTTTCTTTTATGATCTCTAATGATTAAAAACATTGTTGACCAATAAAATCCTAGTTCTATGAGGTAGTACCAATACATATCATCAGTCACAGGCTGAAACAAATGAACAAATGAAGTTACCTCCCTTGCAAAATAAAAAAAATTAATCATAAGTGTTTAAGGATGATCGCTGGTCTAATAGGAAATGAATAGGATTTGAAATAGGTGTTTAAGTTTGAGAGAACATATGAATAGTAAACAAATAAGCAAGAAAAAAATATAGGTTCATGTGCTCATTTTAGAGCTATAAGGCCTTGAAAATTTGCAGGAAATGGGTTTTCTCTGGATTATTCATTGTCTTTGCATTGACAACTTCAGTCTCTCAAAAATGTATAAAAAAATAAAAAGGATTGCATAAAATTTTGTCAAATACCATTTTAAGGTACATGTATATATGATTGAATTATAAAAGAAAAAGTGGGGGTTCATGCGCAAAAAATTTCATGTTTAAGAAATGGAAATAACCCAAGGATTCCGAAAATCTGACAAAAAGACCAAAACATGGCCAGCGAGAATCCTTAAGCATTTTATTATTACTGTATTCATTATAAATCTCCAGATACAGGGAATCATGAAATTTTATTGTTAAATGTCAGTTATTGTTGTAATTACTTTAGAATATTTTTTTTTAATTTTTAACTGTTTAAAACCATTTTCTGGTGCAGAAAACTTTACTGAAAATATAGAAATTTTTGTAGAAAGTTTAAATAATACACAACATGAAATATTGCAATTTATACAGTTGTTGTGGTGGAATAAATTTTGAAAATTAATAAGTTTTAATTGTAGTGTGAAGCTTATACCACATAAATTTTCACCTAAACAGAAACATTGAATTAATTTCTGAATTGACAGACTTTAGAAAAAAAATTTAAAAGTCAGTAAACAGATGATAACTTGTGAAATCATTCTGCATACTGCATGGTTGTCATTTTCATGTAATGGAGTTAAGGAAATACTTCCATTTCAGACCACCTGATGTCACTCCCAGTACTTTACGGGAGTTAACATTGCTAATGCATTATATTTTTACGCTGACATCTTCTAATTATTGTTGATTCATTATGTGTTTATTTTTAATTTTGAGTATTTCTTTGTAGTATTTGTGATTTGTGTTTTATTTTTCTTAAGAATTCGCCTCATTTTTATATTTTTATTTTGTGGACTTTTTTCTTTACCTTATGGAAAATATTTGTCAATTATCTCCCATAACCAGTTGTTTTATAAGGGAAGATAAGTGTAACTATCTCCCTAGGTTGAAGTAGGCAAAAGGAAGATTAATTTATTATCTCCTCAGGTAACGTGCTTAAGGGAGATAACTACATAACGATTCTCAATGTTAACAATAAGTCTTAAAAAGGATTAAAATAAACAACCAGTAATAAAGAAAAAGAACAAAAAGTCACAAAAAGAAAAATTCCAGGCAGCACTGGTACACACAACAAAAAGATTTTGTATCTTTTGTAAGAAAAGATCAAATAAATCTTACCTGATTTGGCCATCCTTTCCAACAATCTATAGCCGTGGTAAACCAAGATTTCTATAGAAATGAAAAATATATATTAATATTAAATATCTGTCGAGACTTTTTTCAACATATTTTTTTTTTTTTTTTTGCTTTTTGTCCTTTTCAAACAAACAAAAATATAAAATATTCATCAAAACATTAATTTCCTAGCTCTATTTTTAGAAATGAAGTGTATGCCTGATATTTCACATTATTTTCCAAGCTAATGTTTTAAATCTATCCAAATTGAACAGCCCAGAAAATGTATAACATATCTGCTTCTTCACAACAAAACTGGAATCATGGAACTACAAAAACTGTATTAACAAAAATTAAATAATGAAGATACCTCTTGCCAAACATGTGGCTCTAAGACAAAAAACATCACCTGACAAGAAGCTGACACAGTGTCAACATAATGTGCAGGAAGAAAGAGGCATTTCTTCCTGTTATCTGTAAAATCAAGAAATACCAAAAGGATATTCGAAGGAGGGAAAAATCGAAACAACTGACAACAGGGCTCGACAATAACGCTTGTCCGATTGTCCGGTACCAGCTGAATATTCCGTCGGACAATCAACTTTGACTTGGTACTTGTCCGATGGGACAAGTAAAAAAAATTCTGAAAGAAGGACTTAGAAATACAAATATACATCGGAAACCTTCCAATTTTTAATTTGAAATTCAGGTTATGGTAGCGAGAATTATCGGTAAACCTTACATGCATATGGATGACAAAATTATTTTATTTTCGATTTCACTTTCGAGGGAGAAATATATACCGGGGAATGAATTTCACTGTTCTTCTATTTAATCTGAATCCCTTAAATGTTTTATCAGGCGGAATAAATATGAATGTAATTGCATGTTACAATTAACAGTGAGCGGAGTTAATGTAAATAAATTACGATAAATGGATCTGTCAAAATTTGACATTGACCATGGTATGTTTAAATTTACTCAATAAAACAACTCCTTAAATATTGTTTTATTATTTTAGACACCTTTCTTAAAGCGACGTTACATATCAAACTCAATTTTCGGACAAGTGTCAAATCCTTCCGGACAAGTTGATTTAAGAAAGCACTTGTCCAAAGGGACAAGTTAAAAAAATTGTTATTGTAGAGGCCTGGACAAACTCTGGAGAACAACGAAGACAAGACTAAAATAATGCATTACAATTAAAAACTAAAAACATATGAACAACATAGACCCCACCAAAAAACCGGGGGTAGACTCAGGTGGTAAGCAGTCTCTGCTTACTGAAGGGACACCCACCATGCTGCCCATGTCAAATCAGGTATGAGGAAGGGATAACATTAATGGAACAGGTCCATTTTCATTTGGGAAACAGTTTTGCTTCAGCCTAAATGGCATATTAAAATACAAATCAGTGTTGATATAGTATATATACAAAGTGAAATCTGTCTAAACAAAACCCTGTATAAACTAGTAACCTGTCTAAACTGACCTTCTGTGTTAAAATGCACAATGCATATACTTTAGTAAATTAACCTGTTTAATAAAAAAAAACATTCAGTTTACCCAGGTTTCTTTCTGTATTCAATCTATCATGAGAGGGTTTGGGTATTAAAGTAAAAAAAAAAAACTCAGTCAACTGTATGTAGTGCATTTTAAGCAAAACTATTCCTGAATATTTTACTTACATCCCAAAGGGCATAAACTCCATAGACACCAAATATGGACAAAACTACAAAATTCCAGCTGAAAAAAAAATTAAATACAATCATTATTACATCAACACTAATATTTTCAGGTTAGGCATGTCAGATATTTTAAATGTCTTTACAAATTGTTGTATATATGCATCAATCTCTAAGATGCTTTTCATCAACTATAAATTTAGCCATACTACATTGAAGCCAGATACCTAAATTTTTTGCATTTAAAAAAAGTAAAGTAAGTAAAAAATCTAAACACATATCTAATTGTATTTTTGCCTATACCAATTAAATTAAACATTACTGAATGCTAAATTGAAATTGACAAATATATACATATTCCTCTATACTCAATAACTATGTGTATGGTGATCACTTAAAAAAGATAAATCCCAAATCTGAAAGAAAACATTCTACTGTGTGTCTTTTTACAAACTGCAATTGGTTTTTTGGGAAATATCTCAGATGCTCTTATAAAATTAAAGTAAAAAATATTACACTAACTTTTGTTTCCACTAGTTGTAATGAATTATTATCATTTCCACTGCTGAAATGTCCCAAATATTTTGATAGAGCTGTTTTTCCAATTTTCGTGTGAATTTCATCGATTTTATATGTTTTTATATGACGTCACCACAAATAAATGTGACGTTGCAGATTATGTGCAAGTTCTGTGTCCGAAAGTTTGATCCTTGTTGAATATTAAGACATATGTAATTGTTTATTTCAAACTTACAGAATAGTCATGGAGTCTAGAGTTTTTCATAAAGAAATCAGTTGCAGATGTATGTGAGACACAATGAAATCCATAAACAGATTACATACACAAAAGTTTTGGTTTGTTGAAGGAATTGGGGAAAATGGGTAAAATTGAGAAAGAACTTGAATCATAACAGTCACAGTGGCAATCTTCAAAACTGGTGGAACTAGAAAATGTGTCTATAAGACATGGATGCCCCACCCTGAAAACAATATAGCTTTTGTAATATTGACCTAAATATCATTGATATATTACTATAGGTTTTTGAGAAATGAACCCAAACTCAAAACTTAACCAAAGTCACTGAAGCATGAAATGTAGGTCATAGTGACCCAAGTGTTGCTGAACTGTGTTGTACTATACAAAAGGACTGTAGTGGTGAAATATCATTGATATATTACTATAGGTTTCTGATAAATGAACCTAAATGCAAAACTTAACCAAAGTCACTGAAGCATGAAATGTAGGTCACAGTGACCCAAGTGTTGCTGAACTGTGTTGTATTATACAAGAGGACTGTATTGGTGAAATATCACTGATATATTACTATAGGTTTCTGAGAAATTGAGCTAAACGCAAAACTTAACTGAATCGGGACATACATGACATACGGATTATTTATGGACGGATGGACAAGGGTAAATCTATATGCCCCAGCCACATTCATGATTTCCATTTTACAGAGTCGACTGTGATGTTACAACTGTTGTTTTCTGTTCTATAGCTTTCTCTTTTATTATGATTTCAATCTTCTGATGATGGCTGAAGGAAATCCAAAAATGTTTACATTGCAATAAAACAACAACAGCGTACCAGCAATGCCACAGCTCATTGTTTGCAAAGTGGAAATTTATTTTGCCACCAGTTACGAAGATTGCTACTGTTTCTCAAACTCCACACAGCAATTAACATTCGATAACCCTCTTTATAATCACTGACCCAAACACTTTGGGTTACTTCTTGTTTTTCAGTTTGATTCTTTGGGAGAGTTAGCGGGATATATAAATATGAATGACGTTGTGAGTGTTTGTGACGTATTTCTTTCTGACGTCAAACATTCATTCTTAATATCTGGCTATGACCTGAGACTGAGTTCTCCTTTACTAACATTTTTTTCTATTGTATTAAGACGGTAAAAGAGAATATATCAAAATTATCTTGATTTAAAATAATACTGATTCTCTTTTATTTAAATTGGAGGAGAGCTTAGTAGAGGCAGTGGGTCAATGCAGCATATGTGTACCGGAGCAGAAGTGAACCACTGTCTGGAGTTTGACTGTTTCTATCTCACATTATGGATTCTATGCCTATGGACTTGTTAATTTGGGTATGTACATGTACAGAACACAGGTACACCTCCAGTTTTACACGGTACAGGCAGTATGGTATATGTAATTAACAAAATTAATCCTAGCAGGTCCTAAACCTGGGTCCCTTACACCAGGATATCTGAAGATTTTACCTCATCTCTTTAAACATATAAATCTGAAAATTGTATTCAGTAATTGAGTGGTTTCTTTGTTGACTATAGAATTATTGCAATATCAAAACTTTATTTAGACTACTTATGAAAATATAATGCATTTAAGGGGGTACAGAAGGGAGTTAACTCTAAAGATCAGTTGAATGTTTTAATCACATACCATTAGTAAAGAGAAATCAAGCTTCTCAATGACCAAAATTAGTGTTTGTCATACTGCTATATATCCAATTTCAACAGGTCAAAGTAAATATTTCGTCAAAATTTTATGAAAATTAAACAAGCCAAATCTATTTAAGTCCAAGTGTTAGGTATCCCCTTAACTGTGTGTGTTTTGGTTTTTTTAAGTGGGGTTATGAGGGGGGCAAATTTACACAAACAAATTGACAAACTGAATACAATTAGGCTGCATTCAATACAAAAGGCTATTTCATGCCTTTAATCCTTGAATTTATAGGTGTTTCTTTCCACTCTTCATTATATAGGTGTTCAAAATTTTACAAAATTCATGAAAGTCTTCATTGTCTACAAATTTATAATTAAACATGATTACTTTATTGATCCTTTGTTAACTAATTTTTGTTTTTTTTTCTTTTTGTGTTTTGTTTTCTTCTTGTTTTTGCTTTCCTCTTTGTTTTTTTTCTTTTTGTATTGTCTAATTTTGTTTTTACCAATCTTTATATTCATTAACAAACCAAAGGGATAAAATCTGTTATATATTGAAGAAACATTGTTTTTTTCACTTTAAAATGTCAAGAGTAATCTATCATCATGGCAATGTAATAACTCAGAACTATTTGTTCTTTTTCTTTTAAGGTGGTACCCAACACTTTCACTAAAATTAATTTGGCTCGTTTAATTTTCATAAAATTTTGACAAAGTATTTACTTTGACCCATTGACAAAAATTTTAAAATTTCAAAACATTTGAACAAACCAATTCATCAGAAAAATTACACTGATTGTATAGCAGTTTGACAAACACTAATATTGATCATTGAAAAGCTTAATAATCCATTAACAACACAATATTATTAAAACTTTTAGCTGATTTTACAGAGTTATCTCCCTGCAGTGTTAGGTACCACCTTAAGGTTCTAAGTCTCTTTATCTAAATAAAAGGCTCCAAAACCTTTATGTGGATTTACAATTTTTTTAAACCCAGCTATTGAATAAGGTCATTTAAAAATTAAAAATATATGTTAATGAATCATGCTCTGCCTATTGATAATTAAAATGCTAAATTTGCTAAATTTATTGATGAATGAAAATGCTAAATAATGATATGGGTTACTATTCGTGAGGTAAAAAGAATTTGAATTTTTTCAAAAACAGATTTCCGGGATCAATATCATCCCACGGAGTCAAAATACCATATGACACCGGGATATGATGGTATTCAGGTCAATTATTTCCAATTATTTATTTATTATATTCATCTCTGATATAGGGTTACCTTTATTGAAAAAGAGATTATAAAAAACAGCAAAATAGGCACGAAATGTAAATCTTTATACATGTACTTTTAAGTAATCAACAGACCTAAAATCTTGATATAAATATAACTTCCTTGCACATGGTTAGGTAAATACATAATTTGCAACAAAATTAACTGAGTCTCACTGTGTAGGAGGTATTTAAATCACCTTAATCAGATAAAAGTCTGTACCATAACAGATATCTTTAAGTTAAAAATTATTTACTTCAGACCTAATAAAGTACTGTGATTTTTGACAAATCCTTTCAAAAGAAATTAAATTAAACCTTAAGATGGGTAGCAGATACAATTATGAAAGGACATTTTTACAATATACGGTTTCCATGGAGATAAGATTTCTCAATAAAAAATACAGGTTTCAAAATTTTGCAAAAATGTCATGGTAAAAGATTTTAGTAAAAAAAAATCTAGGATTAATTTTGAACTTATCTGAAAAAATGTCATATGTGTGTACATATGTTATAAGAAATATAGGTCTGTGAATACCTTGAGAATATTTACAATTTTAATGTTTTTTAAGAGTCATGATTTAATTTTTACTAGCGACAAGGAAGTGATCTTAACATCAAAAGATTTTTTGTCCAGTAATGTAAAATCTTGGGTTTTTTTTCTTTGCACATACAATGTACACATGTACATGTATTTGCAAAATATTTTTTCCATACAATTTAATTCCATGTAATATCCAATCCTGGATCTTTCTTTTCATCATTTTTGAGCCCGATTAATTTTTCACCAAATTTTTAAGTCTGAATTTTTTTTTAAATATTTGTTCCATACAATTGCCCTCCCCCTTATGAAAACCAAAATGTTGTTCTTCTACTCATGTATGAAGTTAAGGGAATTCAAATTTTCGTTTCTGTTTAATCTGGCTGCACAAAATCAACAAAGTACCGTAAACATAAACATTTAGATTAACCCCCCCCCCCCCCCATTCAATATGACAACAGTTTGAGAACAATTATACATACCTGCTTTCACAAAATCTTTGCATTGTGCTTGGAGCATCTCGTTGATATCGTTTCCGAATCCATATCTGTATCTGTCTCTCCGTAAGACTTGTCTTTTTCATTAACTCCTTTAAACCAAGTTTTATTAATATTTTATCAAAATACTTTAAATTCATAAATTACCATAATACTATCCTCTCATAATTCAGTTATAATGAATATATATATATATCATATTCGTATTTTACTTTTGATAATAATATGCTTTTGTTTGTTCGTTTGTTTAGTTGGGGTTTTACACCATTTTCAGCATGCTTGGCTATTTCGCGGCGGCCAGTTTTTATTGGTGGAAGCCAGAGTACCCGGAGAGAACCACCCACCTTCAGTAGGAAAATTTGCAATCACTGTCAATTCAGATCGGAGTCGAACACACCACGCCACAGGTGAGATTCGAACTCACAACCTCAGTGTTGACAGGCTAGTGATCATTAGTAGTCATGACGAACTACCTATACCACTCGGCCACCGAGGCCCCAATATGCTATTGTAAATTATCAAGGAATAGCTTTAATTAATCTCTTACTTATATATGTTTGGGAAATGTTTGCAATAAATTAATAATATTTAACGCATTAATTTAAGTTACAAAATATTACAATTACTGAATTAAATGAAAAATTACAAATATTACATGTACTGAACAAGAATATAGTCCCAAATCCCCAGTCCTCAATTCTAATGACTTTTTAATATAGGACCTCAGTCTATTTACATGTGATTTCATTGACAAGGTGCAGTGAGATGCAAGACATTTCTCCATATTGATGGCCTTAATTTGACTTTAAGATGAAGAACAGTAATAAAATTTTCCAACCCTCGAACTTTCATCATGTGCATCTGAATTTATACAGTAGAACCTCTGTAAATCGAACGGCTCTGGGACCGTAGAAATTGGCCCGTTTTCGGAGGTGCCTGTTTTGAGAGGTTCTGATCTGTACCAAAATCCGACCATAAGTTAATAAACTGAAATATCGAAAGGCATTCAAGTGGCATGAATATTACATATTTACTACATTTCCATTGTTTATCTTTAACTGTTACTAAATCTTATTCTTTTAGCTTCGTCGTGTTTTTGATAGAAAGGAAAGTTAAAATCTTTAATTAAAACGGAATTTTTTCCTCTAAACATTAATGAGGCTGAGTTTAAAATACGCTACTCAATGAAGATAATGAGAGTCGACCGGTTTTTGACAGGAATATATATATGTTTTGGACTAGATCTCCGGTATTTGGAATTCAGACAGGTTGGTTTTTTGGAGGATATTTTTACTTGTCAGAATAAAGGTGTACATTCCGAACCAAATGAAACCATTCGGTTTACTGAGGAATCCGGTTTTCAGAGGGGCTGGTTTAGGGATGTTCCACTGTTCCACAATACCCTTTCTTACCTATTTCTTTCCATAATTTTTTTTAAGTTTAATTTACATGATTTTCTCAATACCTTCAAATACGATTAATTATTAATTGTAATAAAAGTTTGGGTTTTTATGCACATTTTTTCATACTGTTGTGATCAACTTTCATTGCAGGAAGATTTCCAGGATATCCAGAGAAAATCGCCAAACCGTAACATGCAAAAACTAACAATTCTTGTCAATCAAAATTAAGAATCAAAAACATCTCATCATGAGTATAAGAAAATTATTAATCAAATGTAAACTTCCAGTTAGGAAAAAATCAATAAAATTTACGTAAAAATCGTATTTTTTTCAATCATTTTTAATAAATTAGATGATTAAAATTAATGGTTTAGAAAGACGAAATAAACACTCGATAAGGAATGAAATATTCAACTTATGTTATACAATCATTGATGAAAAATAAGGCACATCGATTAATTCAATATTAATTGAATTTTCAAAAATCCAAAACATAACCAATTACAGTGACTGATTACAGACACTCTTGTTTGTAGATTAAATTCAGTTTGAATTTCCCCTACATACACACTTCTGTAACTTTTCATTTATTCATACACTGAATTTTACTTGACGCAAAACACATTCTTCTTTAACACCATGTATAGTTATCTTTGTAGAAATGATATCCTTCAGTGACTAACTGCATATAATCATACATGTATGCATGGTACCTTGATTTAAATTCTATTAAATTCATAGAACTATTTGCAGATTGGGAGTACTTTGCCCTATTGAAAAGGTTGTGACAAGAATAGTCCAGATATAAAAAAATCAGACTATTGTACTTAATTTGTACTTTTCTTGTGGCTTATCCCTAAAAGACTATGCGAGAACCTACATATATCCTTAACCTATTACAATGTACTTCCAGTCGTCATCTGTCATGGCCGTATAACAAATTTCAAGATGAACCAGAAAACTATGATTACAAAGTTCACCTCGTTCCCCTTCTAATTTTGGTGTGTGGCTGTATAGCTCCCCAACTACACCCTCACAGCAAATAATATGATTGAAATCGGAGAATTGAACTCGGATGTAAAACTTAACCTACATCAATGAAGCGCAGTAAGAAGTTCAGAATGACCTTATTTTGATGGGAGGCTGTATTACTCCCAGAGATGCACCCTGACACAAAGTAATATGACAGTAGATCCCTTAGTATCGGAGAACTGAACTCAGACGTAAAACTTAAAATATAACAATGAAGCATGATAAATCAATCAAAGCGACCTAAGTTTGGTGGGGGGCTCTGTTACTCCCTAAGATTCACCCTGAAACCAACTAATATGACTGTAGGTACCTTGGTACGGAAGACCTGAACTCGGACGTAATTCTTAACCTAAGTCAATGAAGTGTGATAAGTAGGTCAGAGTGACCTAATGATGGTGGGAGGCTACGTTACTCCCTAACATGCACCCTCACACCAAGCAGACATGTAATATGATTGTAGGTCCCTTGATATCGGAGAACTGAACTCGGACGTAAAACCTAACATAAATGAAGCGCTATAAGTAGGTCAGGGTGACCTAATTTTGGTGAGAGGCTGTGTTACTCCCTAAGATGCACCCTGAAACCAAGTATGTAATATGATTGTAGGTCACTTGGTATCAGAGAACCATACTCGGACGTAAAACTTAACCTTAGTCAATGAAGTGTGATAAGTAGGTCAGAGTGACCTAATTTTGGTGGGAGGCTGTGTTACTCCCCGAGATGCATCATCACACCAAGTAATATGATTGTAGGTCACTTTGTATGTTAAAACTGATTTTTGACATAAAACTTAAAAGCAAGACAACCGGGTAACATGGGTCATGTGAACTTCATATTATGTCACATGGTCAGTGTCTTTATCATGCACATGCACACAAAAATATATGACCCTATGTCAGCTATTGAGAACTGGCTGTGGATGTGCATGTGGATGTGGACGTCGGGGGTACTCCAATAGTCCCCCTCAACTTTGTTGAGGCGAACAAAAAAGAGCAATAAAAGCACTGTTCACCTGTTTTTTGCATTAAGTTTCATTAATGCATGTTCTGTGCACTGTCTCACTATCTTATGATATGTTGTCTCCTTGTTACATAACCAATGTATCTGTTTTTGATAGAAATCATTTACTTACACTTTTCAGAAATAGATGGATGTATGAATTATTGTCTAATGTCCAGTGGCAATTATTTAATGCATATCAGGACAGGAACATGTTGATATAATATGAATATGAACCCTGCTTTGTAGTAGACGACCAGTTCTTGCTCTTACTCCTAGATGCCACATGCTTGGCAGAGAAGCAGCAAATACCAATTTTAATGTCTTTGGTTTGATATTGCCGGTGATCTAACCCACGACCTCCAACATTGGAGGCAAGCAAGCTACAAGAATGAGGCAGTTCACAAAAAGTTATAAATAACATACCTTTATAGTTTCATGGGGAAGGCTTTTGGACTTATTGTATGCCTTTTCTAGTTCAGGATGATCTGAAAAACTTTTTGCTTTATTTTGCTTGATGCCCCAAAAAGATCCAACTGGTACAAAAACTAATCTGCAATCGAAAAAAAAAAAAAATAATTGTTTCAAATAACAAAAGTGGACACACTAAATGTCTCGCCTGAGTATGCACATGGACACAGAATAATGATTATCTGATACGCGGCAAGTCAAAGGAAAATGCGTTAAAAGAAATACTAATGGTCAGGCGATAATTTGTCTGAAAAATCTCATGTATGTCATTCAAGCCTAAAACTGTGTCAAAGGTCTCAGACTGGTATGTACCCACCAAAAATGGTGGGTCTATATAATATATTTATAATATTTGTTGAGAAATGGACTTATTTGTAAAAATGGGACAAGAGTCACTCAAACTTAAAATTGAGGTCAATTTGGAAATAGGTATTACAGCTACAGAAAAATGGACTTAAATCATGAAAATTTGACTCAAGTCTGAAATTCAAGTCAAAGTTTCAGAAAGCCATGTACCCACCATGCACTATCTATAGACCAAATATGTTGGGCTATGTATTGCAATTATTGAGAAATGGATATTAACCCAAAACGTGAAACAAGTCAGTCAAGCATAAAATAGAGGTCAAAGGTAAGGTGTCAGATTTTAAAGTGGTATATACCCACTAAGAACTTCTATCAACCAAATACTGTGGGACTAGTTACAAATGTAGTACAGTTGCTGACAAATAGACTTAATCATGAAATTTATATTAAGTCACTCAAGCATGAAATTCAGGTCAAGTTCAGCTGACATGTGTTTGATTGGCATGTATCCACTAAGAACTATCTACAGACCAAATATGATGGGCCTAGGTAATACAGATGCTGAGAAATGGACTTAATCTACAAAATGTAACACAAGTCACTCAAGCATGAAATTGAGGTTAAGGTCCAGAGACCATTGTCAAACTGGCATGTACCCACTAAGAATGATCTATTGACCATATATGGTTGGCTTAGGTACTCAATTTCTAAGAAATGGATTTAATCGCGAAAATGTGACATAGGTCACTCACCCATGAAATTGAGATCGAGGTCAAGGTCAAAAGGCAGGTGTCATACCGACATGTACATTTTGTACCCACTAAGAACTATCTACATGTATTGACCAAATATGATGGGTCTAGGAAAGTTGCTGATAAATGGACCTAATCTCGAAAATGTGACAAAGTCACTCAAGCGTGAAATTTAGGTCAAAGTCAAGAGACAGGTGTCAGACTTGCATGTACCCACTAAAAACTATCTATAGACCATATACGGTGGGTCTAGGTATTACAGTTGTTGAAAAATGGACTTAATCAAGAAACTTGGATGAAAGTCACTCAACCATGAAATTTAGGTCAAGGTCGTCCAGAGACAAGTGTCAGACTGGCATGTACCCACCAAGAACTATCTATTGACCAAATATGGTGGAACTAGGTTATCTAGTTGCAGAGAAATGCACTTAACCATGAAAAAGTGACAAAGTCACTCAAAGATGAAATTTGACTGGCATGTACCCACAAAGAACTATCTATAGACCAAATATTGTTGGCCTAGGTATTACAGTTGCTGAGAAATGGACTTAACCAAGAAAATGTGATGCAGGTCACTGAAGCATGAAATTGATGTATTACAGTTGCTGAGAAACGGAATTAACCATGAAACTTGGACGCAGATTTTACATTCATGTTCATGAAGTCAGTGAACCATGAAAATGAGGTTAGAGTCACAAGACAAGTATACTGCGGCAAACCTTATACAATAAACTACCGTATGGACCATAAATCTGTAGGTATTAAATGTGCAAAATTATTAAAGTTTTTAAAAAGTTTACGTCACCGTCACCGTCGTAAAGTAATACCTATCTACATGTATATCTCACCTTCGCGACTTTTCGTCACAAGCGAGACAAAAATGAAAGAGGGGTTTAGGTCACAACCTCAACATTTGATCTGTGTAGGTCCCAAAATTTGAAAATCAAAATTCTTAAACGTTAGTGCACATCTAAATATAGTGTATAAAAATAAAAAATAAAGAGGAGTTTAGGTCAAAACCTCAAAATTTGCTCTATGTGGGTCCCAAAATTTGAAAATCAAACATTCTAAAAACTTTATTGCACATCTACATACATGTAGTTATACAGAGGGGAGATAACAAGAAGCTATGTGAGTGACAGCAAACCAAATCATCCTTCATCACAGTTTGGAGCTGTCAGACCCACCAACCAACCGCTCACCTGCCCGAATGCTTGCCAGCTATACTTCCCAAAAATAATAACTATAGATATTTTCTGTGGGAAAATCTGTTAAAAATTCATTATGCTCATCACTACCTTAAAACATAAGCAACAGAGTATTCTGATCTTCTACAATGTTTTTATCAATCATGTAACATCTCGCACTTCTTTGTGTTTACACTCATACTTCTTTGACCCAAAAATTCTTAAATATTGGAAAAATTATGAAATACAACTGCTAAAATTCTTAAAATTGAGAAATCATTTCATATTGTTTTAATTCCAAAATCTCAGACCCCAACTGAGAAAATTTCACCCTTGACTATTACCGACCACCTTAGGGACTAACAGACTATAGCTAGGTACATTAAATTTATGTCTCAATTTAAAACCCCTCCCTACTCCCCCCCCCAAAAAAAAAAGAAAAAAGAAAAACAATTTAAAAATAAAAATCTCCATACCTTTCCAAAATAAGTCTGATTACAACCAGAAGTAATCCAAAAACTATGGACTGCAGAATCATATGGGAAGCCTTCGGAAAGTAACCATCTGGATTTTGTTTGCTAAGCTCATCAGGGTGGTAATAATCCAGAAGAAACCAGTCTCTGACAGCACTTAAATAACCACTTACTGTATCCATGATGTTATATCAAATTTTTTAAATCTGTAAAACAAATGAGAAAATTTTTAAGTTGCATCCTTTACATAATTACGAAATGGCAAAATTCTGGGCAAAGAATCATTATTTGAACTCCTCATATAAATCTCTGAGAAATTCTTCATACAAACTTGTGTAAGAGAACCTGGGTACAGATTCTGCCAGAAGCCTTGGTGGTCGAGTGGTCTAGGTAGTTCGTCATGACTATACTAATGATCACTACCCTGACAACACTGAGCTTGTGAGTTCGAATCTCACCTGTGGAATGGTGTATTCGCCTCCGATCTTATTTGACAATGATTGCCAGTTTTCTTACCTAAGGTCATGGTTCTCTCGGCCTTGAGCGCAACTGCATGACGAGTCGAAATGTACACATCTCTGCTTCAAAATTGGTATTAGAGAATTTATTATTAATACCAATTTTTGTGAGCTTTAAGCTTAGGGAGCAACCATTTGATTTTTATGGGGTCGCTAGGATGAAATGTTTGATCCTACCATTTTTTGGTTGAAATTTTGGTCCTGGATTTTCATTTAAACCCAAAAATTCCTGATTGACACAGGTCCTGATTTTTTTTTCACACTTGAGTTAACCTGTCTTTTTATTTTGCCAAAATCCTGGTCCTGCCTTTTCATTTCAAATTTGATCATAGCCCCCCCCCCACCCCCCCACCATAAAAATCAAATGGCTGCTCCCTAATTACTGTTGAAGACCTTATAGATGATTTCATGATGAAGAACATCAATATAGCCATTGTTCACGTTTTTGTCGTATTATGTTGTACATGTAGCATGTTAGTCAGTTCTTAAGCCTGAGTGCCCATCTTTTTACTTAAAGTAGTTTTGATGCTCTAATTGTTGAATATATATACAATTCTACAAATTGTGTCATCAGGAAAGAGTACACAGTGCTCAAAATGCAGAACAAAAAACACAAAGTTGGTAAAACAGGGTAAAACATACAACCATTTAAGGACATTTATGCACTTATTTCAAAAAATACATTAATCATTTTATTTTTATTCATCGAATCAAAATTCATATCAATCTTTATTGCCATGAAGTTGGAAGCTATAAAAAAAATAAATCTCCCAGATTAACGACTAGAAGTGGATTAAAATGTTAATAATCTCCATAATAATTTATACAGTCGACTCCCGTTATCTCGAACACATTTAAATCGATATTCAAGGTAAGACGAATTAAGAGTTAGGCCATCAACAGTAATAACTAAACAAATTTGCTCCTGTTATTTCAAATTTTCGGTTAAGTCGAACTAAATTTTCTAGTCCACATGGATTCAACATAACGAGAATTGACTTGAATTGAAAAGTATAATGTTAAATTCTGCCAGCTTGAAGATCAACTTGAGTTGAAAATTATTCTAAATCCCAACAGAGATATTTTGACCCATAGAGCAATCTTTCATATATAAGAGTTGAGAAAATTATGCCCCTGGTGATCAGTTAGGGAGCAACCATATGATTTTTATGGGGGGATAGGATCAAATGTTTTATCCTGCCTATTTTTTCATCAAAAGTTTTGTCCTGGATTTTTTATTTTCGGCCGCTATTGCAGCCTAAATTTTTATTTTCATTTAAACCAAAAAGTTTCCTGATTGACACAGGACCTGCATTTTTTTTCACACCTTAAGTGATCCTGTCTTTTTATTTTGCCAAAATTCTGGTCCTGCCTTTTTATTTCAAATTTGATCCTAGCCCTCCCCCCTCTCATAAAAATCAAATGATTGCTCCCTTATGATCTTCCATCAGCACAGTAATAAAGTAATTTCTGGGATCTCTGTTATAATTGACTGTCTGTTTTTATTTACAAAAATGTACCACTATTTCTTATATTCCAATCAGGGATTATGTCATTATTATGGAATAAAGTATTAATAATAATACTCAACCAGGTATGTGACAAACGTGAAGATACAGTATATATGGTGAAAGAAATCCTCAGATGGTAAAACACTGACAATTTTATTACTGGGGGGGGGGGGGGGGGGGGGGGGGGGGGCGGAGGGGGAATTGGGAGGCTGGGATTTTTTTGAAAAAAAATTTCATGTCCATGTTTGTCTGAACTATTTTTTTTCTCTCCCTCTGTGACCAAAAAAATTTCTAATTTGGGGTTTTGTGAAAGATATTAATGAACAGCTGTATGAATACCAAAACAAATTTGGGTTTATGGTTGTTCTCCAAAAAAATAAAATATTTTCCACCAAAGCAGAAAAAAAATTTGTATTGAACATAAAAATGCCAGGCTCCATGGTCGGTACCTAATTCAAGCAGGGACTTGAGTCCTTCGCTCCATGGTAGCAATACTGTCTACTTAATTAATGTGGTACTGTCCTATATATTAACACTTTATGACAGAAAATAAATATGGCATGCATATGATGCAAATCAATTCAGATAAAATTCAACATATTTTACCTTGGGTGAATTTCAGGATATGTTCACGTGATGGTGCAGTACCGGAATTCACAAAAAAATCATTAAAAAATGTTATGTCAATTTAAAAACTGACCTTAAGGTGTAAACTATAGACACATGGTTCTTCCTATAAACGTCACTTCATGCATTAATGAGTCGACACAAACTGTTCATTCAAACGTCAAATTTATTTGTATACAAATGTGAAATGGTCTGATCCCCCATGTGATTTAAAAATATATAATCTGACATTATCATGTGTTTCATATTTTTTCAATATAAAATGTCTTATTAAATGTAACATTTCAGAAATACCGAGGGAATTTTGTAAATTATGAAATGTCAATTTTTAACCACTGCAACCAACTTTTTTACCAAAATGGCACATAAATTTTTATAACAAATCAATAGCATGAATAGGTTGTTTGCAATATTTGCTAAAAACTTGTTATAAAATCGTAAATCAATTGGCAAATATCTGACCTTAAAGGACCCTCCTAATTATCAAAATTGGTCTGAGTTAGTATAGTACTAATTTAAATACCTTTTTAAAGGTCAAAGGCCTTCGTGGATTTTTAAATTCTTTGAATTTGTGAAGGGTAGGAGTTCCTGTTTTGAACAATTATTAAATTATAAACGGCAATTGTATTTCAAAATCTGCCAAAGTGTTTTAAAATGTATCAACATTTTTATAATGACCAACTTTAAACTAAAATTAATCATATACTGTCCCTACCTCTACCCCTCCCCCCTTTGTATTTTTGTAATCGTTTAGTTATAACTTCAAATGCAAATATTTTTTGTTATCAACTATAATGTACATGAACTTTGACACATCCAAATCGCTAATTGTTTAATTATTATCTTTGTTCAATAATCAAGTAAATTGTGTTTACATGTATTAAAGCTCAGATAATAAATTCGGTTACGTAAAATGATCTACATCAAACAGTAATATAGGAGATAATAAGATTATATAATATGCAGGATAATTACTCGTAACACTATAAATGACATTTTATGACACAAATGTGCACAGTACAACAATTTCTGTCTCATCAATGGTGCTCAAAGCCAAAGAAAAGAAAATCAGAAATAACAATGGTCTTTGGTATGAAACTGATATTTAGACTCCAAGTATCTCAATTCCCCGGGGTATCTGCCTCAGACATAGCTCTGGCCTTAATGTGATTTTTCTCCTTTTCATATTCTAGTTGTCAACGACATTCACCTGTTTCTTTCTCTTCATTTTGGCTTTGACTGGAGATATCTGTTTAACAAGGCATATGCCATGCAATGAAACTGGGACCATACAAATTTCTACTGGACCCTAAGAAATGTATACATGTGTTTTTCCCAAAGCAAACAAAATATTTTTTTTGTTTTCCCATTACAAATAAATGAAAATTCAACTCAGATATTACACATGTAGCTGGGTAGTTAAAATCCAGATGAAGTAATGAGGTATAGTTGAAACCATACTGTTGAAAGAATTTCAAACTATGAACACCAAGTGCTACCAAAATAAAGCCATTTCAGAAGCACATTCCACTATCAGACCCCCCCCCCCCTCTCTCTCTCTCCAGTGGTCTTGCCTCAGTGAGAATAAAAAGCTACCAAATGTCCTGAATACATTGTACCATAAGCATTTATGGATTTACCTTTATCAGGAACAAATGTATATATTGACTTGGCCCTAACTATGCCCCTTTGACCGATTACCTAATAACTTCTGTCTTCTCAGCTGAAATATTACTTATCTATCAGTGTCTGCATAAAGGATTAAATATACTATATTCCAGGGTTTTTATTTTCAAGATTTTCCAACTGATTTAAATTCATTTCAATTTATACTCTCATTTTTTATCATAAATAAACAAAACAGATGAAAAATCTATTTAAAACAGGAAAACAATTACATTTCGGAAGAGTCGGTCAGCTCTTTAAAAACAAGGATGCACCATCCTCTTGCAGAAGAATTCCGATCTATATTATTTATGACGCGGAAATAATTTTGATGATTTTTTTTAAATATATGAAAATTTCATAATAATATATCCTGCTCACATTAGCTTTTCAAAATAATGAAATAAATAAATTCTCTTTCTGACATAAGGACTCAAATGCTAAAGTTTAATTGAGTCAAACAAGCATAAAATGTAGGCCATGGGGACTTATATGTTGGTGCTATGTGATGAACTAAAGTAGATGATTGTAACTGTAAAATATCACATATTTTTTTAGAAATAGACTTGGGAGGGATTGTGGCTGATTTTCTATATGATATAGACATAATCTTTCGATCAGTTTAATTGAGGACTGGAGCTGGCATATCAGTAACTGCTAGTAGTCCTTTGTTGATATATATATTGATCATTGTTATTTTGATTAGTTTCTTCTGTTACCTTTTTTAACATGGGACTCGGACATCTTTTGAACTGAGTTTTACTGTGTGTTTCGCAGTGTGTTTATTTATTCCACATTGGCTAGAGGTATAGGGGGAGGGTTGAGATCTCACAAAACATATTTAACCCCGCCACATTTTTGCACCTGTCCCAAGTCAGGAACCTCTAGCCTTTATTAGTCTTGTGTGTTTTTTTAATTTTTTATGTTTTAGAGTTTAGTGTGCCGTCCATTTTGCTGAACAAGTATACATGATTGTTTAGGGGCCAGCTGAAACCCGCCTCTGGGTGCAGGATTTTCTTACTGCGTTGAAGACCCATTGGTAGCCTTGAGCTGTTTTCTGCTCTTTGGTTGGTGTCTCTTTGACACATTCCCCGTTTCCATTCTCTATTCTATTAGATGCAAAGATTTAATCAAAGGCACTCTACCATAAAATGTAGGTCATAGTAAATCAAATGTAGCTGAGTTGTACTATATAAGATGACTGCAGTTCTACATAATTATCATTAAAACATTACCATATGTTCATTAATGAAACACCTAAATGCAAAAATTTAACAAAGTCCTTCAAGCATATAAATGTCAAGATGTTTCAAATGTTGCTGAGTTGTGTTGTAGTATAAAAAAAATGCAGTTCTGAATAATATCATTCATACATTACAATAGATTCATTAATAAATCACCTAAATGCAAACTAGAGGCTGAGCGGGCAGCTATGTTTGTCGCATGATCGGGGCAAAAGGAGAAAACTATGTAAAAAACCTCTAACAGACACTTCTTGTCAAGTATCGTTTCATTTGGCCAAGCGGTTTCAGAGAAGAGGATTTCTTTATATCAGCCTATCTGAAACAAGAATTGCCCATGGCAGCCATGCTTGTCCCCCAATCAAGATGAAAAAAATTGATTTCATAAAAAACTTTCCATAAATGCTTCCTGTCAAGTTTGGCTGATAGTTTTGGTCAAGTAGTTCCATAATTTTTTTTTTAAATCAACCAATGAGAATCAAGAACTGGCCATGGCGTCCATATTTGTAGTCCAATCGAGACGAAATGAGGAGATTTTATAAAGGACCTCCCATATATGCTTCTTGTCAAGTTTCGTTCCATTTGGCCCCCTGATTTCAGAGGGGATTTATTTTATCGGCCAATCAGAAACAAGAATTGCCTATGGTTGCCATATTTGTAGTCCGATCAGGACAATATGAGGAGACTTTGTACAGAACCTCCCATAGATGCTTCCTGTCAGGTTTCATTCTATTTGGCCAAGCAGTTCCAGAAAAAAAATTTTTTTTTATTCAACCAATGAGAAACAATAATTGCCCATGATGGCCATGTTTGTTGCCCGATCGGAACGAAATGAGAAAACTTTGTAAACAACCTCCCATATATGCTTCCTGTCAAGTTTAGTTCCATTTGTCCAAGCAATTTCAGAAGAGAAGATTTTTTTATATCAGCCAATCAGAAACAAGAACTTCCCATGGCGGCCATATTTGTAGTCCGATTGGGACGAAATGAGGAAACTTTATAAAGAACCTCCCATATATGCTTCTGGTCAAGTTTTGTTCCAATTGGCCTAGCAGTTTCAGAGGAGAAGATTTTTGAAAACTCTGCCAATAAAAATCAACAATTGCCCATAGCGGCCATGTTTGTTGTCCAATCGGGACGAAATAAGCAAACTTTATTAAGGACCTTACATAGATGCTTCCTGCCAAATTTAATTTCATTTGGCCAAGTAGTTTCAGATGAGAAGATTAAAATGTGAAAAGTTAACGGACGACAGACCGAAGCCAAGTGATGACAAAAAATTAATCAGTCACTCAAGCATATAATGTAGGTCGTGTTGACTCAATTGTGGCAGAGTTGTGTTGTACTATATAAAATGATTGCAGTTCTGAATAATATCATTAATACATCATAGATTTATTAATAAAACAAACTAAATGCAAAAATTTCATCAAAGTCACTCAAGCATATAAATGTAGGTCATGGTGATTCAAATGTTGCTGAGTTGTGTTATACTATAGTTGAGATCATTGTAGTGAAAAATCATCAATATACTACAATAGGTTCTTTAAAAATATACCTAAATGCAAAAACAATTACCGAAGTCTCTCAAGCATAAAATATAGGTCACAGTGACTCATATGTTAATGTAGTGACTAATATATGTTAATGATTTTTGTTGTACTATATCAGATGAATGTCACTGACTCAACACGTTTCGGAGAGATGAACCTAAATGCCAAAACTGAACACAAGTCACTCATGCATGAAATGTGGGTCATACTGACCCAACTGTTGAATATTGTATTGTATAATGTAAGAGGATTATAGTGATAGAGTATTCCCAGGATATGAAATAAAAGGCAAAATTTATCAGAGTCACTCACGCATTTAATGTAGTTCAAAGTGATCCAAATGTTACTCATCTCTGTTCAATGTTATAGGGGGATTGCTGTGGTATAATACCACTGATATATCTCAATGGGTTTCTGAGAAATAGACCTAAACGCAAAACTTAACTAAGCCCGGCGGACCTTTAAAAAATACTGAAAATTTAATTGGTCAAAAATGATTACTTTATATTTTCCCAATTGTTAATTTTCCCATCTCAAGTCGAAATAAACGGGGGTGAGAAGATAATCCATAGCTGAATCGCTTGAGTAACGTACTAAATTTATTTGACAGACAGTCAACATCACCATAAAAGACTTTATTGGTGCTCTTTACTATCCAAATTTCGTCAAGATTTGATTACACATCTGCGAAATATTTTACTACAAGCAAATGACGATAATTAAGGCATTACATTGTACGGAACGGAAAACAGTACAGCACGTGTTAATACAAACCATTATGGTAAATGCCGATCTCAACCAAGTGAATTTAATTTTCGGCACGCGGGTTGACATTTTGCAGATTTCTCTTTCTCAATAATACCTGTAATAGCAATATCATCCGAGTATAGCGGCTACATTTCTCAGTTTATCCCATACATTAAAGGTTTCGAACACTTCCTCGTATCTGTGGCAAAAGCTACTACCGGTTATTCAACTCATTTGATTGAGAGCTAAATTTAATCACAGGATAAAAGTAGTGAATCTAACCTTTCGTTTAATTTAACCTTGTGTTAAACTAGTTGAACAACGGGGCCCTATGATAATAACGAATCCAAAGATCGTTACAAAGTACGAAATATTATTCAATAGTATGACTTAAACAAAAATGTACATCATTTTTATCTCTTGGTTCATCGATGATATCTTTGTATGTACAGTTTTACCATATAGCCTTAGAGTATTAAAGTGAATGTTTTTTTTTGGTTTTTTTTTTTTTTTTTTTTTTTTGGGGGGGGGGGGGGGGGGGGGGGGGTTGTAGTAGCTTTGTTTATTTTTGTCTTGTCTTCCAAGTCGAGGTGAGTTTTTTTTAATCTTCTTAACTGGTTGTCAGTTGTCTTGCTGGTGATCGGTAGTCTTTGTACATAGGTTTTGACACTTTTTTTAACTAACTTTACCTGCCATGACTTTTTCATCTACCACTCAAGGTGTTCGATCAGAAAAAATGTTGAATCTTTTATATCACCATCTAATACCAAAACGCGTAAAACGAAAACAATTTAAGGACAGAGCTATGATTGAAAAGACAGTTCTCCAAAGGTCTTTTCAGTTTCCATAAAACCGCCGTACAATGTTGGTATACACAGAAACCTGGATACCAAAGTCTGTTTTAATGTAGATTTTTAGCGTTTTATTTTGTGACTTTTTATTGCTACAGAAAAACTTATGGTCTTGTCAATACACAAAGCAATTTCTTTTTTCAACCGGGTAACCAATCGTCTTCTCGGAAGGTCAAGGTTTATGACCTATAAGTTAACTAAGCGTGATTAATCAATATATGGGTGAGTAATACAAATATAAACATAACCCCAAAAATATCGGATGATTTTTTAAAGTTCAGGTCAATAATTAGTGGCAGGTAATGATTTCATAAAAACGACAAAGAATGTCAAACACGTGCGTACCCGGATGCTTCAGTTTATGAATCTGGAAGAAAGAAAGACAAAATGAAAATTGTTTGCATAGTTATTTTTCATACTTGTGCTTTTGTTTTTATTTGTTTTTGTCACAAATCATTTATGATTTTAAGACCATAAAAGTTTGAATTTGAATTTGAATTTGTATTGAAAAGTTTAAAAAAAAAAAAACGACAACCACAGTTGCTAGGAAACCACACAACGCACTGGGACCTGCTCTCGCGTCTTTTTAAAAAAAACAAACCGATACAATTTATACATTTATATATTGGCCGTCGGCAAAAAATCGTCTTTTCTAATAGTCAGTGTGTAATTTCCATGTGCAGTCAGTGGACATAATTATTCGTCACCTCGTATGTTTCTATACAAATTCACAAAGTTTCCAAAAAAAAAATACTGTGAAGTCATTTCACAACCAATTTTCAGATGTCCACTGACTGTATGTCAGCTTTCCAACCGAAGTACTAAGAATTCGAACTAATTCAGTCTCACATGAAAAACTCAAGTTAACCCTGGTACGTCAAAATCTAGCGACAAAAGTAGTGACAACATTGAACATTTCTTTTTATGATGTTCTCGTTACACAAATATAGAACGAAAACTGCAGTTTCCATACTAGGAAATACCAACATCTTTTTTCTTGTCACTGTACAGAAAAATATTTTATAACAAAAACAATTGCAACAATATTTCGAAACTGCATATGAAAGTTGTCCCCACACAGGTCTCCTAGCTCTTCCCATATTTATATTTATTTCATATTCACAATATAAATAACATACTTTGGTTGATTCTGTTTAATTAATGATTATTAATCATATTAGTTAGGGAGGCAGACTGACATAAGTTCCCGATGTTTCTGAATTCCATTTGCATTTACATTATATACTATGTTTTTATATACATTATATACAGTCAAACCTGTGTACAAAGGACGCCCACAGGACCAAAGAAATGTGCCATTTATGAGCAGGTGCCCTTTATACAGAGGCTAATTTTACAAGTTTTGTTCATAAAGGGGAAATTTTCTCAGTGTCCTTGATAGACAGTGATTTGCTATATAGACGTGTCCTTTAAAGCAGGTTCAAATGTAGCTTCTTATATCTTATGCAAATAACTTGAGTGACCATATAGGTGTAATAATCCTTTGCTTGTTAAGAGCTTGACAGGTACTTAAATAAAATTTTGTGTATTAAATTGACATATACATGTATACAACTGTGCAATGTTCCAGCTAGCTTAAAATAGCACAGCACCCTGCACCTTTTCTAATGCAACCCTGCCCTTTCAGTGCTCCCCTCTGCCCTCTGCAATAAGTATAATATAAAATACAATAAATTACTTTTTAATAAACATTAGCAATACTGAATTAATTTAAAATGAATTAAAGAGTCCTGAGAAACTAATAAAACAAGAGCAAAATGACAGATTCCATTTATTCTAATGAGGGGGGGGGGGGGGTCTTTCAGGATTTTTACTCTTATTTTATTGTAGATATCTTCTATAAGTCATGGTATAAGTAATAGTTCCATTGAAACATAACCTGATCATTGTGCCAATTGGTTTACCTTTGTTTTCACATGAAATTTTGTTCTGGTAATTTATTCTCTTCTTTTGTCTTAGAACTGAGCTGGGTTCCAGGATCACAAAATTCTCAAGGGAACCAGAACAAATTCTTAACTAAAGTGGATTAAGGGAAAAGACCATAAGCTTTACTACCAGTGTTTCAGAAGACTCTGTCCCCTTTCCAATGCACCCCTCTGCAATAAGTAACACATAAAATACAACAAATCACTTTTTTAATACACAAACAATACTGAATTAATTGAAAATTAATTAAAAAAGAGTGCAGAGAAACTAATAGACCTCATACAAGGGTATTAGATAAGTAAATAATTGATATTTCTTAAAAGTTGACTTGAACTTGTTTGCCCTTTCAGATCTGGAAACATGTTAAAGTGCCCATTTTCATCAATAAATCCCCTCTGCCCTTAAATCCTACCTGCAACACTGACTGACAGTCAGACTTGTATACTTCCTAGGCCAAAACTGAGGGGTTAGTCATTTAAACCATGTTGCAGACTGTCTCATGCAAATTGACAATTCAATTATTCTAAAGGGCGGGGGCTTTTAGGATTTTGACCCTATATTTTAGATATCTTCTGTAAGTCACGGTATAAGTAATAGTTCCATTGAAACATAACCTGACCATTGTGCCAATTGGTTTACCTTTGTTTTCACATGAAATTTTGTTCTGGTAATTTATTCTCTTCTTTCTCTTAGAACTGAGCTCGGTTCCCATCATATAAATCTCAAAGGAACCAGAACAAATTCTTAACTAAAGTGGATTAAGGGAAAAGCTTAATACTACTACCAGTGTTCAGGCGAGCTTAAAATAGAGGGGCAGAGCACCCTGTCCCCTTTCCAATGCACCCTTCCATAATATAAAATACAATATCAACAAATCAATTTTTAATTATTAAACGTTAACAATACTGAATTAATTTAAATTGACTTAGAGTGCAGAGAAACTAATAGAACTCTTACAAGGCCATTAGACAGGTCAATAATTAATATTTCTTAAAGTTGCCTGATCTTGTTTGCCTGTTTCAGATCTGGAAACAGGTTAAAGTGCCCCTTTTCCTCAATAAATGTCCCTCTGCCTTTAAATCCTAGTTGGAACGCTAACTACTGATAACAAAGTTACATGTAAGTGATATCATGGGAGACACTTCCTACATATTACTGAGTAAAGGGGACTTGCAGATGTAAAAGATTATGTGTTCTGCTTCATATACAAATGTATGAAATTATGAACATTTCAACTTAAATTTATATATGAAAATCCTTCAAAACTATTTCAACCAGAGATGACTTTAAGTTAAATATTTTATTGAACAATGAATGTATGGTTTGGCAATTTTACAAATAAAGATTATAACTCTGAAATACTTGACATATATCAAGTTAATCAAAATTTTTGCATTATGGTCAATTGAGAAGACTGGGAAGTCTAGAGTGAGGTCTATGGGGGATGAACGGGTAAGGAATTCAGTGTTCTTTGACCCTGGAAATTTTTTCCAAGCATCCATGAGCCGGTAATACCTCTCGTCTTTTCTTCAAATTCCTCCCTCCCCTAAAATCAAATGGTACAGGCATTAATTTGGTAGTCACCCCTCCTCTTATTCCAGACATTGCAGAAGAAGGGTGACTTTTGAATAAACCATGTACTTTACGGGACCCACTCCGTTAGGGCTAGGGTTTGGTTAGGGTAAGGGTAGGATAAGTATACATTTGATGACTGGTCATGAGGGGAACAGTCAATTTATTACCCTGAGGTACAAACTATTACCCAAGGCAACGCCAAGGGTAATAGTTTGTACTGACGGGTAATAAATTTACTGTTCCCCAAATGACCAGTCAACAAATGTTTTATTATACTGAATCAACAAAAACGAAAGAAAAAAGTTTAAAAAAAACCCATTCAATAGAACTTATATTTGTGCATTCAGAGTGACCTGTGAAATAGAACAAACAAAGTTTTTGGATGAAAAAAACCCTGCGAAATATAAATACAGTACTGTTCCCCCAGTGAACAGTACATAAACCTGATGACCCATACCCAATGACTGAATGAGATTTAGAGAAAAAAATCTGTGAAATATTAATACATTACTGTCCCCCACTACATAAACTGGTGAAATAAAACAAACAAGGATTTTTGGATTGTTACACTTGATTTACTATAGGACAAAATACTGAAGTACAATACATAAACTTCATATGGAGTGGGTCCCCTTAACTAAATGAAGGCCATAATGATTTGTCAGACATGCAAATGTAAACATTTCTGAACTGACACAATTATTTGGTATCAATCCCGTATCAATAGTTACCATTTATCAATGTTTCACCATATACATAGTTAACTATTCCTTGTTACTTCCTTTTATCATACATTTTCCTGTTGATCGTATGATTTCTGGAAAATCGATAAACTGCAACATTGTAAACGTCTAGTGCTAAGGTCTGTAGCAAGGTCAATTGCCGTTTATTGTAAATGTATCAAATATTTGGAAACCATCGTCTCATAAAACATATATAATTTGTAAAATGAACTAACATTAATTTACCCCCTATTCCCTCTCGCCCCCAATCAATACCAGTCATGATACACTATACAGGTCATTATCTAGGACGTAAAAATACTAAATGTAGACGCCACTAAAACAAATCTTATTAATTTCATCCCACTTACCTATAGATCTACTTAAGTCTTACGTAAGCTGTTGATTAATCTTGATGACCTTTCTTTCCTTCTAAACAATGTATTTGAAAAAACAATGCCGTTGTTAAATTTATCCGGAAAATACAATCATTTCCTCAAACGATGAAGTGCATTTACATTGGTCTCCTGTTGAGAGAAATTGATAATATCTGCTTGTTACATAATATGTACAAAATCTGGCGGGCTTGCTTTTTTTACTGTGTATTATTTCCGTCCGATATATTTGTATGTGTACATGTCAATTACAGGGTAAATTGACTGCATGTCACCAAAAGATTTTTTTTTATGTAGAAATTTGGAGCTGCAAATAAACAACGCCAAAGGGTTTGCCAAAAAGCCACACACTTTTCCTTATTATTTATTTACTTATCTTTAATCACTTTATTTGTTTTTTACTTGAGTCATTCATTTTTCAAAGATAGTAATTTTCACGTGACAGTACATTAAGGCATCATTGTGATAAGAAATAGTTTTTAGTGTAACATTACCATGATTACAAAGCCGCTACTGACCCGTATAATTTTACACATCAGTTATTTAACGTTATTTAATGGGCATATTGTATGTTTTTAACGTATAATTATCTCTGTGGGTATCTGATCTTTAGCAAGAGCGCAGAATGCGTAGTGTTGCTTGTTTCTACATATTTTTTTAAATAAGGGAGGGCCGGGGGGGGAGGGGGCGGATTGGGGATTGTGAAAATTTATGTACATTTCAGTTGAGAGTAAACTACATACTCACTATAAAACAAAAATCTTAAGTAGACCTACAAATGTACGGTTTGAACATTTACTAGTCCACACGACACCATCATGTTAAAGGTATAGCATTACGTGAAATAAAGGTCCTTTTAACATTTCATAAAAACATGTAGTTTCAAACAAGCATAAATCAAGTTATCGGAATTGTTTGGAAATACAGATTTGTTGAAATATGGTTCACTAAAACATGGAAAACAGTACATAATGAATACGATCCCTGCTTTGTACTAGACCGACATCCTGAGCCGGATTTTTAATGTGATAGCTCACGAGGTAACTGTCCGCAGGAAGACATATCACCCCACTCGGACACATTATACTGACTCCGAGCCGACCAGTAGATCTCTGCTCTTACTCCGAGATGCCGCGTGCTTGGCGGAGAAGCAGCAAATACCAATTTTAATGTCTTTGGTTTGACCCGGCCGGGGATCGAACCCTCGACCTTCCGCACTCGAGGCGAGCACGCTACCACGAGACCACCGATCGAGGCGGTCAGTACAAATTAAAGAAGGGATCATATTAATTATCATATCAAGATGTTCTCGTCCTGATATGCACGTGGTTGCCACTCTACGTTAAAAAATAATTCATCCATCCATCCATCCTATATCCAAATCCATTAATTTATGAGGTTTGTCGATAAAACAAGTACTTTCTTGGAATTATGAGTTCCATTTTTAACCTATATAGTAACAATTTGTAGAGCACAAAAACACCGTTGGAGAAATTTAAGTTTCCTGTAAGACTTGCTTAGTGGAGACAGGCCATTGTAATGAAAATAGTTTTTATTTAAGTCCAATAACAAGAAGCTTTCTGAGTGACTGCAACCAGATTTTTCATTTTTAACTGTAAGCCGCCCGTCCGCCGAACAACGTCAAACCAAGGACGTATGTTAGTTATACGTCCTTGGTCAAACTAATAATCAGATTTTTTTCTGAAATAAGGTTAAAAAATAAGTGTTCATCTTACACTACATTTTTCATTTAAAGTCATCTTGTTTTAGTAAATCGTATATATAAAACATCTCCTTAATTACAAATACAAATATTTACCAACTTCGAAATGAGATATCATTACTAAGAGACAAATGTGATTTTTAAATGTCGGATTTTTAAATTGATTATATTCTCTGAAAGCACCAAATGAGACGGATTATGTCATCCCTCTAATCGTTTTTGTGACTCACTCTACGTGTTCATTCTAACTCTGACCTGTCCATGCCATGCCATTCCATTTTATTGAGTGGTCATCGTACTTGTCATGTACTCTTGGTACAGATGATCAACAAAAATTAATCGTCGTATGACTTAATTAACAGGTCATGTGTAACGCCCGAGGGCTTTAGTGTGACAAAATTGTTCATTTGGGGGGAGGTCAAATTTTGCAGACGAAATATATCTCTCATGAAATTTGTTCCGCTGGAACTAAATATCTGCCTGACACATATAAGGGACGAGATCAAAAGTTCAATGTAGGATAAAAAACGTAATTCACATAGTTTTTTCACTGAAACCCCCCTCCCCCACCCCTCCGCCTCTCTTAACTTAATTTTGGAAAAATTGACTGACAATATGGGCATATGCTTTGAGAGTATATACTTTTTGTATCATGGGTCCTGTTTTTCCTCAACAATGTATGTTTGTTCTGTATATTCTCTTGGACATTACTTGAATCCGTATTTTTCAATCCGAAAATCGATGTCGGATAACAAAACTTGCAGCGATTTTTACTCCCCCCCACCCTACTCCAAACTATTTGAATTAAGTTTTTTATCCTGCATTGAACTTTTGATCTCGTCCCTAACGTGTTACAACTCCACGATCCCGTATATATTATCTGGTTTATAATAAGACCATCCTCAATGAAAATAGTCAATCGGGTCGTACCGGAGAAGTACTGAGCTATAGTACACGTCCTCGGACAAAAATCTTCAGTAATACATATGAAAAAGTGGATAAAAACTCTAATCGATGGCGTCCTGTTGCTAAGAAACAGGGGGCAATAAATGATCTGTTAATTTCAGAAAAAAAATGCAAAGCAAATTTAAACGTATGTTTTGTATGAAAACACAAATTATATATATACAACTACACACATGCCTAAATTGATAAGTCAGTTTAAAACGTTGTTTACAAAACATGTGGCAACATATTTTAATATTCAAAACAGGTATGTCAATCGGGATGTCAATGTCTATAAAAATTGTATATTGCATCAAATATTAAAGTAAATCTGCTTGATTAATGAACTCTACCACAGTGAACAAGTTTTAATTAACTGCGCATTACTACCTATTACAATTATATATTCAATAATTAAGTAATATATACTCACATAGATAGGAAATCGATTTCAGACGATGTTAAAAACGCAAGTATGGCCTAGATTCTCACACCTTGAGTAGCTGACAAATGGACGGATTCTCCTATCTATATGAGTTCCAAATTATGTCCGATAAATCCCTCAATATGGATTTTCCTCTTCAAATTACAAGAAAGTTCAAATATTTGATTTTACCTTGTCTAAAGCAAGCCACGAGCTACACAACTGATAGATTTAAATGTATATATGGCTAAACTAGCTGTCCATTTACCTGTACATGCTGAATGTAAAGAAAAATATCCTTTTAAAAATGTGTAAATTTAAACTCCATGAATGGCGTGTTCTATGATCAGATAAATTAGTTTAAAATGGGCTCAAAGGCTAAAAACGGGAACGGTATATATACGTGTGTGCATAGTTCCAATGGGTTGTCGCCCTTCTTTTAGTACACAACTGCTAAATATAAAATCAATATTTCACTAATTCACAGAAACATCTTAGATATTGGATGGAGTTATTTTTATATAATTATGAACTTACTTGAATAATTAAGTACTATAAACATGTGCACATCATGAAACATAATATTATGTAAATGTCATTTTAAAAAATTGCATACAATTTAGCATGTTTAGAGCAACCATTTGATATTTATGGGGAGGGGGTTAGTTAAATGTTTGATCCTGCCTTTTTTCGTCGAAATTTTGGTCCTGGATTTTTTTTTCGGCCGCTACTGCGGCCTAAATTTCTATTTACATTTAAGCCAAAAATTTCTTTTCACACCTAAAGTGATCCTGTCTTTTCATTTTGCCCAAAATTCGTGTCCTGCCTTTTTATTTCAAATTTGATCCTAGTCCCCCCTCCCCAAAATCAAATGGTTGCTCCATAATAGCAAAAATTCCTTCTTCAAATAATATGGCAAATAATAGATTTCTATGTTCTATCATTTTCCCCCTGTAAATATAAAATATATCTACAAATTATTTTATAACTATAGCTAGATATATGTCCAATATGAACTTGTAGGTAACTTGGCAATTGCTTGTTGTGATGTCATGGGGGCGAGAAAGAGCCACGGTGTTTTAATGCGAGGAAGAGACGAGAAATGCATTGAGAATCGCAATTCAGTGGAGGGAGACAAGAGCCGTTTTCACACAAAAAAAATCGCATTTGACGTCTTCGCCCAACAGTCTATATACAGTAATTTTTTGTGTGTGTTAAACGGAGGTCAGATTCGTCATGTCATTTTCGAATATCAATAATTAAAAATGGATTTGACGATCAAAAACGACATTTCCATGTTAACTGAGCGTTACACGCTAATTAACATGTTTAAGAAGTCTAAACTCTGTTGAAAAATGAAAAAATAAAAGACAATTTTGAGATGTCCTAATTACTGTCTTTTTTTCTAAACCATTTTCAAGTACACAGTAATATTGTACGTTGGAAATATTCCAAACTGCATAAGTATTCATTAAGTGGGAATCAGAAAACTGTAAAATTCAATTATCTTCTTGTTCAAAGTGAAAATATCTTTCTACACATCTTGATAATCAATGGTTTTGACAACTATATATTATTTCGCGCGGCAGATAAATATATAGTAATTATATTTATAGTAAATATGACAAAGACCTGTGAGATTGTATATAAAATAAATTTTGTTTTGCTAATGGTATAGTATATTTGATAAAACTGAGATTGCAAAAGCAGGCTAAAAAAGGTAATTAAAAAAGATGAAGAATTGAAGATTACCTGAGATCAAATAGAAAAAAATGCATTTTTATTTATTTTTTTTTTGTGACTGCGTGGTGATGAAACATTATTTTTTTCCAGTACAGAATAAACCACAACGATCGGTGAAAAAAAAAACAAAGATATAATGACTTGAGACCATGCACGGAACAAACATATAAGGACAAGAGAGCAACCATTTTATTTTTATGGAGGCAGAAAGAAATCGGTTTAATCCTGGTTTGCCAACATTTAATTAGGGTATATAGTAACCAGTTAAACAAACAAACTAAAGACAATGGGCTTAATGAGCAATGTAAACTATGGTCTGTTCAAGATTTGTATGCTACGATTCTATGTTTTTGCATATAGTGAGTGACCCAATGTATTACCACACATGATATATTTCTTTATATTAGACTAAGAATATAGTTTAAAATATTGAAAGAAAATTTTGTGAAATTTCATTGTGTGTTGAAACATATACTGTTCTTATTGTGTACATTTTTAGCTCACCTGGCCAAAGGCCATATGAGCGTTTGTCATCACTTGGCGTCCATCCGTCGTCCGTTAACCTTTCGCATTTTAATCTTCTCCTCTGAAACCACAGGGCCAAATGGAATAACATTTGACAGGAAGCATATATGTAAGGTCCTTTATAAATATTGCTCATTTCGTCCCGATCGGACAACAAATATGGCCGCCATTGACAATTGTTGTTTCTGATAGGCTGAGTTTTCAAAAATCTTCTCATCTGAAACTGCGGGGGCAAATGGAACGAAACTTGACAGAAAGCAACTATTGGAGATTTTTTACAAAGTATCCTTATTTCGTCCCGATCGGGCAAAAAAAAACATGGCCGCCATAGGCAATTCTTATTTGTCATTGGTTGATTAATTCTTTTTTCTTAAGTTTTTTTTCTCTAGAACTGCTTTGCCAAATTGAACGAAACTTGACAAGAAGCATCTATTGGAGGTTCTTTACAAAATCTCTTTATTTCATCCCGATCGGAGTACATATATGGTCACCACTGGCAGTTCTTGTTTCTGATTGGCTAATTTAAAAGAATATTCTCCTGTGAAATCGCTTGCCCAAATGGAACGAAACCTGACACGAAGGATATATGGAAGGTCCTTTATAAAGTTTCCTCATTTTGTCCCGATCGGAATACAAATATGGCCGGCATGAGTAGTTCTTGTTTCTGATTGGCTGATATAAAAAAAAAATTATCCTCTGAAGTCGCTTGGCCAACTGGAACGAAACTTGACAGAAAGCATCTCATTGCGAGGTTCTATACAAATTTTCCCCATTTTTTCCTAATCAGGCAACAAACATGGCCGTCATGGGCAGTTCTTGTCTTTCATCGGTTGATAATCTTCTTCTTTGAAACCACTTGGCCAACTGAGTGAACAACAGGAAGCATCTGTTGGAGGTTTAACAAAGTTTCCTCATTTTGTCCAGATCGGGCGACAAACATGGCCGAAATAGGCAATTCTTGTTTCTGTTTAGTTGATTTTGTAACGGGCTTCCCTTGATTAATATAGAAGTTATAGAACCGTAACAGGTTTATAACCACCCTCCATTAGCTGCGCTAATGGAGTACTTTTGTGAGACAAATCATGCTCTACTGTTACAATTTAAACATTTTTTTTCTCTTAAACTGCTTGGCCATATAGAGCCAATCTTGACAGAGAGTGTCTACGACATATAAAAAAAATCTACAGAACCATAGAATTGCTTGAAAGCAAACATGGTCTGAATGTTCCTCTTAAGGTGCTCTGGTGCCGATCCCTAATTCATAATGGCCTTCTGCAGAGGACGTAGGTTAATATAAGACCCTATGGGAAATACATGCAAAAATCTTCTGAAGAACCGCCAAATTTTAGAATATGCCGACCTGTAAGTTACATAAGAAGGACCTTGATGAAGAAAAATGTGTTTCCTACAAGGCTTACCACACTTCATAATGATAAGGAGAAGTGACTTCTCTCTTTGAGGTACATCAATAAAAATGGCTTTCATGCCTGGTGAGCGATACATGCTCAACCCTCTGAGCCACTAGTTTTATATATTTTCTGGGTTTTTTTTTTTTGACATTTGTACTTCTGTTCAGCTGATATTTTACAGGTAAATTCAGGTAAAAATTATACAAATAGATACAAATAAGATATAGACTTTAATTACTAAAACAACAAAAGCGCCTATGTTTGTTTTAACGTGTAATTAAATGTTGGCAAGCCAGGATGACACCAAGAAATGTATTTTATTTTAATCAATTCTATTATTTATTTCTTGGTTGTTTTTAACACAATAAAGACATAATACAAACAAACAAACAAAGGAATGCCAACATTTTAAAAATATGTATTGAAGGAATGCCAACATTCAAAATACAATAGATGTTTTGATAGTAATTAAGTCCTTGATTTTCAGGTAAAAATTAGAGATTTACATTGGGGTCTAAATAAATTAAATTTATAAATGTGCATTAACAATAAAATATGTTCACAATGAAAATATTAATATTTTTGAAAATAACAAACCAAAGATACTTATATTAGATAAAGTAAATTTATATACTCTCTCAAAAAAGAAACGCAACATCAGATTATCTTTTTGAAATATTATTTTTCCGGACAAATAACCAATAAATATCAAAATATATGTACACATGATCATAATTACACCTTCATAAAAAGTTTCCAGGTACAATCATTTAAATTCATCCACCCGTAAACGACTTTGGTCGCAATCTGGGACACCCTACGATTTACGCATTGCCAAAAACTGGGTCGACTTTCACGTGCAAATCATGGGTTATTTTTTAGCTCAGTCAGTCGGTATAAAAACCCGGTATTTCTTTTCATGAATGCATTCGTAAAATAAAATTCTGATGAGGTGACGCTATGCCAAGGTTAGACGCTGCTACCCGGAATATCGCTATCGGACGACTAGAGGCCGGAGAATCACAGAATGCTGTTGCTGTAACGTACAATGTTCATCGTAGCACAATTTCACGCCTTTGGGGACGCTACCTGCAGCTTGGTACTACGACAGATCGGCCACGTTCAGGGCGCCCGCGTGTTACAACCAGGGCGCAAGATCGTTACATCAGACTTTTCCATCTGCGGAATAGGACTATTGCTGCAACAGAAACAGCTGTAAACGTCCCTGGGTTGCGCCGTATATCAGCACAGACAGTACGCAATCGGTTACGTTCTCATGGATTGAGGGCAAGAAGACCTTACTTTGGAGCAACACTGAGACGCCAACACCGCCGAGCGAGGGTTAGATGGTGTACTACAGTTCGTGCATGGAATTTACAGAACTGGAGAAGAGTATGGTTCAGCGATGAGTCACGTTTTCAACTGGAAAAGCGAGATGGTCGCATATGTGTGTATAGGCGCCGAAACGAACGTTTTGCGCAAAACTGTGTTGTGGAGAGAGACAATTTTGGCGGAGGCAGTGTTATGATGTGGGCCGCTATTTCTTATGCCAGAAACACACAGCTGATACATATCCAAGGCAATCTGAACGCTGTTAGGTATAGAGACGAAATTTTACGACCTCATTTATTGCCCGTAATTGACATTCGGAGAGAAATTTTTCAGCACGACAATGCCCGACCACATACAGCACGTGTAACAGTAGACTTTTTAGAACAACAGAATGTCAATGTGATCCGTTGGCCGTCACGATCACCCGATCTTAATCCAATTGAACATTTGTGGGATGAAGTGGATCGGCGCGTGCGCCAACGACAACCACCACCGCAAAATCTGCAACAATTACAGCAGGTACTTCAGTTTGAGTGGCAAAGGATACCGCGTGTTCGAACTCAGCGTTTAATTCAATCTATGCCAAGAAGAGTCGGGGCTGTGTTACAAGCAAATGGTGGACATACCAGATATTGACAATTTATGAGTGATTTATTGACAATATGTGACAAACTGTGATATTCCAAGGTAAAAGAACTCATGAACAAGAAGTGTGCCAATTTTTGCATTCCTGTGTAAATTATTTATATCATAAATTATGAAAATAATATATGAAGTAAATTTCCTATTTTCTGTATGTTGCGTTTCTTTTTTGAGAGAGTATACTTTGCTGTATACGACGTATTTCAAGGAGTTACCTCTCATCAGCAGCATTAAATCCGAAACATTTGGAAGACCAAAAACCAAACTTGTTTTAAACAAGAAGTACTCATGATCAAAAAGTATTCAATTGCTGCATTGTTTCTAATAATAAAAGATGGATTGCTGAACTTATTAGAGAATAAAATTGCACGGCTTGGATAATTTAAGAAAATAATACATGCATATAATCAAATATACATTCAAGATACATAAATGATGAATAATGCGTTCAGCTGAGGATGGTCATCCTACCAAGTCAGAGTTAAATAATGCGTTCAGCTGAGGAGGGCCATCCTACCATATGGCAAAATTGCGGGTACTTTGGTAATTTGCATAGCGGCCATTTTGGATTTCTCTGACAACATTCTGCCCCAAAAAATAAAAATGCAAATATTCAAATTCTTATAACTCATAAGCAATTTGTCCGCATATAGGTACATTCTACACAATATTAGCTTTCTTTTCGTGTGCAGATAAACATTGTCAGCATTGAAAACTTTCGGCCAATTCAGTTTAAAAAACTGAAGCGTAACCGTAGTATAACTGCTATATGAATTAACAAAAATTAGTTAAAAATGCAAATTCAAACTACAGATACAGATACAAGGCGAGATCATACATAAATTGTCCGCATATAGAGAATAACTTTGGAGGATGAATATAATGAGGAAATAAGTTTTATCTCACCTGCTTTCATAACCTTTCGGCCAAAATGTTTTTAAAACATGATAATTTCAAGTCTCCCATAGCGTAATCCTTCAAATATGAAGCCTTTCCCCTCAGATTTAAACAAACAATTTGTAAATATCCGCCAAAGGAAGTTTTCATAGACACATTAGTTTAAGAGCCGAGACGGAAAAAGACTCGATTATCCGTAATTCAAACAATTTTATAATTTTCAATCTACAACTAAGGGAGGTAATTTGCTTAAAAATGCTGAAGTCACGTGATGCATAAAAATTCTGTAAACACCTAACATAAAAATTAAGTGTTTACAGAATTTTCCCTTCTTAAAATTTAAAGAAATGAATAATGTACCCAGCATTTCGCAATATGCCAAGTCAGAGTTAAATTGTATCCACGTTCGTTCCTACAAACGTTTGTAGGAACGAACGTGGACACAAAATCCTGACTTGGGAGGATGAGGAGGGCGACTAATTATGGATAGCTAAAATAACTAAATTAGATTATTTGCAAATTATACAAAAATCTATATTAATGTTAAAACAGGAGTATACAAGTAATTTTAATCAACAAATTCTTTTCTTTTGTTGTAAATATCATTTATTTTCACCATATAAATTTTCATTAAATTATTGTCATTACAATAGATTAAAAAATTGAACTTTTCTAATTTTGATTTGTGTTGGGAAATAGACAAAATAGATTTAATTTCGTCAACCATGTTATTTATTATATGATCAAATTCTTTACACTTAAAATAAAATGGAGCTCATCCTCAATAATTATAGTGTTTTTCTTCAGTGGAACTTTTTATTCATATAATTTGGTTAATTGTAATATGATGTTGTCGTGGCCAATGATGCGAACACATCCTTTCCAGAAACTCATTTCCGGTATCACGATTCTGATTCTAAAATTATAATTTGAAGCAAGTTATTTCCTTACTTCCGTTTCCGGCGAACGAAACTTTTTCTAGCCTTAGTATGTAGCACAATATGGCTGCCCCCATAAAACAAAGACTTTTCTAAATGACCTATATGTAGAAAATGCATATGGTCCTATTAAGCGCTCGCTGCGCTCGCTATAAAACAAACATATTAATTATTGCAAGTCTATACAATAATCAAGGAGGGTTTGGATGGGGTTAAATGATTAAAGAATAATGCCCTTAAAAAATGAAGATTAGAGAATAACGGGCAAAAAAATGAAGATTAGAGAAATGCGTGGTCTAAAAATATAATGAATATTGAATAATTAATAAAAGAAAACGCTAAAAATTAAGTGTTTACAGAATTTTCCCTTCTTAAAATTTAAAGAAAATTATCAAAATTATCATTGTAAAAATATAAAAGTGAAAACAAACTTGGTAAACCTTTTTGGTTTCGTGATAACAGACTATAGGATTCAGTCAATGTGAACTGGTTTCCGATACTTCTACTCGGATTTCGGATCTTTTCGGTTCATACTTCTACTCGGGTTATTTCGAATGTTATCGTCTATCTTTAAAGATGTCAGAGGTCATAGCAGAAGAATTTGATGAAAATTCTGTTGTTCCATGTGTGTTTAGCTTTTATTCAAATGAAAAAATCTGTGAAGGAGAGATTCCGCACTAGAATACCAATATGCTTCAAGAAGCACACCACTTTGAATGGATTTAAACAACATTTAATAGACTTTGCCGACATCAGAGAACACGCAGCGGTGTGGGTTCTTTTGAACTAAAATTATACAGACTCGACACCAAAACAAATACAAACTACATTATACAAACCCAAAGCCAGTGGGATTTGGAGAGACCACTTTTAGTAGGTTCTCCGAGTGAAATAAATGGTAAGCACTTTGAGATACTCGATCAACTGCATATACACCCCCCTTTTCCACCTTTTGTGTTAGTGACAAATAAACCTCCATAAAATTGACAACGCGAACCTCTCAAGTTCATTTAATTACTGTATGGATCATTATTGCCCGTCCGAACATATCTTGCATATCGTCCTCTCTAATTAAACCAGGGCCGGCACTGCATAATTACCAAGGGCCGAAAATTACGTGTTCACATGTTCACATGCTCCTGAAATAATAGACTGATTCCATATCTCCTCTATCACAGTATGCTAATAAATAGTATTTAGTGTTAGAACAACTGCAGGGTAAATACAAGAAAAAGGTTGAGTTTTAAAGAGGCATACGTATATACAGAAGTCTTACTTAATGTTACTATGTTGCGAAATACATTAAAGCTAATAATTTAAATAGATATTATAAAAACATTTATGATCATCTATTGAGGATTTACATTTCACTTGGCATTGAAAAGCATGTTATAAATTATAAACCTGACAGACAAAATAATTATTGTTCGTGATCACTAATAAGCAGTGCCGAAGGAAAGATTTATTATTGAGAGGGGGCACAATGTAAATTGAAATATAAACAAATTCAAGGATTATTGCATGTATTTCTACGGGCCTGTCAAGTAGGCTAAGATCAAACAATGCTCTTGACCTGTTAAAAGTTTATTTTATTAAATCATCTTGCATGTTGTCAAGCCGTCAATATGATAATTAAAAGAGACGGCAATATATGCAGTGCGTGTTATACATCATATACCTTATATTTGATCATATATTTTTAAAAGACACGATGATTGCTAACAAAAAATAAACGTGCGGAAACAACTGTATCAAGTGACTTTGGTTAAGTTTTGGTTATCAAATAACAATAACCGTGAACATCCATCAATTATATTTAGTTAATGGAAGCACTAGGGTACACTCAAGGCAGCATAACCAGCGTTCACAGGGTCGGATCCAGTCATTATTAAAAAGGGGGTTCCAACCATATGTCCCATACAAAAGCATTAGTTGTCAAACAAAAAGGGGGGTTTCAAACCTGGGACCCCCCTCCTGGATCCGCTACTGCGACGCTCAAATATGCACATGACAGTCTGTTGGAACAAACTGAAGATGAAAACATTGGTCATATCAGTAGGTCAGGTCGTGTTATAAGGGCCACTGTGAGATTAGACTTGTAAGAGACGTGTAAGGGCATTTTATTGTTGTATAATTGTTCATAAATGTTAACTCAAAAAAGGCACAGTGAAACTGTATTGTTAGTTTTCTCGTTTGAATTGTTTTACATTTGTCATTTGGGAGCCTTTTATAGCTGACTATGCGGCATTGGCTTTGCTCATTGTTGAATGCCGTACAGTGACCTATAGTTGTTAATTTCTGTGTCATTTGGTCTCTTTTGAAGAGTTGTCTCATTGGCAACTACACCACATCTTCTTTTTTATATGTAGTCAAAATCACTGGAAAGAACTGATGAGAACTTGGATTTGTTACTTCAAGGAACTAGCATTTAAATCATGCAGAACAATACACATCAACACGTCATTGTTGAGAAACAAATGAAAACCTTGCTGTTGTTTGGAAATCACCGTTCTCATTCATTTAAAAAAATGTTTTTTACTTTTTTTTAAAGATTAAAGAAAACTGGGGAAAAAATTAGAGAATAATGCGTAAAAAATCACTTTTGAAGAATAGACTAATTTTTTGAAGATTAGAGAAAAAAGGGGTGAAAATTAAATGTTTACAGAATAGCAGACCTTCCCCATCCAGACCCTCATCAAGGAATGCCAAACAAATTTCCTACCTTTTTATACCTCTTTTCAAATGTTGGCATAGGCTGAATGAACCCCTCGTACTATAGATATTGTCTCTACCCTTTCATGTGTTATTCATTTATAAAAGGACACAAAACAAGCCCACTCAGGCCACTGGCCTACGGAAATTATGTCAAGTCTTAACAAAACAAACCCCGATTTATCACGTTTAAAGCCATTTAATATTTGAGTAATTGTTATTTAAAACCTAAAAATAAATTTAGGTTAGAAATATGATTTAATGGGTAATACTTGTGACTAAATTCATTTGGTATTCATAAACAAATACCAGAAACATTATATAATTCGAATCGCATTACTATGAATTATTTAAGATAATCCGGCAGGACTGATATCGGATTTGTAAGATATTCACACGTGTTCGAAATTTTACGATTTGATTTTCAGTAGGGAGAATTTGTTTAAAGTTGGGCTAAAAAATTCTGCGAAAAAGGGAGTAGTAAAAAGGTGCTGAAAAATTGAAGGATTGAGAAGTACCTGGAATCAAATTGCAGTATATCTTTGAGGGGGGGACTGCACGATCAACTTGGTGACAATATAAAACAAAAACGACATTTCCATGTTAAGGGAGAGTTATACACACTAAATTAACATGTTAAAGAAGGTTAAAATCTGTTGTAAAATGAGAAAACAAAAGCGTGGTTTGTCATGTCTTACATCTATATGCAAATATTTAGTATTGTTGCTCATAATCTTAAAGTTACGATCAGGCGTTCAATGAAATAAACATCTCTCATTTCAGTACAGGTTCCAGACAATCTTGTCGGCAACTGTGCTGGACAACAGAAACCTAACTCAGAGATATATGGGAGAAACCCTCTCGTTGAATGGTTGTCAGGTCATAATACGCTGAGCGTAAACAAGGACCATATATATATAATTGGTGACGTGTTCTTAGTATGCCGCGCATGTTGTATGCTAAAGACCCCCATGTTTATTTTAATCAAAAGAGTAGAATATTGGCCTACCGTTCTCTCTACGTTTTTTCCTCTGCCACCCCCTCCCCCAAATAAATCAACCAATAAAGCACCGGTTTGGACGAAACTCTTTCCGAAATGTCATTTACAACACATATCTTTTGTATTGAATGATAATCTGCAAGATTCGTCAACAAATTATACAGGCAAAATTTGAAATTAAAACTTAGCCCCCTCTGATGAAAGTCTTCCCCGATTTTAAATTTAAATAGGCCTATTCGATCGAAAACATCCAAAACTGTATTAAGAATACTCATATCTGTATTCAAATTTTAAAAGAATAAGACAATCAGACAAGAAATGAAGATGCTTTTGGGGATTGTCTAGACTGATAAATGAACTTGCTACCAACCAACTTGTAAAACCAGTCACATCCGCAAACTCTTAACCCTCTTGAGGTTTAATAAGTTCACCAAGGTTGACTTCAAGCAAAAGCTTACGTTACAGTGGTTATGAAAATAAATGAAAAATACATCCGGGAGACAACTTATTATTATAGTATTAATAAATGGGTATTTTCGTCTTGGCCCTGTTATATGTCCAAGGTCTGTAATAATGGCCCGAGGATAGATGTTATGGCCCGAGTCAACGCCGAGGGCCATTACAGCATCCGAAGGTCATTATTACAGACCGAGGACATAAAACCTGATAACAGGGCCATTACGAAAATACCCATTTTTAAATACTTTTATTAACCAGATATGGAAAACTATCTTTGTTGATTGGTTTATTACAGACTTTTCTGGAAAATGTTCTCTGGTTTGTTGGTTTTCAGTTATAACCAATAAAATTGTGTACCAGTTGGGTTTTTGGTTTTTGGTTTTTTTTTGTTTTTTTTTAAAATACGTCGCTATGAAGGAATATGAAATTATTAACCAGAATGAGGATAAAATATGTAAAAGATGCATTGCTTTTATAAGAAAAATTAAAGCATTACAACTGGGCCATTACAGGATAAACAGGGCCATTACGAGATTAGCAGGGCCATTATGAAATTGTACCGGGCCTATTACAGAATCTCTATCAAGATGGCGGCTGTACGTATATCAATCTTGATAGGGATTCTGTAATGGCCGTGCATGTGTATCCTGTAATGGCGCAGTTGTAATGCGTTAATTTTATTTATAAAAGCAATGCATTTTTTTACATATTTTATCCTTCTGCAAATGTTCTGGTTAGAAATTAAAGGGATAACTGATAGCACCAAATTACATCTTTATAGTAAGATTTAAAAAGACTATAAAATGGGAAATTACTTAAAATGTGAAAAGAAATTTTTGGAAAAGTACCTAGCAACCATACATATTTGTTTACAAAAAGGCAACAGCTATATTGGCAATGATTACATTTCCAAAATAAAATGGAATATTTGGATTTCAAAAAAAATAATTAACTCCAATTTTGGTAAATTTCCTGAAAGACCCTAAGATCTTCATTTTTTTTTTGGAAATGTATCTAGCAACCATGCATATTAATAGCTATTAATGTCATAAGACTTAGACTAACAATTTAATTTCCAAAATTGATATTCCAACTTTGGTAAATTTACACTAGTATAACTTTATTCTCATAACCATTGGTACAGAGACAAACTATTTACATTATATATAACAAATACAAACATACATAAAACAAAGTCTGACATACAGAACAGCAATGACAGAGTATTAATTGGGAGGACTTGCTCTTTTCTTAATTACTCGCAGCATTTTGATTAAGTTTGATAGTATAAGTTTATCTTGCGACGTCATAAGATTCTTAAACTTTAAAACATTTGGATTTCGTGTAAGATTTCTTTTGATAAGTCTGTTTCTTTCACCTGCCAAAACTGGACATTCTAAAATATAGTGGTATTCATCACCGATTTGATCATTGCATAAATTACATTTTCTGTTGTTTCTTTCGATATTTTGCCATCTTCCAGTCTCAATAGGCAACTTATGATTCCCTGTTCTAAATTGGCACAAAAACATAGAATCTTTTGAGCTTAGAATATCAAAATATTTCTCTTGTTCTAGTGAATCTTTAAATAATCGATAGTTTGTCGCTTTGGTGCAATTTTGAATTTCATCATGCCAGTTTTGTCTGAATTGATCAGAAAGACATTGTTTCATTCTGATTTTTAACCACTCAATGTTTGGAATAGTCTGCGAGTTCCAGAAGTTAGCAAGTCCACACTCGTTAAAGATACCTTTTACAAATTCAAGCCAATGAAAGTTAATATTTTGAGTAATATACAATTGATATATTAGCTTGTATGATAATGAACAAAGTTTTGTTTGTTTTCCAGTAATTAATTTTGACCAATATGAAATTACTCTACTTTTTATATCTACGATCAGTGGAAATCGACCAAGTTCTCCATACACAAAACAATTAGGTGTAGAAGATTTCAGCTTTAAAAGAAGTTTACAAAACTTTAAATGTACTTTTTCAACATGGTAACAGTTTTTAATTCCCCAAAGTTCACAGTTATATAGTAGAATTGGTTTTACCATTTTATCAAAAAGGTCTAATTGGCATGAAATAGACAAATTATGGTATTTCCCCAACTTAAGAACTCAATACATGGCTTTTGTTCCTTTATCAGCCTGTGCTTTTATTGCTAAGTTATAGTTGCCAGTCCTATTTAGGGTTGTGCCTAGATAATTGAATTCTTGGACAATTTCAATTTCTTGATTGTCTAGAATAAAGTGTATATTGTTTGGAAGTCTTCCGCCAGAGAAACATATAATTTTTGTTTTACCTATATTAACTTTAAGTTTCCAGTCTAAACAATACTTATAGAAACTATCTAATTGTTGTTGGAGTCCGACGGCGGATTCAGACATTAGCACAGTGTCGTCTGCATATAGTAAAGCAAAGATTTTAAGATATATTCCCAGGTTGGATTCAATATCTTCACTTATCGATGTAAGTCCGTTATTATTTTGAGTTTCTAAGAACGATTCTAAGTCATTTAGAAAATTGCAAAGAGAAAGGGTGACATATTTTCTCCTTGTCTCACTCCATTATTACAGGAGAAAGTCAGAATTGCTGTTGTTGTAAACAATATTCGATTTAATGTTTTTGTACATATTTTGAATGACTGTCAACATTTTTCCGTTTATCTTATTTAACACAAGCTTATAGAATAGGCCAGTTCTCCATACTTTATCAAAGGCTTTTTCAAAATCTATAAAGGCGCAAAATAATTTCTTTTTCTTAAGTTTCAGAAGTTCAAAAAATGCATGTAGGGTAAATAAATTGTCAGTGGTACAATAACCTTGTCTGAAGCCGCATTGATTTTCATTTATAATTTGAAACTCTTCAGAATATTTATTAAGTCTCTCAGTTAGTACCGCAGTAAAAAGTTTTCCAAGACAACTGACTATTGTAATAGGTCTAAAATTTTTAGGATCTTTACTGTCCCCTTTGTTTTTATAAATGGGTTTAATATTTCCCACTAACCAGCTATCGGGTATTTGCCCTGTGTCAAAAATAAGATTGAATAGTTTTTCATAGATATCGATAAACTGCCCTGATGTTGTTTTGATATATTCATTTATTATTTTATCTTCGCCACAAGCTTTATTATTTTTAAGTTTTGAAATGCACTTTAAGATTTCTTCTTTTTCAATATATAGATTGATCTCGTTGTTTACATGGTTTAATGTTTGTTCATCAAGCTCGGGTAAATCAGTTTCTTCATCCTCAATGGGTGCTTCATTCAAGGATTTAAAAAAGTTAAATAAACTTTCAATTGGAATATTTGGTTGTTTTTTTACTCTTCCCCTGTCTCAAAAGTTTCCAAAACTGTTTGGAATCATTTTGTCTGATGTCCTTTAACTTTATTGATATAGTTTATCAGAGTATTCTGTTTGGCACCTATCCATAGTGGTCTTATAAAGTTTTTCAGCCTCCACTAACCGAAGCTTGTTTATTTCGGTTTTATGATTTTTAAACTTACGCTTAAACTTCCTATAGTTTTTCCTTCAAAATTAAACCAGGGCTTAGAGTTTAATTTTACCTTACTATTCTTTTTTGTGTTACTTTTATATGTTCCAAAGGTTGTCTTAGCACTGTCAATAAAAATTTCTCCTAATTCATTTATCAAATTGTTAACATCATTTACTGTTGTGTTAACATCATCCGTTTCAACAAGTTTATTTAATAGGGCATCCTTTCTTGTTATGTTAATATTTCTCTGAAATTCATCAGTTTTACTGCTATCCCACTTTTTAGCATTAGTGGTATTTGAGTTCATTTGAAAAGGGGTATTATTACATTCATTTATCTCATTGTCATAAACAATAGTACCAATACAAATAGACAATGGACAATGCACATCAGAAAATAGCTTAGAAAAATCTAAAAAATTACAACTACGAAAACTACGAAAACTATTTACAAAATTAGCACTACTTGTACAGTAATCGACAACACTAGCATTTTTACAAGTAAAATTTCCTTCCTTGTCACCTGTGAGTCTTCCATTCAAAATAAAGAAATTGTTCCCTTTACAGAAATCTAACAATAATGAACCATATCTGTTTTTAACTTTATCTTTATTTTGTCGCTCCCTTGGGATACCAGCTATTTCAAGAACAATATTGAGCTGTTGTCAAAAATTTCAAGAGGTATGTTTGAATGATCGATATCAGATTCATCGAATTGGAAAAAATCTTTATCAGTGGATGTGCGACTATTAAAATCTCCCAGTAATGCTACGTTCTGGTATTGGTTTGACAAGGAAAGAAAGTCATTTTCAATTTGACCAAAAGCATCTGGTGATGAGTATGACGTGTAAGCGGGAGGAATATAAACAATACCAAAAAGGGCATCGCTGTCAAGACCTAGTAAACTTGAATCTACTTTAAACCATAATACAAATTTGCATTCGGTATCTACAGTACTAATAAATTTACTATATTTTTCTCTGTACCCTAACATTATACCACCTGATTTAACCTTGGCGCATTTTTGTCTATTTTTAAAGTGAACTATATAACCAGGTAATTTTATGTTGTCAGTGTCATCAGTTTTTGTTTCTACCATACACACAATATCGTGTCTATTTATCAGTTTATCAAATTCTGGATAATTCAATCTTTTTTTAACACCACAACAGTTAACGGACAAAATATTTAGAAAAGAATTTTCGGATTGATTTAACGATTGATTGCAACTCGTTGACAGTGGACCTGTGTCTTCAACTGTTTCAGAATAACTCTCTGTACTTTCTAATATATCGCTACTGGGGGGTTATTTATTAAATATCTCATTTTGGGGGACTAAATTACATTGAGACAAAGTTTCAACCGTTTTGTTGTCTATGTCATCACCAGAGCTTTCAACATGTGATTTTTCAACAGCACTGAAAATAATACTATTAAAAACATTCTGAAAATTATCTACATTATCTAAATCATTATCAGTTTTATTTACACATATATCACAGTTCAATTCTCTATTAAGAGTAAGATCTCCCTGCCTGTCCTATTGGGTAGTTTCAGGTGAGTCCGTAGGTGGTGACGACCCTTGTCGTTGCCTTTTCTTAAAGGTGTACGAAATTGTTCAGTGTTTTTATTTTGACGTCGATCACGTACAAGTTCTGGTGACCATTTAGCCGTGTAAGTCCTCTCGGGGGTTGGGTTTTCTACAGGTGGAATATAACGCTCTCCATCAATAAATAGTTTATCTCGCACTAGCACGACATCTCGTTGTTCTCTCTTTGCTTCCTTCATCTTTGGGTATAGTTTTTTACGCTCATTCTGAATTTCAATCGGAAACTGTTGACTTATTCCGAAGGGTGTGTTTTTAAGTTTATACGCATTCTGTAACACTAGGTCAAGATCCTTGAAGTACAGAAATCTAGCCACTACCGGTCGAGCATTGTTTCTTCCACGCTTACCAAACCTATGTACATTTCCGAATTCCACAAAGTGTTGGATTCCTAATTCTTGACGAAGAAAACATCTAAGTTCGAATTCAATGTTTTCATTCGGAGAGTGACATAGGCCTGAAAATACTAAGTTATCCTTCATACTACGGCATTGCAAGTCTAGAACTTTATCCTGAAGCTCGCTAATCTTGTTTGTTAAAGAATTAGTAGAACATGTCATCATAAAAACAGTTCACTACATGTATTTACGTTATCAATGTATGATATCCTAATCAGGCACACTCATTTAACATTATGACTACTATCCCAACTGTCCAATTCATTACTAAAGTTATTGTCACATCTGAGTATAATTTATTTGGTCATTTGTGTTTTGCCATTCATAGCACTGGTTGAATTATTTAAAAAAGAAGAAATGGTAGTGAAACAGTGAAAAAATGTTATTGTTCTTCTGTGAAATATTCCTTTGATTGTACTCGTAGCATTTAATTTTGTGATTAACCCAACAAAGGCGTGGGGATATGTGTAACAGCCAGTTTGTTCCGCCAGTTACTTTGTTCCGGTGGAACATTTTAACTAGCTACTTTGTTCCTCCGGAACTTTTGGACTAGTTAGTTTGTTCCATGGCCAGTTGAAAAGTTCCAGCAGGTCGGAACTTTTCAACTAGCCAACTTGTTCCAGATGTTCAGTTTTGATGCAAATGTTAATTTGGTTATTTAAACAGATGAAAAATGCCAGAATTGTTCACCTAAATAAATAAATACCGGTCCTTTTTAACATGTTATAGAATACTGGAATGTTATAGCAAGTTGTAATATACTGTAACTTTCCAACCAGTCAAGAATTACCAGAACTTTGCAACCAGTCAATAATTACCGGAACTTTCCAACCAGTCAAGAATTACCAGAACTTTCCAACCAGTCAAGAATTACCGGAACTTTCCAACCAGTCAAGAATTACCAGAACTTTCCAACCAGTCAATAATTACCGGAACTTTTCAACTGGTTAAAGAATACTGGAACTTTAAAGCTAGTTTAAAAATACCGGAACTTTATAACTAGTCAAAATATTCCAGTACTATATAGCTATTAAAAAAGCATGTTTTCTATGGATGCATGAATAAAATCAATATGAGAAATCTTACAAGTAAACCTAAAAAATATTATTTCTATCAAATTATGATTTTTTTTAACTTTTTTATTCAGATGAGAAGATTTTAACTATATATGTATAATAATTCTGTTTGTTTGTTTGTTTAGTTGGTTTTTTACGCCGTTTTCATCACATTTGGCTATTTCGCGGCGGCCAGTTTTTTATTGGTGGAGGAAGCCGGAGTACCCGGAGAGAACCACTGACCTTCGGTAGGAAAATGGGCAATCCTTGTCAATTTAGATCGAAGTCGAACACACCCTGCCACAGGTGAGATTTGAACTCAAAACCTAAGTGTTCACAGGCTAGTGATCATTAGTAGTCATGACGAACTACCTAGACCACTCGGCCACCGAGGCCCCATAATAATTCTGAATTAAGACAAAAATGTGGATGGCTGAATCATAGTACTGAATGTTTTACCAGTTAAAATAATTGGAAATTTTGGACTAGTTCAAAATGACAGGAACTTTTTGACTAGTTGAAAACTACTAGAACTTTTGAACTAGTTATAAAATTCCTAACCCTCAAATTATCCAAAATTTCCATCAATTTATGAAAATTTTTGACTAGTTGAAAATTACTGGAACTTTTGGACTAATTGAAAACTACTGAAACTTCTGGACTAGTTATAAAATTTCTAACCCTCAAATTATCCAAAATTTCCATCCATTTATGAAAATTCTTATTTTAGTAGAATTTAAACCATAAGTATCAATTAATGATATTTATTTTATTTACCATGATTCATTTTAATATGCACACATACGCATAAGTTTTAAAACTTTACCTTTCTCCGGAACTTTATGACTAGTTTATAAATTCCGTGTCCCTGGAACTTTTCAACCATGTCTGGAACAAACTAACTAGTTGAAAAGTTCTGGAGGAACTTTTAGGCTAGTTACTTTATTCTGCCCGGAACTTTATGTGCCCGGAACAAATCAGCGCTTACATTTGCAGCGTGCATTTAATCAAGTTTGTAAGTTTGTTAATAATACATTTAAATTGATTAGAATGTTCCGAATGGATTCTTTCATATCATGAAATCTTTCGATTGAGAAACCTCGACCTGCCGTCTTTCGCCTCAGTACCTATTAGATAGCACTTTTAGTCTTTCACTGTATTCCATAAACATTTAATATGAAATTATTGTTAAAAGTGTATTGTACTATAAGGTGTTGTGGGACGTATTTTACGTCTGTCAATTTTCGCTACGTCTGCCATCCTTAAACATGGGAGTCTGGAGAAGAACGTCTGCGCATTCATCACTTCCATTCTGAAGTGCCAACGCTATAGGTGTATATTTCTAAAAAACAAAAAAAAACAAATACGTATCTCTAGTTTTTAAATTATTTTTATTACGACGTATTTCAATGGTATTTTCAACGTTATAAACGTATTTTATTTTCGCATTAAATAAGCTTCATTTTTAAATCGTGCACGACATAAAAATTGTCGCAATAGAAAGTTATAAATAATCTTTATTGCTAATATAAAATTTTCTGTATTATTTTTCTACATAAATTCTGTTTTTCTATTGGATTAGCACTTGCAACGTGACAAAGTAGCCTGTGGCTCGGGCATTATTGGTGTTTCAGCCAATAATACTGTCCATTGGGCAGTCTATATTATAGTATTATTTCATATCAGAGAAAATTTAGTTGTTTTTATTGGATAAAACATGGTCATGTGGTATTTATTAATCTGCGTTAAAATTCCAAGCCGGCATGTCACTGCTTGCCATTTAGAGTTACGTCCCCTTTTTAAAACGCAAACGTGATGCAGCAGTTGTTAATTAAATTCTAAACATTTCTAGATGAAATTTTGGTTTCAATGAAATAAAAACAATACTTGCTCAAATAGTATTGTTGTAATATTATATAACAGGGTGCCGTTTTTATGTACTTAGTAGGTATGCATATTTCGAATAATAAATTCTTGTCAGTAATGCTTGAAGTAGGAAAAAAATAGATATGGGGAACTTCCATGATTGTATAATATACCAGCAAACCACCAAAAGTAATGACAGAAACATAAACACACATCCAGAGGTCATCATGAGGTCTTCCACATACATGTAAGGAACCCACACCCAGTAGTTTTATATTCTTCAATGAAATAAACACAATAGTTGCTTATATAAAGGGCATTATCACGATAAATTGACTGCCCTCGTGACAGATATTAATTGCCTTCAACATTATAATGCCCTCTGCATAACTAACTATTATATAAATATCGGTTACCTTATCATTTTTCAAATTTTTATCAGCGCCCCTCCTTACCAATACCTTGACATCGTTAACATTTCCAACATTCACTGCAAGGTGTAATGGTGTGTTGTTCTGAAAAAGTGAACGATATTTGAAAATTCTGTTCGTATAAGAATCGCCCTCTCTGTCAATGTATACTGTAAGGACACTTCCTTCTAAATCACCTAATGGGGTTCAAACCTTGCACAAAGATAGTATATCATATATTTTCATTGTAATTTATGCTAATGAATCAAATATAAACTGAATACCTGATCATTAAAATTTTGTTGCCAACCAGCTATTTGACAGCAATCAATCAATCAATCATAAATCATTCGATATTCCTCTTGTACATGTATTTTGCCAGTTTATTTTTAGAATGGACCAGGACATGGGTTATTTACTAAAAATTATTAAATAATACGATTAAAGCAGCCCTAATACTACCAAAACGGCGTGTGTCATACTGGTGACGTCGTCCTGGTCATATAAATCCCGGTCCAATACTGAAAAAGGCCGTATGAGCCCTAGGGCTAATACAGCCTTTTCACTTCCGGTCGTTTCATTGCCAGTCCGTATTGGAAATATTGACCCTATATTCACATTATTGCCAGTCCGTATTGGAAATATTAGCCCTATATTCACATTTGATGTATGTAATACAGCATTCAGAACAAGTCTGTATTGAAAAAGTTGGATTATTTAATAAAAGTGTTATGAACTGGCTGTTTCTGTATTGGCACTGGGATAGATTCTCGGTCAGCTGTATTGGCCCTCGACCCTACGGGTCTCGAGGCCAATACAGCAAACCTTGAATCTATACCAGTGCCAATATAGAAACAGCCAGTTAATAACACTATAGTATTCTTTTATGATATATATTTAAGAATGATATAGAGTCGGGTAAATTGTTTATCATGCTTATATGTAATTTAATTCAGACTGTCCTGACTCTCTGTTACGTTCATGTTTGTGTTTTGTACTCTTTTATGTTATTTTTTTTGCCCGGCGTTCTGTCTGTTGGGTTGCTTTGAATAATGTCGATCATTGATGACGTTTCCTTTTATCCATTTTGTTGTTTATGTAATTTATACATGTATATTTTTTACTTTATAATTAGAGTTATTCCGCTTGCAACAGGTAACTAAAAATTTACCGATTTGTCTCTAGCGTCTATAAAGGCGCCTCCTTTATCTAGAAGTACCTGTATACAGTCTGTTTTATGTCTGGCTGCTGCACAGTGTAGAGGAGTTCGACTCTGTTTGATAGAAGAAAATATTGAAAAAAGTAGCAGTTTCTAACGTGTTCTTATTTTAATTGAAATATTTTTTCCAGTTTAATGAGTATTTCTGATGAAGTCTACAAACTATTATTTCTAATATATATTTTATGTCCGGGACAGATTCAGAACGAAGCCAAACAAATGTAACGAAAATAAACGTTTTTAACAAGACGGAAGAGTTTATGTTTTCTTTCTGTTTCAAACAAGTATTATAAGTTTTCAGAATGGTCTTTACCATCTTCTTAATGTGGTCGCAGTCTTAGAATTTGTCAGTTGTAAGTGTTACCTCTTTAGCTTTAAAAATTTATGTGAACCATTTGTATCAAAATTTGCATGCCCGCGCTTAAGATCATATGTGCCTTTGTATTTGTCAAAGTTGTCAGCCTTTTTTTTTTTTTTTTTTTTTTTTTTTTTTTGAATATTTTTGGCATGAGACCAAATTTGTCCTTGAACTTGCCTCAATGTTGTCTCTAACTTCTGTGTTGGCGCCATATTTTAGTAACACGCTGACTGTTTCCGTGTGTCCTTCCCTTGCAGCATTATGCAGGGCAGTATATCCCTAAAATCACAAAAATTGCCAAAAAGTTCGTACAGAAAATAACTGACAATTAATAATAATGTAAATAAACAAATGAATAAAGAGAAAGAATTTAAACTACAATATAAAAATGCAGTTGCGTGCGAGGTTGGTATAAAAAGCCATGACCAAAAAATGTCCAAAATAGATGAAAATAGTAAACTATATTTATTCAAAAATATTAAACATCAGACTTTAAAGTTGGAACCTGAAAAGTCACATCCTAATTTTGAGTATAGGAAACCTATATGCAAATTAAAATCGGTGATCACCCACTTGAAATTGAAAAAAGGGGGGGGGTTAAAAATCCCCATAGATTTGAGAATTTGCAAGAACTGCATAAATTGAAGTATTGAGGACGAGAAACATTTTTGTTTTTTGTATTGTAAAAATAATGAAAGTACAGAAAGTATTTTACGAAAAATATTTCGATGAAAAAACCAAAATGATATATTACCGGTATATCCTAATAGCAATGAACATGTGAGATTTCTTGGCACGTTCACACGCCTGCTTATCTCTCCCATGCATGACCATTTATAAATGTTAAATACTCTCATTATTTTGTTTTATTTTAAAAATTAAAGAATGTGATTCGCTGTAATAATTACTATCAAATTCATCAATTGTAAATCAAATTAGGAAAGGAATATTTTTCACATATCTCTGGAGTAGCCATAATCATGATTAATATAAAAAAAAAGATTTGAACTTTATATACTTGAAATATATACCAGTATGTCATGTGCTTATATTTGTTATGTGAAAAAAAATGTATTTGTTGAAACCAAATGTCTGAAAAAAATCATTATCGTTAAATGCGAATGCCCTCCCTGGGGATCTAATTTGGAAATAAAATATCTTGTATCTTGTATTATTATTATTCAAGAAATTTTACATTAGAACAAATATTGTTATAGTATGAGACCGATGGTTTTGTAAGGATGCAATACCAGTTTTGTTGCCGGCCACACGAGAAAAAATGCTGATGAGCAGATTCAAATGACAAAAAGATTAAAAAGCCAGACAATACGAAGGACAGAATTATGCCAATAAAAACACTGCTTATTATCCCTAAAAGTTTGAATTTTGCGCCATCATCTAACTTTTACCGACGACGATGATATCAAGTTAGTCTTCCTAAGAAATGGAGAGTGTCACTCAAAATGTCACCCTGTTGCTTTGTATGAAGAAGCCAAAATTTCATTTAATGTCATATATATCCAACTATACCCTACTAATTATAAAGGGATTACATTTTCCTAATTCACAGTTAAATTAGAAAGCGATTACATTTCCTAATTGGGGCCTCGGTGGCCGAGTGGTCTAGGTAGTTCATCATGACTACTACTGATCACTAGCCTGTCAAGTGTGGCTGGGCGTGTTCGACCAAGTAGTTATTTTATTTAAATTTGTAATCAATCCATATATAATAATGATGCCGTATGGGATATGCGTTCATAAAAACATTTTAGAAATAAATATACTAAAAACCATAAACTATGTATCATGCACTTACGAAATTTGAAGGTGAAACAAAGTTTACATCAGCACCGAGTTGAATAAGCTTTTCTACTTGTTTCGTCCTTCCAAATTTGGCTGCATTCGCCATGTCCTACAAAAGAAGCTATCATCAAAAGTTCCAGCAACCAGATAGACTAAAAGTTGTATTATATTTTAAATTGTGATCATGAAGATCCTGATAATCTAAACTCTCTTGACAATTAAGTTTCGTTATAATAATGTCACATTAATCAATATGGACATAAGTAAAACATAGTCAGAGAGTCCTCTGACTTCATACGGCCCTAACAAATTCTAAAATAAGTCGTTTGACGTCAGAAGAATACAGGAATAATTCAATGTTGAATTTTACGCGGTCTTTTACTTTCATTCCTTTTCAATGTTTTATTTATTACATTGCCCATTTGAAGACTCGCTAACTAGACTAATAAAGATTATTGTTGGTTGCTCCGGATGGGTAAGCATTTCGTGCTCTGAAGACGGCACCAGTCTAAATTACATCGTATATATTGGATGTCCGTTACAGTTCTCACCATTTCCAATTAATGCAGTTTTCGGGAGTAAAAAACGAAGAATATACTTACCCTGTTTAGTCTAAACCTATTTTCCTCCACAATCTGAGACCTGGATTTAATCATTTTATTCTGAATACAGGTTGGAATTATGACGGTCTTAACTCTCTGTTACCGTTATCTTCCTGCTTTTTCCTCGAACCTCTTAGAAATTGGCCGTTGTTTTTGTCTTTTCAGGGAGATAATTTCAAAAGCTGCTTTCAATTAGAATTACAGAAATACACGTAAAATGCGAGGTTTAAATTTCCCACTTAGAATATTCAATATTTTAAGCCACATGGAAAAATATTTATTCCTCATTTCACGTCTCAAAACTACATAATTTTTAAAACTTGTAACAAAAATGTGTTATCTACGAATTCCAGTTGAAATTCTTTTAGCGTAAGACTAAACGGAACCAAACAAAAACCCAAAATAGATTCATGGGTATTTTTTTATTTTATTTGAATAGGCCTCACTAAACACTTTTCCAATTAAATCTCATTAAAATAAGGGAATTTTGTCTTTGCATTTTTGCACATGAATAACTTAAAGGTCATATTACAACTGTTTTTTAAATCTTTAAAGACAGTTAAATTGTATTATATATCAGTTTTAAAAACTGCCAATTTCGTTATCGACAAGAATAAATTTGCAATTGACAATATCAACATGATCAAGGACAAAATATTCCAATGGAATTTGATATACAACAGACGTTGATCGTATCATTCTCCTTTATGAATATTGACAAAATTGTTATGCCGATGTTTTGCACGAGGAACATACCATGAAAAATGTTATGTTGTTCAATATTGAGAGCAATTATCTCTCTCATGCATAACAATTAATGATGTTAAATATTCTCATTATTCTGTTTTATTTAAAAAATGTGATTCGATACAATATAATTTCTTTAACTTGTCCGTTCGATTTATGTTAATTAAATACGAGTATGGTCGCAAAATCCGCTCTGAACTAATTTCAATCTCTTTCATAGCCAATATTAGTACGGAACAAATATATTAAAAATAAGTGTATGTATATGAATGGGGTATTACACACACATTAAACTTGGAATTTTTAATCGAATCATATTCCCAAAATTTTGAACTCACTCAGAATTTTATATCCAAGTGTTATGAATTAGAGTGAATTACTTCCATATACATGTACTTGCTAAACTCAAATCTTAAACAGTGTGATTATGGATAGCGAGCTCTTCTCCATTGCTGACGATCAGTTGGTCGTATCTAACCAGGATAAAGTGAAGAATAAACTAGAAATACTGTGAGCTAAGCTCGCTACTTGATAAAGTCCATGTTTTTCTATGGGAAACCCCCAAAATTGGTCCGATCAAATTCTAAAATAGGAGGTGCACAATGCCATCGTGGGATGAAGATTCTCTGAAAGTTTCATCAAATTCCATTCAGTAGTTCAGGAGGAGTTGCGGATACAAAGGTCGGACGAACGGACGGACGGACAGACACAACGAATACTATATACCTCGCTTTTTTCAAAAGCGGGGGTATAATAAGCCATACTGGTATTACCAGTATTATGTACAATACTGGAACTAAATTTTGTATAAGTATGTGTTACTTGTATCTTCCAGTAGAATTGAAGGATTTGTTTTCTGCTTTCCCTGAAGTATGTGGTACTTGGTTCTTAAAAGGTCAAGAATATACACCTTCATGGAAGGCGCCAAGGTAGATCTCCTAATTTATGTTACCTTCATGAGAGTCAGTTTTAACTGTTTTATATCATTTCTTAATATGTCTTATGTATAGCTGTTTTATTGTCATTGTGTATGTTCGTAATGTATTGAACAACACAATTTTTTGTCTACAATAAATATTTGAATATTGAATATTGTTTGTACATCGAACGTATTTAATGTTATTCAAGCTGACAAGGTTTTCGCCATCTATCATTTTCTTGTAAATACATAAAGAATCTACGACACAAGAAAATAATTTGAGAAGACTCCTTCTTTGTAACAAGGTACATTTATGTTTTCTGAAATCTTTTTTTTTTAAATTCTTTTACCTAGCATTGTATATCATATATTTTCCTTTTTGATTTAGATGCCAGTATTTCTTGTTGCACATATTTATAAACAGCTTATTGCGGGTCCTTGTGAGTTTTGTTTATAAGAAAAAGCCGAAGTATCTCAAAACACTAAACTTGTCTGTAATGGTTGGAGCCCATCATACTTGGCAACAAGTGGGTTTCGAAACTCATAATCTGAGTGTCGATAGGGCTGTAACCAATTGATCTATTTACATGCACACCAGACAACTGGTGAATATCGTCCAGTACCACTTAGTACATGCATATCAAGATGCATCACCACAAGTATGGGACCTGTGTCCTAGCGTGCCAAAATATGTTACATGAATATGAATCCTGAACGACAAGATGAGCCAGATTTTTTACTTGTTCATAGGAAAACATGCAAGCCCAACCGGACATATTAGCGGACCAGTCGTTACTGTTTCATTGCACGTGCTTACCGGAAAAGCTGCAAATAACAACTTTGAAGTCTATCGTTTGAGTGGAAAACGAATAAAACTATGACAGAAAAGTAAGGAAAGTCATTTTTACTTCATTTTGGGCTGTAGAGCATCTAGTCTGTTAAAGGCAGAATTACCTCAGTGGTTTTTGTGTCTAGAAATGTTGTTCCTGTACCACACGTTAATCTTCATATTTTACTTTTGAGAAACCTGCTCATTTCTCTCATGCATAACAATTTATAATGTTAAATTGTTATATCTTTCTGCTTCAGCTAAAAATCCCAGGAATGTTTTTCGATGTAATATTATTTCCTTAGTTTGTTGAATTCTAGTGAATTCACATGAGTGTATATCTACAAAATCATTTCTTACCTGGTTTTCAATGTCTTTACTCATCAATATTTGGAACAGATTTTGCAACCATAATCGTGTGTACCTAAATAGCTTAATACAAACATTTCACATGAGAACTATTTCATCGAATTATAATCTAAAATTTTTTAAATTATTCAGCAGATTGTAAAAATTTAATCGTATCCTATTGTTATGAATTAGAGATAACGGAATTGGCATGTTTGTATCATTTTTTGCTTTTGATAGATGGTTGTTGATGGATGGTAAAGTTGTTTTGTCCTTGTTCTACACAATGCCAATTTGGTGTATCATTTGAAAACTTTGACCAAACTGAATTCCAAGTCTGCCCTCTACCTTTAAATGCTATTGATAGTTTTTTTTTTGTTATGAGATCCTCTATCCTCTATAAGAAATCTATCCACCATTTCATGTTAGAGCAACCCTGTAATTACTACGGGGGACAACCCTGTAATTACTAAGGGGACAACCCTGTAATTACTAGGGGGACAACCCTGTAATTACTAAGGGGGACAACCCTGTAATTAATAAGGGAACGCAGAGACATACATTTTTCTGTTGTACATGTATTACCAATGTTACATTTAAAAACAATTGTGAAAACATTTTAGATAGGTTTTTAATTTTGTATCCTACCCCCTATCCACTGCTTTTTCTTCCTTCCCTTCTCACAGATAGAGTCAGTAATTATTCTAAAATAGTTTTATAGAAGAATTCATAACAAAACAAATCAATTTGCATTTTTATTGTGAATTTTCCCACAAAAAAGATATTCTGAATAGCAGTAATCTTTAAACAAGAACTGATATCAAGTTTTAAACAGGATATGTCTTATAAGAGTATTGTATAAAAACAGAATATAATCTTAAAAAATTAAACAGACAAAAGACATTTTAACTCTGATTACACAACATCACCCAGGAGTCAATTAAAATGAACATTTTGATGTCTGTTCCATTATTTAGTAGTCTGTGTAACAAAACAATAATGACATACAAATTTTCGTTAAATGATCAGCAATTAAATTTTTTTAATTCAACCTTTTTTTTCATTTACCTAATAACCAGATATTTTATTTATTTTTTTGTTCAATTATTGCCATTATAAAATTGTAATAGAACAAATCAGAATGCCTCATGAATATTCATTGGTATGAACGATTTTGTTTGAACTGACATATGGGGAAAATGGAGGCAGAAATAAAGTTTAATAACCCAATGGGTTATTGACGATTTGTAAAACAGGAAACGATGAATGTGATTAAAAAAAATTCTTTCCTACTTAATCATCGTCGGAAACAAACAGCCAGTTGCGCTTACGCTTTATATCGGTAAGTGTAGCAAAGTGTAAGCTTGACCGGCTGTGGGTTTCCAACGATGATACTTTGTATGGGATTCATATATAGGAAAGATTCAAGGAATGGCTGATTGATTGATGTTAAATTCACATACACTGATTTCATCTGAAGGATGAACTGTGATTTTCTTCGAGGCTGAATTAGGAATACCTTCAGAATTCTAATTTATTAACAAATTTTTTCTCAATTTAAGCCTTAAGAAGGAGCTCTTGTACATGTATTTCAAAATCTTTTAATTTTTAATTTCAAGAATATATTAAATCTGTAGAAAAAAGATTTAGTCCTAAATATTTGAAACAAACAATTTTTTTAGTATGAACTATAACTCCAGTACACAATTTAATTTTTTTTTTTTTTATGAAATCCGATTTTTTAATGTTAAAAATTTTATGCATAAAATTTTTACTATCCACAAATCATCACCCAAAACAAGATATGCTAAAAACACAAAATTTCACACCAACTCAAGTGAATAAATTTCACTGGTCTGCCAAAGTAATGAGAGGTAACGTCATTTTAACGAAGATAAAATCATTAACCACTGCTTGGCTATAACTAGTGAAAACCAAAGATGAAAGTTTGACCATTCCACTTTTCTTATCCTAAAATTAATTTCCAAATAACGGAATTTTTTGATCATAAAATCATAACAAAATCATAGTAAAACTATACTATTTCTATCTCTCCTATAAGGCCAATTCAAATGAATAGACAGATTTTCATCCCCACCCACCTCTCAAAATCAGCTCACCTCATGTTTATTTCTTTGGAAAGCGTTTGTGGTATCCGTTTCCGGTCAATTAAAAATAAATGGTCTTCAATATTGTGCATACTGTTGACCAAAGTGAGGGAAAGGGATCTTAAAACAACATTTGACATATATACTGACTTTATGAGTAGCCAAATCGACCACAAGTCCACTATTCTCGGCTTACTGACAGCAAAAATTTCCGCACACATGGAAAAGTAAAAGTAAAAACACAAATTCTTTCCACTAGCTCAAATTTTAAGAAGTAAATGATTATCTTTCAATCAACTTGAATTGGCCTACTGTTGCAATCTTTAATTGCAAATTGCTTCGTACCTGAATTATTTTAGATTTTTCATTGTAAGTTGTTTATTTATAGGATACTTTATTTGTATGATTATCTTACAATTCTTAGTTTACCATGTAATTCAATAAATTTTCTTTAAAATTGCTTACTTTGGACAAGCATGTGCTGTCTCTATGATGACCTCAAAACAAAATCCACACATGTAACTAAAGTTCAAGCAAAAAAAACCCCACTCTTATTGTTGTTCTTCATCTTGAAAGCACAAAGAATCATTCAACGTGAGAAAATAAGAAATCCCCAGAAAGTGTTAACTGGTATTTACGCAATTAGATTTTTAGCCATATGAGACTCAAAATCTCTGGACATCTGAATACATGTATCATTATTTCAGAGGGCAAGAAGCTACCTAATACCACCTCATGCTTTCAAGAATTTCTTGTTGTTTTTCACTTTGTAGAATTTTATAAGGGATACAGGACTTGTATTTAGTCTGGTATAATCTGATGTTTATCAATGTTTATCATTTGATAGAATGTCCTAAGAGTTACAGAACTTGTCATAAGTCTACTACAATCTTATGTTTATCGTGTTTATCATTTGATAGAATGTCCTAAGAGTTACAGAACTTGTAATAAGTCTACTACAATCTGATGTTTTTCATGTTTATCATTTGATAGAATGTCCTAAGAGTTGCAGAACTTGTAATAAGTCTACTACAATCTTATGTTTATCATGTTTATCATTTGACAGAATGTCCCAAGAGTTACAGAACTTGTAATAAGTCTACTACAATCTTATGTTTATCGTGTTTATCATTTGATAGAATGTCCTAAGAGTTACAGAACTTGTCATAAGTCTACTACAATCTTATGTTTATCATGTTTATCATTTGATAGAACTTGTAATAAGTCTACTACAATCTTATGTTTATCATGTTTATCATTTGATAGAATGTCCTAAGAGTTACAGAACTTGTAATAAGTCTACTACAATCTTATGTTTATCATGTTTATCATTTGATAGTATGTCCCAAGAGTTACAGAACTTGTATAAGTCTACTACAATCTTATGTTTATCATGTTTATCATTTGATAGAATGTCCTAAGAGTTACAGAACTTGTAATAAGTCTACTACAATCTTATGTTTATCATGTTTATCATTTGATAGAATGTCCCAAGAGTTACAGAACTTGTAATAAGTCTACTACAATCTTATGTTTATCATATGTTTATCATTTGATAGAATGTCCTAAGAGTTACAGAACTTGTAATAAGTCTACTACAATCTTATGTTTATCGTGTTTATCATTTGATAGACTGTCCTAAGAGTTGCAGAACTTGCAATAAGTCTGAGAACAACAATCAATACCCACATAAGCCCTATTTTATGATACGGTCAATTGAACTGAAAATGATTTCAGCTGGTAAAAATTACTGCCATTACAGAATATGTTGCATAACATTGGTCTTAAAAAAAAAATGTATCGTTATGTTTCAACTGAAGCTAGGGCCATCCACAATACACATATCGTGTATTCTTTTCATTGTACTGAGCAGCGCCACACTTGCACACACATGTAAACAAATTCCTCACTGGCCAGCTCCGTCTTACAAACAATGACCAGCATTGTATTAAATTGTTCATGATGAAAATACCAACTAAATGTCTTCTGTCTGAAATAATTAAAACAAGAAAATAATTTATTATTTATAGTGTAAGTAATCTGGAAATTTTAATACCCTAAGTTCTACAAAGAGTTACTGAACAAAACATTTATTTACACATTCGAGTGGCATGTAACTAAATTATTAGTGTTGTCTGATCAGAAGTTACATCTGAGGGAAAGATTGATTGTAGAAAAGTTGGGAGTTGTCTCGCTTGGAAGGAAAACCTCTATGAAAATTCATCTGTATATTTTCATTATGTCAGGGAACAATGAGGAACCAGAGTGAGTTATCTTTTCCTAAACAATGCAGGTAAGGGAGATAATTAAATTCTCTCCCTTTTGTCCTGAGGCTAAAAGGGAGACAAATTTATTATCTCCCTTACCTACATTGGTTAGGAAAATATAACTCACTCTGGTTTCTCATTATCTGATTTTTATGGGGAAATGCATAATTAGGAGTTTGAGAAAAGGCAGTCTCCAAAATTTGACGAAAAAAGCCAGGATAAAATATTCACCACCCTTAAAAATAAAATTGTTTCTCTCAAATAATGTCATAAATTTTCAAAGTAACAGTTTTTACCTACCAGTATCATGAAGGTTCAAATTTGGCCATTACTTTAGATACTTCTGAGAACCATGCTGCGACATCTACTTCTTCTCTTTCATATTTCTTAATAAACACATGTTCCTGAAATGTATTATAAATTGTATAAAACATACTACAGTAACAAAAAAGATTGTTTTTTGAAAAATTAAATACATTATACAATGATTTTACAAATTAAATCTGAAAAATGCAAAATAATGAACTTCACAATTATTTAAGGATGATCGCTGGTCTAATAGGAAATAAATAGGATTTGAAATAGGTGTTTTAGTTTGAAAGAACATATGAATAGTAAATAAATATGCAAGAAAAAAATATAGTTTCATGTGCTCATTTTAGAGCAATAAGGCCTTGAAAATTTGTAGGAAATGGGTTTTCTCTGGATTTTTCAATGTCTTTGCATAGACAACTTCAGTCTCTTAAAAATTTATGAAAAAATAAAAAGGATTTCATAAAATTTTGTCAAATACCATTTTAAGGTATATATGATTGAATTATAAAAGAATAAGTGGGGGTTCGTGGGCAAAAACTTTCATGTTTAAGAAATGGATAAAACCCAAGGATTCCGAAATTCTGACAAAAAGACCAAAACATGACCAGCGAGCATCCTTAAAATTCAAATTTTAATATTCCTAATACTATTTCCCAAACAATAATTTTCTTCATGGAGAAGATAAACACATTAAAACACAAAAAATTGCATTATATTTCGGAGGCACAACCTCCTTCAACAGATGCAAATCTAACAATGCCAAGAGATATAAAATCAAAACAACTTAAAGTCACAACTACATTTCTTGGCAACAAAAGTCACAGTTCTGATCCTGTACAACGCTTAATAAATAAATACTCTCGCTCTACTGTAAGTTAGGGCAACTACTAACGGTTGACACCCTAGAACGGAAAGAGATACTTAAGTATAAGGAAAAAAAATGTTTCTCCAAGTTGAAAGACTTTTCGTTGTCTGTTTGAGAAAGTTTTGTATCTTGTGTTTCTGATGTTGCCAATAATGACCATGGTCATAGACATTACGTTGTACGCAACATCCAGGACATTTTGAGGAATTTTGTGTTCATGTATTACCTTATTAGCATGAATAGCTCTGTCCTTAGATCATTTTGGCTTAAACTTTTGGGTCATTTTGGCAGTTTGCAATTTGCTCTTCAATATTTTAGACTATTGTTTTGGTTTTCAATATTTTAGGCCTTGAGCACAACTGACAAGTCGTAAATCGATGAAATGTACACATCTTGTGCATCAAAATTGGTATCAAAGAATTTATTTTAGAATACATGTACTTTGACACCTCTTGTTTACAGAATTACCCTGAACACTTCATGAGTGTCCAAAGAAAAAATACTCTGGACACTTTTTGTTTACCTTCGACAGTTCATGTTAATTCATAGAAGAAACACCATCAGGTACAATGGCATTCACAATTTTTCTCCGTACTAATGGCCTAGCTGTACCTTTCATATGTACAATGGCAATAAGCAATCCACTATATCACAAATGACTGAACATAGCATCCGAGCTAATGCAGACCTAAGTCTGAAATCTGAGACTGCAAAGGTCACCTTTATTTAACCACCTTAATTTTATTATTAACTTACCAGTAACTTTTTATATTTTGGTCTCTTCTTATAATCTTTAGTTAAACTAAAATATAAAAAAACATATACATTCAAACATTCTCTTTTCGATTACTATTCGAATATCATCTATGACTGGGCCCAAATTTTAGCCCATTTATTCCAATTAGATTCAACACTGTATAGGAAATGCTTTCAAGAGTCAAATAAATTGTTTGTTTCCAACTAATTTTGTAATACAAAGTTCAAAAATTATATTAGTTTACCATTTGGAAAACTGAATACAGATGAGTCGTAGTTTTCTTTAAGTCCCGTTCACTTAAACCCAACCAAGTTTAACTGTATAAAACTTATAAATAAATGAATATATATACATATCTTCAATGTTTAACCTATATACTTAAAAAAAGCAAATTAAATTTAATGGTAGAGATGACTAATCCTTTGAACTTCAAGCCTCAGAAAGTTGATAGTTTAAAAAAATGTTAAAAATGAAATAATCAAATTATCATCGCCTTTTGCTACTACAATCCAATGTCATGAAATCACGTTTGAAATAATTCAACAACTTTAAGATTTATCAAAATGTCTCTTTTTATTTTTCCCCACATACGGACTAAAATAAGACAAAGAATTGCAAAAGTATACATTTCATGTATGCCAAGATCATCATTTTATGGTTTCCAGGACTATTACCTAAAATTGTGCTACATCCACTAGAGTTGTCTCCCTGAACCACTTGTAAATGCAGTGGCACATTAAAATGTACATTTTAAATTGGAAAACATGAGTGGGGAATATTTTACATTCCACTGTCAGTTTACAATATCCATCAGGTTCAAATGACAAACTTTCAAAAAATTAAAATGTAAGTCTGGCTTTTCAGACAGGTAAAATTGTGTGACAATAGTAAGGATGATATCAGTCTAAATAAAAACCTGGTATACGTAAAATTCTCTTTTCTTTTCCTCTTTAGCATCCTACAACATTTATTTTTTTTTACTTACCAATCTCTAACAAAGGAACAAAATTCATGTGAGAATTCTCTGCCAGGTGGTAGCAAAGGGGGATCTTCTTGTAAAACTTTTGTTAATACTTCAAAATCTGTTCGACAGTTTTTATATGGAAATTCTCCGGTTGCTAATTCTACCTGTAATTAAAAATTTTGTATTATTTGAAAATTAAAAAAGCTTGAATCTTTCATTGGTTGCTGGAGGATGCCCACTGAGGTACCAGTATACAAATAGTTTTTTTTATTTTGTAAGTTTCGAATTTTGTCCTCCCGGTATAAAAGAAATAATATTCTATATTGAAGTTTCAGTTGCTGGTAATTAAGAATAAAGGTTAATATATCAGTGAATTAGGTTCAAAAGATAGGGAATAGTTCATAGAAGAGTTTAATTAATAATTTATTTAACATTCACCCACACATCCGTATTAAATCCCAATCTGTTGAACATTTTACGAAAGGGATGTTTACATGTGAAAAATGTGAAGTAATTTGCTGAAAAAACAAGGTGAAATGGACCAACTTTTTTTCCTCTTCATTGAAAGGGGAGATTGGGAACTTTCTGGGAATACATAAGATTGAAATTTTAGAAATTAGTCATTTTAGAAGTCAAACGTTTGTATTTAAAGTACATTTTTACAGATATATCGAAGAAAATTGTGCAATTTGCTGCAATTGGTAAGACTTCATGTCAAAATTGTTTTATAATTAATCTTTGTGAAATAAAATCTGTAGAAAGTGAGGATTTCATAAATGTATACATTTATGGTTGAAAAATCAAGATTCCCAAAGCCAGTTTATTGTGAGTATGTATTTTTTGCTTTCAAAAGTATGTTTTGAACATCATGGCGTCATTTGTGGCCTGCTACCTAAAAATCAGTGTCACACCTAGCCATTAGCCAGATTCAAAGTCACTAACTCAGTGCTGACAGACTTCTAAAAATTAATAGTTTAAAGAAACTATGTTAACAATGTGGTTTACAAAGTAGCCCCCCCCCCCCCCCCCTCAAATTTGATGCCATTGCCAGACATTAAAATGTTTACTGACCTGAATGTACATTTGATTAAATCTGCTGTTATAAGCAATCAATGCACAAATCGTCACTTGTTTGTCATTCAGTTTGGTTTAGGTTAGTTGGGGTTTTACTCCGTTTTCAGCACATTTGGCTATATCGTGGCGGCCAGTTTTTATTGGTGGAGTACCAGTTTTTAAAGCTGGAGTACCTTCGGTAGGAAAATTGGTAATCCTTGTCAATTAAGATTGGAGTCGAACACAACCCACCACAGGTGAGATTCAAACTCCCAATCTCAGTGTTGACAGGCTAGTGATCATTAGTAGTCATGACGAACTACCTAGACCACTTGGCCACCGAGGCCCCTTCGTATTCAATATCCCACATATTCGACAATGACCTCAACATTTATTAATTCTGTTGAAATCATAATTCAATCAAGCATGTATATTCACATGCCCTAAAAATAACCATAGTGGGGGGAGTGTTATGTAAAGAACCCCAGATTAAAGTGTCTGAATCTCAGCGCACTAAATGTTCCCAAAGGAAATAATTTTATTTGTAGACTCTAAGAACTTTTCAAACATGGGTATTAAGAATGCATCAGTCTGCAATCAAATAATCAAAACAGAATGTTTTCTATTTTTCACCCCACAAAATTATTAACACAATGGAAAAAAAAATTTATGCAATTTTATTTTTTAAATTTGAGCAAGGATAAGAAATATAGATGTTTTGAAAATATTCTGAAATAAGGGAGGTCACTCTTTACTTTAAAATAGATCCCTTGATATTTGATTCATTTTTCTAACATTTCAACTGGAACTATTGTGCTTCCCACATACTTCAATCATTGATTTAAAAATAAAATTATGTAAACATTATTATACATAAATCTTATTCATTTCATATGGTGATTAGGTGTCTTCTAAGGGTCAACAGGTGCAGGTACTGGAAAGAAATACCTACATCTTGCCTTTTGCAACATCTTCACCTTCAGCAACTCCAGAATGTTTATTCACATGCTCTCAAATTAATAACATAGGCAGGTTCCTAAGGAACGAAAAGCTGTAACTACTTGCTGATATCTCAACCTTGTTTAGTTGGGGTTTAACACCGTTTTCAGCACATTTTGGCCATTTCGCGGCGGCCAGTTTTTATTGTTGGAGGAAGCCGGAATACCCATAGAGAACCACCGACCTTCAGTAGGAAACTTGGCAATCCTTGTCAATTAAGATCGGAGTCCAACACACCCCGCCACAGGTGAGATTCGAACTCACAACCCCAGCGTCGACAGGCTAGTGATCAGTAGCAGTCATGACGAACTACCTAGACCACTCGGCCACCGAGGCCCCTTATCTCAACCTCAGTACATTAATTTTATTTGTAGCCTCTATGAATGTTTCATACATGGGTACTAAGAATGCATAAGTCTGCAGACATATTTTCTATATTTCACCAAAAACAATTTGTTATTAACACACTAGAACAAACTTTTATACAATTTTATTCTTAAAATTTGAGCACAGATAAGAAATATAGATGTTTGAAAATATTCTAAAATAAGGGAGGTTACTCTTTACTCTTTAAAATGTATCCCTTCATATTTGATTCATTTCTACATTTTAACAAACAAAAAGCTTTTGTGCTTCCCACATACATCAATAATTGATTTATAAAAAATGTTCAATGAAAATGTTACTATATATAATTTTTCTCATTTCGAATGATGATTAAGTATGTTCTAAGGGGTTACAGGGAAAAAAAACATTATTCAAGTCTGTTTGATGTGATGTCATTTTACACAAAAAATAATAAATTACATGTCTATACTAAAAACAGATGGTCTTACTAGTCATAAATCATTACTTCTGGTACAGCTATGTTAAATTTGATTAGGTTTCATTTAACTGGGTTACCCTAAACTATTTTTACTAGGTGTTCCTGCAAGAGAATTCTCTCAAGCTTGAATTATTTTAATTTTTTAAAAGCAAAACTTAATTTTATTTTTTAAGCAATCAGAATCTAAAGATTTCTTTGTTGGAAAATAATGTCACAATTACAGATTGATGAAATACGAAGCCAACAAAGAGTTAAATTATGTTTACACTTTATTTTACTGTTCAACCCAAACCTAACATGACAACTACGTCAAAACTTCTACAACTGATTTGCATTTTATGAAGTCAGATTTCTGGGCTTCTTTTTAAAACACTGAGGACAGGAGGCTAATGATGGTTTTTGCTGTTTTGGCCATACAAGTTAAATAAAATGCTCCGCTGGGCGCAGCTTGATACGACCGTACAGGTCGAACCCTGAACAGTTGGGGCAAGTATGAACACAACATTCAAGCTTGATACAGCACTGAATTTGGATTGTGAATAAATATTTGACACAGCATAGGTTTCTGACACAGAATGAATGTGGTCTAAGAACTTAAAAATTTTTAATTTACCTATTCAGACCATATCAGTATTATTTGCTTTTATATATAAAATATCAATTTCTTGCTATTGCGCAATACTGTGCAATTGAAGATTTCTTGCTATTGCGCAATACTGTGTAACTGAAAATTTCTTGCTATTGCACAATACTTATTATAATAATTTACACATCCTGTTTGGTGTGTATCTCTTGCCTTATCATTATTATTTGTTTTTATATATAAATCAGAAATTTAATAATAAAGTTTTTGGCAAATTTCCAATATACATAATTTAAAAGCAGTTTAGGTGAGATAAACAAAAAAGCTTCATCAGCAATATTTTATATTGGCTAATTTCAAATGAAGTTCATTAAACTAAAGTTATTGGCAAATTTCCAATGGAATTTATTAATAATAAAGTTTTTGGCAAATTTCCAATATAAATAATTTAAAAGCAGTTTAGGTGAGATATTCAAATGAGTTTCAATTACCAACCTTACACTGCCTTTTAAATTATGTTTTGTACTTAATTGTCCATTAACCTGGAAACCCTTTCCCCCCCTTTTTTGCACCTTATTCCTTAACGGTTTGAGCCATAATTCCCAAAGACAATTCTTACCATCCCTTTGTGGTATTCCAATATCCAAAATCTAAATTCATGGTTAGATTCAGCATATCAAAGAACCCCAAGAATTCAATTTTTGATGAAATCAAATAAAGTTAAATTTTGGACCCTCTAAATCTCAATGTGGACCAATTTGATAACTGGGCCCAAATATCAAAAATCTAAATACATGGTTAGATTCAGCATATCGAAGAACCCCATATATTCAATTTTTGTTCAAATCAAACAAAGTTTAATTTTGGACCCCGATTTGGACCAACTTGAAAACTGGGCCCATAATAAAAAAACTAAGTACATGTTTAGATTCAGCATATCAAAGAACCCAAAGAATTCAATTTTTGTTGAAATCAAACTAAGTTTAATTTTGGACCCTTTGGACCTTAATGTAGACCAATTTGAAAACGGGACCAAAAATTAAGAATCTAAATACACGGTTAGATTCGGCATATCAAAGAACCCCAATAGTTCAATTTTCGATGAAATCAAACAAAGTTTAATTTTGGCCCCTTTTGGCCCCTAATTCCTAAACTGTTGGGACCAAAACTCCCAAAATCAATCCCAACCTTCCTTTTGTGGTCATAAACCTTGTGTTTAAATTTCATAGATTTCTATTTACTTATACTAAAGTTATTGTGCAAAAACCAAGAAAAATGCTTATTTGGGCCCTTTTTTAGCCCCTAATTCCTAAACTGTTGGGACCAAAACTCCCAAAAACAATCCCAACCTTCCTTTTGTGGTCATAAACCTTGTGTTAAAATTTCATAGATTTCTATTTACGTATACTAGATTTATTGTGCAAAAACCAAGAAAAATGCTTATTGGGCCCTTTTTTGGAACCTAATTCTTAAACTGTTGGGACAAAAACTCCCAAAATCAATCCCAACATTCCTTTTGTGGTCATAAACCTTGTGTTTAAATTTCATAGATTTCTATTAACTTATACTAAAGTTATAGTCCGAAAACCAAATGTCTTCGGACGACGATGACGACGAAGCCAACGTCCTACCAATATACGACCGCCAAAATTTTGCGGTCGTATAAAAAAATGGTAGGGTCCAAGATAGTTGGCAAATAGTTAAATAAAACATATTCAGTAAAACCGTTTCATGTTTCAGACTTTACCCCTTCTTATTTGGTTTCAGTCAGCCAAAAATGAAAATAAAATTTACCTTCCTGCATTAAAATTTTTTTCAGAAAGTGGATGATACTCAAAATTTTTTTATTAGGGTCTTACATGTATTGGTTATGTTTTCATTAATTTTTTATTACTTACAGTATGACCAATCGCTGAATTTAAATACCAGAAATAAACAATGCGTGACTGAACTAAGCAGTAAATCACGATTGCACACAGCTGTAGATTGGTCACAAGTTATTTATTTCTGGTATTTCTGATTAGTTATACTTTTTATTATATTGTACAGAATCGATTTTAACAAAAATAAACTGAAATGAAACGGACTATGTATTTTGAAATATCTCCACGGCAATTGCAATTATGTAGTCACTTCTTACAGTGAAATTTACCACATTTTCTTTCACATGGATACTACAGCACTCGAATACTACAGGAAATCACCAGTAAAATGCGAATACCTTAAAATATACAAGTTAACGAACAACACATTAATTCACGAAGGCGCATAGCGCATGAGTGAATTATTAGTGTTTTTCGGTCACAGGTTGTAGATTTATCGTATTCGAATTTTGAGATGAGTTATTCTGTTTATTGCATTGAAATATTCCTTGTATTCATAAGATTTAACGAGAAAATACAAGGAATTATGCTTTATGTGACTATGCGTCGACCATTGTATGGCAATGTCGTTGGTGACGGCTATTGTTACATCACTTCCTAGAGTGAAATATGACTTTCAATTTCACTGGGTGAAATATGGGATTTGATATCACTTGGAAATCACTGTATTTCACAACACTCAATGTAAAAATATAAAGCTTTTGGTCCTTCAGAAGACTGTCAGACCCATTAAACATTCAAACAGGATACTGTCCCTGTTAGAATCCAGAAATAATTCTTGACTTTTATAGTATGAAAGAATATGGTGGATAAATTCTACTTCAAATGGCAAAACATTTTATTTAAATCACCATTATTATGTATGCAATTTGGTGTCAAAACTTTTACCAAATGCAAACTTTTTTCCACATCAGCCAGTCAAATATATAATAATTCACCAGATATTTATAAAAATGTACTGTGCCAAATTAGAAATGTCACAAAATGCACATCTTCACAGATTTAATAATCAATAATTAATTTATTCTTTTATAATCACTAGATAAGGGAGGTAATACTTAAAAGCTAAAAAAAAAAGAGATAATATATCAATTTATGCCATTTACATACTTGCCAACATATTTTTGCTAGAATCCCTGATAAAATCAGCAAGGGTCAATCCAGGGCAAAGCCCCCCAAACCAAAAACGATTTTAAGGTAATTGGGAGCTGTTTCCAGAGTGCAAAAATGTGAATAAATGTTTAAGTATTGCCGATGAAGTTTCATAACCGTCAAAGCAAAAAGATATTTTTTTTCAAACCATTAAAAAAAGTATAAGCGCTGAAAAAATCCCTGTGAAATTTATAAATCCCGGAGAATATTACAGTCCACCTGGTAACCCGGTAATTGGGTCAAACTTTTTTCTCTACAAGGGCATACAAGCTATTCAAAATTTATTACCTTAGTGAGTCTATTGCAACAATTTATGACTAATCAGATCTGTTCAAGGCTTAAAATTTTGAAATCCAAAATGTTTCAAACAATCTAATTATAATAAGGAAAGAATGGGTTTGCAAACATTAATTATTTAGTGGAAAAGCAGCCAATACCAATTTTAAAGTCTTGGGTTTGATTAAGTCGGGGATCGAAACCTGCAACCTCCAGCATTCGTAGCGAGCATGCTATCACTAGTAGATGATGAACATCAATACTGTCAAAAATAAAAGTGCAGTCCCATGCATGATTGATTCTGCCTTTTTATCATTATTAGTTTGAGAAATGTTTCACCGTGGCTTCAAAATATCCTGATTTTACTATGGATAGGTTCTTTATGCTAAATATTTTGCCAAGAGCCACCATGAATTATTTCTATTCTAAAAGTACAGGTTCTATGATATTTTGAAATGCCACAACATAGGTATTCAGAAACGAATACGCCAGTACACAACGCGAGTTATTCTATGACGTTGTTAAGCTTGTGGGAAAGTTTCAATGAGGTTGCCAAGCCGTCTGACGTTTGTGATGTTTGAATCAAAATATCCATGTTGACTGAAAGTGTTTGAAGCAGGTCATATTAGAATTAAAAAAAATTTAATTGTCAGAACTCCAGAACAACAAATTTGTCAGATGGGGGCGTTCTTTTCTTTTAATAATTTCTGTTGTTGTGTGTGAAAACATGTGTAGTAATGTTTAAGAAATATTCTAATGTTTTAGATTCTAGGACATCAATAGCAAAATATAATCTCTAAAATTTCTAAAAGTGTCCATTTCTACTGTTTTTGAACAATTTTTATGGCGTTGTCTTAAAGCAACATAAAACTAATTCATCTGAAAAATTAATGAAGTAAAACTTGATTCTTTGAATATGACAATAAATAACAAAACTGACAACAATTACATATCAATCAATCAAGTTGATTTTGATTTGCAAATGAAAGGCAGTAGCCTGTCAACGCTGGGGTTGTGAGTTCGATTCTCACCTGTGGCGGCGTGTGTTCGAGTCCGATCTTAATTGACAAGGATTGCCAATTTTCCTACCGAAGGTCGGTGGTTCTCTCCGGGTACTCCGGCTTCCTCCACCAATAAAAACTGGCCGCCGCGAAATAGCCAAATGTGCTGAAAACGGTGTTAAACCCCAACTAAACAAACAAACAAGCAAATGAAAAGTATGGAAAAATTCTTGATAAACTATAAACTATGGGTAGTAAATACTCATAGTCATAACCAAAATTGCATTTTCATTTTAATTAACGTCACTAAGTGACCTGTCAGATTGATGAAATACCACGATCACTGGGACTTTTGACACTTCAAAATTCAATAAAATATGATGAACAGTAGCACTTTTTTATATACACCTATTGACAGTAATGTCCAATCCAGATTTGTCCAGATATTAAATAACTTCCACTTGGGGTCAAGTGGAGTTAGAATTAAAGGTCACAATACAGAGCTGAGGGAAGGATAACTTTCAAAGGAAAATGCTTTAGGTTGATGATAGTTTGGAACCATCATTTTTACGCCTAGCTACTAATTATATCAACACATTATTCGAAGGTTTACGATCATTTAAATATGCCTCCTTGTAAAGTTTCTTTCACAATGCCATGTTACAATATTATACAAACTATTCCGATATCAGATCAAGGTAGAGACGTTTATAAAAGATTGACACAATTCGGTAATAAAATAAAATTAACGTTGTAATCTATGACATTTTATTTGACAGCACTAGCTTAAAATTTTTTTCACTAAATTTTAAATTAATATTGTGCAAAAAAAACAAGTCGTTCCGAATACGATTTGGAAATTAGAAGGTCATAGTTTATTTCCATTGTCAATAATTCATCAATTTGCCTTAAATCTTAGGCATTTTCCTAAACTATCTTTTATTGTAATTGCATAACTTGGACTTTGTTACTAAAATGTCCGAGAGCATGACTAAATTTTCTTCCTCGATTTAGGAGCTTGAAAAGGGGTGAGTACAATCTATGACTGCATATTTTCTACAACCAAATGCAGTAGTAATAAACATGGCCTTTTTTTAATTACATACCAATATGGATCCCATAATAAAAGTATTGTATTGATGATATTTTTTACTAAAAGAATTCAAGTCTCCTTGTAAAGAAAAATAAAAATTATGTCATATTCATACAAAGACGTATTGAAAATTTTGACCTCCCCAGTCCCCTAGTATTTACTGTAAGATGGTGACTTACTAATGTGATTCCTAAACTCCACACATCTGCTCTGATGTCATAATCTGGCCTCTGAGGATCAGGAGGGTCTATTCTTTCAGGCTAAAAATAGAAAAGGGGTATTGTAATAATTTATTGAAATATATTTTTACGCTTGGTATTAGAGGTGACATATTTCACCTATGTATTGATCGCACACTCCAACACCCGTATTGTATCACTTCAGAATAGCGATGGATTTCATGCATGGTTACTGGTTAAATATTAGAATCCCAAGACTGGTTTTCAGAAAATTTTAATTGCATTGTCATATGTCTTGGGTACCAGTTTCACATGTGTTATAATTTCAACATGGCAATTGAGGAAGATACACACTTCTTTCATTTTATTTAGTACAGCTAGGAAAAGATTTAATTGTAAATTTCAATTGTAAAAAGTTCTGTGTTGTACAATGTTTGTTTATTTCCAAATTTAAGAGTAAATTTTGAGTGACAACATAAGAACCAATGTATCATGATACAAATCAAATCAGTAATGCTCCATTACATTCAGTGGGACCTCTTTTAAGCTCCCCAATATTCAGATATGTCACATGACATACACTACTGTAGCTATTTACCCACAATGCATCAGGTAATGAAAAAACAAATATACTCAAGGAATGCACGATGCACATCCTGCACTTCTTCTTTTTAGCTATTTACCCACAATGCATCAGGTTCTGAAACAACAAATATACTCACAGCCATGTATGCTGCACACCCTGCACTTCTAGTTTTAGCTTTGGAGTCGACAAGTCTTCCACTAATACCAAAATCACATAATTTTACTGTACCGTTTTCATCTAATAATATATTTGAGGGTTTTACATCTGAAATAAAACAATGATAGAAAAAAAAATCAAACTATGTACAACATAAATTAATCAGTATGTAATGTGATTTACCTCATCAGTCAATGCAACTGTTTTCTGTAGACTAATTATTTAATGCTCAGGGCTATTCCAGTAAAAATGGTATGGGGGGGTTGGAAGGCATTTTTTTTCAGCACCCACTACCCATACAATTTAAAATAAAATTTCCTTATGCTTCCTTTAGAATTTTTTTCCAGACCCCCGACCACCCATACAATTTTATATAAAGTGCCTTCCAACCCCCCCATACATTTTTTTCCGGAATAGCCCTCAAGGAAAATTCAATCAATATTCTACATGTATTTTCTGACTTGTTTCTAATTTATTAGTCTCATTTTAATCTGTTATAGACTACATTTGTACCAGTTCAATATCTATAAAAATTTTGAATTTTGCTATTTATTCCTTAATTCTCTTCAAATTTTATCCATAAGGTTTTGAAAATTCTTAAAAATCCTTACATTTTCAAAAGCTAACCCTTTTTGGTTGACTAACAAAGTCTGAATTATGACATACATACATGTATTGCAGATTCATTAAGTTCCTTGGATACAAATTTTTGATTTTCCAAGGGACTGGTAAGACCATGAATTTACATCACAAGTATTTAACAAAATAAATATTTCATTTTGAGACTTTAACAGAAAACAAAATACATGATAACTGTTACCTTCAAAATACCAAATTTTTGTCATACCATTAAAATAAATAAATCTACAGTATAACTGACAAGAACTGTATTTCAACATCATTCAAACATTTTTATAACTGAGGATTTGAGTTTCAAACATTTTTATAACTGAGAATTTGAGTTACAAACTTGTTTTGGTATTCTTTACTATAGAATGTATTTCATTAATCATATTTTTGGAAGGGCTTTGCTTGAAAGTGTTTTAATATGAGACTTTCCTTCCTGTGTGATCAAATTTTAGCAGGTTTATATCCACTCTTTATACGTAGCACTAGAAGTGTGCTCCTTTAGCTCTGTTGGAAGAGAAGTGGACTGCTGTGTGCAAGGTCCCAGGTTTCATTTTGGAAGGCATCAACAGCTTTGGAGGTAAAATCATGCTCTACTCTTTACATGTTTTGTAATTTAAACCATGTACAATTAATTTTCTGATTTCATTCATTATTAGTATACCTCTATGGATCACCCCATGTTCTTCTTTCAAGTAATTCAGTGCCTTTACGATCTGTAAAAAAAAATTAGACCATTGGATCAATTGGTAATATTTCAACATGTCAAGAATTTTTATACTGATGAACTTCTCAGGTGGTGACAGTCAGTATTTTAAACTTCTTAGGTAAGTTAATTACTTTCAGTTCTCATCGAGTGTTTATTTCTTCTTTCTAAACCATTTAAACTATCTATCTTAATAAATTTGATTGAAACAAGATAGATTTTTAGGTAAATTTTATTGAATTTTTCCTACCTGGCAGTTTACTTTTAAAAAGAAATCCGAAACGAGTTCGGAACAGAATTGCATAGTCGCATTTCTCAGAGAAATAAATTTAAAAAATTTGAAATGAAATGAATAATGTTTTTACAAAACAAATCCTCTTATCATTGTTTATAAGACATTCAAATGTAATAGTTATAATATGTTCTAAAGGACAATGAGACTACAAACGTAACATGTGTTGTAAAAATCATTTGTGAGATGCTCCAAATCAAGATCGTAAAAATAATTTGTGAGATGTCCACATATTAGTCAACAACATGGCGGGTCGTTTGAAGTTTGCTACTGTTTTCCTCTTCAACATTCAATTAACTTAATTTGAAGGTACAAAAAGATAAATAATGAAAGCAAAATCAAATAACAATACCGCAAGTATGAACCATTATTTTGATTGCCTATTCTTAAAGTACATTGACCAGGATGATCATATGGAGTCAAAAAATGACAACCATGTGGACGGAAATACGAAAACTCTATTTTTTCAACGATTTTCCAATTTTCCTAAAAAAAGGTGTATTTTAGTGTCCAATAAATGGAGTAATTACGGTAGTTTGTCGTGACAACTCACAATTTCTGGTCTGTCAACACTGAAGTTAATTTACAAGGATTGCCAGTCTTCCTGCCATGGTTCTCTGCAGTTACTCAGCTTCTTCCACCGATTAAAAGTCACTGCCATGATATACATGGGTGAAATGCCGTCCAAAAAACCGAAAATCGGGTAAAAATTTGATATTAATTATAAGAATATATCAGGATAAAAATTGTAAATATCCAGTAAATCTGGCTAATTCTGGAAAACTTTAACATTTTTTCCAGTAATTCAAAATTCATAGCCATTTTGTGATCAGCCCCCTCCCAAATTATGATTTAGTGATAGAGATAATTTATACATACTGCTACTGCCATTTTACCCAGAATCCTCTCTGGGATTGGTGTTTTTGTTCTCTTTAATAATTTATCTAAACATGTTGACATTAACTCCATACAGATCCATACTTCACTCTGTGAAAAGAAAATAATTTTAAAATTCAAAATGGATTATAACCGTCATATTTCTTTCTTACAATTTGTATACTGTCATGTGACTGTCATAGAAATTACATTAAATGTCAATCAATCAATAAAAATGGTGAAAGCCTCCATTTTAAATAATAAAACTTAGTGGTAAGTCTTCCAGGGAAGACATGTGTCACTTGCGTTATTCTCCAATACTAATGCTCTGTGCTAAATATCAGGAAGCTAACCTGTGTAGTTCCTGAGAAAAATATGACAGAAAATTTTCTATCTGAAAAATATTCTTAAGTTCAGTCAAACAGGAAGTGGACATGCTAACGATTTTAAACTGCTTTACACAAAACAGTTCTCCATACTGATGCTCTATGCCAAATACAATAAAGGTGGCTATTGTGGTACCTGAGAAAAATGTGACAGAAATTTTTCTATCTGAAAAATATTTTAAGTTCTGTCAAACAGGAAGTGGACATGCGACAGATTCGAAACTGCCTTAAACGATACAGTTCTCCAAACTGATGCTCTATACCAAATATCATGAAGCTGGCTAGTGTTGTTCCTGAGAAAAAAGTGACAGAAATTATTTTGTGACGCAAACACCAAAGATGAAAGAAGATGGATAATGATCCCTATATGTCATATCTGCATACAGACCGTATTTTGACAACAGGGAAAACAGAGCGGAAATCACACTTCAGCAGCCATTTTACTATGTATAATAAAGGAACCGTAATGGAAAAATCCGGACTTCCAAAAGCGGAAGAAAATCAGGTCTGTGCATAATGCAGGTGACACAATCAGTGAGAATTTCACCAAAATTACCTAAATGCATGCCGAGTCGTCTGCATTTATGTTTTCTATCTATAAACTTAAACTAATCATTTTGTTCTGGTGGACAGACATAATAACAGATAAACTCATAAATTAATTATACCTAATTTCAATATTCCAAGCTTCTTAGTGTAGAATATTATGTATTGTTATGACACACAGCCGTCCAAAATTTTAAAAAAAGTTTGCTGAAGATTTAAAATGGGTAACATTTTTTGAGCAAAATTTTAACCTGAGCATTAGCGATGGGTAAAATTCTAGTTAGATTAGATGTTCTAATATGGCATGCTGCTTTCACTTTGCAAATATTTTGCAAAGTGAAAGCAGCATGCCATATTAGAACATCTCCTTTTAACAGGAAGAACCTTAAAAGTGGAGAAAACTCACAGCTGTAATAAAACATCCTATACATTGTACTATAAATGGATAGTCTGTACATTTTAATACTACTTCTAAATCCATTATAATTCTTTTATTTTCTTCTTTATTTCCAGATCTACGCATTTGCTGAAAAAGAAAAAAAGCAATTCACTTTAATATATCTTGTTAACCTAGTCACGGAGTAGTTATTTCCATCCCATCCAATGTGCTTTTATAACGTACATGTATTCTTCCGTAAATGGAGATTTTCATCGTCAGATGACCTGTTGAAGATCGGTTCATGCGACCTCATCTCCCAATACACAAGGCCTCATCTTCAACTGCTATTAGGCCAATCAATTCATGCCATTCTCAACTGCACATACCTTTTGACCAATCAGGTGTAACATTATTTTAATTTCATAGACTGTGCTCGTTGTATTTACCTAGGTACAGGAAACATCAAAATCGAGTATTTAAGGAAGAAATAGGTACTTATACTGGATCAAAAGTGAAAAACTGGAAAATCTTCAACTCGTTTTTAAAATTCAGTGTCTTTTCCCTCGTTCCGTTGCACTCCTCTCGGGAAAGACATGAATTTTAAAAACTTGTTGAAGATTTTCCAGTCTTCACTTTAAACTTGTGTAAGAACCTACAATCTTTTTAGATGTAATATCATACATGTACAAAGTTGCAATGTTTATATTATCATTTCATTCAGTAAATTACTGTGAAAACAGATAACATGATGTGTCATCGTCACTGACCAAAATAATTCAATTTTCAGCATTCAGGGACCCAAGAAAATTTACACAGAATATCAATACATAACACTAAATTGCAAGTTAAGTTTAACATTCACCAAATCACTTCTTTATCTGATAGCAATCACTCTACAAACCTTGACAGCCATTAGATGACCTGTTGGTTTATGTATCATTTTTACTACTTGACCACAGGTACCATGACCAAGATCTCCTAATGCTTCCAGCTCATTGATGTCAGCTTTATATTTCTGTAAAAAAACATCAACTGGAATTCTATCCTTAAAGTTAGTGACACCATCAATAATATCAACTTAGGTTTTAAGTTTTCCATGGAAAACTTGAGACATCTGATCTCATCAATCAAAGGTAAATGGTGAGTTGCAGATAGGGATGTCTAACCTCTTATGAAGCAAATTTTATTGATTGTTTGTTTTGTTAGTTGGGGTTTAACGCAGTTTTCAGCAACATTTGGCCATTTCGCAGCGGCCAGTTTTTATTGCTGGCGGAAGCCGGGGTACCCGGAAAGAATCACTGACCTTCGGTAGGAAAATTGGCAATCTTTGTCAATTAAGATCGGAGTTGAACACACCCTGCCACACGTGAGATTCGAACTCACAACCCCAGCGTTGACAGGCTAGTGATCATTAGTAGTCAAGACGAACTACCGAGCCCCCAAACAAGACAGGTTGTACACAACAGTAATTTTATTACTTGTATTACAAGTAGGTTAACAGAAGTGAGGAATTAGAGTTAACTCCCATGCAGATTTGTTGAAGTTGTAAATTCCCCTTATTATACGAAACAGTATTTTCTCAAATCAGCCATCCTGAATTTTAAATATTCAGAACAGAATCTAAGATTCATTTATTCCTGATTGAAATAATAATCCGGAAAATCAGAATGCTTTATGTCCATAAGGTTCACAACTTTCAAGATAAAGGTCAGATAAAATGTGATTTTTATCTGCATTTCATACATTAACACAACATTAATTTTTACCTTCTTTACAAATATGAAGAACATTAAGGATGCTCGCTGGTCATGTTTTGGTCTTTTTGTCAGATTTTCGGAATCCTCAGTTTTATCCATTTCTTAAACATGAAATTTTTTGCCCACGAACCCCCACTGTTTCTTTTATAATTCAGTCATTTATATACCTTAAAATGGTAATTGACAAAATCTTATGAAATCCTTTTTATTTTTTCATACATCTTTGAGAGACTGAAGTTGTCAATGCAAAGACAATGAAAAATCCAGAGAAAACCCATTTCCTGCAAATTTTCAAGGCCTTATAGCTCTAAAATGAGCACATGAACCTATATTTTATTCTTGATTATTTTTTTAATATTCATATGTTCTCTCAAACTAAAACACCTATTTCAAATCCTATTTATTTCCTATTAGACCAGCAATCATCCTTAAATTAATAATTTCTATATATCGTACTTACTGTGCCTTGAAATGTTAATATTTGCGTCATTTTCATGATTTCCTGATATTTCTGTTCAATTTCAGCCCTGCAAATAAAATACATATGAAAATCCTGGAGTCAGTGTGGCTATAAGATACACCCTGTCCGTTTCTAATGAAAATGTCCTGTAGTCCTGGATTAAATTCCAAAACAACTTTCAATATCAAAAGGGAATCCACATTATTTCAGGCAATTTAGTAGTACACTTTTTTACACAAAATTTATGTACAATTTGTTAAAAGTTCGAAGAAAAAGAGAAGGGAAATGAGCCATATTTAGTATGTACTTTAATTCTTATACACTGAAAAACATTAAAATAGCAGTGTTGGCTTTTATAAGACTTTCCTCACTAGGTAAAAGGTTATAAATCGAATAAATTCTTCTGAAAAACAAACACTGACAACACAAAACAAATGACAATGTTAAAATGCCAAAGTCTTTTTTCAAGGTCTCGATTTTATAAAAGTTAGAAACTTCAGCAAGTTATATCCCTTAACAAAGTTATCCAGGGGAGATAATTGTTATTATATCCCTTTGATTAAAAGGACTAAAGGGAGGTTATTTTGTTATATCTCCTCTGTAACTCATCTGATTATAATCATTTCATTACAATAATTTACTTTGCCTTGCCTTAGGATGTGCCATACTATTGTTTCAGGTCATTTAAAACACAAATAAGATCAGTATGTCAACTTTTCACAATCTTTATTCATACTATTTCAGACCGTTTTTATTTATCCATATTGCCTGTAAAAAAAGATATGGAGGATTTTTCTGGCATAATAAAATGCATCACAATATACCTCAATAAATGATTATAATTTTGGATGCATAATCATTTATTACTTTTATACATTAATTTTTGTTTCATTTTCATTGTGGATTTGTATATAAAATTTTCAGGGCTGCCTTTTGCAAGATTATTCATTTTGGCTACTCAGAAAGATAGGTCATTTCCTTTGAAATTCCTCCTATGACAACTTCATCTCATTACAAGAATATCAAATTAGCATCTTATAATACATTAATAAAATTATCCTTATTCAAGGCCTGTTCACACTACAAAAGTCAATCCACATTAACTCCAGTAAATGTGAGTTGGCTCAAGACCTGCAATGAACTTTGAACTGAGGGATACAGAAGAAGTGCATATAAAATAAAAATATTGTTGCGCCACTGTGACAAAACAGATCATGACAGCTGAACAACTAGTAATGTTTTAAAACAGTATACAATTAAAATAATTCTCCATAAAAAGTTCCAAGCGATTAAATGAATATTATCCAGCGATTTTTTACTTTTGGTGAAGAGTTTTAAACAGGGACATTTTACTTGACATAAGGATAATTTTTATCACGCCTCGTGTTTTCAGAAATTATGAAAAAAATAATCTGACATCAAACCCCGAAAATGAAAGCAGATATTCCAATCGTTTTGAGCCATCACTAATACCTTAACGAAACTTATGGTCTGAGTGACAGCATATTTCAGAACTTCTATAACTCAATATTAATTGCGTGCCCTGTCCCAGTTAACCATATCACATTCACACTTAACCCATTATACTTACCCATAGCAAGAATACAGTGAGTTTCCTGTATCGCGAGTTAAAGATTGATCAAGATTATCTTAACCCCATTGTGAATAGGGCCTTGATATTAAGCACATCAGGCATTTAAGCTCTGCTTAGTTTTAAATTTTAAGCATCTACTGCGGATGCACTAATTTTTATGTTTAAAATTTGCATTTTTAATTGTTTGTGTTGTTGGGTTTTAACGCCGTTTTCAGCACATTTTGGCCATTTCGCAGAGGCCAGTTTTTATTGGTGGAGGAAGCCGGAGTACCCGGAGAGAACCACTGACCTTCGGTAGGAAAATTGGCAATCCTTGTCAATTAAGATCGGAGTCGAACACACCCCGCCACGGGTGAGATTCGAACTCACAACCACAAAGTTGACAGGCTAGTGATCAGTAGTAGTCATGACGCAACTACCTAGACCACTCGGCCACTGAGGCCCCGCATTTTAAAAAATATCCAATTTAACAATACAATATGAAATATGTTTTGTCAAATGCTTGATATCTTGATATCACTGTATCTGGAGAATAGATATCCAATAAATATCATGTTATCCACAGTGGCATTTACAAACAAACTGTCATAGTTGAGTAATGCACCTCAAAAATAAATTTCTAATCAATGACATATGAGAAGTTCCACAGAAAAATGATATACACCTTCTGTGAAGATTTATGTTTCCTACAAATACTAGGTGAGAACACATAAAAACTGTTATGAAATTCCCTCCTTTTCCCACATCATTAAGGTTTATTAACAAAAAATAATAGGATTGGTATCAAACCAGACATTTTTATGTTTTTACCAAGTCCGATTCCAGTATTATACTGTAAATTTGGAAATTGTTGCGAAAAATGCGACAGGGTTGTAATCGCAATAATTTAAACTCGCATTTTGGAATTTTTTATATATATGAAGCAGGATTTTTTGCAATATCGCAAAAATTAAAATTGCATTTTGGTATAAAATAACAAAATCACAATAATAAATGCACGCAATCATTTCTGAATATACAGTACATTTGACTAGGAATTTGTTGTACAAACTGATGATGATTACCTTACATGTATATTTTATCCATTCTGTGGTTTATTTTGAAAACATAAGTTATAAGCTACAACCATTTTGTTGATAAAAAGATTATGATGATGAAATCCTAGATACCTTGGTAATATGTAATGACTGGAGCTCAAAATTAGAACGGTGAACCCCTTAACACAAGTATTTTTTGCCCTAGTATGTCTATATATTAATGTACAAATGAGGACTCATCTAAGGCCAATTAAAATTAATTGATAGATTTTCATCCCCGCCCGCCCCTTGAAAATCGTGCCGCCCCAATTTTTTTTATTTTCTAAAATTTACGATTTCCGGATTTTGTTCATCTCCGTTACCGGTATCCATGTCAATAATTTCCTTTTTTGTTAACTTCCTGTAACAATTCAACATGGTTTTCGTGATTCATAGGCCTAGTTCGATCATTAACCAAAGTTTCTAAAATTTAACTAAAAGGTTTTGCTGTGCATGTGTGGTCATTAAATTTTATTTTGCTGCGCATGTCTGATCAACTAAACATCTACCCATGATTTAAAATGGTAGAACTATGGTAGATTTGTGACTTCACCAAGCATTCTCTTGATGGAGTTGATTGGTTAATCCTTATTACGATCAAATCTTTGTTCAAGTAGCCCAAAACCTACCAAACTATAGTAGACAGATTAAACTACCTCCTTAGGAGTAAGCGGTATAAGCCATTTTATAACGTTTACATATTAATAACACCTTACAAAATAGTTTCATATGAAATAAAAAATAAAAAATAAAATCCTCCCACCCGCCCCATTTTTTTCAAAATGTTGGATGAAAATCTACTAATTAATTTTAGTTGGCCTAAAACTGTATGGTTATGGTTCGATAAAAATTCATGGTGATTTTACATTATACTGATTTAGTAGAGTCCTACCTTAATCCAGTGCCTATGATCAGTTAGCTTACAAGCAACAAGGGATAAAAGAAATCGTACCAGTTTTTGTATGAACCATAAAATGGAAAAATCCTCGTCAACATCTTCAAAAGGTTTTAATAACTGCAATTTTCGGGGCAGAAAATTTTGATAAAAACAATGGTTTTATATCTTGGATTAGTTAAACAGATTTGACAAGTTATATAAAATTAATTAAGATAGTGTTGTAATTTTGAAGCAGTTAGAGTTACATTTATACAGCTGGAATACAATATCCTACTTTAAGCTATGAAATATTTTAGCTTCTAAGGGCAAAGGATCTTATCTAATTTTCATTATTTTTCTAAGAATTAAGACTGAATATTCAAAATGCAGAAAAATTTCAATCGTCTTTGTTATAAAGCTCAGATTGTAAACTAACAGCCTTAGAAGCTAAAAGATACTTTTGTCTGGCAAAACTCATTAACCAAATGTTACTCGTGTAGGATTCTTACCTCTCACAAATCAATGTTTCTTTTTCACTACTAAAAAAGATATGCATATTACCCTATAATGCTGAACTCAAGTAGAAAATACATCCAGAAGTAGATGTTTATTTTGAAATTTTTGGAATCAAATTTTCAGAAATTCATGTGGGACTGCACTTCTGTGATAAAAACATAAACCAATTTCTGTCAATATTTGTGTTTCTACTGAAATGCAATAAAATTTTAAAGTTGGTACGTAATCAAACATTTTTAATAATTTTTCTTGAAATTTGTTTTTTTAGGTGTGATATCTTATTTAATGAAAAATGTTGAAAAATATTGCTCAGGTAGGTAAAAAAGGGTCAATTGGGTAATAAGACACACTGAAATTTTTTTTCTTACATGTGTGGACTTTACACAATTTGTTCTTTTTTAATTTTACAATTCTTGATAAGAAAATTGGAAGGCTAGAATTGGAATATGCATAAACATCCCCATTAGGTAACAGTTAGAAAGGATCTTGGAATATCTCCAAGTTACAAAATATGGAGAGAGGGAAGATAATTCTAATTTTGCAAAAGATCATAATTAATGAATTATCTCCCCTACTACCATATCGGTAACTTGATAAAGATTACACAAATGATTTTCCCTTCAACAGAAGAAAAGATCTGTTCCAAATCAATAAATGTTAATTCACTGGTTGCATGTGAATATTAACCACACAAAGTTACATATATCATGCTAAAATGATGGATGGATGAATTTTTGTTCAACGTCCAGTGGCAACCAGGTGCATATCAGGACGAGAACATTTTAATATGATTATGAATATGATCCCTGCTTTGTACTAGACCGACACACTGAGCCAGATTTTTAATGTGTTAGCTCACGAGGTAACTGTCCGCAGGAAGACATATCATCCCACTCAGACACATTATACTGACTCTGAGCTGACCAGTAGATCTTTGCTCTTACTCCTAGATGCCGCGTGTTTGGCGGAGAAGCAGCAAATACCACTTTTAATGTCTTTGGTTTGACCCAGCCGGGGATCGAACAAGCGACCTTCCGCACTCGAGTCGAACACGCTACCAGGAGAACCCGAGGCAGTTTGCTAAAATGAAGGCCATGGTAATGATAATAGTTTAGTCAGAGATTAGTGTATTAGTGGTTTCTATCCAATATGTCGAAATCTGTAATCCAATCCAATAAAAACATTTCAATGATACAACAAATTAAGTTTGCTTACAAATCAGGACAAAAAAAAAATCTTAATTTCGAGATATATTACCCATCATATTGTCTTGACAGTCTGCCTCCAAGATCGAGATTTGCTGCAGGTCTCCGTCTGCCAGGAGGTGGAGCGGAGCTTGGTCTTGAAAATACATTTCCCAAAGACATATCCCCTACTAAAATAGGATACAAACACTTAAAAAGCCACATTTCATATATATTATATTTTCAATTATAAAGAAATCTATGTCAATGTACAAAATTATTCAGCATATGACATGAAAAGGGAAGCTATATATAATAAAAACATAGTAAAAAGTGCTTTTGTTTGTTTGTTTGTTTAGTTGGGGTTTAACGCCGTTTTCAGCACATTTTGGCCATTTCGCGGCAGCCAGTTTTTATTGGTGGAGGAAGCCGGAGTACCCGGAGAGAACCACGACCTTCGGTAGGAAAATTGGCAATCCTTGTCAATTAAGATCGGAGTCGAACACACCCCGACACAGGAGAAATTCGAACTCACAACCTCAGCGTTGACAGGCTAGTGATCAGTAGTAGTCATGACGAACTACCTAGACCATTTGGCCACCGAGGCCCCCCAAAGTGCTTTTGTCCAGCACTGATGCTAACATCCCACTGTAACAGGCATTAATATTTAGTTGATTTTTAAAAAGGATTTTTAAAAGGAGGCATCAAATTTATTTTCGTGAATTAAAAAAAATGGATGTAAATGAATTATTTCAGACATACTTATTAGCAATTGATTTTGAATTACTACAAACAGATGTATAATTGTTCACTGGGTCCTTTATAAAATAAATTCTCAACCATTTTGCATAACTTTAAGAAGATACTAAAAGTATTGAAACTAAAATTCACAAATTAAAGGATAGTCAAAATTCAGATATAATTATAGAGTGGGAAATCTCGATTGTTTCAAATATATAAAGACCAACCCTAGGTACCCCTCATACACCAATGAATGTGCATCTTGTTATAAGGAGAAACAAAATACGTTTAGAGTAGAGATATCAACCATTTCATAGTTATTTGAATGTTACGGGGTTTGAGAGGGTGGATAAATATGACAGCTGACAGTTGGACTTTTACAATACATACCCATAGCCATCTTAATTTTTTTTACATCAAAACACAACGTTTAGTATAATTGGAAGATCGTCCAAAAAATAGAATTTGTTCATTCCGTCCTCATTTTTGACCCCACAATTTTGGCACAAGATCGACCTGGTGTATGCTTGTTAAGAATAGGAAAACATAATAATATGTCATACTTTCGGCATCGTTATTTTATTTTGCTTTCTAAAAAATATCTTTCTTGTTCCTACAAATAGGTGTTTTAGTGTCAAAGTCGAAAACGGCAGCAAACTCTAATCAACCCGCCATACTGTTGACAAATTCGCAACAGGTGACCAATAGTTTTGGAGCATCTCACAAATCATTTTTACTACACGTGTTCAAGGTTTGTTGACATTCGTCTTGTTAGAATATATATAACCGTAACATTTTAATATCTAATAAGAGGATTTGTTTTTTAAAAAAAAATAATAATTTCATTTAAATATTTCAAATTTATTCCTCTCAGAAATGTGAATACACAAGTCCATTCCGAACTTGTTTCGTATTTCTTTTCGAAAGATAACTTTCAGCAGAGACATATAAATTGTTTTATATGTTTCTGTAGAAACAAATCAATAAAATATATTTGAAAATCGTTCTCATTACAACTATTTTTAATGCAGTAAATGGTTGAAATGGTTAAGAATGACGAAATGAACACTCGATGAGGACTGAAAGTAATTAAATTACTGAAAATATTAAAATTACCGACTGTCACCAGCCGGTAACAATATTATTACGGACAATCTTAGTTGTAAATTAAATTGAATTTCCCTCGCTTTCGCAGTTCTGTATTTTTTTATATTAATACGCTAAAGTTTGCTTGACTCAAAACAGTTTTCTCCAACACCCATTTGTTATTCGATAGAGTTATCTTTCTATATATGTTATTTTACAGTTATATACATCATATTATTCTCTGTTTTCATGTGTTTTTAAATATTAATAAGAAAGTTTTAGCTCCCAGGCATGTAAAACAAGTAAAATATGTGTTTATTTTATTCAATGAATAAAATTTTCAATTTACATGATTGATCTTTCAAATTAGCATAAAAACTTCATATATATATTGAGTACCTAACAAGACAGCATACTTTACCTTCCACCACTGGCCCAAAACCCTATCTACTGTGTGTCTTACATATGTTGGGAACTGATTTCTTGATAAAAAAACTCCAGACATTATGATTATTCTGTACGTTTGAAATAACAATTAGATATGTCTTAAAAGTCAACATAAATCAAACTTTCGGAAACAGAAGTTGCACATAATCTGCAAACGTTGTTTGTGGTGATGTCATATATGATGCAAAAATCAATGAAATTCACAGGAAAATTAGAAAATCAGTTCTAGCAAAATATTTTAGACGAGGAAAACACAAAAATTAATTATGAAAACAAAAGGTAGTGTAATACTTTTTACTTTAATTTTAAAAAAGCATCTGAAATATTCCCAAAAAACCATTTGCAGTTTGTAAAAGACACACAGTAGTAAAAATTCTTTAAGATAAATAATTTCTGAATCGGCAGTCAAATAAAAATTCCACAACTTTATTAAATCTCTGTATTTTAGTGATTTTCAATTTAGTCTAGTAAAGTTATACCATAACAAGCCTAAAGTTCTAGTGACCAAAAGTGTTTTTTTGTACAGGTTGAGCCAGTGACAGTGATATAAAATAAAAAAAATTATGTTTAGCAAAATTTTATATTTGTTTTTGTTTATTTAGTATTACGCCATTTTCAGCACATTTGGCTATTTTCGTGGCGGCCAGTTTTATTGGTGGCGGAGGCAAGAGTACCTGGAGAGAACCACTGATCTTCGTGTTGGAAAATTGGCAATCCTTGTCAATTAAGATCGGAGTTAAACACACCCTGCCACAGGTGAGATTCAAACTCACAACCTCAGTGTTGACAGGCTAGTGACCATTAGTAGTAATGACGAACAACCTAGGTCACCCAGCCACAGAGGACCCAAAAAATATTTTTATAAATGCAAAAGAAGTTCGACATACTGTTAACGTTGAGAAATTTAAATTCAAGCTCTTCTGGAACAGCTGGAAAATCTGAATGTTATATTTTTTATTAAGAAATGGTTTTAATGTGGCTGCACATCATAAGAAGTAAAATAAACTCCATTTGGCATTGTTTTTGTTTTCGATCGAAAACGTACGTCCAGGTCTGGGGCGTCTTGCAGGACTAGGGTGACCCGACTCTGCCTTTGGTGGTCTTGAAATAGGAAATTCATTCCCTGTGACCATATTTTTTGTTCTATCATGATCCCTTGATTTATTTTCAAGCTTTAATCTTCTTTCTAAATCATTAATTTTCTGTTGAAAAGTGGAAGATGAAGACATTTTGATCACATGATAAAATCAGAATCGATTAAACGCTTACATCGGAAGCAACGAGGCGTTTTAGAGATTTCTACAGTGGTACAAATAAAAAAGTGATTTCTTTGATTTCGTGCGCGTTCGCATGCGTACAGTCAGATCTATAGTTTTTTTCATTAAAAATATTCTTCCAGATGACACACAGTAGATCACATTTCAGCATTTACTTGTGATAATTACTGACATTTGTAACATATACAATAGAAGTTATAAAATAACAATCCAAAGATAGGAATATTAGATATAGTAAATTTATACTATGCTTTATACGACGCATTTCAAGGAGTTACCTCTCATCAGCAGCATTTAAACCTAAACATTTGGAAGACCAAAAACCAAACTTGTTTTAAACAAGAAGTACTCATAACCAAAAATACCGAAATAGGTAGCCAAATTTCAGCTAAGGAGATCTACCATGTGCAATAATTATAAGGAATGAACCCTTAGTATTTCTATTATTTTTGAATTTTGCTAAATACTGGTAATTTCTGTAACAAATCAATGAATAATCATGTCAGACAAGTCTGACGACTGGGTTGGCGAATACCCTCGGGGACCTAGGATCCACCATGCAGAGGCATCGTCCCAGGAGTTTCAAAATATAACAATCCAAAGATACTTATATTAGATATAGTAAATTTATACTATGCTGTATACGACGCATTTCAAGGAGTTACCTCTCATCAGCAGCATTAAAACCGAAACATTTGGAAGACCAAAAACCAAACTTGTTTTAAACAAGAAGTACTCATAACCAAAAATACCGAAATAGGTAGCCAGATTTCAGCTAAGGAGATCTACCATGTGCAATATAAGGAATGAACCCTTAGTATTTCTTTCAAACCGTAACAGGTTTAAATAACTACCCTCCATTAGCAGCTGCGCTAGTGGGGTACTCTATTCAGCTCTGTTGGTAGAGCGAAGGACTACTGTACCAAAGGTTCCGGGTTCGATCCCCGGTGGGTGTAGTAGGTAGTTTTTGGAGACAAATAATGCTCTACTGTTACACATTAAAACTTGTTAATGCACAACTGAAGTAAAGGATGTTCGCTGGTCATGTATTTGAATTTTTGTCAGATGTTCAGAATCACTCTGGTTTTATCCATTTGAATGCCATAAATTATTTTTCCCGCTAAAACCCATTTTTCTTTTCATAAATCTTTTGCATACAGAGTAATAAGCCACTTTTAAAAATCTTGTAAAATTCTAGCTTGTTATTAATCAATGGTTTTTGAGAAATAAAACTTGTCAATGATAAAGCTATGTAAAATCAAGAGAGCATATTTTTCCCGCCAAATTTTCAATGGCTTATATCTCAAAAACAAGCACACGGACCTATAATTTTGTTTCGCCTTTTAATTTCTTAATTAATCCACTCTCAATATTTACCAGTGTTATGAAAAGCTTGTTGTTTTGAAACTGAGTATCGAACATCGTTAACAGTGCATAACGCGGTGATAATAGTCTGATGTGTTTTTTTCTTTTTAAATTAATATATATATTCCGAGATTCCTTTGACCTAAACGGAATTGAGACCGTATGTAACATCGATAAAATTGCCGATTCTATTCACTTATCAAATACAGATTTCTTCTATGTCATAAAAGCCAATATATAATATAACGTCCATAGCCATAACTGGAATACAATACAATAAGGTTCGTCCACTGAATTTTTGCTGAAATATTACCGGATGTTCCATTTTTATGTATACTTTTAAAATACGCAAAGAAAAACTTATCTTCATGACTTAGTTTTTAAGATATTTGAAAATGATTTTGGTATATTTGAGGCAAAAACCCTAAATTTTTCATTTTTCAAGACTGTCACAAAAACCACCTAACTTTTTAACTAATAGGGATAAGTGCATCAGCTCTTTTGTAAAATATTCCCAAACATATAACCATTGTTTTCCGATAAATAATTGATGAAAAAGATTGATAAATTAATTAGGAAATTATGCAAATTAAAGCCAAATAAGGAATATTGATGATCTTTGGTAGCTTTAGATGCAGGTAAAAAAATCCTCTACTTTTTTCTTCATATTTTAATATCATTATCTTGAAATAATGAACTTTTGTTTGCAAAAGAAAAGTTGGGGTCCATGTGCTTATTGTAGAGATTTTTTTTGTGGAAAAAACCCAAAATGTTTGGATGGTATAAAGGTTTTTACTGAAGGATAGTGCGACGTCATAATGTTATCTCTTGGCAACGTCATATTCCCCCTGCTAATGTATCGTATTCCTTTAAGCTCTTCCAAACAATTTAAACGTTTGTTAAATGTCCAAGAATTATTAAGAAGTTAATAAATAACAACTGCTTGGTATGTAATGTAATGTATTTTTGTCGTCAATTTTTACTTTGCCTGACCAAAAATTGCAATCTTGAGTTGACGAATAATATAGAAGTTTGAATAAATGATCAATTGGCCAAAGAAATAAAACGTAAATGTTTAATCGGATAAGAAATGAATTCAAAATTTGGGGAAAATGGCTTATCTCGTTCGAAAAACTTCAGGGTTTTATAAATGACATGCGTCCTGATATCTCAGGATCCCTTTCAATTCTTTAAAAAGGTTATTTAAATCAGAGGAATCTCAGGACTAATGTAAATGCAAAAACTCATGCAATCTCCATTCAATAATAATGATCGGGATATTTTCATTATTTCTATTCTTTCCGTCTTGGAAGATTGGATATGATAGAATATCAATAATTTTTAAGATAAGAAATCCCTTCACATGCTTGACAAAAGTCCAAGAAAAGAAACAATTATTTTATTGCTGTTATTAACGGTGAGGCCTTCAATATTGAGAGAAATCGTTATTTAAGAAATTAAAAGTTCATACCCAATGGATTACGTTTTTTTTATTGCTCCTTAGGTATATTTGTCCTTTTTTTTAATACGGTCACCAGTTGTGCCAAGTTTGAGTGGATTTTTTGTTAAAAGTTCTGAGTTGAAGAGCACAGCTGCAAGGTCAATTAACAAATTGCATACAATATAATTGGCAATGAAATCTCATTAGTACTGTCATAACTTGCCGAAAATCTAACAATGTGTATCCAAAACCATAACAAACCTAAAAAAAATCTTCGTAATCAATTTTTGAAAATCCACGAGGAACTGCACTTCCAGGGCACATCAAGATAAATGAGATAGATTTTTTTTGTTAATTTACCAGCCATATCATCCCGAAAAGGAGAAAAACCATGTTAATAGTACACATATGAGAATTTTCCATAAGAATAAATACGCCATAACTGCAAAAAGATGTATATAAAAGACAATCGCGACATCTTAAGCACATGCGCATTTTTTTAAGGATTCCACACAGCACGAGAGACAAAATCTGTCTGTATGATATGGCTGAATGGATATGATGGGTTCAGAATTCTTGGCAAAAAAATACATTACGACTGTTTCATTTTTTCAAAACCGTGCACTCTTGCATACTCTTTTTTGTAGAAAGGAAATCCATTTTGCATTCAGTCCTTTCTGTGATTTGTCCGCTTTTATTTATTATATACCTAATCCTCTCATTGTTTTCTGTCAAACAAGTGGTGGTAAATTCAACTTTATAAATTTAACAATTATTTTGGCCTAAGCTTTAATTGTAACAAGTTCTCCTTTTACGGTTAAACTGAATTGTGAAGTAGTCAATTTACCCCCCCCCCCCCTTCCCGAAAGTTACGTACATTTATGTTTCTTTCTAGAAATTTATTTATTTTTTCTTAGGTTAAAATCTAGAAAGTAGCATATCGTTGATTTTATTTTTATGACAATGGATCCGTCATTATTATGTTATGATTAAAGCGGACACCTGTTTACGCTTAGTTGAGTTCTCTGTAATCTTACATTTTAGTTGTACTGTAGAAGATCACACAGTTTCGAATTATCTTCATATTTGCTTTACAATATGTATTTACGAATTCGCATTAAATTTGATATTTATTTTAAGACCTGATATGATCTTACTAGTACAATTTTTCAGACCATTTTCATTGTTGTGTTTTTGTTTAGTTGCTAGCTTTACACGTCAATTATTATATAAACAATTATTGACCATGCCATCGTTCATTTGCTCTTTGGTCAGATTGCGAACAGACGTATGTCGAAGTACCAGACCAGTTATTAACATGTCACCTTTAGTTCGGACATTTGTCCCTGTTGCATCCAATTTATCACACAGAGCTGACATTAATAAAAAATATGAGGTAAAGGGCATAAAACTGTTGCAGTAAAAATATTTAATTAAAAGATAGAGTTATCTCCCATTTTACATGATTTGTTGCAGTGGTGGGAAATTTTGAAATATGCTTCTAAAACAAAAAAAATGAAGAAAATCTCGAGGCTTTCCTTAAGAAATACCAATAATTATAAAACTGTGGCTAAACAATTTAAGGTTCATCAATGATAATTCGAAGTGTATAGATGAACCTTAAGGCTTAAAGTTTATGCGTTTCTGGGTACAACCTTATTTTTTGCCGCCAACCCTAAAGTTATTATTTCAGATATTAGCAAACATGTTTTATTAATCTTCAGTTTGTGTAAATGCTAACATATTTTTGCCAAATATCATGCTAGAATTGATAACAGAACCGCTTTAATCCATTCTCAGTGTCCAATTCATGGCAGACTTTTGTAACTGTATAAAACCTGATATGGACCAGAAAAATGTTTTTTATTTGTTCTAATGGATTTAGAAAAAAAATACAAAATCTACATGTAGACTGAAAATTACATCAATTTTTCCCAGTATGTATGTATATATGAGATTGGTAATTGCTATGTACATCTGGTTGATTGATGATTGATTATGCTTATTAATATTTTTATGTTCTATAACTTCAAAGTCAACGTATTACATTATAAAAGGAATAAATACAATAAATCAAAATGCATTTACCTATTCTAACACATTCATACTCATTCCATCAGATATTTGTACGTCATTAGATACAGTATTCTTGAGCAAAATGATTAACGGATTAAACCATGGTAATAGGGTGTAAACATCTAAAGGTGTTTGTATGGCTGTCAGTGTATTTTGAGGCTCATTCCATATATACATGAATAAAAAATGAAATATACCTTGGACAAAAGTATTGGGAAATTCCAGATTCTCCCATTACTTTCTATGTAAAATCAAAATGTTTCACAAAATTATATCCACTACATTTCTTAAACGATTTTTATGAAATTTGCACCATTGAACTCAAAAGAATCTACAGTTTGTTTTGTTCATCCTGAAATATTTAGTAGTGCCGCTATTATAATTAAGCAAAAGTTTAATTACACAGAAAATTTATGATGTCACAAATTTACTTATATGTACGTATATAGGGAGTTTGTGCAGCCAAATTTTTACTTTGTTATTAAATCAATGCATCTTTTTAAATGGTTACCAGAAAAATATATCCAAATTATCAGAGAAACTACAGACAATTCTCAGATCAATTGTGAAAAATTTAGGAAGAAACAACCTCCCAAAAATTTTCTTGAAAATATGTGATTTTGAATAGAAAAAAAAGGAGAAAATTTGGAATTTCCCAATATTTTTGTCCAGTGTATAATCAAGAAGGATGAAATTTGTCCAGCGGGAAATCATCTCTCAAAGTATTATAATCAATGTTCCATTTTAAGAAAGAGACCTTATTACCGTAAAAAAATTAATTTTGACAGATATTTCGAAAACTGCAGGTAAAGTAATCAGCATGCTTTTGGTCTTGTCATAACTTTTTTATTTGGACCAGGTCACCAGCAAATGATTAGCCTCTTAAATAAACCTTTACAGTTTAGTGTGCTGGGTCAGGGTTCAACATAAGTAGAAGTCCTAATACTTCATCAGTAAAGTTGTTTTTATTTTAAATTGTAACAGATTGTGCTGTTTCTATATGAGTTGTTATACAGTATTGATTTAAAAAAAAAAATTATTTGCAGCTTTGTATATTTATTTGCAAAATTTTGCATGTTTAGTTGGAAGCTTATTTATTTGGGAAAAACATAGTAATCCTTATATCATTAGTGTTCTGACCAGATCATGCTGTGAAGAAGTAATTCAGAAGAAAGTCTCTTTTTTTTTGGGGGGGGGGGGGATTTTCACCTACATACTTTATTATCCAACAATTTTTGTTTATATTTGCAAATTTAAGCATGATTAGGGTCAGGCTTATTTAAACTTGTTGAAATACTGACCTTTTTATGTGACATCAGTATCCTCATATGTGTAGTTGACATTAGTATTCTGACCAAATCGTATTGTGATACATTTACATTTTTGCCCAACGTCTTTATTATCTAAAAAAGTAGGATTTTTTTATATTTCTCTGTGATAATAAAATAATGGCATGACTTAATCTTTTGAGATGAATTCCTACACAGTGTTATGGATATACAAAATGTAAATTACAGGTCAAGTTCAGTTTCTTTAATTTGACATTTCCCACTAAAGAGTCAAGTGTTTTGATGTTTGTACAAACATTCACAACTGATTAAAAGTTGCAGGAGTTCTTTGTCGGATTTGACATGTATTGTTGACAGTTATGCCTTGAATATATGAAATTCTGCTTAAACAGAGATCACTGTACTTTAACCATGTTAATTTCAAAAGTAGTGTTGGGAATTGGCTGAAAAACAATAATCAATAATTGAAACTAGACTGAGGCAGTCAGAAACGACAGCTATCCCCTGACTCCCCTCATTTGTATCCCTGTGCACCTTTTTCACAATAATACCTTTGATTACAAGCCCAAATTTTGGAAAATTAAAATCCTAAAACTTTATTGCACATCTGCATACAGTGTATGACAATACTGTATAGAAATAAAATGTATAAAATGAAAAATTAAAGAAAACTTCAGTCACCCACTTATAATTCACAATTTTATTCGACCCCTAAATTCCCCAGTTTTTGAAAAATCAAAATTCTAAAACCTTATTGTACATCTATATACAGTGTGTGACCATACCATTAAGAAATTAAATACATATTATTTTTTTTAAAATGAAAAATGAAAGAGGAGTTTAGGTCACAAGCTTAAATTCCCAATTTTCAAAATTTCCCCGAGTTCTGAAAATCAAAATTCTAAAACCTTATTGCACATCTACATATAGTATATGACAATACTGTATAGAAATCAAATGCATAAAAATGATCGAGGAATTTAGGTCAGAAGCTTATATCATGTATATTGCTAATTTTCAAAATTTGAACCATGTGAGCCCAAATTTTTGAAAATCAAAATTCTAAAGCCTTATTACACATCTAAATACACTATGTGACAATCCTTTATATAAATTAAATACATAAAATAAAAATGAAAGAGGAGTTAAGGTCACAAGCTTAAATTCACAATTTTCAAAATTCGACCCCTGTAGGCCCCAGTTTGTAAAAATCAAAATTCTAAAACCTTATTGCGCATCTAGATACGGTATGTGATAATACTGTATAGAAATTAAATGCATTAAGTCAAAAATGAAAGAGGAGTTTAGGTCACAAGCTTAAATTCACCTTTTTGCGAAAATCGACCCCTGTGGACCCCAATTTTTGAAAATCAAAATTGTAAAATGTTATTGCACATCTACATACAGTTTTTGATAATACTGTATAGAAATTAAATGCATAAAATGAAAAATAAGAGTAGTTTAGGTCACAAGCTTAAATTCCTAATTTTCGAAATTCGACCCCTGAGGGCCTCAATTTTTGAAAATGAAAATTCTAAAACCTTATTGGGCATCTACATACAGTATGTAACAATACTGTATAGAAATTAAATGCCTGAAGTTAAAAATGAACGAGGAGTTTAAGTCACAAGAAAGTGTGATGGACAGACATCTCTTAATAATAAATTTATTTTTGAGCTTGATAATATGTTTTGTAATCATAATTGATCAATTTTTTAGCTCACCTGGCCAAAGGCCATGTGAGCTATTGCCATCACTTGGCGTCCGTCGTCGTCGTTAACAATTTTTCAAAACTCTTCTTCTCTGAAACTACTTGACCAATTGGAACCACACTTGGTATGAATGTTCTTTGGGGTATCCTGCATAGAACTGATGTGGGGATTTTTGATCTGTGGAAAAACATGGCCGCTGTTACTAAAAATAGAACATAGGGGTCAGACAACAGTTTTTCGCAAATATCTCAAATATCATTAGGTTACGGCAAATTCTGGCAGGTTGAAAGTGTTCAGCATGATGAGAGCTACCTGTGTGCTGATTTTCGTGAAAATCTGTCAACTGATGTTAGAGTTATTGCCCTTTTTTGACATTTTTGGCTTTTTTTATGTTGTTATTTCAAAAATCTTCTTCTTTGAAACTACTATTCAAAATCAAATGAAACTTGGTATGATTGTTCCTTAGGGTATCATGCAAAAAGTTAATGCTTGGATTTTTGATTGGTCAAAAAACGTCCGCCCTTACTAAAAATAGAACATAGGGGTCAAAATGCTGTTTTTTGCTATTTTTTCCTGAATTATAGAAATAAAATGAAGATGAAAGCCACTTTCAAGGCAAACATGGTATCCCGAGTTGAATGGTGATGATGAAAGTTTGTTTTGGACGGCCATTTTTAAAATGGCTGCCAATTTACCACCATTTTTTACACTTGCTCGGATTTCAACAATATTTGGTTTTTAAAGTAAACATGGTATCCTTAGTGAATGGTGATGATGAGAATGTTGTATAACAATGATTAAACTTCATAATATGTGAGCTTTTAATTGCCATCACTTGGTGTCTGTCATCATCGTTGTTAACAAATTTTCAAACATATTCATGATATTCTCCTCTGAAACTACTAGGGGGATTTGGATTGAACTTCGCATGATTGTTCCTGCAATATTTCTTTTTCAAGTACAATAAAAAGCCTTAACCCACAATTTTTACATAACTTCTTTCCAACATTTTAAAAACGAAGACAACATATAGACCAAAAGATTTATACTTTTATTTGAAGATGAATTAAAGCTTGTATATTGTATTGTGAATCATCAGATTGACCATGACTGTATCTTAATCAAGCGTAGGGAGAACTCATGCCCATTTCTTTCTAGAGGTTCTTGAAAGGCTTTTAAAGGTATTTTCAGCATTTTACATTATAATATATTAATTTAGTTTATAGTGCATTGTTTGCCAGGTGAGCGATTCAGGCTCTTGAGAGCCTCTTGTTTTTTATTATAATCAATAACCAGCATAAAATTACCCATTCAGGAAAAATCCTTTTATTTTTTAAATGTTTTCGATATTACACAAAAAGGGAAAATCTCAAAACTTTCTGGACAAATCTTAATGACAAGACCAGAAAATATGTGATTATTTGCAGTTGTACAAATTTAACTAATAGATGTACTGGTATAGATTTTAATCATGTATTTATTGAATAATGTTCTATAACTGGGAGCTAATCTATAGTTGAATGTGGCCTGGTTCAATTTATGTTAAAATTGGCTTACTGTAACCATTATAACTGCACCTAATATACAAATAATTATATTGCAGCAAGCTGAATAGGTCTACCATTTTATCCCAAAAAATTTTAACTCTTTTTTGCTGCTACAAATGTAATCAAACCTTAAGTAAACTGTTATGATTATTAATGACGTACAGAAAAATTTGGATGGCTCGAACTCAAAAGGACTGTCAAAATCTGTTCGATTTATTGGTAGTTTGAGTTACTGCAGTTTGTTCGACTATGGAAATTTGTAGTCCCATACCGTATACAATTTGGTATATCTGAGTTCGAGCTACCAAAGTTCAACTGTATTTTGGCACTAGCTTGATGTGACTTTTGTTTCATATACATCTATGGGCAAGAAAAATATACATGCACAAAATGTACCTTCAAAAGACTACATACAATCTAGACATAGTTGACTCTGCATTGGAGATCACCATTGAAGTCTTCTCTTTCAACTTGTTCAAGGTTACTTTTATTCCATTTTTTAGTGGATTTCTGCTTTTTGCATTTAGTATTTTTCCGTAATAGGTCCATTATGATATATAGCAATATGGCTTCAGGTTCATTATTACCAGTTTTTCTTTTTTCTTGGCTTTTAGAAATAATCTCTGCTCTTTTCTTGTGCTTTTCACTACCAACACTTATGGTCAGGATGTATTTATTTATGGTACAGTTCATGAAACGATCTGCATACATGGTTAGTATTATACTATTGAGTAATGTCATTGTTTGTTTCTCGTTTTTTGGTTAAAAAAAACAGTATTAATTCCAATTTTTATTTTTATTTTTTTTTCGACCTCCTATTTATTTATTATTGCACAAATATTCCAGAGATAGAAAAAGAATAAACTGATGTAACCTAAAAAAAATCAAAATTTTTTATTTGATGAAAGAAAAAAAGATAAAAATCTAATCTTAAGCTTTTAATGACTTGATATCCTCCCAAAAAGTGTAAATGGTAAAACTTAAGAGTAAACAGCCTAAAAATGGATGTAAAAACTTGTGGACTTATGTTAACATAAAGTTAATTTTATTATTTAGTTTGTGGAAGAAGGAAGGATTTATGATTTAGTTTGTGGAAGAAGGAAGGATTATTTCTTACTAAAATATTTCAGCTTACATCTCAAGAACATAAACAAATTGATTAGATGACAAAAATAGATAATAATTACCATGATTGATAAAGGACATCAAGGATTAATGATTTATAACCCCACATTATAACACCTGCACTTACTTAGTTAAATACTAACAGGTTCTTTATTTCACGGTGGTTGGGCTGTTGTCAGTTTTACTAACACTACTTTACCAAGCCGGTTTTGTGTATATGTATTGTGCTTTAGTTATTCCTTAAGATGAAGGGCTACTGGGTATGTTTTACTAATATTTATATACAAAATAAGTTTTTCTGTTTTTCTTAATTATTCACATTGGGTGTACATGTGTTGATAATACTTGTATACTTAAATATTTTGGAAGTTTTTTCTTAAAGAGGTTAAAAAGTATTCACAATGGGGTTTTTATTTCAATGGCTTGTCACAATTCTTATTTTCAAGAAGAATGGGGTTGAAAATTTCATTGTTTTTTATCAATTGGATAGGAAGAACTTTCTTGGCATATGTCCGAGAAAAAATTTAAAATTGGTTGATTTGTAGCGATATCCAGTTTGATATACATGTACCACTAAACATGAAAGATTTTTCTATTCTGGCATTTTGACAGTATGGATATTTTAGTTCATGATTAGGCTGAAAGATTCAGCTAGTTCATTATAATTTTTAAGCAACATGTACTGGTACACATTGGCACTCATGGCCTCTTTTGTTCATCTCCAGTTCGATTTGGCAGTATTCCTCCCACAGTACTTTCAATAGAAGCCTTTGTCAGACATTGAATGTTTTTTATTGTTTTTATTTGTTTACAGGAATGTGTTCAGACATTAAATACTCTACAAAGTAATGCACAGACTTTAGAGAAAACACGACAGACACGCGACAAGCTTGCACCATATCATGTACCAAATATGATCAAATGGGCATCAAGAGTTGGAATAACGGTTGGTATATTAAGAACTGAGGCCACAAGAGAAACAAAAATCGTTTCCAAGGTTGTCATCCAAACTTTTCTGATTTGGGGTGACAAGATTTTCTTTGTATAACTGACTAATTCTAGATGCATTTTCTATGGTTAATTAGAAATGTCAAGAAGGATAACAAATATGAATTGAAAAAATAATTAGATGATGGTCAACATGGTCAAATGAGGTGAGAATTTATAATTTGATTTTATTACAATATTAGACCAGTGTTATTCTACAGAATTAGTTTGATGTGCTTCCACAGTAGATAATCTTGCAATTTGTAAATTTTTCAGTTGTATGTTCTGATTATAAATATTTTCCTTATGATCATTATATGTTAAATTTCTAATTTTTCTAAATATTGTAAGCGGGTGAACGCTGTTTCTATTATATGAATAAATGGAAGGTAAATAAAAGGCAATGATCCAGATACAAATATTCTGTTTGTGTTTTTAATGCAAATATAAGTACTAAAAACCAATTGTCTGTCTGTTCATGCATTTTAAAACCCAAAACATATTTTGGTTAAAGCAAATATTTACAGGTATCTAAGATCTATTCAATATTACATCATGTTCATCAGAGAGTGAAAGGGAAAAAACAGGCATGTTACAACTATCGATTTGCAATGTCATATACTGAGTAATTATTGTTACTGAAAATTAAAATTAAACTAACTTCTTAAAAGCTTTATATTTTAGAAGATGGAAGACCTGGATGCTTTATACTTTGTATATAGATGACTTATGTTACGAAGTTTCCGTCTGTCATATGTACATTGTCCATGACCTCATTTTCATGGTTCAGTGACTACTTGAAAAAAAAGTTAAGATTTTTTGTAATGTTAATTTCTCTCTTATTATTAGTACATGTGTAATAGGATAACTATATTTGGTATGTACGTACCTTGCAAGGTCCTCATCCCCATCAGACAGTTTTCAATTGAACTCGACCCCATTTCACGGATCAGTGAACAAGGTTAAGTTTTGGTGGTCAAGTCCATATCTCAGATACTGTAAGCGATAGGTCTAGTATATTTGGTGTATGGAAGGATTGTAAGGTGTACATGTCCAACTGGCAGGTGTCATCTGACCTTGACCTCATTATTATTGTTGAAAGAATCTTGTTCTCTAAATAATCTAAATCAGTGGTATTTAGAAATACTTTTCTGTTATAGCTGGACGACATTGATAGGTTAAAGGTCATTCATGTCAGTGGTACAAAAGGTAAAGGGTCAACATGTGCTTATAGTGAAAGCATCCTACGACACCATGGGTTCAAAACAGGATTTTTTAGGTGAGTTCATAATTATAAGTTAAGGGTGAGTTTATCCGATCTGTATGCTTCATGACTCCGACTTTTTATTGATATGTAAACTTCCAGTTGAATCATTAACTCAAATTTAGTAGAAAATTTTTTATGTTATTTTATAATCAATGTCAAATAGCCTTACAAACAGATCTATTTCCAAGCTTAATCTTAAATACCATAACAGGACTGAATTCAGTATACATATATAGGATGCACCTTCAAAGTCTATGTAAAATAATTTTCTTGCCTTGATTTTCAATTAAAACCTTCAAAATATGTAAAATGTTTTTTATTATTGTGCTCAGCAACTTAACGTTCAGAAAATGCCACTTTGGAAATATTGTTTATATTTTTATGCCCTTGCCGCTAGGCGAAGGGAGCATTAAGTTTTACCCTTGTCTGTCTGACCGTACAATTTGTTTGTAATTTGTTTCCGTTCTCTAACTTTAGTTTGCCTCAATCAAATGTTATGAAACTTATACACAATGCTAATACCACCAAACACAGATCAAGTTCTAATTTGGGTGGCATCACTCATACCCTTCTAGATTTATGTCCCTTTATAAATGGTAAAATTGCCAAATTTGCCATCTCTGCACTCTAACTTTAATTTGCCTCAACCAAATGTTATGAAAATTATACACCATGTGTATTATCACCAAACTCAGATCAAGTTCGAATTTTAGTGATGTCACTTTCACTGTTCTAGACTTGTCATGCTTATGTCCCTTTATAAATTGAGAATTACCAAATTTGTTGTTTTGTGCACGCTATGACTTTTACTCATTAAGTTTCAAAGAAAGCAGAACGTCAGTAGTAGTACATTGACTCTTGCATATTTATAAGCCCAGGCATGGGACACATTCTTCTTTTTGAGTTTTTATTATTTTGATCTCCATCTTGTCACAGTTTCAGCACTAATAAAAGCAATGTTTCGTACAGTATTGGTTTGTACAAGCATAGGTCCATATGGACAAATAATCTACAAGATTTTTATTTTATTTACATTCCTTTGTAATGTTTCATTCAATTTCTTTCTAATTAATTTCAGTTCTCCTCATTTAGTAGAAGTTAGAGAAAGATTTCAGGTGAATGGTGAGCCATTGTCCAGGGAGAAATTTGTGTCTTATTTTTGGGATGTCTTCAGCAGACTGGAAGAAACAAAGGTTAGTATCCATAAACAGTTGAACCTCATATAAGTCTGAGTTGAAGGGACTACAAAAAAGTTTTCCGGTTAAACGAGGTTTGAGTCAACCGAGGTTGAGTGTGACCTTGTACAGGCTCAAATGTCATGCTAACCATTATACAAACAAACATTTGTGTAATAAAAAGAGATAAAAAATGGTAATATATTTTCTTATTAACTATATGCATCCTCCAAGATTTTTACTTGTTGGGGTAATTTTGTTACAGAAAATTATAACATCTGACTTTGGACTTCTCTGAGAGAAAAAACAAAACTTTGAAGTTTGACACATCAAGCTAAAATTACATTGTATTTTTTTATGGGGACCTCTAAACAACCTCGAGTTATCAGAGATTTCAAATTATCAGAGTTCGAGTCATCAGGGGTAAAAATGCATATTACAAATGGGAAATTTGGAGGGACAGCTAGATTACTTTGCCACATCTGAGATTTTTAGTCAACCAGGTTCGACTGTACGTAAACAGGATAACAGGAAAAGTCGACAATGACATACCAATTGATTAACATCAATCAACAGACCCTCATGTAAAGATCCTAAAACTAAAACATAGAAACAACTGTCAAGATATTCAGACTTGGTACAAACACCGAGTAGTGATGGGGTTTAATCAGTTTAGGGTACCCAAACCTCTGCCTTATCTATTTTGAGCCTTCGGTGCAAAAACAACATTATGAAAGCCAATACAGTGTGATTATAAACAAGTTGACTACTTGCCAAAAAAATTTAAAATTGGTTTGACGACTTAAGGCAAAGGACATATTTATTGTTCAGATATGGACAGATTTGTATTGACTGACAACTTAAGATAGTACCCTTATGAAAAGGGAGTCCCTACTGTCTTTTAACTGATACTTACAATGTGAATTTTTTTTTCAGACACAAAACAATGATTCAATGCCTGCATACTTTGCTTTTTTGACAATCATGGCATTTCATGTGTTCCTCCGCGAGCAAACTGATGTAGCAATTATAGAAGTTGGAATAGGAGGCCAGTATGACAGTACAAATTTAATCAGGAAACCAGTTGTCTGTGGAGTTACTTCCCTTGGTCTTGACCATGTTTCCATTTTGGGAAATACAATTGAAAAAATTGCCTGGCAGAAAGCTGGTATATTTAAAGTAAGTATTGACTTTACAATTAAACTGGAAAATGTTACAAAAATGTCAGTCAGTGAACTCTAACACTATAAAACTACATGTACTAAAAAATGATTTCATCTTATTGTAATTATGTTATGACTCATATTTTATCTGTCTTTTTTGAAAAATTCCCATGCAATCTGCACAGTTGTTATTTTGTCAAAACATTGTCAGTCTTGAAATTTTATGTTTCATTGCAATACTGAATAGTGGAGTTATGCCACTTTGATAGGGGACATTCATTGAAATATAAAGCAGAAAATGAATTTTCCAAAAAAATTTGAAAAATTAAATTATATCATGAATATTAGGGCCAGATCAAATTGATCTTTAATTCTTTGCTAATTCTTTGGCTAAAATGGGTGCAAACAAGCGAAATTTTAATTTTTTCTTGACTAGTTTTTTTCGGGCGATGATCAAATTTACATGCAACACACATTTTTTCAACTAAAATATTTCAAAATATGGGAAAATTTTTTTTTACAAAATTTTAGGAGGGGGCAAACAATTTATTTTTAATTTCTAGAAAAATGAAGAATTTTGAATGAATATTTTTGCAAAATGAAGCTCCAAAAAAATAATTTTTTATGGCCCCACCACTATACTCTTGTCTGTCATTCTGCAACGAACAGTTATACAGACTGTTTCTAATTGCATTCAGGTATTGAGTTGATTTTTGGTATATGAGTCTACCATGATGATTTACAAATCGAGTTTAGGTTGCTTTCCGCTCTGCTGATTTTTGCCGAAATTACGGTTTTTGGACTTCGAAAATTTTGTGAAAATACCACCTTTCCAGACTTTTTTTCTAGGTGCCTTCAGATATTGAGCTGATTTTTGATATGCGAGTCTACCTTGATCAGTTACAGATTGAGTTAATGTTTGTTCAGCTCCACTGGTTTTTTGCTGAAATTATGGGCCTTTCACTATTAAATTTCCACTTCTAAAAATAGGCTTCAAATCTTTTTTTGTGGTCGGGGCCAATTGTGGTGTTGCGACACTTCTAGTTTTGTATTTACATAGTCCAAAAACCGGAGTGGCGAAATCCAAAGAACTAAAGATCAATTTGATGTGGCCTTAATTACAAATGTAAAAGTATTTAATAGCGTGAGAGTTTCATTGATATAAGTTTGTAATATAACAAACATTTCACTGAATTAATTGTGCAATTCAAATTTTACATTTCAGCCTGGTGTTCCAGCATTTACGTCACCTCAGCCACCAGAAGCAATGAAAGTGTTATATGAAAGAGCTCAGGAATTAGGGGTTTGTATTTTAAAATAACAGAGGTGTTTACTATTACGAAATTTCCATAATTGTCCCGGATTTTAGATTCAAAATACAGATTACGGATTTTGTACCAAAATTTTTTTTTTATTCCCAGTCGTGTAAATGCTTTGTAATCGCGCTTGATTTTCGAGTTTTGAAAGCATTTTAATGAGATTGACGTTAAAGACTCAGATTGTTTCAAGACATAATATAAAATCCTTTGATGGTGGGTCTCTATGGTAGTTTTCATACAGAAATTTGAAATTACCGACAAAAATCATTAACATTACTGAAAACACCAGAAAGGGGTAAACACCTCTGAAATAAGTCAGTATAATGGGTAGTTTTGAAAGGTTTAAATTTTATGAAAAATAATTTTGCATTTTGAATTTCAGTGTGTTATATTTGGAGTCCCAAATAAATTCTGCTTTAGGGATTCCAGGAAATTTTGTTCAAATTCCAAAATAAGAAAAAAATTATTACCTTGCATAGGTACAAGTATAAACCAGCTATAGGTTAAGCTCTGTTTTTTTAATACTGTAAACAGAAAAAATTTACATAATTTGAGCCAAGATAAATAGAAATGAACTTTAAATATATATATATTTCCTTAAGAACTTGGTTGTCTAAATAGGTTTTTTTCATTTATGATTAACACATTGTACCTGAGATTGTGAATTTAAATATTGATTATGTGTTAACCGACTCTGTAGTCACATGGTACAGGTCATACCAAAGACTTAAAAATTGGTGTTTGCTCCTTCTCCGACAAACCACTTCACATTTAGGAGCAACAGCAAAGACTGGTCAACGTTAAGCTTTGCCATTTTTTGTGTGAAAGGTTGGTAGTTCTCTGCAATGGGCAAGTAATTAAAGTGAATCTCCATTTTTTGAAGTTGTGGATTTGTCCATCATGGTTGCCACAGTGGTCTCATTGAAGCATGCTTATCTCAAGTAAGGAAGGTTAAGGGTTGGATCTTTGGCCGGGTCAAACCAAAGAGTTTAAAATTAGTATTTGCTGCTTCTCTGCTATGCATGCAGGTCGGAGACATTATAATGTGCCCAGGTATTGTGACATGTCTTTCTATGTGAGCTAACATGTTAAAAATTTTACTCTGCGTTTTGGTCTAGTACAAAGCAAATTACATTTGAACAGTTTAATTTGGTCTTGTTTTGTAGTGTGATCTACAAGTTGCCCCACAGTTTTCCTCATACAACAGATCAGGAGAAAAGTTTAAGTTAGGGATCGCTGGACACATGCAGAAAGTCAATGCCTCCTTAGCTTTACAACTGACGAGAAGTTGGATGAAAAGTCAGGGAGCTTTAAATGGTTAGTATAAATTTTTAGAACAATGCCCTCGGTTATAATGAGTGCTTTTACTTTTTAGGGTCAGAGAGGAGATAACTTTGTAAAGCCTGATTTTGGGTCAAAATTTTAGTGAAATAATTATACTTTGGTATCGGTTTTGATGCACTTTCTGTACACATTTCAACAATTTATTTCTCATCAGCAGTGCTCAGGGCCAAAGTTATGGAAACACTAACAAATAATCCAAAATGTTACAGAGCTGACAAAAGTACCTAAAGTATACATCCAAAAACCATCGAAGGACTGATCTATTCATGATGTAGACACTCCTTAATTATCTGTAGCTTTATAATAAAAGGGACCAAGATGGTCACATGATCTGTACATTTGTACAGATGGTAACATGACTGTCTATATTGAGGTTGAACAACGATATGATATGTTCTCACTCTGGACTTCTCTCTCAATATTCTGACTAAACAAAGCTTATGAAAATGTGACCCAAAAATTTGAAAAGTGTATCTTTATGTCCTCTTTTTTTTTCCCTTCCAGAAAAAGTGAATGGTGTTCCTGATCACTGCACAAATGGAGAAACAGATTTCACAGTGGCCCAAAATTTTTCACTTGCTCCAAGTGTTATTAGAGGTAAAACTAACTAGAGGTTACAAAATGATTTTCCCTACTTAAAAGTATTTATATTGTTCCAGTTGAATTATCTCCACTTCAAGATATACAGGCATAATTTTCCTTGATGCACATCTTAGTTTAATATACTATCTTAATGTAAAGTTTCATTGATTTCAGTTAAACCATTTAGAAGGAAGTGTGCTTTGTTGAATTTGAAAAAACTGAATGCAAGGCACAGGATAAATGGGCAAAGTGGGCAGAAATTACCTTTCAAATGATAAGATTGACCTATTGATATCCAGAAGGTAATGGTGAAGTCGCCATCATGCCATTTCTGATTGGTCTCTGATCCTGTTGCCAACTATCTTTTAATTTGTCAGGCAAAGAAGAAAATGCTGTAAAAAAATATTAACATTACATATTTAACCAAGCCATCTGCTGTAATATTGGAAGATAAAAACCAAATAATCTGTTAAAAACTGCAAAAAATATGAATTTTGTTATGCAAAGGGAGATAATTTCAGTTTGAATTTGAATGAACTCCCTTTGACTAGTGTCGTGTCAATTATAACAATATTGAATATTGGGATGATTACAAAGCATCGGATTGGACTGGATTACAAGGGTTGACGACATTTGGATTTGAAAATTCCTTTGAACAAAACCTTTAACATAAAAATCTTGGAAAAGCCTTTCATACATTGTACAATATATTAATTACCTTCATTGTAATTTAAAAACAAATTTTTTTTGACGTACTCTAAACTATATGAAACTAAAAAAAATGTTCACATTAATATTTAGCAAGGGAATAAAATTCTAAGTTATCTTGAAGATAAAATAAGGCATACGTAAATAGTTGAGTAACAAAACGTCCAAGAACCTTTATTTTCACCCTGACTTGCCTTGTTAGCTCCGTGCTGTGTCAGTGTTATCAGAATGGAGAGGTAACTTCTTTCTAAGATTCTGGAGTATGATGATTCTTGGAAAATGCTGAATGGACTTTAAAATTTGGAGGATATTAAAAACTTTACTTGATTGGTCTCCGAGACAATTTAATGTTGTAGAACAATTTCACACAATGTTTGAACAGCAAGACATTTTCCAATCAATAACATTCATTTGCAAACAAATTGGATTCTTTCTTTCCATATTCCCTACTTGAATATTGGAGTTGTCTACCAAATGCATACGTTATTTGTCCTGATAGAAAGAGTCTTGTATTTATCATAAAGGGCAAAAATTACTTTTAATTTTTTGAATTGGGCAAGCCCTTAATTGGCCATTGAAAAATGTGGGGAAATATATCCAAGAACGTATTAATATGTGTATACGATACTGTTAGGAAGAAAATATATTTTCCAGAAAAATGACAATTACTCAAATGATATCTATTGAAGACAACTTCTCCAAAGAGCAGATAACTCCATAAATGGTTGTTGAAAGCAGACAATTTACAGCCTTGAAAGTTCTTTGAATGTCCTTGAAAGCTTGCATTGATTTTGACTGTTTTTGTTCGTACACCACTGAAAAGGCTCAGTATTTATTTTCTATAAAAGGACTCCAGTCTTTACAAAAGGAAGTCCTTGAAAACTGAAATTTCGGGATAGTTACCAAAAAAAAAATAGGGTTTTAGACAGATATCAATTGAAGAGTTATGGCTCATGATTTTTGAAAAATTTTAGGAAATTATATTTTATTGATTATTATAGGAGTGTGGTCTATACTTGTTTACCCTGTCCAATCTTTCGTCCTTGGCCACATGTAATTCATACTTAGCATGAAACATGACCATGAGTAGTTGTAAGCTGGGTACTGATTTCTTAACTGTGCATTTACTTCCTGTTTCTTAACTGTGCATTAACTTCCTGTTAAAAGATGCTGCCTTACATTTTCCACCATACCAATTTTACAAAAAGCAAATTTCTCAGCAACTATAGGCAAACTAATTCATGAAGTGAAGCATGTCTATGATGAGTTGTTAGATGGGTACCGATTTTATTCCTGTGACTCAGCCACTTCCTGTTTAATGATGCAGCCTTGTATGTTTTTGCCTTAAGAACTATAAAAAATTCTTAGCACCTATTGGCCACTATTCATGGCTGGTGTAAATAAGGCATGGAAATTTTTGTTCATTTGTATGTTTTGGAGTTTAGTGTGCCGTCCATTTTGCTGAACTTGTATGCATTATTGTTTAGGGGCCAGCTGAAGCCTGCCTGGGGGTGCGGAATTTTCTTGCTGCATTGAAGACCCATTGGTACCCTTGAGCTGTTTTCTGCTCTTTGGTTGGGTTGTTGTCTCTTTGACATATTCTCCGTTTCCATTCTCTATTCTAAAATAATTATATATATATATATATATTAAATTTAATACTCCAGGTTTGGTAGAATGTAAATGGCTTGGTAGAAATCAAACAATCAAGAAGAACAAACTTACGTACTATGTAGATGGTGCTCACACCCTTGAAAGTATACAGGTAAGATACACAAAATCGGATATTTTTATCTGTTTTGAAGGAGGACATTTTTGGTGCATTTTCCTTAGAAAACATGAAGTTATAAACACTGTGAACTAGAACACAAGACAAAATATCATTGAATGTGGGGACAAGGGTACTGTATAATAAATTATGAAATATTATGCCACTGACCTAATAAAGCCAAAGTTTATTCAACCCCTTTATTAGGCCTGTAAATCATGTTATTGCAGTATATACATGTAAAGGCAAAGACAGAGTATGAAGATGGTACTCTTACCTTTGAAAGTATATAGGTTAAGAAAAACTTACCTACTCATGCTTACTACATAGTCAGTATCCTAATCAAAGCTACCCAACTGACAGAACTCTGGACCAAAAATAACATTAAAGAGCACAAAAAACAAACCTAAACACAGTAGAGAGTTAAGATAGTCTTACTTGGTGCAGACACTTAACAATGGTGAGTTCAAACTGGTTTTATTTGAACCCGAACCTCCCCCTTATCTATGCTGACACTCTGGTGTATAAAACACACTATAAAAAACAATACAGTATGATTACCAACAAGGTGACCGATCGCTTGCCAGAACTACAAAATTAGACTGGATGGTACATAATTCAGAGGGGCCTCGGTGGCCGAGTGGTCTAGGTAGTTCGTCATGACTACTTATGATCAGTAGCCTGTCAACACTGAGGTTGTGGGTTCGAATCTCTCACCTGTGGCGGGGTGTGTTCAACTCCGATCTAATTGACAAGGATTGCCAATTTTTCTGCCGAAGGTGGTGGTTCTCTCCGGGTACTCTGGCTTCCTCCACCAATAAAAACTGACTGCCGCAAAATAGCCAAATGTTCTGAAAACTAAACAAACAAACATAATTTAGATAGACGGTCAATAAGGTGACTGACTGCTTGCTAGAACTGGAAAATTAGTAAATTGATAAATATTTATTTCATATTATTATCTGCATCATTTAGAGAAATCAAATAAAATTACAGTTAAAAATCTTTCTTTTTTTGCCCCCGCCCTCATTTACCGCTCTAGAGTAATATTATAACTTGGAAAATTGCAAATACCCAACACTAGAACAATAGAACTCTTTAAAAGCTAGCAGTGATATCAAATGCTCTCAAAAATTATTTTCAAGTATTTTAAGACAGAATTTATTAATCACTTATATTTTGCCTGAATTGATGTAGAGAATTTGTTTCCAAAAATTATCTACAGTACCAACCAGAGATCGAAACAGAAATCTTTGGTACAGTAGTCCACTACTCTGCCAATTGAGATAAAGGTGTTCTCTACTAGTGCAGCTAATGCCAGCAGAGGGTGGTTATAAAACTGCTACAATTCTATAAAAGGATCGCCCCGTTACAGATATAAAGCTTAAATGCAAATGAATAGATACTGATAGTCCTATGAAGCAAGCATTCAGGTTCAGATACTTGTCTTAGTTAAATAAAGGCCTGATTCATGTTCCAATAGTAATTGAGACTTTTATTTTCTTTTCAGCAGTGTGTTGATTGGTTTCAAAAACATTCCATCAGAGAGGCTAAAAACATAAGGTTTGTAGAATTATAACCTTTTTGAGTTGGGAATGGAGTTTTAAAGCATTTATGTTTTCAGCTACAACATAGTAGATGGCACAGTTGTGGGCTAATTTCACAATGAATTATCATTTTGAATGTGGGGGCCTCGGTGGTCGAGTGGTCTAGGTAGTTCGCCATGACTGCTAATGATCACTAGCCTGTCAACACTGAGGTTGTGAGTTCGAATCTCACCTGTGGCGGGGTGTGTTCGACTTGATCTAATAATTGACAAGGATTGCCAGTTTTCCTACCGAAGGTCGGTGGTTCTCTCCGGGTACTCCGGCTTCCTCCACCAATAAAAACTGGTCCCCTCGAAATAGCCAAATGTGCTGAAAATGGTGTAAAACAACAACTAAACAATCAAACAATCAATTTGAATTTTGAATGTAGTGTTAACAATTTGCTATCCAAGAAACATTTAAGAATACGATTGATATGGAAGATATGCTTCATAACAATCCTATTGGTGATAGTAGTAGGATAAGAACTAAAGTTTTGTTAGAATTTACAATATTCCATCACTGCCATGCAAAAAATAGAAAGAATTTTATTGCATGCAATTGTGAGTAAAAATTGTCCTTTGTAATTCTTTTTGTTGAATAAGAGTAGCCCTACTTTTTGTGCTTACCCTAGTTATTTTTATGAAATTTTTAAGTAAGCACTATTGAAGTCGGCGTTACTCCTATAGAAACCAGTTAAAATTTCTGAACAATTAAGAATTTTGCCTATGAACAGACACTTAAATTTAATAACATAGTAGTCCTGTTAGTGAAAACATACAAAAAGTGAACATATGTATGATTGTAGTATTGTTTGAAAGTATATATAAATAAAAAAAGATTTGCTTTTGAGCCTTAAAAAGCTCTGAACCTCGATTTAAGGGGGTACCCAACACTTTGACTAAAATAGATTTGGCTCGTTTAATTTTCATAAAATCTTGACGAAATATTTACTTTGACCTGTTGACAAAAATATAAAAATTTCAAGAAATTTTAACCAAACAATTTACGGAAATAATTTCTTTGGATATATAGCAGTTTGTCAAACACTAATTTTGATAATTGAGAAGCTTGATTTCTCTTTACTAATAATATGTGATTAAAACGTTCAGCTGATTTTTAAAGAGTTAACTCCCTTAGGTGTTCTGTACCCCCTTAAGTAGCAGTTTATAATATCCATGCAAAGAAAGACTTCAGCACAATTTAGAATGTAAGACCGAAACAGTAACAATATTCATAACCAATGGAAATTATCTCTTTATTGTGACTTCTTCATATTGGGACCTTTGCTTCAAGACAAAAATAGCATAATATTATAGTAGGCTGTGTCCAATGAGGAACCAGAATAAGTTATCTTTTCATAACCAATGTAGGTAAGGGAGATAATAAATTTGTCTCCCTTTTAGCCTAGGGACAAAAGGGAGAGAATTTAATTATCTCCCTTACTTACATTGGTTAGGAAAAGATAACTCACTCTGGTTCCTAATTAAATGTTTGTATTTCACTGGTTATGAATATTGGTAGTGTTTCTGGTTAGATCATGTAGAGAAATGAACTTGTTTTTTGTTGTTTTAGTGGTAAAGTTGTAAAGATTCTTGTCTTCAACACAACTGGAGATAGAGATGTTGCTAGTCTCCTGAAACCACTGATGGTAAAGTGTTCATATAAAGTTTTGTCATTTTGTTTTGGGAAGTTAATTGTCATTACAAGAGTCTTTCAGAAAAAACAAAAACTGAAAATTTAAAACATTTTTAAATTAACTTGGGTGTTCATTGTATGAAATTGAAAACCTTGCAAGGTAATTAACGGCTGAAGATATTTTTTTTAACTTTTTCACATTCAAATTATTAAAAAAAATATTTGTTCTTAATGTTATAAATGTTAACACATGCTGCACAAAAAGACGTATACTTTTTATTACCAGTATTTTTTATATGTTCACTAAGAAAAAAATGAAATCTGATCAAGTTAAGTTGTATTCAAGTTTTTTTAATTTGTTTGTTTTTTGTTTATTTTTTCCTTTGATAATATAACTAGATAAACAAAAATATTTTTCAATTCTTTTTCCAGACATGTGGTTTTGATGCAGTTGTGTTCTGTCCAAACATATCACGTTCATTTTCATCATCAGCAGGTAAGAACAATGTCATATTAAATATTTTTTATACATCCAATTATGGGTCTTGATGGTTCAGGGGTCAATGCATTTGGTCCTTAATTGAATGATCACTAGTCTCTCAACAAACTGGTTGTGAGCTCATACTCTTCTCAGGTCGATGTATATTGCACTCAGATGTGAGTTGATAAAGAAAAGCAGTTTTTCTATTTGTAGTCAAGCTTCCTAGACTATCATGATGCCATATCTTCATTATTTGGAGGGATGGTTTCGATAAACCACTAAAGGGAATTCCATGAGACTTTCAGAGAATCTTTATCACATGATGCCATAGTGTACCTCCTATTTTAGATTTTGATCTGACCAACTTTTTATGTTTTCCATAGCAAAACATTGACTTTGCCATTCCTTGATAGGGGGTGTGGGGGTATCAATTAGTGAGCTTTGCTCACAGTACTTCTAGTTTTTAGCTCACCTGGCCTGAAAGGCCATGTGAGCTTTTGTCATCACTTGGCGTCCGTCGTCTGTCCGTCCGTCCGTCCGTCTGTCCGTCCGTCCGTCCGTCCACAATTCACATTTTAATCTTCTCCTCTGAAACCACTGGACCAATTTCAACCAAACTTTGCAGGAATGGTCCTTGGGTGGTCCCCTTCCAGAATTGTATCAGGGGTCGCAATCCACCAACAAACATGGCTGCCGTTACTAAAAATAGAAAAAAGGGGGTGGTTTCTTAAAAAATCTTCTCCTCCAAAACTACTCAACCAATTTATGTCAAACTTAAGTGGAATGGTCCTTAGATGATCCTCTTTCAGAATTGTATCCGATGACTCCACCCGCCAATCAAGATGGCTGCCACAGCCGAACTTAGTTTAACATAGGACCCTATGGGAAATTCATTAAAAAATCTTTTTGTCTGGAACCACATGCTCAATTTGAATCAAACTTTGATGGAATGGTCCTTAGATGATCCTCTTTCAGAATTGTATCCAATGACCCCGCCCACCAACCAAGATGGCTGCTTCAGCCGAACTTAGTTTAACATAGGACCCTATGGGAAATTCATTAAAAAATCTTCTCGTCTGGAACTACTTGCTCAAATGGAACCAAACTTTGGTGGAATGATCATTAGGTAGGTCTCTTTCAGAATTGTATCCGATGACCCCACCCGCCAAACAAGATGAATTTTAATGTCAACTTTGGCAACTGTATGCCAGGTGAGCGATTACAGGCTCCTGGGAGCCTCTGGTTTATGAAAAATATATTTGCTAAAATTGAGATTTATTAATGTATTAATGTGGTAAAATGTTTGTCTGTTCATTGTAGATATTACCAATATGACTGTTTCTGTTTGTCTGTCCATTGTAGATATTACCAATATGACTGTTTCCAAAGAAACACAACTACAAAAATGTATACACAACATGAACACATGGAAAAGGTTGATGGCATCAAAGCAAAAGGTTCCAGGTGAACAAAAGGACCAAAAGGGAGATAACTTGAAAATTAGCAATGATGCTAATCATATTATAGAAAAAATAAACAGAGGTGCTGACAGTTTGAATCCAGCCAAAGACTATAACCATAGCAACATATCAGATACATCAAGTGACAGTGTGGACCAATCAAATCATACTGATCCTGTTGAACCAACCACAAGTCATTCTAAGACAGCAACTTGGGACTGCAGCAACCAGCAATTAGACCGTGATAATTTCATTTTGAACTGTTCATGTATTTATGATGCCTTGCTCTGGGCATCGCATGGAAGGGACCCAAACCTGAAAGACTGTTGTGACCTTCCCCATCAGATTCAGGGGGCAGATCATGTTCAAGTGTTAGTGACTGGGAGCATCCATCTTGTTGGAGGGGTTTTAGGAATTATTAGTGATGATTATAATTGATTTATTATTAAATTTTTAAATAATCTACTTCAGGGCATTATAAATTTAAATGTTAAACGGCTACTGTATGTATTTTTATACCCCCTGTCTGTTTGTGTGTCCATGAAAATCGTTTATCTAATTTATATACAGACGTATTATTGTATACCATTGTCCCTCTGTCCCGCCTAAACATGTCGTGCACTAACTTTAAACACCTGGATTTTTTTTTTCACCCGATATCTAAGCCTGAATATTTATTTCATTTAAACCTAAAAATTTCCTGATTGAAACAGGTCCTGCATTTTTTTTCCACACCTAAAGTGGTCCTGGCTTTCTATTTTGCCAAAATTCTGATCCTGCCTTTTTATTCAAAATAATTCCATCCTTTGATTTTCTTCAAACTTTAACACATTATTAGCAAGCGCTATAGGAGCATATATGCATTTTCTACATATGGGTCATTTAGAAAAGTCTTTAATGGGGGCAGCCATTATGCAATCTGAAGTTAATTTATTTGTTAAAGCGAATATGACCATATTGTGCTACATACTAAGGCTAGAAAAAGTTTCGTTCGCCACAAATGGAAAATAAGCATATTACATATGGTGGTCTGAGGGTCTGTATACTTTTTGACAATTTTCCCTTTTGTCATTCCAGAGTTATGGAACTTAGATTGTCCAAATATAAGCAATTTTTCACATGTCGTGCACCAAGGACGTATATTAGAAGGATAGGAAACTCCCGATACCGCCTTGATAATATCCGAGAAGTGTCGCGAATCGCGAGAAAACACGATATCTGCAGAAAGCTTCAGCGGGAATCGCCGCTTCGAGATTTTTACATCAATTTTTAAGTATAAAAACATTATATGAATAATTAAAAACATATTTAGTAGAAGTTATTTTATGGTATTAAATGATTTTTCACTATAAAACAACATCAAACACTTATAAACATCACAATAAGAGATCATAAGTAAGGATGCCAGATGCTGCCCATGATGCTGGGACCGAGATGGCATGACCCGTCATGTTGCATTGATTTTTTTAAATTTTATTGCATTTACTTGTATAAAAGTATTTGATTACAAGTTTTAGATAATTTTTACGTTTGCATATGAAAATAGAGCGTCTTTTGTTGTGTATTTCACGTGTAATATAACATATAAACCAGCCCTTTTCGGTAAACAAAATGTCGACTTCCCATGGAGAATGGCCTTGTATTTTTGCAGCTAAATTTGCATTTTTGGTGTTAAAAGACACTCTAAACTTAATGAGTTCCTTTCCTTTTATATTTTAACGTTTGCATAGCAAGTTTCAACTTTATCTGTTAAGAGGTTAGTCAAATATTGAAGTTATTTCGCCCCCTCCATCTTTTTTGTCAAATATTTATCAATCAGAGCAGAGATGCTATTTTGCAGCTATCTTGTTGAATATATGCTACACGATCACATATTGCATGATTTTTTTCCATTTCTATGACATTTTTACACTTGCATAGCAAATTTAAGCTTCTTATGCTGAGAATTTGATTAGATATTGAGCTACAAAATGAACAAATTTTTAACTGCTCTATTTTGTTTCATAATATCTATCCATCAGAGCAGAGCTGCTAGTTTGCAGGTATAAGGTCCATGCACATTGCATAAAAATGCATTACAGTTATTTTTTTTTCCTTTCATTACATATATCTAGACTTGCAGAGAAAAAATGAGCTTCCTATTTTGGAAAATGAATGAGATATTGAGCCTTTCTTTGTTTAAATTAATTTTCATTTTTTTCATTCTCAAAATAACTGTGAACCGGGGCAACGCAGTTAATTTGCAGCTCAAAAGTCAATTTCGGAATGGTTTTGTGTAGTTTAGTATGATGTAGATGATGTACGAATTTATGTGTGAAAGACTGAAACAATTACCTATGTGGCAGGCTAACTAACAGACCATGTTTATACAATCAATCATAACACCTGTAATTAACAAATATCATGTGGCCGGGTGAACCTCGGAAGGTAAGGTGCTATTGATAATTGAATATACAGGTGCCCAGCTGAGAAAAAGATTTTTATTTGGATAGAAATGCTTTATAATTTTACTAAGGTATGTCATTTAAGTTTTTTTTTCAGTAGAGAAATAGACAAATAAATATATTTATTATATTCTGTATATTCCCCTAGCAATAGTTCTAAATCAAGATCAGTGTCCCAAGATAAAAAAAATCTGACATGTTAATAGAGTTCAAATCAAAAAATAAATAGCAGATTTTGCAACTCGTTCTTTTATGACATATTTGTGTATATTTCTCAAGATTAATTTTCTCAAATCAGCTTTGGTCATTTTGAAAGTAGACAATGACTCTTTTAGTGTAGCTTGGTTCATAGCTTTTCTAAACTGAATAGTAGAAAGGAAACCACACAAGCTCATTAAATAAACAACTTACAACTTACAATCTGTCAAAAAGTAGAAAGGAAACCGCACAAATTTTATAGTTTCAACACAGTATTAGACTTCAGATTGGGATCATATTTGGTGTTTTCACTACAGTGCAATTTTTGTGTCGCCTGCAGAACACATGGTCGGCACATAGGGATCACTATCTGTCATCTTGCGTCGTTACACTTTTCTTCTATCCTCAACTACTCGTAAGCCGCTCAAAGGAATTTGATGAAACTTTCTCTGTGCATTAACCTTAATGCACAGATGTGCATATATATTTCATTTTAAGAAAATTTTAAATATTTTTTTGTAAAAATTGACATTTTTGAAAAAAAGGGGGGTCAAAACTTCTATCCTCAACTACTCCATAACCGCCCAAAGCAATTTGATGAAACTTTCTCTGTGCATTAAACTTAATGCAATGGTGTGCGTATATATTTCATTATTTAAAAAAATGTAATATCTTTTGTAAAAATTGATGTCCGCAGGTGACACATGCCTTCCTTGGAAGACTCGCACATTTTGTTAAAATGTCACAAAAGCATCACTTAACTTGCACCTTAATGTATGTATCATTGATAGTATAAGATATCCTGCTTACACGATGATATTTAGTATATTGTTACAGTGTTATAATTTAGATATGTTAAGCTATCAAAAAAGTAACATGAAACTTAATTTGCTAAAAAAAAATAAATCAATATTTTCCTACTCCTTCACAACATCACAGCTGTTGCCGGGGACGGGCGTATCATGCACATAAGAAACAGCAGTTTATTAAGTAATTTCTTCATCTCCTGACCAGTGCTGTAAAAGTATTTCTTGTCACTTGTGAATAAAATTCCAGATTGATCTTACTTGGGAGTTGTTTGGTCGATAAAGAAGTCCAAACAAATTCCACACAACATTTCAACATATTTTTAAAAACAAAATAAAATATATTGTTGTCTTATGATATGTTATTATATGTATGAAAATTTATTAGTCAAATGAGTTGCATTCCTAAGCGGTCATTTCAAAGAAAATGTCAAAACCATGGAAACAAAAATTGCATAGCAATGTGTGGATTATGTGGTTTCTTAGGCTTAGGCTCAGAATTAAGCAGAGCTCCAGATAATTTTTTTTTGCATCATTGTGGTTACCAGTTTAATATAGTGTATCAACACAGCCTTATGATTGTCGTGTCAATAATTCAAATTACATGATAAAAAAAATAGCTTTGATGCTTTGATTTTTGGAACCTCTGCATAGTTTCAGTAACGAGCGTAACTTTTACAACCAGAAATTTCTCAAGCATATCTGTCCTTTTTAGCTCACCTGGCTATTGCCAGGGTGAGCTTTTGCCATCACTTGGCGTCCGTCGTCCGGTGTCAGTCGTCCGTCGGTCATCCGTCCGTCGTTAGCTTTTCATTCAAACTTCTCCTCAGAAACCATTTGGCCAATTCCAACCAAACTTTGCATGAGTGGTGTATGGAAGGTCCTCAACAAAGTTTCCTCATTTAGTTCTGATTGGTCAAGAAACATGGCCACCAGAGGCAATTCTTGTTTCTGATTGGCTGATTTTCAAAAATCTTCTCCTCTGAAACGGCTGAGCAGATTGGATCGAGGCTTCATAGGAATGACATATGACATGTCCTCCACAAACAACCCTCATTTTATATTGATCCGATGAAAAACATGGCCACTGTTGCTAAAATAAGAACATAGGGGTAATTTGCTGTTTTTTGCTAATAACTCAAAAACCGTTACAGATATCGAAAATCTGACGGGGTAAAATTGATCAGCATGACAAGATCTACGTACCCTGAAATTTTGAAGGAAATTCCAAAACCCATTTAGGAGTTATTGCCCTTTTTTCGTGAAATTTTCAAAATTTTAACATTTTTCGTCATTTATCTCCAAAACTATTTGAGATAGAAGTGAAATGTAAATTTGAAAAATGTTTGCCATGTTGAGATCTTCCTACCCTGAAATATTAAAGGAAATCCCAAAACCCATTTAGGAGTTGTTGCCCTTTTTTGTCAAATTTTCAAAATTTTTTCATTCAAAAATCTTCTCCTCTGAAACCGCTGGGCTGATTGGTTTGAAACTTAATTGGAATGATTTATGACATGTCCTCTACAAACAGTCCTCAATTTATTTTGATCTGACATAAAACATGGCTGTCGTAGCTAAAAATAGAATATAGGGGTGCATGTGTTGTTTTTGGCTTATAACTTAAAAACCGTTGCAGATATCAAAAATCTGACATGGGATAAAATTGATCAGCATGACAAGATCTACCTACCCTGAAATTTTGAAGGTAATCCCAAAACCCATTTAGGAGTTATTGTCCTTTTTTCGTCAAATTTTCAAAATTTAACATTTTTCATCATTTATCTCAAAAAATATTTGAGATAGAAGTGAAATGTAAATTCGAAAAATGTTTGCCATGTTGAGATCTACATACCCCGAAATTTTAAAGGAAATACCAAAACCCATTTAGGAGTTATTGGTTTTTGTAATTTGAGGTCGGGTTCTGTTGCATTTATTTAAGGTTCACCCTTATTCCTGTTCAATTTTATCAACTTCCTGCCCGGACTACCATCATCAGGGAACATATTTTAACATTAAACCTTATGAAAAATAAATCTTCAACAAATTTTCCCTGAACAATTGAACCAATTGCAACAAACTTGGTCAAATAGTTGATTAATTGTCCAATGAAAACCAGACTCCAGGTGAGCGATACAGGCTCTGGTGAGCCTCTTGTTTAGCTCACCTGACCCAAAAATCTCCTCTGAAACTACTGGGCCAAATGGAACCAAACTTGGCCACAAGCATCCGTAGGGTATTTAGTTTAAAAAATATGTCCGATGACCTCGGCCTGCAAGCCGACATGGCCGACATGACTAAAAATATGACATAAGGGTAAACTGCAGTTTTTGTCTTGTATCTCAAAATTAAAGCATTTAGAGCAAAACTGACTATGGGTTAAAATGTTCATCAAAGATCTACCTGTCTGAAATTTTCAGACGAATCGGTGCACCTTTGATGGGTTATTGTCCCTGAATTGTTTATTTTAAGGACTGTAAGGCTGTTACTAAAAATAGAAAAAAGGGGGGGGGGTGAATTTAAAAAAAAACTATGAAACTAAAAGGCCAATTGGAACCAAACTTGGCAGCTATTGTCCTTAAGAGGCTCTCTTTCAGAAATATGTCCGATAGCCCGGACTGTTAACCAAAATGGCCGCCAAAGCCAAACTTAGTTTAACATAGGGTCCTATGGGAAAATTCACTGAAAACTCTTCTCTTCTGAAACAACTTGACCCATTTGAACCAGACTTGGCAGCAATGGTCCTCTTTCAGAATTGTGTCGGATGACCCGGACCGTCAACCAAGATGGCCACTCTAACCGAACTTAATTTAACCCTATGGGAAATTCACTCAAAAATCTTCTTGTCTGAAACCACTAAGCCAATTAGAAGTGGACTTAGTTGCAATGGTCCTCTTTCAGCAATGTGTCTAATGACCCCTAATATCCAACAACAGTTGTGGCAGCAACAGCCGAACTTAGTTTAACATAGGGAAAATTCATTGAAAATCTTCTTGTCTGAAATTACTTGGCCAATTGGAACCAGACGTGTCAAAAATGGTTCCTAGGAGGTCCTCTTTCAGAAATGTGTCAGATTTCGTGAACTGTGAACCACGATGGCCGCCACAGTCGAACTTAGTTTAACATGGGACCCTATGGGAAATTCACTCAAAAATCTTCTCGTCTGGAACTACTCAGCCAATTGGAACTAAAGTTGGCAGCATTGGTCCTTAGATGATCCTCTTTCAGAGTTGTGTCCGATCACCCGGATCATGAACCAAAATGGTCACCACAGCCAAACTTGTTTTAATAAACGACTCTTATGGGAAAGTTCATTTAAAAATCTTCTTGTCTGAAACCACTTAGCAAGTTGGAACAAGACAGCAATAATGGCCCTTATATGGTTCTCTTTTAGAAACGTGTCCATTGACCTGGATTGTCAACCAGGATGGCTGCCACAGCTGAACTTAGTTTAAGGTAGAACCCTATAGAAAAACTAGCCAAATTGACTGTAACACTTGAATTTTTTGTCCTGCTCAAGGTGAAAAGTTAAAATCAGGTGAGCGATGCAGGCTCTTGAGTGCCTCTAGTTAATGCATAAATTACGCTAATCCGCAGTTTATCTGGGGCCCTGCTTAAAGTATCCCTGTAGGAGAAAAATGATAATCCACTTGGAAACATGCAAGAACCAGTATAAACTCCTAAATTGTCTTGTCGAATTCATTGAAAGTTTGCACAAAGATGACTTAGGTGTCAAGACTATACCGAAATTCTTGATTTCACAAAATAACTTTTGTAAATTTACGAAACTGAGATGTATGTAATTAATGAAACATTATCATGTTAACTGTAAATATAGATGGTGTATAACAAACTCTTATTAAGTGACATTGATATAATTTCTCTAAAATAATTGTCATATTTCAAGTCCAAAAAATGTCATAAACTTCCTCAGTCTGAATTTCAGAGATTTGACATTACCCTAGATAAAACATTTCTGAGTCTAATACCATTGAAATTGTAATTTGGATGTTTGGATGTGATATTTCCTGTTGAAGTCTGTAGACTTAATCAATTCCAAATCTGTTCCAAATATATCATATTCTTAGCCTAAAGGCCCGTAATAAAGTTTCATAACAAATCATGGAACTCCAAGGGAAATTTAAACTCCAAAAAACTGGTAAGGTCAGTAGACACGCAAAAACCCAGAACTGGAAAGCAACAGTCATACTCCTGACGTGGTACAGGCATTTTCAAATGAAGACGGTGTGTTAAACAAGGTTATACGGTATACCAAACCTCCCAATTGTATGACCGTTGATATAATTCTGGGTTGTTTACGGAAATTAGTAGCCGTTAAAACATCTGACTCGTAAGTCACATCAGTAAACAGTGGTCAACAATCTGACTATACTTCGAGCGAGCGCTATAGGAGCATATGCATTTTCTACATATGGGGTCATTTAGAAAAGTCTTTGTTTAATGGGGCCAGCCAACTGAATTTATATGTACATTTGTCACTGTGCTAGAAAAAGTTTCGTTCGCCGCAAACGAAAGTAAGGGAATTAGAGTCAGAATCGTGACACCGGAAATGAGTTTCTGCAACGGACTATTGCTGTGCTCGCATCATTGGCCACGCCAACAGCATATGAAATAGGAACTGAATATTTTTGAGGCATTGCTATTACTTGGTGTCCATCATTGTCAACTGTAAACTTTTCTTTACAGTATTCTTTGATACTACTCAGCCCATTGGGACAACAATTTTATGAAATGGTCAAATAATAACAAACTTTAAGTGGTCCCATTTCATAATTGTGTCCTTGAGTCCAGACTGTATAAATATGGGCACCGTTGCTAAAAGTAGAAAAAGCAGCAAAACAATATTTAAAAAATTTGTCCATTAAAGGTAGTGTGGCAGTTAAGAAGCAACTTAAGAGGTCCACTTTCAAAATTGTGTATTCATAACATTGGAACAATATGGAAGCCACTGATGTTATTAAAAATTAAACAAAATCAGCAAAAAGGGAATATTTAAAAACTCTGAAATAATTTTAGACCTAACTTTGGTGAAGTGGTCCTTAGGTGGACACTCATTAAAATTATGTTTAGTCCAGACTATGGACCAATATGGCCACTGTTAGTGAAAAAAAAATCAGCAAATGGTACCATTCAGATTTTAAATACAGACCCATATTTGAGTCAAATCAAGAACTTTTCACATTCGATATTACCATGCATACCTTTATCCCAAATGCATAAAAATTGATAATTATAGATTATTACATGGCATTTTCCATATCAGCCCTGATATCATCCCGAGACTCCAATATCGGACCGAGGTACGATGCTGGTTGAGGGATGATACAAGGGCCGATATCAAAAATGCCATGTCATGATCTATTTATCACATATTTTGAATTTAAAATCTATACACAACTACATAAATAATGTGGAAAATGGCAGAGAAATAAAAAAAATTAGCAGCTATATGAAATTTTTAAAACTATGACAAACTATATGAAAAATTCATAGGGAACATTGTACCTTTCGATAGTGAATTAATAAACAAATTTTTAACAAGTCTCCCATTTGTTTGTTGACGTTGTGGACGACCGGATGTGGGGCGCATTACGGTGACACGTGAGGGCTGAAACGGATTTATAATAGAATTCCTTTTGAATCCATATCAGCCCTAAGGTCCGTTCCGGGTCTGATACGGGTTCCCAATAGAATTCCTTTATAAATCCATATCAGTCCTCAGGTCCGTAATGGGGGCTGATACGGATTTCTAAAGGAATGGTATTGGAAATTCATATATGACGCCGAATGTAAGACTTCGGGTTTTTGTATATGAGGTCCAATTTGGTCATATAAGCTATGCAAAAAGGCACATATCAGATCAAAATATGTGATAATAGATTATAACATGGCATTTTTCATATCAGACATATTATCAGTCCTGGGTCATGATATCAGCCCGAGAGCCGCCAGGCTCGAGGGATGATATTGACCATGGGTCTGATATGAATAATGACATGTTATGATATTTTTATCATATACTTCAAAATTGATGTTTATAGGTCCATGGAAATTCTTATCTTAATGATTTCATTTTCATAGTCGTATTGCCGAATATCCTTAAGGCGCCACAGATCGTCGTTGCTCCTCATCCGTTTTGTTTATGTCACTTAATGCTTTTCTGTTTATATTAATATACATTTATTGACTTTGATATAGGTTAATACCTGGTTTTATCAACCCTGAAAAAATTATATCCACCGAGCCAACGGCGAGTGTGGATATTATTTTTGAGGGTTGATAAAACCTGGTTTTAACCTATACCAAAGTCGATGAATGTTTTATTATATGACTGTTTTTACTTTTACACTGCAAATTTCTAATAAAAAAAAAAGAATAACAATAACAATTTATTTCAACAATAACAAGTTAACAGTGAAACTATTACATTTCAATGACTGTTTTTACTTTTACGATTTTGATTGGCTGATATTTTAAATTCAACCAATCAAATTAATGCTTGTTTCCTAATGTTGAATTCTATTTTTAACGACTGGAAAGTGATAAATTTTTTCTATTTTTAGCTACTCAAAAGTCCAAACCTTTATATCACTCTATTTTTAACTACTTTGAAGTTAACATATCCTTTACATTATACTTTTCATGGTATCATGGGCCAATCAAAATCAAGATAAATATTTGTCATATAATAACATTTTTTAGAGAATTAATATAATCGGAAATGACTGATCACGCGATTACGGATGAGGGTGTGTGAATAAAAAACGGAAGCAGTTGATATAAACCGGAAACAGTTGATGACAAAGTCATAGCAGCCCGCTGTACCAATTTTATCATGGGGTAAAATTTTACCTTTATTTTCTATAAGTATATTATAATGTAAAATATTCTCATTGTTATGTTTTAATTCAAAAATACAAGAATGTGATTTGCTGTAATATTATTTTCTTGCTGTGTTTGTGACCTATTGCCACTTGACATTTGTTGTCTACTCCAAAAACACTGGTCCAATTGGGACCAAACTTTGGTGGAATGGTCGTTGGGTGCCCCTTTCAATATAATTATATGTGGTGTCGCAGAATGTCAACAGACATGGCTGCTGTTACTAATAAAAAAGGGAGGATGAATTTTAAAAATCTTTTATGAAACAACATGGCCAGATGGAACCAATATTGGAAGCAGTGATTCTTAGATGGTCCTCTTTCAGAATTGTGTGATGATGTGGACGGCCAACCATCATTGCTTCCACAGCAGACTTAATTTAACATAGGGCTGTATTTGAAAATTCATTTAAAAATCATCTGTTCTGAAACCTCTTTATCAATTGGAAACAGACTTGGTGCCAATAGTCCTTAGGTGGTCCTTTTTCAGAAGTATGTCCAGTTACCTGGATTGTCAACCAAGATGGACGCCACATCCCCGAAATTAGTTTAACATATATAATATGGGGAAATGCATTATATATATATACACACACACCAATATACCAATTGGAACCAGACTTGGCACCAATCGCCCTTAGATGGTCCGCTCAGAATCTTCTCCGATGACCTAGACTATCAACCAAGATAGCTGCCACAGTCGAACTTAGTTTAACACTGAACACTATGGGAAAATTTATTTAAAAATCTTATCTGAAATAACTTGGCAAATTTAAACCAGATATTTCACGAATGGTCCTAAGCTGGTCCTCATTCAGAATTATGGCCAAAGACCAGGACTATGAATCAACTTGGCCGCCACAGCAGAACTTAGTTTAACGTAGGACCATATGGAAAAATTCATTTACAAATCTTTTTGTCTGAAACCAGTTGGCCAGTTGGAACTAGAGTTGGCAGCAATGGTCCTAAGGTGGCATTCTTTCAGAAATGTTGCCTGTAAACCAAGATGGCCGGCACAGCCGAACATAGTTTAAAATAGGGCCTTATCGGAAAATTCATTTAAAAATTTTCTTGACTAAAAACACTTGGCCAAATGGAGCTAGACATTGCTGCAATGGTCTTTGGATGGTCCCCTTCATGTCTAATGGCCTGGATTGTCCTTAGAAGGTCCTCTTTCAGAATTGTTTCTGATAACATGAAATGCTAACTCTGAAACTTGAGCAAAAGGTATCCAAAGTTGGCGGCAATGATAATTACTCCTATGACCAAGACTGTCAACTAAGATAGACACCAATGCCTACATTGGATCAGATGGGAAAATTCACTTAATAATAGAGTCTTCTTCCGTGAAACTTGACCCAGCAATCGTATTTACATGATCTACTATAAAAAAAACATTCTATTGATCCCAGTCACCAATCAATTGCAAGTAGCTTTTCATTTGATGCTTTTGGTCATTTGCTGGCAAATTGCATCCAGATGAGCGATATAGGCTCATGGGAGCCGGTAGTTTAATTCTGGTTTTATTAAATTTGAGTATAGCTAAAACATCCTCTCTGTATTGATTTTCATCATCTTTCATCATCTTACGTAGCCACTTTATAATAGTTTGTGCAACTGCAATTGTATGCTCCTAATTTGGGTAATACACGTCAAATTGGCTATATAATATCAAATCACCTTCCACAAATTTTGAATTCCCTGCATATTGTAAAAAAACTAACAATTACCATTTTTTATAAGTAAGGGAGATAAGTGGGTGTGATTACACTGTCATGAATGTATTAATAATTTACTAACAAATTGTGATAAACAAAAAAACAGAGACTCATAGGAGCCTGTATCGCTCACCTGGTTTACAAATAGCCCAAGAAATCTCATTTAAAGACTAGCCTGTCTAATTTTCTATTTGAAGATGAAAAGATAAATCTTTGTAATGGACCTCAAACACATCATTTGTACCAATTAACAAAGCTTTGGATTTGTTCAATTTGGAAACAAAAATTGGCAATGGCAATGTTTTAGCCATATCAAGAAGATTTGAGGACACTTTGTGGAAGTTACAAATCATTTGCACTTATAGTTTCAGGACAGATTTTAAAGTTTCAGTGAATCAGAAACAAGAATTGCCCATGACAGCCATGTTTTTCGCCCGATCAATATGAAATGAGGAATCTTTGTACAGGACCTCGGACGCAAAGTGATGGCAAAATCTCACATGGCTTTGCCAGGTGACATAAAAAGATAAATATTAGAATGTACTTTTTGTGAGAATTTTCAATATAAATAATTTTCTATTGTGGCAGTATATTTGATTAATTTCCGTATAATTTTTCATTAATCTATAAAATTCCTTGACATTTTTAAAAATAGATCAAACATTTCCTACAGCTGTATTACATAGATATGTAAAATAAAACAATCCTTTTTGTTTGAAAATGGCTTTTTACATAATTTTTAAAGGGCTTAATGTAACATGTGTCGTTTGTAGATATATTTATAAAGAAGCATTGACCAAAAACACTTTTTCTGTAGTCGTATTACATGAAAATAATTGGCGATTTAAATATTGTAATCTGTAGTTATTTTAGAATGTTTGAGAAATATAGATTCTCCATCTGTTGTAAATGGGATACAGTACTTTTGTAAGAAAGATAATGTGAATTATTGTCATCACTTTGCATCCATCCGTGGTTGGTATCGTTTGCGTTGTCTGCGTTTTACATTAATTTGCAAACTTTTCCTCTGAAACCGCTTGCCCAATTGGAACCAAACTTAGCAGGAATGTTCAGTGGGTGGGTGTCTATCAGGTTTGTTCATTTGGTGCTGATAAAACATTAAACATGGCCACCTGGACCAAAACTGTGTGTTCTGATTGGCTGAAATTTCTTTTCAGACCACAAGGCCAATGGAATTGTTGCAGGAAAGATCATCAGGTAGTTCTGTTTCAAATTAATTTTTTGGTGGCAATCTGAAATGGCCGCCACCACGGAACAAAGTTTAACATAGGACTTGAAACAAGGGAGTCAATTGGAACCCAATTTTGCAGTAATGGTCCTATGGTTGTCCACTTTCCAAATTATATCCAATGACCTGCACCACCACCCCAGATGGCCGATTTCAGAGAATCATGAAATTGAGGTCAAGGGTCTGTAGAGGGTTGTCAGATTGGCACGTACCCACAAAGAAGTATGTAAAGACCAGATATGTTGGATTTTGTATTACAGTTGCTGGGAAATGGAGTTTATCACGAAAATATGACACAAGTCACTGAAGCATTAAATTGAGGTCAAGGTCCGGAGACAGGTGTCAGACTGGCATTTACCAGGCTTCCACGAACTATCTATGGTCGGTTTCAGAGAAGAAGATTGAAAGTTAATGTGCAATGTAGATGATGTCCACGACAGACGTAAGTTGATGACAATAGCTCACATAAGCCTTCTTCTAGTAGAACTGTATCTTACGTACGACATATGGAGTTTCTACTAGTTCTCAAACACTCTAAAATAACTACGGATTACAATATTTACATCTCCAATTTTCGTATAATATTACTAGAAAAAGCGTTTTGGTCTATAATTCTTATAACATGAATGAACAAATGACACATGTTACATTAAGCCCTTTTAAGAATTATGTAAAAAGCTATTTTCAAACAAAATAATTGTTTTAATAATAAATGACATGAATAAAAAATGACACATGTTACATTGAGATCTCTTGTATGAAAACACAAAGCCAATTGGATTCGAACTTGGCAGCAATGGTCCTTACATGGCCCTCTGTGAGAAATGTAGCAGATGAACCTGCCTGTCATCTAAGATGGCCATATCAGAGCTGAACATTAGACCCTATTGAATTAATCACCAATAAAATATTCTTGTCTGAAATTGGTGAGCACTTTGGACCTGCTTTGTTAAAAGCAGTGAGCTAATTGGTATCCGACTTGACAGCAATTTTCCAGACTGCAACCAACATGGACAGTCAAACAATTTATTCTGCTTAAAGTCTGCAAATGATATCCAGGTGGGTGATAAAGGCTTCCGGAAGCCTCTAGTTTTAACAAGGTTGGTAATTTTGAGAATTCTTCAAGTGGAATTTTGTTTGCAAACTCATTAACAGACAATGACAGGTCCAGAAATTTTGAATTGTGCACTGGGTGGAGGGGAGATTGCTTCACCAATTTCATAGTCATGAATTAAAACAAGAAAAAACATTTTTAAGGATGTTTGCTGGTCACGTTTTTGAATTTTTGTCTGATGTTCAGAATCATCTAGTTTTATCCATTTGAATGTCATAAATTATTTTTCCCGCTTTCACCGATTTTTCTTTTCATAAATCTTCCATGCAGAATAATAAGCCATTTGTAAAAATCTTATTAAATCCGTGGTATTATTTAATGGTTTTTGAGAAATAAAACTTGTCAATGATAAAACTATGTAAAATCAAGTGAGTATATTTTTCCCGCAAAATTTTCAATTGCTAATATCTCGAAAAGAAGCACATGGACCTAGAAATTGTTTTCGCTCTTTTAGTTCCTTTATTAATCCACTATTTACCATTGTTATGAAAAGCTTGTTATTTTGAAACTGAGCAGCGAACATCCTTAATGTGGATATTTATAGGTTTCACAATGAATGAGAATTAGATATCTTTTGATATCAAATCGAATTGTTTAATTTGGATACAATAATGAATGAGCCTTTGGCGAGTTTATTATGAAATCCAAATTAAATAACGAGAGTTGATATCAAGCGGTATCTAATTTTTACGAGTTGTTCAACCTATTTCTCTTATGATTCTTCAGGAATATTTGTTTGTTTGTGTATATGACGTAGCTCATACTGAATATTACGGCGGGGACCAACCTAAGATTTCAACAAATCAGAAAATAGCGACGTTTGGATCAAAACCAATGAAATAAAAGAATTTCTCGTAACACTTGTTCATATCATATGATGGGGAATTAGTTATAACAAATAATTCATCGCGAGAGAAATAGATAACAACGCACTATCATAAGAGAAATTTATTTATCGTATCTCCCCATATCTATATTGACTTGCTGAAGCCTTGAAAATTTCCCGTATTTCGGCACTGTGACCGGCGTCGTAAAGAGTTGACCCGATCCTAATATGAGCTGACCCGAATATATCAGCGGCGTCATAATGTTTAACCCAACGTTGACCCGAATATATCAGGAAAACATCCGGTTATAAGCAGATGGCCCTTGAAAAATAATAAATTCCATTAAGATTGTTAGTTAATGATACGAGAAATTTATCATCGTTTTCTTCAAACGAATATTGTAAAATATAAGCCGCTCGACACAATATTATGTATGAAGCTTTTTAGCTCGTTCGCTACGCTCACTCGCCGAAAATGCTTCACACTGTGTCTCGCGGCTGATATTTTACGAAATGGATTTCCAAGTATTATGAAAATTAATGACCAAGGATAAGCCGCGGGTATTATCTTTATAATACATTGGAATCTATTCTTTGGCAAATTTTGAACATTACATACCTCTCCTATTTAATCTATAGTACTATATGATAACATTGCCCCTACTGTATACAATTTAATAATATGAGTCGTCCTGAACATACACAAAATGGATTGTTTGTTTAGTTTGCGTTTAACGCCGTTTTCAGCACATTTTGGCCATTTCGCGGCGGCCAGTTTTTATTGGTGGAGGAAGCCGGAGTACCCGGAGAGAACCACCGACCTTCGGTAGGAAAATTGACAATCCTTGTCAATTAAGATCGGAGTCGAACACACCCCGCCACAGGTGAGATTCGAACTCACAACCCCAGCGTTGACAGGCTGGTGATCAGTAGTAGTCATGACGAACTACCTAGACCACTCGGCCACCGAGACCCCCCAAAAAATGGAATTAACTGGCCTTATCCTAATTAAAAGGTCAACTCCGCCTAATCAGTTCAATAAAATAGTGCAATACTAGACAATGGTAGTGATACTGTTGTTACTGATGTGATGCACATCAATATTTTGTACAAAAGGAATAAAACTGGTAAAAAATTAATTCAGCTAGATATCATTTTTGTCCACCTCAGTTATGAAAGATTCCTTAGAATATAGATAAACAACAAAATGGATAACAAGAAATGGCAACAATAACATACCAATCGATCAAAGCAACCCAACTGACTAAACTCCGTACAAAAAATAACAAAAAAGAGTACAAAACACAAACATGAACACAACAGAGATAGTCTGACGTGGTACAGACACTGAATAGCGGTGGGGATAAACCGGTTTTAGGGGTACCCATCCTCCCCTTATCTATCCTGACACTCTGGTATTTAAAACACACTAAAAACTAATACAGTGTGATTACCAAGGTGACCGCTTGCTAGAACTGAAAATTAGAGTGGACGGTACATAATTTATATAGCAGGGTCAGAATGTGCTCGTTTTAACTGTAAAACTAGCTAAGGCAATCATGGCTGCAGGTCGTATACTGTCGCTCTCCTAAACGAAAAATATGAAATAAGACTTCCATAAAGGATTTAATGCTATCTCGCAATAGAGTTAAATAAAAATCGCCAATATTTGTGAGAGGCCAGTGTGAATTCAAAGTTTTCAAGCCATTGGGAGAAAGAGCAAATTTTACAGAATTGCACATAATTTCATAATTGTAGCTCTTACTGCGAACCTGAATTTTTAATTCAACGCTTATTAAGTTATATTTCTGTTTTTCATTCTCCGGACACGAGCATTTCTAACTAGAAACATTTGTATCTTTTTGTCATATTCTATTGGGGGTTTATCGGTAAAATAAGTATGTTACAAATTAATTCTGTCGTTTAAATCTCAAATGAGGGCCGTAATTGTTTTATTATTTTTCACAGGAGCAAGACATAATTTGACTCTCATGACTTTTAATGCATACCATACGAATTACGCAGTTGTCTCCTTTGCGGGGGGGGGGGGGGGGGGATATTTGGAGGTGAACAATAGGCTTGTTTCCCGTGACTACGCAGTTATCTCCCTTGCGGGTGGAAATTGGGACGTTTGGAGGTGAACAATTGGGTTGTTTCCCGCGATGTTCAATTTTTGTAAAAACATTCAATTTATTTTTTAATCACATGACAGTTTTCATCCAATGAAAGTATTTTAAGGGGTACAGAACACCTAAGGAAGTTAACTCTTTAAAAATCAGCTGAACGGTTTTAATCACATACTATTAGTAAAGAAAAATCAAGCTTCTCAATGACCAAAATTAGTGTTTGTCAAACTGCTATATATCCAATGAAATTACTCCCGTAAATTGTGTGGTTCAAATTTCTTGAAATTTTTATATTTTTGTCAACAGGTCAAAGTAAATATTTCTCAAGATTTTAAGAAAATTAAACGAGCCAATTCTATTTTAGTCAAAGTGTTGGGTACCCCCTTAAAATATTTAATATATAATAATCGTAATATGTAAACGTAAAGTTTCAATTGTATAGGTTGTTACAAAAATAAAATAATAATATATAAAATAATTTTAACAAATGGTAAAACAAAAAATAAAATGTATTTATTTAATTTTCTTTAACTTAGTTATTTTAAATATTTTTTTTTAAAAATAGAAAAGAAACGAAAGTTAAAAAAAAATACAATAATTTCAATACTAGCAACTAATGAAAAAAACATCCCGGATTATATTTCAATTCACACATATGCACGTTTTCTAAAATTATATATTCTAAACATTGCTAAATGAAATAAATATAAATTAATCTAATAGGTGTGTATAATGAAATATTAATATATAAATTATTTTCATATTTGTTATAGACCGCCTCGGTGGTCTCGTGGTAGCGTGCTCGCCCCGAGTGCGGAAGGTCGCGGGTTCGATCCCAGGCCGGGTCAAACCAAAGACATTAAAACTGGTATTTGCTGCTTCTCCGCCAAGCACAAGGCATCTAGGAGTAAGAGCAAAGACTGGTCGGCTCGGAGTCGGTATAATGTGTCCGAGTGAGGTGATATGTCTTCCTGCGGACAGTTACTTCGTGAGCTAGCACATTAAAAATCCGTGTAGGTCTAGTACAAAGCAGGGATCATATTCATTATCATATCAACATGTTCTCGTCCTGATATGCACCTGGTTGCCACTGGACGTTAAATAATAATTCATCCATCCATCCATATTTGTTATATAAAAAATCGTCTGTTAATTCAGTTCAGTATATTAATCGGGATCTTAATCCGATTATAAGGGAGCAACCGTTTGATTTTTAGGGGGGGGGGGGGCTGGGGCTAGTATCAAATTTTTGATCCTGCCTATTTTTTCCATCGAAATTTTGGTCCTGTATTTTTTTTCGGCAGCAATTGCGGCCTAAATTTTTATTTTCATTTAAACCAAAAAATTTCCCGGTTGACACAGGTCCTGCATTTTTTTCACCCCTAAAGTGATCCAGTCTTTTTATTTTGCCAAAATCCTGGTTCTGCCTTTTTATTTCAAATTTTATCCTAGCCCCCGCCTCCTAAAAATCAAATGGTTGCTCCCTAAGGGCTTTCTAACGGCAGCTAGCTCAACGATAGCTAGCGAGTGTTCAACGCGTTGAAAGCTTTTGACTTTCAAACAAGCTGGCAAGCGTTCAAAATGGGCTGCCAGTTTGAACACTAGCTAGCTTTCGTTGCCAGCAATTTGAACACTAGCTAGTTATTGTCTCAAGCTTTTTGCCAGCCTCCCGTTAAACTTTAGATGGGCTGGGACTGTAGTTACCATGGTAACATTGTAGTGACTTTGATGCGAACAGCAAAACCTGTTTAACTTTTCAAAAGTTTAATGGTGACTTTGTATGTTTTTAACAGCCAACGCTTTCTTCGATTTTGCTACGGAATCCTTACTTTTCAGGTCAAGGCGGGCCGGTTTCTTCCAGCTTTAACGTGTTTCAGGATCAACCAAGGGTCATTAATACTGCTTATGTTTCTTGGTAATAACATCCATTTATATTCAAATACAATTGTGAAAAAAATCTGTGATTTATTTTCTTTTTATGAAAAATATGTGATTTATTTTCTTTTTATGAACTTTTAGTTGACTTATGTCTAAGTTAATCTTTAGCCCTGAAAATTACTGAATTTATAGTCTAATTATGACTATTTGACACTGTAACATTTTCAACTCCAGTCGACAAGTCTGTATGGAAACTTTAAACTTGTTCGAACTGGTAAGGATTATAGTCTAATTATTTATCCTTTGAAACAATTGAGAAATCTACCTTTTAAGTAAAGAGAAATAAAAAGACTTTAGGTACACGCATAAATGAAAGTCGTTTAATTTTTACAGAATATAATCCCCATGAAATACACTTTTTATAGAAATTCTGTATTTATATGTTTGCCATCTAATCTGTCATAAAAGTATTTCACAACTTATGTATTAGTATTCGAAGCAGCAAAAAGTATTCTTATTGCAAAATCCACGTATGCACAGGACAAAAGTTAAAGTTCTTTTTATTTATTTATTTATTTTTTTACGCCCTGTCCACGAATGTGGAAGGGGCATATGGATTTACCCTTTTCCGTTCCTACGGCTTGGTTAAGTTTTAGGTCCCATTTTTCAGAAACCAATATCAATGATGTTCTATCACTGCAGTCCTGTTATATCTACAAAAAATCCGCAACATTTGGGTCACTTCGACTTACATTTAATGCATGAGTGACTCTGAAAAGTTTTCGTTTAATTTCATATTCAAGAAATCCATGGTGTCATATCAATGTTACTTCGCTATTATATGGAGATCATCACCATACGATTCCACATGAACTGAGCTACATTTCATGCTTGAGTGACTCCATTTATAAAAGTTTATAGTATGCAAATATATGTGCCGTCCGTTTGTCCGTCACTCCGTCCCACCTTATAAAGGCCCAGATCTAAGATACTGTAAGTCGTATAGGTATAATATTTCACCGGTGGATGCGTCTTGGAAAATAACGAATATAACCTCCTGTTAAACCCAAAATTAACAAAATTAATCATTCAAAGTGTCTTGCTTTATTACAATCTTCCTAAGCTTATTCATAAGTATTACCACCCATATGATATACTAAGTAAAATACATGTATACAATCAGCAAACCATTGCATGTATATATATTTTTCACAGGTTTAAGGTGGTACCCAACACCTTGACTAAAATAAAATTGGCTCGTTTAATTTTCATAAAATTTTTAGGAAATATTTACTTTGACCTGTTGACATAAATGACATCACAGAGAAGCTTAATGTCTCTTTACTTATTAAATTTGATTAAAACGCTCTGGTGATTTTTAAGAGTTATCTCCCTGTAGTGTTGGGTACCACCTTAATAATTATGTTTATGTCAATTTGTCTTTCAGTGATTATCAACATTTATTTATCCCAACTTTTTACCCCTTTTTTAGAAATGGATTCACAGCACGAAATGTATCATATACACAATACTTCATTATTTATTAATTTCCAAATTCTTAATATCATTTTTCAGTACGAATTACAGAATGTTTTATCTGAATGCATGTTACAATGGTGAAAGAAGATATCTTTATGATAATGTCCAATTGAATAACAACATTTTCTAATACACAATACTCTTATTTTATTTAAAATTACTGGCGGGATACACAATCTGTGATTGCTGTGCTTTTTTTTCCTTTTTAGTTATAACAGAAATTTAACACAACCTATTATACCCATGGGGAAAGTATTTTTTCTAAATATCAGAAGTAAGAGAAATCTTCTGAACTTTTAAGAATGGGACGATGAAACTTATAAGATCTAGTATATATGCCAAGATTATGATAGGTGTAAAAATTTTCACTTTTACCCATGAGGAAACATAATTTCAAGATATCCAACAGTACTTCATTAAAGTTGAGCGACAGGGGGGAGGGGGGGGGGGTGCAATCTGTGACTGCTGTAATTTTCATTAAAGTTATTATAAGTTGCAAGACCTAAACAGATAAAGTTAATAAAAATATGTTATTAAGGTCTTTCCCGTTTCCAACGAAAAGACCTTTCTGTAATTATTACCACATTTCTTCATAGAAATAACCTCAACATTTACAAGAGGGCCTCGGTGGCCGAGTGGTCTAGGTAGTTCGTCATGACTACTAATGATCACTAGCCTGTCAACGCTGAGGTTGTGAGTTCGAATCTCACTTGTGGCGGGGTGTGTTCGACTCCGATCTCAATTGACAAGGATTGCCAATTTTCCTACCGAAGGTCGGTGGTTCTCTCCGGGCACTCCGGCTTCCTCCACCAATAAAAACTGACCGCCGCGAAATAGCCAAATGTGCTGAAAACGGCGTTAAACCCCAACTAAACAAATCAACATTTACAATGATTTATATATATGATACATATATATAAAAACAACCGAAGGTACACTCTTTTGTATCAAGAAAAAATATTACATTATGTTGTAAAATGTCTAAACAAGTGAAAATACGACTGCTCCAGCTACTCGTTTTATTCAAACTTTAATTCAGAATTGACTCATGCATGACTCAAGAAAACAACCACAGTTCTACGTGACAGTTACACATTAAATAATTATTATAGTTATTATATTGATTTTAAATTAAAGTCGGAGCAATGTGCTTGTTTGATATATATGTGTACCACATTTATCATTATATATATATTGTGATTTCATATTTAATTGTACAGCTCATTATTGGGCGTCGTAATTGTCATTTTGTTGTTCAGTGTTGTTGTAAAAGATTTTAAAAATAATATACAAGTTTCTATCCTGATAAAATCGATAATACGTTTCATCTACATTCACTGCATTATCTATCTGTGTTTAAGAATTGCTAGTATTTTATCTTTAGACGGAAAATTGTACTACAACAGCGTGACCAAATGTAGAAAATTTGATTCTTGATCACATAGGAGAGAGATTTTTATGACAAAATCACCATACATCAGAAGCAATGAAGTTTTGCAAGTTAAGACTCTTATTTGCATGTTCGTTAATTTTCATCTTATCTTTTCCATTCATAAATTTTCATCGTGGTAAGTAACTTTGTTTGTTAATTTATTACCTTAAGTTATCGTAAAAACCAGAAAAAAGTCCTAGGCTTAGAGTCGTCATTAATTCTAACAACGAAATTACTCGGGTGATATGAACGGGAAGCAAACTGATTAAGAACTGAGAGAAAATCGTGTTTCCAGAAACTCATTTCCGGTATCACGATTCTGACTCTAAAATTATAATTTGAAGCAACTTATTTCCCTTGCTGGGACGTAGTACTGATTCGCTGCATTGAAGAGTAAAGTATTAACTGCTTTTAAAACTTAATAATTTACATGTAATGTTTGTTTATATCGAGCGAAGCCCGACTAAGTGTAGAATAAGGGTCTCAAATCCAGATATCAAGTAGACTGTAGTTTCAAACCGGAAGTAGCATTTGTAAATCTATCCCAGAAACCCTAAAAAATACAGCGCGACTTCCGGTTAAAATATTTTCGCACTTGCGCAAACTTAAAAAGAAATTATGTTTTGGCGATATGAGACAGGCGTTACCTGATGAGCTCCCGAATCTTTTTTTAAGAAGGGTATATCAGGATATCTTCCGTTTGTTTTCAGTTTTCCTTGTTTCGTTTTTTTTTCATGTTCCGTCCCGTTCCGTTCCGTCTTTTAGTAATAGCGTCTTTGCGGAAGACCGGAAATTAGGCTCAACTTCTGATTGAAGAAAAAAAATCTTGTCAGTCTCAGTTGTCAGTACAGTAACACAAATTGACCCTTCTACCATAATAGCTCCCTTCGGGATCTTATAAAGTTGAGAACTACTTACGATCCTTTTGCTTCAAACACACTTGTAATCAAACTTCATTATGAAGCTGGAAATATTTGCATATCAAAGTAATAAATAAATTCTATTTACTTCCAACTGGTTGGTCTGAACTGCAGCGAACCAGTACTACATCCCAGCAAGGGAAATAACTGGCTTCAAATTATAATGTTTGAGTCAGATTAATTCGTGATGCCGGAAATGAGTTTCTGGAAAGGGCTATAGTAAGACAGGATTAAACTAATGAGGAATGGTCACTTTCCGGTTCCGAAACGTTGTTCACTTCTTGGGCAGTTTTTCAAAAAAGTGATCTAGGGTTTTTGAAAGATTGGGGGGAGGATAACATTTAAAATTAAAAATGTAACGCCGAGCGGAGGGAGGCGAAATGTTTACTTTAATATCATATATATCGATAAAAAAATTGGGGGTGCGATCAAAGGGGGGGGGGGTCGCCTTTTTCGCCCCCACCTCTGGATCCGCCACTTGTATGTAAATAATAACTACCAAATAAAATACTAAATACTACATATATACACTAAATACATTCGGCTTTAACATAAAATTATATATTTTCAGAACTTTAAGATATAATTGCTTAACGCTAATGAAACTCAGATATTAATGTTTTTATTCAAGTGATTATAAGTTAGCTCCGCCACGCGGAAGATTTTGACCAATCCATATTTCTCGATAAAAAGCCACACAGTTCATCGTTCCAGTCTAGCTTTAGCTGTCTGTGGAAGGGTGTCTCTAGCCGACTGGGTTATTGCATTTGCTGTGTACGTCATGGAGAGAAAACCGCCATATATTTTACTGAAGGGAGTACAGAACACCTAAGGGAGTTAACTCTTTAAAAATCAGCTGAACGTTTTAATCACATAGTATTAGTATTACTAATAAATATAAATCAAGCTTCTCAATGTCAGATCAAAAGTAGTGTTTGTCAAACTAATATATACCATTGAAATTATTCCCGTAAATTTTATGATTCAAATTTCTTGAAATTTTTATATTTTTGTCAACAGGTCAAAGTAAATATTTCATCAAAATTTTATGAAAATTAAACAAGCCAAATCTATTTTAGTCAAAGTGTTGGGTACCACCTTAAATATTGACAAAAGAATACGGAAACGATAACACAGTGGGCGTATTCCAGAAGACAAAAATCAACAGACAATGTGAATTTGTGAGAACACCGCAAACATATACCAAAAATATATACAGAAATAAATACAAACCAAACAGAATCAGAAAGACAGCACAAAAAATAAAGCACTGGCAATGTGATATCTCACAAAAGGAGTAAACATTGTCACGTCTGCTTATTTATCGCATGTATAACAATTAATGTTAAATATTTTCATTATTTTGTTTTATTTAAAAAATACAAGAATGCCATTCACGTTGATATTAATTCCTTGCTACGTCTAGTTTATTAAATACGAGTATAGCCACAAAATCCGATCTGAACTAATTTTAAATCTCTTTCATTCCCAATATAGTTTGGAACATTTTTGTTTGTTTAGTTGGGGTTTAACGCCGTTTTCAGCACATTTGGCCATTTCGCGGCGGCCAGTTTTTATGAGTGGAGGAAGCCGGAGTACCCGGAAAGAATCACCGACCTTCGGTAGGAAAATTGGCAATCCTTGTCAATTAAGATCGGAGTCGAATACACTCCAGGTGAGATTCGAACTCACAACCCCAGCGTTGACAGGCTAGTGATCATTAGTAGTCATGTCGAACTACCTAGACCACTCGGCCACCGAGGCCCCCCTCAGTTTGGAACATATTTTTTGCCCTAGTTTTATGTATCTATATGGGATAATACACTCGCATCAAACAGGAAATATTTCATCCAATCACAGTGATTCCCAAAATTTTGAAATTACTTTGCATATTGTAAAAATTTGGCAATAACCAATTGTCATGATTGTTATGAATTGGGGAGATAAGTGGGCGTAATTGTTAAATCGATAATTGATATTAAAATTTTCAGTTCATTTCATGGTACGGAAATTCATGGTCAAACATTTATGAAAAGAGTAGTTAACACATGTTACACGTGTAACACATGTCACAAAAATCAAACAAGTTCGTGTATGTCAAACTTTGACGATTTCCGTCTCGGATATTTCATGGGTGAATTTTATTGATCATGCAAACAATGTCCACCCATCAATAAAATTCACCCATGAAATATCCGAGACTAAAATTTTTTTCCTCGATACAACTACAACATTAAAAGACGGAGTAATGTCCACCGATGTTTATTCCAAACCTACTGACAAACACCTATATCTGCCACCAAGCAGTTGTCATCCCAAACACTGCTACGACAGTATCCCATATAGCAAGCCTCTCCAAATTAAACGCATCTGTTCCTCTCCAATAACAACAGCACAACGTCTTGGTGAACTACGTGGTCATCTTAAAAATAGAGGATATACACACCAACGCATACAAGACGGCTTCAAAAAAGCTAACCGCTTCAGTAGAGACAATCTCTTAGAATATAAAGAAAAAGAGACCACCAACAGAATCCCGTTCGTTACAACATACCATCCTAGCCTTCGAAATGTCTCTAGTACCATCAGGACACACTGGAAAGAATTAGAAAAACACCCCGAACTTTCCAGACTTTTCCCAGAACCCCCAGTTATGGCGTTCCGGCGACCGAAAAGCCTGAAAGACATTCTTGTACGAGCTGATATCACTAGCAAAATGTCTTCATCAACTGGCCAATGTCAGGCTTGTTCAGACAAAAGGTTTAAGACTTGCTCCCAGATGATATGTACACAGAGCTTTAAAAGTCACACAACAGCCAAAGATTACAAAATATTTTGCACTGTGAACTGCAAATCAAGCAACGTGATCTACATGTTGGAGTGTGGGATTTGTAATCTGCAGTACTTTGGAGAAAGTAAGCAAGCTTTCAACAAAAGAATGAACGGCCATAGAAGTGAAATAACAAAGAAAGACTTTCTACCCGTCAGCCAACACTTTCGGTCGACTGGACACAATCCTGGGGATTTTGGTAAAATGAAAGTTTCTATTATAGAACAAAATTTGATTTGGAGTGATCAAGAAAGGCAGACAAGAGAAAGCTTCTGGATAAAAGAACTAGCCACCTTATATCCAAGGGGAATAAATAAAAAGAAATAAATTTGTCAATTGATACAGATATTGAATAATCCTTTTTTATTGTTATTTCCAAGTGCTTTATTTATTTATTTATTTTTTTTTTTTTTTTTCGTGTACTTTTTCATTTGTTATGATGTTATAATTGTGTGAAATAATTCTCTACCTTATGTGAAAGGATTATTTATTTGAATTTTTGTTTACATGCGTTGCCACAAACGAGGAAGATCAAGATCACGATTAGCCATATTGTTTTCTACAGGTAATTAATTAGTCATTTCGCAACGCGACAGCACTGATGAAGGATCTTAGTGATCCGAAAAATTTTGCTAAGTTTGAATTATTTTTATAATTCTAAATTTTATTTGTTTTATTTTGATGTTGTTTTGCAATTTTTTAGACGTTTATTTATTTTTATTTCGCATTGTATCGTTAATTTAAATTATTATCGGTCCAACATCTAATAAGTTCGAACGTTGGTTATTACTTTAGACATATATATATATATATATATACCTGACCAGTTTTAATATAGAGTATTAGTGATAATATTTGGCAGTTTTTGGGCTTGATCAATATACACATGAGCTCATTTAAGGGTAACGTGGAAATACCGGGGTTAAACGCGTAGAATAGAACAACTTATACAGAGGACGAAATTGTCCTGATGATTGAATTTTTGATCGACAACATATTTGTTCAGTTTGGTGGACGTGTTTTCCAACAGAGTATTGGTATTCCTATGGGCACTAATTGTGCACCACTCCTGGCCGACTTGTTCCTTTACTCATATGAGGCAGACTTCCTTGGCGGGTTTCTTAACGAAAAACAGAAGAAGTTAGCCCGTACCTTTAGTTTCAGCTTCCGCTACATAGATGATGTTTTATCACTCGACAATTTACGTTTTGGGAACTTCTTATATCTCATCTACCCCAATGAGCTCGAAATTAAGGATACCACAGACACTGCCAAGTCTGCATCTTATCTTGACCTTAACCTCGAAATTGACTGCAGAAGACGGCTGAATACAAAACTTTACGACAAACGGGATGACTTTGACTTTCCAATCGTCAACTTCCGATTTTTGAGCGGCAATATTCCAGAAGCGCCGTCGTATTGAGTGTATATTTCACAATTCGTACGTTATTCCAGAGCTTGTGACATATACGATGTCCCTTCCTCATACCGGATTTGACATAGGCAGCATGACGAGTGTCCTGCATAAAGCAGAGACTTCATACTCTTCCGGAGCACCTGAGTATACCCCCGATTTTTTTGGTAGGGTCCATGTTGTTCATATGTTTTTAGTTTTTAATTGTAGTACTTGTATTGTTTTGGTCTTGTCTTCGTTGTTCTCCGGAGTTTGTCAGTTGTTTTGATTTTCCCCTCCTTCGAATATCCCCTTTGGTATTTCTTGACTTGACTTTATTTATTTAACCAATCATGGACCATCTCTGGAATAAATACATATAACAACAATATAAATGATTACGTAAATGAATGAAAACAATATTGATTTAATCACATAAAACAATCAATTTCTCAGCAACTGTTCTACGTAGGCTCATCATATTTGGTCTACATGTCACACCACCTTGACATGAAATTCATGGTTGAGTGACTTTCTATACCGTTTCGTGATTCTAACTAGATCCACAGTATTTGGTCCATGGAAGTACTTAGTGGTTATATACCAGTCTGACACCATGAACTTAGACTTTTATTTCACTCTTGGGAGACTTGTGTCACATGTCTTTTTTGTAATTTAAAAATTCTATTTTTATTTGGCACATTTTTAGCTCCTGACCATATGGTACAATAGTAATTAAAGTGTGGAAAAATAACACAATTATATTTTAAGGAGAGCTTCATTTGTCATAAAAATTCTTAATCGTTTTAATACACAATACTTCTTGGCAGATAGGTGTCATTGTAACAGCTGACCTTGACCTCGATTTCATGTTTGAGTGACTCTCATCACATTTTCAAAAATAAGTCCATTTCTCAACCAATGTTATATTTAGACCCATTATGTTTGGTGTATAGATACATCTGTACTTATGGTGGTTATATACCAGTTTGAGACCTGCCAACAGACCTTGGACACAATTTTAGGCTTGAGTGACATGCATCAGTTTTTTTTAAAGACAAATGTCACCTGATCATAACTATTTTTTTAATGTATTTTGCTTGGAGTTAAAATGTCGGGCATCAGAAAATCTTTATTCTGTGTTCATGTGCTCACTCAGGCAAGACACTGAGTTTGTCCACTCTTGTTACAAAATTTAAGATGCACCATTTCTAATGGTGTTTTGTCAGTAAAAGTAAAGGGATCTACATAAACATTAATTCCTCCACCCCTTGTCTTCACTCTATAATATTTTAAGTAAATGTGTATTTTCCATATAGCTTATATAACTTTACTTGCAAGAAATACACCCATACATGTAGGAGTCAATGTAATACAAACATGACATACAAAATTGACAACAATACAAACAAAATGAACATGTAAGCTATTATAATTCAACATACAATAAAGTCAATGAACTTTGACCGTAGTGGACCCTATTTTCATAGTGCCAATGACGGCTTTATAAAGTCACAAACATGTGGTAAAAGTTCTAATTTAGGGTTTAATATTTGTTTGATATGTTCCAATTTATTGTTAATGTCAATATTTTGACTTAATTGAAGTTTTTGGAACAAAACTTGTCCAAGTAAAGGAAAAAGTGGTATTTGTCCTCAATTTCTCTACACACAGTACATAATCTATTTTCTCTCAAAATATTTTTATATCTCCCTATCTCTATATTTAAAGTATGGTCACCAACTCTAAATTTGGTCAAACATCGTCTATTTTTAAAACTTGATTCTTTTAATAGATAGCTTTCCAGTTCAAGTTTGGTCTTTATCTGTTCATATAGATATTTCTCAGAATTATATGTTAGAATAGGTTTTACTGAAGTGTCAAAAACATTGCAAGATGCTTTGCTCGGTAAAATTCTGGAGAAAGTGGTCTAAGATTTAACTAAATATAAAACTTTGCTAGCCTTTCCGGACTAGTCAAGGTTGTTTGCTTCTAAACTCCCATTGCTTTTAATAACATTCCCAAAAAATTGTACTTTTTCACATTTTCAAGGCAATCTCCTACAACGAACCAGTACTACGTCCCAGAAAGGGAAATAACTTGCTTCAAATTATAATTTTAGAGTCAGAATCGTGATACCGGAAATGAATTTCTGAAAGGGCTATAATGAGCAGAATTATTTTGGACTTTATTACAAAGTTTTGAAACACCATTGTCTTTGCTTTCTTACTATTGTCCATAACTTGCCAATTGTCACAATATTTTTTTTTAAGATTATTTCGGCTATTTTGAAGGCCTTTTTCTGCTGTGACATGATGAAAAGGTCACCAGAAAATAATAACGTACCAATATTTGACTTTACTAGTTTAAGAGGGTCACATATAGTATTTTCTAAAACCGAATAATATACAATTATAGCCTTTAGAGGAGGTCGATACATGTTTTATCAACCTGATGGAATTATATCGACTGAGACGAAGTCCGAGGTCGACCGACATTTTAAAGGCTATAATTGTTTAATTATAATTTTCAAATTCACAAAATATCAATCATGTTCTATTTCAATAACCAACGAACTAACCTGTGCTTTACGGTTTTGGATCTCTGACATTTTCCCTATATCCTTTTCATTATGTTGATATTGAATTGAAAATGATAGACTTTAACAATTTAATATTAACAAAACAACATGTAGATATCACATATTTAATGAACTTCCGAAGTAAGAATGAAAGATCGATTCTGATTGGTCCTTAGACTAATCCAACAGCCAATCAAAATATCGCTTTATAAATTTGTTCTTCTAAATTCTATTTTTGGAATAAGGGGGTCTTTCAACTAAATTATTTTTAGAAACTCTTAGTCTTTCAACATTTTTAATTTTATTTATGGAAACACCTATTTTACAAGCTTTTTACAGGTTGACCATGTGATCTATTTTGACAAATGACAGCTTTTGAATTATACAATATTATAATAAAATCATTTATAAATATGTTTTAAAATGTGGGTTTAAATGAATGCCCTTGTCTAACACCCCTACTTATTTTGAAAAAAAATAGTTTGCATATCGTTATTCTTAAATGCTCATTCAGTGTTTGTATACTGATTTTTTTTTTTATAATATTATATTATTAGTTTACCTATTCCGCTTTTTAATAATTCATACAGTAATCCATTTCTCCACAGGGAGTCGAATGCCCTTTTAAGGTCAACAAAGCATGTTCCTGTGAAGATATTTATTAATTAAAGCTTTAAATATAAATATACAGAGTCTGGATTTCTATGATTACCGGTACTTCTGAATCCAAACTGATTATGGAAAAAATTATTCTTCATAAAATTAACGAGTCTATTATTTATGATTAGACTAAATACTTTTGAGAGACAGCTTTGTAATCATATCTCTCTACAATTATAGTAACAAAAACGACTTTCCCCACAATCAATGGTGGTGTCCGGTCTGAAATATCAGATTAAAATGCTTTGTAAATACATATATAAACCATATTATAGAACTTGAATATTGTAATATTTCATTTAATATACAGTCAGGTCCTGGGGACTTCTTCAATTTGAGGTTATTAAACACTTTTTTACTTCTCTACATATTATAGGTAAATCCGTTATATATCATTTCTACTAGACACTGAACCCGCGCGAGCGCGGGAAAATAAGCATTTTTTTTGGTGGCCATATTGACTTTAAAAAGTTATTACGGCCATGTCATTTATGGAACAGGAACTCAGTATGGATGTTGTGGCAGGCTTCCTATAAACTTTCCTGTCAAGTAGGTGGTATCAACTGATAGTTTCATGTCTATATATACTGTAGTATTCCAGCAATGGATGTTAATGCAAACTTTAACCAAAGTCAATGAAGCGTGAAATTTAGGTCAACGTGACCCAATTGTCATATGGCTGTTCGTTACTACCGAAGATGTATCCACTGATGAAGTAGACTGTGTGCCACTTAGAATTACCAAAATGAACCTTAAGGTTCCCTCAAAGTCAAAATCTATGACGAAAACACAACCACATAAATTGTCAATATTTTTATTGTTACAATTAATTCTGAACTGGAACTTGATGAAAAGCTTTCATTAAATACACATTTCATAATGCATTACCTTTTTCCTTCAGAATAAATATGAAAATGAAATTGTAGATGTAAACATTTCCTTAGAGACGGATGAATTTTTCAAAAGATGGCGTGAGTAAGGTAGAGCATATTTTTGGAAAATAATTGTTCCAATTGTTTCATTGTCGTCATGGACAGGGCAAGCGAGGATTAATTTCACAAATATATCCAATAATCAGACGATAAAAGCATTTTTAGTGTGTGGCTGCGTGTGCTGTCCACGTTTATAAAGATGTCCGAGATAAATTTCGTCATTAATGCTAAAGATGACCATTTGTTAAAAATAATTTTATCTAGGGAATTGTATGGTAGAGATATATTTAGACAGGTCACATGACAAATAATGTAAAAATAGATAATGGTTGGTATTATCATTTTGTGCAAGGTAAACATCCGAGCAATCCAAAAAACAACTAAGTTAGGAATTTCTCTGAACTTTACCTTACTTCTTCATAATCTTCAAAGTTCATAACCTTTACAGTTAGAAGAAATTGCGTTATTGTAGAAAAACAATCCTGAATACATGAAGCGGAAACATCCCACTCGAAGGAGATTTTTTTTAATTTGTTTTATTCATCTTCCGTAATTTCAAACAAAAATAATATTACATTTAAAATATGTGCATACTTGTTTATTTAAATCAACGTGTTAAAAGTATGCATTGGAGAACCTTCTTAGGGATATGTTGGGAGAATTCATATCGGATAAGTGGATACAAATTCCATTTGCACATAAACAAAACTGCAGTTTAAATTTATAAATGCAGATTGTCAAATCCGATAATAACCTTTATAATCTGAACCATACATCGTTTATTTTGAACCACGCGTTTTGCCGCCTATTCGGCTAATTCGTAAATTTAGTATTATAGATTCAGACTTTTTTCTATTTGAGGGGGTTCCTGCTCTTTTTTCAAAATACGATTTATTATAATTTTTACCTAGTTCACCTTATAAGACCGAATGCGTTCGAAAAAAGTACAGTATATGGCAGTATATGATAAACAGATAAATACATGACCTTATCCATAACGGACCTGTTATCATCCCTCGACCCACACCGGATCGAGTCTCATGATGATACCTGGTCTGATATGGATAAGGTCAATTTTCCCAATTCCCTAAATGTTTTGCTCAATTTTCCCACCCCCTCCACAAATCACCCTTTTATTCTTTTTCTCAGTTCACAGAAGAGTCTCGCCCCCCTTCCCACACTCCCCCCTTAACTTTACAAAGTTTAGTGGTTGTTTTCTTTTTCAGGTGTAACCAGCGAAAAAAATGACAATAAAGTCATGGAAGTTAGTAATGAATCCATTCCAATTATTTATGCAATCACACCGACATATTATAGACTGACCCAAATGCCGGATATGACTAGACTATCACACACTCTGCGACTAGTCAAAAATTTACATTGGATAGTTATAGAAGACTCCGAAAAAATAAACATGAATATTCAAGAGCTTTTAAATTCCTCGGGGGTTTCATTTACATATTTTTTTCAAAAGAAAAAAGCAACAACGAAACATTACATTAAAGGTGCAGACCAGAAAAATTCAGGACTGGACTGGATAATGAACAATCATGATCCTGATCTTCCTGCAGTCTTATATTTTGTTGATGATGACAATTCATATAGTTTGGAAATTTTTGAACAGGTATATCTATGATAGTAAAATTACTCAAATCTGAATTTAAAACATGGTAGTGATTGAATAATGTCAACCGAATTTTTAAGAATAATTTATCCTTAAAATAAGAGTCTTAAAATGTTAGCCAAAACACCCTGTATTTCGTTGGCAATATTTAAAAATGTTTATACATTTCATCCGTAAAGTAAGCATGAAATTTTGCTCAAGTACAATAAATCTCAACTGATATAGATTAAAAATAAGTCACTATAATAACCATTGCTTCAAAGTTTGATTGCAATGAGCAGAAGTTTTAGACAAAACAAGTTTCCAGATTTTTTTTTAGAAATATACATTTGGTATGTGTTGTCATCTTGGTTGGTTGTCTGTGTCATCAGATACAATTCTCCATAGGCCAATTGAACCCCCAAAGACTAACGTTCCAATTGGCTCACTTGAGATATATAAGTAATGTTCCCATAAGATTCTTTGTTAAATTCAGTTTGGTATGGTGGCCATCTTGATTGTTGTGTAGGAACATAGTAGAAATCTAAAACAGTATGGATCATTGCAGGGGAGGGGACGGCACCAGGGCATGATTTCCCCAATTCTCTCAAAACTTTTCCATTTTTTCCGATTCCTTAACAATTTTTGCCAGTTTTTTCCAATTCTCTTAATTTTTGGCTAAATTTTCCCAATTTCCTACATTTTTTGCTCAATTTTCACAACCTGTGTCCAATCCCTTTTGTTTATTAAAAATAAAACTATTGTAAATCAGATCAAGTGGATTGGGAAACAACTCATAAGAACTGAAATTAATCCGTTTCCACATGGTACATGTGAGATTAATCCCTGACATTTTATCAGTAAATGGTCTCTGTGTAAAACAGGACTACTTTACTGTTAATTCTTTTCAACTTTTGTAAAGTAAAACAATTCTGATCATCTTTCTTTAGTTATTAAAATTCATAATAAAACAAACTTTCTGTCTATTGAAATTTCAGTTGCGATATACCAAAAAAATATCCATGTGGCCAGTTGGACTGGTTGGACTTTCTGGTGGAAAAACGTATGAAACACCGGTAGTCAAAGACGGCAAAGTAAGGATCGCTTGAACACTTTTGGAATAAGGGACCAGTCAATATTTATTTTCAGTGATGGGTCGGCAAAATTGTACTGGGGTCATGAAAAAAAAGGAATTAGTTGGGGGTGGGGGTGTCAGTGTTGTTTATATTTCTGACATTTATAGTTCCGAATAATGCTGAGTTAAAAATTTGGTGAATTGTTACAGCATGATAATCCTATGACGAATATATTGCCCTCAGATAAGAAAGAGTAAATGAAAGAGGATAGGTTTTGAAATGATAGGTTTACCAAGCCGCCAATCGGCAAACCTCGGATTTGTTGGGACTTTTTAATGAATCAGAGTACAGTAAAATCAAACGAAAATGTTATCAAATTAATTGTGTTTACTTTTTTGCCGTTTTCAATTTTTTTTTCAGAAGTTCCAAAATCTCAAAATGGCCGTTACATGAAACGCCTTGCAATACCATATCGTTTACCTAATTTCCGTTTTTGTCATATTAGAATCAAAATAAGTCATGGGGCCATATATTCGTATAAGACTTTAATACAGGTAACATTATTTGCTTAAATTTTACCCCTTGCTAACGCTCAGGGTGAACTTTTACTCAAATAATGTTACCCATAATAAAATCTCCAACAAAGATATGGCTGCCATGAATCTATACTATACTATACAAGACAGAAAAATCCATTCCCCTAAAAATTGCGGACTGTTCTGTCCAAGGGGTAAGAAAAATAAATATCACACCGGTAAAAATCGGACATGCATTGTTCTTTTTCAAACGTGTCTGCTATATATTGTTTATATTGAAATGAAACCCATGGCTAGATTTTCCATTTAAGGTTGTTAAGTTTGATGCCTGGCAATCAAACCAAAGAAAGTTTCCGGTGGATATGGCGGGTTTTGCAATAAATATTCATGTTCTTTGGAAGTATCATCCAATGAGATTCGACACTAACATAGAGGCAGGTATGCAGGAGACCAATTTGTTGAAAAAATGCTGTACTGTTGATGAGATAGAACCGCTGGCAAACGAATGTACAAAAGTATGTATCTGCATATAAATCCCACCATCTTCGCAAGTCAAAGTTTACAATCCGCACCGAGAAATGCCTATAGTTACCCTTTGATAGCAACCCATGTGCAACATATTATGTAAATGACGATAGGAGAAACGTTTTTTGGGAAACTTTTCAGGCGTGTGTGAAATTTTGGTTTTAACTAGAACATGCCGAACCAATATTGAAAAAAAACATTTTTGAGGCCCTTTAACCTATTGCCATTACTTTGCGTCCTTCGTCATCGAAAACAATCCTTTAAACATGTTAAAGATTTTCTTCTCTGAAATCACTGGGCCAATTGGGACTATACTTTGGTGGGGTGGACCTTGCCTAACCATCTTCCATCAGTTTGTCCGGCGTCGGAGACTTCAAACCAACATGGCTGCTGTTACTTAAAGTAGAATAAGAGGGACGAATTTAAAAAAATCTTTATCTACAAAACTACATGGCCAAACTTGGCCGCAATGGTCCTGAGATAGTTCTCTTCCAGAATTATGTCGGATGAGCCTGGCTGTCAACCAAGATACCGCCAAAGCCGAACTTAGTTTAACATAGAACCCAAGTAAAAAATTATTTAAAAATATTCTTTTCTGAATCCACGTGGTCATTTGGAACGAGACTTGGCAGCATTGTACCAAGTTGGCCATCACAGCCGAACATAAAGGGAAAATTTATTTTAAGATATTCTTGTCTGAAAAAAAAAAACGAAGCGGCAGTGATCCTTAGATTGTCCTTTTTAAGAAGGAAAACAAAGATAGCCGCCACAGCCGAAGTTTAAGAACTATGTCCAGTTCACGATGTTGTGTCGATATCGTCCACATCGCCGATATAGTTCACATCATTGTATAGTCTTCATTACATGTCAACATCATCGACATCACCGACATCGCGATGTTGACAACATTGTAACGACATCGTTCACATCGATATATAGTCTTCATAACATGTTTACATCGTCGACATCGCCGACATCGCTATGTTGACAATATCGTGTCGATATCGACGACATCGCGTCAGCATCGATGACATCGCGATGTTGTCAACATTGTGTCGACATCGTTCACATCGTTGTATAGTCTTCATTACATATATACATCGTCGACATCGCCGACATCGCAATGTTGGCAAAATCGTGTCGACATCGACGATATCGCGATGTTAAAACATCGCGTCAGCATCTATGACATCGCGATGTTGTCAACATTGTGTCGACATCGTTGTATAGTCTTCATTACATGTATACATCGTCGACATCGCCGACATCGCAATGTTGACAATATCGTGTCGACATCGACGACATCGCGGTGTTAACATCATCGCGTCAGCATCGATGACATTGCGATGTTGTCAACATTGTGTCGACATCGTTCACATCGTTGTATAGTCTTCATTACATGTATACATCGTCGACATCTTTATCAGTAAAAATGCGTTAAAATTTCAATTTAAAATCATCGCGTAAAACGCGGGAAATGTCGTGACGTGAACTGGTATACAACTACTTTGCCTTTGCTCTGTAACGTCAAAAGGTACCAGAAACTTTATTAGGTCAATGACCTTATACGACTCAATGTTATTCTACGGAACTGTACGGCTCTGAGTCGTTATCCCAAGTGTATATGTTTTTAATTTGGTTGGCCAAGGAAATATTAAATTTCCCTGAACTACTTGCATACGATGATGCTTGTCATCTGAAAAGGTTTGTGAACAATCCAGTTAGAGCGGAAAAAACAGAATTTGCCAAGTTTTTGGCTACAATAAGAATGGTTGTTGACAAAATGCATTTTGCCAACCACATTGACAAATGGTGCCGTAGAAATGTTAATCCATACACTGATAACTTATTCAAAGATGTAAACACGGAAGCGTGTGAACAAACATTCCATTTTATTTCAAAATATAAATATGCAACCAAGCACATGTCATATGGCAAGTACAATTTATTTATGCTGTACTTATGCAACATGTACTACAGAGATAGAATTATACGGCATAACAAAAAATGTAGGTATGACAGTGATACGTCGTGAATTGCGTAGCATGTCTTATGAAATATTAATGACTGAGATAGAAAAATATTTCATCACAAATCTTTATTAATATCCCCTGGATTTATTTTTAATTATTTCTTTGAAATTAGTTCATTTACTTCCCATTCTTTAGTTGATTGTGCCACTAGTATCATTGTGTTTAATACTCTTATAATGTACATGTATTTGTTTATTTCATAAAATTGAAATTTATGTCTTGAATAAAAGGTGTTATTTTTTATTGATCAGCAGTGCGTTTTATATATTGCATATATTGTTAAACCGATATCGTGATGCCAACTTCGAAATGTCGGCGAGGTGAACAAAGTTAACACTGAAAAAAACGATGTCGTCAATGTTGGACCGATATCGTGACGACATTGCCAACATCGCGATGTCGGCGATGTGAACAAGGTAAATACTGGACAAAATGATGTCGTCAATGTTGGACCGATATCGTGACGACATTGCCAACATCGCGATGTCGGCGATGTGAACAAGGTAAATACTGGACAAAACCATGTCGTCAATGTTGGACCGATATCGTGACGACATTGCCAACATCGCGATGTCTGCAATGTGAACAGGTAAACACTGGAGAAAACGATGTCGTCAATGTTGAACCGATATCGCGACGACATTGCCAACATCGCGATATCGGCGATGTGAACAAGGCAAATACTGGTCAAAACGATGTCGTCAATAATGGACCGATATTATGACGACATTGCCAACATCGCGATGTCGGCCATGTGAACGAGGTAAACACTGGACAAAACGATGTCGTCAATGTTGAACCTATATCGTGTCGACATTGGCTACATCGCGATGTCGACGATATCGTGACCACATCGTGAACTGGACATTAATGAAGTTTAAAAATACTAGGGAAAATTTTCATATCTTTATCCATATTTTTCCTTTTTACCTCACCTGGCGTCCGTCGTCCGTCCGTCGTGCCTCGTCCGTTACATTTTCACAATTTAATCTTCTCTTCTGAAACAATGGGGTCAAATGAAATTAAATTTGGCATCTATTTAAGGTCCTTAATAAAGTTTGCTCAATTCGTCGCAATCGGACGAAAAGACATGGCCGTCATGGGCAATTATTGGTTTTGATTGGCTGAGTTTTAAAAAATCTTCTTCTCTGAAAGTGCTAGGCCGAATGGAAAAAACTTGACAGGAAGCATATATGGGAGGTCCTTTATAAACTTTCCCCATTTTGTCCCAATCGGACTACAAATATGGCAGCCATGAGCAGTTCTTGTTTCTGATTGGCTGATATAAAAACATCTTCTTCTCTAAAATTGCTTGGCCAAATGGAACAAACTTGACAGGAAGCATATATAGGAGGTTGTTTACAAAATTTCCTCATTTCGCCCCGATCGGGCAACAAACATGGCCGTCATGGCCAATTCTTGTTTCTCATTGGTTGATTAATTTTTTTTTCTGTAACTGCTTGGCCAAATGGAATGAAATCTGACAGAAAACATCTATGGGAGGTTCTGTACAAAGTATCCGCATTTTGTCCCGATCGGAATACACATATGGCCACGAAGGCCAGTTCTTGTTTCTGATTGGCTGCTATAAAAAAAAACTTATCCTCTGAAATCACTGGACCAAATGGAACGAAACTTGACAAGAAGCATATATGGGAGATCCTTTATAAAATTGTCCTCATTTCGTGCCGATTGGACTACAAATATGGACGCCATGGGCAGTTCTGTTTTTTTTTATTGGCTGATATAAAACAATCTTCTCCTCTGAAGTCGCCAGGCCAAATGGAACGAAACTTGACAGGAAACATCTACGGGAGGTTCTTTACAACGTTTCCTCATTTCGTCCTGATCGGGCAACAAACATGGCCTTCATGGGCAATTCTTGTTTCTCATTGGTTGATTTAAAAAAAATATGTCTGGAACTACTTGAACAAAACTTTCAGCCAAACCTGACAGGAAGCATCTATGGAAAGTCTTTTATGAAATTAATTTTGTTCATCCTGATTGGACGACAAGCATGGCTGCCTTGGACAATTCTTGTTTTTGATAGGCTGATATAAAGAAATCTTCTTCTCTTAAACCGCTTAAATTGGCCAAATGAAACGATACTTGACAAGAAGCATGTGTGGGAGATTTCTCATTTTGTCCAGATCATGCGACAAATGATGGCCGCCTTGGGCAATTATTGTTTCTGCCAGGTGAGTGATACAGGCTCAGCCCTCTGATCCTCTAGTTTTATTACCATATATTTATCCATTGACAATAATATATTTTGTAGGTATTGGTATGGCATACGAGGACATTAATCCCTTCTGTAACTTGGTAGTCTAATTTCTTCAAAGACATATAAATTTTTTATACTGGCTTCTCATTAACAGTGGAAAAAGCAAGCAAGCCGATACATTCAGATGTATTGTGTACTAACAAAAATACTCATAAAATTTACAATTATAATAGAATTAGTGCCTTTAATGCTTCCGGATGAATTCTGTTTCAGTGTGTTTTTTATACCGTATGTTAATATCCTGCAATGATGCCTTTAATAATAAACAATAAAGTTACTGCAAGCATTTGTTGTGTTACATTTGTAGTTGCAGAGATAAAAGTTATTATAGGGGCCAAAGTTAACAATTTTGCAGGAAACCTCAAAAAAAATATTTTTCGTCCGATTTCAATGGGGATTTTTAATTCATCTTGGTCATTGATTATTTATTTCATTAAAATATTAACTATTTTTTCCATCTTTTATTGTCTCCGACGTACAAGGGGCCGATGAGGTCAAAATTAGCAATTTTGGAGGAAACGTAAAATTGTTATTATTTATCCGATTTCAATGGAGATTTTTATGCCACGTCTGCGATAGCCAAAGAGCATATACTGTCTCGGTCTGTGTGTCCGTCCGTCCGGCTTTAGGTAGATTGACATATCAACATGAAACTTTGTGACTAAATTTATTCAAAATTTATGTCAAAGGGTCGGTGTGACCTGTTTGATGGTTTTCTGATGATCGGTTAAAGGCCAATAAGCGGCAACATGGCTGAATATGGAAATTTTCTTTTTTTTATCTGGTTTTAGTGGTAGGTCCAATACTGCTGTGTAATGTAAATGTTGCTGTAGTATCATGCTGTGGTTAGTGAAGCCTTAGATTCAAATCTGCTAAAATTTCCTTTTCGCTAAATCAGATAACAATTGATGGTTACAGGATATAAGTACATTTTCATAAAACTCGTTAAGGCTCGTACAAAAAACCTATATATTTTCTGCCAATTTACATACATTGTACACATATTCATACCACTATTGGGGTTAGTTATAAGGCAGAGTATTCTGTATACAACTCCTCTGTGAAATATTAAAGATATTGAAACCCTATAACATTTTGGAAATTTTTTAAAAAAAAGCTATAATTTTTTTTTGAAAAGAACTATTATGCGGTATCGTAGAGTAAAATGCGGAGGATCTACAGAAATATAAATCTCATTATGCTACATGCAATTTTATTATTTTTAATATGTGGGTTTTACTCAAGAAATACTTATTGTTGCTCCACATATTGTTTCGTCCCCTTAAAAACAATGATAAACGAGTTCAGTTTAGTGGCAATCAATTCATGTTTTCTTAGCACAAAGTGTAGATTATGGATCAGACTTAATTCTCAGCTTGATTATAAATATTTATGAGGTTTTGGGTGCATTTTTTTAAATATTGTTATTTTATGTAAGAATATGCAATATTAAAAAACTTACTTTGTCTATCCATATTTGGAAAATAATTGGAAATGGTGAGCTGTCAAAATGGTCATAAAACGACTTTAATTTACAAAATAAACAAAACCAAATACAAAATCATAAAACGAAAACGACACAAGTTAAAAGTAAAAAATTGCCCAACGTTTCGACCAATATGGCCTTGATCACGAGCATGAAAAAATATTAGAGTCTTGCGAAGTTACATGCAAACTATTTGTCAGCTCTTAGTAACATATAATACCCTCCGCTTCGCGTCGAGTAATATGTCACTCAGACCTCCAAAATAGTTCGCATATAAACGTCACAAGACCCTAATATTATTATAGTATTATTGCCTTTTTTTAGCTCACCTGGCCTAAAAAGGCCATGTAAGCTTTTCTCATCACTTTGAGTCCGTCGTCGTCTGTCGTCTGTCGTCGTCGTTAACAATTTTTCAAAAATCTTCTCCTCTGAAACTACTGAATGGATTTGGATAAAACTTAGCATGATTGTTCCTTAGGGTTTCCTGCACAAAGTTCATGCTTCGATTTTTGATCCGTCGAAAAACATGGCCACTGTTACGAAGTCCGAGGTAAGACTTTTTTATATAATCTGTCTGCTTGGTATCGAGATATTCAAGGCTTTGTTGTTTAATCTCTATAAGTATCCACCTGTGGATAAAGCCAATATGGCTTACCGAGGACTTATAACTATGCCAATATATATAAAAAAAAACATTAGGCAATGATATCTTTATTAATTAACATATCTCCAATGTTTTCATAGATGAATAGGATAAATCAAGAGAATTCCGAGATACACTCATATTGGCATTGGTCGTACCCAGTGCAATATGGCCCAAATCTCATATTTGCATAGCAGGTGCTATTTTGGCATAGTTTGTGCTTTTATTGTATTGGCATTTTTTTAGTTATTGAGTTCAATATATCTAAGTCAATTAATAATATGTAAATATTATAAACGGATTAGTGCCGTCAGAGGTGCACACTGAAATGGGCATCAGGGACCGAAATGCGGGCTCTAAATAGTAATGAAGAAAATGGCAGGATTTAATATCACCAGTAATCTGATAATGGTATATTTGTGAAAAATAAAGGCCGCAATCAGCGCCAAAAAGTAATAATAAAAATAAATAATTAAGTAAATATAAGAAAGCACGTCCCAAAACTATTCCTGTGTCTCACAAAAAGTAGTAATAAAAACAAATAATGTATAAAGCATTTCCAAAATTTTTCAGTGTCGCCACCAAAGGTAAGCTCACTGAATTTCATATATAAACCATTCAAGGGTCATTTTTAATCCAGACATGCGCACTGTTTGCAAATAATTTGGTTCCTAGTCTATGTTACTACCACTGAGGTGATATCGCATGTAGGGACTTTATTTTTCAGAGAAGGAATTCAGGATTTTTGATCAGCTGTACTAGATTTTATTATTGATATTATTTTATCATTATGTCATTGATATTTTATTATTGATTTTGTTACGGACATGATGTACAACAATATTTTGTTGAGAAGAAATAAAATTGGTAAAAAAAAATCAGCTTGTCTCATTTTATGTCATCCTCAGTTATGAACAGATTTTTTTTTATCTCACTGTGTCTCACTTTGTCTCAGAGATGTGTGGTGGTTTTTGTCGATAGAATAAGAATGTTCAAGATATGATTCTTTAATCTGAACCACAGTCGAATGTTGAGCTCGGGGGGGGGGGGGGGGGGGGGGGGGTGGAGGTGGGAGGGGGATGGATGAGTGGGTAACTCAATGATATTAAGATACGGGACGTGCGGCAAATTCGGGTCAAGATTTTTTGACACTCTGGATTTCTCTGGAAAATCTCTGCAGATTATTATAAAACACCGAGGACAATTCAGGTCTATGCATTTTTTTTTTATCATAGCAAATGTTATTGTTTTGGGATAATTTCGGGTATGTAATTTTCTGGATATTTTCGGGTCACAAAGTCGATATAACGTCGGGTAGGGGTTTCAAGTCCACCGACGCACCCCCGTCATAAAATGGTCAAGTCCCCCCGAGATGTTGCTTGTATGTTTTCACGGCCAAACCATTCTTCGACCAAAATAGAAACCGGACAGTGTTTCTGGGTATAGATTGGTTACTTTCAGCTCCTACGGATGCTAATAATCAGTATTTATAAAAAAAAATTTAAAAAAACGTGAATTGTTGCATTTTTATGAACCTTAAGTCTAGTAAGTTCTCAATCCATAACCAATTAAACTGCATTGGCTTTTTTGTTGTTTTTACACCAGAGTGTCAGGATAGATAGTTTTGATACCCATAAAACCGGTTTAATCCCCATTGATGTTCAGTCTGTACCAAGTCAAATTATCTTGACTGTTGTGTTTATGTTTGTGTTTTGTGCTCTCTTGTGTTGTTTTTTGTCTGGGGTTCTGTCTGTTGGATGGCGTTGATTGACTGATGTGTCATTTATCACATTACTTGTATCAGTTTTGTTGTTAATCTTTTGATACAGCTGGAAAAACTACCTTCATAGACAATTTTTGTTGTCCATTTTAATCAAATTAAGAAGAAAGAGAACAGATTTTTTGATCACTTGGCCAAAGGCCATGTGAGCTCTTTTCATCACTTGGCGTCAGTGGTCCGTCCGTCCGTTAACTTTTCACATTTTAATCTTCTCTGAAACTACTGGGCCAACTGGAATTAAATTTGGCATGAAGCATGTAAGGTCCATTATAAAGTTTGCTCATCCTTCCCGATCGGACAAAAAACATGGCCACCATGGTCAATTGTTGTTTCTGATTGGCTGATATAAAACAATTTTCTCCTCTGAAGTAGCTTGACCAAATGATCGAAGCATCTCTGGTAGGTTCTTTACAAATTTTGCTCATTTCGTCTCGATCAGACAACAAACGTGGCCGCCATTGGAAATTTTTGTATCTCATTGGTTGATTAAAATTTCTCTAGAACTACTTGGCAAATTCCGTCAGCCAAACTTGACAGGAGCATCTATGGAAAATCTTTTATAAAATTAATTTTTTTTGAATCCTGATTGGACGATAAGCATGGGCTGCCATGGGCAATTCTTGTTTCTGATCGGCTGATTTAAGGAAATACTTTTCTCTGAGATCTCTTGGCCAAATTGAACGAAACTTGACAGGAAGCATCTGTGGGAGGTTTTTTTTTACAAAGTTTCCTCATTTTATCCAGATCAGGCGACAAACATGGCTGCCATGGGTAATTCTTGTTACTGATTGGTTGATTTTAAAAATAAATTCTCTGAAACTGCTGGGCCAAATAGAACCAAACTTAACAGAAAGTGTCTATGGCTTATAACAAAAATCTCAAGAACCGCAGGCCTCATAATGTGCTGACCAAGTGTTGTTACTTTGGTGCCAATCACTCATTCACCAACAGAGGACTTAGGTCAACATAAGACTCTATGAGGAATACACGCAAAACTCTTCTGGAGAACGGCTGAATTTTAGAATATGCTGATCTGTAAGTAGAAGAAGCTTGATGCAGAAAAATTGGTCCCTACAAGGCTTACCACACTTCATAATGATAGGGAGAAGTGACCTCTCTGAGGTGCATCAATAAAAACAGCTTTCATGCCAGGTGAGCGATAGAGTGTGAGCCCTATGAGCCTCTAGTTATATTTTAGTGCCTGTTTGACGGGATTTTTCGATGGTAATGAGCATCTACATACACTGTGTGACAAAAATGTGTATAAGAGATAAAACGAAAAAACTGAGTTTAGATCAAAAATTTTAGTTCACAATTTACGAATTTCGACCCCTTTCGGTTAAGTTTTCGAAAAATCAAAATTCTAAAATCTTATTGCACATCTACAGATGGAATTCAGTCATTCTGTCGAGAAAGAATAACAAATGAAAGAGGTATTTGTGTCTAAAGAACTAACATGACGGACAGAAACAACAAAATCTCCGACCTTCAAGTCTTCAGAGAATGCGGGGATAAATATTTAAAACAAGAGTTTTGCCCGTGGCCATTAAAATTGTTCCGAGCTGTCTTCACAAAGAAGCCAGAGTGTGATGAATGCGATGTTATATGTTCGGATAGTTTGTCTGGTTCCAGCTATAACGGGTTCTAGGATCGACAAACTTAACGGTGATTGTGGTGTGTTGTACTTTTTAAATAACAAAACATTAATATTCAATAAAAATGTGAAAAAAAATATGTTATTTATTGTCTTTTTATGAACTTTTGGTCTAGTAATGTCTTAATCTATAGCCCTGAAAATAGTTATAGCTTTATTGTCATAGTTAGCTCCGTAACATCTTAAACTCTGATCGTCAGTCTGCATGAAAACTGGTTAAATCCGGTAAGTGTTACTCTTAATATTTATCCGTTGAAATAGCTGAGAAATTTACATTTTACGTAAAAAAATGATTGTCGTATGCATATAAATCGACCTCACTTAATTCGTAACAAAATATAATTCCCTTGGTATTTACTTTATATAGAAATTCTATATTTATCTGTTTTGCATCTAATCTGTCATAAAAGTATTACAAAACGTATATATATATATAATCCAATTATGATTCGAAGCAATAAAAAGTAGGCAAGATCGATTCTTATTATAAAATCCACGTGTGCGCTGTATAAAGCTTAAAGCTCTTATTTATTTATTTATAAGTTTGGCCGTTTATATAAGTATACTATTTTTCTAAAAAAAGATTTCATTTATTAAATTTTATTTTTTCTATGAAAGATGTTGACTGGTTGCTTTTCAGGGGCCAGGTTTTCGAAAGTATCCTAAAATCTGTCCTAAGATATATCTTATGACAAATTTTAGGACAGTCCTAGGATAGACTTAGGATAAGTCATATACTGTAAACCGTAGCTATCTTAAGATGATCCTAGGAGAAATGATCTTAGGACTGTCCTAATTTTGAAGCAAAATTTAATTAACAGAACAATATTGAAAAAAGCCCATCTATTATGCAATATTATAGTATTAATGAATGGGTGTTTTCATAATGGCCCTGTTATATGTCCAAGGTCTGTAATAATGGCCTGAGGGTTGCTGTAATGGCCCGAGGCAACGCCGAGGGCCATTACAGCATCAGAAGGCCATTATTACAGACCGAGGACATATAACAGGGCCATTATGAAAACACCCATTTCTTAATACTTTTATTAACCAGTTTGTATATAGCATTTGCATTAATCCGAATAGCACAAATATAATGGTAAGTAAGCAAAACCTGTGAGAACAGTTTTAAAGATTAATTTCGGATAGTTTTTTTCAAAAATATGTTTTAAAATGTTCTAGTTTGCTCATCCTGAAATTTCCAAGTGGAGTATTAAAAAAAGCAGCCATTTTGAAAAAGCCGTAATAACCGGTTATTATGAAAAAAATTCTGTAATGGCCCGGTTATTATGAACAAAATGCTGTAATGGCCCTGCTGTAATGCATTCATTTTGCTCGATAAAGATAAGGCATTTTTAACGTATTTTACCCTACTGGTTAATAAAAAACAATTATAATGCAATATATTTTTTTTATTATTCTTTCACCTGCGGCTAAATTAGACACACATAAAATGTAAGAAAATATTATTGTATTAATATTTTATCACAATATATTATTGTCATTATCATAATTATTATTATTATTATTATTATTATTATTATTATTATTATTATTATTATTATTATTAAAACATCTTAAAACATTTAAAGAAATCAACTGTTGATACAGTTATATAATTTATATGAAAGGTACGATTCATTTGACACGCACGCTTAACGATAAATTCGTGCTGACCAATCTTCCCATATATATTTGTTCTTCTCCTTCGTATTTGCAGATAAACAGCAGCCATGTTTGTTTACATTTGGCTGAGGTCCTAAATTTTAGGATTATCCTAAAGTTATCCTAGGACATGTATTTTGTTGTCCTAACTTTACGAGAGATTTTAGGACTTATCCTAAGTTACGAAGCTTTCGAAAACATAACTTAGGATTAAGATATATCCTAAGACCATCGTAGGACATGTCCTAATCCTAAGATACTTTCGAAAACCTGGCCCCTGGACTGTAATTTATAAATAATAGTACAATGTCTAGCGTAAGTTAATTAAGAAAAAAAAACACCATGATTCTAGCCAATGTTTAAAATGAATTGCTACAGACGCAGATTCAAAGATTCACCGGGAAAATATATAAAAGGTCTAAACAAATACTATCTTTAAAAAAGATAGGCGACGTAGTATCCCTGACTGTATTTAATTCTTTATTCTTATCATCTAATAATGTGTAGGTTTTCCGAGAAATTTTCAACATTAAATAAAAATTTATTCTACGGCAAAAGATATAGAATTATGAATTTGGAATTTAAAAATGTGAATTAAATGAATTGTGTTGATATCTTGCCAACCAAACAACATTTAAAGAAAGAAAAGGAAATAGAAATGAAAATTGAATTCAAATTAAATTTGTTAACATTCGGTTAAAATAGAATATTTTTTTCCTGGATTTCTAAAATAGACGAAAATAACAATAAATACAATTCAAAACGAAACTTTAGAAGATGCACTATGAATAGGTTTCATTGAGAAAATTATCCTTTTCAAATTTAAAAAAATCTAATTTATTAGTTTTCCACAGTCCCCGGCCTCGATGGTCTCGCTATCAGTAGCCCAGAAATTTATTTAGTTAAGACATCACCAAAAAGATACTTGAAAAGTATTTTTGATCACGAATACTGCTTGAACTGCATTCATATTAAAAACTATTTTGTAATTAAAAATAATCCATTTTTTTTTTACACTTGAATGCAATTTCTTATGGCATGCGATCTATAAATAGAAATATAAATGTACATCCCTACACACAGTTTTGTCTCATTGACGTGGACGTAATTGATCTACACTGTGTTGACCCATATATCTTTGAAATGCCGATTCTTTAAACCACAGCAGCATTTATTAACTAATTAGAATTGTTGACCTTTTGAATGTCTTTTTTTTTCAAGTTAAAAAAAAAATAAAAAAGTAAAATTGTGAAAAGTGAAAGCTTTTCAAAAGCAGAGGTTTCGGGCATATTTGGCCGATATTAGAACTTTTAATGAAGAATGATATTCGAACATCACCATTTTCCTCAATGTTATCCAATGACAAGGTCGTAAATTTGTCATAGGAAAGCGTCTACTTCTTATATTTACATCAACGGTTGCAAACAGTATCCCGGATGTGTGCCAACAGTGCCAACGACAAGAGCAACATATCATTCTTCCCGTCTCTTGATCTTACTATCAAATCAATAGATTCGGTAGAAGCGTTGCGATCGAGCGAGCCAAGATTACCAACAAAATATTCGTAATATCGCTAGATCTTTCACGTGCAAGCTTGTAGCTGCCTATATATAGCTATGACATCATTGAAATGTTTGGAGAATTTCAATGTGTGAGCAGGTTTTTTTTCAAAAAGAGCTTCTTATCGTACAAAAAATAATAAAAATCGAAACAATCGATTGTTGCTTTTCATCTTGGGGCCGTTATGAACTATGAATTATGTATCATACTTTCTATATAGAGGCCCACAAGTTTCTAAAATCCATACAATTTATTTATTCATTTTTGCCATCTTCTTCATCGTAATCTAAATAACATGCCAGAATATGGGTCAGATATCGTACACAAACAGTTTTCTATCATAAAAAAGAACATAAGAAATTGATCAGACAAAAACAGAACTTTTTAACCCAAACTGTCCTAATGGCACCCCATTGCCCCATGAGGAGTTGAAACTTAGGGGGTCCAAAACATTGATTTGGATTTGCATGGAAGTGTTGGAACTATGGTCTACGATCACCTGGAAAATTCTTAGTGCGCGTTTGCTGTGCATGGATCACATCTGACTTCTGGATAGATTCGCCTCCCATTAACATAACGTTGATCTGCATTGAATCGAACATTTTTTCCTAGCCTTTGTTCACGTTTGAAGATTAGCCAAAGAATTTTTCTTCGCTCCATGATCTCTTTGGGGAATTGTTCGTAAGCGCTATACCTTGTTTCTTAAAGTTTTTCTGGGACTTCCCTCAGCACTTTATTTCTATCCTTCCTACTTTCGAATTTCGCAACTATTGTGCGTGGTTTACCATCCTGTCTAGGTATTAGTCTATGGACTATATGAAACTTTATGTCATCAGCTATACCCATATTCTTCTTTAGAAAATTCTTAAGTACTTGTTCGGTTTAATGTTTTCTTGGTCGTCTTTCTCACTTTCGTCTTCCTCTATACCCCCAAACAACAGATTTTCTCTCATGTGTGTTTGACAACCCCTCAATGTATACCTTATCATTTGGCCGTTTTCTATATCTACTTTAAATCAGTCCAGGGCATAACATTTTTGCTTCCAATTTCACTGGGATTAATAAACTGTTAGTTATCTTATTTCCAGAATTTCATTTGAATTTTTCGTGTTTAACGCCTAATAAATACATATAACATACGTGAATTTTGCATAAGGACTCATTTTCAAAAAATAATTAAGATTATTTCCTCTTGATATTTAATACCATCCAACCCCACAATATAAAGTTAATATATGATAGAATATCATCATGAAGACCAGGGATTATATAATACTAACTAATATCATATACAGTTCCTGTGAAGACCAATTCATTTCGGGTCAGATTTTTCTTGCTGAACCAATTAAGGTTGAAATGTGTTATTTTTTTACGATTTTTGTGAAATTATTATCATCCCAATCAGCTTCTACGTTAATATCGTTCATACGAGTAAAGAGAATTAAGGATGATCGCTGGTCTAATAGGAAATAAATAGGATTTGAAATAGCTGTTTTAATTTGAGAGAACATATGAATAGTAAACAAATAAGCAAGAAAAAAATATAGGTTCATGTGCTCATTTTAGAGCTATAAAGCCTTGAAAATTTGCAGGAAATAGGTTTTCTCTGGATATTTTCATTGTCTTTGCATTGACAACTTCAGACTCTCAAAAATGTACGAAAAAATAAAAAGGATTTCATAACATTTTGTCAAATACTATTTTAATTAAGGTATATATGATTGAATTATAAAAGAAAAAGTTAGGGTTCATGGGCAAAAAATTTAATGTTTAAGAAATGGATAAAACCCAAGTATTCCGAAAATCTGACAAAAAGACCAAAACATGACCAGCGAGCATCCTTAATTATATAATATGTCAAATGTTTACAATATATAAATACCAAAAAAGATAAATTATTAATTTAAAATAAATTTAAATGTTACTTATCTGACATTTGAAATTATTTCATCTCTGCATTCAAATTTGTGACACCACCCTTTACACACACACCTCTTTATCAAATTTTAATATGCTGCCGATTAATTATCAAAAAATGTAGCGTTAAAAATGAAATCACGCTGTTTTTGGTCAGCAAACGGTTTACCTGTATACATACAATGTACCTGTGTACCCTAATTAAGGATTGGAACAATAAATATGCATCCGGACAGTCAAGGTACAATATACATGTCAAATCGTTAATTGGTTATAATTACCTGAAACAGACAGCATGTTAATTGCGGAGAACAAATTTCTTTACATGGAAATTTACTTCAGATAAAACTCAAATAAATTTTACCAAAAAAAAAATCCCTTCTGTGTGGCTTAAAAAAATGGAGAAAAAAATCTTGCACCATAACCCTTCATCACATGTAATTATGTACTTTTGCCAGTTTGTATAAATGGGTAATACATTTCATGTTGTTAATTGTACTGTTTTGGTATAAGTGCCGAATTGACCATGTCGTCCCTTTCAGATCATTCCACTCCCCTAGACTGGTACCCGTCCGTTATTTTACAAGATTGACAAGAACAGTTAAAGTACTGTTGATATTATACTTTTTGTTCTAGTTTTGATAATTTAACATGTAAATTTAACAGTAATAACATCCTTTATTGAGTTTAATAGAGATACACACGGTACATAAGATATCATTTAAAAGTTATGATGTATATATATATTTTTAACGAGAAAACATAAAACATGCCCTTATTATTGCATGTTTCTCTCCCCTACCTTAGTTTGGCTCCCAGGATAGTGGTGAGCATGGACGATCAAGAAGATTGCAACGAAAGCTATGTGTTCAAAGATATAGACCGTTTGGAAACACTATTAAAGCGATGTAGAGACTGCTGTAATGGTGATTCTTTATCGTACCACTGTCCACTTTGTCCAATAACTCAGTACAAGCCAAGACAGATATCCAAAGTTAAACTCCATCTTCATGTTTATTGGAAAGCTGGAGTTAAAGGGAAAAATGGTATAACTAAATTAATAGTCTAGTAATAATCTTCTGATTGCATTTTTTTATGGCGCGGAATCAGGGTCATAGATATCGATCTTAGTATATACTAAAATAGATTTTAGGGTATGCATCCTAAATTCATTTTAGCATATACTAAAATCATTTTAGTATAGGCTTAATGGGGGTGAATTTAAAAAGTCACACTATATATTATTATATATGAAAACTGCAAACCATAAGCAACTTAAGGTTTTTTAATAATTTTTTCTATTTTTTTTTTTAAATACATAAACTGAATTTAAATGAATTATTTATTTTTTGTTAATAGTCATAAAAAATAACATTTTTTTACACAACTTTGCATAGTAAAGTTTTTAATTTATTTTGTTTGTATTTTATTTAAAAATTTTTTGTTTACTTATTTTAGAAGCCTTACTATCTGTTTTTTTTTAACATTTTATGCCATCTGTCATTAGTAGGTGTAGAAAACCATAAATTGAAACCCTATTTGATGGCCGTCAAAACACTACCTAAAGCCTATAGTGAAAGTTGTTTGTTTAAAAATTAATTAGTTATTAGCTCACCTGACCCAAAGGGTCAAGTGAGCTTTTCTCATCACTTGGCGTCCGTCGTCCGTCGTCGTCCGTTAACTTTTACAAAAATCTTCTCCTCTGAAACTACTGGGCCAAATTGAACCAAACTTGGCCACAAGCATCATTAGGGTATCTAGTTTAAAAATTGTGTCCGATGAGCCCGCCTGCCAACCAACATGGCCGACATGGCTAAAAATAGAACATAGGGGTAAACTGCAGTTTTTGTCTTATATCTCAAAAACTAAAGCAATTAGAGCAAAACTGACATGGGGTAAAAATGTTTATCAGGTCAAGATCTACCTGCCATGAAATTTTCAGACGAATCGGTCAACCCTTTATTGGGTTATTGCCCCTGAATTGTTAATTTTAAGGAAATTTTGCAGTTTTAGGTTATTTTCTTGAATATTATTATAGATAAAGACAAATTGTAAACAGCAAAAATGTTCAACAAAGTAAGATCTACAAATAATTCAACATGACCAAAATCATTGATTGACCCCTTATAGGAGTTTTTGCCCTTTAAAGACGGCATCTAGCGTAAATTTTCCTTTAAAGATCTTTTCCTCTCAAACCACTGGGCCAATTGAGACCAAACTTTGGTGGAATGGTCCTTGGGTGGTCTCCTTCCAAAATTATGTCTGGCATCCCCGACTTCCAACCGACATGGCTGCTGTTACTAAAAATAGAAAAAAAAGGGGGGTGTATTTCAAAAATCTTCTTATATGAAACTAAAAGGCCAGTTGGAACCAAAGTTGGCAGTAATGGTTCTTTGGAGGTTCTCTTTCAGAAATATGTCCAATGACCTGGACTGTTAACCAAGATGGCCGCCACAGCCGAACTTAGTTTAACATAGGGCCCTATGGGAAAATTCGTTGAAAAATCTTCTTGTCTTAAACCACTTGACCAATTGGAACCAGACTTGGCAGCAATGGTCCTTAGATGGTCCTCTTATAGAGGTGTGTCCGATGACCTGGACTGTCAACCAAGATGGCTGCCACAACTGAACTTAGTTTAACATAGGGCCCTATAGGAAAATTCATTGAAAAAATCTTCTTGTCTGAAACCAGTTGACATATTGGAGCAGGACTTGGCAGCATTGGTCCTTAGGAGGTCCTTTTTCAGAAATGTGTCTGATTTCGTGGACTGTGAACCAAGATGGCCGCCACAGCAGAACTTAGTTTAACATAGGACCCTATGGGTAATTCACTCAAAAATCTTCTCGTCTGAAACCACAAAGCCAATTAGAATTAGACTTGGTAGCAATGGTCCTTAGCTGGTCCTCTTTCAGAATTTTGTGCGATGACCCAGACTATCGACCAGAAGGCCGCCACACCCGAACTTAGTTTAACACAGGGCCCTATGGAAAAATTCATTGAAAAATCTTCTTGTCTGAAACCACTTGACATATTGGAGCCAGACTTGGCAGCATTGGTCCTTAGGAGGTCCTCTTTCAGAAATGTGTCCAATCACCTGGATTGTCAACCAAGATGGCTGCCACACCGAACTTTGTTAAATATTGGAACCTATAGGAAAATTTATTTAAAAATCTTCTTGTGTGAAACCACTTAGCCAGTTGGAACAAGACTTAGCAGAAATGGTCCTTAGATGGTTCTCTTTTAGAAATGTATCCGTTGACCTGGACTGTAAACCAACATGACTGCCACAGCTGAAATTATTTTAACATAGAATCCTATAGAAAAACCGGCCAAATTGACTGCAACACTTAAATTTTTAGGTCTGCTGAAGGTGAAAAGTTAAATCCAGGTGAGCGATACAGGCTCTTGAGAGCCTCTAGTTTAATATTTATTAAATGTAAAAAATTTATATACTTTTTATTTATGTTCTTGCCCTTCCGGCAATGCAATGAATTTTTGACTGAGAAATAGTATATGAAAGAACAAATACATGTGACTTTTTTTCCTACCAAATTTGTGACTTTTTTCGTGTGACTTTTTTTCCGATCACTGAATTGAGTATATACTTAAATGATTTTAGTATATGCTTAAATGAATTTAGGATACCCTAAATTCATTTTAGTATATACTAAAATCAATTTAATATATACTAAAATCAATTTAATATATACTAAAATCAATATTTATGACCTTGATTCCGTGCCAATATTTCTGTATAAGCTGAATATTTCAGTATATGCTAAATTGATTTTAGGGTATCCTAAAATGATTTTAGTATATACTAAATTGATTTTAAGATGTCCTAAACTGATTTTAGGATACCCTTAAATGATTTTAGTATACCCTAAAATCAATTTAGTATATACTAAAATCATTAGGATATATTAAAATCGATATTTACTGAAACACTGGTTTTGTTTAACATGTGTCCCTCAATGGGCAGGGGAATTCATGTCCCATGGACATGTTCTTTTTTATGAACTATTTTTATGAGGTATCATTTTTAATTTGGGTGATTATATCTGATGTACAATTTTTGATTTTAGATTGGGAAGCTGATCGTTTAGAAGAGGAGAGTATTCCTGTACAATGGAGACCTCTGATTGTGCCAGTAACTGAGGATATCTACAAGAGACACATCTTAAAAAACGAAGTGCTAAAGAACAGAAAGTTGGCCTTCTGTTTAGAAATATCTTCTAACAGGGCCAATGGGTAAGGCATAATCACATTTAAAATTTTTCGATTATCCATTAGGCCTTGGAAATATGTGGCACTATATAATGGCCTGATCAAATCAAAAAGATTATTATATTTGGCAGAAACACTTCCTTTATTCACTGAATTTTATATAAAATATGCCCTTCTCTTAAAATTTAGCAAATCTACCATCCTATCTTTTAACTTGGTAATCCTCCTCGGATAAAGGGCAACAGTTTAAAAGGTGGTGACCTCTTTAGCTATTTGAAAAAAAGAAATATTTGTTAGTATTCTAAACACGTTTATATAGACTAAGAGAAATTAGTATAATAACGTTATATTTTATTTATCGAAAGTTAAAAGGCATAAACGTTGCATATATTTAATTCATATTTAAATTGCAATATGACCAATTTTCTTCTTAATCTGTTTTAGATGGGCTGTTGATTTCCGCCAGGAAATAAAAGATGGCAGATATGGGTCTGTCACCCATATAAAAGACAGAGCTACACAGCTATGGAAGTGTCACATTGGACAGTATGACAGTTCTAGAGCTGTTCAGACCCCTTCCTTAGGTGGCAGGGGACACACTATAAAAAGAACTCGTCAGCCAGATGAAACAGAAAGTAACTACAGAAGACGACTTAAGGTGGTACCCAACACCTTAACTAAAATAAATTTGGCTTGTTTAATTTTGATAAAATTTTTAGAAAATAATTACTTTGACCTGTTGACATAAATGTTGATTTCTTTTAGTAAATAGAATTTCACACTTCACGGGAATAATTTCATTGAATATATAGCAGTTTGGCAAACATCAATTTTGATCATACAGAAGCTTAATTTCTCTTTTCTTATCAAATTTGATTAAAACGTTCTGGTGATTTTTAAGAGTTATCTCCCTGTAGTGTTGGGTACCACCTTAAGAAGTCCAGAGAAGAGCAATTAAGTGACAACAAAGGTATAGAATTTTAGTTAATATTATTTTTATTAGTCATGTGATAAATGTATTTTGGGATAAAACAAGCATTTTTAAGTTTTACTGACTGCTGATTTTTTATGTAATTCTTTTTTAAGAACATTATTAAACTATAAATTTACATTACACATACAAACATGACTTACAGTTTTAACTGATAATGTTCTCTGATACCAAATACATGTAGAATGCACTAAATATGCAAATTTCACAACAAAAAATCATTAGCAGTGACATTTTGAGGACCAAAAGAGCAAAATGAATACGTTAAAAATCACAAAAATTCTTACAGCACAGAGAAGAGCTTAGGAATGAGAGAGGTCATATATTTTTCTAAAACATCAATACAATTCCAGGCTAGAATTGACAAGCCTTTTGAACTAGTACATATTATGCACACTTGAAAACAAATAAATAAATATTCTTTTTTTGTAGATCAGTGTATACAGTATGTTTTAGAGTCTGAGGTCAAGATCAGAGAGTTGCTCAAGAAGAACAAGGCAGACCTAATAAATTACATAGAGCAGTCAAATAATAGAGGTCACCTTACTAGAGAGTACCAAAGTAAGGAGGACTGCCAGGTATCTGCCATCATGTGTTGCATGATTGACCAGCAGGCAGATTAAGATTGACATTATTTGATTGTTTTCTGTTCGGTTATTATAATTTGGTTTTATTAGCAATCAAATGTAAAAAAAAGAAATCAGAGATAGATATGAAAGTCTTTATACCGACAAAATTTCTAGTTTTAATGAGAATAATAAACTGTATTTATACGAGAAAATAAAACTGTCCACGAATATAGAAAGCTATTTATCGTTTAATGATTTTTCAATTAGAACACTTTTTACACAAATTCATATTAGTGATCATACCCTTGAAATTGAGAAAGGCAGATATAAAAAAAATACCACGAGAAGAAAGAATATGTAAAGTATGCAAAACTATTTAAGACGAGAATCATTTTTTGTTAAGTTGCAAAATAAATCAAAATTTAAGGATTAATCTCTTTGCTGATTTAGATAGTAATAATAATTTCAATTTTAAAAGTCTTGACCAGGATGACAAAATTTCATATCTTTTAAATCCATCTTCAACTAGACATTAATAATTGTTGGCTTCTTCTTAAAATGGTCATTAGAACTGAGGTCGGAGGGCTCTTAATCTAAGCATGTACTTTTATGATTATAACTTTTGGTATATACATAAACTTGCACTAATTGTACTGTTTGTTTGTATCATGCTTGTCACAGACATTAGTTTTATATGTTTTATGGCAATAAAATATTATTATAATATTTGCATTGTTTTCGTGCCTTAAGAATCTTTTCTGCACCCCCTGAATTTGTTTTTTTAATGACATGTATATATATATATATATGCACGTGTATTCATTTGCATTTGAAGTAAGTCACAAGGCTTATAGAAATGGAAATACTTACCCTAGCGGCTACTGTAAATTATCTCAAATGGCGGGGCCAGGCTTGACACAGAACTTTCAAAAATCCGTAGTGATATTCGTTTATACTTCTCAGAGTTTCATATTCCGTCAAAAGTGACAATTATTTCATTGCATATATTAAAGAAATCTTTCATAGTACTCTTCCTAAACTTTTTACTCAAAATTCAAACTTTTAGATATAAATAAACATCTATGACTTTTTCATCAGATATATCAATATCATACATTGCAAAAACTGATTTGCACAAAAAAACCGTTTCAGTCGAGCTCTAAATAAGTTGTCATAATTAATTGTAAGGATCTTAAATATTGATCAATTTTTACTGGATCAGTGCTATTCAAACACACCCGGACTCCTTTTTAACATGTTTAGCCCATTAACAAAAAGTTACTCGTATGAGAGTTTTTTAAGAAACGACGGCTAATTTGTATGGATTGATATGATATTACTTAAGTTTTTCTTAGTTAAGTAAAAACTTACGTCGCTTTATGCATACATGTATGACGTAAGTAAATTGCTTGGCTAAGTCAATTCTTAGCAAAATCTTAGTTTAAGGAATACTTAAGTTATGGATGCTCGCTGGTCATGTTTTTGTCTTTTTGTCCTCGGGTTTTATCCATTTCTTAAACATGAAGCTTTTTTGCCCATTGACCCCTACTTTTTCTTTTATAATTCAATCATATATACCGTAAAATGGTAATTGACAAAATCTTATGAAATCCTTTTTATTTTTCATACATTTTTGGAAGACTGAAGTTGCCAATGGAAAGACCAGGAAAAATCCAGAGAAAACCCATTTCCTGCAAATTTTCAAGGCTTTATAGCTCTGAAATGAGCACATGAACCCATATTTTTTTCTTGCTTATTTGTTTACTATTCATATGTTCTCTCAAACTAAAACACCTAATTCAAATACTATTTATTTTCTATTAGACCAGCGATCATCCTTAAGATGTTTTATGCATACGGGCCTTGAACATTAATTTGTTAGACGAAAAGGATAGAGAAGACCCGAGTATTAATATATCACTCAAAGAATTTTTAAAATAATTCAAAGATTTTATGAAACAAAGATTGTTAACAACATTGACATGCATACCTATGGTAAAAAATGTGATGGTAGTTCTGTCAAAGGTTGAAAACTGTCAAGTTTTTTTTAAACAAGAAGTCACATGGTTCTGGAAAGTCCCAATATTTTAATTGTGGCAACGCTTAAGGTGGTACCCAACACTTTTACTAAAATTAATTTGGCTCGTTTAATTTTCATAAAATTTTGACAAAGTATTTACTTTGACCCATTGACAAAAATTTTAAAATTTCAAAACATTTAAACCAACCAATTCATCAGAAAAATTACACTGATTGTATAGCAGTTTGACAAACACTAATATTGATCATTGAAAAGCTTAATATTCCCTTAACAACACAACGTTATTAAAACGTTTAGCTGATTTTACAGAGTTATCTCCCTATAGTGTTAGGTACCACCTTAACCAGTAGTACAATTCTAACAGTATCAACCCTTTTCAAAATTTTTCATATATAATTTGTCTGTATCAAATAAACTTTAGAAGTTATAACTTTCACAGATTCTTATGTAACAATTTGTCCATGTTAACTTGGTTAAAAATTTCAATTAAATCATGAACCTTTCATAAACAGTAGGAAAATATTAACATATAGGAACATTTGTTTGTAGAGGGGAAAATGTGTATTAGGTATAATTATCCCCGGCTTGGTACAAATCTTGGATTGTGATTGGTCAATGAGACGTCGATACAAAACCCATATCTCCGGGCGTTTCTAACCCATATACCCGGACGTTGCTAACCATTACCAAATTGACATATTTCACTTTAGCTTTTTCCTATAATCAGAAAAACGCTGCTTTAACGGTCTATGTTGTGTCTGAATTTTTAAAACAAGTCGCAAGATTATGACCGGGGATAAAATCGTCATCTACGGACACGAACGTGTATAACTTATAACATTAACAAGGCCACGAAATATGCAACTTAGTAGTAATGAAATAAAACTAAACACTGACGAAGTTCGTTTTTATTTAGTTTGCTCAGTAAAGAAAGCTCTAAGTACTCATTTTTTAGTAAATTTTATGTTTAAAAGTACTAAAAATCAAATTGATAAAGCCTACAAAATGTTAAATACCGATAACAGAGAACAAGTAAAAAAACAAGGATCCTTTTCAAAACGGTCGGAAGCACTGAATACAGGGAGCAGTTAGTTTCGTTTGTTTCTTATGTTTTGTGTACTTTTTGTTATTGTCATTGGATCTTTGATTGGCGTAAACGTTGCTTATGAAATTGAATTGAATTTAGAATTAATGATACCACAAAAGATAAGGCCACACCAAATTGATCTTTTGTTCTTTTGATTTTGCCGCTCCAATTGTTGGACTATGTAAATTTTAAGAAAAAATATCTTCACCGCTTCATTTTGCTAAAATGCCGACAATAGGCTCCAAATTCTTCATTTTTTTAAAAATAAAAATAAAAATTGTTCGCCCGCTCCTAATATTTTGTAAAAATGAAAACAAATTCCCATTTTTGCAATATATTAGTTACAAAATGTGTGCCGCACGTAAATTTGATCTTCGCCCGGAAAAAAAAACTTGTCGAGAAAAAAATTAAGATTAAAACTCCGCCCGCTCGCTCCTATTTTTACAATCCAAAAATCCAAAGAACTAAAAATTAATTTGGTATGGCCTAATGACCGCAAATTGTATTTCTTTTTGACGGAAAATAAATTAAACCGTAAGATTATTTCCGAAGTTTGCCGATGTCATTGCCATATGACTTTTACATGGAACATCCGGGACATTTATAATAATCATGTGGTTAATTAATTATGGTCAGAGGAAGATCCTGGACAAATCGGTAATGACCAGTCGCGTTAATCCCTGTAATTCTCATCTAACGTGAGTATAAGCTCTTTTAGTATATACCTTTCAAATCCGGGTCCAACACTTGAAATTTGCCTTACAAACCGGATTTTGAATAATCGGATTTCTATTATTTTTTCTCATCTTGCATAAACTTTTCATCATTTTTTATGTTTATATGCATACAAAAAATATACGAAAAGTTTAGTAATAACAAAGTGTAACAGTGAGACAAACGTAAATGGATTCTGTATATGAAATTACGCATTTTTGTCCTGCAGGAACAACGATTTGATTAAAATTGACATTCTAAAAACAATGGAAGGATTGAATATCACCTGAAATCAAACATAGAGTGGATTTGCGTTCTTAAAAAAGGGCTGGCTCGTGGATACCAGTAAACTAATTTTCAGGAACGAAGATCACCCAGCATAAAAAATTAAATGATGGCTCCCAAAGTTTTTCTTTCTTTTTTTAATTAGAGAATTTGACAGTCTTTTCTTGTTCCCTTCCTTTTTCGAGGTATTTGTTCTGGTTTTGTTTTCCTTAACAGCCTCGGGAGGTCTAGTGGAAGCGTGCTCGCCTCGAGAGATTTGAAAATAATGATATTTTGGAAAAGGTTCAATTGAAATTTTGCAAATTATTACTACATTTAAAATCTTCTACCCCTAATTGTATGATTTATGGAGAACTTGGACGCTTTCCTATTGAACTGGATATTAAATTACGAATGGTTATGTTTTGGGCTAAATTATTACAAGGAAAAGAATCGAAATTATCTTATTTATCATACAAATTACTTTTTCAGTTAACGAATGAATCAAATATAAACTTAAAATGGTTAAAATGTGTAGAAAATATTTTAGATGAATGTGGTATCTCTTATGTATGGAGAAACCAGTATTTTACTAGTGTTACATGGTTAAAATATAAAATCAAAACTTGTCTTCAAGATCAGTATCAACAGACTTGGCATGCTAATATAGAGAATAGCCCTAAGACATTAATTTACCGTATGTACAAAGAAAATTTTGAGTTTGAAAAGTATTTTGATATTTTGGATAATAGAGATATATTCACGTTGTGTAAATTCAGAGTTACAAATCATAAACTACCGATCGAAGTTGGACGTTGGAATAACGTACCACGTGAAGACAGAGTATGTCACCTGTGTAATTCTAGTGATCTTGGGGATGAGTTCCATTATTTATTGAAATGTAATTTTATGTCACAACAGAGAAAACTTTATATAGATAGGAAATATTATAGAAATTCTAACACTTTAGTATTTAAAAAACTTATGTCTCTTCGCAAAAAATCAAAATTAAGGAAACTATGCTCTTTCATACAATTCATTAACTCTAGTGTCTGATCTCCTGGCTTACCTACATGTATATGAACATTTCCTCTTTATGTATATAGTGTACATAATATGTGTGTTTCTTTTATATTGTTCTTGTATTATATTATTGTATTGTGTGATGTCTGTATACCATTGTAGCTACAAAGGTTTGACAGAATAAAGATATATATAGAAGGTCGCCAGTTGGATGCCCAGACGAGACTAACCAAAGACTTTATTCTTCACAGGGTTCTATAAATGTTTATTTGCCAATCCAGTATATATACTATATACTATATACTATAACCCCTGAAAGTACACAATAACAAATACATTAATACATTGACAAGACAGTGTACAAAGGACAATAATCATGATAATTCAAACATGCATATATGTAAAATATGATTGATCAACTCAATGAGAATTAACCTAGTCGGAAACAAAGATAAAAAATATATATTTCTCACTCAGTAATGCACCAAGTATTTGTATATGTGAATAGTACTTCAAGAATGATAGATCAATCAGACTTGGTGAATATCTATAAATTGCACAAAAGTGCGAACACAGGTGAACTCGATTCACAAGACATTTACAATACGACAACTGACGAAAATAATAGTAACAACACAGACAATACATTGAAATAAAAATACACTGAATACACAAAGCTTACCATGTATGTGGTATATAAGGGCCGCAATGATACTTCACAGTTGTAGAGTATACAACACTGCTCCTGTACAAAATATAAATAATACCCGCATAAATAATATATCAAAGGATTAAATATATATAAATAGTAATAATAATCGGACCAGTTATAAAATAATAATAACTTTAACTTTATTTAGAAATGCATAATTATACCCCTAAGGGATGAAAGCATATATAAGTACAAACATATAGAGTACAATACAACATTCATAATAAGAAAAAAATATGAAACCTATATGACTCTATATGTGAATCTGACAATATATTGTCTGTGGTGAACCATGCAATTATTTTTCCACTTTTCTCAGTATAAGTGACTTTTTAATAAATGGAGCAACATATTGCAAGTGAACCGATAGAGACAATATTGTAGCAAGATTTTCAAATTCATTTTCATTATTTTCTATTTTAAAAATGTTTACATTTTGTTTTTCAAATTCTTCTCTAATGGAAGTATATTTTGGACATTTATAGAAGAAGTGAGCTTCATCTTCTAATATATTTAAATGACAATTTGGGCAGATTCTATTTTCTCTTTTTATATTTTTGAATCTGCCTCTTTCTAGTTCTAAAAAATGATCACTTATGCGCATTTTGCATACATTTTTTCTATTTTCAAAATTAGTTTTTATGAAGAAGTCTTCAATTTCATATTTAGTTTTAATTTTACTGTATAGAAAAATTTTATTGTTTTCAGTAGACGATTTCAATTTATGAAAGAAAGTGTTTTCATAATATGTACCAACATGAATTATAAATAAAAGGTATCAAGACACCGGATAAAACATATCAAACTAATGTCTGTGACAAGCATGATACAAACAAACAACTCTTACAATTAGTGCAAGTTTATATATATACAAGATTTCAAGATTTATTTATAACGCTCAGACACATGACGTGTAACATGAGGTACATCATTTAGTACAAACATTAAATTACACATGACGAAATGAACAGGTACATATATATATATATATATATATATTATAGTGTCATACAAAAAGATAAAACATAACCAGCACTATACAATTATATAATTATATTAAATATAGTAGTTTCTTTATAAAGACTGATAATTTAACCATAATCTGAGTATTACAAATTGAGAAAAGACCCTGCATTTTATAATAGGTTGCAGGGTTATAATAATAATTTGGAATATAATTTTGCCTAAGTCCTACAATAGCATTGTGTGAACAATTAAAAAGAATGTGAAATTCATCTCCAACAGATTGGTTACAAAAGTTACATTTTCTATTTTCTTTTGGAATATTATGCCATCTTCCTATTTCAATAGGCAATTTTATATTAGATAATCGCATTTTAGTTATATAAGTTCTATTATTCAAAGGTAATCGTAAAAGATACTCTTCAAGCTTGAATTCACATTTTATAGTCTTATAAAAATCTCTAGATGAGTTGAAAATATCAGAAAACCATTGTTGTATGAACTGATCACTAAGTTGTTGTCTCAAAACTGGCTTTAAGTATGAAAAAGCGATTGGATATTGAGAATTAAAAATATAACTTAAACCTGTATCATCAAAAATATTTTTTACATAAGATAGCCACTTAAAATTACATGTTCCACTATTGTGTAAATGATACATCAATTGGTATAAGTGAGTACTAAGTTTGTTCTCGTTGCTAATCAGTCTACACCAGTATGAGATCATTTTCATTTTCGCTTTAACAGAAAGGGGTAGGCGTCCAAGTTCCCCATAAACCATGTAGTTTGGAGTTGAAACTCTAACCTGCAAAATTTTTTTACAGAATTGTAAGTGTAACCTTTCCAGCAAAGTAATGTTTTCGAATCCCCACACCTCTGCGCCATATAATAGTATAGGTTCAACAAGACTATCAAATAACTTTAGCTGTAAATCTATTGGTATAGACTGATTTTTTATACGAACATAAACAGCGAACAATGCCTTTCTAGCTTGCTCTACTAATTTGGATTTAGCTTTAGCAAATGAACCATTAAAACTAAATAAAATTCCAAGGTATGAATAAACATCTACGATTTCAATAATTTCATTGTTCAAAGTAAAAACTGGTAAATTTTTCTGTTTTCTTTTGCTAAAAATCAAGATCTTTGATTTTTTACAATTCACTGATAATTTCCATTTGTCACAATATATACTAAAAATGTTAAGATTTTTCTGTAGCGCCTCACTGGTTTCTGCTAAAAGGACCGTATCGTCTGCATATAAAATAATAAATATTTCTACAAAAATAGATATAGTGTCTAAACATTTTGTCTTAATTACATCGAGTGGGATACCTCCCAAAGATTTCAGAAATTCCTCCAAGTCGTTCAGGTAGATTGAAAACAAAAAGGGAGAAAGGTTCTCCCCTTGTCTCACTCCAATCAGACACGGGAAAGATATAATCATAAAAGTACATGCCTTGATTAAGAGCCCTCCGACCTCAGTTCTAATGACCGTTTTAAGAAGAAGCCAATAATTCTTACATGTCTAGCTGAAGATGGATTTAAAAGATATGAAATTTTGTCATCCTGGTCAAGACTTTTAAAATTAAAATTATTTTCTAAATCACCAAAGAGATTGTTCCTTAAATTTTGATTTATTTAAATGCATCTTCAAGGTTGAGTTTTGGTCCATCTTCATGACCAGCATCCACACCAAATGCTAGTAACTAACCTGATATTATATATAAACAGATGTCCAGATGTTTAAACAATTGAATAAGTGATTCCTAGATCAGAGACATTTTTCAAACCGCCATTTGTAAGTTTTTCAATCATATAGAATTCAATCATATAGAACCAACTTGAGCCAATCTGAAATTAGGAAATGATTCAACAAGTAAATAGAAATACGTTCTCGAGCAGAATAGAAGGTCTAGAACTAAAGATGGATAAAGAAACGAAGAGAATATGAAATATAATAAAATACTATTTAACATCAATAAAACAATCTATAACACTTGCATTAAGATCAAGACCAAGATTTGTTTTGCTCGGAGTCAGAATAGGGTTTACGGGTGGGGCGGAAAGTCTTACTACTGTTACCCCGTGAGCTAGCACGTTAAAAATCCGTTTCTGCGTGTCGGTCTGAAAATAATCAGTCCATTCATATCTTCCTTTAAAAAGATGATTGGCCGTCAAACTAGTAGGGTCTGTTTTTAACACAAATTATATGGACGAGGTATTTCTCATAATTTTTAAAACTTTGTTCTTATAAATTATAATTGCCATAAAAATGTATTGGCAGTTGTGTTGACAAATAAAGTTAGGTTTATTAACACTCTTTTTATACGAAAACGTAGAAATTGACAATATTGCATTTAACAACAATATATACTGGTAACATGTGATGTTGGATTTATAGTTTTTACAGAGGCTTAACATTTCCACCACTCACAAAGGATTAGCTTGTCGTGTAAGTATATCATATAAAATATTACCAACTTCATTGAACATAAAAATCTATGTTTTACACATGGGAGCTATTTTATACGTTTATAACAGGAAATTTTAAGCTGATGGATTAATTCAACGAATTTGACATGTTAATATTATCTCCAGTGGATGAAGTCTTAAAATTAAATGTAACAAAACGGTGGGCGGAATAAAACGTTCCTAGAAATATACAAGTAAATCCGATGAAACCTTATACCATTCTGTAGCTATTTTGTGCGCATCTAATAAAGTGAAATTTCATTAATACCAAAGTTCGACCGTTTTTATACTTAATAGTTTTGCGAAAAAACGAAATAAAGACTTATTGGATATTTTTAAGGTGTGTTTATTTTCATTTTTCCTTCGTGCGAATATCATAAAAATTAGAGGTTCTACGGAATAAATACATATATATTGCAGATATTTGCTTATTTATGGAAAAAATTAAAATGCAGGCAAAAAGAAGCAAAAACTAGAAAGCTTAAAAAAGAAAGAACAAACACACTCGTGAGTAAGTATTTTATTTATTTATTTATGTTTCTTCTAATTATCTTATCTGTTTAAGTATATATTGTTTTATTTATTTATTTATTTATTTACAAGTTTGACCGTTTATATAAATATACGACGTGAATTATTGTATTTTTCTATAAAAAAAAATAATTTAACAAATTTTATTTTTTTCCATGAAAGATGTTGACTAGTTGCTATTCTGGACTGTAATTTATAAATAATAGTACTATGTCTAGCGAAAGTCAATTAAGAAAAAACACCATGTGATTCAAGCCAATGTTTAAAATGTATTGCTACACACGCACATTCAAAGGTTCACCGGGAAAATATAAACAAGCACTATCTTTAAAAAAGATAGACGAAGTAGTGTCCCTGACTGTATTTATTTCTCCATTCTTATCATATAATAATGCGTAGGTCGGCCATTCTTAGTTGAAATTGCATTTTAAGGATTTTTTTACAGTACATGTATATATCATACAATTCGGAATTTTTATACATAAAATTTGAAAAGCAATATTTCAACAATAAAACTCCCAACACCAGTTCCGCCGACGGGTGTGTCTACGACGGACGACGACATTGGAGATGCCATAAACGTAGGCTAATTGAAATATTTAATTTTAAACATAAATTTTCAGGTGATAGGATTACACTGTCTTTTTTTCATGGTAAATGCCAGTAAATGTCTCGTCACACCTAAACAGTGTTTGTCCGGTATAAAGTTATGTATTATAGATTTATTTTATTTATAATATATTCTCTTTTGTTTCACAAATTACATTTATGAGTACTGTAAAGATATAAGATAAATATATTATATTATCTTTATTCCAATATGATCTGCTTCAAAGTATTTCAGTCTATTTTGGTGGTAAAATGTGGATATTTTGATTCCGACATCAAAGACGTTAGACGGCTTGGTTTGCAACGTCATAGTAAAGTTTCCCCACAGACTAGTTTTTAACGACGTCATAATATAACTTCCATTGCGTAGTGGCGTCTTTGTGTCTGAATACATATGTTGCTGTGTTTCAAATTATCGTAGAAACTGTCCTATTAGAATAGAAATGATTGACGGTGGCTTGAAAATATCACGATTTTACCACGGTTAGGCCCTACATGCCTTTGAAACAGCTGTCGCTCGTTGGAAAATATTTGGCATAAATGGCCTACCCATGGTAAAATCAGGATCTTTTGAAGCCACCGTGAATTATTAAAGAAATAATTCATTGGTGCCATACTCTGTAACAAATATAATGCCTACCCATGTTAAAATAACCATAGAGCATGGCACCAATGAATTATTTTGATTCTAATAGGATAATATGCATCATTTCTGTAATCAAAGCGAACCTTATAAGGCGTCATTTACGGGCAGCCATGCCGATTTTACCAAGGCAAGAACTTTTACAAAAAAAAAAAAAAAAAAAAAACGTAAAATGTCATTAAACAAACAAAATTAAATCAGACTTAAATTTTTGTGAGATTTAAAGAAAATAACAGCGTTTCTGATCCTGTAAAACGTATGATTTTCCGTTTTTGACTGTCGATCTGGCGTCATTTGGCCTCGCACTTTCGACTGTCACACCATTTTGCGTTGCTAAATGTTCCCAAAGCGATAAATGTAAGATACAGTCCGTGAGATGGAAGAATATAACTTTGAAACTTTATTTTATCAACAAAAATACAATACAATACAATTTCTGTAGCGAAAGCGGCACGTCCTTTTAGAATTCTCAAGTATCCTCCAATTGTTACATTATATTTTAAATTTATAAAATGGATCAAATGGTCGGATTGCATTAAAATAGAAACAGGATGTGGAAATGTGGTTTTGATTGTACACTTATCCAATACAATCGTTAAAGAATATTGCTGAAAACAGACTAAGTTTTACAATCCAGAACTTCCTCCTTAAAAATGTTTCGAATGTATCAATAATAGGAGGTCGTATGTCCAATATATATACAAACATTCTACCCAGTTTGAAGGCTTTGAACTGAAAACTGTAGAAGAGGTTGATTACACAACCTTAAAGAATGTTGCTGAAAACAGACTAAGTTTCACAATCCGGAAATTGCAAAAAAATGTTCCGAATGTATCCATAATAGGATGTGCGTATGTTCAATATATATATAAACATTCTACCAAGTTTGAAGGCTCTAGACTGAAAACTGTAGGAACAGTTGATTACACAAAATAGGTACCCTCCTTAAAGAATGTTGCTAAAAATTGACTAAGTTTCAGAATCCGGAAATTCCTAAAAAATGTTCTAAATGTATCCATAATAGGAGGTGCACATTTCCAATATGTAGATACAAACACTCTATCAAGTTTGGAGGCTCTCTCTGGAATGAAAACTGTAGGAGGAGTTGATTACACAAAATAGGCATCCGCCTTAAAGAATGTTGCTAAAAATTGACTAAGTTTCACAATCAGGAAATTCCGCAAAAATGTTCCAAATGTATCCATAACAGGGGGTGCACATTTCCATTATGTATAAAAACACTCTACCAAGTTCGTAGGCTCTGGATTGAAAACTGTTAGAGGAGTTGATTACACAAAATAGGTACCCTATACTTTGCCCGTCCGCCCGCCCGTTCAACATTCACCATACTATAACCCGGATTTCACTCCGTATAACCCGGCCAAAAATTAATTGAAACATAATAACAGATCAGTTTAACTATATAAGACAGTTTAAATATAGACCAAATAAGAATATAAGACTTAGTGTGCGTAGTGTTACTTAGGCCACACCAAATTGATCTTTTGTTCTTTGGATTTCGCCGTTCCAATTTTTGGACAATGTAAATTTTAAGAAAAAATATTTTTTCCTCTTCATCTTGCGAAAATGCTGAAAATACGCACCAAATTTCAAGAAATGAAAAATAAAAATTGTTCGTCCGCTCCTAAAATTTTGTAAAAATTGAAATTTTTCTCCCAATTTTGCAATATTTTTGTTAAACAATGTGTGCTGCACGTAAATGTGATCTTCGCCCGAAAAAAAAACTAGTTCTCGAGAAAAAAAAAATTAAATTAAAATTTTGCACGCTCGCACCTATTTTTACCAAAAATCCAAAGAACTAAAAATTAATTTGATATGGCCTTACCAAGCGTAATTTTTTGTGCCTTCTCCTAAAGTTTAGTTACCATGCTAATGATGATGACACTGTTAACATGTACTATAGGTGTTTCTCTTCTATAATTGTAGATGTGTCCATTGACACAAATACTAACTTACAAAAATGGCAAATAAAATCGAGATGAGCGACACAGGATTGCCAATTCTCATGTCGCAGGTCTGTGGATTCTCTCTGGGTTTTTCGCCTTCCTCTACCAATAAAAAAATAGCGGTAACGATAAAGTTTCAATAAAGAGGGCGTAAAACACGAAAAAAAAACAAGTTGTCTTCAATGGGTTACTCATTTTATCAATAATTATTCTCCAACTCAGATATGAGAACATTTATTTGTATAATATCTAAATAAGAATCACCAATCATTTTTTTAAGGATGCTCGCTGGTCATGTTTGGTCTTTTTGTCAGATTTTCGAAATCCTCGGGTTTTATCCATTTCTTAAACATGAAATTGTTTGCCCATGAACCCCCACTTTTTCTTTTATAATTCAATCATATATACCTTAAAATGGTATTCGACAAAATTTTATGAAATCCTTTTTATTTTTTCATACATCTTTGAGAGACTGAAGTTGTCAATGCAAAGACAATGAAAAATCCAGAGAAAACCCATTTCCTGCAAATTTTCAAGGCCTTATAGCTCTAAAATGAGCACATGAACCTATATTTTTTCTTCCTCATTTGTTTACTATTCATATGTTCTCTCAAACTAAAACACCTATTTCAAATCCTATTTATTTCCTATTAGACCGGCAATCATCCTTAAATAGAACATATTAGGTAAAAATTACCAAAAGAAATCCTTTTCTAGCTGTAATACTTGTCAGTCTAAAATAGAGAATGAATCATATTTTCCTGGAATGTATGCCTAACTTTAAGATTGTTAATTTGAGAGGATTGTATTAACAAATTGTCAAAAAAATAATAGTAACTTTTTTCATTGAGAAGATCATGTCTAATGTTTGTGATATATATAACATTTGTATGTTAGTTTCCTCATTAAAAACTCACGGATATTAAGGAAAGCACAGTATTTCTGAATATTGTGATTTGAATTCTGATATATTTAATGTCATTTAACGGAGGGAAACTAACTAACTAAATAAATAAATAAAATATTAAATAATATAAATAAATAAATAAATAATATAAATAAATAAATAAATAAATTGGTCCTGGATTTTTTTTTCGGCCGATGTCGCAGCCTAATCTTTATTTTCATTTAAACCAAAAAAATTCCTGTTTGACACAGGTCCTGCATTTTTTTTTCACACCTTAAGTGATCCTGGCTTTTTATTATGCCAAAATCCTGGTCCTGCCATTTTATTTCAAATTTGATCCTAGCCCCCCCCCCCAATACAAAATCAAATGGTTGCTCCCTTATTATCTCACGCTCCCAGACTGTCATTTCTTTTTATGGTCACACATGTTTTTTAATAATTATCTGTCTGTCTGTTCGATATTCAGTTATTGTCTTGTGACTTGAAGTACACTCAAAATCATTAATGAATAAATTATATTAAAAATAATATAAGTAACACATTGCTATCTTTGACAATAAAATCCCATCTATCGACAGAAAACAAAACTTACCATTTACATTCGGCCATATGGTACACGTGGGTATAAGAAAATTGATGTCTACCTCGTAGTTTTACTGTAATATCATGTACACGATATATATCCATCTTTGATTTTTTATAATTGCTTTTTAGACGAAATTTGATTAAACAACAGATACCACAGAAGCATCAGAAGATGACAGCGTGGAGAAGTATAGAAAATTTAATTCATGCTCATCATGACGTGAGATTTTTATGAGAACATCATCACACACCAAAAACAATGAGTTTAGACTGTTTTAAAGGCAGCTTGAGACTACTCTGTGTATGTTCGCTAATTTTCGTCTTATTTATGACACTATTCATAAATTTTCATCGTGGTAAGTAACCGATTTTTCTATTAATTATAAGACAAAAAAGACATCAATGCCGGGTTATTAGTTCTAATAACGAAACGCACGACTGTCGAGTCATGAAACATGTAAATGAAGCAATGACCCACACTCGAAATTTAATCAAACGATAACAGGATGGATACTACTAAAGTAGGATCATTTGTTAAATTTTCGGGAATTTTCAAAGGTCATCTAATGCCTCTTTTAAATATATCAGCATATAGCCTGATTTTTTAAATATAGAATATCATATGTTTTTTTTTCATATCATATTCCATATCAACCCCAAGACACCAATATCACCCGAGAGCTTGCTCGAGGGGTGATATTGGTCGAAGGTTTGATATAAGGGTGTGATATGAAAAAAACACGTCATATTCTCTTCATGGTATATTGTTTATTTTTACGCCAGTTGTACATTGATATCACGTGATTCTTTAGGGGTACGATATGGATTTCCCAACGGGATGGTACGGATAAAATGGCAGGTTCACTTCCGACTGTATCATATGGGCAAAACTACCAATATCAACTAAAAGTACCGTACACATCTAAAACTAGCTTTAGCTTTAACACACATTTGCTGTTTACAGCACTTTAAGACAGTTTTTCAAAACGAAGGACACCAGAACCAAAAGAAATGTTTTTCTGCGAGTACACAATATTTACCCCTTTTCATTTTAGCGTAAAATGGTTTTCAAATACTCTTGGTATATCGTTTTGGTGTGCAGCTATCGGGCCTGTTGGGGCGAAAGAAGTTAACACATCTATTTCTATATCCTTATGTCCAAAATAGTAGGCATAATCTAAAGAAAACTGTTCATTGTTATATTTTTTAAGAAACACAGAAGTGTCTTACTTACGCCCTCTCCCGGTTCTACCCTCCGATTTTTTCTCTCTTTTTTTTAATTTTTATATTTTTTATTTTTATTTTCCGGCTTTCTTTTCGATTCATATTAATATTTTAAAAATCTGTTCCCCATCATTTTGAATGTTTTTAATTTTCAAAAGTATGAATATTTTGTTGAACTTATTATTTTCGGGCAAATAGTTAGCACTTAGGCCACCTAAAATTAATTAGTAGATTTTCATCCAACTTTTTGAAAAAAATGGGGGGAGGTGGTTTTTTTTTATTTTTTATTTTTTATTTTTTATTTCATATGAAACTATTTTGTAAGGTGTTATTAATATGTAAACGTTATAAAATGGCTTATACCGCTTAATTACTACTCTAAGAATCACGAAAACCATGTTGAATTGTTACAGGAAGTTAACAAAAAACGAAATTATTGACACGGATACCGGTAACGGAGATGAACAAAATCCGGAACTCGTAAATTTTAGAAAATAAAAAAAATCGGGGCGGCACGATTTTCGAGGGGCGGGCGGGGATGAAAATCTATCAATTAATTTTAATTGGCCTTATAACGTTAGAAATACGATATCATAGTACGTGGTATAATTCCATATCAGTTCGACTTACAGATATTCGAAATTCGGTATGTAACAGACATAAACACAATTGGAATGTTTTTCAGTAGGTAAAAATTATTTTATTTTTATTTTTCACAGATGAGACGATAATACAAAGGGATTTCTCCGCCAATGCTTATAAACAAATCTTCTCCTTTCTCAGTACACAATTTAGTGCTTCCTCGTGTGTAACCGGTAAAGAAAATGACAACAAATTTAGTAATGAATCCATTCCAATTATTTATGCAATCACACCGACATATTATAGACTGACCCAAAGGGCGGATATGACTAGACTATCACACACTCTGCGATTGGTAAAAAAATTACATTGGATAGTTATCGAAGACTTCGAAAAAATAAACCTGAATATTCAAAACCTTTTAAATTCTTCGGGGATTTCATTTACATATTTTGCTGAAAAGAAAAAAGAAACAACTAAAAATTACTTAAAAGGTGCAGACCAGAGAAATTCAGGACTGGACTGGATAATGGACAATCATGATCCTGATCTTCCTGCAGTTGTTTATTTTGTTGATGATGATAATTCGTATAGTTTGGAAATTTTTGAACAGGTATATATGATAAAAGCTACTCAAATTTAAACAATGCTAGTGTTTGGATAAGGCAGAGAAGCCGTAAAAATAAATCGGTGAATTAAATAGTTATAGCCAAAACCAGCCAGTATTTTGTTGGCAATCAAATTGTTTATACATTTAAAAAGATAGCATATAAGCTTTTATTTTACTTTTAAAGTAAGAATAGAAGATTCCAAATATTTGGTTTATATTATAATTTTAAACCCCTTTTAAAAATACAATACATTGATGCCAAGTACAGTAACTCTGCAGTCACTGAAATAGGCGCTTCCAAAGACCATTGTTCCAATTGGATTAAGTGATATCGCAATAAAATTCTAAAGAATAAGAACAATTTCTACAAAGGTAGTTCCGAATGGATTTGCAATTTTAGACACGATGATCTAAAGCAAATTTCCCATGGTATGACCTACGTTTAGGTAAATTCGGCCTTGGCGATACTCTTCGTTGGCCTCCAAGAGTCATCGGATACTGATCTGAAAGAGACCCACTAAAGTACCATCGGTTTCTATTGGCACAATGGCGTCAGGTAGGATATTTTAGTTAATTTTCCCATACCGTTTGGGACTTACGTTAAACTAAGCTTTATTGTGGCAATAGTAAAACACACTGAGTGGAGAAAATTCTAAAAGAGTAAGGACGGTTGCTACCAATATTAGTTCGAATTTCGGACAAGAAGATTTTAAGGCAGATTTCACGTTGTATTTTTAATAGAAAAAATTCTGAAAGAGGACCGTTGTTGATGAGTTTTATTCCAGTTGGCGTAGTGGTTTCAGCTACTGAGATCTTTCAGCAGATATTTCATTATACGCTCTTTTCAATTGTTAAACGACGTTGGGAAGTTAAGGCCATCATGGAAGGTAAAGTCATCAGATACAACTCTGATAAAAATAATTTGTCGGAAACTTAATAATTTCTAATTTTAAGGTGGATAAAGAACCAATATTTTGATCTCATTTTCAGAAAAAAACCGACAACAGTACCACATATATACATTCGGACGTTAACTCACAGTACTTTCCAACTCTAATCGAAATCTAACACGTATCGCAACGAGAAACGTTCGAATTTATGACCCTAAGTAATTCATTGATCCTCCACTCTTGACATTTAAGAAAATTAAGTAGTGATGCATGTATTTCACTACCCTGGGGGTCTTATTATCGCATACGGGTATTCTTATTTTCCATTCATGCAGGTGTTCAAATCGGATACCATACTGACAATGGTATTCTGATTTTCGCCATATATATCATATAATAATAATAATAAAAATAATAATAATAATAATAGTAATAATAATAATATTAAAATAATAAGAAGAAGAAGACGAAGATCTAATTATATGATATGCTGTTGGCGTGGCCAATGATGCAAGCGCAGCAGTAGCCCTTTCTAGAAACTCATTTGCGATATCACGATTCTGACTCTAAAATTATAATTTGAAGCAAGTTATTTCCCTTATTTTAATAACTTCCGTTTCCTGCGAAAGAAACTTTTTCTGGTCTTATGTAGCACAATATGGCCATATTAGCTTTATCAAATAAATTCACTTCGGATTGCATAATGGTTGCCCCCATTAAACAAAGACTTTTCTGAATGACCCATATGTATAAAATGCATATTCTCCTATAGCGCTCGCTGCGCTCGCTATTATTGTGCCTTTTCCCTTTAAAAAAGTCAATAAGATATACTAGTACTACATATTGTATCTTTGTAACAGTACTTTTATTGAACTGTACATACATGAATGAAGTCTGTCACATATGTTCTTAAACAAACAGTCTTGACGTAGTTTCTATTTACTTATTGGACGATCAAATAACAATAACCTTGAGTTATATGTAAATATTACCATGATTACATGTTTTTAGTATTTATGTATTCTGAAGTGATGTATCATGTTCGGGAGGGATATTTTTCGCAAATACAAAAACTTATACTAAAATGCAATGGTGATGTAGACATGAGTGCGGAAGGTCCAGGGTTCGATCCACGGACATTAAATTTGCATGGTATTTGCTTCTTCACCGCCAGGCACGCGGCATCTAGGAGTAAGGAGTGGTCGGCTCGGGGTCAGTATAATATGTCCGAGTTGGGTGATATGTCTACCTATTTAAATCCGGCTCAGTGTGGCGGTCTAGTACAAGGCAGGGTTCGTATTCATATCATATATCAACATGTTCTTGTCCTGATATGCACTTTCTGGTTTCCACTGGGCGTTACACAATAATTCATTCATCTATAATTAAGATACATAAATTTAATTTCTCCCAAACTGGGGTTTAAGGCGGTATCGAACTTTCACCTTGCTGTGAGATATTTCTACGAGTTTAACGAACATGTTTCTCTAGATGAAGAACAAGAATAAAGATAGTGTTCCTTTGTCTTTTGAAAGATGTACGAGGATATTCCTCATATTTCTTCTGCTTATTCTCGGACTACTTTCAAAACTTCGTCCAATGCATTCCAAAATCTTTCAGGACATAGCCTGGATAATTATAATATAACCTATATAATTTCTGAATATCGTTTTGGAAGACTATTTTACGTGGCACAGTTTTACAATTTCGGGGACTTTAATATAGTTTTTCAACATGAAGAAAATAAATTTTGTGCTGTAAGTCTGTACATGATTGCCGTTTCACGTGAGAGTAAAATGGTTTTGGTTCTGAGCACTTGTCATTCATGTCGATATTGCAAAATTGTCTGAAAGCTGACTCACAACCCTTTCGGACAGAAAAGGTGAATTTAAAAATAATCAAGAATTAAATTTGCGTTTGTTAATATTCAAACTAATTTAGATACCGTTGATTACGATGGAAAAGGGCAATATGTATTTAGAATTTTTAAATTATGACCGACGAAATACGAGGGAAAGTGGACCTACTTCTTTAAACTTATTTATAGGGGATTGTGAATCTCTACTTGGTTGGCGCGAGAGTGGTCCGTATAGCGGAAATTTAGCCTTCTTTTTGACTTCTATCTACAGAGGAGTCTGTAACGTGCGAATGGTATGTCTCTCGTTGTTTTTCTTTTCCATCCGACGGGCTAGCATCAGTCATCGAGATCATCATGCCTCGTAAATATTTAGGTTCGAGAGAGCAGGGAAAAAAATCTTAAGTTTTGGCTTTTTTTTTTACATTTTGCATAGTAAAATAGATTTTAAGTGTTTTAGCTTATTAAAATTCATAATGAAAGTAACTTTATGACTTTTCAAATTACAGTTGCGATATACGAAAAAAATATCCATGTGGCCAGTTGGACTTTCTGGCGGAAGAACGTATGAAGCACCGGTAGTCAAAGATGGCAAAGTAAGTATCGCCTAAAGCCTTTGGTATACGACAGAAATAAAAAAAACCTGGAACATTCGTAAGGGACCAACCATTTAACTTCAAGGGGGGGGGGGGGGGGGGGGGGGGGCGGTTATGGTATTTTCCTAAAAAAATATTCTAATCTCCAATTATTATGAACAAAAAATATTATGGTCAAGCAGATGACCAAAAAAAATATTTTGAATCCATATTTTTCCCATAGCGTATGGTGTTAAATTTTGAAAAAAATAATTTGATTGACAGCGCTGGAAAACTAAAAAAAAATTCTGACGCGGACAAAATACCATAACCCACCCTGAAGTTAAATGGTCGGTCCCTAAGCAATGATATCAGGTAAATTTCCAAGTTTATCCAAAATCAGACAATTTATGACATTTTTCAGGTAGAAATGAGTTAAGACTGTCTGAGTTCCAAAAACATTATCTTATAACTTCGCATTCCTTGTTTTTTTTTTTTTTTTTTGTTTTTTGTTTTTTGTTTTTTGTTTTTTTTATTTATTGTAAACATATTTTACAATTTAATTCAATAATGCATACAACAATTAAATACATATAGAATATTAAGAGGTTTTTTTTCATGTTACATCCCATATCAACCTCAGACGCCCATATCAGCCCGAGAGCTTTATCTGTCTGATATGGGGTGTGATACAATAAAAAGCGATATCATATTCTTTTTATTGGATGTTTAAACCTTAGAAGAATTGACATGAAAAGAGTTTCATATCTGACGTTGTTTATATCCAGTAAAACATACAAGTTTTCGTATATGAGATAAAGCAGATTTTCATGTTTTCACCTCTGAGACAAAATATTCCGAAACTTGACCATATGAAATTAAATCTTAGGTTTACTTCGCTACGGATGCTTATTCGTTTGCTATCTTATCTGTTGTATATGGTGACGTAATTTTCGATCCGGTGATTTTGTAAGAGTGCGATAACGGCTTTTCGTGGTCTAGGTAGTTCGTCATGACTACTAATGATCACTAGCCTGTCAACTCTGAGGTTGCGAGTTAGAATCTCACCTGTGGCGGGGTGTGTTCGACTCCGATCTTAATTGACAAGGATTGCCAATTTTCCTACCGACGGTCGGTTGTTCTCTCCGGGTACTCCGGCTTCCTCCACCAATAAAAACTGGTCGCCGCGAAATAGCCAAATGTGCTGAAAACGGCGTAAAACCCCAACTAAACAAACAAAAACCTCAGGTGATACGTAATATTCCATCCGATTTTATATCATTAGCTACTTGATTAAAACTATCTGAGTATATTGCAGTAAAGATTTGAGACGTAAAGAAGGAAAACCCGCTTGGGGTTACGAATCTGATGCGTATCCTACAAATATGACTTCACAATACTGATATAAATCCCCGATATGGATTTGTGTCCCGGATATGGATTTTGTCCCCCGTGGGTCTGATACGGCATGTTCACTTCCGGCTGTATCACATGGACAAAATTACCTATAACAACGCCAAACATATGATAAAAAGTAATTTATAATACAATAGGATTCGGAAAGAAGTATGAATATGTTTCCTACAAAAAGTATTTCCTTTATATTTTTTTCTCTTGCTCAAAAGACATGTTATGTACAAAAATGCACTGAAATAATGACGAGTAATGATGAGTTTTACTGTCTAGAAAATCAGATGCCTCAACTACCAAGAATATTTCTGACTTTTTGTTTATCGTTTAGATGTGTTGAATCTAAGAGAAGAATTTTCGTATCAATTTGACGATTATTTATGAATTATTCAGTATAGTGCTGACACCTGAATCCGAAACGGGGACAATTTAGCAATCCTAAGTCTTACACGAAGATTTTGACCTTGATGCTTACCGAAGTCATAAAAATAAGGGGGGGGGGGGGGGTGTTCTAGTAAAATGCGATTTAAACTAGTTTTAAAAATTCCCTTAATGTTTTTTATAATTCCATGATCTCAGCGTCGCAAGAAGGAAATTATGGGAATCTAATGCAGTTTTAGCTATGATGTGCTGTAAACCGGTAATAGAGGGATGTCTACTGTTTTAGTTTTTGTAGGATTCTGGGATTGGGTCAACTTTTATTTTTCATTTTATAAAAATAAAGAAATCTATCTTTCTTTATATTTGTCTACAACATATTGTTTACATTGACATGGTTCTGTCTGTCTTTCGTATTTAAGATTGTTAAGTTTATTGCCTGGAATGCAAAAGGAAGAAAGTTTCCGGTTGATATGGCGGGTTTTGCAATAAATGCGCATGTCCTTTGGAAGTATCATCCAATGAGATTCGCAACTAATGGAGAAGTAGGGACGTTAGAGACCAAATTTTTGGAAAAATGTTGTACTGTTGATGAGATAGAACCTATGGCAGACCAATGTACAAAAGTATGTAATTTATACCTTATTCAATCATCCTTGCACGGAAAGGGTTAAATGATCTACGCCAAGGGGAGCCTATCGTAATCTTAAGTATAGCAAAGATGTTTAGGCTATTATATATATAAATGGCATTACGGTAGTAGAAATGTGTATTATATACACTTGTTTTCAAAATTACATCAAAATATAAACAAACCGAACAGATATTAAAAAAACTGAATATTTTGAAAATTACATGAAATTGATATAAAATTTGTGAAACGACGTTTCATATATAAATCACGGCATGCAAGAACAGCAAAAAAATGTCACATTTCTAAAAATCTCTCCTACAATAATTCTGTAAAATAATATTATTGCTGTCATAGTTTCTGTTACATGATATATATGATAGATAAAAGGATATTATATACCGTGTGTAAAAACGTTAACAAACTTACACTTAATGTGACTTTTATACACAGGTCTGACTATATATTGATCGTACTTTTTAAAAAGATATTTGAGTTCATTATATAGATTGATATACATTTTTGTTAAAACTTCAAACATGCAAAATTTCATGAAAATGTCAACAAAAGGTTACATTACTAAGACTGTGTAAATTCTGTCAGTTCGCGTGTTTTTCAGTTGATTCAAATTTTAAGGAAAAATAAGACATTAATTTTTTTTGGCAGGTTATACATGTCGAACATCAAAAAGTCGCGAAATTCGCAGTGCAATGTGCTTATTGCTGCTTAATGTCAAAATAAAGAGTGAACAAAAAATGAAAATGCGAATGGAACACTCGCCCATGTTCTTTATGTGTACCTCCAAAATTTAACTACAGTAAAAAATGCTTATACCAATGATTCTATTCGACCATTTTCGAAGTTTTAAAATACCTAGGTTTGATGATTACATTTTTGTGAGTACCCACGCATAACTAACTGTGGCTTGTTTCCATACAGTTTAAAAAAAGCAAGCTCGAAATGCAGTGAAAAAAGGAATCAATTGTTATTGAAATATCGTGAACACATTTTATTTAATTGACGACACATGTTTTATAAAAAAAATATTTATAGAATAGATCAAGACGGATATCAACATGTGACAATTCACGCACCGAAAATTCATTTCATATCGCTGAATAAGCACGTCAATATTGATTGCAGTTCAATATATAAAATGATTATGATCAAGCCAGATGTGATTTTTATTGTGTTAAAAGGGATCACAATGAAAACATCGCGTTTGCTGTCACGTAAATATAAAGGACAAGGGGTGTTAAGGCCTTAATTTGGCCTAAAATATGGCCGACAATAAAACCCCAAGCGGGCAAAAAGATATATTGTAAAAATAACCTTTAAGTATCTATTTTGTTAAAGTAAAGAAAAGTATCATATCTCTTACATCAATATGTCAATAAACCATCACCAAAATGACGCAATTTAAAAAAAAATTCTAGTTTTTGATGATTTTGATCAATATTTACATAAATATTTCAACGGGAAATTGCAAAAACAACTTTATATTTAACATGAGTATGTATTACGACAGACAGTATATATTTCTCGAATGCGCACAATTTTTCCTCAGCAAAATTTACACGAACATTGAACTGCTAATTTTGAACCCATTCCTCAAATGTTCATATTTGTAGGCCAAAAAAACACGAGCCGTAACAACCCTAATCCTTTGCAAGAAAGAAATTTAACTACAGACATGATTGGCCTAAGATTAATCGGGGAGTTTAATATCATAAACGCGTTGGATATGTATTTCTATATATAATATGTTATCTTGTTTACGGTCCAATTTAGTGTTTTTATAAGCTACCATGTAACGGGACCACTTAGGAACAAAACGGTAATTTCCATGGGTATCTTTACTCATATGCAGCAGTAAGACAACGGTAATTTCCATGGGTAAATTATATTCATATACATCAGTAAGACGATCGAACATAAGATGGGGCTGATAACATCAAGAGGTCTTTGAGCGACCTTTGCCTTTGAGCACCAAATCCCCAAAAATACTTCATATTTTTTTCCGTATTATTTATTTATATTTGCTAACTTATTTATTTTTAGGTTTTGGTATGGCATACAAAGACATCCGTCCCTTTTGTTTACAAATACGGTAACTTGGAAGTGTGATTAATTTCTCCTGTGATATGTTAATGTTTTATTGTTAACAAATTAACATAGTAAATAACGGCTTCTCATGCATTAACACTGAAAAAAGTTAACAAAACCGATATTTGTATGTATCATTTGCTAACAATAATACGCATAAAATTAACAGTGAACAATAACTGATAATAGAATAGTTATTTTAATACTTAATTGTTAACAGTTTACAAGTTAACATTACTGACAGCTACTTAGTTATGCATTAATGGAATAGAATGTGTATTCAGTGTGTTACAACTGTTAACACACAGTTAACATTAGTGATAACCAGCTGATGATACATGTGGGGCTGAATCTAGAATAAGGCGGCACTGTGAAACTATTTTAATACGTATTAAACGACAGTTTTATAATTCAAGAAGAATAAATTTTGTATTAACACTAGGCATACAACGGTGAGGTTAACATATTTATTGTGAAGCAACTTTTACGAGTTAAGGTATCCGGACCATAAATGACCACGTGATTATTAAAGTTCCCGTATGTTCCATACAACGCAATTGAAATGACCTCGGTAATTATCGGCAAAATTCGGAAATGTCAATATAACTAACTTATTTTTACAGACTCTGCATATAAGCAACAAAGTGTGTTTCAACTTGAGAAAAATATATTTACAAAATCCCTCCTTTAAATTCTTTGGTTCAGGCATTCACGGTCAAAAAGAGATACAATTTTCGATCATGATCTATTATGGTCCGGATACCTCAACTATGAATATGTGAAAATAACCGACGCAGGCAACTACTTACTAACGTGTTTATAGCACTTGCATGGATTACTACGTATTTATTTAGTATTGATATGCAGTGATTTTGCAATGTATTGACAGCGGATGTTCATCGACAAACTTCGGTAATGATCTGTTATGACGATATAAAACTTCTCATGAACTTCCAGACGTCACTTCCTTTCAATAGTAGCTGGAAAATGTCGGAGTCCAGTGAGCAGGCCTGTGTTGAAACTTCTGGGGTTTTGTTAGGGTTATTGATTGATGCTCATACAAATATATACTTTGTTTTTCTTAATTTATATTATGTGATAGACCTAAATATTTGGCATAAAGGGTCTACCAGTGGTAAAATCATGATATTAGAAGCCACCATGAATTATTTCTCAAACAAATCTGAAAAGAACGATTAGACAACGTAACTTTTAAAATGGTTGAACAATTTAACCAAAAGGTTTTGTATTTTATTAGATATTAGTAACAAGATACAAGTTTAGCAGATTAATATCACCTACTGATAACTGTAAAATTGTAGCATCCTAATACATGTACTAGATTAAGCTGTTAGAACGATGGCTTGCTGTGCGCGGAGATTTGGTTTCATGCGACACGGAATTTTTAAAATGTATTGTATGGTTACATACAGGTAACTCATCTTTGTCAATCAGTCTATACTGATGTAACATCGTCAACCCTTCATCATAGCAGGATACTCCATGCAGTGTAATGGTTACTGTATGTGTGTTCCAAGGCAAACTCAAATTGATTTTTTAGTTCTTCGGATTTCGCCGCTCAGATCTGTCGGACTTTTGTAAATTTTAAGAAAAACAATTTTTTGCCGCTTCATTTTGCAAAAATGCTGAAAATTCGCCCCAAATTCTTCCTTTTTATAATTTGGTACGTTAGGAATTTTTCCATTTTTTTGCAATATTTTCGTTTAACTAAATTGTGCCGCAGGTAAGTTTGATAATCGCCTGACTGGCTGAAGTAAGTAGTCCAGGCCTATGTATGTGTTTATAAGGATTACTCCCTAAAATCGGTAGAGCGGTGGATTATTGCCTATAACATAACACAGAAGTGAAATTCGATGTTGAATCGTATTAATTGTAAAACACCATTCCTGGAGAATGTATCTGACAAGGTCATTATTGATTTCTATCAGCCGAAGATAAAAAATGTGTTTAATACATAATAATAAGTCTACAGAGGTAGGCTTCACGCAAGTATAATGCATCCCACAATTTCAGAAAAAACCTTAAAATAAGACATATATCAAGGGATGACAGAATGGCAAAATGGGTCGTTTAAGAGGATAACAATTGGATGTTGTCGGAGCAAATAGTTATCAAGGATACTGGCAATTGTTTTTCATTATTATTTGAGGGGGGGTTGATGCACAAGCGCACCAGACTCCCCCAATTACACTAATATCTCATTTCGGGGCAATTACAATGTACAATCCTGTCGTTTTTTGAATTCTTTCCTTGCCCCTTACACTAAAGATCCAATGGTTGTTTCCTAAGCTAATCATGAAAACTTTGGACATTTAATTTTTATGACAAATAACTCCGTTTTGATTTTCTGTAACTTTAATGGCAGTTTTTAACGCCGACAGACTTCTCATCTGACACAAAAATAAATAAATGACAACACACGCACTAAACACAACATGGAATGTTCAAAATAAACAAACAATAAATTTAATTTATCATTTCATCTTTAACTTGACTTAAACATGTCTCCCAATAGCCTTTCAATTGGAATACTTCCGATGGTTCGGCGGAAGAATACATCCTCCACAGCCCGCGGACTCAGAGTTCTTAGCACAGGTAGTAGTAATAACAACTTTCCAAATCGAAATTTGTTGTTCGTTTGGTGCGTCAGGATATAGTCGTTAAGCATAAGTTGTGCCTGGTCTTGGAGTATTTCAACTTGGAAATGATCCCGTACCCCACGAGCCTCTGAAATAATTGAATATAAATTTGATTATGATATACAAAAAGGATGCAAACAGACATGCTAATGTTAATTAGTCCGAGGTTCCTTTGAAGCCGAACGGCCTTTCGTTGCATTTGTTTGGGACACCGGATCGTCCCATCTACCCAAGCAAATACGAACTAGAGGCTCAAACGGCTGAGCCTATATCGCTCACCTGGCATAAACAAGAATTGCCCATGGCGGCCATGTTTGTCGCATGATCTGGACAAAATGAAAATAACTTTGTAAAAACTCTCCCACAGATGCTTCTTGTCAAGTTACGTTTCATTTGACCAAGCGGTTTCAGAGAAGAAGATTTCTTTATATCAGCCTATCAGAAACAAGAATTGTCCATGGCAGCCATGCTTTTCGTCCAATCAGGATGAAAAAAAAACATTGCATAAAAGAATTTCCGTAGTTGCTTCCTGTCAAGTTTGGCTGACAGTTTTGGCCAAGTAGTTCCAGAATTTTTTTTAATCAACCAATGAGAAACAAGACGGCCATGTTTGTTGCCCGATCGGGACGAAATGAGGAAACTTTGTAAATAACCTCCCATAGGTGTTTCTTGTCAAGTTTCGTTCCATTTGGCAAAGCGACTTCAGAGGAGGAGATTTTTTTATATCAGCCAATCAAATAAAAGAACTGTCCATGGCGTTTATATTTGTAGTCCAATTGGGACGAAATAGGAAATTTTATAAAGGACCTCCCATATATGCTTTTGTCAAGTTTCATTCAATTTGGCCCAGTGATTTCAGAGAAGATTTTTTTTTATATCAGCCAATCAGAAAAAGAACTACCAATGGTGGCCATATATATTTGTAGTCCGATCGGGACAAAATGGGAAGACTTTGTATAGACCTCCCATAGATGCTTCCTGTCATGTTTCATTCCATTTCAGAAACAAAAATTGCCCATGGTGGCCATATTTGTTGTCCGGTCGGGATGAAATGAGCAAACTTTATAAAGGACCTTACATAGATGCTTCCTGCCAAATTTAATTCGATTTGGCCCAGTGGTTTTAGGGGAGAAGATTAAAAGGTGAAACGTTGACGGACGGACGACGCACGCCAAGTGATGACAAAAGCTCACACGGCCTTTGGCCAGGTGAGCTAAAAATGGACACTTTTTAGCAACTGATATTTTTAAAGTAAATTATTACGACATTGAACCGCGTTGGCCGATTGGTCAAAGTTGTAACTACCAATGATCACTAGCTCGTGGTGAGGTGCATTCGACTTCGAAACTGACTAGGAGAGAAGCGATAAGATTCAAATAGAATTCAGAATTTTGCTGACATTATGGAACCTTTGCAATCTGCTGACTAGAAATAAATTCAATTTCATAGAAGTATCATTTAACACTTATTATGATTGCTTACCATTTTCTGAAGATGATGGTGGATGAATTATTGTTTAACGTCCAGTAGCAATTATTAAGTGCATATCAGGACGAGAACATGTTGATATGATATGAATATGAACCCTGCTTAGTACTAGACCGACACAATGAGCCGGATTTTTAATGTGCTAGCTCACGAGGTAACAGTCCGCAGGAAGACTTAGCACACGACCCGGATATATTATACTGACTCCGAGCCGACCAGTCCTTTGTTCTTATTTCTAGATGCCGCCTGCTTGGCAGAGAATCAGCAAATACCAATTTTAAGTTCTTTGGTTTGAGCAGGCCGAGGATCGAACCCGCGACCTTCCGCACTCGGTTCAGAGAGGCAATATTTAGTAACATATTTAATGAAACCAACCAATTACTATGATATTAGAAGTAAACTAATTAAAACATTGTAAAATATTATTAGTTACAGAGCGCAGCTCGAACCCCGTACGAAATTTACTTACCCGGTATGTACCGTATTAGGTCAACTACACACTCTGTAACGAATATATCTTACCAACTGCCTTTTTTAAAAACAATAATAACCCTTTGCTAAGCCCTCTTAAAAAAAACTATATAAATTCCCTTAAATGTATCTGCATGACCACTGTCCAGGTGCAGCCCTGGGCAGAAGCATCGACTGTAAACATTATATCTGGTACCAAATTGTCTATAGATACATGTAGGTGATAAATATTTTTAAACCCAGTTTTTAAATAACTTCCGAAAAGTCGTCCGCCATCTTTGTAGTAATAAACAATACAAAAGAGAAATAACTCTAGCGGAAACTATGTGTTAAAAAAACAAGAATTCCGCTGCCTCATATTAGATATGCGAGGTTTTCACGCATACTCGTTTAACCAATCATATCCTTGCAATTTAGCAGGAGGTAAGATATAATTGTAAACAGGTCACAACATTTATCATCTTATCCAATATAACATACCAGGTTTGAATAATACTAATGCTTTCAGACATGCGTATTCTGTTGTATCTACTCGATTTGAATTCAGCCTCGATATGATATCTTGCACCAACCTAAGCTGTGCTGCGATCAGAGAACTTCTGTCACCTCCATTTGCGTCTATTGAAAATCCATTGTTTGCCATAAGTGCTCCTGTGAAAATGGAAATTAAGAACTTAACAAAAATAGTTTTTTTCAAAATAAAAAATCTATGGGTATTCTAACTTGAACATACCTTATGGACTTCAGTTGTGAAAATCGTGAAAATTAAAACAGAGGTGAAATTAATTTTTTGAAATTCGTGTAAATTTTAATGTAGATTGACAATTCTTTATAAAACGTGAAAATAGATTTATTTGTTAAAAATAAAAATTCCACAACCTCTGAATGAAAATGATAAAAATCCTAAGAATGAAAAAGTTGTTTTAAACTGAAAATAGTTTAATTCATTCGTGAATTAATCGTATTATCACAAAACACACGGAATCATTCGACATGTCGGGATGGATGGCCATACCATATAGTGAAGAGTCCAGTATAGCATTTGTTTAATGAAAATGACTTGCTATTCAAATTTTGAATAAACTGTAAAAAGTAACCAGTATAACGATTAAACCTGTCCAAACCGAATTCATGTCAGAATGCACAATGCATATAGTTGGATAAATTAACCTGTGTATTGCGAACACCTCAAATAAAAAAACTTAAGACCCCAAAAAAAAATAGGTCTGTTTCCGGTCGATCAGAAAAAAAGGTTCTTCTTTTAGCGCATCCCAAAATCGGTGTGATCGGAAAAAGGCTCTTACTTTAGCATGTCCCAATATCACCTGAGTCTAATTTGCGCTATTTGTAAAAGCGTTTTTGTGACTGAATGATAATAAACAAATTGCGGGCTTATAATAAATATATATTTTATAGTGTACTCGCAGATCGGTCGATGAAATACAACCATAAACTTTATATACAAACGTTCATGGCAGTTCCACACTCAAAAACATTTGAACAACGGTTCAAAGAACTTCATGATAAGATCGATTGAAGAAAAAAATTTTAAAAAATCCCGGCCTACCGACCTTATTTTTTTGGGGATGGGGGGGGATGCAACCGATTACACGTCTATTTTTTTGTTGGTTTTTTTTTTGCCTAATTTAAATTCAATGTAAAAACAAATTGCACAACATAAGCTCCGTTGAACTTTAAAATAAACACCTGTCTTGTTGACGTAAATCCTCAGTTCCAGAAGTGTTCGGTCTAGACAAGTTTTAATTTATCAGAAAATATGTGATATATTCTTACCAATATCTATCGGTAATGACCATTGTGCTGCACTCAAGACAAACAATTCGCACCAGGATTCCTCAAGAAGTATGGCTTGATCTCTGAACGGAAGTTGAAGGAATGACGGAATACTTCTTGCCCATTTAACAGACATGAACAAAAGTCTGGCCGCAGTTTCGTAGATGTTATCACTGGCTGATGTTATGAATGAACATTCTGAAGAAACGGCTACTTGAGAGAATTTCGGAATAGGATGATGTATGTGTGGATGATAGTTAGACTTGGGTTGCGCGGTTGTAAACGGAAGTGCTCTGGGTGCCATTTTGGGAGAATCTGCTGAAGAATGTCTAGGATTTGTTGATGATGTCACGTTTGGGCTTCCACTGTTGTCTGACGATGGCGAATCTAGAAATAAACACCAAAGAACTTTGATGGATAGATGAATTATTGTTTAACCTTCAGTAGCAGCCAGGTGCATATGAGGACGAGAACATGTTGATATAATGAATGTGATCCCTGCTTTGTACTAGACCGACAAGCTGAGCCGGATTTTTAATGTGCTAGCTCACGAGATAACTGTACGCAGGAAGACTTAAGTTTTGGGTTTTGATGGTTGTGCTTATTAATTCATGATTATACATCGTATCTTTAACCAGATTTCCAACATTTTGATCTCGAGCACTGCTGATGAGATGTCAGGTAACGAAATTGCCATACCCTGCATCAAATGTATTCGGTATTTTGTGATATATTTTATTATCATTATACTGACTCCGCACAGAGCAGTCGATCTTTGCTCTCACTCCTAGATGCCGCGTTCTTGGCGGAGAAGCATTAAATACCAATTCTAATGTCTTTGGTTTGACCCGGCCAGGGATCGAACCCGCGACCTTCCGCACTCGATGCGATCAGGGTATCACGAGACCACCGAGGCGGTTCAAAGAAGTTTGAAAAAAATCTGTAATGGAAAGCTGAGATTCGAATTTATTTTTCAAAGCATTTCAGTTACTTATTGTAAAGGTTTTGGTTTGTTGCTTTTTTTTCACTCTAATAAGCCGGAGAAACTAGCAATCCTTGCCAATTTAAATCGGAATTGGGAGTTGTATTCAAACTCAACACTCTAAAGATGTTAAAATGTTCCTTAGTTGGTCTAGGTAATGATACACGGCTTAAAAATACATAATAGCAGGGCAATTTAAAGTTAACATACACCTAAACGTTGCTGAGTCGAGGAAAAAGTATAAAAATCATAATGGATATCTCTTGAGGTGGAAAGAAAAGTGAATCAAAGTCTTCAACCTGTCTTCATTTGCTGTACCTTTAATTCCAATGGGTAGAGAAATAAGATTTAAAACCAGCGATTGCTTACCATTTTCTGAAGATGATGGTTGAGGCGATGGCGTCATTCTTTCATTCTTCAGATCCTCTCGATCGACTGACTCATTCGAAGTGTTTAACGGTGTCGTGCATCTACTTGTACTATTGACTGTTGGCTGGGTTGGTGAACTGTTTGAAGATCCGTTGCTATCGCCGTCACTACTGCACTGGCCAAATTTCGTACGGACATCGATGTTGACGTTACATGCAGAAAAGTTCGGTGGTAGCACGTGATGACGACGCTGGTCGTGATGGTATTGGAAGGTGAATGGGGGAGGATACACGGGACTTGGCCTGTAGGTATGGAACTCCGGTAATTTCACATTGGCATTAAATGGTTGAAAATGATGATGATACTGACGACTGGAAAGGAATGATGTATCGTTAATATTCACTGGAATATACAGTCAAACCTGCTTTAAAGGGCGCCTCTTCACACAAATCACTGTCTATACAGGGTAATGTGAAAATATCCCTGTTATGATCAAAACTTGTAAAATTAACCTCTATATAAAGGGCACTTGTTCATTAGGGCACATTTCTTTGGTCCCATGGGTGCCCTTTATAAACTGGTTTGACTGTATTACCTTTTTCACAAATAGACTAGGGAGATAAAATGGTTACAACCAAACATTTAATGTAGTACCTACGTACAAGAAAAAATATTACCGGTATTATTAAGGGTTAACTAGTGCCCTGTTTGCAGATCTTTTTTTTATTCTGATGTTCTCTAGAGTTATAATGTATAACTTGGCCTCCGAATTCGATTTTTCAATTCAGAAACATGTTGTAAATATCGAGATTTCTGCAAGATCAGGAATTTCATCAACTTGACACAAACATTGACTCGGTTTTATATGCCATTTCTCGGCGGCACAATTCTGTGTGCTTTGTAAGATACTCTTGAATAACATAAAGATCTGTATGTTTAGTGGCAGAGTAATTTTGCGCGTTTCTAATTACAAAGGCTATATTAAATTAAATTCGAACTGCAAAACGACAAAATCAGAAATAAAGAATGAAGATCACTCATTTCTTAATTCCAAAATCTACCTTTCGAAATATTCTTCAAAGCTGTGGTAGGGATATGTAGAATTCCGGTCCAGTTCCTCTGTAGCTTCTCGTTTATACTGAAAACACCTTGGTGACCGTTCATGCTGAACAGCTGAAATAGAAATTTTTGAATTTACGTAGATTTTATACATTTCTCTTGTCACGTAATTAATTATGAAAAATTCATCCAATAAAGGACTTAATCGGTATTATTCTTACACTGCTATGGTTTTCTGCCTTTAGTTTTTGAATATAGGTGAATATGTATCTTGACAATAAATACATTTTGTTTAACACCCTTTTATCAAAACCCGCCTCCCATGTACACAATTAAGATTTATATGTAAGTTATATCAAGGACGTATAACTAACAATAATATAGGTCCTTGGTTATATCAATCCTGAAGTACGTATGCGAGTTTATGAACAATGCCTGTGGAACAATTAATATACGATGTTTAAATCAAAAATGCCATAATAACTACATTTTTCATAATATATACCCCCTTATTTGTATGTCTTTTAAGTAGATACATTCGAGTACTTTGTAATTACAAAAACTTCAACCGGCACGCGACTGACATGAGGACAGGCGTCAGGATTAAACCAAGTCATTCAAGTGTTTGAACAAGGCATGACGGATCACCAATTAGCAAGCCTCTATGAAAACAAGAGGACACTTGAAAAATCGTTTTCAAACGAAATTTTCTGTTCTTAATCCGTTTCTGTGATTGAGTGGTGTTTTGTGGGACTGACTATTTTTGTTTAAACTAGATTTTTCACTGTAGTCGTGTATCGAATCTTGCCACTCCACCTTTACCGTTAGATTTCAAAACAATTTTTCGGTCTAGTATTAACTTTACTGATATGAAATCCCGCCGGGTATGAAATATTCATCACGCCGAATTATATCTCTCTTATTCATAACACTTGTATACAAAATTCCGAGTAATTTCAAAATTTGGAGAATGTGATTCGATGAAATAATGCCCGTTTGATTTGTGTGTATTGTCCTATTTGGATACATATGATTATTGTTGAAAAATTTGTACCGAAGTAATATTTGTTATGAAAGGGATTGAAAATTAGTTCTGAGCGAATTTTGCAGCTATACTCGTATGTAATTAACTAGAATTAACAAAAACAGACTCAGGAAATAATTTTTGGTGAATCATATTCTTGGATTCTTGAAATTAAACAGAATAATGAGAATATTAACATTATCAATTGTTATGCATGGAAGAGATAAGCAGACGTGACAATGTTCAAAATGAAAAATCAAAATGCATCAAATATTCACCAAAAAATGGGGAATTGGGTTCCACCGAAAGTCATTTTTGTTACTTTATTTCCATCGACAAAACACCCATAGTATGAAAAAATACATTTTAAAAAATTCAGCCCTCAGATAACACTTTTTGAAAAATACTTTTCATTTTTTTTTCAGTCTTGTAGAAACTATGCCTTATTCTATATATACCTATGATATAATCTAAAAGTCATCACTCTGTTCAATCTTATTAGACAAATTTTCACTATTATACTTTCTGAAACTATGCGTACTAAATCTATTTCTGTTCTTATGAGCATTAATTACTTTATCTTGAGTATGATGAGATCACTTCATTTTCGATTTAAGATCCGTTACTGTTCACTTTATTTTTCCGAACATAAGTGAAAGGCAAACTTTTTATCCGATCACGATCCATCATTTTAAGTTTAAGTATTGTTTGACAAAATGTACAACTCAAAACTTGAAAATCTGCTCACCTGTATTTTTCTCAAAGTTTGTTTACAAGGTACTAGCACAGAAATTGGATGGCCTACGGTTTATTGAGCTTTTTACGAAATTTAATACAGCAACAGATCATAAAATGTTTACATTTTGAAATAAAATCTGATTCCGTGTCCGTACGAGTATATTTGTGTATCAGCCGCGGTGTATCATCTAACACTTTTTACACTTTAAGCAATCATTTCCCAATATTAAAATCAAAATTAACACAATAGACGATTTCTTTATAATATGAATTATCTTTAAAACATTTTGGGAGTAAAAAATTAAGAGAAATAGTTATTTCTAGTCAATGTTTCCTTAAAATTTCTGTATTTTTTGTTCATAAAGGTACAAATTTGATAGCCTTATGACGACAGGTAAAACATTTTGTTGGAAAAAGTAGACGAAAAATGTGACGGAAAAGACAATACGTGTATAAAGTTTGAAGGATCATTTCAATCGAATAATTAGTGACAAACAAGAATTAACGTTTTTTGCGGCTGATCATTTTGTGTTTCGCAATGGCCACCAGGCACACGGATCCAAAGTCCATACTGTTACAACACAATTCTGCTAAGGGCCAGCTGGCCATTTCACCAAAATTTAGTCTCGACTGCCCAGCTACTTTAAGAAGGGAATACTTAAAATTTGTTTGCTGGTTTATCTATATTTAGTAACAGCGGCCATACTGTTGCTAGGTCCATACATCAATTTTGGAAAGGTCCACCTAAGATTCATTCCATTAATGTTTGGTCTCAATTGCCTCCTTAGTTTCATAATAATTTTTCTAAGGTTTATTTTTCTGATTTTTTCCCTTTTTTTAATAACAGTGTCCATATCGGCTAAAGGTTCGAACCTCTTGACACAATTTGTAAAGGGAACCACCCATGGACCATCCACCAAATATTGGTACCAATAGGCCCATTAATTTTAGAGAAGAGTTTTAAAGAAATGCTCACACCGGAAGACAATGACGGACGGCGTATGCCAAATGAATGCAATAGTCCAATGACACTTTAGCCAAGTGAGCTAAAAAGCGTACGTCTAAGATATTCCTAGTCAAAAGGTTATAGTCTATAAAAGTATGCTTGTCATAATCCTAACTTAATAGTTTACCATCTTTATTCATCTTTACTTCAAGACACTTCTTAAAACGGCATGCTTGACATTGGTTTCTGCGAGCTACATCCACTACACAGTTTCCATTTTCCTTACAAACATAATCAAGACTCCGTCGAATGCTCCGTTTGAAGAATCCTCTGCATCCATCACAACTCATGACACCATAGTGTTTACCGGAAGCTTTGTCTCCGCAGACGCGACATAAGGACTCTGGTTTTCTGTTCAGATGTCCATTATCTGGAGAGAGAAAAAAAACAATGGGGAGATTTAAGCACTGAAAATATTATTTCATACTATTTTCAGAGATATTTTCGCTGTAACATGTTTACCCGAGTTTTACGCAACTTTCAGCGTAATGTGCTAAATTTTGGCATCCCCTTTAGATGGTGGCAGAAGCCAGAGAACCCGGAAAGAACGGCCAAACAAACGTCTTGTCTGTTAACGTGGGAGTCGAACGCATTTCGCCTTTAGTTGAACTCAAAATTTCAATGTTGATACTCCAGTGATTATTTGCAGTTTCCAGTAAGTACGAAGACCACGTTGCCAACGGGTCCCCGGCTACAACATAACAAACAAGAGGCTCAAGAGAATTGAGCCTGTATAGCTCACCTAACAGTCCCATAATCAATCCATTTTATTTCAAGTGAAAATTGTTATGGACCTTCCATGGGGATGCTTTTTTTTTATATAACAGGCTAAAACTGGTGGCACTTATGCCTAGAACAATTTGCCAGGAACATCCCGCGTTGAAAATAAAACTGAATTGATTCAAAGCTTATATACAGTGAAAATTATCTTGTCTGTTAAATGGAGGAAGATCAGTACCATATCACAAATATTCATAGTTCAACTTTGATATTTTATTGTCTCGATTTATACTATTCCGCTGAATGGGAACAAAAAACGACAATTTTGTAAGTGTAACAACCTTAGTGTGTTAATACTTCCTCCACTGAATATATCTTCATTGGGATAAAAATACAATATGGTACTATAAAATTATGTCTGTATTTGAATTTAGGTTTTTTTAAATAAAAAATTGATAAACCATGAATTCTTGAAATAACTATATGTACATGAAAAAATGTTCAAGCCTCTTGGAAGAACAGTGCTATTTTTATTGTTGTTCATCATCTGTATGTCACATTTAGCCTTCATGACATCGCTCTCGCCTTACTTCAATTTCAAGACAACATTAGCTGCACTTCCGACTATTAATAAATACAAAATCAAACTGTGAACAAATATACCTTTTAATCTAGTGTTTATGTAATTTTACATACAATGGTGTACATGTACTTAATCCTTATATCACTCTAAGTCTGGTTATTAAAAATTATTTATGACCATTTGATGCAAAGCTGTATTATTCTTGTAATTTAATCCTTTACCGCGCCGATATTATGTTTTGCCGAACGAACTTCTCTTTTCATCGAGGCAATGTAAACTGTACATCAGCAAACAGGTTATTGCAAATAAACATACAACAGTAAAATCCCGATTTCCAGTTACCATGGATATTTCACTGAACAGAGAGTAAAGTATTTTTTAAAGTGAAAATTTTGCATTTAAGCATTGTTTTTTCCAAGGACATTGGTACCAACAACATTATGGTCGGAGGGAGGCGAGGACTGGGAGTTTTGCCAGAAAAAAAATTGAATCCAAATTTAGCGAAAAAAGTGTTTAGATCAGCCCACGTTTATTTACAATCCTACCTTTCGAGAAAAAAAAATCAATGGTAGGCGGCTTATGCCAATATACAAAATGATCTAACAATATGGGACGATAGTGAGGGATTTTATTTTTTTCAAAATCGTTCATGTACGTTTTCAACGAAACTCTTTCCATATTTTATACTGCTTGTTCAAAAACAAGTAAAAAATCTTTAGTGAAAACACTGAAAAATTGGGGTTGCTGGTTACCAGAAATATGATTTTTCTTCATCTGACTTTACGTTATTAAAGAACAGACCATCGCTGAAGGTCTAATGACAAAATGGCTACAGATGCCACTATTATCAACTTTTACCACAATTTCAACAAGGAGTTTTTGAACGGTGAATTTCAATGAAATATTTTTATGAGACTCTATATAGCCACTTTGAAAGATTAGTTCTTGAGAAGTATCAAAATTGAAAAAAAAAATGCATTTTCTTTTTAACTTGAAAGCCAAAGTTAGTGAAAAAAATGTATCCTTTAGGTCATTTTCCATAAGGATATGGAGTTGATTTTCGGTTAACTAACTGCATTTTTTGACAACAAAAATAAAATGGGGAGGGGGTACCTTTTATTCATGATTGATTTTTAATCTCTTTATTCTTACACATAACATTATGCAACAGTGAATAATTAATTAATAACCATTGTTTGCATGTCAAAATATATTTTTGACCGATTTAACTTTTATTTCAAATCCTGTGGATTAATTTTTGAACAAGTAGAATCTGGTATGAACACAAATTCGTAAATGGGTCTTTAAAAAATTCATGTACAATGTATGGCATCTTCTACGACCGCAGCTATCACTCTACAAAGCATGGGGGCTTTTTCCGAATATGTGAAAATATATTTTCTTGTCGTTTTCTGGCTTACCAACATGTTCAATTAAAATAGACGATTAACTAAATAAGCCAACTATTATCATGACCGTCAACTTCTGACTAAGTTCTTAATAGTCGGACGTTGGAATTTTAAGATCATCCGAGATGAAAGACTTTGTAAGCACTGCAATGAAGTTGATGATGAGAAACATTTCTTCCTTTATTGTAATGTTAATGATTTCCGTAATAATTTATATCGTGAAATTGAAAAGTATTACGTTAATTTCAGCCGGCTTGAAGATTAAAGTTGGAAATTATTCTAAGTCCCAAAAGAGATACTGTGTCCTGTGTAGTTATCTTTAGGGTTGCGAAAATGAGGTGACATTGGGCAGACATGATCTTTCATCCTCACAGAAATTCTGAGGCCACACCAAATTGATTTTTAGCTCTTTGGATTTCGCCGCTCCGATTTTTGTTTTTGATGCTTAATTTTGCTGAAAATTCTCCCCAAATTCTCAATTTTTCAAGAAATCAAAAATAAAAAGTGTTAACCCGCTTCTAAAATTTGATAAAAAAGTATTGGAGTTTTTTCCATATTTTGCAATATTTAATTTTAAAAATTCGTGCCGCACGTAAATTTGATCTTCGCCTGAAAAGAACTAGTCCCCAAGAAAAAAAAAAAGTAAAATTTCGATCGCTTGCTCGCACATATTTTTGCCATAAGAAAATAAAAGAACTAAAATCAATTTTGTGTGGCCTAAGTAATGTCTGGTGTCTCTGTTATAATTGACTGTATATGTGCTATATTTGCTGTATTCTTATCATGAAGGGATAATCATGCAATAAGTATATACAGTGAAACAATTATTATTCGTGGTAGACATATTCCCATGAATTTCGTGGACAACGCAATCCTCGAATTTAAAAACCCAACGAAATATATATTTTCAATCGTTTTATCAAGAGCAGGTCCCTTCTAAGAATGCAATATCATTGTTTAGATCTCAAACGGATAGTGTGTATGAATAACAATGTTGACAGGAAAGAATGATTTTACTTTTCTACAGGAAGAAATTTAGGCTTAAATTATTGAAATTACATTTATATTTCAAACGACGTACCGTTCCACGACCAGTAAGGAACGATTTAGTTGTAAAGAGTTCGTTTAAGGTGAGATATTAAACAATATTTATAATGTTTTAAGAATTAATTAATTAATACAGCTAATAAGTTTGTTTTTAGCTTGGGCAGCAACAGCGTTCTTGCAACATTTTGTTTGTGACAAGCCACTAAGAATTTTCACTTAATTATAACAAGCTTCATTTGAATTTTTTTGGAGGAAGGGCAGGGGTGATTGAAATCCATGAAATTAAGAACCAAATTACTAATTTTTTCAGGCGATGATCAAATGTACGCGCGGCACATTCTGTTTAACTAAAATATTGCAAAAAAAAAATGGAAAAAATCCCATTTTTTTTTAATTTGAGGAGGTGGCGAACAATTTTTTTTTCAATTTATTAAAAAAAAGAATAATTTGGGTCGAATTTTAGCAAATGTTTTGCACAATGAAGCGACCATTTTTTTTTTTAAATTTAAAAAGTCTAAAAAGCGGGGCGGCGAAATCCAAAGAACGAAAACTCAATTTGGTGTGGCCTAATATTGGGAGGAATTATTAGCAAATAAGATCATTAGTAAATATGTTTTGTTGTTTTCTGGGTGGTGTTTTTTTTTTTTTGTTGTTTTATTTTTGGATATAGATAATTAATGTTTATTATATTAACGAGTGTACCTCATTAACTCAAAGTCAATTAGAGAACACCTTTATATACTCGTTACATGTTTTCATTGCCTGCAACTGTAAAAAGTCCAAGGCAAAATTATCACTGTCATTGAATTAATGACATTTGCTCAACAATTGTTTACTTCAATTTTACAATTGTATAATTATTGTTTTACTGTCGTATTACGCAACCCCAAAAAGATGCTAAAAATTGGCAATACTATGGATTAACTCACACTTTGCCAACATTTTGAAACTTTGAAGAGTGCAGAAACGCAGTACAGTATTTTAAAAGAAAAATTTGTTTCTACTAAAAATTTGTGTACAATAAATGAAATATTAATATCAATGACTACAAAAATGCTCTTAAATTTTCACACATGAAATATTGGCAGGTATCTCTGCCATGTAACTTTTTTCGTGAGTTTTTCTCTCCATTGATAATCTCCACGATCTTTGATCTGATGTTCGTTGTTGCATGAATGTTTGTTGTTTAGCAATTTCCACGTCAGTAAAACATTTGTAAACAAAATTGAATGATAATAGTCTAATACAATTTTCAATTACTGAAGAGTTTAATAATTATTACAATTTAACAAGTGATAATTATTTCAAATCGTACGATCAGCACTTTTTTTTGGGAGGGGGTGCGGTTAAAAGATAATATTTTAAAATTATTCTGGTTTCTAAAGAAAACAAAATAAGCATGCATTCCGTCCAAGAATTTTTTGGTGGGTGAAACTGTCAGCTTCTTTGTTTTAGTTTCAAATCGGATGCAATTTCTATATTGCATCACCACGGGCAAGTAGATAAGGTTTGAAACAGGCAAATCGAGATATCCCTTTTCTAAATACATATTTACAGAAGAAATTGGTCCATGCAATGGTTGAAATATTCTAATATTCTATTCCAATTTTGAACATTTTACAAAAAAGATACCAAATTTTATATAAAAATTCAGTAAGTGATTAATTATAATAAATTGAAATAGTTTACTCACTTGAATTGAAGCTATGGAGTTCCGGTGGCGGCAGAGTGGCGCTCATTTTGGTTAAAAAATATCCTTTTCGTTTGAACCATCTAGTAGATGAGGACCAAGTGTCATCCGATGAGTTGAACTCACATTGTCTCAGATTCAGGTCTGCTTGTTTACAAATCCTCCCCAATGTTCGTGGCCGTCACGTGCTGCTTGAGCAGAAGATGACTCGAAATCCGAACAGTGATTGGATAATCTTTGTTAAAAAGTTTGCAGAACGGTATGTTCATTGGATAAGGTCTTAATCCGAATTATTGATGTGCAATTAGCGTTTATTCACTTTTTAAATATTTTTATGCAATAATTTTACGATATTACATGAGTATTGAAAAATAAAACCACTTAAAGTATTTAATATTTGGCCAAATAATGACTGACTTTTTAATCCCTCGACTTTGTGCATTTTGCGCTTTTGTAAAGGGATAATCCCTTGTTTTTTACGATCAGTTTTTTTTTTAATTAGGCTAACTTTTCCTGTCGCTACATTCTAGAGAGTATTTGTTGTCATGTTCAGGTGATAAAAGGCACCGCATTTTATTGTGTATTCAAGTACTCTGTTTACAAGATCTTAAAAGGAGTATAATTTGTTGCGTTCCTGTATGGGGCTATAATATTTAAAAAAAATTATACGCTTATTTTTTTTTTTTTTTTTTTTTCTGTGGCAAATTTGATAATCAATTAATTAATAATAATTTTTTATATATTGAAAATTTTTGTTTATATTATATTTGTCATTTTATTTTACAAAAACGAACTGTTTAAGCAAAAAAATTACTTTCTAAATAATGGAGATTTCAAATTATGAAACTTTTCGTAACATTTAACTTGATTCAGTCAAAGAGTATAACGGATAAGCGATTTACATATAAACATTCCAGAACACCTTTTAATCTTATCTGCAGCATGTTGTATTTCACATTGTACAACGAACTTAATATAAGTATTTTGAAGATTGAAGTAAGCAAAATAATTAGTATAAAAAAATCTTCATATATTATTTTATTATTTTTTTTTTTGGTAGAATATTTGAACATTTAATATGTTTTTATCTTATTTTCTGTTTAAAATATTCTATAACTTTGAAACTATGTGTATAAATATATATATTATTTTTCACCAGGTAAGGGTGATAAATAAAATATAATTATGTAAATAAATAAATAAATAAATAAATAAATAAATAAATAAATAATAAGTAAAATTAACTGATAATTAGATTAATGAATAAATCAAATAAACACAAGAAAGCTGATGTATTAGTTAAAAAAAACTGAAGAAAAAAAAATGAATTTTTGGTGTTCACTTCACCAAATAAGTCATTATATTCATTTCAGACGAAGAAAATTATTCTGTAAATCGTTGATAGCTAAATACACATAAAACTGAGGTCAACAAATTGATTCAATTAAATTGGTCGCCGCCGTTCACACAAACGTTGTTTCAGAAGAACATAACAAGTCCCACTCGAATTGTCAGATACGTGTTTCGATCAAAGTCCGCCCGTCAAAATTAGCTTCGTTAGCCTGACGACTGGAACAATACTTGACAGAGTTTCATATATATATATATATATATTTATATAACATTATATGATAGTTTATTGTGGAAATCTGTTTTGTTGATATTTTGCAATATTCGTCCATAAATGAATTAGGGTTTGTCTGAACAATATTTGTTGACCAAAGTTTTGTTTCGTCTGAAGTGCTTGTTCGAGATATATATGATATTTATGATTTTAGATGGGAAATGCAGGATGATATAATAACTTTGATCAATTACATGGTCTTTGTCAGCATGAATGATTTTTACTGTAAAAAGAAATGTTTTGTAGATTGCCATAGTATACAATACAGCGGTTATCAATATACGTTTTTTCTTTTAAAAAAATAAGTATGATAGAATAGAGAATGGAAACGTGGAATGTTTCAAAGAGACAACAACCCGACCAAAGAGCAGAAAACACCTCAAGGCTACCAATGGGTCTTCAACGCAGCGAGAAAATCCCGCATCCGGAGGCGGGCTTCAGCTGGGCCCTAAACAATAACGTATACTAGTCCAGCAAAATGGACGGCACACTAAACTTCGAAACATAAAAATGAACCAATATTAAAAAAACTCAGAAGACTAACAAAGGCTAGAGGTTCCTGAATTGGGACAGGCGCAAAAATGCGGCCGGGTGAACATGTTTTGTGAGATATATGCCATCAATTCAAACTGGTCAAAAATGAGATTTGTTCTTATTATGGGTGAAATTTTGAAGAACCGAACAAAATTGAAGAATTTGAGGAATTTTTGGAGTTAGATGTCATGATTGTATCAAAATCTCATGAATTTTTTTCGGACAAAAAGGGTTGCGTCTCAACCATAATGTTTGAGATATTACTTGTAGAATAATCGGTTTTTTTTCTGGGACACAAATTAAACTATCTGGATCATATATTAATGAAATAAATCCATATATATATATTATAAATGCGTATCTTTATTCTCATACAATCAATGGCTTAACTGGTTCTTAGACAACAAACAAAAACATGGAAAAAGAATACAATTATAACTTACAAAAATTATATACAAACTGTATGAAACAGGATTAGTGGGTTATAAAATGAGTTTTACAATTTATTATTGACTAACAAAAATTATATACAAACTGTATGAAACAGGATTAGTGGGTTATAAAATGAGTTTTACAATTTATTATTGACTAACAATAGAATATCAGCCTAAATATGATAAAAACTGTCAATAATATTGAAAATGTCAAAGTACGCCAATACGACACATACCCGTCCAATATGCCCTATTGACTAATTGGACTGGTTAGGCATTAAAGGATCATATTGAACTAGTCAATATGACATATTGGACTTGTTAGGCATTAAAGCATCATATTGAACTAGTCAATGTGACATATTGGACTGGATACTCAATAAAGGTATAATTGCGCAAGGTTTTTCATATTGGCTTAGTTATTGGTCCTTGGCTAGCCACATTGGACTTCGGCTTCGCATCAGTCCAATATGGCTTGCCTCGGACCAATAACTAAGCCAATATGGAAACCTTACGCAATAATACTATATTATGGTACATTAAATGCGTTAACATTTTCTGCAGTCGTGTCTTCTACGACGCCCGCGTCCTAAAAACTGAAATCGGCATTGTATTTTCTCTAGAACGAGAAATTATTGATATGTGTCTAATGAAGTCGCGCAAATAAACACTGGACCACGTTATGTTTAATTTAATTACTGGTTCGTAAAATTAGGCCAAACTGATTGATTTAAGATATAAAATCCCACATTTCAAACATAAATTTTAAGGCGAATTTCCATGACCTATTTTGGTGATACATTATCAGTATTTAGTTTTTGATCAACTTTTCTGAGGTTTAGGCCATGCAAAGATAAATTTATTTCTATTATTACTTTTAAGAGTACAATTTCATGTGAAATTTGTTCGTTTAATTAGTGGTAGGAGCGGCCATTCTCCCAACACCGTTACAGAAGCATGAAGCCTAACCATCTTCGTCCTAATCACTATTCCTATTGGATAGTATTCTGTGATTATTTTTGCAATTCTCTACATGTTTACAGCATTATTGGACTTCTGGAGTTGCAAAGTATAGTGTTATGAGGAAGCGTGTTTTATTAGGTGTAAGTAAGGAATCCATGAACCCAAATTTGGTGAAAAAATCATGTAAAATAATTATGTTGTCAAAAATGTTTAGTATTGAATATTATCTGAATCATATAGTCGGAATATTCGAGAGAAAAAAATCAATGCGCAAGCTCCTAAAAATCCAGCCCCCTAGTCGCTGCATAAAAATAAATTCCCTAATCTGTATTCACTTCTGCCCCCCCCCCCTCCCCCTTTTTGGCCAGTCGTGTGATGCTTACGTCTTAATTCGTCTGTGTATTACTTAATTAGTAGCATTTCCAAAGTATCAGGATTTTTAATACAATAAAACAAACATATTCATGTTAATATGAAAGTTTAATAAACGTCTACGGTCCAGTTTCTATTGCTGGCGGGGTTTTCTGCTTTCGTAAGTTTCATCTCCAGTGATAAAATCACTTACAGCTATTTTATCATTACAATTGAATTTTTATTCAAGAACGCGAATAATTAACTTGTTCACTGCAAGTTTTACCGAACTATCATGAATATTTTCCAGCGGCAGTATTGGATTATAAGGCTACATGTCAACTCTGTCCTAGAGATCTTTTGTCCAGTCACGAATCTGTAAATAGGCAAAAATTGCTAAGAATCTTCAAAACTGAATTCAGATATAAATGAACTCCAAGCATGATTAAGTACCAACTTCGTGAACAATACAGAACCTGTAGGTAAAATAAAATCGTGATCAGGATATTTTTTTTTACGTATAAGGGAGCAACCATTTGATTTTTTAACGGGAGGATGATTAGGATGAAATTTGAAACTAAAAGGCAGGACGAGGATTTTGGCAAAATAAAAAGCCAGGATCACTTAAGAAGAGGAAAAAATGCAGGAACTGTGTCAATCAGGAGATCTTTGGGTTTAAATGAAAACAAAAATTTAGGCCGCCATAGTGGCCAAAAAAGAAAAATCCAGGACCAAAATTTTGGCGAAAAAAATAGACAGGATCAAACAATCCACGCTACCCTCCCCCCCCCTCCCACCCAAATAAATCAAATTGATGCTCCCTAATTTTGAGTATGATATTTTGTCATTTTTTTTTCAAGTTCCATGTTTAGTTTAATCTATTGTTGGCTGCGGACTTTTTTTGTCAATATCTAAAAAAAATGCAATTTAATTTTTATCCAAGATAAATGATCTTATATTTACATAAATCATTAACTTGCACCAAGCACGCGACGACAAAGGGACCTCAAGTTGGAGATCACACCTTTCTAAATTTGACAAATAAATACACCTGTCGATGAGATCAGATTAACCACTTATTCAAACATTTTATCAATATCCCAGTTTGTGGTGTGTTGGGGGCGTAAGTATAACTTATAAGCCGAGTAATATGTGTCCTTTTCTTTTCAAATAAAAATTGCCGACAGTGAAGTTATGGACAAGTTGGGCGTTACTCTTACACGTTTTAATTGTTTGTATGATTTACCATACATTATTTCTGTACACACCCGAAAGAATAGAATAAAAAGTCTTAGACATTATTTAATTATTTATTTATTTATCTATTAATTAATTTATTTATATATTTATTTTTTTATTGTATTTATTTATTTATTTAACAATAATTGCCTTCAAATTACTGGAAATTGTACATAGGGAAGTTATCTTTCTGTAACTTTGAATAAAATAGAGTTAAAATGTAAATAATTCTTTAAATATTTAACTTTAAATACATAAAATTTAAGATGAAATGTAATGTCTTAAAAATTAGGACTCTTCTGCGTTAAGACAAAAGTAAAAACAATAAATAGTATTTGTCTAAATCTGTCTCAATGTCAGTCAAAATTTCTTGTTGCAATTATCAGCTTATTTGATAACAGATGATGTGCAAATAATTCTTGCATGAACGTGTTTATTTTTATACAAATATAGAGTTATTTCCCTTAAATATTCAATTATTGACCTGACGCCTTCTTAGTTCCTTGTATGCAAACACACAGATTTGAAGCCCGGGTTCAGAGGTAAATAATTATATTTATTTTAAATCATTTATGTTTATTTATTTTTCGAGCTTTATTTATTAATGTTAAAAATACCACTTAAAAGTTTAATATTCATACGTCATGGGTTAAATATCGTGTCGCATTCCACTTTGAAATATTTGCTTAAACCAGGGTCTTTGTTCAAACATGCACGATCAAAGTATTACCGTAGCCTGTTACAGTTAGCTTATTATTAGTGCGAGTTTTAATTGTCTTATATTCTAACAAAATTTGGTGGCAGGTTTTGTATTTCAGGGGAGACAAGTCACCCCATTAGCCTTGGTAATATATTGACATTTCTGCTAAATTCGAAAGAAAAATAACGGGTTTTTATACTGTCCACCCTCAGTTTCCTTCTACGGATCTAACAAAGACTTGACAGGGTTTAAAGAGATGTATTTACAAATTGACCTAAATATTGTTTTCAAACAGCTGGAAATAACCATAATGCAGCAATTTTTTTCAAGAACAGGAAGTTGTTTCGTCTGCTCGGAATTTTATTATCATTAAAGGTACAAATTATTTATGCAAGTACAGTTGTATTGATTTTATAGTTTAAAGAGTTACCTTGAATGATCATTGATTATTTTAATAGCTGTAATTGATAATTTCATTATATTGAATATTTTATTTATTCAGTTAAAATTTGAATTATATCAAATCAAATCAAATCAAATTTATTGTCATTAAACTTTTAAATGTTTGTGACATTTACATATATATATACATTCAACAATACAGATCAATACGTGCCCATAGTCAACATATACAAACATTAATTTGTAACATTTAAAGAAAAACAATCAAATATTTAAGAGTCCCCTGTCCTCAGTGCTTTTGACTGTTTTATAAAGGATCCTAATTTATTTACTTGGGATCGCGTAGAAGGACTTAAAATGAATACAACTTTTTCTTCTGAAGACATACAATCAAAATTATCATTTTCCTTTTTAATATATTCCAAATATAATGTCCTTAGTGCGTGATTTTGTTATGAAGGGCCCATATGAGTGTATTTGACAATATGAGTATATTTGACAATACAGACAATCATGATTAGAAAAAAAACATACATGTACAACACATAAGATATATTATAATTCACTATTCTTATGATGGCAAACATTAAGTATAATTATTATACACAAAACCATATCCTGGTTAAGACTGTACTCAAGCGCACATCGTTCCGAGCCTGTCTATCACAAACAACAAAGGAAAGAGATTGTTCTCTACTCCAAAAGATAGACCATACCCATCAGTTTTCTATTTGTCCCGCTAAACATTAAGTTTACTTTAGGCCGAAATTCAATGTCAGTCGTGTTACTAACCTACAAGTGGTACCAAGGGACGATGCATGAGGCATGTTCTTGATTGTTTTTAGAGTATTTATTGTATGATATTGGTAAAATAATTATTTTGAGAATGTTTTGTACTCTGTTTTTGTACTCATATGAAGCGAACTTCATTCAAGGGTTAATACGTGAAAACAAAAAGAAACTAGCCCAATCCTTTAAATTAATTTCACTTTTCGTTATATAGATGACGTGTTGTCGTTAAATAACGACAAATTCCAAGACTTTCTACATCTAATCTACCCCAGTGAGCTTGAAATTAAGGATACTACAGGTATACCAAATTCCACTTCATATTTGGATTTGTTTCTTGAAATAGACAATGAGACACAGTCTATTTTGTCGGGGAGCACCTTGATAACAACCTCTTTCTGTTTGTAATCTATTGCATGAGATAAGTAATCTAGTGAAATTCTCCGCTGCTCAAAAGTTTTCGTTAACATGAGATAATTTTTAAGTCCCAAAAACTGTTTGAAATTTGCTATAGCTGCATAATTTTCCCTCTGAATGACTTTGGTAAAGTTATAAATGATCAGATTGCCAGGCAGATTTGCGATATTTGTAGTACAAATGTATCCATTTGCAAAGATGCATGATTATTTTTATCCAGCATTATATATAAGAAATGTCTTCCCCGCTCCCCCCCCCAAAACCCAAGGAAATAATTTTTATGTTTGGTGGGTTGTATGAACGATTTGAAATCTAAAACTGTGTAGTTCCCTAGTTTAATTTTAAAATTGGGGATCCAAATAATAATGAAAAACCGAGAATATTACATATAATAAAATAGTTAAGGAGTTTTTAAAACTGTTATCGCGTGAAAAGTCTAGAGGTCTAGAGATCAGGTCGTTTCCCCCCTAAAATAATATGCTCGTTCCCAAAGCAGGTGAAAATAATATATCACTGTCACAACTTAGAATCAGAGGTGTAATTCTTCGATTATCTGAACTGGGATTAATGGGCTGTCGAAACTCTAGAAACTTTGTCTAATATCCATCAATCAACACTGGAGATCACAGTGGATATAAAAATGAAAGAATAGGATGCGTCAATGAGTCAAAATTCTATTAGCATGATATAAGTCTTAAAACATGTTTGGGGGGGGGGGGGGGGGGGGGGTCGTATGCCATTAAAGCACGTGACAAGTTGACAAATTTTATTGGAATAATTTTAACTTGTGGTTTCTTTTACTGAATATTTGACGCCTATTTCTTTATGGTAAGTATTTTGCGTGTCTTGGGACCAGTGGGATATATTGCACCTTGTTGATGCCCTAGATATTTCCCTCGTAAATGTCTCTGGGAATTTGTCTTATCAACGCAAATACCATATCCTTACATTTTCATATGTTGAATTCATAAGATTGTAGCGATGACGTTTATTTATGATTTATAGAAAAATGCAAGCTTTTCGTTTTAGGTTTAGGCGAAGTGTTATCTTGCTATGGCTATCGCAAGAATTTATCCGCAAACACAGTGCATTTTATTGATTGGTTGAAGTTGTCTGAATAAACAAAATTCAATTTTATTTTAAGAGTAAATTGCTTTTGTTGCAAGTCCCGGAGAAGAAATTCAAATTTAAATTTTCATTTCCGTTTTACCAAGGTCAGAGATAAGTGTTTTGATCATGTTAATCATCAATATCACGGAAACAAATGGTACAGACTCTGAATTATTTTTATCGTGCTCTTAGCGGAAGTGTAGGGCCAACGGTCGAGTGCCTGTGCTACAAACAAGGAAATGTACATATCAAGCAGAAACTAGCGTAAATTTTATTAATTATACTTTCTATTTATTGCTGCTCTTTATACAGTTCAGAGCTAGAACTATTCAGCAGCACTGGTTGGAGACACAGACGTTCGCAAAGAACATGTGAAAAATGTTCTTCAAATCAAACAGAAGATGAATTTCATTTTATAATTAATTGCCCATTATATAATAACAACAGATAAATCATGTTTAATAATATAGGTGAGCTTTGTACGAAATTTAAAGATCTTCCAAAGGAGGCAAAGTTTATATGGCTTTTTACAAATGAAGATATATCAGTACTCAAATTTCTGGGGAAATATATAATTGATTGTCTAAATATCAGACAAGGTTGATACTCTGGTCCTGTCCAGCATAGCATAGCTTTTGTTCTATTTTCATTGTAATTTATGCTAATGAATCAATGTTGTATATGTTGTTATATCTTGCCCCTGTGAGGGCCCATGATTGGAACAATAAAAATATTCTATTCTATTACAATAAATTAGTACTATACCCATTTGGTACCATGATTTACGTGGAATGTCGTACCATAAAATTTCAGTTTCATATAGCCTCTAGAGCCAATGACTATTTCGTACCTTGTGTTAGTATTTTTGTCAATAGCAATAATTTGCTTTTAATTTATAATTTTCCAATTTTTATTTGTATTTTGTAATGCATAATATAAATAAAACCTACATATTTGTATTTTCTTGTGATGCATATAAGGCGAGCCTCGAGTTTTAAAATCCGAAAATTTAACTATCTCGAGTGGAGAAATATCGTAATCAACTCATAACAATGGTATAGTCTATATATATTCCTCATGAAATTGGTACGAAATTGATTGTTGTATATATTTTTCATGTTTTTTGTTGCGAATAACTTTGCAATAATCTTTTTACCTGCCTTTAAATTTAAGGTTAAAACCGAATAACAATAAAACGTATATTGTTTCACAAATTAATCTTACAAATCTTTATGCAGGTATAAGTTTATTGATTTTAAAGTTATATTTTACCTTGGTTGAAGATTTATGATTAACAATTTGGATATTCACTTTTCAGATCTGTTTTATTACTTCATACACATTATGAGATACCAGTTTTGAAGCACAAGGTGTGCACATTTATTCAATTTACAACTCATTAAATTGTGCTCAAGGCCTAAAATTTTGAAAGCTGTAATAATTTGAAACCTAAACTTTTCATCCTCCCGAGTCAGGGTTTGGTATCCACGTTCGTTCCTACAAACCCCTGACATCACACATTCATATTTTGCGGGTCGTTAGTGAACTATTTTCGTTGGATCTTCTCAAGGTCAAAAGAGAATCCATTTGCGCCGTAGGTAGAATTTTCTAGGTCACACACCAGGCGGCGATATGTTCGACCCGCAAAATATGAATGAGTGATGTCAGGGGTTTGTAGGAACGAACGTGGATACAAAACCCTGACTTGGGAGGATGAAACATTTAGGATCAGATTCAAATGCCAAAACCATCTATTGGTAAAGTTAAGCAGGAAATCGATGTACACAATTTTTCACAAAATAAGTAGGGCCATTTTCCCAGTATTTGTTTCACTTCTAACCATTGATTTAATAATCTTAAATATTTACCTAATAATTTTGATCGTAAAATATTTTTTGCAGTGCATTTTATGTTAACCAACAGGAATATTGTGCGTATACTCATTAATAAGTTGAAATTTTCTACCTGCAAAAGTCGTGTATAAAGACGATTTGGGTCAACTTGTACCACCCTTTCGAATATCGTCAAGAAGGAAATTCGGAACCAAAACCATTCTAGTGTCATGTGAAAGAAGATACATATAATGATTCACAGAAAAAACATCGTTTTGGTCCTGAGTGTCCTTTGCTTTGAAAAGGTGTCTTGAAGACGTTAATTTAGCAAATTTGTGTTAAAACTGTACCCAAAAGCGATATTAAGGTGGTACCCAACACTTTCACTAAAATTAATTTGGCTCGTTTAATTTTCATAAAATTTTGACAAAGTATTTACTTTGACCCATTGACAAAAATTTTTAAATTTCAAAACATTTGAACCAACCAATTCATCAGAAAAATTACACTGATTGTATAGCAGTTTGACAAACACTAATATTGATCATTGAAAAGCTTAATATTCCCTTAACAACACAATGTTATTAAAACGTTTAGCTGATTTTACAGAGTTATCTCCCTGTAGTGTTAGGTACCACCTTAAGGTATGTAGAAACATTTTTGGATACTTATTTGTTAGTTATTATTAAAAAAAAATCCTCTCAATTTTCTCTTTAAAAATAAATAGCAACATCAGATTAAGCAAATGTTGCGGTGTGTCTGGTCAAAACTTCATGAAATAGCCAAACACCCAATGCTTCTATTATCTTTTTTCTTTTATCAGAATGTTCTAAAATTGCATGGGATCCGCACCGACAACAATGGCTGAAGCAGAAGAAAATGAGGACCAAAAACCAAAGAAAAATAGCTTAAACTCGACGATAAGAACTATCGCCGAGATGGGATTAAGTGGGGAAATGGCAGACCTTCAAGTTATCGTCGAAGGGAAAGTGTTTTCATGTCATCGACTTATTCTATCAGCAGTTTCGCCGTACTTCAGATCAATGTTTAATTCTGGAATGGTAGAGTCAAAAGATGGCAGAGTTGAGCTACCTGAAGTTACTAAGGAAATTTTCGAAATTATTAAAACGTTTATATATACGGGAAATATTGAGACGGATAAAATCACATATGAGAACGTTCAGGATGTTCTCCATGCTGCTGCTCTATACGAAATACACGATATACAGGAAGAATGTGAGAAAATAATAGGGAAAGAAATTAATAACGAAAACTGCCTGTCTTTATTTAAAATGTCTCGCATGTACAATTGCAAAGTTTTATTCGATAAATGTAGACCATTTATTATGGAGGGTTTTAATGGGTTATGGAAAGGGGAAGAATTTACCACACTTCACGTAGAGGACTTAGAAAGTATCGTTCGTGATGACGAATTAGTTCCTGTTGACGAAGAACAAATTTGTGAGGCACTTATAATGTGGATTAAAAAGGACCCAGCGGAGAGGAGGAAACATGTTGGAAAATTATTTAGGCATATTCGTTTCATAAATGTTAGTCCAGAATTTTTAATTACAGAATTATATAGTGAACCAATTTTAACAGGCGATGATGACTGCAGACGTTACTTAGATGAGGCCCGCGATTTCCACATGCTTCCGGCAAGACAACATGAGTTTTCTACAAATCGATTTCATTTAAGAGACAGCGATGATTTGGAAGAGGTTATTCTAGTTTTAACAGAGTTTGATATGGAGCGGTCAGGCTCTTTTTATCAGGATGGAAAGTGTCTCTGGGCGTTCAGCTTCCAACAGAGTCGTTGGTTTACGCTATCACCTGTTCCACACCAGCTTAATCCTGGATTGAATGTAGGGATGGTGTCGTATAGAGGTGATGTGTTTATTACTGGCGGAAATGAATCGAAAACATCCAAAAACGTTTTGAAATACGACTGTGAAAAGAACGAATTCATGCTTATTCAAGATGCAATATTGAAAAAGGGCAGGTTTGGACATATGATGGTTGCAGTCAGAGAATCCTTATTTGTTATGGGTGGTTGTATTGATAAAGCGAAAAAAGACGGAAAGTATCAAGTTGTCCCCACCATTGAAGAAATGCCTGTTCATGGAAAAAGGTGGCGAACAATAGGAGAGCTTAAAACACCCGTACTGTCAGCAAGCACGGCAGTAGTCGGTGAGAATGTATTTGTTTTTGGTGGCACTTTACAGGATGGGAGTTGGCATAATCAAGTTCAAGTCTTTAATGTTCGCAACCGAGAAACAGAAAATGCTTGCAAAATAGATCCAAACATGACTCAACCATTCAATGTCCTCCATTTTGGTGGAAGGACCGTCGTATTTACAAACAACGGTGAAATGTATCAATTTGACGCTGAATGCAAAACATTTAAGCTGATGAAGAAAATTCCTCCATCGTATTTGCCTATAATTGCTTGTTCGCATTACAAAGGCTGTATCATTCTACTAAGTGGAAAGCCAGATAATCCGCAATGTTTTAGCAAAATGTACAAGTTGGACGTCAGCGAAAATCCAATGCGGATCGAAATTATTACTCCAAAGTCAAGTATTAAACCAAAGCCTATTCATGCATATCAGCGAGGACGAATGAATAAACAGTTCATGTATCATACTTATTTCCAATAGCAAGAAAGACTTGTTTGTTTTTGTATTCATTTTATATTTTGTACAGTAATATATTTTAACATTCCAGTAACTGGACATGTATTTTATATTGTATTCTGAAAAAAAACAAGACATAGCACAAATGAAATTTGTCAGACATTAAATGATCTATTTATACCTGTTTTCACAATAATTCGCACTTACAGGATTACTAGTCCAGTATATTACTTCTGGTTTAAAATAAGTTTGGTTTTTGGTCTTCCAAATATTTCGGTTTTAATGCTGCTGATAAGAGGTAACTCCTTGAAATGTGTCGTATACAGCATAGTATAAATTTACTATATCTAATATTAGTATCTTTGGATTTTTATTTTGAAACTCCTGGGACGATGCCTCTGCATGGTGGATCCTAGGTCCCCGATGGTATTCGCCAAACCAGTCGTCAGACTTGTCTGACATGATTATTCATTGATTTGTTACAGAAATTACCAGTATTTAGCAAAATTCAAAAATAATAGAAATACTAAGGGTTCATTCCTTGTATTGCACATGGTAGATCTCCTTAGCTGAAATTTGGCTTCCTATTTCGGTATTTTTGGTTATGAGTACTTCTTGTTTTAAATAAGTTTGGTTTTTGGTCTTCCAAATGTTTCGGTTTTAATACTGCTGATGAAAGGTAACTCCTTGAAATGCGTCGTATACAGCAGGGTATAAATTTACTATATCTAATATTAGTATCTATTGTTATTTTGAACTCCTGGGACGATGCCTCTGCAAGGTGGATCCTAGGTCACCGATGGTTCGCCAACACAGTCGTCAGACTTGTTTGACATGATTATTCATTGATTTGTTAAAGAAATTACCAGTATTTAGCAAAATTCAAAAATAATAGAAATAGTAAGGGTTCATTCCTTGTATTGCACATGGTAGATCTCCTTAGCTGAAGTTTGGCTTCCTATTTCGGTATTTTTGGTTATGAGTACTTCTTGTTTAAAATAAGTTTGGTTTTTGGTCTTCCAAATGTTTCGGTCCATGCTTTGTACTAGACCGACACACTGAACGGATTTTTAATCGGTGCTAGCTCTGATACGAGGTAAATGTCTGCAGGAAGATATATCACCCCACTCGGACACATTATACGGACTCCGAACCGACCAGTCGATCTTTTCTCTTACTGCCAGATGCCGCGTGTTTGGCGCAGAAGAATGGAACAAATACCAATTTTAATGTCTTTTGTTTGAGCTTGCTGGGGATAGAACCTGCGACCTTCCGCACTCGAGGCGAACGCGCTACCACAAGACCACCAAGGCGGTGCACTTTTTATGTGCCTGCTAAAAACCTTTTTTAGTGATTGGTGGTTCTTTTATTGGTTACTTGTTTCAGGAATTTGTAGTTTTGGTCATCACAGCGTATTTATTTGGACCATACAGTGTAAGCACATGTTTGAAGTACTGAATTCGCCTGCAAGACGACTGGTGTTTATACTATTTGGATTCAGTTTCAGGGTTTTTGTCTTTTTATGTTTTACCCATATCCTTTCTATTTTCTCTTTATACATGTGATGGGACTTGCCATTAACAGATTTAATTATAATACCTCAGTATGTTTATATTCTAGCACTGAAGGTTACTCTTTTTTCCCTATGACTATTAATTTACACGTCACGCATATTCAAGGCCACGAAATTTCTTTCGATTACATCTAATTTTATTTCATCGTTAGGTAAAAATCAGAGAACACCGAAAATGTTGGTCCGACGACAATGGGCGCCCCCAGTGGGGAGCGATCTGCTTTACTATCAGAGAAGGATTAACAAGATATATTGCACGACAGGGATGCGAAAAACACCAAAATTGTAAAAACGCCCCAGTAAATTTTCTTTCGCTATAATAAAACACTTATTGACTGTATATTCGAGGAAAAGTAAGTTTATTGTCCCTCAGGGCAATAGTTGGTATCTCGGGGATTAACTTACTATTACTGTCATACTCAGTCAAATAACGCATGCTATCCTCACCCTTCGGAGCACTGGAGGTTACTCTTGGCTTTTTATGGAGTTTCATTGCAAGTGCTTTAGCTTTTGTTCGTTTTACAAAATGTACAGTACAGAAGGAAAATCAAAACTTTCGAAAAAGGCTATAATCCATTCAGAATGATGTATTCCTGACCCGTTGTAGGACATCATAAATAACATTTTATGATATGCTTAATTCTGACTGTATAGATGAATCACCTTTCATCTCCCTAGCGAGATTTTAATTATAACAAATTCCCAAAACATTCCTATTTCAACCTGGAACTCCACATTAACAATTTAATATGAAGAATATGACATTTATGACAAGCCGGGTGATTTTCTTTTCTTAGATTTCGATCAGTAAAATGTTTGAATGTCCTAAATTGGAATAGATTTCCTGTACAAGATTTATAGAATAATCCTTGCTCAACAAAATAAACCCATCGCCGTTATATTTTCTTCCAAATTTGTTGGAATCGGGACATTCTCAATTTTTGTTTTCGGGATCTCTTTCTGATGATTCCTCTAAGACATTTTTAGAGCTCCACATCGGAGATGCGGGACCCTATAGTTTTCACTGCGTCCGTCTGTCCGACAACAATGTTAGCGCTCACAATTCTACATTTCTCAAAGGATTTCAATTAAATTTATATGGAAGGTGTAAATGGGCAATACCTTGATTATGTTCGAAAACGAGCGCTATCGGATAATTTTTTATGGGAGTTACTGCCATTGACTTAGTTTTTCCCTATCAACTTCTTGTTAGCGCTCTCAATTCTACATTTCTGAACGGATTTCAATTAAATTTATATGGAAGGTGTATACGTACGGGCTGCCGCAATAGATAACAAGAAAAATAAATGGAAATGGTGAGCTGTCAAAAGGGGCATAAAACGACTAAAATGTATGAAATACACAAGTCGAACAAAACCAAATATAACATCGTAAAAAAACAACAATCAAACTAGAAAGTTAAAAATACCCAACGTTTCGACCAATATGGGCTTGATCACGAGCATGTAAAAAATAAAAATGTGTTGACTCTTTGAAACAGTCTTGCTCTGGGTTTCAAAGAGTCAACACCTTTTTATTTTCACATGAGCTGTTTCGCAACATACTTAGTTTTTTATACAGGCAATACATTGATCAAGTTCGAAAACGAGCGCTCTCGAATACTTTTTATGGGAGTTACTGTTCGTTACTTAGTTTTTCCCTATCAATTTATTGTTAGCGCTTTCAATTCTACCGATTTTGACATTTACCGATATAGACCTATTAACGGCATTGACCACTGGGCAATACGACGGATGTCGCATGCGAAACAGGATATGCTTACCCTTCCGGTACACCTGATATAACTCCAGATTTTTTTTGTTGGGAGTTCATATTTTCTAAGCTTTACTTTCCAGTGTTCTATAATCGTATGTCTCTCTCTTTGTCTGATTGTTTGCCAGTCGTGTTCCATTTTGGTTTGTCTCGTTCGGGTACTGTCCTCTGGAATATGATTTAGGATTTTCTTCTGGTATTGTTGGTTCGTTATCTTCTACACTTGATTTCTCAACGGACTAAAACCAACTTGTTATTGAAGATGTATATTGGTGATACCTTGATCAAGTTTGAGAGGGCACTTGGACAATTTTTACAGGAATAACTACCCTTGACTATATCAGCTTCTTGTTAGTGCTCTAAATTCTACATTTTTTTAATCCATTTTTAATCAAGTTTATGTGGAAGTTGTATCAGTTACTTGAAATATGTTTCTGTTCTCTACAACAATATATAGGCAGCAGGGCCCTTTGTGATGTTCACATCACCGTATTCTAGTTCTCGTCAGGGATCATATAATACTTCATATACAGTTCCTGTTCTCGTCTAGCTGTAATGTCAGTGCAGTATTAAGGGTCAAAGTAAATAAACTCTCTATGATAGATATAAAAAAACTAATAACAATAAATCATGACCTATTAACAGTGTGAATAACGTTCAAGGCTAGAAGAGTGGAAATAGAAACAATAACTCTAAACTAGGCAACATAAAACTGATTTTTTGTCTTTTCCTCTGCTGAAATGTCTCGCAAAGTCACCACAATAAATGTGAAGTTGCAGAATATGTGCAAGTTCTGTTTCCGAAAGTTTGGTCCATGTTGATTTTCTAGTTATTTCAAACGTAGAGAATAGTCATGAAGTCTGGGGTTTTTTTATCAAGAAATCATGTGCAGAAATATGTGAGACACACAGCAGAAATAATTAACCTTTTTTTCTTCTCCAAGGAAAAAACTTCAAAAATTGAAATTAAAAAATGAGGATGAGGCAGGTAGGATTTAGTTCTAATTCAATGCACCATGGCGTTCTAAATACATATAAAAACAACATGAAGGATAATACATTAAAATTTCACACGCTAAATATTTTTCTGCATAAGATTTTAATACAGGTTATGGCTATGTACAAGTAACTAAAGAAAATTTCTTCACCATGGATTGCATAATACAACAAAGACTTCACAGACATATATCCCCCCTGAAATATTATAAGGGGTGGTCCATTAATATAATCCCTAACATTAAAGTTGGTTTTTTTCAGATTTCCTAATCATACTAGCATCTTTTGTTTCCTTTCTTGGAATTTAGGAAACTTTTTCCCTATTATGCTGTTGTTATACTGTGATTTTATCAAGGTTAAAATGTTTCATACAGTTTCTTCCTTATTTCATATTTATGTTACGACATATCTCCCTTTTTAATCTAAGGGATCAAGTGGGAAATTTAGACTTATCCTCTCATAATAACTTAAAAGCTCACGAGGTAACTGTCCGCAGGAAGACATATCATCTCACTCAGACACATTATACTGACTCTGAGCCAACCAGTAGATCTTTGCTCTTACTCCTAGATGCCGCGTGCTTGGCGGAGAAGCATCAAATACCAATTTTATTGTCTTTGGTTTGACCCGACCGGGGATCGAATCTTCTGCACTCAAGGTGAGCACGCTACCACAAGAGCACTGAGGCAGTTCTCTAAATAGGGAGAAACAATTTGGATTTTACGGATCCTTAAATTATTTCATTCAAAATACACTACTGTTTGACTCTGCTGAAACTCTATTTTGTTTTTTACCACATTTTGCATGCCTGTCTGCCCTTCACTGCCTCCATAAAAAACAAATAGACTGAAACAAAATAATCGTGGCTGAAATTTTATATCAGGCTAGAAAAATATTTAATGTAAAAAAAAATCATTTTGTAATATGAAGAACTGCAATAAAAGATATACTCCGTTGCTTTTGTAATGTGCATGAGAGAATTTTCCACACTGTATTTTATCTAATACAATTCTTTGATACCAAGTTAAATGCAATAGATGTGCACATTTCGTGGATTTACAACTCATTAGTTGTGCTCAAGGCATCTAACCATAAATTCAATTGTAATTCGGATTAAGGCAAATTTATAATAGGGATCACCATCAATGAAATATTTTTTAAATTCTGACCCTTTATTATGAATATTTCTGGAACTGCCCGTCATCTTCTTACAAAGGCTTTTGGTGTCAAAAGTAAAGAAAGTTTTTACTTCTATTCTGTTGGTTTTTGTCATGTTCATATGGGGCTTTCCATTCACTCTTCTGAATTGAATTTTTTAAACTGATGTGTGCCAAAAGCATAGCTAATAAATATAGAATAGCACAGTTCTTCTTTATAAAATTCAAATAAATCCATGGGGGAATGGAAGAATCATGATTGAGAATGGTACATGATTCAAAGTGTTTGCAGTTATTATTTCAAAAATGTTCATGCTGAAAGGTTGTTTTTCAATCATTTTGTGTATTTTTCTCTTCATTAATATGATAATGCATTTTCAATTTTTTTATTCACCAATAAAAATTTGTTATATCTCCTTTCTTGTGTACATACCCACCTCTCCCATTCCACCTGTTTGAGCCTCATGAGTGATACAAGATATCTAGTTGCTCAACATAAATATTTTATTGGGTACATGTATTTTGTCGAGTTTTATCAATGACATTACGGGAATCATCATTTAAAAGTTTTCATCGCAAGTGTGAGTTGGAATAAATGGATACAAAGATTAAATTTTTTTTCATATATAAAAATATAAGTGTACACAGATAATGTGTATTTATTATTTCCGTATTTTTTTTCCAAATGTATAAATAATCTAAAAATAATTAAAATTAATTCATACAAAAATTGCACAAAATATTTTTGAGACATAGTGATCATTGTTTTTGATGACCATGGAATTGTCATAATAATCATGAAGATGATTTTAGAAGAAAAGATAAATCTGATCCAACTTTGTATTCAACAGGTTCTTTTCCCCTGAAATTTAAAAACAAAGATTTTACTCATAGATTAAATATTTGATATGAATTGCAAATAATACTGAGAAATTCAAATACCCTACAACATTGTATAAATTTAATACCAGTAAGTATTTAGCTGTTTTTGTGGTTAATGCCACTTTCACCATGATTTTTCATCAAACTCTGGCAGGAGAACTGGCAATCCTTATGATTAAGATAAGAGTCAAATACGTCTTGACATGAGCTGGATTCAAACTCACACAGTTCAGTGTACCAAGTCAGATTATCTTGACCCTCTGTTGTTAGTGTTTTGTGCTCTTTTTATGTAATTTTTTTTCTGGGGTTCTGTCTGTTGAGTGGCATTGTTTGGTTGATATGTCACTGTTGAGCTTTCCTGTTATCCATTTTGTTGTTCGTTCGATGTTGACAGGATAAGATAAACTAATCCGAACCACCCTGCCACAGATGCCCTTCATATACATGTAAAAAGTAAAATTTAACCGTTATTCTTTACCTCTCAAATAGTCTTGCATCAGTTCTACCTAAAAGTGTAGCCGTCTGATCTTCAACCAGTAACATACAACCTTCTCGAATACCCTGCCAAAAAAACCCCAGAAATCCTGTCGCTTCAATTTTATTTGTTGACATCAATTTCGTGGATTTCGAATTTGAATAATAATAAGAATGATGATTATAATAATAAATAAATAGATAAAATATTGAAATGAAAAGCTGTTTCTAATTGGCAAGAATGTTTAAAATTGCAAATAAACCGTCAAGATCTGATAGATTGTTTTTCAAGAATAATCAACGTAACTAATTTCAAATCATAAATGACCATTTAGGTCTAAATCAAAGATAATACTGTAAAAACAATTCGTATGTCGTTGGGTTAAAATATTTGTGGGTTGATCTTTTCAACGAAATCCACGAAAAATGATGATAAATAACAATAAGTATTTCACAGTAAAGGAAATGAGTTATCAAACCGATAGCAAATTGGATTTTTCTTCATCACGGTTTGGATCTGTACATCGTCAAATTAAAAAACTAATTCCGGAAATCCAGTTAATAAACCCTATCTACTGTCTGAAATAGTTCTTTAGCAAAATTGATAATCTTTTGGCATACTAATGAAAGCACTTGTCAAGATTAATTTTAAAAAGAGAAAATATTCCCACTGAAATCAGATGAAAAATCAAAAGTCTAGGTGTCCTGCAAAATGGTTAATTTGGCCCCTTTGTAAAGTGCATTAAGAAATCTAAGTATGTTTAATTTGTTATCATTAAATGAACAACTCCTCTAGTGGTAAACTTGGTATCAAAGTATAAGGTATCAAAATCTCAGATGATATTATTTAATTTTAATTACACCTTGTATAAGAATGCTGTAATCTGATTGATTCATTAGAGGGGAATTTTTCACAAATATTATGTATTACAAACAATTTTGGGGGCAGCAGGGTATTTCCCAAAATGTCTATTTGCACTTTTTACCCTCTGCTGTGGTATGTGCGAAAATTCTCTTATCCGACTGGACGCTTGAAATGTCTACATCATCACTGCGTTTTAGAATAAGCGTTTGTAGATGAAAACATTTTATTTTGACATTTGGTGTTATTAAACAGATACATCATGCCCATTGGGCTCAGGAAATTTCACGTGTCGAAACTGGTATTTTTTGCAAATATCACTCCCGAGCATGACATATCTGTATATAATTACATTTGTGAAATTGATACTTGAAATTTTACAACTGAAGAATTTTCAATTAGTAATTGATAATTTATTTAATTGTATTTCATCTTAACTAATAAACAATTGCTTTTACAGAGTTTAATATCCTGGTAATCAGATATAAGTACTGTATTTTCTGGACTATAAGTCTATGTGGACTATAGGTCTAATTGATACTTTCTCCATAGACTTATAATGGTAAAATGGTCATTTTAAAGTAAAAAAGTCACAACCTATAGGCAGGAAAATACGGTACATTGCAATAACACTTGTGACCATTAATAACTCATAACATTTTAAGTTAAACAATTTTTGTAATTTTTTTAGAATTCATTAAAGGAATTACTGGTGTTTACTTTGAATTTATCTACTTGGTTAATTTCAATGATGGTTTTATATATAAACAATATTATGAAAATAACTCAAATCATGATTTTTGAGAAAAATTTGATTTATTCCCCTTTGAACATGTCCATACAAAGAAAAATGAACCATGTCATGAAAGTTTACCATAACCTAACTGATGAACACAGAAACTAAATTATGAATATTTCAAGTTTATTTTGCACATAAAATTTTTGTTCAATTTGGTATTAGTTTTTTTTTTATGAAAGCTTGAATGGACTCTACACTTTCAAAAATATTTTTTATTTGAACATGCTCTCTAAACGAAGCATGTTGAAAATGTAACATTTAACTATCTCTGTTGTAGAAACACCATAACCCACTCACAACAAAACGAGGTAAATTGAGCACAAGCACCTTTAATTTTTTCATACATTTTTCTACTGAATTTTTTATGCATGTACAAAAATATAAAAATGCACAAAATCAAGTCACTATCACTGAACTAGTATGCATTATTGTTTTGGGACCAACTGAAGCCCACCTCTGGGTGCGGGATTTTCTCGCTGCCTTGAAGACCCATTGGTGGCCTTGGGCTGTTTTCTGCTCTTTGGTTGGGTTTTTGGCTTTTTCCCCATTTCTATTCTCTATTCTATTTGGATAAAAGTGACTAAATAAATCAGAAAAATCAAATTTTTTCATATGATGCATGTTTTCATTTTCTATTTTGCTATGTTTACATACATACAGACTAAAGGGAGATAATCAATGAACTTATAACTATTAACCAGAATATTTTTCTTCTGCATTTTGAAGACCAACGATAGAGTAAACTTCTAATGTACATTTGCATGATATTAACCAGAATATTTTCCTTCTGCATTTCAAAGAAAAATTAGAGTAAACCTCTAATGTACATTTGCATGATATTAACTAGAAAATATTTCAGTATAAAGTTGAAATAAAAAATTCAAAGTAAACATTAGCCAAATGGAAGTGAGACTAATGCATTTTATGTCATTTAAATTAACTGTTTATTATAGCTATCCTTAGAAAGACCTTTAAATCAATAATAATAAAACGTATCACAATATTCATACTACAATACATACCAACACTGGTGGTGAGTCTTCATATTCATGAAACTGTTTTATTCTCTGTTCTCTGGTTTCCTAAGATAAACAAGAAATGAGCTGTTATTATAAACTGACAGTAAACCAGTTTTCCTTCACTGTTATAATAGTATATATAGCTGACACACCCACCAAACATTCTCCTGTACTTTGAAAAAAATTGCTAGATTTCTTTGTTGTCAATAATAAACAAACAATCTGCCTCATAACAAAGTTTTTATGAGATTCCATTTAAATTTGAGGTTTAGATTAAATGCAACAATATCTATTATGCTCTACACTAAATACTTTTATATATTGTCATAGTTTAATATTTGACATTGATGCACAAAGTATTTGTTTGGTTGGGGTTTTACGCCGTTTTCAGCACAATTGGCTATTTCACAGCGGCCAGTTTTTATTGGTGGAGGAAGCCGGAGTACCCGGAGAGAATCGCTGACCTTTAGTAGGAAAATTGGCAATCCTTGTCAATTAAGAACGGAGTCAAACACACCCCTCCACAGGTGAGATTCAAACTCACAACCTCAGCGTTGACAGGCTAGTGATCATTAGTAGTCATGACGAACTACCCAGACCACTAGGCCACCTAGGCCCTGATGCACAAAGTAAAAGTAAAAGATATTTCACAGATATTTTTTAATATAAATTAGAGTACTGTTTTTAAAAAATTGCAATCACCATCCATTGGGATTTGAAAGTTTCAAATCTTTAATTAATACAATACTTTATTTTCCTAATACACTGTGAATTTTCAACAACTGCCTATTATTCCAAAATAAATATTTTGCCAAAATTTACCTGTAAAAAGTAGAATATTAAAAGTAAAAATTTTAATGTTACTGTATGTTTCATTATTGTGATGTCACACAAGCTAAAATAATTAGAAGAAAGACACTAACAAAATATGCACATAACACAATGTCTGAATGTATAAGGCCAGTATAAAAAAATCCTAGATTTTCCACTTCCGGACACTTGATAATTTTTAAATCTTTTTTCTTACAAGAAATCTGTTGATTTTCTAAATAATGCAAAGTACAAAATACAAAAAAACCCACAAAATTCTCTCTTAAAAAACATACATCAGAATCCATGAATTTATATTAATCGTCTTACATATATAACTATTCATTACCCCCATGTGTTGACTGTTAGGATCTGGATCCAAGTAGTGTGGATTAATGTTAAACGGTACCAGTCCAAGAGCATCAAAAGATGGAGGAAACACGATTGGCATATCATTAGTTGTTTTAATGCTGGCGGTGGCTACGTTAGTACCTGCACTGGATCCAATGTAAGGCACGCCATCCTAAAAATATGGTCAGTAATGTGTACTGTATTTTCTGGACTATAAGTCTATGTGGACTATAGGTCTAATTGATACTTTCTCCATAGACTTATAATGGTAAAATGGTCATTTTAAAGTAAAATAGTCTCGACCTATAGGTTAGACTCCATAAATTAATAATACAATTTTCTATGTGAAGTGAGCTTACAAATGTCATGGTCTTGTGCCATCTTCAGAGTAAAAAATACCCATATATATATATATATATTCTGAAAGGCCATTATGTTAGAACTGTTTTAATCATGATAAAATAAATAAAAAATATCCGTGCAAACCTAGTTGGCATAGCAACATTCAAAACATTTTCAGAAAAAAACCTTTAAAAATGTTCAATTTCACTCCACTTAGGCTTAAAATTGAGGTCTGATGCAGCGTTTCAATCCAATTGAGGCTTAATTTTTCAGATTCTGCATAAAATTCCATTACATATGTGAAAAAACCAGGTATACTTTTCTGCCTCTTTTTTCCGCAATTTAATTTACCAGTTCAGGTGCCAATTATCCCTGTCATAATTGTACACACCACATGTGAATACATACCGTTATCTCCCAGTTTCTTACCTCCCATTTGTTGTCAAAAGCAAAATCAGTGATAATGTTTTCGTATTTTATAAAACTAAAATCTATCCTCTTTCATTCAATATTACATATCTGAGGTTAAGACATTTATTATTTATTCATCATGTAGTCAAACTCTAATAATTAATAAAATTCTGGGGCTGCATTTCTCTGAAACTGAGGATAATTAATGGAGTCTAACCATAGGCAGGAAAATACGGTAATCTTGAGACTTCATTATTCACATTAAAATTCAACATTTTTTTTATACTTTGAGGATAAATTTGACACTAAAAACTGAATATCTTTTTACTATTTACAAACCTATATTTTTAAGTGCCTCCTAGTCCTGAAAAAAGTATTAACATAATGAACCTTCTTGAAATAGTTGGACTAATTAATTCAGAAAGGGCACACAATGATAATTAAACTTTGGTCTTGTAATGTCTGAATGAATATATATGATTTTTCTTTTAAATCCTATAAGTAGACAGACAAAATAAAAAGCAACAAAGATCTAAAATCAAAATTAAAAGCAAATATGCAAAAAATACAATGTAGCAGAACTCGAAATCATTTTGAGTCCAATATTGAACTTGGTCAGACAGTACTTAGCTGATACTCTCCATAACAAATCCAATAGCTCGAATAAATGCATTCTGATTAAATTATCCAAATATTACCTGAGAAACTCTCTTTCTAATTACTTCTACTATTTTCTCATCATATAGAGCTTTTAACAGACGGAATGTATTACCACCACCTGACAAAAGAAATGCAGAAAATTTTTCTTGTCATATAGAGATGGAATGTTTTAACACCATTTGACAGAAAAGGGGAGATAAATCATTAATAATTGGATTGTATAACTGTTCTAGTTGTAGATAAGACATTTTTCAGGAAAGCTTAAAAATAGTTACATCAATTTATGATTTTCAACATATTTTTATCAATGGATGTATATATATTTATTCCCTACTTGTGGATATTGGAGTTGTCTCCCATATGCATGAGTTATCTTTCCTGACAGAAGGTGTTTTAACAACTAATTTTAATTTTTTCTGAGAAAATTGAATTGGGGAAGGCGTTTACCAGACATTGAAATTATGGAAAAGCATATCATTAATGTTTGTGGTGGATATAGTTAGGAAAAAAAATTGCAGCAAAACGATTTGTCCATTAGTATTTATAGAAGACACCTTCTTCAAAGAGCAGATAACTCTGTAAATGGGAGACAACTCACATGGAGAATAATTTAAGTAAATCCTCATTGTTTCTGAATTTTATAGTTCATGTAGGAATGATAATTGTCTCGCACTTTAACATTATTTGCAAAATAAAATCTATGTATTAAATGTAAACTGGATTCATTCATTATTATCCATATTTACGGAAATTTATGGAAACAAACCAATAAAAATAGCCTGAGCTTGATTCACTGCCTCCACTGCACTGGATTTTCTGTGTATGCTTTCAACATTATATCCTGAATAAAATAAAAAAAGATTTTTCATTCTATCTTAAATGTTTATATACTGAAAAGTTCCTGAAAGAGAGATGTATATAGAACTTTATCAAATGATGACTTAAACATTTTTTAAGATTACAATTTATGGTCTTACCATTTGAAGGTAAATAATTATTGCAAAAATGTATTTTCTTAAATTTTACATTTTGAAAACTTCTCTTGTACAAGTTAAATTTATTTTTTGTTTCATTACTGAGTGGTTTAAACTAAAATACCCAGGTAATAACATAAATAGTCATTTCAATTCATTGCTTCGTCAATATAAACAAAAAAGAACTGAGTTACTCATTGTTATTTTCAGTACCTCAAAAGAAATATTCATTGTCATGTGTAACCATTCCCTTTAAAATACTGCAAAAGTATTATTTTTTGCTGTTTCTTTTTTCAATAAATGTTTTTTTTAACTTTGTAATTTTGGTCTCTGAATCTCATCTTCAAAATTTTCAGTTACATTTTTGGTTTTGATCACATCTAACATATTTAAAGAGTTTTCAACAAGTCATGTCCATCATAGCTAGATTCATAGAATATTTGAGAAATAATTCACAGTGGCTTCATTTCACCAAGGGTATGCCAAATATAAAGGGCCTACCGTGGTAAAATCTTCATATTTCCAAGCCACCGTGAATTATTGCCATTCTTATAGGACAGTTTTTACGAAAATTTCGAAACGCCGCAACATAGGTATTCAGACACGACAACGCCATTACACAATGCAAGTTATACTATGACGTCGTTAAAGCTTGTGGAAAACTTTACTATGATGTCTGTGACATTGGAACCAATATATCAATATTTTACCAAGGATGTAGACTGAAAGCGTTTGAAGCAGGTAATATTGGAATAATTTTTTAATGTGAAAATGGGCATTGTTGCTAGGACAACTTCCCCTCATTTTGATATTAACTTTTTATTATCAATATAAAAATATATATCTGTTCATTAGTTCCTGAGCAAATGACAAACTACAGCCTGTATTGCTCACCTTGCTTTTATTAGGCTATTATAAAATGTAAGGCTCTTTTGTATCCACAAGGCTTTTAAAAACACAAAAATGCCAAAGTTTGACCTTTGACCTAAAAAAGGTGCATCATTTGCATCTGTCCTTCCATATCAGATACAAGCCAACTTTGGTTAAAGTCTGCCCATTAATTCCTGAGCAAATGACAAAAAAGTCTTTTCCTATATGGATTTAATGGAAACTTTGAACAGCCACAGCCGTCGGTTGAACAGATGAATCTCAACCAAAAGTGGAAAGTTTGTATAGGATACTGTCGTCATCAATCCTGCAAAGTTTCAAACAGTTCATAATGAGGTTTCAAAGGAGTAGATTTTTGAAAATTGGCCAATCAAAATCGAAGATGGCCTCTGGCAGCCATGTTGTTCATCCAACCAGAACCAAAGGTTGAGAGTTGGTAGAGGTCCTTCCATAATTCATTTCTGTCAACCTTGATTACAACCTGCCCATTAGTTCCTGAGCAAATGACATTAAAGTCCTTTACCATATATGGTTTCAGTGGAAACTTTGAACAGCCGCAGCCATCAGTTGAGCAGATGAATCTCAACCAAAAATGGAAAGTTTGTAGAGGGTTTTGTTGTCATCAATCCTGCAAAGTTTCAAAATATTTCATGGTGTAGTTTCAGAGGAGAAGATGTTTGAAAATTGGCCAATCAGAATCAAAGATGGCCTCTGGCGGCCATGTTGTTCATCAAATGGTGGATCGTTTGTAGAGGTCCTTCCATACATCATTCCTACCTAGTTTGGTTTCAATCTGCCAGTTAGTTTCAGAGGAGAAGATCAAAATGTGAAAAGTTTACAGACGACGGATGCAAAGTGATGATATAAGCTCAAATGGCCTATAGGGCAGGTGAGCTAAAAATTACTGTGTGTACAGAATTACCCATTGATTTAAATGCTTTATCAGCTGTATCTGCATACCAATCTCTGTCATGGAGAGCATATGGCACAAATAAAACTGTCCGGACTTTGCTGGAAGTAAAAAAATTACAAAGAATTAAACTTTAAGAGTTAATTTTTAAAAGAGAAGTTTCAGTCACAGTATCGTATGAATGCACAGTAATCTACTTATATATGTATGTAAAGAGTAAGCATGTAACTCTACTTTTGAAATTGTCAGAAAATATAATCTGAAAAAAAATTCAAATAAGTTTCACCTTCAAAGACAGCACATTTATGCAGTATTTCTCAAGGCCTCTTGGCGGATGCAAGACAATTGGACCGTCCATATTTAAGACAATTCGGACTGTGTAAAAGAGACAATCCTGACCGACTATAAAGACAATTTGGACCAACTATCAAAACAATTTGGACCGACTATAAACACAATTCGGACCCACTATGAAGACAATTCGACCGACAATAAAAACAATTCGGACTGACTATGACGACAATTTTATGCAGAAATTCGGACTGTTAATGAAGACAATTCGAACCATGAATGAAATTTGTAGGGGGGGGGGGGGGGGGGAGCGTTATGACTGTCATTTATTTGAGCACTATACATAACAAATTATAAACAATAAGAAGCACACAATGAATCAAAAGCACTAAGAAATAGCATAAGTCATGCATTTTACATAAATAAATTTAACCGGAAGGTCCATAAATACTGGCACATTTCTTCAAAAGACATTAAATCATGCTGGACTGGGATATGTTTCTGTAGACCGGACAGGTTTTTGTGATAACTATCTTAAAAGAATTTTATTTGATCAGTTTATTACATCTTGGTTTAGTGAAATATCAAACTCGTCAAGAGGGCAATATTTTATTGTTTATTCAAGAAAAAATTTGGACTTGAAAATTATTTAACAAGATTAAGTGAAAAATGCAGAATTTGGATTACAAAACTAAGAGCTTCCATACCACAGGTACCAATAGAGACAGGCAGGTGGCAAAATGTTCCAAAAAATGATACAATATGTACTCTTTGTAAAAAGGAAATTGGAGATGAATTTCATTTATTGTTTAAATGTAAAAATGATAATATAATTGCCCAAAGAAATAAATACTTGCCAGCATATTATATAAAAAAAAAAACCAACTTATTTGTCCATGTATTAATTAACATAGTTTTTCAAACACGGTCCAATTGTCTCAATAGACGAGCCGAATTAGAAACCAGAGTGAGTTATATTTTCCTACATTGGTTAGGAAAAGATAACTCACTCTGGTTCCTCATTGTCTTTGCAGTTGGTCGAATGTCCTATATTCCTCTCGGCCCTTACCAGACATTCGGTCCATTTAATGTAAGGTCTTTACTGGACCAAAGACCATTTTACCGGTCATTTTGTTATTTTTCATATAAAAAATTCTGAATGTTTACTTAACATTTGGTCCTGTTAACCAACTCTTACCGGACCGAACCCAATTTTACCACTTATTTACCAATGTCTGATAGCCCTTTGGAATGACTGTTTATGACTAGACCTAACATTTAGGACACAGATTTGACAAGATTATTCTTTGCCATGGTTTCAGAACATAAAGAGACTGCATCTTTAGCCACAAGCCAAAAGTTGTAATACTGGGGGAACATAATTATAAATACTAGTCTGAATAATCTACAAAATATTTCTTTACTTCAGTAACACTATTACTTTGATATTTGTTAATGCGAATTGCTTAGTTCTTTGTAGCAAAAGTACACTCCAATTTGACCAAACCAAAGCCACTCCCAAAGGTGTGTCCCCCCCCCCCCCCCACTCCCTTTTACAATTTATTGTACACTTACGGCTAATTGTACATCTCATTTGGTGTACAAATATTAGGTAAATTAGATAATGAATTCAATTCACACTAACTAACTGTTATAAGGATCACAGCTGTATGATTTTTTGTGAAATGGGCCATGATAATGGGTGAAAAGCTCTTGGCTCAGTGTATATAATTGTGTTTAAAGTCTTAAGTTTTCAGTCTGGATAAATAAGTCCGTTGAACATATATAACATAACATGGGTCTTCTCAAGAAGTCACCAAGAATTTAATTTTTTTACTCTACTTTCATTTTCAGCGTCATAAAAGATAAAGAGTCTTTTAAATGGACTTGGAATGTCGTATATCATTAATAACTTTAATTATGTTATAGATAATTTAAATTCCATTAAACAAAGAATTAGTGACCAATGTTTGCAAGTTCAAAATGCAAACATACTTGAATCTAAGAAGTTAGACTTTTTCAAGAGCGTCTACATAATGGGTCGAAGACCCCCGGGGGCCCCTATGTTGATATTTTAAGAAACAGAAGTGACAGAGCTGCAATATGTAAGATCCGTATAAGTGCTCATACACTGATGATTGAAAGAGGGAGACATCTAAATATTCCCAGAAATGAGACATACTGCTCTGTATGTAATTCTGGTCAAATTGAAAATGAAAAACATTTTCTTTTACATTGTGAAAAATACTCAACGAAAAGGGCCATATTTTACCAAAAAGTTTCAAATATAATCGATGATCCTACAAAATTTGAAAAAAATGAAAATAATATAAACTTTTTATTAAATAACAATTCATATACAATTCTAAGATTGACTTCCTCTTTCATTTCAGACAGTTTAAACCTGCGTAAAGCTGAGCAAACTCTATAGAACTGTCAATTTGTCTTTAATTCATAGTCAATATTACATATTAATATAGTCATTGTTTACAACACTTATTATGTATAATCTATTATATAATTAATACGCCATGAGCCTTAACCATTTATTGTTGATGAGTTTGTGCTAATAAAATATTTGATTTGATTTGATATTTGATTTGATTGTATTTTGAAATTTTAAAAAATCTTCAGTCTCATCTTACTCTCCAAGAAACAGCTTAATTTGATCTTTGCAGTGCTCTAGGTAACCCCCTCCATGAAGCGTTGAATTTGAAATCAAAAGCAAACGTTTCATTCTGCAATTCTGTGGGCGGAATTAAAAGGAAAGTAGAGTAGCGTCCCTTTTTTACTTCCTCTTTCGTTTTTGAATTCTTGACGGCGGGAACAGAAAACAACCGAACAAGCTGAAGAAACCCCTGCAATATAAAAATTGCTGTCACTAGTCAGGGTAAAGAATGTTGCCCTTTATAAGTTTTAGTTTTACTACTGACTATACTACCCTTTACCTTCACTCAGCACTTTTCGTTCAATGTGACTGTGCATTAAAAATTAAACTTTTACATCTTCTGATCACTGACACTGAAAAAACTGCTACTTGCATAATTTAGGGAACAAAACAAAAGAATGACATCTTGGCGATGGCAGGACAGGTGGTAAAATAAAATAAATAAAATTCACCAAAAGCTACTGGCACTACTGGTGCAGAACAATAATTAATATGTTTAGTCCAGACGTATTGACAGATTCAGCTCCACTTGAGTCTTGACCTCGTGGATCAATGCTTTTTTATTGTGACGTGAAACATTTTCTTTGTGATGTTAAAAATTACGGGAATATGTATGAATTTTAGCAATGGCGTACACTACTGTAAACTCGGGTATTAATAATTACCTGATAATATGTGCTCTGCATTAAGACAGTTGAAAATGTGTTGGGTCTATGTAAAGGTAACTCCAGTATTGAGCTGTGGGGTACCTGGAGGTTACTTATCAGATCTTTGCTATTGAAGGGAAGGACTTTTAACCACTGACCACCACCGACCAACCGCCGACCACCATCAACCAACCACCGACCACTTAAAAAACTGTTTTATATATGTTTTAAATGTAATATTTCTTTAGTTTTGGTTAGATAAAGGTTTTTTACAAAAAAAAATAGTTGGGATTTTTTTTCTGCTCACTCAATAATAATCAAATAAGTACTATATACATTTATTTACATGAAATAAGCATAATTTATCAATAACAACGGCATATAAATCATTAACAAAGATGAAAAATAACGAACATTAACAAAAACAAAAAACAATATTTACAATATAAATAAATGTTCACATAGTCTAACATTGTCTAATTTTTTTGTAGCGCACTATCTTTGAGGTCGTGCCCGCTCCGTTATGGCGCGTTTTCTCTGGCAAGGCTCTTTTGCTAAGGATTGGGCCTATGTGTTAACGGAATAACATCGTTAAAGCAGTGCAGTTATGAATAAATGTATATAAACGAAGCGTAAGTTATAGAATTCAAATTATGTGCAAGCTACTTTATAGATTGTATAGACAATGCAGAAAGAATTACTAGGACCAATGGAAATCTTCCACTAAGCAAACAAAAGTTGAAAGTTATACACTAAAATGCCAAAAAAATCAAACGTTTTGGCTTCAGTGTCGTTCAATTGTTTTCAAATGTATGGCTTTTTTGTCTTTTTATTGTTTTCGATCTCGTTCGAACAACAAGCCCTGTCAAATATTTTACAATATTTCCAAATGCGGAATCTTATTATTTTTTTATTTATTTCATTTATATATTTAATATATTATAACCATAATAAAACTAATGTTTTAAATAAAATTAACATATAAAACATATATTAAACAGTTTTTGCGGAGGTCGGGGGTTGTCAATGTCAAACAGAATTGGTCAAAGGTCCTAAATTTGACGATAAACCTACAAAATACAATTTTTTTCCGAAAAACCTTTATTTAACCAAAACTAAAGAAATATAACATTTAAAAAAATATATAAAACAGTTTTTTAAGTGGTCGGTGGTGTTTTTGCGGAGGTCGGTGGTTGTCAATGTCGTACAAAAATGTAAAAATCCCAACTATTTTTTTTGTAAAAAAACCTTTATCTAACCAAAACTAAAGAAACATTACAATTAAAAAATATATAAAACAGTTTTTTAAGTGGTCGGTGGTGGTCGGTGGTTAAAAGTCCTACCGCTATTGAACCATTGGCATTGTTAATAAAAAGAAGCTGTCTGTGACAGCAAACAACGAACTGGATTTTCCTTTGTCACTGCTTTCTGTACTTCACCAAATTAATTAGCCCAAAAAAAACATATGTCTTTACAGTTGCCTGATCGACCCTAATTTGAGTGCCGACCCTAAGCCATTTTATTTCTGTCATAAAGTGAAAAAAATGAACTGAACTTGTGTCAAAAGCGAAGTTATAGTTGCCAATACGGCAATAGATTTAATCAATCGCCTGATATATCCAAGTATTCACAATCGCTAATATGACAACCTTTTTTAGAAAATTTGCGACTCATGTGATGAAATAAAAACCATTTTTTCCCAACCAATAACCAAGGGAAATAATCCATCATCAAAAATACGGGTAAACTCAGCCAATGGACAACTCGGACCACGGCAAGACAGACAGCACAACTCGCAAAAAGATAAAAAGGAAAACAAATACCCTATTTTTTTTTGGATGATGTAACCTTAAAATGTAACAGAAAAGTTGCTCAGACAGGGGTACGTTGCTCCTAAGCTGAAGTCATCCTTATTAAAGTTTTATGGGCGTCATCATGACTTGGTTGACAGGTATGAAAAATACGTTTCCCAAATGAAAATGAACCTGTTCCATTGAAATTATCCCCTCTGCATATCGGATTTGACATTGACAGCATGGCGGGTGTCCTGCAGGAAGCAGAGACTGCTTACTCTTCCGGAACACCTGAGTCTACCCCCGGTTTTTTGGTGGGGTCCATGTTGTTCATATGTTTTTAGTTTTTAATTGTAGTGCATATATTGTTTTGGTCTTGTCTTCGTTGTTCTCCAGAGTTTGTCAGTTGTTACAATTTTTCTCTCCTTCGAATTTCCCTTTGGTATTTCTTGACTTTACTTAAATAGACATATATTTTTTTTGGCCTTCTATATTTTTTTCGTTTTAAAATTGGGTTAAAATATTCTCTATTAAATTAACCTACATAGATTCTTAGAGGGGTTCAGTATAGAGAGGTTTTACCAATTTGAATGCCCCTCACCTGACAAAAGGTGGAAGAGTTTCAGAATGGAACCATGTAATTGAAAGTGTCTAGGTTCATAGGAAGTAAGGTACCAGTAGAGATTCATGCAATTATTCTAGTCTAACAGATCCAACAATTTATATTTTGTAATGATTAAAACACTTCTTCCCATCAACTGTTACCCAAAGGGATAAATAGTTCTCTTATTCTTTTTATTTATACAGTTGCTGGTAATTGAACCTTTCAAATTTAACATTTATTATCTCCCCTTATTTCTAAAAATTGGCTATGGCCCTTTTATTGTATAATGGGACATGGCAAATCTGTAAATGCATATGTATATTGTAAAACAGTATGTAATTAATGATTTCAGATGAGGAACAGGTATTATTATTTACTCCAGCAATAAACAACATGGTTTGAACTTATTTTAACCTGATAGCTGTAGTTTGAAACAAGGGGAGGTAATTAATATGGTGAATTACCCACACTGACCTCTCACCTATTGTTAATAGTTGCATATTGATATGCCTATTTAAGGCTTGTTGTTCCATTCTTAAAATGGGTGTGCTATTGATTTTTTATTTAGCATTGAAATGCATTCTTATTAAGAATTTCTTAAGCACATTTGCTGCATATAAATTCAATTGTAAGGACAAATCTACCATTTACAGTAATGGGAGCCAAAAGGAACCACGTGCACTGATTTTAATCAGATTGATGTAGACTTAAACAGATAATTGCTATACAGATGTTCTCCGTTCCACAGTCGCCTAAAGAATAATGAATTTAGTGTGTTGCAGCCACACTTTTTTCCTCTGCCTCCCCCTTTTTCTCTTCAACAGAAATGGCATCCAAGCAGATAGATTTGTATTCCCTAGCGAGGTCAGCAGAACGGGAGACGGGAGTTTCAAACCTTTCACAAACTGTATCAGTCAACAAAATTTTGGCACAACATTAAACGATTTTACTATAATAGTGTGATATAATGCTTATTTCTTTCATAAAATGAAAGAAAAATTAAAAAATTATTGACAGTGGAGGGGTTGTTGTTGCAGAGTGAAAAAGTGTGGACGCAACACATTAAATCAATTATACAGATGCTGGATGTGATTTTAAAAAAAACAAGACATGCATGAAGGCAACTAAAATTATAAATTAAAATTAATGGAACACTCATAGCAAAAGGAGTTGGGGAGAAATTAGCTAATACACTTTTCAACTTTTATGAGGTTTGTAATTAAACTGTTTATGTTTCAGTTGTATATTGAGCAATGGATGAAGAACCTATGGAACTCTCAGGTGATGGAGGGAGAAATGGTAGTTGCCTCTATGGTTACCAAGACAACAGTATTTCTGATATGGATGTGGACACTTCATATGACAAGTCTTTTGCAGCAGGTGGCAGGAATAATTTCTCATTTCATGCAATGAGTGCAACCATAGCAACATCATCTCCTTATCAACACGAGGTGAAACATTTCACTCCCTTGAAGGAAGCAAAATCACCACCTAGGATAAGATCTCTTGTCCCCAGAAAAAAAATTGAGGAAAAAGAAGAACATTCATATAATGATGAAAAAATAAAATTACTCTCCGAAGCTTCTAAATCGATAAATGACACAAAAGAGAAAAAGCGAAAATCAAGGAGATCAAAAAGTAAAGAACTGTCACCTCGTGAAAAGCGTATAAATAATAGAAAGTCTGACAGTGGGAAAAGTATTCAAAGAAAACTATATGGATGGTTTTTCTTAGCTACTATTTTTGCACTTTTTTCAATATTTGTAATTATTCACCAACAGTGTCACATAGATATGGATGTTGACAATTTTGAACGTGTTTTTGATGAAAATGTTTTTGGTCAGCACATTGCGAAGTATGCTTTAACAAACACTCTTCGAAATATTTCCAAAAGAATGCAAAATGATACAAAAATTTCAACCAATCCACTCGTGTTTTCTTTTCATGGTTGGACAGGAGTTGGCAAAAATTTTGTCACAAAACAATTATTGTATGGGTTTGATAATGCCCGGGTAACAACATTCCTTATACCTCTTCATTTTCCACATGAATCTGAGGATGAAAATTATAGGAATAACATTCAGCATTGGGTTAAGGGAAACATAACTCTTTGTTATGTAAATTTATTTGTGTTTGACGAAATGGACAAGGCAACACCGGGTCTTCTTGAAGGACTTTTATCAGTGATTAAATCTATTCAAGAAATCAAAATGGAAAAAACTTGGATCATATTTCTTTTTCTTAGCAACTCAAGAGGACATCAAATTAATAATTATTTATTTACGGAAATGAAATCTGGGAAAAACCGAAATGACCTAAAATTCAACGAAATTTTGCCAGTATTAACAGAACACAAAACAAGTAATGATTGGTATCGAGAATTTGATCAGCAGGGTTTGATACACACATTTGTTCCTTTTTTGCCACTTAATAGACATCATGTGCACAAGTGCATTGAAAAAGATTTAATCAAAAAAGGGAGACAACCAACAAAAGAATTAATTGAAACAATTTCTGCTGAAATGCATTATATACAGCCAATAGAAGATGCCGATCCTTTTTCATTAACAGGATGTAAGAGAGTATCCGATAAAGTAGACATCCATATTTGACGATTATTCAGTATAGGATAGTGACCGCATCCATTTCATGATCTCTTTAATGATTATAATGTGATTTCAAGTTGTGATATAAATATTTTTTGTTTACATGTATATGCTGGCAAGAGTAAGGCCAAATAAAAAAATATGTGTTCAGTGTTTCATGCTTATGAAAATCAGAAAAGGTAGAATATTTTTTATTTCTTAATTCCCTGTCCACAAATGTGTTCAGGGCATATAGATTTGCCCTGGTCTGCAGTACATATGTCTGTCCTGTTTGTTTTTGTGTTTAGGTCTATTTCTCACAAACCCATTAAGATACATCAATAATGTTATATAATTATAATCCTCTTATTAAATTTAGTACAGTTCAATAACATTTTGGTCACTTTGGCCTACATTTAACGCATGAGTGGCTGTTATAAAGTTTTGAATTTTAATTCATATCCTAGGAATCCATGGTGTTATATCAATGATACTTGGTCACTGTAATTCTCATACACTGTATAATTGATTTCTCCAAGAACTGGGTCATTATGAACTACATTTCATGCATTTAGATATTGCTTTTCGATCTGTTTCTCCGACATCTATTCAGATACACCACTTCATTCATCTTATTTAATATATGTACAACAAAAATCAGCAACATTTGAGTCACTATGACCTACATTTCATGCTTGAATGACTCCATTAAATTTAAAGCCTCAGTAACTGCATTCAATTTTTTCAAGGGATACCCATTAATATTAAAGGATATAATGTTAAACTTTCATGTATTTAAAATATTTTTCAAAATGATTTTCTCATTCCCCCCTATGCTGCGGATGACAGGCCATCTGTGTTTTACAATCTCTAATTTATAATTAATTTTTTTACCTTATAGCTGTGGGAACAATTTTTGTTTTTAACACTGCTTGTACAAAAATGTCAATAAAAACCTTTGGTAAGGCACAAAAACTTATTGGTGGTTGGAGAACTCTTAAACATAGTTACATATTTTTATTTGGGCCAAATGAATATCAGTTTGTCTGCCTGGACTAACTCCAGTGTCCTTTGTCAACTCTTCATGAAACTTCCTAGCTGAACAGATCTGGTTGGGATGTTCCAGTCTATTTCATTGAGTTTTTTGACAGTTATAGAATTTTTGCCTTAACATTTTTAGCTCACCTGGGCAGTGGCCAAAGGGCCATGTGAACTATTACCATCACTTTGCATCAATCATCTGTTTTAAGCTTTCCTTCAAAGATAGTCTCCTCTGAAACCAATGAGCCAAGATGGCCACCAGAGCCAAACTATTTTAACATAGGCCCATATGAGAAAATTTATTTTAATTTTTTTTGTCTGAAACAAGTGATTCAATATGAACCAAATTTGTGAGAATTGGTCAGAATTGTATCCAGACTGCAATGGCCACTACAGCCGAACTTACTTTTACATAGGACCCTATGGGAAATTAACTTTTAAGATATTCTTGTCTGAAATCACTAGGTCAGTTGGAACCAAACTTGGCAACAATGGTCCATAGACTGTCCTCTACATGTATTAGAATTCCATCTGATGACCGACATTGCCACCCAAGATAGCCACCATAGTCAAATGTAGCCAGTGGGAACCAAACTTGACATCAACGGTCCGCTTTCAGAAATGTATTCAAAAACCAGCAACATCTGAACATAATATAACATTGGGGAAATTCAATTAAAAATTTTCTTGTCTGAAACCAGTGAGCCGTCTGGAACCCAATTTTGCAAAACTATCCTAGATTCAGAAGTGATGAGTCCAGGACTCACCAAGAAAGAAGCCTACGAGTAACCCTTCTATGGAGCCAATTGGAACACAACTTTGCAGCAATGAAATTACGCACTGCCAAACAAGATGGATATAGTCAAACAATTTATTCTGCTTTAAATCTGCAAATGATATCCATGTGAGCGATACATGCTCCTGGGAGCCTCTAGTTTACTTACAGAACACAGCAAGTCTTCTGATAGGTTTCGTGAGGCACATGAGCAACTTGATACATGGTTAGATTATGTGAATATGGTTAGAATTTAGTGGTCCAACAAGTTTTTATTTTTTGAGATATGCGACTATTGTCCACATCCTGTACAATGTATGCACCTTGCCATCCCTTACTACAAGGTAAATCAATCATTATGAATCATCTGTTGTGTGTTACATCTCAGATATGATCTGCTCCATTTCATTATCCCAAAGATGTGATATTTTACACCAAAACTTTTTATCCTGTCCTATATATGCAACTTTTATCTTATCAAATATGTAATTTAAGGATGCTCGCTGGTCATGTTTGGTCTTTTTGTCAGATTTTTGGAATCCTCAGGTTTTATCCATTTCTTAAACATGAAATTTTTTGCCCATGAACCCCCACTTTTTCTTTTATAATTCAATCATGTATACCTTAACATGGTATTTGACAAAATTTTATGAAATCCTTTTTATTTTTTCATAAATCTTTGAGAGACTGAAGTTGTCAATGCAAAGACAATAAAAAATCCAGAGAAAACCCATTTCCTGCAAATTTTCAAGGCCTTATAGCTCTAAAATGAGCACATGAACCTATATTTTTTTCTTGCTTATTTGTTTACTATTCTTACTATTCATATGTTCTCTCAAACTAAAACACCTATTTCAAATCCTATTTATTTCCTATTAGACCAGCGATCATCCTTAAGGTAAAACAACGTAGCTTAAACAGCTGGTCACCCATTTGATATTTTTTATGCTCGAGTGTGGATATTTGAAGTTGCAGTAATCAATTGGGTTATACTAATTACAAAATGGATCTCTTATTATTTAAGACCTTTCTAGGTGGACAGTATACATACATGTAACAGATAAAACTCAACAAAACCAGAATAAGTTCTAACTTATTTAAATGTACTTCGACAAACATATTTTTCGAGAATAATAGTGTTTTAGACCTAAAATTACACCTTTATCCAACATAGAAAACAGCCCATTTAAAATAAAATATATTTGGTCTCCATTAGGCCACACTAAATTGATCTTTAGTTCCGTGGATTTTTGGACGCTTCAAATTCTTAATTTTTCAAGAAAAAAAAAATTGTTTTCCTGCTCCTAAAATTTTGTAAAGTTGGCCATATTAGTAAAAAAAAAATGTGTGCCGCACGTAATTTGATCTTTGTCACTGGCATGAACACTGATTTTTTTTGGCTATTAACACAAAAATTCTGGTCATAGTTTTACAATTTTATAACATAGCTGAAATCACAGTTGTCATGAGTTACTGGTTCATACTATTGACAATTAGATTGTAATATACATTTACATGTCCTAAACTGAAAAAAAGTTCCTTCTGTTACTACAAAATACAAATCACAGTCTCATTTAGAATTCTCATCCTTCTTTTGTGAAAATCTTGACACAAGTTTACTGAAAATCCCTTTGTCTCTTTCTTGTAGTTCTTCTATTGTGCTGGTCGACATAGCATCACTTAAGTCCTCAGCATTTAAACCAGTACAACCAGTTGTATAAGGTCTCTCTAATAGATATTTGTCTTTGTAAAAATTACTATTAATTTTCTGAAGAGCTGCAAGCTGTCTGTCACATTCTTGGGCATTGATTGGAGTTGCCTCCCCTTCACTGAACCTCTGACCAACAACTTTACGAATAAATGTTCCTAAATCTCTGTCAGTTTTTGATGCATCGATAGGCCATTCTGAACACAATTTAAGGAACTGTTTATATCGCGAAACCATTAGCTGTTTGAAGAAAGCTTTAGTGTCGAAAATCTACAAATGTTTCATAAGTGTGTTACCAAACTAAATTTTACTGGTTTACTGGTTTACTGATGTCAATATTTTTATGTGGGCTGCTCTTTCTCGTTTGGGACCAGTAGTAGCAATAATTTTAAATCATCACCGGAAAACATTCGATATATTACGGAAAATATGACAGTGACACGAGCTCTTGCAAAAATCCGCATTTTCCCCTTCAGACTAGGGTTAATCTTAATAATTCTTTAAATTATTTATTTTAATTCACTGCCCCAGTAAGACCAAACTCCTCATTGTTTATTATCACGATTTTTTCTACTTAACATTTCTAATTATATATCAATTTAAATGCCGGTAAATGTAAATATTTTAATTAACATAAAAAAAGAATTATTCGACTAATTAGTTCTTATCAAAATGAATTTATTTGTTTTTTTTTCATTTTAGTCTGTTTAATGAATGCGGGAAAGTATTTCATATTTTTTATCTTAACTTTTCAAAGTTTACCAAGACCAATTTTTTATATTCACATGACACAACTTTTTAGTGTTTATTTTATTTTTGTGTTTGTTGTCTATATGCCTTCAACCCCTCGGGGTATAAATGTGCATTTGATTAATAAATAATAAAACTTCAAAAATCATATCATTTTTATGATTTGCATGATCCTCCCTAAAACCCTCGTGTTAGGATTGCTCATCAAAGTATTAATATCTCGGACCAGGGATCATATAATACTAACTTCATATACAGTTCCTGCTCGGACCGATTGATGGCCGGTTTTCAAGTGGTCATTACATGTATAATTGGATAGACTGTAGTGACCACTTCCGAGAATACCATTAATTTGATATTAAATATTAATATGCTAGACATGCTTAATACAAAAGTTTTATCAGCTTCGCCTCATTCACAAGCACACGCCAAATTTTGCCTTAAATAATGGTCTGATATTTGAACTTTAGATCTGAAATGAATGGAAATCGGAATTTCATCTTTTTTCTATTTTATTTAGTTTGTGTAGGTGGTAAGATTGACGAAAATGAAAAGAAAATAACATTTTTAGCGAAAGAACTTCAATCACTTCGTAGACAGACCGAGACAAAAATTGATGACTTACAAAGTGAAATTCGAAGTTACAAAAAGTATGACACTTTAAATAGATATTTTGAATTTAGGAAACTTTACAAAAATTTTAACGACTTAAAATTTCAAATTTTAACTTTGAAATTGGACATCAGACAACTATTTTACGAAGGAAAATCGGTGGAATCGGGTCTTAGATATTATGTGAAAAACAAAACGGAGAATATCTATGAACACATTACGGAAATAAGGAATTCTCTTCAAAGACTATTTTCCACATTGAATTATCCAAAGGAAGGATTTAAGACGGACTTTTCCAAAAATACAACTGGTGAGTACTTTTATTTGTTGTTTGTTTTTAGCTCACCTGGCCAAAGGCCATGTGAGCTTTTGTCATCACTTGGCGTCCGTCGTCCGTCCGTGTGTAAACTTTTACATCTTCATCTTCTCCTCTGAAACCCCTGGACCTATTGAACTGAAACTTGGCCTGTAGCTTCTATGGAAGGTCCTTTACAAAGTTTGCATAAATCATCCCAGTCCGTGAAACAAAATGGCCGTCATGAGCATTTACATGTTTTGATTGATCGAAATTTAAAACTTCTGCTCCTCTGAAACCGTAATGCCAAATGAACTGATTTTTGGTATGGAGCATCTATGGCAGGTCAATTATTAATCATTCACGCTACAAAAACCGAAATAGATAAGAATGAGATTATATTATCATAAATCTGACAGTAATGGAACATGGGTTTTGAATCGAAAGGCTCAGATTCTTTTACAACTTCAAATGATAAAATCTCAAATTATGTTTAAATCGGCATGTAAATGGAAGACCATAAATATTTCATTTCTTTATAAACGCCACTTATCTCTCTCATTCATAATACTTTGCTATTCTTAAAGTTTTACAAATGCGGAGTAATTTCAAAGTTTTGGATTTGTTTCTTGAAATAGACAATGAGGGACATTTGAAGACAAAACTTTGACGTCTACATTTATCAGCTTATCCGATACTCAGTGGTATGCGTGAGTTACCCTGACTTTTGACAAAAAGGATTACTGCTTCTTTACAAGGGTTTTATTAAGGATAAGTTGATGTCATCACTTAGGAAATTTCCGGTCGTCGATTGACCTTTAAAGTGTTCCAATATCTAACACGTGTAAGATGTTGTTGGACCGGCCCCTGTTCCCACTGTCGTAACATTTCATGTACCTCCGCGCGTGCACCGATTTGTGGCTTCCATCGGATGACTTTGTTGAACTTCAAGACGGGTGCGGTATACGTAGCAGGAACTGCTTACCCTTCCGGGGAACCTGAGTTTACTCTTGGTTTTTACAAACGTTCGTTTTTTTCATTGTTTTTTAGTTTTCAATGTTTCGGGGTTGTCTGTCCAATGGATTGCGTTTTTTTATTTGCACCTTAGATATATTTGTCCCCTTTGTGAATGTGATTCGATGAAATAGTTCCCGTTTGATGTGTTTATGTACATATTATCAGGTTTTCTGCAAACGTATATCGTAAAATATCTGCCGCGAGACACAATGTGAAGCTTTTTCGGCGAGTGAGCGTAGCGAACGAGCTAAAAAGCTTTATATTGTGTCGAGCGGCTTATATTTTACAATATTTGTTTGAAGAAAACTTGATGATAAATTTATCGTATTGTTAACTAGCAATCTTAATGGAATTTCTTACTTTTCAATGGCCATCTGCCTATAACCGGATGTTTTCCTGATATATTCGGGTCAACGTTGGGTCAAACATTATGACGTCGCTGATATATTCGGGTCAGCTCATATTAGGGTGGGGTCAACTCTTTACGACGTCACAGTGCCGAAATACGGGAAATTGTGAAGGCCTCAGCAGGTCGATATAGGCATGGGGAAATACGATAATACCCCATTTAGATACATACAATTAATGTTTAAAAAAATTGTTCCGAACTATAATTGGCTATGAAAGAGATTGAAGATTTGTTCGGAGCGGATTTTGCCGCGTATCTAATTAAGTAAAAGTAAACAAACTAAGGAAATAACATGACACCAAATCATATATTCTTGAATTTTTTAAATAAAACAGAATTAGAATATTTAACATTAACAATTATTGTGCAAGGAAGAGATAAGCAGGCGTCAATATCTGTAAAAGGTTTTAATTTTTTTTACAATTATGTGTCTTTACCTTATTTTAGATAATTCGGAACAATCAGATGTTAGCTCAGATTTTAAAGAAATAACCACATCCCGATCCCTAAGAGCAGGTTTGTAATGTATTCCAGCCTTTTTCTATTTTCTAAATGGTAGGAACTTTTCTATTTAAGGAGTGTTTCCATTTTTTTAACAGCTTATACTTCAATAACCTGGTTTGGGTCAGTTTACGGCATTCATAAACTGCTTTGCGGTTTATTATGCGTAAACTTAACCAAACCAGGTTATATTGTATAACCTGTTAAAAATTTTTGAAACATTCCTTGTAATTTAATTTCCAAACAGAAGTACAATGATTCCTGGATTCAAGCATCAATAATGACATGGAACTATTTGAATGAACAAGAGGCAAATTAATCCGTTGGTGACGTCACAAGACTGTGACCAAAGCATGCAGGTTATACAGAATAACCAATGTTGCTCTATGCTGTTTGACAGCCAATTAAAATGCAGTATTCAAATCAAATTAAATTATAGTACTGGAGATCAATTTTCAAAATGGTTGTTGGTCCATTTTCAGGTTAAATAGAGTAGGAACCAAATCACGGTGGGTGAATATTTTCGTGAGAAAACACGGAATTAGATTATTTGTTCGTGTTTATATATAATAGTAGCTTGAAACCGTTCTCATGCGTAACGTTCTGCTGTCTTTGAACATTCTCGGTCTATACGTCCAAATCAACTGAAATTTGGTCAAGATTTTTCCTTACTCTCTTTAAACTGTACGAAATAAAGGTACATCTGCAGAAGGCTCTATAAAGTTGCTTTATTGAATGACAAATAAATGGAATAAACCTAGATGGGAAGCATCTGTGCAAGAATATCTACGGGTCATTTATTTATCTCCTTGAAGTCTTACAACCTGAGAAACATTCGCCCCCCGGTGCAAGTCTTCCATTCTGTTCGATAAAGCATTCATTTTCCATAAAATCCTTGTAAATCTTTGAACATTGAAAATCTTAATGTTTTTATTACAGGTCCACTGCAAACTTTAGAAGTATCACAAGAATTGGGCCAAAGACTTATCGTGCCTTGCTTCCTGAACAAACCAATAGAGAACAAGAAGGTTAGTTTCGAGTTAGTGATGTTTTTTTCTTTTTTTTTAAATGTGATTTTAATGAAGATTGACTTTAACTATATTTCTTTTAAATAAAATGTATAGCTATTTAAATCTTTAATACTTTAACCGACAACAAAATAGAGTTGATACATCATACATCATTAGTTCATATATAGGTATAACTTTATGTAATTCCAGCATTTTGTCCATCCCAGTTCTAAAATATTTCGTCACATATGCATAAGATAAGTACATTAACCGATATTTTCATGTATATTATGAATGAATGTCTGTATCTGAAAATGATTTTAGAATTTGCACATGTATGTTAAGTTGAACAAATCGTGATAATAAATAATGAGGAGTGTAGAAAATTCACACTCGTTGAGCTGAAATTACGAGTACCGTGTGGGATTAAAATAAATATCTCGCGATTAGTATTTCTCGTCGACATTTTGTGCTACCCTTCAATATAATTAATTAGTAAAATCGGTACATGAAAATATAAAAAAAATATATATATACATAGAGGATATTGCAATTTTTTAGCAATAAAAAGTTGCAACAGATATTATGACTGCACCTTTGACCAACGTGGACCTCGATTTCGCAATTCAATAGAATGCTTTAAAAATTTCCCCACAGCGGACAAAAGTTCGGTATTCTGGTTTAAAATAAGTTTTGATTTAATGAGCTTTGCTTTATAGCATATCGTGAACATTCGTATTAAGGATACAGAATACCCTATCTTTTTTTTCTTCTTCTTTGGGGGGGGGGGGGGGGTCATTTTATAGGTTTTTGTGATGTGTCTGTTCTTTGTTTGTGATCGTCCTTTCCTATCTTTATTTTGTCTTTATCTCTGGATTTATGGTTGTTGCATTGCTGTTCGTATTTTCTTGACCTTTTCTTATTTTTACAGGGCTTAATCAACCATTGGAGCCATAATGGACGCCAGATTTTCCCACAAGATAAACATTATAGTACAAGTTACTCGGATGATTACAGGATCGTAACACTTACGATTGGAAAATTAAAATATGAGGATAATGGCGTACTGGAATGTAGGGAGGATTCCTCAACTGTACTACTTCGCGTCGATCTGACAGTTAAAGGTTTGTAATTCTTAAGCAGCTACTGCTTCATGACTTTCCTGTACAATGGGCTAGAGATCTTGTCAAAAAAGGAATTTTACATCCTAACTAATTCAATAATACAAATATATGTATGTATGAAGAGGCAGCGGAGTATTTGCCACTTTTTACCCTCTGCCGTGGTATTTGTGAAAAATACTCCTATCCGACTGGACGTCTGAAATGTCTACGTCATAACTGCGTTTTATTATAAGCGTTTGAAGAGGAAATATCTATTGACATTCGTTGTAATTAAACAGATACATCATGTTCGGGAGGGGTATTTGCGAAAAATACCAGTCTTGATGCGAAATTGAGCTCGGAAAATTTCATGTCTCTCGAATAGTGTTTTCCGCAAATACCCCTCCCGAACATGATATATATCTCTCAAAAACGGTCCCACATAATTACTTTGCGCGGTTTAAAAATTATTTCCTCATATTCGCGCATTGATGTTAATGCGGAGTTGTTCTTCAGTGTAATGCCTTAAAATTTTGTTTCCCGGTGACCATGAGCATGCCCTCTACTGATTAGTCACTACCCCAACAAACTGATTTTGTTGGACTGGATGACGGAACGGCCACACCTGGGTTCACAAATGGTTATTTGAAGGAGTTGGTTTCATCCATAGATCATAGCTTAGTTTAAAAGTTTAAGGTTTTAAGTGTTGTGTTTTTTATATTTATTAAAATGTAAGGATATAGGGTAGCGTCAATAACATGAATAACATACTATAGCATTGAAAGCAGGAAAAAGGTCGATTGCATTTATTGGTTGTCATGCAGTCTTCAACCTGGATCATTTTTCTCTTTTTTCTTCTTTTTTGGGACCAATTCAGGGGTTTATCCAGGGTTATTGGGAAGGACCATTTTGGCCTATTTTGGGAAAAATTTTGGTCAATTGGGAACCAAAATTAGAGGGGTAAGTTAACATTTTTGGGAATTCTGCATGATTTTGAAATAATTTTCATTGGGAATGGGTCCTTTTACCGGACCCTGATGAATGGTAGAAAAATCCATGCAATTCTCTACTGAGTATCGTATAAGCATTCAATTTGCGGACACTTGCGTTGTCTCCCATATGCATGGGTATCTTTCCTGACAGAAGGTGTCTTGTATTTAACAAAAGAGCAAAAATTACTTCTATTTTTTTCTAAAAATATCTAATTGGGAAACGTCTTTACTAGTCAGACATAAAAAAGGCGAGAAAATATATCCATATCATATAATTAGTGGTTGGAGAATACTGTGATGAAAAAAATATTTTGCATAAAAATGGTGACACCTTCACTAAAGGGGAGATAACTCTGTAAAGAGGAGACAACTCACATGGACCAAAGATGGGGAATAGCCCCACATGAATGGAACGCAATATTAAACAGTTATCAGAATGGCCACTTGTGTAATACTAAATAAATAATAGAAGGGAAAGGGTTAGAAAGAAAGCCCGTGGGACAGCATTAAACAAATTTACATACTAACCTTTACGTTTGCTTAATTTTAGAACCATGTAAAGATTTTCTGTGCAATGGCATCTGTGTAGAGATGTCTCGTATTTGTGACAACAAAAATGACTGTCCACGTGCTCAAGATGAATCCTCTTGTGGTAAGATATGACTTAAATTGTTCGGTCATAAATTGTGATTTTTGTTATTTATTATTCATCATAAATGTCAGAATGCTTATATATAAACTAAATGAAAGCACAAAACCTTTATCCGTGAGATGAAAATTGTTGTAATTCAAATTTCAGGTCAACTCTTTTATTACTAATCTATAATACTAAATTTACGAATTAGCCGAATAGGCGGCAAAACGCGTGGTTCAAAATAAACGATGTATGGTTCAGATTATAAAGGTTATTATCGGATTTGACAATCTGCATTTATAAATTTCAACTGCAGTTTTGTTTACGTGCAAATGGAATTTGTATGCACTTTTCCTATATGAATTCTCCCAACATATCCCTTAGAAGGTTCTCGAATGCATCATTTTAACACATCGATTTAAATAAACAAGTATGCACGATACTTTAAATGTATTTCTGTTTGAAATTACGGAAGAAGAATAAAACTAATTAAAAACATTCTCCTTCGAATGGGATGTTTCCGCTTCATGTATTCAGGATTGTTTTTCTACAATAACGCAATTTCTCCTAACTGTAAAGGCTATGAACTTTCAAGATTATATGAAGAAGTAAGGTAAAGTTCAGAGGAATTCCTAACTTAGTTGTTTTTTTTTTTTTTTTTTGGATTGCTCGGATGTTTACATTGCACAAAGTGATTAAACCAACAATTATCTATTTTTACATTATTTGTCATGTGACCTGTCTAAATATATCTCTACCATACAATTCCCTGTAAGCCCTAGATAAAACTATTTTTAACAAATGGTCATCTTTATCATTAATGACGAAATTTATCTCGGACATCTTTGATAAATATAAACGTGGACAGCACACGCATCCACACACTAAAAATGCTTTTATCGTCTGATTATTGGATATATTTGTGAAATTAAGCATCGCATGCCCTGCCCATGATGACAATGGAACAATTGGAACAATTATTTTCCAAACATATGCTCTACCTAACTCATGGCATCTTTTGAAAAATTCATCCGTCACTAAGGAAATGGTTACATCTACAATTTCATTTTCATATTTATTCTGAAGGAAAAATGTAATGCATTATGAAATGTGTATTTAATGAAAGCTTTTCATCAAGTTCCAGTTCAGAATTAATTGTAACAATAAAAATATTGACAATTTATGTGGTTGTGTTTTCGTCATAGATTTTGACTTTGATGGAACCTTAAGGTCCATTTTGGTAATTCTACGTGACATACAGTCTACTTCATCAGTGGATACATCTTCGGTAGTAACGAACAGCCATATGACAACTGGGTCACGTTGACCAACATTTCACGCTTCATTGACTTTGGTTAAAGTTTGCATTAACATCCATTTCTGGAATACTACAGCATATATAGACATGAAACTATCAGTTGATACCACCTACTTGACAGGAAAGTTTATGGAAAGCCTGCTACAACATCCATATTGAGTCACTGTTCCATGAATGACATGGCCGCAACAACTTTTTATAGTCAACATGGCCACCACAAAAAAAAAATGCTTATTTTCCCGCGCTCGCGCGGGTTCAATGTCTTGTGATGATATATATATACGATATTGATAAAACAAATTGAATTGAAAGTCTAGCTTTAAGTCATGCTCTTATAACATGTAGAACAAAACAGATATGCATATTTTATGAATTTCAAAGGACATATTCACAAAATATACTTTATCCAGTAAGTTGGTGTACAACATCATAACACTTACTGAAGAAAAACAGACCGCATTTTACGCCCCTTTTACCTCAGTTGAATATATCGTGGCGGTCAGTGTTGTGAAGTGGCGGACCCAGAGGGGGCGTAGAGGGCCTACGTACGCCCCCCTTTAAAATATTTTTTATCGACATATATGAATTTTTAGCATAATTTCGTCAATTTTTTTTCAATTTAAAAAATCCTGGATCTGCCCTGATGTTATTGTGTGCTATCAGGCGTCGGCAAAAAAGATCGGATCAAAGTCAATCAAACCTCGCCACGGATGTGGTTAGAATTCCTGACATTGAAAGGCCAGTGAACGCAATAGTAAGGACGAACTACCCAGACTAGTTGGCCATCGAGGCACAGGCAGATGGCTTGTTTTTCACTTGAAAATAAATTTTTTGACATAATATCCCTTAATTCTGCATTTCATTTAGTGTCATTCAGTAAAATAAACACTAGTGGAAACGTTAATCGCGTTACCAGGAAATGCGAGGCAAACATTATTGTCTTAAATACACGTCTTTCAGGCGGTTAATCTTCAGTGGCTCAGTTTGCGCAACATTGTATTACCTAATAGTATTAAAATTTGCATTAAATTCTATAAGATTACAATCCTTAAGCCAGACTTCCTTGATTTCCAATAAATACCTTTTCAGCTCTTCTGAGTTTCATATATTTTATTATCGATACCTTCTACACAATTTTCATTTTCACCAAAAGTCTTATGCAAATTACATTACAAGATCAAAAACCTTAAAAAATTCGATGCGATCTCAAGATGATTACATCTTCCCAGTTGATGAAGCGAACAGAGAAAAGAAGTCTTGCATGTTTAATTCCTTTTAAGTTTTATTGAAAAGACATGTCATTTTTTCGTTTCCGTAGAAAATAAATCTACATAAAATAGATTTCAATTGCGATCAAACTAAAGTATTTTAATGACATATGGAAAACATTGTTTCATTTCAATAACGTACAATGTAAACAAAGAAAAACTAGATGGAGGCAACCGGAAACGACTGCTATTCCAAATGTACCCTAGCACTTCACACATGTTGCATCCGTACTTTCACAGTTACATGTGTAAATGTTTTATCTAAAGAATGTGTGCAACCATTCTATAAAGAAAACATATAATAGGCATACAAGATGCATGCAAAAAGCCGAATTACAAGAAATGAATACATTATCAACTAAAGTAAGTTAACCATGACAACAATAATTTGTATTATTGAAATTCCACAGTCAATTTCCTAAACATTTCGGTTGGCAAATGGGTTTCTCAGAAGTTAAAAGTCTTCAGTTCGTCCAGAAAATTGACTAAAACTGGGAAAATCCACTTTCTACATATCCATTTGTGGCTACCATATTAAAACAACACGCTAACAGCCTTCCAAGAAAAATTTGAATGTTTGAAATTCAACTGTTCAAAGCAACGACTATTCCAATTGGGATCTCCATGATACATGTAAATGTTTGATAAGTACTTCTCAGTCAATAAAGTAAAGATCTTAGAGCTATTCAGGGAATACACAAAAAAAAATGTAGTTACAATGTTAGAAATGCAATGTTTGGTTGCTAGGTACTTTCCCAAAAATCAAAGGTCTGAGAGTTTCTCTGGATATTTACCAAAAACTAGAATTTCAATCATTGAAATAAAATTTTGCCATTCAGCATTAAAAAGACCAATATAGTAAATAAATAGTTTATGTATTGAATCAATCCACCAAAAGGTTTATGAGATCTAGCTTTGTTCAGTGAATTTGTTAAGCAAAATGAGTAGGCTTCAGAGTTTCATATTTTAGAACAACATATTGAAGAATGGTAAAAATCAGCTGCGGCAAACTAAAGGTATTGTCCAATTCTCAAAATCTGTGATTTCTGAGTAAAAAAAGGCTTTTCCTAAAAAACCATGTCACTAACTAACACTAAAATGAATAAGTCTCAAGGTTTCATATTGTCTATAATAAAATGTTGAACTAATTTGATAAGAATAAGCAAAGGCAAGCTGAATATATTGTCGATTCTCAAAATATGTGATATTTAGTAAAAACTAACGTTTTCCCCCAAAACTATTCCACTGGTTAACCATAACAAGCATAACAAGCATACAGATCCGAGTCTCATATAGTTCAAAAACATGTCAAATTTTCGTTTCAATCAGTGTAATCCAAAGATATCATCCGGAAACGATTTGTGGACTATCTGCCCGCCTGACACCATCAAAATAATAGCAACTTTATTGCAACTCGACTAATTAAATCCCATCCTCCCAATTCAGGGTTTTGTATCCACGTTCGTTCCTATAAACCCCTGACATCAAACATTAGCGGGTCAGAAGTGAACGCTTTTCATTGGTTCTTCTCAAGGTCAAAAGAATCCATTTGCGTCGTAGGTAGAATAACAGGCACTAGACGTTCTATCAATAATAATAAAATATGAGCAATGGGAAGAAAATAGTGTCAATGTGTATGTCACTTTTTCGTGAATAACTTACCGTAGGCTTTGTTTCTTGAATTCAAAAGTCTTTCAACTTCAAAATATCCATCTGAAAGCTTTCTTCCAGGCCTTTGGTTTTTATAGTATGGTATATTTCCATTTAATTTTGTTAAATCTTGTTTGACCTTTTGTGTTTTCATTTAGTCAAGTTTGGTCCGGGATCGATTCGATTTTAAAAAATACCGCCGTCAAAACTTATGAAAACCATGTGACCGTCATGAATATTTATGAGCAAAACCGTTGCTCATGTCTGGCTATGATGACGTCACAAGAAAGTATGACGGGCGGACAGACAGAAGAGGGCATAACATTATCCTCCAACTTTCTTCAAGTTGCGGGGATAATCATACAAACACAAATACACACATATAAATGCAAACAAAATGAAAATATTTCTCCTGCTTGTGATTCATTAATTTTTGCCTAAGATATGATATTAGCACGAAATGAATTCGAAATTTCATTTTTATTGAACTAGTGAAATTTTGGTACCAGAAGTTTGAATATAAATTTTTAGAAAATGTTTTAGTTTATGCATGTAAGTTGTAAAACAATATTGCCACTTAAACTACAGCTTATAAAAACACATATTTTTATAAGAGCGTCACTCTTTCTTTAAGAATTGCTGGCTGACATAACCGGAAATGTAGTCACCGGAAGTGGTACTGTGGTCACTTCTTTGAACAAAATGAAGGGATGGATCTGCGACGATGGATGGAATCAATCATCAGCTGTTGTGCTCTGTCGCTCATTGGGTTACAGGTTTGTAGCATTAATTGCCGTATATGTATTTCGAATTCCAGCGTTTTGTGTCTAGGTGTACCACTAGTAGGTCTGAAATAATTTTCAAAATAACGCATGCGATATAAATTTTATGCTGATTTAGATTACATTTCTAATTGTTATGCATTGACTGGTGTCGTTTCCTCCACAGGTAAGTTATGAATAATTCATGGTGAAAAAATAAATCATTTAAGAATTATTATTTAGGCCTCACCAAATTTATTTTTAATTCTTTGGATTTCGCCGCTCCGATTTTCATTTTGCACAAATGCTTCAAATTCGCACCAAATTCTTCATTTTTCAAGAAATTAAAAAATTAAAAGTGTTCACCCGGTATGTCCTAAAATTTGGTAAATAATAGGGATTTTCCCCATTTTTTGCAGTATTTTAGTTAAAGAAAGTTGTGTCGCACGTAAATTTGATCTTCGCCTGAAAATAAATTAGTCTTGAAAAAAACAAATTAATTAAAATTTCGCTCGCTCGCACCTATTTTTGCCATAAAAAATTCAAAGAACTAAACATCAATTTGATGTGGCCTAATTAGTTAACTGCTTGCATATATAATTTATGCTTCAGCCGGAAGTTGACTTTATTGAGCCCAAAAAACCAGACTAAATAATTTAAATTACAAATGTATATGATTGATTATTTTTTTGTGTTGAAAAATAAATGAGGCTGAGTATGTTTCTCTTGTACTGCCTAAATAAAAGAAAAAGTATATCATTCGGAATTTCCCATTTTTTGGAAAAACAAAAAGAGCTAAATGGAACTACTAGAACCGGAAACATATACGTGTATATACGATGTTTGGGTTAGTTTTCCGGCGTTTTACATCGTTTTGAGTACCCGGTGAGAAAATTTAAATAGCCCTCGCTCTCGGCAGGAGAACTGGCAATCTATGTCGTGGAGCGCCATGATTTAGGTTCGAACTCACAACCAGACCTACGGTAATCGTAATCAGTTGTAATCAATTACATCTTTTGATGTAATCGAATGTAATCTGTAATGAGACATTTTTTAGATTACAATTAATCGTAATTTAATCAATTACATTCATTTTACTCTGTAATCGTGATTACATGTAGATAACTTTTTGATTACTTCTATGCAATGACTCTGAGATCATCTTCAAAATTTCACAACCTTAGTTTTGACCAGCTAGTGACCATTATTACCTAGACCACTTGGCCTCCTTGGCCTCGTAAGATACAAGTAAATCATTTGCAAATTTGTAACCTACATTAACGTATACAGATATCGGCTGGCTTTTGGCTTAAACATGAAATATTCACATAATATTGCTCTGAATTGTTTATTTAAATAGACACTGAACATGCTGAATGGATATGGTAATGTTTTGTTTTTAAATTTTAATTGTGAAAACCAGTACCTATCACAGGTATCAGTTACCAAGAAAAACGATTCTGAAATGTAATATTGAAAGAAAAATCAATTAAAAAAGACGAAATTTCAACCAAACCTGCACAGGTACAATTGCAGTATTTGAAACAGGCCACATGACGAAAACAAATACCAAAATTTTATTAGCAATACGAACATCATAAGAATCAATGTCTTTATTTTGTTGGTATTTGTTTTTACGTAGTGAAACATCCAAAAACGTAACACAAAGCAGATTCAAAACAAACAAAAAACAAAAACAAAATGTTGGTGTAGAAAAGTTTTATTTAAAACATCTTCGTTTGCCATATTCTGAATTATCAGTTCCAGATTTCATCAATTGTTGTACCATTCTCAATTCCGAATATATTCATAAATACTGTTCAGATGAAATTTGTACTCTTTGGCCATATGATATAGTTCCGACCTTTAAAGAGAGAAGCTAACAAAAGATTTATACACTCAAGTTTAGTTTCAAAATGTCCAACGTGTTCAGTGATATGGGGAGGATATACGTCCTGGAGTCGTTGGCTATTTATGACGAAGATTCGTCCGTATAGATTATCTTTTGAACAATCAATATAGAGATTAATAGGGTAATTTTGATAACTTGGATTAATAATTCAATTTTTGTTTTTTGTTTTTTTAGTTCAGGAGAAGTTGGTCAGCCTGAAACGTTAAGTTCTCAAGCAGATAAGGGTTTTCTAATTTCGGCGATTGAGTGCACAGGATATGAAGCATCATTGAGTCAGTGCAGTTACAAGTTGACGACACTAGGGAGTTGTGACAAAGTAGCCACTGTCATCTGCGTACCGTAACATGGGCACAAAATTGAAAATATTACACATGAAGAAGAGCCAGCTCAAGACTTGTCAATTCATAATATATATGAATTTTTGTTGTAATTTATAAGATACATGCCCCCACTAAATAAAGAAAGAAAGAAATTTAAATGCTTCAGTTGACAGTACAAGCAGTAACGCTGAGAAGACGTTCTTTCCATCTTGCCCTCCTTCCTCTCACAAAATCATTGTTTTAATTTTATTTTTGAATCTTATTGCTACTTTAACTGGTTTTTAATCGATAGGATTGACATTTTATCAGGCCTAAAGTTTTACCTATTTGTTTATCTATTTATGTACTGATTTTTAAATTTTTAAAACTCAGCATACAGTTTTGTCTTTTTTAAGAATATTTTGTATCTGTTTGTATTATCACGTGTTTTGTATAGCGCTTATAGAGTAATTGTTTTATTAGATAGGCGTTTTATAAATATTTGTATAATAATAAAATAATAATAATAAAATTTTTAAAAATAAATAAGGGGTTTGATATCATTTTCATTTATCAGTAACCCCAAGGAAGACGGCAAGTTTCCATTACTTCAGTAAAATCGATCGGTTTCGCTATTGGCTAATAAAAAGGGCAATATGTGTTAGAAATCAGTCTGCCATTTCAACACTCAAGCATACTTTTAATATTCCATAGATGTTTGCGAAACCTACTTTCCTTCCCATAAACATGAAAATGTCGTGTATGTGTACAGTTATAAATCAGAATGCAATATCCTTTAATCTTGTTGAAAGTAGCTTCAATCAGATTTTTTTTTCAAATGTTGTTTATTTCCGACTTATCTGATTGTACACAGTGATTTATGCTTCGTCATTTTTTCTAGAATGAAATAAGTAATAAAAACAAACTTTTAAGTTTCAATGGTGAACAATAGTCTTCTTAAAATTTACATGAATCTCAGTTTTGGATATTATTATCTATTCTAAATGCAATAGAAATCAAGTCACGTTTTATGTCTTTTCTGATTGCATAAACAATTGTTTTCTTTCAGAATTTCTTTCTTTGTGAAGAAGAAATCGTATCACCATTAACATGATTAACAAAGGTGGATAACAAAAGGTTACACACGGAAATATTGATTTAATGAAATAACTTGAACAAGTTCAACAAAGGTTCTTGAAGAAGGGCGAAGTGCCAAAATTTATAGTATTCATGTTTGCTTTTTTAACATTTTTTTTATTTGTGTTTGGTTTGTTTTTTAGTAGGTGATCTGGTGGGGGGGTCTTTTTCTTTGGTTTAGAACATGTTTTTGATTTTTGACACTTTTCTAACATATCTAATACATTTCAAAGTGTTTTATATACCGGCTGATATTCGAAAGTTCTTCTTAACATTTTAATCTTTTCTGTCCTGCAACTAGCCTATTTAGTAGACAGATAAAGGGTGTAGAATATATTTTCCGATATTCGTCTAGTAGGCGAATACCATCTCCTGGCACCCTTGTCTTCACTTGCAATGAAAGTGGGTATTGTGTGCTGGTTCACAGTGTTTATGGCGTCATCTTATCCCTAGATCATTTGTAGATTACGCGCCAAAAATAGAATTCTGAAAATAGGCTAGAAATGTGTTATTTTCATGACTTTTCTCGATAAAAGATGGCAATTTATAATTCCAGGATAAAAACAATATATGTCACTCGCCGCGAAACAGGTGTGAAATGCTCAGTAAAGCTCGCATTTCTACTTGTTTCCAAGGCTCGTACAAACCTGACAAATAAATTGTTTATCTTCCGACAATGTTCATATATTGTATATATATCTTAACAAATTCATATGTATTATAGCAGAGTTTTCATCGTTGACATCATTACATTTAGACTGAAAGTATTAGTTCCTCAAGTAAGTATACGATAAATACAAAATGAAGTTTACAAAATTTATTTCAAACAATATTCTGAAAACAAGGCACTTTAAACAATTAAAGTCGCACAAAATTTTGATTAAGCAGTAAATAATAAACATTGTTTACAAAGATTATGAAGCATAAACATTATGCAATTAAATTCACACTTAAAAACATAGATAATATATATAATGTGTAGATCTGAACCTAAACTGTGTTGTCAGAGGTTTATTTAATCAAAGTTTTTCAGATTTTGAAAGTACGAGAAGATATCTCCAGTCACGGTCAAAATGACGGCACACATACTAAAACAACCGCTTTATTGGTGAAAACTCACGGCTTCACTATAATTCTCTAAATTTCAATTTAAATAACCACCATGAAAGTCCTAAAAGTCAAAATACATGTACATGTAATTCAAAATAGACGATAGTAAAAAAAATATGCATGTAACAATCCTTATAATTTAATTTTACAAAAAAAGATCTGATCCAAAAGTCCTGAGGACAGGGAGCTAATTCATTCTTTACTTTGTTTCTTGTTGTTAGTTAAACGTATTTTGCATTGTTGTTTTTATTTAGTTATTGGTCCTTATAGGAAAGTAAAATGCTAATAAACTTATGAAACAATTCCCCAAGTTTACAAACTTTCGAATGATTACGATTGAGACTGGTTCAAGGTCATCAACACTGATCAATACAAAGACAGGAAATCAGATCACAGTCTTACAAATGTATCCTCAAGGATACCCCCGCTTTGCCTTGCCCAGGGTAAAGTTTCATAAGATATTTGCATCAATTTAAGCATACTCATGGTTGCCTTTACTACTCCAAAACACAATATCGGAAAGCAAAAATTTTCCTTCATGCACATCTTTGGATGATGTACTTCCTTTGTGTAAAGTTTCGTTGAAATCCATTGAGGGTCTAGGAGGAGTTGCGCTTACGAGGTTCATATAATGTATAAACCAAAAAAAATACAAGTCGAATTATCTCCCTTGTGTGATATCGGAAAGCACAGATTTTTCTTCATGCACATCTTTGGATGATGTACTTCCTTTGTGTAAAGTTTCGTTGAAATCCATTGAGCGGTCTAGGACGAGTTGCGCTTACAAGATATATGGACAGAAGGACAGACAGACAGACAGACAGACGGACGGACGGACAAGGTGATTCCAATATACCCCCAAACTTTGTTTGTGGGGGGTATAACAATAGCACGCAGAAAAGGTATTCTCGCGGAACATTTAAGACAGAAAAAATGAAAACTTTCATACTGAATAAACAGGAAATGACGATAAAAAGTTAATAGGTAGGCTGTTCTCGGCTAAAATCTTATACTCGCAAAAATCTGGTTAAAACCCAGGCTTATTGCAATCGACAAACAAGCTTTTTTCTAATATATCCTTGTGCTTAAAACAATATCAAATTAAGTGTGCCAGATGGACGGAAGAAGCAATAATATAATATGATTACAAAATGGTGACACATTATCCTCACTCCTCCAAACACCTACTAAAAGGTCAAAAAAAGCCATGACAGTGGAATACTTATGTCAAGCGTAAGATGGAGACTCTCGAACCTGAAAAATTCCTAGACTTTGGAGGATTTGTTTCATGTACAGACAAATATAAGGATACACTTGTATATACAAACAACATTGTACTCATGTTTCAAACTCATAGTTTATAATTTCTCATTAATTAGAAATTCCCGCGTAAAAAACTTTTTCTGCATGACAATTTTCAGTCCAGCAAAATTTGCTCGTGGCGGAATCATGGTGGTTTTTTGTTCGATTTGATTTGTCGAAAGATTTACGGATACAATATTCTGATGAATAGAATTACCACTTTCTCCCCCAAGTATTAAAATACATCCTTTTTGATGAATGGCACAGAATCGTTTCCGCTGAAAATTCGGAATGGTAGCAACGGTTCTGCTGCTTCCCTCTTCGGATACACAAATTATGTTACCATCTGTACAGGCGATATACATCTTTTTGTCCGAAACTACCGCACGAGACAGTTTACACGGTGATGGTAAATTTGCGACAATGGCACTTGACTGAAGTCGCGTATCAAAATATTGTATGGCTTTGGTTTCCTTGTCGTCTGCCAAAATTCCACCAAAAACGAAAATTTTCTCCTTTGAAACAGAGGTCGACATAGATCGAACTGCTATGGGTAAATGGCCTGCCTTTTTCCAAAGTCTTTGGTTAATATCATATTCTTCAACGCTCGAAAGTGTTTTCGCGGACTCCTCCTTAATGTTGTCATCAAAACCACCAAGAACGAATATAGAACCGCCAAGGGCAACCATCGCATGACGTCTTCTGCCTTGAACTGGGGATGTACACCGGTACCATTCGTTATTTTCTGAACGATACCTTACAAGGCAATCCAATTTCTGTGAACCACCCGAAACAAAAATGTCATTTCCGTATACGCAAGATGCAAATTCCCTACCCAATGGAAATAATAATGGTGTTAGGAAAAACCATTTCTGTTGCAAGAAGCTATAAGCAAAAACATCAACGACTTTTTCAGATGTGCTGTTATATCCTCCGAGGACAACAAGTGCTTCCTCAACTGTCAAATGGTTTCTAAAAGAAATCCTCGCAGAATTGAATTCGCCGCGCCTTGCCGGAAGCATGTGGTATGATATTGCCTCTTTAACAATTTCTCGACATCTTGAACTTTCTCTGACTAGTTCCATCGGCTCCACTTCATGGAGTAAGTATTCCGATCCGAGAAGCGGTAATCGGAGGTGTTCAAACAAATATATCGTGTCTTCTTTCCTTTTGGTGAGATCGGATTCATACCAACGAAAGACAGCATCACAAACTACCTCTTCATTTAACACGTTTAGATTGTCGTCCGTTATAATTTTGACTAAATCGTCTTTATCCAAGAAAGAAAAATCTTCCGAACGGCAAATGTCCGTAAAGTTCATTAATATCAAAGTCCATGCTTTTCTACACAGGGACGGGCAGTCATATGACTTAGCGAGTTTCCATGCACCAAGAGAGTTATCTGGTGTCAAGTTGCTAAGCAGAAATTGTTCACATTTCTCGTGAAGTTGTTTCATCTGGAAAATGGCAGCTGCCTTCAATAGATCTTCACAGTTGTCAAATGTTACGACCTTTCTTCCAGAGTAAACAAAATCTAATATATTTTCGAAGATACTGACACTGCAGTCATGAATGTTCACCTTACCGTTTTGACTCTCCAACATTCCAGAAGAAAACATAGCATCAAAATAAGGCGAAACTGCGGCTAACACAACTCTGTGGCATTTGAATGTTCTTTCACCAATAACGAGGGATGTATCAGTGTGCCTTTCGTTTTTATACATATCCTCTACAGAGTTGAATAGTTCTTTTGAAACTTCGTCACGCCAACAGGAACCGTCTCCCATATTGGATCTACTTCTGTTTTTCTATAAGAAAAAAATAAATAAGCATAAAATTTCATCTCACCAAAATAAAAGTTAATGCTTCGAAAATGAAATTCATATCAATGGACCTACGTCCAAACAACAGAAGCGAAAATATAAAGACATTTCACGGTTTGGCAAATTTAACTGCATGGTTGATATATTACAGTATGATCTTCGGTGTGTAAAAATCTAGCGCTCAGATAGCGGTCCTGCATATCTATCCATCGTGTCTCCTATCAAAATTTCGTTCATGTGGCGAAACAAGTATAGGACCTGGATTTTGGCAAAATAAAAAAGCCAGGATCACTGCAGGTGTGCAAAAAATTTTATGGTTTAGGTCACAAAAAATAATTTCCAGAATCAAAATTTCAGCGAAAAAAAATAGGCAGGATCAAACATTTCATCATAGCCCCCCCCCCTTTTGAAAATCAAATGGTTGCTCTAATGATCAGAACTAAAATTTGAAGCGTGACAATTTACATTTATACTGTTTGATCGAATTTTAAAAATTGTCTGAAGGAAAATATGGGAACCCATTTTCAATACGAACCTTTATAGGTTGAGATGGTAAATAAACAATACAAGCCTAATTATATCCTCGACAATTAAAAGGTCGAGATAATATTTAATTCTGCATCTAGTACTTTCGTAGATCAGGGATGATCGAATTCATTGAAATATTTAATTGAAATTAACACGCTTAGCAGACCATGACAGAATTATAAATACAACACAGAAAGCTATGTTTAATACAAATTATCAAAGTCTCCGGTGAAGTATTTGGAAAAATTAATTGAAATGTTTTTCTAAATCAATTACTCATACTTCTGTTTTGTGAAAACCTTTCATTTAAGTAATAAAAGCCCAGCAATCCATAAGGTTCGCACATTATGAGTAGTAATTATAATTTTCTGTAAAGAATAAATCGAACGAAATTATAAGTACAAAAAATGTATAATTAATTATATTTATTTGTCATTAATTAATTTACGTTGATAAATCTGGTTGTCTCGGCAAAAGTGAATAACCTACATTTTATATAGAAAAAGGGGCATAATCAAGTCCACTTTTGCACAGGACATGTTGAAAATGCATTAGTATGCATAGTATATGCATTAAGTTATATTTCACCTTTTCGGGGAAGAGAGGTAAAAAAAGGGGGGATATTCAAGAAAAACAAAGGGGGTCAATTTTTTGGAAGTTGGAAAAATGGGGGTGATAATTCTGGAAGAGGACAGAAAATGTTAAGATATTAAGGTAATGTAACAACTTGATATTAATTTTTTATTAAAGTTGAAAAAGGAGGGTATTTACTAAGAATTTAGCGTGGCTCCGGGTTCCCAATTTTTGCCCACTGGATTCGTTATTCTGTAAAAGAGAAATATGAATCTTAATAATGCAATTTGCTTCTGCATGAACCTGTGAACAGACAAGTTTGAAAGAAGTCTGTTTTCATTAAAAATGTTATTGTGGGTTTCATTCAGCGTAATAATGCCGCCCTGCGAAGTGAATCATTTTCCATTTTGACAGCACACCAATAAGTTACCGAAAATCTGATATAAGATTGAATATCACAACTTTCCCCCCTAAAAGTTTGAAATTTTTTACCGACAAATTATTATGCAATTTCAAATATCTCTTAACTGGGGGTTTATAGATATTATCATTGGTACAGAGCAAATATCCAGACGACTGGAAATGTTCCAATGTTACTCCTGTCTTTAAAAAGGACCCCCCTCCCCCTAATGATTATAAAAACTATCGTCCGATCTCTCTAATCAGTATACTAGGAAAGGTTATGGAAAGATGTGTATATAAATATATTCATAATTATATGTTGGCCGAAAAAATAGTCACACAAAACCAACGAGGATTTACGCGAGGAGACTCCGCGATTAACCAATTATTGAGTACTTCTAACGACTTTGGGAGGGCCTTGGGTGAAGGGAAAGAAATTAGGGTAATATTTTGTGATATTAGTTTAGCTTTTGACAGAGTTTGGCACTGGGGATTATTAAGTAAATTATATGCCACGGGACTTTGTTTTGGCATGGATTAAAAACTACTTATCAAATAGAAAACAACGGGTAGTTATTAATAACGTATGCTCGAATTGGGGGGCTGTATTAGATGGTGTGCCACAAGGCTCGATCCTGGGACCTCTATTATTTATCATTTTCATAAATGATATAGTCATGGACGTTAATTCAATTATCAAGTTGTTTGCTGATGATACAAGTTTGTATCTCATTATAGATGATCCACTGGAATCGGCAAATGTCTTAAATAGTGATATTTTTAAAATTCACAAATGGTCTTCTGAGTGGTTGGTTTCTTTTAATCCTCAAAAAACTGAGACCATGACTATCTCAAGGAAATTTCAGAAACCATATCATCCAAACCTATATATGAATGATAATGTTGTTTCTGAGGTTTCCTGTCATAAGCATCTTGGAGTTTATATATCCAATGATGGTATGTGGCACAAACATATTGATTTGATTACTGAAAAGGCCTACAGGCGTTTAAATGTATTACGCAAATTTAAATTTATCATCTTGACAGACAGACACTTGAGACAATTTATCTCACATATGTTAGACCAATATTGGAATATGCCGATGTAGTGTGTGACAATAACATTTATTTATTAATAAATAAAATTGAAAAGGTTCATATAGAAGCCTCCAGGATTGTGACCGGAGGAACTAGATTGGTCTCCTTGAGTAACTTATGCACTGAGAATGGGTGGGAAAAACTTAAGGATCGACGGTAAAAACACAAACTATTTTACTTCTATAAAATGAAAAATAAAGCTGTACCAGCATATTTATCTGACCTAGTCCCCGAGTCAAACAGAAATATTCATAATTATAATACGAGAAATCCACCCGTTATACCACCCATCATAGCCAGAATCGCATTATATTCCAATTATTTCCTTCCAGCGACAGTGCGATCATGGAACCTATTACCAGAAAATACAAAATCAAGTACGTCTCTAGGAATCTTTAAAACTACTTTACAATCGCAAAACACTAGTCTAAAAACGCCCCCTTTTACTATGCCGGTAAGCGCCAAGGTCAAATTTTTCATGCAAGACTTAGGATGCAGTGCAGCTCTCTCAATCAGCACCTCTTTATAAAAAAAATATTGTTAACTCCCCCTTTACCAGTGTGGTGCTATTGAATCTACTGATCGCTATCTCCTTCCGACTGTCCGCGTTTCGACCTCCAGCGTCAGCAGCATATTGAGTACATTATTTGACAATAGGATTCTTTTCTTCGTGTCTCACCATTTCAGCGATGAGCAAAACATAGAACTTTTCTTGGCAGTTCAGTCATATATTATGAGTAGCAAACGATTTGCTAGACAGTATACAAATACTCATCATTATATATCAACGTTTCAGTGCATGTTATCTATCAAAATTAAATTTGCATCATTTCTATAATTTTTTTTAATGTATTGATTCATAATACATAATCTTTTGAGTATGAGAAAATTAACTATGAAAATTATTTTTTGTAGGATACGGATTTATATATATTAAGCCAAAAACTTGTTTCCGAATCCTATATTGATTATTCAATTGTATTGTATATTACTTGTATTTAATTATTGTAAGAATTATTTAATTAATTAATAAAATATGTTAAGTCATTATTGATATTACAGAAACTAGTCGCAATCCGTGCCCCCTTTTCAATTCTCTCCTGTCTCATTAATATGAAAAATTATACGTACACTTGTCATGCAAAAAGATCCCTAAAGATTAGGGTCCAAACTGTAAATACCCATATATGAAGGTCCCTTTAAGTACTTCACATACTATGGATGTATCATTTCATTTTTTTTTTATTCACGTCAGTTATTATACTAGTACACGAAACTTGTGAACTTAAGATGGTTGCAATTTGGATTAAAATTGCTTCGATGTAAATTACCAGAAAAATGTATTCTCTGTTAAATGCTTCTAAATATACAAGTCTAACCCTCTGAAAAAATTATATCAAAACAATCATTTCCAGAAACTGCACATTGAAAAATACTTACGTGAAGACGTGTTGTCAATTTATCCATTTCCAATTTAAATTTAAAAATCTTTAAACCTTTCATATAAATATTTTCACTTTTATTCTGACGGGAAATCGTTGCGAAATGAAGTTAGTTTAAACGTACGCAGGATCAGTGCTAAAATCGATCAGCATTGATATAACGTTATCAGATAACGGGTATGACACGGTTACAACAGATATAAACAATCCTTAGAATAAAACAAAGAAATAATGATAATTATTATATTATATAAAATAAAACTATTAATAAAATTATTTATTTACACGAACGGAACAAATATTTTGCCAATTTATTTTAATTAAGAAACTTCAATCAAAGCACGTAATTTGTTTCGGATTTTACCATGACTTTATCTTTCTTTCCGACCATTATTTAAAAAAAACCAACATTTAGAACTGTACAGTCGTATGACACTGAGATGATACACCAGAGTGGGATGTGTATAATTTAGAATTAGAATTTCAATAATTTATTTAATTCAATTTCTTGTTTTACAACGATTTTATGCATCCAAAACAATACTTCTTTTATACCGAAAGAGAACTGGCATACATTTACAAATTGTAACCCAGAATTTTATAATTGGTTTGTACTGTCTTTGCGTTAATCAAATAGAATAGAATAGAATATTTATTTCACTCAAGTCATGGGCCCCCGGAAGGGCATATAACCATATATATATAAGTAATATACAAAAGACATAAAATACAATCCACCACACTTGGATGTTTCATGTGTGTTTGACTTTTGAGGCTTGATGAAATACCAGAAATAAGATCTTTTTCTTCCTGGTTGTTTTATTTAACAAACAAATTTCTATCTGAAATGTGTATTTCTTTTATGATAAACAAACAACAAAACACCGACACACCGAGTATCCCCTTTTCCCTCCTACGACCCCCCCCCTTCCCCCGCGTAATCGTAAAAAAGACTGGCCCTGATGTACTGGCAAACATGGATATGGAACTCACGGGAAATGTATAACAATGACGTCGAAATACCAATCAACGCCACCCAAAAGACGGAACCCGAACAAAAAAATAACATTAAAGAGCACAAAACACAAACGTAAAAACAACATAGTCAGGATAGTCTGACAGAAACTATTGGTACAGACACTGAACCAAAAATTGATTTCAACTTTTAACTTTTCTGTTATATTATTATTTTGCATTTGGTTTTGTTCGACTTGTGTCATTTTTACGTTTTATAGTAGTTCTATGCTCCTTTTCCATTTATTTTCCACATATTCTATTGTCGTATGATACATACTTTATCTATTAGTATTAAATTCGAAAGGTCTGCTTCCAGAGAAATTATTTGCAAAATATGCAAGGATGCTAAGGAATTTCATAATTACTTTAATCCCATACCCAGGTTGTTGAAAATTAATGAAATTCAAAGGGTATATATAAATCTGATCATTTTTGTATTTTTGTTCTATATATTTTGAAATAGTTTTCTATATCGTTTGTTAAATATAAAAAAGTGAAAAAATAACCTTAATTCAAATTTAAAGGACAATAACTCCAACACAAGTGTTCAGAAATTTCCGAAACTACAAGGTAGATAGAAATCTAACGAAAGAAAGTAACAGTAAAACACTTAACCTTACTGAGTAAAGTAATTTAAATTAAATCAATTTCCCGGAAATACATTAATTTCTGTCTCGGATATGGAGAGGTCAATCACATCCGGACGATGAGAATGACGTCGCTGACGTTACCGATTTTAAGTGGGAAAAAAACCGGGGGAAAAACTAACCCGAATAATCCAGTATTCGCTCACTCCATTACCCGAAGGAGAGAATCGGATACGGAAACGGCTGAATTATTCGAGTTAGGGAAAAACTGGCCGATATGATCAGTTAAGGGGAGTTTTTGGCAGCGTCGAAGGAAGAAAAACTGGATCATGCCCAATTCTCCAGGGGAAAAAAACCAGATCGGTTCCGTTTTTCACTGGGGGAGGGGGATGGCTATAGTACACCGGGATATTAATTTTCAAAAACTACCAGCCCCTCCCACATTCCTGACAGTCCGTTTAATACCAACCTCTTAAATTGCTATACACGTATTATATCTATCATCTGTTTTCATTTTATTTTGTTTATTCTATCTTTTCTTGTTCTTTTTTTTTTTATTTCCCCGCAACTAAAAGTTGGGGAGCATATTGTTTTATCCCTGTCCGTCCGTCCTTCCTTCCTTCCGTCCGTTCCATTATGGGTATATAGTTATTTCGCATAACTCTTCCTATAGTTTGAATCCTAGGATGTTTTCACTTGCTGTCTGTTTGTACATATATTGAAGGTGTGCATGTGGTCAGGGCTTTGATTTTTATTAATATTTGCTCTTTTGTGAGATAGTTGAACTTTGTCATTTTCTGGAGTATTTACTTGCATAAGAGGAGCGTTTCCGGATAACTCCTCCTACAGTTTGAATGCTAGGAAGTTTTCACTTTGCTAGCTGTTTGTACATATATTGAAGGTGTGCATGTAGTCAGGGTTTTGATTTTTATTAATATTTGCTCTTTTGGGAGATAGTTGAACTTCGTCATTTTTGCATAAGAGGAGCGTTTCCGGATAACTCCTCCAACGGTTTGAATGCTAGGAAGTTTTCACTTTGCTGTCTGTACATATATTGAAGGTGTGCATGTGGTCAGGGCTTTGATTTTTATTAATATTTGCTCTTTTGTGAGATAGTTGAACTTTGTCATTTTTTGGAGTATTTACTTGCATAAGAGGAGCGTTTCCGGATAACTCCCCCTACGGTTTGAATGCTAGGAAGTTTTTACTTTGCTGGCTGTTTGTACATATATTGAAGGTGTACATGTGGTCAGGGTTTTGATTTTTATTAATATTTGCTCTTTTGTGAGATAGTTGAACTTTGTCATTTTTGGAGTATTTACTTGCATAAGAGGAGGGTTTCCGGATAACTCCTCCTACAGTTTGAATGCTAGGAAGTTTTCACTTTGCTAGCTGTTTGTACATATATTGAAGGTGTGCATGTAGTCAGGGTTTTGATTTTTATTAATATTTGCTCTTTTGGGAGATAGTTGAACTTCGTCATTTTTGCATAAGAGGAACGTTTCCGGATAACTCCTCCAACGGTTTGAATGCTAGGAAGTTTTCACTTTGCTGGCTGTTTGTACATATATTGAAGGTGTGCATGTGGTCAGGATTTTGATTTTTATTAATATTTGCTCTTTTGGGAGATATTTGAACTTTGTCATTTTTGGGGTATAAGCGGTGAATAACGTTATAGTTATTCTGCATTACTCCTCCTACAGTTTGAATGATAGCAAGTTTTCACTTGCTGTCTATTTTTACATAGATTGAAGGTGTGCATAATGTCTGTGATTAGATTTTTATCAATATTTGCTGTTTTGAAGATAATTGATCTTTGTCATTTTGGGAGAATATACCTGATCATAAAATTGTTAGCATTTTCAAATATTAAACCTTGTGAGTAAAAGTTAGTTTTAAATTTATCTTAAAAATAGATGTCATACAATACTGATTAAGGAGCTACCATTTGATCTGAACCTTTGACCTATGTGCTCCCATGCTCAACTTCGTGTATTTTAAAATAACACTTTGCATCTGCTGGGGCATCAATTGTGTCTCCCAGACACAATAATATCTCAAAGAAAGTCCTACGTGTACATTGACTTTGTTATAATACAGTTACTTCAGAATGGAGTGCCGGGGCATCACTTTGTCTAGTTTGTTTTTAGTTTTCAAAAGAGCTTTCCCCTCGTTTACAAAACTCAACACATGGTCCTTGTTTTTCCCTTTTGCATTATAAAATCATTAATCCATTAACAATTCAATACGGCAAATTGAGAAATTATCTGTTGTGATCATAGCAACGACACGGGCGATTTAAAAACTGATTACCGAAAACTTTTAAACAATTCATAATATATCCTTTGAGAATTACATTTATTGGAAGTAGTAAATTGCAATTTACTCAACAAATGTTTAACTTTCATTAAAATTAGGCGGTTAGTTACTCTCTTGGGATAATTGTATCCATGCTACGAATGAAAACAATTGTAATTGTTTATAATTGGCACAAAGCAAATATGGAATAATCATGCGTAATGTTTATATTACCAAATATGGACATTGTTTATCTGATTCAGAAACTATCATGCAAAACACTATAAAAAATAGTTGGAAAATCCACCTTGGAGACGTAAACAAATTTTGTTGGTGGGCAAAGGGCAAAAAACAGGTACAGGTCTCCTTGTAATACGTGCTTTTGTACTAACCACGCAACAGTTAAAATATGTGGATTGTCGTACTCCACTTGAAAAAAATTACGGCCTTTGAAAAAAAAGCTTTCAAAAATGTGAAGAGGACAAATATACCTAAGGAGCAATCAAAAAAGACGTAATCCATTAGACAGACAAAACCCTGGAAGACAAATGTATAACCACAAGCATAACAAATAAACACTGAAAACTAAAGAACCATGAACAACACAAACTCCTATAAAAACCAGGAGTCAACTCAGGTGCTCCGGAAGGGTAAGCAGTTCCTGCTCCGTATACGGCACCCGTCTTGAAGTTCAACAAAGTTAATTTCTCTCAAAAGTGTGAACTTGTGTTTCGGTTAAACTTAATACGATTTGAAAAACTTTTATCAAGGTGGCCGGGTTTGTTTGATGATTTAATCACACTCCAAAGGTTCGCTTCCATCGATCAAATGATTTCACACCAGAACATGTTTACTGTTAAAAATTAATGAACTAGTTGATAGATTAGGTATCGTAGGATTGTCTTTCAATTTGAAATCCAAAATTACCTATTGATTTGGTAATTTTGTATAGGTGAAATCAAAACCTTGGAAACCAGACAAAAATTTTAATTGTTCGTACAGGATATTAATAATTTATTTGTAATTCACTTACCGGATGTTTGGGAATTCATTTCAAATGTATGAAACATGCAGTTCTAATGAAATTCAATTGCACCGGAAGTTGTCTAATCCAATCCAAACATGTCTATCCCCATATTTCAGAAAATTGAAAAAACTTAAAAACATGTTAAGTTAAATTAAGCCGCGTGTGGGATAGTAAACATAATCGTTTTTCGATCGATTTGGAACTAGTTTCAAATCGTATTATCTCAATATGGTGACTGGCAGGTATAATTTTCAGGACGAATATCGATTCCAGAGTCAGATCGATGATATAATTCCGATCTATACCTAGAAAATGAATAATTCATTAATATTTTTTTTTACTTTACATGCTTTAGAATATCAATCATAAGGACATGCGAACAGGTGTATTTCAGTCTCAAAACACTTGTAATGAGTTTTTAACAGCCCTTATCAGTTAATGCTGCGAGCTGAGTACGTGTTCCATTAGTCCCGATAGAACAATTAAAAGCATAAAATGACCCGTAAAAATTATTAGTATGCTAATGCATTTTCTCCTATTCTTGACGTGTTTAATTTGTGGGATAAAAAATACATGATATTTTTAACCACTTCCAGGGCTTTGTTCACGCCAAACTCTTTCTCTACTCCAGAGTTTATAGCTCTCTGTTCAGTTGAAACTAAATTAACTCTAGTTTCAAATGAACAGTAAGGCTGTGTTCAACTGAAAGGAGAGTTATAAACTCTGGAGTAGAGAAAGAGTTTGACGTGAACACAGCCTAAGAGTTGTTGTAAGCGGCCAGACCCGAGTTAACTGGAGTTTCCCAGCTGAACACAGCCTTGATTAAATTTCTACGTGGGAATCTACAGTTATTGGAACGATAAAGTGGAGAAGTCGCGAAATGGCGTCTATGGAAACAAACAACATAGCAACGACATTTTCTTGAGGGCCTTGTCGAAAATCATAGGAGAAACAGATTCTCCTTCAATTTACTCGTGAGTTATGGAATTTCTCCATCCTCAATAGTTAAATTTTATATTTTAACACGCTCGCAAAAGCTCGCGTGTTGAAAATCGAAAATTTAACTATCTCGGGTGAAGAAATTCCATAACTCACTCGTACCTGAAGGAGAATCTATATTTATTTTTCACCGTGTAAAGTCATTAATTCAATTGTGTGAAATGCGGTTTGTTACAAAATGTATCAACAACATTCGGCAAAACATCCATATCAGGGTCGATAAAAAGTTTGTCAGTTAAAATCTGGGTATTGATTTATAAATGTATTTAAAAATCTGTTCACATACTATTATTAATCAAACTGAAAATATTTTACTTCAAACAAACTTTGAAAATAGGAAAAAAAAACCTTATAAAAATGAGAGTTAGTGACCACTTTTAGAAATTGAAAGAGTACGGTATAAAAACATCAAAAGAGAAAACAGAATATGTCAAAAATGTAATTTAAATGAGATAGAGGATGAAATACATTTCTACTTCAATTGTCCAAAATATGATATGTCAAGGCAAAATTACTTTAATAACATCATCGAAATACAACCGAGTATAAATGATTATCCACCTTTTGAAAAACTAAAACTTATTTTATCTTCTAACGATCTTGATGATCTTATGCGGTGTGTTGCTCCATTTATAAAAATGTCCGTAGTAGTGAGGAAAGTGGACTCTACAGCTGCATAATATGTGTATTTGTTTCAACTTTTTTATGTATCTCTGTTCTACTTTGTATTTATGCTATTTTAATGCTTAAATAATGCTGTCAACCCTTCGCGGGGTATAAATTTGCATTTCAAATAAGGTTAATTAATGAACTGTTGATGTAATCATATACAAAGATAAATAAATTAGATGCAATCAATATATATCTTTATTGCATATTATACCCCACTGGGTTAAGCTATACAATACAAAAATTACACATAGTTCATGTATAGCTAGCATTACAAAATAGAAGTAATTACTGGCCAATGTGGACATCATTGTCGCAGTTCAACGGACTGCTTTATAAAATCAACTACATTGTACAGTATTTCTCAATAAAACCCTTGTTAATGTATAACAATGTATAAATGCTTGGAAGTAAATGAATACAACATAGAATACAATTTATCTCATCCGACTTGGGAATCAGAAAATTTTTAACCAATTTTGGGGTATCTGACCTGACTTGCTTATAGAAACTGAAATATGCATAGAAATAACTATAGAGACCAAAGAACATGTAAATTTTGTAATAAATTTGATGATGAACAACACTCCAGACAGTCGTTCTATATCAGTATATATTTAACATCTTTGTTTTCTTAGGGACGAGATCAAAAGTTCAATGTAGGATAAAAAACTTAATTCAAATAGTTTGGGGGGGTAAAAAGCGCTGCAAGTTTTGTTATCCGACATCGATTTTGGGATTGAAGTGATGTCCAAGTCAATATACAGAACCAAACATACGTTGTTGAGGAAAAACAGGACCCATGATACAAAAATTATACTCTCAAAGCATATGCCCATATTGGTCAATCAATTTTTCCCCAATTAATTTAAGAGGTGGGGGGTGAACAAACTATGTGAATTAAGTTTTTTACCCTACATTGAACTTTTGATCTCGTCCCTTATGTTGGTATATATTATTACCAATTATATGAATCAATATCATTTACAATCATGTTATTGCAATTAGTTCCTTTATTTATTTTTGTTTTGTTTATTATGTGATTCATGCTGATTTAACAGTCCATATGGGTGTCTTTAATTGACAATAAAACATTTTGTATCTTGTATCTTGTATTTTTTTAAGAAAATTGTGCTGATTTTATAGTTCCTAAAAAATTATCTATCTAATTAAATCCATCAACTCCAGATGAAAACAAATGGGCTAAATGTTGCCATTGTACATGTGGATACTACAACCAAACTGGGTTAAATTATTTCAATAAAGTTGTACATATAATTTATATTAATTTATTAATTTATTAATTCAGGTCTTAAGTTTATGTAGATTTGCAGCCTAACCTATATACGGTGGCCATTAATTCAAATTCAAATTCAAAACTTTATTCCGAACAAAAAAAAAAAAAAACCATTTGGTCCATAGCAATATAGACAAATCATACAAATATACAGACAGATATACATATATAATACAAAAAGGAAAAATATGTATATTAACACAGTTTAAATGTCTCCTTTCCTCAGTTCTAAGGACTGTTGTATAAAAGACGCTATATACTGTTCTAATATCATCAGATGTTGATAGATTCAAAATAGTTTTCATTTTTTCTATATAATTATGTGAAGTGAAATTCGGATAATTCCCTATATAACTGTTTAAAAGGGCTTATCTCAATTTTGTATTAATCTTACAATTGAAGAAAAAATGTGATTCATCATCTAAAATATTACATTTATTACAACGTCTCTGTTCCCTTATAATGTTTTTGTATCTCCCTGTTTCAATCAAGGACGTACGTTAGTTATACGTCCTTGTTTCAATCAACAACTCATGATCAGAAATTCGGAATTTTGTTATTATTTTACGTTCATGACGTTTCTCTTTATTTGGGTGGGATAAATAGTACAATTTTTCTTTAGTTTCACTGATTTCCACTTAGATATTATCTTATGCATTACATTTAAAACCGGAAATTTTCAAGTCCTGCAGTTTTTTGTTTTTGTTTGTTTTTTTTTTTTTTTTGTGTTATATGGTGAAATCTGTATTGGTGGACAGAAAGATATCTATTCTTTATACTGATAACAACAAAATACGTTAACATTTTTTTTAATCCAAAATTTCAATACAAATTTTATTTTTAACAACATTATCCCCATCAAACCGAATACATAATTTTGATATGCATAAAGTCTTGTCCCAAAACTGGGAACCACAGAAAAAATTCAAAATTATCCATAGTAATTTCGTAAAAATATAAAAATTATAGGATGATAAATAACATCATTACATGGGACAGCTAGTATTCTGAAATTTACAATAAATAAATATATATAAATTTGTGTAGATTTAATTATCCGGGATTTCACGCAAATCTGTCCGACTTCGACTTGTCGTTTGAAATGTATGCAGTTGTCTCCATTGAAACGGAGGAAAATCGCAAAATGTTGAAATAAATATGTTATTTATGATTATCATCAAATAATTTGACTAGATCTGTACCAAGGATGGAGGGCTTTAAAAAGAAAACAAACAGATCTATAAGGAAAAGACGTCATTCTTCTGACAGCGATGATAGTTCTAGCGAAGATGCTGATAACATCGAGTAGTTATTCTTTTTACATCTATCTTTTTACATGCTTTTATGTTTTCTTCCATCAAAATTCTTTATGGGAATCCCCTGTTTAAAAATAACTAATCCTGTCATCCATGGTTTTTCCTTCTCCTTGAGCGGGTATTAAAAAATTATTTGATTTTATCTGTTAGCTGTTTGGTTGCAAAGTGAGTCCATCTGTCCCCCCCCCCCCCCCAACCCTTGATAAAAAAAATAGATATATAGGTACATTGAATATAATAATTGTTTACCAATGCATGGCTTTTTCTACAGCCAATTTGGGGTCCGACTCCCAATGCAAAAACAATCCGTCTATAATTCCCAATATGATATTAAAATTCTCAACAGGTTTCATCTAAAGAATCCCGACTTGGACAGAGTCAATTGTGATGTTTGATTTGGTTAGGTTTTCTAACAAAAACTGAGAAAAATTGCTTCTGTAGAGGATTAACATGCTTATATGTACAAATGTAATTTGACCCTGTCTTTGGTCAGTTGATTACAGGCTTCACACATCCAAAATCAGAAGCAAATAGTCTCCCAAAAAGAGTTTTAAAAGAAAGAAAAAAGAACAAACAGATGAAATTGTCTCACAAAAATGATGATCCAAGAAAATCTGCTGATAAAATAAGCCAAGAAAACTTTAACTGACAAAAATGAAATTAGAGTTTGTTTTTCTAAGTATTGATTTCATGTTAAACCCAGATACATTCACTTTTTGTAAGTCTCCACTTCTCCCAATTCTGTCTTGGGGGGAGGGGGAGAGGATTCACTTCTCCCAAGAGCTTAAGTCTTGTTTATACCCTGTATAAAAGGTAGAAAAAGCCCTGCATAATTGGTGTATTTAATTTTTCATTAAGAATTTGAAAATTATAAAAAAAAAAGATACATGTATCTGAAACAACTCAACATATAATCAGAGTTTTCAATAGACTCTGGCTTTGGGTAACATTTTGTTCTTTGGGTGAATAATTCTATATTGTTATCTTATATTTTGGCCTCATGTATTTAGGATCTTTTTATAATTTTATTTTTTGTTTTTTGATTTCAGATCAAAATTAAAAGACATAAAAGAAATACAGAAACAAAGGGAAAAGCCAAAAGGTGTCAGTGCTGCTGTACTAGCTCTTGGGAAAAAAATACCAAAAACAGAAGAAGTTACTGATGTAAAATTTCATACAAAAATCCAATTATTACCCATAATTTAAGTTGTCAAGTGAGATAACAAGTAGCCTTTTTTAATCCTAAATTTTAACATCAAAGGGAGAAAAATAGAATTCTCTCCCCTTAGTAACTTGACTAAGGGAGATAATTTTCATATTTTCCTTGTTTTAAAAATCATAAATTTCGTTGCAGAGGTTAATGAAAATCTAAATATCTAGTAAATCAGTCAAGTTTGTAGGTCCTCATACGTTTCCATCAATATATCATATAAAAAATTGAAGACGAATTTGACAAAAAAACAAAAACATTGACAAACCAGGTGAAAGTTTCAGGAGGGCTAAAAATCAATAAAGTTATATTGTATTACGTATTAGTTTATAATCACATAATTAAAGCAAGATACTGTAGGTATATGTTGTAATTCACTTTATTTTTTGATTTGTACATAAATTTTGTTTTTGCAGAAAGATCCTTTCAAAAGAAAAACTGGAGGAATAGTTGATATGAAAACTTTGAAGAAATCGTAAGTTATAAATATTTTTTGAATTTTTACTGTATTCTGTTGCATATTATACAAACGGTTTTGCTAACCAGACCCAAAGGGTCCTTTGAGCTATTGCTTTTCATCCATCCATCAACATTTCACATTTTGAACTTCTTCTAGAGAACCACTGAATGGATGGAAAGAGACATGGCACAAATGTTCCTAACAAGGTGCTGACCAAGTACAATTTCATTAAAATACAGATCATGTATCAATGCTATGCTACAAGGATCTGAAGAAAACCCGTAAGGGGTCATGTCTTTGTTTATCCAATCAAATCCCAGCTTACCAGAATTTGGAAGTGATTTTCGCAATTCTAATTCATCTTGATCCATTTGTCAGAAAAGAACTCATTTTCTGGGACCCATAAGAATTGCACTGTTAAGAAACGTGTGCCGATTTTGGTTTAATTAATAGAATTGACCTGAAGTGAAGCAAAGTGTACCTCCTTTCGAATCAGTTATTTCAATAAAGCCCGGTATGTAGCTGATACTGGTCAATGTATTGTACAAAACATCAAGGTTTGAAACACAGTTTACAGTCATAAGAGTGCTAGTTGCGATCTCCATGTAACACATCTTATGATTGGTCAATCTAAATTTATCATCAGAGGTCATCTGAACATGACCCCTAATGGGATGTCTTCATATCCTTGTAGCATATCGTTGGCACAGGAACTGTATTTTAATCAGATTGGACCAAGTATTGCCAATCCGTCATCCAACATGGCTACCAACGGGGACTTAGTTTAACATAGGACTCTTGGGGAAATACATACTTAAATCTTCTACTAGAGAACCATGAAATCGATTGAAACCAAACATGGCACGAATGTTCCTTATGAGGTGCTGACCAAGTGTTGTTACTTTGTTGCTGATCCCTCATCCAATATGGCTTCCAGTGGGGGACTTAGTTTAACATAGAATCCTATGCGAAATACATACAAAAATCTTCTTCTAGAGAACCACTGAATGAATTGAAACCAAACATAGCATGAATGTTACTTATGAGGTGCTTACCAAGTGGTGTTACTTTAGTGCTGATCTGTCATCCAAGATAGTCGCCAGCTGGGGAACTTAGTTTAACATAGAAGCCTACGGGAAATACATACAAAAATCTTTTTCTAGATAACCGCTGAATGGATTGACATGAAACATGGCATAAATGTTCCTAATGAGGTGGTTACCAAGTGTTGTTACATTTATGCAGATCTGTCATGCAAGATGTCCGCCAACGGGGGAATTATGTTAAGATAGGACCATATGGGAAATAGGTACAAAAATCTTCTTCTAGAGAACTGTTGAATGGATCAAAACCAAACATGGCATGAATGTTCCTTTTGAGGTGCTTACCAAGTGTTGTTTCTTTGGTGTTGATATGTAATCAAGGTGGCTGCCAGCAGGGGACTTAGTTTAAGATAGGACCCAATGGGAAATACATACAGAAATCTTCTTCTAGAGAATTGCTGAATTGATTGACACCAAATATGGCACGAATGTTCCTTATGATTTTCTGACCAAGTGCTGTTACTTTGGTGCCCATCTATTATCCATGATGGCCATTAGCGGAAGACTTAGTTTAACATAAGACCCTATGGGAATTTAATACATACAAACGGCTTCTTCTTGAAAATTACTGAATGGATTGAAACCAAACATGGCATGGATGTTTTTCTCACAGGAGACTTTGGTTTACCTCTAGAAATAAATCTGAGAAAGGGCTACATATTATTAGTACAACAGGCCTACGAGAAATTTTTTCTAGCGACTTCTTGTCGTCAGTTCAACTGTTCAAGGGAACAAACAACATCTTACATATTTGAAAATAGAGGATGAAACCAACGACTGAAAAGTAAATTCCAACCTCTAATGGTTTGTTTAGTTGGGGTTTAAGGCCGTTTTCAGCACATTTGGCCATTTCGCGGCGGCCAGTTTTTATTGGTGGAGGAACCACCGACCTTCGGTAGGAAAATTGGCAATCCTTGTCAATTAAGATCGGAGTCGAACACACCCCGCCACCGGTGAGATTCGAACTCACAACCCCAGCATTGACAGGCTAGTGATCATTAGTAGTCATGACGAACTACCTAGACCACTCGGCCACCGAGGCCCCCAACCTCTAATGGCAATGTGAAAAGATCGATAAGACACTGAAATGGTATTCCTGTCCAATTCTATATTTTTTTGGACTGCCATTTCTTATTGTATTGTGTAAAAGTTAATTTTGTCTAGTTCCCAGTGAAATTATGTTTTTATTCATACTATACCAGTATCAGATCAAGGTAAAGAGACATTGCTTGTAATAAAAATAAATGATTGACACAATTATCGATAATGAAAATTAATTCTGTAATTATGAAATTTTTATTAGACAACACTCGTTTCAATTAATTCATAAAATTTTAAATTATTCCACAAATAAATAAGTCATTATGAATTATTTTTGGAAATTATCAAGTCACTGTTAATTTCTGTAGTCAATAAATTCATCATTTTGTCTAAAAGTTTTGCTTTTTTCTGAATTTTTATTGCATAAAAACATTTATGAAACAAGTCGAAAGACTTGACGAAAATGAAAAGATGTTTCAGTACAGCAAATGCCGATTTCATGACGACTACAACTTGGACTTTGTTGCCAAAATGTGCCTGCATATTATATAGTAGAACTAAGCTTTTTAGAGCTTAAAAGGGGGTGCATATAATATATCAGTGCATATTTTCTACGACAAAATACGGTATACATCCCAGGTCAAACAGAGTATATAAATAAATGTATGATTTTACCATGATACAGTGTATCCTGTCTCAGATATATATAGAATAATAGGTAGTTTCATTTTTAATACTAACTATATCATAAAGAATATTTTGATGAGCTCAAAGGGCGAGTTTAGATATTCCACATGATATAGTCAGTATCAAAAACTAAAATACCTATTATTTTGTTTATTGGTAATTCATTTTTTTCTGAAAAATATCACTTTTTCAACTAATTTTAATGTGCACTATATTTATTAGTGGAAGAAGTTTGTAATGTGGTTGACCAATCATTGGCGTGTGACATCATTTTGAAACACATTCTTGATAGTGAACGGGAAAGGACAATATTGGCTATTTGCGTGAATTGACTATTTGTCATCGATAATTTCCGTAATTCATTTTCATTGGACGATCAGATAAGTAGATCCTGCATTATGTCACACAATGTATTGCCTAATATTTTCAGTGATACAGCCTGTATGTGATTCTCGAAAATATGAGGCAAAAAGATAAATGAAATATGTATCAATATATTATATTCACCACTCAACAAATCATACAGCTTAAATTTCACTCTATACACTGTAAATGATCTTTTTTTCCCTGTAGAGAGTTATCAAAAGAGGATGTAGAAGCCATTGGTACAGCCTTTGCTGCAGAAACTAACAGGAGGGACGAAGACACAGAAATGTAAGTTGGTGTTATTTCAGTTATTGGTCAGAGTTGAAGAAACAGATCCTTTAGACTTCATGATTTTTTCAATTTTTTTTTATTGCACATTTTTTCATGTAACAAAATATTTATACATGTACTACACCAGACTCATTTAACTGTTTAAGCACATTGTGGTGCACACTCAGTTGTTTAAACAGTTTAATTTGTTTAGGCAGGGTATAGATGTTATTATACACACAGTCATCTATAGAAATCAAATAAGCAGTCTTGTGTTACAGACTTTGGCCCTTGACATTGATACATGTATATATACATGTAGGGCTAGTTATTTTCATCAACAAACAGTTTGATTTTTTGTCACTTTATTTTCTACGGGCGTTCTTAAAAAATAAAATAAAAATCTTTCAAAGTCATTTACTGATCTTTGACTGAAAAAATTTCTGTTGATTGTTGGATAAATATAAAACCTGTGATCAAGAATGACCTACAAATGTTGACACTTGAACTTGCAATGCAGATATATAACAGTTATGAACCAGAGATTGTATAAACCAAGTAAAATTCCATAAAGTATTTTATTTACAGGTTGAAGTATGTAGAAGATCAGTTATCAAAGAGAAAAGGGAATGTGAAGGATGACAGTAGAGAGTCTAGGTATTGTATTTTTTCATTGGAGAATATAGATAATTGACCACTTTCTAATGTCACACTGATTATCTCCCCTTGATTTGTAACTATGGCAATGCCTCTGAACCATGTAAAGTTTTTGCGGAATGTTACTTAAATAATTGTGTAAAATTTATTTGTGAAGTAAGGGACGAGATCAAAAGTTCAATGTAGGATAAAAAAGTTAATTCACATAGTTTTTTCACTGACCCCCCCCACCCCCCTCTTAACTTAATTTGGGAAAAATTGATTGACCAATATTGGTATATGCTTTGAGAGTATACTTTTTGTATCATGGGTCATGTTTTTCCTCAACAATGTATGTTTGTTCTGCATAACGACTTGGACATGACTTAAATCCGTATTTTTAAATCCGAAAATCGATGTCGGATAACAAAACTTGCAGCGATTTTTTACCCCCCCTCCCCTTTCCTGCCCTCATTCAGTTTGAATTAAGTTTTTTAACCTACATTGAACTTTTGATCTCGTCCCTAACAGGGTAAATACCCCTAGACAACCAATGTCATGCAAGGGAATATGTTTAGTTTTTTATTGCAAGACACCTGCTTATCTCTCTCATGCATAACAACTGATTAAATGTTCTCATTGTTCTGTTTTATTTCAAGAATGATTTTCTATTATATAATTTCCTTAGTTTGTGTATTTAATTCTACTTAATTACATATGAGTATAGCTTCTTAATCTTGTCCGAACTAGTTTTCAATCCCTTTCATAGCCAATATTACTTCAGAACAAATTTTTCAATAATAAATGGAGCAATACACACACATCAAATGGGAATCATTTTATCGAATCAAATTCCCAAAATTTTGAAATTCTTCAGCATTTTGCAAAAATTTGACAATAACCAATTTTTATGAATAAAAGAGAAAAGTGAGCATGAGGAATAAACATCATTATTTGGGAATGCTAGTCCTGATAGTTCGAGTTAAACAGGATGGGAGGTACTTCTCGTTAAATTTGAAATGGATCAGTTTTAAAGAGGGGGGTTCAAGAAAAAGGATTTTTGAAAGTCTGACTCAACATCAACTGTGATTAAAAAATTGGGTTTTACCTCGTAGATATAAATTTTTTCTTAATTTAAGAGATTTGTTCTGGTCAATAAAATCCTTGAAAGTACTTATCTAAAATTGAAGGAAATTCCAGGCGTTACAAACCTCAGACATCAGACAGTAATGTGAATTTGATGCAATGCAAGTACAATGTCAGTCATTCCGAAGGTCCATCGGACATTGGCAAAATTGGGTTCGGTCAGGTAAAAGTTGTTGATGAACTGGACCAAATGTCCAGTAAACATTCAGAATTTTTTCTATGAAAAATAACAAAATTACAGGTAAAAATGGTCTTGAGTCCACTAAAGTCCCTAGTATATTAAATGGAATGATCTGGTAAGGACCGAAAGACCTTTGGAAATATTGCAATGTACATATTTAGATAGAATGCTACTGTACAAGTAGTAGCTTAAACATATTATTATACCTCAGATGAATTATTGTATGTAAAACTAAATCTCATTGGTTATTGCGATCATGTGATGGACATGAATAAATCTTCATATTTTACATCAAATTCAAATCATATTCCAACCCATCAAAATCTCGCTACTTTTCCAGTATTGATATCAGTAAATGGAATTGACACAAACTAAATATCAAGTTTGATTAAAAAAACATCTTCTTTACTGTATTTCCAATAAAATGTGTTTGATTCATTATGATAAAAATGTTCCAAAGTGGTAAACTCTCCTCTAAATATATTGATATAAAATAATGTGATTTACACATTGAAAATCAAAATATCTTTGGTTTTATTCAGCATAATAAAACATTTATAGCATGTAGTGGGGGAAATATGAAGATTTCTTCACATCTCAATATCATATTCCATTCGGGCAAGCCCTCGGGGAATATGATATTTCTGATGTGAATAAATCTTTATATTCCCCCCACTAAAATGCAATAAATGTAAAGAATACCAGTTTGTCACAGCATTTATCCTGTCATATTTGATGCCAAAATAAAACATTGTAATACCATCAACCTATATATACTTCAAGGACTCAATTTTTTTGTACCTTGTGTTGATGATGCCAATTGTTTTTGACAAAAAAATGTGGACTTAACTGTAGTTGTTAAGTTAATAGTTAAGTATTGTGTTGTTTTGTGGATAAACAGTAAATAATTTATTTTTAACCGGATTTTCATAGGAAAATATCGGTTATTAATTTGATGATGTACGGCGGGCGTGCGGCTGCCAAACAGTGTCCGTGCAATAACTTATGAACTGTTCAACCAAAGCTTTTCAAATTTTAATATGTTGTTACTGATGACAAAATGGAGGTCAGATTCGATATTGACGATTTTTACTTTCACCGTTCAGGAGTTATGGTTCTTGAAAGATTGAAAAATGGCTTTCCCAGTGGTGTCCAAAACTATTTCATCTGGAAGACAGAAAAAAAATGATCGACTGATTTACTTATAACTGTTTTGTGAATGAACAGTAAATAGTTTATTGTTCCCGTTGTTTATAGAATTTGATTAGCTTTAACAAACAGTTTCATCTCTAATAAAGAAAAAAAAACATTGATTGATTGATTTATATCAGATTATTTCCTGTCCCATAATTCTTTCATTCAATTAATTATTTATCCTTGTCATTTAATTCATTGTTTGAAGTCTACTGATGACTTCCTTTTTTTTTTTATTTTGTGACCTAAAAAAACTAGGACAATTACACCATTTATATATATCGTAATGTAAGCCTGGATAAATAATTTATGTATATTGGTTTTTATAACAAAAAAGTATGAGATAAATAAGAGCTAAAGTGATGCTCATCATGCAATTTGATCACAACTACCCTAGTTTTGAAAACCTAATTACATTAAATAGTTTCATTGAGAGATAATATCTTGGCAGTCATTGGTTGTGTATAAATATTTATGAAAAATAATTAAACTGTTTCTAGTCTTTGTTTTTAAATTGTAAACATTTGTCTTATCGCATTTGCAGTATCTGTAAAGAAATTAGGTCAATTAATGCATTAATGAATTAATGAAAGAATGTTATTAGGTTCATATGGCCTATATAATCCAGGAGAAGGTCGTAGACAGGTCACTGGTGTCATATATTTTTGTTCTAAAATGTTCAATTCTGATATTCTAAAACTAATCGTAGCTGTAGGCAGGGCTTCCAAAATTTCCTGACGACAGCCGGACATTTTTCAAAGAAATATTTTTGACAGTCAGTGATCAGCTGGGTACTTAAATGTAACTGAGAGCCCGTGAGAGGATGCATAAATTGATATATGTGTCTAAATAATTAGTAGTGTTATATGCAATAGAATTATTGTAGGAATATTTGTGAAACAGGTGTTTTTGCCTTCAAAGAATTTTTTTCTTAATTTCCTCTTTACAACCTTACCTTTATTTGAAAATACCTGAAATATTCTGGTTACTTTTGATATTGAGGTTCTTAAAAGTAAATCTAAGAGTTTATTTGTAGTTTTGGGTGTAGAGTTTAAAATTCACATGTAACAAATTAATTAAAGAATTGTATCAGATTAAATTTTACCCATTTGAAAGGTTTTCTAAAGCCTCTCAGTATGAAGCGGGTTATTAATCTGGAACAATTCTTGATTTTTGGCCGGGTTGCACAGAGTGCAAATCCGGGTTATAGTATGGTGAATGTCGAGCGGGCGGCGGCAGGGGGTGGGCGGGGAAAATGGGTACCTATTTTGCGAAATCAACTTCTCCTACAGTTTTTCACCCACATCCTTGAAACTTCATAGAATGTTTCTATATATATTGAAGATTTGCACCTCACTTTATGGAATTATTTCAGGAATTATTTCCCATTTTTCCAAACTTTGGAACTTAGTCGTTTTTTATTGACATCTTCAATAGAGGGTACCTATTTTGCGAAATCAACTCCTCCTACAGTTTTTCACTCATATCCTTGAAACTTCATAGAATGTTTCTATATATATTGAAGATGTGTACCTCACTTCATGGAATTATTTCAGGAATTATTTCCCATTTTTCCAAACTTTGGAACGTAGTCGTTTTTAGCTCACCTGGCCATAGGCCATGTGAGCTATTGCCATCACTTGGCGTCCGTCTGTAAACTTTTTCAAACGTTAACTCGTCCTAAACTACTGGACCGACTTCAACCTAACTTTGCAGAATTGTTCTTTAGGGCATCTGGAAAATTTCTATCGTTTAAAATTTTTGAAATGTCGAAAAACATGGCTGTCATTACTATAAATAGAACATAGGGGTAAATTGCTGTTTTTTGCTAACTCAAAAACCGTTACAGATATCGAAAATCTGACATGGGGTAAAATTGATCAGCATGACAAGATCTACCTACCCTGAAATTTTGAAGGAAATTCCAAAACCCATTTAGGAGTTATTGCCCTTTTTTCACATTTTTGGCTTTTTTTTATGTTATTATTTCAAAAATCTTCTTCTCTGAAACTACTATTCAAAATCATATGAAACTTGGTAAGATTGTTGCTTAGGGTACCCTGCATAGAACTGATGTGGGGATTTTTGATTCGTCGAAAAACATGGCCGCTGTTACTAAAAATAGAACATAGGGGTAGATTGCTGTTTTTTGCTAATAACTCAAAAACCGTTACAGATATCGAAAATCTGACTAGGGTAAATTTGATCAGCATGACAAGATCTACCTACCCTGAAATTTTGAAGGAAATTCCAAAACCTATTTAGGAGTTATTGTCCTTTTTTCGTCAAATTTTCATAATTTAACATTTTTCGTCATTTATCTCCAAAACTATTTGAGATAGAAGTGAAATGTAAATTTGAAAAATGTTTGCCATGTTGAGATCTACATACCCTGAAATTTTAAAGGAAATCCCAAAACCCATTTAGGAGTTATTGCCCTTTTTTGTCAAATTTTTAAAATTTTAACATTTTTGCATTTATCTCCAAAACTATTTGAGATAGAAGTGAAATGTAAATTGAAAAATGTTTGCCATGTTGAGATCTACCTACCCTGAAATTTTGAAGGGAATCCCAAATTCTATTTAGGAGTTATTGGTTTGTGTAATTTGAGGTCGGGTTCTGTTACATTTATTTAAGGTTCACCCTTATTCCTGGTCAATTTTGTCAACTTCCTGCCAGGACTACCACCATCAGGGAACATATTTTAACATTAAACCTTATGAAAAATAAATCTTCAACACATTTTCCCTGAACAATTGAACCAATTGCAACAAACTTGGTCAAATAGTTGATTAATTGTCCAATGAAAACCAGACTCCAGGTGAGCGATACAGGCTCTGGTGAGCCTCTTGTTTATTGACATCTTCAATAGAAGGTACCTATTTTGCGAAATCAACTCCTACAGTTTTTCACCCACATCCTTGAAACTTCACAGAATGTTTCTATATATATTGAAGATGTGCACCTCGCTTTATGGAATTATTTCAGGAATTATTTCCCATTTTTCCAAACTTTGGAACTTAGTTGTTTTTTTATTGACATCTTCAATAGAGGGTACCTATTTTGCGAAATCAACTCCTACAGTTTTTCACCTGCATCCTTGAAACTTCGCAGAATGTTTTAATATATATTGAGAATGTGCACCTGACTTTATGGAATTATTTCAGGAATTATTTCCCATTTTTCCAAACACATGTTTATCAACATGTAATCAAATCAAATATTGCTTACTTCACCTATTTCTAATTAAATTGATGGCTGCCTTGAGCTCTGTGCTCGTACACCAACATACAATGTGTCTGATTTTGTCTACATAAATATTCATGACTGCCAATGTGCAATATGATCTTGTAATCACCTTTGTCACCAATACAGTAAACACCCAGTAAAAGCAACCCGGCCATTTGTGTCTTTGACCCATTTTATTAATAAGATTTCATCTTTTACATTCATATATACATTGTACATGTAAAAGATTGTAAAAGAAAATCATTAAAATAATCCTTTCAACCTTATATTAACATAGAATAAAGTAATTAAGACATTGTCATTTTGAATTAAGGTTGTTAGGAAACTCCGACAAAAATCTGAAGATCATGTTGCAATAATATCAATGAAAAATACTCATATCAAGCCAGCAAGATATATGTACAAATGAACAGTATGAGATTTGGAGAAAACAGGAAAAGTTTTTAGAAAATGGCAATATTTTTTTTTAATTTTTCAGACCAAAGAAAAAAGCAGACACATTGTATGCTTTACCAGAGAAGTTAAAGATAGAATCCTCCATTTTGAAAAATGAAGACATGTTGTCAAACCAGATGTTATCAGGAATTCCAGAAATTGACCTTGGCATTGAGTAAGTGATTATTTTAAATCAGTTTGAAATTATTACCAAATGTCTTATGTTTTCAGGTTGTATATATTTAAAACTAATTAGCTGAAGTTGCCTCACTGTGAACTTGATTTTGGATAGGTTATTTGCATCCAGATAAAATTTTCCATTCTTGAACTGAAATAACCTATACTAACATCTTGAGTCAATTAATAGTAAATTTTCATTCTTACATGTCTTATGAACTAGAAGCAGAAACAATATTATTTTCTCATTTTATTTCCATCACAAAGTAGTCATCGGCATCGTATTTTACCCATATATGTTATTCTAAAATAAGAACAGTTGTACAGTTCACTCTCGTTATCTCGAAGTCCGTCGGACCGCGAAAAAATTTGAGATAGACAAAATTTGACTTAAAGGGAATGATAAATTTTCCTAGTTACGAAGGGAGGTAATTTACTAATTCCGGTAAATCAAAATCTCTGTAGGTAGCTTATACGTACTATCGAGACCTCCATTTATTTATCCATGTTGAGATACTTAATGTGTAACATTTTATATTTATAAAAATAATAAAGTTAAAGAATATTGATTAAAATAGAAAGAAACGATTTGACAGTCCGCACTGTGTACGCACCAAGAGCAAGATGACAAATAAATCATTAAATTGATGAACATCTTTGTAGATAAATTGACACTAATTAATCTACTCAAAGTGAATTGTTTTTAGAAATTAATGAAATTCCCAATAAATCAATAGCACAAAAAATCATTTGACGCCGCCTGTCAATTACCAGAAGTAAAACTGTGAAGACATTTAATCTGCAAGGTGATGTTTTGAGAGATGATAAATATTCGACATAACGAATAAACTTTCGTTGTTTTTATAATTTGGGACTAAAAATTTAGTTCGAGATAGAAGAAAATTCGACTCATGCAAATTCGACTAAACAGGAGTCAAAATACATATATTTACACTGTAAAACATTTGGGACCACACAGAAAATTCACTCATCCGAAAAATTTGACTAAAGCAAGTTTGAGATAAAGAGAGTCGACTGTATTTATATTTTTCCAAATACTTCTACCTGTATGTAAACAAAAGATTTTTTATCTGTAGATGTAACATAATGATTTACAGATCATGTTTGCATTTCATTCAATTTTTTATGTTTTATGGAATTTCACCCTTTAATTTTTTGCAGCTGGTAAATTTACTCATTTGCATTTTAATTCTTCATGCATTTGCAACATGTCTGTATGTTTGTTTTCAGTGGAACATTTGTGTTGTACCAACACATTTAGATTTTTCTGTATTAACTTCTGTTAATTACTAGTTTGTTAACACAGAGATGTGTATGATTGCTGAGCTTCCTGACAAAGGTCCCAGGTTTAATCGAAGTACTTGCATAATTGGCTCCATTAAGGTATCCGGACCATAATAGTTCATGATCAAAAATTGTATCTCCTTTTGACCGTGAATGGCTGAACCAAACAATTTAAAGCTGGGATTTTGTATATATATTTTTTTCAAGTTGAAACACACTTTGTATGCAGAGTCTGTAAAATAAGTTAGTTATATTGACATTTCCGAAGTTTGCCGATAATTACCGAGGTCATTTCAATTGCGTTGTATGGAACATCCGGGAACTTTTGAATAATCACGTGGTCATTTATGGTCCGGATACCTTAAAATAATAATTGACGAACACTCTGAAGTTATATGTGGATTATAATGGAGACAGAAATAACTGAAAAATGTCAGTCCACATGCTGAAGTAAAATTTTATTGGTGGAGATCCGCATTTACTGTCATCTTCTCGTAGTAGAATACTTCACAGTTGAGTAACCAAATCTTGATGAAAATGGTTGTTTGTTTGTTTAGTTGGGGTTTTATGCCGTTTTCAGCACATTTGGCTATTTCGCAGCGGCCCGTTTTTATTGGTGGAGGAAGCCGGAGTACCAGGAGAGAACCACCGACCTTCGGTAGGAAAATTGGCAATCCTTTTCAATTTAGATCGGAGTCGAACACACCCTGCCACAGGTGAGATTCGAACTCACAAGCTCAATGTTGACAGGCTAGTGATCATTAGTAGTCAGGATGAACTACCTAGACCACTCGGCCACCGAGGCCCCTTGACGAAAACGTGGACAGTAAACAGAAAGTGCTATTTACACCAGGCCTTTTATGGTAATCTCAAATCTCCAACAAATAAATTTAATAGTTACGTCGTTCAGGTGACATTTTACAGAATTTATTTTCAACTCTCGTAAGTTGCGGTAAAAGTCTGCAAACAAACAATACTTTTTTCTATGTAAAAAAATTTTACTGAATGAATTCATAAATTTTTCCAATGGTCAATTTCAGAGCAAAAATTAGGAACATAGAAGCTACAGAAGATGCCAAGCAGAAATTGGTACAAGAAAGAATGAAAAAACGAGACAATGAAGTTTCTGACTTTGTCCCAACAAACATGGCCGCCAATTATATACAGCATAATAGATGTATGTTAACAGATTTAAATGAAACTTTGGATATATACATTTTACTTAAGTACGATAGGATCTTGAAAATGATATTATGGTATAGTGCGTTTGGCTTGCTGAAAACACGCATAAAAATTTAATTAAAATTCAGTACTTCGAGGTATTTTTTTAATTTATTTATACAATTAACTGTTTACTACATGTATGTACGAACTCTGATGATTAATTTCATGATTTTTTCCCTATTCTGTAAAACGTTACCCATAGGGTGACTAATAATGTTAAATATTTTGGATATGAATAGTTTTGTCCAGTGGGAGTAAGTATGCTTATTGACACCTACTTCCTACGTAAACAAAAACAAAGATACATGTGACAGTATTTACATTTTGCTGTGTCATGTGATTGCCTAGTTATTCACTGAAGTCTGGATGCATCTCGATATTTTCATGTTTGATTACCATTTTCAAAAAGTTTCATTTAATTTCAAAGCAGAGCGGGTTTATTAAGGGCTTTGTTTCTGTCCAATGAAATTGCATTTTACAGCTGATGACAATATGGCTTCATCTTCATGTGAATGTCGAAAGAAAAATTAACACACCAGATTTTTATTGAAGCTTATTTGGGCCACTTTTTACAAAAAGCGTTGGCATTTATTCACAGTGTTTTGCGATTAAACTCAATAACTTTTGCATATATTCGCAATGTTTTGCATTTAAAGGCATTGAACATTTTTATTTTGTAAAAAGTGGCCTGAATAAGCTTGCGTAGATTTTAATTCTTTGGGTTTGCTGTATGGGCAATTTATTTTTACAATGTAATATTAAACAACAAAATATCTTTGTAATAGTTAATGTTGAAGATACAGCACCAATACTAAAAAAAGTGGAGGAACCAAAACCTGAACCATTACGAGTGGGAGACGCTGAAAAATTATCTAATATTTCAGGTAATTATAGATTATTACATATGTATAAAGGACATCTATTGGACCAAAGAAATTTGGCCTTTTTGATCAGGTACCCTTTATACAGAGGTTAATTTTACAAGTTTTGTTCATACTGGAGACATCTTCACTCTGTCCTTTATAGACAGTGATTTGCTATATAGAGGTGCCCTTTAAAGCAGGTTTGACTGTATCTGACTTCGTTAATGTATATTATCTTATCTGTTCATTATACATGACATCGCTTAAGCAGGGAGGATGGGGGGGTGGTGTTAGGCCCCCATAACACCCCCCCCCCCCCCCCCCCCCCCCCCCCCCTCCGCCCCCCAAATGTCTGTAATTTGGGCTTAAAATGTTTTTTAGAATGCAGCATTTTAAACCAAAATTTCAAAAATATTCTGGGGGGCAGACCCCCCCCCCCCCCCCCCCCCCCCCCACCAATATTGCCCCCTAGCAAAAATTTCTGGGTCTGCCACTGATAAGTATTAGTACACCTTACTTTCATTATTAAGACCACACCTGCTCAGACATGGTTCATTGACTTCAAAAATATTTTTCATGTATACATTTGTAATAAGCTTTGTTTAGCTGGACCTAGTTATTATACACCACGCAACGAAGTTGCAGAGAGTATTATTTTTTTTACCCGTCTGTCCGTCTGTCCATCCATCAGTCGTATTCTTGTGAGTGCAACTCCTCTAAAACCACACTACAGAATTTCATGAAACTTTGTAGTTAATAAGGACATACTATGTAGATGTGCATATCGACAGGAGATTTTGATTCATTTTTTTTTCTAGTATTTATTCCCCTTTGAACTTAAAATTTTTACCATAATATACTACTGCAACAGTTTATGAGCGCAACTCCTCTGAAACCACACTTCAGAATTTCATGAAACTTTGTATTTAATAAGGACATATCATGTAGATGTGCATATCAACAGGAAATTTTGATTCATTGTTTTTTCTAGCAGTCATGCCCCTTTGAACTTAGAATTTTGGCCTAAATATACTACTGCAACAGTTTGTCAGTGCAACTTCTCTGAAACCACACAACAGAATTTCATGAAACTTTGTAGATAACGAGGACATACTATTTAGATGTGCAAATCCACAATAATTTTTTATCAGTTTTCATTTGTAGGAGTTATGAGTCTTAGAACTTAGGAATCTGGTGAGATTTTGTTTGCCCAGTGACAATGTGGGGGCATTGGGTATGTGAGCGTGCTCACAAAGGTTCTTTCAATATTATTGATGATATTTAGTATGTAGTTTCATAAGCATTGGTTCATTTGATTTACACGAAGATTATTTAGCCCAACCACCTTGGACTAAATTTGCAAACTTCAATTTTTCTTTGATCAGGCAAGATACATCACTCTGTCAACAAAGTACTTGTATATTTTAGGTAAGAAGAGTGGTTCAAAAGAAAAGGCTACAGATGATTTTCATTATGAAAAATTTAAGAAACAAATGAGAAGGTTCTGATTGTCTGTTAATACATGCAAATTGTGCAATATTACAGTGGGTAGGCAAAGTTCTGGTGTATTGATATCAAATTTGACATCAGGATGACAAGAGGCTGATGATCAGTTAAAAAGTGCATGTTGATTACTGACTTCACAATTAACTTGAAAAAAAATTCAATTTTCTGACGGTCTCGCTTTTATGTGAAATGTTAAATTTCACGCATATTGCATGGGTGAAAGTACAGGATGAGCCAAAATCAGGAAATTGAGTAAAAATTTAATATTTTCTTTTAATAGAAATATATCAGGATAAAAATTGTCAAAATCTGTAAATCCGGCTAAGTCAGGAAAATTTTCAGCCATAATTTTGTAAGAAATAATTTCATGCATATTGTATGGGTGAAAGCACAGGAGGTGTCAAAATCAGGAAATCGGGTAAAAATTTAATATTTTCTTATAATAGAAATATATCAGGATAAAAGTTGTCAAAATCTGGAAATCTGGCTAAGTCAGGAAAATTTTCAGCCATGATTTTATCAGAAATACAACAGAAAATTTGACTGCTACATATCTGTATTTCTGACTTTGTTCAGTGTGAATCATTGTGAGGCAATTGTGACATTATGCTCCATATTGTATACCAACATTTTGCAAATTTTATGCAAAGATTTAAATTTGAGATATACATGTATGTTTATTTTCTTTCAAGGTTTAAAAATTAATATTAATATTTCTTAATTGACAATTGATATACACCAAGAGAGGAAATTGTCAAAAAAATTCATTTGTTCTTTGTCTTAATGTTTGTGATAGCATTTTCTGACATTTTATTGTATTTAAAGCAGATTGAGGTTAAAGTGCACGATTTATTAATATTTTACATACCTTTTAAATATTAATGGAATTCCTGCATTGGATTTTGGTTTCAGCTAAGATTTTTATTAATATTGTTACCTAGTGTACATCTTTGTACATATATATTTAATCAATCTACATTTCAGAAATCTTTTTAATCCTTGAAATGAATTTTATTGAAATGTAGCAATGTATTGTATGAAGCTCTGTACATTAAAATTAATAAAAAATACCAGAAACTAGCAAAGATTTTACCTCAGAAATTGTTGAGTTTAACATGCCTTACTTTTGTTGAAATTTGCATGTGAATCGCCCAATTTCCTAAAATTCGTAAGCTTATGTCATCACTTTGCATCCTTCCTTGTTGTCATCCATCATCCTTAAACTTTTAACATTTTTATTTTCTTCTCTGAATATACTTGGCAAATTGTAACTTAATTAGGTAGGAATGAAGTGGGGAAGGACCTCTACAAAAAATCGACCTTTGATTCTGGAAGGATGAACAACATGGTCGCCAGAGGCCATTTTTGATTTTGATTGACCAATTTTCAAAAACCTTTTCTGAAACTACATGTACATTATGAAATATTTTGAAACTTTGTAGGTTTGACAACAGCAATACCCTCTACAGAAGATCCACTTTTGGTTGAGATTCAGCCACCCACTGTGGCTGCTTAAAGTTTCCATGGAAACCATATGAGAAAGGACTTTTTTTCATTTGTTCAGGAAGTAATAGACAGAATGTAATCTATGTTGGCAGGAATGATACATGGAAGGACATATGCAAATGAACCTTTTTATAGGTCAAAGGTCAATGTCACTTTTCTTTAACAGCCTTGTGAATACAAGAGCTTACATTTTCAAATGGGCTTATAGAGGCCAGGTGAGCCGCTAGTTTTAGGATTTTGAAATATCTTTTGAGAAAGTGTTATGATCTAATACATATATTGCACTTATCATCAATATGGGAAAGAATGGGTATGGAGTAAAATGTCAATTAGACATTATCCAAACTGCTAACCAAAAATACAAATCTAGCTGTCACCATATGATTAATGTGTGTAGCCCTAAATGACATCAACGAATTACCGGTAACCAAGTGTATAAATCGGTGGGAAAAACACCATATCCAATCATCAAAAACGATTGAGAAAAGAAAGACTTTAAATAATAATGGATTTTGTCAAGAATTTATCTTGTGTTTTCCATATTCCTTCTTATCAATTTTACAACAAAGGTATTTCTTACGATCATCATAAAATATGCCTTCGTTAACCTGGGTCCAAATTTGTTATGTATCTTTATATGTTGACTAACTGTTCTCATAGAAAGACAGCAAAAAACTTTAACATCCCTTCGACAATTGAATATACATATATTTGTATGTTTTGTTTCCAGCACAAAGGGCCATGTGAGCTATTGTCATGACTTGCGTCCGTCGTCATTATAATCTTTCCTTTAAAGATCTCCTCCTCTGAAACCACTGGGCCAAATTGGAACAAAATTTAGTTTCAATATTTTTTAGGTGGTTCTCTTTTAGAATTATATCTGATGGACCAAACCTACCATCCAAGATGGCCCAAAGAGCCGAACAGAGTTTAACATAGGATCCTATAGGAAATTTACTTAAAGATCTGTCTGACAGAACAAAGCCAGTTGAAAAAAGTTGACAGCAATGGTCCTTAGGTGGTCCTCTTTTAGAATTGTATCCTATGACCCTGTCACGACTCAAGATGGTTTTCAGAACCAAACATATTTTAACATAAGACCTTATGGAAAAATTCACTGAAAGATCTTCTCATTTGATTTGTTTGTTTGTTTGTTTAGTTGGGGTTTTATGCCGTTTTCAGCACATTTGGCTATTTCGAGGCAGCCAGTTTTTATTGGTGGAGGAAGCCAGAGAGAACCACCGACCTTCAGTAGGAAAATTGGCAATCCTTGTCAATTCAGATTGGAGTCGAACACACCCTGCCACAGGTGAGCTTCGAACTCACAACCTCAGCATTGACAGGCTAGTGATCATTAGTAGTCATGACGAACTCGGCCACCGAGGCTCCTCTTCTCATTTGAAACCAGTGAACAATTTGGCAAACCAATTAGCCAATTGGAACTTGACAGTGATGTTTCAGACTGCCAGTGGACCTATGAAAATGATTGATTCTGCAAATGATTTCCAGGTAAGCGATACAGGCTCCTGTGAGCCTCTAGTTTGTCTTAACAACCACATGCAGAAGGGTTCTTAAGATTCTTTCTACTTTGTCACATTGATCTATTTGGTCTTGCACCAGTTTCAGCACAATACGCTATATTGTGGCAGTCAGTTTATATTGGTATAGGACGCCGCTGAACTTTGAGTGAACCACCAACTACAAGAAATATGGCAATCATTGTCAATTTGGATCAGATTTCACAACTTGGTAATGTCATTATGAGGTATACGTATAAATGAGGGGGTTCTCAAATATTTTGAAATTTCACTTTCACACAATAAATATAAACAAGATACACATAACAAGAAACAAGTTTCCAATTAGGTTTATAAAAAAAAATTCAAAAAAGGACATCTTGGTTTTAAAGTAATTTATTGTTTTTCAAGCAATGAAATAAAAAATTAAACAAGAAATGACTCTGTCTTCATACATAACATTCATATTAATAATAAATAATTATGTGCAAGATTTTCACACAAAACACACACATTCATAACCTTATGATTATGATAATTGATTTGATTTATCTATGATATGAGCATGTCAACTCATGATTTATTGCACTTTGTAAGGGAATTATCTCCCCTTCTAACTAGAATTATCTCCCTTTACAACAAAATTTATTTTCTTTGAATATCAAGACTGTATATTGAGAACATGTTACCATGTTAGTGGTCATCTCCCTTTAAATATAAATGAAAATAAAATGTTTAAAGCTGTTATATCATGGAAAATACAATTCCTGAATCAACTTTAATAAACTATAAAGAGTTTGTAACAGATTTAAAATCTGAAATTTAATAAGTAACAAACTTTAATTTATAACAGAAACAAAAAAAAAAAGACATTTTAATAACAGGATCAGTGCTGAAGGTAAATTAAAATTTCACTAATTAAAATTGACTTCTAAAAAGCCAAAATGTGTACAAAGCTGGTCACACCATTCCACAGGATATGACTTTTGAATCTTAAAGGAATCTTTGAAATTCAGTTATGCAAACAAATTTGTACTATTGGGAAGAAAAATTATTCATAAATATAAAAATTCAAAAACAGTTTACACACCATTAATTGTATAAAATAACTATTTACAACACAGCTATCATAAATATAAAAAATTTAAAGTTATTGTTAAGCTATTTCTACACTGCAAACACATATCAAAGAAAATGGAGTTACCTCCCATTAAAATTCTTGAGTTATTTCCCATTGAATACTGAGAAGATCTCACAATAATTTCACAATACAATGTAGATGTACAAAAATAATCGATAAATAAAAATAACAAAAATGATAAAATTATTTTAATACACAACAAAATAGTCGATAAAATATCAGGGACCAGCCCAAAAATAATTGAATAACATTAAATAAATAATATACATGTACAAAACATTTCCTACATATCACAGAGCTTACATATATAAAACAAAGGGCAATATTATCAGTTTTCTCACTGTCATTTTCATATCAGTTGTAGTAAGGAAAGTCATTTCATCAAAATGTGTTACATTTTCTTGTTAATTCTAATTTAGGTCAAGTAAAAAAAAATATGTGCAGTTACAAGTTAAACTAGAAATACTGTGAGCAAAGCTCACTAATTGATACCCCCGCACCCCCTATCACAAGGAATGGCAAAGTCAATGTTTTGCTATGGAAAACATAAAAAGTTGGTCAGATCAAAATCTAAAATAGGAGGTGCACTATGGCATCATGTGATAAAGATTCTCTGAAAGTCTCATGGAATTCCCTTTAGTGGTTTAGGAGGAGTTGCGGATGGCATACTGGTACCCCCTATCACAATGAATGGCAAAGTCCATGTGTTGGTATGGAAAACCCCAAAAGTTGGTCAGATCAAAATCTAAAATAGGAGGTGCACTACAGCATCATGTAATAAAGATCCTCTGAAAGTTTCATCAAATTCCATTCAGTGGTTTAGGAGGAGTTGCGGATGGCATCATGGTACCCCTATCACAATGAATGTCAGAGTCCATGTTTTGGTATGGGTAACACCAAATATTCATCGGATCAAAATCTAAAATTAGAGGTGCACTATGGCATCATGTAATAAAGATCCTCTGAAAGTTTCATCAAATTCCATTAAGTGGTTTAGGAGGAGTTGCGGATGGCATCATGGTACCCCTATCACAATGAATGTCAAAGTCCATGTTTTGGTATGGGTAACCCCAAATATTCATCAGATCAAAATCTAAAATAGGAGGTGCACTATGGCATCATGTAATAAAGATCCTCTGAAAGTTTCATTAAATTCCATACAGTGGTTTAGGAGGAGTTGCGGATGGCATCATGGTACCCCCTATCACATTGAAAGTCAAAGTCCATGTTTTTCTATGGGAAACCCCAAAAATTGGTCCGATCAAATTCTAAAATAGGAGGTGCACAATGCCATCATGGGATGAAGATTCTCTGAAAGTTTCATCAAATTCCATTCAGTAGTTTAGGAGGAGTTGCGGATACAAAGCTCGGACGGACGGACGGACAGACGGACGGAGGGACGGACACAACGAATACTATATACCCCGCTTTTTTCAAAAGCGGGGGTATAAAAATATGGTAAGTAGGTAGGGATTTTTTTATTTTACAATGTTTTTTTACATAAGCAGAGATGAAAGTGGTATTTGAAGAAAAACTCTGAAAATTATGCCGGGGCTTTTGGGACATATAGGCAAAACATTATGGTTTTGAATTTTGTACATACAATTAAATCAAAACTTTTACACTTAACATATATCATATTGACCTAAATTTGTTTTTACCAATATCCTTTACGATCGATTCGTCTTTTTTATCTATTATTTTCATTTTGAAAACTTCGTATGGGAAACTTTTCTTCAAGTCAAGGTCGTTTGACAAACTTCAACTGATACCGTTTGTCCATTATGTCTGTTCGTTTCGTAGACCCTAATTAGGAAACCAGTTCAGTTAGTTATGACTGGTTCCAAAACATGTATTACTATGATAGCTGTGTTCGTTCAATCTATATGGAACCAGTTCATTGTTTACGACTGTAAATATAAAATGTACGTGTCAACCTAATTTATTAATTTTCTCTGGAAACAATTTTCAAAAACAATTTGTATGCCAAAAAAGACGACACTTTGAAACACATCTTAAAGAAATTTCATACCTCAGCGGTTATTGAAAAAAGCCCAAAAAATCTTTAGGATAGGTGCAAAAAAATAGTGTAGGTATGGTAACCAGAACCACACATATTTTTTATCTGGCCTGATTTGCGAAAAAATTATATCTGTTATTTTTTAGGAAAAAATGGCTGCAATTGACAATAATACAAAAATATAACCAAGATTCATGAAAAATAAAATTTAACAAATGATGACTGTCTGTATAAATTAAAACTACATCTTTGATACAAAGACCAAACAAGTTTAACAAATTGGATTAACCATCACAAATTTTAAGTTGACTGGAATGTTATAAAACTTGGCCGTTCCATCATAAGAAACATATTAATTGGAATGACAAGTGTAAAAATATATCAGTAAACAAAAATAATAGGTACAAAAAGGTCATGTGTTTCATTTCTTTCAAATTCTTATAATTATGAAATAAATAGGTTTGTTTGTTTGTTTAGCTGGGGTTTTACGCCGTTTTCAGCACATCTGGCTATTTTGCGGCGGGCCAGTTTTTATTGGTAGAGGAAGCCGGAGTACCCGGATAGAAACACCGACCTTCGGTAGGAAAATTGGCAATCCATTTAGATCGAAGTCGAACAACTTCATTGTTGACAGGCTAGTGATCATTAGTAGTCATGACGAACTACCTAGACCACTCGGCCACCGAGGCCCCTGAAATAAATAGGTAATTGAGCTGTTACTGAAAATGTCTTAAGTATTTAAGTATACATGTTCTTTACACTGATGGTGTTAGGAATTATTGAGATTGAATAATATATTTATTACCTACCAAAGTTAATTGCAATAATATTATACCTTGTTATTTAATTACAAGGTCAGTTGGTCATGTGACCATTTCAGAAAAATTGCAATTATTACACTATTAAGTCCAACATAAAACTTTAAATTCTTATCAATTATCATTTTTATGGGGCATTTATGGCAGAAAATTTCATTTTTATTACTCTTTGCTATAATACCTAGAAACCTAATATTTAGTTTTAAAATTTTCTCAGAATTTACGAAAAATATCATCAACCAGAAATCGATTAATTATTATGACATTAATGTAAATATCCCCTACTATTTCTGTCAAATTACACAGTAAATTACACATAAAGAATGTATCTCAGCTTAAATTCTTATACGTGAATAATGATACAATATTCAATATTGTTAAAAATAAAAATGCCAAAATGTATACATGGTACAACAAACTCACGCTAGGAAGAGAAACCATTTTATGGCAGTGGAAGGTTTCAAGTACAAAATCGCAGAACTGACTCCTAAGGACAAATCTATAAGGCCAAATAGAAAAAAAAAAAAAAAATATTAGATTCTCAGTTCACTTTTTGAAAATTTAGATAATGTGAGGGGGGGGGGGCTTTTTTTTTGTCTGAATCTAAGTCTTTTATTGCAAAAGATGGTTTGTCCACATTCTACTTAGAAGAAAAACACGTACTCAAATTTCAGTCGTTATTATCTTCTTGAAAATAGGTCAGTACTGTGATCTTGTAATATGAGTGAAAAAATTGAGATTTTACAAATTTTGTTAACACCAGTCAGACTCGTCTTCATCCGAGTCCAAATTCAGAGGTATATTGCTATCACTTCTCATTTCTAATTTTTCTGCCTTCTTTTTACGTCCTTTCGGTTTAAAGCCATTAGGCACAGTTGAGGAAGTCCTAGAGTTACCTCCCCTTGAGCTTGACGAAGGTTCATTAAAATCACCAGCTAATATTCTTGTTCTGTCACTACTTGAGAGATTTTTATTAATGTCTGGTGAATGACTACTAGATCTAATATCATGTCGAATGTTTGATTTTTCGCGCATCCACAAATCTTGATCTCTATGACTAATTCTACCTATATTTGGCAACGTTCGAGAATGCACTGACACTGTTGGTTTATTTAAATTATTTCTTTCTGTTGGGCTATAAGGTTCTGGTTTACCAAATTTTCCTAAGTGTAAATTATAATTTGAACCTCCCGCTGGTGGGAGGTTAGTCCTTGGTGCATGTGTTGGTGACTGATTTAGTCGCGGAAAGTTAATATTTCCCGGACTTCTCATTGGTTGTGGTATTGTTGGTGAAGGCATCACACGTGGTAAATTTTTGTCCTTCAATTTTGGTGTAGAAAGGTTTAAAGTTGATGGTTTTAAAGCTGGTATTGGAACTGGTGGGAGTTTTCTCCCCTGTTTCTTAGGTGGCGTAGACACTGGACTTGGACTGCGAGATCTATCGGTTAAATTCGCAGTTCCGTAGTATTCCGTCTGAGGTGTCTGTGATGGTGTAGTAGTTGATGGGGAAGGTGAACGCGACCTTGTTTCCAATGAAACTGACCTATAAAATGCAGACTCTCGCTTTCTAAGTGGTTGTGGACTAGGTAAGGGGGATCCAACTACATTTGGTTGGGGTTGTAGAGGGGGACGTTTTATGGTTCTTGATTTTCTTTGCTGTGGAGAATTTGGTAGACTTAAACTCTCCTCTTTGAAACCTACAAATAAAGAATACATTTTAAAGTTAAGTTAAAAATGAAAAATGATAATTCATTTTGAAGATTTTTATAATTTGTTTCTTCTTCTAGTATAGAGCAACTAAATTTTTCAGAAAATAATTATGTTTAACTAATATTCCAAATTTTCAAAACTAAAATAACGTGAAATAAAAAATTCAATAATTGTTAATTCTGTAACAGAATATTTTATAATATCTGGATAATAACAGCAACATGTTTTTTTTAAACTAATAAAAACATTATTTCCAAAATACACCCTCTTCTAATTTAACATTTTCTACTTGCTTATGACTTCCACCCTTGATTCTATGCATCTGGCATTATATAATAGGACATGTAAATATATGTAGAATTTTTACTTTTCGCTGTTTGTTAAACCCATTGATGGATGGATGAATTATTTATTTAACGTTCAGTGTCAACCAGGTCCATATCAGGAAGAGAACATGTTGATATGATAATGAATATGATCCCTGCTTTGTACTAGAGAGATACGCTGAGCCGGATTTTTAATGTGCTAGCTCACGATGTAACTGTCCAAAGGAAGACATATCACCCCACTTGGACACATTATACTGACTCCGAACCGACCAGTAGATTCTTACTCTTACTCCTAGATGCTGCGTGCTTGGCGGAGAAGGAGCAAATACCAATTTTAATGTGTTTGATGTGATCCGGACGTGGATCGAACACGTGACCTTCCAACCAATTTTTGCAATCCTAGCAAGCAGTAACCTTGTTGGTAATCATTTAGGTTTTATAGTATGTTTAGAGTGTCAGGATAGATAAGGGGAGGGTTTGGTACCCATAAAACCGGTTTAACACCACCACCGTTCCGTTATCTGTACAAAGTCAGACTATCCTGTTATCCATTTTATTGTTCAACTAAAAATCGCAGGAGATAATAAATATTAAACTGAAAGTTGTAAAAATATGATTCCAGTTATCTTAATTCACGAAACACTAAATTTTTGTGAAAATAAACAACAAAGCTTTCATATAAGTATGCTTATGAATGCCACATGCAATGCAAGATTTATATATTGTATTATTTCCAAAAAAAAGGACATATTATATAATAGAAATTATTTATGAGTCATTGCATAATATAAACAAGATGCACAAAATCAAAACATATTAGCCCAAAGATACAAAGACTTAGTCAAATGCAAATATTGTGCAAAACATACTAGCAAGAGTAGAGTTTTAATTATTGCAAGAATCAAGACATCATATTAAGGATGATCGCTGGTCTAATAGGAAATAAATAGGATTTGAAATAGGTGTTTTAGCTTGAGAGAACATACGAATAGTAAACAAATAAGGGTGATAAAAATATAGGTTCATGTGCTCATTTTAGAGCTATAAAGCCTTGAAAATTTGCAGGAAATAGGTTTTCTCTTGATTTTTCATTGTCTTTGCATTGGCAACTTCAGTCCCTCAAAAATGTATGAAACTAGAGGCTCTCAAGAGCCTGTATAGCTCACCTGGATTTAACTTTTCACCTTGAGCAGACCTAAAAATGTAAGTGTTGCAGTCAATTTGGCTGGTTTTTCTATAGGATTCTATGTTAAACTAATTTCAGCTGTGGCGGTCATCTTGGTTGACATTCCAGGTCAACGAATATATTTCTAAAAGAAAACCATCTAGGGACCACTGTCTTGTTCCAACTGGCTAAGCGGTTCAGACAAGAAGATTTTTAAATGAATTTTCCTATAGAGTCCAATATTTAACAAAGTTCGGTGTGGCAGCCATCTTGGTTGACAATCCGGGTGATCGGACACATTTCTGAAAGAGGACCTCCTAAGGACAAATGCTGCCAAGTCTGGCTCCAATATGTCAAGTGATTTCAGACAAGAAGATTTTTCAAGGAATTTTCCCATAGGGCCCTATGTTAAACTAAGTTCGAGTGTGGGGGCCATCTTGGTTGACAGTCTGGGTCATCGCACAAAATTCTGAAAGAGAACCATCTAAGGACCATTGCTCCCCAAGTCTAATTCTAATTGGCTTAGTGGTTTCAGACAAGAAGATTTTTCACTGAATTTTCCCATAGGGCCCTATGTTAAACTAACATCGGCTGTGGCGGCCAACTTGGTTAACAGTCCGGGTCATTGGACATATTTCTGAAAGAGAACCTCCTAAGAACCATTCCTGCCAACTTTGGTTCCAACTGGCCTTGTAGTTTCATATAATTAGATTTTTTAAATTCACCCCCCCTTTTTTTCTATTTTTAGTAACAGCAACCATGTCTTTTGGAAGTCGGGGATGCCAGACATAATTTTGGAAGGGGGCCAACCAAGAAGCATTCCACCAAAGTTTGGTCTCAATTAGCCCAGTGGTTCGAGAGAAAAAGATCTTTAAAGGAAAGTTTATGCTGGATGCCGTCTTTAAAGGGCAAAAACTCCTATAAGGGGTCAATCATTGATTTTGGTCATGTTGACTTATTTGTAGATCTTACTTTGTTGAACATTTTTGCTGTTTACAATTTGTCTTTATCTATAATAATATTCAAGATAATAACCTAAAACTGCAAAATTTCCTTAAAATTAACAATTCAGGGGCAATAACCAAACAAAGGGTTGACCGATTCGTCTGAAAATTTCATGACAGGTAGATCTTGACTTGATGAACATTTTTACCCCATCAGTTTTGCTCTAATTGCTTTAGTTTTTGAGATATAAGACAAAAACTGCAGTTTGCCCCTATGTTCTATTTTTAGACATGTCGGCCATGTTGGTTGGCAGGCGAGGTCATCGGACAAATTTTTTAAACTAGATACCCTAATGATGCTTGTGGCCAAGTTTGGTTCAATTTGGCTCATTAGTTTCAGAGGAGAAGATTTTTGTAAAAGTTAACAACGACGACGGATGCCAAGTGATGAGAATAGCTCACTTGACCATTTGGGTCAGGTGAGCTAAAAATAAAAAGGATTTCATAAAATTTTGTCAAATACCATTTTAAGGTATATATGATTGAATTATAAAAGAAACTAGAGGCTCTCTAGAGCCTGTATCGCTCACCTGGATTTAACTTTTCACCTTCAGCAGACCTAAAAATTTAAGTGTTGCAGTCAATTTGGCTGGTTTTTCTATAGGATTCTATGTTAAACTAATTTCAGCTGTGGCAGTCATCTTGGTTTAGTCCAGGTCAACTGATATATTTCTAAACGAGAACCATCTAAGGACCATTTCTGCTAAGTCTTGTTCCAACTGGCTAAGCGGTTTCAGACTAGAAGATTTTTAAATGAATTTTCCTATAGGGTCCAATATTTAACAAAGGTCGGTGTGGCAGCAATCTTGGTTGATAATCCGGGTGATCGGACAAATTTCTGAAAGAGGACCTCCTAAGGACCAATGCTGCCAAGTCTGGCTCCAATATGTCAAGTGGTTTCAGACAAGAAGATTTTTCAATGAATTTTTCCATAGGGCCCTATGTTAAACTAAGTGGAGGCCATCTTGGTTGACAGTCTATGTCATCGCACAAAATCCTGAAAGAGGACCATCTAAGGACCATTGCTACCATGTCTAATCCTAATTGGCTTAGTGGTTTCAGACGAGAAGATTTTTGAGTGAATTTTCCATTAGGGTCCTATGTTAAACTAAGTTCTGCTGTGGCGGGCATCTTGGTTCACAGTCCACAAAATTAGACACATTTCTGAAAAAGGACCTCCTAAGGACTAATGCCGCCAAGTCCTGCTCCAATATGTTAAGTGGTTTCAGACAAGAAGACTTTTCAATGTATTTTCCTATAGGGCCCTATGTTAAACTATGTTCGGTTGTGGTGGCCATCTTGGTTGACAGTCCGGATCATCGCACAAAATTCTGAAAGAAGACCATCTAAGGACCATTGCTACCAAGTCTAATTCTAATTGGCTTAGTGGTTTCAGACGAGAAGATTATTGAGTGATTTTCGCATAGGGTCCTATGTTAAACTAAGTTCTACTGCGGCGGCCATCTTGGTTCACAGTCCACGAAATCAGACACATTTCTGAAAAAAGACCTCCTAAGGACCAATGCAGCCAAGTCTGGCTCCAATATGTCAAGTGGTTTCAGACAAGAAGATTTTTCAATGAATTTTCCTATAGGGCCCTATGTTAAACTAAGTTCAGTTGTGGCGGCAATCTTGGTTGACAGTCCGGGTCATCGGACACACCTCTGTAAGAGGACCATCTAAGGACCATTGCTGCCAAGTCTGGTTCCAATTGGTCAAGTGGTTTAAGTCAAACAGATTTTTCAATGAATTTTCCCATACGGCCCTATGTTAAATTAAGTTCGGCTGTGGCGGCCATCTTGGTTAACAGTCCGGGTCATTGGACATATTTCTGAAAGAGAACCTCCTAAGAACTATTACTGCCAACTTTGGTTGCAACTGGACTTGTAGTTTCATATAAGAAGATTTTTGAAAGTCATCCCCCCTTTTTTTTCTATTTTTAGTAACAGCAGCCATCTCGGTTGGAAGTCGGGAATGCCAGACATAATTTTGGTAGGGGGCCATCCAAGGACCATTCCACCAAAGTTTGGTCTCATTTGGTCCAGTGGTTTGAGAGGAAAAGATCTTTAAAGGAAAGTTTACGCTGGATGCCGTCTTTAAAGGGCAAAAACTCCTATAAGGGGTCAATCAACGATTTTGGTCATGTTGACTTATTTGTAGATCTTACTTTGTTGAACATTTTTGCTGTTTACAATTGGTCTTTATCTATAATAATATTCAAGATAATAACCTAAAACTGCAAAATTTTCTTAAAATTAACAATACAGGGGCAATAACCCAACAAAGGGTTGACCGATTCGTCTGAAAATTTCATAACAGGTAGATCTTGACCTGATGAACATTTTTACCCCATATCAGATTTGCTCTAATTGCTTTCGTTTTTGAGATATAAGACAAAAACTGCAGTTTACCCCTATGTTCTATTTTTAGCCATGTCGGCCATGTTGGTTGGCAGGCGGGGTCATCGGACACATTTTTTAAACTAGATACCCTAATGATGCTTGTGGCCAAGTTTGGTTCAATTTGGCCCAGTAGTTTCAGAGGAGAAGATTTTTGTAAAAGTTAACGGACGACGGACGACGACGGACAACGGACGCCAAGTGATGAGAAAAGCTCACTTGACCCTTTGGGTCAGGTGAGCTAAAAATGGGGGTTCATGGGCAAAAAATTTAATGTTTAAGAAATGGATAAAACCCAAGGATTCCGAAAATCTGACAAAAAGACCAAAACATGACCAGCGAGCATCCTTAATTCATATAACTCTATAAAAATTTCGTAATTTCACAAACCTATCAATGTGAAGGTACTTTTCTAAATTTGCATAAATTTCTATATTCTCTTCATCTTGCCTCTTTTTTTCTTGATTCCATGTGTATTTTAAACATTTCCCAAAATCATTTTTAAACAGTTGCTTTAAAAAGAGAGAAATCTCAAAATTGAAATTTTTAAAAATTTTATTTTTGAATTGTACTTAATTTAGGCACAAAATAGGTATTGAATTTAGCTTACAGTGTGTATTATAGAAACCCATGACATAAATAGCTACGTCTGACATTACCGTAATGTTTTCTGCGATCCATTTCAGCTATCGTATGTGCTTGATCGACTATATTAGACACAGCTGAAGCAAATCCAAATTCATTTCTACGTGGGGATGGTGACCGTCTTCCTAACATCGGTGAAGCCGTAGGTGATCCAAATGGACTGTGATAAGGCATCATGGGATGTACAGGAGATCTTTGTGAAACTGGTGTTGGTGGAAGTGATGGAGACTTGCTACCAGGCCTGCTGGGAGCTTCCACGATATTTCTAGGTCCTTGACCTGACGCATGTTCTGGTTTTAAACCACTGGAAAAATCTTGTCTATCCATAGACTGAAAAAATATTATAAAGTGATTAATAATGTAATTATGTAGCAAAATGTATTGATGAATTTTTATTCAAGTTTATATGTAGAAATTTTTTCTGTGAATATGATTTTATGTCTGCAAAAAAGATAATTAAGCTCAAATTTTTTTTTTTTTGTATAGGAAAATTATTAACAGCAATCTTTCAAATTTTTGTTTCATAATTCACAGCATTTTGAGAATTTGTTTTGCAATTACCCCCAAATTCAAATTTGAAATTCCACTGTTCTTGGTAAAATTAATTTAATATATGCTTTTCATAAATTTTACCCATAATGCACTTAACCTCATTCTCTTCAACTTATTCGTCATTTCATACTCTTTTCTCAATCTACATAAGTACTTAAAAGTGTATATTTTATAGTACACATTATCATAGTATACTTAATGACAAATAGTTATTTTTTGCTGAAGTAAATTTAGAAATCTTTATTGGATTAAAAAAGAAATTATTTTTTTGAATTTGAAAGTACTTCTAGAATCCTACAATACATTTAAATACTGGTCAATTCTAGAACTTGTATATATGCTACATTAAGCTAAATATATTAAAATCAAATTGAAATTAGGGCACAACTGTTTTTTTTTAAAACTTTTTTTAAGAGGAGGGGGGGGGGGGGGGGGAAGGTGCGAGGGAAATTGGAAAATAATTCAAGCATCATATGGTAATGGATTCAAGATCAATCCCTTCCTCCTGTTAATAATTTTAAATGTAGTTAAAATAAAATTCTAATATGACGTCCAATATATCATGCCGAAACAACCACAATAGTTGTGTAGAACAGCTATGACAATGTCATACACTGCAATATACATTTACATATGGCGTCATCTTGAATTTTTAATACGTGACAGTTACCGGTAAGTCTGTTAAACATGCGTTGTACTACTTTTTCTTGTGTAAATGATGAATTCTATAATATGACTGCATGGGTGAAAGTACAGAAGATGCCAAAACTGGAAATTGGGAAGAATCAATTATTTCATATACGAATATATGGAGACTAAGATGGTCAAAATCCAGAATTCCGGGAAATTCCAGAAAACTTTCAGGCATGTGACTGTGTAAATGGTTATCTTATAAAAACAGTTTAATTTAAAATATGCTCTTAAAAGGACAGATTGCACCATATCAATCGTAAGGGAAATGGAACAGCAAAACCAATATTGGATTCATATAGGACAACTCAAATGAGCAAAATAAGCGTATTTGTAATATTGGAAGAGAAATAATTCATGAGAGGTTGTAGAGTTTTAGGTCATGTACTCATGGGGTTGTCCTTTATATTCTTATTTTTTACCTCACTATCGCTCAGTATAAAAAATAAAACATAAAAGCCCATTCCATATTTAAATGACCACAACTCTATAGCTTCCATGTCAATTATTTCTTAAATTGCTGAAAATGAAAAATTGATTATTTGGGAAAACACCATCACCAGCCATTACAAGGGAGATTATCTACCAAAGGATTAAAATCATAAATCCCTTCACCATGTTTTACCTTCCTGTGTCGAAAATAAGGTCCATAAAAATGGACTCGTTTTCGACTTATCGGTGACGATACGGAGGATATGACATCATCACTCTCTTCCTCCAATGAAAAAGAGGAATTTATGTAACAACCAAGTTCTGGGTTGTGTACCTAAAATTAGTTTCATTGAGTCATGACACACCCAATCTGTTTACAGTTTTTATCACTGGAATATTTAAACTTATATTGAACTTTTGTAACAAACAAAACTTGACAATGAATTTTATTTCATTTTCACTTTTTTTTTCACATCCTATGGGTAAAAATATCAATAAACACAATTATGCTTGATTTGAGCTTTGATTTTTATACGAACACTTTTATATAAAATCTTTGATATGTATATTAAAATATGTGTCAGAATGTACTCAATCATTATTTAAAATGTACAGTCTTCAAAAAGACATATTAACCATTTGTAAACTTTCTCACAATATTCTCATGTAATAAATTAGAAATTAACATGTCACAATGTTCAATAATGTAGTCTTATTGTTTCAAAATTTTCTTGAAACTACCAGTATTCATCTATTCTAGCTTTCAATTGTGACAACTTACATGTAAACTACTGACTTCTGACTGGTGCTGAGCTTCTTTTTTCTTCTTACTACTACCTCTTCTGAGGAAACTGAATGATCTCTGCCAAGGATGTTTATCACTGTTAATATAAAATACATAATGTTACCTTTGCTAAGCATGTTTATCACTGTTAACAGAAAACACATGTTACCTCTGCCAAGGATGTTTATCAATGTTTTTTGAAAATAATAATGTAGCTACTGCCAAGGATATTTTTCACTGTTAATAGAAAGTACAAAATGTTACCTCTGCCAAGGATGTTTTTCAATGTTTTTTAAAAATAAAAATGTAATGTAAGGAAATACATGTAACCTCTGCCAAGGATGTTTAACACTGTTAACAGAAAATACATGTTAGTTAACAGAAAGTTCATGTCACCTCTGACAAGGATGTTTATCAATGTTTTTTGAAAATAATAATGTAGCTAATGCCAAGGATATTTTCACTGTTAACAGGAAATATATGTAACCTCTGCCAAGGATATTTATCACTGTTAACAGAAAATACATAATTTTATCTCTTCCAAGGATGTTTATCAATGATTTTTTGAAAATATTAATGTTGCTACTGCCAAGCCTGTTTATCACTGTTAACAGAGAGTACATGTTACCTATGCCAAGGATGTTTATCTTTACTAATAGTTGATACCTGTTTCTTCTTTCATGGATGTTTATCAGTGTTAATAAAAAATATTAACGCTATTCCTGCCAAGAATGCAGAATGTAACCTCTAATAAGAATATCTATTATCTCTAACAAATAAACAATGATGGACCTGATAATTGATGTATCTATATTTATTACCTATGACCTCCATCAGGATCATCTTCTGAAGAATGATCAGATGCGTGATCCAAACTCTGGTTTGACCTTCCTGGTGACATTGTTAATTTTCCCATGAATCTTTGCAACAAAGATGGTGGTCGCTGTAATAAAGTTATAAATTGTCAATCAACAGATGAACAAGAATCATTATTTATAGAGATTTTAATATCATCCCATAAAGATGTTTCAATTCAACACAACCCTGAAACTCAGAAACATATATCATCAAATCGAAGAAAACAACATTTGTAACTGATGACAAATATTTCTACCACGAAAAGTTTACTTTGTCGTTATGCTATTGTTGTCTTGTCCTTTTATATTGACCTTTAAACTTCTGAATTACCATCTCCTAAACCACAACGGTAGCATAACATTGGTGAAAGTAAAGTAAAATCCGGAAATTGGGAAGAATTCAATATTTTTGAAATATTTTTAACAAGAATATAAAGAGATTAAAATGGTCAAAATCTGGAAATCCAACAAATTCCAGAAATCCAACAAATTCCAGAAATCCAAAAAATTCTGGAAAACTTTCATTCATGTAACAACAAAAATTGTGTATGTCATTTGTTATAAAATTGCTACTGTTTGTTTTGATTCCAAAAGGGGACAAAAAAAACTAATAATAAAATTTCCAAAAATATCAAATCTGTTTTGTCAATTTTATCTGCCAAACATTTTATACTTAAGAACTAATAATTACCTTCATACTGAACCAATTCTGTCAGGTCCTTTTTTGACCTTTCGTGACCCACTATTAGTAGCGTTATTTATGCGAAAGTCTATGCAGTTAATATATATTTAGTAAAGTTAGTTTCCTGCAAATCCTGAACTAGTTATATACCCATAACCTAGAAATCTGAATTTAACCCAGTTCATTTTTTTACAATTAGAAATGACTAAGAGGTACTGTATGCTTATTTACAATTTCAACTTAATGTGGCAACTGCAAAAAATTTCATCAAATTTCAAAATTTTCCATCCTTTTCTTTTTTTATTCATTGAATCTGAAGATATTAAATATCATCGTGACATATGATATAAAGTTTACTCTTTGTTTTTTTTTTTATGACAAAATCTATAAATTATTCAAACCAGGTCATGATGTATCAAATAGACGGCAAACTGAGTTTTCCTTTACTACTGTCTTCCTTTACTACTGTCTGTAGTCAGTAGTACGTCACCAAACTATCAACTAGATTTTTCTATTGGGAACATGGTTAAAAATGGAGTGGTTTTTTCTCAAAATTCTTAATGTAAAATATTTGAAAACATTATAAATCTCGTGAATTTTCCCTGGATCAAGGAGAGTAAAGTTAAATTTTAGTATACACAACAGAAATCTGCAGATGCCACATCAACTGCCAATTTGCAGTGATGAGGGAAAGGATTTTGAATCATTACACCAACTAAAATAGAAATACGATATTAGCATCATTTTGTCAGAAAAGTCGATATTTATATAAATTCCAGGTAAAATTGGACTATCTATTTGCATACAAGTTTATTTTTTTAGGAAAATTCTATTAATTGTCAGACTTAAATTTTTTGTCAAAGAACGAATGTTTAACATAAGTTTTCCCAGAGTGATAAATGTGTTTCAAAGTGACGAGTTCACTATCAAAGTAAACCTGACAAAAGGTATACATAGATTTAATAAAATTTGGAAATTTACACATAAAATGGTAGAAAAGTAATAAAGTATAAAAATGGCACATTTATAGCAAAGTGTAAAGGTGCTTTTGCTTGCTAAGACATAAATGCTGTTAACTCACAGTGCCCTTAAGTTTAGTTTTATTGTGTGCTTATGCTTTAGAACATTGCCATATGCTTTGCGAATCCAAGTCCAAGTGTACAATGAATATGTTTGTGCTGAAGATAGCACATGCTTGCAGTTAAATGCCAGTAAAAAATACTGTTAAGATAAACCGTGCTAAGAAAATGTAAGCATGCATATAAAAGACATTCCAATACTGTTAAAAGTCCATTAATACACAAGGAGTGATGCTTATGCTTTTACTGTTCTTTGCATGTTTGAAAGTTTTAAGAATATCTGTGGTTTTTGAAAATATTTTAACTTCAAAGACCACACATATATGAATTTACTATTTGCAAAAAAATCATGATGCATTTTAAAAGGTCAGTTCTTTCAAATGAAAATTGCCTCTTGTGACTAACTGGTCCCTTGTGCTAACAGGAAACCAGAAGTACAACTGTTATCTGCATCTTTTTTCCTTGTGCTAATTGTTGTTGCAGTGCACTACAATATATGGCAAGTGCATTAATTTGAAAAATAGAAAAAAGGCTAGCATTCAGTGTCACAATATTGTGGGTCAAGGTCATCATCACGGTAACCAAGGTTGATTTTTCCATGACGACCATTACTAACCTCCTCCTTACTCTCCTCCTGAAATCACAAGTTCAAGGTCATTTTTGGATATGTCTTGGCTTCAAATAATAATATTTGTATAATAATTCAGACTATGTGAATTTCAATCAAAATCTAAGCTATGTTTTGTTCTAACCTTCATTTCTTTCAAGGTAACAAAATCTAAGTTACAAAATGGATGGATGGATGGATGAATTATTGTTTAACGTCCAGTGGCAGCCAGGTGATATCAGGACGAGAACATGTTGATATGATAATGAATATGATCCCTGCTTTGTACTAGACCGACACGCTGAGCCGGATTTTTAATGTGCTAGCACACGAGGTTAATGTCCGCAGGAAGATATATCACCCCACTCGGACACATTATACTGATCCGACCAATAGATCTTTGATCATACTCCTAGATGCCGCCTGATTGGCGGAGAAGCAGCAAATACCAATTTTAATGTCTTTGGTTTGACCTGGCCGGGGATAGTTACAAAATGGACAAGAAAATTGACCCAGTAGTTAAAAAACTTCTTTAAGTTAAGAATTTATTGAATCAACTTATCATTGTGAATCTTCATCAATTGATAATAATTCAAATTCTAATTAATGTGATTCCTGCACAAATTTGATTAGAACATTACAAGCACAAAATTTAAATGTGATTGTGATCTATGCCTGTCACATTTTTTGGATTCATAAAAATGTCACATTAATTTCTTAATTTAGATTAACTTTATTTGTAAATGATTTACATTAGTTCAGTTTTGGATTTTGTGTTTCACTAGAACGAACTTATTCAAACTTCAAAGAGAAAATAACAGTTTGTTTTATTGCATTTTCATAATTTTAGCTAAAAGAGTTTCTCTCAGTTATTTCCCTTTAAGCACAAATTTATTCTGCAAATTTTTTTGCAAATTAGCAAAAAGGGCACCATGGTGTAATGGTTAGCAAATGGGATTAGAAAGCCAAATAAAATTCCTGTTGATGAAAATTTCAGGGATCATATTTGAAACGCCATCTCGACACCTTGTGCAAGGATGGTCTCGTTAAAAGATGCTACTCCATTGGATGGATATAAATGTAAATTGGCTGTCCCATGTTAAAGGAGAACAACACCCTTAGCACTACAAAAACTCCCCCATAGATGTCGAAAAAGAGTAGGCTGTAATGCCTCAAAAGGGGCCACTCTCACACAGAGGAGAAGGGTTAGCGTAAGTTGGTACAACTTGTTTTGCAATCCACTATAAATAAATAAGTTTAAAATAAATTAGTACAGTGATGAATACAATATGCGTAAATTAACTATGGACAAGGTCTAGGCAGTTTATCTTTTATCCAACATACAATAAACTGGGATGGTATCTATACCAACAATAAAATAAATGTACTTATAAAATATATTATCAGGAAAACAATAGCTTGCAGTCTACATTAGTGATATTGCCGAATTTTATTGGCAGATCATGGTGATTGACGTACAAGGCTAATGGTATTATGTGTTTTTTATTATCATCACTTCTAATGATGTAAAACAAATGACTTCGCAAGTAAGTAATCAAATAATTATGACAACCTAGGGTTTAAAATTGACACATGGTAAACACATGCTTTTTAAGGTAATTTCCCTCCCTTTCAAATTTAACTTGGTTAGGCCACAACAAATTGATTTTTAGTTCTTAGGATTTTTTATGGGAAAAATAGGTGTGAGCGAGCAAGGACTAGTTTTTTTTCAGGCGAAGATCAAATTTACGTGCAGCACAATATTTTTCAACTAAAATATTGCAAAAAATGGGAAAGCCCTATTATTTATCAAATTTTAGGACCAGGTGAACACTTTTTATTTTTAATTTTTAATGAAGAATTTGGTGTGAATTTCAGCATTTGTGCAAAATGAAGGGGCAAAATTATTTTTCTTAAAATTTACAGTCTGAAAATCAGAGAAAAACTAAAAATCAATTTTGTGTGGCCTTATGTAATTCATGTAAACTTTTCCAGGACTTAAAATTATTTTCTTCTCCATATACTTGTATTTTCTGTCTTTATTGAAAATATGATACTAAGATGTTACTGGATTTGTAGTACAGAAAATCCCTAATACAGTACAGTGTCATCTTAACTTACCATTCTGTGGTTGCCTCCTTTTGATTGGCTTGCTTTGTATGCTTTCCAGTTTTCAGCTATAATTAGACCAGCATAGATCTTCCCAGCAGTAAGGTTTAAAGCATTAAGTTCTGGAAAAATAAATTGTGTCACAATCTGAAATTTTCTAGCTTCAACTCAGCAAAGCCCACTGCAAACTATAATCTGAGGCAAGGTTATATCTTTTTAACTAAGATGAATATTAAAATATATTTCTTTTTCAGGGGAGATAATACATAGCAATTTAGTAAATAAATTAATTTCAAACTAGATGTACTGTGAGCAAAGCTCACAAAGGATACCCCCCGCTTTGAAGTCCAATTATCTCCCTTGTGTGATATCGGAACGCAAAGATTTTTCTTCATGCACATCTTTGGATGATGTACTTCCTTTCTGTAAAGTTTCGTCGAAATCCATTGAGCAGTCTAGGAGGAGTTGCGCTTACAAGATATATGGACAGACGGACGGACAGACAGACAAGGTGATTCCTATATACCCCCCCAAACTAGTTAGGAGACATGAAGCAAAATATAGTACAATTAACACTAGAGGTGCAAGGATTCATCAATTACACATTCCAACAATACACGTTCATCATATTGTCTCTTCAGAATTGCGATACATTTCTGAATTTGATGTACAGATTCTGGTTAAATTTTAGAACTCAAGTTTTCGGCAGGAAAAATTTCAGTTGTGTTATAAATTTCAACACAGCAACAGAGGAAGATACAATTCTTTCATTTTATTTATTATAGATATAAAAAGCTTAAATTTTAAGTTTTCAGAGTAAAAGTTCTTTGTTGTACAATGCTTGTTTATTTGCCAATTTTGGGAGTAAATTTTGAGCGAAAAAGTAAATAACCAAAGTATTGCAATTTATTGGTATGGCAAGTTAGTATTGTGATACACATTGTATCAGGAGATTATTCATGATACTCAAGCCTAAATAACACTGAGGAGAAGATAAAATGGCCCAGCGTATTATTATTTTTAAGACTATCAGGATTGAGGCTTTGAATTTTAGTGCTGCATTTAGAAAAGTTTATGACACAATGGCAATTTGAGTCAATAAAGTTCTATTTATAAAGTTTGAATAATCATATATATTCATACCGCGATTTGGAGGAACCAACAGATCTAACATTTTTTTAGCTTGTGCTGGCCACACTTTTTTTATAACTTCTCTCATCTCTTCATCTTTTTTATCCATCTCATCAGCTATAAAAAAAAACATTTTTTACCGTAAATCAGAAAAAAAAATTTTTTTTGCTATGGCTAACATCAATTGATAGTCCATACAATAACTTATTTTAATTTAGTTGATAAATTAAAAGTTCTAGGGGGCCTCGGTGGCCGAGTGGTCTAGGTAGTTCGTCATAACTACTAATGATCACTAGCTGTCAACACTGAGGTTGTGGGTTCCAAACTCACCTGTGGCGGGGTGTGTTTGACTCCGATGTTAATTGATAAGGATAGCCCATTTTCCTGCTGAAGGTCGTGGGTTCTCCTCTCCGGCTTCCTTCACCAATAAAAAGTGGCCACCGCGAAATAGCCAAATGTGCTGAAAACTGTGTAAAACCCCAACTAAACAAACAAACAAAAAAACAAAAGTTCCAAATAGACAATGGATAGTCTTTGTATTTTATTCTTTATCATATTGTCACTTTATAAAACAAGAAGCTTTCTGATTGACTGAACACCCATACCATACAAATGCCTGTATCATTTGTTCAAAACCCGACCGATTCATTCACAACCAGTCATATATCTGCCATGATGTATCATTGTCATCCAACGGTAACTTGTTAAATTCCATTGCCAAAGCAAAACTGTGATTTTTTTTCAGTATTTTGTGATACATTAATTGCACATACTATTAATGTATGGGTCTTCTTTATATTATCAGTTTTACTGTCATATTATCACCTCATCGAGGATTGAAAAATGCAAATAAATACATTTTGTTCAAAATCAAAAATAAAGGGTAAAAAACATGAGAAAATGTTCTTTATCATTAACTATGTTCATTTATTTCAATTATATTTATCCAATTGTGTCAATCAACAACCTATTTCATTCAGGAAATAAATTAAATAAAAAATTCCATCTCTGCAAATTCCAGCCAGAGCTGCCTGGGGTCTGAAAATTACCCTCACCTGGTTTTTTTCCTCTTCTTTTAGCCTGTTTTTTTTTTTTTTTCATTTTTTTTTTTGCTTCTAGTTTTGTTTTTATCTAGCCTTTTTTGTTTGCTTCATGACCAATTGCTTTTAAAGTGATTTGCCGAGTTAATGTCCATTATGTTGAGTTTTGATGATTATGTTGCATGTGTATCTAGTCGGTTAAAGACATCTTGACAACTTGAGTTTTCATTTGTTATATTGTATATAGATACCGTCTTTAAATAAAATATACTTTTGAACTTACTTACTTGTTACCGTAATTACTCTAATTATTGGACACTAAAATACACCTATGTTCTAGGAAAATTGGAAAATTGGAAAATTGTCGAAAAAATAGAGTTTTCGTATTTTCGTCCACATCGTTGTCATTTTTTGACTTCATATGATCGACCTGGTCAATGTACTTTAAGAATATGCAATCAAAATAATGGTTCATACTTGAGGTATTGTTATTTGATTTTGCTTTCATGATTTATCTTTTTGTACCTTCAAATTAAGTTACAGTAATTGAATGTTGAAGACGAAAACAGTAGCAAACTTCAAACGACCCGCCATGTTGTTGACTAATATGTGGACATCTCACAAATTATTTTTACAATCTGGATTTGGAGCATCTCACAAATGATTTTTACAAGACATGTTACGTTTGTAGTCTCATCGTCTTTTTATAACATATTATAACTATTACATTTAAATGTCTTATAAACAATGATAAGAGGATCTGTTTTGTAAAAACATTATTCATTTCATTTCAAATTTTTTAAATTCATTTCTCTGAGAAACATGAATATGCAATTCCGTTCCGATCTCGTTTCGGATTTCTTTTCAAAAGTAAACTTCCAGGTAGGAAAAATTCAATAAAATTTACTTAAAAATCGATCTTGTTTCAATCAAATTTATTAAGATAGATAGTTTAAATGGTTTAGAAAGATGAAATAAACACTCGATGAGGACAGAAAGTAATTAACTTACCTAAGAAGTTAAAATTACTGACTGTCACCACCTGAGAACAACAATCGTAACTTTGACAATTTTGAAATCGTCGAACATATAGAGTTATCAAAAAATTTAATTTTCCTTGAATTTTCAAAAGTCTCCAATAATTAGGGTTGATGATTATGTTGCATGTGTATCTAGTCAGTTAAAGACATCTTGACAGCTCAAGTTTTTATTTGCTATATTGTACATGTATATAAACTCACATTACCCAACCGTCTTTAAAATATACTTTTGAACTTACTTACTTACTCTGTGCAACAGCAGTGTTTGATCGTACCTATCAAGTTTCAATCAAAATGATTAGTCATTTGTACATCTCCTTCATCACTGTTTGGAGTTTCCATTTACTATAATATCCCATAATACACTACCCACAGGAAGGGAAAATTTCAAAACATTAATATGACTTACCGGTAGACATTTTGATTCCTAGGGACTCTCTGATCAAGGCAAAAAGAGTAGTTGTGAAATGGACTGTCCCATCAGGATGTACGGGCATATTCATTCTTATCAACTTCCTGTACGCTAGACGTGTAGGACACTTTTTACCAAAGCCAACTGGAGGCTCCATGTTTCTCAGCATATCGTACATGTCAGTATAATGTATTCTTCCACTGAAATATATAATATAGACTTTACTTATCCCAATATTAATGATATTCAACATACCCGGTAATAATGACAGAAAATTATAATGTCAAACCTGTCTATAAAGGTACCAGAGAAAAGTGCCCTTAATGAGCAGGTGCTCTCTATACAATGCTTTATTCATGAATGGGACTTCTTTTACTGTGCCCTTTATAGACAGTGATTTGCTATATAGAGGTGCCTTTTAAGGCAGGTTTGACTGTAAAATGTAAGAGAAGGAAAACATTTTTTTCTTGATTTAACCTTTAAATACAAATAAAGGGCATACATAAAAGAAAGTATGTATTTTCAAGAAATAATAATAAAGGACCCATAATGGCCAAATCCTGCCTTCTAAAAGCGGAGAAAACATTAGGTCTGTGTATCACCAGGACACTGACACAGCTGTTAACGCCACATATACAAACAATTCATCAAAATTAAAGAAAACAGAAAAATACTAAAACAGTAGTACTTAAACTACAAAAGATTTTCAAACACAGTAGATATAATATAATTATTTACGTGACTTTAAATATAAAATAATACCAAACTTACGTAGCACCAGGGTCATAGTCCGCCCATACTCGTGTGTATTCATCTAAATGGTGTGGACCCAATATAGAACTATCTCTTGTTAAATAGTCAAAGTTGTCCATGATAACAGCAACAAACAGATTCAACATCTACAAAATATATAAAACATATTACTCATTTGTATTATTCACAACACAGACCCCTTTCCAACTTAATAATTGCCCCTTTTAATGATTGATTAATACCTGTTTTATCCCACTATTAGTGCATTTGGCAACATGGTGATCCTCCAATTTTTATTGAGGAGGAAGCCAGAGAACTTAGAAAGAACCATCCACCTACATCACGAAAACTGGCAATCCTTTTCAATTAAGATCGGGGTAAAAGACAACTCGACATTGGAACTCACAAACTTATTGTTGACAAGCTTAGTATTCACTAGTTGTTAGACGATCACATAGACCAATTAGCCACAGAGAGCCTCAGAAATAAGGGGAGGTAATAAGTCTTAAATTTGAAATTAGTCAATTACATGTAAATACTTTCATCAAATCTGTACCACAAATTACAAGATCTAATCTGCTGGTTAAAACATTTCTCTCTCATTATTGTGTGATATTTCTACAAAAATCTTTTAACTTATTTACATGTATATAATCCTCTGAGTCATCTGAATGTTTTATGAAATATACTTACTAGGAATGAACAGAAAAATATGAAAGACACAAAGTAAGGATAGGCAAGATCTAGGCCACAGGATTTCTCCTTCAATCCTGATTCAGGATCACAGGCTTGCCCGCTTAGGCAGGATAACATAATTTGTTGCCAACTTTCACCTGTAGCACATCTAAAATAAAACAAAAACATGCAAATCTATTTATAAGTTTTTACAATCTACTACTAGCACATAAAATATATATTCAAATTAAACATATTAATATCAGCAGACGCCATGTTTTTGACGATTTAATAACCTGCTGTACCTAAATTTCCTCAATAAAAACACATTTTTTTAAGGAAAATTGACAAATCAACTAGAATCAAGTTTCCACTGTTCTGGTGCATCATGACTTCCAAGAGACGAACCTGTTCAATGCACGACAACCATTTAAAAAAGAACAAATAATTTTGGCTTTGATACTTCATTCTAATTCTAAAACTGAAAACAACAATCACAAATATGAGAGCAACAAGAGATCACATGAAAATACACAACAAATAATGATGTTTCAGAACCAAAATTTGAAATTGACTGTATGATGTTTACTTAATTGATCAATTCCTTTTACTTCAGAGAATTATGTCAGCATTGTTTACATATTAAATCAGAGAAAATAAGACTTTTATTTTGTAACATATGATTTTCATTTTCTTTAAGCTGTGTGAATCATGTGTTCATTGAAATATATACTGTTTTTTTCTTAATTTAAGATGATAATGTGGTGATGTTTCAATTTTTAAACAATATAGATGCTACCAATATGTTTCTATTTTTAATCAATTTTTATGGTATGTGTCTAAATTTTAATCTGGATATCGCAAAACAGTTCATTATTTTTTCATCAGTCAAAGAGTTTTGTACAACAGCGAACTGATATCACCCGAGTACAAAATCTGAGGTTGATACCAAAAATTAAAAGGTATTTTATGTTCAATTTTTCTTCCGTAATTGGCTGTTATCAGCAGACCTGTTTACCCTCCTTGATTGATCGTAGTAGTTTGGACACTCAGTTGAGTGTAGTTTTGCCATGTTGGTAGTATTTTATAAATTTCACAGAAACCATAACTGACATTTAGTTAAAGTAGAATGTAACTATGGGTTTTATCGAAATTGAAATAATAGCATACACATGTACATATAGCAAATGGTCACAGTAATTATAATCAATTGAATGTCTTAACTCAATACTATATTCCTTACTTTTCATATAATAAAGTCCATGTTTTGCGGTATACTGTAGAACCAAGTTTCATTTTGTTTTCCTTACTCTTTTTTATTTAACCAATATCAAATTAAACAACAGTATTGAGGGCCGTTCCAGAAAAATACCTCTGACACGACTTTTTGGTTTGTACAACGACCAACTCATTACGGTTTTTATCTACTGCTGGCCGCTTTGACATTTTCTTATTTCATATTTGGAGATAAAAGTGTTACGTCAAGGGCTTAATCTTTAAACACTGTTATGATCATCAAAACTCATAATAGCCTTAAGCATTTCTGTGACAATGATTGGTAATTCATTTTTAAGATTTTACACAAAGACGAATTTTTTATTTTTTTATAACGGCAAACGTAGGAACTTGATTACAAACCGTAGGTCGTAGTTAAAAGCTCAAAATCGTAGAAACTACGGCGAAAACTTAGAAGTAAACAGTTCTGTATCAATGGAAGATTGATCTCACACTGTTGTGACTTCCAATCAAAATTCTGTCGTCATACCTTTTGACCAATCAAGCGTAACATTATTTAAAATTAATTGATTACTGGTTAATGTCCAGTGGCAATGATTAATTGACTACTGGTTAATGTCCAGTGGCAATGATTAATTCATTACTGGTTAATGTCCAGTGGCAATGATTAATTCATTACTGGTTAATGTCCAGTGGCAATGAATAATTGATTACTGGTTAATATCCAGTGGCAATGATTAACTGATTACTGGTTAATGTCCAGTGGCAATGATTAATTGATTACTGGTTAATGTCCAGTGGCAATGATTATAAGGAATTATAACATTAATATTTATATACTTACCGAAAGAGCAACATTATAGCTTGGAAAAAATGTCGGAAATTATTATGATGAGTAATGGCTGTGTGTGAATCTAACTTTATATTTCCAAACACCTGAAAAAAAAACAGTATTCCAAACATTAAAAAATTTACTTTGAATGTGAAACAGGAAAGGTCAACCATGACACCAATCAACCCACATTACCCAAAAGGATAACAGGAAAGGTCAACAACGACACCAATCAACCCACATTACCCAACAGGATAACAGGAAAGGTCAACAACGACACCAATCAACCCACATTACCCAACAGGATAACAGGAAAGGTCAACAACGACACCAATCAACCCACATTACCCAACAGGATAACAGGAAAGGTCAACAACGACACCAATCAACCCACATTACCCAACAGGATAACAGGAAAGGTCAACAACGACACCAATCAACCCACATTACCCAACAGGATAACAGGAAAGGTCAACAACGACACCAATCAACCCACATTACCCAACAGGATAACAGGAAAGGTCAACAACGACACCAATCAACCCACATTACCCAACAGGATAACAGGAAAGGTCAACAACGACACCAATCAACCCACATTACCCAACAGGATAACAGGAAAGGTCAACGACACCAATCAACCCACATTACCCAACAGGATAACAGGAAAGGTCAACAACGACACCAATCAACCCACATTACCCAATAGGATAACAGGAAAGGTCAACGACACCAATCAACCCACATTACCCAACAGGATAACAGGAAAGGTCAACAACGACACCAATCAACCCACATTACCCAACAGGATAACAGGAAAGGTCAACAACGACACCAATCAACCCACATTACCCAATACACTGAAACCAGACAAATAAATCACGTTTATTTCAGAAATTAGATTCCTAAAGGGATTGTTGTGCAGTTTCCAACATGGAGTGAGTGACATCTAACCAAATTTTCTTTATCCAGCATAGAATTATAAAGTAATTTTAGATCTTAAATCCAATACATGTATTTTATTTTCAAGTCAAAAAGATATCTGTAAGGTGCAAAAAACATCAGGGAGGGGTGCCTGATAGACAAATCTACCCTAATAACAATCTTCTTTAAGTGGCAACCTGCCTTCAGTGATCATATTACATAAACCTGAATAAGTGGAACCCCCCCCCCCTTCAATGACGTGTTCAGCAGTGGCACAAATATTATCCAACTTTCAATATTTGCTGTCGTTACATGGCTATTTTTCCATCAAGACTCATTAAAAACATTTTATACCTTTAATTAGTGATAGTGCGTAGGATGATTCATTAGAAATAGAATACAGAAAAATTTGTGTCACTTCAATGGAACTTTAATGTTTTTTGTTTTTGGTACCATAATATTTGTATGTTTGTTTAGTTGGGTTTTCAGCACATTTGGCTATTTCGAGGCGGCCAGTTTTTACTGGTGGAGGAAGCATGAGTACCCAGAGAGAACCACCGACCTTCGGTACGAAAATTGGCAATCCTTGTCAATTAAGATCGGGGCTGAACAAACCCCAGCACAGGTGAGATACAACATAATATTTGGATTGTTCCAAACTGGAAATGAAAATTTGGATTTGTGACTGTTGAGTCACCAAGACTTATAAAACAAGTGTGGACCCTAAAAGATGTCTCGCCTGTCCGCGCTTGACCCAGAATAACATGCACTATCAAAGACCATGCTATCATTTGCTATCATCTACTGACCAAAGATGATTGATGTACCACATGTAGTATTTTAGATATGAACCTTTACACAAACTTTAACCTGAGTCATTCAAGCAGAAAATGTAGGGCAGAGTGATCCAATTATCATTTGAAGCAGCATCACTCTCCAAGACGGATCTACTGACCAAAGATGATTGATGTAGCACATGTAGTATCTTAGATAATGCAAACTTTAACCTGAGGTGGGACAAACGGACAGACACTTGGACGGACGGACGGACGGACTGACAGACAGACACTCGGACGGGCGAGATACTATATACCCTCCACAACTCAGTTGGGCGAGGGGATAACAATAACTAATCAATCAATAATTTTTCTATGGATCATCAAACTGTGCATTTTAAGTATTTCGTGCAAACCACCAAAAGATAAATAAATTGTCTCAAAATTTTGATGATTGCACCATACTGCGCGCACCATCGCTCATTTTATGTCAATTCTTCGAGAACCGGCATTCAAGTGATAAATCAATGGCTTTTTTGTATGCTAATTTTAAATTTCAGAACCACCCATATTTATATAAAATTTTGTGTCAACAAATATAACAATTTTGAAACAAAGTTTAAATATATACTTATCCTTTTTATATTTATATCAATCCAAATATTCTTATTGAAAGGACATCCACACAAAAATTAACATTACATTTCAGACTTGTGGTAGAGTGTATTTTTAGTTGTATATAATTAATTAGATATTTTATTTAGATTTTCAGAGTGCAGCAATTAATTTGTCTATGATTAATATTGATTGTAATGTTTATTTATTGATAAGCTGATTGCATTCATTTAAATATCAAACTAGATTTGATATTGAGTTTTTAATAAAGATAATTTTGATTACACTGTAGTTTATCAATAAAGTCATGGTTCAGTGACTTCAGGTTTTAATATACCTATAGTCATGGCTCAGTGAAACTTGTTTCTAAATATACCTATGTTTGCTAATTATAGCCATCTTCACCTTTGCCATCTAATTTTCATACTTCTTATTGGTCACTTTGATTTTGGAGGGAAATCTCTCTATTCCTTTGTTCTAAGGCAGAACTGGAAAATTTGTCTAAGAAAATGGAGACTTTGTTTACTTTGCCTAACTGATTTTGTTGAAATCTAGTCTTCAACCCCAGAACTATAAAACTTCATATCTAAGGTTAGTTTCCTACTAATTATGAACTAATAATCCAAGTTTTATAATATTTAGTGTGAATTTGGTATGAATCTGTGAATGTATGATTCCTGAATGAAAATGAGAATGATCCCTGAATGATAGTTGTAAAATTAAAATAAACCATAATTAAAACCTTAATACAATTAAAATGGTTTAAAATAATAAAATAAAGATAAAATAAAGATATCTATATAAAAATAATATAAATAATAAATAGAGTAACAGTCAAGTTAAAAATGAGTTTACATGATTTATAAACAGAGTATTTTTAATATGTAAATAGAGTATATGGACAGAAATATAATTCTGATATTTTAGGAGTGAAATTTTGAGTAAATATGAGCTATATGTGAAATATGACAGTATTTTGAGAATAGCTGCAATTTGTGTATAGGATATGGTTATTTATGATTTTGATATTTGTTCCTTCAGATTTATACCTGATGTACTGATTACACTACTGTACTTGATATTTTTGATGATGATCTGAAGATTGTACCAGGCAATAACCTTTGCACCTCATGCGAGGTAGGTTTTGTGTTACTGTGCTTTTAATAATATGTTTTTGCTTTGTTTTGCTGCTTTACTAATATTGCTTGTTGTGTGCTAATTTATGTCAGCATACAAATATGTTTTTGCTATAATTTTTGCTATGTTTGTATTATTTTTAACTAATTAATTTTTGTATGCTAAGTATGCTGAAAATTGACTCAGTAGCTAGAATAATATTTATTGATAGTTGTTCTTTAGTGGAATCTGCATAATTTGCATATTTTGAGAACCATATTTAAAGCCGTAGCATTTCTATGAGTTTAACATGTTTAAGTAATATTTCTATAATTTTGTGTAGTAATTTTTGGTATTTTTATATTGGATTTATAATTTACCTTGAAAACTAGTCTGAGTTATCTCTCTTTAGACTGAATATTTTGTAATTGTATTTCAGGGTATTTTTACCATTGTCTACCGTTAACCACAATAAAGTATATAGAACCCTAGACAACTGGTGTTTGTTATTAGCCAAAAATACCACCGGTTACATAATGGCGCCCACGTAGCTTGTACTTGTGGATTGCGGATTCAGTTCCGGGATCAGGACCGAGGACTTTCTTTTATCCAGTTCCGACCCAATGTTATTTTCCGGTGCACCGGTACCAGTCAAAACAACGTGAATTTACAGATACAGACTGAACTTTAGCAGTGAATTTGTAGGTTTGTGAGACATTTGTGTACACAATTCATGCTTTATTCTGTTTATTATTGAATATATTATACGCACGTTGTACAACAACTGAAAATTCATTTATTTAGTGACTGAAAACTTTGAAAACATTGTACGAAAATGAAATCCAGTTTTCAAGTTTGTATTTTGCTTCGTTTACACTAGTGTACATTGATAGAGTAGACTTATACTTTAACCAAAGGTTGTTTACATAGTATAGTGTTACACTAAAGGTAGCTTTATGTAGGAAAATACTTTACACTTACTTAGAAGTCATACCAGTCAGACTTTGTAAATTTTTGAGATACTTGACCCGACCCCCCTACTTGTTAAGGTCAAGGTCAACCGGAAGTAAACAAGACACACCCACACATGTAAACATACAGCTGTCACATTACAGATAGACTATTTAGGTCTCATCAGTAGCTGTTTGAAGCACATAGTCATACAGTATTGAAACTTGACAGCACATACACTTGCAAACTACACGCATACACAATTATTTGACATTTTTCAAACTTTTTGAGACTTAGTACCCATACGTATAGTATATTAGTCTCCGGTCATATATACCGTATACCCATACATACATTATTATAGTACTTGACCATAGATACCCCATACTGGTATTTAAATATTATACTCATAGACTTAGATCATTATTCATATGTGACTTTACTATCCATATGTCTTGTATTGTCATACTTGTAGTTTATATGTCTTGTCTTGTCATATGTGTATGTTATATGTCAGTGTTGTATTGTACTTTGTCAAATCTGTGTCTTGTATTGTACTTTGTCAATTTTGTGTTTGAAATGTACATGTATTGAGTACCGAATATACATAGCAACTATAAAACAGTTTGAATATTTTTGAATTTAAATAATTTGAATTTAAATATTCATTAATTTAGAAATAATTTAAACTTAGATTTAAATTTTCAAAAACTAAATCTCAAATATACTTTGATAAAAGTTTTTGATTTTAATACGTGACATATTAACTAGCGTATACTTTAAAATATCCGAGACGTGAACACGTAGCGAGTTTGAGATAGCATTCGTGCATGTAACTCCCATTTACCAAACCTTATATTAACTCGTATCCGTTTTTGGACTTAGTTGATTGAAATCTTGCTAGTTTGAATACTTCGTGTACTTTCAGTGTACTTTGAGTGTTTTCATTGTCCACTTACCTGACTTAGTGACTTTCTAGGTAGTTGACACTCTATTTTTCTAGTTACCTTTTTCCATTCTTTTGGTTACTAGGACACTTGCTTGAGACTTACTTTAATAGAGAGCTTACAGCATATTGACCCATACACTTGCTGATACTGAACCTTATGATTAGGTGATAGAGATTTGTTGATACTAGATATTTGGTGAAAGTTTACTCTTGTACAATTATAGTAGTAGTATATACTCGAAATTTTTGTACACCGTTCGGAGATTACTTACGTAAGAGTCTAGTATATCTTATCGAGTTTTTGTATACAGACTTGCAGACAAGAGATTGCTTACATAAAAGCTTAGCATATCTCTTTCCAGTTAAGAATCCAGAATAGCAGTCATAGATAAATGCAAAGGTATGTGCACCTTGTGACTCAATTGTCCATTGAATTGATTGAATTTTATATATATTTTGATTCACATTTTTGTACTTTGATATTATACACATATGCATTGACAGTCTTTGCATTTGTGATGAAGCAAGCTTAGACTAGATACAGATAAACTTAGTTTAACCATACTTGTCTTAAGCTTAGACTTAATAAAGATAGACTTAGTTTAACGATACTAGCCCTTATACTTATAAGGTAAGATAATCCTTGTGTAATTAATCACAGTTCTGTTCTATTTGGTAAGATAGAACATTATTTGTCCCTTTTTACAGATTTTGTTTCACTTTGAGACAACTCTGTAATTTGTTGTGATAATTTGTATATAGGTATTTGACCTTTACTTATTACTGGATTTGACAATCCATACTAGACATCACCATGGCAACAGGACCCAAAGAAGATACTACTACTGACCTACCAACAGGTCCAGAAGAAACAACTGAAGGATTTGACAACTTATTAAAGACATTAAAGGCTATGAAGATTAACCCAAAGGCAGACAACCCACAAGAACTAAAGAAGTGGATGAAAGACTTTTTGGCATCAGAAGGAGAACTTGAAGTTAAAGCTGAGCCTCCACTACAAGAACCAATTGTAAAACCCAAGGTGAAACCGATGACCTTACCTGCTGGTTTTGACATCAAGCCATCCACACCGCCTTCAACGAGTTATCCTCAGCCACCAAAGTTGTCCGTATTTTATGGATCTGAGAAGAAAGGCGAAGTATCGTATGACCTTTGGAGACACCACGTACGATGCCTGTTGAAGGACAAGATTTACAACCAAGACATGGTCCATAACAACATCAGACAGTCATTAAGAGGAGAAGCAGGAAGAGTTGTAATGAGACTTGGGGTAAATGCAACCATTCCACAGATACTGGCCAAACTTGACAGCATTTACGGAGATGTCGACAAGAAAGAGCAACTAATGGCTGAATTTTACAGTGCCCGCCAAAAAGATGATGAAGATATTACGAGTTGGAGTTGCCGCTTAGAAGATATAATAGGAAAAGCACAAGAACTTGGACTGGTTGAGCCACATGAGGTTGAACGAATGCTCCACTCGATGCTATGGACAGGACTACGTCAAGATTTGAAAGACATAAGTGGCCATAAGTACGACACTATCAAAGAATTCGACAGACTTAGAGTTGCCTTACGACAAATAGAGAAGGACCATATGCCACCAAAAGATACAGGTAAGTCGAAGCCGAACACCGCCAAGGCAGCTGCAACACCATCAGAGAAATCAGAGATAGAGGAACTTAAAGGAATAGTCCAACAACTGGTACAGAAAGTAGACAACTACCATCAAAGTCCAGACATGAGAAACTACAGAGGCAACTATAGAGGAAATAGACGAGGAGGTTCAAGATGGGGATATCGCCCGCCAAGACAGAACTGGCAACAACGACAACAACCGAATACCCAAACACAACAGCAACCATCAGCATCCAATGATAACCAACAACAACAACAACCAACATCTGACCAACAACAGGAAACATATGAACCTCAGTGTTACAGATGTGGACAATATGGCCATCTACAAATAGGATGCAGAGTAAGAAGTGACCACCTTAGAAAGAATTTAAACTTGAGGAAGCCTACTACGAGGGGCCGGTTTTAGGCTTAAGCAGAAGGACAGGACATGGTCCCAGTATCAAGAACAACTTAGTACGTACCACACCAACTGGATTATTTGGACAACCTACAGAGACAACAGTACTACTAGAAGGTAAAGAAGTTCCATCACTGCTTGATACTGGTTCCACAGTTTCAACTTTATGCGAGTCATACTACAAGAAACATCTCTCAGAGTCAACACCACTCAGAAAGATTGAATCAATATTAGACATAGAGTGTGCAGGAGGAACTCAGTTACCGTACTCCGGTTACATCGAAGCCAACATTTCAACACCTGGAGTCAACAACTACCGGACACATGTTTTACTGATAACACCAGACAGTAACTACAGCCAACATGTACCATTGTTAATAGGAACCAACATACTGGACTCTATGCTTTTCGACCTACAGAATCAACACGGAGAGAGATTTTTACAGAACGCCAACTTAAAGACACCGTGGTATCTCACTTTCCGATGTATCACCTTGAGGGAAAAGGAACTTACCAGAAACCAAAATAGACTTGCATTGGTTAAAAGTTTGGAACCACACAAGATTACCATACCACCCAACACTACTATGAGGATTCAGGGATATCTTGACAAGGAACTTATATACAAGGACACATCATCACTTTTACAGTCTTCAACCTTAGCATCAGATAATCAGGACCTTGACATCGAACCTCAGCTTCATCAGTACAGATACAAAAACAACGGAACGATAGAAGTCAATGTATCCAATGTAACAACACGAACCATTTGCATACCACACAAAGGAATCATCTGTGAACTCCAACCAGTTACCATCCAACCCACACCACAGGAACCAAACATCGAACCGGACACATCCATTTTAGACAAAGTTGACATCACCAAAAGCGACTTAACCGAAGATGAACTTCGGAGAGGGAAAGAACTAATACTTACCTACACAGACATATTCTCCAAAGGTGACCATGATGTAGGCCATACAGACAAAGTACAGCACAGAATTGATTTACTGGAGGACAAACCATTTAAACAACGCTACCGGAGAATACCGCCATCAATGTATGAGGAAGTTAGATCACACATACGTCAACTTTTGGATACAGGAATTATTCGACCATCTCATTCTCCATGGGCATCCAATGTAGTTCTTGTAAAGAAGAAGGACAATACCCTGAGGCTATGTGTCGATTATCGTCAGCTGAATCTAAACACTAAAAAAGACAGTTACGCATTACCACGTGTGGAGGAGCTCCTGGATTGTCTCAATGGCAGTCGATACTTTTCCGTCATCGACATGAAATCAGGCTATCACCAGGTAGAGATCAAGGAAGACCACAAAGAGCGCACAGCTTTCTCCGTAGGACCCCTTGGCTTCTATGAATACAACCGTATGCCTTTCGGACTCACCAACTCCCCAGCTACATATCAAAGATTGATGGAAGACTGCCTTTCAGACCTGAACCTCAAAGTTTGCTGCATTTTTATTGATGATGTGATTATTTATGGAAAGACGTATGAAGAACACCTGGAAAACATCAATTTGGTCTTTAACAGAATAAGGGAAGCCAACTTGAAGCTGTCACCAAAGAAATGTGAATTCTTTAAGAGAAAGGTAAAGTATGTTGGCCATGTGGTATCAGAAGAAGGGATAGAGATTGATGGAGACAAGACAGAGCGCATTATGAATTGGCCGAAGCCGAAAACACCAGAGGACGTCCGTAGATTCCTAGGCTTTGTTGGGTATTACCGACGTTTTATCCAGAACTTCAGCAGAGTAAGCCGGCCATTGACTGACCTCATGCCAATACCATCTGGTAAGAAACAGAAGAAGAAACCAAAAGAGAAGAAAGAATGGAGATGGGGAAAAGAACAAGACCAAGCATTTGAGACCTTGAAAGAGAAACTAGTCACAGCACCAATACTTGGCTATGCAGACTACTCCTTACCCTTTGAGCTGCACACAGACGCCTCAGGTGATGCTTTAGGAGCAGTGCTGTACCAGGAACAGAATGGTCAGAAGAGGGTCATAAGTTATGCCAGCCGTGGATTGAATAGAGCAGAGAAGAACTATCCACCACACAAAAGAGAATTTCTTGCGTTAAAATGGGCAGTAGCGGACAAATTCAAGGACTACCTTTATGGCCGGAAGTTCACTGTACTAACCGACAACAACCCTGTCACCTATGTTTTGACGACAGCAAAGTTGGACGCCACTGGGCACAGATGGTTGGCCTCCTTAGCCGCCTTCACTTTTGACATCAAGTACCGCCCCGGAAGAACCAATGCTGATGCGGATGCTTTGAGTCGCATACCACCAGACACAGATTCTGACGACAGATGTTGTATTCACAGCGAATCAGTCCAAGCCATCTGCAATTCAACACTTCCGAAGACTTATGTTGAGAGTTTAGCTGTGTCACCAGAAGTTGTTCAGACAGATTTAGACAGTGAACCAGAGGGAACAGACATTTGTGATCTGATTGATTGGAAGGAGGTACAAGCACAAGACCCAGTACTGAAGAAATGCATTGATTCCATCAACATGCACAAGAAGCCATCTAAAGAAGAAAGTAGCAGTAATCCCCTCATCAGGCATTACAACAAACTGAGACTGATTGATGATATACTCTACAGGGAAGTTACAGTCAACGAGGAACTTAAAAGACAACTTGTGTTACCAGCTGCTCATACCTCTACAGTACTCCAAGCTCTCCACAACGATATGGGCCATCCTGGAAAGGACAGAACACTTTCTTTACTTCGAGACAGGTTCTACTGGCCAGGGATGTACAAAGACACAGAAGATTGGATTGAGCAATGCGGAAGATGCTTGAGACGCAAGACGCCAACAAATCAGCGAGCACCATTGGTACCAATAGCCACTTCCTCTCCACTGGAATTAGTTTGTATGGACTACCTCACCCTCGAGAAATCCAAAGGAGGTTACCAGCATATCCTGATCATCACAGACCACTTTACCAGATATGCACAAGCTATTCCAACTAGAAACCAACTGGCCAAGACAACAGCAGAAGCCCTGTTTAATAACTTTGTGATTCATTATGGCATTCCTTTGCGGATTCATTCCGACCAGGGTGCTAATTTTGAAAGCAAGGTTATTAAGGAACTTTGTCAGCTCACAGGTATGAGGAAGTCCAGGACAACCAGCTATCACCCAATGGGCAACGGGATGTGTGAGCGCTTCAATAGGACCTTGTTGAACATGCTAGGCTCACTGGAACCAAACCAAAAGGCCAACTGGAAAGCTTATGTAGGACCCTTGGTACATGCCTACAACTCAACTCGCCACGAGTCCACAGGACAAACACCTTACCTATTGATGTTTGGACGCAACCCAAGACTTTCAATAGATGTTACCTTTGGACTTCACAGACACGAGAAACAGCTGAGTACCAAGTGTATGAAAGATCTACAGGACAGATTGGCCCAAGCATACCAGTTAGCAGCTGAAGCCGCAGAGAAAGCAAGAACCAAACAGAAGGAAGGATACGACACAAAGATCAGAGGTGGAACCATCATGCCGGGGGATAGAGTACTGGTGAAGATTGTCGCATTCGATGGGAAGCACAAGTTAGCTGATAAATGGGAGCAGGAACCTTATATAGTCATCAGCCAACCAAACTCTGAGATTCCAGTCTACAGTGTCCAGAGAGAAGATGGCGAAGGAAGAGTAAGAACGCTTCACCGAAACCTTCTGCTTCCCATCGGATACACAACAGACAGAAAGACATCACCTGTACCAGCACCGAGACAGAAGAGACCTATTCCTGCCAAAAGAAAGAAGAATCAGCAACTAAAAGAGACAGAACAGGACAAGACAGATTCAGTACCCCCAGAGCGAGATACATCATCTGACGAGGAGGCAGAATTTGTCTACATCAATGAGGACAGACAAGGAGACAGCGATCCATCCATTGCTGAAGACACTCCTGTCGAGGACATTGATGAGGAACCACAGCAGGATACCCAGGAAGCTGTGATGGAAGAACAAGAACCAGATGGGGACGCCCATTCTTTATCAATTGCTGATGAAGATGGTTCACAGGAAAGCGCGCTGGAACCAGAAGATCAGAGTCACCAGGAAGAGCCATCTGATGACGAGTCTGATGAAGAAACACCTGTTCCTGTTCGTCGATCTAGTAGACAGCGAAGACCACCAGCTTGGTTTACATCTGGAGAGTATGATACCAGCAAGGCTGCAGTGCACTGTGACACCAGAACGGATTGGATGAAGAAGGTGGATTGTATCACCAATTTAGTTAAATCTGATTTATTTTCAGGGTTGCAGCAGGAAGCAGGAAAAGCCATATTAGAGATTCTCAAGACACCGAACTCCAACTCACCTACCTGATAGCAAATGACGAGACGTCATTTTCCGGGTGGGGGGAGTATGTGGTAGAGTGTATTTTTAGTTGTATATAATTAATTAGATATTTTATTTAGATTTTCAGAGTGCAGCAATTAATTTGTCTATGATTAATATTGATTGTAATGTTTATTTATTGATAAGCTGATTGCATTCATTTAAATATCAAACTAGATTTGATATTGAGTTTTTAATAAAGATAATTTTGATTACACTGTAGTTTATCAATAAAGTCATGGTTCAGTGACTTCAGGTTTTAATATACCTATAGTCATGGCTCAGTGAAACTTGTTTCTAAATATACCTATGTTTGCTAATTATAGCCATCTTCACCTTTGCCATCTAATTTTCATACTTCTTATTGGTCACTTTGATTTTGGAGGGAAATCTCTCTATTCCTTTGTTCTAAGGCAGAACTGGAAAATTTGTCTAAGAAAATGGAGACTTTGTTTACTTTGCCTAACTGATTTTGTTGAAATCTAGTCTTCAACCCCAGAACTATAAAACTTCATATCTAAGGTTAGTTTCCTACTAATTATGAACTAATAATCCAAGTTTTATAATATTTAGTGTGAATTTGGTATGAATCTGTGAATGTATGATTCCTGAATGAAAATGAGAATGATCCCTGAATGATAGTTGTAAAATTAAAATAAACCATAATTAAAACCTTAATACAATTAAAATGGTTTAAAATAATAAAATAAAGATAAAATAAAGATATCTATATAAAAATAATATAAATAATAAATAGAGTAACAGTCAAGTTAAAAATGAGTTTACATGATTTATAAACAGAGTATTTTTAATATGTAAATAGAGTATATGGACAGAAATATAATTCTGATATTTTAGGAGTGAAATTTTGAGTAAATATGAGCTATATGTGAAATATGACAGTATTTTGAGAATAGCTGCAATTTGTGTATAGGATATGGTTATTTATGATTTTGATATTTGTTCCTTCAGATTTATACCTGATGTACTGATTACACTACTGTACTTGATATTTTTGATGATGATCTGAAGATTGTACCAGGCAATAACCTTTGCACCTCATGCGAGGTAGGTTTTGTGTTACTGTGCTTTTAATAATATGTTTTTGCTTTGTTTTGCTGCTTTACTAATATTGCTTGTTGTGTGCTAATTTATGTCAGCATACAAATATGTTTTTGCTATAATTTTTGCTATGTTTGTATTATTTTTAACTAATTAATTTTTGTATGCTAAGTATGCTGAAAATTGACTCAGTAGCTAGAATAATATTTATTGATAGTTGTTCTTTAGTGGAATCTGCATAATTTGCATATTTTGAGAACCATATTTAAAGCCGTAGCATTTCTATGAGTTTAACATGTTTAAGTAATATTTCTATAATTTTGTGTAGTAATTTTTGGTATTTTTATATTGGATTTATAATTTACCTTGAAAACTAGTCTGAGTTATCTCTCTTTAGACTGAATATTTTGTAATTGTATTTCAGGGTATTTTTACCATTGTCTACCGTTAACCACAATAAAGTATATAGAACCCTAGACAACTGGTGTTTGTTATTAGCCAAAAATACCACCGGTTACAGACTTATTTACAAAGTCATGAATCAATAGATCAATAGTTTTGATATGTTTTAGTAGTTCTCACAATTTTGCCAGGGGCTATTGAGGGTTGTGAAATTATTTATGTGTGAAATTTAATAAACAAGATCTTTGGTTTTATGATCAACAAAATACTTTTTCTCAAATAGATTATATACATAATCATGTAAGTTTTGTATCAATTATCTTAGGTATGCCATTCGAAGAGAAAAAACTAGATGGAACTTTATACACAAAGTTATACTTCTCCCCCCCCCCCTTCCTGTTTGTCTATCCCCTAATTAAAACATTAGTGATCAATCTGAAAATATGAGGTGGGCAAGTTCTTATATATATGGCGAGTCTAGATATTGCAGTTGCTGAAAAATGGACTGTAAAAGAAAAAAATTGACAAAGTCACTGAACCATGAAATTGAGGTCAAGGGCACATGAAAGGTGTCAGACTGGCATGTACCCATACAGATCTTGCTATAAGCCATGTATGATGAGTCTATTCATTGTAGTTGCTGTAAAATAGACTTTAAAGAAAAAAATTGACAAAGTCACTGAACCATGAAATTGAGGTCAAGGACACATGACAGGTGTCAGACTGGCATGTACCCATATAGATCTAGCTATAGACCATATCTGATGAATCTAGTCATTGCACTTGCTGAAATATAAACTTTTGAGGAAAAAATTGACAAAGTCACTGAACCATGAAATTGAGGTCAAGGGCACATGAAAGGTGTCAGACTGGCATGTACCCATACAGATCTTGCTATAAGCCATGTATGATGAGTCTATTCATTGTAGTTGCAGAAAAATGGACTTTAGAAGAAAAAATTGACAAAGTCACTGAGCTGTGAAATTGAGGTCAAGGACACATGACAGGTGTCAGACTCCCATGTACCCATATAGATCTTACTATATACCAAATATGATGACTCTAAACATTACAGTTACTAAGAAAGGGACTTGAATGTAAAACTATGTCGCAGATTTTCGAAGTTCACTGAACCGTGCAATTGAGGTCAAGGACAAATGACAGGTGTCAGACTGGCATGTACCCATATAGACCAAATATAATAACTCTAGGTATTATAGTTTCTGAGAAAAGGATTTGAATGTAAAACTATGTCGCAATGTTTATGTGGGTATGTGGGTATTGAACCATGAAAAAAAGGTCAAGGTCATCTAAAAATGTGCTGCTGAAAAGGTCATCACTTCATGCACCTGTGGACCAAAGATGAACATTGTAAGTATTATACTTTAAAAGTTATTAAGGTTTTACAAAAAGTTAACGCCGTCGCCGTCGCCGTCGCCTTCGCCGTCGCCGCCGGATTGCTATACCTATGTCTCGCTTCCAGCGACTTTCGTCGCAGGCGAGACAAAAAGTGGGACTTACTAGCAAAAAAGTTAAAATACAGTGAAACCTGTCTTGAGGGACCACCCCTTTTGCCATGAAAATCTGGTCTTTCATGACAGGTGGTTTCTCAATAGAGGTGTTTATTATAAAGAAGTTACAGTTATGGCAAAGTCCAACTGGTCTCCCAAAAGTGGATGGTCTTTCATGGGAGAGGTCTCTCAAGAAAGGCTTTACTGTATAATCATGCTATTAGGTGTACTTACTTGCATTCCAATGATAGCATAAATGAAAAACAACATCAGGATCAGCAAGCAAACATATGGTAAGGCCTGGAAAAAAAAATAAAGAAAAAATGCAAATCTATATGATTTACTTATTTTTTTCAAGATTTACTGCTGAAAATTAAGGAACAAACAAAATTTCAAATTCTGTATTCAAAACATCTTTTGTAATCAATGTCCAAAATGTTCAGTATTAGAATTTAAGCCTCTTTTAGCGCAATCGGCTGCATCATGGCTGCTGCTTTTTTTTTGTGGATGAAGCTTGAGTACTCAAAGCATGACCTTTGCACCAAGGTCGTGATTATTGGTGCACATCTTGATGTAAGCTGGAACTCACATTTGCAGAATAGTGATTATCGTTAGTTATGATGACCCACTAACAACACAATGCCACCTAGGCCACAATGTCCAAATAGAGGAATTACTGAATTAAATTCTTTTTCTTTAAAATACCATAAAAAATCTACAACATAATTTTACCTTAAATGATTGAAGGAATGTCCACAACAACAATCGTACAGTATACCCCTGCCGTAGTAATTTTATCAGTCTGGCTGCTCGGAATAGCCTAAAAACACCAATATTGAAGCTTGCATAGCTATTCTGTAAACAAAAAGAATATAAAAATTAAAATAATACAATAACCTGTCAATTAAACAGATTTGCCTCCCCTGAAATTTTTTTAGTTATTCTATAACAATATATTTTTTTTTATTCCAACAGAAAGATTTTTTTAGCATAATTGTGAAATTTTGTAAACACCCACATGTAAGGCCAAAAGAAAAATATGTGTGTGTTTAATGTACCATCCTGAACAAAAATAGGGTCAGTAGGTCAGGTTTTTTTTGGGGTAATTGCACAATGTTTTATTTATTGTAGAAGTAATTGCTAGGCTATATACTGCAATTGCTGAAGCTTGAAATAAAAAGTGGACACATTGCTGACATGTTAAAGACAAGAGACTTGCTTTTGTGCAGACAGCATTCTCCATTGGTTTTTTCTGCCGCCATTATTGTTTATATTGAAATAAAGGCGCAATTGGGATCTAGAACTAAAAAAAATTTCCAGACTTGTACTTTCCGATAAAATTTTGGGGTTGCGGAAAAAATTAAGGGTCAATCAGGGAACCTTAAACACTCATATTTTTTATTTGGCCTTACAAGATTTAAACAGTTGCAGATATCTTGATATGATGTTAGGACCGATTTCTTATGCCGATTTAAAATTCTTTTATATGTGGGATACAAGAATAACAGTTTAAACAGGAAATGTGCTGTCAAACTGATAACTATATTTATCCATTAAAACAACACAACTTTATTTTCTTCTTTCAATAAAAGGGGAAATGTAACAAAAAAGTAATGAACTCAACATCAGGCCTGCATTTTAAGAGATTTCTTTGTAATCTAAAAATTTCATCATATTTTAACTTTTTTTTAATTGAGTTTTAATAGAAATTACAAAAACCTGACTTTAATATAACTTTAATAACCAAAAAATTCCGTGAATCCTTTATTTGAGACTGAAATTAGGAAAGAACACTGACAAATATCAATGGCACCTGATGTCTGTGAAAAACATAAATAAAAATAGGTACATTTAAAAAAAACAATTAGAAATTATGAAAAAGAAACAAACACACACACAACAAGAAATAAGCTGTCGGGCATAGCCTGCATGTGCCCCCCTCTTCACCAAACTAATAACCCCAACTTATTCTGTTGGAAAATCCAGTTTTACTTGTTGAATAGGTATTTGGTATAAAAATTTCTTTACTATCATATACAATGTAGAAAAAATATTCACTGATAAAAAATAAAACATTTTACAGTTTTTACTTTTGATTACATGCAAAGCAAAATTTATACTTAGTCAAAAATTCGCCTAAAAAAAGTGGAAATTTTCCAAAAAGATAAAAAAAAAAAGGAAAAATAAAGATTGAAACAAAATTCAATATTCATAAACTTATTACACGAATGATACCTTACAAATATGTTCACATAGACACTATAACCATGGTAACAAAAATAACTGAAAGTGATGACCTTTGACCCTAATTACATATGGACTTGTATTGCTAAGAATTTCATCATAAATAAAAGATGTGTTAATAATTAGTTTTAAGTTTACACTTAAAGCCAGATTTCTGCTATAATTTTTTTGTCTGTTAATATCTGTGCAAAACAGAACAAAAACGCATGGTGACAGAAAATGTCCACTTTTAATTCTACATATATAGTGTTTAGCTTGTTAAATGTGTTTGTATACTTTACCTGGCCCATCTACAGGTTAGTAAAATAAAAATCATAAGGTTTGAACTGTTGTCATGGAAGCAAGGTTTATTATCTCAATTTATTTTTATTTAAAAATAATATAAAATGATGCCAAATTATGTCCATAGCCGTTCAGAAAAGCATAGAAAACTGGGAATAATTCGAAAAAGAGTATTGGATTAACCATTGAAAAAAAAATATTGGAAAACCACAACACTAAGGGATGGAAACTATACAACATTGCACAAACATTCAAATAAAATTTCTCAACAAATACATGTTATATCACACAGTGAAACGGTAAGGCTTGTCCGTCCCCAATCACCCCTCCCCTCTCCCACCCAAAATTATGAGGTCTTAACTAAAAATTCCAAAAAATTCTTTAAAAATCTTAGTTAATTTTCAAAATCCCACCTTCAACTGGTGTAATTCTTACATATAGTAATTTCAATTGATTAATTATATGTTAGCAGCTTATGGAAACTATATTCAAAATTTCATGCAGTCAAAATGTTATGTCTGTCTGTCCATATAGATTTACCCTTGTCTAAAAATGCATACAAACATCTGGTTTGGTTAAGTGAAGTCCATTTCTCAGAAACCATTTGAGATATATCAATGATATTATACCACTGCAATCCTCTTATAACACTGAACACAGTTCAGCAAAATTTTAACCTACATTTAATGCATGAGTGATTCTGATAAAGTTTTGTATTTAATTTCATATCCTAGGAATCCATGGTCTTATATCAATAATATATGGTTATCACTCTTACATTATATAATATCCAACATTTCATGCTTGAGTGACTCTATTTCTCAGAAACCTATTCAGATATATCAATGAAATTAATCTTCTATAGTACAACACAACTCAGCATTATTTGAGTTCCCACCATCTAAATTTTATGCTTTAGTGACTTTGATTAAATTTTTGCATTTCAGTCTAATTCTCAAAACCTGTATATCTTCTATCATATTTTACAACTACAATCATCTTTTCAATTCAACACAGATCAGCAACTTACGAGTCCAAATGACCTACATTTTATTCATTAAATTTTAGTTTTCAAGTCCTTATGTCAGAAATTGACTTTAGAACTGTTGATTCATTTTTTGTCATGGGATAAAACTTTCATATATTTAAAATAATTCTCAAAATGATTTCCCGTCATAAATAATAAATTGCAGTTCTATGTTCAGAAGGATGTGGCATTCACGTCTCAAAGACAATTTCTAGTTTATTGTTAATTTCATCAACATGAAATCCAATACAGATTGTTTACCTTGGATATGGACAATCTGTCTAAATTTAGCATCGAACCAAGAATCACATGGTAGTTAAATGGGCCAATCATAGGCTATTCTACTTACCCCTATATTAATGGTGGTAACTAAGACGTCAACTATACTACCGACCACTGTGATGAAATCAAAAACATTCCATGGGTCTCGGAAATAATTCTGGAAAACAAAATATAATAAAATTTATCAAATTTTACACTAATAAATTAAGTTGGCTACATAAACATGTATTTGAAAAACGATAAATTCATATTAACGAAAAAAAATTATGACAAAAAGTAAACTTTTCATTAATATCTAACTAATTAAGAATATTCTTGAATTTGTTTTGCTTGATAATTATAACTTATACTTTCCTAACTATAATTAACTTATTTTCATCAATAAATTTGAAAATCGTTCAATAGAAAGTTCTTAGCAGTTTAAAATATGGCTGTATATAGGTATTTAACAAAAATTAAAACATTTCAAAGTTAAAATTGACATGAAGTAGAATAAATGTAAAATTTGACACAGTGTAAAAGGTCATAAAAATATCATAATGCAATTATTATACAGACTGCTACAGTACAGTAAAGGCATTGTTACACAGTACGATTTTCAAGTCAAATTTCGAGGATATCACAAACATGTTAGTTGCCTTCATAGTTATTTTAATGATTTCATTTTATTTTATACAAAATGATCAGAGGTGGATCCAAGAATTTTGAAAGGGGGGTATAAAATTTAATCGAAAAATGTAATGTGGAAAAATGTATTTTTCGACGATTTTATGTTAAAAAATCAATCCCCCACTGATGATTAGCAAATTGGTAGGAGAATTTGACAGAAAATCGAACTGTGTATATGCATATTAAATTAATACATCATTTAGGATAACACTAAAGCTGAAACGTATACACGTATATATACATGTTTAGTGAAAACAAAATTAAACATTGCACAGTTATTTTTGACTGATTATAATATTTTTCACATGTTTAAATAACAATAAGCTTTTGTTTCTGTTAGGTAGATGTAAATCATTTTCTTCATATACATTTTGACTCAAAAAAAAAAAAACTTCTTCCGAAAACTCAACATAATTTTTTTTTCTTTACAAAAGTAAAGACAAATTTTTTCATCAATTTCATCAGATTGAATTTGAATGGTTAACAAAATTTTTTTTTATCATGAAACAATTAGGCATGGGCTGTTAACAGGTTTATTTGCAGTGTTTCTGAAAGAACACAAAAAAATCACATATTAAGCCAAGTTGTCTCCCCTATATTATGTAGAAAGACTGAATTTTCCTGACCAAATTATATACAGCTTCTTACATTGTTACGAGTGGATTATCAGATTTCTCCAGTCGAGATAGTTAAATTACAATTTTTTAGCACGAGCTTAAGCGAGTGCTAAAAGATCTTTAATTTAACTATTGAGATTGGAGAAGTCTGATAATCCACAAGTAAAAATATAAGACACTGTTTCTCTAATTTTAAATTCCTTTTGAAATCTTATGATTTGTGATCAAAGGCATCGGATTAATATGCACAACATCATCAAGTTTGTTGCTGCTTCTCCGAAATCCCGAGGACGTCACAATTAATTTCGACCAATCAATCTCCGAGAACTAAAAAGTCACTAGTGAGATTATCAATCTTTACACAAATTGGCTGAAAATTAGAGAAAAAAATTTAATTATATTACAGAAAATTTTCATCAATAATAGGCAATTTCTGAAAAAATTTGATTCTTAATAATTTCTACTTGGTAAGTGGAAAACAGACATATTACATGTTACTGATGTAAGACTTAAAATATTTATAAATGAATAATTTTTATTATGATTCAATTCATGCTTTGCGGAATAATAATTTTCAAAATATTATGATCAATAATATTTCTTCATTTCTATGTGTAATTCATGCAAAACTATCAATGTTATATTAAGAGGTCAAAAGCACATTTAAGACAGTTTTGTGTGACTTTTCCAATGAGCATGACATTCTATCGGTGTATTTTGTATGGTGTACAATTGACAGCTGCTGTGGATATAATATATTTGTGTATCTGTGCAGTGAATTGGGTTCTTTATCCATCTCAGTTCATTTCCTACACAAATTTTGTTATCAATTCTTTTTAGCCTTTTAAATTAAATTCTGCTTTATTTGGGATTTGCATTTCTACATACTTGCCAACATATTTTTGCTAGAATCCCTGATAAAATCGGCAAGGGGTCTGGTGACCGCTCAAGGTCCCCAGTTGGTCCAGGGCAAAGCCCCCCGGCCGAAAACGATTTTAAGGTATTTGGAAGCTGTTTCCAGAGTGCAAAAATGTGAATAAATGTTTATGAATATTACTTTATTTTGATGTAAAATACTATCTTAATTCTTGATATTTTGACTGGAACAGCAGTAATGAAAACACAAGATGTAAAAACATATGGGTATCCACTACGATGAAGACCTTGTGGTGACTTCTGAATTGGTGTCTTCATTAAGAGAAGGGATTTTGTCTATCTTACATTATTATAAGTATAAGCACTGAAAAAATCCCTGGAAAATGTAGAAATTACAGAGAATATTCCAGTCTGCCCGGTAATGGGGTTCCTGAGGTTGGCACGTATGTTTCTATTTTCAAAGCAGACGATGTGTTATGGCAGCAAGTTTTTAATAATTAAGGTATAAGCCTGCCAGAAAAATCCACAAACTTTAGCAAGAGAATGGGTAATCTTTGTCAATTATTATAGAGAAAAGAATAGCTGCAAAATGTTAATCCATGTGCTGCACTTAAATTTGATTGGAGGAGATTGGCGTTTACCATAAAAGGTAGTAAAATATTTCATAGGTGAGTAACCAAATCTTGATATTTAACAGCACATGCTATACACAACAAGCCTTTGATGGTAATCTCAGCTGTCCTCCAAATGAATTAAGTATGTCACTCCTGTGACTTTGCAGGAATTATTTTCACGCCTAAATACCTCCTGGCAAGAGGTGCGTTTAAACTCAAAACCTCAATGCTGAAAAGCTGGTGATTATTAAAGTTACGATAAACAACCTTATTAACATTGCCACCAAGATTCCCCCTTGTTGTCTTTAACATAACGTATAGCAGATTTTTCTGGGTAAAATGTTTTAAACTTACATCTTGTTTACAACATTTATGGTTCAAACTTGGTTTGCTCAAATACCTTTTTTAACTCCTTATCATTTTTCCCTTCATTTCCTGGTCAAATATGTTATTATATGTTTAAACATCAATTTCTTAACTTTTTTTGTTAAGTAAAAGTGATAAAATTAATTTCTGATAAACCTTTTGTTGCAACTGATAGTTCAAGATCACTGTGTCATCAAAAGGCTTTTCCTTGTACTAGTGTAACATCGGTTGTCAAAGGACACTCCGTATAACTGAGAAAATAATATTAATTATTGTTTTTTATTTAACTTCACGAAAGGCTTATAGACTTCACTTCTATGATCACAGGACAACCAAAAACAAAACAGAATTTTAGACAGAAAGGAATAAACAAGGTTTTCGAATAAATGCAGTAATGACGAAAATTAAAAATAACTACAGGAGAATGATTTTATTCCGTATACATTTAATAATAAAACAGGACTCATAAAACTTTGTGAATACGTTCAATGAAAGAAGGAAAACTGTTCCTTGGGGAAATAATAAATCGCAACTGAAATTTTCCTAATTGCAGAGCAAAACCAACTTATGGTTCCTTTGTAGCAAGCCATGCCTCCTTAAAGACAGATGTCATCACTTGTTTACTTTGACAGAGCTATGACCTACATAATTTTATATATATACTTGCTTATCTCAGACCTACCATAAAAAATCATTTTTTTTAAATATTACTTTATATAGTACTATAATCATGATAATATATTTGAAAAGGAAAAGCCACAATACAACTTAGAGTGTGCAATTCAGTTTTAATCTCAATATAATTTACTAACAAGCTTCAATATAAATTTGGTTAAAATCCATCGATTTTCGGTTGGACAGTAACTTCAACAAAAATTATCCTATAGTACTTGTTTTCAAACTTGATCAAAGTATTGTCAATATACACCTTTCATTCAAATTTGCTTAAAATTCATTGAGAAATGTAGAACTGAGAGAGCTAACAAGAAGTTGACAGGAAAATACTAAGTCAAGGGCAGTAACACCCACATAATTACCAGACCAGAGAGTGCTTGTTTTCGAACTTAATCAAGGCATGGTCAATATACACCTTCAATATAAATTTGTCAAAAATCCATAGAGAACTGAGAGCACTAATAAAATTAATGTGACGAACTGACGAACAAACGCACACGTTGTGGCGCAAGACAAAACATTTAGAAATCCAGCCACTTTGCCTTTTTTACCCCTTTAACCCCCAATATCTCAAAAACTGTAAAAGATATGTTGACATACTACTGAAAGCACTCATCAAGATGAATTAAAAAAAAATCAAATCAGATAAACAAAACTTTTTTTATGTTTCCTCCAAAATTGCTAACTTTGACCATTGTATCTCTGAAACAGTAAGTTAGAAAAAAAATTTAATATACTTATGAAAGCACCAATCAAGATGAATTAAAATAAAACATTATCCCCATAAGAATTGGATGAAAAATTTTTAAAAATTCACATATCAAGCCACATTGCTTTATTGGCCCTTTTAATCCCTTATATCTCAAAAAACCGTATAAGATTGAAGAAATCTGTTGACATATGACTGGAAGCACTCGTTAAGATGAATTAAAAGAAAAAATACCTATTAAATTTGATGATAGATAAATTTTTTAGGTGTCCTTCACCTTTAATCCCTTTCATCTCTGCAATGACAACAGGTACTCAAAAACGCCTGGAGTAACTTTCAATGTATTTCTTATGACGAACCATTAAAAATATTCATCAAAATCGGATAAGAAATAAATAAGTTTTGAAAATGAGGAACCAGAGTGAGTTATCTTTTCCTAACCAATGTATGTAAGGGAGATAATTAAATTCTCTCCCTTTTGTCCTCAGGCTAAAAGGGAGACAAATTTATTATCTCCCTTACCTACATTGGTTATGAAAAGATTACTCACTTTGGTTCCTCATTAAGGTATGTCTCTTTTATGGCCCCTTTTACCGGTATCTATAACACAGTAAGAGATAGTGAAAAACAAATCTTATAGATATTAAATATGACCAGAAACAGAGAATCTGATGAAAATTCTAAAAAAAAAATTTCCATTTTCATCAAGGAATATCAAAAACTAAAATTCATTAAAATTGGATAAAAATTTAAACAGAAGGGGCAGTAAGCTTTAATAGGCCTTATATGAGTTTTTATGTACATGTTATGTACATCTACAGAACATACTATATAAATGTATTTAAACAAGAGGCTTAAACAGGTGAAGAAAACTATTGAATCAAGTACATATTTCAGAAAATTGGAAAATTTAATGGCAAGAATAACTCCATATAGCCAAACCTTATCTTTTGAATGATACAAAAATGCAATCTTATTATTTTTTGTTAGAGAGCGAAAATACGATGTAAAAACTGCACACTCTAAAAGTACAAAGATTACTTATTTAAGACAAATAAGAAAGGTCACACTTGTGAAAGGAGAAACAATAATATTTTGACAACAAGTTGTTTAGACTCAAAACTAAGCTATCCATGCATAATGGCTACAGAGGAGGGATCACAACAAGTTTACGTTTTTTATTTTTCGCAAACCTTTATTCCGAAACCCATAAGCTTTAGAATACACTCGATTGAGAATAAGCTCGTAAATGTTATATTGATGAAAAGGAGGACTTTGTCCTTGGTTTGAGCCCTCAATTTTGCATCATTGTTTGATAATGATTCGTCTGACTGGTCGGCCTGAAAAGTCAATTGTCGATAAATAACATTTGAGTAAGAAATACATTTTATTATGGTACCCATAATGCTTTGCTGAAAATTTTAAGTCTGTATCCCAAGATGCATTTCTTTCACTTATGGAAACATACCCACAATGCACTGTAATAATGGAGAACAAGAAAGAGCATTCTAATCCAAAAATGCGGACAGACACCTCCAAATCACTGCAGTAACACAATATTATAAGAAAAGAAAAATCCTGCATCTCCTTACTAACTTTTACAGAATGCCAAAATATTAGATAAACTACAAAATTATAAAAATTTAATTGTTCATATATGATACTGAAAATATTAAACCATTTCAATATATCACTTGTAATGTACAGATTTTTCAAAATAATATAAAATGAACTAGATGTTTCTAGGAGCCTGTATCGCTCACCTGGAAATCATTTGAAGAATAAATTATTTAACTATATTCATCCTGACTGGTTTTGCCAAATTGTTTGCTGGTTTCCAACAAGAACATCTTTCAGTGAATTTTCCCATAAGGTCCTATGTTACAATATGTTTGGTTCTGGCAGCCATCTGATATAATTCCAGGACCACCTAAGGACTATCGCTGCCAAGTTTTGTTCCAATTGGCCAAGTGGTTTCGGACAAGAAAATCTTAAAGTAAATTTCCAATAGGGTCCTATTTTAAACTATGTTCGGCTCTGATGGCCATCTTTGATGACAAGCAGGGTCATCGGATATAAGTCTGAAAGAGGACCATTCCTGCCAACTTTTGTTCCAACTGGACCAGTGGTTTCAGACGACAACATCTTCAAGTAATTTTCTATAGGATCCTATACTAAACTATGTTCGTCTCCAGTGGCCATCTTGGATGATTGGGGAGGTCATCAGATACAGTTCAGTTTTGTTCCAATTGGCTGAGTGGTTTCAGACAAGAAGATCTCTAAGTAAATTTCTCATAGGGTCCTATGTTGAACTATGTTCAGCTCTGGCGGCCATCTTTGATAATGGTCAGGGTCATCAGATATATTTCTGAAAGAGCACCATCTAAGGATCATTGCTGCCATGTCTTGTTTCAATTGGCCCAGTAGTTTCAGAGAAGAAAATATTTAAAGGAAAGTTTACGACGATGATGGACGGATGGATGACAGACACCAAGTGATGGCAATTTGCCCCAGGTGAGCTAAAAATGGAAGTTCTAGAAAGAGATGCAAAATTTGTACATGTTTTAAAATTAAATATATTTTCAAGAATAATATGTTCTTTTCTAAATAAAATGAAATTTTAAATGGAACAGACCCGATTTTGACGACTGTGCAGAAATCATACTTTGCCAGCAATCATACGATGTATAATAAAGGAACCCTAATTGACAAATCCACATTTTGAAAAGCGGAAGAAAATCAGATCTGATGGAAAAGAACACGACAAAGCAAATATACGATTGGTGTTTGGCATCCGGTATGTACAAATTCTAAAATAAATATTTGTCAACTATTGATAAGCCAGAAAAAAGTTCAAAAATAGCAATTTACCTTAACAAGATAAATAACGAAACACAATTTTTGTTTAATGATATCACGTCGTACAATGAACACATCAAACAATAGTATTTATCATACCACTAAGAGATATCATGATATCACAAATATATAACTGTTGGATATGTAGCTAATACAGTGGGATATTTTCTTTTGATACTACTGACAAGTAGAACATATCCAAATAGCTTTATAGGTAGGATTTGTCAAGCTATTACAAATTTGAGAATTATAAATGAAGTCACAACGAAAAAAGCGTATTCAAGTCAACATGATAGTGTAGTTTCCAGGGAAGGACGGTCTGATCCAGTTTTGATTGTTTAGATAATGATTTCTCGGTTATGTAAGAAAAAAACCTCAAGAAATAACATTCTAGAATTTTGTCTAGCTCCTTATGATAAACAAAACAATTGTCTAGCTCCTTATGATAAAAAACAATGTCTAAAAAACAAAAAATTGAACATATTATTCTTGAAAATTTGATGTTAGTTCATTTTAATTGATTCATGCAAATCTTGGCAAGCAGGTGTATAATCTGCCCCAGTAAATGTAACACAGAGATTTAAAATAGCAAGGATGGTAGGAGACAAAAATCTTTCTGAATATCTTTCAAATGGAATTTAAAATTTAGAGGGTGAATTCATTCTAATCATCTTTTTAAGCCTTTCTTCTAAGACAAACTACAAAATATTTCAGATTCTTACTCTGTGAAAAATTAGAATCATCTCTGTGTTTTAATTACTGTCAAAATGCAGTTCCCATTGAATATCCATATTGATAAAAAAAAATCTATTCTAAACCCATGTTAAGTGCTAATCTTGTTCCTTGCTGTTTCCATGGAAATGTCAAAATACATAAATAAATTTCAATAATAATTACCACAAAGTTTTAATTTTGATAAAATAGATTCCTCACCATTTCCATGGAAACATAAAAAATATTAGAAAATAGTTTTTTGTGAGATACCGACACCTTTTATAGCAGGCTGAAGAATGCCTTACCAATCCGAACCCTAGTAACTTTAGGGTACACTCGATTGTGAACAAGACCGTAAACGTCATGTTCATGTAATTCAATGTGTTCTTGTAATGGTCGGTCATGCCATGATACTGCAGTGGATAAATACCTTCAATCAGTTATTCAGTAAAAACCAACGGACCAAAAAATAACTATTTAAGATTCTTAAGGAACTTTTTGTTGGACAAGTATTCCTGATAAGCAAGGGAATTGTGTAAGTATACCAAACATTTTGGATTTACAAAACAAAATTAATTTTATAATGTTGAACACCAATGGGTAAAAAATTTGCTCATATCTGCTATTGTATACAATCAAACCTGCCCAAAAAGCCACCTTCATGAGGCAGCCACTTGCCTTCAGCTATCATGATGAATTCATTTTAGATACCTAAACCAAAATCAAATTGAGATGTGACCCAGCTTTAAAATTTGAAAATCCAATGCAGCCTGTGGAATACAAATCTGATGCATAAATACACAGTGTACCTAAAGCTTATCTGAAACACTAGTCCTAAAGATCAAAGTGAGATATTAAGTTATCTCCCTTCCTGAACATGAGTTTCTAGTGTACAGGTATGTGTAATGGATGTTCTCAAAAGCTAATATTTTGTTTGGTCTTCAAATATTGAATTTAATAATTCATATATCATAGTTTATAATGAGGTATAAACATAAAAACAAGCATGTTTAGTATACGCCATATTCAAATTACATTTATAATAAATAACTGTTTTTGAAATGCATATATTAAAAAAAAATCATTATAAAACAATTAAGATTTATTTTTCTAATTGTCATTTAAAAGTCATATATTCAATTACCAAAACATGGAAGTTGTATCCCCTTGTATTTCTTACATTTAAAATTAAAAAATTCTTTAAGTTATCAGCTAATTATTTGATTTGCTGAATTTCTTGAAATTTGGATTTATCTATTTGTCATGTGACTTACCTTCACCATGAGTACAATTGTGTTTAAAGCTATGAATGTCATCACTAAGTATTCAAACTTTGGTGAGACCACGATTTTCCAGATTTTATACTTGATGGAATCTTTATTCTGTGGCATGTATCGAGATGCTGGCCGAGCATTTACTGAAAAATCTATACACTGTTTCTGTAAATTAAAAATATATTTAAACTTTAAAATCAGAAAATGGCATAATTAAATTTTTCCTTAAACATAAATGTTGAATAATAATGTATACTATAAGACAATAACACAGGTGCACTCTAGTAAGTGACCATAAGGCTTCCTTTTACTTACAGTGGTTAGTTAAAAGTAAAGAATTTATTTCACTCACAATAAGGTATCCGGACCATAAATGACCACATGATTATTCAAAAGTTCCAAGATGTTCCATATAACACAATTGAAATGACCTCGGTAATTATCGGCAAACTTCAGAAATGTCAATATAACTAACTTATTTTTACAGACTCTGGATATAAGCAACAAAGTGTGTTTCAACTTGAGAAAAATATATACCGTTATACAAAATTCCAGCTTTAAATTGTTTGGTTGAGCCATTCACGGTCAAAAAGAGATACAATTTTCGATCATGATCTATTATGGTCTTAAGAATAGGGAAAAGTACACTTAATTTCAGAATGAAAAGAACCGAAATTGAAAAATCAGAATTATTCTCTTTTGATATCAAATGTTCCCAGTAGTTTTGCATATCCAAATATCTATTAAATATAAGGTAAACAATACTAAATGAGGCAATTAAAAATTAAGGGTGGCAGGCAAAAAGTCAATGTCGCGAAAACCACACTATATCTTTCTATGGTGAACCCTGCCTTACCTGATTTTTATCCATTTCTTGATCACATAAATCACTCTCTCCTTGCTCTTGAAATGTTATGATGATTAAGGCCACAAATATATTCACAAAGAAAAATGGAAAGACAATGAAAAACACAACATAATAAATGGCCATCTCCATTCGATAGCCTTGCTTAGGTCCATGATCCTCCTTTGTAGCTTCCATTGAATTTTGCAAAATTCTGGAAAAAAATAATAAAATAGAATCTAGCATTATCTCACAGTTGCATTGTCAAAAATTTTTTTTCCCAACAAAACATATTTTTTGAAAAAATAAGTTCTTGGAGCAGAATTCATCAAAATTGCTTTGCAGATTGATTGTTAGAGAACAAATTACAGGAAATTTTATATCATCATTATTTTAGACTTGGGAATAGAGAACAGCTTTAAAGTTTCTTTTCTTTCATCTTAAAATCACCAAGAATGTACTTAATCTGGATATTTTATATTGTTTCAGCATTTTTTTATTTAACTGTTGAAGGAGGAAAAATGTGATATTGCGGGGGGGGGGGGGGGGGGTTAAAATCTCATGAACTTGTTTTTCAATTTCTTCAACAGGTTAGTAATATTATGTGGCTGTCCCTTTAATATCAGCGACTGTCATGTGTCTTTATTTTAAACAGGGTTTTCCAAAGAAAAAAAATAATAGTTTGGTGATGTATGGCCGGTAGCCTGGAGGGTGGGCTGCTTTAAACAGTGATGGATGAGAGTTGGTTTGCTATCAGTATGATAGTTATTTTCTCTTATTTTTTTGAATGATTTAAAAATTTTAGAATCATTGCTTATATTCACTATTTGATTTCTAATTTTAAGAGTTTTTGGGGCTATTAAGAAAAATATAAGATTATAAATTCCACTGCCCTCCGAAATTTTTTGAGGGGGGTGAGACTATAATCTAAAGATCAATTTTATATTTTGTCGAGAGTAAACGCTATAAAACTTACTGAGGCCAACCTTCTCCTGTCGTAACCGTGAATAATGTTAGCATAGCGTAGGCGATGTTGTCATAATGGAAATCTCGCCTTGCCCATACTCTGTCCTGAACTGTTGGAGTTTCAGAATCATCCTCGTAGGAGAAAAACTGACCCCTAAATGAGAAAAAAGTAATTTTTGTAATATAATTATGTATGTATGTATGTATGTTTGTATGTTTGTATTGAACTCTCATCATCATGAAATACAAGTCAGCAGTTGATATTTTGGTTTTCACAATTGTATATAAATTTACTTTCCATATAAATGTGTCCGATAAGACTCAGTTTTTTTAACAAGACTACCTCTGTGTGTCTGATTATCTCCGAAACTGAAAAATTAAAGTTTAGATTAAATTATATTGTATGATACATGTATATGGGATTTTATATCTTCCCTTTGGTGACGGAATGGACAAGTTCATAGGCCAATTTCTGACGGTCCCACAAAAAAGGTTCTACAATTTGCAAAACTTTTAACAACAAAAGATGATTAAGCCATATTCATTATTAGGGTAAAACTGGGACATCAACAGCAAACGGCAAACCTGAAAATAAACTGAAAAAGTTTTAACTGAACTGGTATCTATAGGAAGTTATGGTGCTACAAAAAACATAGCAGCGAAAGATCGGGAACCAGTTCAGTTGTGATCTAACAAATTACCAACTATTTCCCAATGCACCGCAACAGACTTCTTCTCGGAACAAACAGTCTAACAATCGGACTGGCACAAGAAACTCAAATACCGGAACTAATGAAATTTTGGCGGTTGAGACTGACAGGACCGACGATATTTGCAAACTCTGCTACAAATATCATTTAAAATGAAATGAAAAACTTACTGGCATTCTTCTCTAGTTTCTTTGGATTCATCCGTGCAAAAGAAAAATTTTCCTTTAAATAACTGTACAGCAATCACAGCAAAAATAAACTGGAACAACATGTATACAATCAGAATGTTTGACACGTTCTTCAGAGAATTCACTACACAGTCAAATACCGCCTAAAAATAGATCAAAAATAATCAAATTAATACACACAATCATCTTAAAACCAAATAAAATATGAACGGTTTCAGTTACACAACTTACCCTAAAGTCTTTCATTGAAAAAAGGAAAAATAAATTCACATGTATAGCAGTTATCAGTAAAAGGCAAGAACTGCTTAAATTAACGCTAGGTGTCGCCTTGATCTAGCTGTAAGCTTTGAGCCTTTGATCCATATTAATGGTATGTCCTAAGTGAGTTCAGTTCTATATACAGTTAACTACTTAATGAGAAACCAGAGTGAGTTATCTTTTCCTAACCAATGTAGGTAAGGGAGATAATAAATTTGTCTCCCTTTTAGCCTCAGGACAAAAGGGAGAGAATTTAATTATCTCCCTTACCTACATTGGTTAGGAAAAGATAACCCACTCTGGTTCCTTATTACTTAATTGTAATATATTAACATAAATAGGTGGGTGGGTGGAGATAAAATCATATTGTCCATTTCAGGCAAACCGAATGCTGATTTTCAGGGTTTTAGGTAGGATTTAAATTTGATGAGTCCCCGATTACTATTTTAAAATACTGATGAGTCCCACAGTTGAATTAATCCTGAATCTTAGAATTTGATTGGTCCAGGACTAACCCAGACAAATTACCAAAAACCCTATATTTTCACTGAGCGATGTACAAAGCCTATAACACTCTATATTACCCATATATTCATAATAGACACTAAAATATTACCTCTTTCAGACCATACAAGTTCAGATGAGAACCTAAGAATTATTTTTTCATAGCATGATCCTACAAAAACATGTCATACCTTTAGTTTTGGAACTCGGTTTATTGTCTTCAATGGTCGTAAAACTCTCAGCACTCTGAGTGATTTTATCGTATTTAAGTTTTTTCCTGCACTGTCACTGCAAAAGAAAGGTCAAAGTTATAAGAAAATATTTCAAAATTCAGGTTCCATTTCTTTTATGACAATTATGCTAGGATCACTGACTGTCTTTTTTATTTGCGCACAGTGTATATGGCATCTTCACACAGGGAAAAAACCATACAAATAGTCTTCTGACATTCTATCATCAGTCAGAAATAATTTTAGAACATTTTTTTTATGTTTTACATTACTTAAAACAACACCATTAATAGCAAATGGTAACACATGAAAACACAAATTAATAACAAAATGTGTGCAGTATAGTTCATACCGACCATTGCAGGTTGGAATAAATACAAACTTTTCATCAGAAATAAGAATAACAAGAGTGGACACACTACATGCCTCGCCTGAGTACGCACATGGACACAGAATAATGATTATCTGATACCAGACATTTTGCAAGTCAAAGGAAAATGTATTAAAAGAAATTGGGGTCAAGGTCAAAAGGCAATTGTCATACCGACTTGTATCCACTAAGAACTATCTATTGACCAAATATGGTATTAAAGTTGCTGAGAAATGGACCTAATCTCGAAAATGTGACAAAGTCATTCAAGCATGCAATTGAGGTAAAAGTCCAGAGACAGGTGTCAGACTTGGATGTACCCACTAACAACTATCTATAAATCAAACACGGATAGATCTACGTATTACAGTCGTTGAATAACGGACTTAATCAAGAAACTTGGATTAAAGTCACTCAAACATGAAATCGAGGTCAAGGTCCAGAGAGTAGCGTCAGACTGGCATGTGCCCACCAAGAACTATCTACAGACCAAATATGGTTGGCCTAGGTGTTACAGATTCTGAGAAATTGACTTAACCACGAAAAAGTGACAAAGTCACTCAAGATGAAATTTAAGTCAAGGTCCCAAGCCAGTTGTCAGATTGACATGTACTCACCAAGAACTATCTATTGCCTAAATCTGGTGGGTCTAGGTATTCTAGTTTCTGAGTAATGGACTTAGCCACGAAAAAGTGACAAAGTCACTAGAGCATGAAATTGAGGTCAAGGTCCCAAGCCAGGTGTCAGACTAGCATTTACCCACTAAGAACTAATTATGGACCAAATATGGTTGGCCTAGGTATTACAGTTGCTGAGAAATGGATTTAACCACGAAACTTGGACGCAGATTTTAAATTCATGTTTATGAAGTCAGTGAACCATGAAAATGAGGTCAGGGTCACAAGACAAGTATACTGCGGCAAACCTTATATGATAAGCTACCTTGTGGACCATAAATCTAATTGTAGGTATTACATGTGCAAAGTTATTAAAGTTTTTAAAAAGTTTACGCCGCTGTCGTCGCCACTGCTAGAAAGTAATACCTATATCTTGCCTTTGTGATTTTTCATCACAGGGGAGACAAAAAATGACAATTTTCATACTTATAAATAAATTAAATACAGTTTAATTTCAAAAAGTATTTATTAGAAATTGAAAAGCAATTAAGGAAAGTGTTAAGAACACATTGAAAATCTTAAATCATCTTTTTAGAATAGTTTTGTTGTTTTAAGATTTAAAACATGCCAAAAACTGTGCATCTACAGGGAACTGTGAGAATAAGCAAAACTGTTACCTAGAAAACAAAATCATGCATCTGTTTAATATTTTTTGAAAATTATAATTAGGTCATGGGAAGTTTACAAATTGTGTTGTGTTTTAAAGAATACATGGTGGAAAATCCATGCTTTTATCATTCTTCATTCTCTTAAACACATATGAGACTCAGACAAAAAATTTTCTGTAACAGGAGACTCTCTCACAAAGAAGGGAACCATCTCAAAAATATTCTACAATTATTCGCAAGTGTGATGTAATATCATGTCTTCAGTGTGTTTACTGTATTGATATCGTGGAACCAATCTTGATCATACAAATGTTTGTGTAAAAGACTTTTCTTTGAAGGGACTTGAAAGTAACCTGAGATAACCAATGTGGTACTTGGTATTTGAATATGACTGACAGAAGTTTGGCTATGTTATTAGTATGAGAAAACATATTCAGTTTTCTCCTTCATGGGAGATAATAAAACAGGCTCCCTCTGGTCATATTACAATTATCTCCCCTGTTTCATCTGGTTAATGAGATAACAAACTAATTTTCTCATTCATATCATAATTTTTTATTTATTAAATGCACTTCATTCTGTTATTAAATTCTGAAATGCTTAGTAGGGGAGATAAATCAGTACCAGTATTAGTTCTTAAATAGAACAGCAAGGGAGATAACTCATCCAATCTCAATCCTTCTTACCATCAAGCTGTCCAATCTTTAATCATATAATAATTTGATCAGCAGCAAGTTAATATGCAAAAATATTGTAACCAGATAAGGAAAATATTTTTCATATTACCAAATGATGTCAACAATAACATAATATCATTGGTTAAAGACTGATGTAAAGTCAAAGGTTACAGCATATTACCTTTCAAATGACATTCTGAATTGTTCTTCGACCAATATTTAAAATACAATCTAAATATTTGAAGAATAAATTACTACAGAAACTTACATGAAGTATCATAATGGTGCATAATATTTTTAAAACAAGACAAGATAACACATAACAATTTTTATTGGTGTTTCAATGTGTTTCTATGGTAACTAACATCTATTACAATCTCATTCATGGTGTGCAATCTACGTAAGAGTTCACCCTGAAGAAAAGAGTCAGCAGAAAATATGTTGAAAAACGAGGAGCAATTCATTATTGAATCAAAGTTGATTACTACAGACATAACTCAAAGATCTAGATAGAAAAAAATACAATGAACGGCATTAAAAAAGAACACTTTTTTATGACCCTTTTGAATCTTTTTCTGTTATTTCTTTTTTATCCTTAGACCTTGGCCTTTGACGTGTGATCTGGAATAGTCTTCAAAAACCCTTCATAATTTGTTCAGCATACAAATTTTGGATGGAAATGGTTTAATGTGAAATCTAATACACTGTGTGGTTGTAACTGAGACCATTCAAAAAGGTTGGCACAAATATCTGGACAGTTGGGCTTAAAACTCCACTTCACATGCAAATGGGGCTTAAACAAATTATAAAAAAGATAAATTTCAAAATGAGAAAATATAGCATTTATTTGCAGCATCAAAATTTGTGGTTAGTGGCACTTATAGAAGTAAAAAAGCAACCACGTTCTTGACTCCTCAAGCCTTCTTTAATGCTTCTAGATAGAAAGCAGTCATTATTCCTTTAAGAAAGCTCACCGTGTTCCTGAAAGCAAGCTTACCATATTCCTCTATGTACGCTTATATTACCCTATTCCTTTGGAATAGACAACAAAAATAAATTGGCTGACAATGGCATAGCAAGACTTTCGTTACCATGACGATGCAGTGTTGTGACAATTACGTGAAATAAAAATTAATAAACTTGCCTGCTTTTTCTGTACAAAATTGTAAAAACTCAAGAATTAGGAAATATAGTGAAAAAAATGCTGAATATGAACAGATAAGATAAAAATATAATATCTGTGACACGAGTCTACAAGTGTAAATAAATATAGTAAGTAAAAAATTACTGACAAAAACATCAATATCAAATTGTCTTTGAATTCAACAAAGTAAAGAAAGTCAAAAATTACTGTGAAAAACATCAAGATGAATAAGCATGTACTAAAATGTAATACATGTACCAAACCTAGAAAGCTAGTGCTAAATTTTGAATACTTAAGGCCATAAGGCCATTTTCTTGCTTGAAGTTTGTTTTTGATTGGTGCAAACTGTTAAATATACAATGTGCAGCTAAAATTCTTATTTTTCGTTAATCGTAAAAGACATTTCCTGTTAGCCCATGTCCTCAGTTTTCATTGGTGGAGGTAACCTGGAGTACACAGAGAGAATGACTGACCGTCTGCCGGAAAATTAGCAATCCATGTCAGTTACTATTGTAATCAAATACACCTCACACTAAGAATCCCACTACTGATAGTCTATGCATCTCGCAAGAATGAGTGTATACGCTAAATCCCAGATTTGCAAAAAATCTAAATTTTCATTCATTTGAACTGTATGTCATTTTAAGGTAAATTTTTCACAATGAACAGTAATGTGTTATAAAATTGAAAAAGTCCTTGAAATATCAAAATATATTATATATTTTACAATTAGACTTGGCCTTGAAAAATAGGACATTTCAAATGAAACTTGGAGAACAGTCGAAGAATAAACTTCAAGATTCATAACAGACTTGTACTGTAATGCTGAAAAGATGGTACAATTTTTTATTTCCCAGTTCTGCTACTTTCAACGAGAGTAAACCAGAGTAGAATCAGACAAATCCAGATATTTAAACAATAATACCTCCCATCTTTAAAGACGGGTGTATAAAAAAGGACATGTGTAACATTTATCACAAAATTGCCTGTTTCCTAAAACATTAAAGCATACAATTATATAAAGGGCACCCATGGGACCCAAATGAGCCCTTTATGAGCAGGTGCCCTTTATACAGATGTTAATTTTACAAGTTTTGTTCATAACTGGGACATTTTCACTGCCCTCTATAGACAGTGATTTGCTATATAGAGGTGCCCTTTAAAGCAAGTTTGACTGTACTTTCTTTATCTCTGAAAATATATGTCTTGAATGTTTTAAAATTGACTGGCTTCCCATAAACATCCGAGATGTTTTGTGAAGGGTTATTCCTATAGATCCAAATACTGTTAATTTGGAAATTATTGTGATGTTTTTATTATTGCAAAAAATGCGATAGGGTTGTAATCGCAATAATTTAAACTCACATTTTGGAATTTTTCATATGAATGAAGCGCGATTTTTCTCAATATCTCAAAAATTAAAATCGCATTTTGGTCTAAAATGACAAAATCGCAATAATAAATGCAGCAATAATTTCTGAATTTACAGTACACCATATTTCATTCTTGCTTAAATTACCTATCATTAAGAAATAAGAAATTTGACCAGTTTCCAGCATTACAGATTGTACACAGTGGACTAGGAGAATCTGACACACCACTAATGACTTTTTTTTCTACTTTTATTTCTAAGAGGACAGGGTGGAAGTGTAAAGATTTTAAAAATTCTTGTAGGCTTGACAAATTAACATATCTTTACCATCCAGATGTATTTATTACATTCTCCATTGATTTTTTAGCGTTTTGAAAAAATAATTTTTTGAAATTTGAAATGACATGATACCTAAGATTGTTTAAGCAACCAATATAGTTGGCCCACATAGTTCAATGTTAAGCAACATTTCTAGTCATCAATCTTCGAACAAATAAAAATTAAACTTGATGAAGGGATTTAAAAGTATTTAAAAAATTTCAAATAATCTGAATTTAAAAAAGCATGATTAACAGGCATTTATGTTCTCAAGTCTGAAATTATTATTTCAGTTTTAATAAATCTGTATTTTGGCCAATTTTTTTAAACAAATGTTTTCAATATTTTTTTAGAGGACATTATAAAGGGCAATGACTCAAGGTTATTAAGTCATAGCAATATTAATTGTACTAGATCACCTTGTACTCAAAGCTTAATAGAATTTATCAAATATTATCTTTTAATTCCTTGCACAGCTACCGCGACATCTGGATGATAAAGACACTGTCGTCTGCTCACTCAAAACCCTGCACACTAACCTTGACCTACTGACCTACTTATGGCAACTTTCAAACAATACTTACGTGTTAAACATTCTGAATAAATTTCAAATAATTCAAAATGGTTTAAAGGCTAGACAGACTAAAACCTCGTAAAAATAAACAGAAATAGATGCTGACATTATTAAAACTTCCTCTTCCAAGGAAATATTTATACCAATGGTTATGATAATTTGTATTTCTTTATAATTTCATCTTTGTTAAAAGGCTGTCTAAAAAAATTACCTGGTTCTCAGACATTTGATTTAAATAGCAAGCTAGATAAGAAATTATTTTTTTTAGTATGTCAATCAATGTCACAAAATGCTTGAAAATTGAATCCGGGTGGTCAGATGCTTGAAAAACACTTTTGGGATCAAATTTTGTAGTTTATTTTTGGAAAAAATACTGGGATGGGGGAGAATTTTTTTGAAAACTAAATAAACTTATTACATGATTGATTGAATGTTGCTTAAAGTCCAGTGGCAAATATTTCATGCTTCTTCAGGACGAGAACCAGTTCAATTTATCAAACAATTCAACTAGGGGTGGGATGGGACACAAAGAGGAACCAATTTTGACTGCCACTGTAAAAGGAGGAAGGTTGGGTAGGGTCGGATAATTTAGCCTTCTGTAGCGACCATTAGACTACTCTTTTTCGAAAACTACAGAAGGGGTCTTTAGCGTGCAGGGAGTGTGACATTCTCCAAACACGTTACCAACTATGGTCCGCGGTCAGGCTTTCCGTATTATGTCCTGACAACCCCCCAACGAGAGGGTCTCCCCTATCCGCCACCTGGGGACGCACTAAGCAGCTCTGTGGGTTGAGCCAACTTGTTACATCAATGACTTTTTAGGTGGGGAGGCAGTGTCTGAGAACCAGATATTTATTTGGCCAAAATAACATAATTTTATGTATAAATTTTCACTTTAATATATATTGGTATTAATTTCCAAAATTATTAAAAGTTACTCTACAAAACCTATATATTTTTCAAATAAACTAATCCTAAATTTACTGCAACCCTCGTGTTTTGAAAAAATCACCAAATGGAAGTGGAAAGTTTAACATTTTAAATATTCTAATGACTCACAACAGCTGCTATTCGGATAAAATTTTAAATATTTTTTGAAAATCAAATAAGAAAAATTTATATCAGTTGGTTTAATTACTAAATTTTGAAACTAAAAATTTGACTAGATCTTACAATCATAAGAAGGATGAAAAATATTTTTCATTACAATATATATTTATATGTTTCAACTAAAAATTACAATAAAAAAAAATAAATAAGTCTCTATTAAGTAATAAAAATTTTATCATAAAAAAAAAATAAATATAAAACAGTGAACATGAATCCAAGAGCAGATAACTTACGTGAAAAAGAATGCAACTAGTGCACAAATGACTACAGTGGCATCAAGGATGTTCCAGAGATCTCTACAGTAGGCTCCAGGATGTAGAATCACTCCCATATCTATAATCTGTAAACAAAAAAACCCATTATTTTTTCAAAGGATACATTTAATTCATTGGACATGATTTTTATACTTAATCAATAATGAATATCAAAATGTGATTCATGGTTGATTTTTGACATTTTTTGTGACTGGTAATTAGTTGTTCTTCACCCGATTTTAAGACATTTTGAATTTTCAACACCTGATTTCAGATACTGATTTCTTTTTAAAACATGCAAATTATCATAATTTAGCAAATAACCCATGCTCAGTCATCTTGGTATTGCAGTGAGAAAGAAGATTTGTCCTAATTTTGATAGTTTCACAGTGTCTTAAAGATGAAGAACGACAATATCAGCCCTGTCCCTTCGCTTGAGCTTCTGTTACATATATTTGCAGATTTTGTGTCAGAATTTATCCGGTATATTCATTCTTTCCCATTATGTATATTCTGTGTATTTTTTTAATGATACATTTGTGTTATAGATAACTGATTCGTTAGTCATAATCAGCTTTTCCTATAAAACCTCTTTTTCTTAAACTGAAATAAAAAACTTCTAAACAAACCTTAAGTATCATTTCTATTGTGAAGACGACTGTAAAAACATAATCAAAATAGTTTAAAATTCTGTTACGGAAGGCATCTTCTTTGACTGGCTCTTCTGTTGCCAAGGCGATACTGCTGGCACAAATGACGATCATAATAAACAGATCAAAGTAACGCAGGTTTACAACAAAATGGCAAAAACGACGAATGCTGAAATAAAAACATAATTTCTATGAAAATATAGGCATAAAAATCGTATTTAGAAAATGTTGCTGACGTTGCAAGGCTGTTGACTAGAAACAATTTGCGAACGTACACGTAGGTTTACAACAAAAATACAAAAATTAAGAGTGCTGAAATAAAAACAAAATTTCTGTTAAAATATGGAATAAAAATCATATTCATTTAACTTCGTTGCTGTGGCAATGCTTTTTACCAACAAATTTTGCAAATGTACACACGTCTGAACATTTTGCAATTTTTTCAATGATTTAGTGTCAGCAGATGGGTATATCTAGCTCTTTACAAATGAATTCAAATAATAATATTTATCTATAAAATTCCTGATTTAGTTCAGTTCAATGTTTTCCTTGTTTCATTAATTGCTTGAACTTTGCTACAGACAGCTGAATGTGAAAATTGAGAAAATTTTGTTGATTTTGTTTCCATAACATCACCATTTTTAACATTGTATAGAAAGCCTACTGATAGGCCAAATATAAACATGAATCTGTAAGGTGACCACAAATATGAAACATCAGAAAAACTTACGGATTGGTTGGACCAAATATAAACAGGGAACTATATGGTAACATAGGTTTGGGACCACCAAAAGCAGATTCCTCTTTTTTTTCTTCTTCTGCAGGAAGGCCTAAGGTACTGTTCTCTACAAAAAGGAAATATATAATGAGAATAAGTTGTCAGAAATGATATTTGTACTGGACAGAAATATTGTACCATTCTCCTTGTCCACCCTGCCCCAACCAGTCAACACTCAAAGTATTAAAACTAAAAGTCCAAATGTGCCATAACTCTGGCAGATTCAATACATTGTCGTCATGCTTCATAAAAGTGAAAAAGAAAAGTCAAGAAGTGAAGAAAGATAAAACAGGAATGCTATGTTTTAGTTCTAATGAAATATCAACTTTTTTATCATAATTCTGCTTTTTAAGAAGTAAGACTCACGCCTGCATGCACAACTTTATTTTTACACTTCTCAAAATTAAAAAATTTCTTTGGATCTTATCTGTACATGTATTTGAAAAATATATATTAATTAGAATATTGTAAATTCAGAAATTGCTGCAAAAATTATTACAGGATGAGGATCAAATTAATTAAAATACAAATTTTTTATTTGTCTAATCACATTCTATTCCACATCATAGACGACTGCCATTAATCACTCGTGCATTACTGTGTGTTAGGTAAATAAAAATTGATAGATTTTTTATCCAAACCTGTATCTAAAAAATTTCCATTTATTATTATCACCAGATTACGATTTTCAGAACATTCTTAGTTCTGTTCCAGAAAATTTGCTTGCTTTCTTTTTTGTAAACTTCTTGTCGTAAATTCTTGTTTGTTTCTGTTGTGAAAAATAAATAAAATCCTCCCATCCCTCATTTTTCATGGTCGCGGTAAATTAAAATCAAGTTTACCGGGTAATTGGCCTTAGCGACCATTTGCAATTTTAACTGCATGAACTAATTTCAAAAATATTACATTAGGAGAAAAAAAATGTGCATTTAGTATCAGAGCACTGAACTTTATACTTAATGCATTTCTCATTATTGGTCTAATTCTATAAATCCTTGGCCAAGAAACTTATGCTTGAAATAATTTTCTTTCAAATTCAGGAAGAGAATTTTCTTTTAAAAACACAAACATGTAAAAATTCTTTAAGCTGATTTAACGGCAGGATAAAATTAGTCGATGATTATGTCATGAAGGTTATCATGACGATAAAAAAGTTATTAAAAGGCTTCTTCGAAAACATCAATCCTTTCAAGTGTTTACTTTCTCAATGATTAAAATAGATTGGTAGTGCCTACGAATAATTTTGTATGATGCAGAATAGAATAATAAGGAAATGTTAAAAAAAAAATTGAAAGACATTTTCCAGGGGAATATCACCCTAGTTTCCAAGTCAGCATACAAGATTTTGTCCTACAGCAGGAAAAATTCTTATCTTCTTCCGTAAATGGCTGTTTTCAGTGGGAGATGACCCACTGTGGTGACGTCCAATCAGAATTCTTTTGTCATACCTTTTGACAAATCAGGCACTGCACTTGGGAAAGAAATAAAATTTTAAAAACTCGTTGAATATTTTCCAGCCTTCATGTTGAAATCGTGTAAGAACCTATTAATCTTGAATAATTGGTAAATTCCGAAGAAAATACAACCATTTGTAACTTTTCAGTGAAAACTAGTTTTAACAAGAATAATTAAAGTATGGTGTATGTGGACTGTATCTCGACTTGTAGGTGAATGACTCTAAGAAGCATATGTGGTGTTTACAAAAAGGAAATCCAAAATGACTGAAAATTTAAAGCCGAAACCATCTAATACTAGAGCTATGTGCTTTAATGTATTTCCACAAAATTTAGCAATTTATATCAGTAAAATAGTAGCAATTGGGCTGATGATACCCACAGAATCTTTCAGTCCACAGGCAGAGGCATTCAATATAAACTTTCACTCAGTAAATGTTCAAAAATATTATTCTTCAAAGTTTGCATCTAGCACAGAATTTCATTATGAATTGAATTTTTCTACAGTGCAAGTAATGACTGATAATGCATTGTTAGTTTGTGCATACAACTTCTGATTTGCACAAGCTGTCTGTTGGAATGCATTTCCGTGTAATGGGTCACATTCAAGGATTTACCCAATTTTTGTTCCAAAATTGCCTTTTTCATAAAATTTTCAAATCCCAGCCCTAGATTTCTCTCTCTATGTTGCTATCTTTTTTGATTGTATGGATATTTTCAGGATCTTATTTCTAAATAGGAAAAAATTTCTGACCAATGCATTCCAATGAAAATATCATTTACATATTTATCATTGGTAATTCTGTCCCTCAGTCACCAATGGTAGATACACTAACAATTATATCAAAGTTAATCTTATATTTTGGAAGGGAATTCTAGATATTTTATGCCATTTTTTTATTTTCAGTAAATGCTGACCTAAGTTCAGACTCCTATGTATAAATCTAAACGAAAACTACCAAAAGACGATTCTATCAATGTTGGATCCAAGCCAGGCCAGTAATTTCAGAGAGATATTCTTTTGATGATTTACCTGTTTTAGTAATGGCAGCCATATTGGTCCAAGATCTGGATCTGAGACACAATTTCGAAATTGGGATCATACATTAAAAGTTGAAGTCTCAAATTATTTTTGACCGTCCCTTCAACCATGTCAACTTCACAATAACCAGGTCAACTTCACAATAACTAGATCAACTTTACATCTCTAGATTTCTATTTTTGTACAAATCACTTCAGAGAAGAATGTTATCTGATTGACAATAACACCAATATCTTTCCCTTTTCATAATTCACATTATATAGCAAACATGCATCAGCACCCAAATTTTCAATATGCACAAACCAACAGTGTATTAACAGCAACTGCTCCAAAAATGTGACAAAAAGCTACAAATATGTGCCAGTAATTTATTAAAACATATTTAATTTTTAGTAAGTGTTAAGCTGAAGATGAAAGTGAAAGTTAAAAGTCAAAGTGGTGCCATCCAAACACTAGAAGTTAAAAAGAGAGTAGCTGTTTAGCTATTTCTCACCTTTCTTCTTCTTAGCTGAAATTTTTTATAAATTTGATGAAAAAATAATGATGATCTCAAATCTTTATGTTATAAGTTTTGTTTTATTCCAGAATTATCATGTCTTAGAATTAATATCACATGGTATTAGCTGAATTTCGTTACATGATTTTTACACAAGGGCCATTCAGAACTTTTCTTGCAGTGTAGGCACAAGCATACACCCAATTTTAAAGCTGATTCTTTACAAAAACCTTGTAGCACACTTTTCAATTTAAAATTTTTTTTTCTCAGACATTTAAGGGGGTACCCAACACTTTGACTAAAATAGATTTGGCTTGTTTAATTTTCATAAAATTTTGATGAAATATTTAATTTGACCTGTTGACAGAAATATGAAAATTTCAAGAAATTGTAACCACACAATTTATGGGAATAATTTCATTGGATATATATCAGTTTGATAAACACTAATTTTGATCATTGAGAAGCTTGATTTCTCTTTACTAATTGTATGTGATTAAAACGTTCGGCTGATTTTTAAAGAGTTAATTCCCTTAGGTGTTCTGTATCCCCTTAATCTATACATTTGTACTTTTGTCTGCATGAAATTAAAATTATGCACAAGAGAATCAATACAGAAACAGAAACAATATTTGTAACTTATGAAAAGAAAGTTTCCCTGCAGACAGTCTACTACTGCAGAATTACAACAATATCGTACTGCTCAGACTGCTCGTCTTATTTGTAACCAGTTATGAATATTTCTACACTAAGTTTTGAAAATTGTATCAATTATGCTCCACCCTGTAGTTTTTAGTTAGATGTTAACGGTCCTGGTCCATAGACATTTTTGATGAACCAAGACACTCCAATGTAAGTTTACAATCAGTGGGTTAAATATGCACAACAATTGAAGTTTAGCACCTTGGAAATTTTTTGGAAGTTAAATACTCACCCCATTATTACAAAGGGGTGGGCCTTGGTGGCCGAGTGGTCTAGGTAGTTATGATCACTAGCCTGTCAACACTGAGGTTGTGAGTTCGAATCTCACCTGTGGTGGGGTGTGCTCGACTCCGATCTTAATTGACAAGGATTGCCAATTTTCCTACCGAAGGTCGGTGGTTCTCTCCGAGTACTCCTGCTTCCTCCACCAATAAAAACTAGCTGCCCGCAAAATAGCCAAATGTGCTAAAAACGGCGTAAAACCCCAACTAAATAAACAAACAAACATAATTACAAAATTTATCTGGGACTCTGTACTTATTTTATAGAATTAAATATCTCCAGTTTGTTTGGATAATTCGTATAAAAATTAATAAAATTATTATCCACAGCCCAAATTTGAGTTAAAAAACAGGTATTACGGTATAATTGGTAAAAATTGGTCATTCGACCTATCAGTCCGAAAATTATGGTACTTTTTATGAGCTAGACTGGTTACCTGAATTCTGGCTATCATTATCAGTATCAGTTCTGACATTTGTGTCAACATTGACGGCCACTGGTTTTTCCCTCTTATCCGCCTGTAGGTTATTCTGACTAATGATATTCTCTTTCGTGTTGCTAAAAGAGATACTGCAAATGAAACATTTATCCAGATGGGTGAAAAAATGTGAACACAAAACATGCAAAAAATGTGTATATAATCAATAAGTGAAAATCGTGGGTTTCCTTGAACTGTGTGATATCAAGAGTTGAAATTTTTCTATTTTATTTTCTAATATCCTAAAACTTTCTGAAGCACAAAGAGAAATTCCAATAAGAATTCAATATTTCAATCTTGCTGAAAACCCAATGCTGAACCCTGAAGTCAATGATTCCTGTTTTTAATTTGACAAAATTTAGTTTACAATAAATTTACAAATAAAATAGCACTTAATTCTAATAAAGGAAACACACAATTTTCACTAGCACAGAATTTGAATAATTTATACATGAAATACAAACTATGGTCATTCTGACTTAAACACAATATTTATGTCAATTGTTTTCATTAAATAGATTTTAAAGATACCACAGATTATTTTCATTTATTTAAGCGCTTTGATAATAAATGCTAAAAATTTGCCATCACAAGAAAAAGTTTTAGATGGCAATTTAATTGGAAAATTTTTTTATAAAAAATTCCGGAAGTTTTACATTTTCCAAAAATAATTCCCTCTGAAGTATTAAAACCATCTCTTTTTTAATAAAATTCTGTTAACAGTTTGAGCGACCAATATTTAACAGCATATCAAAGCTAAAGATGATAGAGTTGATCTGACAGCATGTAAATTTAAAAGAAATAATTTACAGGAGTGTATGATTTGTCAGAGATTTTACCAGTGATAGATGTAATTTTTTGATAATTTAACATATCCTGGTCACAGCCAACTTATCTTGACTGTTAGTTTGTTCCAACTAGATAGTTTGTTCCAACTAGATACTTTGTTCCAACTAGATACTTTGTTCCAATTAGACACTTTGTTCCAATTAGATACTTTGTTCCAATTAGATACTTTGTTCCAATTAGATACTTTGTTCCAATTAGATACTTTGTTCCAACTAGATACTTTGTTCCAATTAGATACTTTGTTCCAACTAGATACTTTGTTCCAATTAGATACTTTGTTCCAACTAGATACTTTGTTCTACTTTGTCCAAACTAGATACTTTGTTCCAACTAGATAATTTATTCCAACTATGCTTTTCAGCTAGTTATTTTATTTCACAACTTCCCAAAATGCATGCATCTAATTAGCTGATTTAAAGTGGTTTCTTCCATATGATTACAGATTGATAGTTTCATAGGTTCATTACTTCGGTTAAAATAAAAGAAGAATGTGTCCATGGGACACAGATGCCCCCGCTTACAAATATGTAAGAGTCAATGTACTTAATCAAACCTATCGATATTTTGTTTTCTTTGAAACTTAATTAGTAAAAGTCAAAGAGTGCACAAAACAGCAAATTTGGCAACTCTCAATTTATAAAGGGGTATAACACAAGAATGGTGACAGTTACGCCATTCAAATTCAAACTTGATCTGTGTTTGGTGGTAATATGCATAACATTTGGTTGAGGCAAATTAAGTTAGAGTGTGGAAATGGCAAATTTGTCAATTTTATCATTTATAAAGGGACATAACTCAAGAAGGGTAACAGTGATGACACTCATATTCATATAACTTCCATAACATTTGGTTGAGTTCGGAATCGGCAATTTTTCCATTTATAAAGGGGCATAACTCCAAAACTGTGAATGCAACCATACCCAAATTCAAACTCGATCTGTGTTTGGTGGTAATAAGCATTGTGTATAAGTTTCAGAACATTTGATTGAGGGAAACTTAAGTTAGAAAACAGAAACCAATTTCGGGATCTAGGTACAAAGGTACGTACCAATTACATACTGTTGGACAGACAGACAAGGGTAAAATTTAATGCACCCTTCGGCTAGCGCCAGGGGCATAAAAAAGTTTGAATAAATCAATCAATAAAATACTTACTATGCAAAATTTCCAGTTTTGTTGTCTGGGTCATTGTTCTGTGGTGAGGGGGGACAGATATTTACTTGAGGAGGACCACCACCATTTCCATTAGTAGCCGTCATCATTTCGTCCTGCATTTTCATCATCTGTTCAAAGAAATGTAAAAAAAAATAAAATAAAATTATTAATTTGTATTTTTAAATTTCTAGCTGTATCACAAATCCCCTTATATATGTGTGTGTTAGGTCTAGGATTAATTTTAATCCTGTACATTGTGGCAGAAGTCAGACCTATCAGAATATGTTATATGATATTTAGAGAAATATATTTTCCCATTTTATCAAATCTCGAAATTTCTAATTTCTGTGAGCCAATAAACAACATAAGTAGTGATCTGAAACAAGCGAAACCTATTTTCTATCATTCTGCATAACTATTACAGACATTTCATAAATTCTGATAAACTGCACATTGTTTAAATAGAAATTTCAAGGCAAATCTTTAGCTGAAATTTGATATAAAACCTTTTCTGAACATTAAACCTGACATTTTACATTAGTACCTAATAAAATAACACAGCTGAATGTATTCATTATAATTCCTAATCACTGTGTTAAATTTTAGTAATTTCCAAAGGATAAATTTCATAATCAGATGAATTACTGTGATAAGAGACTAAATTTCTATGTTTATGTCAAATAAATTAAATTTCCAAGCAATAAGCACAAAAATTCACTAATTACAAAATTTTGCTTGTAAAGATTTTTAAGTAGATGACACACATACATACAAAATTCATTTCAAATTGTTCAAATGTTTTGAAGTCTATATACATTAACAATTTCACAGAAAACACCCAGCACCTGTTAAAAGTGTATTTGTTAATTCTAGTTCTAGGTATATGAGATTTTTTGATAACTGTAATATAAGAAATTTTTGCATGTTTTCAGTAAAATCACTTGATCGAAGTGGGAAAATTCAGCAATGTGCCCATTACATAATTCTGGTAGACGAAATAATTTGTATTCCCCCCCCCCCCCAAAAAAAAAAAAAAAGGAACAAAGTAAACACAAATCAAAACCAAACATACAATAATTCCTTTAGCGATAACATTTGTGTACTAATGTTGACATAATTTTCAGCTTAGCGATATATGTACATATATATATATATATTGTATATCAAGACCCGTCAAGACCAAGTTGGATTATTTCAGAAAATCAGTGTTTAGGTTAGCAAGATAAGTAAGACAAATGAAGATTGGAAAGGCCAGTTAAGATCAAAATCAAGTTAATAGTGGAACAAAAATATGATGCAATATGTATTTTAAAAATGTTCCAGATATACATGTAAGTGGTAATTTTTTTCACAGTAAAGAAACTTTAATTAACTTTTTATCTTAAAAAAATATATATATTAATATTTCTTAGACTTTACTTTTCACACATTTATTATTATCCTCTCAAATAAAAAGAAACAATTTATTTTTTTATATATTTGTGAAAATAGCCAAGTTATACAGTAAGTTGGAAGATATCTAATGAGATCTGTGCAAAGTAAGTCTGACAATATTTTTTTACAGCAATTTATTTCATTACATTTTTATTTGCAACTTTCTTCAATGCTGTTAATTTCAGCTTTGAATCATCTGTTTAAATATTTTTACAAAGAAAAAATCACTCATGCATTAAGAATGCAAAATCACCCCATCGCCTCCCATGTAAACATGTGGAATATATTTCATATTTTAGGCATATCGGCTGGAAGGGGGGGGGGGAGGCGGTGTAAAATATTTTTATAAATATACAAGAAATATAAATAATATAAGTTTTAGAGTTTTAAATTAAACAAGATTAGAGACTCTTAGAAATTTACTGTCTTTTGACTCAGGTATTTTTTGCATGCATCCCTCCCAGCCATCTGTTCAATACCATCTCCCACTGTATACTTGATATTGTCAGACTTCAAAAGCAGAAATCAAACACAGCTGCTCTCATTATCACAAAGTTAAAGAATGTGTCCATGGGACACGGATGCCCCCACTTACAAATATGTAAGAGTCAATGTACTTAAAACATGAGATAACAAGGTTTTGACTTATCAGGAGAAAGTATAGTTCAAAGTACATTTCAAATTTGAGAATGGGATTCATCATAACATATTTCAAATTTGAGAATTTCCTTAACTCAAATATGGACCAATCATATTGCATGAAATGCATAATGTGAGGGACAGATTTCAGGAAAATCTCAATTTAAGAAGTTTTATGAAACCAAGCCAAGGAATTTGAGATTTGAGATAATGAGAATTGACTGTATCCTGAACATGAATCTTGATATTTTAGAGTAAAATCTTATAGTTTTCCAACTGAAAATTTATTAGCTTCTCTGAGCTCTAATTTTGGCCATAAAGTCAAACCTTATGAAAATGTTACAATAAACCACACCATGTTGTTTATTGATGCAATAAACAATTCTTGTTTATCTGCACAAGATTAATAATCTACGGACAAAAAATGTTCATTCTGAAATATGTGCCAAACCAAATAAATAAATTTAATTAAGCGAATTTTATCTGCATTTCATTGCTACCAAGATTCTTCTGAAAAGTGAGCAAGTGAAAGAAAGAAGAGTTCTAAAAAGGGAGACAACCTGGGATGGTTCAGTAAATTGTTCAGCAATATCTTGTTTTGCATCTTCTTTTAGCTGCAACAAAACATAAGCAGTACATGCAAACATAGCAAATTACATCTAGTCAAAAGATACAAGGAAACAGTCATGTTAAAAATCAACAAAATCATGCAAAATTTGAATAAAAACCTTTCTAATATAAATTTAAAAACATTGACAGCAATCAAACAGAAGTTTCAGCAATATTGATTAAAAATTTAACACTTTGTATTAAACAAACAAAAACATTCTCTAAAGTTGCAAAAAATAAAATTATAGCTTTTAAAATGTACAACAACTACACAAAAAAAGCATTTAATATTTATATGAGAATTAATTTATTTATCTAAGAACATCTGCACAAAGAGATATAAAAGAACAAGATAAAAATTGATTTTTTTTTTACAAAAATTACAACATTTATGTACAGCAACATATTATAACTTCAATATATTTTATCAATATATTATACTCAATTTATCCTAAAAACTCCCACAAATTTTGCAAAACAATCAAAATAAAAAACTTTACTGACAGATCAAAGAGACAAAATCAATTCAACCATATAATGCTGTAATAGGTAAACTAAACATATGTTAAAATGAACAACAAACCATGGGTAGGTGGCGCTATTGGTTGGGAGACTTTACAAAGCACAACTATCAATATTAATACAAACCATTGCTTTAGCATCATCGTCTTCTTCCTCAGCAGCCGTCAGTTCCTGAGCGTTGGCCAAGTTGTCCACGGCAATGGCCAAGAATACATTTAGCAGAGTATCTTAGTTTAAATTAAGGAATTCATATTTCAAAATTTATTTAACAACATTTTATAATTAAATGGAATATAATTAATAAACAATAACAAGTTCTTGTATTGAAGAGATGATCCATGATATTTACAAATTTCAATTGCAAGTATATACAATTAGCCAGAATTGTTTTAATGCATTCACATGACATAAAATTGGATCGCCAGGACGGATAAAAAATTATTACAAGAAGAAGCTATCTGTTTTACAGCTAACCTGTTAAACCAGATTTTCATGCCTGCCCTCTGTATATCGCCAAACTAATTCATTGTATAATCAAGTTAAAAATCTGAAGGTTCTTGTTTTTACTTTCCAATACACATTCCATTTCAAAAATATAAATAAAAGTCTTCTGTTGATTATTTTGCCTCTCATACTGTGTTTTCAGGGCCTCGGTGGCCCAGTGGTCTAGACATCGTCATGACTACTAATTATCACTAGCCTGTCAACACTGAGGTTGTGAGTTCGAATCTCACCTGTGACGCAGTGTGTTCGACTCTGATCTAAATTGACAAGGATTGCCAATTTTCCTACCGAAGGTCAGTGGTTCTCTCAGAGTACACTGGCTTCCTCCACCAACAAAAACTGGCCGCCACAAAATAGCCAAATGTTCTAAAAACCCCAACTAAACAAACAAAACATACAATGTTTTCAACAGTATCCTCACCCCACCCTCTAATACATCTATGAATTATACCAGTATTTAAAGAAACAAATGAAAGCTACTTCAGCTAATGCCATAAGAAAATATTTTTTCCAGAAGCTATTTAAAAGCTTTCTCCATTCAAAATTTGGGTAACAGATACATGTACGATATTTAAAATTGATATTTCTGCCCAGTGCTTCACTGAAGTTAACTGTAGTTGCCACAAATGATGAAGTCAGACTGTCAAAATATATTATAATTTTAAATTCCTCTTATGAAGAATTCTCATATTAACGGCAAACAAAAGGATACAGTTACCAAATAATACTAAGACTATAAAGTATGTGGAATAGTACATCCCGTAACCTTTGATTCCACCTCTGGCTCTGATGCCGTTGTACATCACTTCATTCCAATCTTCTCCTGTTAATATCTGAAAACACAAAAATATATTAGGTTGTAAGCTAATCATAGTTTCATGCCACTTTCTGGCTAAATCATGGCAGCATTTTTTTTTATTTGTGGAGGAAGTCAGAGTATCTGAAGAGAAAAAGCATGAAAACTGACAACCCTTGTCGATTAAAGATCATAGTTGAATACACATTTTACCAGGAGTTTTGGTTTCAAACTCACAACCTTCATTCAAAAAGAATAGTCATCATTTGTAGTTAAACTGACTAGAGCATTTAGCAAATGATGCCCCCAAAACAGAAAAGAAGTGTTGAAGTCTCATATATTCTGGTACAAGAATTTGTGTTGAATTGAGAATTTACTTTTAGTTATCTCCAACTATTATTATGGATATCATACATCTGAAGTCTCACTCACAACTGCCATCATAACTGCTCTGATAAACTGTTTAAAATTCAATGTTCAATAACAACAAGAAATGATCTGTCAGACTGAATTCTCCTTTATCAAGTCGTCAGATCAATGAACCCAAAACTATACATCAGAAAATTAATAACGGACTTTTTCTGTTTAAATCCCATTTAATGATGTTTCTATCTCCAAATCAATGTACATTTTTTTATTGTAAAAATTTCTTTTTTACATCTTTTAACTTTATGGAGTAACATGCATCAGTATGCACATTTTGTTCTCGGGGCCTCGGTGGCCGAGTGGTCTATGTAGTTTGTCATGACTACTTATGATCACTAGCCTGTCAACACTGAGGTTGTGAGTTCGAATCTCACCTGTGGCGGGGTGTGTTCAACACCAATCTTAATTGACAAGGATTGCCAATTTTCCTACCGAAGGCCGGTGGTCGTCTCCAGGTACTCTGGCTTCCTCCACCAATAAAAACTGGCCGCCGCAAAATAGCCAAATGTGCTGAAAACGGCGTAAAACCCCAACTAAACAAACCATTAAACATTTTGTTCTCATCAAGAATAGTTCATTAAAAGCAAAAATAACAAACTTTACCTGAAATACTGTTAATAATGCTGTGGGGAATGTATCAAAATGTGCTGCTGGTCTGCCTTCTGGGAAATTCATTCTGAAATATAAAGTAAATCTTTATCTTATCCATTCTTGACGTCTCTGAAGAATTTTGTTAAACAATTTACTATGAAATCATTCTTTTTAGCTTCACATTTATTTTATTTATTTATCTTTTTCGATTTTTTGCTGACAAGAAACAATTACTTGTACATGTACAAAGAGGCTTTACTTGAGAAATATTTTCTAAAGGATATAATTGCATAAAACTTTATCTGACCTCAAATATTTGCCCAATGGTAAAACATCTGAGATAATATCTCTCAAGTAACAAGATACCTTGTATGTGTTTGAAGGGAGACAACTCTATAATTACATATAAATTCTCATTCTGCAAGAGTATTTATGGGAAAAAATTTATATTTTAAATCTGTATACTTACTCTCCTCCAAATAGCTGCATACCAAGAAGGGCAAATATAAGTATAAAAAGAAACAACAAAAACAGCAAGCTAACAATTGATCTCATACTACTGAGCAAGGACACCACAAGGTTCCGTAACGAGGACCAGTATCTGAAATATACACAAGACGCTATATTAGCAAGAGCAAATCAAAATAATTTTTTTTCCATCACTTTCTGGAGCTGCCAGCCCATCTACCCGCAGTACTTAGCCAGATTAATAACAAGTCTTTTTCCATTAAAACATCAGGTTACAAATATTAAAGTAAATTTGTTTTATTGTTTGAGGGTATCTAATGTTTATTTCAGCATCATTAAAGAAAAATTAATGTATTCATTTTGTTTATTTGAGAAGTATAAGAATCTGTGCTAAGAACTAAAGATAACTTAATAACAAAGACTGACATTTTAGACATTTAGTAAAAAATTCCTCTCATTACAGAACTGGCAGCTGCCTTGAACTTGCAATGTTCTGAGATAATTTTCTCTGAATTCACTTTGACCTTAAGATGAAGAACTCTCCCCTTGCATGAACTTTTGTCAAGCGTATGTTGAGATTTTTTTTTCAAGAATTAATCCAACATACCCCTTCTATATTTAATGCATTACCTGGCAATGGGCAGACAACTTAAGCATATTCTGATTTTTTTTTATTAGACTCTTAACGTCTGTTCTAACAAGCTGTAGATCACACTAAGTTATTGTGAACTATCTAGGTCATTTTCAAACTTAGATCACACTAAGTTATTGTGATCTATCTAGGTCATTTTCAAACTTAGATCACACTAAGTTATTGTGATCTATCTAGGTCATTTTCAAACTTAGATCACACTAAGTTATTGTGAACTATCTAGGTCATTTTCAAACTTTGATCACACTTAAGTTATTATGAACTATCTCGGTCATTTTCAAACTGATATTTGAATTTTTTGATAAAGTAAGTGTTAACAAATTATCACCAATTCTTGACAATAATTATTTTGCTAATATTTCGATACAAGCGTGAAATTGATACTTTAAATTTAGTGTCAAAAAAAATGTCATATTTTGTGAAATATATGGAATAACTCCATCCTGCATATCAAAGTCCTTAGATGTTTTGTCTTTGCATTTTTTGCTTATTTTAGAAGTTTAATTTGCTCTTCGATGTTTTGTGTCATCGTTTCAACTTTCAACTTATGTGTCATAAATTGATGAAATGTACAGATCTTGGGCAAAAGTATTCCTGGCATTGAATATTTGCTATGATACACATGACTTACCTCGTTACTTTGAAAATTCTAAGTAATCGCAAAGCTCTGAGTGTGCTGAATCCAAATGAGTCACCATCTTTATAATGTGACCATAACACTTCCATAATACTAACAATTATAATCTGAAACAAAAAGTCATGTACATCATAGAAACAGCAGTCTAAAGTAGCGCTGGTCCAATGGACCATGACCGGTTAATCTTGAGTCGGACAGGTAAGTTACACAGTTTCACTGGCTGTTGTTAAATAATGAAAACATCATAGATACAACGTATATTCTTATAAGTGTTTTGTCATTCAAATCCTTCTTTTGGTGCTCCGAAAAGTAAAATTTTTTTTCAAGGGGAACACAATATCACATGTACAGAATGTTATCGGTCTCTACTGGTATGCGTGGGGGTCAATGTCTCTCTTTTTATGCTAAAAATTGACAGGAAACCAATAATCAGTAGTCATTCGGAATAGTTCTTCAAACTTCTATGATGGTTTCCATATTATATTTATGCCGACAAAATGTTGGACCTTTGCAATTCTGTTCCGACCAGTAAAACTTGGGCATTAACTCGTGCGACTGTCCTGTGATTTCAATTTTCTAGTTTCTTTGACCTATTTAAACCACCAGCGTGAATTATTTCTAAACTTACTTTTTTTATTCAGAGATCTAGAGCAACCATTCATGATAGGTTAGAAACAAACTTTCCTTACACTAGGATAAATATATGTTGAATTGGATAAATGTTAAGCTTTTGAATCAAGACTAAATGTTCACAAAACACCAGGGCCCTTGGATCATGCAATACTGCAACAAACTTTTACATTGGATTTATAGAAATGAAAATTGATATGGAGTACTGATCTCAATGAGATTATGAACACAAAACCAGATCTCACATGAACAAAAAGAGGTCATTGTGAAAAAAAAAGTTATTTAAAAAATGTTATTATCTTAATTTAAAATAACTGATTAAATGAAACTTCAAATAGCAATAAATTCACCATTCTGAACAATTCCTTTAATTTCTAAGGATTGAAAGTTGATTGTTTTAGGTTGTTGTCTGCCTAAACCACCTATTCTGTCATCTAAAACTTACCACACAATCAAAAATATTGAAAGAAGACCGGAAATATATTCTCACACCGAGTCCATACATCTTCACTACCATTTCTAATATAAATAAACCAAGGAAAACAAACTCCATAAAATCTGAAAAAAATACAGAATAAATTCATTAAATTAGAAAAGAAAACAGAAAAAAAAAACAGACCAATTCCTTTGCCTAGAATTGTGTCAAATTTTATGTCTAGAATTAATGTACCATTTCCCTTCTATCATAATTCTAGATTCTTAAAATCTGAAAAATAAATTTTTTATTCAGATGTAAAGAAAACATCCTAAAAGTAAAATATCTATGTACATGTAACTTTTGAATTCCAGCTCCGTGAATTTTGAAAAAAATGGTGCCCTATTGTGTATCTTTTTTCAACTATTCTACAAGTTATGTCTAAAGGAATAACAAAGATGTTCCTTTACAATTTAAGTGAAAAAGTATGTCTCTACCTTTTTTCCAATAGTTGTAATTAATTGCTGTCTTTTCAACTGTCAAAATGCCTCAAATATTTTGTAACAGCAATTTGAAAAAAAAAAATTTGTGTGCATAAAATATTATATCACCATATGCAAATGTGACACAGCTGATTATCTCCAACTTTTGTTTCTACACAGGCAAAAATGCCACACATGTGTCACAGATGTGTCACATGCATTATATGCATGCTTTATGCCACACATGTAATACATGTGTGACACACACATGTGAATGGCATGTATCTGAAAATGCATGTGCTCACATGTGTTTGAAACACATGTGACCCAGGTGTGTTTTCTCACGCATGAAATTCACATTTGAAACACATGATCACAAGTGTGAATCATGCGTATTACATGCGTTTCGCAAACACGTGTCACATATTTGGCATGAAATGTCTCTAAAACATATGGTGAAACACATGTGAAACGTATGTGTCACACATGTTGTGCACATGTGTGACATTTTTGCCTGTGTAAAGGTTTGATCCCTTGTGGACATTTAGGAGATACCAAACTGTCATTTGAAATGTAAGAACTGCAGAAAAATTCCAAACTTTTTTATAAAGTTATCAGTTGCCAAAATATATGGAACACACAGTAATGTTATTTTTGGTGTGGTGAGAGATAGACTACATTATATTCCTCATATTTTCGTCTTCATATTTATGTAGGAATCGTCTAGAGGCTTGGGATTACTTTGGTCTCATGCTCACCCAGAGTGTGGAAGGTTGTGGGGTCAGATCACCGGCCAGGTCAAACCAAAGCTTTAAAATTGGTACTTGCTGCTTTTCCCCCCAAGCATGTGGCATCTAGGAGTAACAGCAAAGTCAGTATAATGTGTCAAGGTGGGATGATATGTCTCCCTGCAGATCGTTACCTCATGAGCTAGCACATTAAAAATCGGGCTCAGCATGTCACTCTAGTACAAAGCAGTGTTCATATTCATATCATATCAACATGTTTTCGTCCTGCACTTAATAGTTGCCACTGGACCTGAAACAACTATTCACCTACACATCTAAAGGCTGGGTGAATATTTAATTTTCCAGGGTTGACAATCCTGACAGTAACCGATTTCAAATTCAGTAATGCATTAATTGACAATACTTACATAAAAATTCTGTGTGCCACTGGGGTTGTCCATAATGTTCGGAGGCTACACACACAGTGTTTAGAAAAACTAATACTATAACCACCCAATAAAAAAACTGACTTTTTACAAGGTGACATATAGCTAATCTGAAAAATAAGACAATAAACTAGCTTATTAAAAGGGTAAAGAACACCTAAGGGAGTTAACTCTTTAAAAATCAGCTGAATGTTTTAATATCATACTATTAGTAAAGATAAATCAAGCTTCTCAATGATCAAATTTATATTTTGTCAAACTGCTGTATATCCAATGAAATTATTCCCGTAAATTGTGTGGTTCAAATTTCTTGAAATTTTTATATTTTTGTCAACAGGTCAAAGTAAATATTTTGTCAAAATTTTATGAAAATTAAATGAGTTAAATCTATTTTAGTCAAATTGTTGGGTACCCCCCTGAAGTATTCAAAACTATTTCTTAACCAATATCTACATGTACTGACAATAAAAAATTAAAACAAAACAACATGACAAGGGTCCAGTTTCATAAAACTTCTTAAAGTTTTTCCTCAAGTTTAAAATTTCAAGTGATCTAATTGGTCTGTATTTGAGATTGGGAAAGTTAAGGAAATCCTAAAATCTCAATTTTTTCTGAAATGTAGGCCAGACACTTTAGGTAATACTGTCAATGAATGAACTATACATAGAGGGTAGATAAAATTTCCATGTTTAAATCCCTAACCCCCCTCCTCATCCCCCCTTCTGTTGTCCTTTAAAGCAAGGTTATGCTGTGAAAAAGACAAAATATAGAAACAGGGATGATTTGACAAGCTGGAAAATTTTGGGAATGCTCTACAGAAGTTAGCAGAGACCCAAGTCTACTTGATGAAAATTATGATTAAAATTTTTAGCTGGGGGTTTGGGGCCCATCTAGGACCCGTATGGGGTCTAGGGGCAAAGCCTTCCTTTTCTTATTTGGCCGTTTTGCCATTTCAAAACATTAGTCTATAGTATAGGGGAGTGAAACATGTGCTTGTATCTGCAACACTTAAACGTTCCTTCTTATTTTAATAATTGCTTTTGCATCTTGGCAATACAGATTAACTTCTAATAATTTACCAAAAACGGATCTTAGAAAAAAAAAAATTAGGATTTTTACCAATTGGAGTAATAAGTCAACGAAATTGGAGAGCGGATTTTCGGCCGAAAAATCGGATAGCCGCCAAAATCAGGGTGGTTGGCATGTCTGCGTTAGGGGATATCTACCCCAATTACAACATTACAGTTAAAAGTTCATGTTTTGATATGGTAAAAACCCAAACATCATTCTGATGAAAAAATAAATTAGGACATACACAATACCATTAGTTACTGAAGGCTCGGTCAAAATTTCATGGAAATCCGATCTGTGGTTTGGAAGAATTTGCAAATAAGAGTGTGTGATGACAAAATGGTTCTGGATGAATTGTGATCCCTTTATGCTATGTAGGCAACACAAAAATTAACTTACTTGAACTTTTTTTCCGCCTGCCAAAAAGACGCACAACGACCTGAATGTAAATGCCTATTATAACCATTTCCTGCAAAGGAGAAAAAAAAAGATATAAAGGAAAAAGAAGATGTTATGATTTCAGCAATTATTTGGCCCCATCTGACATGAAAAATTAAAATTAAGATTTCAGATTTGAATCTGTATCAGTTTTATCGTATAATGATCGAACTTTCACAATCTATCAATCATTGTACAATATTCCTTCCCATGATGCAACTGCGACATCATGAACGTCTGCTAAATCAAGGATTTGAAGAAAATTGAGCGTTTTCATAGTAGATTTTGGTCAAAACAACTATGAGCAACATTATTGCTAAAAAAATATTCTTTAACATCATGTTTGTCTTGCATAGAGACAAGTTTCATTAAAAATATCTTTTTGGGCAATGCTGTGGCTCATATCAAAACTTTAATTCAAAGGTCCAAAAATGAGTGAAATTTGGTGTTTTTCATTAATTTCTTCACAAATATCCATCTTTGACAGCATATTGCTGCATTTACAGAAATTACTTGTTGCAAACAAAAGATTCTCCTTAAAATGCAACATTTTAAGAGTACTTAATGCTAACTGAGAGTAAATTTTTCATTACTTTTTCATTTTGGAATTCAAGGGGCCAAATATGAGGCCAATTCATACCTTGCTCTTTCCATGCTTAATAGTAAAATGATTATCTACTTGCCACAACCTGCATCATTCTGCTATTATATCATTAAATTATTGCATTTAGTTGGACAAATTGTCTTGTTTTGGACTGATGAATGTATCAAATTCCAAAATATCCTTTTATATTTATAGCGGTTTATTTCAGGACTCTATAAAACTAAAACCTTTTATCATAATGATAAAATATATCATAGCTTTTCTGTTAAAAATAGTACTTAAAAATCCTCTTTAAACTTGTAGTGAGGTCCTATTGATAATATCATGTTCTCTGCAGGCAAGGTTTCTCCATAACGTTGTGAAAAAGAACAGCTATAAATACATTGATCTGTAGATTAACACATCATACAATATTTTCCCTCTCTTCTTTATAACTATACAACTATAAAGGAAAATGGGACATACTGATGATACTTTAGAAGCCGAATTAGGTCTTCTTGAAAATTTTTATTTTAAGTATTTCTTTGTGACATTCTTTAATTATACACGACTTATGCATATTTGTAACTTACGTATATTCATATCAGCTAATAAATCATCGTCATTATCATCGTTATTTTCATCACTACCATCTGTGCCTTCTTTTAACTGTCTAACTTTCTTTGCTGCGGCTCGCCGCCTTGCTGTAATAAAAACAAAGACAATCTTAAGTACACATTGCTTGTTTTTATTTCCCTTTTTTTACATATTTTTAATATACAAATATGGTAAGCTAAATTAAATTTAACTTATTGTGTATATACATTTTAATCCTAAATTTCCTAGTTAAATAAAATGAAACAAATTTACTTTAGAAATGATTTCTTTTTTCAGCTGTTTTCACATTTTTAAAAACAATAAATGATTTACAGAATAATATCTTCTAAAGGACAGCTCTATATATGGAAACCCTTGCATGATAAAATCTGTAAAATTAACTTCTATTATGCAAGTAAGGTAAAAAAAAATCAAAAATTTGATGATGCATTTTTCGAAATATTTTCATTAGCGATGTAGAATTATGGGTAAATGGTTATATCCAGTACCTTCCATGATTTTAATCTTATCTTCATCTGTTGTTCTCTCTTCGTTGAGCATAACTTCTTCTGCAATACAAAATAAATCTAAATAAGTAAATTAGAAAACTTGTAGGACTTTTTGGTAAAATATGATATCATAATCCAAAAGGGAACCATCCATGGATCATTGCAGTAAAGTTTGTTGCCAACTGACTCTGTGGTTTCAGAGGAGATTAAAATGTAAATTTTCAAAAACTATGGACGAGAAGTGATGGCAAAAGGTCACATGGCCCTTTGAACAAGGTACCTAAGCACCACTGCCATGAAGACTGATACCAATTTTGACAAGACGTGCACATTTTGTCGAGTTACAACTCATCAGTTGTGCTCAAGGCCTAAAATGTTGAATACCAAAACAACAGTCCAAAGAGTTGCAAATTAAAAAATGCCAAATTGACCAAAAAAAGAGGTAAAGCCAAAACCATCGAAGGACAGATCTATGCACGAATGAGATACTCCTTAGTTTTCACAAATTTTAAAATTTTTATCAGTAAACTTTAAGTACTAATTTCAGACTAGTATCAAAATACTAGCAACTGAGCTGAGGATAAGTTATTAAATTAAATTAGCCCATAGTTTTAGTGAGATTAAAATTTAAAGTTTTATGTGTTAAATTAGGGGGTGTACCCCAAGTGATTTTCAATGGCACTCAAAAGGTCAGATGATTTTAAAGGCAGTTGGAACTGAGAAATCTATTGTTGGTCATATTTGGCAACTGAAACATTAGGAAACTGAAACATTAGGCAACTGAAAAATTAGGCAACTGAAAAATCAGGCAACTGAAAAATTAGGCAACTGGCCATCTGCTCCAAAAAAAGTAGCTGGCTGAGTAACTGCAAACCAAATTTTCCTTTATAACTGTTTAGAAGCATGATCCACTGCAAAAATAAAAGGCAGATTTTTCAGTTGGAAAATCCGATTAACAAAACCTCTATACTGCCTTCTTGACATTAATACATCAACCAAGGAAAATATCCATAAAATTTCTTCATCAATTATGACTAATTATCCCAATACTTTCATGACTTTATAAAGGGTGTACAGAACACCTAAGGGAACTCTTTAAAAATCAGCTGAATGTTTTAATCACATACTATTAGTAAAGAAAAATCAAGCTTCTAAATGATCAAAATTAGTGTTTGTCAAACTGCTATATATCCAATGAAATTATTCCCGTAAATTGTGTGGTTCAAATCTACTGAAATTTTTATATTTGTTTCAACAGGTCAAAGTAAATATTTTGTAAAAAATTTATGAAAATTAAACGAGCCAAATCTATTTTAGTCAAAGTGTTGGGTACCCCCTTAAATATCAAATAAAATATGTAAACTTTGCTACATGTATATGTGTTTGGTTCAAACTGACATCAAAGTAAATTCATAACGTGCTGCAAATTGCAAAACCATAATATCACAAATAAACTATTTCGATTCCTCATTTTATGACCTAATTTTAAAGTTGTCTAGACAATTTACTAAAATTAGTCCATATGTATTAATGAAAATTTCCTGATAAATATCAGATGACATAATTTCTAATGACTTTTATATACCATGCTTAAAATGTCATCAGAACTCTTTAATTCTAAGATACTAAATTCAATAAATATTTGCAAAAGACCATTTACAGGTTTCCGGACCAAAATTGTGGCTTAATCAAATTAATCCACCATTTTTTACCTTTCATTTCATTTATTTTTCACAAATTTATACAAAAAAAAAAGTTCTTCACCAAATATTGAAACTTTGGACAGCCAGAACGTGGATACAAAACCCTGACTTGGGAGGATGCTAAATAATAGTCTCATCCCAATTTTTTTTCTTATACTTTCATAATTATCAGTAAATTTCAATTCCTGAATTTTTTTCCGGACCACACCAGAAACCTAATGGAAATATGTGTTTTCTGTAAACTTTCTGGGGTGATTTTTTCGCTTTTTACGGTGAAAATTGGACTCCAAATGCCCTGACTTAAAAAATAAAAAATAAAATGCTTCCACCCCATTTTTTCTGGACTGAGTGGATAAATAAGTACAAATAAATCTTAACTGTTTTTTCAATGACACTCTTTGCTTTAGTCTGTAATGTTCAGTTTGGTCTAATATTGTTCAGATTGGCACACTATGTTACAGTTTGGGCAAGTTTCCTTCAGTTTAATTTAGTAAAAGTTATACTCTAACTATGCTGAGGTTCCAAAGCATGGAAAAATATTTCACAAGTAGAATGGTATAAAGCTTTCAGTTCATTTGGCTATATTGTAATAACCAGGTTTTAATGATGATTTGCGGATTGTTCTATTTTTAGTAACAGTGGTCATATTGGTCCAAGGTCCTACTCCAATACATACTTTTTTATCAAAGTTTGGTCTCAATTGCAGAAGTTGTTTTAGAATTTTTTATGATTTTTAATAATAACAGCCATATTGGCCAAAGGTCCAGACCCAGTGACACAATTTTTATGGGTACAAATCTCATTTATCTACACTATGGTGACTAGTTTTACTGATGGAGGAAGCAGTACAACTCATGGAGTAATTTAAACCTTTGACAGGAAAAATTGCAATTCTTGTCAATTAAGACTGACTTAAAAAAAAACCCACCTCATATACGTTGAAACAAGATTGGAGTTGAACTCACAAACTCAGTATTGACAGGCTATATAACAAGCTACCTACACAACTAGAACACCATGCCCCTGATATACATAGCAATGGGGTAAATACTCATGAGAGGAAAAAACCAAAAACACACAACTGACCATAAGGTACAAAATATGGTGCATGTTCAGTTGTTATATAACAAAAAACTTTTAAAAGCGAGCAATGTAAAAATGTTCTGAGGAAATTTAGCTCAAATAATGAAAAATCTGAAAAAATATTCTTCAGAATACATGAACAACAAAGAGAAGCTGGCTACCAATGATACCGGCTCCTAAACTGTGACATGTATGCTGTTTTAGATCTATTTAAGATTTAGAAATAGAAAATACTATTTGGTTAAAAGGTTTTTCAATAAAGATCTTTCATGCAGCTGTAGATAAATGCCAAGAGTACAGGCCAATAAGAAAGCGATAAACTCAAATTGGACACTTCTGATCCAGTCAGTTTTATGGAATTGCTCAAGTATTTTAAATACCTAAATAAGATTATTAAATCAAGAAAACGTGAAATTCAAAGTAAAACTTTCTGTAAGGTGCTAAAGTCTACTGGAGAGAAAATAATTACCGATGCCATTATGCAATTCTGTATTAATCGTTAAACATGTGCAAATTATGTATAAGTAATTAAGTTATACTGATAACTTTACCGTTACAAATTAACAGAAAATCGATACAGCGCTAATTTAGTCTCTATACAGCGACATAAAATGCCGTAATTCAAGGTAAAACCCATGATGTTGACAAGACAGAAATTTCATATTTGTTTTATGGTTCAGTCAGTGAATTTAAAAAGATTACAGTATTGATTAGTTAAAGGAAGTATAGGTGAAATTCTCTGATTGAGGTCAATATCGGTAAAAGTGCATACCGATAAATGCCGCAAATGAAAAATACTTTGTGGCTGTTTTTCCTCCCTAAGGGTCAAGAAATGATTCCTTTATATGAACAAAAATCATTGCTTGGTAAACAGCCTAAATGTAAAGAGGAATAAAAATGTCTGCCATTAAGACCATGGAAAAAATAAGTCCTGAGTTCATTATAAATAAAGGAGGTGGAATGATACATACTGAAAAAAAAACAATAACCTCCAGTTTATAATCTAGAACGTTTTTAAACCTGACATATTGATGAATGACTAATGAAAATTGTAGGTGGGGTTTTAACACTGTCATTAAGCACAAATCCATTCCATGAAATCTATGCCAAATAACAATGCAATTTATAAAAGATATATGACTGGTTGAAAAAATGAGTTCAGGCATGTACAAACCGACAACACTGATCCAGTATATATCAAACTCTTTAAGTGCAGTGTTTCATTCAAGAATTGAATGCTTCATCTGTTTTTTTATAATTTTGGTGTCATATTTTGTATCAAGCACATTTAGTGCTTTGTATCAGAAATGTGTATATGGTTAAATTTTTTAAAAGCCCTTACTAAAACTATTGAAAAGAAATATATATAATTCTTATGATTACATTTTAAATGGAAGATTTTGCAAACAGAGAACAAAAATGCAGAAACACTGAATTGGAAGCTTTTTTCCTAAGTGTAAAAAAGAAACCATAGGGGCAAATCCAGGCTACAAAAATGGTCCTTGAATTTACAAATACAACCTCAAATTTTGCAGTCTAATTGAATATTCTGTCGTATTGTTTTGCAATATTGCTATGTTGTGGTATAGTCTGACAGGTGTCATCTTTGAGAACATGTGATCATGGATGTTGAATTTTATCAATAAAATACAATTTATCAATAAAAATATGAATCATATATGTTATCAAACACATGTACAGTCAGTGGATATAAATGAGTTCCCACTTGGAAATTTTACTATATATTACATATAAAACCAAATTTTTACTAAAATTCGTCCTGAAGTTACTTTTTTGTCATATTTTAATGAAATTTTTATTGATGAGCAGAGAAATATCTATTATTTATACTGATAATATCAAAATATTGTGATATTTTATTGTTTTTTAAAATTCATAATTTAAACACAAATATTAATTTTTAACAACATTTTATCCATATAACCTATGTAATTTTGACATGCATAAAATCTTATTTGGATTTAAATAATGATTTCTCCAAAATTTGGAATCACAGAAAAATTTCAAAATTATCTACAGAATCTTAAAATATATTTGAGATTAGTTGTTGAAATTTCATAATTATAGGATAAGAAATAACATCAGGACAATATTTTGAAATAAAGTAGTTTTATACGAATTGTATAGGGAAATTTACAAGTGGGAACTCATTTATGTCCACTGAGTGTAGTCCTTCTTTGTCGAAAGTCAAAAGCATGGACACAAAGGTTTTTGTTGGAATTAATTCAAACAGAATTTGAAGTCACATTCAAATATTCAACCATGATTTTGTAAATTAAATTCAGATTATGCTAAAGTTGAATACATAACTGAAATTTTAATCAATTTAATGCAAGGCAAGGCTGTACATGATAATGGTATTTGATTCAGATTTTCGTGAGTGTTTATTTTTACTCAAATAAACATAAACATATAATATAACATGAGCTGTCAAAATGACAGCGAAACAGAATTTTCTTCACTACCGATGGTCCTGCCCAACATACTGCCTGTCGACCCGCCGACCAGCACGCTCACCAGCCTTACTGGGACATATAATTAAAACATGCGGCACACAAACAAGAGGCATACTGAAGTCATTTCTATGAATGGGTAAATATTATTATAATACTCTGAGACATGAAAATATAAAATCCTCAAAACTTCTTAATTAAATTAAACAACCCTTTTTTATAATTTGCAATATACCTGGATACCATCTGAAATTTACACTTGTGGATATGAGATGCATTTCCTTGAGGAAAAAAATATATATATATGTATGTATGTATGTATTAATAGAACATTCCTTAATCTGTTAATGGTATTTTTTTTTTCATTCACTTCAAATTTTGATTTTCATATTTCAAAATATACTTAATAAACATGATAAACAAAATGAATTTAAACATTAAATTATTCTTTGTAACATCTTTAAAAAATTTTAAATAGAAAGTCAAATCGTATCGAATATTGTGTCGTAATAACACAGTTTAAAGACAATTTTCAAGAAATTTGCAGTTAGTTAAAATTTTTGAAGTCATAACAGTACATTAATGTTTTGCAGACTGTAGCCATGGTAACAGACAAGAAATATTATTCTATATATGAAAGTTGTCTTAAATCGAAACAAACATTCACTGAAGTCATAACATTTTTACATTCACGTTTCTATGGTAACAGACATAGAATAGAGAAGATTTGAGAATACTATGGACATCTATATATGTTTTACTCTGAGACTAAACATCTATATATTTTTGTACTACAATTAAAACATACCCTCTTCTACAGTAAGCATAAAGAAATACAAAATTTTTTGTCATAAATTTTGTATACAGTTGTAACTACCCATTATGTTTTTTTTTTTTTATTTACACAAGGAATACATATGTGACTTCACAAAGCTGTTAAATGTTTTACAAATCTTTCACAAAACTTGCATTTTGCATTTCCAAATAAATGTATTGTACTTAGACCAAAAAGAGTTGTAGACCTAGATAAAATGTGTTGTGAAAATATTCAAGTTCATCGAAAGATCCAACTGCTAATGAATCCATTGATCAAGAACAAGAAATATTTTTCTTAACAAAAATGTGTTAATTAGTAAAAACTGCCGAAAAGATTAAGTTATAACAATATTATGTTTCAGAATTTTCAAAGCATATTAACAACCAAACACACTATGGATGAGCAAATGATATTTTTTATTGAAAACATTTTTTTATGTTCATCTCAGTTTATCTAAACAGCATCTAAGAAAAGGAACATGATCGTCAATGATCGATGATGGCAAAGAAAAGCACAAGTCTTATTAGGATCCTGATATCTCAAAATTGTTAGTTCCATATTGGCATTGCCTTGTTTTCAAACTACCATACACCACAATGTTTTCGATACAATTACATATTTTTCTGGGTATTAAGCCTTCTTAAAAATCCTTTACATCTGCAGTATTATGGTAAGGTAAAAATTAAGCAAGTATATGATTATCATCTGTATAACATCTCGCCCTGTCCATTTTGCTGTGATACTAATTATTTTTTTCAATCAAGACCTTTAATTAACATTTGTTCTTTTGTATGGAGCATTGACTACTACAGCATATGTAAGTCCCAGTTTTGTGTTATATATATAGATTCTCCTTCAGGTACGAGTGAGTTATGGAATTTCTCCACCGTAGATAGTTAAATATTTTATTTTCAACACGCGAGTCTTTAGCGAGCGTGTTAAAATCTAAAATTTACTATTGAGGGTGGAAAAATTCCATAACTCACGAGTAAATTGAAGGAGAATTTGTTTCTCCTATGATTTTCAACAAAAACCTCAAGAAAATGTTGTTGCTATGTAGTTTGTTTACATAGACGTCATTTCGGGACTTCTGTAGTTTATCATTCCAATAACTGTAGAAAAAACGGCGGGAATTCCCATGCAGAAGTTTTATAATCGGGAAGTGGTTAAAAATATTATGTATTTTTATCCCACCGATTAAACACGCCAAGAATAGGAGAAATAAATATAAATGTATTTTGTGTAATATACAAAAGACACCTACATGTACACAAATAACTTGCAACATACCTGCTTTTAATATCCATTCTAAATAACCATCTAATTCACGTTCTATTTGTTGCTGTCTACGTAATTTAAAGAAAGCACGGCGGTTTTCCACTCTCTCTCTCTCTTTGGCAAATTCACTGAAAAACAAAACAATATTCTTAAGACCGAATCTATTTTTTTTTACCAACTGTAATATTTGAAACCCCCGTAAATTAAAATGTCAATACTATATTGCTCAGATCGGTGAAGTGTACTGTTTGTAGATGTACATATGTTATGTTGAAAACAAATGCACGTCAAGTATGTCACAGACCTTTATCACATGTCAACACGAAGTTATTCAAAATGGGTTTTTTGTATAGTTGTAATGATATACCAGTACACATGCATGATATTTATAGAGTTATATATGACCTAATCCATATCAGATCAGGTATAAACCAGAGACTCTCATATCAGACCGAGGGTTTGCTTGAGGTCTCATATGGGTAGAGGGATGAAACTGGTCTAATATGAATTAAGTAATGATTTAATCTGTTCAGCATAAACATACAGTACATATCCAAACACAACCAGTCTGATATGATCATGTCAGCCTGACCATGTGACAAACCTCGTCTAATATGGCCATGTGAGACAAAACTCATCTGATATGGCCATGTGAGCCAAACCATGTGACGCAAAAAGTCTGATATGGCCATATCAGCCTGACTAGCCTCGGGTATGCATCTTCTGGTTGTTACACATATACAAAAACCGTCATATTTATTATTATGTATATGATAATTATGACATTTTCTTATTGATACTGAACAACACGATATTTTTGTAACATTTATACATTGTATAAGCAATTTTAGAGTTTCTGTTTTCAATATTACGAGAAATTTTCGAAGCAGATATGCAAAAAACCTAAAACTTGTAACCATGGTAACATTTGATCTAGTTAAGATGCAAAAATTGCAATAGTTCTGACAAAAATTCATGAAATTAAAGCAAAGCAAACTTTCATTTTTTTTTAAATTTACAAAAAAACCACTGTGAAATTTGGTTGAAAAGAATTTGTGCAATGCTTAAATTTATGAGGGTATTAAATAAAGGGGGTGGGGGTCTCAAATTCTTATTTTTAAATTCAAATTAGTTAAAATGCAGGTTTGTTATGATTACATGAAACTTTTGAAAAGTTTTTTTTTTAAATATTGATGCAATATATAGAGAATAATATATGGCAAAATCCGTATCACTCCGAGATTTCAATTTCAGCCCGAGAACCTCTGACCCGAGGGATGATACGGATTTTGACATGTTTTATACGCTTTCATTTATTTAGTACTAAATATATGAGAAACATGATTATCAATTTTTAAGAGCAACTTTCTTTATTAATCAGTATTTTTCTTTATTCATTTTTTTAATCATTCTTTGAATTGTATAACATCATTATTCTTTATTTTTTAGGCCATTTAATTCTCTACTCATTGAAAACCAATCCAAATTCTCACTTATCTGCTAATGTTTGATTTACAGGAATAATTTTCTGCATTTTAAACATTTCCTTTGTTACGAATATTTTGATAATATTTTAAGTATATTATCAATTCAAACATACAATGCGTGAGCAAATGATATTTTTTATTGAAAACATATTGTTTTATGTTCAGCTCAGCTTATCCAAACTGCATGTAAGAAAAGGAACATGGTCGTCAATGATAACTGGTTTGCAAAATATACAATCTTCTTTCAAACTTTTGATGAAAACAATGGATTTAAATCTTAATGACTACAAGCTTAAGTTAAACTATTTTTCCACAACAACAGGGCAACAGAAAACCAGTGCAATAAATCGTTTTCATAATGAGATAAACTGACGTCAACTAAATTTTCAAGCCATAAAACACGGTCGTAATTCGATAACTCGGCAACAAAGATATATCATTGCTTCTGCACATGTCCATATTGATCACATGGGTAATAGATCAATTTGAGCCGATACTCTCGAGAAGGCTACCATTACAATATTTCCAAATCGACAGATTCTTAATCAAATTTTTATGGTTTTGCCAAAATAGAACAATTGACAGAAAAACACGAGATTTCATACAAATTGAAATAAATACTTTTTTTCATCTGAGCGTAACTTCTTTGTCATTGTGAAAAATCAATACCATCAAACACATGCTTATTATCTGTCCAAATATATCACATGAAGAAAAAAGTATAGCATTTTGATCAACAGGAATTTTTGTAAATTAAGATTTGGAAACTCTGACTAGGAACCACATCAGTGTTTCATCTAGCCCCAAAAAAGATGTTTTGTTTTTTTTTGCTAAATTTTCACTCTAATAGGTTTTAAATTTATTTCATGGAAATGGATGCATGTTTTTGCCCACTGATCCAAAACAAATTTTGTACTTTTTTAAAATCAAACTTACAAATCGTAATGAAAATCTTTATATTTCTTAATGCTTATGACACATGAAAAATCAAGAGAAAACTGTTTCCTTCCAAATTTATTTTCAATCACACATGTCTCAAAACTAAAGTAAAGGACACTATCAATATTTTTGTTCTTTTTTGTTCCCGAATAAACAAAGCTCCATTCGAACTATCAAACAATCATTTTGAAATTGACACCTGTTCATCATTAAAGACATTGACAGGAAACCAGCAGAGTATTCATAAATTTTTATAATGTTAAAACTTATCTAATCATGCAACAAGAGTGGACACACAAAAATGTCTCACCTGTCATCTATTTCTAATGAAAGTAAATGCTATCAGACATATTGCATACAGTATTCGAAGAACAGGCCTAAACACAAAAACCATGAAAATTAGGTCAAAGTCAGATGACACCTGCCAGTTGGACATGTACACCTTACAATCCTTCCATACACCAGATATACTAGACCTATTACTTATAGTATCTGAGATATGGACTTGACCACCAAAACTTAACCTTGTTCATTGATCCTTGAAATCGGGTCGAGGTCACTTGAAAACTGTCTGACAGGGATGAGGACCTTGTAAGGTATGCACATACCAAATATAGTTATCCTATTACTCATAATAAGAGAGAAATTAACATTAAAAAAAATCTTAACTTTTTTTTCAAGTAGTCACTGAACCATGAAAATGAGGTCAAGGACAATGTACATATGACAGACGAAAACTTCGTAACATAAGTCATCTATATACAAAGTATAAAGCATCCAGGTCTTCCACCTTCTAAAATATAAAGCTTTTAAGAAGTTAGTTAACGCCGCCACCGCCGGATCACTATCCCTATGTCGAGCTTTCTGCGACTAAAGTCGCAGGCTCGACAATAAAAATATTCAATTTTCAATACATGTACGTTGTATGAATGACAATTATACTTTTTGGAAATACAACCGTAAATAAATTTTAGTCATTTTTCGTCATTTTGCATTACACATAGTATCAATGTAAAATTTTGAGAAAATTAGCACGAATAGGGTACTTTTTCTTCATGCTGTTTGAAAGGCCCTCAAAAAGTCTACCTCTTGTGCAAAAATCAGAAAGTTGTAGAATATGGCATACAGCTACTATTTAAATGTTTATAGCATTCCCTAACAGCTAACTTTGAAGTCCTGCTTTTAGAATCAATCTCAAAAGCGATAAGTTTATTGTTCTCAAATTAAACAGTCCTTTCCAATAACCTGAGATAAAAATCAATATGACTATTTAAATTTGCCTGATGTAAACAAAGAATATTACAGAATTTGTTTATACTAATTAGAGACACTGCTTTTTTACTTAAATTTATCAATTCAGTGTTGTGTACTTTCAGTAAAAGTCCAAAGTGAAATTACTTTTTTTTTTCAAAAGAACAAGATTTTTTTATTTGTAGTGTTGGTAATTCTGATTTTCACATAAATTTTGCAGAAAACCTACAGTGTTTTTCTAAAGCTTAAGGGTTTGTGCCTTTTTCACCCAATTTTGGATAGAAATTTGGACCATTTTTGGGAATTCTGCATGATTTTTTAATAATTTCCATTGGGAAAAGTCCTTATTGGGTCTAAAAAAATACCTGATCTATATTTAATTTTTATCTCAATAGTGCTAACGAGTTGTCTTGTACCGTACATTTTTGTTAACAATACTCACAAATTATGAAAAAGTATTGATCTTTCAAAAGTGCATTAGGCTTATCAAATGTTAAATGTACTCTTTGCAGAAAATATGAATGTACTTTGATGAAAAAGTTAATTTTCGGAATTTAATTTGGCAGAAATGTTTTTTTCAATCCCATTCATCATTTTTTACGAATGTAATTTTAATGAACAAGTCAACATTCTGCTGCGAGTATTATGCAAATGGTAAACATTCAGTTAAAGTAAACAAACAAATGAAATTATATTACAATACAACAAATGAGCTATCGAATTGATAGTAAACAGGACTTTCTTTCATCAATGTTTAGAACCACATGTACACTGTGACCAAACAAAAATATGTAACTGAAAGAAAAATATGTAATGATCCCTAAAAGATCGTCTGATTAAGGTATCCGGACCATAATAGATCATGATCGAAAATTGTATCTCTTTTTGACCGTGAATGACTGAACCAAACAATTTAAAGCTGGAATTTTGTATATATATATTTCTCAAGTTGAATCACACTTTGTTGCTTATATGCAGAGTCTGTAAAAATAAGTTAGTTATATTGGCATTTCCGAAGTTTGCCGATAATTACCGAGGTCAATTCAATTGCATTGTATGGAACATCCGGGAACTTTTGAATAATCACGTAGTCATTTATGGTCCGGATACCTTAATAATAATCATGATAACTTCTCGAACATTTCAAAGAAAAATGTAATCACTGAGGATAAACAATTTTTATTAAATTTCAGTGAAACCAGGCACTCTGGTAAATTACTTTCACATTCTACAGATGTTCTCTTTATACAGGTAATATACATATATATATATATATAATTTGGGCCCAGTTTCATAAAACTTGAGATTTTCCTCAAATTGTTGAGTTTTTCACCAAATTATAAATTTCTAACCCAATGATTGGTCAGTTTTTGAATTGAGGAAATCATCAAATTTGAAGTTTTATGAAACCAAGGCCTGTTTACCATGTTTACAGGAAGGTTTCTATACTACTTTATGATATGTTTGTCAAGTGGAAATCGACATTGCAAAACAGCTTGTATAGTTAGTAAACAAATAACAAAGGGTAGGAGGGCTAATGGTCTAAACAGTAAACAAACACAAAATTGTTTGTTTGTTTAGTTGGGGTCTTATGCTGCTTTCTGCACATTTGACTAATTCACGGCGGCCAGTTTTTATTGTTGGAGGAAGCTGGAGTACCTGGAGAGAACCACCGACCTTCGGAAGGAAAATTGGCAATCCTTGTCAATTTAGATCTGTGTCGAACACACCCCACCACAGATGAGATTGGAACTCCCAACCTCAGTGTTGACAGGCTAGTGATCATTAGTAGTCATTATGAACTACCTAGACCACTAAACCACCGAGGTCCCAACACAAAAATGACAAAAAAATAAAGGCAACAGATAAAAGGCCCAACATTTCAGGTATCTTACCTTAATCACCAGCACAAAAATTTACAGTTCAAAAATCTCACCAAAGACATAACTAATTTGAACTTTAAACATCTTTTTATTTTGTGCTTGTAATCAAAGATACTTAGTCACAACTTTTACTTTTTATTTTTATTCTTCTTTTGAAATTTTTGTGTTTGGCTTATCTATATTTTAGCCCAATTCACAGCTCACCGACACTTTGTAATTTATTTTTGTCAGTCCCTTTGATGTTCAAGCAACACAGATTCTATGGTATCCAAGTTTGTATTACTTACCCACTTAAAACTCCTAAAACTAAGTTGAGCATAAAAAAAGATCCCAGAACAATCAGTGGGTAAAAATAAATCCAATTAAATAAAGATCCAAACGCATCATTTGTCTGAAAATAGAAAAAAATAATACATTAAGATAATGGTTTTGGAGTTAAAGTAACGTATAAAAAGGATAATCTAGATTTTAGCCTTTGAGAGAAGTGGAGAGTCATTTGGAGAAGTCAATTCATACTGGCTTAACGCAACATTGATAAATTGCATTTAACAACATGAACAATACAGAAAGACAAATTCTACACAGGCATAAATGCCACACATGTGTCACGCATGAACCTGGAAACATATGTGTCACATGTGTGTCACATTCATGATATGCACGCTTTATGCCACAAATGTAATACATATGTGAAACACATGTGAATGGCATGTATATGAAAACACATGTGCACGCATGTGACACAGGTGTGTTTTCTCATGCATAAAATTCACATGTGTGAATCATGTATATTACATGTGTTTTGCAAACATGTGTCACATGTGTTGCATGAAACGTCTCTAACACATATGGTGACACAGACATGTGGCATTTTTGCCTGTGTAATCTCATATTTGTCAATTAAAGCTTTCTTGACTCCTTATTTCCGTGAATTTTCTTGTTTCTTCATTTTTGTGAGTATCATCTGTTTTTTTCTTTTCCACATTTGCTTTGAAGTCTACTTTGCTTAATCACTGATGCATTACATGTACAGTCATTTGTGAATTAATGACATATCGGTATGTGTTGTTTGGTCCTTATAAATTTTTCATGATCAATTATATACCAGATCGAAGAACTAATGTACTTTAACCATTGTTAACACAAATTACTAATTTTATTTTGCTCAATCTTATTTATTTCATAATTCAAATCATACTGGATACTAAGGCCACATCAAAAATATATACAATACTGTACTTTGAACTTTCTGTTAAAAATAATGGTTTTGTTAATTGTTTTTATTCCACTTCTTTCAACACAAATGGCTGTATTGTAGCAGCCAGTTTTTATTGGTAGAGGAAGCCCAAGTACTCGGAGAGAACCACTGACCCATTGCAGATTAATGAAATCAGAAATCCTAATTTGAGTTGAAACCACCTTTCCCAATCTGGATTAGAACTCTTACATGCCTGCTTATCTCTCTCATGCATAACACGTCTGCAAAATTTAATAAGTAAAGAGAAATTAAGCTTCTCTATGATCAAAATTTATGTTTGCCAAACTGCTATATATTCAATGAAATTATTCCCGTGAAGCGTGAAATTCTATTTACTAAAAAAAAAATCAACATTTATGTCAACAGGTCAGAGTAAATATTTCCTAAAAATTTTATGAAAATTAAACGAGCCAAATTTATTTCAGTCAAGATGTTGGGTACCACCTTAATTAATATCATCATATTGTCATCTAAAACCATTAGGGTCCATTAAACTATTTACTTTGGAATGGCCTGTGTACTTTAGACATGTTAGAAAGGATCAAATAAGTTATTCTTTTTATTCATTGTTTAAAAAATGTATTTTATAATTATCAAATATTATTAAAAATGTTTCCAGGTCATTTACTAAAATCCTAATATACTTCATTAAAATATCATTAATTCATATCTTCAGAAGCATTTGTTTACAGAAAGGAAATTGAATTTCCACCTAAAAAACTTTAATCATATTTTCACAATGCAGTTTTGTTTGTTAATCACTAAAGTCATTTTGTGTATTAAATTGCTCATGGCAGGAAATCAGGAAACTGGAATTTTATAATGAAGGACAAAAAAGCATATTTTAATCAAAATTGTAATTTTCAAACAAAAATTTTTTAATTTGTTAATGTTTAAAGACAAAATTCTTTATTATTTAGAAAAATTTTAACAAGTACATGGAGAATGAGTATATATATAATAGATTGTACCCCTACATCCGCTTAACTTACAATGTAGATACATGTATTTTCAACTTTTTACTATTAAAATTTTGGAACTTTACAAAATGAAGCTTGCCATGCATTTGTAATACAGTCCACTCTCGTTATGTCAAACTCGCTTGAGTTGAATTTTCGGATGAGTCGAATTTTTTATATGGTCCCAAATGTTTTACAGTGCAAACCTATGTAGTTTGACTCCTTTTTAGTCGAATTTGCATGAGTCAAATTTACTTCTATCTCGAACTAAATTTTGAAAGACTTCGAGATAACAGGAGTCAACTGTATATGAAATATGGTGGTCATCAAAGTAGATTTTTGTTGTATCCCACAAATAGCATGAGATTCCTCTGTCGTTGGGCTCCTTTTTATAGAATTTACTGGGTCATGGGTAGTCAAAGAGCACTCTATATAGAACATTGAGAAATGTTGTGTACATCATTTTTGAATACTTTTCGATGACAAATTGATTTTCTACAAAGAAAACTTTGAATGTTTCAATTGTGTAATTATTTGAATGGCTATCTCCAAAAATTTTTGCGAACTTGTAATTGCTATTTTTTGACGAGAAAAATGATGGATGGATTATTGTATAATGTCCACTGGCAATTATAACATGGATATCGGGAGAAGAACATGTTGATGTGATATGAATAATTATTATGAACCCTGCTTAAATGTACTAGGCCAACACTCTAAGCCTGATTTTTAAAAAACTAAGTATGTTGCGAAACAGCTCATGCGACAATAGATAACAAGAAAAATAAATGGAAATGATGAGCTGTCAAAAGGGGCATAAAACAACTAAAATGTATTGCTTACTATAAAAATAGTAAAAAACTATAAAAATATTTAAGAGAAAAAGTGTTGTAGAAGTAAAGAACCGGTATACATTTTTCTTGGAAGAAAATCAATGTACATTTGTACTTGTAAAATTGTGATGATTTTGGACAGAATCAGCAGATTTCTCAGTGTTAAATACATGTACATGAATATATGGAGTACACTCTGATATTCAATTCTCAAATGGAAGCCCTTTTCACAAAATATCTTTAGAGTAAAATTACTCGTAACTTAAAGTAGAATCTGTATGACTTAAAGAGTAATTTTATTCTAAGGTTTTTTGTGCAAAGTGCTACAGGGTGTTTTGACGTCAGAGGAATATTAGACTAATCTCATGAGATTAAATTAATATTATATGATATATCGGCAATCTTTGATGTTTTTTCTACAAAAAATTTGCTCTTAGAGGGGTTCATGGGCTAAAAATTTAATGTTTAAGAAATGGATAAAACCCAAGGATTCCGAAAATCTGATAAAAAGACCAAAACATGACCAGCGACCATCCGTAAAAGGAAGACTTATAATGTTTTCCACTTCTCCCAGTGTGGTTATCCCTGTGTGTGTAACATCATCAGATTATATCCAAATTTTCATAAATCATCAAAATGGCAAAATCAGTAAAGAGCAAGATAAATCTATCTTACGATATATTAAATGGTATTAAATAATATGTTATTGAGCTGAAAAAGATTACAATTATTTTCTCTAAAGTATGAAACTATTAAATATATTAATACTACACTTTGACAATAGAATTCGCCATGAAAAAATATACAAAAATAAACACTTTCGCAAAATTTTCAATTAAAGAAAACCGAATAGATTGACAGTGACAAATGAGTAATTTGTCACAGTGTAAGTCATTTAATATGCAATGACCAAAATAATGATATTCATCATTGACACTAATTTGACTTGACAGTATTTCTGCATTTTGATTTCATATACAAAACTCCCATTTACTGGAAATCAATATGAAACGTACGATGATACAATATAGCACTTAACCTCTCGGGAAATTTCGCTAATATTACAGAACTTTTTATTCTTGATCAATGGTTCTGTTATCCTGGGAAATACAGGGATACAGTAAAATTACTGCAGACGATGTCTGTTATATCACATTAAATTTGTTCAGTTCTAGTAAAAAAATATTTATCATCCTGGATGTTGCATCATGGGAATTCATTAAAATCATTTTCGGGAAGTACAATGTAGTACAAAACACCACGACATCTTTTATAATGACCAATTTAATTTTGTTGCCAATGACTTTTAGAATGCTTTTGTTTAGACTTTCTGAGGGGCATTTAATTCCTGTCTTGTAATACAGTATGTAGCCCCTCATTAATACACAATACCATACAGCAATTAAATACATGTAATTTACTTCCTCAATCAATGGTTTGTCATCATTAATTCTAACTACGGTACAATGCCATATTACAACTGAAAATACAGTGAAATTTTAGAAACCAAAATGTCTGTACAAATGTAACTGGTCTCTTTTTATTTTCTTTTTTCGGAAAAGGGGAGAGGAATGAAGCAGTATCCCTTAGGTCAAGTGAAAAAAATAAGTGCAGTTCCTGTTAAATCAAGATGGCAGTCACAAACTTTTGATTTGATTTGACAGACTAGATTGATTTCTGGACACTTTGTAAATGATCTTCTATAAATGCTTCATACCAAGTATAAGTTCATTGGCCAAACGGTTTCAGAGAAAAAGTTTTAAATTTCGACCAATCATAACATATAAAGGTTTCTGGTGGCCATTTTGTTTCACGGACTAGAAAGATTTATGCAAAGTTTCTAAAGCCTTCCATAGATGCTCCATACCAAAATCAGTTCATTTGGCTTTACCGTTTCAGAGGAGAAGAAGTTTTAAATTTCGACCGATCAGAACATGTAAATCCTCATGACGGCCATTTTATTTCATGGTAGTTTGTTTACATTGCTTCATAATGTTCGAAAATCATCAAGAAATTTGCATCAAATCACAAATTGATTATCAAATTTCTCTCCAATTGGATACCCTGAAATCCACCAATGAATTAGAGATTTGTGGTTTTATGCCACTTCTAGTACAATAAAATATATTGTGGTAGCCAGTTTTTATTGGTGGAGGAATCCAGAGTACACAGAGAAACACCAACCTTCAGCAAGACAGTTTACAAAACAATAAATGAAAAGTAATGGCAAAAGCTTTATTTTGGCTGGTAAACGGTGACAGAGTACCTCCAACATGTCCAACAAGAAAACCTGAAGTCCTGTTAAATTACAGATTGGCGTCTACCACGTCTGGCCTATGGGCGTGAAACATTTACTGAGCAGGCATTTGTGATTACAAGAAAAGGCTTGTTGTAAACAGAAATTATTAAACAGCATATCATAATTCAAACCTTTTATGGTAAACGTCAATCTGTCTATTTAACTTTTAAAATTTAACTTTGGAACACTTCAACATTTTGCAGGTATTAATAATGTATCTTTGCGTTTTGACACACTAGCGAAAAGTCGTAATGAAAAACTAAGTCTACATATACCTAGACCAAATAGACATCAAGGGCCCACAACTGGTACTCATTAACATAAGGAATTTATACGAAATCATCAGAGAAGAATTTTTCTATCACAGATTTAAGGTGTTGATCTTTTTAGTGTGAATCAATATACTCAATGTAAAGTTTTTTTTTGTTGGTATTTTAAAAATTTTCCAGCAAAATATTTAATTCAATACAAGAAACTAAGTAGCGAGCAATAGCAAGCTGAATTTTTCTTTTGGTTGCTCTTAGCCGCCGCCCACAATCCTGCCAGTCTATCTCTCCACCCACCGTAAATCAACAAACTGATCACCAGATTTTAAGGATGTATTCTTCTGATGTTTCAGTCTTGTTTGAACCTCGTTCGGGAATTACTTCCAAAACATGTGATCATACAAGTGGAAAATTAATGAATTTAAAAAATATATAATCCAACTAAACTCTGTGAAAAAATTATGTTTTTGAGTAATAAAATTTTCAAATTTAATAACCAATATGGTCAGTGTCATCAGCCAAAATGTTGAGAAAATGGGCGAGGGGTACAAAGAAATGATTTTACCAAAATTATGTACATCCCATATCAATTTTTTATTTTTAAAATTCTTTAATATGTATTTTTTCAATTATTTATAACAAAGACGTTGAAATTATATGCTCTTTCTTCTATAAAAAATGAAAAAAACACAAAATTTACTAAATTGACTGCATGGTCATTTTGACACGAAAAAACACAAAATTTTATACAACTTTCTTATATTAACACCTACCTATAGTTTTTTTTAAGTTAAATTTATTCAGGGTGATCCACTTAATCTTTAGAGGAAGTATAATTGTGGAACTGTGATTTTTTTTCGTGATAATAGCCCAAAAATGGGTAAAAATTGATGAAAAATCGGGAAATCATCAAAAATGGGGTACTTTCAAATGACTGTAGCAAAAACAGAAGTGCACCACCATATGATTTTTTCTTCATAAATTACTTTCTTCCTTAAATACATCTATACTTACATAATATAACACATTAGTCCAGCCTTCCATAGTAACACACTGAAACACAGTCAACATAGCATAACCTATGTCATCAAAACTAGTAATTCCATAATTAGGTCCAACCCAATTAGCACGACACTCAGAAATATTTTCCTGACAAGTAAATCCTCCTAAATCATATGCTGAACCTCCTTTATCGTCGTGACATGGTCTAATGTCTGGTTCATCACCTAAGTCTATATTATCTGTAAAGACAAAATTCAGATAAGCAAGGTACGAAAAAGTCAAAAGACCAACATGAAATTTTTTTAAATCCTTAAAAATGTCAGATCTTTTCCAGGTTAGGTTTGGATCTTAGGCATAATTTATTTTTTTATTTAATTTTGTCTACTTTATTGCAGTGTAAACTTCATTCACAGTCTACAATATACAACAAATACATTTTCATCTACTAGATCTTTTGGTTAATTCGGGTATAAATTTTACACTGTGTACAACTGGTAACACAGAAAAGAAAGTTTTGATTTCTCAGATTTGCTATTTTCAACAAGTCTTTAGAGTAAGCTTGAGAGTAATCGGAGGGTTACTAAACAAAGGGCACGTTTAATATATACATGTATTTGACACCAGTTGTGTCCACCAACATTCAAGAAAGTTTTAAATATCACCCAATTCTCCATTTTTGGTACATGCGAGTTATCTCCCATTTACAGAGTTATCTGCTCTTTGGAGAAGGTGTCTTCCATAGATATCAATGGACAAATTGTCATTTTTCCGAAAAATATTTCTTCTTCCTATCAATATCTTCCACTCACATTAATGATACGTTCTTTGAGGCCTTCCCAAATCCAATATTTTTAGAAAAAATTAAAGGTACTCTTTGCCCTTAGTGTTAAATAAAAGACATCTTCTGTCAAGAAAGACAACTCAGGCATATGGGAGACAACTCCAATATCCACAAGTAGGGAATAATACATGAATGTTTGAAAAAACTACTGTCCTAATTTACATTTGATGTGCCTTGTGAGGAGTAACAGCTGTAGATCCCAATGCACCATATTTAATTCTTTTTAAAAGCAGCTTTCAAAATTGTGTTGTCTTTCCGATGCTACCATGTGTACACAGTGTTTAAAAGAATTCTGTAATCAGTGAAATAAAGGTTAACACAGATGTCAAGTTGTATCAACAAATTTTTTTGTGTTTGCTGGCGCTTTACAACACATGTAATCCTGTTTCACAGCATCATTTACTATTGGATGATTGGCCGCAACTGCTAGAACCTCTTAATATATTCATCCTTGTAAAGATATATATCAAGGTCAGACACATCTCACCAACACCAAGCTAAGAAGTCATAAACCCAAATTTATCAAAAGCTTCATAAAACTTACCTTCATTATGTGTATCAAATTTAAGGCCTATTTTAAAACAGGCTTTGTGGAAGGCTCCTGCATAAAATTCTAATCCAATGATAGCAAACATTACAATAGCAAAAAGCACCAATAAACACACTTGTAACAATGGGGCCATGGCCCGAATTATAGATTTCAACACAACCTGAAGACCTGCAATATAAAAAAAGCACAATTACTTAATACAAATACTTAAAATTATTTTTGATTGGATAATGTAAATGTATTCATTTTTACAGATTTCAATTTTTTTTAGAATTTTATTATCAACATTTTCAGTGGGTTGATTTTTCAAATACCTTGAGTTGCAACAAATATTATAGTGGAACAATGACATGGGTCAAATTATTGTTCAAGGACAATTGTTCACTGTATTTGTTGAGACTTTTGTCACTGATTTTCATATTTTATACATGTCACTAACCTGTAAGCTACATGTACAATGTATATGCATGATATTCAGTATAAAGATACTATGCAGAATATGTAAATTAATCTGTTAAAATTAGATGAAATTTTTCTGCCCTCAGTGGAAAAAAATCCACCTTCGTAAATTTGCGACATGTATAAGAATCACATAAATAAATCTTGGATTAATATTGGTTGCTTCAAATTTGCAATAACACAAATAAATTGTAATAATTTCTGAATTTTTGCTGTTAACCTACAAATAATTATTTTTTAATGTAATATAGGCTTAACTCTGATCCAAATTCCATTTTCCTCTAATTATTTGTTCATCATTCCATTCTGAAATTCTATTTTTTTTAAACTATATTAAATACATACTTGGGATTCCAGACACTAACTTCAGAGGACGTAGAACCCTTACGGCCCTTAATGTCCTCAAATCTAAGGAATCATTAGATGTTGTGGGAATAACTGTTATAAACCTAAAATAAACAAAAATCCCAACACCATTAACTGATATCCTTCACCAAGGGAGGTAACCCAGCTATTTATATTTCTACAGAAATTCTTTCTACTTGACACTTCCAAGCCCAGAAAAAATTTGTTCCCAGTTGCATTGCCAATGCACTTAAAAAGTTTTTCAAAAATCTTTAGAAACATTGATTAATGTACCCACTTTTCTTGATTTTCCGATGAAATAATATTTTCAACCTGCCAATGAATGATAATTTTCATGCAGGCATTACGGAAATTTTTTTCCAGGCTTTATATATGTTTTGGCACTTTGTGCTCAGAGTTTGCAATATTGTCATAAACGCTCAGTAGCACGTAAGTACAAAGTGTTTGAACCCCCAATACAACTGAAACACCAAGAAGCCTTCTATAACAAAATTTATTACATTGAGTGTGGTGAAATACCGGGATTTCTGAGTGAAATCAAATACAATAATTCACCCAGTGAAATCGAAAGTCATATTTCACTCAAGGAAGTGACGTAACAATAGCCGTCACAAAAGATGTTGCTATACAAACGTCGTCGCGTAGTCGTATATAAACATATCCCTTGTATTTTCTTGTTTAATTTTATGAATACATGTAATAAACAGAATAACTAATCTCGAAATTCGAATAACAAAGAGCTACAACTTGTGAATTAATGTGTTGTTCGGTAACTCATTGTAGATTTTTAGGTATTCGCATTTCAAGATTAGTTATACTATAACTGTACACATACAGTACATTGATTAAAATTCCAGTAATCTTGATAAAACAGCACTTAGTGTAGAATCTTAAAGTTTGCAGCTGATTTGCCTGATTTTGTACATTTAATCTGCAAGGCCATGAAAATTCCTAATTGAACCTCAGCAAGGGGGGTTTTGGCCTATTTCCTTCTCTAGATTAGGTCCTTATAAAATATCTGAAAACTGTTGATCAGTCAAAAATGTATTTGAAAACAGGCATAACAGGCAAAAATTAACAACTGATTTAAACCTAAAAGGCTTCTTAATGTATCAGATGAATAAAACATGCATATTACTTTGTTTACAGTAATTATGGTCTATACTACAAGTACTAGCTCCCAAGGGAATTTTGGGGGAATAATCCTACCTATGTCAAATGTAAAGTCTCACTTTTTTTCAAATCTCAAGAAATTTACATCAAGCACAAAGTCATAATTTTAATTACTTTAGTGTGTCTTTTAAAAAGCTGAAATTTTAACTTTTCTTAAGGGTATATATGTTCCTAAAAATATACAATGTTGTCTGACTTTTCAGTACTTAAATACAAAAAAACTGATTGCATTAACAATAGGTCTCTTTGAATATTGTGTATACTGGTAATTAAAAAAAATCTTTCTTACTAAAAGTACTTTTCTTGGATTATCCAAATGAGACTGTATAACAGATTTATTTATTACACTAGATGGTTTTATATTTACACATAATAGAAATTAGCTTAGTAATAATGCTGTGTAACACTTTATCTATGCACTCAGTACCATCACATTTTCTCATTCTACAACTAAAAATTGTTCCTGCACATAGAATTCCCATCTATTATTTTACATGAAATTTTTTTCAGATTAATTTTAAATATATGAAAATTACATAATGTATCCAGCTTACATAAACTTTTACTGCATTAGAAATTATGAATCAACAGTACAAAATCCTCTGTTTCTGATATAAGGACCCAACCACTATAATTTAATGGAGTCACTCAAGCATGAAATGTAGGTCATTTGGACTTATCTTTTGGTGATCTATGTTGAACTAAAGAAGATTATTGTAGTTATATCATCACAGGTTTTTTCAGGAATAGCCTAAAATGCAATTAAATATAATCAAAACTCTACTATAAAATGTAGGTCATAGTGACTCAAATGTAACGGAGCTGTTTTGTACTTTATAAGATTACTGTAATTGTGAAATATCATTAATATATTATGATACATGTGTTATGAGGTTCTTTAATATTACACCTAAATGTAAAAATTTAATCGAAGTCACTGAAGCATAAAATGTAGGTTATGGTTACTCAAATGCTGCTGAGCTGAGTTGTAATATATAAGACAACTCCAGCTGTGAAATATCATTAATACATTTACATAGGTTCTTTAACAATACACCTAAATGTTGCTGATTTTTGTACGATACTATGCACATGAATGAATAGTTATAATATCAGTGTTATGTTTAAATAGGTTTGTGATTGATTGATTGATTGTTGTTTAATGCCGTAAGGACAGTATTGCAGCCATACCATGGCAAAAATAGGTTTGTGAAAAATGGACCTAAACGTAAAAATTTTATCATGTCACTCAAGCATGAAATGTAGGTCATAACAATCCAATTGTTGGAGAACTGCATTATATAATGTAAGAGGAATAAAGTGATGATGTATCACTGGTATAACATTAAAGCCAAAACTTTATCACAGTCACTCAAACATTAAATGTAGGTCAAAGTGACCAAATTCTATGTTATTTATTAAATGTTATAACAGGATCGTGGTGGTATGATATCATTGACATATCGCGATGGGTTCTTGAGAAATGGACCAAAACACAAAAACTTAACCAAGCCACAGATAGATCGACAAGGGCAATTCTATATGCCCTATCCGCTTGGGTGTATGGGTCATAAAAATGCAAAACACATGTAGTATTGAAACATTAAGCAAATATTATCCTTCTGATGCTAAAATTCGGTCTTTTAACTTTTCATGTTTGATCACATTACGGACAAGAAAACGAGAAATTTCTAATATTTTTGTAATTTAATTCCTCGATCAATACCTTAATTTATCTTAGCATTACGTAATTTGAAATCATTTGACATTTTCGTAAATTATTTATTACAGTGTCACAGTTACTTGAGGCATGTTGAGATCCCGTGAAATTAAATAATATAGATATTTTCTTTCAGGAAATGCTTTTTTTCCTAGATTCTAATCAATTACTATTATTTCCAAAATGTCCAATCAATTTTCGTTTGCATTTTAATTGAAGAATATTGTGTAAAATAAACAGTAAAAATGCATGAAATTTTTTGTATTTATGCTTCACCAAGAAAATCTTATTTATCATGTTTATGCCTAAAGCAATGAATATCCATCATGGTCGAAATTAAGCAAAGATGAAATTACAGATTTTCATGACAAAATCAAATATTTTCCAAAATGTGTTTTGAGTCAATTAGATTATAATGTTTTTTCATATTTTCTATCAGGAATTGAATAACATTAAAAGTACCGTGGATTCATTCAGTTTTTGGTTTCAGCAAAAATTTGTTCTTTTAAGGATAGTAAATTTCGAGGTTGTGTGATTCTACTGACAGCATAAAATAAATTATGTGTGTTTCTCATTGAATATGTAAATTTAATATTCTTCTGTACCAAGAAAAACGATGATAATTGCCATCCAAAGGAATCTAATAAACCCACAGTATTAAACCAATCCACACCTAAAAAGCAGGATTTAAGGTCATATAGGAAAGGATAATCCACAAGGTACTTTCTTCCAAGGTCAAGGTCAAAGGTATCAACTAAATGACTTACTCTCTATACCAGTTACAAGTTTTAATGGCCGTAAAACTCGCAAAGATCTTACGGCTGGTTGGTCAAAGGACGGAAAAACATACTCAATCAACCTGGATGGTATATATAGAATAATAATTACAAATCAACGGCAAAATTTATCATTCTGATGAAATCTTAAACGACTTAACTGGGTATACTATATTGTCAGTTTGAAACCAGAGGCTCCCAGGAGCCTGTAATCGCTCACCTGGCATACAGTTGCCAAAGTTGACATTAAAATTCATCTTGTTTGGCGGGTGGGGTCATCGGATACAATTCTGAAAGAGACCTACCTAATGATCATTCCACCAAAGTTTGGTTCCATTTGAGCAAGTAGTTCCAGACGAGAAGATTTTTTAATGAATTTCCCATAGGGTCCTATGTTAAACTAAGTTCGGCTGAAGCAGCCATCTTGGTTGGTGGGCGGGGTCATTGGATACAATTCTGAAAGAGGATCATCTAAGGACCATTCCATCAAAGTTTGATTCAAATTGAGCATGTGGTTCCAGACAAAAAGATTTTTTAATGAATTTCCCATAGGGTCCTATGTTAAACTAAGTTCGGCTGTGGCAGCCATCTTGATTGGCGGGTGGAGTCATCGGATACAATTCTGAAAGAGGATCATCTAAGGACCATTCCACTTAAGTTTGACATAAATTGGTTGAGTAGTTTTGGAGGAGAAGATTTTTTAAGAAACCACCCCCTTTTTTCTATTTTTAGTAACGGCAGCCATGTTTGTTGGTGGATTGCGACCCCTGATACAATTCTGGAAGGGGACCACCCAAGGACCATTCCTGCAAAGTTTGGTTGAAATTGGTCCAGTGGTTTCAGAGGAGAAGATTAAAATGTGAATTGTGGACGGACGGACGGACGGACAGACGGACGGACGGACGGACAGACGACGGACGCCAAGTGATGACAAAAGCTCACATGGCCTTTCAGGCCAGGTGAGCTAAAAATTGAATTGTCACTGTGTTTTATGTAACCTAATATCACAAATTCACAAAAATCACAAAACCCTTGATACTACCAACACTTTTGTCACTAAAATCTTTTTCTGTGTGTTTACTGTTATACAACTACGAACTTTGACCTAACTGGCAAATCGACCTATCTAAGACGTGTTCAAAAATTTTGACTGAAAAATGGCCATTTGACCGATTGTCCCCATCGACCAAAGGTCCGAAAAATATGGTATCTCAATCAATTTCTGAATTTGCCTCCATCTATTGTAAAATTGTAGATCTGATTTCAGAAATCAAAAAAGATATGTGGTAAAATCTACTGACACAATAACCCTAAAGGAATCCCGAAAGTACAAAGAGAAGTCATCGTACACCCTTCAACATGGGGCATACATGAATGTAAATATTGTATAATAAATTCTTTGATAACAATTTTGATGCACGAGATGTGCACATTTCGTCGATTTACGTCTTATCAGTTCTTCTCAACTTCTCAAGGCCTAAAATGTTGAAAACCAAAACAACAATAAAAAAACTCAAGAGCAAATTCAAAAATGACAAAATGGATATGCCAAAATGGTTCATCCAAAACCATCTAAGGACAGAGTATAAAAGTGTTAAGAAATTTTAAAGAAACCAGAAAGTGTCTGAAAATTAACTCCAAATAACAACAAATAGAATAACAGAACCAATGAAAAGTCTTATAACTGGGTCAAGCACATAAAATTGGGGTTAAGGGTTAAACGTTGTTGAGAAGGTACTCATCTGAGTTTCCTCAAGGACTGGATAGATTTCTTTACAGATGAGTTTTAATCCAATTTAATACCAAAAATGTTGGGCATTTAGACATAAAATGTATACAATATACAGTCATAACATTTTTGTGATATCAAATGCAAATAACAATGGATCTAAATATCACACAAAATTTTGAACACATGTGATCAGAAATATCAGTTATTTCTAGCCTCCTTTAGCCCATAGATTCAAAGGGAGACAATTATAATTATCTCCCCTTGGTAACTTGGTAAAGAGAGACAACTAATATTTCTCTGCAAACACATAAATTTTTCAATTTCTTATATTCATCTTAAAATTAACACTAATTTGTAATAATTCTCTCTTTATTTCCAATATTTCTACCTAAATTTCTAATTTTTAAAAAAAATGAAAGAAACCAAATTTGTTTCATTTACAAGGCAATTTTTTGCAATAAATCAAACTTACTGTCTCAAAAATAATTTTTTTATTAGAATTTTAAGCTCATGCTGTTATTGCTCTTGTTAAAATGTCAGATAAATTATTATTTAGTACAACGCGTTTGATACACATGATACAGATGGGCATTACAATGAGGAACCTGAGTGAGTTATCTTTTCCTAACCAATGTAGGTAAGGGAGATAATAAATTTGTCTCCCTTTTAGCCTCAGGACAAAAGGGAGAGCATTTAATTATCTCCCTTACCTACATTTGTTAGGAAAACATAACTCACTCAGGTTCCTCATTGTTCGTTAAATCTAGCTCATTACATTTTCACATTTCCCTCAACCAAAACATGAGATTTTTTACCTTATAAAATGACCATTAAAGATTATGTAAAATTTGGCAATATGACTCATGAAGCCATTTTTTTTCATTTTCGAAAGACAGATGTTGTTTTATAAGTACGAAGTAAATAATTTATGAAAAAAAAACAATATAAACAATTTTTCTGTTAACAAGGTGGACAACGTACGTCATAATTATTCTAAATATAGTAACAGTTCCGGAAAATGAAAGTACTTGTTGATGATATATCCCATTGTTTATGAAAATCTATGTTGTTTAATTATATTTAACAGGTATTGCAAATTACACCAGTAATTCAAAGGTTTGACCAAGATATGTTAATTTACGTCTGATTGCTTTAGTTTTCATAAATTAAAGCAACAAGGAATTCGTTCCTGATACCATAGACCCGTCATTTGGTAGATTTTGGTGAGTGAGTGATAAGTTTTATGATGTGATTTTTGCACCACACTATGCACAAAATATAAATATACCTTATACTTTGAACTGATGAAATTTAGTGGATACATCAAAAGTTTTGCAAAAAATTATGACACAAGTTGTCCACCTTGGTTAATAAAGCATCAGCAGATCTTCAATTAACACAATTATTTTGGTTAGGAAAGTTCAAACTGTATTTTATCAAATAAACTTAACAAACTATAAGTTTTACCATTAACAGTCAATTTCCCAAATTCTTATAGTAATAAATGTACTTATTTTGCTATTATATATTATGAAGCATGTTTTTAAAAATAAATGTTCTGATTTTTGCTGAAATTTTGTGGAAGCAAGAAAAATGAAATTTGTTTGATTGAAACATGAACAACCAAACTGGGTATTTAGCTGAAAAGGGGTTAACTGCCTCTATTTCAGCAGTCTCATGGTAGCTTGCTCAACTTGAGTATGAGAGGTGGTCTTTTCAATCTCTGCCCAGGCCAAACAAAGTTGGTACTTGGTATAGCGAGCGCTATGGGATCATATGGGTCATTTAGAAAAGTCTTTGTTTGATGGGGGCAGACATTATGCAATCCAAAGTGAATTTTATTTGTTAAAGCGAATATGGCCATAGTGTGGTACATACTAAGGCTAGAAAAAGTTTCGTTCGCTGGAAACGGAAGTAAGTAAAGTAAAGGAAATAACTTGCTTCAAATTATATTTTAGAGTCAGAATCGTGACACTGGAAATGACTGAAGTTTCTGGAAAGAGCTATTGCTGTGCTCGTATCATTGGCCACACCAACAGCATATTATATATTTCTCCATTTAAGCATATGGCAGATAGAAATCAAAGCAAAGACCGAGTCATAATTATGTGTCTGAGTGGGGTGATATGTGGACTGTAACCTCGACAGCTAACATTTTAGAATCTCTGTCAGTTTCAAGTACAAAATAGGGTTCATGTTTATTTTATATCAACATGTTCTCGTCTTGATTCAATGAAGTAATAATTGCAATTGGACTTTAACCAAAAATCAATCAATGGAAAGGTTCAAAAAAATTTACTCAGCCAAAAAATAAAAAGCTCTAACCTTAACCCCCCAGAATCAATATTATGGACAAAACAATGCTGATAACAGTAGATTAAAAATTTTTGTCATTTTTTCAAAGTGGTCTATACTGAGCTGTTTTCTGCTCTTTGATCGGGTTGTTGTCTATTTGACACATTGTCCGTTTCATTCTCTGTTCTATAAAATCCCTTCAGTAATGGTTGACTGTTACATTGACCTCGTGTACATTCATGACATTCAACATCCTTCACGATGAAAGGATAAATTGGTAACTTCTATTTTCTCAAATGTACATGCAAAAACTCAATAGGCGTGAGTTTTTATGTACTCAACCATTCTACAGCATTGCAACAAATTTTTCCTTTCTGCATACCAGAACATTTATTAAATGTGGCCTGTTAATGTTAAAATTCAAACAAAACTTACAGATGAACCAGCCTGAAATCATCAAATACGATGCAATTTCAAACTTTTACTTCAAAAAAAAAAAAAAAAAAAAAACAGAAGAAAAGGGCTGGAATACCATATTTCTAATTTCAACTCTGCTTAAAATTGTTCATTGATAATTTATATACTTATATCGCATATTCATGAATTCAGAATGTTCTGAGGGCTTTTTTGTAAATAAAACACATTTTGTACTTTGTCTTTGACAGAATTTGAAGTTACTTTTTACACTTAATTCCCCAAATCTTATCACCTCAGAATTAGTATTCTCAATCTGTATGCTGGAAATAATTCAACCCCGCCCCCCCCCCCCCCCCCCCCAAACCCAACTCTGTCTTTTTTGTATTGCCAATTCAAAATTCTGACTATCAGGAATCACCTGTCTCAGTATGGTTCAAGATGTCAACGTTTAACCATTGTCAAAATAAAGATAAATCTTCGAAACTTCGAATACAAAAATTTCTAAAAACAGCATTCTTTCATTACAAAATTTCAGCATTCTGAAAAAAAGTGTGTTTCGACTTTCCAACGCAAAGTTTATGTTTTATACATAGTTGTCTCCACCTTAATTTCGCGCCAAATTTTAAAAGATAAATCTGAATACCTACCCGGTAACTACTACAACGAAATCCATTATGTTCCACACGTTACGTAAATATGAACCACGATGTAAAACGAATCCTAATGCAACAATTTTCAGCAGTGCTTCTACACAGAAAATTCCTAGAAAATACTTCTCTGTGGCTTCCTAGCAAAATAAAAGTAAATATCTGTTAGTCCTATATCAAAATTCAAGAAAACGTTTTTCACATATTAGAAAACCAACATTACAATCCGTGAGTTATTTTTCAAAGTTGAAACCATTATGATAATAAGATGTTTGATTTCCAGAAGTGCCATTTCTAAGACATATATTGAATGGCTATAAAAAATTGATAAGTTCGAGGTTGTTTATTTTCAGTCGAGAATAACAGTTACATAACCGTTTATTCAATCTTTTATACTTAAACATGTTAGGCCACACCAAATTAAATTTTTGTTCTTTGGATTTTAGGGCCAAAGTTTGATTTTAATTTTTTTTTCTTAAGGACTTCATATTTCGAGCGCAGATAAAATTTAGGCGCGGCACACATTTTTTAAAATAAAATATTGCAAAAAATGGGGAAAATCCCAATTTTAACAGAATTTTAGGATCAGGCGAATAATTTTTATTTTTCATGTATTGAAAAATGATAAGTGTGGGGCGAATTTTCAGCATTTTTTAAAAAATGAAGCGGCAAAAAAAAATTCTTTAAATTTACATCGTCCAAAAATCGGAGCGGCAAAATGCAAAGAACTAAAGATCAATTTGGTATGGACTTAAAGACTGAAAGTGAAAATGTTGCCGAAGTCTATTACTGACAGCTAATTTAAAAGGTGTGTTCTGTCTCCTAAGATATAATCACAAGTTGAACAACTATAGAGGACTTAATTTTTTCCTGTCCCAGATATTATTACAAGTTGATTCTGGAGTTGTTCGGTCTAATATGTGCTTACTAACTGAAGATCTAGAGATTTTCTGTCTAAGACATACTTACAAGTTGGACAGCTGCATGAGGTATACTTACAATTTGAAGGGCTCAGTAGAGGGGCATTGTGAAAGATATACTTACAATCTGAACAGCTGGAGGTATACTGTCTAAGATGTATTTACAAACTGAACATCTAGAGGTGTATTAAAAGTTGAAGAGATATAATATCTAAGATATGCTTAAACGTCGAAGAGCTAGTCTGAGGGATACTATCAAAGACTTTAATAGCTAGAGATGTACTTAAACGTTGAAGAGCTAGAGGGGTACTGTCTAAGAAATACTTACAAGTTGAGCAGCTAGAGATATACTTACAAGTTAAACAGCTAGAGATATACTTACATGTTAACCAGCTAGAGATATACTTACAAGTTGAACAGCTAGAGATATACTTACAAGTTGAACAGCCAAAGATATACTTACAAGTTGAACAGCTAGAGATATACTTACAAGTTAAACAGCTAGAGATATACTTCCAAGTTGAACAGCTAGAAATATACTTACAAGTTGAACAGCTAGAGATATACTTACAAGTTGAACAGCTAAAGATATACTTATAAGTTGAACAGCTAAAGATATACTTACAAGTTGAACAGCTAGAGGTGTTTTATCGAACGCCGGTAAATGTTCTTCTAATGCTAGTACTATACAATTAGCTATAATAGTCAGTAGTACCATGTATTCAAAAGGCGTAAAGAGTAAGTTAAGGAAAAGTATTGATGAATTTTTTAGACTAGACAATGGCGATTATTGAAATGATGACGATGAAAGGATGAAGATCAGGGGCGTTTCCAGGTTTTTGAAAGGGGGGGGGGGCGAATTAATAAAACTTTGGCCGATTAGAGCGAGGCGAAAAATTTTTTGGACCTTTTTTTTGCTAAAAAACATAAAATAATTGTGAAATGCACTAATGTAACGATTCCTGACTTGGAGCATATATATTTTAGAGTATGTGTTTAATTAATGAATATGATAAATTGCCATATTCAATACAATATAAGCAGATTACGATAGTTTTTTTTTTTTTAAAGGGGGGGGGGGGGCGTACGTCCATTACGCCCTCACCTGGATCCGCCCCTGAAGATTCACAGTTACATGTATATATAATATATGAACAATACATCGGTTAATTTATTTTAAAACACTAGAGAGATATTAATTAATGATTAGATGTATCTTTAGTTGTTACATTGGGATCAGACAGAATTCCGACACACGTCTTTATTAATTAGAAATGATCAATTGTAGTCAGGTAAAATCGTATTTCCAAACCAGGCTCAAATTGGAGTTATAGTTTGAAAAATAAAGGCAGGCTCACAGGTGTCCCAGAAAAAACTTCCAACCTTTCCAAACTTTCAACCGCCGCTAGAAACCTTTACAGTTGGTCCCTATTTTTCAGTTCTGTAAAATTTACATATAATAATTAATAGAATCGTAAAAATGTTGTCTTCTGTCATATTCAAATCTAACTGTTACACAATTAAAGTCCACATCAAAAGTCATCGCACCATTGGAATCAATTTAAAACAGCCTTAATGATGTCTCCCGCATAAGCTTGCATTCACGATACAATCGATCTCACTGCACTCGCAGGTGATAAATCATTTTTAAATCAATTATGTAACAACGTATTATTGCTAAATTTGACGGAAATTCGAAAAAATGATCCCGTATTGTTGGTTTGCTGGCACGAGCCCAAACTTGTTGCGCTGAGTATGTTTTCAAAACTATTATACATCAATATATGTAATGTCATACATGTAAATGCAAAGGGCCTTCTATCGAATTATTTAATATTCGTCTCGTTTTGACTCTTTGCTCACTTTTGACAATAACCTTACTAATGAGACTTAAAAGTATAAGAATTCAATTTTTAGCAATGTTTTCATTAAAATTCATGTCGAATTAGTTTAGCAAAATGCGGATTCCAGGATTTCCCGGGCTGGAAGGTTTGTATATAAACCTTCCAAAAGACAGCAAATCTGGCGGCGAGAGAGAGAACGTCCGATGCGGTTAAATCATTAAAAAATTAATTACAAATACAAAATTGTCTTCGACCAGGAATTTTGTTTAATTAAAAACCTAGACATCTTCAACATAGGATACGTAATCGGAATTTAAGAACAAAGTCTTTCCAATATAAAGGGACAAAGACCGAAAACGCCTCGATGTATGGTCTGGTGGTAGCATAGTCACCGCGAGTGCCACAGATCTCGAGGTCAATCCCCGGCCAGGACAAAGGGACATTTGCTGACTGTTCGCTAAGCATTAAGGAATAAGAGCAAAGAGTCAGAATGATACGGCCGGGTGAGTTGACCTTTCTTATACGGCTTCCGGACTGTTACTCCGTGAGCTCCATATGCATGTTTGCCAGTACATCCGGGCCAGTCTTTTTTATGATTATGCAAGGGGGGAGGGTAGGAGGGAAAAGGGACTATTCGGTGTGTCGGAGTAAAGGGTCGTGCGAGGCGGTCTATAAAACTGTCATAATTTTCTGTACAATTGTCTAGAACAGGGTCGTAATTTCTAAGATGCATAATTTTGTGCTTAAAATACAGAGGTAAATGTAAATTGTTTCATTTTAAATTTTTCTGTAAATTCTTCCCAATGTTTAGTTACATGTAATCCGTAGTTACAATTTTTTTTAAATTCTCCCATTTCATTCCGTCTGATAGAGAGCATGCTATTTATTACTGCATGTCATGAACAGGCCGGGTAAGTTTTTTTGTAATTGTCTGTCGTAAACAGGGTCAGTTTTTCCGGGGTAATTGACACAAATACACCGAGTATAGCAAACCCTTCTACCCCTACCCGTGGCGATTATATTTGTCATGATATGTCATTAAAAAAGTATCACCAAAGAGAAATATATCTTGCATGGTTTTAGAATATTCTTTCGGCTTAATGCGAAATCCGGCTTTCATACGTGCAATTGGAATATTTTTTGTCAAGATTTAATCCACATTTTAGCTTCTTTCATGTACAAGTAGATTAGTTAAAAAAGGAGGTAAATGAAATAAATAACTTATTTATTTTAAAACACACATGATTCTACCAAATTATATGAAACTAAAGAAAATATAAACTAAACTTCTTATTTCATCTTGTAGCTACATATAGTAAAATTTCGCGCATATTTACTCAAAATAAATGGTTTCGGAAGAGATTCCGTCTTTATAAAATAATAGAATCTTTCTATTGAAATCTTGTCGAAAATCAATAGGAAGAATTCCAAAAATAATCACAATATATACCAAACCGATATTAGCGTGTCGCGAGATCGTTAAAAACGTAATAGAATCTCGGAAGAGATAGTTTCAGGGTCATTTCCCTGCGACCCTGTCTTCCATCTTTGATGTATATAGCGCATCGAAATAAAAAAACATTATGGAAATGTGACATTTACCATCATATATTTTAATAATTAATAAAAAAACAGCATAATCACTCCCAGAGAGTGGTTGGGGTGACACGTTATTTAGAATTGGGGAAAACTGAGCAAAAAATTATAGTAAATTGGGAAAATTGAGCCAAAAAATTAGGGAAAAGGTGGCATAAATTTTAAGGAATTGGAAAAAAAGGGGCAAAATTTTTATGGAATTGGGAAAATCGTACCCCCGTGTCCCCTTTCAATGTAGTCTCCACTATTAGATGCAAAAGAGAATAATGCACTCTGGGTATCAATGCTAACTTACTAACCAACCACCGGAAAGACGACAAATCTTTAAACAATTTATTCAAAAATTGACCTAAGCAAGAAATCAATCATTTTTAATTTTATTTATATAATTTTTTTTTTTATTTATAATTTTTATATTATATTACTTTTCTGGGGCTTTGGGGTGGGGGATTGATCCCGGACCCTAGAAATGCTGCAGATATTCCTTTTTTGACTTAGAGCTAGCTATATGGTGCCAGGAATATTCAATCCTGTGGTTTTTTCATCACATCTAGGAGCATTCTCTTTTTTTCTCTCCAAATTTTGATGTGTACATTTATTCCCAATCATTTCTTTCCCAATTAATAAAAAAAAATTGAATATCGTTATTACGTCAAACTACTTAATTCACAACGTCTTACGGGCAAGTAGGTGATATACAAAGTCCACTGCTTATGACATGTATGCTAAGAAAGGTGATATCGAATTTATTGAGGCGTCTAATTACCGTACTATTCCTAGCAACTAAACGTTTCATGGCAGCAAACTAGATACTGTAATAATGGTATTTTCTGTACTATAAATCTATGTGGACTATAGGTCTAATTGATATTTTCTCCATAGACTTATAATGGTAAATTGGTCATTTTAATGTAAAAAAAGTCTCGACCCATAGGCAGGAAAATACCGTATATCATATTTTTCACACAAATTAGGCTAATTTATTTATAACATTATCTCGATATACCGAACGAAGTATCGATTCACAAATTACCAGTGTAAATTTATTACCACAGCTCGACGTTGTAATACATCAATCCTAGTGTAAATCTTAGTTAAAGAGAATTTTTTTATTAATAGTATATTTGCTCTTTGCATGGTTTTCGGATGTGTTAATTGTGACATGGGTAGACAGAAAGGTGTGGATCACAAGAACTTTGGTCGCTAAGCAGTTAGCAAATTGTCTGTAAAAGAGTATAAAATTGGCTAATAAAGTGCAACGTTATTTGTTAAAATTACATTCAAGTAAATCCGAATCCACTGAGCTAAATATTCAATTTCAAATACAATTTCAATTAACCCATGTGTTCACAATGTGTTCACAGTTGGTTAAAGTTAACCGACAATACTGCATGAGCATACAGCGATTACCTGTGTTACGAGTTATTACTTAACCGTAGAGTAAACCGTGGCAGACCTTCCGAGCAAAATGACCACATAGTTGCACTGCTGCTTGGGTCAATATTGCCAAAATAAAATAAAAATATATAAAATAACAGCAAATACATTTTTACACCATATATACAAACAATGTAGAAAGTCTGTATTTGCCTTTTTGTAAAAATCATTAAGTACAAATTTTATCAATCAAGTTTCAAAATTAAGTGATATGAAATATTTTTCGTTATCTCGGAATAAAATTCTGATTCGGTAGTTAAAACTTACTCCCCTTTCAAGTAAAATTTATTGAGGGACCATCACCATTGTCATTTTACATTGGGCTTGCTAAATGATTTACTGATTAACTGTGACCTAAATGATGTATTTACAAATCCTATACGTTCTGCTACACGACAATTAACTCACTGAATTATTTATGAACAAGAAGCATATTAACACTCCAATATAGAAGTCCTGGTTCCGATCAATATTCAACGAGAATAGGAGCTTTTGAAGTCCTTAACTGGGAATAAGATCGACTGAGATATTGATAACTGTATGAAAACAAAAATATTGTTATTTTAAAAAATGAGGACCACATGCGCAAATGCGAATTTCAGAAAAAAATACACATTCTGTAATCGATTTCTGCAAACTTTAATGAAGACCACCCATTTTTGCTTCATTTTTGCCAATATCAAGATGCATTTAAAAAAAATATATATATATATATATTTACAAAATGTATCATAGTAAAACAAAAAAAAAAACTGATTTCTAAAAATTTACAAATAAGACTTTCGGAAATATGTTTTTTGGTTTATTTTTCTGCCTTTGCATTTATCATATTTATCTAGTTATTTATTTTTTTATATTTAAGCACTACTGATGAGTCGGAAGTTGTTGAAATGTGCACATGCAGCGTACAAAAATTGGTATCACTGAGTGACTGCCTCTATCCGTGGACACAAGTCCGGTAGGGTATCACCATCTCATTTGCTAGTATCATGTGAATGGTCATGGAATTGATACTACTTAGGTAAGATTATTAATAAGAAAATTTAACGCAATAGAGTATCTCACTCATGCTAATACTGTCATTAGTTTTCAATACTTTAATTCCCTTGTTTGACAGTTTGACTTTTGAATCTGCTCAAAAACATTTTGGTTTATGAGCCTGAAAATAATTCCTGCAAAAAGTCACCTGCTGAGTGGAGTAAATTTTTTTTTTTTATTTGGAGGGCAGTTATGATTACCATAAAATGCTTGTTGAATACACCACGTGCTGTTTACTATTGAAATGTGAAATATTGTACTAAAAAAAGGCATTACGTTGTACATCTGAACGGAAAACTGTAAACAGCACGTGCTAATACAAACCTTTTATGGTAAACGCCGATCTCGACCAATAAAATTTAACTTCGACACGGGTTGACAATTTACAGCTATTTTTTTTGGGTATAGATTTCCATTTTTTTGCCTTGGTCACTGCTTATATGAGACATAATGTCATAAATATGTGCTTTAAAATTCGTACCCCAGAACGTTATTGTTATTACTTAAAAAACCGAAAGCGAAAATGCAACAGTTACCATACATGTACTTATTGACCTCACTTTATACAGACGTTACAAAAGGATATCCCCATTCGATGATTATCTTGGCATATTTTCTGATTAAGTTTTCTTCACTAAAGATGAATAAAGATCTAGAGTTGGAGCCTAGAGTCCCTGGAAGACTAAGATTAGCCGCCTTTTTGGCAACATGGCGGATGTTTCCGTCGTACGGACCACTAAAATCTCCATCCTCTTGTCCTCCACCTCCGACTGTAAACGTAGCCATTCTGAAAAAAAATTATAATTGTTTTACAAAAGTTACTCAAGTCAATGTTCTCAAGTTTTGAAGAAAATGACCGCTGAGAAATATACATGTAGGTCAAATATTGTTGGCGATCAATTTGTCAGTGTAGTTTAAAGTCGTATGTAAATTTGTTTATTCATTCTTACCGCGTCAAAACTTTCTGTGTGTATTATTTTGCATTTTGCCAGGGAAATGACACGATGAGTTACTTTCACATACAAACAGTTTTTAACAAAGCCTATCTTCATCTACGTAAGTTAAACAGGTCCGATTTTTCGACCTGCTCTAATTTTAGTGTATACCCTTCTTTACAGATGCATCAATTGTCAAGAATCTCTACACCAAATCAAAATAACTAGAAGCAGATATAAGCATTAAATATTGCCCCCACCATAACAATACATGTACATGTATTTGTTCCTAAAAATGACGATGTGTATACAGGGGATGCGTGCCTCCTTTCTTCCACCCACTCTCCCCTTCGCCAGTCGATCTCCCGGTACCATGTCCATCCCCACAAATATACCAGCATATACTCCAGGAAGTGGCATTCTAAATAAAATGAAACTAAATATCTCCTAACCCATCTGTATTATTGGTATTCAACTAATGAAGTTTTATGCCCCTTGAGAAATCATTATAGCTCCACGTTCCAGGCTGACATGATACCATTAAGTCACTAACAAATTAATAAAATGTCTATGAGCAAATGTAAATTCCATGTTCCATGTCACCTAGATATTAACAGACAGACAAGTGCATATACTGTATGATAAAGTAAGCCTCAAAGCGTGTTTGGAATTTTTAAGACGTAATTCCTTGGTTACAAACTTTTCAAATACATTTGTAAATGATGCACATGACGCTTTACTCAGGGAGCAACCATTTGATTTTTATGGGGCTAGGATTAAATGTTTGATCCTGTCTATTTTTTTTGTCGAAATTTTGGTCCTGGATTTCTTTTTTCGGCCTAAATTTTTATTCTCATTTAAACCAAAAAAATTCCTGATTGACACAGGTCCTGCATTTACTTTTTACACCAAAAGTGATCCTGTCATTTTAATTTTGACAAAATCCTGGTAATGCCTTTTTTATTTCAAATTTGACCATAGCCCCCCCCCCCCCCAATAAAAGTCAAATGGTTGCTCCCTTATTTTGATAGAGGATTCCTAACAAGCAGAGCTTCTCGACATACATATATACAAGAGCGATAAACGAAACAACAATACCGAGAAGAGACACGGAAAAAGAAAAAAAAGGAGGAGAAAAGACAAAATAATACAAAAAGCATATACTATAAGCAACAGATTATACTTTTTGTGACATATAAGTACCAATATATATATTATTATGTTATATATGTTTAGATTATTTAACGGCCTCGGTGGTCACGTGGTAGTGCTCGCGGCCTCGAATGCGGAAGGTCGCGGGTTCGGTCCCCGGCCCGGTCAAACCAAAGATAATAAAATTGTTATTTGCTGCTTCTCCGCCAAGCACGCGGCATCTAGGAATAAGACCAAAGAGTACTGGTCGGCTCGGAGTCAGTATAATGTGTCCGAGTGGGGTGATATGTCTTCCTGTGGACAGTTACCTCGTGAGCTAGCACATTAAAAATCCGGCTCAGCGTGTCGGTCTAGTACAAAGCAGGGATCATATTCATTATCATATCAACATGTTCTCGCCCTGATATGCACCTGGCTGGCACTGGACGTTAAACAACAATTCATCCATCCATCCATCTTACTCTTTACAAGAAATTCGAATACAGTGTTAAATATTTTAAGATTATATTCTGGAGAAAGCTAATACATATAATATATCCTTCTTAATATCTATAAAATGAACAAGAATATTCGTACATAGTAAAGCAAATATCTCCTTTTTTATTTTTTTTTTATGGGGGACGAGGCGAGGAGGAGAGCAAATATATAAAGGAATATAAAAAAAATCTCAAAACATCAGTAAAATCTTCAGTTTCATCAACAATTAAGAAAGAAGGGAATCCCGCTTTCAAACATTACCCAGTATTTGTTATCACAATTCCAGTGCCCCCTATAGCCCGTGAAATCATATGGTAGCTCTCTACAAGCGAGTCGCATAACAGTTCTTTTAAAGAGAAACAGTAACATGCCAGTCATGGAGAGGACAATGGTTTCAAATTTCACGCAAGAGGGACAAACGATCGGTAAAATTAATAATAAGTTTAGAGGATTGAAGTAAATGTAAAATTCTTTTAATTCATTTTTTACATGATTTTAATATTAGAACCAAGAAAAACAAACGGTTTGAAATCGCTATAATGAAATTTACAAAGTGGAAAATGGAGAAAAATTTGGACTTCCACAAGACTTGCGATATTGGGAATTCACAAGATTTTTGTTCAAACAGTCCTTATAAGCACCTACATGTTTAACTACCGGCTAACTAGTTACTTCGGAGCTACATTGATGAACGTAACAAATGACAGAAAAAACTATTTACATCAAACAACTATTTATATTCAAGAAGTCTTTTATATATATTAGAAAAAGTAACAGACGAATGGCCTCAAACAACCTTTTTCTGAGACTGTTTTGGGCGTCAATTTAATAATGTATGCATTCTAACAATATTGTGGCCTTCTCAAAACACCACAAACATTTTCGGCTTTGTTGTCTTTGTAATTAGGGAAATCATTAATTCAGTCGATGGCTTGTAAGCAGGCGACATTTAAGTCGGTAAATCTTATGAATATTCATTTATGCAAATACAATACGAAATTAAATTCACCCAAAACGAATGTTTACCTTTAAGAAGTCAATAGAAACGTTATTTTAAAGTCAAAATAATAATAATATTTATTAAACATTAAATTAGCCTTAGAGTCTTGGCTAATTCTACTGAAAATGCACATTGTACAAAAGAAGTAGGGTCAGTTTGCACTCAAGATATACCAGCGATAACTACCAAATAAGTAGATAAAAATTCAGAACAAATTTAAGTATCGCTTTGAGGAACATCAGAAATTTGCTTTCTGGGGTTAAACACCATGCAGGATACATGGAACCAAAACCATTTTTCTTTGTTGTTGTAATTTTTCGCATGTACCTCTCTCAGTAAAATTGATTTGAGTCCTTCATCAATACTCCTAAAAATAATACAAAATGCTTGTCAACTGACTAAAAACTCATCTATTCGCGACTACTACGAGCCAGTAATTCGAATAATTCTTTCAAGCATTATATACCGTCGAGTACAATTGAAATTTGTGAACTTTGAAATTAACAGCCATGACAGTTATGAGTGAAAATAATTCAGGAGAAGGTGGCCCTACTCCTTTGGTATCTGACTTAATTATACTACTACGGCGAGAGCAACTATAGGTCCACGATGGCATCGTCTTACTCAGTAGTTATAGCTTCGATATTGATCCGATTTTTAGAGATACTAATTAAAATTTTCAGTTGATTTAGTTTGGAATGGTGTTCAAGTAAAGTTTGAACGCCCTCGGTTAACTTGCCTTTACCAGTTGTCATCCAAATGTACGTATTCTGTGGAAAGTGCAAATGGATGTCTTTTAATCATTAATCAAAAGTGGGTATCCCGGATTTTTTTGTTGGGGGGGGGTGTAATTCCTTAGGACTGAGTAATATTATTTTATGAGTAGTAATATTACTTTACCTTTTCACTCGTCTCTGACCAAAATGCTAATCTTAAATTAACCAGACTGCGTGCTATCGCGTGCTATCGCGCTATTAGTTTTTTTTCAAGCCATGTTCTATAATAGTCCCAGTTGTTAATCTTTCTATCACAATAGACAACTATAGATTAATATATGTGTCACGCAAAAAAATATTCAGTTAAGATTAATGAACAAAGTAGCAATGCCATTTGTAGCACTTTTTTTGTCTAGAAAAAAGTCTTTCATGAGGAAACGGACAATAGCACGGAATGTAAAGAGGGCAAATATACATAAGGAGCAAAAATTAGGTATAAAGGAGTACGATTTAGTGTTTTATATCTGCCTGCCGAAACAAGTCAATATGGCAAATTAAAATAAACAGCAAAGAACACCGTATTACTTTATATTACATTTAATCCTAAAGTATAAGGATATATCCTGCCCCAGGCCCGGTAATGACGAAAAATCCGAATTGGTATAATGAAACACATCCGTTTACAAACATTTGCGATACAGAAGTAAAATCAAATCATGTATGCGACAATGAACAACATATCTGCTGTTTTTAGGTAAAGTGTTCGTATAAAAGACTAGATTTCAACCATATTTACTTATGTTGATTGTGAATGAAAAAATGTATATACTGAGAGTGGGGAGGAAGGTGGTAATCCCAACCGATTCGGGTCTGTGTACAACATATAAATTAGAGTATCTCTGATTTTAGTTACTACTGAATGATGATGCTTAGCCCAGACATGCAAAGTAGTTGACACACTCTGAAATTAGCCATCAGCCTTGGTTTGATTCAACGGATAAAATTCTGAAAGAGGATCACCTACGGGCTTATGTTGCTAAATTCCGTGCCAATTTGCCCATTTGGTTTCCGAGAAGAGCAATTACGTTCGACGCCAAGTGATGGCAATATCTCCCATTAATTTAAGTATTTTAGTCTATATTTATTTAAGTCTTGGATATAGTAAATTTGTTAAGGTGGAGTTATATCGATTATAGGACATTTTGGACACAAAAATTACACGCATGAGCTGCAAATAGATGACTGAAACAAGATTTGCATGGATTTGCATATTTGCTTCTAGTAAAAAATGTTAAATATCTAAATCCCATTAATTATTACTTTCCGAGATTAGATTTCATTATGATTGATCATCGATATGTTTTATACCCAGCTTGAAGCACACTTAACAGGCAGGTGGTGAGTGATTCCGTCGATACTATTCCGGAAACCCTTTATTTGCCGGTAATGATACAAGAAAGAATCCGAAAGTTTAATATGGAGACTTGTGAACACTTCAAAACTGAAAAAAAACGTGCGTTGAAACCACACAGGACTTATGTAAACATCTACTTAACATGAATTAAAAGCATTATAGATTGAATGAAGTGAACTAAATTTTTATTAAAATATACAAATATAGCATTATATGTTACAACCTGACAGGATGAAAAAAATAACAATCCAAAGATACTAATATTAGATATTGCAAATTTATACTATGCTGTATACGACGCATTTCAAGGAGTTACCTCTCAACAGCAGCATTAAAACCGAAACCTTTGGAAGACCAAAAACCAAACTTATATTAAACAAGAAGTACTCAACCAAAAATACCGAAATAGGAAGCCAAATTTCAACTAAGGAGATCTACCATGTGCAATACAAGGAATGAACCCTTAGTATTTCTATTATTTTTGAATTTTGCTACAGATAACTTTGTACATTCAAGTTAATGTGTTGGCCATTGTTGGCAAATTGTCTTTTTCGGTGCAAGATAAACAAATGTTGTAAAAAGGACTGAAGAAAGCAATGGCCAAAACTGTTACAGCAACAGAACAATAAAAATTATATACAGTCAGCTTCACACATGAAGGGAAGAAATTCTCACTTAAAGTTTTTGAACTGATGTCTTATTTAACACACAAAAGAAGAAATTTTGGAACAAATTGGAATTTTGTGCGAATGCACAAAACGCACTCTGGCAGAACTTCTACAGTTAGCCTAAAATACTACGCGAAAATCAATTTACTTACATCAGAAATAGATCTCCCGAAATTATCTCCTAGACTATATTAAAATAAATAGTCTATGCAATAATTGCTAGAGTGCACCAACATGACCATGCAATAAGAATATTATCTAGTAAAAATTATATCTTAATCCACCTGAGAATTGTTAGACAATGATTCTAGATAGATTTATTTATAGATTACTTTCTGACCATATACATGATATAGACATACTGTATTTTCCAAAACGGAAAACGCTTTTTTCCTCAACAACGCAAAATTTCTTCGTAATCGTCTTTTTTTATTGCGTGATGAATTACAATATCATATCTTAAGACTCCATTACTGATTTCCAGTCTTTACAAGGTTAAAGAATTATCCCAAATTGCTGTTTGACCCCATTACTGGTTTTCATCTTTTTAGCGTCCAAAGGACTCAATCAAATATTCCCTTTCTGACAAATGCTTGCATCGAAAGATGAAAATGTTGACTTATAGACCACCTTAAAAATGGTGGATATTTCTTTTTAAAAAAACGTGGCCAACACATTAACTTGTATGTACAAAGTTATCTGTAGGCTGCATGAAGCAAAAATCCCATCTCTGAACTGAAAAGACCAAAGACAGGCATGTAGGGCTCACCACACGATCTTTAATAATAAAAATAAATCAATTTGTAATTTACATGATTATTAATCAATGGCATTACAATTACACACCATATAATTATATTAGTCATATGAAGTATATAATATCAAAGTGTGACTTATGTAACAAGTGACATCAAGAACCCCTTGTCCTCAGTTCCAACGACTGTTTTATGAAGAGCCAGATAATCCCACCTTGTCATTGCTATAAGGATTTAATAATTTTTTTAATTTTTTCTTCGTCATTCAAATAATGAAATGAATCATCAAAATATTTTTCAGTAAAATACTTTCTCAATTACTTCATTTATGCAGTTCTTGCAAATTTCTTGCAAATTCTGAAATCTCTGGGGATTTTTTTTATTATACACCCACTTTTCAATTTCGAGTGGGTGATCACTAATTCATAATTTCCGTATAAGTTTCCTTTACTCAAAATTAGGATTTAGGTACCATGCATACAATGGTAAAATCTGGTTTTTAATATTTTTGAATAAATATAGTTTATTATTGTCATCTACGTGGAAATCTTTTAGTCAATGAGTGGAGAACCCAACATCCTTTGTCAGATCAGTGTACATTGCATCTGATTACAGAATAACAACGCATTTCACAAAATGGAAAGGTGAAAAAAGCAACAATATGTAAAAAAAAAATTACTCCGATTGTAGGTACATCTGTATACAGCACTTTCATAGCCAGTCATAACCTATTCCCACGAAGCACACATAAAAAGACGTTTCATATATAATGTTAGTATATAACGGTTTAAATGTTTATAGGTAGAAGATACAAAATAGTTAGTTATAGATATTTCGATATGTTGTCGTTTTTATTACCTATTATCCGGTTCAATTTCAACTTCAACGTCGTTAGTAGAAATTCTATAACAAAACAAAACAAAATAAACACATTCATGATAGTTAAAAATGACTAATAAAAAATAATTTGATTAAAATTTGCAAAATAACTTAAATTTTGTGAAAAGAGAATTGATCTTGCTTTGCTTTTACTGAAAAATAAACAATAAATAAAATTATAGGAAAAAAAATTTCCAGTTGAAAGGAATGTATGAGAACGATGAAATACTTATGAATAATTGTTTACATTCAAATGCATATTGTTTAAGATTTACAAACAAAGTTTATGAGCAAATCTATAATGCAAAAAAACTGATATTGAAACTAACTATAGAGCGTTCTAAGAAAAACAATTGAACAGTGCAGATTTTGCTGTTCCAAGTTGAGTCGGCTACTTGTGTTGTTTTAATGTGCCCCTATATTTTGCGGATGAGGGACATAAATATGTTTTTTATGTACCATAATTTACATAAACACCGTTACGGACAGAATGTCTTCTGAATGATTTTATAAAAATATTTCATTCACTGAATTTACACTCAATCACCATACAAGTATATAAAGCCCACGCACAAAATTAAATGTAACTTTCCTCAATTAATTTCTCACGAGAGAGCTTTAAGAGCTATAGGCTCGTGAGCTGTAGTGCATTCGAGATATGTTATGTTGATACAGTATCAGAGACACGTCAATCTGATACCCCAAAATCTAGATTTTCACTAATAAGATGCTATTTTCTCTTATTTTTCTATACTCTATATTGAATTTAGATTATTTATATAAACAAAATCGAAGAGCAATACCGATATAGTTTTTCCAAAGATATAACTTCATGAGTTTTTAGTATATCTAACTTTGACTGCTTTTGTTAATTGTGAAAGAGTATAATATAAATTGTGATGTTAGTTAAGGACTGGTTACCTGTCTACTTCTTCTGAATTTTCATCTCTGTTAAAGTAGAATATCTAATGTAAGATATAATGCAATTCAATTACAAAAAAAAAAAAAAAAAAAAAAATAACTGAAAAAAAGACCTGTCTGATTACGAAAAAATATTCTCCTATGAATATCGTTTTAGGATGCAGACCTTTGCAATTCCTGCATTTAAACTTTTATTTTTTTTTTTTTAATTTTCATAAATCATGTTCTCCGTCTTCAAACGACCACTGTTCTATAGGCTTGGGCAAAGAAAACCAATATGCCTTTTGACGTAAAAGGAATCTTGGACATACTATTCAGGCATCGGTGCAATTTCCGGTGTACTTTTGTCGTCGGACGTAATTTCCAGTGTACGATGTTTTATATGCATGTACATGAACACAAAACAGTTTGTTGTTCCTGTCATGGCAACTCCGCATTCTTTTTGAATAATTGATTGGTCAAGGCCTTGTTATAGACTGACAGATATTTTGATATATCATGATAGACCTAGCTGATTTCCCAAATGGCAAAAGCAAAATTAAATGATAAAAGATTTCCTAGACATTGTTTAGCAGAAGATCGAATCACGGAGCAATAAATATATCAATTTCGTCAGAAAAGGGAAACTTACGCAAGAAAACTTATGAATATGCGAAAATTTATAACAACTAAATTACTCCTCACAGGTTCACAATATATTCTATTTATCTTCAGACGAAAAACCTTCGTCAAGCCATGGGAAAGTCTTTCAGTGAATCAGATTTATATATGTGATGTGCTATCAAAAAATCAATGTCGGAAAATTGGCGTATTTGTTTCAATTCAGTCGGAATATTTCCAATTTAAAAGCTGATAAAAGTAGTAACGCAATGACCTCAAAATGTTTACCAATTGAATAACGATTGATTTTTGTTTTGTTTTCAACAAATCTTGAAATTCCTATGACAAAAATATGCTGAAACAATTCTATTAAAAAAAGTGTCAAGTTTTCTTTCAATATTAACTCGAATTCAAAGATTTAAAGACTGAACTCAGAAGATGCATACAATCGTTTAAGTATTTAAATGAAGTGTTTAATTCAACTCTCTAATTAAAGGATGCGTTTGATTATAAACCAAAATTGGCCTACAATTTAATTCTCCAACGGTATTTATAGGACCCGATTGATTAAAAACCAAACAAAAGCGTTTAAAATTTATTTCTCTAAGTATTAAAAAAAAACAGATTTAATTAAAAACAAAAACTGGATTTTAAATTCAATTCTGGTTTTAAACGAAAAAATAAATAAATTAGTTACTGTTTGATAAAATAAGTAACTTGACTGATACAACGTTGAAAACAAAGAAGCCAGGCTGGTAAATACAAAATTCAAAACACAAAAAGAATACAAACTTTTCCAATCAACATTCTATAAGACAATCTTGACAACTTTGAAAAACAAAAATAAGAATAGAAATGTCAATTCATATTTTTAAAATATGAAGAAGCAAATATTATAATCATAAGCTATCATATTTCGAGATCCCTTAATGTAACTGTCATGACTGTCATGGATATTAAATATTATTAAACTCATCTAAAGGCAGCGAAGGCACTGGACATTTACTGAGTTGATGGTCTTATATCATTGATTTTCCTCTGGCAATGTTGAAATTTATAGGGGGTTTTGAGGTTTTTGTAACAAAAATACCACTTGAGACATGTCGGTCAAAACATTCAACAAACTTATTACCCGGAAAGTAAGTAACCCTTTGATTTGTATTGAGCTGAAAGGGTGCTTGGATCCTGGGAATTTTTAATCTCATGGCAGCAACATGAGCCTGCTGGACATTTTAAATGCAGCTTTATTTGATTCTATATGATATTGATAATAAATCACTAAATTTTCTTTCAAATTCCTTTCACAGGCTTGTCCCCCTCTCCTTCCTTCCAAAAAAAAAAAAAAAAACGGGAAAAAATCCAGAAAAAATAAAATGGTTGGTTGTTCCCTTAGAAGTTGTAACAAATAACACAAATATATGCCATTGTTTTCTTTGTATTGATTTGGAGTAATCAAATCAGCCGCCATATCGTGTTTAAATACACAAAAAAGATATCGATGCAATCACCCGGTTACCGTATCATATTATACCACTATTATTATTTTGTAATCAATTATCGCTACCTGCTGGGTAATTTTATAAATAAAGAGTAGAAAAGGTATGTAGGTTTTTATCGATGTAATTTTAGCAGGTGTTACATTTAGAATGACGCGGTAAAATTGCTACATCTTAGCTTACAAAATGCACTGATCATATATGTCAACACAAGAGTGGCTTAAGCAAACATGCCCCCATCTCAAACAATGCAATATGGACATTAACAAATTACTTAATTGTGCTTAAACTTAGTTTGCGAAAACAACAAAAAAAAAAAAAACAGATTAACAAATACACAATATTGAACAGTATAAACAATTCCATAAGAAATAGACAAACAGTTGACAAAATGAAGGTCTCCAAAAGGTGCAGTATCACTGTAATGATTGCTAGCAGAACTTAAATCTAAGAGCTCAGTTGTTTTACATAATTTTAAAAAAACCTATCTTTTCAAAAGATTACCCACGGTCTAAACTTATATCATGAATAACAAATTATGACGTCCAATCTAGAATTGCAAAAATGAGGTCCATGTCAACCAAAAGTTCTTATATACCTTTATTAAAAAAATAAAAGATCCGTGAAAATACTTTATAGTAATGTCCGTTTTTAGATATATTTTTGGTTTAATTTGCCTGACCCTAACGGAACAAAGGGTCCAAATTCATGAAACATTGTAAAAATACATATTTACTCCTAGAATTTCCTCTTTTTCGTGTGAATAATTGTTCTCGTTTTTTTTGTATTTGTTTCTCTTTTTTGTCTTTGTTTTTGATTTGTATTTTTTGTGGTGTGTGTGTGTGTGTGTTTTTTTTTTTTGTTGTTTGTTTTGTTTTTGGGGTTTTTTTTGGGGGGGGGGGAGTTATTTGTGGTGGAGGTGTAAATTAATGTTTAAGTACCGTCCCTGTTCATGCTATTCAATAACTGTACAAGCCAATGGATATATGTATATTATAGAAAAACAAACTGTAGAACATAAGACCATGACTACGTTGTTATATGTTTTTTTTTTACTGTTGAAATCTGCAGTCGAATGTGGATGGGGTTTATAGAAAAGAGAATAAATATCCTAGAAAATTCATGAATAGAGAATAATGACCGAAAAAAGGATGAATAGAGAATAATTCTACAATATAAAGAATATTTTTAAAAAGGATAAAGAATTTGAAGCAAAAATACCTATTTCTGAAAATAACAATAGTATAGAGCAAGAGAAATTGAAGTAAATGTCTAGTATTTCCTTTCAATTACGTTAAATTACATAAAACAACCTTTTCAAAAGACATGCACGTCACTTGCACCCTATATACCTTAATTAACCTAATTTGTAACTCATTTTATGTTTTGTAAAGTACATTGACTACATGTATTTAAAATGTCCTGTGAGTAACTTCTTTGGCAATCCTATAATTACGTACGGTGTCGGACAATCGTGCAGCTTAGCCAGAATGATCGAGCAAAATGTCACTAAACTGGTCAAATTTGAACTATTAATAAAATAAAAACCTTTTTCTCGCGTATTAGACCCCGTCCGCTCGACTTGTATGTACACATGATTAAAATTGCTTCAAAACAACTGGTGAGAACATTTTGACACTCCTCTATATAACATGTATAAAAGTCAAAACATTTTCCAAAAACGCAAGCAGGATAATTATTTCAACGAGAGAATTAACATCAAGTTTTCCCTTCCGTTAATTATTTATTCAAAATAAATATAATATTACTTACATTCTTTATTCAGCAGATAGATACCATACAGTCAGAAACGCACCGGAAAGATTCTACGAGTAACAATTCCAGTCATCATGTTACTCTTATGCATTTTTCCTGATCATAAATGAACACTTCACTGCAAAAATGGTCACTAATTCCGCAGCATGAAATGGACACACATATCCAACTTGTGTTTTTAAGATAAGAATTCAGAAATTTAACAATAAAACAATTCAGTCTATATGGCCGCCATGTAGTTTATACTCAGAGATCGATAGCAAAACCGTGTGCTAAAAACATTGGTTTGCTACCGTTGAATATGTATTATTAATGAATACTCCCTACAATGATATCGGAAGAAACGTGAACTAAAAATTTCGGAAATAAAAATCCACAATAAGACGAATTAACAGGAATAAATAATTGATCCCGTCTCTGTTGTTATTTACTTGTGAGTTTTACGTGAGAGAAAATGATCGGATGAAAGTCTTAATTATTGGAAAACAGACATGATGAGATTAATCGATCACTGATATTTCGATCGATGTCCGAAATCAGAGGACAGTCAATGATACTGTCACGTGATGTAAAATTAGATATTTAATAATTGGTTATTAGCCACTTGTCAATTTTATGTCACAACCATCTGTCTTCAAGAAATATTTTCATTTCTATGTAGATCCGAAATAAGCCGAAGGAATAAAATGGTTTTTATTGTAAACAATGGCGAATCGGAAATTCAGCTGTGTGAAAAGGCCAATATCTTTTCATGCTAACTTTCTTTGATTTCGTATATAATTGTTTTGTTTATGCTATGAAAATATGGCGTTAGTCAAAACATGTTGTAAAATTTGACCAAAATTGTAGACAATCCATTTTCATAAATAGATTTTTTTCTTTACCTTTTTGAGATCTTGAAACTCGAACGAATTAATTCATTAATTTAATTAAAGTAAATCATGTGAATTCTAAAGGCCCCATATACCGATGACAGAAAACCAAGAACGCTTTATGTGTTAATATTCAGTCAAAGAATAAATAAACATGAAAAAATATTGCTCAGGCTTTAGAATGTCACATGTACGAGTGTATTAAACATAAATTTAATGAAAAAACCATTTCAACCAAATTTAAATTACTATACACATTCTAAAATTTTGGTAGATACGGGGACGTGCATTTTTTTTTCTGAATATAATAGAATAGAACAGAATTTTTTATTAAATACATTCATGGGTCATCTTTGGCATATCATACATGAAATAACAATATACGATTCATTTAACAATATCAGTAAAAAGATTTAAACCAAAAAACAAAAAACAAAAACCTTAATTTTTCACATTCTACATATATATATATATGAATGCAAATAAATATACAAATAGTTTACAATGCACAGTAGGAAAATGTATTATCCAAACTGCGAAAAAAATGTTCTCATCTGTCTGATAAAATTGAAAAAAGCTGATGATTTTATACGTAATATTGTATATTTCCTTCCATTTTATACTATAAATGTAACCCCCCTCCCTTTCTATTAGAACGTTCTGACTTGTCACAAAATTGTTTACTAAATGATCAATTTTTAATAATCAGATTTATAAACGTTTATAAATTATTCAGTGCTATCGACCATAATTAGCCATAATTACGAGATTATTATATAAAACCATTGATTGATGTATTGAAATAATTACAATCTGTACTAGCAAACCGTATTGGTTATTCATGAGAATTTATCTGTTTAAATAGAGTATGGTGCCTATTTTGAAGCACGAGATATGTAATTTTTTGTCCTAAATATGATGTGTATAAGGTTTGTAGGGAACACAGACCATAATCCAAAATACTGATATATGTGAATTTTTTGTTGTTTCTAAGAGATCACATGCAATCTATTTTTATTGCTTGTCCGTGTAAAATTTTACTATTCAATTTATTTTATAGCCTTCGGCCTTGTGTTGCATCAGAAGGTTAAGGATTTATGAGTGATTTTACTCTGTATTTTTTTTCTTTTTTAAAAAGTGCAATAAACAACTATGAATGAGAGTGATAAACTCTAAAGCTAGTAAAAATTGATTTAAAAAAATTACCAAAAAAAGATGAATTTTATGTTGGAAAAATCGGAATCCTGTTGAGAAAAGTTATAACTTATCCCTTTTTCTTTTATTTACCTCCCCTCCAATAAAAATATCCCTACACCACACACCCCTAAAAACACACACACACAAAAGAAAAGAAGGGAAATCGCCAAAAAGATAGCACAAAACAAACCATCCTTATTAAACTCTTGAATAAATGCATAAAACACTATAAAAAGTCTACAATTTGCAAAATATTACATTTTAGTAGTAAATTCACTCATAAAGTATTGACAATCCCTAGTTATTTGTCAGGCATAATAAGCAATTAGTATGTCCCAACTGCCGTATTGATTTCTGATGAACACTGTGACATTTTGGTTAAATTTACGTCAATATATCTACATTACAATGTAAGCTATAAAATAATGATGTTATATAAAAATGTTTATTCATGTAAACTATATTTCATAGTCAATATTGTAAGTGTCATTCCTTCAGTCCTAATAAAAAGAAGAAATCCCCCTTCCGTCCATTAATTCGTTCATTCATGAAGGTATAACCAAATTAACGAACTCTAAAAACCTCTAAAAGGAATAGTAAAACAAGAGGCTCTCAAGAGCCTGTATCGCTCACCTGGATTTAACTTTTCACCTTGAGCAGGACTAAAAATTTAAGTGTTGCAGTCAATTTGGCAGATTTTTCTATAGGGTTCTATTTAAACTAATTTCAGCTATGGCAGTCATCTTGGTTGACAGTCCAGGTCAATAGAACATTTCTAAAAGAGAACCATCTAAGGACCATTACTGCTAAGTTTTGTTCCAACTGGCTAAGTAGTTTCAGACAAGAAGATTTTTAAATGAATTTTCCCATAGAGTCCAATATTTAACTAAGTTCGGCCGTGGCAGCCATCTTGATTGACAATCCGGGTGATCGGACACAATTCTGAAAGAGGACCATCTAAGGACCACTCTTGCCAAGTTTAGTTCCAATTGGATCAGTATAGTTTCAGACGAGAAAATTTCCCATAAGGTCCTATGATAAACTAAGTTCAGCTGTGGCGGCCATCTTGGTTCACAGTCCACGAAATTGGACAAATTTCTGAAAGAGGACCTCCTAAGGAGCATTGCTGCCAATTCTGGTTCCAATATATCAAGTGGTTTCAGACAAGAAGATTTTTCAATGAATTTTCCCTTAGGGCCATATGTTAAACTAAGTTCGGTTGTGGCGGCCACTTTGGTTGACAATCCGGGTCATCCAACGAAATTCTGAAAGAGGATCAACTAAGGGTCATTGCTACCAAGTCTAGTTCTAATTGGCTTAGTAGTTTCAGACAAGAAGATTTTTGAGTGAATTTCCCATGGGGTCCTATGTTAAACTAAGTTCGGCTGTGGCGGCCATCTTGGTTCACAGTCCACGAAATCGGACACATTTCTGAAAGAGGACCTTCTTAAGACCATTGCTACCAAGTCTGGTTCCAATATCAAGTCGTTTCAGACAAGAAGATTTTTCAATGAATTTTCATATAGGGTCTTATGTTAAACTAAGTTCGGCTGTGGCGGCCACCTTGGTTGACAGTTCGGGTCACCCAACGAAAGTCTGAAAGAGGACCATATATGGACCATTTTTGAAACAAGCCTTCATGACGGCGTCTGAGTATTCTTGGACTAGAAATTTCACTGCAGTCATTCTCAATGTGAGTCAGCCAGGCAACCAATGTTTTCATACGGCCTTGTCCCTCGGCCTCTGACTTGTGTAAATTTCAATATTTCACAATATAACCCTACCAAATTTAGCTGACATCAAAAGTTATAAATTTCGTTGGATGGGGTAATATATAAGTATTTGGGTTTTTAAAACAACCAGATAATAAATGGTTGGACCCCTTCATAAATAAGACAAATTTCAAAAACTTACATTTTATTTACTTATGATATTTTTTCCTGCTACACTGATTAACTGTTATAAAGTACTCGTTAACAATGTATGGTTTGCTGTAATTAAGACTTTAAGTTTTGTTTTTAAAACGAATTGATTGTCTGATCGGGTGTGTTCTATATTCATCTTCAGTTAATTTGTCTGAACGGGTGTGTTCTATATTCATCTTTAGGTAATCTACAGAATTATATTTTGTCTCTCGTCGCAGTCTGTTATATGACACCTTTACTATAATTAAAAATAAATATTTTGTTCCAAATGAACTCGACAAAATCACTTCGGAAAGCCTCTCCAACGATGTAAGATTTTTTACACTTAACTGACACAATCTGTTAAAATCTACGGAATATTTTATTGTTTTTGAGACAATACTTGATTCCAAACAAACAGAAATGACATTTTACGGCCGTACTTAATTTATTTATTTACGCCATATAGAAACAATCGATACTCCGGCAGCACCATAGATTTATTGCCTTTTCATTCCTGAGATTCATGTGTTGTCATAGCTAGATTTTATCTAATAATATAAAATGCTACCGAAGCCGACAATATTATATAAATCTTAATTATAAAATTATTACTCTGTACATATATATATATATATATCTGTTTTTTTTCTACTCATGGTTCGAAGACAAAGTAATGATCATTCAAAGTACATGCTTCTCACAGAAAATCAATATTAGAAAGAAAAGCTTATTACACGGCTTAATGTTAATAATTAGGTAACCAGGTGCATTTTCAAATATACAATGTAATCCGATTTTATTTTACAACAATCAAGTCCGACCGGATGATAGTGAAAAGACTCTTTGAAATTTAAGAATCCACGTCTTTCAACGCTTTGTTTAAAAAGGCAAAAAAAAAAAATTGATATTGCATCTCTGAACAAAGATGGTGTATAAAACCCCTATCCCTGCATTAAAAAGAGGGCGTTTTCAAATTTTTTTAATACAGCACGCTGCTCGCTATTGAAGGTCTCACGATGACAATAAGTGTGGCGTCATGAGAAATACCACGATTTCAATATATATGTTGTGGGCACTTGTCTATTTTAATAAAAATACAGATCACGGACACCACGATCTTTTATGTCTGACAACGAGAACCGCATCTTTTGGGTGCACCCATAATCCAAAGCCATGCAATGTTCACTACGGATGATTATCGCCGGTAAAAAATTGTATCACGATACCGCCTCTTGAGTTGTCATATATGAAACTAAATTATATTCTATCAAAAATTGAAACTGTACTGTTAAATGTAGAATTTATGCGCCTAAACTGTATTTATAATATCAAACATTTACTTTGGATAACATAACTGATAAAATGTGCCATGCATTTACTTTACTAGCGCATATAAAAATAGTTTTAAAAAAACTTTACTTTGAGTCTGCAAGTTATGTTTATTTTGAATTTCCGAAGAATACCGGTTTTCCAAAAATATCGTATCGTATCGTACCATTAAGCCAAATGGTATACCAGCATTTTGCTACGACCGTAGTATTCGCCCGCCATTATATTCTGCGATGTGCTTCCTACCTTTTGAGAATATATAGTTAGATATATTTTCAGAATTTTTTAACTCCCCGCAATATTATTTTTACGGAGCAATCAGTTGATTTGGGGGAGAGGGGAGTGAGAGAGGCATGCAAGGGAATGATTTTGGACACTGGAAGTGAGTTTGTTTTTGTCGCGCTTACGAGCTTGTTTTGTTTTGTCGTGCTAGTGTTTGGTTCCAAGTTGTTGTCAGTTCCGCCTTTTTTCACGTTTTTGGCTTTTGGTTTTCGTCTTGTTGAATTGGAATCCCTTCTGGGACCTTTTAGTGTTATTGATTACTTTCTTGACTTTGAACACAACTGATACAAGACCCGTTGAAATATGTACATACAACACATTAAAATAGGTATTGTAGCATGTTTACATGGCTGCACAAACATGTGTTTTGAGAGTAATTAAACAGCTCCTCATCAAAATCAAATCAATTTAATTTATTTTAAAATCTAGTTAAACAAATCGCCAATTCTCATTCTGTTGTGTAAATCCACTTATAACGCTAAAAAACCCAATATATTCCCAAACCTATATCTTAATAATGTATGAACCCGTACCACTTACTAACTATTTACCAATAACAAAATGATTCATTCTGTTTTCAAAACCCGCTGTTTTAGTTCTCAGGAATGCATCATCTAGTATTGATCGTCAATATATCATTGAACATTCTGTACTTACGGATTGACGTGGCTATTTATTTGTATATATATGTAAAACAATTAACAGTGTGTAATGATTTGTTTTTCGCCCCCTCATAAATGACTCAAGCGCTCTGAAGGATACAAAGTACCAAATAAAATACTTGGTGCAGACATCTTGTGAAGGGGAACATTTAGCGGTGAAATGAATGTGAGACTCGCTGCCCACTGGTCAATATTAAATTTAATAATAAATAATTTTAAACGGCAGTGGTCCTTCCTTCGAAACATATGAGATAAAACAATTTCAAACTAGCTTTTAAGAATGTGGGTAATTTCAATGATTAAAATACGTATCCACACCCCTGATTTTAAGGAAAAATTATCCCCCTTTTTAGCCTCATTTTTCGGCATGAAAAGCCATGGGAATGTGCCATTTTCGTTGCAATAAATTAATCGGATACATTTCCACTTAATTGAGGTGCTGTTATTTTTCAAGAAATTAATTTTTATTTTTATGAAATTTTCTTTCATATCTCGGTACCCCCCATATGGAGATTAACATAGAAACCGAATTGGTACTTTGCATTCTGAAGGACTACGTTCAATTGGTCTTCCACTGAATTGTTATTGTGGTTTTATTTTTTTCTTGTTGATAAATAGAATATATTATTCATGGTCCATATTCTTTCTTTCAAATATTCCAATGCAGGCCATTTTCGTTTCTGACTTTTTATTAGGATATAGTCCAGAGTAGCACAACAAGAGCAAACAGACCACATACCAGTGCCGACTCTATGGGCTCAACGTTACTGAAACCTGCAATGACCTGGATTGATTCCAAATCCATGCTGTTGTCTAGCATTCAATAAGGTCCAAACAAGTGTTTGGTATGGTGTTGAATTAATCATCCATATACCAATTACTTATAGGGATGTAAGTAATTATTTAGGTGTGTTCTAACTAGAAATGTGTCTGAAGTGCCAAAAAGAAAAGATGTATTTACATATCTCAGAAAAGGGTTCTTTCGGTACTACTGTTCCGACTGGTTTAATGCGCATGCGTTTATCCACAGAGATCGGGTTTTGTAATGGAGTTAATCCAAGTATTCCAGTTGATCTCGACCCTAGCGTAAAATGAATAAGCTCAAGTACATCTCTGTTACATGTATGACACGAAGACGTTTGACATTTTACGATGACTGCGCCACTAACTTTTACCGATATTACAAGCATGAAATATATTAATGTCCTCTCAAATCAGTAAATTTGTGTTTAAGACTGGTAGAAGATTCCTTCAATTAAGTTACACAAGAAGTAAAGGAATTCGCATTTCCTTTAAATGTCAAGCATCACCATAATGGCGCTGGTTCATCACACCACATATGTCAAAGTCGAAAACAATTCAATCTAGTCTTGATCATGAAGTTTTAAAAACGGCGACTATTTGCACAGACAATGGAGGTATAGAACCTTGCAGCCGCCTAATTAGCACCAAGAAGCCAAAAACTCGCCAATTCGTTCGGTGAGATCATTTGATTTTTATTGGGCAAGGAAATAATTTCAGATCACGAAAATGTTTGTCTCGGCATCCATGAGCTTGCATATTTTTTTTTTGCACGCTGCACACCCAAGTATTTAGCTTTACCTTTTCTTCACCCGGTTGAGATTGAAGATTGCTTTGTCGAGGATATTTTCAGTGCTGCACCTCACGATGCAAGGTGCGAGCGTTTTGCCGACTATGTTTTGAATACTTACATCAGCGACACACGATTTGACCCTACAGTGTGGGCAGACGAACCATCCGAAGTCAGACGCACTAATAACGGCGCCGAGTCCTCCCATTCTCACTTCAATGAACTTTTTATGTGAGTCACCCAACCATATTCACCTTTATGAAAAGCGGGAAGATGCAGTCGTTTTGATTTTGTAAAGGCTGTCAGCTACCGCTTCAGAGCAAGGACTGACTTGTAAACAAATTGTTCAAAACCAGAGTTTGTGTATATAGTTTTAAAGTTTCCAGTCATGTTTTAGTGCTTTTTATATGGTTTTAAAGATTCCAATCATGTTTTAGTGTTCCAAACAAACTTTATAATAACTAATCCTGCTCAAAATCCTACTTCCACCTCCTCGTGGTAAGCAAGGGACAGGCTATACCTGATGAACGGAAGAGGAAATATAATGAATAAAACAATATTGATTTTATTTTGGCTCAAACGTATGATTAATTCTTTGGCCCAAAAGTATATTTTTTCATGGCCCAAGCGTATACTTTATTTGGCCCAAACGTATTGCCATTTGGCCCAAATGTAACACGCCGCTTATGTCAACCCCCCCCCCCCCCCCCCCCCCCCCCCCCAACGAATCAAATGATTGGTAGCACTTTCATTTACAACGCGGCTTTACATGATTTATTTTAAAAAAAATCATTTATTTTTAAATAAATTGTGCAAAATACATTGCAAATGTCTGAAGGAAGAAGAGATTGTGAGTCTGTAAGGCACGGATGCCTCATCCTAGTGCACATCGAATTCCCATCTATTATTTATTACACGGGAAATCGTTATTTTAAATACATGTTTATGTAGATTTCATAAGATATCGTTACTATATTTAAATAGTTACATATAAACAAATAAACGAGCAAACAAACAAACAAATAAATGAATGAATAAATAAATGAAAGTCAACTTCAGAAATCCATTTTTTTTTAAATGTGGCTAATCATAAATAATATACATTCAGACAATCGTAAAAATTACAAATTGAAATTACATTAGAAATGGACATTTTATTGATTCGAATGGAGAGTAACGTTGTTATATTTACCATTTTTTCTCTAAGGATATCTGTTGGTGTATCTATATAAGGCTAGTAAACCAAATCAATTATTGAACATATCATAGATTAGGATTGTTGGTAAATTACGCTGAAATGACATGTTTTTTTTTATAATCCTGACGTCTGGTAGATAAAATCAGCCGCCTTGGAATTTTGTGTTTGTTTAAGATGGTTTGATACTATTTGGGTGTGCATGAAACGAATTTGGAAATAAAATGTCAAGTTCTTAACTTATGTCGAGTTAAAAAATTGAAAAAAAATCCAGAACTTAATATTTTTTTGTATACAAATAGATCTGAATTTAAAAAAGAGGAAATAAGGAGAAATAAAAACTTCCCAGTATCGTGAAAAGTTGGAAAAAAATTCACTCCTACATTGTGTAGGCCCCAACCTCAACGTTTAATGTTTTATTTACATAGAAAAATAATTCAGTTGGCCTAAATAATACGAAAAGTGCTTGATAAAATCCTTTCACAACAGAAACGTTCTAAAATAAGACTCTACCTTTACCTAATATATATTATATTTCAAACTATGAATATGCAAAAATATAGGGTAAACGTCATTGAGGCAGTATATCACAATAATCGTCCGATCAGCGTGAAACCCAAGCTTAATCTGTACCTCACATACCAAAAATAAGATCACTTGGTAAAAGGGTTGGGAAAAAAAGTCGGAAAAACTAATATTTTGACAATAATCTTTCTCCAAGGGCAATAACTCTCACAAAAATTATCTCATCTGCGTGAAGGTCAAATTTGATCTGTAGCTCATCATTAGAAGCTCACCTACCAAAAATAATATCATTATGTAAAAGGTTTTCCGAAAAAAGTCCGGAAAACTATTATTCTGGCAATAATTCTTATTTCAAAGGGCAACAATTCTCTAACAATAATTGTTCGATCAGCGGGAAACTCAAACTTGATCTGTAACTCATCATCATAAGCTCAAATACCAAAAATAAGATCAGTTGGTTAAAAGATTTCGGGAAAAAGTCCGAAAAATAGTAGTGTGACTGACAGACAGACAGAATGCAAACCTGCAGCTAGTCCCCATCGGCGTTACCGATAGAGGACTAATAAGATCTCATTAAGACATTAATGATACTTCGAAATGTATTTTATACTATTATATCATAAAAGACACATTTGATGTCCAACGAAAGTAAATAATCCGATGCCCAGATTTGCAAAGTAGGAAAATAAATTGACACATGGAAGTCGGGAGTGGAAAGGGGGGGGGGGGGGGGGTAAAATAGATTTTGAGAATCGTTACGTCACAGCCTCAATTTATCTTGTATTATATACATAATTATTTAATGAATGTCTGAGAAAATCTAAGAATATAGCTCTGAATTACACAATAAATTCCGTTTTTCTTTTCGTCTTCCTCACGGTGTTAAATGTCTTCAATAAATACACGAACAAAAATCTGTTTACACGTTTTGAGACATTTTTCTCATCCCTTTTGGAAAAACCTATCATTTGCTCGTCTAGGAAATGAGGGGTGTTTAATTTATAAAAAAATCGGTTTCTATTTGATCGTGTAATGTACAATATTAAAAATTTGATCTGCTAAATATTTTGCAACACATTCTTCGATCTTTCTAAAGATAATTTTCTAGACCGACGTGGCCAAAAATATTTTTTTTATGATGATTATATACTTGGTCAAAAACCAGGTTTATTTATCAAAACAATATTTTATTATCCACCCCCAGACGATTAGTTAGAAAAAAGGTCAGATACGATAGAAGATTTTAATTCTATAAAAAAAACAGTGACCTTCTCTGAAGCTGCGCGTTTAGTATGCCGATCAATATTTTAAATGTCATTCCCGGAGACAAAAATCAATGGTATGAGCGTGTTTGGTGACAGTATCTCTACCGTGTTGTCTCCGAAGCTTCTCTGAGAAAATGATGCTGTTGTCAATTAGTCTTTCAATCTAATTACAAAATTTATGCTCTGTTGCAAAACGAGATACCGAGAAAATGTGTCTGAAAGTCTTGCAATCGAGCTATGCATATATATTTAGACTCATAAATCATGTAACGTTTTCGTCAAAACGCGTACAAGTCCCTGGATAGGTACTCATCAGTCTTATCAACGATATGTATTCATTTTGTATATACGCGAATTTTTCCAAGAAAGACTACACTAATGTCTGAACAACATAATTTCCCATAAAAAGTCACTGTCAAGTGTGATTTATGCTTAACATGTTGCGAGGAAATTAATTATAAACAATATTAAATTTATTTTAACACTATTATTTAATTTGTCTTAGATTTCTTTATTATCAGTCTACAATAGTCAAATATTTTTTCTTCATTCTTATGCTTATCGCTTCCTGCCAAAGAAACATAACTCTAACTGTATTGCCCAAGACGTTTTGACAATAGAGTTATCGTTCTTATAATAATCATTGTCGCGGTGTATAATTATAGCTTCAACCCAATATTAGCTGATTAGTCCAACCCTGTATAAATTTAAATAGGGTATATAATAATTCTTGCTTGCTTCTAAAAAAAAAAACCTAATGGACTAAAGGGGAAAAGGAGTTCTCCGCACCTTCAGTTAAATTCACAACACTAACGTTCTAAAAAGAAGAACAACTAACAAAACACAACAAATATTTAAATATACTTACTCAGGATAATGTTTGACATTTTTAAGGCGGGTTTGAAGAATGGCACATGTTCGGTAGTCGGAGGTATCAACTGCCCGCCGCCTCACCGCCGGAAGTTTCGGACCCTCTTCACCTTCCTCCGCCAACTGATGTAAAGGCGAAAACATGGACGGTGAAGCGGCGGGGGTAGCTAAGGATCCACGACGACGCTGGGCGATATGACGGCTTCCGGTAGCTCCAATCATTGTGCGGGCTTTATACCGGAGCCTCGTCGACGCTGAAACGAAAAAATAAAGCATTATCACAACGATGTACAAATCAACCAAACCACACTGAAGTCTTACAACAAATTTCGACAGAGTGAGATATATTTTGGTTGAAAATTTAAAAACTTTTTTTAAACTGTGATTGTACATCGTTCAAATTTTGCTAAATTACCTTCGTTATGGAACTAAATAGCTTTAAATACTCAACAGATCCTGAAAATAACCACCTGGTAAGCAATACATTTCTCATATTTGATTAGACGTTTAAATTCAAAACTAGGATTGAAAAAATGAAATTTACATTAGAATTAAACAAAGTATAACGTTTAAATTAGAATCGAACAAATACATGTAGTAACGATATTAAAAGTAAACTAAAGTCTGAATTCTGAATACGTCTGAACATATCGGTTTAAACCCTTTCCATATTTGTCCTAGTATGCCCCTCAAACCAAAAGTCCTAGGTCTGACACGGGAGTCTCGGGATTCTACCAGGGCCTATATGGAATATGCCATGTAATAATCTATTATTAAAAAATTTTCGTTGATGTCTTGATACGACCTATTAGTACTTCGTTGTCAAAACTATTTATAGCTGGTAGAATTAGTAATTTTTGATCGGATAGTTTACGGCTATACTGTAAATGACCTTTTGAGATAAATCACACACCGTCTTTCACACCAATCGCCTACACCCGTTGTCCCTTTTAAGTATGGTCTACATGCCAGGTAAGTCTATGGCTAAAATATTGTCAGCTTAATATGTTCCTAAAACCATTGTCAGGTAAATTTATGGCTAAAAACATCGCCAAGTAAATTGCAATCTAATTAACATAGGATCTACTAATTGCTCCTTTCAGTCACTACATGCATTGACCGAAAGGAACAATTAATAGGTCTAATTTTAATTAGATTGAGTAAATTGGTAGCTAGAAACATTGTCAGGTAAATCTATTGCCAAAGATATTGGCAGCTAAATTTATGGTTTAAAGCACTGCTATGTAAATCTGGCTAGAAATACTGCCAGGTAAATCTATGACTAGAAACATTGCAGGTAAATGATTTTCAGGTAAATTTACAACTAAAACATTGCAAGGTGACTCTATTATTTACATTCAGTTAGGACAGTTTTTAGCCCATTTTTTACGCAATTTTTCAGCCCTATATACAAGAAAAAATAATACGAAAAAGAATATCTAAAATTCCATCTACAATTACGATGGCCGAGTGGTCTAGGTAGTTCGTCATGACTACTAATGATCACTAGCCTGTCAACACTGGGGTTGTGAGTTCGAATCTCACCTGGGGGGCAGGCGGGGTGTGTTCGACTCCGGTCTAAATTGACAAGGATTGCCAATTTTCCTACCCAAGGTCGGTGGTTCTCTCCGGGTACTCCGGCTTCCTCTACCAATAAAATGTGGCCACCGCGAAATAGGGAAATGTGCTGAAACGGCGTAAAACCCCAACTAAACAACAAAACAAACAACTACGTCTTATATAAAAGTTGTAGAAAAATGATTAAATTAATATTTAGTTTACAAAGCGACACAGAAAAGTTCATCTCTATTGTTAGGGTTTGACCCCTTCCTATCTTTCATCATATCGCTTTTGATATAATTGTTACTATATAACAAAAGGTTTTTTATTTCCATTGGCAGACGACATCCATTTATACACAAAAGATTTGTTAAATGTATGTTCCCAACATGAAACAAACATACTTTGCCATAAAATGCAACATAGAAATTATATCAAACGCAACATGACAATAATGACATTCTCTCTGAAATAATAAAGAATGCAAATAAAATGTGGAAATCTCAAACAATGAACCAGAAAATGTGGAAATCCGAAACAATGAACCAAAAAGTTTTACTCCGAAAAGCGTAAAACCTAAAAAGTCATGTAAGAATAGAGCTGTGTACAGCGAGGTACTCCTTACAGTTTTCCAAATTTCCAAATTGTATATACAAAGTTTGGAACTCCATGACTACCTACAAGTCCTTACTTGATGCTTGTTTTTTTTTCACTCCAGAAGTATTTTATACTTAGAAACATTGTAAACAAAAAAGACACCACGGATATTTTTCTTTATATACCTGTTACAGGAAAAACATAAGCAAACGAAAACATAACGTGCATAATTAAGCTTACAAGACCCAGATAACAACCGACATCATGCAGTGGTTCTGACAATTAGGGATATGACACCTTTGTCATTGTTGAGTTTTACAGATAAAACTAATTGCTATACTGAACACCGTCTTCCTATTATTTTTTTCCGTTTTTTTATTGAATAATATATGAACACTTTTTCGAACATACTATTCAGCTATATCATTCTTCGGTGTCAAGCTTTGGTTATTTTCGTCGTCCCAAATAATTCAACCTTAAAGAATGTTTAGTTAAAAAATCCATAGCTTAATTTGTATAAACTTAAAGTAAACATTTCTTATAAAACCTTAAGCTCTTTCTGAATACAGGAAATACTTGGGTTTAAGTCAATATAAACTATATATGTAACGGATAGTTTACAATAGAGGCTTGTCAAACACTTTAGGTTTTAAGCTGCATTTTCAGAAATAATGTTTGTCTTTATCTCCTGTTTTTCCTTTTTTTCTTTTACTTTTACTTTTTTTACTTTCATTCCTATCGGAGTAATTTCAGTATGAACTACACGTATACATTTCAAACCAATACGAGGTTACATGAAATATCTTTTAGCCAAAATAGAGTTCCTCTGTTTCGTTCAGTCCTAAAAATCTGAAAAGTGGTCAATGTATATGTAATTATTTTATATCCCCTGTAGTTAATATTCAGCAGCTAATTCAAATAATTATAAATTAAATAAAAACAATATTATGTCATTCTCTAAAACAGAACTCCCATTCTCTTCATTCTGAAACCCATAGCTATCAAATAATACGTCACTTGTATGCTTTTATTCTTAACATGCTAAGGGTGTTGCTCTCCCTTAATACAGGACAGCCATTTTCGTCTCCAACCGAGTGACTAGATATTTTATCTAGGGCCAAATAAAAAAATACATGTGTTTAGGGTAACACACTGAAAAAAGTTAGGTAGGATAGGTAGGGAATTTTTTTTTTACATTAATTTTTTTAGTTAGGTTGTATACTGGAGTCACCTTGACTTTAACAGTGCCTGTTGAAGAAAGGTTATAAAAAATTTAGGGTAGGCACTAAAAATTAGGTAGGGTCGGGTTACCCTAAACACAACTATATTTTTTTAAGGCCTAGACTATTCTCGCAAATGGTGTCGATTGGGCGTCGCAAATTTGATCTCTGATTTTTCATTACGAATGGAAATCTAACCAGGGACTTTTGGCTTTGCTGACCTGTTTAATATCTACTACACCACAGCGCCCTTCAAAATATCAGTTTTTGTGCGACCATTGTGTCTGATCCTAGATGAAAATTAACTTTTAAACTAAAATTATATCATCATGATTTTTAGTAAATTCACAAAATTAACTTTTATTGTAATCATATATCTAGGAAAGCATGTGAAGGGTAATGAGAGCATCGAAATATTTTTAATGTGGGTTTGGAAGGAAAGGTGACATGGGAGCAAGAACATAAGAGAGGGGTATACGGATTATTTACTCAGAGAAAAAAGACAAAAAGGGATGATTGTTACATGTGATTAATGATTGATTAATGATCTTTGAAGATTCTGTTTTAATTTCTATCCCAAAAAAAATGTGCCTCCTTAATTTCACAATTTTTGTATAGGTATTTATTATTGAGGTTTCAGCATTTTTACCTTTTTAATTTTTCAACATTTCTTTCAATGAAAGATTACTCAATTAAAAAAGATATTAAGATCCATTTTGACCACATATAACGTATATAACGTTAGAAAGTTCGATTTGTATAGTGTTGATCACTAGCAGATACCTTTAATTATTCAAAACTTTTATAAATTACATATTTGCTTAAATGTGCAAACTGAAAAATAATTATTGGCGCATAGTAAACGTAAAATGATGAAAAAGAAATTAAAGTGTGATTTTTCTTAAAAGTAGAATTTAAAAGGATTACACTCTGAAGATTCATATATTTATCAGTGTGTAGTCACGTTTCGTGTCTCTTTTACAGAGGATATAAATAATTAACACTTAAGACTCTGTCTTGTGTCAAAACAAGTGAACAAACCTTTCTTTCAAAATGAACATTAGTTACGTAGTCAAAGTAAGAAAATCGTGAATTTGAGGTCCCCAAACAATATAATCAGGCATGGGATAAAAAAAAAAGAGTAACGGTAATTAATCAAAATTAATAACATTTCTTTATGTAATTAAATGTAATTTGTAATCGAGCCGTTTTCTAATTACATGTAATTGGTGTAAAATATCTTGTAATTGCAATTACTTTTCGATTACATTTCAGTTACAATATTCCATACTTTTAAATAAAAATGTATAGTCCTTTTCGCAAGCTTCAAAACCTCTCGACTTAAATGTAAAAAAAAATGAAAATAAAATTCAAATTACAACATAACGTATATATGATATAATTCTATATAATTTATTTTCACTACTTGAACTGCGGCGTGTGAAGGTCACTATAAGTCGAAATTTTCTAAGCTATGGTTATTACCTGGTTTGATTCAGTAATGTTCTTTTGCAACAACCGTTTTCTTTGTTCCATTTTTGTTTATAGAGAAAAAACAGTAATCAATCATTTAAACTTGAACTTAGACGTACAGTTTTTCACCCCTAGAAAGTAGATGTTCATTTGCACATATCTTGTTTGCTTGTTTAGTTGGGGTTTTACGCCGTTTTCAGCACATTTAGCTATTTCGCGGCGACAAGTTTTTATTGGTGGATGAAGTCGGGAGTACCAGGAGAGAACCACCGACCTTCGGTAGGAAATTTGGCAATCCTTGTCAATAAAAATCGGAGTCGAACACACCACGCCACAGGTGAGATTCGAACTCACAACCTCAGTGTTTATTGGTAGTCATGACGAACTACTTAGACCCCTCGGCCTCTTACATATCTTGTAAGTAGATGTACAATTGTACATATATCGTACGTAGATATATACTTTGCACGTACTTGTACAGCTACATATGTTTTTATTTTTCAAGAAAGTTAGTGCCTGTTCTTAATCAATACAGCATTAAAATTAAGATGTTCATTCTAGATTTACGACTCACTAGATCTGCCCATGGACCCAAAACTTTGAAGTGGTGATTCAATTTACAAAACGACTAAAACTGAGATAATGAATGACCTCTCATTTCTATAGATGAAAACAAAGGGAAAAGTAACAAATGTTCCGTACCGATTAGGGGAAATTTGTATCATCAAATAATATAATAACTGATGGCTTCCAATCACCCCTAAAACATGCTAGTTACCTTAAACACTTGCAAATAATTAAAAAAACTTCGCATTTTTTTTTATCGTTTAATAAGCGAGCGAAGCTCGCTCTTAAGTGTATCAAATTTCGGATATGATAAGGGCCAAGTATTCTACAATCGAAAAAAAAGTTTCGGCAAGATGGCGGCGGCCGCTGCGTCCATCGTAATTCCTCTGCCGTTCTACAGTATGGGCCGTGAAAATGGCCGAGAAGTTACGATTGGTAAAACCGGAAATTATCACTTGGCGCATCTCCCATAAAATCATCAGTTCATTCGTCCCTTTATTTCTCAGACCCATTTTGGTATTTACGTTCGATTTAATTTGTAAACCTAATTCGATAAATCTAAATACCAAAAATTAAAAGAAGGCACAAGCTTCGCTCGCTCCTCAGGTCGTTTATGTCTCATATTAAGGGAGCAAAGCTCGCTCTTAAGTTTTTCAAATTTCTGATATGATAAGGGCCAAGTATTCTACAATTGAAAAAGTTTCGGTAAGATGGTGGCGGCCGCTGCGTCCATCGTAACTCCTCTGCCATTCTACAGTATGGGCCGTGAAAATGTCCGAGAAGTTACGATTGGTAAAACCGGAAATTATCACTAGGCGCATGTCCCATGAAATCATTAGTTCATTCGTCCCTTTATTTCTCAGACCCATTTTGGTATTTACGTTCGATTTAATTTGTCAACCTAATTCGATAAATCTAAATACCAAAAATTAATAGAAGGCACAAGCTTAACTTGCTCCTCAGGTTGCACCTGTCTCATATTAGCGAACGCAGCGAGCGCTATAGGAGCATATGCATTTTATACATATGGGTCATCTAGAAAAGTCTTTGTTTAATGGGGGCAGCCATACTGTTTCGTTCGCCGGAAGTAAGTAAAGTAAGGGAAATAACTTGCTTCAAATTATAATTTTAGCGTCAGAATCGTGATACCGGAAATATATTTCTGGAAAGGGCTAGTATTGCTGTGCTCCCATCATTGGCCACGCCAACAGCATATTATTGAAAGATCTTTTTAAATTGATTTTTAAACACGTCATAGAATCACATATTGAATCTTACCGAAAAATTTATATTGTCGAAGTCTCTCCTGTTTTGTCATATCTTTATATTTTTTCCTTTTAGTACCTCCCTCGAAATATAAGTGTTCCTTAGGTTTTGCAAATGTGTACTCATTATTCCTATTAAAGAAGTAATTGTTGAATTTGCGTGCATGTACGCGCTTAAATTTGTCAAACCATGATATTTTCTTTTCTCCCTCTTGATTTTTACTACTCGACTTAGTTAGAACCTTTGCAAGCTCTGGGTCCGTTACCAGGGTTCGTTTATTGTCAATTGAGCCAGCCGAAGCTTCCAGTACCACGCCTCCAAACCTAGAACCGGCAGTACTGTGCGACGACCTAAGATATGAAGGCGTCTCAATGTTTTTGACGCTTTTACGCCTTTGGCGCATTACGGCAGCTCTAGCTCCTACGTCACCCATTATTAACTAAAATTTCAAATTTCTGCACTTAATTCCAACACCGATAAGCACTTCATTCTTCAAATGAATGACTAGTGTTTAAATCCACATAAATTATACATATCTTGGATTACTTAATCGAATTTGTACCCTACACACACGAGGTCTACCCCTATATTCACACAACACCCTATCTCAAGACGTATCAAACAGTTATTTCATCCAAATAGTAAACTTTTCTATCAATTAATAGCATATACAGGTTATAAAATCCATCTATCATATACAAGTACGATATTTTAATCCCATGAAGCCAGTGTTTGAATTTTAAACTCAGCACAGTACAATGTCTATGTTATTTCCAACAATTAGAGTATATTTAAATTTGTTATTTAACTGGGTGAATCTAACAAAAAATTTATACAATAGAAAATGTGCGGGAATAATTATGTTCATTCAAATCCGATATGCCTGAATTCAACACCGAACTTGAGATATGTTATTTAAAAAATCACATGATAAATTGTTTGACAGTTTTCAAACAGTAAATGAAAAGTTGAGATTATTAAATTTGACGACTATTTTGATGCATTGTGGGTTCGTTTCTTTTAGCCTGGAGGAGTATACATTGGACGCAATTTTATGAAAAGTCTTATTCTGAAGAACAATTATTTCTCTATAGAGTGTTTAATTAATACTTCCGTATTGCTGTTGTTTCATTTTTGCTTTCTGTTTTTCCTTTAAATGTTTTTCCTGTTCATGCATAGCAATGTTGTACTTAATAATGGATGGAATTCGGTGAAAGTCTTGCCGTGGATGTAAAAATTAGCTTGACCGAAGGATCATATTTCGAACAGCAGAAACGAATAAATCTAAATGATTTGAAATTTATAAACTAATGTCTGGCTCACTAACAGTGCGTATTACCTACCGATGAATCCGTTCATCTGTCCGTCTGTCCGTCCTTCATACTTAGTTTTCAGTCTAGTATTTAGGTTTTCTGTATTTTTCTAATTATTTCTGAATAGATTTGATTTTCCGAATATATTCAACATAGTCTTTTTCTAATATCTAATGAATAGTTTGAGGGAAATTCACGTTTTTCTCCAGTCGAGGATTTTTCAAAATGTCCTGACCGCAATGGTGTTTCTGGGAAATTAGACATGTTGCCATAATTCTTTGAACGTTGCTTTCAATAACAATTTTGAACTCATCTGTAAGATGAATTTTGTTAATCTATTTTTAAAGTTTCCTCTGCTAGTAGAGCGCATTACACGAAATACTCCACGAATACTTCATAATTTATAAAATCAAACTATCAAACTTTTGCAAACGCAAATATTATGAGTAGCTAAACACATGTGGTTTTAAATTCACTGGAGTTGTCTCCCATTTGCATGAGTTATCTTTCCTGACAGAAGGTGTCTTGTATTTAACAGAAAGAGCAGAACATACCTTATTTTTTCTAAAGATATTGAATTGGGAAGGCCTTCATCAGATATTAAAAAATCTGGGTAAATATAACCAAAAATATATCGTGTATGTTTTTTGAGAATATGTTTACTTAGAAAAAATATTTTTCAGAAAAATGACATTTTGTCTTTTGATGTCTATGAAAGACCTTCTCCAAAAAGCAGATGACTCCATAAATGGGAGGTAACTCACAGATACCAAAAATGGGGAATATTTTGATAGCATTTCTCACAGGTTTCTGAAGCCTTTATAACACTATAGAGACTTTCACTTGAAGTATATGCTTAGTTAAAACCTTACTTAAACAGATCATATTGACTTGAGATATTAACTTGAAATTTAATACTACATTAAATCGAAAGTCAAATCCTCCCACATTATATATTGAGGACGATCACGTGTACTCTTTAATATAACCTTGGTCGACCTAGTCAAACATTTTAAAGTGGTTCTCATTTACTGAAAATAACATTTTTAAGATCTACATATAGTTCATCTGAGAATTAAAAAAGGGAGGTTAATTTGAAATAAATACTATGCCATGCAATGTACTTTCACAAAGCTAAATTATACTCATTTAAAGATCAACTGGGGATCCCATATACAAGTACCTGTCACTGGTGAATCTTGAAGACAGTTGTTATTTAGCGGACTATAGTAAAAGTCATAATTACCACAAAAACACCAAAATCAAAATTTACCGAATTCCACAAATTATTTCAAAGAAATACAAGACTTTATAAATTAACAAAAATATTACAAAGGACTCTTGGAATACACGTGAGACATGCAATTGGTGTGTAAAAAGGCCCAACTCTTCCTTAAGGTCACCGATCATTAAAGATTTGCTAAAGTTTATAAAACTTACTAAAAAACTTCCGATATCTGAGTTTATCGCTTTTATGTAATCTTTTATATTTTTTCGGCTTTCCATCTAAGAAATCATCAAAATGTTGTTTTGGCTTTGCAAATTGATATCCAGGAGTATTCAGCTTTCTAAAATGAATACGTTTGAATTTTTGGAACCATGATATTTTCTCCCCTTGTTGTAATCTTGCAAGAACAGAAGCAAGTTCCGGATCCGTTCGGAGAATTCTTCCTTTACCGATGGAAGCTGCTTTAGCATCATGAGGAATGCACTTTTGGAGAACATGTCTTTCAGCACTTTTATTTGACAACCCCCCATGAGGTTGTGACGCTGTATTAGATTCCGATTCTCGTCCCTGCTGTTCTCTTTTCCTTCTGCGAACGAAGGCGATGCGTCCAGCGATGTCACCCATTTTAAATTGAGATTTTACAAATGCATTTTATAAAATAATTCCATTGAGAAATGTACATACAAAATGCAAACTTCACACAAACTAGTCACACCAGACCACGTCTTGAAGAAGTGACACTTGTATATTCCTTGCAAAATAAATTCTTTTCAATATGAAGCTCTTGTTCACGAACGAATTAAGGAAAAAACAAACATATTACGAACAATTTATAACTCCTTTTGCTGTATATGATTCAAAACACCCAAAATAAATCCGAATTTATAAATTCATTACGAGTACTCTTAATATTTGGACCTCAGATCTGTATGCGTTTTAAAAAAGAAGTAAAGGCGTCCTTCTTATTCCACTTAGCTTAAAACATGCACACTTTTCTCTCTAGTAACAAGTTATATTGTTACGAAAATGCCTTTTCTCCATGTTGAAAAGCATTTAAACATAAAAACTCATCTGTTAATAAAATATTTATCTTTTCAAAGTGTTTTAACCCCTGTTGGTATATTTTAAGACAACAAAGGCTACCATGAAAACTATACGAGTCTTTAGTTCACAAGAAGGCTAATCCGTTATTTAATATTTCAGGCCACATGAAATTTATTATAATTATCAGACAGACATATAAAAATGATAGTTAGGTTACGTAAAATAAAAACGATATGTCATCGCCATTTTTTTTTTGGAAAGGGGAGGGGGGATAAATAAAGTTCACACCATTGTATTTAGCTTGAATCCATTTGCTATAATCCATAGGAAGAACCTTTTCATCATATTAATGAGGAAGGGGCATCACTACGATGCTACGAAATTAAAACAACCCATCATCCAAGATCACCCCCCTCCCTTTCCCCTACATTTTAATATAAATCAAGTGACTGCTTCATTTCATTTACATTTGTATCGACAAGATCTTTAAAGTTATGTCAACATTTTCCCAAGATCATTTTTATTGTTCAACTGGTTTGTAAACAATATGATAAACAACAATATAGATAACAGGAAAGGTCAATAATGACATACCAATCAACCGACGTCACCCTGAAGACAGAAACCGAAACAAAAAAAATCATATATATCGATAAAAAAAAACTGCAATCAAATAGAGGGGGAGGGGGCATACGCCCTCTACGCACCACTCTAGATCCGAAACTGATATAGATTCTACAACGATGACCAGTTGATTATGAAATTTATCAACTCTAGATAATTAAATTTTCATTTTTAAAATTCCGAAGGATTTTGGCGGGAAATTTCACGAGCATTTAACCAATCAGAATTTATCAAAAGGGTCAAGAGATGTTTAAAGGGTAAGGTCAGATAATTTAGCCTTCATAGCAGCCATTAGCCATCTTTTTTTCGAAAACTACACAAAGGGTTAAGCGTGAATGGAGCGTGTCATTCTCCAAACACGTTACCCATTGTGGTTGGGACTTATTATCGCAAGACAACCCCTCAACGACAGGGTCTCTTCTATCCTTGGATATGGAACGCCACAGCTGTCTTATGTTCATTTCCATGATGTTGTTATGTCCATTTGTTGTTTTATTAAGTCAAATTGTCTGATTGTGTTGTTTGTTCTTATGTTGTTCTGTTCAAATATTATTTTATTTAGTTAATTTCTATTTTTTTATGTGCAGTTATATTTCATTCAGTCGAATCAATTTGTTGTGTGTTAAAAGATCGTTTTGTTACGTCAATTGATTATATTGTTATGTTAAATCATTATTTTATTACGTTAGATCAACTTATTACCATGTTAAATTATTATTTTATCAAGTCAAATCAACATATTGTTATGTGCAATCATTATTTCGTCTTGTTAGTCTAACTTGTTGTTATGTTCATTTGATGTTTCGTACCGTCCAATTAGTATAATGTTATGTTGCATTTTTCATCACGTGATGTCAAGTACCAACTTTATTTCATTGTGTCGAGTTATTATGTTGTAATGTTGAAGTATTATGTTGTAATGTTGAAGTATTTATGTTGTAATGTTGAAGTATTATGTTGTAATGTTGTAATGTTGAATCGTTATGTTGATCAGCGTTATGTTGTTCATTCGGAAATGATCTTCGAGTTACTTCGGTATTAACAGATTAATTTGAGACCACTCCCAGTCTGCCATAAACTGTATTCAACACCTGATGTTTTATTTTTAGGGATCAAACATTTTTTAGGGCGGGAAAGGGGGGAGGGCTAGGATCAATTTTGGAATAAAAAGGCAGGGCCAGGATTTTGGCAAAATAAAAAGGCTGGATCACTTTAGGTGTCAAAAAAAAAAAAAAAAAAATGCAGGACATGTGTCAATAAGGACATTTTCTGGTTAAATGAAAATAAAAATGTAGGTCGCAATAGCAGCCGAAAAAAAGATCCAGAACCCAAAATTTTCAGGGAAAAGAGATAGGCAGGACGAAACATTTGATTGTAGTCCCCTCTGAAAGTCAAATGGGTTGCTCCCTTAAGACGTATTAACTTTAATTATTTTACAACGTATGTTGAGAAAACTGATACACAAAGAGTCGCACACTTAAATTGATGGTCAATGATCTATGCTAAGTCTTTATCTCATTGTGCACAAAAATTATTTTCAATTGAGAATTTGTGTTATAATTTACGTATTGGATACGTTTGAGAAAGATATACTGTTTTTTATTTCGTTTTAGACGAGGTGAGGTAATTTTCAAGACTTTTGTGGTTTTTTATGCAATCAGCGGGGGGGGGGGGGGGGGGGGGGGGGGGGGGGGGGGGGGGGGTGTGGAATTATATAATTTGTGAATTCATTTCTTCCTAACTGTTTGTAGCAATACTATATCGGGTGGCGCTTTGTTTTTTATTTTTAGGTCTGTATTTAACCAGGCGCAAGCTGGCAGCCACTTTTTTTGAAATGTCTTAAAAAACAATATTTATATAAGAATGTAACATTTAGGGTAGCAGCCACATTTGAGATACATGTAAAAACCTATAAGTTACGGCAGACTCATTCAATCTTGAACGCAAAACGAACATATTTAGCATTATAAAAAGTTTGTTTCTGAGTATTAGTGAATGGTAGATACCATATTAGTATTATAAACCAAAGGCGATATTAACTTTAGTAATTCAAATTAAACTTCTCAATAATATATATAATTTATACTTCAAATTAAACTTCTCAATAATATATATAATTTATACTTCAAATTATATATTTAAACACCGCGACTCTTTATGTATCAGTTTCTCAACATACGTTGTAAAATAATTCAAGATAATACGTCTTAAGGGAGCATTTGATTTTTATGAAGGGGGGGGGGGGGGGAGGGTAGGATCAAAAGTTTGGTCCTGCCTATTTTTTTTTTCCTGGAAATTTTGCCCTGGATTTGTTGTGGCTGCTATTTCGACCCACATTTTTATTTTCATTTACACCGAAAAATGTCCTGATTGGAAAATGTCCTGCATTTTGTTCACACATACAGTGATCCTGCCTTTTTATTTTGCCAAAATGCTGGGTCCTGCCTTTTATTCAAAATTGATCCTAGCCCCCCCCCCCCCCCCCCCCCCCCCTTCCCCGCCCTAAAAAATGTTTGATCCCTAAAAATAAAACATCAGGGGCTTGAGTCGTTTTGATGAAGGGTGTAGTCTTGAACCCATTAATCTATCTGAACAGGTACCCGAAACACTTGGGTAGGTGTTGAATATAGTTTATGGCAGACTGGGAGTGGTCTCAAATTAATCTGTTAATACCGAAGTAACTCGAAGATCATTTCCGAATGAACAACATAACGTTGATCAACATAACGATTCAACATTACAACATAATACTTCAATATTACAACACAATACTTCAACATTACAACATAATAACTCGACACAATGAAATAAAGTTGGTACTTGACATCACGTGATGAAAACGCAACATAACATTATACTAATTGGACGTTACGAAACATCAAATGAACATAACAACAAGTTAGACTAACAAGACGAAATAATGATTGCACATAACAATATGTTGATTTGACTTGATAAAATAATAATTTAACATAGTAATAAGTTGATCTAACGTAATAAAATAATGATTTAACATAACAATATAATCAATTGACGTAACAAAACGATCTTTTAACACCACAACAAATTGATTCGACTGAATGAAATAATAACTGCACATAACAAAATATAAATTAACTCAATAAAATAATATTTGAACAGAACAACATAAGAACAAACAACACAATCAGACAATTTGACTTAATAAAATGGACATAACAACATCATGGAAATGAACATAAGACAGCTGTGGCGTTCCATACTTGGACGCGCCAGGCAGCTCTTGATTGAACCCCCGTAACCCACCACAGATGTCTCGCCCAAAACATTGAGGAGCATACTCGTATGCCAATTTTTTTTTACCCAAAAAGTCAAAACCATCTAAGGACAGAGTTATGCACGAGTGAAATAATGGTAAGTTTTCGCAAATTTTAATATTTCTATAATTGTAAATTTAAAAATATCAATTTCACGTAAGAATGAATTCGTTTTATATAATCAAGTCCATAAACATGTATTTGTTTCACTCATAACCACTGATTTTTTAATCTTAAAAATATTTACCTACTTTTTATCGCAAACGATTGTATGCGATGCATTTTTATGTTAGCAAACAAAAATGTTATGCTTAATCATTAGTATGTTCAATTTTTCTACCGTCAAAGGTCGTGTATATGTATATGCGATTTGGTCAATTTTGCATCACTTTTTGGAATATTGCCATGAAGGAAATCCAGGACCAAAACCATTCTACTGTCGCGTATAAAAAGAGATACATAATCTCACTTACAGCAAAAAATTAGTTCTGGTTCTGAGTTTCCTTCACGTTGAAAAACTGTCTTAAAGACGTTAATTTGTTAAATTTGTTTCCCAAGCGATACTGAGGTATTAGTAAACGGTACCTGTGAGTTTAAGGGTCACATATCGGACTATGCCTCCAAAGATTTGTTTGAAAGGTTTTAAAGCGATTTTTTGAAAATTGTCCTAGAAGTGAAATAAATGCTGGAGAAAATAGCCCTACTTCTTTACAACCTAAAAAAAAACCTAAAAGATACAGTTATTTAACCCATGCATTGCACAATCTATCGTGACTTTAATTTTTGAAACCGCGTACACAAAACATATGTTTCGCTTAACTTACGAATTCACCACGAATGCATGACAAATTTATAATTAAAGAATAATCTGTTTATGTAAAGTCTTTTAATAGGCTGGTAGAAATGTACATTATAACATGGATATGCCATTGTATATACAAACTATTAGACCGATTTTAATAAAACTTCGGTGTAATTACTTTTCTATAAATAACAAGCATGTCGTGATTTCAAAATAAAGAAACGATGTCGAAAGAATAAAGACGACAATTTACAAGTCTCGTAACATACAAAAGAATCAATTACAAAAATAATTTTCTAATTATTTTCATATGATATTTTTATAAGTTTATATTTATTGTTAAACATACACCTTATACACGTAGTACAGCCAACTACTTTTATTTCATACTCTTTTATCTCAAAACTCCTGATAATTCAAATATTTCGTCGATCCTTAATTCAGTATCATTCTTTCTTCGTTCAGTTGTTAGTATTTCGGTAAATCTAATGCTACAAAATTGTAAAATTATTTTTTGGGAGCTAAGGACTGTAAAGTTCACACACAGCTTTGACCTTAGATGGTTGTTGTTTTACCCTATGGCATTAGCATTATTTCTACATTTTTGTTCTATCACCAATATGCAATGCATATGCTTTGTTGAAATGACAGTGTACATCCGGCGCATCAAAATGTGATAGAAAATAAACTCGCAAAATAACGAAAGAATGCAAACTACATCAATAACTCGCGTTACAGACGTGAAGATTTTTGTTTTTGTTTATTTTCTTTCAATTTTGTTAGCTGTAGTTATTGATATTTTCTAGTACTGTAGCGATTCGTTTTTCATACTATCATTTCAAAACATTTTTCATATATTCACAAAATGTATGCAGTCCATATTACCGACAATCTATTTATTTTCGCAAATTTTATAATCAGCAATATGCTTACTGTTTTAACAATGCTTGATTTTCAAAATTAAATAATTTAATTTTAGATGTACATGTAACGTCGTTTCTGATTCGCGAAAGTTTTTGTGTTTATTATTCAATAAACAAAATTTTCTCCTTGACTGTGAGTGTCACGCCGGTTATAAGGAAGGACTGTGATTATTTTTTTGTTCTTTCGAAGTGACATCAAAAGTTATGCACAATGGACATAGTGAGCATCAATTTTTTTGACGTTATTTCTCCGTGAACAAAAAAAAAAGACAGTCATTCCTTCAATAGAGAAAAATAAGGGAGAAAACTGTGATTACCTTACTGAAAATGGTCATGTAGAGTTATTCGTCTTATGCCTATCGATCGGAGACCAACAACAATTTCTAATGAGTGCTTACTAACATAAGTTTACCGAAAATTCAAAATAGTTTTTTAAGGATATTTGCTAAATTTGTTGGATAATATTAAAAAATTTCCAAAACACATTCATGTTCATTTGAAGCAATATATTTACAAATGTATGTCCTCAATATTATTTTATTGAAGACATTAATATTTCTGCTGCATGTTCCTGACGCTGTTAATATTAAATTAAATGTGTCCCCCACAAGACATTGTGATGTCTCCTGTCGTGGACTTTGGACACTGATTTCTCATGTGAGACACAAACTTTGACCTCTAGATGTCGTATTTTTGGTCTATTCGCTTCGGAATTGGGATGTCGTCTTTTTGATAACCGTTTACTTTTTTTTCCCATACTACCGTCTCTAGCCCAACATTGTATAAATGACTTTAAAGTAATGGGCAATGACAAAAGATATGGTGATTAAATTCTTAACATGAATTTACACAAAGAAAAAATGGTGATTTTATTGTAGTTCTTCATATTAAAGTGAGAGTAAGGCCTTCAACTCGGACAAAAAATCTCGTATCTCATTGTAAGTTCCAAGCGGCAACTACATGTAGAATACTCTTTTTAAGTTTGCTTGTTAGGGTTAAGTTGGAAAAACATATTAAAACAAAAGATTTATACTATAAAAAAAAATCTTTTTCTACATCAAAACGAATCATCAAATATATAAAAATATATCTTTACATGAAATAAAATAAATTTAGTTTGATAAAAAAAAAAATCCTTTCTAAAATAAAAAAAAAAATAAAAAAAAAAAAAAATAAATAAATAAAACAAGTAAAAAGGCAATGTATTTTCATATCTAATATTTAATAGTTTTCTGGAGTTTCACTTTTTGTTATTATTATACCTCAGTATGTTTTTTTCTGTATAAAAATTAGTAGTAAGTTTATTATACCCTACATACCAACTATTTCCCTCGGCTACGCCTCGAGACAATAGTTGGTACCTCGGGGACAATAAACTTAATATTTCCCTCATACCCAGTCAATAAGTATATATTAGTAAATTCGGTCAAATAGCAGAGCTATTAAAATTTAACACTATACCGTTTGGTATTTTTTTGGTATTTTTGGAAAAAATCAGCTGTAGCCAAGTCTCATGTGGCATAAAAAATCAAGAAAGAGAATACATCATGTAACGATCTTTGTATTATAACTTTCAATATAAATCGACATTTCCCGCAGCAAAATTTCGCTTTTTTGTATTTTAATGGTTTGAAGTACATAAATGTTGCCCTTGTGATTTTAATGCTTCAATTTGTTTATTATCAAAATACACGATTTACGATTAAATATCAAATTTATGATCAAATGGGATCTCGGTACTAGTATTGTAGCTATACAACTTTACATCCTTGCTTAAAAGTTTCCATTCATTTTTTGGTAAAAATAAGTCACCCAAGAGTAGTCAAATACCACAATGGGCATACACAATAACGTACCATCAATTACAAAAGGAATTAAATAACGGGATTTTTTTTTCAGAGTGGTCTATAGGTAGTTCAACGTATCTACTACTAAACGGACCAAATTTTCAACATCAAGGTTGTGTGTTTAATTCCAGCTCAATTAAAGTGTATTCGACTAAAGCATTGCAAATTTTTTGCCCAAGGTCGATAGTCCTCTCCGGTTACTTTTGCGTCTTCTGGCAATAAAAAAGACCATGACATTTGTAAGCTCACTTCACACAGGAAATGGTACTATTAATTTATGGGGTCTAACCTTATTCCGGAGTTTTTTCATCAAATCTTTTATCCCAAGCCGGATTTTTTTATTTTTCCGAATTCTTTTCTCGTCCTTACCTTTCAGCACATTTTTAAACCTGAGGTTTTTCTTCGAATCTTTTTCACCCGTCAGATTTTTTTCTTTTTTGCGAACTCCCCCCCCCCCCTTAACTCCCAGTATTTATTCATTTCTTAAGTATTTGAAAGCCCTCCCCCAGCTTACGTATATATACCGTCTCATTAATAAAGCATTACTATTGAGTTACTTGCATTATTCTTTTTCCTTTCTATTAAGTAACAAATATTGATTTTGTCCTCTAGATTAATGAAGGATAACATATAATCCTGTCACGTTGAGGCTCTGTGCTTCAGTCTGGATTTACGTTTAGGCCAATTAAAAAATATGTGTGTTTAGGGTTACATGCTCATTAAAATTAGGGGGAGATATGTACGTATCTTTTTTCTTTTTAATTTAATTTTTATCTTGTTCCTATAGGAGAAATTTTAGGTTGTAAAGTGCTCGTTCAAAAATGTCATTAAAAACTTTAGGATAGGCACAAAAAATTATTGTCGATAAGGGAGTAATGGGGGTGGTGGGATTTGCAATAAAAAGGCAGAACCAGCATTTTCGCAAAGTAAAAGACCAGGATCACTTTAGGTGAAAAAAATGCAGGGCCTGTGTCAATCAGTAACTTTTTTGGCTTAAATGAAAAAAAATAAAATCCAGGACCGAAATTTCTGCGAAAAAAATTAGCAGGATCAAACATTTCACCCTAGCTCCCTAAGGAAACTGTAAACACGTCCATTGTATATACATTTCTGAATATAAATCTTAAAATCGAATTTTACTGCCAAAATTGTTTAATTTCTGACGCTGTTTGGACACCTCTTCAGGCTATGTCTATCACGGTATAACCAAATACTTTAAGTAAATTTTAACCATATAAAATAATTAATTTTTTTTGGAAAATACATGAGTATCTAATCCCAGCATATCTCTGGCGATGCTGCAGTGGATGTTTCGGCTAAGGAGCACAAGTCTACTACGGTATCACCAAATACTCTAAATAATTTTTAACCTTATAAGATTATTAAATTTATGGAAACTAAGGACCACCAGTATCTGTCCCACGTATAGGCGTATATCTCTGGTACCTCTCAAGTGGGACACTAGTCAAACAGGTTATCTCCCGATACTGTATAAAACATATATATATATTAAACTGAACAGTATGTGTTCCACGCATACCTATGTCCTCAGATAGTGCTTTTGCATAGCATTTCTAATTGTTTTATCTTCTTTCTTCCCTACAGTATTATGAGTAATTTTTCCGGCTTTCTCATTGAGGACGGTTACAGGTAAATTCAGGTCAAAATTATACAAATAAATACAAATAAGATATTTAATTACTAAAAAACACTTATGTTTATTTTAACATGTAATTAAATGTTGGCCAACCAGGATGACACCCTTTAATTATCGAAATATGCAAACTGATGTTTTTCGAACAAAAAAGAAAGAAAAAAAAACCCGTACATTTATTATCAAATAAATCAAACTGTTTAAGTATAAATGCATAAGTCAATTTGTCGCTTTGTCACGATGCTCTGGCACATATGATGTGTTATAATTTAAAAAGTTTAATTAGTGATTATAGGTAATCCTTTAATTTCATGGAATTCATCCCTAAATGAATCATGATTAAGAAATCTACAAAATTCTTCAGAAATCTCATGTAATTCTTGATTTTTTTGCAAAAAATTCGAATAAAACGGCTGTCCTTTTTGATAGTTAGGTGTTCTGATTGGTAAATCGAAAAAAAGACCAATCAAACATTTATAAATCTACCACAATTAATTCAACCTCAATACATAAGAGTACCTGAAAATGTTCTGCTTAACAGACGACCTATATATTTTTGAAGACGATTTGGTGCACCAGACCTTGCTATAGTTTTTTTGCAACAATTAAATATGTAGTAATTGACAATGATGGAAATAAAAGAACAAAATGATCGATTTTAATTATAAGAATATAATACCACTAACTCATTTATCAAATTTACATGAAGTGGTGTAAAGAATTTGTCTGATCGACCAGTGATCCACCGATCTTGAAGCTGGGGACAGCACGAAACGATAAAATGTTTTCCACAATTTCATATTCTTAATAAGTACTATATGTATTCATCTTTTAGTGTTAAAATAAGAGACCAAGACCACTGAGTATCAAATACATGTACTATTATTACTATGTAGTTTTATAGTGTTACTAAATTGCTGATTCTGTATTGGCCCTTGTATTCATTCAGGGTTTGCTGTATTGGTCCCGAGGCCCGTAGGGCCGACGGCCAATACAGCTGACCGAGAATCAATACAGGGCCAATACAGAATCAGCAAGTTCGTAACAAAACAGCCCGTACAGCTGGTCCGTATGGCCAGTCCGTATGACAGGAAGTAGATACAGCTGGTCCGTATGGCCTGTCTGTATGACAGGAAGTAGATACAGCTGGTCCGTATGGCCTGTCTGTATGACAGGAAGTAGATACAGCTGGTCCGTATGGAATTCTGTATTAGCCCTGCTTTTTAAAGGGCTATACGGAAAAACTTATTAACGGGGACAACCGGAAGTGGATGCATAACGGTACAATACAACTTTCCGTATTAGCCCTGTTTATTAACCGGGCCGAACAGCAATATTCAACGTACGGTTAATATGAGTAGATCTTTTCAAATCCATATTGGCCATGCCGATGTTAGCATATTAGGGCTGCTTTAAACATATTTAATATTGAAACGTATTGCATCCGGGTTTGCTTTATGAAGAGAAAGGAAGTAACGTCGGCGAACTCAAATCGCCGGGAGTACCCAAATGACCCACTCATTCTAATTTTCGAAACATTTGAATAAGTTTATTAGTAAGTACTAAATTTATGTTCTTTTTTATATTTTAATGCACATCTGTTGAATATCTCTTAGTACCTGCTCGATTTGCGTACCCTTTCTGTTTTTGTAGTTGTTGGTTATTTTTGGGCTTTTCCATTTTTTTCACTGGCAAGACATTTAAAATTTTCATATGTATCCCAACTACATAAAAGTGACAGCACATCCTATATATTGAGGAATTCCCTTCACCTTTCCGGGTTTCCTGTTTTATCATTCGGATTGAAAGATAAATCGGCGTGTTCCTAGTAAAACACCTGCTGTAAAGAACGACAACTTTTGGCGGGATAGTCAACCGCAAGTCAGGAATAATCATAAACAAATTCGACGCTACCATTTTTCTCTTGTACTCGAAATACACATTTACAACTGGGCGATTTGGGTTTTGACGTTGAATATTATTTTCGCTTGCTTTCCCTAGATAGGCCGCCTATGGAAATATGTCTAACAATGCAAATGATTCGAAAATGGTTAACGGCCTCTGGAAGTATGTCCAACAATGCAAATGGTTCGAAAACGGTTAACGGCCTCTGGAAATATGTCCAACAATGCAAATGGTTCGAAAATGGTTAACGGCCTCTGAAATATGTCCAACAATGCAAATGGTTCGAAAATGGTTAACGGCCTCGGGAAATATGTCCAACAATGCAAATGGTTCGGAAATGGTTAATGGCCTCTTGAAATATGTCCAACAATGCAAATGGTTTGAAAATGGTTAATTGGTAACAATCCGTAATCATATAATAAATTTCGCGAATTCAAAGAAAATTAAGTCCACGAAATTCCACGTAATATAGCTTCAAGTTGCTTTATATAGAAAATTAATAGTAAAACAGGTGCTATCTGATAAAGCAAGGAACGTATAGAGCTTCTTTAAAGTTTTTGTATTTACTGGAAACTGATAAGGTCACATACAAAAACATATGTCGTACATGTTACCGTACTTCCCTATTCTTTGCACCTACACTAAAGATTTTTTGGAAGTCATATTATTGTATATTAATGAAAAAAATTGTAAAATAACTAAAAAATCCCTACCTTCCTACCATATTTTTTTTATTTTGATGTAACAGGAAGCGCACTTATTTTTTTACACGGCCTAATGGCGGAGAAAAATGACAGTAATGAATGGGTGACCGAACTGACTTGTTCCTGAAATTTTTGAGTTCGATGTAAGTGATCCTCCCAGTGGAAATTTTCGAGCTTGATCCGAAGAATTGAAATTGAATAATAAAGACTTCAAAATAAAGTAATTCTGATAATCTTAAATTTGCTTTATCAAGCAAGAATGTGCTTGTATTACGCAAGTGAACTGCAATTATGCTTGTAAACGGCCATACGAAACAGATTCAAACTATTTCAAAGAGTTACTTACAGAAAGTGACAATCGCTATGATTTAAAGATTTAAAATAAACGGTTTCAAAGTTTTTCGTCGAGTTTTATCTTACGAAAGCTTATTTGGGTCAAAATGTATGGTTATTTATAATGGAGGTAATAAATCGTGGCCACGAGGTAGTAAGTCATGGCCATGAGTTAGTAAGTCCTGGCCACGAGTAAGTTAATCTGACCACGAGTTATAATTTTTTTTTCTTCACCATAAATTTTGACCGAAAATAAGCTTTCGTATTATCTTAAGAAATCTTTCTATATCTTTTAATTCTTTTAAAATTTAAACTGAACTATTACTAAAATTAAAAGAATATCGACATCTTTCATTCGCTCAATCCAGCAAGATTTGGCTTTTTTCTCGCAATTGTTACATCGGAAAAACAACTGTGCGCATGTTGACAAATTCTTCAAACGACATATTCTCATTTCTTTTCCTCATCATTGAAGAGCTCTATTCGCGAGCTTGTCAATTTAAGTTAGCCTTTTTCCTATTAACTTATACATTTAAACGCAATATTTGTTATTGTATTTCATAAAATGCACATTTATCTTTTTAAACCAAAACATTTGTCTGTTGGATTTTGAAACGTAAAATAGTGTTAACTACATCAACAAAGTTCTCATTTACTAAAGTTCTTTTGTCTGTAACATATTATTTTGCAAGGGTCTGTCCTTGGCAAAAACACCGTTTTGTAAACATTAAACTGGCACCATGAGTAGCTTGGAAAGACATTATAATATAATAAATAGTAAACCAGTCGATAAACGAGGTCTCCAAAAAAACAACTCCCCCTAGCGTTATCCAGAGATACAATCAAGTGTCTGTAGATTTGTTTTAATAACTCTTGTGTTCAATGGCGTTTCACAGCTATATTGTTATTATCATGTCTCGAATCTCAGACAATTTTGTAATTGGTAAACATAAAAAAAGAAATAACCAGTTAAGACAATTGCTCGGTATGGTCTTGAGGAGGATTTCCAATCAATTAATTGTCAATCGTAATGATATAGTTGCGCTTATACGTTTTTCGCTACCTATGAATTATAAGAAGAATCTGAAAAATTAGACAATGGGGTCATATAAAACTAACTACAGATGAACGGAAAATATCGGCAAACGAATAAGGAAGCAATCACACGATGGGAAAATTCCACAAGACCACCATCAAAAGACAAGACAATCCATAAGAAAACAAACATAGCAAAACATACTACAAAAACACAAATAAAAAGAGTAAAAAACCGCATAGAAACGAAACACAAAAACTAAACATCTTGCAATGAGAACGCCAATACAGAAAAATTCTGCGCTGACAGCAGGTGTTCCGGAACGGTAAGCATTCTTCGCCGTTTACTGTTGAATTAAAAGACCTTTTGGATTAATTTTTATTCCTTATCTATCTCCATCCTGTTCAACCCTTAGTAATATTGTCTCATTGACGCATACTACATATCTTTACATATTCCGGCATATCAATATTTATAAATTATCACATGTCTATTGAAAATAAGTGCCGTTTTGCATCTGTGATAAGTGAAAAAGTTTGAGGCTGGTATCTTGCCAGAGCGGGGAGATAAATTTATCTGCCCACCGTCAAGAGCAACGTAAAGGGAAGATATGGAAATAGGCATGAATTTTTTATTTCCTGACAGATATGGGATATATGCATGTCATAACCTGTTTATCACATATTGTGACGTCATTTACGTTGCACTCAAGACGCTGAGCAGATAAGGGAACAACCATTTAACTTCAAAGGGGGGTTGGGGGGAGGGGTGTTATGGTTTTTCATATTGGTTTGAAATTTTTTTTTCAAGGTGTATACACAATTTCTTTTTTGTTCGACTACAATCAAACCAAATTATTTTTTTTCTGACCAAGTCGAATCAGAAAAATGTTTTTGAGCAATGCCCAGAAAGTAAAAGGTGTATTTATTCTTATGAAATCACTAGCAGTAAATAAAACTGGTATATACTATGAATTTGTATTTACATGTATAAGAAAACATTTGCGTATTTGTTACTGAATTTTATGTTGTTTTTGTATATTAATTCCTTAAGAAATGGAATATAACATCATTTTCTCTGTAGTTTGTATTTTATTATAATAATCATAATTCCACACAGTACTGAGTAGATACACATTGGGTGTACACGTGTATGTACATGTATGCATATTTAAACTAGAGGCTCAGAGGGCTGAGCCTGTATCGCTCAAGTGGCATGAAAGCTATTTTTATTGATCTACATCAAAGAGAGAAGTCACTTCTCCCTATCATTATGAAGTGTGGTAAGCCTTGTAGGAACCAAATTTTTCTTCATCAAGGTCCTTCTACTTATAGGTCAGCATACTCTAAAATTTGACAATTCTCCAGAATATTTTTGCATGTATTTGGCATAGGGTCTTATGTTAACCTAAGTCCTCTGCTGAAGGCCATTTTGAATTAGAGATCGGCACCAGAATTTTTTTCCATATTTTTGTTAAACAGATAATTTTTTTGGCCCTTGCTGCAACAGATATTTCTTTTCATTTCCTTTGGAATCAGAGATATTTTTTTTTCACTTAAAACCATAACCCCCCCCCCCCCCCCCCTTGAAGTTAAATGGTTGTTCCCTAAGCCAAATGTATTTTAAGGCTATATATAAATTATTTTTATAATAGATCAACTCTTTCACAATGCGTATAAATACTTTGTAAATACGAACGTATCAAGACGGTCAAACTGACCAACAATGATACCACAACCATAGAATCTTCAACCAAAAGAAAAACCTTTTAATTAATACTTTAAACCCATAAAAAAAACCTTGTTTACCAAAAAATTGTTTGAATGCTTCAACATTGAAACAATGTACCATATTGATAATTAACACCAATTATAATTAATCATAGAATTTTAAAGATGTATAAACACTTCCCTCCCCTTACCCCCACCAGCACCCCCCCCCCCCCCCCCCCCCCGTTTTACATAACACAGCAAAAATTAAAAATTTAAAGTAATAATAATAGAAAGAAAGAAAGGACCAATTTCTATTTTAAACCTGTTTTTGGATTACCCCAAGATCCCTGTTTTAAAAAAGTTCTGGTCTTTGCGTTTTCGTTAATGTATCCTAAAAGCTTTTCATTAATTTAACACAGAAGCATATTTTAGGTATTTAGACATATTTATCTGTTTTTAGTTTATTAATTGATGACATTACAGTTTTTTTTCCAAGGACAGACAAGTGTTTGCATGTCAATTGGCCACCAATCACAAGAGCTTTTAGACAAAGGTGTTGGGTCAGTAATTTCAAAGGATAGTTACAATTTGAGAAAGAATAAAATCAACGCTTATCAAATTAAGAAAAATGACTTTGCGTGTGTATGAACGTTAGAAAGTGATAGCATATTTTTTTCCTCTTAAGCATCTGAGCACTCAGAAAACAGCCAATTTTCTAAATATATATATATTATAACGACATTTCCGAACGACAATCTAGTTGAGGGGGAAAGGGGGGGGGGGCTTGGGGGAGAAAATATATTTCAGCAGGTCATTTGTGAGCATTTAGGTAGTTTAGAGAAAAAATGGAAAGGAAGCAGGGAATTTGGGAGGGGAGAAAAGATATTCAGCATGTATGTCAAGCCGTTTTACTATTTCTTCTAACATCAAGATATATAATAAACTTTATATGATATCTTATAAACTATATAAGATATCTCATAAATTATATGAGATATCTTATAAAGTATATAAGATATCTTTAATATATAAAAATATTTATAAGATATCTTATATACGTTAGAAGATATCTTATAAAGTATATAAGATATTTCATTAAGTTTTTAAGATATCTCATTAAGTTTATAAGATATCTTATATAGTTTATAAGATATCTTATATAGTTTATAAGATATCTCATATAATATATAAGATATCTCATATAATTTTCTTTATAAGATATCTTATAAATAATATGAGATATCTTATAAACTATATGAGATATCTTATAAAGTATATAAGATATCTTATATAAAAAAATTTATAAGATACCTTATAAACTTTATAAGATATCTTATAAAAACTAAGATGCCTTATAAAAACTAAGATGTCTTATAAAGTATATAAGATATCTTATAAAAACTAGATTATATAAGATATCTTATATATTATATGAGATATCTTGAAGTTAGAATAAATAGTAAAACGGCTTGCCATTTGTGGGCATTTACATAATTTAGAGTTTAGAGATAAAAAAAAATCTCTATTTTTATAATTACCTCCTCTTAGGCTCTTTTGTTCGAACAATATTATTTATTTTTCTGTTTATTAACCTTTCCCTCTTATGCTAGAAGATTGAGGTTGAAAAGAAAATTTCACTTTGATATGTTTCAATAGCACTGAAATGTACAACTATTTATAAAATTAGCATTACGTACCGATTTCGGTTGATTACATTGGGTAATACAAGTGCGTGTGCTTTTGACTGGATATTTAACTCGTTTGTACATTCTGCAACATCTTTTGATTATTATGTCCCCGACCACGAAGTGTCGTCGGGGACATATTGTTTTTACTCCGTTTCTTATTTTTCTTATTATTATACTTTTTTCTTTTTCTTCCGTCAACCTGATGCACGAACTTGTCCGGCTATCTCCTCGGAAATGGATGGACCGATCAATATGAAACTTGGAGGGGTGATAGGTCCCAAGGTCCTACAGTGTTTTTTGCGGTTTATAATTTCAAAATGGCCGCCATTTCCAAGATGGCCGCCAAAAATGGCGAAAAATGTAAACATTGTCCAATTTCAACGAAACTTGGTATACAGGGTATAACGGTGATGGCGACTGATGGCGCATTGTCGGAATTTCTGTAATGGCCGCCATTTTCAAGATGGCCGCCGAAAATCGCGAAAAATGTAAACATTGTCCAATTTCAATGAAACTTGGTATACAGGGTATAAGGGTGATGGCAACTGACGGCGCATTGTCGGAAGTTTTGTAATGGCCGCCATTTTCAAGATGGCGGCCGAAAATGGCGAAAAATGTAAACATTGTCCGATTTCAACGAATCTTGGTATACAGGGTATATAGGTGATGGGGACTGACGGCGCATTGTCGGAATTTTTGTAATGGCCGCCATTTTCAAGATGGCCCCCGAAAATGGTGAAAAATGTAAACATTGTCCGATTTCAATGAAACTTGGTATACAGGGTATAAGGGTGATGGCGACTGACGGCGCATTGTCGGAATTTTTGTAATGGCCGCCATGAAGATACTAGTTGTTTATTGTGCTCAGATTGTGCTAAGTTTCATGAAGATTTTAACAGCTATATTTCGGAAGTTGTACAAAATTTCATAAAGATTTGATCATCATCATGATCATGTAAAACTGTATCTATATCTCAGTAACTTTTCATTGAATGTTGGGGTGGCAGCGACCATTGATAACATTCTTTTTTGGGGATAAATTTATAATACATATGAAAATTCCTTTATACATAGATTTATGTGAATTGTAATGAAATTATCACTTTCATTATAATTAGAGATTTATAGGCATGGCTGTAGGGGAGGTATAAAATCTCTTTGATAAGGATGAAAGCTGTCATTTGCTAGTTAAGGCCAGATAAATACAATACATAACTGCAGCCATTTTCAATCAATATTAAGGGTTTCTTCAACTTGTTGAAGAGAACAGGCATAAAATGGGCACGGGAGGGGACATCTCACGTTTCGCGAAACGTAAATTTTAATTTGTTATAATTTACACACCACTATCAAAGAAATTGTCTACTAGTATATCGTAACGAACAGTTTTTGTTGCTGGGGGAAGACGGAGTACCCGGAACCAAAACTCCGAACGTCGACACAAAATCTGAGTACCGGAGCCAAAACCCCGAAAGTCGACACGAAATCTGAGTACCGGAGCCAAAACCCCGAACGTCGAGAAACTTTTGTCGCATGTTTTTTCGCTCATCGCCATGAGTTGAAACTCAGCCTTCAATGTCCAACAATATCGATATCAGCTGTGTATTTCGGAAAAATACTTTAACTAAAAATCCATGTTTCCTTGACAAATTTTTAAAAAATGCCAAAGAAGTACAAAAATGGATTGCGTTGATTGATTGATATATGTCCCTGTTGACCTTTGTTTATTAAAGCGTTTGTCGCTGACATATTTCAAAGTCATATACGTGTGAATTTGTATCGCAATTGATGTGAAAGGTTGTATTACAACGTTAAGTTAATAATACAAAAAAAAAAAAAAAAACTTTACATAAGGTCGCACCAAATTTATTTTTAGTTCTTTGGATTTCTCCGCCCAGATTTCGTAAATTTTAAGAAAAAAAATTTTGCCGTTTCTTTTTGAAAAATTCTTTGAAAAAATCGCCCCTTCATTTTTTGAGAAATTAAAAGTAAATAGTGTTCTCCAACTCCAAAAATTTTGTAATAAGTAGGGATCATGTCCATTTTTCTGGGTAATAATTTAGTTAAAAAAATTGTGCCCACTTAAATTTTATCTTTGTCTGAAAAAATCAAGTTCTCAAGAGAAAAATTGAATTTCGGTCGCTTGCACCTTTTTTTCTCATAAAAAATCCAAAGAACTAAAAATCAATTTGGTGTGGCCTAAGGCTAACATCTAAGTAAAAGCTACATGCTCCCTCTAACTCTGAAATATGAAATTTGTGAATTAGTCAAACCAAAGGGCCCACAGAAAAGTGCCATTTATGAGCATGTGACCTTTATATAGAAGTTGATTCTACAAGGCGTGTTCATGACAGGAACATCAGTTTCGCAGTGCCCTTTAAAGGCAGTGATTTGCTATATACAGGTGCAATTAAAGGAGGTTTTACTGTATTCAATATTTCAACGTAAGCAGACAATCTCTGGAAATGAGAAATGTTTTCAGATTCGATAATGCAAATTCGTTGCGTGACTAGTCATTATCGCAAATACCATACTTAAATAGAAACTTATTAAAGTTTTATAGATAAGGAAATCATGCTTATATTTAGAAACTAATATCAATAAAAAAAATATGTCTAGTAAAGTAACAGTTTGTCATGCTAGTGAGTGTAATTAAGTTGGTTGTTGAAGGGTGTCACTAAACATCGAGTTCGAGTTAGAGTTCGAGTTATAATTCGAGTTCGAGTTGAAGTTGGCGTGAACTCGAGATGTTGTTGAATAACAAATAGCGGTGATTAAACACGACGTATACTTGTACTGAAGAGGGAAAAGAATAATAAATTCAATTGAAAATATCAGAATTTGGAACTGGATCCAGTTCTAAGACATCGTTTGTAAGCACATCTGACTAATTGACACTTGTTCTTCATGCAAGAGAATTTCTCACAGGCAGAATTAAAATAGGTACGATCAATTGTTATTTTCGGATGCTTGAGTAACTAGTAGTGTATGCCAGGTCATCATTTTGATGACGTTGACATATTCGGGTCAGCTCATTTTTAGGTCAGGTCAAATCTGTTTGATGATAAAATATCGGACAATAGAAAATGCTGAAGGCTACACTCACTCGCTAAAAAAGCTTCATATCGTGTCTCGCGGCAAATATTTTACTATATAGATATGCAAAAACCTTGATAATCGTATTTCCTTGCGGATATCTCGCCTTGCAGACTTCTGTAGAATATTCCATACAACGGCCTGTTCTGACGTCATAAATGTTTATGGAGGATGATACTGATACGACAAAATAATCAGCAATGGCTGATTACCCGAAGTTATCAACGACGTCATAATGTTTGACTCAACGATTTGAACGACTTGAAAAAAAAAGCAGAAAAGTTTTAGTTTTTCCGCAGAAAACCCACCGTTAAGATAAACAGATTATATACATTCTGTACACTTACTCGCCATTGGCTTCATAATAATATGTGACTCGCGGCTGATATTTTACGACATAAATTTGTAAGAAACCCGATAATCTATACTAATATATACATAATTTCGCCGCAAAGTCTCTAACGCGATTGATACTAGGTGGTACAAGATCAGAGCGAAAATTTTGCAAATCGTCAATACTTTTATAATAGGGTCGCAAAATTTGTTCAGTTAGATAAACTGATAAAATATCAATAACAATCTGAGTTCTGCAGGTGTAGAAACTTGACTAAACTTGTTGGGGCAATCCCCATTAAAATATACTATATTTCTTTCTATTTGTTTTCTTTCTTGTTCCTATAAAAGCATTTTTAGATATTTTTTGGTCTAAATTATTATAGTAATAAAGGTAATTTTGAAGGAATTTATCAATGTATAAACTCGGGAGATTCACCCACAAACTAAATAAATTCCGAAGTTTGCAAAGTTTGTGAGTGATAAGCCCGAGTTTACACATTGATAAATTCCGTAAAAATAACATTTATTACTTATAATTTCAAAGTACTGCAGAAATATGACGTTTTCCATTTGAAATTAACATTTTTCTCATGCACTATATTATATGCGTGCGTATTCATACACACGACATTATGAAAGGAATTTATCAATTTATAAACTTTTTACCGGATGTTGCTGTTAGCCAATGAAATAACTGCATTTGTTGTTTTGAAAACAACATTGGAATTCAAAGTTTACATTTCTAAAAATTGGATGGATGAATTATTGTTTAACGTCCAGTGGCAACCAGGTTCGTATCAGGACAATAAAAATGATTTGGTCAGATGCAAAGGTGTCAATATTTAGGTTGTCAGCTGCTGTCTGCGTGAATTCTTCTGCGATAGCACAAGCAAATATTTTTGCCGATAATTGAGTTAGCACTGATAATTTTTTTTAAAAAAAGGATAATATTACAGAAAGAAAGTATACTTTGCACAGAAGAAACATTTTTAAGTTTGAGTGGTATGAATTTTTTAATTCAATTTTATTTTAATATATAATGCACTGTGAATTTATTGTGGTCTCGGAACTGGGTAGAATTACGCTGGTGCCCTTTGTGCTGGACTCTGTAATCTATACTTCCGGTCATGCGCATGTGATTGTCGGGGGATAATATTTAGTATGACAAGGAAATTGCCAATTTTACGCCATATTAAACAGAAATGTGAAAACTCATCATATAACTACCGCAGGTTCAATAAATGGTGAATTATCATCCGGAACATATTGTAAAGCTTCTAAGCTGAATCAAACATCTATAGCTTGACGCATTTGACAGTTTAACCTTTATCGACAAAGGGATGAAAACTTCTGCTGGTTGTGATAGAAAAATGTTTCAAAAGTCAGATAATATTGATGAAAATTATCGCTTTATAGCAGCTCAACTTTGACATTCTTCTGATTTTTATGAATATACATATCATTCCAAAGGGATTATGTGCTAAAATTACGTAATGCAATATAATTGGAAAGGAAAAGAAAAAAATATGAGTCTTTAAATACCAGAATACGTATTTGCAATTGTGGCATTGAGATACGTATAATGTAATTAATATAAATGTATACAAATTTTAGCGATTTTTTTTTACAATTTTACCCTAGGTATCAACTCCTTCCGGCAAGTTTGATCTTAGTTTTTTTTGTCCAGTTTAAGCCGTTTTTGTTTTACATTTTTATGTATTTTTTTGTAACGAGATTGTACGACTAAAAAAGAATCCGGAAATTAAATTCCTTCCCTGCTAGTGTTTATTTAAGAGCTCAGCTTCAAATGTGACTGGTTGGAAATACAACAGGTAGAAGCTCAAAGGATAAACTTACACTGGACGGTTTATTGAATCTATCAGGAATATCAATAACAATTAACGTTATAAATATCAGAGAGAACGTATATGGACTGAAATGCCAGAAAGACAGCATCCCACTTACGATTTAAACACAACAAAAATAGCAGACAACACCCCACTTCAGCTTTAAATAGACCAGAAATAGCAGACAACACCCGACTTCAGATTTAAATAGACCAGAAATAACAGACAACATCCCACATCGGATTTAAATAGACACAAAATAGCAGAAAAAATCCTACTCCAGATTTCTAAAATTTACTGTGCTCTCGATTTTTAAATCTTTACACAAAAACTAAAGCTTAAGTTTTGAACAGACCAAAAATATCAGACATCTCTTTACCGATTTAAACAGATCAAAAATAGCAGACAACATCCCACTTCCGATTTAAACACTCCAAAGATAGAAGATAATATCCAACTTCAGACTTAAACAGACCACAAATAGCAGACAACATCCCACTTCAGATTTAAACAGACCAAAAATAGCAGAAAACATCCCCCTCAGATTTAAACAGACCAAAAATAGCAGACAACATCCACTTTAGACTTAAACAGACCAAAAATAGTAGACAACGCCCCACTTCCGATTTAAACAGACCAAAAATAGCAGATAACATCCAACTTCAAGTTTAAACAGACCAAAAATAGCATACAACATCCCACATCAGATTTAAATAGACACAAAATAGCAGAAAAAATCCTACTCCAGATTTCTAAAATTTACTATGCTCTCGATTTTTAAATCTTTACACAAAAACTAAAGCTTAAGTTTTAAACAAACCAAAAATATCAGACATCTCTTTTCCAATTTAAACAGATCAAAAATAGCAGACAACATCCCATTTCAGATTTAAACAGACCAAAAATAGTAGACACCATCCCACTTTAGATTTAAACAGACCAAAAATAGCAGACAACATCCCACTTTCGATTTAAACAGACCAAAAATAGCAGACAACATCCCACCTTCGATTTAAACAGACCAAAAATATCAGACAACATACCACCTTGGACTGTTAGTATAATAGTCCCAGATACCACTTCCCATTTAAACAGACCAAAAAATAGCAGGAAACATTCCACTTCAGATTTAGACATACCAAAAATTGTAGACAACATTCCACTTCTGATTTAAACAGACCAAAACTAGAATATAATATCCCACTTCAGATTTAAACAGACGAAAAATAGCAGACAACATCTCATTTCAAATTTGAACAGATCAAAATTAGCAGACAACACCCCACTTCAGATTTAAACAGACCTAAAATATAAGATAATATCCCACTTCAGATTTAAACAGACCAAAAATAGCAGACAATATTCCACTTCAGATTTAAACAGAAATAAAAAATAGCTGACGATACCTCACTTCAGATTTAAATAGACCAAAAATAGCAGACAACATCCCACTCCAGATTTAAACAAACCAAAAATTGCATACAACATCCCACTCCAGATTTAAACAGACCAAAAGTAGCAGTTTACTTGAATAATTTCATTGGATATATAGCAGTTTGACAAACACTAATTTTGATCATTGAGAAGCTTGATTTCTCTTTACTAATTTTATGTGATTAAAACGTTCAGCTGATTTTTGAAGTGTTAATTCCCTTATGTGTTCTGTACCCCCTTAAATAGACCAAAAATAGCAGACAGCATCTCACTTCGATTTAAACAGACCAAAAATAGCAGACAACATCTCACTTCCGATTTAAACAGATCAAAAAAAGACATCTATTGGTGATTAATTTAAGTGGGAAACTCAAGGCAAGACTTGTAAATGATACGAAAATAACATTAAATCCAGTAATCAAATAAGGTTGAAAAACTAAAGAATTTAAGTAGACGATACACGAAAATATCCCTTAATTTTTTTGGGACGTGTGCAAATTCTATGCAGTAGGTTCAAACTTAAGTATTGTTCGATCGAAAGTCTCCAATTTTATAAAGGTTTTCTATTAGTTTTATATTAATTTTGACATCTGGGGCAAATCATAGAGGTTTTTAAGAGCTAAAATCAGCTCATTCAGTTATATTTAACTTCAGGTTGAGATGTTTTTAAAAAAATTGTTACAGACTGGATCGTTAAAAAATGTAATCATGTCTTTCAGTATACTGGTATACGTACTAGAGTAACAAAATGAAGTACACACAATGTCGCGCCCACATTAAATAATTTGAAGTTGTTTTTTCAAGCTGTTGTCCTTCCTACGTATATGACGCATAACGTCTTAAAACTGTTGAGTATTATGCAAAGGTAATGAAACGAATATTTGATATATTCCTTCTGTTGACAACAAACCTCGAATATTAATTACATTGGGTTTTCTTCGGACACCCTCGGCTTCTTTTGAAGAAACCATCTTTCTTCTGTTTCCAAAATGTTTGAGCCTCCAATTTCCCTAACATCATACATATTTCTTTATCGTTTCTTACTCGTTTAAATTTTTTTGACACTCGCTTCGCCGCACGTTCTCATCTATTTTTTTTTGGTTACCTCTCACCGCTTTATTTCCAACTCATTTGGGTAAATAATGTAATCTTTTCATATTACAAATGTAAATATGTGTTTATGTAATGTTTTATTTTCAGAAACTTACTAAGATCATGCAGTAAAACTATGTCACAGATGTTTGGCCTACTATGACATAAAATTAAATTACTTATTGTAATGTACAGACAAACACGCTTTAAAGGGCACCTTATATAGCAGATCACTGTCTATAAAGGGAATAACAAATGCCCCGCCATGAACAATGAATAAAGGGTACCTCTCCATAAATGGCACTTTCTTGCAATTGACCCTTGGCTGCCCATTAGAAAGAGGTTTGACTGTATTATCAATGATAGTGGGCGATTAAAAAGATCCTCTTTTCTCTTCTCCTCTTTAAGTTAAAATGATTTCTGTGACAAAAAGTCACAAATTTTCAGTCTAGTGATTAAAATGTACGGTTGAGGATTCTAGGTTGTCAACGTCGTACCTATATGTGATATGTTGTTACCGAAAAATTTCTCACTAAAAGTCATCCCCAGACTTTATAGATATTTTTATTCTTGATTTTTCAGAACTCAATAATTTTATTAGTTCATCTTTCCCTTTGAAAATGTTTTTTTTTATTTTTAGTTTTTAAGTTTTATTATCGGAAATCTGATCAAAAGTTACAAAAGATTAGTCATATATGCTAATATCAGAATTTTTTCAAGCCCCACAATTGACCTTCTACGATCATTTACGAAACTAACGTCAGAATGTTGATATCTGTATTGATAACACCTATATTGACACACAGGGTCACAGATGTTTCGTATACAATAACGAAATCATAATCAATAATAATTATAATAGTTTCAAAAGTACAATAAGTAATCGAAGTGTAAATTTTTTTTATGAATATAAAGTTGCATGTAAACAGACTTTTCAAAAAAGAGTTCGAAACTATTCAACATGTTCAAGATATAGCATATCACACAACACACGTTCCCAAAGTACATATTCATATTGATCATCGTGTATTCTGATTCATATATTAATGTTCAAATTGGGTCACAGGTTGGCAAAACAGAAAGCTTAGTCAATAAGGCGAAGGTAGGGTCTGGAAGACCCCCCCCCCCCCCCCAAACAAAAGAGATAAGGCGAAACGTCACACTTAGAAATAGTAAGAGAGTAAGTGTTTTATTGAGAGTCAAGGAAGACATAATATAATATTTATCAGCAGCGGCTGGATTTTTTTCCGAAGCAAGCGCATCCAACTTCTAAAAATTCTTTTTTTTACCATTACTAGTACTTGATTACAGGTGAACAATCCTGCTTTTTTCACCACAATTCTGCTGCCTCCAAAAGAAAAAAATCAAATCTTTATTTAAATCATAGAGCAAATAATTCTAGGGTACAAGTTAAAGAACCAATAATTCCAATGTTGTTTTCAAAACATCAAATACAGTAATTTTATTGGCTAACAGCAACTTCCAGTAAAAAGGTTGTAACTTGATAAATTCCTTTCATGACGTCGTGCGTATTCACGTACGGGTGCAATATAGTGCATGAGGAAAATGTTAATTTCAAATGGAAAACGTCATATTTCTGCATTACTTTGGAATTATAAGTAATAAAGGTTATTTTTAAGGAATTTATCAATGTGTAAACTCGGGCTTATCACTCACAAACTTTGCATAAAGTCCTTCGGACTTTATTTAGTTTGTGAGTGAATCGCCCGAGTTTACACATTGATAAATTCCTTCAATATAACCTTTATTACTATATTATACATGTATGAAGCCAACCCAGAAGAAATTGGACATGGCACCATGCAGAAAACCTACAGTAAACCTATTAATAAAGCGGTAGTTAAATCAGGTTTTCCAAAATGAAACGACACCTGCCATATTGCAATTAGACAAGAAATCAACAGGAAATATCTAGTTTTATTTTACTTGATAAAAACCAGTCAATCAAATCTTATCAAGTGTAAAATCTTCTTGGTAATAATGTTGAATTAAAGAAGAATAAATCCTGACTATTTTCACTATGTAGAAAAAAGAATAGTTCACAATTTGAAATTTAAAATCATCGTTTTTGTCATAGAGTTCAGTGTCGTCTATGTAGGAAGACGAATTTAGTGTACATATGTTCTTTTTAATTTCAAGTCAAATAGGGATTTTGCATGTTATTATTGAAATCATTACTTGCCATTCAGGGAAAATACATGTCAAATTGTTAGTCTTGACACCAATTGAAATTTGATTTTCCTAGAAAATGTACGTAAAGTCAGCATAAATCTTCCAATAGTGCAATTTACAGCTGCTCTTTTTACGATTAAGACAGATATAAAAACCTATTCATCGTAATGTTTGTGTAAACCTAATTTATTTCTGCTGTTCAAACAAACTAAAGCTCTAAATGTTGAATTAACAATTTAAATAATATGCATTATGCTTAACCTGCCAATCCATCTCGCAGGAAATGCCTTTTAATGTTTTTCCCAAGTTGATAAAACTTAATTGAATAAAGGATGTGTAAACAAAGCTTTGTCTTTATGACTTTGAAAATCATCTCATGAGTATTATACCTTTCTGTGAACATTATTGCGATCTTTAGCATCGATCTACATTAAGGGCGGATTACATGATGTATCAAAGTGGCTAACCGGTCGATAGTCGGTTAATATCACGCCGCAACAGGATACGTACGACAATATCGAACAAAATGTAATTGACAACAGTTCTCAAATTAATTATTGATAAACTTCTTGTTTGTCTGTTGACCTATGGTAAAATATTGTCCATATTGAAAATAGATTTAATGACACGTCACAGGGAAGTGTTCATTCCGATAGATGACACCCGCATTTTGAGCAGAATTCTCATTAATATTGTGCAAAGAATCGAGAATATGATATAAACTTGATTACCATAAAAAAGAAAAATAAATAAATACAAAGATAGAAAACATATGACAAATTTAATTATTTACTTTACATAGATAACAAAAACCTGATACTAATTAATTCTCGAATTTATAGCGGTATTAGGAGGAGATAATGATATTTTCAATTATATTAGTCGAGACAGAAAATTTTATGACATTAATAATTGGCGAAAAATTGTTATCATATATATATAACATTTATATGTACCCATTATTCCAGAGAAAAAGGTTTATTTCCTAAACAATAAACATATAGATATCTGTGCATTTATGGTTTTTCAGAATTCTTGAAAAGTATCAATGTAAGGTCAATTAGTGGACGTAAAATAGAATAGCATTTTTATAATTAAAAAATGATGAAAAAAACCTAATTTAAAATAAGTGGGAAGAAAATTGCATATTTAAATGATTTACCGGCAACTACATTTTTCAAAGCACACAGACACATTTGCCCAATTTCACGAAAACTGGAGACACAGCCACTGCGTAATTCGTGAGACACAGAGACAAAGCAAGATACATTATTCAATACACAAAAAAAGCACGTAAGCCCAATTTCACGAACATTGGAGATACAGAAGATAACAGCGTATTTCAACGAGCACAGGGACAACTCTATAATCAATGCACACAAAACACGTGTGCCCAATATCTCGAACACGAAAGTCACGGAAGACAAGTTCGTATTTCAATGATTACAAAGAACGCTAAATACATCAGCCCAATATCTGGAGACACTACAACTCAACAGGAAGAAAACTGCGTGTTTCGAGGAACACACAGATAACTACATTATTCAATGAATACAAAATAAGAGTGCCCAATTTCAAGAACAATGGGGGCATGGAAAAAAATGCGTACTTTAAGGAACACACTGTCAACTACATTATTGATCGCTCACAAAACACATCTGCTCGCATTCACCAACATTGGAGACACAGAGGACACTCGTTACTTCAAGAGACACTAAATGCAAGACAACTAAATCATTCAATGTAAACAAAACAAGTCTGCCAAATTTCACAAACACAGGGGACAACTACTTATTTCAGTTAATTCAGGGGAAAATGTATATTTTTAATAAGCAAACATTTTCATATTTAAATGAATACATCAGACGGCAACTGGGAACATTTAACAAAGGTATGGGAAAGATAATCTAACGAATAACAATAAGTTATTAATTTCCAAACAGTAGCAAGATGCAAAACAAAAAACGACACAACAAACTCGAACAATCTTTTCACACTTGAAAAAACATTCCTTTATAATGTTTTTATGCTCCAAAGGCGCCATTTGACAATTCTGCGTTTTCTAAGGGTAAAAAATATGAACATGAATGCAAAAAAAGTTACAACATATTTTTAATCACTATTTTATCAGGATGTATACATTTTTCTAATCATCTTCATGTATTTTTGGAAAAAATTAAAATAAAATGAAAAAAATCTGAAATATTAAAAATAAAAAATATATATTTTCATCGGAAAACTATCACAATCAGTTTGCATACGAAACTATCGGAACATTGAAAAAAAATTGTCACGTGATATACAGCTATGTTATATCTTGTAAACCACTGCTCTACTGCTATAAACACCTGTCTTTTCTACTAAATGTCATTTAAATAAAAACTTTGTCTTAATCTAATTATCCCTAGTGACTTTAATATACCAGTTCTCGTTAGTTTCCGTAGCAACTACCCTGTTCGCCATATCTAAAATATTGATTTTTATATTGTCATTAATAACACATCGAAAGATTCCTTAACAAAAACTATATATGGAAAATTTATTGCTGAAGATACAATATGATTCTAACTGATTGGCTTATGTGAAAAATAATGAGAAGGACAGGATAAATATTAGATTTTTACGTAATGATGAGTTGTTTCCAACTTTATTTTTAGGTATTTAGACTTAGTTTCAGACACTTTTACGTCATATCCGAATCTCAATCTGACTCTTGAAAATGATTATTTAATCATTTTGGTTATTTGTAGTCGGTTAAAGGAACATTTCCCAATAAATCGTAAAAAAGTTATTTTTTTAGTATAAACGGTGTTTCCTTCAACAGTGTGTTATTACATTTACTTACGTAGCTTAAATATAAGATCATACAAATTAAGAGAAAACATTTATTTATTTGTTTTATTTTATTTTTATTACTTATAACGCATATTTGTTTCTTTTATATTCAGTTTTGAAAGTTTATAACAAAATAGTGTAAAAAATATTCTGTAAATCGTTTGTGTTTTTATTCCGTTTTAAATTTAGTTGGATGTTGCTCAAGGGTCATATAAAAAAATTAAACGATTTGAGATGCATGGAGCATGTAAATAAAGGAATGAATGAGTAGTAAGTAAATAAATAAATAAACAAATAAAATAATTTAACAAAAATAAATAAATAACATCAATCTTTAAAAACAAATGTTTGAAGTTATCTTGGTTAAAATGAAAGTACAGTATAGAACAAAAGCTCTCAAACTGTTTGTTGATACAAAGCAATCTTTGTTTGAACTAATATCTGCCTCTAATAGGAGAACCATCCCAAATAAAAGATAAAAGGAAGGTTTTCCCAGAAGTGTAAATAAAGGATAGTGTGGTTCCATTTAGCTAAGAATTCATCTATTTGTCCATTTACAAAAGAAAATAAAAATTGCACTTGTGATAAGTGTTTTCGGAGGTTATCACAAGCTAAACGACTCTAAAAACCATTAAACGGAAAATACGATACATCTTTATGGTGTTTTAGAAAACATGTTCTTGGGTCAAAGTGTGGACTGATCTTATATGTGGGTGTATGTCTCCCGTCAATTTGTATCACACCTTAATTCTTTCTGAGACCATTTTGCAGAAGTCCACGTGACGATCTCTATATCCGTTCCACAATGTGTGCTTTAATTCAACGGAATACTTGTAAAGTCCACATTAAAATCCACCACATATTTTATAGTATACCAAACATTCCACAAAGCAGTATGGCCTATAGCAATTTGCAGAAGTTCTTTTGAAATAAATTATTCAGTCTGTACAACTTTACTGTAAAACCAATTATGAAACAAAAGAATTCAGATTTCAGTTTGTGTGTATATACCAGTCAACAAAAGAAATGATAGACATTAGTGCATTTCACATTATCTGAAGCCCAAAAACCACACAAACTTCAAAACTTGTATTATCGGTCTGACTGTTTCCCCTCTCTAACTTTTATGAGGAAAACTTTCATTTTATGTAACAATCTTGAAATCGCCACCCCAAAAAATTTGAGATTTCAAAAAGCTAAATTTTCACCCCAAAATGCATTTCGAACTTGTAATTTAAATCTTTTTAAAATCCAACCATAATTTGACTAAAATTTTATTTTTTCCTGCAAAATCTACCTTTTGAATTTTTACATTAAGAAATAATGTGTTACAAATTGCTCTGATGCTTGTGATTTTTATTCTATGTCCTTTGTTAAAGATAACCGTAATTTTTCGTTTTCCGAAATCCTCAGATTACAAAAATAGTGTGATTTTTCTTGACAACGAACTAACTATCAATATCGATATTAAACAACTTCAATTATTTTGTTTAAGTATAATTTCAAAATTGTGTATCATTACTTTTATTGACTGGTACTAAAATGTATATATAATATCTACATTATATCTGGGAAAGGAATCCTATGTAACTGATATCAGTTTCCGGTGTAGGCGTTATTTGTTATGTTCCTCCCACCAACACGTTTACGTTAGACGAGCTCCATTAAACCACAATATAAACGAAAAACTGTTCGAACATTTTTCAATTCTTAAATGTCAACATCTCTCAATAGATATATGTATGTGATTAGGTTTATTTTCAGTTTTTAGTTTAAGATATAAGAAATTAACTTTGTTATAAAATAATTGTTTAGAAGATGTATACCGTATGCACAATTTACAGTTTGGTCCAAGGATCCAATAACATCGCGTAACCCCAGTAACGCCGGAAAGATGGCCCACTTTTTCATTTCTCAATAAAAGGTACTTTTAACAAGAGTAACACGTGGTGCGTTTGAATTTAAAGGAAACCCTTCATATTAGATTTATATTGAAAGTCGTATAAAAAAAAAAAAAAAACATTTATGCAGTAAATTTTTCTAGATATTCAAAGTATGCTTAACTGTTTGATAACTCCTACTGATCAAACGTGTTACCAGTCGTATACGGTGAAACAAGCACAAATGGGGTCAATTCAACATAATATACTTAGATGTATATACATTTACTAGACATTGAACCCGCGCGGGAAAATAAGCATTTTTTTGTGGTGGCCATATTGACTTTAAAAAGTTTTTGCGGCCATGGCATTCGTGGAACAGGAACTCAATGTGGATGTTGTGGCAGGCTTCCCATAAACTTTCCTGTCAAGTAGGTGGTATCAACTGATAGTTTCATGGAAAATAATTGTTCCAATTGTTCATTGTCATCATGGGCAGGGCAGGCTGAGTGTGCTGTCCACGTTTATAAAGATGTCCGAGATAAATTTCGTCATTAATGATAACGATGACCATTTGTTAAAAATATTTTTATCTAGGGCTTACAGGGAATTGTACGGTAGAGATATATTTAGACAGGTCACATGACAAATAATGTAAAAATGGATAATGGCAAAGTAAACATCCGAGCAATCCAAAAACCAACTAAGTTAGGAATTCCTCTGAACTTTGCCTTACTTCTTCATAATCTTCAAAGTTCATAATGTTTATAGTTAGGAGAAATTGCTTTACTGTAGAAAAAACAACCATGAATACATGAAGCGGAAACATCCCACTCGAAGGAGAATGTTTTTAATTTGTTTTATTCTTCTTCCGTAATTTCAAACAAATATACATTTAAAATATGTGCATAATTGTTTATTTAAATGAATGTGTTAAAATGATGCATTCGAGAACCTTCTAAGGGATATGTTGGGAGAATTCATACCGGAAAAGTCCATGCAGATTCCATTTGCACATAAACAAAACTGCAGTTTAAATTTATAAATGCAGATTGTCAAATCCGATAATAACTTTTATAATCTGAACCATACATCGTTTATTTTGAACCACGCGTTTTGCCGCCTATTCGGCTAATTCGTAAATTTAGTATTATAGATAAGAATATTATTTGTCTCATCCTAATAAAGAGACAAGAAAAATATTAACAAAATATAGAGTTAGTGACCATGATTTGCTTATAGAAACTGGTAGATGCAAAAAAATACCAAGAGAACAAAGAAAATATAAAGACTGGATTAATTTGGATGATGAATTTCACTTCTTTTTCAATTGTAAACTAAATTTTGCAAAAACGTAGAACATTTTTGAAATATTTCGAAGAAACATATACAAATTTTAAGCATCTTAGCTTCAGAGACAAACTAATAATATTATTAAACCCATCAATACCTGAATATATTAAAACAGAAGTTTCTTTTATTAACCAGTCATTAGAGCTGAGGAAAGGAGACTCATAGCTGTTTTGAATATACTGAACTTTCTATGTACTGTTAATGAACATTTGCTAATACATGTATATATATTTTGTATTGTATAATCCTAATGGGTTTTTGTCTGTAATAAAGAAAGATATGATATTTTACTTCTTTTATCTTTTTGTTCTCATTTTGATATTTTGTATAATAGTATTTTATCTGTAATAAACTGCCGGAGAGTCTCTTAGATATTTTAGTTTTTGAGATACATGTAAACCCCTCTGTTCTTTTGGTCGCAAAGCCGATTTAATATTAAACTTGTTTATTTTTAGTGGATTTGGAAACAAGTTATACCAAATCATGCCAATCCCTCTTTTCTTTGCGGGTACGACAACAGCTCATGTAGCGACATTGTAGCTTACTCCTTCAGGGAAGTCTTTAGCGTACGAAGGGTGTTGATATCCGTTAACACGAGAAAGCCATTCTTCGTACCATCCGAAGGACTAGAATCTTTTATCGAGACAATACTCACAAATGTGGTCGACAGGGAATCGCAAATATGATCCCTGAAAGTTTAATCACGAACGGGAATCGAAACTGGGACATTTGGCTTTATCTTCCGATACGCTAATCACGGTGCTCGGAAGCGACATCTTTCTTTCAACCATTAAATTCCCTTCGTATTTCTAGATTAATCTTCTATTACAACCCAGCTGGTTATTAAGTCTATAGTCTAATTAAAATTTTGCTATAATTCGTTTTTATTAAACATGAAACGCGAATTTATCGGCTCTATGCCCGAAGGCGGCTACGAATTCATTAGAAAATGAACAAAAAAAATTCAGCGTTCAAATATTATGTGTAGTGAAGAATAAAATCGCTTTACTTCAGCTGGGAAAATTATTTAATAGAATTATTATAAAATAAGGTATTAACAGCCCCGGAGAAAGTAATTAATCACACGATTGCTTTATTCCACTAAAACTGCAATAGGCAATCATCTTAAAACGAAGCAGATAATAACGATTCTCTTAGAGAAGAAAAAATATTAGCTTCGACTATATCCAGATGAGTATAAAGAGGAAAATAAAATCGGGTTTATGAATGCGTTTTTTTTCGAATGACGTAATAATATCTATTTTTTACTCCGGATTTCATTGGTTGTGACAAGAATCGCGGAAGCAACTACATTGTAGAGTCTGACACGCGACTAGCGTGTGACTAAGTCACTAACAAAACAACATATACTGTATGCGACAGTGAGGCAACAATCTATACATTATATTAGACTGACTTACATCTAGGGTAATTTTTGTAGGCTTTAGTTACCAACTGAACCGAAATTTCAACTTGAAGGTTATTCTTAAATGACTTAAGTAAAAATTTCCTACCTGGCGTAAGCTGCAGTAGGTATTTCAGTGATGAGCTCTAGCAAATTCCTTAAGATAATGCCGACAACGATGGTTCATGACCTTATAAATAGTGAAATTTATACATGCATATCTTTTCGTTCTATATATGCAAAGTATATATTTATAGTTTCCGATGTCTGCCGATTATTAACGAAGTAATTGTCATTACTTTGTATGGATAGTCGGGACATTTTGCCCGGAATACATAGATTATATTTTTTCAACTGGTCCTTGTATGGCAACAAGTTTCCGGTTTTAAGAGAGGAAAGGGAGAAGTACATTTTTGACACAAAAAAGCTGATAATTTCAAGAAGAAACATGTTTTTGTCACTATAACCGAAATTTTTGGTCAGTGGTAACCCCCCCCCCCCTTTCTCCTAAAAAGCAAAACAAGCTGAAACAAAACCAAAAGAAGAGAATGTACTGCTGTCAGCAAAATATGTATGCGACAAACAGATAAAACACTTAAGACAGCCAAATATTTTAACCCATTACAGAAATTAATTGTTTCGGTCAACAGGTCAGAATTCAAGTTAAAAGGTAAATTTCTACGTAACACAGTTTGGTACGCAATAACTCAAACTTTCACCCTTAAATAGTCATCTTTAAAGTATATAACTATTTAATGCTAGAAATCTGTCACAAAAAGATAAACAAAAGATTTAATTCTCTCCAGATTTGCTCTCGTAATGTGAAATATACAGAAATATTCTTAATAAAAGTCTGGATTAATCCAATTTAACAAATAACACGCAATGAATTCTCATAAAAGTACATCTGGTTTATTTTCCAAAAAATTACTTTTCATTAGAATTTCTATCCATTACATATCAGCTGTAAATTCGATTCATATTTTTTATTGGTCAATATTTATAAAAACCTATCCTCTAAACTTTTGTTTTGGCGTATTATTCAAAACTACATATAAGGCATGGATTTGAGGTATCAATGAAGTTTTTTTCCTTTTGTTCGAAATTTTAAACAAAAAAGATACAGGAGCTTGGCTTTCTTTACTCCACTGGCCACAGATTAGAAATGCATATCAGACATCTCAATTCATATGAAATTGGACAATGTTGAATCAATTAAACTTGCACACGGCCACAATGGCTGATGATGATTTCGGATTAATCAAATTTAAAAAAAGAAAATTAATCAACACCCTCCTATAATGAATTGAGTAAAGAAAAATACACGATTAGTTCACGAAAGAGTCTCTATAAAATTCTCTTATTTCGTCTGAATTTGAAACTTAACGGATGATTGATTCATTGAAGACTGGTAAGTTAGTTATGAAATTTTGTCTTTTGTTTAGTGGCAATTATTAAATGCATATCAAGATGAAAACGTGTTCATGTTACATGCATAAATATGAACTCCGTCTGTATTAGACCTTCACACTGATCTAGATTTTTAACATGCTACATTGTAGCTCATCAAGAAACAACCCCTAGAAGACATGTCATCCCGAACCGACCGATCTTTGCTCTTACTTCTACATGCCGCATGCCATAAACATATACATATTATAAATTCTGGTTTGACCTGGTTGATGCATGATCAAACCAGCGAACTCCAGCATTCGCTAAGAGCACCCTACCAGGACACCATTGTGATGGTCCTCTTTTATACAAAATTCTCGATTCTCATTGGTCAGTATTTGATAAATCTTAACCAATTTATCTCACTTAGTAACATGTTAGACATAGTAGGCAATATATATTTTATTACACGACGAATTTTCAATTTTCTCTTCGAAATCAATTTTACATAATGACGTGATGCCGCGCAGACGATTCAGGCACACATCTCTATTATATAACATGGATCAAAATTATGTATTATTAAGTATTGCAGGTAAATAGATAATCGTCAGTCTAATTTACATATTAATAATTCAAAAGGTTATTATAAATAAGAACACCTTTTCCCTCATGTTCAAAGTACTCTTAGAAGACAATATAATTAACGTAAAGTCTCTTTGGGTGGGTCAAACAAAAGTTTCTTTTCTGAAATTTCTGCAAGCCATTAAATGAATATCGTAAAAGTCTAAAGACGTAATTTTGTACACACAGAATGCAAAAGTACGAAACTATCACTATAATAACTCCATTAAAAATTTCAATAATTATGGTATATGCTAATAAACGACCCCTCAAGAGTATAAAAATAATTTAAAAAGTACGAAATTATATCACTATAATAACTCAATTCAAGATTGCAATAATTATGGTATATGGAAATAAACGACCCCTCAAGAGTAGAAAACTAATAAAAAGTACGAAAATATCACTATATAATAAATCCAGCACAGATTACAATAATGCATATGGAAATAACTCCCCTCAAGAACCCCAAATGTGATCGGTCAACCAATTATGTTCTCTCAAGTCATGTATCAGTGACAAAAATAACATTGTAATATGTGTTAATCTAAATGGATTAATAAACCTCGGCTAGCTTGATTCTCTGGTGTATTTCCATCATTACAGAGCCATAAAAAATCGATGACCATTTATATAAACAATGTTTGCTTGCTGCTATATAATACAGGTACCTTAAAAGAATCACCAGAAGTGAATGATACTTTGGCCTCCAAGTCTCCTAGCGACGGACAGCTTATGTGGATCAATCGGTTAAAACTGATTATAGTCAGTAAAAACAATCGGTTTAAAAGCGGTTATCATCAGTCAAAAATTCTTACGTCTGTGCAGTTCTATAGCAAGTAATGGTGTTGTGAGTTCGAATCTCACATGTGGCGGGGTGTGTTCGGGTATCCCGGCTTCCTCCATCAATAAAAATTTGCCGCCGCGAAATAGCCAAATGTGCTGAAAACGGCGTAAAACACCAACTAAACAAGCAAACAATATACACCAGAGTGTCAGAAAGATAAGGATGATGTTTGTGTACCTTTAAATCGGTTAAACCCAACCACTGTTTATTGTCCGTACCACGTCAGGCTTTCCTGAATTTATACTGCAAATTTCATGTCTAATAATAGGGTTAGAATAAACTTTAGTCGTATTAGGTCAATGACCTAATAAAGTCTACTGTTACTTGTTTACATGAAGAGCGCGAGGAGCGGTCTGAATGCACCAGATCACGTCGTGGCGTTTTCCGCGATTTCACGGCACTTGGATTTCAACTTCAAATTTTAAGGCATTTTATGCATCTAAAGGGGATTGCAGGATAAAGAATATTATACAAAGTCATTGTCGAAAAATATATAATTTATTTGGGCTTGCTGCGAAACACGGGAAAAAGCTCGCTAAAGCTCGCCTTTTCTCGTGTTTCTAAAGATCGCCCAAATAAATTTTATATTTTCTGACAATGACTATGTATTGTATATTTCTGCTGTATTTGTGTTTGTGTTTTATTTTGCTCTTTGATGTTATGCTTTTTCGCGCTTCTGTCTGTTGGGTGGCATTGATTGATTCGTATGTCACTGTTGGCCTTTCCTGTTATCTATCTTGTTGTTTATACTTTATAGGCTGCCATGGTCGGACATAGTTTAACCTTGGACCCTATGGAAATTTTAACATTTTTGTTATCTTCTCTGAAACCATTAGGCCAATTTGAACCAAAATTTGGTGGAATGCTCCTTGGGTGGCCCCTTTCAAAAATTATTTTGGTTTCCCCGAACGCCATCCAACATGGCCGCCATGGCTGGACATAATTTAACATTGAGCCTATGGAAATGTTACTTTTTTGTCAACTCCTCTGAAACCACTGAACCAATTTAAACCAAACTTAAATGGAATGGTCCCTGGATGGTTCCCTTTAAAAACTGTGTTTGGTTTTCAGGGGCGCCATCCAATATGGCTGCCATGGTCGGACATAGTTTAACCTTGGACCCTATGGGAAATTTAACATTTTCGTTATCTTCTCTGAGACCATTAGGCCAAATTGAACCAAACTTTAGTGGAATGGTCCTTGGGGGCCCATTTCAAAATTTATGTTTGGTTTCCCCGAACGCCATCCAACATGGCCGCCATGACTGGACATAATTTAACATTGAGCCTATGGGAATTTTATTTTTTTGTCAACTCCTCTGAAACCACTGAACCAATTTAAACCAAACTAAAGTGGAATGGTCCTTGGATGGTTCCCTTTAAAAAATGTGTTTGGTTTTCAGGAGCGCCATCCAATATGGCTGCCATGGTCGGACAGAGTTTAACCTTGGACCCTATGGGAAATTTAACATTTTCGTTATCTTCTCTGAGACCATTACGCCAATTTGAACCAAACTTTGGTGGAATGGTGCATGGGTGGCCCATTTCAAAATGTGTGTTTGGTTTCCCCGAACGCCATCAAACATGGCCGCCATGGCTTGACTTAGTTTTACATTGAATCTATGGGAATTTTACTTTTTCGTCAACTCCTCTGAAACCACTGAACCAATTTAAACCAAACTTAAGTGGAATGGTCCTTGGATGGTCCCCTTTAAAATTTGTGTTTGGTTTTCCGGTGGACCATCCAATATGGCTGCCATGGTTGGACATAGGTTAACCTTGGACCCTATGGGAATTTTAACATTTTCTTTATCTTCTCTGAGACCATTGGGCCAATTTGAACCAAACTTTGGTGGAATGGCCCTTTTAAAATTTATGTTTGGTTTCCCCGAACGCCATCCAACGTGGCCACCATGGCTGGACTTAGTTACACATTCAGCCTATGATAATTTTACTTTTTATTCAACTCCCCTGAAACCACTGAGCCAATTTGAACCAAACTTTGGTGGAATGATCCTTGGGTGGCCCCTTTCCAAACTTATGTCCGACATTCCCGACTTCCAACTGACATGGCTGCTGTTACTAAAAATAGAAAAATGGTTCTTAGGAGGTTCTCTTTCAGAATGATGTCCGATGACCTGGACTGTTAACCAAGATGGCAGCCACCAGCCACAGCCGAACTTAGTTAAACATAGGGCCCTATGGGAAAATTCATTGAAAAATCTTGTCTGAAACCACTTTACCAATTGGAACAAGACTTTGCAGCAATGGTCCTTATATGGTCCTCTTTCAGAATTGTGTCCCATGACCTGGACTGTCAACCGAGATGGCTGCCACAACCGAACTTAGTTTAAAATAAGGCCCTATGGGAAAATTCATTGAAAACTCTTCTTGTCTGAAAGCCAATTAGAACTAGACTTGGTAGCAATGCTCCTTAGATGGTTCTCCTTTAGAAATATGTCCATTGACCTAGACTGTCAACCATCTTGGCTGCCACAGCCGAACTTAGTTTAACATAGAACCCTATAGAAAAACGAGCCAAATCTTTAGTCCTGCTCAAGATGAAACGTTCAATGCAGGTGAGCGACACAGGCTCTTTAGAGCCTCTAGTTTAGCAGTTGATCTCACTGAGTGATCGGACAGCCAAAGCAAATTCTCCATTCACCTGGTTACTGTTTTATAATAAGGGCATAAAATAATGTACAGATCAGAGATTTTCCTACCGAAGGTCGGTGGTTCTTTCCGGGTACTCCGGCTTCCCCCACCAATAAAAACTGGCCGCCGCAAAATATCTGTACTGACATGACTAAAAACGGCGTAAAACCCCAATTGAAAAAATAAACAAACAGATCAGAGAAGTCTCGAGTTGAATAAAAAGTCCCCCTAAAGCATTTTTTAGGGGAGGGATACCTTTTTTCATCAAAATGTTTTTCCTTACTCGTGTACTAACTATTTTTTGCAATTTCCTATCCCCCCAACCAAAAAGATATAATAAAAACAAAAAATAAAATAAATAATACATAAAATAATCGATCTGTAAACAAATAATAAAATAAATATTAATAAATACCTGTAAATAAAAATTAAATAAACTGTGGGCAACAGTCAAACAGTTACTGTAATATGGAAGTTTATCTCAATCTTTAGTTATATTTTTTCCCAAAAGTCGGAAATTTGTCTCTTCCCAACCATGTTTTAGTGTTTTAGTTTTTTTAATGGCCCTAGACCATACAAAAACGATCACAAATTACATTCCATTTGAATCTCTTTTTCTTTCTTGTGTCTCAGATTAACGGTTCAATTGCAGTTTTACTGTTATGAGATTTGTGGTTTTTTTTCCTGGCTGTATGTTATGTTTTACAGACTCAGTTGATGCAAAACAAAGAAAAAACAGACACGGCCTAACTCAGAATAGAAGATAAAACTCATTTCTTTTTAATTATAACTTTTCCCCCATGTTAACAATATGTAAGTTACAAATTAATTTGTTCTCTTTTACGTCATAAACGTAAACTAAATTCAAATGAAAATCACTTTTTTTCTATTTTCGGATTTGTTCTTCACACAATATAAGACGATTTCATAACATTTTTTTTCTCATAGGTTTATAAAAATGCACTATACTTGCAATTATTTTCAAGTAGTGTTTAATTAATTATTTTGAAAGGTCATCGACTTTAATACAAACAGGATGATCATTTGTTAAGACTATTGATCTCTAACCTGAAATTACTAATATGGAATGTGAAAGGTGAAGAAGTGCAATATCTCATTATCTGTACTAAACCATAAAGAAACTTATGAAATTGGTAAGAATCAATTAAAAACACTTAAAAGCAAACAATTATATTTATAAACAGTTTTTAATAAGTAGTTTTATATTAATAAGAAGAATAGGTTTTTTATTGGCAATTGGTCTTTTGTTAGAGCGTCAACATGGAGATCGTATGTAAGATCGAGTTCAGAAGTAGAAGAAAAAGGTGTGCTCGACCCAAACGTACTTGACAAGGATTGTCATTTTCTGATCTCAGTAATTTTTTATCTTTAAACCTGTTTCCAAAACGCTACCTACCTATTTTTGGTAAAAAATGTAGATATCTATCAAAACCAATTTTCACATTGTTTAGTTATTCGAGTCTGTTATGGCTGCATTGCACAACTCCCATTTTCTCAACAAAACTCTGCTATGCCAATTGATCACGAATTGTATTATGAGGAGAGTTTAATTTATGTAAGACATTATACTGCAAACATGAATGAAAAAAATTCAAGCAGGGATAATGTTTATCAATGATGCACACTTTTTCATATGCACCAGTGCCCAGAAACCGAACATACTATGATTAATGTATTACATGTAGTTATTATATTGATTCATTGCTTGTCTCCAATGGACATTTAACATCAACCAATCTTCTTTTTAAAACTGAATCGACTGGATGTTTAACGCATCAATAAGTTTTTCAAACGCCGAGTCAGGTTGTCCTTAACAGCCGTTTCCACAGCAGGTTTAGGCATGCGTGTTAAATCTTGCGGTGTAAACCCCGCTAAATCTAAGGCCTTGTAAACATGTATGTGTGACATGAGGAATAGAATATTGGCCTATTCCCAAAGTTTAAACACCGCAAATCAACCAATCAGAATGAAGGTCACAAGGTTATGCTAAGTATAAACTCAACATCCTCAGCAAACATGTTTATTTTAAACCAAAAAAAAATAAAAAAAATAAAAAAAGGGAAAGAAGAGATGTTCTGGAGTAAAAGCCAAAAACAAGAACTTTGTGATTTATATCAAGAAGATGAGTATCTTTGGAACATGCAGGTTCCTCATACTTGTGCCTAGTTTTTGAAAGAGTGGTGTCACTTTGACAAAAGTCAGTTTTCTGTATTCTCAAATCATATATGATCTTCTGTCGATAGTTCCGTATTAATTCATGTTTTCTGTAGCTGTATCCATGAACGAACCAATCTTCTTCATGTTTTTTGTCTAATTTTTATCATCTGAACATGTTCTTGCTATTATGATAATACATAATGCTACGCGGGAAATGTTACAAACATGTGCTTAAAACTTGCAGGTGTAAACATACATGTTTAAACTTGCTGTGTAAACGGCTCTTAAATGCTGATTTCAGAAATGTTTTTTGCAAATGATATTGCCCAATTAAAAGTATTATTTATCAAATAATTTTATTTTTACCACTTAATCGATGCCACTTCTGGTGAACTCCATGACCCTGAGGGTATCCCCAGCTCAGGTGCTAGTTCATTGATACTAGCCCGAAATTGATACTTAAATTACAAAATTGTAAAATTTGTTAAAACTAAGGAACATTTCTCTTGTGCATAGCTCTGTCCTTAGATGGTTTTGGCTTTATCCCTTTTGGTCGTTTTGGTATTTTTGAATTGGGTCTTCAGTGTTTTGTATTGTTATTATGGTTTTCAACATTTTAGGCCTTGAGCACAACTATTGAGTCGTAAATAGACGAAATGTGCACATCTTGTGCATCAAAATTGGCATCAAGGAATTTTATATTAACACGGAAAGCAAGTTTTCCTTCAAAAACCAGGTGGTTCTGGCAGATTATTTAGTCTTCAACCACCAATAAAAATTTACTGGTTGCCACGTTATAGAAAAATTCATTGAATGTGGTTTAAAACGCCAGAAAACCAGACCATTAGAGAACTGTCGAAAATTTAAAAAACTGTATTGATGTAATGATTTTATGTCCCTTTCTGATAGTTTCCTTGGTGCACGTTATTTATAACTTTAATTAAAATAGTTTTCATCCTTCCGTTCATAAATAATAAATTTCTTTCATCTAATAACCCAATTCCTTTTTGTCAATTTTTCTTTTGTCTAACAAACCCATTTCTCTTTTTTTCAATTGTACATTATTTTTTAAAATGAACATACTTTTCCCCTGTTAACAAAATGAAAATAAAATATCTACTTAAGCAGAGAAATCCATTTTTCTCTTTTATTATAAACTTCAGAAGCATACTTTTGTGAAAGCAATATGTTTGTTTAAAAATTTGTTTTCCTAAAAATACTTATCACTTTCTCAGTTTCTTAAATTTCAAATACAGACACTTTCTATGTGATAACAAAAAAAAGTTTGTATCGATTTCCTTACCTGGTTTGCCCCAGCTGTCGTCGGCTTCATAGTAATAATCCCTATGCATTTTTCACATATTTAATAACCATTTTAAATCCAAACATATATTTCCACAATTAAAAATATTCAAAAACTTGAATTAAATTCACAATTTTAAATCCTTAACTCGCTCACAGAATCATATTTCAAATGAATAATCAGTTTCATTGTCTTAATCACTTCCAAGTTACGTATACTGATTCCTTTTCTAGACCTATACACTACATTATTACCAATCCGGTAATCTGTGCGAGTTCAATGAATGACTTTAAAGAAATATTGTATCGTATAAACAGATGTATGGGTCTGATAGAAAACGTGGTACGCACATCATAGGTATATAGCGTCAATATTAATTTTTCAATCACATGTAGATTTACTATATTATTAATATTTTTTATATATTGACATTTCATATGAAGAAAATCGATGTTTGATGAGTAAGATCCGTGACAGGTAGGAACGATGTAGATTTCTTTGGACGAAACTGATTTGTTTTTGATATGGATGCCGAGATAAATAATTATATCGATATCTATTAAAGCGTACCAGAGCAATATCGGTTTATTTTTAATTATCACTTGACAATTATTAACTCATATCAGACGGGGAAATGCGACAAGGATTGCATATCACTTAGGACATCATGGTTTTTTCTTTATCAACATATTGTGATTAGTATTAATACATTTTTTTATTGAATTATCATCAGTTCATTCTGGGACTATTATACTAACTTAGTTAGTATAATAGTCCCAGGTTCATTTAAATATACATTATTATAAAATATAAAAAAACTAGGTAAAAATAAATTTACAAATATTAGGGTATTTTCAGTTTTAATATTTATATTTTTCGAAAATTTTGCTCGTTTTTGTAGTTCCGTTTTAGCTCATTTATTATACAGATTTATTTCATATCAGAGAAAATTTAGTTGTTTTTATTGGTTAAAACATGGTCATGTGGTATTTATTAATCTGCGTTAAAATGCCAAGCAGGCATTATCATGATAATGCCCCTGGGTATTACCACACGGTAGTGTCTGCTTGCAATTTAGAGTTACGTTCCCTTTTTAAAACGCAAACGTGATGCAGCAGTTGTTAATTAAATTCTAGATATTTCTAGATGAAATTTTGGTTTCAATGAAATAAAAACAATACTTGCTCAAATAGTATTGTTGTAATATTATATAACAGGGTGACTGTTTTATGTACTTAGTAGGTATGCATATTTCGAATAATAAATTCTTGTCAGTAACGCTTGAAGTAGAAAAAAGAATATATATATATGGGTAACTTCCATTAATGTACAATATACTAGAATAGCACCAAAAGTAATGACAGAAACATAAACACACATCCAGAGGTCATCATGAGGTCTTCAACATACATGTACATGTAAGGAGCCCACATCCAGCAGATTTATATTTTTCAATGAAATAAACACAATAGTTGCTTATATAGAGGGCATTATCATGATAAATTGACTGCCCTTGGGACAGATATTGCCTTCAACATTGATAATGCCCTCGCCTGCAGCTCGGGCATTATCAATGTTTCAGGCATTTTCAGTCCCTTGGGCAGTCACTATATCATGATAATGCCCTCTATATAGGCAACTATTGTATAAATTAAACACGCTTAAAAATAACCCGCTATACATGCACTGAGGTTATTTTTAATATACTGTAAACAAAATAAGTCTATCCTTATAATAAGTTACAATTTTCGTAGGGATTCCCTTTTATGACGTCATAGTAGAAAAGAAAAAATAGTCTATACGACAGACGAAAAAAAGTTAACAAATCAAATGACGTGTATTAAATTATTCCAACTTAATTTAAGTTTTGGGTCGTAAACATATAGTTTTTAGAAATATTATTTTCTACAATAAAGATGTGTACATGACCTTGATTCTTACAAGTTTTCAAACACATAGTATTATTATTATTATTATTATTATTACTGCTGAAACAGTAGCATCAGAGGCAGTGGTAAGATTTGTGAAGAAAAAAACAGAAAAATAAAATTATCAGAAACCGGTAAAGAAATTTACACAGAATGTTGCTGTACCAAGCGGAAAATTCAAAAGTCAAGAAACTAAGTCTTGTGGATTGTGCTCTATGCATGTAGAAAAATCTTTTTTTCTCAAAATTTTATATGAATTTTAAATTAAAAGTTATCTCAAGTAAACATTCAGATGACACTTACTTACGATTCTTACTATCGTTCAATTCTTCTTTTCCTAGAATGGCCGAATGGGTGTCTGCCTGTATGCATTTATCGTTAAGAAGAAATCTTAATCCGCTAGAGGCTTCAGATTCAATAAAAAATTTACTTATAAAAATGTGCATCGATTGCAGATTAACTTCTTCTGTAGAATTAATGTGCAGAAATGCAAATGAACGTTTAATGGTTTTGAAATGGAAGCAAAATCCGATATAAAACTCAAATTTGAAGTTTTAAAATATCCTGTAAAATTCTGCTTTTTTAAAAATTGCATAAAACGTACTTAAGTAAGGAAATTACTTTTTTGCCAACAAAACTATCTCTGTTCAAGTTTAGTGGCAGTTAAAACCTTCAACATTTCAACTTTGAGAGAAGGTCACTTTCCTAGGATTTTCTCTTAATTCAAACTATGAAATTTAAAAAATATGAAAATTTCAGAAAACTTGAGTTATTATATATAATTACAGTTAGAACTTATACAATTAGGGAACAAGCGACAACTCATGTCAGTGGTTACCCATTAAATAAATGCAGACAGCAAAGAAAATCAAACACAATGCATACTAGTCCGAAGTTTCTCTGACATCAATTGACCCCGGGCCGTCAAAATGCACTCAACATATGAAATATTGCGAATAACATTTATCAATGTTTTTTCGAATTTCAAATTAATTTGCCCCCAAGAAGAGATTGTATGTTTTACTTCTGTAAATATTTTGATAACTATCCTAAACGTATTTCGTCAACTGGAGGTTGTTGTTTTTTTCATCGTACCGGGCAAAATGAAAGTAGCCGACACAAAATCGTCATGTATACCAAGCTTTTGGTATTTATTTAATTTTCAATAATATGATGTAACGCATCATTTGATTGGCCAATTTTTTCGTCTATCATATCATAGACTAAATTTTCTTTTCTACTATGACGTCATTAATTTTAGACGTCAAAAAACCGTTCTGATTAAATCATAAGGATTGACAGTAATTTTGTTTTCAATCTATTCGAGATAACCTCAAAGCACATGGTGCACACTCTCTAGACTGAAAACAAAATAACAGTCAATCCTTAAGTAATTAATCGACATTACTTAAAATTATCAACTGTTTGAAGAGAAAAATTGTTTCAGAAGTGAAGCTTGTAAGGGATAAATAAATAAGGCGTAAAACAGTAAGTGCGATTCTGGACAGAATCGATAAGTTTCCAAGTTTAGTGCACTCTGACTTCCCATGGCCCCAGCCAATTCTAAAACAGGCTTTTGACGTCAGAAGAATCTCGGACGTAGTGAGTGCGTAGTGTGTGACCCCTTTCATCGAGCAAACAATAGCTGTAAAATGACAATCGGCGTGCCAAAGTTTAATTCAACTGGTGGAGATCAGCGTTTACCAAAAAAGGTTTGTATTAGCACGTACTGTTTCCGTTCAGCTATACATCGTAGTAAAACATTTCACCAGCGAATAACCAATTTGCAAATCTTTACGAAAGTGCGGATAGTAAACAGCACGTACAACAGTCAACAAGCCTTTTATGGTAATATTAACTGCGCGCCAAATAAACTTAGGTGACTCGTCACTCAGGTGGCTATTTGCAGGTATTTTTTCCACGCCGAAAAGCAATGAACAGAAATAAAGGGCATGCTCCATTGCTTGAATTTTGTCCAGTGAATGTATGACTTCTAGTGTCAGGAATTATCTGTATACCATTTTTTACTTATCAAAGGAAGTGTAATATTCATAAGCTATGTTTTAAAAACTAATATTTCATATCAGAACATAATATTATTAAGAAAACTCCATTCATTATTCCTAGACAAATCAATTTTAGATTTCGCACAACTTTGATATAATACCATTAACAGGGTGTGAGATCTGCAGTTTATTAATTCTGTAATCAATAATAACTTCATGTCGCTTACGTTATCAATAATTGCCAATTTATAAAAATCGAACTTTCCCAAATGAATTTTATAACGAATGTGCGCGTCTTAATCAAATGAAAGTATAATTGAAGACAAAGAATAATATGACTGCAACAAGAAACATGAAATGGTTTGGTTTTTTAAGAGAGGGGGAATGGGAAGATTTAAATTAGGGAGCAGTCACAGTCCCTGGGGGATGGGGTGGGGGGGGGGGGGGGTAAGGCTATGGATTTATGGCTGGGTTGTGCGTAAATGGCTTAAGAAAAGGTAACCGACCAAATACTAGAATACCTGTCAATGACATTCCGGAAAAAATAATTTTGATGAGAATACCTACCGGAAAAACAGCCATCTCGAAAAAGTACAGCCGAACTAATAGTGATGTTTATATACAAATATCTGAGGAATTGAATAGCACTCAAAGTTTGTGTAAATACAACCCGAAAAAATATTAATTTTTCAAAACATATCCCGAATTAATACCAAAAATAATGAACAAACCACCCAAATTTTACGCACAACCCTGTATAGATTTATATAGGGAGTTACCCTCTCCCCCAGGGAGCGACAGTTGGCTAGTTGGGACTTATAAGAATTGGCCACTAAGACATTACCCAATTAAAGTTAACATGTCTCACCTTTCCTCCCGTTGTCATTCTCCATAGAACAGAAGTATGATGCATACTATTACAGTAGTCAAACCAAAGTGTAACTACATCTGTACATGTTAATGAACCCAAGAACAAATTCCTATCTGACACTACTCCGCATTGTACGCAGTAATTCTGTCAACTGTAGTTTCATTCAAATGGAAACTGTAGGAGATTTTAAATTCAAAAACTTACAGGCATGTAAATATGATAATGTCCATGCAAACCCTTTATGTCTTGCATAACTACATATGAAAAGCACCGATTTTGTCAACTTTCCAGAGCTTGTGACATATACATTGACTTCCTGGACAGAGCCCGGCTCCCGACAGAAAAGTTGCTCAGACAGGGGTACGTTACTCCTAAGATGAAGTCATCCTTATTAAAGTTTTATGGGCGTCATCATGACTTGGTTGACAGGTATGAAAAAACCCTTACCCAAATTAAAATGGACCTGTTCCATTGATATTATCCCTTCTTCATGCCGGATTTGACATGGGCAGCATGGCGGGTGTCCTGCAGGAAGCAGAGACTGCTTACTCTTCCGGAGCACCTGAGTCTACCCCCGGTTTTTTGGTGGGGTCCATGTTGTTCATACGTTTTTAGTTTTTAATTGTAGTGCCTGTATTGTTTTGGTCTTGTTTTCGTTGTTCTCCGGAGTTTGTCAGTTGTTACGATTTTACTCTCCTTCGAATATCCATTTGGTATTTCTTGACTTTACTTAGTTTCATTCCAATGTATAATGCAGGCCATTTTAAATTCACAAACTTACACACATGTAAATATGGTAATGTCCATATTTTTATATCAGAAAAAACCTTTATTTCTTGCATAACTACACATGATAGGCACCAATTCTGTGAACTTTATTTTCATTCCAATGTAAACTAAAGGAGATTTTGCGTTCAAAACTTTCCAATATATAGTGATGTCAATATTGTGCTACAAAAAAAACCCCCCCAAAAACCACTCTGATAAAAAAAACTTTATGTCTTGCATAACTGCATATCGTATGCAGCAATTTCAGTCCAATTTCAACTAAGATATTTCATTACCCATCAATTTCAAATACTGTGAAGGAAAATTCATTGTTGTGCTTAAGTAAAGCAACAGCAAGAGATTATAAATGGCAACATATCTGTCAAGATTCGTTTTATTCCAATGAAAACTGTTCCAGGTTTTGATATCACAAACGTTTGGGACGGACGGACTGACGGTTAGAACAAAATAAAATGTTTTCTCCTTAAAGATACAAAGTTCATTTTCTCAAGTAGATTTTACAGGAAGCTCTCTTCACCAAACCTTTGAAAAGAAGAACCTCACCCCCCCCCCCCCCCCCCCCGCCGCCACCCCCCTCCAACCACACACACAAAAAAAGAGAAGATAAGCATAATGGAGTTTTTGAAGTTACAAAAAAGTAACAACATCATTTAGATATTAACATGCCGGATTCACTTTTGGTTAGGTGCAGAACAAAAAATAATTGTGAAAATTCATATGACTACGATTAGTCGTAAATGTGATCTGGTTTCCGGTCTTCAGTGTCTTTTTTCACTAATGACACGGAACCAGTCTCGATCGTAATCGTGCGACTGTTTATGAAATTGGTACTTGGTATTCGACTTCCTTGAAAATCCTCTTAAAACAGCTAAGCCGTGCGTGAGTTAAAATAGCTGTAATATATTTGAACATCAGTTATTAAATTAAATATATTGACTGAAAATGAACAAGGAATCCACAACATATGCACAAGGCTGAATGTATTGTGAGATTATATATAATCGAAGACAAAAATACTAGAGAATGTGGGGTAAGGAAACATTTTTATTATGAATTATGAACAGCTACTTGTTAACTATTTTATTAAGAAACCAACGAAGCAGGCTTAAGAGGAGAAGTCGACAGAGGCGTTGTAATAGGAACGTAGACATTTACTGATTTATCAGCCTCAAAACTCTTACAACACTACCTCCGAAAACAATAAAAAAAAACAGAGACCGGCAGAAAACCACAAACTATCATGCTGCCGGAAATTGGAGAAATGAAAACGCAGAGTTTTTTCCCTTCAATAATGAAGTAGAAAAAAACAGGGAACCAGAAGGCATTTGCAGGATGAAGGAGTATGTACTACGTATTACATTTATATAATTTTATCAGATAGTAGAACGCTCTTTAAAAAATATAATATAAACGAATTTACATGAAAATTTGATAATGGAAAGACGTATAATTATACTTATTTATTTATGTGTGTAGGGCCATTAGCAAAAGGTTGTCTATGCTTACATTTGGCTCAGGAAAAGACGAATGGCAAGTGTAAATCTCCTATCATTGATATATAGATATGCAAAATGAGATACTAGTATTCATATTCTGAATGTTCATCGTACCACAAAACACCAGTTTTCCAAAAATATCGTATATTACCGCACCATCAAAGATATAACCGGTATATCGTTACATCCCTGCTATCTTGTAGTCTAGCAGAAGACTCCTTGGTAGAAAGAGAACCGTTTTTATTTTTGTCACGTGCTTATACAGTTCGGTGCAAGACCTTTGCATATCCAAAGTTTTATTATGAGCGCAAATTGTGTACCTGGTGAATGTTAATCCATATATTTGAATGAAAAATTTACTGTCCGAGTTAATAAATATTTGACGTCAAATTTGTCCATTTCATTTGGATACAGACAATGGCGAAAGCAGTATAAAGAAAAACACATAAACAGCATAAATACAATTTTCCACTTATTTAATCAATATCACGAAATTTCTGTCTTGGCTTACAATCGATGAAATTGATTGATATAATTAATAATAGATAGACTCAATCAGGGTCATGTGACAGTTTTATTGCTTCGGTACATCTGTAAAATTACTTGTAAGGTCAATCGTACCTAGTGTTAGAAGAGAGATTCATTGAGCTCCATTAGTAAATTATATGAAGTGTTTTTTACTATTCTGCATTTTTTTTTAAAATATTAAAAGAGTGGAAACAATTTTTACTCTACTTTTTGGAATTTTCTGTAGGGTATTGCTTTGCAGGAGTGTTTTTAATAGTGAATCAATATATGCCAAAGACTACCAAAACATTCAGTTGAAATTCGGAATCTCCAAAAGTCTGAAATCCAAAGAGAAAACGAAATTGTAATGAACCAGAGCAAAAAAATACATATACTACAAATATAAAATTTACATTAAAGGAATAATAACACAAAACAAACAAAAGAGAAATAAAAAAAGTAAAAAATAAATAAAAAATGCGATCAAAAACACAAGCCAAATCATTTTTTGAAATGTGAAAACCCCCGAGTGCTCCGAAAGGATAAGCATGTATTGCTCCGTATTATCCATCACACGGTGTTTTACGGTAGTTTGAATTAATAGAGACAAATACTGCTGAAATTAAAATTTGTTTACCAAATGTGCACATTTTGACGAGTAATGCATCCTAAGCATCGGTGAATGTCTAAACTTCAGAAAGCCACAACAAACTTTATACATGTAAGTTGTAGAGAAAATATAATATTATACTTTATGCAAAAATTTTGATTTCTTATTGGTTGACAGAGATGTGGTATTTCAATCCACCTTAAACTAGGCTCCATCCCTCTTGACGACGCGTGGTATTCCATCCTTAGCGACAAGAATACCAAAAATACCACATGGGAGAATACCATCCTCTTGCAGGCCCGGGACACTACACTCCGTACCGGAATTTGTTGACATCATATTTTTATGCAAAAATCAACGAATTGCACACAAAGATGGGAAAATATGCTTTTGTAAAATATTTGAGGCATTTCAGCAGTGGAAAAAATATTAATTACGATTATTGGCAACAGAAATGTTTGAGACACTCATGAAGAACGACTTGTACTTTAAAAAAAGGCAAAGTAAGACTTAATTGTAACACAAATACGTAACACAAAGACGTAACACTAAGACATAACACAAAGACGTAACACAAAGACGTAACACTAAAAAGACATAACACAAAGATATAACACAAAGACGTAACACAAAGATATAACACAAAGACGTAACACAAAGATGTAACACAAAGACGTAACACAAAGATGTAACACAAAGACGTAACACAAAGATGTAACAAAAAGACGTAACACAAAGATATAACACAAAGACGTTACACAGACATAACACAAGCACAGATAAGAAATTCTTCATTCAAAAACTCTTTCTAACAAAAATCTGTAAACAATAAACTGTAAAAAAATACAGTGTCTGAGTTCATTACACAGGTTTGTGATCAAAAGCAGTACAGAGGAAACATTACATAAATGTAAAACAGTTATATAAGCACGATCCGTGATCATGCATAAGTTATATAGTTAAATTTTGCACATTAAGAGACGACTGACAACATATGTTCAATTGATTATTGATTATGATAATTTCAAGAAAATATAACATGTATAATGTACATTTGCATAAAGGAAACAATTATCGTCAACACTTTGTTATATAGTAAACATCTGGACGATTATGTGTCTTTTTACAGTGAGGTTATTTTGAACGGAAACAAATTAGCTTTTTAGCGATCACCAATATTTCTAATCCGAGATTTCTCTGACGTCTGACGGCCTTTTTGTGACATGCCGGGGCCGTGGGACGTCAGAGCGCACTCGATATAGAAAACATGAAAATTTCAGACCCAGACTTTGTGAAATGATGAAAATGGTGGGTTAAAGGGAATAAAACTTTCGTTTGTGGTACAGGGGGATTGTTGGTGAATAAAATGTACATATTCTTAACGAAAACTGAATAAGGAATTGCTTGATGTAGGATTTATTTACATAAATTTATTTGATATATTACGATTTCGAGTCTAAAAACTGCTGCTCCAGGTCTGGCTCGACAATTTCCATGTCTTCTATATGGAGTGCGCTCTGACGTCTCACCGTCCTGGCATGTCATAAAAAAGGCCGTCAGACGTCAGAGCAATCTCGGATTACAATATTTCTAACTCCTCAAAAAAAACAAAGCAAATTGATAAATTACTCTTCTCCAGAACATCTGCAGAACTGTACCCAAATAGGGAACACTCTTCTAAAACAGTTTTACCATCTCGGTGGTTTCATGCTATCGTGCTCGTCTCGAATGCGGAAGGTCGCGGGTTTGATCAGTGGCCGGGCGAAAGCAGACACTGAAGTCAGTGGTATTTGCTGATTCTCCGCTAAGTATGCGGTATCTAGGAGTAGGAACAAAGATTTCTCGTATCGGCGACAGAATGTTGTGTCTGGGTTTGGTGACATGTCTTCCTGCAGAATGTTACCTCGTGAGCTAACACGTTAAAAATCCGACCTGCGTGGCGGTCTAGTACAAAGCAGGGTTCATATTCATATCATATCCCATCAACATATTCTAGTCTTGATATTCAATTAATAATTGACACTGGACGTTAACATTAATCCATTCACCCATTCATCTAAAACAGTTTCGGGTATGTAAAAATGTAGTAGATAGATTCTTGACAAATGAAATAAATTCTTTGTTTTGCACATTTTGTCGATTTTGTCTTTAGTTGTCCTAAAGGCCAAAAAATGGTGAAAAACTAAATTTTGTTTTTCACCATTTTAGGCCTTTAGCACAACTGATATTGGTTTTTCACCATTTTAGGCCTTTAGCACAACTGATATAGGTTTTTCACCATTTTAGGCCTTTAGCACAACTGATATTGGTTTTTCACCATTTTAGGCCTTTAGCACAACTGATATTGGTTTTTCACCATTTTAGGCCTTTAGCACAACTGATATTGGTTTTTCACCATTTTAGGCCTTTAGCACAACTGATATTGGCTTTTCACCATTTTAGGCCTTTAGCACAACTGATATTGGCTTTTCACCATTTTAGGCCTTTAGCACAACTGATATTGGTTTTTCACCATTTTAGGCCTTTAGTACAACTGATATTGGTTTTTCACCATTTTAGGCCTTTAGCACAACTGATATTGGTTTTTCACCATTTTAGGCCTTTAGTACAACTGATATTGGTTTTTCACCATTTTAGGCCTTAAGCACAACCAATAAGTCGTAAATGGACAAAATGTGCACAACAAACTACATGTTTTAGTCTTGAATACTGCTGACAAAAATATAAAAATAGTAGAAGATGCATGCTTTTATTGAATAGACGTCTTTCCTTGTAGACTAAATCATACTTGAAAAACAATTTTAAATTACTGAATAACAATTTTAACATTAACAACTAAAATCAGCAAGCTTCAAGTTCATTTCCAGAGCGACAAAGCAGAGATTGATCGCCTTAAAATAACGAACTTGTCAACGTGTTTATATAAAACTACGGATCAGCTGGATGTCCAAAGCTGATTTTAAATGAATGGCGGATGGAATCAATATCGCTGTAATGAAATGATGGATGTAGCATATTTTTAGTCTTCCGAATGACTGATGTTCGTAACTTTATTCGATGACATATTTTGTAGGTGTGTTCAAATACCTGAAAGCATCGTGCCTACCTTTCATTGCAGAATTAATGAAGTTACAATATTTGATTAAGAAAATTACTTGTTTATTAACAAAATAATCAGCAGTTTATGATATTCATGTTCAAAAATAGATAATTAATATGTCCTACATTGTTTGATAGGTTTTTTCTTTTTTTCATCTATATCGTAAATATTTATCAAAGTTAATTATTAGATCTATATTTATCTTCTTTTTAACCATACAACATTCTGGAGACCTTGGCCTTTTCTTTTAACCTATTTCATATTATTTTTAAGATGTGCAATCTAAGAGGTTCCTGTGCAAGAAAATATATTTAGGTTTTGAAAGCTTAGGTACTATATGAACTACAGGAACTGAAGTACTGAATTTTGCTTGAGAATGACCATTGAAGGGTTGTTTTCAATTTTGGAACAGGTAATACAGGTAATACGATATAACCTAGTTTGATGCAGTAAACTAACCAAAGTAGGTCATACAAGTATAACCTGTTCCAAAATTTATAACAATCCTTGTAATATAAACTATTTTCGGATCTAAAATTCCAGTCAGACTCATTTAAATAACTTATCTAATTTTTTGGTGGGGTCCATGTTGTTCATATGTTTTTAGTTTTTAATTGTAGTGCATGTATTGTTTTGGTCTTGTCTTCGTTGTTCTCCGGAGTTTGTCAGTTTTTTCGATTTTTCCCTCCTTCGAATATCCCTTTGGTATTTCTTGACTGTACTTATCTAATTCAGGAATATTTATTTAATAGCGGACCTGTGAAGTAAAACGTTTGTGACGTCACAGTACCCAAAGTAGATTGTACAATATAATCTAACTTGTACAATGTTGTACAACAATAAGAAGTAAAGTCAAGAATACCAAAGGGATATTCGAAGGAGAGAAAAATCGTAACAACTGACCAATCAAAATGTCTGTTACAATTCAAATTATTCATGTATAATATAAACCATAACGAGTCAAGATAGCTTTATACATGTCCTAGCTTTACCATATTCACGTCTGTTAATCTCTCTCATGCATAACAATTGACAATGTTAAATTTTCACATTATACTCCTTACATTAACAAAAATCAGAAATATATGTAAATGTAATATTATTTCTTTAATGCTTTTGTTCAGTTCTAGTTGTATACGATCATAGCTGCAAAATCCACTCTGAACTAATTTTAAATATCTTTCAATATTTGTTCGGAACATATCTTGCAAACCATAATTCATGTGTGCTTTTAAATGTTGTAATACATACACTTCACACGGGAACTATTTCATTAAATCACATCCCCATATTTTGCAATTTAACCATCGACTGTTCAAAATTACAAAGATCAACCGACATGATATTAGACATATAACAGGCACATGTTCCAGTATTAGACGTTTAACAGGCATATGTTCCAGATATTAGACGTGTAACAGGCACATGTTCAGTATTAGACGTGTAATAGGCACATTTTCCAGTATTAGACTTGTAACAGGCACATTTCCAGTATTAGACGTGTAACAGGCACATGTTCGAGATATTAGACGTGTAACAGGCACATGTTCCAGATATTAGACGTGTTACAGGCACATGTTCCAGTATTAGACGTGTAACAGGCACATTTTCCAGATATTGGACGTGTAACAGGCACATTTTCCAGATATTAGACGTGTAACAGGCACATGTTCCAGATATTAGACGTGTTACAGGCACATGTTCCAGTCCGAAGATGTTTTGTTTCTTCTCAGAATACATTAACGTCAACGTCAAACGTATACTGTTAAAATCATCGTTTTAGTCAATTAGGTAGTGCTATATAATTGTCATTTTGAGTTGAATTTTAGCCAAGAAAATATGAAATTGTACTTGTATGTCATGCACAATCTTCACTTTATTTTGGTTTTTAGACCCAAATATATATATATGAAAAGAATCGCAAAGTTGCGCCGGTCCAGCAACCTTAAGAATTTCTTCCAAAATATCTTTTTTCCTTGAATACCAATAGCAACGGAAATGATAAATTTTTTTTCAAAATATTGTGCAAAATGCATTGTAGTGACCCAATTCTAGGACAAGTTATCACCTTCATTTCAATGGATATGACATAAGACATAAATTAAACATAGCATTGGGTCATTTAAAAAATAAATAAAATAGATATTGGTACCTCGGGGACAATAAACTTACCATTCCCCTCATACCCAGTCAATAAGTATATAATGGTGGCTCACTGTGACTCATTTCAGGTTAAAATAGCTTTTTATGTATTCAGGACAATCTTTTGATTCAACTTACCTTCTGTGAACTGGTCTCAGCTGGTCTTCATTAGTTTAGATTTTTTGTCTTGTTTCGGTCTTGTCATTTTGAATATTTCTGAAATTTGAAACGAAGCAAGTGAAACGGGTAAGATTAAAAACATTAAAAAACGATTGCTTAAGATCAGATATTGGTGCATAATGTTTGGTTTTGTGTAAAAGACAGAAAGACACAATCAGATTTTATCAAGAACAAATTCAGTCAATAAAAAAATGGGAAAAATCAAATCCAGGTTTTGGTAAGCTTTAAGTTTTGTGATAAATTAAATTAACGATTGCTGAAGTGAAAATATTAAAAAAGAAGTAGAGCCATGTTTGCCTGTATTTATTTCACTTCCAGGGCCATTTTAAAAAAAGTCGGCTGAAACTTTTCAAAATGTCTGGAGGCATAGCCTGGTATGTGGTCTCTAAATATTTGCTAATAATAACTAATAAGTACGTTACTAAAAGATTTTCTATATACCTCAATATCACTTTGGGAGACAGTTTTAACACAAAGTTGCCAAAGTTTTTCAACGCAAAGGAAACTCGGAACCAAAACGAATTTTTGGCTGGAGATTATGTATCTCCTTTCATCAGACATTAGAATGGATTTGGTTCTGAATTTCCTTCAAAGCTATATTCAAAAAAGTGGTTCAAACTGACCCTTTATACACGACTTTTGCTGGAAGATTTGAACTCATTTATGCTTAAGCACAAGATGTCTGTTTGTTATAACATACAAATTCAAAGCATACAATCCTTTACGATAAAAAGTAGGTAAATTTTTAATATTAAAAAATCAATGGTTATGAGTGAAACAAATACACGAGAAAGTGGCCCTACTCCTTTAATTTCCTGATGTTGACTCCCTATTAAACTGATTAAAATGTTCATCTTGTGACCTAACCTAATGGCTGCCATGGCTAAAACCAAAACTGGCAACTGAAGATAAAAAAAAAAAAACAATCTATCTAATGAGGAACCAGAGTGAGTTATCTTTTCCTAACCAATGTAGGTAAGGGAGATAATTAAATTCTCTCCCTTTTGTCCTGAGGATAAAGGGGAGACAAATTTATTATCTCCCTTACCTACACTGGTTAGGAAAATATAACTCACTCTGGTTTCTCATTGGCAAAAATATGATAGGTCACATTTAATCGATATAATTCTTTTTCCCTTTTGAAAATTTTCGATCGGTTCCGTAATGTTATTTTCAAGGCTTCGGTCTTTTTTTGCATATTATTCCTTTCTATGTTTGATTTTCTATGATCAGACATTTATCCAAGTCTCCAGTTTCCAGACAAAGGAATATTATCATTATATAGTCAAACTGTCATTCGGAACTTATTATCTCTATTAATACTAGCACTGTCAAGTCCGCCGTCTAAATGATGGATGCGTGCCTTCAGGGGAGACAATTATTGGTATAATTGATTATATTCATGGTTGTCTGAATTCATCGCTTTCTAAATTATGCCAATTGTTCTTTTGTGTGAGGGAGTGATATCGATATGTCTGCAAAAGACGACAGCTTATAATAAGACGTTTGCCAGAACTAACATAACATTGTTACCGTCTAAGGATTTTTGACACTGTATTTGTTCTGAATTCTTGGTGTATAAATGTGACGTCATTAGTTCTTGCGTATCAAAATGAGATTTTGGAGATGTAAATATAAAATTTTGTTTCTGAGTACGTGTATCTATTATTACAAGTAAAAAAAGAAGCTTTATAAGATTATACACACGTATCTCAAGAAAAATAAGAGATAAAGTTTCAAAATGAACAAGATTAGCCCATTTCTATTGGTAATGAATAGAAATGGAATTTGATAAATGCTTTATTGCCCGCTACCTGGAGAAATGTCAAAATTGAAATTCGGCTTCTATCACAGAAAATATTTTGAAAAGATGAATTCATAACATAAATGTTTTCATATAACAGTAAATTTCCAATTTAACAATAATTTGGCATAAAAATCAGTGAAAATGACATTTTTTTAATACATTTTTGGGGCAAAAACAGGCTTCTGAAATCTTTAAAACTGCATATTTTTTATTTGAGCCAAGATTTTGGTGTCGAAGTAGTGTTTCTACATGACTATAATAAGGTTTGTATGCGACATTAATCTACAAAAATCAAAATAACAATAGTTTCATGCTGGGCTTGTTAGAAACAACATGCTACCAGAAAAGCCGTTTCAGTGAATGAAAAAGTGAAGTTGCATATATTGACCCAAAATTGAACTACCAGTTGATAATAGAGTAGAGAATGGAAACGGGGAATCTGTCAAAGAGACAACAACCCGACCAAAGAGCAGAAAACAGATAAGTCTGTTTCGCTCATTTAAAGCTCGTGTTGTGTTTTGATATCGGTCATAGATTGCTGACAAAGATGAATGATCTGTCTGTTATAGTTGTTGGAGATGATGCAAAATATTTTGTTGGTTTGTTTCCTTTTGTCTACCTTTCTAATACAAATAGGAATTTTTATTCAGTATACAGTCAAACCTGCTTTAAAGGGCATCTCTGTATAGCTAATCACTGTCTAAGGGCATAGTCAAAAAGTTCCATTCATGAAAAAAACATGCAAAATAATCCTCTGTATAAAGGACACCTGCTCATAAAGGGCACCTTTTCTGGTCCCTTGGGTGCCCTTCATAGACAGGTTTGACTATAAATGATAGAAACAGACTGAAACCAATGAGACACTGAACCTTTCCTTACATGCTGCAAAAGTACTTCTTTAGAAATACGAGTTTAAAATATGTCGTTCTCTTCCACATTAATTAAAGAAAACCTATTAAAATGAACGGAAATTATTTCATACTTTCGTGGAAATGTGATTATTACTCCATTATTTCTGATTCAACAAGTCTCAAATCGTCTGACACTTCAAAAGATCTGGTTTTATAGAAACTTGCAGTTATGTTAGAAATTTATAATATGTTGATCTTTTATAAGAACAACAACAGCCCTTTAAGGATGATCGCTGGTCTAATAGGAAATAAATAGGATTTGAAATAGGTGTTTTAGTTTGAGAGAACATATGAATAGTAAACAAATACGCAAGAAAAAAATATATGTTCATGTGCTCATTTAAGGGCTATAAGGCCTTGAAAATTTGCAGGAAATGGGTTTTCTCTGGATTTTTCATTGTCTTTGCATTGACAAAGATGTATGAAAAAATAAAAAGGATTTCAATAAATTTTGTCAAATACCATTTTAAGGTATATATAATTGATTTATAAAAGAAAAAGTGGGGTTTCATGGGCAAAACATTTCATGTTTGCAGCTTTGAATTTTGTTCCGATTGTTATAAACGTTAATTTATTGCTTTTTGGTTCTCCTGGTATTTCAGATGAACAAAATGCGAAAGTTTTTGTCGAAGTTCAGAACTTTATCATAAAGAGTAAAAGATTTACACCTTGATACATCACTTTTCTTTTTCTTTCTTTTTTTTTTTAAATATAACAGTCATGAATGATATAAATAATGTTATGTATGCATAGTTTCTCTTTGTGTAACGAGCATTTCGTCTTGATTATTTGTTTGTGTGAAACAAGGAAACAGATTTACATAAGCTTACAGCTTGTTTCTGAATCCTATTTTGTTATGCTCAGTCTGTATTGTACATATGTATGAATATTTATTTGAATAAATATGTTTAAACTAAAAAAATTCATGTTTAAGAAATGGATGAAACCCGAGGATTCCGAAAATCTGACAAAAAGACCAAAACATGACCAGCGAGCATCCTTAAATTCGTTTCGTTATACTTTTTTCAGAATTCAGTTTACCTTTTCTTTAACCTTCAATATTTAATGAAATGTGGATATCTGTTTTAGAAAATGATTTATGCAAAAACACAGACTTTGAAAGTGAATAGAAAGCAATAGCGATTGAGTTTGAAGAAGAAATGAATAGATATTTCCTTTACCACAGTATCAAAGTTTTAAGAATGCATCAAGGGACACAATTTGGGACAAAAAACCTAGAGACCTCTGAACCCGAGTAATCGAAGACAGTTCGTCGAAATTTCTGCTGTTTAGAATCCTTTAGTGGAGGTTTGCACATTTTAAGTCCAAAACATTTCATGACACGCGTGATATTACTAAAAAGTCGAAATAAAGATGAAATGTTTTGGCACATCAAGGGGGTGAAGAACAATGAGTTGAAAGCAATGCAGAATCCTCAAACTTTATCATTGACTTCCATTATGACAATTACAAGGTTTAATGTCAATTTATTCGAAACCTGCAGGAACTCCGAAGTAATACCTCCTTCATATGTATAAGGTGCTCTAAATTCTGCCAGGAATAAAAAAATACCACTCTATTGAATCATTATTTTGATTTAAATTTGAATTATTTTCTACGAAAAACCCGAGAATGTGATTTTTGTTCAACTCAAATACTTTATTAAAATATTCACATTGGGGTTTCTGATTGGTCAATATCAGAGATCAAGTGAGTGACGATGCCTTCGAAATATCCTCTATAACATAAAAACAGATAGCCGAAATAGGTATAAATTACACCATTTTTATCATCTGGAGATTGGAGAAAGTTAGAAAATCCTTTTTCATATAAAAATTTCATCTTTTGAGGACGCCATTTTCATTATTCAACAAAAATGGAGAAAACCGAAAAATAAAATAATGACTTCATACCACATCATTTTGGTTACAATTTTGTTTTTAGTATACTTTTCATGTCCAACTTGGAACTAAACTTATTTTGAAATTAATGATTCTAAATTATTTGATTTTGATTTCTATTTGTTTCGGTATAAATTTTCTTTCGAGTAATAAGAATGCTATTTCGTGAGGAAGGGCAATAATAATGCAATAATCATTTCTATTTCAAAATGTCAACACATAAATACGATAAAGGCCAACAAAGAAAAAAATATCAATAAACCCTTGGAAAAGAAAAAAAGTAAATTGTACAAAATAATTCTCTTTTTATTTGATGTTGTACTGGCATTCCAGGTAATTCGTAATGCAGTCGATTAATTGAATATCGAAAGTATCTGAACTGTTCCGAGTAGAGTTGCTATGACAACACCACCAGATCTGTCACTCACATAGGATCAGACTTAGAATGTTGACTGGAAAAGCTTTCTTTACAAGTGAATTGTCAACATTCCATTACTTATTTATAAAATTCAATAGTTTATTGACTAAAACAGATTTGCTTTGATTTTTATGTGCTTACGTTGATCTTTAACAAATACAGATCTAGTTTTTTTCAAAGAAGGCACCAAAAATTGGAAAATGCATCAATGAATTAAAGTGCACCCCACAAAAACATTTCGCAAAGAAAAGTGGGGGAAGCTTTAAATTTTTGTTTGTTGATTGATCTATTTTTGTAACTGTGGCTAAATTGGTCCAAAGTTTTGAAGCCCGACACTTTTAAAAGGGGACATCTTCAGGACCATTTCAACAGTTTGGTTTCAATTGCCACGATACTTAAGAGCTCTTAAAGATGTTTCAATATTTTTTGCTGATTGTTCTAGTTTTAGTTACGGTGGCCATACTGATCCAAGGTCAAAACACCCAGACACAATATTAAAAGGAGACTAGGTTAGATGGCCCATCTTATCAATGTTTGGTCTCCACTGTCCAAGAGTTTTCAAAGAAGAATATGTTTGAATATGTTTTGCTGATTTTTTATATAAATTAAAAAAAAAAGAATGTCGGAATAAAGTTCAAGAAACTAAAAGTCTTTCATGTTGCTATGTTTGACATACGAAGCATACTATTATTATGAATTTCAGTGCGAATGCTCGAATGCAACGAGTTATAACACCTTAGCCCTAGAAAAAAGCAAATTTTTTTTTCGTCAATGACACTATGCAATACCACTTTGAATGGATTGGGCATACGGCCAGTTTAGTCTGTCAGTCTGTCAGTTAAAAACCAAAGGAAAATCCAAATAAGAGTTATTTTTAAGGCCTCAGTTAGAGACACAAAATGTATATATACAATCATTTAGCAAACTGACTAAATTATCTACCATCCACTCTTATTTTCAGGGCGCAGTTGTTCAAAAGGTTAACCTCAATTTTCCGTTTCAAATTTTCACTTCCTTGATTATGCCGGAGAACTGAAAATTTTCTGATGGATTGTGTGTCCATGCAAAATTCTGTACAGAAATATTGCTTAACAATCAAAATAATGGACAGTGAAAAAAGTGATTAACTTTTGAACAATCGAGCACAGTTCTAGCAAGCGGTCACCTTGTTGGTAAGCATACTGTATTGGTTTTTATAGCGTGTTGTATACACCAGAGTGTCAGGATAGATAAGAGGGAGGTTTGGGTACCCATAAAACCGGTTTAACCCCATCACTATTCAGTGTCGGTTCCAAGTCAGAATCACTGTTGTGTTCATGTTTGTGTTTTGTACTCTTTTATGTTATTTTTGTACAGCGTTTTATCAGTTGATTGATTGGTATGTTATTGTTGACCTTTCCTGTTATCCATTTTATTGTTTATTGATTAAACAATCTTCTTCAAAAGAAACCAATCATTACAGCATTCGTAGATGTAAATATTTTTCTATTGCAAATTTCAAATTTAGAGGTTAACAGCGAACACTCACATGGTTATTAATTGTTTTGTTTCTATGCTTTGTATCGCCATTGGAGTTGGAAGCGTATCTGATCGACTTTTATTGTATGTTTCGATATTTTTTAGTTTTCTTTGATAATAATTAACAAAAAAAAAGGAAGGAGCTCCACGAAACTGGTTGAACCGCTCCGCATTTATGCGCCTGTCAAAAGACGGGAAATTATGGTCATGGGTGTCTTTGTCTCGGTTTCCTTTTTAGTTCATTTATTGATATTCTGACATGATATTGTACCCCAGGACATAAATACTCGGGAATTACTCAGGGCCATTCATGGCTTGCGGCATGTTGTGGTTTTCCACCATTGAAGACCATGTTGTGAGCTCTGGATGTTTATTTGGTTATATACTTGTGATTTTGTGCTTTCTTTGTAACTTCACTCCATATCTGTTTTTCCCCTCACATTTTGGTTTCAATCCAAGGACGGGGTATGGTAAAAACAATTACTTTTTAATTTGTATTAATTTTGCTGCTTCCCATGTAAGCACACTGCATTTTTGGAACAAACCCTGTTCAAAATAATGTCGGATTTACATATTTTCCTGTTGGATGTTAAAATCCGGAACAGATTGTCAATCTAGTCAAAAAGCTTGGTTTATTATTCACATAACGTCAACATGTTCTCGTCCTGATATGCTTGTAATTAAAGGCAAGGGGGGTTTTAACAGATAATCAATCATTCAATCAATCAATCAAAATTCCTGGTGCTGACAACCTTAATAGTGAGATTAAAACAACTTAATATTCTGATGCTGACAACCTTAATAGTAAGATTAAAAACAACTTCCGGTTACTTACAATCTCCAAACAACACCATTTCCGGCTTAATAATACAATTTCTAGATCAAAATTACGCAATTTAACAATAAATTCTAAGGAAGTACAAATGTAAATGTCAAAAGTACGTGTAAAAAGGATGTGTAGGGAAATTCGTTTGAATAAAAACAAGCTACTTTTAACGCTAACACGTGAAGGGAGTGACATTGTAAGCCTATTTTACAAGTAATATTTGCACATTAAAAATATTTGATAATATTTAGATAATACCAAATACCCAGTCAGATTTCTATAAGTACTGGTCAAATGTTTTTCACTGCATTCATTTCATAACTGACAGTTAAAAATTTATCATAAAAAGGTGTATTTTTTCAGATATTATCACTACCTGTCTCTCAATAATCTCTACACCTGTTTGCCATGAAAGTTTAGTTACTCAGTACATTATATATTTTACATCAAAATGTTTTATTTTCCGTTCAGGTTTAATATAATCTCCAAACAATGTCATTTCCGGCTAAACGATATAATTTCCGGATCAACATTTGTTCGTTTATTTACATATACATTTATTTAGAGTTTTGCTTTGTAGTAAATTAGACCAAATTATATCTTATATATAATTAAAGCTCTCACATCAAAGAGACAAAAAAACAAAAATCATATAATATATGATTAAAAAAGTCGAAGAATAGTCGGTAAAGGATCGTAAAACGAAGTTGGAGACACGCAATATGTTAGAGTAATTCGAGTGCTAAAGGACTATTACACTGAATTTGGCTATAAGTGTTCATCGAATACCAAAAAAAAATAAATAAAAAATAAAAAATAAATAAATAAGAACAAACAGGAAAACTTGATGGTCTATTATATTGGTAATTATTTGAAAATTGTTCTCATAAAGTATTATTATATTTAATACACAAAAACCGTCATTAGAATTGATTAAAAACTAGCTTGAGAGGTTAGTAACGTTATCACGAAAACAAGCCCGCGGGTATCTATAACCGATTTATGGAAATATGACGTCAAATATTTCCAAACGTACACTGACAGAATTGAAAAACATTTAAATAAGTTAATACTAAATTACAGAACCTTGGGAATGTCTATATTTCACACAATGCTAGAAGTATGGATAATTCTGGCTAATGATAAAGAAATTGTATGTCTGAAATAAAATTAAAAATGAAAATATATATATTCAAAGGAAAAAAAAGGAAACAAAACCAAACAAGATTGCTACACGTAGCCATATGTCTCCCGCCGCAGAGAAAAGTCGAAGTCCACAATATATACAAAATGTGTATTATTGAAATTGTGGCATAGTATATGTCAACACATAATAAAAAAAATGCGGTGCAATAAAAATAAAAAATTGTATCCACAAAGTGTTCCTGTAGTGTCACATGCACAAAAACATAAAAGTCCCATAACTCCCGTAAAATTTGTCGAATCAAAATTGCGGTGAAATAGGATCAAGTACAAGTGGTGACTAACAATCCTACAACTTTTGAACGAAATCCGATAAGCGGTCTCAGAGAAATTGCGCCCACAAAGTGTTTCTATAGTGTCAAATGCAGTAAAAAGTTAAAGTCCCATAACTCCCGTAAAATTTGTCAAATCAAAATGGCAGTGCGATAGAATCAAACTTACATATGGTGACTAACAGACCTACAAAATTTTAACGAAATCCGATCAGTAGTCTCAGAGGAGTTGTGCTGACAAATAACCGTGAAGGACGGACGGACGGACGGACGGACACACGGACGCAGATCATTACTAGGTCCCTCCGTCGCGTTGGAAACAACTTAGTAAAGCATACCTTGACTACAACCAATAGAATTCTGGATAAGATTAAACCAATTATTTACTGTATGTTAGTCGTGAACAGGAATATTTTAACGTAAAAAAATTCACCACAAACCACCCAATCTCACCCTTAAATGAACAAAATATCACCCATACCCATTCTTAATTTGTCACATATATGCTGAATAGGTAATTAAATCAAAAAGGATAAATTTCTGTGACAAGGCAGCGTGTCAAGACGTACCCAGGTACCAATGCATAGAATCTGCAAAGAACGGGTGTCCACTTATCAGATCTAATGTCCGAGTCCTTGAAGTAAGATAAAACATAGCTAATATTGATATAAGAACACATAAAGAATAACAAAGAAGGGAGATAACAAAAATTCAAAACTCCATGGAGAGGTTGAGTTCATAAGAACAGTATCAAAATAGCTAATACATGTATTACAAATAAAAAAAAAATGTAAATATAGTTTATATTACCAGATCTCAATATTATGTCCGATTAAACTCAAATCAATCGGTCAGTGATTTCGATTGTTATAACAAATGTTTTTTGATACCCGAATACATGTATTACAAATAAAAAAAAATGGAAATATAGTTTATATTACCAGATCTCAATATTATGTCCGATTAAAATCAAATCAATCGGTCAGTGATTTCGATGGTTATAACAAATGTTTTTTGATACCCGAATTGATGCACAAGGTAAATGATTTTGTAAAATTACGACTTGACCAAAGAATAGGTTCTATGAAAATTTCCAAATATTTTGATCGTTTTATTGGTATCAATGTTAAATAGTAGATTTTCTGAAGTTTCCAAAAATGTCAATTTCAGAAGTATTCATTTCGCTCTAGAAACACACATGACACAAATGACAGAGCTGGAGATAATCTCGCGGAATAAAACTGATGTTTTCTAGCATATACCACTCTATGATGGAACAAAAATATTTTTCTTGACAGTAAACTGTTTTGAATTGTCTATTTTACCCGAATGTTCCAAGAAGTAAGAAAAATCTATTAACAACACGATCAAAACCAAAAATTGCGAACCATACCCGATATGCATTTTTTTCAAAACTGTCATAATAATATACAAAATAAATAATAAATAAATAAAAAATTTAAAAAAAAGAATATCTTCTGAACATCTGAAGACCACTTACATGTGTAACTTAAGATTTGGAATAAGGTCACTAAAAAAAATTACAGGACATTCTCAACTACCAGTCTTTGATTCTGAAATTTTCTAAAATTGAATATTCGCCCTTATGCAATAAGGCACATCTAAATTCATGGAATAATTAATGTAATTTAAAACAATACATTAAAACCAACGTGGGTTTTTGTTAGACATATTTCAAAACAGGAAATTAAAGGAAATTAGCTCTCACAGCGGTAACTTGAACGGACAGTTAGGTTTTTGATATGTATTTGAGGGTTTTCCTCGAAATGTGATAAACGATACGTAATTTTAGTTTTGGAACAAAAAATGTTAATTATGGCTTTTGTAGATAAATTTTTACTGCTAAATGCATATTGATTCTACGTATTATCTTGCAAGTATCTAATACATTTTTTATCACATGTAAATTGTAATGTGTTTGTTAATTAAATAAGGACAAGAAGTAGGTCAATGACATCAATCAACTGTAAAGTGCACAAGTTTTAACCCCATTGTTAATCAACAAATCGTTCGTGCAGTTTCATTTGAAACATGACCGAGGGATTCATGAGGTAAAGTCTAAGGATGTATTCTATTATGGCGTATCAAATTATTTCGACGCAGTCGACAAAGTTTCGATTTTTGCCCTTTGACCTTTAAGTCTATGGTAACAGCAAGGGTGTTGTCAAATATCTTTTCTGTGATTGGACGATGATGACGTTATGGATGATTTTCGAAAACACGTCTTTGGGTAGTATGTTATATATCATCAGTAAGTGAAAATTAAGGTATAACTAAATCTTATCGTATAACAATACAACAATTAAAAACATGGTTTTTGAAATACTTACTAAATGTGAAAAATGTATAATTTTTAACACAAACCATCATGTGAGATGTATACACGTGACTTTCGATGGGTTTTAAAGTAATAAATCAAACGAACGAAAAAATTTACATCGAAAAATGCATTGCATGACTTTTACAAAGATATTAATTTTTTGGTATCTTCGTCACTTCGTATGAGTGCTCTACGGAGAAGTCCCCTCATAAACAGTCGCCCTTTGAGAAGTCCCCCGTTTAATTCGCCCTTCGACATGCAATGAAGTCATCTTGTCTAGGAAAAGTCACTTTATTTAAGGAAACTTCATCCTATAGAGGACTTGCTCTTAGAAATATCAGCCCCTAGGAAAAATCATTCTATGGAAAGAGGTACCCAATGAAAAAGATTTACCCAGTAGAAAGCCTACTCTAATAGAAATCAGTCCGTGAAGAATTATAGTGAGTCGATGTAACGTTTTATACTACACTAGACCAAGAGAAAAATATCATAAATCTATCAAAATGGGGGTACCCAACACTTTTACTAAAATAGATTTGGCTCGTTTAATTTTCATAAAATTTTGATGAAATATTTACTTTGACCTGTTGACAAAAATAGAAAAGAAATTTGAACGACGGAATTTACTGGAATAATTTCATTGGTTATATAGCAGTATGACAAAAACTAATTTTGATTATTGAGAAGCTTGATTTCTCTTTACTAATAGTACATGATTAAAACGTTCGGCTGATTTTTAAAGAGTTAACTCCCTTAGGTGTTCTGTACCCCCTTTAGTGTAATGGAAAAAAAACTATTTTGCAGAAGATAGTGGGTTGTAATTGGCATGTGTTACCTTTATCTTAACAAAACTTCAATTTAATTGATTTTATCTTGGAGTTTTGGTTTTCTGGTCTAAAACATTTCAACTTGACAAGATTTACCGTATAAACAGTTGTCAACTTGATTTAGAAAAATGTGACAAAAATTAACTCAGTACATAATTTGAGATATCCCCGTCCAGACCCTCTAACATCGTATTTAGAAATTTACTCAGTAGACAGAAGATGGATCATTCCCAACTCTTAATCTGTATTTTTTTTTATATTAATTAATTGTGTTGGTATTTATTATTGGTCTAAGTTTGCTTTAATTAATCTTTGTTTACTATTGTCCGATTCGTTAGTTTTGTAAGTTGCTTTAAAAAAACTATAAAAAAAATCTGACACATGATGATTAATTCTAGACATTTAAACATAGGCAAAACAATGTGTTATTTTGATAAAAAAATATGTTTTGTTCTCCTCTAACGAAGAGATCACTATACAAGGGAAATAACTTCAATTTTGATTTATAACTTTTTTTCTGTAGAGTACCAGTTATGTGGGAAGATCCGTTTGTCGTTACTATAAACCTGACTGAAAATGGGAAGAAAATTGATTTGGTAGCGCTTTAATAACAAACTCTTCATTCACTAATAAAGTAATCGATTTAGTACAGATTAAAAATTTTAATAGCTATATTTACTTCTACTGAACTATATACAAAAGGAGATGCTATAATTAGTTCGCTTTTACGTAAGTTGTAATTATATCTAGTACGAAAACCGACGACAAATTTATTAAGAACTTCAATGCTGTTATTAGCTAATGAACGTCAAAGTTCAAAAGTAATTATAAATTAATTATGTTTTTAATGGGTAGTTAGTTGTTTACATACTCTGTTGATTCTGATGGCTTAATTGCATGTCGCTGATTTATAAACTGACTTTTCATTGGCCTACATCATTATTTGAGTAAGCTATTTAAGTTTAACACGAAAAAACTATTTTAATTTTAGACTTCGGTAACAAATTTTGTGCGCATGAAGGTATTTTTTTCTGAAATATAATTCATCAAATACGCTGATGGCCAAAACTCTGGAAGTCGAAAGTTGTCAAAACACAGAATTTGTAAAAGGGGATATACACTGTTATCAGCTTTGCATGAATGATTTTGATTCAATTATGAAAAATACCGTAAAATGAAGAAGAAAATAAATTACATTTTAGGCATTGAGCACAACTGATGAGTCGTAAATCGACGAAATGTGCACCAAAAGTGGTATCATAGAATTCATTATTTAAAAGAAAGAAAAGAAAGTATATAAGAAGATCAAACAATTACCAGACTGTATTAGACAAATAAATATCTGAAAAAATGTTTAAAAAATGTTGACAAAATAATACGGAAGAAAAGTTTGAGTAACTTATACGAAAGTATCTTGACATGATTTTTAGTTGAGAAATGATAATAAAAATAAACAATTATAAATTAAAATATAAATAACCACATAAAAAGAGAGTGACATCAAGTACAAGAAACACAACTCAGAATGACCATCTTAGTCCAATGGGTCCCGTTTCATAAACATCCGTAAGACTACGATTAAGACTGGTTCCAATACGTCAATAGAACAAAGACATTGAAAACCGGAAATCAGATCCTACTTACCAATCGTCGTTGTCCTACGAATGTTTGTGAAACGGGACCCTAGTCTAGAGATTTTGTTTTAACTTCTAACGAAATCTGTTATGTCATTACTGGGGTTGTAAATTTGAAAGCGTGTCAGTGAGGTACTATAATTTTAAATGAAAGTCAGGATTATTTTTAAGTGGAGTGACTTTATTTTATGGTCCTAACGTTTTTCCAATATTCAGGAAAGTCTAAAGAATTTGCTGTTTGTGAATGGCTTTTTGTATCATAAATAGCTTTTTTTCTATATAATATCTTTACAATATGCAGGTCACATTTAAAACTGACGCAACTATCATATAGTTTCTCGAATTTTTTAACTAATCATAGTAAAACATCCTTGATCCGTCTTTCCCAAATGTTATTCGGTGGCATTTGTAAACCTACACTGAGATTACGTAATAAAAATGTATTAATTCTCTATTTTCTCTTGTTGATTCCTAGTACGTGACAAAAGAAATCAATTTGTCAAAATGAAAATTAAAAAAAAAATACAATATAACTGTATCTCGAAGACTTTCCAACCAGCTTGAAAGATCAAAGAAGACAAATCTCTCTGCAACTATTTTCAGCATGAAGTAGATAGAAGCTAGACATGCTTTAAATCACAAATCAATTCTAAGATATAATTGTTTTCTAAATATGGCTTGGTTTCATACTTTCAGGCATGTGCTTATCTCACTTTGTAGGGTTTATTCGATTGATTGTCTGTTCAAGATAAATATAAGAGACCACGAAGTCGTTATGAGACTTTGGCAATATACACAATGTACATATATTGTCGGCTAGAAAATAATAAAAGGCGACGTCTGGGGAGCTCGTAAGTTTTTTCCTGTAGTACAAACTTTTTTTAAAATTTAACTACAGTTTATGGGTGTTATGTTTGCATTGCTATAATCAAAATATTGAAATCTGTGAAATTAAATAGGGAAACAAAAACAAATCAGTGTTTTAGTTGACTATATTCTTTGTAGTCTAGTAACTTGTCGATTTTCCTTTTCTCAATACATACATGATCAAAGTACCAAGGGACAATACCCCTTCTAGACATAAAACACTTGCACACATTCAACGCATAATTTACCTGATGTCATGTTTTGAAGTATCTTCATTGTAGCATACATTTGTATACATGGCACAAAAAGGGATCAGAGCAAAATGCCCTCTATGAACAGGTGCCCTTTATTTATAGGCTAATTGTACAAGATTTGATCATGACATGGACATTTTAAAGACATTGATTTGTTAAATGTATATAGAGTTGACCTTTAAAGCAAGTTTGGCTGTACACACAAACATACAGAAAAAATAATAGTGAAAATATTATCAGTGAGATAATTGTTTTTCATAGTGAGTTTGCTTATTCCACCCAAACCTTATTTTGCTCTTTGCCAGTTCCTGCAGATAAAAATGCACATTTCGCATGACAGGTAATTACTCTGTTGTTGATTTATCGGAACCCAGTCAGTTATAAAATTTTATAATTTCATAAGTTTATAACTATTGCCAATTTGTTACAGGGGACAGTAAATGGATATTTACAAACATAAAATCATACATTGATGACGGCAAATTTCAAAAATACATGCATAATACTATTATCTCAATTTCATTGCTGTAAAAATCAAGAAAAAAATTGGACTTCTCAATTCCGGATATAACGTATGCACGTGCTCTAAACTCCGACGGCATCCATAAAAGAATTGATACCAAAGGCATTAAATTTTCAGCGTCAAAGAAAAATCACATCATATCAAATGCTGCATTAGAATTCTACTTCCACGTGTTTATTTATAGTATTTCACTTTTATACTATTTGAATTGGTATATTGCTATGCTATTTCAATATTGATTCTTGAAGAGAGTTGTAAATTTCAAGCCTTGATATTCCCATAAATTCTTTACCGTAACACGGAATGGTGCTTTATTAATTGCCAGCATATGAATATAAAACCTCAAACGGCCATTTCATCCAACAATTTATTCAAATTATATCAAGAAGAGATAAACTTTCATGCCGCGATATTCATTTTCGGGATACTTGACAAAACATTTTAATGACTTCGGAAAACTCAACCAATGATTATATATTTCGTAACAAACGGTGTGAGCTAGAACTAATGGCCACATATACATGATATACTTTCGTTTGATTGGACGGAATCTTAAATAAGATAAACCAATAAATATATGACCCTTTCTAGTTATCGTCAACAGCACCATAATTAAGTGATAATTTACAAAAGTATCGTTAACCAGCCATGCTTATTATTTTCTAATACATGGAAAATATTCTCCACAAATTGTCTAATATCCTGCGTACATTGCACTACTATCAACGATGGACAGCAAAAAACATGTAACATGTATAAAATGTATTATGTGAAGAATTTCAGTGCAATCTTTTTTTTCATAGATTTGCAGCAGATTGTTTTTTTGTCTACGTCATATATAACATAGTCCGTGTATGTTCTAATCACAGTTTCAAAAACAGTCGTTCGACTAGGATTGATAGTCGTTCCATGACAACACTATAAATACCGGAAGTCAGATCGTAGTCGTACAAAATGTACGAATATCCCTGGACCGGGGTTTTGGTAGAAGCATTCAATTATTTTTCAACAAAAAAAAAAACGTATTTTCTGTATTAAGACAAGCACCCAAGTAAAAGGAATGTCAGTTATACAACATTACGTCAAAATTTTGGTTAAAGTGAACGGATATGTGATATGCGTCTTTGATTCAACACCCAATTAGATTATAGATGGTATATCTGGCATTTGTGGACTAAAATAGTTGCTCTTCTCAGTATTTGTTCGCTTGTAAAATAGTCACCTTTGGTGCACAGGATTTGCATATTTTATTGACTTACCACAAATCAATCGTACTCAAGGCTGTATGTATAGAAAGTCAAACAAAAAACCCAAAATGTTTAAGGTGGTACCTAACACTAGAGGGAGATAACTCTGTAAAATCAGCTAAACGTTTTAATAACGTTGTGTTGTTAATGGAATATTAAGCTTTTCAATGATCAATATTAGTGTTTGTCAAACTGCCATACAATCAGTGTAATTTTTCTGATGAATTGGTTGGTTCAAATGTTTTGAAATTTAAAAATTTTTGTCAATGGGTCAAAGTAAATACTTTGTCAAAATTTTATGAAAATTAAACGAGCCAAATTAATTTTAGTGAAAGTGTTGGGTACCACCTTAATAGCATATTCAAAATGCCAAAATTAATGAAAGGGTAATTCCAAAAACACCCTAGAACAGAGCTATTCAAGAGGGTTATGTATTTATAGAACTGAAAGGCGATATTGTTAAATGAGATAAAAAGCCAGGGGCCCGTCTCACAAACATTTGTACAATAATTTTTATTACGATTAGTCGTAAGTATGACATCTTTTCCGATTTTCAATGTCTTTATTCTATCGACGTCGTGGGACCAGTCTAGATCGTACTCGTACGAATGTTTGTGAAACTAAAAAATATAACAAGAGGTACCAGTACAGCCTTCAGCACGGACCATATGCCCAGACTGTATAACAAGCTTTTATTGACCAGTGTACTAAAAATTTGTCAATAAATTCAACCAAAACTACAAAATATATGAAAATAAACCCCAAATAACAATAAACAACACTAACAAACGTACAAATAAAAACAAAGTCTGGTTTCCAGAAAATTTGAACAATTTCATAAAATAAATTTTCAAGTATCAATTGATCACGCAAAGGAATTAAAATAAAAAGAAACAAGAAATAATGAAGAATACATTAAAATTGATCTTGTTGAAAGTTAAAGACATGCCTGTCATATTTCAAAGAAACACGAATCAATGGTTGCTGATAAACAGCCATTACTGAATTGAATTAGAAGAAACATTAAATGAATTTAATACAAAACGAACCATGGATTATCAGCTGTCAAGAATACAGCTGAACTTAAGGAGTTAAAACATCTGAAGAATTAAGCAGATAAAGAATCCTGGACTAACTATGGTTTAATTAGGAAACACCGGATGTCTTGAACTTTTATCACGGAGGGGATGACGAGATATGAAGGCTAAATTAATACTTATGGTATATTCTATGATTGATACGAAGAAAGAAGACACGGAAAGAAATTCAACGAATATACTCTTTAAGCAGACGTAAAATCACAGTAAAGAAAGTATTTATCTTTCTATTAGAAACCATTGACTAACTTATCTTTAGGAAAGAGCAGCACGATATTAGTTAGATTAAGGTGGTACCCAACACTTTCACTAAAATTAATTTGGTTCGTTTAATTTTCATAAAATTTTGATAAAGTATTTGCTTTGACCCATTGACAAAAATTTTAAAATTTCAAAACATTTGAACCAACCAATTCATCAGAAAAATTACACTGATTGTATAGCAGTTTGACAAACACTAATATTGATCATTGAAAAGCTTAATATTCCCTTAACAACACAACGTTATTAAAACGTTTAGCTGATTTTACAGTTATCTCCCTGTAGTGTTAGGTACCACCTTAAGAATATCTTGTTAGATATATTGCTAGCTCGCTTAAAAATAAATTATGCCAACAAATCATTTTTTGTCACCTTTTGAACTTATATTATACATGGTTACTCTTTTGAAATACATTCTGTATTTCTCATTCTGTACAATAACGACTTACAATTAAATAATGTGGTTATGAAAACGAGCACTATTATCTTTGAGCAGAATATTTTCCGATCATTTGTTTTTTTGTTTTTTTTCGGTTTTAAATATTTCTCTTGTTTGTACATGTATATTGCAATTATACCTATGTTTATCCTGCTAAAGTTTAGGAGTAAGGTGAAATTGGTAGTTTCATTTTGAAATTATATATTTAAATTCAAAACAGTCTGTGTTTTTCAATTTTATTTCGAAATTGGTTTTTTATGCGTCATTTACTTGATCTCTCCTGTGTGTTCTGGTTAACATTCAATAACCTCGACTCAAAGGTTTGTGACCTCGGCGATTAGTTCGGCCAAATTGCAAGTCCAAATGTCTAGACGCCTCAGTGCAAAATGAACAAAATGAGTTAAGAAATACAAATATACAATAAGCAACACTGTTAGTAACCATGGTTTTGGATATAAAAAAAGAACAAAAAGCTGCAACGTAGATCAGTCCGTTGTTGGTACTTTATTTATCGATTTGGTAAAGTGTATGAAAGGCTAATTATAGGTTATCAGACAAACCGGTCTTAATCGTTAAAGCGGATTAGTTTTCTTTCGATGGACTGTATTGGCAAAGAACATATGCGACATAGACGTTGTAAATTATACCGCTGTACAATTTATATTTCTTTAGTTGTTGACAACCGGACAAGGTTTTCATTTCCGTTCCCGATTTGTGTTAGATGACCATTATATGACAGATTGTTTTCAATGTTAGAAAAACGTTTGACATATGCGTGGTTCAATAACAAAATGTAACAATTATTTTGAGAGGGATTTTACGAACTTAGATGCAACTTAATATTGATTGATTGGGTTTGATTCGTGACCTATCCATGTTTTATTTATTTACTTTGTTGAGAGAAAAGTATACAGTCATGTATTCAAAGCATAATATGTAACTGGCTTTGCCAAAAAGTTAACGGAGATCATGTCTTTCCCGTAAATTCTATGTACCCAGTAGAAGCTAGTCTCCCATATGATATTAACTCGAATAATTCAAGCCGTTTCCGTATCCGATTCGCCCCTTCAGTAAACGGCTTGAAGGCGATTGGTCGAAGTGAGCGAATATAACGACTGGATTATTAGGGTTAATATTATATATATATTAAAAGTCTCCTATTGCGCCTGTGCAGATTTCATGGCGATTCCTGCCTTCCGTTATCTAAGAGAGAGAAAAAACAACTTGCTGCGTTTGTTACAACTGTTTTGCAAGATATCTTCTATCCTGTCTATTTTAGGTGAAACTGTCCTATAACTTTATTAAAATCATTGCTACGAGAAAAATAATTTTACACCTCTTTTACTAGCTAAACCTTTCTATGAAAGACAAGTGACAGGTTCAGGATTAAATAATAACACATTTGTTGCAACTTTTTCTACTTATTTTATTAAAAGGCAAAACAAATGTGGGAACAAACTGTTTGATAATCATATAAATAATATTTTATTCTGTTATTCTATAGTTATCAAAATTTACATCGATATAAACGAAACATCGTTCACTTTCTACTGACAAAGCCCATATTTTAATAAGTAAATACCTTTCACTTTATTTTGTTACATGTAGTTTGGAAAATATCGTAGTAGAAACACAAAATTAAGTATATGACGAAATGAATATTTGATATTGTGCTATTTCAATAGCACGAAATTTGATACCTTCGAATTCACGAATTCTTATTAAACCACGAAAACTGATAATTAGAAATTCAAGAATAAAGTGTACTCCAAATAACAAAATCGACGCATCTCAGCTAATGTTTTTCAGTTGTAGATAGTTAATCAGTACCAATTAATACTGTACTTGAAAATGGGCAGTATTTTTGTACTACATGTACTTTTAACCTAGATTATTGTTAACCTTGACCTTTTAGCAGGAACTATTTACTTGTTCACATTACACTAGCTAACAATACTATCATCTAACAATTAAAAATATGATTTAAATGCATTTTGCTTGAAAAATATCTTGAAATATTAATTTGCTTTGGTCCAAATTCTCATTTAATATTTCGCTATGACGTCATACATTTGTTTAGATTATTGTGTTATGTCATACTGCAGAGCGATTTAAATTTCATTTCTAATGCATGTATTGAATTTTAAATGTACGATAAAATATTCTCGGTTATCATGTGTTTAATCTGTACATTTGTTCTATTTTATTGGAAAAAGGTATTAAAATATTTGTCCTATCAATTAATTCATATTTCGTCTTTGCTTGAAGGAGTTTGAAGTATACTTTTTGCAGAATTCAAACCTTCATTTCGCAAAATTTTTAATTTCTGAGCAGAAAATTTAACATATGTATCTCAGGGGACACTACCTTCGGGCTTACAGTCCTCTCTACCGCCTCAGTGATAGCAAAACGTACTTTGATCGTTAATGTCTTGGGCACTATTTTAGAATACACATTCTTTAGGCATACGTTCGAAAACAAACATTTGGAAAACCAGAGATAATCATTAAAACACAGGTATATTGTAGCAATAGAATGAATCTGGTCTTAACAGGATAGTCTAAATCCAGGAAAACGTCTGTTCAAGTTTCTTGTTTTTATCGTGGATTGATGGGGGCAAGGTGGATCCTTGAAATTTTAACTGCTTTAGGGATTTAAATTGCCTTTTTCAAAACATTGACCTATTATATTTATCTTATCTTTGCCTTTTTGCTGACAAAATATTTGGGTTTTGCCATTGGATTTCAAAATCCTTCCTTGCCCCCACCCAAAGAAAAAAATATTCAATGGTTTTCCTTTATATCTGAGTTTGTCTTGCACTATAGGTTTATTATATACACTAATTCTTCCCAAAGTAAAGCATGTAATAATAATTCACCTTTGTTGTATATTTATGAATATAGTCACGAGATTTCTATATTACACGGCAGTAGAATTATTAGAAGATTTATTAACTAGAAGATAATGACAGTAAGTGGTGATATTTATTAAATATTTATAAAGCACGTTGAAAGACCAACAGTTTTATTTGCTATATTCCTTTCTATAATTTCACTAGCTAATAGATAACTGTCACATGTTTGTGACATGATGACAATAAATTGTTTCTGTTATATTTCTGAACTACAATAAATGTCAGAACAAATGTTATATCATTAAACATTCCGAGATAGCAGTAAAAAAGATAGGCAGTTATCTCCCCTTAACCAAACATAGGCAGTTATCTCCCCTTAACCAAACAACCTCATAACTTTTCACCCTCCACACAAGAACAATAATTTAAAATGGTTTCACCAATTATCCCTGCCTTAAACTGCGGGCCCCAATACATTTTATTTTGACTTTTAACACCTTCAACCTGGCCGTTAACAAAATCGGACTTACTTGTCCGACGATGCCAACTGTCACGTTATCCTTCGTCCAATCGGTTGGCAAAGTAGTTCCCGGTTTGGGACAACTGAAATTGATCTATTTCTCAGATGTATTAAATATTATAAGAAAGAAAATTTAAATAACCTTATAAAGTGGTAAAAAAGTGAAAGATTATAATTTATATTCATCCGCGCACAGCAACACGTCTGAAGGCAGGGTAATTTCCCAGAAGAGTGATCATACTCGATTACAAAACGGAAATGACCTGCTACGGAAGTTGGGCTGAAGCCATGGTAATTTCCCAGTGTAGTGATATTCGAATACTGAACGGAAATGACCCTGAATAATTGATTAAAATTCTAAAATGTCTTTCAATAAAGGAGTGGGGCCACATCGTAAACAGTGATATTTAACGTATCTTGATGTTTACAAATAGAAATTGAGTGCTTAATAATTTATACCTGAATTCCGTGTTTTCTATCTGTAAGTAAATGTCGTGAACTGTGGTGATTTTCATCAATTTGAAAGCTTTTTTAGGACGGTAAATTGCCCTTTGTCCTGGAGGAGGCAGTAAAGTAGCCGAAGGTCTGAATATAGACCAACGAATACCAAAGCAATACGAGAAATAAGACCAATGACCAAAGTAGAAACATAGACTGCGATTGTGACTTATCGTAGGAATGTAAAGGAAGGAGTAAACAAATACCACAAAGAAACAACCAAAAGAACAACAACAAAAACAACTAGTAAACTACCAATTTTAAAACATATGTATATATTGTGGGAGAATGTACGATTTATTTGTTCGAGCCTTAGAAACATGTAGCAATGTGAGGTTTACCGAGCATTTCTCACCTGTTTCTCGGCGAGTACAGATAAATTGGGCTCAGTTCTATCCTCTCTTTAGAACTTTCCTAAACTGCCAAAAGAACTGTTCTAGAACTCTAATCCTGACACCTTTAGAACCGTTAATGACAGTTCTACCCTAGAACCATTTATGACGGTCCTACTTCAGAATCATTTATGACAGGGTTGGTTCTATCCTAGAACCGTCTTCTCTGACAGAATAGTTGAGAGATTAAAACTGCTCTTTACCGTATATATTTTTTTATCCTGCTAATAAGTTGCTATCTTTTATCGAGAAGGCAATGTTTGGCACGTAATCCAGCGAGAACATGACATCGTATACACTATGATCCAGAACACAGTACATACTTCCACTGCAAGTGGAGACAAGGGTACCTGGAGATGATATTATGCTGCTAGACGAATATCGAGAAAAAAATATTCGACACCCTTTGTTTAGCTAGTAATTAGGCCAAAGTACGGATTTTTTTAACAAATAATTAATTCATTAAACCAAACTAACTGGATGTTTTGTATTTATAGTCGATAAATTTATGAGGACAACATTTCTTATAATTATATATATTTCCCACTTGGAAGAGACAGAAAAAAAAGTAATCAAAGACCAGACCTATGCAGAGGGAGATAGTTGTCGTAAAATGAAAAATCTATCTTACTGTTTAAATAAAATATATTTCAACCGCCACTTATTTCATCTGTAGTTGAAATACCAATAAATAAATACAGGTAAATAAATAAACAAATAAATAAAATGAAGTTGTAGTTGAAATTTATAAAAAAAAAAAAATTAATACAGCTGCAAATAAGTAAAAAAACTAAATAAACCAAGTGTTAGTTAATAGTTCAGTTGCTTAGCATCTGTCAAACAATTTGACGTTCCAAATAACATCAATTTATTTTCTAAGAAACATGTGTTAAAATTTCAGTTGATAACTTTTAATGAAGTTATCAAATCACAAATACGCTGTTTCCCATCTAACTAGAACTCAAACAACTTTACGCCATTTCAATATAATGGTAAAAGTACAAACAGGAATGTAATTTTTAACAATGACATGATTGCTTATAAATTGAAGCTTTACATGCTTGTATTTAATTACTCGAGGTATAAACGATTTAATTGAAATTTAGTTTAGAAAAGTCACAGTTTCTTTTGATTAATTATTTTTTGTGTGACGTATAGATATTTATAATGGCACTTGTCGATATGGCGTTTACAGAATAACAATGTGTTTTTTTTTTATCGGCGTTGAAATCACAATGCGACTATTCCCTACTTGCAGATATTGGAGTTGTCTCCCTTTTGCAAGAGTTATCTTTCCTGATAGAACGTGTCTTGTATAAAACATAAAGGGCAAAACGTAATTTTAATTTTTTATATAAATGTTGAATTCGGGAAGACATTGAAAAATGTCGGAAATATATCCAAGAACATACCATTAAATGTATGTTGTATGGAGAATATTGTTAGAAAAGAAAAATATTTTGCAGAAATACGACAATTTGTCCATTAATATCTATGGAAGATACCATCTCCAAAGAGCAGATAACTCGGTAAATGGGAGACAACTTACATGAATAAAAAATGAGGATATATGAAAAACAGAAATAAATGAGTTATCTTTATCTTATTTAATCCTTAGTCTTTTTTATCTATTTTATATCACACAGTTGATATTTATCAAGGCTCTATAAGTAGAAATTTGAAGGAGAGATGCGACACAGTTTAAAAATTTGGGAAAAGGAGTAAAAATTGGGGAAAATGAAATAAAAAAGAATTAGCAGTAGGTAAAAATGTATGATCAATAAGAGTACCAACTGGGTTGGAATTTTCAAAACAAATTAGACAGTCTAGCAGCATAATATCGTATCCAGGTACCCTTATCTCCACTTGCATTGAAAGTATGTACTGTGTTCTGGATCAGAGTGCAGCCGAGACCAATCATGACGGGACGCAAACTTTTAGAATGAAGCACTTTCCTGCTCTATGAAAAATGTGCTTCTGTCGATGCAATTAAACGCCAATGGAACTAAAAAAAAATGAAGTCGGTTCTTAGTTATTAACTTTATTGAAACATCATTTTCAACTATTCCGTCAGCACACACTTCTTTTTAATATCACAATTCCCGATCGGACCATCTTACAACTACTGAATGGAATTAAAAACAATGTTGATTGACGCTTTATGATCAGGAAACTGACAATAATGTGAGATTTATTGAATTTAAATTAGACAAACATCAGTAATTAATTCCGTTGTTTTAATTATTATTTAAATATTAATTATCAGATACTGACATCATAAAATGATGATTTATGATTAACTTCAGAACCATTCCCCAGTTGCTATTTTCAGTTAATCAGTTTTAAAGATCTTTCATTTGACGTTATTTTAGCATAATCGCCTTAAAATGTCAGCTTAAAATTAATTTGTGATACATTTATGATGTAAATATTTGATGTAATTTATATTGAAATTGTACAATTTAAATAATGACCCATGGAGAAGTGAAAAAATCCTCACAGTAAATTTTGAAAATTCTTTCTTTTGTTTGGGGGGGGGGTGATTATATTTTACCTCGTTCTTTGTATTGTTTTATTTGTGTATCTGAAATGGAGGTAGAAGGAGAGGTTTCATTTTTTTCAGCATCAACTTAATAAATTTAATAACTATTAAAGATGATGCCATGAATTCCTAAGACCTTTAGTCTAATCTTTGGCCAAGCTAACAATTTTTTTTTCTGCTCTAAACGATGGTAAACATTGACTTCTTCTGAGAACACTAAACATCTCGCATGTATTTTCACATTTCAATAAGTCATGTCTCATCAGCAGTGCTCAAGGCCAAAAATGTGTAAATCTTAAACAACAAATCAAAAGATTGTATCTGCCAGTTTCTAATGCCCAAATCAGAAAAAAACAAAAAACATCCTAGGGCAGACTTCTTCAGAGAATACTAAACATCTCGCATGTATTTTCACATTTCAATACGTCATGCCTCATCAGCAGTGCTCAAGGCCAAAAATGTGTAAATCTTAAACAACAAATCAAAAGATTGTATCTGGCAGTTTCTAATGCCCAAATCAGAAAAAAAACAAAAAAACATCCTAGTGCAGACTTCTTCAGAGAATACAAAACATCTCGCATGTATTTTCACATTTCAATAAGTCATGCATCATCAGCAGTGCTCAAGGCCAAACATGTGTAAATCTTAAACAACAAATCAAAAGATTGAATCTGGCAGTTTCCAATGCTCAAATCACAAAAACAAAAACCATCCTAGGGCAGAGCTATGATTGAGGAAGATACTCCTATTTTTAAAAGAATAGTTTGAAGACATATCGATTAAAATGATTCTATATAATATGAATTAATTAGTTTGAATGTATACTTAGTGTAATCTTCATGCATAATATATAAAAAAAATCATATAGTCACATTTCAGAAAAAAAGGTTAAGACAAACACTTATTTCACAAACAAGAAGGTAAAGAATTGTCTGTGTGTCCAATGAAAATAACAGGGCATCATACAATAGAGCAGGTACGAAAAAAAAAATAATACAAAAATTTAGTTCCTAGCTATAGATTTTGACATTGATCAAAAGTATATCTAGCTAGATCTGACCGTATATTTTGTTTTCAGTAAAATAAATTTCCTAAAATCCTCTATAAAAATTAAATAACATCTATTGTGTATGCAAGAAACAGCGAAATCTAATTTCACTTTTATCCCTAAGAAATTCGTACAGAAGTTGATTGATAACAAAAACTTTAGACAGACACAAAGCAGTTGCAATGCATCTTCACCCTCTGATCCTGTTATTTTCAAACAAAATACAGATGAATGCGACTCTTGCGTGTCGATGTAATTGACGCTTACGATACTTTATACTGCCGTGTCAAAAACAGGGCTTTTAGTCTTCTCTGCGACTCGGATTAATGTACTTGGTAATAGGTTTACAGCTTCTATAATTAAGTGCTAGACCTTTTGTACGTTTCCGGCAGCGGTTCTATCGCAATGTCGTAATTTACGACAATGTCAGAAAATAATGATGAATATATGGCAATGCCGGTAAATCAGCTTAGCTGGTGTCTATTGCATACACCATGTTTTGAAATACGATCAATAATAATTTTTACGAGAGAATAATATAGTTGTCCATTTGGGAAAATGACGGAGAGGTCTATTGTTGTTACGAGATCACCTTTATAATAGGTTATTGATGAAACATCTGAACAACTAAAGATATTTTTTTCCTCAGCAGATAAGTATTGTCACGGGGATTACTTAGAATAATGGGGTATTTCCTTACAACACGAAATTAAGTCTTGATATCATGGAACTAATTTAAACCAAAGAAACATGAGAAAGTCGAAAAAAGTTAATACAATTGTGTTTGGAATAATTGTATTTTATGAAATTAATCTTTCATTAACATTTTTAATATGTACGGTCATCTTGTGACATTGATTGATTCCGCAGTATCATAGTGTTTCAAATAAAATTACTATCTGAGATCTATGTTTCTATCATTGAGGCATTTCAATTGTTTGTAAGATCCAATGTGTGTATCATTCTTTTGAATCGGGTATATGTACGTTTGCACTTAATAAACTAAAATCTGTTGTGCGTGATCTGGATTAAACAAGGAATACATATACAATATATATTAACATTGTCGGAAAGTATATATATATTTTATTTGTACGAACCTTACAAACAGGTAGAAATGCGAGGTTAACCGAACAGTTCTCTCCTGTTTCGCGACGAGAACATGACGTTATATATACTCTGAACCAGGAGACAATTAGCAGTAAAAGAAAAACGCATAGAAAAGCAGAGAATAAAGACAACACAAAAAATCAATGCCTATCGGATTTTAAAGGGAATTTTTTTTTCAGTAGAAAAACCTTACCGATTTTAACAAGAAGTTATCTTACGACTCCTATTGTTAACATGCCGACAATATATTTGTTGTGTTTGGAGGACAGGTTTTTTTCTCTTCCAGACTCACTGCAGGAATTCCTATCGGAACAAGCTGCTCCGCTTTTCGGTCTATATGTTCTTTTTTTTTAACTTATTTGAAGCACCGGATAAGCGTTACAATCCGTTTAAATGTATCACAATTGAAATTTTATTGTCTGCTTTAAACTTTTGTTTGTTTTTTTTTGTTAAATTACTTCTTAAACAAATTGCGTTTAAAGAACTTTTGGATAATTTGGAGACCTTTTTAATAATTATTTTGGTAGTAAGTATAAAAGAATATAGAAGATAAATTCTTGCTATTCTTCATCTTAAGGTATCCGGACCATAATAGATCATGAACGAAAAGTGTATCTCTTTTTGACCGTGAATGGCTGAACCAAAAAATTTAAAGCTGGAATTTTGTATATATATTTTTCTCAAGTTGAAACACACTCTGTTGCTTATATGCAGTCTGTAAAAATAAGATAGTTATATTGACATTTCCGAAGTTTGCCGATAATTACCGAGGTCATTTCAATTGCGTTGTATGGAACATCCGGGAACTTTCGAATAATCACCTGGTCATTTATGGTCCGGATACCTTAAAGTCGCCTCCAAGCCTTCAATACGGAAGTGATATTAAGTACAGTCAACTCTCGTTACCTCAAACTCGGTTGAGTCGAATTTTCGGATGAGTAGACTTTTAATGTGGTCCCAAATGCTGTATAGTGCAAATATATGAATTTCAACTTATTTTTAGTCTAATTTGCATGAGTCGAATTATCTTCAATCTCGAAATAAATTTTAAATCCCAAATTATAAAAACAACGAATTTTTTTTATTATGTCGAATAATCTTCATCAAAACGTCACCTTGCGGATTAATTGTCTTCACAGGTAAGTTTTATTTCCAGTAATTGACAATCCGCCTAGTCTGCAGAGCTGATTCACTAATTCCTAGAGAACATTCAACATTAACCCTTTTACATAACAATACATGCAAGAAAATACCAAGATAAAAGTATTATATATTGGCAAAAGAATATCGAAGCGACAAAACAGTGGGAAAAGTCCGTAAATTCGAAATCCAGGGAAAAGACAAAGTCATGAGAATGGAATAGAACAAACAACATAGTCAACTAAAGAAATATAAACCAAGACGAGCCTAAAACCAAAACACAAGCAATTCGAACCCCCATTAAAACCCTGAGGTGCTGCTCCGGAAGTGTAGGTATGCCCAGCTCCGTAGATCAATCATATTTTAAATTTTTTAAACTCATTTTGTCAACAAAAAAAACCTCAGATACCAAATTCGGTTTGTACGATGGAATTTCTAAATTAAGCTTCATCAAGCAAGCTCGTGCTCAAAACTTTGGCTCGTGCTGAAAACCTTGGCTCATGCCCAAATTTTTTGAAAGACAATTAACTTCACAAAAATATTAACTTGAACATATACAATATAACTTGGACAAGACTAAACTAGTTCGTGGCATTCTGATGTTCTGATTAATTTAGTGCAGACAATTGACGAATACTTGCTTCAAGTTTAAACTTAAAGAGTTAACCAACCCCCCAAAAAATTCTTATCAAATATGAAGATGTTTATGTATATATAGAAAACAGCTGGGTCATTAGATGTCTTTTAATCTGTTTGATATTTGAATTTGATTTTCAAATATTTTTGGTTAATTGGTGACGCCTTGTCCTCTCTTGACGAAAAATGAAGCTATAATGTATATTTTTATCCGGATGTTTATAAAAAAAATTTAAAAACTGAGTAAAATAAATAAATAAATAAATAAAGTTAAAAATATTTCAAAATTTCGAATTGTCTCTTGTCATATATAGAAGCGTTTCTACAGTGGGTTTCTTTTTTCCAAATAAGAAGTCCCGTTGCTAGTATTAACACATTGTCAAGAAAGTCAATATTTAATCATGTTTCAAATTTATTAGAAATATTTGACTGTCGATACATTTAAATCTCTTCTATCGCTAAATAGTTATCGGGAGGCAATTAATGCCATTAGAATAATACTTTTTTCTGAGATAGTCCAGCAAACATGCAGTGATTTAATCTCTAAGAAGCTGCGTATTAAAATCACTGTGGCTTTTATAGAAAACCAATAACGTCAAGATCACAAGGAAATTGTTGTAATTATTATATCTCGAATATCAATAATATTTTTTAAAATTTTATTTCATAGATGCTAAATACAAATAAAAAATTGATGTATTCGATCGATGCTGCAATCGAATTACGGTATATGACAGCAGTAAGCGATATCTCGTTTGAATTTTTTTTTTTTAAAGTTAGTAAATGTATTCCCATAACGGCAAAAATATTACCACAGTGAAATCATGTTAAAAAAATACAAGTACATGTTTACCTCAGGAAAAGATAAAATTAATGTTTTTCCATGGATAAAGTATTAAAGCCGTTACGATTTATAACAATTATTTGTATTAAAATAATACAGAACGTAAAAATATTTCTTATCCATTTTGGAAAAAAAAATGTCAAGGAAGTTCACTTTTTGAGGTCAATAGTCCATTATAAACTTGGTAGGTGTGGCGGTTAGTACATCGGGCAACGAAGCCAAAATTTATAGGTTAGGTTCCCGTCAATCTAATTAAAAACCGACCTCTCATCGCTCCCGTTTTCTGATATGTCGCGTGGGAGATCTAACGAAATCCGCTTTGAGGTCACATGTGAGTGAACTGGAACTTATGAATTTATAATGACATGCAAATGAGTTGACTTCCTATTAGTAAGCCAATCAACAAAGTTTATGAATTCTGGGGACTGACGATTTCTTCGTTAATAAAAATGATCAACTTACAAGATCGCCTAAGCGGCAATTTCATTGGTCGAACAGGACACACCTACGAGGTCACTCACATGTGACCTCAAAGGGGGTTTCGTTAGATCTCCCACGCGACATATCAGAAAACGGGAGCGATGAGAGATTGGTTTTTAATTAGATTGGGTTCCCGTTCGGGATGAAAATTCCAAGGACCAAATTTGCGACGAAAATATTTGCGAGGATGTCCTCGATAAAAGATGCATACGTCTGATGAGGACGAAAAGTGGCTGACCAGTGTTAAGGGAGAGCAGAGCCTTCAGCAACTCCACTGTAGATATCGAAAAAGAGTAGGCTAAAATGCTACTATATCCGATTTTATCAGAGGGCAGTGACAATTAGGGACGAGATCAAAAGTTCAATGGAGGATGAAAATTTGGGAAAAATTGACCAATATGGGCATATGCTTTGAGAGTATACTTTTTGTATCATGAGTCCTGTTTTTCCTCAACAATGTATGCTTGTTCTGTATATTGACTTGGACATCACTTGAATCCGTATTTTTCAATCCGAAAATCGATGTCGGATAACAAAACTAGCAGCGATTTTTACCCCCACCCCCAAACTATTTGAATTAAGTTTTTTATCCTACATTGAACTTTTGATCTCGTCCCTTACCACAAAAGGCTTGTTGTATAGCGCGTGCTTTCTACTGTTCATGCTATCTACGAGATTTTGATACACAACCGTGAAGTACTCTACAACGTAATGGCGTTACTTTCTTTTCCCCGCCAGTGAAATTTAACTTTCGGCACGTGGATTGTCAATTTGCATGCATTTTTTTTCCGATTATATAAGCACGTGTTTTCAAAAACGATCAATCGATCATGAATGAGTACGATTTTCTTTGCCTGTAAATGTATGATTTGGATAGGGTTTCATTTTTTCCTATACTACGTGAGGTTACATCCGCGACAAAACATTCAAAATCATGGTAGGTACTAAAATCAAATTGGCTAAGCACAGGCCAGGTCAAAATCTAACTGTGGAATTTAAAGAATTATTAAAACGACAGTTCAACAACTATAAACATGAAATCGATTTCTTTCAACAAATCAATATAAAGTGAAGACAAACTTGCAGATTTTACAAGTGATTCTGTCGATTTTTCATTAATCATACTTTATTAATTATATATCTAAATTAAATAAGTGATTATCTTTTTAGGCTATGTCTGGGTGATAATAGTATTGTCGGCTGTTTGTTATTGCATATCAAATATCTATTTTACGACCTTATGTTAAAGCATGGTGTGCATATTATATGACTGTACTGTATATATTCCCGAGGGCGTTAGCCCGAGAGCGGTATAATATTAGATTTATACTATGATACCTTGCAAACTGCAAATGACAGTTTTTAAAAATTAGGAGGAGGTCTTTCAGGAATTTCATATTTTTTTATTAAATAAAATTGTGAAATACATGTATTTGGGACTAGGGATAATCTACATGACGTTTAGATCTGCCCGTTGCGGATTTTTGGTTATACTTTTTGAATTGTCATGTTGGCATTTTTATCTTTAACATTTTTTTGCTTATTATTATATATAGTTGTATAAAAAAGTGATGACCTTGAGCAACACTTTACCGACAAAACATGAATCGTCGACATAATATGTATAGAAAATATCGTAGATACATTTTAACTAAAGTCACATTCAAGCGTTCAACACGGAAGAAAAATTTAGTTACTCATTCAAAATCTTTCAAAACAGCCCATAGTACCGATATGAGGGGTACTCTTTAATGTTACATCTGTGCAATTGTGCATTTTTATATTAACAAATCCTTAAAGGAGAATTGAGATTTTGTATACAAGGTTGTGTCGTAGATATTTTATGGGTAATATTTAGAATACTTTATAATTTGTTATAGAAAAGTCATAACAAAGGCAAAATTAACATTCTGAAGTACTGATGAATAAGCGATTGTTCATATTTCCCCATAGGAGCCTATGTTCCCTATTGGAACCGAAGTTGGCATAAATGGTCCTTAGGTGGTCCTCTTTCAGAATTATGTCCGGAATCCCCCGACATCCAAGCAATATAGTGGCTGTTACTAATAATAGAAAAGAGAGGAGATGAATTTAAAAAATCTTCTTCTTTGGAACTAAATGGCCAGATGAAACCAAACTTGGCAGAAATGGTCCCTAGGTGGTCCTCTTACGTTATTGTGTCCGATGACAGCCAAACTTTGTTTAACATACCCTATCTGAAAATTCATTAAAAAATTTTCTTGTCTAAAACCACTTGGAACAAAACTTGGCAGAAAAGGTTCTTAGGTGGTCCCCTGTCAGAATTGTGTCCAATTACGCGGACTGTCAACCACGATGACAGCCAAAGCTGTATTTAGTTTAACATATGACTCAATGTGAAAACTGTCTCAAACAACTGAGCCAATTGGAACCAGTCTTGGCAGAAATGATCCTTAGATGATCTTTTTTTCATAATTTTGTCTAATGACCTGGAATGTCAACAAATATGGGCGCCACAGCCAAACTTAGTTAAACATAGGAGTCTATGGAAAAATTCATTTAAAAATCATCTTGTCTGAAAGCAGTAGGCCAATCGGAACCAGACTTGGCGCAGCCACGGTTATTAGGGGGTTCTCTTTCAGATTGGTGCCTGATAACTTGGACTATTAACCAAGATAGCTGCCACAGGGGAACATAGTTTAACCTATGGCAAAATTCATTTAAAATGCTCTTGGTTAGAGTTACCAGACTTGACAGTAATGGTTCTTAGATGGTCCTCTCTCAGAATCATGTCAAACCCGGATGTTGTTTCTGAGGTGTTTTAATGGCTATTGATTGGAAAATTAAATCCTGGGAGCCTCTAGTTTGCAATATTGTAGTTTAAAAATGTGTGCCGCATGTAAATTTGATCTTCACCCGAAAAACTAGTCGTCAAGAAAACAAAAATTAAAATTAAAATTTCGCTCGCTCGCACCAATTTTTGCCACTAAATCTCTATTTGGCATGGCCTTATGGACAACTCGAAAAAATTGTAACTGTCATTGGTAAATCTATCAGACGACAACAAGAATTAAATATACCAATCCCGGAAACTCAATATTTATCACTATTACTTTGTCACGGAGTAAATAAATCATTACGTAGTTTATAATTTGTCGTTTGATTTGTAACTATTCGGTTACATTGTAGATTACTTTCTAGAAAACAATACTGTATGATCGTGGATGTGTCCAGACAAAACTCTATTTTGGCGATAACATGTGTAAGTTATTTCGTCGTTGTAATTGTAGTACGTTATCATTTACAAATATATGTGTTGTTTTTGGTATTAAGTCATTTTGGTTCTTGGCGGAGCAGTATACTCTTGGCAGTTTCTTGGCAGGAGTTTAAAGACAAGATTGTATACTCTTGAGAGTTGAATTTTATTTTCATCTAAAACAGAGAAAATGTTTTTTTTTTTACTTCCTGTTATAGCGATATTAAAAATAACACCCGCTGATATAATAAAAATACAAATAAAGTTATGTATAGGTCAGAAATAGCTATTAGTCTGAAATTTCTGTTTGTTTTTTAATTGAGTGGGAACGTCAGAGAATAATTTTCTGATTCTGTTGAAATAAAACAATAAAAGTTTCAAGCCACATTTCAGCCAAAATAATTGTAAACTCAATAATCAGTTTTTGACGCAAAAGCTAATACAACATGCTGTGCCAACGTTGAAGTCATCGTTTCAAAACTTCTAAGGTTTTTACAGTGATCTGGTACTTCATTATGGAGTATAATATTTATTTTACGGAACTCTGAGTATCCAAAATTTTCAACCTTGCTAAGGGTTATTAACCTTTTTACGGGGTTGACAGTTTTGGATATCTCCCGACTCATAGGGCCGTCAATGTTTTATTATACCGAACAAATATTTGTGTTCAATTTGGCCTCTGGAAAAAGAAAAAATGTTATTAACAAATAATGTGTTATTCACTGACGATGAATGATAGGGTAATTCACTGGACGGTGCAATTTGTTGAGGTGAATAATAGGGTTATGCACTGGACTATGTATTTTGGGGGGGGGGGGGGGTTATTCGCCGACGTTTTATTTTAACTAGACTTAACACTGACCAATACGACAGGTGTCCATAACGGAGCAAGAATCTCTTAACCTTTTTATAGCAAGCGTGTTCACCCCTTGTTTCTTAGATGTGTTCGTTCTGCTCATTTCATTTTTTTTCGTGTTACCATGGTGAGTTTTCCATCGTCTGTATTCTACCTTTTCCTCGTTCAAAATATTTTTAATTTGTCATTTGGTTTTCTTTCACTTAATTCGTTATTGAAATAGATTTGATTTCTGTATAATGTCATGGGATACTTTTTTCCCTAGCCTTTTAAATTTAATATATATATAACAATTTTATGCCAGTATCGAAATGCATTGAACTAACATTGGAGCTAAACTCAGTTTGTAGAAATCATGGTTTCATTGTTACAAGGTCTCCTCAAATTAAATCTAAACTTTTCAAAATAGTTTCACAAAAGAGAGACGTCATATCTTGCCTTATGTTGCTTATAAATTATTATGTGGTACTTGTACATACCCGTAATGTTTTGAATTAACCCATTTATATTTTTGTCGAATGCTTTAGTTCCCCGTGACATTTAAATCTCAGAATCCAACTACAAAACACTGGTACAGATTGCAATGCTAATTGAATTTCATGCTTCTGTGTAACGACGTCATGAATGTTTATCAAAAACGCCCTTTCCATGTAGAAAATTGAGTTTGATAGTAATTTGCAATGTAAATTGGACATTACAAAATTATGCAATATCGTCATTGTGTGTAAAATATGCAGGCAAAATGGGACAAAATAGAAAAATGAAACTGCATTGTCGTGCTTCAAATAGTCACGATGTTCATTTCCGCTTCCGGTTAAATTTAAAAACGGAAACCATTATTGCCTCTACGGTTCATTTACTTTATCATCGCTTTGAAAATTTATCACAAGTTTTCTGTCTAGCTTATATTTGGAACAGACATTTTAATTTATTGATGTTGTCATTTTAAATCTAAAAACAAAATGAGTCATGGCGTATAAGATTTATCAAACAATTTTCAAATTGTAATTACCGTGGAAAGGCTGTTATTGTTTTTATCTGTTTTTATCTTCGGAAATAAGAATTATTGATTTTTAATATTCGTCAGAGAAAATAAAATCAAATACAAAACCACAGCAGTTAATGAGAAGTGCCTTTATCAAAGTAATTTCCATCGCTGTATCTATCTAAGCTTAGCTGTTTCTAGCATTAAAGGACAGTATCAGATCAATGCTTATCTCCCAGTTTAGCATTTACGTTTGTTCAAACATTGAACAGTATGATAGTATTTTAAATTCAAAATTAAGCAACCTCAAACAAATAAAGTACTCAAACCAAGCCAAGAAAAAAAAACATCGAAAAACAACAAGAAAAAAACATCAAAACAAAAACAACAAAAAATAAACGAAAAAACCTCAAAGAAAACAAAAAACAAAGAGACGAAAACAGAGAGAACAAAACAGAACAGAAAAAAGAGAACCATTAGAATGTATGCTTTATATATGAAAAATTGATTGAACTTTTATATTTTTCTATCAATAAAACCTGACAATATTTCGTTTAAGGTGGTACCCAACACTTTCACTAAAATTAATTTGGCTCGTTTAATTTTCATAAAATTTTGACAAAGTATCTGCTTTGACCCATTGACAAAAATTTTAAAATTTCAAAACATTTGAACCAACCAATTCATCAGAAAAATTACACTGATTGTATAGCAGTTTGACAAACACTAATATTGATCATTGAAAAGCTTAATATTCCATAACAACACAACGTTATTAAAACGTTTAGCTGATTTTAAAGAGTTGTCTCCCTGTAGTGTTAGGTACCACCTTAAATTGCCATATTTCTTTCAATTGAAACTGAAGCTTTGTGTAATTTCTTTATAATAATTATTTGTACAATTTGTACAATTAATCCGTACGAACAGAACTGCTTGGTATATATGGCGTATTTTCCCACCTATTGTCATTTTTCTAACCTGAACCAAATTTTAGTGTTGGCGGACAGTTTTGTTTAAAATATTCATTAAAATAGTTATAGAGTTTCTTGTCAGCAATTTAATGTGAAATTCGAAAAAAATGGATGACTGACTTTCGACACTAAGTTCTGATGTTCCAAGGCCCGTAGCCTGTTACGAAAAACGGCGGCTTTAGGAAAGTTGAAAAATTGGTATCTTGTAAATTTTGTTGTGGATAGCTTCCACTGATAGTGGACTTTATTTTTAAAACGCATTAATCATATCATATGCAGTAACGACTTTTGCTAATGTTAAAAGGGGCTGATTTAAAAAAAAAATGATTTAGGACTGGGTCACCAAAATATTATTCATTTCCCGGCTACTTTATCCAGTGTTTACCATCGATAGTTCCGCCCAGCGTTGTCCCCCTCCCCTTACTGAATTTGAAAAATCTGGTTCATCAAATTTTGTCCAATAACTAGTATTTTCCTAAGACAGAAACATACATCGGTTAACTTTCAATGGTCAATGAAAATAAAATATAATTCAATGAAAAATTTATGTTTTGTGCAACAAATTTTATCCTTTGTAACTGGTTTCTTCAAATTTAAAGAAAAATTTTATCGCCTCTTAAATCTTTTAAAACGGTTTATCCCTGAAATATGCCATCTCGATTGTTTTTTACACTGCCATAAATTTATTATTAAATATTTCAACTTCTGATATTTTAATTGCAAATATTGTACGGATGGAAAAGATCTACGTACGTCAAAGCTTCCTACATGTGCGTTAAAATTCAATTGATGTTTTTTTTTCTATTTTAAACTAAAAGAAAATTTTACGGCACTCCAGAATACTTATTTCGCTGTTATATGTTTTATAATTGATTCCTTATAACAAATTGTAACGTTTTCTAATATAAATAATAAAATTTCAACAAAACGACCTGGTATACCAAATGTGAATTTTGTTTTAATGGATTTGTTAATATCAAGATGCATAGTTGCACAGATGTGACATATTTGACATTTAGCAAAACTTCCGCTCTAGTTTTGTAAGGGCGCCGCAGGGAACTTACAAAGAGGCGCGAGATTGTATCCGTGATGAAGGCCTAACTTCTACTTTAAGACTAAGAACAGCAATAAAAACGCCGTTCATTTGGTTGAAATTTTGTTTAAGTTGTCCTTATCTTATCCTCTAAATCCCTTCTTGCCCATTATTGTAAAATCAACATAAAACATAATATTAGTAATAAGATTCGTGTATGTACTATCTTCATAAAAGGCAAATCACTTGGTTGAGCGTGTAAATCACCAAAAATATCGTGTAACGTGCGAAACGTGCGCGTGTAACGTACGAATCGTGTGCGTGTAACGTGTCAATCGTGTGCGTGCAACGTGCGAATTGTGTTCGTGTGGTTTGCGAGTGGTTATAAACGTGCGATTTGAATCGTGTAACGTGTATGAGATTTCATTGGTGGAGACACAAATTCAAATCAGAGTATATTTCGAACTCGAATTAAAAGATTGCTGGAACTAACTTTCATCAGTGTCAACTTTTTGAAAATGTTGAGTTTATAATGTTATCTAGTACTAAAATGTAATTTATCGAATTAATTTGGTTTGAAAAAATATATTTTACTATAAGTGAAATGTTTCCTACATTAAATGCTCGTATAACGTGCAAACAAATTTGTAAGTTAAAGATAGATTTGAACTTGAACTTGTTTGTAAAAATTATCGAAATTTATTCTTGAAATCTTGCAAAGGTTTTAATTTTTTGACAAATGTCATGTATTAATTTATATCTTCGTAGTAATTTTTTTATACGACCAATTGTTTGATTATTATGTAACACTGCAGTGTGATCCCCGATAGGAACTGGACTTCATTACATCTAAATAGACAAGGGATTAGGGGGTCCTTTAAAATGCAAATATTTGTTTATCTGTACATCTACCTCAGATTTACCTGTAAGTAAGGAATGTTACATATAAAAAATTTTATATAATGGTCAAGCATTAAAATACCATCGGCTTTTTATATGATTATATGTTATAAACTACAATGTATGACGATTCATTAAACATATAAGTTAATTTCTATTTATTTTATATTTATTATAAAATAAAAAAACATATTAAGGTTGATATAAATATTATCAGAGACATATATGTTATATATGTCTCTGATATTATATTGTATTATTTATTCAAAATATAATTAAACCAAAAAAATTGTAATGATTTTTTTTTTAATTTCAATTTTAAAATAAATATGCTTCACGTCATCAAAAAAAAATATCTAATTTGTCAGATTTCTTAATTATTCCTTTTCAAAATAAAAAAGCTCACCTTATCACCTTAGATAAATAGACATTTTCCGATTCAGATTATCTCTTAATCTCTTGTTTGAATATATGTTTTTTTAGGTCAGCAATCATTCGGGAAATAAACTGGAAGACATTAAAGAAGACATAAAATATTGTGGCGTAATATTTATTTAACTGACAACTTTATTATTATCATGTCAATTTTGGTTAATAAGCTTTAGTTAATTAGGTAAAAATAACACGAGAAGGGTTTACTGAGTGTTAAAGAATTAAAAATATAATTTCACAGATCCGTCATTAAAGTTTGATAAATTTCAAATTAAAGAATAGCACATGCAAATATATATTTTGTATCTAAGAAAAAAGTTGAATGTCGATCGTGTTACAACGGCTTCTTTTTTTTCGCGCTTATTTATTTAAAATCAAATAATATTAAATATTTCACTGCTATTCATATCCGACATAAAATCTCATTACTTCGTTTCGTTATTTTCCGTTCGTATCTTACAATCACAGGTTTTAGAAATCGCACAATCGGTAATCATGAAACGTGTTACGTGCATCATGTGGTTTGCGTGTAACGTGCCAATCGTGTGCATGTACCAGGTGAATCGTGTGCGTGTGATGTGCGAATCGTGTGAGTGTAACGGTTGAATCGTGTGAGTGTAACGTGTGAATCGTGTGAGTGTAACGTGTGAATCGTGAGTGTGGTTTGGTGCATTACACGTTCAACCATGTGTCATGTATGTACCATCTTTCATAAAAGGAAAATGCATCATTTTTTACGAAACGAAATTTCGAAATTTCCATATTGTACAGCAAATAAGAAAATATAATATTATATGTTTATTGTATCGGATATTGTGTTTTGGAGTGTTTGTTTATTTTTTAACAACATGACCGTTTAGTGCTGATCTTGTAACGTGGGTTGTTGCTTCTTCTTAATTTGATCCTTAATAGAGTCCAAATGACCTAATACTTCGACAGGATGTTCATTGAAATCCTGGTACGGACCTTTGATCCACAAGTAAAAGCAATGCAAACATCAAAAAGTAAGATGCTTGTGCTGACAATTTACAAACGTACACTCTACCATCGTCTGCTTGTCGTCAAGGGATTCATAACACAAGTCAGGTGGATGTTTTACGACATTGCAAAATGCACGTAAAAAATCAAATCACAGAAGATAACTATAAGCCTTATCATCATCATGGGAACGAAGTCAAGATAAAAAAAAAAATCATATGACGAAACAATGAATGATACATGTGTGTATCATTAATACACCTACTATTGTGTGAATCGTCGTCACAAATTTCAAACCCTACGTTTTATGACATTATAAAGAATATATAACCAAAATTATATAACTCTGCTGCTGGACTCAGCCTTTACTGTCACAAAAATATTAAATTGTTTGAAAACTAAGGAGTATCTCCCTCTAGCATAGCTCTGTCCTTACGTAAATTAGATGGTTTTTGCACAGGGGATCACTAGTCCTATATAATGGTATAGGTGTGCGGCCAGCAATTTTGAATCCCACCCTATTCATATATTTCAGATTCCAACCTTATCATATATAAACGTCTCTTTTCCTAATCCTTTCATATATTTTGTAACCTTGTATTTTCACAAATAGTCAATCAGAACTTAAGACGTTTGCATCCAAAGGGAAAAATAGAGCAGGGAAATTCATAAATCTGGAAATATTACCTAATCATATATTTATAAAAAAAAAAAAAACAGTATACCTTTTCACATATTTTAAATGAGAAAAAACAGCCCATCTTGGGCCGCACATATGTAGTTATCATTATATACGCAGTTACCTCCCGTGGGGTTTAGCTTTACCCTTTAGGTGTTTTTGGCATTTTTTGAATTTGTTCTTCAATGTATTGGATTATTCTTTTGGCTTTTAACATTTTTGGTCTTCAGCACAAATGCCGAGTCTAAACCGACTAAATATGCAGTTAAGGAAAAAAAATAGTTTGAATCAAAATGCAGATAACAAGTATGCCTCGTCAAAAAGAACTACATATGCGTGCTCATTCAAGTTTTACAAACTTAAAGATACATACATGTATGCTGAACATCACAGGATATCACAGAAAACACCATAGAATACCAAAGAAAATTGTGTTCGATGATTGGTTAATATATCAGCAATAAATACAGTCTTTTTTTTGTTTGATGAAATTTGAAAAATACAAGTTTAAAGATTTTTATCAGCTACTTTAAAGACCAAACCAACTAATCATTTCTGTAATTGTTTTTTTCTTGAAACTGAACATATTCGTTCTTGGTGGTTTTTTGAACGATATTAGCGAATAAAAAAGATAGGTCACCGAATTCGTTTCGTTGCTATAGTACCGAAAAAATGCTTACATTCAGCCAGATGCTAAATTTACGGCATATTTTTCGAATGATGCCATTTCCGTCATGAAAGTCGAATTTTTATACGGACTTTTGTGTTGGCTTCCAGAATATATATATTTTTTTATAGTAACAAAGAAAACGGTTTCCCGTAACGCAATGACCACGTATTCTGCTCTAAAGCCCTTTCCCGCGCAAATTTGGGCCAATTTTTACTGCATATTCTATTGAATTTTGAAAAATCTGTAATTGATTTTTTTCTTAAATTTTTATACTGTGTTTACTTATTCATTGTTGTCAGAATAATAAAAAAAAAAATGATAGGTCACCGACTTCATAAGAAAAATAAAACCGGATTTAACGTCGAAAAAATGACATATTCAGCTACGCCAAGCTTAGTTTCGTTTTCTCAATAAACGTGACGTCACAAATAAGCAAAAATAACTTTCCCTTCAAGTCACCGTGTCGCCGGCGATGTACATAGTGTAAGCCTCGTTCAAACCAATTTTATTATTGGTTGGAATGATATGGTAAAATATTTTTGATCTTGTTGCTGCGCTTATCATTTGTAGATGCTTCAAAACTAACCTAAGAGTTCGTGCCTCAGTTAATTTTATTTTGACAAAAAGTAAATTTATTTAAATTTTTTGGACCTTTTTTTTTGCTACAAAACATAAAATAATTGTGAACCCGCCCCTGTCTCTCTTCAAAGAGCAGAAAGATTAAAGTGTATCAAATGTAGGTTTCTGTACAATTTTTAAATTCTGCATTAAATCTGGCTTAGTAAAATCCTGAAGACATTGAAAAGGGCATTACAAGTTGACCAGCTACATAAAATATTGTGATTGGGTATTTGTGAATTCGGTTGGCAAAAATTTATAGGTGACGGCACTGATTGTTTCAATGAACAATAAGCCGAAGCAAAAAGTTCCATGTGGAAATTTTGTGGCAACAGGGACTTTCGTACAGATAAAACGATTTATGGGCATCAATATGGTATAGTGTAAAGAAAAAATCATGAATCCATTGGGGGTATTGTATCATACACTATTTACTCCATAATCTAATATTTGTCACTCATCTTTAGTTATCAAATCATTTATAATCGGTTTAAAGGCTTTAAATTTTAATAAATATATAAGTAAATAGTTTTACTAAAATCATATATGCATGAATTTGTGGGCATGCAAACTTCTCACTTCTTTCCCCTTCTTCCCATATTTTGCTTGCATTTTGAGTTTCTTGTAAATAATAAAAATCTGTTTTCCTTCTTTTAACTTCAGACATTCGCTCTCGGCAGTCTTTTCGGCGCTTCCTTTCACTAGTTTTAATAAAACGCCCTTTCAAGCGCGACGCCATTTTAGCTTTTCAAAAATAACGCGAATGTGAAACACCGTTTCGCGGATTTTTCGACGTTTCGCCGATTTTCTATCAACGTCATAGACGTCTTATGGAACAATACTTATGCGCTGAGATGTGCGTATAAACAATAGTTGGTTTGGTCTTTAAATGACGAACATCTAAAGTCTATTTAATTGGGTTATTGTACACTTTTTAATAAGGGAGCGAAGATCGCTCTTAAGTGTATCAAATTTCGGATATGTATGTGTATAATTCCATTATAATTTACATATAATAAAATACAAGAATTTCATTGGTCGGAAGGGCAAAATCATAAAAGTTTATACATCGATAAACCCGTATTTGGCAAGTATATCCATGCACTTTCTTGATTATTTAAAGTTCCAAAATGAGTATTTAAAGTTTCAAATGAGACATTAAATGTGAAGAATGCTGTAAAAGAATAATCTTAAGGATGATACTGACAATAATAGTTAAGATCTAATGAGAAATGGTTTAAAAATTGATGAAAATTGCGTTTTCAAAAATTCCGCGAAAATTTGCTGCACGGACGTCATAGTCAAGATTGCAAAGTCATATATTAAACAACGCAAGTTGGATTCTTCAACGGAAAAAATCGGACATTGCGTGGATTCTGTACGCTTCAGATTATGTTAAAATCTATCAAAACGTAAGTTTTCTTGTTTTTTCGATTTGTAAATGACTTTGTTGACTTTTTTATTCAATTGCTCAGCTGCCAAAAATAGTACCAGATTCAAGATGGATGTCGCCTGAAAAGGGCAAAGTTTTTTTTTTTTTTAAATTTTGGTTAGGAACAACTTTTTGACGTTTGAAATGGAATTATAAGGATTAAATACGATTTTGTACGAGTTTATCGATAAGTAAACTCGGCCTTTTCACTCACAAACTCAATGTGTAAACTCGGCCGACTCGCTCACAAACTAAATAAAGTCCAAAGGACTTTATGTTGAGTTTGTGAGTGAAAAAGCCGAGTTTACACATCGATAAACTCATACAAAATCGTATTTAATCCTATAAACATGATAAGGGCCAAGTATTCTACAATTGAAAAAGTTTCGACAAGATGGCAGCGGCCACTGCGTCCATCGTAACTCCTCTGCCATTCTACAGTAGGGGCCGTGAAAATGTCCGAGAAAAACCGGAAATAATCACTAGACGTATGTCCCATGAAATCATTAGTTCATTCGTCCGTTTATTTCTCGGGTCCATTTTGGTATTTACGTCCGATTTAATTTGTCAACATAATTTCGATAAATCTAAATACCAAAAATTAAAAGAAGCCACAAGCGTCGCTCGCTCCTCAGGTCGCACCTGTCTCATATTAACTTAAATCTTTTTTGAAACTTTAGAAACGTTCAAAAATATATGTATTCATCGCTGTTATACATTTATGTTACAAATGACTGAAAATAATGTTCTGTGGTAGTTCTGTCATATTCTGCGGTACCTGGTGTTCTGTCGTAAAAAAACGCACCACCATAAACACATAATTGTAATTATGAACAGCTGAACTGGGAAAATCAAATTTTACTTCCCAGAAAACAACAAACAGTGATATCAACATTCTGTTGTCGTAATTTTCGTTCAATACACGTGCAGCTGTTTTTTCTCTGACGGTGTTGGGTTAATCTGTATATCGTCAGCAAGCCAATTTATTCACAAATAGACAAACATTAGACAGAATACTAATCAGAGGAAATCTTCCGGGCCTACTTTAAGAGTTATGGAGACAAATAATTGGTAAGTGTAAATAGACTTTTACTCCTTTAACGACAATCTGGTGAGACACATTTACGGCAGTCAGATTATACACAAAGGATTTACTGAATAGATGATACATTATCATGCTGCTTTGGGTTTGGTGTCAATATTTCTTTCAAAACGAGATGTTTTGTGTAACAAGTGATTACATGTAGTTGATGATCCTACCTAAATGGTACTGTAGATTGAGGTACAAAGGGGGATAAAAGTTTGAATTTTTAAAAATGTTTTAGTATTGAGATATGCCAGTTATACATATGTCAATTACTTATATAATAATCATTATTATTTTTCTATAGAAATCCTGTTTTATTATTGGGTTAGCACAAGATACGTTACAAGCTAGAAAAACATTTGTAGTATGCTATACAATTTTTACGGACTGAAGATTTCCAAAAATAACCATATCTGAATATCCCACTGACAGTAAGTCTATGAAAAATGGGGTTTTGTATTAAAACAAAAAGTAAAATTTTTATTTAAAATAAATCACAACATCATTTTGTTTAAAACAAACTCTAAACCCTCAAATGTTAAGGCGAATAAAAATCATATTTGATTAAAAGCACAAAAAGTAAGACTGAAGCATTAAAACCCTTTTTATATAAAACAATCTTATTGTTTGGTAATTGAAATCATAAAATCTTGAATTTTCATACTGAAATCTTATGAGCTTAATTAAACAAAAGGTAGATACTTGCTATTTTTAAATGTCATTTCTATGAAATTAAATTTTCGAATACCAAATATATTTTTTTATTTATCTCATATGGTGAGACGTTAATAAACTATCTATCTATGATTACATAATTTAAATTGATCAAATTGAAAAAAGTAATTAGAAATTAATGCATGGTTTGTAATTGAATAATAATTTTAATTAAAAAGTGTACGTATGTAACCACGGAAATCGACTCATCTTTAATGGAGATTTTATTTTATTTAAACAGTTTGTATTTTCTTTTCTAAAATGTATATGTTACCACAAATAAATTTCTCCAGTTTTAGATCAAAGAGTATTGCAAGGACATTTTCACGAAGGTGTAATTTAATTAAATATGTAATAAAGAAGTGAAGTCAAGAAACACTAAAGGGATATTCATCGAAACAACTGACAAACTCCGGAGAACGAAGAAGACAAGACCAAAACAATACATGCACTACAATTAAAAACTAAAAATATATGAACAACAAGGACCTCACCAAAAAAAAAAAAAAAAAAAAAACCCGGGGGTAGACTCAGGTGCTTCGGAAGAGTAAGCAGTCTCTGCTTCCTGTAGGAAACCCGCCATGCTGCCAGTGTCAAATTCGGTGTGAGGAAGGGACATCATCAATGGAACAGGTCCATTTTCATTTGGGACACAGTTTTTTCATACCTGTCAACCAAGTCATGATGACGCCCATAAAACTTTAATAAGCTGATGGTTAAAGTGTTTCGGTGTCCACAATATGAACTTTCGTTGCAAGTGAAGACAAGTGTACCAGCAGATGATATTATGCTACAAGACGAATATAGAAAAAAATATTCGACACCCTCTATTTGGCTAATTAAAAGACCAGTTGGAGGATACGTTTTAATATCTGTCTTTTCATACAAGAACTGACATTCATATAATATAGCTTAATTGAAAAAAATAATGAGCGGTAATAAATAGTAAATTGGAAGTTGGAAAATAATTAAATTCTTTGATACCAATTTTGATGCGCAAGATGTGCACATTTCGTCGATATAAGAGTCATCAGTTGTGCTAAAGGCCTAAAATTTTGAAATCTAAAACAAAAATCCAAAAGGTTGAAGAATGTTGCATTTAGCAGTTGGACAATTGCATTCTGTACTTTTTAAAATACTTTACTGCCAGACAAAATTTTGACATTAAGCACCCCATAAAGAGAAATAAGTTTTCAAGGTACATCTTAAGTGAAATTAAATTTTAGGTTTTTATCACTGTTATCTCTAGGTCGATGCCATGTTTACATGCCCACCAGCCAATTCATTTTTATTGCCGATATTAATTGCTGTGAAATTGTTATTAAACGCATTAATATAAAGAATATTTATTAAACTTTTACGTGACTCTAAGTATACAGAACAATTTCTTAGATTTTTATTTTTTTAAGTCGGTTTAGGTTAATTGCTCTTAGCATGCTTGTATTTTTTTTCAATTTTGCTACATTTTAGCTTTTGCAATTAGAAAATTAAAATAAGTTTTAATAAATGATTATTGTGCATTATGGATGATCGCTGGTCTAATAGTAAATAAATAGGATTTGAAATAGGTGTTTTAGTTTGAGAGAACATATGAATAGTAAACAAATAAGCAAGAAAAAAATATAGGTTCATGTGCTCATTTAAGGGCTATAAGGCCTTGAAATTTTGCAGGAAATGGGGTTTCTTTGGATTTTTCATTGTCTTTGCATTGACAACTACAGTCTCTCAAAGATGTATGAAAAAAAATAAAAAGGATTTCATAAAATTTTTGTCAAATACTATTTTAAGGTATATATGATTGAATTATAAAAGAAAAAGTGGGGGTTTATGGGCAAAAAAAATCATGTTTAAGAAATAGATAAAACCCGAGGATTCCGAAAATCTGACAAAAAGACCAAAACATGACTAGCGAGCATCCTTAAATACATTTTTCTTGATAATTAGTTTTCCTCTGAATTGTAAAACAAACCTCTTTTTTCAGCCGCCCTTTTACATCTGAAAATCGTACAATGCCTGTAGTTCAACAACCCATGCCACAATGCAAGCACAAAACACAAATATCAAGAATTAAAAAATGGTTTCATTGAACCTCTGCTTGTGGAATCACCGTTCACGAGAGTTGCTAGTGGTTCGATAGTAGGATGAAATTGCATTTAAGCTTGTAAAAATATTAAACTTTGTGAAAACTATGGAGTATCACCCTTGTGCATACGTTCACTGTTCTTATATCGTTTTCAATTTGAATTTTGCTCTTTAAAAATTAGGGTAATTGTCTTGGCTTGAATTGTAATGAATCGAAATATGCACGGCTTGTGCATCCGAATTTGAATCATGGAATATTTAATCGAGGTAACAGAACAACAAATCCATACTTACAATACATTTATATACTAGCCTGTCGTGAATACTGTCAATTTTTATTGAACTCTATGATGTAATAGCATTAAACCCTTTTTAAGAGTGTAATTTCTGACTTTTTCGTTTAATAGAGCGACAGTATCCAACCTTCAGCTATGATAGCCTCAGCCAATTTTGCAGTTGAACCGTGCTATCTAAATTTTTTACAGCTCAACAAACAATTTTTTGCAGTTCTAGCAGGTGGTCACATTGTTGATAATCACAAGGGGGGGGATGGGGGTGGGGGCGTGTGTGTGGATTACTTTATGTGTCATTGTATTCATATAAAAATAAGTAGATAAAGGACAATCAATGAAAATACAGAGTCACAGATATTTCTGTGTCAAACCCTATAGAAATAAATTGAAAAAAGTTTTGTTCCACCATAGTCATGGTAATTCTAGTGTTGTACATCTGTTGTATTTGCTAGTCAGTTCCATTATATTAGAGCTAATGTCTTTCTACATTTATAAATTCTACAAGTAAACGTCATTCACCAAACTAATACGTCATACACCAAACTAATACGTCAAAAACATACGTGAAGTTTAAACAATATATCTTAGTTTTAGGTAAAGTGTTTTGAAATTGTAAGTAATACATGCTGTTTATTAATCAGTTTTATGGATGAATGAATCCGGTCATTCACTCAAGCGTTTTAAAAAGTTCGTTGAACTATATTCAGTTTGAGAGCGAGTGTACTTTACATATCAATACAGACCTTCAATACAACATTTATTGTTTTCATAAGATCTCTTAAGTCTCCGATTATATAATCGATGTTGTTTTTGTTTTGTCTATTTAAGGCCCCATACATTGAAACTGTCCAACACGTCCTTGTGATTGCAGAAATTCTCAATATGTTTCATACTAGATGGAACCTTTTGCACTTTATCAAGATCATTGAAGCGTTTGTTTCGATTCTCAATTTCATATCTCCCGGTTAATTTGTGTGAAGTGTTAATTTCATTTCGCTACTTCCGTGCGTTATAAAAACGTAATTAACGAAACAATACTCTGTGTCAGGGATACCCTACGGTTAAAATGATATTTACGCTTAAATCGTTTTGTATTGAAATTAATATTCTTTAGCTATTTCTTAGAATAAAATGAAATGTCAAGCAAATTAAGAGCATTATTCTAATTAGAGTTACACCACACTTCAGTACGTTTAGCATGGAGCAATTGTTAGAGCGTTAAGAGTTTGAAATCCTAGATTGTTACGTAATTGTCAATCTCCAACTTCCGGAAAATCTTTTAAGTTCAAGAAACCCAACTGCAGTGTAATCTTAAGAATAAATAAATTGAAAAAAAAAGAACTTTATCAGAGAATTTAAAATCGGTTTCATTAAATATTTGCATGATATATCGAAATGTGGATTTATGAACAGAATTAATCTGTATTAAAAGACAATAAGTTCCGGATACGATCTTTTTCCGGATAATGAAAAAATATTTTAAATAAATAAATGAAAACAATAATGAACGAACCACTTGTATATCTCTTTATACTGAGTGTCTTGCATTTGCACAAATAATCAAAGTCATAGAAATAATAAATAGAGAATAATACATTGAAATATCCAAATTATATGCCACATCTACGTCAGCTACCAATATCAGTCTGAGGGCCTTTGGTCGAGGGTTGATATGACATGAGATGCGGATTTTACTATGTATTATACACTTTATCATATATTTTACCATGTCATTGAAATTTTCTTCACATATAACACGTATGTATTGCTCCATAACCAAATGGTGTATTAGTGATGTTTCCCTTGTATTTTCAACCCTGTATTTTCTATTCTCTGCTGAAGACAACCTATCCAACATTAACTCATTCCGAGTTAGTATTGTTGCTGGGAAACATTTTTAGTGCGTGGAAGGACACACACACACACAAGAGGATAGATTATCCTTCTTCTTTTTTTTTTTATAAACATGTCTATTTTTTTCACTTGTTAGTAACTAATTCTGACTTTTGAGCAAATAAATTCAGATATTTAAAATTAAATGTTTTAATTAGACAGAAAAAACTTATTGTTTCACCCGAAAACCTCTGTTAGAAGGACAAACATTCCTAGATACTTTTGGAAATATTAATTCCGGTATTCATATTTAATGGCGACAAAGAGAAAAAAAATCATACATGAGACCCTTCAGTACCATCAAACTAGACCATTCCCAAGATTTTCTTAATTACTGATTTAGATTTTCTACGCAGACACAAAAATTTTTCTTAGAATCAGATAAATTCTTTAAACCGTCGCGAAGTCATTATAGGGAAATTACACGAATTATTCGACGACTTGTATGGGTGCACCGTTGATTGGGAACATGTAGGACTAAGTTAAACTGCATTTTTGTGATTCACCAAAGCTTTCAAATAGCACAAAACAGAATCACAGTACAACGACGAAGAAAAACATTATCGGGTCTTTCAGACATTTTGTAATATATAATATTTGCTTCAAGACTGATTTTAACTTCTGATAACTTAATTAATCCACAGTTATCGGAAAATCATAAAAAAACCCATCAAATAAGCATAACATGAAAAAGCCATTGTTTGTTAGAAGAGAATCAAATATGAAATTAAAAGGGTGACAACAAATAGTTTGATATGGATAATGTTAATCACAACAGTAGTTAAAGCAAATTTACATGACACATAACACGAAACAAAAGGTGATGCCAAAACGCCAAATAACGGAGAATCAACAATTATTGGACACTGAAGACAATACTTTACAGCAATTTAAGGATATTAGTGTAGTTATCATATAGGCCTATAACTTTAAATGTGTTTTCCCAAATTAAAACTTTAAATCAGTCTACTGATATAATGTATATATCAAGATTTTTAAACCAGAATGTACATTTTTTCAGTAGTAGTGATCTATTAGCATGACATTGTCCTAATAGTAGTGATCTATTAGCATGACATTGTCCTAATAGTAGTGATCTATTAGCATGACATTGTCCTAATAGTATTGATCTATTAGCATGAAATTGTCCCATTAGTAGTGATCTATTAGCATGACATTGTCCTAATAGTAGTGATCTATTACCATGACATTGTCCTAATACTAGTGATCTATTAGCATGAAACTGTCCCATTAGTAGTGATCTATTAGCATAACATTGTCGTAGTAGTATTGATCTATTAACATGAAACTGTCCCATTAGTAGTGATCTATTAGCATGACATGGTCCTAATAGTAGTGATCTATTAGCATGACATTGTCCTAATAGTAGTGATCTATTAGCATGACATTGTCTTAATAGTAGTGATCTATTATCATGACATTATCCTAATAGTAGTGATTTATTAGCATGACATTGTCCTAATAGTAGTGATCTATTAGCATGAAACTGTCCCATTAGTAGTGATCTATTAGCATAACATTGTGGTAGTAGTATTGATCTATTAACATGAAACTGTTCCATTAGTAGTGATCTATTAGCATGACATTTTCCTAATAATAGTGATCTATTAGTATGACATTGTCCTAATAGTAGTGATCTATTAGCATACAACTGTCCCATTAGTAGTGATCTATTAGCATGACATTGTCCTAATAGTAGTGATCTATTAGCATGAAATTGTGTCAGTAGTAGTGATCTTCAGCATGACATTGTCCTTATAGCAGTGTTCTATTAGTATGAAACTGTCCTATTAGAAGTGATCTATTAGAATAACATTGTCCTACTAGCAGTGATCTATTAACATGAAATTGTCCCAGTAGTAGTGATCTTTTAGCATGACATTGTCCTTATAGCAGTGATTTATTAGCATGAAACTGTCCTATTAGTAGTGATCTATTAGCATGACATTGTTCTAATAGTAGTGATCTATTAGCATAAAACTGTTCCATTAGTAGTGATCTATTAGCATGACATTGTCCTAATAGTAGTGATCTATTAGCATGAAATTGTCCCAGTAGTAGTGATCTTTTAGCATGACATTGTCCTATAAGCAGTGATCTATTAGCATGAAACTGTCCCATTAGTAGTGATCTATTAGCATAACATTGTCGTAGTAGTATTGATCTATTAACATGAAACTGTCCCATTAGTAGTGATCTATTAGCATGACATTGTCCTAATAGTAGTGATCTATTAGTATGACATTGTCCTAATAGTAGTGATCTATTAGCATGAAACTGTCCCATTAGTAGTGGTCTATTAGCATGACATTGTCCTAATAGTAGTGATCTATTAGCATGAAATTGTCCCAGTAGTAGTGATCTTTCAGCATGACATTGTCCTTATAGCAGTGATCTATTAGCATGAAACTGTCCTATTTGTAGTGATCTATTAGAATAACATTGTCCTACTAGCAGTGATCTATTAACATGAAATTGTCCCAGTAGTTGAGATCTTTTAGCATGACATTGTCCTTATAGCAGTGATTTATTAGCATGAAACTGTCCTATTAGTAGTGATCTATTAGCATGACATTGTCCTATTAGTAGTGATCTATTAGCATGACATTGTCCTAATAGTAGTGATCTATTAGCATAAAACTGTTCCATTAGTAGTGATCTATTAGCATGACATTGTCCTATAAGCAGTGATCTATTAGCATGAAACTGTCCCATTAGTAGTGATCAATTAGTGACATTGTCCAAGTAATAGGCATTTTTTAGCATGACATTGTCCAAATAATAGGGATTTATTAGCATGAAATTGTGTCAGTAGTAGTGATGTATTATCATAACATCGTCCCAGTAATAGTGATCTATTAGCATGACATTGTCCCAATAGTATAGTTAAGTAGTAAATCACAATCATTACCAGTGACATCGACCTGGTAAGAGTGCCAATTTGTCTGTGACATTGACCTGTTCGTAGTAATGATATTGGCCAAGCGGTAGTGAGTCATTACCAGTGGTAGTACTCAATTATTAGTGGCGTCAGTCTAGTGGCAGAGTTTCATTATCAGTGCCATCAACACGATATTAGTGATCAATAAGCATACACTTCGATCCCGTGGTAGCGGCTCATAATCACGTGGCATCATGATAGTGATCGTTTGGCAGTGGCACCGTTCCGGTGATAGTTATCTAATTGGAGTGCCATCGAATTTGTGGTTGTGTTGATTAAATAAGAACAAGCATTCTCAGTGTATTGCTGAGCAATAAAATGTCCCCTACCGGTTTGAGCTGTGAGAAAACTCAAAGAATTCTCCTTGACTATGTGAATCGGACGCATACGTATGGGCAGAGTGATTTATAAAAATCTTAAAACGATGTTGGCAAGGTGTACACAATAATTACCCGATCAGCTTGAAACCCAAACTTGATCTGTAGCTCATCATTATAAGCCCATATAGCACTTGGTAAAAAGGTTCGCCAAAACAGTCCGTATAACAAATGTTTTAACAATTATCCCTATATCAAAAGGGCAATAACTCTCATAATAATCCGATCAGCGTGAAACTCAAACCTGATCTTTAACATATCATTATAATCTCACATACAAAAAATAATATCAGTTAAACGGTTTCTGAGAAAAAGTCCGAAAAACCGAAGTATGACTGAACGACGGACGGACGGTTCGACGAACTGGCGGACCGAAATAGTGCAAACAAATAGTCTGCCCCGGCGTTGCCGGTGGGGGACTAAAATCTAGATAAAAAATGGATTGTTGTCTACTGTAGTAATTGGAGATGAAAACTTGTTATGTTATATAACTCCAGACAGACAATTATTATATATAATAGTTGTAATATAATAAGTATTGTAATTATAGTCTATCATAGTCAAATGGTTTCTCAGTCTGCCTTTTTCATTCTGTGACACTTCAGAGAAAAAGATTAATTTTCAGCAGACCGAGTCGTCTTTCATACAAGTTCAATGGGGCACAGTGTATATATGATTTACAAGTAATAACTCACTGAAATAAACAATGGGGTACAAAAAAACGGCAATAAAACTGATTATAAAATGGAAGTGTTTGATATTTTGAGGTGCACAATAAATAATCCCCGGAATGCTAACTGCCTGTTATATTATCAATGTACAAAGATCAACGAATTAAATTAAGTTTATAATTAGTAAATACTTAAAAAGTAGGATGTCCATCAAACTAGAACCAGAAAGTATTCTCGCTTATATTTTGTCATTTTGTTGACGTCATAATAACACCAAAAACTTATCCCTGCCCCCTCGACGAAAATCAAGTCTTATAAGGGCAATATTTTAATATTTTAACATTTAATAGTCCTTCACTTATTTACGATTATAAATACCGAATCAATTAAAATAAGCATTATACGGAGCAGGAAGCGACTACCCTAATGGGGCAGGGAGGTTAACTCCTGGATTTTGCAGGCGTCCGTGATGTCTATAGTTTTAACTTTTGCTGATTTGCAATCCCGATTTGGCCTGTCCCTTTAGACAACAGTCATTTGGATCGCGCCTTGAGACTTTCGTACGTTTTGAAATCTCTCAATTCTCGCTCCATTTTGTGCTCAAACAAGTTTTGATGCCTTCACCTCAATGTTCTTTTATATAACACAGGGTGAGTTTTGGGCATATTCACATTGTATTTGTGTCTCAGCCATTCTTTAGTATTTTCCGAAAAGTGTAAATACTCTTCTGTATGACATCGGTCAGATTTTGACATTTTCATTGACTTTGATAAAAACACTTTAATAATTAACCATGCATTCGATAGATAATGTTTTCACAATTGATTTTTAATATCTTGGTAATTTCTAAGTAAATCTATTAAATTGAACATTACTAACATCTATGATTATTGAATACTTTTACTGAAACGCAGACCGCAAGCAGAGACAAGCATGTTCATCAAGGAATTGAAGAAATTCTAACCAATAATCTTTAAATCTTGCAGCATGGGCACACTGATACTAGTAATTTTAATGCAACTCGGTGGAAGAATGATAATTTATTTCGCTATATAGCTACATGTATATGAAACAGTTGAACTCGATATATTGAACTTTTTGTAAGGAACTAATAGCACCTAATGCACATATCGCATGTATCGTGTTTCAAAGGTTTCTGGAAGAACGGTTCCTGGATATGCGTGGCTGGGTTAGCACGCGGCCGCATTTATTTCATGTTTCGCCTAATTAGAGGAATAAAAAGCCAAAGTAACCTATCACTAACTAATTTAAGAAAATAATTCGAACGGAATTAATGTACAAGGAAATTTTTTAAATAAAACAAAACCCAAATGAAAAACTTAAATGGAGCAGGGTGAAGTTTTAAAATTATAAGGGGAACTTTTAACAGTGAAGAAACACCAGGAAAAGTCACATAGCAATCGACTTATCGCATTTCGAAGAATACAGCAAAGCGCTTAAAGAAAACCAAGATAGTCTGACTTGGTACAGTTAACTGGCAATAGTTGTGTTAAACAAGACTTATTTAAACCCTAATCTCTTCATTATCTATTGTGAGTCTTTACTATATACAAACATACATAAAGAAAATATTATAGCAATTGGGCCATTGATACTATCAGGAATTCACACTCTAAAACTGTTTAACAATTTTAAAACAACATTTTTATATGTATAAATAAACAACAAATTGTTATGCAGGAAAGGTCAACAATAACATACCAATCAATTAAAACAACCCAACTGACAGAACTCCGGACATAAAATAACATAAAAGAGTACAAAACACAAACATGACACAACAGAGAGTCGGGATAGTCTAACTTGGTACAGACACTGAAAAGTGATGGGGTTAAACCAAAACCTCCTCCTTATCTATCGTGACATGACAGCTGTCTTGTGAGAGGCAGGAACCGACCAACCCGATTTCATCCCCTTTCTGTTGTTGGTTCTCGTTCTTCTCAATATAAGTTTTATGACTTTTTGATAGTCCTAATTCAGATTTTCCCCCATCCCGTCTTTTACGCCACCATCGAAATTCATTCACTAGAGACTGATTTTCTTATACCATCCGGAATCTACCAGCAGGGGTAGCAATCAAAAAATTTTGGGGACAAATATATGACCTAATACAGAATAAAATTTGATGCATCATCTAATCTGCGGACCTCACAATTTTCTTCAACATGACTTTTGATATCCAAATAATCTATTTATAAAATGAATAGGTGGAACTATATTTATATGGATGGATGGATGTAAGAATTATTGTTTAACGTTTAGTTGCAATTATTAAATACATAGATTTGTTTGTTCGTTTAGTTGGGGTTTAACGCCGTTTTCAGCACATTTGGCTATTTCGCCAAGGCCAGTTTTATGGAGGTGGAGGAAGCCGGAGTACCCGGAGAGAACCACCGACCTTCGGTAGGAAAATTGGCAATTAGTCGAACACACCCCGCCACAGGTGAGATTCGAACTCACAACCTCAGTGTTGACAGGCTAGTGATCATTAGTAGTCATGCCAAACTACCTAGACCACTCGGCCACCCAGGCCCCTAAATACATAGAGAATAATACATGGCAAAATCCGTATCACATGCAGTATCACCCCAAGATAACGATATCAGCCCGAGGGCCATTGGCCCGAGGGATGATATGAATCGAGGGGTGGTACGGCATGTGATACAGATTTTGACATGTTTTATACGCTTTATCATATATTGTAACAGATCTTTCTGGTCACGTGACCAATATCATTTTAAGGGGTATGATAAAGAGGTGATGATATCGATATCATCACGGTAGAAAATACAGCTGACAATGTTCTTTCAGTATCGTATATGCAGTTTTCCTTTAATTAGTACTAAGCATATGATAAATACATGTATCAGGACGTGTTGATATAATATGAATATGAACCCTGCTTTGTACTTGACCGACACGCTAGCTCTCGATGTGACACTCCGCAGGAAGACATATCAAATCTGGTCACATTATTCTGACTCCAAGCCGACCAATCCTTTGATCCTACTCTTAGTATCCGCGTACTTGGCGGAGAAGCAGCGAATACTAATTTTAATGGTCTTTGGTTTGACCCGGCTGGGGATTGAACGTCGACCTTGTGCATTCGAGTCGAGCACGCTACCACGCGATCACCGAAACAGTTAACTATATGTATGATAAACTTATGACTGCAACCTGTTCTTCAACTATACCCCGTCTTTAACACGATTGGAAAAAGTACAGAAGCTACGTCTTAAGTGAAAAAAATTCTAATAATGGAAGACGGAAAATAATGGGATGAGAAATACTAGACATAATTTTATTCAGACTTGATAGAAAATACAGTTAGGATGAATAATCAAGTTGTATTATCGAACAATTACCGTCACTTTCCGTTTACATTCTCTCTATTATCAGAAATAATGAATCGGTCGATATCCCCGATAATTGGTGAAATGTACATTTCATGGTGCCAGGAAAATGACAAATTATTATAGGAAATGTGCAATTTCTGTCACCGTAAAATGTAGAATATTGGTCATATATACCACGCTACATATGGAAATGAAGAATAACTTGTGTGTAATTGTTATAAGAGAGACCAATAGTTTAGGAGTAAGGTTTAAATTAATCTAGAAATCCTCTTCCAATGGCTTTTTTTCGGTTGTAGAACAACGAGCAAAGCCCATTCTGAAAAAATATATCATATGTTACCCCGGAAAAATCTCAGGCAAAAGTCTGATACGTTGGACTTGGTGACTCCAACATACTGCGTATATATTTTATTAAGTTTAAAACCAATTTTTTGGTTGATTTCTACGGAAATTTAAAAGTGTTTAACGAAATGTATATGGCATATGTATTGTTCTTATAAGAAAACAACTATAAAAAAAAGGAAAATCGCCGTATCCCCGAAAGAATGACTTCTCCCACTAAACCACGAATATTATATGAATCCATAGATACATAGACTTACCATTATATAATTTAACAAGTAAAGTCTTAACAGTGCTCAACGACAAAAACGTGTTTATACAATGTTTATACAACATCAGATAATCCTGGTTCCCTGTTGATTTTATATGTTTATACCTTTGTTCTTTGGTATATTGTATTTGGAATGTAGTGATCTTTACTGAGTTTTATATCACGCTGGCACTGTCATGATTGTTTTGTTTTTCTCTTTAGACTGTTCAGGAGTTCTAAAATCATCTAAGAACTAAGATAAAACAGTTCCAGTGCAAAAAGAGCCGTCAGACTGCTGTCACTGCGGCGTAAAAAATGTCGGAGTAAATGTAAACATACTAAATTTTAGATTGTTATTCTCCTTAACCTTTAAGTTTATGTACAATTATCCGGGGATTGTTTTTTTTTTTAGCTTACAGGATTTTTCCGTCGTTTTTATTGTCCAGCTATAAAGTCGACATTGAATCTACTCCAAAATTTATAGCTATTATAAAGTCTGTTTATGTTCGCTTTAATTTTCAGAATTAAGTACACATTGTCTTGAATGACAAATAAAATGTCATTTGGTTTCAGTGCTTTTGGGTGATTTTTATATAAAATAGAATTTATTTACAAAAACTCGAATACTGTTAATAGTGTATGGCATTCCGTTAGACAAATTTTCAGGCACAACATATATATGTATTTATTAAAGGTAATGAACACAAAATATGTTAGTGTTTGAGTACTATTAACACACGTGTTTGTTACAGTAAGCACATGGTCAGTGTTTATATTAAATACGATTGGATGAAAATGTCCGCAATGCGGTTTTTATGGTATAGTCCGTGCAGTGGGTGCACTAGTAGTAGTATTTAAACAGTTGTTATGATGTAAAAGTAGTGACCTACCAGAATACGAAGCAGCCGTTTTTGAAGACGTTTATGTGTATAATTTCCAACCCATACTGATGTATGATGTATTAATCTATATACCCATGTATCTAATGTGTATTTTTCTGTTTTGTAGTTTTTGACGGACTTGAGTGGATTCTTGGATGGCTGACAGTATATTTCAGGACATTTTATAACTTGTATAAAGAAACAATGTATTTTACTTGAACATGTGTTAAAATAAAAAGCTGCTACACCTGGAGGCACAATTCCTATAATGAATATTATGTGTTGAGTTTTATTTGATAAATATTTTATATTCGTTTGAGCTTAGCGAAGTAAATATATGCATTCTGCAACAAAACCAGTGGTACTGCAAGTGGTATTTTGACCCTAAATCATTCAAAACCAGTTAATTATTAATTTAAAAAACATATCTTTTGATTTTTTTAATAAAGGTATTTTCACAAAGAATTTATTTCTGAATCTTTGATGACAATATTGTTGATTTCCAGTCTTTTATCAGACGTTTTCGTTTTAGAGGAGGATTGTTTGATCCTTGATTTTATGTTATTTTTATTTTCCATTTGCCAACAAAAGCCAACAAATAGATCCACAAGAAAAAGTTGAATTAAAAAAAAAAGCTACAAGAAAGCGAGAATTTTATCAGGAAAACAAATAAATGAAAACGACATAATAATAATTTAATATAATAGTAACTGTTTTCTTTTTCGAAACTTCGGTAGCATATTTTTTCTTTCATTTCAACTTTATTCCGGTCAGAATAAAATTAACTGATCCCTCCTACAACATTATTAACAAAATATACCAAGAAAAAAATCCTCAAGTTCATTCCAAATATAACCAGGATCTTATTAGCCTTTATTCCTATGTGATCTGTATATCTTGACTTTCCCTGGTCTCCTAGCGTAAATCCACTAACAACTCCTATCATACATCGATACCAATAACATCTCAATTGGCAAGATCAATTACAGCATCAAAACACAATCCAACAGTCTATTTTCACAATAAACACAATCTTATAGTGGTTCATCTTATAAAAATCATGTCCTTAGAAATCCATTAATCAGTATTGTTGTAGACAGAGAGAGCGTCTCTCACACTACGATGTTCTCTATCGAATTTGGATAAAATTACAAATAGATTCGATTTTTTATATAGAGTTTCTTTGTTTACTGTTGTAAATTTAGATTATACTTTGTTGGAGGATTATAATTTGAATAATATTTTGGTTGGAAATTTTCAATTTTATTAAAAATTTTGTTAAAAAGTTTCAGTTGTAGGATAAAAAAGATGGTAAAATTTTTTTCTTCTTTTGTAGCTTTTAAAACATTTTACATATTACACATTCGTCTTGAAACAGACAAATTCCACATTCCAAAGTCTGGTATCCTATTTGTCCTATAAAGTCTTTATCAACGTTTTGGAAAATCAACATTAAGAAACAAATACATATACAATACAAAGCAAATAAAAACAAAGGGGTTTAAGAATATCATCATCAACGAACCCTTAGTTTGAAAGCTTGAAACCAAAATCACAACATTGTTTGGTCTGAAAAAAGCAAAATATATTCAGATGAATGACGTCATTCATTAAAAATACATGCATATGTGTTATTTAGTATTTGTTACATAATGCATTCTCCATTCATAGAACAAAGATCATATTTTGACAACTGTATTCTTTAAAGTATGTGAATTATTTCAATATTCTCTGGAGGGTTATATAGATACCTGTATAATTGATGCATATTAAAGCCCAGTTCAATATTGATTTAAGTATCATTTTAGGACTTGTTTCGTTGCGTTGCAGAAACGTTTCATGTTAAATTCTAATTCACCACCACTGGCAATGATTATAATGGTCCTATTTTGACAAACGATCGAGACTGGTTCCTGTGCATCATAGAAAAAAGACACTGAAAATCGAAAATAAGACAACATTTACGACTAACCGTGTTGTATGAATATTTGTGAAACGAGACCCCGGTTCGATAAAACAAATAAATATTCACCGGTATATAAGACCAAAACAAAAAACAAAACGACTTAATAAAAACAGTAACAAAGAGAGCTAACACCAAAATGATATAACCAAACCAATAAAAACACAAATAGCAAATAATTGAAATATATTACTTAAAAAGTTATGTAAATTGTGTAAGATTTACATTGGCATTAGTTTAAGTTCATTTTTTGTTGTTGCTCTTTTTCATTTGATGTTTAAGCATTGTTTTCAATTTTGGTACAGATTATACAATATAATCTATTTTGCGGCATAGCGCGAATAGGTTTATGTTTAAGCGTAAATTGACCAAAGTAGGTTATACCAGTATAACCTATTCCAAAATATATACCAATCCGTATAATTCAATTTTAAAAGATTTTTTGATTCAAAATTGCAGGTTGTTTCATTCGAATGTATTTAACTCAGGAATATTTAAGTCGAGGACTGCGAAATAATACGTTGGTGACGTCACAGTACCCATAGTAGATTATACAATATAATGTAACTTGCCCAACCGTAAACAACCAATCAAATTGTCTGTTACAATTCAAATTGAATTATTTGCATATAACCAGCAAGGGCGCCGCTTCCTATACGCACTCTACGGTTTTTTTAAATAAGAAATTTATTATTTTTTAAATGTAAAACAAAATTACTTCGCAAGTATTTATTACCACGATTCAAAACAGAGATGTTTTGGATTTTTGGGCTAAAAGGGCAAAAATCGTCGGGACGTCTGATAAATCAACCGGTGAAATTGGTGAATGCAGTGAGAGTGGATCTACAGGTACTCCTCAAAGCATTTCGGTAAATGATTAGGGTCTTATAGATGATGAAAAGCTAATACTGGAAGCACACCAACTAATACAATTACACCACAGTCCCCCCAGAACACTCCCTGCGGCAGTATCTACTCTACCATATGACGACTCGAAATCCGTATGCGCTCCTAGGACTTCGGCTGAATGCAATGAGTTTTTTATATTGGTAAGATAAATTTAGCAGTGTCTCACACCACTTAGGATGTAGCTAGTTTGTTTAATCTGTACTGACTCCACCGTTTTCATTCCTCATTATTCAAACTTTCAGTTTGCATATTGATTGCAAACACATTGGAAATGTGCACCTCCTATATTTCGACGACGCACGTCCCGACCCGACTTCGGTCTTATTATTTTTATTTATGCAAATTAAAATCTCCTGTAGTTCTTTTAAAATCTCTGAGCTTCAAGGGACACCCCGTCCCTTTAACCAGTCTTATAGGCGACCAATACCTTTAAAGCTCTTTTGTTAAGCATAGTGCGTATATTTTGAAAGTTTTTAACGGCCCCGTGACACTATGTACTAACATCATATTTTTACTAGCCTTGATTTGATATTTTCGTGTAACCAGTATTATACTTTGCATTACATCTTTTTTCACCAGATTTGATTCGATATTTCCATATAACCAGCCTGTGCTTAACATGCTATTTTTGATTTGTAGTTGCATATGACCATTATGCACTGAAGCATAAATAATCAGTATGTCAATATTATTGGCGACGATCACATTGTCAGTTTATAAAAAATAAACAAAGCGTTGTACCTTCCCAATTAAGGATGCTCACTGGTCATGTTTTGGTCTTTTTGTCAGATTTTCGGAATCCTCGGGTTTTATCCATTTCTTAAACATTAAATTTTTTGTCCATGAACCCCTCCTTTTTCTTTTATAATTCATATATACCTTAAAATGGTATTTGACAAATTTTTATGAAATCCTTTTTATTTTTTCATACATTTTTGAGAGACTGAAGTTGCTAATACAAAGACAATGAAAAATCCAGATAAAACCTGTTTCCTGCAAATTTTCAAATCTTTATAGCTCTAAAATGAGCACATGAACCTATATTTTTTGTTGCTTATTTGTTTACTATTCATATGTTGTCTCAAACTATAACGCCTATTTCAAATCCTATTTATTTCCTATTAGACCAGCGATCATCCTTAAGGGCATTTGATGAAATGTTCCCTTTAACCATAAATGGAAGGCACCGCGCTTGCCTTTCCTTATATTAGCAGACCGCTTCTGTTGCCAGCTTTTTAACAACAATAATATATGGTTTAAAACTTCTATTTTTTTCTATATCTTTCTTATTTTTATTATTTTTTTTTATCTTGTAAACTCTTTTTGCCAAAGAAAATGCACGATTATTTTTGTTTCAAAATCTCAGCCAAAGGAGGATAGTGACAACAGCACCGGTAGATATATTATCATATAACGCCTATAAGGGAAGGTTACAAAAATAGAAAATCTGTGATAATTTAGTGTGGGCTACAGACATTTTACGTAGAAGTTGCCTGAAGTATATTTCCGTATTACAAACAAAAACCTCAACAGGAAGGTCATATCACAGAATTTAGAATCTGAGCACTTTATATCAGTGAATTATTTTCTAAAATGAACGGTTGATTTAACAAATCCGTCGAATGAACAAATTATCATGCAATATTGTCAGCATGTAGTAATACCACGATAGAAATATATAAGGACAACTCAGATACAATATTGTACCACATTTCGTGCAAAATGAGCGCTGTTATAAATTAACCACCATCAGCTGAAATTTAATTTGAATTAATTCATTAAATAAACCTTTTTTTCAAATAGATGTACTTACATATATAGTATCAAAGATAAATACATGTATCTTCAAGTTATTCAACCAATTATCCCCCCCCCCCCTCCCCAAAATGGATTTAAAAGCTTTTGAATACTCCAAGAATTGACAAGGAACTGTTGTCCATAGAGGGGAGAATAATAAATGCCAAGATTATTAACTGCAATTTAGAATCAGTCTTCAGAATTTTTTTTTTAAATCAAAAATTAACCATAAGTTGAGGTTAAACTACGAAGAAATAAAAAAAAAGTATGTTTAAATGGGGAAAAGTTTGAACTTATAAATGATTCTTAGTGTTTCTTCGCAAAATGTTTTTACACATTATTTCTGAAAAAGAAATGTTTAATTTTTCTTCAGAACCTCTTTCCTAAATGAATGTTTCAAATTCTTTAATTTCTTGATATAGATTTTTTTTTATCATATATGTTTCTAAAATTCTAAAGATTTTATTCTTTGTGTTTAAAATACATATTCTGTGTCTCTAAAATGTTTTATTTCTTACGTTATTATTAAAATCTTTTACAAAGTCTCAATATTCAAAGCAGAATAGGCAAAATGACAACCATTTTCAGCATGCATAGAAGGTGAAGTCAAATATATTGTCCCTTGTCATTGCCACCGAATTTAGATTCCATAAAACTTTTCAATCTAATGATCCACCATCTCAGTCTGATTACATTAAACTTCTAGATCTACATCATTCAAATTTGCGAACATAAGTTTTATAAAATTATAAGTAAGGCAACTAAATCATCATAAAGTGTCCCAACATATTGTATACCAGTACTTAAAATAAAATAACAATGGTTTAAAAGAATCTGGCAACAGATTTCTGGACACTAAATTTGCTTAGCTGTTACTTCTATGCGATATAAAATCGGTGATGATAAAATGCTGTAATAAAATTAGAATTTATATCTAGATACATATAAAGGTTAACGATTTTTTAAGACTTCAAAGCATTTGGACCTGCCATATATCTCTTTGATCTGCATCTAATTGACAATCATACAAAATTATCTTCTTCAGAAGGTTTTCCCCATATCATGCATTGGGACTCCTTAATTCCAACAACTTAGGTCTTTTTGTATTTTTGAATTTGTTCTTCAATTTTTGGATTGTTGTTTTGGTTTTCAAGATATTTGGCGTTGAGCACAACTGATGAGTCGTAAATCGACGAAATATGCACATTTTGTGCATCAAATTGGTATCAAAGAATTGTCTTTATTAAGTCATTCTTTAAAAAGACTTCTTAAAAAATGAACACATTTCTAAAATTTGTTAATCATTTATTAGTAACCATTTTTAACTAATTGAAAATAATTTCTGTGAGTCTTAATGGTATGTTCTTCTCTTCTTGTACATATTGCTACCTTATTTATTAATTCTATCACGTAAAGCAATTTCTCATTTTGTCAAACGTTAAAACAATGGTTTATTTAAAACACCAATTATCCTCCCAAATCATTCTGAGAATAACAAGTTTTCGATATCTTTGACATAGTAATTCCACACAAAATAAATCTAAATTCCAATACAAATAAACTTATAGTGACTTACCTTACTTTATAATCTGTATTTTCATGTGGTAACTACGGTATTTAAATCCAATAAAAATCACTTATGATCCTCTACAGTAAATTTAAATCACTTCATTAATTCCAATTAATTAAGCCTTAAATTAACACAACTTTATTGATAAAATTCACATATAAGGGATCGTTCATTAACTCCACAATAATTTTCACCTGTTTAACGTTACGCGTTATAAGCGATAGTGAAAACGTTGCTTTGATTCCAGATAGCGGCTTTAACATTTTTCATTGATTACCGTTCCTTACCTGGAGATGACTGCGAGAGATGTCAACTAACAGGCTTAGAGCCGCACACGTGTTGCCAATCTTAAAATCAAATAAATCTTCTTTATTATATGGAAAGATGGTTGTTATTTTATAACAGTATTAATATTGAATTAATGAATTATTTGAGAGTTTGGTATATGATGTAATTTTTTTTCGATGAGAAAATTCACAGAAATGTTAAAAAAGCATTAAGTCAGAATAATAATTCGTCATATATTAAAAACCTTAATTTCAGTTTTATTCCAAATGAAATCGTAAATGTAATAAAATATGGTTGTAATGAAAAAGCGGAATGAAATTAATCAATTGAATGGAAATATTCTGTCCGATGTGCCATAAAATTTCCGTGTACAATATTTTTATTATCTTTGTATTACAACACACTTAAAAGTGTCTAAATTATGCCAGGAGGTCTTGAAATGTATTAGACCTCCATAAATCGAATTTAGGACAACCTGAAATCGAAATAAGGGACTCTTGCAATCTGCAATCGCTTTACGGTGCTCCTGTCGAATTTTGGAGGCCCTGAAATATTGCAGGAGCTCCTAAAATCGGATTGTTGAGGTCCTGAAATATTTCTTGAGCCCCTGAAATCGGATTGTTGAGGTCCATAAATATTTCAGAAACTCCTGAAATCGAAACGTGGAAGTCCTTAAATATTCCAGGAGCTCCTGAAATTGAATTGAAACTTTCCAAGACCTCCTTAAATACAATAATTTGTAGCTTGTCTCTTCTTGAAGGCGAGGCAGTATTGCCTTTACTTCCATACAGGACGTGGATAGATAGTTTATGGTTATGCATGGTTCTTGATAATTAACTTTCCTTTTATGAGATTGGTATAAATTTGAAAACATGAAGGAGTAGAGTTAGGTCCAGTCAATTTCAGTAATATTATTACTGTAAATTCGGAAATTATTGCGATGTTTTATTTATTGCGAAAAATGGGACAGAGTTGTAATCGCAATAATTTAAAATTGCATTTTGGTCTAAAATGAAAAAATCGCAATAATAAATGCACGCAATAATTTCTGAATTTACGGTATACAAATGTATTAAGATTTCTGTACGACATAATTTTTTTCGATTCCAATGTTTTTCTACAGTCAAATGAAGATAATCATTGTCAAATGGATTTTGCAACTCGAATCAAAAATATACTCCATCCTTGGTTTCAAACATTTAAAATAGTTCTTTTTTGGAGGTAAAATTTGTGTTAGTGCTATTTTTGTGTATTTTATAGTTTTGGTATAAATGTCCCAGTGCCCGTTTATACAATAATTTATTTCTATGGTAGTACGATACTAAATGAACTATTCAGTTAGCTTGCAATATATACTCGTCTTATCATATACATGCATATGTGTAACAAGCGGAAGTGAACAACCCATATTTGCACACCCCAGGCTAATATCGCATCAATTATCCAGTTTTCCCAACCTTATTTCATGATTTGTTGTATCTGGTGATTCATACACTAGGTATATTATTTTTCCATGGTCTTATAAAGCTCGCCCATGGTATGGGATTTCCCACTTCATTGGACAACATATGTTGACCACTATAGACGTCTAATTTTGGGCTGTTTAATTCGAACATGGAATCTCTCCTGAAATATATCCATTATTTCTTCACTGTGTATATCGAACTTAACAGAATGTTTATTACTTCAAAGTTAAAGTCAGTCTTTCTGGGGGTAACACGCTTTTTTGGGAATTGGAAAAAAAGAGTGATTTCAAGTGGAATTTGGAAAATAGTGCCCAAAAATGAAGGGAATTGGGAAAAAGGGGCAAAAAATTTAAGGAATTGGAAAAAAGGATTTTTTGGGGGGAATTTGGGAAAATCATACCCCTTTATCACCCCCCCCCCTCTCAATACTTGGTTAAGGGTAATCTAGTGTAACAACATCTACCTTCGTGTGTTGACTCATAGATATTAAGAAATTCAATGCGACCCATTCTTATAAGCTAATTTAATCTTCCTGCACTATAATACGAAAAAGCTTGTTCTGCACTTATTATTGATTTCCAAGAAAAAGAAATCTGCCCTGAACAAGAAGAGTTCATAGATGACTGCTTTTTGAGATAGAAAATATAAATCTGTTTGTCATACATCCGTTGTTAAATGCTTTTTAACAAATCATTTCTGACATTAAATTATTTTTGAGATATAAATAGGTATCTCTTACTTCCATATTTTAAGCCACCAATCAAGACAAATTATACAAGAAGATTAAAAGAACTGCAAACATTTCGAAATATTAACTGGTCCACAGATTTTAGAAAAGACTTCAAAATTGTGCTAGGACCAAATTTAAAATTCAAAGTCAGGAACAGGATTTTGGCAAAAAATAAAAAGACAGGTTCACTTTATGTGTGGAAAAAATGTCGGACCAAAATTTCGACGAAAAAAATATTCCATCAAACAACCTCCCCCCCCCACCCCCCAGAAAAAAACGCTCCCTTCGTTGTTTAATTTATATGTAATAATCATCAGCAAATTTGTTGCTACTGTTTCTTCTTCTGTTCTGTAAGACATCCTTTCGAATGGGCCATTTGGGTACCTCGACGTTACCCATTGTAGTTAGAACGAGCTACCACTAACTGGATGTCTTTGGGTATTTTTATCTGTTTGTATGACGAGATCGTCGATAGTTCATTTATTTTTGGCATATAAGTTGGATATATCGGTATTGCATTTTAACGCAATATGCTGGCATTAGTCGTGAATTTGATGCTTGCATACTAATTTTACTGGCCCGTCGCCATTCAACAGATATTGGTTTTCATCATAATAGAAATTGATGCCAGCGATTACAATACTATTTCCATTCGTTTGTAAATATAAATATTTTTGAAACCGGAAGTAACTGAGATTTGATGCCATTCGATTTTTAACGTAATAAAATGAAAATTTAAGTAAGACTGTATGTTGTACGAGAATAAGAAACTTTGCCATAATCAGATATCTCTCTAAATTGTGGCCTTTTTCCTTTGCTTATTCGATAGTTCGTATTTAGATCTGTTACATTACTTATTGTTTCAACGGAAATTTACTCAGTTATCTCCCTTTCATAAGTTGTCAAGTGGGGATAATGAAATGATTACCCTACAGCGCTTAGGGCTCAGTTATTAATGGGGGTAATTAAATAATCACTTAGGACTTAGATAATTACAATTATAATCAATAACGAGATAATTACAATTATAAATGATATTGTTTATGCCAAGCCGTCAAACTCAAACAGCGCAAACACAGAAAAGAGGGTATGTGTGGATAAATACATATGTACCAATCGTACAACAAACGTCAAACAAATTTCAGGTCGTCGTACAACTTTCAAAACCGGACGTACCTCTATACGGTGCTCATTTCTTGCTGAGGTACCAGTATACAAATAGGGTTTTTATTTTGTAAGTTTCTAATTATGTCCTCCCAGTATAAAAGAAATAATATTCAATATTGATGTTTAAATAGCTGTAAATTCATGAAATTAAGAATAAAGGTTAATATATCAGTGAATACGTTCACAAGATAGGGAATGGTTCATAGAAGAGTTTCATTAATAATTTATTTAACATTCACCCATCCATCCATATTAAAATCATCATTTGTCCAGCATTGTCTCAAAGTGTATATCCCAATCTGCTGAACGTTTTACGAGAGGAATGTTTAAATGTGAATAATGTGAAGTAATTTGCTGCAAAAACAAGGTGAAATGGACCAATTTGTTTTTTTTTATCTTAATTGAAAGAGGAGATTAGGCAATTTCTGGGAATACATGAAATTAAAGGATGAAAATTTTAGAAATTATTTGTTTTAGATTTCAAACTTTTGTATGTAAATGACATTTTTACAGATATTTCGATGAAAACTGTGCAATTTGCTGCCATTGTAAAAATTGTTTTAAAATTAGTCTTTCGGAAATGAAATCTGGGATTTCATACATATATACATGCATGGTTGAAAAATCAAGATGCCCAAAGCCCCTTTATTGTCAGCATTTATGTTTTGTTTTCAAAGGTATATTTTGAACGTCATGACGTCATTTGTGGCCTAGCTACTTCCTTAACTATCATTAAGGCCTTAAAAGTCTTAAACGCCAAAACATTATAAGCAGTAGAAGTAAACAAGCTAAAATAAAGGGCATGTCAACTTTGCCTGAAAGAGTTGAAACCATTGTTCTAACACTTTTAACATAATTTCGAAAATTTACCAAATAAATAATATCAAAACAAGTGTACAGTCTAAAAATCAATTTTAAACTTAAATACGTAAATATCAACAATCAGTAAACGACCTATATATAGTAATGTCAGTAAACACAAGGTGGAGCTGTTTTGGGGGAAGTTATTTGAAAACTGGATCCCGCTTCTTTACAACCTTTTCCAGCCTATTTTTGGACCAGTATACTGTAAACAAACTGTGGTTGCCGCCCAGTGACATTACTACTATATACATTTAGTAAAACTCTGCGATCTTAGAGTCGGCATATAAACAAATACATTTTGTTTCTCGTCATACATGACATATTATCACTTTTCATGTTTATGTTTTATATTTCACATTGGACGGCATATCAGACGCCGTTTTAGTTATTCGAAGGACGAACTAATAAAACAATGACACAGGATATGAAAATTTAAATTGCATATAACAAACAGTTGGGTTTATCCAAATGACAGTTTATTTTCTTCAAGTTTGCAATTTTGCTACTTTATATTCTCTTAATTAGAACCCATAAATCTACTGTTACTAGAATATATCCGGTAACCAGAAATAAGAGACAATATATAAAGTGATACGGTGCTCATATTGTAAGTGATTTAGTTTTGTGGTTTTTGACCTGATTCTCTTGGGTTTGTTATGGGTTTTAACCTTTGTTGTGTCTTTTCAGTCGGTTTGTTTGCTGTGTTAGCCTTCTCTTGCCTTTAGGTTTTGTTATTGTTGATTTTGTCAAATACGTGTATCTTACTGAATTCGGTATTCTTTTTTTCAATATATGAACAAAGTGATTCATATTTTCAAATGGCTGATTGTTAAGAAGCAATGAAATGAAAGAAAAAAATCAAAATTACCCACAACCTACAAACAAAAACATATCACTTTACATATTTGTACCAAGTGGTGATAAGGATTTTTAGCTACATTTTTTTAGCATTTTGCCTATTTCAAACAAATTATCTGGAGAATATTTTTCATATTTTTTCCAGTTTTATATCACAAATAACAAGCGTCATTACAATTTTCAGAAGAAAACTATCTGGCTAATTACGGTAATTGATAGCAGGTACATCTGACACGCGAACGGAATAATTTATCAGGCGTCAAATCTTCTTTTTGTCGGTGACGACTGAATCATTATAATCATAATTATAGCTGCCGTTTTCTCTTAATAGACCTAATCACACAAGACATAAATAAAACGAACAAACGCAGCGACGTACGTTTCGACAATGTGTATTTACAATGTCAAAGCAACGAAAATTCCGTGTCAAGAACTAATCAAGTTTACCTTAATTAATAGTAATTAACGATTCTCGTGTTCGATAATAATCAATTTGACAAGGTGCCATTACGTAACACGTAATGACGAGTTGTTCAATTTCAAAGCGCCAGGCATCCAATTAACGTGTTGACAATTGTCACAAAACTGTTCGATACTCGTGTTATTAGTATTCAATGAGCTCAATACGCATAAATCCCAGCGACAGTCTTTGCACATAAATTATGCAGCTTTTTGATTCAACTGATAAAATCATCCAATATTGTTCATTATATCTACGTATAACATCAAAGTTATTACTGAGGCCTCATAAATATATTATAATTTCAGAAACTATAATGAATCGTTACCGATTTTAACTTTTGTAGAATGCTCGCGAATTTAAAATGAGGTTACATTTATGCATTAAATACCTAAGTGAAATTTTCGTTTAATTATAGGCTTCTGAAATCAGTGAAATAGGTAACGTCAAGACATACCAAAGGGATATTCGAAGGAGGGGGAAATCGAAAACTCCGGAGAACAACGAATACAAGACCAAACCATTACAAACACTACACTTAAAAACGTATGAACAACATAGACTCCACCAAAAAACCGGGTGTAGGCTAAGGTGTTCCGGAAGAGTAAGCAGTCTCTGCTTCATGCAGGACACCCGCCATGCTGTCCATTTCAAATCCAGTATCAGAAATGGAACAGGTGCATTTTCTTTTAGAAACGGTTTTCATACCTGTCAACCAAGTCATGATGACGTCGATAAAACTTTAATAAGGATGACTGCAACTGAGGAGAAATATACCCCTGTTTGAATAACTGTTCCGTCAGAACCCGGGCTCTGTTCATGAAGTCAATGTATATGTCACAAGCTCTGGAATAACGTATAAGTTGTGTAATATAAATTCCATACACCGGCGCTTCATGAATTCTGTCGCCCAAAAATGGGAAGTTGACGATTGGAAAGTCAAAGTCATCCCGCCTTTCGTAAAGTTTTGTATTCAACCTTCCTCTGGTGTCAATATCGAGTTGAAGGTCAAGATAAGATGTAGATTTGGCAGTGTCTGTGGTATCCTAAATTTCGAGCTCATTAGGACAGATGAGATGTAAGATAAAATAGGGTTCCATGGGGAAAAGATATAAATAAATAGTCTTAAATAAGCATTTAAATTGATAAATTATATAATTATAAACAGTTCGACAAACCACCTGCCTCATGGAGTACAGTCGGTTAGTTGCACTATCCAAAAATACCGGCTTTGATGAATTGTGCATGAAAAAAAAGAACGGATATGTTCCAAATGTAAAGAAGATATCATTCAAGCCCGGAACTTAACTGACCAAAATAATCATATAGTGATCTCCACACGATTACCACAACATGTGACGTGCCCTAAATGTATATGTAAATGTGCACATCTTGTGCCTCAAAATTGATACCATGGAATTATTATTACCACTGAGTCAATAACCCCCCCCCCCCCCGGGAGGTACTCCGTTAAAAAGTGGGTATAGTACCATATATGTGCCAATTGCGGTGGTCTAGCTGGAACCTGTTCATGACCAGGAAATATGGAAAATCATACCATGTCAGTGACATTCAATGTTCAAAGGTAACCCTTTTAACGACTTGACATGACAACTGCATAGTCAGTCTCCCGGATGATCACTGATAACGATATACATTGTAATTAGCCGTATATTTGAGTTATAACATAGAGTGATTTGTAGTGTGTAGCAGACCCTGTGCATGACAGGTGATTTATACGTTCCACAATGATAAAATTATGAAAAAGTAATCCTGTTATTGACAAGGGTAAATATAGCAACCCTGATCATGACAGTTCATGTGTGAAAAATGGACCCTGTTTTGCGGCACATACATACTACCATTTCTAATGGAAGTAACCCCCCCCCGGGTCAATACATCCGCTGCTGGATCCCAAGTTCCCTAAGGGTATCACCAGCTCAGTTGCTAGAGCTTCGATTATACCGTAAAATCGATACTTTAAAATCACTGGTATAAAATAAATGTTAAATTCTGTAAAAACTAAGGAGTGTCATCCTCGTGCGTATATTGTTTTAGTTGGGTTAGGATTTACCTTTTTCGGCCATTTTTTGGCATTTGAAATTCCTTTTCAGCGTTTTGGGTTTTTGTTTCGACTTTCAAAATTTTAGGTAAACAGTATAGCAGAACTAAATAGACGAAATGTATGCGCATCAAAATTGATATCTAGGAATACCCTTGATACATCTTGATAATAGCTTCCCGTCTCCCTTATTCCTTTGCTATCTTTTGCCGATAAAATATGCGCCAGATTTTGTATCCGGGTTTGGATTTCGACATTTTTTATTGAAAAACTGTAAAAATTCATGATGAATTTAAAAAAAAGTAAAGATGGAGAGAAATTTTGCATGACCAATTTAACGCTATCTAAAATGCTCAAGATGTCTGTCTCTTATAGTTCGATAGTTCCACGATTTACGTAGACTTGAAATTGATACTTCAGCATTTATCATTATCGTATATATTACTAATATAATAAAATATGAGTCTTAACATCTTACTTATTGGTTCTATTTGTGTAATAAATGATATAAAAGCAAATTTATTACCTTTACTCTTGATATTAAAAATGTAAGTACACATGTATATGTACATATTCAGTTTAAACTTATTTATATATAGTGGATTGGGAGCTTTCACTGCGCTCTATGATTATCCCCGCACTTCGAATGAAGTTCGGGAATATTTGTAATCGGTCCGTCTACCGTCCGTCCGTCTGTCCGTCGTACCGTTTGCCAGTCTGTCCATCCGCTAGATAATCTTGTCTCCAGAGCTCCTCGTTCATTTTTAACTTCATGCATTTAATGTCTATACAGTATTTTCACAAACTGCGCAAAGATGCGCAATAACAGGGGTCGAATTTCGAAAACTGGAAATTTAAACTAAACTCCTTATTAATTTTTCATTTTATGCTTTTAATTTCTGTACAATATTGTCACATACTGTATGTAGCTGCGCAATAAGGTTTTAGAATTTTGATTTTGACAACTTGAGGCCCACATGGGTTATATTTCGGAAATAGTGAATTTAAGCTTGTGCCTTAAACTCCTGTTTCATTTTCATTTAGATTTAGCAAATTTATTTGTATATAATATTGTTCTTTATTTTTTTTAGATGTTTGAAAAGATTTTTAATTTCGAAAATCTATTAAGGAATCAAATTTTGGAACCAAAAATGGTGAAATTTGATTCAGGGTTCCAATTTTAAACTGAAATTGTGGAATGTGCTAATTTTTCACTGTTAATTGTTTTATGTTTTATTGTACGGGGATGGACATCGTTTCCGATGGCACCAATTTCTAGTTTTCTTATTAGTACGCATTCCTGGATTATTCGTCATCATTTTCGCACATAAAACCACCTAGAATCCAGAAATTCATTAAAACACTGTGAGCAATAAAAGTCAAAAGAGGATAGTCGAAATCGGGAAATTTCATTTATTTAAAGATACTGTTCATTTTGGTTCGGGGAACGTTTAGTCTTCTTCTGGAAAACAAACACACACAAATAATAATAATTTAAAATTTATCTCACTAGCTCCATAGATTTATTTACATATCATTCTGTTGTTATATCAAATCGTCAACAAAAAGATAAAAAACATGTTTAGGCATACATAAAATAGAATATCTGCATCTTTGTTGAAACTTAAAATAAAATCATAGTATCTATAACAGAAACATAGAACGTACAGTATCTGCTGAATAAACACACAGATAGTTGATTTAAAACCATCAGGAGATATAATTCTACGGAGGAAAATATAATTTTAGAGTCATGTAATTATACAGCTGCAAGCTACAATGTAAACAAACAACATAACTGATAACAGGAGAGGTCATCAATGACATACCAATCAATACGCCAAACAACCGACTCACAAACAAAAAATAACATAAAGGATACAAAGAACAAACCTTGAAACAACAGAGAGTCAGGATAGTCTGACTTACATTGTTACAGACACTGAACAGTGGTGAGGCTAAACTGGTGTTATGGGTACAAGACTGGGAATCGACAATAACGAGAGAAGATAACATAAAAGGAAAGAAAGGAAAGGTCATCCATAAAAGGATGAAGACCCCTTAGCTTAGTCATAGTGTAGATAAAGTGTGCATTAATATTCAATTGAAATACAAACATAGAAAACATGAGATACAACCGAGTCATGGTGGACCTGTGCAGCCAGCTATTTTTTGTGTGTCAGGTGAATATTGCAAGTCTGGTGGGCTTGTGGGAAAGGGCCCACATGTAGTTCATTACTGTATGTTGACTTATTATTAGGTGTTCAACTCAACCGCCGTTGCTAAAACATAGACCAACGGATATCAATATATAATAAAAAGACGGAGGCGAAAGATAAACGTACGAGACCAAAATCTCAAGATGAGGCGACATCTATATCTAATGTTCGATCCTTTTTAATTTTAGTGAAGTCGATTATTAATTCTATGAGCATTGTTTTCTTTTTTTACTATTATTTCAAACCGTTCTAGCCCATTTTGATCATTTACAACTTTAATTTATTCAAATACTTTTCTTTACATTTAAAAGACAACATAATTTTAAATGCTACTGTCACATAATTGTTATCATACATTTTTTGATCATGTAAAAAATACATTACAAATATTTTCCAACGGAAGCTACTGAAACAGTGCGAAAGGAAGTTTTTTTTAGTATACCGGAGTTTCAAAAAATAATATTTGTCCATAACAAAAATATTTACACACGCCTCCAATTCTGAATTATTTATGGCTGTAATTGCGTCATGTAAATTAGTATCAAATAACTCTTATCGATTCTTCGGATGAAACCTTTAAAAATATATAATGCTATGTGATCGTGTTATGTTGGACACCTCTGGATTTATCTACTTCTTATACAATGAACCGGAAATCAGGTTTATCGCTTAATATTCAGAAACGGAGACGGAGACAATAACTTCCTTAACTTCTCGTTAAGTCTGATCCGATTTGATAATATAGATTTTCTCAGAGGCTGTGTCGCGATAAAGATAAATGGATCGTATTGTTTTTGTTGACATTTGTTGGACATCATAAAGCCAAACGATATTAAAGATACGCATTAAGAGAGCTCAACAAAGATTCAGACTAGATTTTGCGGGATAAAAACAGATCTGAAGAATTCTTTATTAATAGTTTCCCAAAATGAAGTTGAGTTTTGGGGTTGACAACAAATGGAAACCTATGGAAACGTTTAATTCGATTAATTAATCCCTTGCGTGAACAATTATATGATTGTGATGATAACAGTTTTGATGCAGAAGATGTGCATATTTCGGCAGTTATGCTCAAGGCCAAAATATTGAAAAACCGAATCAATAGCCCCAAAATTTAAAGATCAGATACCAATGAAAAACGGCCAAAAGTGTAAAGCTGACACTTTCTAAGGAGAGCGCTTTGCACTAGGGGAATACTCATTGGTTTTCACGAAATATTACATTTTTGTAACATTAAATTTAAGGTATAATTTCACGCAGAATCTCGAAGGTCAATTCGATATATTGAATCTCAAATCTTCTGGATTTTCGTACTTCAGCCAATATATTTATCGATATACTGATTATCAGTCAACCAGCAATGGTGTTGTCTCAGTTGTTGGGACACCAGATATTTGCATAGAAAGATCTTTTCTGGATTTACTTTAATCAGGTTCTTTGTTTACCTAAGTGACCATAACGTTTGGAACCCAAAAACTATTAAAATGTTGTGAGTACAAAAAAATACCTGAAAAGCTCAATCTTATAAGAGGGTGTTTATTGAATCTGCTTCATGATCTTGTAGATTTCATAGATGAAATCGGATCTATTCCATCCTTTATAGCTTTGTTGTTTCTCTGTCACTGAACATGACATTTTACTGGACTTGAATGAACTGGAACTGCTCACCCATCTGGACAACCTAAATTCACACTCGGTTTTTGAAGGGACCATGTTGCTCATCGTTTTTTAGATTTTTATATTGTGTTACTATTGTTTGGTTTATTCTCGTCTTTCCCAATTGGGTTTCATCTGGATAGTTGCTGGATAGCCCTTCGAATTTTTCCCTCACCATATAAATGAAAATAAATGTATCTAAAAATATCCACTGTCAAAGCAATGACTGCCTTATGGTCTAAAAATTAAGCAACATTCACTTATTTAAATTTAAGACTGAATACTAATAATTTAATTTGACTTGTAACAGAACTCCGGATACTACAGACACTACCAAGTCTGCATCTTATCTTAACATTCACCTCGAAATTGACACCAGAGGAAGGCTGAAAACTTTACGACAAACGGGATGACTTTGACTTTCCAATCGTCAACTTCACATTGAGGCTTTGTATAAGTTGGGAGCGGCAACATTCCAGAAGTGCCGGTGTATGAAGTGTATATTTCACAACTCATACATTATTCCAGAGTTTGTGACATATACATGGACTTCCTGGACAGAGCCCGGCTACTGACAGAACATTTGCTCAAACAGGGGTATGTTGCTCCTAAGTTGCAGTCATCCTTAAAGTTTTATGGACGTCATAATGACTTGGTTGTCAGGTAAGAAAAAACCCTTTCCAAAATGAAAATGGGCCTGTTCCATTGATGTTGTCCCCACTTTATACCGGATTTGACATTGGCAGCATGGCGGGTGTCCTGCAGGAAGCAGAGCGTGCTCACTCTTCCGGAGTAAAGAGAATACCCCGGCTTTTTGGTGGGGTCCATCTTGTTCATATGTTCTTAGTTTTTAAGTGTAGTGCTTGTATTGTTTTGGTCTTGACTTCGTTGTTCTCCGGAGTTTGTCAGTTGTTTTCGATTTTCTCCTCCTTCGAATATCCCTTTGGTACTTCTTGACTTTACTTAACCCGGGAATATTTGAAGGCGGATTGCGAATAGATACGTTGGTGACCTCACAATATAATGTAACTTGCCCAACCATTAAACAGCCAATCAAATTGTCTGGACAATTTCGTCCTCTAAATATTTTTCGTTAGATCTCGAGGTTTTTTTTTATCAAAGTATGATTTATCTCTACCAATGATAAGGTATGTGTATCTGCTGTTGCAATTTTATTTTGAAAGCATATTAGATTAGATCTTTCAACTTCTCCGTCAGTTGTGAATGATAAATGGTGGCATATCTTAGGTATAGGGGGTAGAGAATTTTTTTTTAAGTTGTTACAGACTGAAATGGAGCGACACTGTAAAATATCCTTTAAGTCTTATGAGTTCTTTAATACAATGGTTTGGTGGAACACTTGGCAGATTCAGCTATAAAGCGTTTTTTGTATGGACACCTATGTAACTTGGGTATCCAGTTCAAGGTAGGGAGATCAGAATCATCATCTTTGAATCTTTGATGGAAATACCAAATGACGATAAGACCGATTTATGATTGCCGGTTATTTCTTCCTTTGAAAGTGCAGTAGATTTTTAGTAGGGATTGCCAAATGAACTAGAAATCCCTAGTTCATTAATCCAGCATTGAATATAGTAGCTTTTGCATACAAAAACGATGTTAATAGCGACCATATCTGCAGGAACAACAACACATTTGTCATGAATGGCGGACAGTGTCTTGGCAGCATAGGGGGTTGCTGAAGACTTGTGTTACTTTTTTACTCATAGACCTTCTAAGTTTAACAATTCGGACTTGGATCAACGAATCTACTGGCTCTTGTTTACGTTTGGTCTATTTTCTGGCATAATCTTCCACAGCATCCATCAGTAGTTTGAAATTAAATTTCCAATTCATGGATCGCGATACTAAGGACCTTTTGCAAGCACATCACGAAGAGACTCGTTGTCTATGATATTTATGTCTCCTGTGAAGACATGTCTGTTGTTTCAATCAGAGGGCTTAGCTTTGATATCGTCGATGTTGAGGTGGTGCAATACACGTTTGTGATTTAAGATTTTTGGTGCAATGGGTGTAGTATAGGTTTAAGAAATAATGAGAACAGACTGATCTTTGAAATCAGGCGAAACTTTTAATCTGACTAATTTGTGGTGCAGGATATTGCCAAGATTTACGGCATCCAAACCTTTTTTGGCAAAAAAGAGTGGAAGAAAAAAACGGTTGACTTGTTCAATCACATGTGTACCAACTGGTTTGAAAAGCCGAAGACGCCCAATATCTAACACAACAGAGGTCAGTTTGTATTCAGGTGAATTAGAATCAGTAGTTTAAGCAGGTTTGATATAAAGTGTAGTTTTCGGAGGGGTAAAGAATATAATTTAGTGTGAATTTGATGAAGACCTAATGATTGTTGCATGAAAGGGAGAAAACCTTTGATAGAAACATTACGACATTGAGGCTTTGTATAATGTCTATTGCCATGACTCCGTTTACGTCGTTGGTGATAAGGAAATAGCTTCATCACATTCACATCACTACATCTAGGACTTGATAGAATACCTACACTATAAATTTTGTCATTGCATCCATAAGTAAGTTATTTAAATGATTCCTTCGATTTTGGATACGAATTGTTTTGAAAATTAAATTATAAGGATATTTATTTAATTTCGGAACAGGTTATATTGTATAAACTGTTAAAAAATTGAAAACAATCCTAAAATAAACAACAACAGGAAAGTTCATCAATTACAAACCAATCAATCAACGCCACCCAACAGACAGAACCCGAACAAAACAAAAGAACACAAAACACAAATGTAAACACAACAGAGAGAATATTCTGACTTGGTACTTACATTGAACAGTGGTGGAGTTAAGACAAATTATTCTACTTAAATGCTTTTTGTCTATTTATTGAAAAAGACGGTGATTGGTAACAATTTTTTCGTTTTCGGAGAAATGACGTCAATTGACTTTTTAAGACTGACTAATATAATTTCCGCTTTTAAAGTTAACTAGGCATGCTGGGTAAATAAATACAATTATAAATTATAAGTAAAATTATTTTACGAAGCGCCTTGTATTTTCTATAATTATAAAGTAAAATTATTTCAAGAAGCATGTATTTTCGTTTCTATCGATTCAACCATTAATATCACAATCAAAATATACATTGTTCATTCTTTGTTTTGTTTCAAAAGGTTAATAATTTCGTCATGTCTTTGTAATAGGCACTCCAATTTGGTCTTAATCATGTCTTATTAACATTCTGTTAGAACGTCAAATAATGGTTTCGTATAAAGAATAAAACAGCTCCATTTGAAGAAAAGCAGCACGACCAGAGAGAAGATAATTATTTTCTTTACAAGATTGTGTTTTATAATTGAAGGTTTAACGAACGACGTATCTCTCATTATGATATAAGAAATCCGTATGGATTGCTGTTTTTATAATGGTATTCGTGGGGAAAATAACAATATCTAATTGAAAAAGGATCCAAACGTAATTCGCTCCTTCATTGTCATGGTATATACACTGTATATATATATGTATTGTGATATCCAATGTGTATTCTTGGTATGATACGATAAACCATCGGATAAAAAGTCATAATGTTGGAAGTTTAATTATTTGGAAACAGTATGACCTTTTCCTTACTTTTGGTAGCAATGTCAGTAAACACTAGGGGCGCCACTGGGCGGAAACCACAGTTTGTTTACAGTATACTGGTCCCAAAACAGGCTGGAAAAGGTTGTAAAGAAGCGTAATCCAGTTTTCAAATAACTTCCCCCAAAACAGCTCCACCTGGGGTTTACTGACATTGCTACTTTTGGTCGTTGAACACAACCGATGAGTTGTCAATCTACAAAATGTGCTCATCTTATGCATCAATTTTGGTATCAAATAGAATAGAGAATGGAAACGGGTAATGTGTCAAAGAGACAACAACCCGACCAAAGAGCAGAAAACAGCTCAAGGCTACCAATGAGTCTTCAACGCAGCGAGAAAATCCCGCACCCGGAGGCGGGCTTTAGCTGGCCTCTAAACAATAATGTATACTAGTTCAGCAAAATGGACGGCACACTAAACTCCGAAACATAAAAATGAACCAAAATTAAAAAAAAAAAAAACCAAGACTAACAAAGTCTATAGGTTCCTGACTTGGGACAGGCTCAGTAATGCGGCGGGGTTGAACAACGCCTAAAGGATCGGGGAAATTCACCAGCCTCTCAATCGTTTTTTTTTGGCAGATACCACGCACAAACATTACATGTTTCTATAAAGACTAACCTAACAATTGTTTTTTTTTTTTTTATATTTATTTTTTAGATATATATAGAGCACTTTATGGAAATATATTTTGACTTTAAATCTCAAATATGAAATATTATTTTTTGAATGTATAGAATAAGAATTTTTGCTGCTAGCGGGGTCTCTTTACTGGTAGTTACCAGTCTACGAGAATATCATCCAACTCCGTTTCTAATATTTCGATAAAGAAATAAATCAGCCAAGAGATAATAATAAAATGTATCACAAAATACCGAAATAAATTGGATGCACTGAATGGCCATTTCGTTGACTGACAACTCATCAGCAGTGCTCGAGATCAAAATATTGGAAACCCGGTTAAAGGTATAATGATGAATTAATAAGCATAACAATAAAAAATCAAAACAATTAAAACAAACAGGTATCCAAACTCAGCTCAGGGTTACCTCTGCATCAAAAGAAAGAGCCTTAGAAATTTCAGGTAATATATGTCAAATTTTGAACGGAAAATGTAAAGGCATTTGAGTAATGAATCATGCAATGACAAAAGTTCTGGTTACTGGGCTGATAATGTCCTCGGGGACTAACAGTCCACCAGCAGTAACATAGACCCAGTGGTAGTAAAGTGTTTTAAAGCTACGAAATCTCTCTCAAATAACTTTATACGTTTAAGCTTAATATTTTTCACATTTGAATATGATCTTTAACATATAGGTTAACGTTTGCTCTCTGCATTGCGGAGGAGATATAAGTCACGACATTTTCTGGCATCTGATTTCTCAAAGATCATTGTTATGACCAGACATATACAGCAGTTCAGATGTTCTTATAATCAATTTCAATAACTACGTAAAAGGTGTATAAAAAGAAATTTAGCTGAAGGGCCGTGTTGTTTCAATGTCTGATATAAAAAATCTAAATTCGTACATATTATCAGGTTTTCTGCAAACGTATATCGTAAAATATCAGCCGCGAGACACAATGTGAAGCTTTTTCGGCGAGTGAGCGTAGCGAACGAGCTTAAAATCTTCATATTGTGTCGAGCGACTTATATTTTACAATATTTGTTTGAAGAAAACTTGATGATAAATTTATCGTATTGTTAACTAGCAATCTTAATGGAATTTCTTACTTTTCTATGGCCATCGGCCTATAACCGGATGTTAACCTGATATATTCGGTTCAACGTTGGGTCAAACATTATGACGTCGCTGATATATTCGGGTCAGCTCATATTAGGGTCGGGTCAACTCTTCACGACGTCACAGTGCCGAAATACGGGAAATTGTGAAGGCCTCAGCAGGTCGATATAGGCATGTGGAAATACGATAAAAAAATAATATTAGAATGTTTGCCTTACAAATAATACAGAAATTTTACTCTGCCATCCAATATTGTCCATACATTTTTCTGAGATGATCCGAGCACGTGAGTTTGGAATAACCCCAGAAAATTTCCATTCATAAAATGGACATGTGATGATTATCCGCTCACTTTCGAAGAAAGTTCGGGGATATAGCGATTGTCTCCATCCGTCCGTCCGTCAAACTTTCTTGTGACATCAACCCCTCCTTCACTTTTGCGGTAAGAAGTTTAATTCCTTTATAGAATGGCTGCATACAACCTGTAGATGCGCAATAGGTTTTAGAATTGTTATTTTCTAAATAAGGGGTCACATGGGTTGAACTTGGAATTCAAGCTTGTGACCTAAACTCGTCTTTCATTTTTAATTTACTAGTATGCATTTTATTTCTATACTGTATTGTCATACACTATATGAAGATGCGCAATAAGGTTTTTAAATTTTGATTGTTTAAAATTGGGGCACACAGGAGTCGAACTTCCAAAAACTGTCAATTTAAGCTTGTGACCTAAACTCTTCTTTCATTTTACAATTTAAGAATTTTATTTCTATACAGTATTGTCATGCACCATATGCAGATGCGCAATAAGGTTTTAGAATTTTGATTTTCAAAAATCGGGGCCCACATGGTTCGAATTTCGAAAATTTATGATCGTGCCCTAAACTCCTCTTTTATTTTTCATTTCATGCATTTAATTTCTATACAGTATGGTTACATATCGTATGTAGATGCACAATAAGGTTTTAGAATTTTGATTTTCAAAAATTGAGGCCCACATGGTTCGAATTTCGAAAATTGGAAATTTATTGCTCGTGCCCTAAACTCCTCTTTCACTTTTCATTTTATGCATTTAATTTCTTTACAGTATTATTACACACTGTACATAGATACACAATTTAGAATTTTGATTTTCAAAAAGTTGGGCCAACAAGAGTAAAATTCGAAAATTGGGAATTATAAGCTGGTGACCAAAACTCTTCTTTCAGTTTTCGTTTTATGCATTTTATTTCTATACAATATTGTCACATCCTGCGTGCAAATGAGCAGTAAGGTTTTATTATTTTGATTTGATAAAATTTGGACCTTTATTCAAAGATTTGATCGTGAAAAGGGTGCACAGATATACATTTGTGGTCTGCAGGGATAGCTGTCGTTTTCGACTGCCTCAATCTAGTTTGTGCTTGTTAAACGTATATAGTGGCAATTTTTCCTTCTTCTGGAGGAGAACTAGCTAAAAATTATCAAGCAATTCAAATAGCGATGGGACCGGGTACAAAGGGGACCGATTTTGACTGTCACTGTAAAAGGGTGGGTGGTTGGCCGGGTAGGGTCGAATAATTAAGCGTTCTGTAGCGGCCACTAGCCTACTCTTTTTTCGAAATTTAGCGTGCAGGGAGCCTGGGTTACCCACTATGGTCCGCGTTGAGGCTTCCCGAATGATCCGCGGTCATGCTTCCCGAATAATAACCTGACAACCCCACCCTCACCCCAACGAGAGGCTCTCTACTATTCGCAACCTGGGCCTAGGACGCGGTAGGCAGCTCTGCGGGTTAAGCTCCCTTGATCCATCACAGGTGCCTAACCAATTGATTAGAAACGCACAAAAGAAGATAGATGTTTTCATGGGGTTTTCTCTCATATTAGATTTTAATTTGGTCCACAACATCACTTCTGCCATGGTTTGATTTGTATAAATCTGCATGTCCAGTTAATAACGATTTCAACTATGTTATGTTTTGTTGTATGTTTATGAACAGCACCGTCACATGTAGATAGATATACCTGTACCACGTCCAATTCCATATATCATTTCTAATGTTAGGCAAAAGGAAATTTCGTGTAGTAATTGAATCAATTAATTATCAGGCCTCAAATGATGTTTTATTGACCCGATCTTTACAGAATCCTTATCAAAGATCATTTAAATGAACAGAAAATTAGTTTACGTTTACAAATCAATTTCAACGATGTCATCTTAGTAGCGGAGCATTTCCTCTATAGGAATTATTTAACTATATTAGTGTCATTGATAATGCAAAGTGATTTTCCACACCGAGCTTAACTGTCTTGGTATGAATTAAAAGTGATTTAATTTGTATTTTCTCCAACATAACAGAAATCGAATGTAAATTCTATGAGATGCTGTTCTTGGTGTTACTTAGTTGGAATGTACCATTTCACGTTATGGGGATGACTGGGTAAAAGGAACTGGAAAATTCCAGAGGATACGCCAAGATTTGAAAATAGCTGTAATTTGTAGGAAACACAAGGATTGGTAAAATGTGATGAAGTTCTATGTTACCAACTTTGATGCACAAGATAGACCTGTGTTGTCCACTGGTCAGTGGGCTTAAGACCAAAAATGTTGGAGGGCGAAGTCTTATTTCAAAACCATCAAAAAATAAGCCAAGACCATCCATGGACACAGCTTTATCCACTCATTAGTTTTCATAAAATTTGAACATTTCTATAACATTTCACAAGCATACTATAAACTGACCTGGTGATACCATTGAAGTCAACCAGTTGAGAAACTTTTTTATTTGAAATCTTTATATTTTATTGGAGATAACATATTTGTGGGCATCAATTTTGATTTGATGGCTGGAAATATTCGTTTACAAGGCTGTTCTAACGCATCTCCAGTAAACTCAACTAGCAACGTACGGCAGATCCACGGCGGCCGCTCTCGCATCCGCCAAATGAAGAGTGATTTACATAAGTTGGTTTAACTTGTTTTCCAATCAACTATAAATAAATAAGTTTAAATTTAAATTAATACAATACTTTTATCTTCTATCTAAGACAGTATTTTAAAAAATAATTACAAGTTTACTCTGTTAAACCTTAAATCAAATGTATAATGTAACCACAATTACACTTACTATGGAGTTTAAATGATACATGTAAAGTCCTCGGATCGATGAAGTTAAACTTTTATTAAACATTGGAATCTACATGTAGCAATGTCAGTAAACGCCAGGTGGAGCTGTTTTGGGGGAAGTTATTTGAAAACTGGATTCCGCTTCTTTACAACCTTTTCCAGCCTATTTTGGGACCAGTATACTGTAAATAAACTGTGGTTTCCGCCCAGTGGCGCCCCTAGTGTTTACTGACATTGCTACTACATGTATATTGGATCCCTTTTTCTGGGTCAATCTGTACTTTAGTTCAAATTAGTTGTTTTTATTTGTTCACCTTTAATGGAAAAACATAATGACATTTTAAAAAAAATCCAATGTTTCATGTCGATAATTCATGTCGCATCAGAAGTAATAAAGTCAAAATTTAAGAACACTGGAACGTCACACGTGTTGTTGAGCAGATAAATTGTCAGACTGAATTTAAATATACATTTATATTCAAAAATCCATTCAAGAAAAGAAATATTCGCCAACTTCAAGGCAAAGCTACTTAATTTCTAAATTTTTAAGTTTCTGTCAGATCTGTGATGTTTGATTACTGTTAACTTCGACTCGATCTCAATAATGGGGAAAGTAATAGCTTTTATTATATAAATCTCTTGACAAAAGAGCTTACCTAACTTGTGCCCGTATGTGTAAAAGCAAATTAGACTAATAATAATATGCATGTAATTAAGTATGCCCAGGTGTGACAGTAAACTAAACTTCTTTTTATACACGTGTAATTAAGGAAAAAATCATATATGGTAAGGGATCCATAATGATGATAAACTCTGTCTGGTAACATTGATCTTATCTAATGGGTATTTGATATGCTGAAAATAAAAAGTTACATTATTGTTAATATAACTGTAGCTTTAGATAATAATAAAATCCGACCTCTTCTTTGTGGAGGCGTTATCAACCAATACAAGTGATTTTACATATATCTAGAAATGGCTATAAAAATGTTCTGTACTTTGATCGGGAATACAGTGTTACTTTTTAGCAAAATATTTTCTAATGCTTGTAATGATTTGTAATATAATTTGTAATTTTGTAATGTTTGAGATTCCCAAAAACTGTTTTTACCTCAAAACAAAGTATTTATGTTGCGAAACAGCTCATACGGCAATAAAATACAAGGAATAAAATTTCAAATTGTTGAGCCGTTAAAAGGGCATAGAAGGACTTAAACGTACGAAAGACAAAAGCCGAACAAAAAAAACTGCAAATTTAAATATTATAAATAGACAAGGTTAAAAGTTATAAATGCTCAAAGTTTTGATAAATATGGCCTCATTCACGAGCAGGTAAAACTGTTGATTCTTTGGAACTCAGAGCAAGACTAAATCCGTGTTTACATCAGATGTCAAAAATTTTAAATAATTCAGATAACAGTTCATATAAACATAGTATATGTCCCGTAATTGCATAAACGTTGAAATCAGTACCTATCAAGGAGACAAATATACCAAAGGAGCAAACCAAAACAAAAACAAACAAAAAAACGCACTCCAGTAGACAGACAAACCCGGGAAGACATATGAACAACACCAAGCACAGCAAATAAACATAAAAAAATATAAAAAAAACAATGAACCAACAGGAACTCCTATAAAAACCAGGAGTCAACTCAGGTGCTTCGGAAGGGTAAGCGGTTCCTGCTTCGTACACGACACGCGTTCAACAAAGTCAATCCGGTGGTCGTCACAAATCGGTGGAGATACATGAAATATTACGACAGTAGGAACAAGTCAAAATATTGGCCATATCTATATTCTGATACTTAGAATGACAAGATAAAACATTGGATATAGATGTACAGTTTTCCGATGAATTCTTCTCTTGATATCTTTAGAACTTAGAGCTTATAGCAGAGTTTCGAACTTTTTTTCAGAAAAAATATTTTTTATGACTTTAAATAGTTCGCCTGGAGAGACAGTAAAATTTTCATAATTTGTTGTTGTTTTGCAGCTTTCACTTCCGTTTACGTCTTGGCCGGGTTGACCTTCAATTTTCAGTAGTGTAAAATTCCAGACCACCCAATCGAAGATGTCTTATTGCACGTGTAACTTATATTAAGCAAACTTATTTGCTCACTCTAATAGTTCCGAAGAGTTGTCCTTACTCCTCAATTCACTCATGGTTTTGAAATTTCACAGAAGTTCGGATTTTATTTTTCAGTTAGAAATACATATGTGTGTGTGTGTGTGTGTGTGTGTTTCATATGTATTCCAGTATGATTGTCCCTATTATGGTTTGTATGTGTAAATTTGTTCAAACAATAGTTTATTGTTTTTTTCTGAAGTCTTCATTATTCGTTAGTGGGTACGTTCTATTTAACGTGTGAATTAATCGAATTCATGTCAAAGACTCTAAACTTTACTAGCTTCAATCCATATATTGGCCAACAAAATTATACAAAACATTATTCAGATTACACAGAAAATTCTAATGACCACTGCAAACTGGTATTGACCTGGAACAACGCGTTGATTAACAATCTACAATTAATACCACAAGACCGATGAAATTGACAATAAAAGACAGATCCGTTTAATTTATTATTTTGTTTTCGCTTTGATCTCAGAATGTTTTCCATTAATTTTCTAGTTTCAATTTCAGGTAACGGTCGATTGCCTCAAATGACGCAGTAAACGAAAATTGACCACACGAGAACCGGAGATGAGAGACATAACGCTGTGGTTTGCACTGTGGGTCAGTTAACATGAAATTTTTTAAAATCAATGATAAATGCTGTGAATCGAGTGGGTACACATGTTAAAGTCTTACTTGAATGGACGACTCTAGGTTTTCATTCTTGCAATGTGATGGGTGAAGTAAACTTAGCAGGCAACAGTTTCTGATAGTTTATCAATATTTTTACATTTTCAAGAACAAACACGAAATACGTCAAGTTGTATTGGTTTTCAAAAATTTAGGCCTTGAGCACAACTGATCAGTCGTAAATCTACCAAATGTGCACATCTTGTGGATCAAAATTAGAATCAAAGAACTGTATTTATAAAATACACACTGAAATTAAAAGAAAGTGCTTGTTCTTTCTTTCCTTTGTTTAAACGCCTGGAAAAGACAAAAATAAGAACAGAACAATTGTAAATTGCGCATACATGGATCCCACAGGAATTCCGATTGTCTTTTAATAGTAAAATAAACTTGTTCTCCAGGTTAAGCAGATAATTTTACACTAGAAATTCTAGCGTGTTACCAACACCTGCCTCGAAACAGAAATTTATTCTACATATGAAAGAATAGTGTACAGAGAAAAGAAACGAAACTGTAAGGGCACGAGAAGAGAAATGTTTATTTATGTCATTAGAATTTTTTAAAATCCATATATATATATCATTCATTACTGAGCAATAACACCACTCGTAAAGTTTTTCATTGTAACTTTGGAGTTCATTCTGAACTGTTGAAAGTAATTAAGAAATGAACAAATAAAATATGTTTATTACGAAATAGCTTATATAACAATATAATGCAAGAAATATATATGGAATTGATGAACCGTAAAAAGGACAGAGAAGTACTAAAACGTACAAACGACATAGAAGATAAAAGTATAGTATTAAACAAAGAAAAAAATGTTAAAAGTTCCGGCAAATATCGTCTTGTTCAGGAATAGATAGAAAAACAGATGTTAACTTTATCTATGAAACTCAGAGCAAGACCGAAGCCTGGTTCCATACATAAAAAGTAAATAATACAAACCTGGATAGTACGTTTAAGGTGGTACCCGATACCTTGAATAAAACAAATTTGGCTAGTTTAATTTTCATAAATTTTTTAGGAAATAATTACTTGACATAAATGTTGATTTTTTTAGTAAATAAAATTTTACACTTCACGGGAATATTTTCATTGAATATATAGCAGTTTGGCAAACATCCATTACGTGATAACATGACCCGTAGGACTATAACAGAAAGTTACGTGATAACATGACACGTAGGGCTATAACTGAACGTTACGTGATAACATGACCCGTAAGACTACAACCGAAAATTACGTGAAAATATGACTCGCAGAACTTTAACTCAGAGTTACGTGATAACATGACCCGTAGGACTAGAGCTGAAAGTTACGTGATAACATAACACGTAGGGCTATAACTGAATGTTACGTGATAACATGACACGTAGGGCTATAACTGAATGTTACGTGATAACATGACTCATAGGGCTATAACAAAAAGTTACGTTATAACAAGAACCGTAGGACTATAAACGAAAGTTACGTGAAAATATGACCTGCAGGACTATAACTGAAAGTTACGTGATAACATGACCCGTAGGACTATAATTGAAAGTTACGTGATAATATGACACGTAGGGCTATAACTAAACGTTACGTGATAACATAACATAACCAGTAGGACTATAACTGAATGTTACGTGGTAACATGACACGTAGGGCTATAACTGAACGTTACGTGATAACATGACCCGTAGGACTATAACAGAAAGTTACGTTATGACATGACACGTAGGGCTAGAGCTGAAAGTTACATGATAACATGACCCGTAGGACTATAACTGAATGTTATATAACATGACCCGTAGCATTTGAAAATGCGTCAAAAAGAATACATACAGACGACAACAAAATCCTCTGGTGATCCTCAGTGAGACTTCATATAATTCCTTCCGTAACAGTCTGATTCCGGATTAATTGGAATAAAAAATTCAGTTTTAACATAAAGTACAAACATACCAGTGTTCTAGACAAAATCTATATTTTATTAATTTGTTAGAAAGCTTAGCGAAAAGAAGAATTTGAAAAAAGCCGGAAGGTTGAATTCGTTTGCAGACTAGATCATGTAGTAATTATCCCCAATCAGCCATTTTAGACACAGCTAACGACCAAAAATGTAAAAATAAATGCCGTTGTAATTTGGTTATTGTGCTGTCTGTTGACATCTTTTTATCGAATTATTATTCATTTGAATAAATTGCTAAAATATGCACGTACTCAAGATCCAAATTTGTATGATAATGTTTCTCTTTCTCATCGAATGAATACGCCAGCTCTTCTCATGGCGACTCGGTATTGGACAAACCAAAAATTTAACTATTATGAAAATGATGATTTTTTGCTGAAATTAAATGAGTATCAATCTCTTATATAACACTGTCCTTGTTTTTTTTCACTTCTCTGGTTATTTTGGAATTTTAATCTCCCCATCAACGTTTTTGTTATTTTGGATTGCCAAAAAGGTTAAGCCAAAAATATGCACGAGGGTAGTGGCATATCATGACATTGTTAAACTATACATAAATAAATATCTGCCATTTACATTTGTCAAAAGATATGTTGTATTTCATAATTAACCATTAGGTTAATAGGACATCATGGCCCGGACGGATAGGGGTGATACGGCCAAAAATGACAAATCGATGTGTTGTTACTTTCTTGGTCAGCTGTATTGAACTCAGCCCTGCGGACATTGGAGCTAATATAGCTCATCTGTAATCTACCTGGCCTGGTCAAATACAGAAAGAGCCAGTTGGAAACACTATTACATGTATAATATGGTGATTAGTATTTTTTTTATTTTTGTTTTTTCTCTCTCCCTCATAAACGATATGATATAGTTGACGAGTATAGGCCACATCCAAGGAGGAAACACTAGACTGACGGAAAAAATTACAAAAACATACAAGGCAACAAAACAAAATACCAACTGAAAATGTAGCATATTTGGAAAAAACCTTATACCATCAAATTCCTATAAGTTTGACCTCAGCAATCAATCTTCTGGGTTCAAACTTGAAGCGACGCGTAAGATGTGAAGTAATTATGATTGACAAAATTAAATCAAGTAATTTAATGGACTTTTTCTCAGCTGAGAATTTAAATCTTATAATACAATTATACTTGATACAAATTATCGTTGCCATGTTATCAAGAGATTTTTGTGAGGGAATCTGATAAATATAACCCTTCCGACAGAATCTATAAGGAAGTCCAGTAGCTGTTATAATTTTTTAGTATTATTCCCATAGACGTAATATTCATATACACACAACATCGCTGAAAAATATTAACTGTACTTTGTACACGGGCTACGGAATCATTAGCTTTCGTATTTTAGATTTTAACACTCAATGAAATGTAAATTGTGTGTTTTATATAGTGGTATTTCTAAAATATTACAAATATACGCGGATAAAAAATTTTCACAAAACTACGAAAATAATCCTGCAACACAGATAACGTTATATGCATATTTCTAAACAATATTGTCACACACTATGGAGTTGCGCAATACGGTTTTACAATTTTGATTTTCAAAAACGGGGCCAACAGGGGTCGCATTTCGAAAATTAGAATTTAAACTTGTGACTTAGGGGGAAAAGGGGGGGGGGGGGGGGGGTAACAGAACACCGAAGGGAGTTAACGCTTTAAAAATCAGCTAAACGTTTTAATCACATACTATTAGTAAAAAGAAATCAAGCTTCTCAATAATCTAAATTTGTGTTTTATGCATTTAATTTATATACAGTATTGTCACACAATGTATGCAGATGCGCAATAAGGTTTTAGAATTTTGACTTTCAAAAATTGGAGAATTAAATTCACTTTTCTTTCGTTCACTTTGTCTTATGAAATGATATGATAATTTCTCTGAACTTCTGCATTTGCTTAATCATGCTAATAGAAAGCATCGAAAAAAATGCCAATCTGAGTTTCGTAAATCTCCCAATAGCGCTATTTGAGAGATTTCGATTTAGCATGTTATCTTTTGTTCTTCAGGTCAACAAGAACAACAAAATATCTAATGAGTATAATTTACTTTAGAAAGCAAAGGAATGGTTGAATAGGAATTAAGCAGAGAAATTGAAATCTACATGTAGACAATATTACAGGGAATAAAGGGATGATCGTAATTGTTTAGGTCGACTTTGACCCATTATTTATTGATTTACGACTTTTCACAGTGTTTATAATTTTCGGATTTGTAAAGTTAAATCCATGGGCGTCGTACATTTATCTGTAATCGTCTGGTTTCAACATTTACCTTGTTCTATAGCGGATATTTTAATTGGAAACATCATCATTCGAATGATGTATGAAAGTAACCAATCCGAACCAATGAAGTAAAGACCACGAGACCACCGAGGCGGTTTCCTATCCAAAAGAAATTTTGCGAAAATTAACATTTGTGACGTGTACGAATGCGTGAAGGGTATGACTCAAATTAGTGAATTGGACACTTGTAATTGTCATTTATGTCAAAGATTTTAGTAAATACTATAGTATTTATTGCGTAAGGTTTTCCATATTGGCTTAGTTATTGGTCCGAGCCAAGCCGTTTTGGACTGAGGCGAAGCCTGAAGCCTCAGTCCAATATGGATAACCAAGACCAATAACTAAGCAAATATGGTAAAACCTTGCGCAATAAATACTATAGTATTTACTAAAATCTTTGACTAACCAGTCCAATATGACATATTGACTAGTCAATACGGCATATTGGACGGGTATGTGTTGTATTGGCGTACTTTGAAATTTTGTATTGTATTGACAGGTTTTATCATATTTAGGCTTATATTCTATTGTTAGTCAATAAATTTCGATATTCATGGTAACATATACTTTTTCATAGAAATAAACCGTATTGAATTATACAATCTGAGACACTAACAAATAATCAGTTGTTCTCCAACATTCTAGGACAATGAATACAAACAATATATCTATGTTCTGGACTTTTAACACATTCCAGTATTGACCCACCTACATCTCAGTTGACCAAATTATTGTATTAAGAAAGCTTTCAAATTCGCAGCTTAAGTGATGTTATCAGATTACTTAATTCAATCTTGTCCGGAGCAATTACCCACTGTCAAAAGTGTCGACGTGAAAGACAATGCATTGGAAGCCCTGTATCGATTTTGGTACGTTCGGCCATAATCATTATAACTGCTTTTCTGCATAGAACGCCAAGTATAAAATATGTTTATATATCTGAAATTTAAACATATTACGATATTTGTTTTAGTTACCCTATCCCTGTCCCATGTTATGAAAAGTGGTGGTTATATTTTTTTTAAAATCTGGTTTACACGATGATCTCACCACCGATGCTTCTGGGTTGATTGGTTGATTGTTGTTTGTTTTAAGTCCAGTGGCAAATATTTCATGCTTCTTCGGGACGAGAAACCAGTTCATCAATTTATCAAACACGATTCAAATAGGAGTGGGACGGGAAACAAAGTGAAACCGATTTTGAATGTCACTGTAAAAGGGTGGGTGATGTGGAAGGGTCGGATAATTTAGCCTTCTGTAGCGGCCATTAGCCTACTCTTTTTTTCCAAAACTACAGAAGGGGTCTTTAGTGTGCAGGGAATGTGGCATTCTCTAAACACTTTACCCACTATGGTCCACGGTCGTGCTTTCTCTATTATGACCTGACAACCCCGAAAGAGAGAGTCTCCCCTTTCCGCCAGCTGGGGACGCTCTAGACAGCTCTGTGTGTTGATTATATTGATATTATTGATTTACTTGCTTGGGGCGTGGGGCCGTCAGAGCACACTTCATATATGGAACATGAAAATTTGTCAAACCACATTTATAAATGTTTCTTTTATACGACCGCAAATATTTGCGGACGCATTATCACTGTGTATCCCCGTACAACGGATATTGCCGATTGTGCACTGTAAACTGTGGCTTGTGTACCGAAAATTGGGATAGCCGAAGCGATAAACAAAGTGACACCAAGGTACGTTTTTCATTTTTTTTCTGTTTATTTTGAAATATGTTATCGCTTAGACCATTTTACTAAGTATTCAAAGATCGTCCACAGCTATTTAAAACGTGAATATTAATAATGTATTCTGTATCAAATAAGAAATTTCGAACCGGTTGTCAACAAAAGCATGAAACATCTCGCACATAAACCATGTAAAATGTTAAACTATGTATTTTACTTTATCAAGATCAGTGGAGTAATGTTCTGATAGTTAGGGGAGACATGAGAATTTTAGTCAGTAGTTTTCAATTGTTCAATGCCCCCAGTACACTCAGCTAAGAAATAAATATCGAATCATTTCTTTAGATATAATTAATTATTATATTGTTAATAAGATAATAAACCCAGGATCCTCGCAAGAACTGAAATTGCTTTGCATGTTTATTAAAGAAGCTCTACACACAAGAGACCATTTGTCTGTCGACAAATCCTTAATTTATAACTTTTAAATAATTTTCAGATATTTAATATAGAACTTTGACTTTAAATTTGTGTTATATTCATAACTCAAACGTACTTTTAACTACACAAAATAAACCATTTCTCATGTATGCTGTATGTTTTGAAAACCTATTTTTGTTTTTTCATGTTATAGATTTGTGTATGTTGGATCACGCCTATATAGTGTGCTCTTTCCAATAAAATACTGAATTGAGTTGAAATGTCTTATTAGTTGCAAATAGCGAAAATGTGTACAACTTGTGGTACACAAGTTGTGATTGTATCGTGTTAATGTGTACACCGTATAATGATCGGAAAGTGTACGGTGTTTTGATTAGACAAAATTCGAAAATATACAGAAAAAATGGTTTGCCTATGCATAAGAAAGAACAATTAGTTGAATTTCATAGTATGTCTCTACTGTGATAGTCGCGATCTCGAGGACCGTCTAAGTTTATCTAGGTTTAGTACATGTACAGCGACGACAGCGTGAATTTTATTTCAAAACAATTATAACACAGCCCATCATTAGTTTGTTCATAAATATTTTATGATATGGAATTTTGAATTAGATTATTTAATTACCCGCTGAGCTTAAGAAAAGAATGACCTCATAATTTTTATTAATTTATGTGACCCGTACATTTGTTATATGAGTTTAAGACATACCCTCAAAATATTTGGTACGTAAATGCACTACTAGCTGTCACTTGTCATTTGATATTGACTTCCGTTTCATTTTTTTAGTGAGTTCGTCAAAGTTAAAGCTTTTATCATTAAGTCCATATCTCAGAAGGTATAAGACATAGACCATCAATACTTGTTATACAGTTGCATCACTATGTAAAGATGTAAACTATACCACGAAATAGCATTGAACCCTTTAAGGAAGCGTTATTATCAGATTTTTCGTTTAGGAGACCGACAGTTTCCTACCTGCAGCTATGAAAGCCTTGGCTAGTTTTACAGTTTAAACGAGCACATTCTGACCCTGCTACCTAAATTATGCACCGTCCATTCTAATTTTCAGTTCTAGCAAGCAGTCACATTATTGGTAACCATACTGTATAGGTCTTTATAGTGTGTTGTGTACACCAAAGCATCAGGATAAACCCACCACTATTCATCGTCTGTACCGAGTCATACTACCTAGTATCCGGACTCTCTGTGGTGTTCATGTTTGTGTTTTGTACTCATTTGTTTTTTTTTGTACGGTGTTTTGTCAGTCGGGTTGCTTTGATTGATTGGTATGTTATTGTTGACCTTTCCTGTTATCCATTTTGTTATTTATTGCCAGTATCATATGACCTTTGACCTTTACACCATTTTCATAGTAAAGTGTCATGAAATTTGGTACTAGTCCATATCCCATAAAGTATCAGAACAAGACCTACAATATGGGCCATTTAGAGAGCTTGTCATTCTGTGGTAGTTCTATTACTTGTTGAAGGCTAAACGATGCCCTCTTTGTCACTTTTCGCGTCAGTTGGTTTGCTGGTTTTTGTCTCGAGGGAATTTATCCCACTTTCTTTCATTCTCGACTGTTGTATATTCAAATATCAAATAAATAGAGATACACTGGTGGTATTTACAAAGATTCGCATACATAAAATGGACGTAATTTATATTGAAATGAGAGCAGTTTACGGAAAAGGATAATCTTTACGAATACAGCCCCAACTTTGGATTGAATCCATATATGATACAATTATATACAATCAAATCATAAACGCATTTTAAAACTAGAGGCTCTCAAGAGCCTGTGTCGCTGACCTGTATCTAATGTGATTTTGGAAATTATGTAAAATTATATAATGATTGAGACCAAGATTGGTTTAATTTGACACAGTATTTAAAATTAAAAACAGGTCATCTTAGTGTAGTCTTACAATAGCTACTGAAGACATCTTATCATTATTATTTTTTAATATGTGGTAAAGTTGTGACCATTCAGAATTTTTTTTACAATTTTCTGATAGACTTCTAAACAGTTAACTTCTATGTTCTTTTTTAGCGATGGCAGGGTCATCCGATACTTTTTTTCAAACAAGTCATGATAACCTTCTGAAAATTGTGGCCAAGTTTATTTCTATTCAGCCCAGATCAAGTGGAGAATTTTGTAAAAAAAAATGTTAAAAATTGCATATATAATGGCCATAAAGGGATCAGCTACAAAGTAACAACACTTGGTCAGCACCACGTAAGAAACATTCATGCCATATTTGGTGTCATTCCATTCAGTGGTTCTCTAAAAGAAGACATTTGTATGTATTTCTCATAGGGTCTTATGTTAAACTAAGTCCCCTGCTGGCGGCCATCTTGGATGATGGATCGGCTACAAAGTAACAACACTTGGTCAGCACCTCAAAAAGAACATTCATGCCAGATTTGGTTTGATTCCATACTGTGGTTCTCTAAAAGAAGACATTTGTATGTATTTCCCATAGGGGCCTATGTTAAACTAAGTCCCCTGATGGTGGCCATCTTGGATGATGGATAGGCACCAAAGTAACAACACTTGGTAAGCATCCCATAAGGAACATTCATGTCATGTTTGGTTTCATTCCATTCAGTGGTTCATTGAAGACATTTGTATGTATTTCCCTTAGGGTCCTATGTTAAACTAAGTCCCTCACTGGTGGCCATTTTGAATGATGTAACGGCTACAAAGTAACAACATTTGGTCAGCACCTTGTAAGGAACATTCATGCTATGTTTTGTTACATTCCATTCAGTGGTTCTCTCTAAAAGAAGTCATTTGTATGCATTTCCCATAGGGCCCAATGTTAAACTTAGTCCCCCGCTGGCGGCCATCTTGGATGATGGATCGGCAACAAAGTAACAACACTTGGTATGCACCTCATAAGGAACATTCATGCTATGTTTTGTTACATTCCATTCAGTGGTTCTCTAAAAGAAAACATTTGTATGCATTTCCCATAGGGTCCAATGTTAAACTTAGTCCCCCGCTGGCGGCCATCTTGGATGATGGATCGGCTACAAAGTAACACTTGGTCAGCACCTCATAAGGAACATTCATGCCATGTTTTGTTTCATTCCATTCAGTGGTTCTCTAAAAGAAGTCATTTGTATGCATTTCCCCTAGGGTCCTATGTTAAACTAAGTTCCCCGCTGGCGGCCATCTTGGATGATGGATCGGCTACAAAGTAACAACTCTTGGTCAGCACCTCATAAGGAACATTCATGCCATGTTTGGTTTCATTCCATTCAGTGGTTCTCTAGAAGAAGTTCAAAATGTAAAATGTTAACGACGACGGACGACCGACGACAAGTGATGAGAAAAGCTCACTTGGCCCTTCGGCCCAGGTGAGCTAAAAATAAATGTAAGAATTTTAAGGCATTTTACGAATATCTTAATTTTGTAATGATCAATGTGCAGTACATAACTTTAGTCTATTTCTGCAGCAACCTGTACACCGAACATCAATATGTACAGTACATAAGGATATTTCAGAGAAAACAGTTTTTGGTTCATTTACGCATTTTGTTGAAAGAATAATTCCAGACGAGAGGTATTTATGAAAAAATTAAAAGAATTTAAATATTATGTAGCCTTTTAATGCATCAATTTTAGCACTACCTCAGGAACAGTACTTGTTGGTCAGTGACTTCTATGTTTAGAAATCACTGGAACAATAATAGATACTGATGGAATGACTAGAACTTTCTATTTGACTTACGTAATAATTATGGCGTAATTCAAACTTCTACCGTATTCCAGAAGTTTCCGTTCTACAGTATATATACGGACAAGAAAGTTAGACTTTAAGAGCAGAAGATATCGGACCAGACTCAGCTGTTGGATTGACACGCTTCTATTTACATTTCACACATCGTACTTGACTCACTTTTATTTACGTTACATCATACTAGATTGTGACTGATTGGATATAATATTCCATTTGGATTCCCGCAACAGTGACGAGAAGAATTCCGGATTAGGAAAAGACGAAGGATTTTGAACAGTTAAGTTGACATTTTAGTTTTGTGTAATATTTTTTTGTAAACTTGTATATAATAAATCTTGTTAAATTTTATTATTGATTTGTCTTTTGTTGGCTACAATTTAAAGGTGATTTCGGCCGTAACACTAACATGTTTTGCCTCTAAAACTGTTTTAATAACTATTTCCAGAATTTTGTTAATTTATGATTAATGTTTTTAGTAGAGCAAATAGAAAAGAGATGACACAGCAGTGCAATTTATACTAAATAAACTTAAGACATTACTTGATGCTAAAAATGTTTTGGAATAGAAAGTTTTTTAGGGTGTTGCATGGAAAATGAATATACTACTTATAAAGGACTGTTCAGTCCCAATTCTGGACTAAATATGTAAGTTACCCAGTTCAATGTATAAATAGTGCTGCAAAATCCCCTGGAGGAATTGGAAAATAGGCGGTATGATGTCACAGGAATCTCAGCATATTACACTATATGCACTCAGAGACAAAGAATTAGTTAGATATTTTTATTGTATTATATCTATAATTCTACAATATGGATATTAAATACAAATGCATTTCAGAAAGTGTTAGATAAAAAAAAAACAATGAATTTATACATATTTTTACTGAAAAATACATTAATGAGTCATCCACAAATACATCAAATAATTATTACTTAAAAGTAATACAATTACTTAATTAAAAGTAATACAATAATTAATGGGAAATAATATATACCTGCCAAAAAGCCCTAATTCCAAGGTGAGGAAAGGGAGATAATTTTTTAAAGTACAACAGAAGAGGAGGAAATATTTCAGGGAGTTACCTATTTATTACTGCAGATATTGTTTCTAACATAGGGCACAATCTAAAGTTAAATTTTCAAAAATCTCCACTGGTATAAAATAATAGGATTCTAATTTGTAGAGATGGTAGAGATTGTGTTACAGAAAATGAAATCTTAATAGACAAATATAAAATCTGATAAATCTTAAGTACTATTAATTATTCCTCAAACATTCATTAAATAAAGAAATGATAATTACATTTTTAAATCTGGTATGAAATTTCCACACTGCATATAAGACTCAAAAATTGATCAGTTACAAGCCATACATAATGAAATATGTTCTTTTATGTCATGCATCTAAATTTGTAGAAACTTAAAAGTTCCCATTGTTAAGACAAAAATTCATTCATCAAAGTTTCTCATTCACAACAGTAACAATATACATATAATTATATTGTGGAATTTCTGTTAAAATGAAACACAACTGATGTCCAACCAATTGCTAAAGGTGCAAAAAGCCATAGCCATTCTATATTATACATGTTTACAGAAAGGCATAGTTCATACGAAAATTCTGTGAAATTGTTCTCTTGATTTATTAGGATGAACTGTCTTAGCACCGTTCCAGAAATAAATGAATGAATATTTTGGAGGTCACATTTCATTTAACCCCTCCATGCTTAAACTTTAATTCGTTATCTTCACTGCTAATAAGGCTTTACAGAAATGATCATCACCAAGCAGATTTTAACTGAATGGAAGGATTACCAATTTTCCTCCCGAAGGTCGGTGGTTCTCTCCGGGTACTCTAGCTTCCTCCACCAATAAAAACTGAAACGCGAAATAGTCAAATGTCCGGAAAATGGCATAAAACCCCAACTAAACAAACAATTAAGTGAAGGGCCTTCTGATCTTGCCATCCAACCATTTCTGGAACAACAAAACTATTTTGTAAATAAGGCAAGATGAAATTTTTCTGCTACAAATCAATCTTTACTTTTATTCAATGTATGATTAAATCTCAAATGACATGATTTTTAAGTTAAAAAAGCAATGTTATATATATACATCCATGTAAATTAAATCTGTGACAAATATTCCAACAGGCAGTTAAGTGACCTATATATAAGACACAAGGAAAAAGAAAATTTTAAAATCTACAAAATTTCAATCACTTAAGTTAATAAATTTACAATTTTAATAAAAATTCTCTTTTTTTACACTTAAAAATGTAGTATATTCTTTATATAAAATCTCTCTCAAAAAGATACAATACACACATTATTCTACAAGTTCCTTATTTATTTCAGAAAAAAAATGTTGATAACCATGTTCTGAAATTAAATACTACATTATCTACGTGTTTTACAAACACACACACACACACACACAAAATTCAGATACTACAGTAAAGCATTGACAGGTAGTACAATAGAAAGATCCGTTTAAATGACTGTTTGAGATTTTAGAGGTAAAATATAGTGCAAAAAATTCTTGTGTCCGACATATCACTTTGAGATGAACAAGTTTGAAGTAAGAGTACACAGTATTTGGAAATTAAAATCTTATTCATGTGAATCTGCCCACTTAATTTCTCCTTTTGGCATGATTCTGTAAGCTCTACTAAATAATATAGAGGCAGACACGTGCAAAACGCAATGCAAAAGTCCTGAACTCAGAAACAACAATTACCACACAATGATCAGTAACATTGTCATGGCCCAGTTGTTACACTTGTTTAACCAAGGGTTAAATTTAACCACAGATTAAACAATGATTTTCTATGTAGTTTAACCCCGAGTTAAATTTAACCTTGGGTTAAATATGTTGAACAATTGGGCCCATCTTCAGTAAATGCTATAAACTTATACTATCATTGAAATCTTTTTCCCAGCAGAACGGAATCATCGTTTCCATTTTTGTCTGGATCATAATAATGTCACACTAAAAGGTGAGAGAGTCTGATCAAAACATACCAATAGACCAAACCTACCTTGGGTCAGAGAGTGAAATTTGCAAACATCTTGTTTACACCAACCACACGAGTCAATGCTTCTGATGATACTGAATGTAATGCTAAGAATACTGAACATCTGAGCAAGAACAGATATGCTTTAGGCAATAATACTATAGACATAAAACTTGCCTATAAAGAAAAGCATAAAGTTGATCCACTGAATAATCTAGATTGTGTGTGTGCTTTGCAAGGAATCATTAACATGGAAATTATATAAATATTTTCAAAAAACATAATAAAATTACAAAAAAATCTACAGACAAAAAAAAAATGCATACAAAATTGGGCTCTAAAAATTATCCTCAAACCAATTTTATTTGTACGAAAACAGCAAGAATACATTCTAATATTCCACAGCTTTTTTAAGGTGAATTTTGTCCTGCAGAGAAATTTGAAAAAAAAAGCAATCATTAAAACAAGTCAAAACAATTCTGAAATTCTTGGTTTCATATGTCATACCCCTGAAATCTGACTGAAATTAAATCTTCATTGCTCCAATGATATTTGCTGTCACAGATGATGATCTGATGACATCCCATCGGGGTTAATGTTCTGATAACCTTTCAAAATCCAATCATATTTTAACTACCAAAGTTCTTCGTATTGTTTTTTTGAAAAACATCACTATGAAAAATATTGACATAAGAATTTAGACGTCTGTTCCAGGTAACTGCTTCAGTCATATTTTGCCCCAGTGTGGTTATGTATCATGCTAAGCGACTGAAATTGTAAAACTTTATATAAGAATGTTTTTGACAACCATGCAAAAAGAGCGGAAATAATACTTCAGCAGTTATTTTACTCTGTGGTCAAACCTGCTTTAAAGGGCACCTCTATATAGCACACCAGTGTCTATAAAGGTAAAAGAAATGACACAGAATCTGATTGGTTTACCGAGAAGTAGCATTTTTGAAGGTCATCTGAAAATAATTCTTAATGTATGTCCTCAGATTTTCATAAGCAACAAACAAATTTCATTCGAAAATGCAGATCCAAAGTAAATCACATCTGGTTGTAATGTTTTCTAAATTCTTGAACACTTTTTCAATAATCAGTTTAAGGTAAAATCAACCAGCCAAATTTAGAGAAAGAAAAAAAGATTGAACTGTGAAACTTAATTCAATGTTAAACCATTTTTTTTTTAACATTTTATAAAATTTGATAACACAGATAAACTGAACATCTCAGAATGAAAAATATTCCCTAAAATATTTAAACTTTTCCATATAAAATCATTATATTTAATTTACACATGTATATATTCACCTGAAAAAATGATTAGTTTAATTTTCTATACATTTTTAAAATTGTATATAACAAACACAATACAATTACTTCATAAATTAATTTTTTTTCTATATCAATCAATATTTTCTTCTTCATGCCTCTGTTTGTAGTCCTCAATAGTTTTGTGAATTGTCTCTGAGTTATATTTACACTTAGCACACCCACACGCACACGTAAACTGTTTCCATTTGATCATCCAGAATTTTTCACCATAATCAAAACTATAAAAGAAAGTAAGATTACGTCATTCTTCTCATTTTGGTTTTTTGTTAACTTTACACCCGTCAAAATTGACTGTAAAATATCCTAATTACATGTTTATGCTTTTACATACATTCTTTCAAAACTTCCTGAGAACAAATTCCAAATTAAGCTTCAAAAGAGTGTTTTGGTGTGATTTTTCCTCATCACTGTTTGGAACCACCCATTTGTCTGTTCGTACTTCCCAAAACTAATGACTTGATTTTTTTCGTTGGAAATCCTTTTAAAATATATGCTATACATCAAATCAAAGGTTGGTGAAAAAATGTGTTGATAATATGATGTACATGCGAGAAACGAATAAATGTTGCTTTGCTAACATTACTTTCTCTCTTTAAACAAGTCCTTGGAAAAATATCTCCCAACCCCCTGCCGAAGTTTCTACAATTTTTTATCCAACAGGATAAAACTTACCCCAATTCCTCATTTGCTTTGATATCTCTGGATGAGAAGAAACAGATTCTGGGAAATCTCAGATCCTGATGGTCCACAAACACTTTAACAGGAATGATATTAGGTTCACACAGATGGTTGATAAATCTGCTGATATTACCGTATCTTCTAGCATCTATACAGTAGGTATCACCATCCTAGAAAAGTACACAGCTGTTAAACTACAGGGTTGTACGAGTCCAACAACCATCATTTCGTTTTAGTTAAAGTCCATCAGGCTACAAGTCCCTATCACTTATTATTTCAGAATTGAATTGAGATCGCCACTTTTCCAGTTTTGGATGCTAGTATGATCTCAGACACAGGGATAATGCTATTTATCATATACTTACAGAAAATAAAAGTAAAATTTAACCCTATGATAAAATTGGAAATTGTATATATTTCTGCCCAAATCTGATAAGCGGGCTGATATGACTTTGTTATCAACTGTTTCCGCTTCCATTTTATATCACACCCCTAATCCGTAATCGCGTTTTAGATCAGTTGTTTCCGTAATTGATTCTAAACTTACTAGCACATAGAAACAGGGCAGACGACTGAGAATTACACTGTATATTAATTCCATTAAAAATATTAATACAAACGGAAAAACATAAGTGACAAAACATTTTGACTAAATGGATGAGGGACAATGGCGTTTTTCAATGCCTTGAGGATATTCGGTAATACAGCAATGAAACTGAAATCACTGAGATAAGAATTTTCATGGAGACCTATAAAACATCAATTTCGAAGTATATAATAAAAATATCATAACATGTCATTATTCATATCAGACCCATTATCAGCCCATGGTCAAAATCATCCTTCGAGCCTGGCTCTCTCGGGCTGATAATAGGTGTGATATGAAAAATGCCATGTTATAATCTATATATATTAATTGCATATTACCCAAGCTTGTAAATTTCTATACCATGTAAGCTGTTGGATAGTGTAGTAAATTTTCAGCACTGAATACCCTAGGGCTAGTGACTCAAGAAAATCTCACCTACTGAACTTAAACAGTGGCCATTAATACATGTTTTATACCCAACTACTTTTTTTTCCATTCAAAAAATTACCAAACATTTTTTCCAATTTTGCCTTTAGTAAATAATGAACTGAATATTTCCACAACATCAACTGTATAAATACTAACTGACCAGTTAGGTAACTATGTTTTGCAGAATTTTCTGGGTCATGATCAAATAAATTTTTTTATTTACATTCGGAAATCTCAGATTTTGTCCATCCATGGCATGTGTCTTTTGATGCAAAAATACTAGCATAACTCTTGATAGCAACCTTTGTCATACACTATGCCTCAGACTAATAGTTGATATAATTGCTAACCCCCTCACACATAGACAACACTTCACCCACTTCATAAATGCAGAAAGTTGAAACAAAAATAATTTAAATGTTATCATACAACTACATGACAAAATTTTTTGGAAAACATTCTCATCCAGGTTAAATAAATGGTCAATATATTGTAGGTACTTTTGAAAGTAAAAAAAAAAATATATATATATATATATATAAAACCTCACCCTGTTGTCAAGGTCAAATAAATAGGAGTCGTCCTCCCTGCTGTCGGCTTCAGAATCTGATAATAGTTCTCCAATATATCTAAAATAAAACAAAACACAGACTCATAGTAAAGTGTAAAGTCATAGAAAATGGCCCAATTCACATGAGACAGTGCATTTTGAGATTTTTTCTGAACATGCAATTTCGAATTGAAAAACTTACTCTCCTTCTTATCCAGTCTCAGTCCATTTGCAGACCAGATTTATTTCCCCCACTTTTGGCAGCTCAGATTTGTCCATAAATGTTCCTTTATTATACATAGTAAAATTATCACCAAAATATCATTTCTGCTCTTCCCCCTCCCCTTCCTTAAAATAAAACACATACATATGATTGTCATTTTATTTGCAGGAGTACTGTAGTTGGTTTTTTCCAGTGTACAATATTTTTGGATTAAAAAAAAAATATAATATTATTGTAAAAGAAGGAGCAATCAATTACTCCTGTATTGAATTGTTCAAAAACAGTTCCCAGTAGAGAATTACTGAAGATAAAAAAAAAAAAAAATAGTACAGATTTAAATTTTATGTTAAAGAACATCCCTGTACCCTTTGATGTTTGTTTATTTAGTTGGGGTTTTATGCCATTTTCAGCAATTTGCTTATTTCGTGGCGGCCAGTTTTTATGGTGGAGGAAGCCAGAGTACCCTCAGAGAACCACCGACTTTCGGTAGGAAAATTAGCAATCCTTGTCAATTAAGATCAGAGTCGAACACACCCCGCCACAGGTGAGATTTGAACTCGCAACCTCAGCATTGACAGGTTTGAGATCATTAGTAGTCATGTCGAACTACCTAGACCACTCGGCCACCAAGGCACCCTGTACCCTTTGAAGTTCATCAAATACATGAACATGATGAACAACATTTCTACTTCAAAAACTTGGCTTTTTCAGCTCACAGATTTTTCCCATTTTATATTAACCTTTATCAAGCGCCATTTTGTCTCAAAAAAGATATCATGTGAATGCAGGCATAACCTGTATCTTTTCACTAACTCTCACACAAACTTTAATTGAATTTTCTTTGAAATTAAACATCATTTTCTAGCAAATTCATCACTGCTCCATGTACTTATTTAAGACTTGTCAACAATTACTACAAATTCTCATTACAAACATTTTAACAAAGATTCCTGTCAGCAGATATGGTCCTCAGGAAACCTATTTGTCATCTTTTACATGGATCATATTAAAATCCATAAAGAAAACATGATGTACTATGGCAGCCAACAGCAGGTTTCAATTAAGATCCCTTTTGATGTAAGCAATATGGCTTCAAATTACAATGTATTAAAACCATTACAAATTAAAGTAAAAATGAATTGAGTTAACCTTGCTTCTTTTGACACAAGATAACCTTGTCTTGAGGGTGTATAAAATTATAGTGGTGGTATCCAATATGTACCACATGTGTTTAAATCAGGATTACTAATTAAAAGAAAACTGAGGCAGGGGAAAATAATAATCAGATTAAGAGTAATCACAACCCCAAAATACAATCCATATAAGTTGATGGGTATCTTAAGTATGAAAATTTGCTCTCCCTTCTTTTGTAGAATTGGTTAAACAGCAAATAAGTTCTTTTCATCATCAACAAAGACATGAGACAGGGCATTTTGACATGTACATGTACACTTATCTATTTCATATTAACTGGTTCACTTTATGCTGAGTAATTTGAAAATTTGAAGATTTGTATTTCAGTGTGAAGTGTGTATATTACCCCATTTAGATAAACACAAAAACAGTTGCAAAATCTGTTCCATAAAAATACTGACTATGAAAGAGACTGAAAATTAGAAGCTAATACTTTATGCAAATATCTAAAATTGATCAAACACACAAGGAAAATAATATTACTATATCACATTTATAGAATACTGAAGAAAAGTTGAATGTGAAAATTAACATCAACTGTTATGCATAAGAGAGAGTGGAAAGATAAGCAGGCTTGTATAAGCCCATATATTCTGCCAAACAAAGATAACCCACATAACATCAGAATTCCGAAACTTGATCTATATATTCACTCCTAGTTTTAACCTGATCTTTTGATCAGAAGATATTATCTTATATTATATACTCATATAGAAATCTTTAATCTGATTTGTTAAAACAGTGTCACGTGATATTTGCCCATTCGTTGGGTCAACCGAAAATCATTGGGTCGCATAGTAAGGTCGCATAGTAAGTTGAATATTCGATATAATATAACAGTTATCATCCATGTTGGTGTGTGACCCGACGGTTTGTCTCCCCTCGGAAAGTAAGGTCACCCTCGGGCAACATCACATATTTTATTGAAATAACGCTGATTTTACATGTGTAATAAAAGCATAATTTGCAGCATGTTATTTGCCCCCCGGGGCAATAACATTATCTGCCCTCTCGTGAGCCTCACCGACGTCACTTCCGCCCAACTGTAAATAATTGTCTGATCATGGAGTAACTGCAGCAAAACGCTCGTCAAATGACAAATCGTGCTGATATCAAGTGCAATATTAATCAGAGGCTGCAGGAGCCTGAATCGCTCACCTGGATTTTAGGTGACCACAACTGACAAAGCACTTCTAGATAAGATCTGTAAGAAATTGTTCTACAGTGTCCAGCACTTCCAATTATGATATGTAAAGAATTCTTCCAGTGTTCAATGTTAAAAATGTTAAACTAAGTCCAGCTGTAGCAGTTAGACTGGATTCTGATCAGCACAAAATAATAACTATTGTAGCAGACATTTATCCAAGGATCTTCATGCAACAAAAACATTTCAATTGGCTTACTATTTTCTGACAAGAAGACCTTTGTACAAATTTCCCCATAGGGTTGAATGTTAAACTAATCCGGCTGCGGCGACCATCTTGAAATTCAGATCCGCATAAAAACCATATATATTGTAGAGGTTCATCCAATGCTTGTTCATACATAAAAATATTTCAATTGGCATGGTAGTTTCCGACAAGCAGACTTGTACAAATTTCCCATAGAGTTCAATGTTAAACTAAGTCTGGCTGTGGCGGGCATATTGAATATACGATCGGCACAAAAAACATAAAATTTGTAGAGGTTCATCTAATGCTTGTTCATACATAAAAATATTTCAATTGGCTAGGTAGTTTCTGACAAGAAGACCTTTGTACAAATTTCTGCATAGGATCCAATGTTACATTTTGAATTTCCGATCGGCATAAAAAACATACAATTTGTAGAGGTTCATCCAATGCTTGTTCATACATAAAAAAATTTCAATTGGCTTGGTAGTTTCTGATAAGACCTTTATACAAATTCCCCATAAGGTGCAATGTTAAACTTAGTCCGGCAGTGGCGGGCATCTTGAATTTTCTGATCGGCACAAAAAACATACATTTTGTAGAGGTTTATCCAAGGATCATTCATGCAACAAATCAATTCAATTGGCTCAGTAGATTCTGATAAGAGGAGCTTTAAAGATACTGTGGATTCATTATTATTCGTTGTATACCAATTTTCGTGGTTTTCGTGGGTCCCAGTAAACCACGAATTTAAATATCCAACGAAAAATAATATTTTTTCTTCAGCTTAAATGCACTGAAGGTTTTGATGTACCTATCCGAGACAACATTGAACAATTGCGTTTTTATATTTTTACAGCATGTACTTGGATACTGACATATGATGAGTCAGCTATATCCACAGAGGATACAGTGTTTCATGTAATATTGTCTTTGGTAACATATAAACGCTTAAATAATTTTCTTTAAAAATATCTTGACTGTGTAAATTGTCACGGAAGATCCGGTTTTTTTAATTCAAACATTCAAGGAAAATATTAATCCTAAGTAGGCCTAAACAGTACAGACTTTCTCATAAATTACAGTAAAAACATCTTGTCAAAAGACAATAAAGCAGAAATTATTGGTGGTAATCGGATTAAATATGTATGTATATGCCTCGAGGTATTTGGTGACAAGTGATATCAATTTTGTCAATACATATTTCACACCTGATTAGCCTAACAAGTAATAATTAAGGATTTTGTTAATCTTGTTAAATTCATGACAAATTTAAAGAATCTGTTTGTTAGACTTTTGTTTTATAAGCGCTTAAAATCAGTACTTTACTGTACAATATCAAAGTCTGATCGGCACGTTTTGTCGAAGTATTTTGTTGATATCTGATGTGCCAAGCCATGAATTTAAGTATTTCAACAACTTTAGAATTTTTTTTTCTAAGCCAGCAATCCACGAATTTACGTATCTATCAAAATGCCTTTTTTCTCTATCCAAGAAAATAACTGAATCCATTGGAAATTTCTGACAAGAAGTCTTTGTACAAAATTCCCCATAGGGTCAAATGTTAAACTATGTACGGCTGTGGTGGCCATCTTGAAATCTGATCAGCACAAAAAATATACATTTTGTAGAGGTTCATCCAAGGATCATTCATGCAACAAATCAATTCAACTAGCTCAGTAGTTTTGGAGAAGAAAAGCTTGGAAGATAAGTCCAATCAGAATGAATTATCTGCCACAGGTAGCCATGTTGAACATCCAATCGGCACAAAAAACCGTAAAGAACCATCTAATTAACATTTCTGCCAAGTTTGGTTCAATTTGGACTGGTGGTTTCAGAGATGATGAAATAATGAAATGTGGACGGATGACAGACGCCAAGTGATGGCAAAAGCTCACATGACCTTTTAGTCTAGGTGAGCTAAAAAGGCCATGTATTAATCTATAAGAACCAAAAATTCAGCAAAGGCCAAATAAAAAATATTTGTGGCTCCTGTTACCATCTGGCACATACCCTACAAAGTATCTCCCCTAGACTCGATGTAAAAAAATCCCTACCATCCTACCCTACTTTTTATCTTGATGTAACCAGAACCACACTTTTTTCTTTACTTGGCCAAATTTGAAGTTCAAAAGAGGCCAAAACAAGAATCACTGAAAAAATTTTCATTATCGGACATGGCTAGACATTCATAAAATAAAATAACATACATGTACCAAACCTAACTTTAATCTGAATATTTTCCCTTCACAATTCATAACCTGGAAACCAATGAGGCTAAATCATCTTTAAAAGTACTGGTACAAAAACTTCAGAACTCTGGTGTGTTTGTCGAAAAATCACCAGTATCACACTTGCCCTAGAGATCCATATATATATATATAAAACACTTATATATTAAACTTAGTTTCTGATTTTTCATTCGCAAGTTTTTGATCTGGAAACCAAAAAATTCAAAGTTCAAAAGTTGATAACAACTTTGGCAAGAATCATCCAATTAATTTGACCTTGATTTTTGTAAGATACCACCTCATTTCAAAATGAATTTTTATACACAAGTTATTATCTGCAAATAAAAACACAAACAAACAGATAATGCCAACAGGTAAAGTCCAATAAACAAAGAATTTGGGTGGTGGAACAGCTTACATAATCATCCTATACTTACTGACAGGCTTAAAAAATTCAAAGTTTATTCTTATTTGCTAGATACAGCTAGTCAGAGGAATTGAAAAAAATTTCATCTGTATTTCTACATATACCAAATATCAAATACAATTACAAGTCAACTTGAATGGAAATTTCTACAAGAATTTTTTCCTTCATTAAAAGCAAACCTGGAGTTCAAAAAATGAAAAAATGAAAAAAAATACATATTTCAAATCTTGCAATGCTCATTATCAGCAGAATATTTCCTCTTCAATGAATTTACAGCCGACAAGTAAACAAAAGAACGACTTTAATGGTCATTAAGTCTAAGATTTCCTATAGATCAATATTAATTAGACAGAAAGAAGGATTAAATAACAAACATCAGATAACGGATTCATAATCATGTCAACATGTCGTTTATATAACGAGGAAGTCCATATTTCATTATATATTTTATTGCCAGAGTCATATGACATAACAATTGATTTTCATGTACATGTAGTTACTTATCTTGACAATTCTGCTTAAAGTAGTAGAATGGAATGTCACTTTTAAGTAGAACAAACAATGGTTCGCCAAAATCAGTTTTAAATACGGGATTTTTTTAAAATTTCAATTTCTGATTAAAGCAATCTGGACGATATAAAAGTTGACTACTAGACACAATTCTTAAAAGGTTAAAATTCAATGGTTATTCCTATATTTCAAATTTTCTTTTACCAAAAGCATAGCTGATGAAGCTTAAGGCAGTACAGAACACCTAAGGGAGTTAACTCTTTAAAAATCAGCTGAATGTTTTAATCACATACTATTAATAAAGAGAAATAGAGCTTCTCAATGATCAAAATTAGTGTTTATCAAACTGCAATATATCCAATGAAATTATTCCCGTAAATTGTGTGGTTCAAATTTCTTAAAATTTTTATTTCTTTGTCAACAGGTCATAGTAAATATTTCGTCAAAATTTTATGAAAATTAAATGAGCCAAATCTATTTTAGTTGAAGTGCTGGGCACCCCCTTAATCCAGAAATGCACATTGAATGCTACAAAAATATGTATCTGAATTTATTTTACTAAGACTAAGTGATACTGCTGCTGGTTGACTTAATTCCCAATTACCCGGAAAGAACCACGACTTTCGGTAGGAAAATTGGCAATCCTTGTCAATTAAGATCGAGGAGTCGAACACACCGCGCCACAGGTGAGATTCGAACTCACAACCTCATTGTTGACAGACTAGTGATCATTAGTTGTCATGACGAACTACCTAGACCACTTGGCCACCGAGGCCCCTTCATCCCTTTGTAGCCACTTTCCTAGAATAAGTGTTGAAATATTTATTTTCTGTTTTTTTGTAAATTTGAAGAATATACGGTGTAAACTGCCTGAGCTCGGGCAAAGTTGACTGCAAACAGATTTTGGCTACAAATCTAAGATTTTTCGTACCTGTTGCACATAATGTTCAGATTTCTACTTTCCAAATTTTTGGTCACGATCATACTGGACAAAGCCTATTAACAGTGACGGAATTTGTATCCAAGTTATTTCATAACATATACCACTGAGCCAATACCACTACAGTAGTCCCCCTGTTGAACGACCCCCCTCGCGAACGACCACCCGTCTTTTACGACCATAAACTGTAATCCCCAACTCCTTTTTTAAGAAAATGACCTCTCGCGAACGACCACCCCTCCAACGCGACCAGCAACCACCGTTTTGTGGCCGAAAATTAATACAAAACCTTCTGATACGGCCAAAGAATGACTGATCTCAATTTTGAGACAAACTGGAAGTGCTGATATTATCTTTTATAATCCCACAGTTACTTGGATGGTTGTAAATCATAAAAAAAAATCAACCAGTTTTAGGAACCAGTAACAGTGTTCAGTACGATGTCGTCTGGAAAAAGGAAAATTTTGACACTCGATGTATCAGTGAACTGTAAGTCTCAAAAATCATTATTTCAAAGAAAACCATACTTATCAATCAAGAAGGACCCTTTCCTCAGATTTTGGTCTCAACTAAGCCAGTAGTTTTAAAATGGTCTGATGATTTTTTGTTCTTAGTAACAAATTTAAAGACATTGGAAACAATTTTGAAAAGAGGTCACCCATGTTCCAAACCAACTTTTGATTTCCCTTTTTTCGTTCAAGATGTTTAAATCCGCTAGATTTTTTATTTTCAGTAATACTTATAGTGCTATAATGTATGTTGTTAAAATAAACTAGAGGATCTCAAGAGCCTGTGTCGCTCACCTGTAAAATTATATAATGATTGAGACCAAGATTGGTTTAATTTGACACAGTATTTAAAATTAAAAACAGGTCATCTTAGTGTAGTCTTACAATAGCTACTGAAGACATCTTATCATTATTATTTTTGAATATGTGGTCAAGTTGTGACCATTCAGAAATTTTTTTACAATTTTCTGATAGACTTCTAAACAGTTAACTTCTATGTTCTTTTTTAGCAAAGGCGGTTTGATGGCAGGGTCATCCGATACTTTTTTTCAAACAAGTCATGATAACCTACTTAAAATTGTGGCCAAGTTTATTTCTATTCAGCCCAGATCAAGTGGAGAATTTTGTAAAAAAAATGTTAAAAATTGCATATATAATGGCCATAAAGGGGTCAATTGACCAGTTTGGTTTGGTTTGGTTTAGTTGGGGTTTAACGCCGTTTTCAGCACATTTTGGCCATTTCGCGGCGGCCAGTTTTTATTGGTGGAGGAAGCCGGAGTACCCGGAGAGAACCATCGACCTTCGGTAGGAAAATTGGCAATCCTTGTCAATTAAGATCGGAGTCGAACACACCCCGCCATAGGTGAGATTCAAACTCACAACCCCAGCGTTGACAGGCTAGTGATCAGTAGTATTAATGACGAACTACCTAGACCACTCGGCCACCGAGGCCCCGACCAGTTTGGCCATGTTAACATATTTGTAGATCTTACTTTGCACATTATTGCACTTTACAATTTATTTCTATTTATAATAATTAAAAGCTGAAAAATGATCTTACAAATACCTAACAACAGGTTTGGTTTGATTCCATACTGTGGTTCTCTAAAAGAAGACATTTGTATGTATTTCCCATAGGGTCCTATGTTAAAGTAAGTCCCCTGATGGCGGCCATCTTGGATGATGGATAGGCACCAAAGTAACAACACTTGGTAAGCATCTCATAAGGAACATTCATGCCATGTTTGGTTTCATTCCATTCAGTGGTTCTATAGAAGAAGACATTTGTATGTATTTCCCTTAGGGTCTTATGTTAAACTAAGTCCCTCACTGGTGGCCATTTTGAATGATGTAACGGCTACAAAGTAACAACACTTGGTCAGCACCTTGTAAGGAACATTCATGCCATGTTTTGTTACATTCCATTCAGTGGTTCTCTAAAAGAAGTCATTTGTATGCATTTCCCATAGGGTCCAATGTTAAAATTAGTCCCCCGCTGGTGGCCATCTTGGACGATAGATCGGCAACAAAGTAACAACACTTGGTCAGCACCTCATAAGGAACATTCATGCTATGTTTTGTTACATTCCATTCAGTGGTTCTCTAAAAGAAGTCATTTGTATGCATTTCCCATAGGGTCCTATGTTAAACTTAGTCCCCCGCTGGTGGCCATCTTGGATGATGGATCGGCTACAAAGTAACAACACTTGGTCAGCACCTCATAAGGAACATTCATGCCAGATTTCGTTTCATTCCATTCAGTGGTTCTCTAAAACAAGTCATTTGTATGCATTTCCCATAGGGTCCTATGTTAAACTAAGTTCCCCGCTGGCAGCCATCTTGGATGATGGATCAGCTATAAAGTAACAACACTTGGTCAGCACCTCATAAGGAATATTCATGCCATGTTTGGTTTCATTCCATTAAGTGGGTCACTAAAAGAAGTCATTTGTATGCATTTCCCATAGGGTCCTATGTTAAACTTAGTCCCCCGCTGGTGGCCATTTTGGATGATGGATCGGCTACAAAGTAACAACACTTGGTCAGCACCTCATAAGGAACATTCATGCCAGATTTAGTTTCATTCCATTCAGTGGTTCTCTAAAACAAGTCATTTGTATGCATTTCCCATAGGGTCCTATGTTAAACTTAGTCCCCCGCTGGTGGCCATTTTGGATGATGGATCGGCTACAAAGTAACAACACTTGGTCAGCACCTCATAAGGAACATTCATGCCAGATTTAGTTTCATTCCATTCAGTGGTTCTCTAAAACAAGTCATTTGTATGCATTTCCCATAGGGTCCTATGTTAAACTAAGTTCCCCGCTGGCGGCCATCTTGGATGATGGATCAGCTACAAAGTAACAACACTTGGTCGGCACCTCATAAGGAACATTCATGCCATCTTTGGTTTCATTCCATTAAGTGGGTCACTAAAAGAAGTCATTTGTATGCATTTCCCATAGGGTCCTATGTTAAACTAAGTTCCCCGCTGGTGGCCATCTTGGATGATGGATCGGCTACAAAGCAACAACACTTGGTCAGCACCTCATAAGGAACATTCATGCCATGTTTGGTTTCATTCCATTCAGTGGTTCTCTAGAAGAAGTTCAAAATGTAAAATGTTAACGACGACGACGGACGACGGACGCCAAGTGATGAGAAAAGCTCACTTGGCCCTTTGGGCCAGGTGAGCTAAAAATCTCTTCAAACTGTCTCACTCAATATTCCGAGATTTTCCTGAAATAGTGGTAATTATGGACAACAGACTTATAGAAATACTTTGTCAGCTGTAATATATTTTTTTTGCATCATAAAAAGAATGTTAAACGCATTGTCTGGCCTTGTTTAAAGAAGCCAAAGTATCTTCAAATGTCCAAACAGGAGAAAAGAACAAGGGGCTTTCAGGCCCGTATCTGGCCTAAAATATGGAAAAAAAAAAACCCAAGCAAGCAAAAAGATATATTTGTAAAAATAACCTTTGAGTACCTACGTTGCCAAAAGTAAAGAAAATTATTTCTTAAATTTTAATATTTCAATTAACCATCAGAAAAATATCGCAATTTCATAAAAATCTCAAATTTTTTATGATTTTGGCCAATTTTCACATAAACGGTGCAACAGCATATTTGCCTGCACATGCAAGAAGCTACTTTATATTTTAAATGAATATGTATTCCAATAGTATACGTCTCCTATAGAATATGTTTTTGTTTCTAGAATGCGAACAATGTTTTCTGAAGCAAAATGTGCAAAACATCTTATATATTTTACCAACTCCTAGCTAATTTTGAATCCATTCCTCAAATGTTCATATGTGAAGGCCAAAAAAGGACCTTAACGTCCCTACTCCTTTAAACTAATATGCCATTTGTTCCCATGTAAAATTTACTTAACTTTTGCTATTACAAGTATCCTAGGTTAGTGAAAAGGGTTATCGAATACAAGTTTTATGAGCAAATCATTGTAGTTTGGTGATGGTTCACTGTGGGTTTATAGTACTAGGTTATTCCTCTGTGTACTCATGCGTACAGCTAACCTCTGTATCTCTCTTTTCTTATTTCTGCCTTATACAGTGATGGACGGGTATATATTTTCGGAATGATATCCATGACAACTCCCCTTAATCGTGTCATCACTTACAGCGAAAATCTTTCTGACGTCATGAAACATTAGGCGACAAATGTGATGACCCATGGCTGTTTGGAAATAATCGCCTTTCAGAATTTATACACCCGTTGTTGTGAAATGTTTGGAAATAACAGTCTTCGGTTCCAAATTTATACACCCGTTGTTGTGAAATGTTTCAGCGACGAACTAATACAGAAATTAAGTGTTTCAGATTAAGCCCTCATGAAGACAACACATCTCTGATGAAAAATTTTATAATCACAACATACAAAACCATTTCAATAAAGTTTATGTGAATCTTCAGCAAATGATGTGAATATTGATGTGATTCTATCTGAAAACAACAGGCTCCCAGGAGCCTTTATCGCTCACCTGGATTCAATTTACCAATTAACAGCCATAAAAACAACTAAGAAACAAGAGTCTGTATTATTGGACATAAATTCTGAAAGAGGACAATCTAATGACCATGGCTGCTAAATCCAGTTCTAATTGGCCAAGTGCTTTCAGACAAGAAGAATTTTTAAATGGATTTTCCCATAGTGTCCTATTTTAAACTAACTTCGGCTGTGGCAGCCATCTTTGTTGACATTCAGGATCATCGGACATAATTCTGAAAGAGGACCGCCTAAGGACCATTTCTGCCAAGTTTGGTTCCAGTTGGCTAAGTGGTTTCAGACAAGAAGATTTTTAAATGAAAATCCCATAAGGTCCTATGTTAAACTAAATTGGGCTGTGGCCGCCATCTTGTTTGATTGTCCAGATTGATCAGACACATTTCTGGAAGAGGACGATTGCTGCTAAATTTGGTTTCAATTGGCTCAGTAGTTTCAGACAAGATGATTTTTAAATGAATTTTCCATAGGGTCCTATGTTAAACTAAGTTGGGCTGTGGCGGCCATTTTTGTCTGATAGTCAATGGACGCAATTCTAAAAGAAGACCATCTAAGCACCATTGCTGCCAAGTCTGGTTCAAATTGGTCTTGTAGTTATATAGATCTTTTTTCAGTCATAGCAGCCAGGCACAATTTTGGAAAGGGTACACCCAAAGACCATTCCACCAAAGTTTGGTCCAAATTGGCCCAGATGTTTCAGAGGAGATGATCTTTGGAGGAAAGTTTACACCAGACGACAAATGCCAACTGATGGCAATAGCTCACATGGCCTGCTAGTTAATTTCTCCATAGGGTCCTATGTTAAACTAAGTTTCGGATGGTGGACGAGGTTGTTCAATAAATTTTTGATAAAGGACCATTTAAGGACTATTGCTGCCAAACTGAGTTACAATTGGCTCACTTAAGTTTCAGAGGAGAAGATATTTAGGGGAATTTTCCCATAGATTTCTATGTGAACTAAGTTTGCCTATGGTGGCCATCCATGATGGCAATGCAGGTCATTGGACATAATTCTGAAAATCGACCACCTAAGGATCATTGCTGCCAAGTTTGGTTCTAATTGGCTTAGTGGTTTCAGACAAGATCTTTATATGAATTTCCAATTGGGTCCTATGTTAAACTATGTTTGCCTGTGGAGGCCATCAAGGTTTGTCATTGAATACAATTTTGGAAAAGTATTTGGGTATTTCTTTGATAAAAATGTTCTCTGATCATGTTATCTAAATGACCAAAATCAACTACACACAGAGGATATTTTTTATCAATGATGTAATATCTCTGCAATCATAGTACCATGAAACAATATCCAATCTGTCTGAAAACCTTGGACTGTGGAACGAGTATTTCACACCTTGGGTCATTCTTTTCATTTTACATGTATATACATAATAAGCTGTCAAAACTAAAACAATTAAAACTGATTGTGTTCAATAGTCTTCCAGAGAAGATTTTGCCAATGGAAATTAATTCAAAAGGGAGATAACTCTTCTTATGAGATTTTCTGAAATTAGGTATTACATCCCTAAGTTGTGCCAAATTTAGAATTTCAAAACGTTAAAAATCCATTCCAAGAGATTTTCAGGCAATAAATTTTATGGGTCGTACATAGCAGAAAACAGAGGGCTCATCAGTATCATCCATAAATCATTTCAACCAAAGGATAACAAACAAAAAACTTACTCGCATATAAAGGATCCTTTAGGAATATCTAGTAATGTGATGACACCCCAGCCTCTGCCTTCTGTTCTTATCAACTTCAGTCGACATCTAAAATGCAAATGTAGAGAAGCAAATTTTGGTTAAGATGATCAATATCAAAGAGCAAGTGAATTATAGAATTTTACTTTGCAGGCAGTTCAAATTTTTACAGATGAGATAGTTAAACCTTTAATTTCAAGCGTTGGTGAGCAATTTTTTCTGTTATAATAGTAATAACAATATTTTCTTTTCTTTTTTTAAAAATCATTTTTATAGACTCCAACACAAACAATTTTTACTGTATATCATCTACACTTAACATATATCTGTATATAACAAATTTTGTGTTATAACATACTTACGTGATTCCATTTTGAACAACTCTATTATTACAGGTACTCCAACATCTACAACCAACATTGCACTCAAATATTAATGGAGGCTCCACCATGTTAAAATCTGGTACTAAGTGATATGTCTGAAAACCAAAATACCATTCATTATCTAAAGGAACTGGAGTACGTGTTAATTAAAACTACAAATAAAAATTTGCCTACAGTGTAAATGTCCAAGGAAATGAACGAAAACGACATAACTGGTGCTTCGTGACATCAGTCATGACTTCCAGTCAACACTGTAGATCATTATAAGTTTATAACTTCGACTTTTCGTGTAACTTTACATGTGTTTGAGACGTATATTTAATATGAAGCAAATATCTCAGAAAAGATGTGAAATAAAATTGGGACCAACGCTCAACTTCATCAAATCCATGGTGTTTGAATTAAATGCGTTCGACACAAACATGTTCCACTAATTGCGAACATGTAATCACAAATACAGGATGTGGATTTTGATGTTGGCTCATCAACACAATTCACATCACATGACGAGCACTAAAAGTGTGTAACTTGTCAAGTCTTATCAAGTCAATCGAATTACTGAGACTGATTTTTCCTTTGTCTAATATCATCAATACTATTTTTACTTTAGGGCTATTTCATTAAAATGAAAGTGGGAGGGTCGGAAAGGACTTTCAAATACCCCTAAAACCAAATTTTTTTTTTAGATAACTATGTATATACATCTGCTAGGCACACACTAAAAATAATCCAGGACCCCAAGTCCTATAATAAAATTTCCCTTCCTACCCTGACCCACATCCATTTTAATGGAATAGCCCTTAAATGACACAAGTGGAAATGATTCAAACCTTAGAAATTTAAACCAAGCAACGATAATCATTGTTGTAAGCAATGATTCAGACTTAACGAGTGTCACCATAAAGTTAATGACACTATAAAACATTAAATTTTAAAAGATGATAACTGTGAACCCAAATACAAATTCTCAATATATCATACTCTCCTCTCCAAACTCCTAATATCTCAAGATAATTTACACCATATTTTCTCCTTGTTACTCAAATTCCTGTTTTTCAAATTATTTTTTGTCCCAGAGTACTTTGAAGTGGAAGAGTCAACTGTGTTTCTGAAATAATACACATTAATAACAACAATTCACTTAAGAGAAGTTATTTCACAAATAATGTACCTACTTTATCATACCAACATCTGATACTATTTCTTCCACACACACAATACATAGACGAGCAATCATCCGAGCAACGACAACTCTGTAAAATACAAAAACATGGAATAAAGTTATTATTTCATATAAATGCAATAGAATATTCCTATAACTTTAATGAAACGTAGCAATCAGAGATTGCACATCCCCCCGCTCCCAGCAAAGTCGGAATGCACAAAGTCTGAACCCCTCATAATTTCAAATTGCATAAATAAAGAAAAAGTTTGACACTGATCTTTGGATATCAAGAAACAACACAGAAATATGAAATTGGACTTCTACTGCTCGGACAAAGTCGAATGCAAAAGTTTTAAGATGGATAAAATTGAAATGGCCTACATCAAATGAATGTAAGTCTTAACTTGTCATGTCCATTAAATATATATATTGTTTAGGGGTGGGGATCTAAAATGTTTGTGAGAAAACTTGCTTCCAGCTAAGCCTAAATACATAAATTAAACTGGTCTTGTCATGCCCACTAAGAATATATATGGTTTAGGGGTGGGGATCTCAACTGTTTTTGAGATAACTTGTAATTTTGTAAATGAGGGGGGTGGGGCCGACCCCCGGGGATGACCATTCAACTGGTCTTGTCATGCCCACTAAGAATATATATGGTTTAGGGGTGGGGATCTCAACTGTTTTTGAGATAACTTGTAATTTTGTAAATAGGGGGGTGGGGCCGACCCCCCGGGGATGACCATTCAACTGGTCTTGTCATGCCCACTAAGAATATATATGGTTTAGGGGTGGGGATCTCAACTGTTTTAGAGATAACTTGTAATTTTCTAAATTAGGGGGGTGGGGCCGACCCCCGGGGATGACCATTAAACTTGTCTTGTCATGCCCACTAAGAATATATATGGTTTAGGGGTGGGGATCTTAACTGTTTTTGAGATATCTTGTAATTTTCCAAATGAGGGGGGTGGGGCTGACCCCCGGGGGTGACCATGTAACTCGTCTTTAAATGTGGAATAAAAATATATATGGTTAAGGGGTGGGGATATGAACTGATCTTACCATATTTTGAGATTTTACATATTAGGGTGTAGCCCCACCCCCCGGGCAAAAATCAAAATTCCGAAACCTTTGGCACAGACAACTCTTCAAGTGTTACTAGTGTACCTAATTTCATGTTTCTATCTTCTACGGTGTAGGAGGAGTTCTTGGACAATCGTTTTTAGACATTTTTTAACTCCTTAGGGCATTGCCCCTAGGGGCGGGACCAAAATTTTGATACCCTCTTTCAACTTGGGAAAGGCAATATAAGTAGTGACATAAGTTCCAATATCCTAGCTTTAACACTTTTGGAGATATCTCCATTTATTGGATATCGCGAAATTCGTTTTTCGCTCATAATTTGGCCCCAAGGGGTCGAATTCCAATTTTAAGGGGTCTATTCCCTAGTGGGTCATATACTCTTCCATGATGCCAAATTTCAAGTTTCTATCTTTTACCGTTTCAGAGATATGCCTTGCCACTACAGACGTACGTACGTACGTACGTACGGACGGACTGTATTACATGATCCCCCCGCTTTCGCTAAGCGGGGGGATAACAATGTCTATAATTCCATCATCAGAGAAGGAACACCAATTTCTCACTTTAGCAATCTTTGCTGCAAGTTTGAAACTAGAGGCTCCAAGGAGCAGGGTTCATACACATTTTTTACCACAAAATTCAAGGACATTTCAAGGACTTTAAAGGACCAATTTCCAAATTTTCAAGGACCAGAAATCAACTGATATGTACAATTTAAATCCATATGGTTATGACCTATATGTAATTGTAAGAGAGCAAACATTTCCTAGGTATGTCATCAATGTTCTTTTGAACTACTTTCAGTTTCGGTTTGCTCACTGTGACTAAAATTCATCGGCAAAATCCATTTAATCAAGTAAATGAAAGATGTTTTATTAGTTAAAGTTAATTTAAGTTACCAAAAAGTGAATCTGGATCGTTTAATTACTAAAATTTTTATGCAAAGTCAGATTTATTTCTTGACCGCATCACAGAAATTACTATGCACCGGTTTCACAGAAAAGATGCAATTTTTAGAAAAGGGAAAATACGCGAAACTTATATAAAGTCTTGACAAAAATACCGATAAATGCGAGACCGAGTGATCTGAAAACGAATTAAAAACACTTTTATGACAGAATATTTAACCAATTTTTTTGATTCTTCAAAAACACAGTTTTTCAAGGAGTTTCAAAGACCTCCTTTGAATTTCAAGTACTTTCAACGCCTTAATTTCCAATTTTCAATTTCAAGTACTTTCCAGGTTTTCAAGCACCTGTGCAAACCCTGAAGGAGCCTGTATCGCTCACCTGGAAACAAAAGTCTGGATTATTGGACATAATTCTGAGAGAAGACCACCTAAGGACCATTGCTGCCAAGTCTGGTTTCAATAGGCCAAGATCTTTCAGACAAGAAGATTTTTAATTGAATTTTCCCATTGGGTCCTATGTTCACCTAAGTTCAGCTGTGGCAGCTATCTTGGTTGATGGTTCGAGTCATCAGACACAACATTGAAAGAGGACCAGCTTAGGACCATGGCTGCCAAGTTTGGTTCTATATGGCCATGTAGTTTCATAGAAGATATTTAAAATTCATCCCCCTTTTATCTACTTTAAGTAACAGGAGCCATGTTGGTTGGAAGTCGGGGATGCTGGAAACAATTTTGGAAGGGGGCCACCCAAGGACCACTCCACCAAAGTTTGGTCCCAACTGGCCCAGTGGTTTCAGAGAAGATCCTTAAATGAAAGTTTAAGACAACTTACGACCTTAGAGGACGGACGACAGACACACAGTGATGGCAATAGCTCACATGGACCTTTGGTTTAGGCTTTATAAGAAATGCTAACTCAATTGTCATAAACCTCATTGAAAATGTAGTCACATATTACACCCATATCCAAATAATGATACAGAGGACAGAATATGGATATTTACACATTTTAGACAGTTTAGCTTCATCTTCAGAGGTGTTTGCCCTTTTTGTGGTATACCATTATTTCCTTTTTATTTTCATACACACATGTACAAATCAAATTTTTATGATAACAAGAGTGGACACACTACATGTCTCGCCTGAGTATGCACATGGACACAGAAAAATGATTATGTGATACCCAACATTTTGCAAGGAAAACGTGTTAAAAGAAATTGAGGTTAAGGTCAAAAGGCAGGTATCATTCCGACATGTATCCACTAAGAATTATCTGTTGACCAAATATGGTGTGTCTAGGTATTAAAAATGCTGAGAAATGGACCTAATCTCGAAAATGTGACAAAGTCACTCAAGCATGCAATTGAGGTCAAAGCCCAGAGATAGGTGTCAGATTTGCATGTACCCACTAAGAACTATCTATAGACCAAACACGGATGGGTCTAGGTATTACAGTTGTTTAAAAAAAGACAATCAAGAAATTTGGATGACAGTCACTCAAGCATGCAATTGAGGTCAAGGTCCAAGGACAAGTGTCAGACTGGCATGTACCCATCAAGAACTATCAATAGACCAAATACAGTGGGTCTATGTATTACAGTTTCTGAAAAATGGACTTAACCACAAAAAAGTGACAAAGTCACTCAAGCATGAAATTGAGGTCAAGGTCCCAAAACAGGTGTCAGACTTACATGTACCAACAAAGAACTATCTATTGACCAAATATGTTGGGTCTAGGTATTCTAGTTGCTGAGAAATGGACTTAACCATGAAAAAGTGAAAAAGTCACTCAAGCATCAAACTGAGGTCAAGGTCAAAAGGCAGGTGTCAGACTGACATGTACCCACCAAGAACTATCTATTGACCAAATACGGTGGGTTTAAGTATTAGTTTCTGAGAAATGGACTTAACCACAAAAAATTGACAAAGTCACTCAAGCATGAAATTGAGGTCAAGGTCCCAAGCCAGGTGTCAGAGGAGCATGTACCAAATAAGAACTATCTATAGACCAAATATGGTTGGCCTAGGTATTACAGTTGCTGAGAAATGGATTTAACCACAAAACTTGGGCACAGATTTTATATTCATGTTTATGAAGTCAGTGAAAACGAAAATGAGGACAGGGTCACAAGACAAGTATACTGCAGCAAACCTTATACAATAAGCTAGTTGTGGACCATAAATCTTAACTGTAGGTATTACATGTGCAAAGTTTAAGCTTTATAAAAGTTTACGCCGCCATCAAGTAATACCTGTATCTCGCCTCCGCGACTTTTCGTCGCAGGTGAAACAATAAATTATTTTGCGCTGATAGTACATTAATGGCAGCAACATTTACCTGTAAACTACTAATAGTACAGTTTATATGAAGGTCTGTAGTTTCTACATTGGCAGTAAATTTACCTTGAACTATTAAATAGAACTGTATATATGAAGGTCTGTAGTTTGTACACTGGCAGTAACATTTACCTATTAACACTAATAGTGTAGTTTATATGAAGGTCTGTAGTTTCTACATTGGCAGTAACATTTACCTTAAACTATTAAATAGTACTGTATATATGAAGGTCTGTAGTTTGTACACTGGCAGTAACATTTACCTATTAACACTAATAGTGTAGTTTATATGAAGGTCTGTAGTTTCTACACTGGCAGTAACATTTACCTGTACTAACCGTATAGTTTATATTAAGGGCTGCTCCAGCAAAACATACATGGGATGGGGGGGTGAAGGCACTTGAAAGTTGGAGTAATCATCCATAGAAGTGATTTTATTTCACTTATACCCACCCATAGAAGCAAAAGCAGAAGCTTTATAGGCACCAACAGAATCAAATTAAATAGTTAAAAAAGCAAGTTTTCGAAAATTCTGCAAATCTGTATTAATTATGCTGATTTTTAAAAACATATAGCAAAAGAATGCTATTTAAAATCATATTAATATCAACTTAGTTTTCATTTAAGCAAAATAGTCATATAACTTTGTGTTTATATATTCACATCCTTGTGTTTTCATGTATAAGATTATTTGAAAAAGAAAACAGATGCCCCGCTTGCATATAATTTCTGAACTGGTACAGTAAAATTTACAATAACCAAATTCGAACTTAATCTGTATATAATGATTAAAAGCATTATGTATAAGTTTTAAATGATCATGATCAATAAGCTAAGGCAAACTAAAAGGTAAAAATTTTAAAAAAAAAACTTCATTTTTCATATAAGCACCCACAGAAGCATATTTTGAGGTCCAGCAATGGACCATAGATGCACTTTCCACTCATTAACAACCAAGTAAATAATTTCTATATTTTGCCCCCCATCCCCATCCCATGTATGTTTTGCTGGAACAGCCCTAAGGTCGGTAGTTTCTACATTGTCAGTAACATTTACCTGTAAGCTACTAATAGTACGGTTTATATGAAGGTCTGTAGTTTCTACATTGGCAGTAACATATTGATAATCTGTAGGCAAGGGTTCATCATCTATACCATTATATACAGGTATTGGAATGTTTTCTCTACCCATAGACACATCCCTGAAAACATATAGCATACAAAAGTAGAAACAAAACACGAGGATGACTTTACCAATCATGGAAAAAACCAGGAAGTAATTTCACTGTGTTTAATTTGTATCGTCTACTATGACTTCATACTATTGTTTTTATTGCGATGTATGTTTTTTTTTGACACACAAAAGCCTAATGTACACAAATATTGCTTATTTTTCTGTTATGATTCTCGCACAGTACTCAATTTATATACTGTAAACTCAAAGATACACTTATGCAATTACTAACATATATTATTCAAATTTTTGCATGGCTGCCAACCTAGGAAGGACCTGTTATTTTGTCATAAAGGTACCATTTTTCAGCCATTTTCGATCTATGTGATTCATATGATTTCATTTCACTCCCACCAAAGAAAATTAAAAGAACCACTTGTTTTGGTATGTATCAAATTTTAAACAAAACAAAAAACAGTTTAACAAATCAAAAATCGAAAGGAAGCAATTAAATTATAATGTTAGATTTTGGAGTTAAAACTCTTTGTTTCAATAAAATATACATATATATTTGTATACTTCTTGAATTCTTTGTTTACATTGCTGGAAATGAAATGAATTTTCTAATTTTTATTATCATGATATAATTAATACTATTTTGTACAACTTCTCAGTCAATATTTAATTGAATGTGATTGAATGTTTTCAAAAATTGTGTCTTTAAAATGACTAAGAAGTGCACTCAGATTTAATTCAAAGTAATAACAGACGGCAATTTGGAAATACATGGGAACGAGAATCTCAATAAACATTTCATTTGTTTTAATTTAATTTTATTTATCATCATCATCTTTTCTTTAAAACAAGAGGCTCTCAAGAGCCTGAATCGCTCACCTGGCAAACAATGCACTATAAACTAAATTAATATATTAATGTTTGTTGTAAATTAAACTGAGTATTAAAGGTCACGTAAAATGCTGAAAATACCTTTAAAAGCCTTTCAAGAACCTCTGGAAAGAAATGGGCATGAGTTCTCCCTACGCTTGATTAAGATACAGTCATGGTCAATCTGATGATTCACAATACAAAATACAAGCTTTAATTCATCTTCAAATACAAGTATAAATCTTTTGGTCTATATGTTGTCTTCGTTTTTTAAAATGTTTGAAAGAAGTTATGTAAAAATTGTGGGTTAAGGCTTTCTATTGTACTTGAAAAGGAAATATTGCAGGAACAATCATGCTAAGTTTAATCCAAATCCCCCTAGTAGTTTCAGAGGAGAAGATGTTTGAAAATTTGTTAACGATGATGACAGACGCCAAGTGATGGCAATTAAAAGCTCACATATTATGAAGTTTAATCATTGTTATACAACATTCTCATCATCACCATTCACTAAGGATACCATGTTTACTTTAAAAACCAAATATTGTTGAAATCCGAGCAAGTGTAAAAAATGGCGGGAAAATGGCAGCCATTTTAAAAATGGCCGTCCAAAACAAACTTTCATCATCACCATTCAACTTGGAATACCATGTTTGCCTTGAAGGTAGCTTTCATCTTCATTTTATTTCTATAATTCAGGAAAAAATAGCAAAAAACAGCATTTTGACCCCTATGTTCTATTTTTAGTAAGGGCGGACATGTTTTTCGACCAATCAAAAATCCAAGCATTATTTTTTTGCAGGATACCCTAAGGAACAATCATACCAAGTTTCATTTGATTTTGAATAGTAGTTTCAGAGAAGATGATTTTTGAAATCATAACATAAAAAAAAGCCAAAAATGTCAAAAAAGGACAATAACTCTAACATCAGTTGACAGATTTTCACGAAAATAAACACACAGGTAGCTCTCATCATGCTGAACACTTTCAACCTGCCAGAATTTGCCATAACCTTATGATTTTTGAGATAGTTGCGAAAAACTGTTGTTTGACCCCTATGTTCTATTTTTAGTAACAGTGGCCATGTTTTTCGACGGATCAAAAATCGAAGCATAAACTTTGTGCAGGATACCCTAAGGAACAATCATGCTAAGTTTTATCCAAATCCATTCAGTAGTATCAGAGGAGAAGATTTTTGAAATAATAACATAAAAAAAAACCAAAAATGTCAAAAAAGGGCAATAACTCTAACATAAGTTGACAGATTTTCACGAAAATCAGCACGCAGGTAGCTCTCATCATGCTGAACACTTTCAACCTGCCAGAATATGCCGTAACCTTATGATTTTTGAGATAGTTGCGAAAAACTGTTGTTTGACCCCTATGTTCTATTTTTAGTAACAGTGGCCATGTTTTTCGACGGATCAAAAATCGAAGCATAAACTTTGTGCAGGATACCCTAAGGAACAATCATGCTAAGTTTTATCCAAATCCATTCAGTAGTTTCAGAGGAGAAGATTTTTGAAATAATAACAAAAAAATTTGGAAAAAATCAGGAAAAAGGGTGATAACTCTGAAATGAGTGGTTGGATCTTCTTCAAAATTTCAGGCCAGGTAGATCTTGAGGTGCTGATCACTTTTACCCCATGCCAGAATTTTGATATCTGTGACCGTTTCTGACTTATTTGCAAAAAACTGCAATTTACCCCTATGTTCTATTTTTAGCCATGACGGCCATGTTTTTATACGAATCAAAAATCCAAACAATAGATTTGTAGCACCCATACCAATTAATAACTGTACCAAGTTTGGTTGCAGTTGGACTTATGGTGTTGGAGGAGTTAACGTTTGAAAAAGTTAACGGACGACGGACGGACGGACGACGGACGGACGGACGACGGACGCCAAGTGATAGCAATAGCTCACATGACCCTTCGGGTCAGGTGAGCTAAAAAAGGAAATATTTCTTCATTTATTTCTTTCAAAACATTTAAACTACAACTGAAACAAGGTCAAATTTTAAAATCTACAGAAGCACTCACAGGCGTATCCATTAATAATTTGCAAAGTTGCTATACAATGTTTGTTTGAACTCAAATTTCCCTACTTTCATATACATGTATGTGTACTAACATATCTCTATTTAAGTTAAGAAGTACCATCCAGTTTAAAAGATAATTATAACACGACCTGTGAATTTAGTTTACATGATACATAATACTTTTTACATTACCTGTGAATTAATTTTTCTGTCCTGCCAGTTCGATTAGCAGCAAAGCCTTTTAATTGTTTATTGACTTTTAAAGCTAAACAAACTTGACTGTCTTCATCTAAACAACACTGGATTGGTGTGTCGTTTTCACTATTTCTAACGTCTACATCAGCACCTCTAGCTAGCAGTAATCTGTTGAAAAAGATTTACATTTGTGTAATAGAAATCTTTTTCTTTGCAGTAAAATAAAATCAGGTAACCTCAAAAGTTAACGAGTAAGATTTGCATGATATCACTTCCATTACAACTCATTATCTTCCCTTGTCAAATCTCATGTATGTAATCGTAAAGAAATGATATGGTGGTTAAATTCTCGACACACATACAGGTGACAAAGTTCAAGCATAGGAAGGATACTGTCATTGCTATTCATTTTAAGTCACAGTGAGGCCTTCAACATACAAAGAAATTTTGCAAAAGATCATTACAACAATAGCGCTGGTTTGAATGCAGTTCTTTGCTGGTATTTTACATAGATGTCACGTAACATTTTAATATATTACAAACATTTCTGTATAACATGTAACTGAAATCCTGTCTAACATGGCTTTTAAGTTTTACTAAGTAAATTTTCATACAATTACTTACACCACACATTCATAATGATTCTGTCTGGCTGCTATGTGCCTGAAATACAAAATAAATATACTTATACATGTACTTCTTGTTTTTGTTGTTATAACAGCAAACCAGATTTCCCTTACCACTATTTGAAACCACCCGATCATCATCAAAAACACTGCCAAACTAATAGTAAGAATGTGAAAAATACTTTGGTTTTATAGTGGAACTTCAGTCCAAAACATGTCAGACAAATCTGCCCTAACATAAGTTTACATTAAACAAAAATTACTTTTGGGAAATTCAGCTTTCTGAGCAATAATTTATGCTACCTTAGGCAATCATTTGTCAAATGAAAGGATATGGGTAATGCATAAATGAGAAAACATTCCATTAAGTTAAACTAATATGGAACACATTAACAAATTCTGAATTTAAGGATACTCGCTGGTCATGTTTTGGTCTTTTTGTCAGATTTTCGGAATCCTCGGGTTTTATCGATTTCTTAAACATGAATTTTTTTGCCAATGAACCCCCACTTTTTCTTTTATAATTCAATCATATATACCTTAAAATGGTATTTGACAAAATTTCATGAAATCCTTTTTATTTTTTCATACATCTTTGACTGAAGTTGTCAATGCTCAAGTCAATGAAAAATCCAGGGAAAACCTATTTCCTGCAAATTTTCAGGACCTTATAGCTCTAAAATGAGCACATGAACCTATATTTTTTACTTGCTCATTTGTTTACTATTCATATGTTCTCTCAAACTAAAACACCTATTTCAAATCCTATTTATTTCCTATTAGAGCAGCGATCATCCTTAAACAAAATATCAACAGCATCTTTCAGCACTGTTATCCTGAAACTGTACTTACAATGGTCTGTCCCCATGTTCATTTGGAGCATCTAATGTACATCCACCATTTAAAAACATTTCACAAATATCTACACTACCAGAATATGCTGCCCAATGTAAACTCGTATTTTCTTCCTGTAATAAAGAATACAGCATATTGTATTGTATGGAATACTGAGTTTTTGGTTAATTCTGTGGAATTTTTTACTCCATTTATTTTTTGTCTTGCAGGAGGGCTTATTCGAGACCACACGATAACTCATACAGGATGTCATCTCTTTAACAAATACCCCATATCATTACAATATTGATGTACAGTGTATTTAGAGATTCCATAAAATGTTAAGTTACTATATACGCAGCTGTGATTTTAATCATATTTCAACTCAAGCCATCCTGTCAAAATCAAATGTAATGCCGTTAATCACCGTCATTTTTTTTATTCATACAAAATAGAAATGAAATCGATTGCAGTCACTGCTGACAAAAAATTGCCATGTTAAATTATTTTGCACCTTTAAGATTTGGCCAGCAAAGAAATGAAAGCATTCATCGATAACAGTATATTCATAAATTTAGAGAGACAAGATATGTTTTTGTATTTGGATGCAAGATAAATGAACCTTCAATAGTAGTGAGATAAAGGGAAAGAAATTCTCCTACATTTAAAACTTATATTACACCTTACTCACTTTATCTTTAAGTGTTGGCTGTCCTCCTTGGTCCAGCAAGAATTTAACAGTGGACACCAACTTGTGTTCAGAGGCCCAGATAATGGGAGTCCAGCCACCATCATCCTATAACAGAACATGCATTATTTCCTCAGTGCTAAAATGCCAGTAAGAATACTGTATTGGATTTTATTAGACCTGATTTTGACAATCGTGTAAAAAGAGCGGAAATGATACTTTGGCAGCCATTTTACTATGTATAATAAAGGAACTGTAATGGACAAATCTGGACTTCCAAAAGCAGAAGAAAATTAGGACTGACAAAATCATCCCTGATTTTGCCAACCATGAAAAATTAGCCAAAAAGCAATGTACTGGAAACCATTTTCCTGTGTATAATATACAAAAGTAATGGAAAAATCCAGACTTTTAAAATAGAAATCTGCTGAAATCAACTCAATGTATATAGCAAAAGTCATGAAAGATAAGGGTAAGCTTGGTTACCTATAAAATTTGTTAAGTCCTATGACTTTTTATTGCCTTTAGGTTATATGGTGTCATACTACCCTGACTTCCTGCAGCGTATGTATTTTGTTTATTTCATATTCATTCTTTTTTTTAGATGTGATGTTTATAATTGATGTGTCCTTGTTCACTTTTCCTAGGGTCCCTTAATTTTGAATACTTCCATATTTAAATTTTAAGACAATTTTAATGCTATCTTTATGCCAACTTAAATATGATTCAAATGCATGTCAAATAGGCAAAAAATTTTCATTTGGAACAGTCTTTTAAATTTTCATCATGTCAATGAAACTGCTTGGACAGCAAATGACATTCTAATATAGAGTACCTTTCATGGATAAAACTATCCACATTTGTAAATTCATGTCAGCTGTTCAAGCCTTTAAAAATATTACCTGTGTAATTTAAACTGACCTGTATATTAACATCTATATCACCTGTATCCAGCAGGATTTTTATCACATTGTTATGACCAGCCTTTGCTGCATAATGTATTACTGTCATGCCATCATCAGCCTAAAAATAACCAATTATTACATACAGTTAGGTGTGAAATGTAAAAGTTTATATATGTATTGATCTTTTAAAATTTCTCCTGCAACATACTTTTTCTGTAAGATAAAAGTGTTAGTTTCTTACAATTTCTCAAAATATTTTTATTTCTTGTTGCTTTCCCTGACAATTGTAACTCCAGAGACAGTGGTGTTTACCCAATGTTCTCCCTGGGCTCTTTTAGCATCTCGGCACCGAGACGGTATCAGAAATCGCCGAGATCCTATCCAAGTCGCCGAGATGCTATCCGACTCAGCCGAGATGCTATCTGTTTTTGAACGTTGAAATTTCACGGAACTTTCTGATGTTTTCGGTAACGTTAATGACTTTTGTCAGTAATTTGAGCCCTTTGTCAGTAATCTCAAATTTCAGCATGAAAACTACCAGAGACCTGCCATCAAAGCATCTTATATTGTGTTAAGTCTAGAAACAATCTGAGCATTCTTCATCAATTTCGTTAAAACGCTTTTCATAACTGGGAAATCAAGTGCAATTACAAAGTATATAGTAAACGTTTCTGTTGTAACTCTAGAGATATGGATATGCTTGTATGCAAAGAATCTAGTGTCTAATTTTTCTTTTTATCTGACATGAAATTACCGTATTTTCCTGCCTATAGGTCGAGACCTTTTTTTACTTTAAAATGACCATTTTACCATTAAAAGTCTATGGAGAAAGTATCAATTAGACCTATAGTCCACATAGACTTATAGTCCAGAAAATACAGTACACAAATTATACAAGTCAAATTTCTTTTTATTTGTTTAACTACGGACTCAGGATCTATGGTAGAGTGGTTATAAAGAAGGCAGCCATAATGTGTTTTGCCTAATATTATACCCTGTAAATTATTTCAAGAGTGTGTACTTACCCTTGCTTTTAAATCTGCATTAATTTTCAATAAATATTTCACCAGAGAGGCATGATTGTTTTCTGCTGCATACATTAATGGTGTTTTCAGTGAACTGTCTGTGACATTAATGGATGCTCCAGCCTGTAATATACAACAGAAACTATTGACAGCAAAAGTTTTAATAATATAATACATAACTTTTTCTAAGAATACAGGAGGTGATTTACTGATAAAAAAAAAAAAGAAAAAAAGTTGCATGCTTAAAATTCACATTCATTTGCAGTTCTGGTTTTGGACATGAGAAATAAATCTAAAACTAACACACAACAAAACTGCTTCAAAGGGAGATAACTCATGAAATCACATCATGTTATTATTTCAAACATGTTTTACAGTGTTTAGATCCAGGGGTAATGTGATTCATTTAAACTCTTACATGTTATATGTGAAGAGTTACATGTAACTCATAATGTCACATCAAAATATTTCAAACCTGGTTAATTTAATCTTAATTTTATTTATGTAGAGGGGAGACAACTCATGATATCACATCTTAATTTTCAATTCTGTTTTACATTTTCAGAATTGGTGTTAAAATGATACATCTTAACTTCTACATGTTATATGCCCCTTAGAACCATCCAAGGAAGACACATTAAAAACAGAACATAAGAGGGTGTAATTGTTACAAAGTCATGGCTGAAGCACTGACTGACTTCTTTGTAAGGATTTAATCTGACAGTGAAAGGACATAATTTGTATAATTTCAGATTTCTTCCAGATATGATTTTGACAATTTTGTAAAAAGAGCGGAAATGATACTTCGGCAGCCATTTTACTATGTATAATAAAGGAATGGACAAATCTTGACTTAAAAAAGCAGAATTCTGCTTTAAAGTGGAAGAAAATCAGGTCTGTTCTTCATGCAACTCACAGAAGTGTTTACACCTATTTCAGTCTATCAGTAGTAATAACCATTTTCTCAGTATCTTTCACTAGTATCATCTGTGATCAGCCGGAGCCTCCTGCTTTGTAGCTGATACCTTTTTTTTCATAATTTCTTCAAGCACGTTTTAAACTACCATTCGTTACATATTTTGAAAGATCGGTGTTCCGAAAACAGCTGAAATCTCTATCTCTATCGCATGTTATATGTAGTCTCTTACACCGCTCATTCCAGCACTTTGGTGAAAAAATTAATTTCTGAAATGAACTGCAAACTGTACTTCCATGAATAAAATCCGTGGTGCATATTTTGCATTTAAAATCCGTAGTGGTAAACATCTCTGAACTCCTTAAGTTTTTTTTTTTTGGTGGAACATAATCTTGATTTTTTCGTACCAATAATTATGTTACCTGTACAAGTATATGTAAGACCATCAGACTACCAGATATTGCAGCAGCATGCAAAGCTGTCTGATTCTCATATTCTTCATATATTTCATCTGGATTATGGCCATCCTCTACAAATATATCAGATTTACATTTTAACAGCTGCACACTAATATTTCTGATATATCTTTTTCTTTCACGTTTGAAATTTTTATTGATAAAACTTGTCATTTTCAGGAAATTGACCAAAGCACTGGTGTTGTTAATGTTTCTCAAGCTGCAATTATGATATTTTGGGATGTTTCCTTTTCTTTCAAGCTTACGATTTTTATTAACAAAACTTGTAAATATTGTAAGTACTGGTCTTGATGTTTTTCAAGTTTCTGATGTATTTTCTTTTCTAAAGCATTTTCCATGTTATCGTTTTATTTTCTTTATAATTTAATTCTAAACATTCTTCATTTGTTTTTGTGTTTCCTTGACATATACAAGAGAGACAAATCACCAAAGAAAGATAACCATGATTAAAATAAAGTGCAAACAAACTGTGACAATGCTTTTAACCTTAACAATCATCTGCTGAATGGCTTATAAAGAAAACAAATTCAGAAAAGACACAATTTTAATGTTTGTTTTTGTTCGTTTAGTTGGAGTTTTACGCCGTTTTCAACACAGTTGGCTATTTCGCGGCGGCAAGTTTTTACTGGTGGAGGAAGCCGGAGCACCAGGAGAGAACCACCGAACTTCCGTAGTAAAATCGCAATTTTAATGAAACCATGTTGTTTATACTAGTGTTGGCCTTGGATATTTATATTTTTCCTGGTCAAGTGAATCTCCAATTATAGATAAGGATTGACTTACTGGACGACAATTTTTATGTCGTGATTTCTAATCACTGCAATGTTCATACTGTTGAATTTTTAACATTGACTTCCCAATTTCCCCAATTCCTAAAGTAATGTAATCATACCAAGCATATACATAATTTTCTCCACATCAGCTTCATAAGCAGGATTGTATAGACATTTTGATAAACTTCTGTACTTCTTAGGTCTGAAAAGTTTAACAATTCACAGTAATTTAATATTCACACATATTTTTACGATCATTAAAATTATCATCAAATGTAGAACGGATGCATGTGTAAATGAATTCAAAAATTAAAGCTTGGTGCATCTGACACCATATGCTTGGTGCTCAGGGAAGGAACTTAGGTGTATAACCTAGTGTGAAAATCACTTGCAAGGAATTTCTGATGGGTTACTTTCCGACTCAGAAGTGCCTTCCAAGAAACTTCTTTTCTTATTGCATTCATTAACAGGAAAACATAAAACTAGTCTTAGAGGCAAGATATTGCAAGTCTGATCCATTGATAAAAAACCTTGCAGTAACTTTAAGTACATTAAAACTTCTAAAAACCAGTCCCTCTAAAAACTGGTTCTCTCTGTATATTGGCTGAATTATCAAGTCCCTGCCAATTTGTATTAAAATGTACTTTACTGAAATCTTAAGAATAGAATTTACAATATTCAATGGACAATATATACAGTGTACTTATTATACTCAAATCCAATAAAATACAAAAAATACATATTACAAGGGAAATAAGTCTTGTCTGATGTTGGATTTTCAATAAACCAGCCACCCCTTTAAATCGGCTGTTTTCAGTAGTCCCATGACCAGAGTTTTAGAGAAGTTTTACTGTAAAGCAATAGGAGCAATGTTCTGTTACTTAAACATTTGTTATATACAGTACATCTGGATTTTGTGTAAAGATTTTATCCACATCTTTTATAACATATAAACCAAGATCAATTTCAGTGTTAAGCAGATAAATTTCAATCATAATTTATAAGAATCATACAATATGAACGTTATACATTAATGTTGGGGTCTCAGCAGACCTACATCATATTTATTCTTCCAAGCAATCCCCATCTTTTCTGATATTTTATATATTACTTTTTATTTAGAATACCTGTACAAGTTAGTTACAAGATGATTTTCTCTGCCTCAAGTGTACAAATTTCTTTAAGTGATATTTAATTCTTTACCCACCACCCTAATTTCAACAAGAGAATATTGCAATAATACTTCCAATCTGTATTCGATATATACATTTATATCTTCTGTATAGGCTGTTATCATTAAATTCTAAACTAACTTACCTTTCCTGTGACATACTTTTCAAAACTCTTTCCAGTAACATTTTATCTGGTCCCATAGATATTCCACCTGGTAGAACAACAACAACAATCACTATAATATTATGTTCCTGCATGCAGATATTATTGCAAATATTTTAAAACTGGAAATAATTTGAAATCAACATTTTTTCCTGCAGTGTTTGACTATCCTGTTTCGGCCCATTTGACTCTACTTACACCAATGCTTTGATTATTTTTTGGCTTGCCCAAGTTTTGGTTATAAATGTTAAGATTAGGTCACCTAAAATAAATTCTCTGGTTCTCAGTCAATTGATTTTACAACTAGGGGCTCACCTGGTTTTTATTAGGCCATTTATAGCCTCTTTTATATCCATGAGGCTTTTAAAGAAATGCAAAATGACAAAGTAACCTTGATATTTGACCTTTGACCTAAAAAAGGTGGCTCATTTGTACCCATACGAGATTCCTGCCAACTTTGGTTACAGTCTGCCCTTTAGCTCCTGAGAAAATGACAAAACTAGAAGCTAGGTTGAGCCTGTATCGCTCACCTGGCATGAAAGCCATTTTAATGATGTACCTCAGAGAAGTCCCTTCTCCCTATCATTATGAAGTGTGGTAAGCCTTGTAGGAACCATATTTTTCTTCATCTAGGTCCTTCTACTTATAGGTCAGCATAGTCTAAAATTTGGCAGTTCTCCAGAAGATTTTTGCATGTATTTCCCATAGAGTCTGATCGTCCCGAAATGAGGAAACTTTGTAAAGGACCTCCCATAGATAATTTCTGTCAAGTTTCATTCCATTTGGCCAAGCGATTTCAGAGAAGATTTTTTTATATATCAACCAATCAGAAACAAGAACTGCCCATGGTGGCCATATTTGTAGTCCGGTCAGGATGAAATGAGGAAACTTTATAAATGACCTCCCATATATGCTTCCTGTAAACATTTGTTCCATTTGGCCTAGCAGTTTCAGAGGAGAAGATTTTTGAAAACCTTGCCAATCAGGAAACAGCCATGTTTGTTGTCTGATCAAAACGAAATGAGCAATCTTTATAAATGACCTTACATAGATGCTTCCTGCCACATCTAATTCTATTTGTCCCAGTGGTTTCAGAGGAAAAGATTAAAATGTGAAAAGTAAATGGATGACAGAAGGACGCCAAGTAATGACTTTTCCCATACTGATTCAATGGAAACTTTCAACAGCTGCAGCTGCCAGTTGATCAGATGAATCTCAACCAAAAGTGATATTGTTTGAAGAGGATATTGTCTTCTACAATCCTGCAAAGTTTCAAAACATTTCATAATGGGGTTTCAGATGAGATTTTTGAAAATTGGCCCATCAAAATCAAAGATGGCCCCTGGCAACCATGTTGTCCATCCAACCGGAACCAAAGACAGAGGTTTTCCATACATGATTCCTGCCAATGTTGGTTATAATATGCCCATTAGTTCCTGAGCAATTGACAAAAAAGTCTTTTCCTATATGGTTTCAATGGAAACTTTTTGAACAGGCGCAGCCATTATTTGGCCTTAATAGATGGTGGATTTGATCAATATATACCATTCTATAAATTTTACTGACCCTGTGATTTCAGGAGTGATTAGTTTAGATTTTAACTGGTTGAAGATATAGTGACGAACTAAGATTTAAATTGGTTGAAGATGTAGTGACATACAAGAACAAGAGTGGACACACAAAAATGTCTCGCCTGTCATGTATTTCTAATGAAAGTAAATGCTATCAGACACATTGCATACAGTATTCGAAAAACAGGCCAAAACACAAAAACTTAACTATAATCACTGAACCATGAAAATGAGGTCAAGGTCAGATGACACCTGCCAGTTGGACATGTACACCTTACAATCCTTCCATACACCAAATATAGTAGACCTATTGCATACATTATTCAAAAAACAGGTCAAAACACAAAAACTTAACTATAACCACTGAACCATGAAAATGAGGTCAAGGTCAGATGACACCTACCAGCTGGACATCTACACCTTACAATCCTTCCATACACCAAATATACTAGACCTATTGCTTATAGTATCTGAGATATGGACTTGACCACCAAAACTTAACCTTGTTCACTGATCCTTGAAATTGGGTCGAGGTCAATTGAAAACTGTCTGATGGGGATGAGGACCTTGTAAGGCACGCACATACCAAATATAGTTATCCTATTACTCATAATAAGAGAGAAATTAACATTACAAAAAATCTGAATTTTTTTTTCAAGTAGTCACTGAACCATGAAAATGAGGTCAAGGACAATGTACATATGACAGATGGAAACTTCGTAACATAAGGCATCTATATACAAAGTATAAAGCATCTAGGTCTTCCACCTTCTAAAATATAAAGCTTCTAAGAAGTGAGTTAACGCCGCTGCCGCCGCCGGATCACTATCCCTAAAAACAAACTGAAAGTAAAATCTGAAGTGATCCTTTGGACCAAGTAAGTTATTACTATATCAAACATGTCATTCAGTCCTTACCATTAGATATAACTTTCTCAGATCCAGATAGCTTGTAACTAGCAGTGGCCTGCTCATCTTCTTTATCAGATGTCAATGAGGACTTGGGTCCCAGTCCCATCCTGGCCCTATCTCTGCTTCTACAAGGTAAATATAAAGTAATGAAGAGTCAACAGATCAAAGTCTTAAAACAAAAATAAGACCAGTGCATGTATGGTTTATTAGAAAGGGAGCAACAACAGAAACTGGACCTAAGTCAGTGAAGCATAGAAATTGAGGTCAAGGTCAGGTGATACATGGATGAATGAATTATTTTTCAACATCCAGTGTTAATTATTTAATGCATATCAGGATGAGAACATGTTGATATGATATGAATATGAACCCTGCTTTCTACTAGATTAACACGATAAGCCAGATTCTTAACCTGCTAGCTTACAGGGTAACAGTCTGCAAGAATAAAAATCAACCAACCGGACACATTATACTGAATCGGGGCTGACCAGTCCTTTGCATTTACTCCTACATGTAGATGCTGTGTGCTCGGCAGAGAAGCAGCAAACACCAATTTTCATGTCTTTGGTTTGACCCAGCCGGGATCAAAATCATGACCTTCCGCACTCAAGGCCAGCACGCTACCACAAGACCACTGAGGTCCAGGTAATATATGTCAGACTGATGTGTATAAGAACTGTAAAAAAATATTCTGACCTAACAAATATAGTAACTGAGAAACTGTCATCAGAGGCAAGACAAAAAATATGGAATTTTAATTCCAAAAGCTTTTACTGGAATATTATCGGATCAATACTAAAAGATTTGGGTCTACCCAGTTCCGACTTTGTACATTAGAATCACTCTACAAATTAACAGGCATACAAACTTACGATGTTTTTGGTGGTTTTTCTTCAACCATGGATACAACCCTTGGCTCTTCTAATTCCAGAGTTATCTCCACTTGATGAGATTCTTCACCACAATGAGGACAGAAATATTTGCCATTCCTTACCACCTGACATTGATGATGAAAATAATGGACTGACTGGCCACCTTCTTTTCTACACTGATAAAACTTTCCCTGAAGCATAAATATTACACTTGCTGAATTTTTTCTCCTATTTATCTAAGTAAACTTCTCCCGTCCATATATAATCGTAGATGGACCTGAGCTGCGGCCCAATATAAATTTTTTTACCGGAATGGCTAACAGGTTTGTTTTGTGTTTTAATTTCATTGTAAACATTTGTCTAGTGGCCATATTCGGGTAGCTTCTCAGACAAATGAACAAAAAATAATTGATTCTGTAAAAACGATTTAAAAGGGAGAAACTAAAGTGTATACAATTTTTCGTGTGCGCAGAATGTCATTCTTTTCAATTGGTTTGTGCAGATACTAAAGTGAATGGTTTTGGGGGTAGGTGGGGTAGGTGTAGGGGGTATTATATTTCCATTGTTGGTAATTTTATTTCGTGTAAATGTTCTTAGGTAGATATTTTGGGGGTTCAGAATTTTTCCCAGGCCTTTCAAAAACTTATTTAGACTGGTATTTCAAGTACCAGTATCTAAAAAAAAAAGTTGTTTGGAGGGGTATGGGAAAAGATGACCCTATATACAGATGTTTAAGGCAAAAACGCTTTCATAGGCAAACGCAGTATGGCAATCTACATATGGTTTATATGTATAAAATAAGAAATAGTTCAAGCAGTTTGGACCAAATGCCAATATATGAACCGGCAGGTCGCTCCAAAAAACATGGCCCTCGGTGTCATCAACTATTTCTTAATTACTGGATAACTTCTGTTATACACATTAGCACTTATTCAAAAGAAATACAATGTATTATTTTGGTATTCTCAGAATTTCTATTTTTAATATGCTTTCAGCATGTTCAGCTAAAAAATAATGACATTTTCAAACCTGATCAAAAACTAACATCTCAACTGTTTTAATTCAATATCTGAAATACTGTTAAGCCAAAGAGTGAAGACTGTTATTGTTTTCTTAATGGAATACTGTAAATGCAGGATTTGTGGGGACATTTTGAAATATTGTTTGGTGTGTAATGTGTAGACTACTGCTTGTTGCTGAAGGCCATATAAAACCCCTTGGTGTTATCAAACTATTCTCACAATTTACTTCTACAGATATTGTCTAATTATTATTAACATAAAAAACTTTGCTTTTCATATTTCACCGATCTACTGCCTAATGAACTGTAGAAAATGCACTTCCATAAAAAAAAAACAACTGGCATTTATATATATACTAAAACAGTAAACTGAAGAGAATGCACAATGCTAAAATATTTCCTTCCACATAAAAAAAACACAACTTTCTGATTTATCCTAAAACAGTTACTGTGTACATTATTCTAAAATATTTACCTGTGTACAGAAATGGCCACAACCAGGACAACATGCATGTAACTTAAGTCTTTTTCTATGAGCTTCACATATTGCCATGAAAGGAATTTTTACACCTGGTCGGATTAACTGGTAATTGGTTACCTTGTTACAACAACCCATCACCTACAAAAGATAAATGATAAAAGATAAACTCATTTGGTAGTCAATATTATTACAAATTTCCTTATATTTCAAATGCAGCTTCCTTATATTTCAAATGCAGCTTTTGAAGTAATAAATTAACTTGAATTACAGAAATGGTCAATGATTCAGATATATGTACATATAAATATAGATTCTCCTTCAGGTACGAGTGAGTTATGGAATTTCTCCACCCAAGATTGTTAAATTTTCGATTTTCAACACGCGAGCCTTCAGTGAGCATGTTAAAATCTAAAATTTAACTATTGAGGGTGGAGAAATTCCATAACTCACAAGTAAATTGAAGGAGAATCTGTTTCTCCTATGATTTTCGACAAAAACCTCAAGAAAATGTCGTTGCTATGCAGTTTGTTTACATAGACATCATTTCGGGAATTCTCTAGTTTATCGTTCCAATAACTGTAGAAAAAAGGGCGGTAATTCCTACGTAGAAATTTAATCACCGGGAAGTGGTTAACGATATTATGTATTTTTATCCCACCGATTAAACATGTCAAGAATAGGAGAAATGGTGTTATTCAATGCAAGGGCTGTTCCATAATACTGAGGCTTAACTGGATTCTATTAGCACAATGAAAAATGTAAGGTCTGTTGTATCCACCTGACTGTTAAAAAAGATTTTTGAAACATTGGGTCATGTTAACTTTGTCCTGCAGTGGTAGCCATCTTGGAATTTCGATCAGCATCAAAATTATAAATTTGAAACAGGACCACCAAACAATCATTCATGCATATTATCAATTCAATCTGTCAAACGATTTCGAAGAAGAAGTTATTTGTATGTATTTTCAATAAGGTCCTATGTTAACTATGTCCCATGGTGGCAGCCATCTTGGATTTCCAATCAGCACCAAATTTACAAAATTTAGCTCACACTGCCATTTACACATTACCTTGCCATCCATTGAGTCCAAGGCTTGACAATAAGTGACAGCTGATCCAAGCTTTTTAAAACTAGCACCATTAATTTTACAGCAGCACAACGGTATAACATCTTTGTCTGGTGGGGTTGGTCCTGGCGGTGCCTATAAATACATGAATACATTGTAAAAATAGCTTCTATCGTTAGTCAATCTGTAAGTACAAAATCTGCTGTGCACAGAATAAGAATGCAAGATCGTGCAGCCTGCCAATTTTCCCTTACTTCATCATTTAAAGACTAAGCATTTCAAATAAAGAAATGTTAAACATGCTTTATCATTAATACTGATTCATATTTTTTCATAATCATGTTAAAAGAATTCTCTTTTTTTCTTAAACTTTAAATCACACTATTTAGAAACTGATCAGATGAAATTATGTGCAATAATCCTACTACTGAAGTAAAAAATAAAAGGAATGAACCAAACACACAGTATATTAAAATATTAGAAAATAATCATGCGAAAGGCTTGCAAAATGTCAAAGTGAAGTGATATTTTCCCAAAAAAATAAAATAACAAGAGAAAAATTTATAACAGGGTCGCAAAGCCTTAGCCTTCCGGCCTGGGTTCTGGGGGCCGCTTAAGACCCCCTAAAGCTCTGGGGTAAATGGTGCAAAATCCTGCATTCTAGGCCTCTCCTGGACCCTTTTTGACATTTTCAATATCATGATCTTTTTGTGAAATTTTTTTTTATTATGAGAAACATTACCTGATTTTTGATGTCATTATAGATATGTATGTAAGAGATATGTATCTTAAATATGTCATTGTATATAAGGTCTATTCCATTAAAATCTACATCCCACAATGCAGATTTTATTTTTTCTGTAGGGCCTGGGGTACAGAGAAAAGGTTGTTGATACAAGTATTAGAGAAAAATTCCATAAGTGGAAGGGTCCGAAATTACTGGCACTCCTTCTCTGGGATGTAGATTTAAATGGATGTTTTTTAGGCCTTTGTCCAGGCACTTCGTATCAACCTCCCGGTCAACAACTTTCAGAGTTGCCATGCTGAACCATTTAAAACGTGTTTAATCATTGGATGATCCTCCGCTCTGAGCCAATCATATTGCTCTTTACATTTCGAAAACCGCAACCATACCGGTAAATGTAAAAAGCAGAACAATATCGGTAAAACGAAATTTTGAATCCAAAGCGGAAATTTAAATACAAAATTGGAATCGGAACAGACGAAAAGCGGAAAAAAATCATGTCTCAATTAATGACTGAAAAATCTAGTTAAAAGCCTTCACTTTCTCTTTTTTTCTATTCTGCCATTCCTGAACAAATCCTTTAACAGAATTAGACATACAAATTACATATGATTTTCAGACCAATAAAAAGTAAAATAAGATGACTAAACTCTCTAAAACCATTAATATCTTCATAGCTTCCAAGGGGATTAAACACTACAAAAACTATACATCCATGCTTTACTTGTTAAGATTATAAACGATGAATGCTTGCATTGTATTAACAAAATTTACATATATGTACTCTCAGAAATCATAATACAATGCACATGCTCATGCTTAAAAAGTGTACAAATTAGGTCACTGTGACATCGATAACCCATACAACAAATGCACTAACTTACTTCTCGATATAAAACACCCATGAAGGTAGGAATTCTAGCTTGCTGTAATTTTAACAATTGCAATGTCTTTTAATTGAAAAAGGATTCAGGTTCTGCAGTTCTATTTCATCTCTTTGCATAACAAAAGTAAATGCCATATATATATATATGAAGGCTTTTCTCTAAACTTCAGTTCCATTTCAAAACATTGCTAGATTAATAATTGGTCAAACTATGGATTTTAGATCTACAAGCATTCTGTTTGAATTGGCCAATAAGACTCACATTTTGTTAATGCTGCCATTTACATCAGTAAGATTAAAGCAGAATAAGCTATCAAGACAACTACTTACAGAAATTGACGAATCCTCACTGAGCTGGTCGTCTGGAGTTTTTGGCGGGGTCACTGGGTAACTCGTCTCACTAGATACCGATAGAGAGTCTTTGGAAGCTTCTGTATCATTAACACCTTCGACATCCTGTGGCAAAACTTTATGCAATACTGGTGCTTTCTCCGACACAGCTGAGACAAAATTTTCTTGTGCTGGTTGAGGATCCAATGGAGGTAGGCCGACTGAGTTCATTGGATTAGAAATGATTGGAAATGTGGATGCGATGAGTGGCTGTGATACAGTTGCCAATGGTTGTGAAATGTTTGATGATACTATGATAAACTGTTTAGGTCCTGTAGAATTTGGCTGTGTAGTATTTGGAACTGACAACAAAACCTGAGTGTTCCCTATCATAGGTTGTATGTTTTTAGGCAAAATGGACCTCATGGTGGTCGGAGTCGATAAAGATGGAGATTTAGTTACTGGTGTTGAAGACTTTGGTTCTTCTATCCGTTTCTTTTTACCTATTGTGAAGAAAACATTATTCTAATCTCAATTTATTTTGTTTGCAATAAAATAGTCTACATGATAATTTTATGCTTGTATTTTTGGTAAGGATCATGCCATTTCAATTATTAATCCTTGCAGCCAATTTTATCAGGACAAAACAAAAGACGAAGAAAAATCATCAAAAGAGAAAACTTTACTAATCAACTAAGGTTGGAGTCATACTGCTCCAACAGCTGGATTTACAATGTATAATCACAACGTTGATTTTGGTTTGAATTTAAACCCTCAGACATACACTCCTGGGAAAACATTCTTATATGATTAATAAGGAACTATTGTTTTTATCTACTCATGTTATCAATACTTAATTTTCTTGAAACAATTATATTCCATCATTACTGTTTGGTGTGATGGCACCACATTTTTATATCTTTACCTGTTGTGCAACTAGGATCTAATTTGCTACTTTCAGATTCATTGTTATCTTCATCATCTGTAAATATAGCAAAGATATGAATTATTTGGTCAATGTTTATTGGTTAACAATTGAATTAGAAGCAAAGCTTACACCTCAACCAGAGCAAACACTTGAAAATATGTCTTCTCGCTTAAGGTCAGGTACATCTAACAATGCTTCAGCACAAAAAAATTCTTTAGAGAAAGTGAGCTAATTAGAAAAACAAGAGGCTCCCCAGAGTCAGCCTGAATCACTCACCTGTTATATTTTGTGTAGAGCTTGTATCAATTATTATTTTTGCTATTTAATGTATACCCTCACAATTTGCACAAATAGATAAGGTAGCTAGGGACTTTTACATCTGTTGTTATGGACTTTTTCATTGGCATTGACTCTTCACCTTCCATTTTGACTTGAACAGGTAAATTGAAGGGTCCTGAACAAAATATATCTGGTTGTTAGGGGCTTTTCCATTTGTTGCTATTGATTTCTTCAATATATTGACCCTTGAGCTTCCATATTGACTTTCACAGCTATATTATAGTGTCCTGAATCTATATATATATATATGGTTGCTAGGGACTTTTTCAATAACCTTAAATTTCTTTTTGACTTTTACAGGTATATTATAAGGTCCTTAACACAAATATATGGTTGCTAGGGACTTTTTCATTGGTTGCTATGGACTTTTTCAATGACCTTGACCTTGACACTCCATTTCAGTTGTACAGCTACCATTTAATTTATTTCAAGTTATGCTCTAAACATCTGTGACAATATGTCAGACCATTATTTTTACTGATAATTACTGTTTACATGTAAATAATTGTTCAAATGCATAAACTTCTACAAGGGGTCAATTGACAATTTTAGTCATGTTGACTTAATTGTAGATCTTACATTGCTGAACATTTCTGCTGTTTACAGTTTGTCTTTATCTATAATAATATTCAAGTTAATAACCGAAAACTGCAAAATTTCCTTAAAATCAACAATTCAGAGACAATAACCCGAAAATGGGCTGACCCATTCGTCTCGAAATTTCATGACAGGAAGATCATGACTTCATGAACATTTTCATTTCTTGTCAGTTTTGCTCTAACTGCTTTAGTTTTTGAGATATGAGCCAAAAAGGGAATTTTCACCTATGTTCTATTTTTAGCCATGGCAGCCATGTTTCTCGATGGACAAGAAAATACAACTTTCTACTAGATACCCAAAAGATTTTGCTGAAATTGATTCTGTAGTTTCAGAGGAGATTTTTGAAAGTTTACAAAGATAACAAAAGAAAAGTGAAAAATTGTTTTTAAAGGGCAAAAACTCCTATAAGGGGTCAACTGACGATTTTGGTCATGTTGACTAATTTGTAGATCTTAGTTTGTTGAACATTTTTGCTGTTTACAGTTTGTCTTTATCTATAATAATATTCAAGATAATAACCTAGAAGTGCAAAATTTTGTTAAAATTTACAATTCAGGGGCAATAACCCAACAAAAGGTTGACTGATTCGTCTGAAAATTTCATGGCAGGTAGATCTTGACCTGGTGAACATTTTCACCCCGTCAGTTTTGCTCTAAATGCTTTAGTTTTTGAGATATAAGCCAAAAACTGCAGTTTACCCCTATGTTCTATTTGTAGCCATGGCGGCCATGTATCTCGATGGACAATAAAATAAAACACAACCTTTATTCAAGAGAACCAAAGGATCATTCAGACTATGTATGGCTGTAATTGGTTGAGTGGTTTAAGAAGAGAAGATCTTTGTTAAAGTTTACAACGGACGACAGACGGACGCCAAGTAATGGCTAAACATTCCTAAATCTGTGAAGCATTTACTTGAGGTTAAATGCCAGACAAACATACACCACCAACAACTCTTTTCACCAAACATCTGACACTACATTGTAGCTACTGTCTGTTACTTTAACACTTGGGAAAGCAATACCTATGTCTGGCCTACAGTCACAAAGGCCTATAATGAAACAGCAGTTCCTTATAAATTTATACAGTAAATCAGCATTAATCATGTTCATAATAACTTATTTCAACAGAAATCAGATGTGAAACCAAATTTTCCTTCACCACTGTGTGGAGCCACTTGTGCACCATATATATCCAGCTAATATATGTGTAACTGGTCATTTTCAGTTGGAAAATCCTGTTAAGGTGGTACCCAACACTTTCACTAAAATTAATTTGGCTCGTTTAATTTTCATAAAATTTTGACAAAGTATTTACTTTGACCCATTGACAAAAATTTTAAAATTTCAAAACATTTGAACCAACCAATTCATCAGAAAAATTACACTGATTGTAAAGCAGTTTGACAAACACTAATATTGATCATTGAAAAGCTTAATATTCCATTAACAACACAACGTTATTAAAACGTTTAGCTGACTTTACAGAGTTATCTCCCTGTAGTGTTAGGTACCACCTTCAGAATCATGGACAACTATAAATTTGTTAACTAAATAAAGAATATTCTTCCTCTAATTCTTCATCAATTTAACCCTTTCTGAACCCATTGTTTATCGAAAATTTAATCAAATGTGCTGTTGCTTCCTTTCCGAGTCGATGACTGTTCAAGACAAAAGGTCATAACCCATCAAAATTGCTTTTACATAAGGATTTCTTGGAATCGATAAATAACATGGATGGATGAATTATTGTTTAATGTCCAGTGGCAACAAGGTGCAAATCAGGACAAGATCATGTTAATATGATAATATCCCTGCTTTGTACTAGACACTGACCGATTTTTAATATCCTAGCTCATGAGGTAACTATCCGCAGGAAGATATATCACCCCATCCTGCACTCAAGGCGACCACGCTACCACGAGACCACTGAGGCAGTTGATAACACCATAGCAACATATAAACATATTGTACAAGTGTACGATGTTAAAATCAGGAATGCAAAGGCACTCAAAGGGGATTTTGGTTTATCATCGATAATCTTTAGAGAAACAGATTCTTATATCATTACTCGAGGATTATCTGATTTATCAAAGCTCGATAGATCAATTATCATATTTTATCTATCTCAATTAGATAAATGCAATAATGTTTTCCATGTATGAATCTATATTATCTATCTTGGATGATCAGGGAAATTGATATCACATTGTGTACAGAGTGGTATGAAAATTCAGCCTGCTTGATTGGTCAATGATTGGTTGCATATGAAAATTCATATATTTTGATTGGTCAACAATTTTGCTAGACAGTGGCGCCAAATTTGAAATCCATCACTGCATAGCAAACATTTTATGTCACAGAAAAATGAACGTTAAGATTTCCCGCGACCCAGACACTGAATCACAACAAAAAGACTAGACTTTTATTACCATGTATATCCAAATTAATTCTCCCTCATTGTGAAACCTATAAATCTATACATCTTTTGTATTCCCATTATACAATTACTGACTTCGTAATAGGCTGCTATCAGGATTTATCAACCTGAGAAAATGTAATATTCACCCCGCCTTAAAATTTTCAAGTGTGTGATATCGACCTATTACATAATCATTAATTTGTTTATTACATGAATCGGAAAAATGTACTTTCAATTTCTTATTTGAGAACAAATTGGTCGCTAAAAAAATGCCGCTTGAAAGGTCACAATCTATTTTAATCCCATAACTGTTCAAGCGGAAATCTTGCACTTAATTTACATGTAGATACGACACATACTTGGGACCTTTTAGACATCATCCAATCAGTGAATATATATATTCATGTAATAAAATTTCAACACAAACCTTCCTTTTTCCTCTTTCTATCACCTATACTTTTGTCAAGATTGTCTCCATCGTCTTTGTTCCCATTAGTCCGTGCCTGTACAAAAATCAACAAAACAATGAACTACAATTTCTTCATAGATGTAGCTGCACTTAGTGTACGGTTTTTTTGTATGAAACTTTTTTTGAAATTTGAATTTACGTATGTATAAATATCTTATGTTTTGTTAAAATACACCAGACTGTAGAAAATGGCTGAGATTTTTCAACCCCCCAAAAAATTTTCCTGTTCTTTTTTCTCTGCATTTAATACACAAGAAATGATATGGTGGATAAATTCTTGACATTATCATCTGCAAGAATAAAGTACAACTACAGGAACAGCTTTTATGTTGCTGCTCTTCATCATAAAGTTACAGTGTGGCCATACATTAAATCTGGAACCGTACTGAAGGATTTATACAGTTTCAAAGCATTGGTTTGACACTATCATGTCACATCTGTGGAACTGAAGCTCTATAGTAAATAATTTTATGTTCTGTACAGTGAACTGAAGCTGTGTTCTCTGGCCAAGTAAAATCAAAGTGCATAGCACTGCTAGGGTTAGGTTGCTAGCATTTGACTTTTATTTGTACAAACATTGCTGATGATTATTTCAATAAATATGCACTAATCAATCAAAGAAAGCACGAGTCGGCTAACGCTTCTTGAATTATCACTCTAAATTGAATTTTTTTAAAAAGACAAACGCATAATAACGATTTGATGAATTAAAATAAACAGAAATCAAAGGTCTTCAAGTTATTGAGGTTATATAAAAAGACAAAGTTTGGACAATTGTAGAAGGGGGTCATTTCTACAATATATTTACACTACATTGCGCATGTGCAGGTAGATCAGAACGTAAACATTCAAGCTTTCAATTAAAATAAACCCATTATACTTTCGATAATACCGTTTTCTAAATTAATGATAAACACATTGTTTTTCAATCTTAATGTGCAAGTTGTCGGCATTTCAAATAACCTGTATGCAATTCTATCACTGACCAACAGGTTTGACAAAATGAAGTCACGATGATCAGGTCAAAAGGTTAATCAAATACACAAAATACCATCAGAATTACAAGAAGAATAAGCAAATAATGTGCAAAATATGTTCTGTATAAGTTAACAATCACGTTCACAACAAAAATGGAACTTACCTTTGAAATCTTTTGAAAATAAACCTGATTGTAATCCTTCCCAAGATATCCGTGCAAATGTAAACATTCAAAATCCTTACGCCGATAGCATTGTACATTTTAAAAGGCGCGAATACTTTATACGGCTTTCAAAACAAAAAGGAAATCGTCAATAAAACACACATCTTTTATTAAATAACTGGACAATTACACTTCTCGGTGTGTTTCAGTTACATTTCTATTAAAAAACAACTACAACAGCAACAACAAATAGTTAGGACTATTTTACCGCGGAATGTTTATTTTCTTATATGATATTCAAATATAAACATAGTCGTAATTCGGAAAATATGGAGGTTTCTTTGCACATGTGTCATCTCAAAATCGAAATAAAAAGCTGCTTAACTAGCCTTGCTTAAGCTTCAGTCCTAGATAAGCTTGCATATTTATTCATAAAAACATAGTTTCAAAAACTTCTGGTCCAACTTTTTCCACAAAACACCAGATTTCCAAAGTTTCCTTCATTGTCCAACCAAACGACCGACGGCATAAGGGTTTTGGTTGCTTAGCAACCTAACCCTAAAAAACAAGTGCTGTTCCTGTTACATAAAGATAGACAAGAGGCTTAAGAGAATTGAGCCTGTATAGCTCACCTGACAGTCCCACTATCAATCCATTTTATTTCAAGTGAAAATTGTAATGGACCTTCCATAGAGGTTCATACCAAGTATAAGTTAATTTGGCTATATTAATTCAGAGGAGATTTTTAAAATTTTGACCAATCAAAAATAAGAATTCATCATAGCTGCTATATTTGCTGTCCGACCGGGACAAAATATGCAAACTTTATAAAGGTCTTTCCACAGATGCTTCATACAAAGTTACAGCTCATTTGGCTTTGCGGTTTTAAGAAAATTTTATTTTTGAAATTTTGACTGATCAGAAATAAGAATTCACCTTGACTGCCATATAAGTTCTTTGACTGGAACAAAATATGCAAAATGTATAAAAGTGCTTCCATGGATGCTTCATACCAACTTTATGCTCATTTGGCTTAGGGGTTTCAGAGGAGAAGATTTTTAAAATTTGTCCAATCAGAAATAAGAATTCATGGTGGCAATATTAGTTGTCCGACTGGAACGAAATATGCAAACTTTATAAAGGTCCTTCCATAGATGCTTCATACCAAGTTACAGTTCAGTTTGCATTGCGATTTCAGGAGAAGATTTTTGAAATTTTGACCAATCAGAAATAAGAATTCATCATGGCAGCCATATTAGTTGTCCAACTGGAACGTAATATGCAAAATTTATAAAGGTCCTTCTGTAGATGCTTCACACCAAGTTTCAGTTCATTTGGCCCAGGCGTTTCAGAGGAGAAGATCAAAATGTAAAAGTCTACAGACGGACACCAAGTGATGACAAAAGCTCACATATATCCCTTTGGGCCAGGTAAGCTAAAAATAGGATAGGTAGGTACAAACTGTAGGGATTTTTATATTTTACAAATTTTTTAACATAGAGTCTATGATAAAGACAATCTGACTAACAGTGCTTATTGAATAATGTCCAGAAAAGGATCTTCAGGGTAGGTGCAAAAAAATAGGGTACATGTAGGTAGGGTAACCGGAACTGCATCCATTTTTTTATTTGGCCTAATGATATGGCTTCCCTAGATTTAATTATTTCCCGAGGAATAATTTTTTTTTATCCAGAACCTTATCTCAAAGAAATAATAGGTCTATATCTTCCCCTTACTGAGCTTCACTTGTTTTTTGGCTACAACATGTACAATGGGAAAAGTTTCCATAATAAATATTTACCTGTAACATTTAAAATCAATGTAGTTGGTAAATTTTGTCTTGGGTCAAATTCATTGAAATTGTATTGTCTACATTCACCGGAAGGTTACTTTCAGTTTTGGTGCTTTTTTATGTTTAGAAGTAGTCCAGTCAATCTAGCATAAATTTGACCCTAACCTTAACATAATTGCAACAGAAGATTTTTAAATTTTAATCTTTAGCATTATACCCCAAATATACACAGAAAAAAGTCTAACAAAATCTAACTTGACGAAGACTAAAAAATCACGATTTTAAAATTCCTATGGAGATTTGCATTGAAAATGGGAGATAACTCTGCAAAAAAGGCAGAAATATCAATAAAAATTTATACAAAATTATAACTTTACCGCTTCTTTGCAGCAGAATGTATTGATTCTTGATATTTTAGCCGTCTTTAGAGTATAACAAACAACTCTAAAGGTGTTTTTATATCTTTTATCAAGCTACAACCTAGATTTCGTAATTCATTAGTTGACCATTTATTAAATTTTTCAACATGTCAAGGTAAAGAATCTCAAATTTAATAAAAATAATTAAGCATACATTATTCTTTTTGTGGTTTAAAGTTTCTTTAAACAAGGTAGATGCTGAACAAATATAATTTACAGATATAAACAATACCAAAATTTCACATTATTTTTTCAAAATGGTCACAAAGCCACAAATTTGCAATTTCTTTAATGAAAAATGCACAAAAAAAATAAAAATACCCATAACACTTCGGTTTTGTACATTTCACGAGCAGAAGATTATATAATATAGTCAAATACGAACTTATAACCCCATCAAAGTATCATACTTTACACGAATTTTAAGAAAATCAACCAAAACCTGACAAAAAAGACTCATTTTTGCAGAGTTATCTCCCCTTTCCAATGTTAATTTCCATAGGAAATTAAAAATGCTGATTTTGAGTTTTCCTCAAGTTAGATTTTATGGGACTTTTTTCTGTGTATATTTGGGGCTTAATGCTATAAATTAGAACTAAAACATTTTCTTTTGCAATTAGTTTGAGGTTAAAACTTAGTCTGACTGGACTAAAGGCTACTATTGTTTCATTCTGATGTTTCTTTTCTGAAACAAAACTCTGTTTACAATGTACTTTAATACATGTACACCTATCATTTCAATAATTATATTCACCTGACTAGAATTCGGAGTTTTTACAGAAAAATATTCATTTATAGGTTTCCCTTTATGCTCCGGTAATTTCTTAGCACTTGGTGGAGTCTTAGCACTCGGTGGGGTTCTACCCTGTCTGGTACTTCCTAATGTGTTTTTAGTCTTTTGAGCTATCATTTTTCCAGTGTCTTTCGGAGTCCTGAGCAAACTATCCATTTTCTCTTGATCCATTGAAGAATCAAGATGTTCAGTTGTAACAAAACTACTTTCATCATCGTCTTCAACGTCATCTTCAATTGTTTCATTTTTAATAGAAACTTCATTGTCCTCATCCTTTTCATCATCATTTTCCTCTGTTGCTTTATCTTTCTTTTTTAAGGATTTGCTTTTTTTCTTTTCAAGAGGTAATTTGTAAGTTCCCATTCTCTTCTTCCTCTTGTGAGATCTAATTTTGAGCAAAGTCGGACCTTCTTTCTTAGGCATTTCACTATCAGTAATATTACTTTCTTCTTTAACTTCACTAACAATTTCATTCTTAGGTTCAACACTAGGATAAAGTTTGGGCATTTTACTGGGAGGCTTTACACCTTTCCCCATAGAACTCCCCATAGTTGCCCTTTGTCGCATTATTTTGGGGGGATTTAAACTCCCACCCATAGATGCTCTGGTTCTCTGCCCTCCTAAAGACTTAGACTTATTGCTCCGCCCTAAATTGCTCAACTCCTCAAGCATACTGGAATTTAACTTAATTGGTGTTTCAAAGTCAGGTAATTTTACAGTCAGATTTGATGGTGGCAATCCTAGATTTTTAGAAACAATTTCTTGTGACTGTTTTGATATAGGTAGCGCCGATTTCCGTGCTTTAGGCATTTTTGGTGCTGGTTTCACGGTATTCGTTTCTTTTTTTTCATCTTGTTTGCCATCCATGTCACTAACATTTATCTGTGTGGGTGTACTTGTACTAGAATTATTTATGGATGTTTTTAAATTTGAAACGGGCGTTCCCTCTCTTGAGGTATCTGCTAATGGAGTAGTCTCCCTTGATGAATTTGAAAGTTTTCCGTTCGGTATATGCACTTCAGTGTCGTCCTTTTGACAACTATTGTTTCTACTTTCTACAGTATTTGAGTCACTCAGTTTTGCCTTAGCAGACTGTAGTTTGTCTTTTAATTTTTCCTTAATTTCTGAAGTTCCATTTGTGATATCTGAAGATACAAGTTTTATTCCATTCACTTCACCATTGACAAGCACATTGCCTTCCTTCATGGCGGACTTCACATCATCCAAGGATTCCTTCACGATGACATTCTACAAAAATAAGAAATATTTTTCCTTTTTAAATGTTCTTTTGAATGATTTGAAAAAAAAAAAATGTGCAATCAGTGATTTTAGTAGAAATATAGGAGATTAGAACAAGAGATGGAGAAAAGTTCGGCCTGGGTAAGTGTCGGGATTTTACAATTGTCTGGAAGACTTTTCTGTGTTTTTTTTTTCATACCTTTACAATTTCAGTGATGACCATGCAATATACATGTACTTCAAAAGGAAAAATTTTACTTGCTCTTCATGAATTATAAGTTGAGATCATTATTGCAGTTACAAATAACACTGTTAATTCATTTAGACTTAAATTTACAGGTCTCCATGGTTTGATCCAAAACCCCAAACCACTAATATTTAGTGTCAATACTTTCTCAAGGTATAATGTTAGGTTTATTGACCATGCAGATGTTTTTAAAAATCACATTTTAACCTTTAGTTTTTTGACAAACATTCAAAATCTATTTTTGTCGTTTTGACATTTTTGGTTGTTTTTAAAGCGTTTGCTTATGACTCTTTCGGACTATTAATCATTGTCCCAGTCTGTCTTCAGTTTTGATCTTCAAAGTTTTCCATTGGTTTTGTACATAAAGTTGGTAGACATTGTACATAAAACAGAATTGCTATATAAATTCATGAAGATTGATAAAACAGAAGTATCTGCATTAGCAATGGGAAGACCAGGAGGTCTGAAAATACTACTATTTGGTCTACATTACATGTAAATCGTAGTCATTTCTGTACTTTAACTGATGAGAATTTCACACTGAAGTTAGTACTTTACATGTAAACACAAATGGTTGTTCCTGATTTTTCAGGCTATGTACACTATACATGTACATATGAATAAATAATTTTATACATTGATCACTTTCTTGACAGTCAGATAACCGGATATTTTGTGAAATACACTTTGAAATTCTCCAAGTTCCAAATATTTTTTCAACTTTCACAATTATCTACCAAGAACACGGTCTAATGTAAATCTTTTTACATCTGAGACAATAACTCATAAGGTTAACATGGATCATCCGAACCATAACTACAAATTATATATCTGATTTTCTTTATATCCACCTAAACCTGCATTCTTGAACATTCAAAAGTCCTAGCAATCAAGGAACTTTCTAAGAAATAGAACAATCCATACTTAAAGATGCCCTGGCATTTGATTTACTGCAGTCTGAGTTAAAAGATTCTATAGTATCAACAATACGTTTATTCACAAAAAATAAATTCTTAACCTACAAATGTAATTTTGAAAACAAAAACTTCAAAAGGATGTCAGTTGTATTTAAGTATTGTGACACCAATCTGTTATCAAGAGTAGGATGATGACAAGTAAAGATTGTCAAATATTTTTGAGAAATGAAATCCTTTTTTCATACCAATTTTTCTACCCAGTTTTTGAAACAAATCAAAATCAGTAAGAAATTGTTTTGGCCTTTGTATGTGGTATGGTTTTTATTTTTTCTTAAAAACTTAAAAACACAAAGTTGCCCATTACATGTAGTTTTTTGGCATGTTCGGTGGATATCAAATTCAACTACAGTATTAATCTCACTTAAATTATACAAAGTTCTAAAAAATTCAAATAATGCATACATCAAGAAATGAATTTACATGTAGTTACCAAGGCAACAGATAAAAGGTCAATCTAATTAAAAACCGATCTCTCATCGCTCCCGTTTTCTGATATGTCGCGTGGGAGATCTAACGAAATCCGCTTTGAGGTCACATGTGAGTGAACTGGAACTTATGAATTTATAATGACATGCAAATGAGTTGACTTCCTACAGTAAGCCAATCAAAAAAGTTTATGAATTCTGGGGACTGACGATTTCTTCGTAATCAACTTACAAGATGGCGTAAGCCGCAATTTCATTGGTCGAACAGGACACACCTACGAGGTCACTCACATGTGACCTCAAAGCGGGTTTCGTTAGATCTCCCACGCGACATATCAGAAAACGGGAGCGATGAGAGATCGGTTTTTAATTAGATTGATAAAAGGTTTACATACAAATGTACATCTGCATTGTTGTACATCATAAAATCATCATGTATCTGTTTTTTAAAATAAATTTTAAGATCATTTAATAAATGTAGAGAAATGGTGGTAAATTGCAAATTGATTTTTAAACAGATTTTATACTGCATGATCACAGTATCTATATCACATATTTTTAACACATTGATATGTGATATTTAACTTCAAGCTACTTATTTAACAAATTAATTGTACTACACATTGTACATTGTACTGATGGTTTAATATGAGAAGTGAATTACATATAGGAAGAAAACAAAAAGAAAAAATTAGAATATAATCAACAGTTTTACAAGTAAATACATGTACAATATCAGATTTATTTCAGAACCTGAACCTTTACAAAAGGCTTAGTAAACAGACTGTCAAAAAAGAAAAAGCTGAAAATCTAAACAGTCATGCAAGAAAACCATTATTTAACTGGTTTAAAATGTTTGTTGTACAACACGAGATACAGAAAGCCTGACAAGTTATAAAAAAATCTTCAGTTCTGATAGGAAACAAAGTGACAGCATATTAAAACACCTACGTATAGTCCTATCAGTCAGAACTAAGACATGCGTTACCTGTTCATACCTGACCAGGTAGATTATGATGTTTGATATTACAGGTAAAAATTTCTGTGGGACTATTGTTTGATTTTTTCCAAGTGCATGAATCACAGAGCTGGCTGGCTTTTAAATTCGTACCGACATGGTTGTTGTCTAAAAACAAGTACACTATCTGCACAGAATGTACATTAGTATCCCTGGAATTAAAACTGTCTACATGTTGTTAGAAACTCACATGCTCTGAAATTAAATTTGCTTTAATTAAAAAATTATAAAAATAATTCCTCTCACATACTTCAATTTCAAAATTACAAAAATCAAGTCCAACATCAGTTGTAATTATTTTATAACAGAATAATCTTTTGAATTTATTGATTTTGTAAAATTATGAAGATTGTAATAAAAAGATATATAAGTATATAATAAGGTTGGTTTATGTACATTGTAGGTACACATTTGATACATGTATCTAGATTATACAACCTACATATATACAAATGTACATGTATAGGGTTGGGGAGCAATTTCTGCTTTTAAAGAATTTGTTAAAAAATTACCCCCCCCCCAAAAAAAACCAAAAAAAACAAACTTAAGGGTAGTCACTGAATATTAGTCAGTCAGTTTGCAAATAAAACACAAAAAATTTTCTTTTAAAATGTTTGACTTGGCATAAATTTGCCTTCATCACTGAAGGCCATTCACCCTATCTTAAGATGCTGTGGTGTCTTGTATTTTTTAAGTACATTTATTACATGTACATACTGGTACATTGTAGGTTAATTTCTCTTGAACATAAAATCTGTTCTTATTAAAAAAAATTTCTACACAAAACAGTGAACAAATACTTTAGTCATTCATGTTTATTTTGTATTCTTTCTGAATAAACTTCAAAACTATAATCGCTATAATTTTTTTAAATGTAAGGAAAATAAAAAGTATACATTTACTCTGATTTCAATTATGTTTTTTAATAAAACATTTGCACATTGTGTACTTCCTTAAAATACCACATTGGTTTCCTCAATTTGATCTAAGCACTCTGCTGCACCGGGCACCATGCTGCCCTTTGGATACTTTTTATTTAAATGTGCCTGAAAATGCTGTTATAAATAAGCCTCTCAAATTTAGTAATTTAACCCTTTCTTGGGCATTATTTATTCAAAATTAAGTTATCTTACATTGTAACAGTTTTGACAAGTTTACTGCAGTTTATCATCTTAGTTAAGGAATTAACATGCTACTGGTAATAGATAATTAGCATTTTTTTTTATCTTTTACAGAAAGGACTTTACTTCATGCCCTGCCCCAAGAAGAAACATTTGCACATTTAATTGCCCACACAAGGAAAAATTAAAATGCCTACACAAATTTCTGGGAAAACACTAGGGCCAATTATAAATATTGAAAAAAAATGTACACCAAATTATTTTCCACCTATAATAACCAAAACCAGGACAATTTATCAGATGGACAGTTTGATTCTAATATATATGTACATACAGAATGTATCCACGAATGATTTTAATCATTGCAAAAAAAGCTAAAAACTTTGCTAAATATAATGTATATCAAATTCATCAAATTTTAAAAATTATTGTTATGTAAAAAAGCTTAAATTAGGTTTAAAACTGAAGAAAGTCATACTGAATCTATAAACCCAACTTAGAACTGAATCACTTTACTATCTGAATCCATCAAATATACACTTTATCTAGCTCATGTACATGTATCATGCATACATTTACATATATGCATGTAAAAAAGGAATTTATACAAATGTTATAATTTTATTCACCAAAATTGTGTAACAGATTTCTGACTAATCCATGCCAAATGCCCATGAATACATGTACACATGTATCTTGTGACTCCCAGACATTCAATTAGTCAGCTTCTATCATTAAGGAAATATTGTCTTTCCCAATATCATATTGAACTAGAAGTAATTTACAATAAAACAGCGATTCTATGACAGACATTTTTATTATCTTACTAAAGTAACGGACTTTGAACATCTATTATGGAAATTCACTGATTAAATATCCCCCGATTACTTGTTATACCTACGTTTTACCTAGATTGCTGTATTCAGCCATTTCAGGATTGTGTACAACATAATGACCTATTTTTAGCTGAGAAAGAACAACTCTACAAGGTTGACTACACATAGCTTGTAACAGAAGTGTACAGTTTAAAAGCCTACAAGTAGATCTATAAAAACTGCTCACTCCAAACTTTCATTTCAGGCTCTAACTAAGAATTTGGAACTGAAACCAGAGTAACAGACTTTTCCATATTTAATTTAGGGATATTTTACAAATTATTAAAATTTTGATTTCATAAATTTAAAATTTTCAAAATTTACAGGACTGTTACTTGGATTTTCTTATCTTATGACTTTTTCTTTAAAATGTGTCAAAATATCCAGGTAAAATTAGTGGAATTCAATCAAATCAATATACATGTACACTTGTGTAATTAACATGTATCTAAAATCTTTCAAACTTTTCAAGTATTTTAACAAGTTTAAAGAAACTTCCTTTTGTACAATCTTTTTATCATTATGGAATAATAAATACAAAGCCCATTTAATGAAATTTTCTTACTGAACCTGTTTTCAACAATAAAATAAAATGGTCTACATGTACATCAATATTACTTAGATCAAGTTTGACAATAAATTAAAGATAACTTGTAACAAGGTGCTGATAACAGCCTCAAGTATTACTAATCTATACATGTAAAGACTTCATTGAAACATAAAATTTGTACAAGAAGAATAGTCCAAAACTAATATCCTCTGTAATATAATCTATCTGAATGTTTTCCTTGATGGAGCAAACAGGACATGTACCTCCTTTGCTGACTTTTCCTGTTCTTACTTCCTGCTTTATTATAAAAGATATTTGAATCTGATTTCCCCTAAGAAATATTCTAAAGCATGTGAAGAAGTAGATCTAATCACAAAATTCACCATTTTTATTTACATTTGTTAAATTTCATTTATGTTTAAAACATTACACCCCCCCTTTTAAGCATTAGTCTACCTCATGTACAAAATGTACATTGCCAAGTGAAAAAATAAGTGTTATTCTGGATATTTTGAGAAAAAAAAAAAAGAGTGGTAGGTAGATAGGGAGAATTTTTTTACACTGAATCTAGGAGTGACATTCTGACTTTTTAATTGTCTTTATTGAAAAAATCTTTAGGGCTGGTGCAGAAAAACAGGAGAGGCAGGATAACCTGAATCATACATTTGTTTCATTTTTCCTAGTATACAATTTTGTACTTTATTCAAAGAGGGTTCACAGTTAGCTAAAATATCTAATTTTCCATAAATACATGTATCTAGAAAGTACAACGTAAAACTTTAGTACGAGTATACCATACAAATCTGCAATGGCTTACGTTTTGACATACAATGTAGCTTGAGCTATCTTATTTTTTTCCATGAATGAGCAATATTTGCAGATCAAGGTTTTTTTTTAATTTATGACTCCAAGGCTTGACTTGAGTTTTTGGGAGTTTTGAAATTGGCATGTGATTTTCTTACACTTAAAATTCATCAACACTTCAAATGTTATAAATATTTCTCATGTTCAAAAACAATTGTTTGTGTACATACATGTATGTATGAGATACTGTACAAATGTAATTGTACTCTTCCTAAAAGTGTCATCAAGTTATGTCATGTACATGTAAATTGATGTTTGCTTTGCTATTTAGGTTCGGTATTCCCAGGTCTGTATAATTCACTTGAAAATATAAAATTCACAAGATGAGTTCCACAAAAAAATATTCTAATTTCTTCTTGAATGAGACTCTTTACCAAATCGTGCAAGTTCCAACAATTTAATAGAATTAATGAAATGTCCAAGGAACCACTCCCCCTTCTGGATAATTAAAATTTGAGGATGAGACATCAACAGTATATAAATTGGTATGAATGCTGGTCTTCAAGCAACATAGTATGTAAATGGATTTCTGGATCTCTGCCAAGAAATATATATCTAAAATCAATATCTTATGGCATAGCTTACTGGCTGGCCTCAAATAAATACACAAAGCAATTTAAATATATACATGTAATTATATTAAACAATATGAAACAAAACATTGCATGAAACCTGCGAGGAGCAAAAAACCCAAGAAATAAGAGCCCTTTACACAGACCGACAGGGTTTATTTCCACAAACTTTGTTCATAAAGGGACTTATTTTCAAAGTGAAAACTTTAATGGCAGTGATTTGCTATAAAATACATTCAATTAATCTTTAATAACTGTGGAAGTACACATATACATCAGACCAAGAAAAAAATGTGTTTACACTACACATGCTTGAACAATTAAGGGTCATTAGCTTTAACCTTCTATAGAATAGATCTGGATCTGGCTTCTTATAGGGTGAAACATTTACTTAATTGATGCTTACTGAAAATGTCCATAAAACGATGTTTTCAGCAGTTTACATGTTACTTTAAATGCTATAAGGGACTTCCCAAAAAATCTCTCAAATTTTATAGTCTCTTAAAATATGTAGGAGTTAACAATGAGACTTTCCATTTTATGTGAAGATACAGGTAATATTAGTTGTAAACACCTTTATGCAAAAACTCACAGTACAGGTTGTGTTTGTTTGAAACAATGAATTCAAATATTTATTGAAATTAACATCATTATAATATAGGGATGTAACAAAAAGGAATTGAAGCAGTACTACTATATATGTATATAACTGTCAACAGCTTATTCTCTTGTACATGTACGTTACTGACCACAGTTTATGCAAAATTTCATGACAAATATCTAACTGCAGTTCTTTAATAGATCACAGATTTTTATACTAAGGAAATTGAATAGTAAATATCATGATTAATAGACCTACATCCCCACCCTGGCACACACCTCTCAAAAATCTTCAAACAAAAAATATTCTATCTTCAGTAATTTACAATTTCCCAGAATTTTCTAAATTCAGAAACCAAAAGAAAATACATTTTTTGGTAAACTTTCTGCATGCAAGTGTCCACACCCTTATACTATCGATCTGTTACATGCATGTTGTTTTTGTCTAAGTGAAGTTGCTTGGATAAATGTGTGATTGTTGACCTTTCCTGACCTTGTTTTTATTATGTATTCCTGTTTGAATTTCTTACTTTTATCAGTGACAGTGATAATTTAGACATGAATTAATGTGGCATAAAAAAATTACCCCCATCCACCCCCCCCCCCCCGACTCCCATTCTACTACCCCAATTTTCTTGCTGAGGGTGGATGAAATTGTAAAGTTTAATTTTCCTAATACTAACTACAAGCACGGGAGTAACACATTTATGTGATAAATAAAATAACAGAAATAGTCCCTTAAACTGTGTAATTGTATTTGAAAAATAAAATTGAATTACTTGACTAATGAAAATTAATCCAGGCTCATCAACATACAAATTACAGTACATGTTACACCATATCTAATTTTTAAACATTTTCTTTCAATGTTCCCCTGTACCAGTCTGTATTAAAGTTTGGTGACATCCAGTACAGCCTAATGTTAGAATCTTCATCACCATCACAATACCCAGACCAGGTTATCTACATTTGTGTAGTATAATTTGGATTTCCAAACTAGGAACAACCGTGACCTACCTAAATCATCTTTAAATTAATTTCCTCACCACATGTAAAATCAATTCACACCACCAAATGCAAATTTTGAACCAGTTGCTGAGTTCTCCAATAATGCTACATGTAGCTCCAGTAAGTCTTGTACAAGATCTAAACTACATGTAGCGTATTGTTTCAATAAAATAACAATACCCTGACTGCCTAGTAAATTTTTTGGCAGCAAATATTTACTTGTGGACTCTTTAGCGTAGTTTGTTTACACTCCACTGCTTCAGAAAGCTGCAAGACAGAAAAGTTCGGAAAATCGCAGTAGGAAACTGTATTTGTTCACTTTTGGTCCAGTGGAATAAATACAAAATGCAAAACAAAAAGAAAAGAACAGATGATTTCATGCCAAATACATTCAACTCAACCTGAGGTCAGAATTAAAGTTAAGTTTGTTTACCCTTCCTTAGCAACTGTCTCGGTGGTCTCGTGCTCGCCTCGGGTGCGGAAGGTCGCGGGTTCAATCCCCGGCTGGTCGTCTCGGAGTCAGTATAAAGTGTCAGAGTGGGGTGATTTGTCTTCCTGCGGATATTTACCTCGTGAGCTAGCACGTTAAAAATCCGGTTCAGCGTGTCAGTCTAGTACAAAGCAGGGACCACATTCATATCATATTTACATGTTCTTGTCCTGATATACACCTGGTTGCCACTGGACGTTAAACAATAATTCATCCATGCATCGCTTCCCTTGCCGACCCAAAAAATTTAATTGGAAAGTGAAAAATTTCTCTGGTCTTCGGCAGTCCGTATTTTACATCCAACATGGTTTCGTAGTTTATATATTTCGATCAATATCAAAAGTGTGTATAATTGGAAAGGTTGTGTTTTTTAATAAATTGCTGATTAGCAATTTTATGTTATGCTTCATGTGTCGTGAATAAAATAAAATATTTTACCTACCTACCCAGTCAAAAATGGTGGGTCGGAGAAGGGCAAAGAAACATATACGAAGCAGGAACTGCTTACCCTTCCGGAGCACCTGGGTTCACTCCTGGTTTTTATAGGAGTTTGTGTTGTTCATTGTTTTTTAGTTTTCTGTGTTTATTTGTTGTGCTTGTGGTTGTTCATTTGTCTTCCAGGGTTTGTATGTCCAATGGATTACGTTTTTTGATTACTCCTTATGTATATTTGTCCTTTTAACCTTGGCTTGATCATGCATCTTTGTAAATGGATATGACTATGCGTTGACAAAGCTGCATGATCAAGCCTGATCTTAAACATTCGATACCCTCTGAATGGTTCCAAATCATAATAATTTTGTTTTGTTTCTTTCCAATTTTACTTTTTAAGTTTATGGACCTATACCCCTGATCCAGTGTCTGAATCGTGTGAGTGCTTTTTTGAACAAATCATATAATACTGAAATTACAGATGATTCTTTATTTCTCTATATGCATTGACACAACTCCAGGGGTTGACACCTAATATTAATAAAATTATATGGTTGTCCGAGGACCAACAAGGTTTGAAATTTTAGTACTCCCCATATGAAATTGGTAGTCCCTTAAAATTTTAAAAGGTATCTTGCTATTTTTTTCCAATGTAAATGTGAAATAACAGGTATCTATTCATAATCGACAAAAAATTAAATTAATGGAACAGGAGGTCATGAACTGTGGATAATTATGCGGTGGAAATATTTGAATAAAGCATTTTATATGTTCTAAAATTTGTGTACTGTGGGTTGAGAACTTTTATTAAATGTAAAAGAAATATATGAAATATATATATATATGCAATTGTCCATTCAGTCACTGTTGTAGTTGCTCAAGTTATTATTTTCATCACTGACAGAGTATTGTAATTTCTCTAATTTTTTGCTACTAATAACACCTATTTTTGAGGAAATTCGACAAACTGATGAAAAATGGTATGGGATCATTGTTGACTTCCAACAGATTGATTTCTTTCTTCAATGAATGATAAGTATATATAAAAAAAAGAAATTAAAACCCGTACTTTCTGAGTTGTTTCTTCATTTGTTTTTCATGAATTCATCAAAAATATTCCTGAAAATTGTCATTTTAAATCCAAAGACAACAACGATGACAAATTCAAACAACCCACCATGTTTTCACCATGTTTACACGTGGGCAACATGTGGTCGAAATCTGGATTCAGAATGGTACCTAATGAATATTTATTTGATTTGTTTCTTTCTTCTTTGTATAGGATCAGTGTCAATTCAAATTATTGGTTTAAGGAAGGGAATTATGAAGTAAAATATGTTTAATTTTGTAATATTTATTTAAATTTTATCCTCTTTATCTACCGTGGAATCGGAAGCATAGTTATACTGAATTTGATTTTGATGTTACTACATGTATATTAACCGAACTTCCAGGTGCAAAAATCGATTAAATTTGTTGAAAAATTTTGTATTAATAACATTTATTTTCATATTTTGGATGAATAAATTTATTTGTTTGGCGGACTTGAAGACTGGATGATGACAAGAACTAATTCAGTTGAGGAATAATGTTGAAATTTCTGAGTACACGACAATCGCGATTTAAAAACTTTGCGACGAAAAATTAAAGATTTTATTTTAGTAGTCAGTCAGACGAACACAACTCAATAAAATTGTAGTCCCTTAAAAGAATGCAACCAAACAAAATTTGTTCATCTCAGGCGATCTAACGAGCAAAAATGTCGAGGCCTGGACTCCTTTGGCTAACGATTCCAGATTTTTCAACAAAAAAATATTCTCCTACAAAAAAACTTGCAGGATTTTCCTTTACTTTAAAAAGTTTTCACAGACTATAATTGATAATTATAAATGAGAATCGTTCTAACAAAGGAACAATGACGGAAAGGACATATCCTGTATTCTCTCTCATAATGAAAGCATGTTTGTAAGTTCAATAACATATTATTTTTCATCGACATATATATATGCAGGGTTATGAAATTACATTTGACATTTTGCTTGTTGTTAAAGACATATATCAGAGTTTTCCCTAATATCATGGAAAGTTAAAAACTTTCATGTGTGATAGGCATTTATATGCCAACACTTTCCTTTGGAAAACTAAACTATATGAAAAATCCTAGAGCAATGTTCTTCAAGGTTCTTTTGAATGCATTTTCATGTTAGATTAGGCCAAACTTCAACACATGTATGTTTCATATTTCATCAAAATTGAAAATAGGGTAGTCAGATAGGCAAAACATTTTATTTCAGGATTATGACTTGTTTCCAAATGGACAGGCAACCACGCTGAATGGCTGATGACAAGCCGTTTCTTTCTTAATCTCAATCACTGGAGCATTCATTCTGTCCATGTATAAACGGTGACATCAAGTGCGTCAAAAATTACAAGGAATAATCGATAATCATATCGGAAAAGACGAATTCTGAAAATCGAAATTTTGACGTTTTTGTCAATAAAATGTTTATGGTCAGGGCAGGACATTTAGGGAAATGGGAAACACTCATACATTTTATTTTGGCCTTACAAAAAATATTGCCTGGTTTTACAGTAAGCAAAACATTAAATTCTTGCTATAAAATCTACACAAAGCTGAAGCATACCACCAGATTTTAGAGCCTAAAATTAATATAAAAATGACCAATGTGAAAAAACAAGTTAAAGCATTTCAGGTATCCAATTATATAACCAAATAACCAAAGCCACATGAAAACCCCTTGGTGTAGCAACGAGTTAATGCCGGGGAACGCAATGAAATAATCAATGATTTTAACAAAAATGTTCAAAAGACATTTCTGAAATCCAGAATAATTAAAAGTATGGAGCAGCTCAATTTTCATGGGGTAGAAGAAATAATCTAATAAACAAACTGTCATGTACAAATCCAGACGGCAAAAGACCGAATTCTGTCAAAAAAAAAAAAAAAAATTAAAATCATCCCTGAACAAGAAAATGGAAAACCCGTAACAAATGAAATATAGATGGGCTTCTAGGTAAAGGAATTTCCTGTAATTCTGTTTTTGTCACAACACTCAATGGAGCAATTTAATACTTAAATAAAATAATCAATTCATTATAAATATATTGTGCATGTATATGCATCTCACAGCAGAAATAAGAAACCAGTCCTCACATTGCCAGCAACCCAGATTTTCTTTTATCACTGTTTAAAGCCTACCTCCAGCTGTAAATCACCGAATTAATAACAGCATTTTTCCTTTTGAAAATTTGGTTATAAATACTAAATACAAAATTTATCCTAACAACCCCATGATCTTTTACATGCACTACGATAATATAACATATGCTCATAAGTTAGTAAATAACTATTTTTTACATGCATTTATTATAGCTTCTGCAATGGTCATGTTGCAACAGCAACACCACCCCCCCCCCCCCTTTTTTTTTATCATCTCATTAAGGCTGTACAATTTTGTATATTGTTTGTTATCATGATGGTCAAACTGGGATAAATATAGGTAGAATTTAATTTTCAAGGAGGGTATAGCCTGACATTTTTGTTTTTCCAGGGTTTCATCCGGTTGTTTCGCCATAACTGTTTGTAATGGCTTTTGGCACCATTTGTCGCCAACCATTTTGACTTGCTAACAAAACTTTCATGTTTCATTTTTAAAATTAAACGTACAAAACAAAACTATTAAGTTTAGGTAACAAAAAAGTAAAATAAACACGAGTGTCTTTGTCGTCAGTCACTCGTGTAATCAGATGGTTTCACTTCCTTCGAACTCTCGACAACAGAAAAGCCACGCGATGTAAACAAATCGATCTCTGATTGCGCAACAATGAACCATGAAATAGATATAACTAAAGCACAATAACATTCTAAAGTATGTTTGTATAGTCTCAATAATCCCCTAAATAACTTTGAATTTGGTTTTTAACTCTTTCTAAACTATTGCTTTCTGACCTGCTCTATCGTCTCTTTCTGTGCCGCCATGAAGAAGGTTGTGACCACGCATGCGCTCTTCATGCCGTCTAAGTGCTATTTTGTTCCCGCGGTTTGTCACCAAGACCCAGAAAGCACTAACTCGACAAACCATCACTTTTCTCTTGTTCCTTATCGATTTTAACAACAGTTTCAACGTATATCGGTTGCTTTTACATTGTTTGTTTATTTTTTTAAACATTCCCACTTATAACTGATAAAATATATTTAAATATCCAAAATTAAAGTTTGTATCGGTTTTTATCTCATAAATTTCAAAACTGAACAATTCAGAAATATGACGAGCTCTACAAATCTAATTATTATCTAAAAAATAAAATACCAACATACAGTTATTAATTTATCTGACCAGTGCTTAGTATGGTCGGACACCTTTGAGATTTCAGGTCAGGATTTTTTGACACTCTGGAGAATTCCGGTCAGATTTCAAATATTTATTTTCTGCAGATTTTTATAAAGCACTGAGGAGAATTTAGGTCTATTCATTTCTTTTATATCATAGCAAATATCATCTTTGGATAATTTCGAGTATGTAATTTTAGCTTTCCTGGATATTTTCGGGTCACAAATTCGATATAACGTGGATAATTTCGGGTAGGGGTTTCAAGTTCACCGACGCATCAACCCGTCATAAAATGGTCAAGTTACCCCCCCCCCCCCCCTTCCGAGAACAGAGCACACTTATCCAATAATTCAATAATTGTTTATGTTGGTTTGGAATACTTACCTATATTTACTTACACTGAAGATACACTAAGAAGTTATAGTGGCTGCGTGCTGTTTCTACTGAAATTCATATTCGCGTACATTTTGTATCATAACATACATGTAACTCTTAATTAATATCGTTTGAAATGAGATATTTTCCTTTAATAATATAATATTGATAGGACAGTATAATGATGACTTTCAGTTTTTATTTTCTTCAATGTCATTCTGGTTTTTGTTAAGAATATGACCCCCCTTTTTGTATTTAATCGTCTTCGCGTATACAGAGATTTTACTTTTGTATGATATAAACATATTCGATTTATTATTGATCGGTAATTAAAATGTATAGTTGAAATAAGATTTTTTTTGTATGTTGGATGTATGGCCGCATTCTTGTTGGATCTGTATTAAAATAATGAAGGTTAACGGAATAAATATTGCTTTTTGACCGATTCTCGAATAAAATATTACCGATTAAAAGTTACCCCATTTTATAGTTGAACCAAATCGGGTTTATAACATCACATAATACTCTAGAATATGAAGTCCTCACTTTTTTTGTGAAGTATATATGTGCTAGTTTTCTATTTCTTTCTAATAACATGCAAATGTCAGTCTTTCAACTATTTTGATTTACATGTACACCATATATAACATAAAATGAACAAATCACACTTTCGATTCTCAAATTCATGCTCAAATTATGACTTGTTCTGATTTCATATAGCGCACAGTTTCATTTATTAGAAAGTAAAAGATATTTTTTTAAGCCTGAAAATAATGCTTCATTTTTTATAGAAGGGTGGGGGGAGGGGGGTTATTGTTTCCCCTTTCACAATTATCAGCCTTGAGCAACTGACAAACCATTATTCGACTGAATATTATATTTCGTGCATTAATATTGGTATCATATTCTAATATTTGCAGTGCCAGTGAATTCTGCATGTGAACAAAAAGTTTAATGTACATTAGATACGCAATTCTCTCCATCATATAACAAGATTATAATATCTGACAATGAAACAGGAAAAGTGGAGGAGGGGTAGGTAAAATCTTATATATGAAGAAATTATATATACAGAATGGTCGCCACAATAACAAGAATAACGAACTAAGCATAAATTATGTAAAGAATAAAAATATCTGTTTAGTTTTATTTGATACAAACCTGGGTTAATTTAATATTTGTTTATGTTTTATATGTCTCTGGTATTCTAAACCAAACAGAGAAATCTAAAAGCGACAATGTTTTTAAGAAAAGCAAGAAAATAAGTATTATAGAAGAACTGAAAAGAGACACGTTTTCTTTGCTTGAACTTTTGTCATGTGGATAGGTGGATTTGTGTCAAGAATTAATCCACAATGCTTATCCTCTCTTATCCACATATGGATACTTAGATATTATACAACAACAGCAAGTATCCAACTCTTAAAAAATTTTCTTTACACAGTAGTGTTCCAATTAGTTGTTTATATATGTATATATATATCATGTATATATATGTAAACAACATTTCATTATAACTGACTTGTCTTTGTGATAGATCAATAGTCCAATGGTTTTCTGCCATCACTTTAATCAGCTGCTTCCTACAAACAGATGTTACCAAACTAACGAAAATAACACAAGGTAGTATAAGCTCTTCAAATGGTGTTAGCCTTTTTTTTTTAAATTACATAATCGGCTTGGATAATACGAAGGCCGAATGTTACGATATTCTTTTATAAAGACAAGAATGGCGCATGATCATCTTTAAGAATCGTTTTACTCGCTTAAAGCACCACCTAAAAAACAAAAACAAAAACAAAAACAAAAAAAAACAATAAAAAAGAATAAAAAAAAAGAAAAAGGAAAAAAAGACGCAAACAAACAAAAATAGGAAATGTTCCTTCATCACTATTTCGAGCAAAGGGACAACCGTAAATCGCGAAACTAATAACCAGATGGAAAAACACGGCTAAAACGTATAAAAACTACACATCTGTCCACCTTAATTACTTTATCAATGATGTTTATCAGTAGAACTGAAAATATGCATTAAAATTCTATTATATACATGTATAAAGATTACATTTATATCACTGTTGTAGGTTTTATATACTATTGTAAACAAAAAAGCGTATACTGAAATATACTATTTCATATACTATTTCATTATGTTAATTCTGCTGTAATAAAAGTGACAATAAGTGGGATGTATTTAATTTAATTTTTATAGGTTCCCTGTGAGGAGGTGGACACACATCGATCCAGATAGTGCACGCATAAATCATTTGTTTTATAGGCGTTCAGGTCGAAGCAGATATGTTTTGATATATATGTCTCTGATATAATCAAGTCACAGTTGAAAATTAAATTTGAATTGTAAAAGTTAAATTTCAGCTCACACAGGAAATGTTAATCTGATCCTGATTACGATCACTCTGCATTTTAAGACCGTTTTTTCTGTTTATATACAATGTTTTGAAGATATTTTTTGTCTTTCCAAAGTTTACGTCAGGAGTGAACATCGAGAAAGTTGATCCAGAATTTCGCATTGTATGCAAAAAATGCACAACCTGATATTTTTTCTTCTTTCAAAAGTTTGCACCATGAATTAATGAAGGTTATAATTCTTGTAAAAACGTATAATTGGATGTATAATATAGATGGAATTACCCTTTTCTTCAAACAACAAACCTGATGTCATCCTTGTGCTGTACGTCATTTAAAAGAATTCTGAAAATACATTATTAAGATTTTTACACCATTTGGGTCTGTCCATCTTGTGATAGAAATTTTCTGCATGGTCTCGTGCTTCACGGATTCCGTGGTTTGATGGTTGACCATCATGAAAGAGAGGTTACGACTCTTGCAATGTTAAAAATATTAAAATACTTTGTTTTTTTTTTTTTTTGGTTCATTGTCCATCAGTTTGTTGGGCATAATTGTCCAGAAGATATCTTGAATGTCATTTGGAATATGATATTACACACAATCTGGGAGTATACAGAGTACAAGAATTTAAAATTATTTTATTTAATAGTTATCTCTGTCCTTAGATGGTTTTGGTCATTTTGGTAATTTTGAATTTTCTTTTCAACCTTTTGGATCTTTTTTTTTACATTAACATTTTAGACCTTGAGCACAACTGATGATTCATAAATCGACGAAATTTTCACATTTTGTGCACCGAAACACATTTGTCTGATAAGAAAATCAAAGCCTTGAATATCTCGATACCAAGCAGACAGGTTAAACAAGAGCGAGGTTGCCAAACCAGAGACACTGTTTAAACGAATACATGCAAACCCAGAACCCCCCCCCCCCCAAAAAAAAAAAAAAAATAAATAAATAAAAAATCCAAACATTTGGGGTTATTGTCTAGATATAGATAGTATACTATTATGTGCTAAATGACAGCCTGGATGGACAATTGTGTCTCATCTGTTGAAAGTGAAATTCTTTTTCTCTGTAGGTCCATTATTAGTGTATTTGGTTTTAGCATTTTTATTGCTATTTTGCATACAAAACACGCACTATATGACGACGGAGTAAGGATGTGTATTCAAAACTAAATTGAAAAAAATAAACTTATTGTACAATAAGTATGCTGTCTTGATGTTCCATCCACCAAGAGATCTTATTCAGAAATCTGCATTTGTGCATTTTCAAAGCAAAAGCTGCTATTGACAACAATCAATGTTTCATCGAACAAGACCACTCTTGCAGATATAGTTACGAAGTATTGGTTTTTCGTTTGTGTGCCTAAGATACAGGAGATTGATATTGACACTTTTCAGATTTGTGTTATAATCTAATTTTAAATAACTTAGATCATCTACATTACAACTGGACTATGTATTAAACAAAATTGGTCCTGGAAAAATTCAGTTTCAGTGGCAACAATGTTCCTGACGAAATATTAATCTCAACTACAATTTATTTCATTACATGGAACTCATTTCACAGAAACCTTTTTTGGCTATTATGTGAACAAATGAAACAATACCTTTAAGATAAGAGTTTTGAGACCTCTGTAAAAGGGGGGGGGGGTATTATTTTCATTAATGAACATGCATTGTTTCCCGAAAACGCTTAATATATTTCCTATATAAATAAACGTTTTGAAACCCCCCCCCCATTGCATAAACTTGAAGCGAAACTTACACATTATTGAAATGAAATGCTTTGCTTCACATTATTATAAAATAAATGTAAAGATATGGGGTAACTGCCAACGTGGACAGACCAAGAAAACATGCATTACATCTAATGATAGTCACTCAACCTTCAGCACGGAACTACAGTTCCCATTACAAGTTAACCAATGTATATGGCAGGGGTAACAAAGGTGTCAAATTTCAACATCAACAAAAACAAACAAACAAAAAAAACCCAAAATCAACGAAATATCAATAATTAACACAATATTCCGAAAGAGAGAAAAAGAAAGTCACTGTTTTCGTGCAAGGCATATCGAATATGGTCGAGTTATTGTGTAAAACAAAATCAGACAAACAATAAAAAAAAAAGATTAAGCGCGTTAAGCACTGTAATCAATAAGTTCTTTCCTTTCTTAAATTTTTAATATTCCTTGCAGGAAACAGCTTCGAACGAGGCAAAAACAATATCACTACACCCCCACTTACATCTGCTGTGGTTCGACCTTCCGGCCATCTCTAACTACAATGTGATTTTCATTTCAAATTTTGTAAAATTAGCCCCCCCCCCCCTTTTCATATCAGTATTTACCATATTTAGTCTAAGTAAATTTAGGACTGTTATCTTGAAACATGGTCTTATAAAACATTTTGAAAAAAATCCATAAAAATTATAAAAAGAAAATTATAGACAATTCATACTAAATATATTTGCAATTACGCAAAATGGTTGAATAAACAAAACTTTTGCATACAAATGCATGGTTTGTTTTAGAACGGATGACTCGTATTGCTCAGTTGTAATATTTAAAGCTACGTGATATGTCTGGAATGAGATAAAAAAAAGCATCGAGTGCGCATGCGGATTAAATACCTTTAGAAGTGCTTGACTGTTGACCTAGAAATAGTGTTTATTGATGTTTAACAGCAAAGACTATTTATAACAAAATTTTAATAATAAAACCTGACAAAACAAACTGGCACAGTGTTGTATACATATTAACAGAAACAATGGCGTTGTGTGTACAATATGTACTATTAGTGCACGATGATTGATGAAGAGAACAAAGCTTACTGTACTACATGAATGTACAAGACATATTTCCGTCTCATCTTATAATATGTACATTGTATAGATTTAACTAATTCATACAATTTATCATAATTTCATTAAGTTTCAAGTGTGTACAGATTTTGGAAGAAAATTCAAAAGTTGATTATGCTTAATTGACAAATTGTGTCTAGAAATTACTTTAATTTAACTCGGATGGCTGTTTAAATTCAGGGACATAAATTGATTCAAAATTTACTATTTAATTTGTCAAAATTAAATGAATTTGCAATATGCTTTTAAGGGCAAAAAAAAACTTTCTTTGACGTTATTTGTGTTCCACGGTATGAAATATACAAGGGAAATTATTGTTAAAAATTTAAAGTTGCAACAGTTTGAAACTATAGGAACTTTATCTCCCTCACGAGATCTGTCCTGGATGTTCTGGCTTCCTTTATCGGTCATTTTGGTTCATTAAACGGCTCTACAACAATTCGAGATATCGTGGCAACTTTCCACATTGTCATCAATGAGTACTATATATACTGATGAGACGAAGGCTGTCGTCGTGGTGTGCACATATAGTGCATCAAATTATCAGGCCTGCTTATTCTCTCGCATGGATAGCAACTGACGATGTTAAATATTATCATTATTACATGTTTTATTTAAAAAATCCAAGAATGTGATTCGATCGCTTTAATATCATTTCCTTGTTGTGATTGTTTAATTCTAGCTAATTAAATATGAGTGTACATATAACTGCAAAATCCGCTCTGAACTAATTTCAATCTCTTTCATAGACAATACTAGTTCGGTACAGTGTTTCAACAAAATTGTATGTATATATCTAAAAGGGGTAATACACATCCATCAAACGGGAACTATTTCATCGAACCACATTCTACAATTTTTGAAATTTCTCTCCATATTGTAAAAAATTTGACATTAACCAATTGTTTAGCGATTCGACGGAGAAGTGGGCGTGATAATAAATTCCAAAATCATGACAGTGTCATGCTTGTCTCCGTGGCAAATTCCACACATGTAAATTAATATTTTTAATCTTCTTAATAGAATATTATGCTGAAATGTTGCATTCAGTCGTAATAAAGTGCAATCAATAGCTCGAAACTTCATATCTGCCAATTCCATTAGCATAGTTTATTAGTGACAAATTAAATTGTTTTAATGCAGAAAATTTATTCACTTATAGGTTTTGGTAGGAACTGTATATGTTAGTATTATATGATCCCTGGTTTTGGGAATCAAATCTGATAATTCAAATCCATTGGATTTGTGTAAATATTTGATTTTCTAAGTTTCCCGTTCATACGTGTTTGTATTTTTTTAAGTGTAAACATTAAGAAGTTATAATTTAATAAGAACGTTATTTCGGTTCCCTATTTAAAAAAAAGTAAAAATTTGGCAGTTCATCAACTTTATATCTTTTATTTTCAAAATCTATGATCCAACGATAATGCATGTTTTATACCAGTCCAAAGATTGACCTCCGAATTGCATTGAAAACGTATTTTCATCGCGTTTTCACATTGCAAGAGTTTATTGGATAGACATAATCTCAATATTATGTTCCGAAATAACTGTTGATTCTAAACTCAGATAACGGGTTTGAAAAATATTATTGATTGATTATTTTATTTGGCTGGCGGCTACATATACCAAGGTATTGCACCAGATTACAATGTTATTTGGTACGATTACCCATTTTTGTTATTAGTGTGAGTTTTTATTAATTTACAATTTCACGTTAATGTTCCAGTAATTATTTAATCTTATAGGAAGACATGGGGTTTCAAGTTGTCTAAGTAGTTAGCCTAACATTGCCATTTTAGTATTATACATAATCCACTTTGGCTCGCATACATCCTTGTAGGTATGTTATTCTATGAAAAAATTATCTTTCTTTCTTTGATTTGGTTGGCGGCTACCTAAACTTAGGTATTGCGCCAGATTACCTTATCATTAGGTACGATTACCTATATTTTTCATGTTTACACAAACAAAAGTTTGTTTTCTTTTAAAATAAGTTTTTGTTGGTGTGATTTTTTATTTTTTTACTGATTATCGAATTTTATTTAAAGCATGAAAAATAAAGATGTTTGAAATAATGTTTGTAAGTTCGATATTAAACTTAGTTAGCCTGATATTGCCTTTCTAGTATTATGCATTAATATATACTCTGGCTTCCTCACCAATAAAAACTGCCCCCCACGAAATAGCCAAATGTGCTGAAAACGGCGTTAAACCCCAACAAAACAAACATTTCGGCTCATACCTCCTGGTGGCAATGTTATTCTCTGCATTTAGTATAAGACTGTTTTATTTAATAAAAAAACAAAACCCAAAACTTAGTTTAATATCATTGGGGAATTACTGTTTAGTTGTATAAAATATATGAAAATATTATTTCAGACAACACGATAATATAATGTCCGTCTAATTAATTATTTATTAATTGATGTATTTTATTGCATTATTTATCACGTGGTTATATTAATATATTCGGTTAAATCCAGGGATTAGATGTTGTAGTTATTGATAAGAAATTCTTTTCTGTGTTGATTTCCATATCGTTTTATGGTATATTTTCGACTGTAGGAGGTTTATTTGACAATACCCTATTTTTTTAATCGTACATGCTGTGAACAGAGACGTATAAAACATATAAAATATTGTTTTATATGTCTCTGCTTTGAATAAAAAAGACAGATCAATTGTTTACAATTAGAATTTTGTTTATTATTCCCTTGCACGATTGGTATGATGTCAATTTCATATATTCGTTTTTCACACATTTTGTTATATTTGATTTACACGTTCATTGTGTCTGGTGCAGGTTATAATCGCGTGCGTAGCTTCCACTGAGCAAATAAAAGTGAATCAACTGTATCGCCTAAAAATTAAGAAAGATTTATAACTATTTTTTTTTTTTTATTTCAAAGAAAAAATATAATTTTGATGCACACATTTCAAAATATGCATTTGTAGTTCTGTGGCCTCCATAAGTAATGACTTTATTCATTTGTGAGCCTGCTTAGGCATAAAACAACTGTATTAATCTCTCGTTCAATACACACACTCCAAACATTCATTCTCCTTTCACTCTGATACAAATAAACAACACAAACACATATTTTATTGCCAATCATAGGTGCCAGTTAAGGCAGAACAATTAACAAAAAAATTATACAGTTGATTATATTGATTGGTAGTGATTATAACAGCAATAGCGAAAATGATTTACATAGAGCCATAAGAAATAATACAAGATATACAAACAGACACATGACTTAATATATAAAATTGTTATAATAATATATTGCCTGAAAGGGCTTCGCGTCTAAAAATATACAATTTAGTTAAATTTATAATTGATTATAAACAAAATTATACGCAGCAGACAAAATCCAAACAAATTTAGAGATATTATCAAGAAATTTGAGATTTTCAAATTTCTTTTCTAACTGGTCTAAAATTTCCTTTCTTACTTTATTAGATTTTGGACCAATTGGTTGAAAAAAAATCAAGGCAGGTAAAATTGACACTACAGAGAGGGTGAGGATATCCATTTTTAGAAGTTAATATACATAAAGAGTATATCATATACAGACTGACAACATATCTATATTACTACTAAATCAGGGTTTATAACCTAGCTATGCAAATATATATATATATCAGATTACCATATTATATATACATATAGATAATCAGTAAAAACAGGAGGACAATAACTTGGTAATTATACATATGTATTTATGACAATAGAATAGAGAATGGAAATGGGGAATATGTCAAAGAGACAACCACCCGACCAAAGGGTAGAAAACAGCTCAAAGCTACCAATGGGTCTTCAACGCAGCGAGAAAATCCCGCACCAGGGGGCGGGCTTCAACTGGCCCCTGAACACCAAAACATAAAAATGAACCAAAATTAAAAAAACACACAAGACTAACAAAGGCTAGAGATTCCTGACTTGGGACAGGCGTAAAAATGCTGCGAGGTTAAACATGTTTTGTGAGATCTCAACTCTTCCCCTCTTCCTCTAGCCAATGTGGAATAAACAAACACAGCGATACACACAGTAAAACTCAGTTCAAAAGATGTCTGAGTCCGATGTTAAAAAAAGGTAAAGGAAGAAACTAAGGACAATGACAATGATCAATATATATTAACAAACGATTACTGACATGCCAGCTCCAGACCTCAATTAAACTGATTGAAAGATTATGTCTATATCATATAGAAAATCAGCCACAATCCCTCCCGTTAGGGGTTTAGTATCATGCCATCATAAATTATACGAGAACATAACCCGTATCATGCCAACAACTGGTTTTATAATAAATGTGTTTATTTCCGATGCAAACGAAGACCCTATGAGTGAATCTATATTAATTCCAAAAAATGCCATCTTTAATGACTTGACAACAGTATCGTAACTATATCCCTTGTTGATAAGTCTGTTTAAAGGTTTGATTAGCTTTTCAGGTGAATGACGACATTTTTGTGCTTTGTATAGAATATTACCATAAAAGATGAAATACCTGAACATATAAGATGTTTGCACGTTGATTTATATTTACAAATGAGGTCTTTGTACCGATGATAAAATTTAGTAAAAGTTTTGACAAGTTTGTGATATCGAAATCATTGGCGTAATAATTTTTCAGTAATACAGAGATTTCTTTCGTTAAAATCAAATACGTTGTTACACACGAGCGGATCGAACGAGGTGAGATATAAAACACCATACGATGATGCCAAGGGAACGTAGCCACCTAAAAAAGGATAATTAACAATAGGAATTGAAAAAAATCATCTCTCTTATCGTAAACTTCAGTATTAAGCTTCCAGTTAGAGATATAGATATAAAATCTGTAATTATTTACTTGTTAGGCTAATCAGGTGTGAAATATGTATTGACAAAATTGCAATCACTTGTCACTAAATATCTCGGGGCATATACATACATATCTTTAATCCGATTACGACCAATACTTTCTGCTTTATTATCTTTTTTTTTTGACAAGATGTTTTTACTGTAATTTATGAGAAAATCTGTATTGTTAGGCCTACTACTTAGGATTAATATTTGTCTTGAATGTTTGAATAAAAAAATGGAAGTGAATTCCGCGACAACTTACACAGTCAAGATATTTTTAAAGAAAATTATTTGAGCGTTATATGTTACCAAAGACAAAATTACATGAAACACTATATCCTCTATGGATATAGCTGACTCATCATATCAGTATCCAAGTACATGCTGTAAAAATGCAATTGTTCAATGTAGTCTCCGATAGGTACATCAAAACTCCGTGGTCTCAAACTTCAGTGCATTAAAGCTGAAGAAAAAATATTATTTTTCGTTGGATATTTAAATTCATGGTTTACTGGGACCCACGAAAACCACGAATATTGTTATACAACGAATACTAATGAATCCAAAGTATATCGTTAACCCCCCCCCACCCCCCTTCAGAAAAAATGAAAATAAAAATAAAAATAGATATAAAAATAAACAAACAAACAAAAAAGAGACATATACAGAAAAAGGTTAAAATACAGAGATCGACTGAATTTGAATAAGTTATTTTTTTTAATTTAATGCTTACTTTTACTGATATTTGCCATATGAATGTAGTTTCACACATTTACCGACGACTGAACATTATTTTGCATTTACTTCAGGCACCTTTGTCAAGGATCATATGACACAATAATTGTGGATAAAAAATACTTGCCTCACTTTTATAACAAAAGGAGCAAGCTACGCTGCTGTATATAAGCTCAATGTTCTGAAATATTTAATTAAGAATTTTTATAGAAATTAATTTCATATTCACAAGCTCTGCTACATAATATACCATGTAATAATTGCGAATTTAGGGTTCTTTACACCCGCGAATATAATATTTTTTAAAATTCGACTTCCACCTGCCCATGGTAAGCAAGGGGCAACAGGTAATTTACCTGGCTAACGGAAGAGGTACTATTGAAAATTCGCGGAAATGATGTATGATTTCTAGCGGAAAAGATTTTTTTTTCTAGGAAAAAGAGTGGAAATGTTAAACAGCGGGAGGAATACAACACATTTATAAAACAAATTATGTACATGTACATAAAATTTATTGTCCCCCGCCGCAACGCGATGCGGGGGATATGGTAATGCCGGGCGTCCGTCCGTCCGTCCACCTTGTAAGCGCTCTAGCAAATTTATTTCTTGACAGATTTGGATAATATTTATACAGTAGCTTTAACTCAATGATACCTCAAGGGAGTTCGAAGATGAGTTATGTCGAAATATTTTTGTAGGAGTTATGCCCCTTAAGAACTTAGAAAATTGACAAAATTTTCATGTAAGCGCTCTAGCAAATTTATTTCTTGACAGATTTGGATAATATTTATACAGTAGCTTTAACTCAATGATACCTCAAGGGAGTTCGAAGATGAGTCATGTCGAAATATTTTTGTAGGAGTTATATTCTCCTTGCATTGGAATAATATTTATACACTTGGACCTAAAGGGAGGTTTTATACATAAACTCCTATCGAAACTTATAAAATTGAAAAATACTGTCTTTAAGAGTTTGTTAGGCAGAATACTTTTGATCAAAGCATTTCTGTTTATTGAAAAGGAGTAAATGTACATTTGTATAAATTCTCAATACACATGGTAAAATAAGATTTCAACACTATACCCATATTGTATAAATGTTTTCATACCACTCACTAACTTGTAAAAAACTTTAGCAATAACCACAAATTGTTTGTCCTTCTATTCTCTCTCTTTGAGCAAATTTTGTTATGTTTCACTTGTCCAAGGGTTTCTGATGCTCTAGCGGCGGGGGACTTCGGAACGCTGTTCGATTTTTATTAATAATTTACAATTTACACAGAAAAGTCATAAAGATACATGCCGACCGGATTACATTAATCGTTTTTACTTTTTCAAGGCCTTCCAAACAATTACAAACTTCTTTTTATTTACCGGTTTCTTCCACCTTCCAGATTTATTATTGTTTCGGGGTTGGGCATATTATAAGTGTATGTTATGCCCCAGAAGCTAATCATCGTTAATCTTTCAACTAACGTTATAAATCGTACTTCATGACCACAAATTGTAAATGATAATGTTATATTCACCATGTTTCCGTTAAAATAAAATCGATTCCATACGATTAATAGACTAAATCTGAACTTTTGAATAGAAATTCTGACAAATCATTTATATAAAATGAAACCTAAATTAATTGGGATCAGACCGACTAAATTAATGGCATATTTAAAAAAAATCTTAAATCAAGTTAAATGACATTTTCCGTTAGAATTTACACCGAAAAAAAACGTAGAGTAATATCTTCCAGATTGCGGTCAGAAGGAGGAACGAGCTTTATGATTGACAGTCCGTTGTCAAAATGGGATGAAAAGCAAAACCTGGACCAGAAGTAGTCGGGACGACATATTGTTATTGTTCCGTTTCTTTGGGTTTTTTCTTCTCCCACCTAATTTTGTCCGCACGAATTCTCAGAGATAGCTGGAACAATCTTTATGAAACTTCACAGTAATGATGATCACCAAGTCCATGAAGTCTATTTGTGCATGTAACATTAAAAATTTTCAAAATGTCCGCCGTTGTCAGGAAACGGAAAAAGTATGAACATTTTTGGAAACTTTCATATCTCAAAAACTGCACCTTAGAATTTCTTTATACTTTTGTAGAGTATGACTAGTAGAACATGTTCATGAAAAAAAATGCGATCGGTTGGAGACGTTTGGCGGCCATTTTGAAAAATGTTGTAGAAATGGCGAAAAACTCAACATTGTCCGATTTCAACGAAAATGATATCTAGGCTAAGTTTGGGATGACGAACAAGATTCAATCATCGAAATACGTGCTACTAACATGTTCAAGGGGCGACATCTGCTATTGCTCGCAATTGAAATTCTAGTTTTTATTATAATTGTACATATGTATTTTCTAGACTATATGAATTCTTCATAAGCTTCACTTTCAAAGATTTGATACAAGCGATATTCAGAAATGAATTCCGCTCAAACTATAATGCCAGGAGGCCATCTTAAATTTGCATTGACGTGCGAGACTTGTGTCTGTGACTGAGTTTTTCTTTATGAACTTTTGTCACGTAGTACATGTGTTATTTTGAATCCAAACATAATTTATTCACCATATACTTTCCTACATGCATATGTATCTATTAAAGACGCATTTCATGTTCCAAATTTTTTTATATGTACATGCTGATGTAAAAATATTTGAAATTACCTTAATTTTTAAGTCATAGTTACGTTTATTTATTTTAAGTTGTATCACGTCTCCAAGCTCACTGTAACCTTAAACTTTTTAATTTTAAATAATTAAAATGACATTGTAACAATCGCAGAAAGAGTAATTTTAATTGATTCTTAAGCAAAAATGATAGACAATTTTCTCTTTCTTTTAATTTTTATTATTATTATTATTATTATTATTTTTGGAAAACCACTATTAGGCCGAAAGGAATCTGTCGACATTGGTCACCACCCCCTTTTCCACAATTCTGTATTCTGTCTTGGAGGGCGCATTACTTTAATGTATTGTTGAGTTATATCACATCTGCTTACTTATTGAACTTATTGGTAGTTGTGCACTACAATTTGTTGTGTAACATTTCAGTGAAGATTTTAAATGGGATTTTTATGGTCGAACTCATATTTAGTTAAATTTAGAGTATCCTTTAGAAGCCCCCTTGGCTGGCTGAACATTTATTGATAGTAGAACTAAATGTCTAAGATTGTACTATATATAAATAATCCGTCTATATTTTAATGAATTATACTTGTTTTATACATATATAAATGTTTACAGTCATTATTTTATATGATTATTGGAAATTTTGAAATAGTTTGAAGGATATGGTTTGACAATGACCATGGCAAATAATTAGTGAGGCAAGGGGTATGTGAATCACTTACATCAAAATCCATCAAGGTGTTTAAACAGGCATGACATATCATGTATATATATATATATACCCCCAAATGTTTTTCATGTTGTCTTCAAGAGATTATATATATTCAAGGCTTCAAAAAGGATAAAAAAATGATGCACCTCAGCCTCATTATGGAAAATTACATTATTTATTAAAAAAAGGTAAAAAGGTCGGAATTTTTAGAGAGGCAATTAATTACCTCAGCTGCCTCAATTGTTGTTACGGTCTCGTTTAAACAAAAACTTGAGAAAGTAGTAGATGGCTTTAAAGTTGGAATTTATGAAATGGGTAATAAAACAACAGTTGTAGGATTTCCCTCGAAAGAGTTTTGAAAGTAATGTCATAGGGAATTCCGTCCTTTAGGGAAAAAAATTAGTTTTTTTTGTTTAAATGGCAATTTTATAAACATGCCTAAAGAAAAGAAAATAAACAAATGTACTGTCTCACTACATGAACTCGGTATACAACTCAGAATTAGGTCAAGTCGGGGTTGGAGGGGGTTTGGGCAGAGCTAGGGTGGTGGTAGTGCATATGTGACTTTATAACTTTTCAATAATCGAAACATCCAGAATTTTGCTTTGATATGACACAAAGTAATAAGCATTTTTACTCCAAGAAAGGGGGATGTTGTGGGCGGTTCAAAATCTCTTTCAATCTCCTATTACTTGCACAGGTAACTTTTACCATCTAAATTTTGATGAAATTCATTTTAGAGGTTAAGACGGAAAATACTTAAAACTAATATAAAAAATAATAATAATAAAAAATGAAATATAACAAAAAAAAAAAAAAAAAAATCATGCACAGACATACTTAATTAATCTCATAAAGTCACAGTTTCACCCCTTAACAAGCACGAAAAACTAAAACTGTACGTAACAGATATGCATAAAGCTCAGTTTGATAGAGGCTAACAATGGTAAACATTTGACATAAATTCTAATAGTAAGTCAAAGATAAGAAATATATAGTACTTGTTTACAATAGACTGATATGGGAACAAAAAAACCAAAAAAACTGGGAAAAGACCACGTAGGAAGTTTACCATTTCAACATTTTTTCACCCCAAGATCAATTGAAGCAACAAAATTCACATTACGACAGATTACATGTCTCTGGAGTAACGCTCGATTACGTAAATATACAAAGCACAAACAATATTGTGAAACAGAAAAAATTCCAATGGCCATGTCAAGTTAAAAACCAAATATATAAATGCCAATAATTGTGGCAAAATGTTTTCCTTGTCAATGGTGGTTGTGATATCTTATATTTGGTCACAAGGTTCTATTTTTACCTGAACAGGTAAAATACCTGGTTTAAAGACTTGTTTACTGATCTGAATCGTCTATATAATTGAAACAACATACCAAGTATATTAATCCAGTGGTTACATTACATAAACTTTCTGTTAACAGTTATAATCTCTTCATGGATCGTGCAAAAATATGCAAAAAGGGGGGGGGGGGGGGGTACAGGATTTTAGATTAGAGGGGGGGGGTCAACATTAAATGGGTGGATGAATTATTGTTTTACGTCCAGTGGTAACCATTAAGTGCATGTCAGGACGATAACATGTTGATGTGATATAAATACGTACCCTGCTATGTACTAGACCGACACACCGAGTCGGATTTTTAAACGTGCTAGCTCATGAAATAACTGTCCACAGGAAGAAATATATATTGATCATTGTCATTTTGCTTAGTTTTTTCTGTTACCTTTTTTTTAAAGTCGGACTCGACATCTTTTGAACTGAGTTTTACTGTGTGTAATACTGTGTGTTTGTTTGTTCCACATTGGCTAGAGGTATAGAGGAGGGTTGAGATCTCACAAAACAGGTTTAAACCCGCCGCATTTGTGCGCCTGTCGTAAGTCAGGAACCTCTAGCCTTTGTTAGTCTTGTGTATTTTTTGAATTTTTGTTCATTTGTATGTTTCGTAGTTTAGTGTGCCGTCCATGAACTAGTATACATTATTGTTTAGGGGCCAGTGAAGCACGCCTCCGGGTGCGGGATTTTCTCGCTGCGTTGAAGAACCATTGATAGCATTGAACTGTTTTTTGCTCTCCGTCGGGTTTTTGTCTCTTTGACACATTCCCCGTTTCCATTCTCTATTCTTTGTCAGCCCACCGGACGCATTATACTGACTCCAAGCCGACCAGTCCTTTGCTCTTACTCCTAGATGCTTCGTGATTGGCGTAGAAACAGCAAATACCAATTTTAATGTCTTTGGTTAAAACCTTCCTTGGATCGAAACCGCGACCTTCCGCACTCGAGGCGAGCATGCTACCACGACACCGAAATATTTTTACCAAGATTCAAATTCCAAAATGATCAAGCATATCGAGAAGCGATGAGTTTTTTATTTTGTGGCCCTTTTCCATCTTCTAGTAGACAAATCCTGGTTTTTTAACTTTAGAGGGGGCGAGCGCCAGGGGTGCCGTCGTCTGAATTCGAACCTTATATGCAATGTACTGTTCATTCTATAAATATACTTTTAATAAATTGTCACTTTTTACAATAATTAAATAAAATACAATAATTCAATAAAAAAAATAAATAAAATTAACATCAGTACACCAGCCTGGAAATACTGATAGAAAGTCAAACTATTTTTGTACATATGAATTTTCTAGATTGTATGATTTTTGCGTAGACGGCTTCAATTTAAAAGATTTGAAATAAGCGACTTTATAGTTTTATAATGCCAACCCAAATAATGCCAGGAGGCCGTTTTGAATTTGAATTGACGCACGAGACTTGATTTTTATCGTGATGGACTTGCTGTGAGTTTAAGGGCGACAAACGTTTTGTTCTTCGAAATGAAATTTTGATACACACTTAGGCTTACACATTATCAAATCAGATATAATTTCCTTGTATTTAAATTTGGTCATAAAGTATATCTGAAGATCAAAATGTTCATATATTGGCTTTTTTTTACGGAGAAGTTAAAAGATGCAAAGGACATAATACGAGCCAATATAAATATCGTCACATTATTTGTATTTATATAATACTTAATTTGCCTGTTTTTGTCCTTCTTTGGAATATCCCTTCTTTAAAATGACTAAGACAAAGAAGATGATAAATTGCATTTTAAAGATATCTTTAAGATTGTTCTTTAAAAGATAATTTCCATGATTTAAATGATCATCATAAATTCATATTTTTATTCACTGATAAAAAAAAATGTATAAATTTTTAATTCACCAAAAAAAAAAAAAAAAAAAAAATGTTTTATACAGATAATATGTTTGTATATACAATGTTATAAATGTTCTTTTATAAAGTTTGTCATAACTCTTTTAAGAGTGGGTCTCAGTTGAACTTTTACGTTTAATGTCAAAAAGGCTTATAGTTTTTATAATTATGTGTATGTATATTTTAATGAGAGGTTTAGACTAAATAATAAAGTATTGTCTGTTTCATATAAAGTTATTTTCTTTTTGATTCAGCATCCTTTAATCTGTTATTTTTTATGGGCCCGTCACTAAGTATAACTTTACTATAGTTTTACCCTTGTCCGTCATTCCGCCATTGCGTAACGAACACCTTTCTGGACTTTTTTTCTAAACGCCTTCAGATATTGTGCTGATTTTTGATGTGCGAGTCTACCATGATGTGTGACAGATCGAGTTAACGTTTCGTTTCGCTCTGCTGATTTTTGCAGAATATACGGGCCTTATACTTTTTTCGGCCGGGGCCGTTCGTGTCGTTCCGTCACATCTAGTTTTTACATATTCTAGTACAGCCTTCAACACAGGGTCATGTGACCACAATGTATAACAAGCCACAAGTTGTGAAGAATTTCAGACCAAACTACAAAATGTCTGCAATAAAAACCATACTCCAAATATACATAAGCAACACTAAGAAACATACAGCCATTGACAAAGGTGCTGACTTCCGGACAGGCGCAGAAAAATGTGGCGGGGATTAAATATAATTCTTTGATACTAATTTTGATGCACAAGATGTGCACATTTCGTCGATTTACGACTCGTCACTTGTGCTAAAATGTTGAAAACCAAAACAACTAGTTTAATGAGTACTCAACCCTCAGCCATGCACCTGAAAAAATTCAGACGATGAGGCTAAATCATATCCAAAGTTATACAATGGTCGTAAAATTTAACTTTGAAACAAAACATAAAATACATTGATTGCAGTCAAATCAAATAGCACTAGCGACAAAACTACTTAATTCCTATCCATTTATAAGTAATTTAGTCGATTATTGGTGCTCGCTAGAAATCATGCAATGTAAACCTTGATGAATATACCTCTTTCCGGAAGACAACCTACCCGAAGAGAATATAATTATGATTGTCAAGACATCGAATTATTATAACTAAATATAAAAGACATCCAGTTGTATTTTCTATAACGAATAACTTATCTTATTATTATATTTTTATTTACTTAAAAAAAAACTATATGGGAGAGACGTCAGGTAAGTCTTTGAATGTCTTATAATCATGGCTATTACAGCATCCGGCACAAAATTATCTGATAAAGACACCTAATCAGCCCCCTTGCCCTCCCCCAAAACAGGATCCGCAAAAATTTAGTTGGGGTAAGCCGGTTTAAGGGTAACAATGCCATAAAATTTCCTGAGCAGAAAAAATAAATCTATGTCTAGCACTGGCTTGATATATGAACTACACAACAAAAGAAATAAATGTATACTGGAAGAAGTAGATTAATTCAATCCCACCTTCTCCCCCCCCTCCCCCCAAAAAATAACTTGCCTTCTTATATCAGAAAAGTATCCCTTTCCAAACAACAGTATAATTTTTATCTAATTTATCTATTACGGTATTAAACTGTGATTATAAAATTATAGCAAAATTATTGTCATTGCGATTGAAAAAGATATTACCAAAAATTATTCATCAAGATCAAAAAGGATTTATTCAGGGACGAAATATATCTGATGCTAATAGATTATTGCAAGATATCATACATTATGTAGATAACGAGGATGAAGAGGGGGTAATCATTTTTCTAGATCAACAAAAAGCCTTTGATAGAATGGAATGGGGGTGGTTAATAGCTTGTTTAAAACAATTCAACTTTGGGCCTAATTTTTGTGGGTGGATAAATATGTTACTTCAAAATTCTAAAACATGTATCAAAACAAATGGGTTTGTTTCTAAATATTTATCAATATCTCGTTCCGCTCGCCAAGGATGTCCAATAGCACCTCTATTGTACGTACTACAAGCCGAACCTATGGCAAGCGCTATAAGAGCCGACAAGGATATTGAGGGAATAAAACTACCATGTGAAAACGGTTACAAAGAAACTAAGTTAAACCTTTTCGCAGATGACACACAGTTACTAAATAAAAATGAAAAATCTGTTGAGAAATCTTTTGAAATTTTGAATATTTATGAAAAAGCCTCAGAGGCAAAAATAAACTATGACAAAACGAAAGGTTTAATGATAGGAAAACTTAAAGGGAGACGACCGCGATTTAAAAAAATTAATTGGGTACAATCTAATATAAAAACTTTAGGGGTGTATCATGGCTATGATATAGACGAGAATATTATTTGGAAACCAAAAATTGACAGAATTAAAAGTTGTTTAGCTGTTTGGAAAACACGCAATCTCACTTTTATTGGGAAAACTCTTATTATTAAAAGTTTTATACTTTCTGTTATTGGATATGAAATGGATATGCGTGGAATACCCGATAATATTTTAAAGGAAATAAATAAACTAATTTGGGGTTTTATTTGGGATAATAAAGTGAATTTAATTGATAGAAACGTGTGCTGCTTAGACGCTGATAAGGGAGGCATTGGTATGATTAATGTATATTCTCTTGTTAAAAGTAGGCAAATAAAAATACTATACAAATTGATACATTCAGATGAAGAATCTTGGAATATCTTGGGCAAAATGTGGTTAAAAAAATTCGACAACTTAGCCAATGAAACTTTTTTTTTATGCAAATGCTCAGATTTACGCCCACTCAATCTAAATTCAATTCCTGCATTTTATAAAAATGCTTTATTTGCTCTTTCTGAACTTAGGGCGCAAACTAAACCCTATAGTACAGAGGAAGTGCTGAATACCAGTTTATTTTGTAATAAAAATTTACAGTTTGATGGTAAATCCTTATTTTTTAAATCTTTTTTACAGAGTAATATTAAATCTATACGAAATATCTGGAATATTGAAACACAAACTTTTTATGACTGTAATACAATCTACAACTCACTAATTGACAAACGGAATTGTATTTCAGAATACTCTAAAATAAAAAAATCAGTGCCTCAAGAATATATTCAAATCTTGAATGGAGCAGCAAATCCTAAAACCGAGAAGCTAACTGCTTTTAAATTTATAAATGTAGGGTTTTATAATAATTCTGGAAAACTGATAAGTTATGATAAATTAAAAACAAAAGAAATTCAAAAACTTTTTAACCCAGTGTCAAGTCCTAAAGCTGAACTGAAGTGGGAAATGGAATACAATGAAATCAAATGGTCTAAGGTATGGGGCTACATAAAAAAATTAGGCGTAAAAAATAAAATTAGTAATTTTCATTGGAAATCTTTACACAACATTATTTATACGGAATTACGTTTGAAACGAATAGGCCTATCACAAGTGAATGGTCTTTGTCATGTATGTAAAAATCACTTTGAAACACAGAGTCATTTATTCTACAATTGTAAAAAAAATTATCCCTTTATTCTTGAAATACAATCACTATTATCAAGATTAAACATAACTAATATTTTTAGACTTGAGGAAAAAAACATGATCCTTGGATTCTTTCACGGGCAAATAAAACAAATTATTGTAGCCAACATTATTATAACTATAGCAAAATGGATAATTTGGAAAGTAAGGAATGAAATAAAATTTGATGAAAGAAACTTCTCATTTAACCATATGAAACAAAATTTTTATTATGAATTATATGAAAACATAAACCTTCGCTTAAAATATAAACCTGGTCTACAGCCTGATATTGACTGTCATATTAGAGAATTATTGCATTAAATTGTCTTGTTTATTTGTAAGTGTATTAATTATCAAATGTAATATATTGTAATGATTCTGTTTATTTATATGTATTTTTTTTTTTAAATAATAGCTGTTTTGAAGCTTAATAGCGTGTACTGATTCTGTTAATCTATATGTATTTTTTGAATAATAGTTTTTTGAAGTTATCATTTTTTTACTCGCCTGTTTACCCTGGACAGGAAGGAGTGATGTAAAACAGGGACCCTCAATACGCACTCCTGGGCGTTTGAGGTACATGTAACAGGTGATATTGAATAAAATATTTGTTATGCGAAAAAAAAAAAAAAAAAAAAAATTTAGCAATTTTATGAAAATTTAATAAATGATAAAATAACAGATATAAAGGACAACAGCAAACTCACTATTTATAAACATGTAGAACAAAATACAACAAAAGGAAAATATTTAACCTGCTCAATATTTGAATTTAGAAAACTGATAACAAAATTTAGAATAAGTGACCACAATTTACTAATAGAAAAGGGGAGATATCTTAAAATACCAAGAGAAGAAAGATTATGCAAAACTGCCAAAAAAATTGAAGATTAAATTCATTTCTTTTTATATTGTGATATTAACAGTCATATTAGAAAAGTTTTGATTTTTTGATAAATGAGAACACAAAATTTATAGATTTAAATGATATAAATAAAATTACATATATCCTCAACCCAATTAGATCACACATTCAGATAATCTTGGTTCCTTTTTAAAACAGTCGATAGAGCTGAGAACAGGGGACTGTTGAAAATTTACTCCGCAATGTATGTACATGTGTAAGTGATCATGTTGTTTTCATTTTGTTACGGTGTGTCACATACTATGAAATTTAGTATTATGACAATAAAGATTTGAATTGAAAAAAAAAAAAAAAAAAAATTATCTATTAGGAAAATTGTACCTTTGAGTATTAAGTACTGTGACTTTATGAAGCAACCATTTGATTTGTACTATTTGATTGCAAGTAAAATGCATACTTATCTGTTTTCAAATTAATTCCTTTCCTTGCCGAGAGGTTGCTTTATTAATAAAAAAAACATCTAGCAGGCCTAAAAATGTAAATTTTCTTCCGAAAAAAACGGACAACTTACTAGCTACGCTTTTAAACCAAACTCCGTGAAATTGACGATAAAAATATTTTGCTAAAAGGTGTAGTCTGTTAAATTGCACAAAGTATTTTCACTGTGATAACTTTGAGCAAACTCAGGCTATGACTTTGATTTGTTAGACTTAAGCATCGCGCAACTATTTTTAGTAGGAGGGGGAGAGAATGTAAATTCATTTTTAAACATTTCTATCCGACATTAATTGTACATTTCCTTTATCATATTGATATTACACGATATAGATAACAAAAATAAATATTGAATTTACCGTTACTTTGTACATGTTCCACACAAATATAAATATTTTTAGAACACATGTACACAATTTTGTGTACACCAATGTGTCGCTTAATTGGTTGTAATACTTTTACTTTTAAATGTGTAATTAAATCAAGTTGTATATATGTATACAAATATCATAAATAAATATCATCACACATGATTGCATACTGTACCAATTTTGATTTACAAGGTATACACATTTTGAATTCAAATTCCTAAATGACAAAAAGATTAAAGCTAAAGCGCGGGGGGGGGGGGGGGCACGTACGTACTATTTATGAAGTGCTAGGTATTTTCTGTCAAAAGGGGGTGGATTTTTTTAGCAAACAGATTGTAAATGGATATACTTTTTTATCTTTTCTACAAAGGGGTCACTATCTGGAATGGGGTTATATGTCAATAACATATGGAACGGGGTTATAATTTGAAGGAAACAACGTCTACAGGATTGACTTGTAGATTACCGCTTGTTAATAACTTAATTGCCCATTTCATTGGTTAATTGCATTGACAAGTCCGAAAAGGGATTTTATTTTGAATTAGTCCCAGATTGCCGAATCCCTAATTGCCGATTCCTAGACTGCCGAGACCATTTTCTGAGATTTGATATTTTACCCGTTTCCCAGTTTGCCGAACCCAAATTGCCGATTCCCAAATTGCCGATTCCTACTGATTTCGGCTATTTAGAACAAGACTATTGCTTTTAGTTAATAAAAAGGACACATCTAAGGATAAGAACGGCTCATTAAAGTACTTATTCTATATCTTGGACTTAAGAAACAACACATTATGGACTGAATAAAAGGGAGATAATTCTACTATATATTCCTCCTATATTGACACATCTCCTGTTTGGAATGAAATAATTAATTTTTGTTTGCGTTAATAAATTAATTAAAACTAAATAATTTCTTTCAAGCATCAATTATTAACATGCCTCTTGTTAGAAAATTTCACAATATTTTTTAATCACTTTTTGGAAATTATTTAACAATGAACTAAGCCGAGATACCCTTGACTAACACCATAACATTTCAACATTACAAAGTCTGTAAATACCTTACATTAGAACAATTTTACAAAACATCTTACTAATTAACCATTTTGATCCTGAAATTATGACACAATCACAATTTAAAAAAAATGTATTACGAATTCGGTATTTAGATGTATCGTTGTAAATTTGACACAAATTGTCTGTAAATGGGTATGTAACATGGTCAAATTTTGTCTGGAAAGGGGTCGGGGTTCAAATGTGCTGGAAGAATCCACCTGTCAACTTTTTGACAAGGTGCCGCCCCGGGGAGCTAAAGCCACCTAAGGACAGAGCTATGCTCAATGGAGCTTCTCATTAGTTTCTACACGATTTAACAAATTTAAAACAGTATATTTTTAAAGAATATAAGGGATATGCATCCATAGGTCAGCATTTCATTAGTTCTTTCATGACAATAATATCTGAATGTCGCTGTGTGGCTTTTACCGTGGTTTAACTATAAAAAAAACCACCATTCCTACAACATCAACACTAGATGCTTTCCCTTCCTCTGGTAAATCGTTCACCTTCATATTAGACTTTTATTTTATTTATATAAGACGCATGACCTTTGCTGAATTTTTATAGCACTCGAGTCTTAGCATACCTATAAATTATAAATCTTCCGAACAATTTCTTCATCCGTTCTTTTGTGTTTGTCTTGATTAAAATATATTTTACGATAGTTTTTAATTTTAATGCACAAAAAAAAAATTGATCTGGAAACAAGTTATACCAACTTATCCCTGTCTCCACATGTCAAGCGACGCTCTAAAGCGGCTTGTGTATACACATCCTTTAATGTTTGATGAGATGGAGTCTTTAACGTGTTATGAAGAGCCGTGGCTGAATGCAGTTTATGTAGGCCGTGGTGACAAGAATGAACAGATATATTAAATGTGTATATAAATACATGTAATATGTTAGAATGTGTACATATATTTTGCAAGTTTAATGATATATGTCAGGCATAAAACTGTAATAAAACCTTATAAAGAGTGTATATTGGTGACGGTTTCTCACACTGCCCTTTATACATTTGACACAATACATAGATTGAAATGCCTTGGACAGGAAATACACATTTGACTATATCGGTCACTAATCAGTCAGTTGGTGAAATAGTATACATGACCTCTGTAATTTAATCAATGATACAGGATTTTTATTGTGCTACGTTTTGCATTTATTATTTCACGTGTTTTTGTATTGGAGGGTCATTATTGCTCGTGTTTCGTTCAAACAGAGACATGTTTTATATTTCTCTGGTTCAAATCTATAAAATTTTATCAATTATGCTCATAATTAGGCTTGGTCTCTGATGATGAATATGGCCTTGGTCACTTAAAATTAAATATGACCTAAATAGATATCCGAAACACCGAGTGAGTTCATGTTTGGATTGGTAATGGACATGTCTTAAATAAAATTAAGAATGATTTTTGTATATTTTTTAAAAACTGCATAGATTGATGATCCCAAAGAATGTTATCAATAACTAAAATAGGTGGGTTCATTTGTTGTAGGTCGATATTGGGTTCTATCGCAACCCATCCTTTGCCAAATTTGGGTTAAACAAGGGAGGTATTATGCGTGTTTTTGAAATGGGTCTTGAGGGGAAATAAATGCAAAGGGGAAATGACCCTACTTCAGATAAGAGAAATGGTTCCAACTAGTCCGTGCTTCATTTGATATCAAACTGCCTTAATTTAGATGTTTGCCGGGGCCCTGTGGACGTCAGAGCGCACTCCATATAAAGATAGATAGATAGATACTTTTATTTCTAAATTAGGGCCCCAGGAGGGCATATTACAAAACACATATAATTTTATACATTCACAATTATTGACAAATTGGAGACAACTCCCTCATACAACACATAATTCTTATATAATTTCGAACACAATTAAATATGTACCAGTATGTATGTACATCACTTATAAAAGCAAATAAAATGATTTACAGAACCTGCTCACGGTACACATATCCAAGGTATATAAAACCTAGAAATATTACACATGAGATTTGTGTTTGTAGAATTACACCGTTATCCATTAATTAAAACATAATGAAATATCAACTGCCAATGAATACTAGATTTCTAGTTTCAAAAATCTAATGATTTATAGGGAAATGTCAGCTACTTGTATAAATTACATTTGTAACCATTTTTGCCTTCAGTATCTAATTTTTATGTAGTAGAATAAAACATGCCCGAACAAGATTAGCCAAATTTATAACGGAACATTTCAATGACTACTGAAGATATCATTCTGTTGGAGAGTTGCACATCTGAAATATTAACCTATAATTAAATTGGATACTAAATTTGCTGTATACAATGTGCATGATTAACATCCATAAGGGGTTGTGAGTTCGAATCTCACCTGTGGCGGGGTGTGTTCGACTCCGATCTTAAAGATCAAGGATTGCCAATTTTCCTACCGAAGGTCGGTGGTTCTCTCCGAGTATTCCGGCTTCCTCCACCAATAAAAACTGGCCGCCGCGAAATAGCCAAATGTGCTGAAAACGGCGTTAAACCCCAACTAAATAAAACAAACAAAAACATTCATTAGGTAAACTTGTGACCGTATAAACTCTGATAATTATTTTGTATTTACAACGCGCATTTCTGTGTGAACCTTGATCAGATACACTTTTGAGAAAGATTTCCAAAATTTATCAATCCAAAACTCAAGCTAAGATAAAGTTTGAATGAGATGGCTTTAACCTTACCCTTTAATAGAAAGCTAGATATGATACATTTTTTGTTATTACAGTGATTTGACAAAAACTTCACATTCTGTACAATATTTATTGTATTATTGATTAACATTTTTGTATTATCATTTTATTATAATAAGGTTAACATCATTCAAATTGGGCATAAATTTTTACTTCTGCCAGCTGTATGACAGCGCTCCCAACTGTTGCCACCATGACATATCGGCCAGTAATAGGTTTCTGACAGTAGAATTTTAAATGTTGCCCAGTTAATACTGTTCCATTGTGATGACCACACAGAATCATCTCGTTCATGCTTTGTCCAACTGTAATATCTATATCATGTAGATTTGATCCTACAAAAAAAAAAACGTTATGTCACTTTTTCTTATTTCTTTCATAGCACCATCATAAATACTACACGGGATTCGTACGTATAAATCCGTTTATGGTATTTAATATAGTGTATTTCTCTTTCTTCCATCCTTGACGTGTTTAAATCGGTGGGATAAAAATACATAATATCTTTAACCACTTCCCGGTGATTAAATTTCTACGTGGGAATTACCGCCCTTTTTTCTACAGTTATTGGTAAACTAGAGAAGATCCGAAATGACGTCTATGTAAACAAACTACATAGCAACGACATTTTCTAGAGGTTTTTATCGAAAATCATAGGAGAAACAGATTCTCCTTCAATTTACTCGTGAGTTATGGAATTTTTCCGCCATCAATAGTTCAATTTTAGATTTTAACACGCTCGCTAAAGGCTCGCGTGTTGAAAATCGAAAATTTAACTATCTCGGGTGGAGCCGAAATTCCATAACTCACTCGTACCTGAAGGAGAATCTATATTTCTTCTTCTTAAGTACTTATCTTGTTGTTGTGTAGGGTGTTCCTTATTTTTACGAAAGACCTCATGATGTAATAGATGTTATACATATTTTAACATATTTCGGTCAATAATATGTTGTATCACTGACGCATACTCCATATTATCGTACTTCCATATGAACAAATTTTTATATCAAACTTACCACAACAGTTAATTCGATTGAAAATGTCTATTCTGGCTACTCTGTATGTGTCCACGAGGTCAAGATACCAGTATGGGTTCGAATGTCCACCTTGGGTGTGGGAAAAGGTTGATAAGTCACCATCTATTGCATTACGTGCAGGAAATGCTCCACTTTCGTAATCAGAACTTTGACCTGCTACCTTACTATAGACAACTGCTTCGAAAAAATAATCTGCAACCGAAATTACATAAATTTATTTCTTTTCCTAGTCAATAACCGACTAAAAAAAATTGGAAAAAATCCTCCTTTTAATTGCTTTCTGCAAAACAAATTTTGAAACGTACTTTGAGGACAAAATTCATTCCGACATATATCGTATTTTTCATGTCATAAGATTCTTCGATATGCTATGATTTTTGTGGTTTAGTCGTGGATCTGTTTTTATGCCACACTTGCGGTCTTTATGTCCGTCTGTCCCATTTTACGTTAATGTTTAGATTGAAGGCAGTTTAATGGGAAGTAGATTTCATAGAAACATGAAACTTCATCAAATAATATTTCAAGATGAAATATATTCAAAATTCAGGTCAAAAGGATGTTGTGACCCCAATTTTATGGTTGAGTGATCACGTTTTTGGTGTTTGTCAATATCAAGGTTAAGGTTTAGATTAAAGGTAGTTCAATAGACAATAAATTTGGTAGCAACTGGAACCTTCAACAATATCTCAAGATGGGAGAATCTATTTAAAAATTACGTCAAAAGGATGGTCTGATACCAATATCATGGTCGATTGATCACAATTGTGGTGTTTGTCAATATTGGAATTTAGGTCAATATTGAAGGTTGATCGTAAGTGATGTAAATGTTAAAATTTTGAAAAATTGACGAAAAAAGGGCAATAACTCCTAAATGGGTTTTGGAATTTCCTTCAAAATTTCAGGTTTAGGTATATCTTGCCATGCTGATCAATTTTACCCGGGTCAGATTTTTGATATCTGTAACGGTTTTAAAGTTATAAGCCAAAAACAACACATCCACCCCTATATTCTATTTTTAGCTACGACAGCCATGTTTTATGTCAAATCAAAATAAATTGAGGATCGTTTGTAGAGGACATGTCATAGATCATTCCTATTAAGTTTCAAACCAATCGACCCAGCGGTTTCAGAGGAGAAGATTTTTGAATGAAAAGTTTACGACGGACGGACGGACGACGGATGCAAAGTGATGGCAAAAGCTCACCCTGGCATAGCCAGGTGAGCTAAAAATACGTATACCGGGATATTATTTTTTGAACCCAACAGAGGACAAACTAGTTGGTTTGCTACATTATTGTAATATAAAAGTACTAAATAATGTCGCATTGTTTTTGCAAAAAAATCATGAAGTATTTTTGATATAAGAAATAATTTGGTACTTACCTAATATAAATTGTGTGTTATAATCTCATTAATCATATGATATATATGTCACGATATGCGCCAACTATTTGTATTGATCATTTTAACCACGTGTGAATCAACCGTATGTGGCGGTGTGATTGATTGTTTATAATAAATTGACCTGTATATATGTTTATTTCAATTTTGTTCTGCTATTATACCACTTCTGTGAAGCTGTATATTATGTATATCTGCCTCTTGTAACAATACAACTGTCAGAGTGTACAATAAAATCTGAAATCTAATAAGCTCCTATCTTAAACTAAGCTTGACTGCGGTGGCCATCTTGACTGACTGTCGGGGTCATCGGACGTAATTCTGAAGGAGAACAATCTAAGGACCATTGCTGCCAGTCAGGTTCAAATTGGTCAAGTGGTTTAAGGCTGATAAAAAGAGTTAAATACAGAGAAAAAGCTGAGAATAAATGATTATTTACAGAAATATACATAAAGTGCAAAATTATATATATAAAAAACCTTTAAAAATTTTAATGCATACACAAAGATTATTACCAAGTTGAATTTCAGGTGGGATAACAAATAAAATAATAAACTGGAATGATAACAGGAAAACTTCTTTTGTCTCCATAACAGAAAAAGTGACGAATGCCTTTTTATTTTCTTATTGTGTAAGCTTTTTGAATAAACCTATACAGATAACTAGAGACTCTCAAGAGCCTTATCGCTCACCTGATGTAACTTGTCCACCTTCAGCAGGACTGAAAATTTAATCGTAGCAGTTAGCTTGGCTGGTTTTCCCACGGGTACAATGTTAAACAAAGTTAGGGTCTGTTGGCCATCTTAGTTGACATTCAAGGTTATCAAACACATTTCTGAAAGAGGACCATTGCTGCCATTAGTCTGGTTCCAAATGCTCAAGATTGGGGTCTGCAAATTAAATTTTCCCAAAGGGTCCTATGTTAAACTAAGCTCAGCTTTGGTGGCCATGTTGATTGACAGGCCAGGTCAGCAGCTATTTTTCTGAAAGAGGACCATCTAAGGAGCATTGCTGCCAACTCTTGTTCCCATTGGCTAAGTTGTTTCAGACGAGAAGATTCCTAAATGAATTTCCCATAGGGTGCTATGCCAAACTAAGTTGGGCTGTGGCCGCCATCTTTGTTGACATACTGGATCATTGGACATATTTCTGAAAGAGGACCATCTAAGGACCATTCCTGCCAAACCTTGTTCCAATTGGCCCAGTTGTTTCAGACAAAAAGATTTTTTAATGAATTTCCATAGGGTCCTATGCTAAACTAATTTCGGCTGTGGTGGCCATCTTGGTTGATCGTCTCAGGTCCATTGGTGCCAAATCTGATTACAACTTGCTCGGTGGTTTCAGGCAAGAAGTTATGTAATGAATTTTCCCATAGTGTCCTATGTTAAACTATGTACGACTGTGGCAGCCATCTTGGTTGATAGTCCACGTCATCGAACATACATTTGAAAGAAAACCACCTAATGACCATTGCTGGTTTAATGAATTCCGTAGGTTCCTATGCTAAACTAAATTCGGCAGTGGCGGCCATCTTGGTTGAGATTCTTGGTCATCGGACACAATTCTGAAACAGGACCATCTAATTAAGGACCATTGCTACTAAGTTTGGTTCCAATTGGCTCAGTAATTTCAGATAAAAAGAATTTTAAATGAATTTCGCATAGGGTCTTATTTTAAACTAAGTTCGGCTGTGGTGGCCATCTTGGTTGATCGTCCGGGTCATCGGACATAATTCTGAAAGAGGACCATCTAAAGACCATTGCTGCCAAGTCTGGTTCCAACTGGTAATGTAATTACATAGATTTTTTAAATTCATCCCCCTTTTTTCTATTTTTAGTCACAGCACGAGGGGAAGTCGGGGATGCCGGGCATATTTTTGGAAGTCCGCCACACAAGGACCATTCCACCAAGGTTTGGTCCCAATTGACCCAGTGGTTTTAGAGGAGAAGATATTTAAAGGAAATGTATACGCCGGACGACGACGACGGACGCCAATTTATGGCAAAAGCTCACATGGCCTTTTAGCATTTAGGCCATGTGAGCTAAAAAGGTATGTGCATATAGAGAAGAAGTATGTGCATATAATGACAAAATATGTGCGTATATGAGGTTGTATGTGCATATAAAGTAAAATGATGAGCATATATAATGAAAAAGTGTGTACATATACTAAAGAAGAAGAATTAGATATAATGACAAAGTATGTGCATATAATGAAGAATTATGTGAATATCATGAAGAAGTATGTGCATATAATATCTATAATACTAAATTTACGAATTAGCCGAATAGGCTGCAAAATGCGTGGTTTAAAATAAACGATGTATGGTTCAGATTATAAAGGTTATTATCGGATTTGACAATCTGCATTTATAAATTTAAACTGCAGTTTTATTTATGTGCAAATGGAATTTTTATGCACTTTTCCGATATGAATTCTCCCAACATATCCTTTAGAAGGTTCTCGAATGCACCATTTTAACACATTGATTTAAATAAATAAGTATGCACATATTTTAAATGTGTTTCTGTTTGAAATTACGGAAAAAGAATAAAACAAATTAAAAACATTCTCCTTCGAGTGGGATGTTTCCGCTTCATGGATTGTTTTTTCTACAATAACCAATTTCTCCTAACTGTAAAGGTTATGAACTTTGAAGATTATGAAGAAGTAAGGTAAAGTTCAGAGGAATTCCTAACTGTTTTTTGGATTGCTCGGATGTTTACCTTGTACAAAGTGATAAAACCAACCATTAACTATTTTCACATTATTTGTTATTTGACCTGTCTAAATATATCTCTACCATATAATTCTCTGTAAGCCCTAAATAAAAATATTTTTAACAAATGGTCATCTTTATCATTAACGGCGAAATTTATCTCGGACATCTTTGATAAATATAAACGTGGACAGCACACGCAGCCACACACTAAAAATGCTTTTATCGTCTGATTATTGGATATATTTGTGAATTAAGCCTCACTTGCCCTGCCCATGATGGCAATGGAACAATTGGAACAATTATTTTCCAAAAATTTGCTCTACCAAACTCACGGCATCTTTTGAAAAATTCATCCGCCACTAAGGAAATGTTTACTTTCATATTTATTCTGAAGGAAAAAGGTAATGCACTATGAAATGTGTATTAAATGAACTTTTCATCAAGTTCCAGTTCAGAATTAATTTTAACAATAAAAATATTGACAATTTATGTGGTTGTGTTTTCGTCATAGATTTTGACTTTTATGGAACCTTAAGGTCCATTTTGGTAATTCTACGTGGCATACAGTCTACTTCATCAGTGGATACATCTTCGGTAATAACGAATAGCCGCATATGACAATTGGGTCGCGTTGACCTACATTTCACGCTTCATTGACTTTGGTTAAAGTTTGCATTAACATCCATTTCTGGAATACTACATCATATATAGACATGAAACTATCAGTTGATACCACCTACTTGACAAGAAAGTTTACGGGAAGCCAACCACAACATCCATATTGAGTTCCTGTTCCATGAATAACATGGCCGCAACAACTTTTTATAGTCAATATGGCCACCATAAAAAAAATGGTTATTTTCCCGTGCCCGCGCGGGTTCAATGTCTAGTATTTATTGAATATAAGGCAACTATGGCGTTCCATACATGAGTATTGATAAAAATGATACAAAGACGTGATAAGACTGGTTCTAACATCCGATACAAGTTCACTAAAGACATACTCGTATTTAAGTTATTTTCGTTAATATTACTTAATTTTATTTCTGAAATACAATATTACAGCTGCTCGATCTACTTTCGTTTTCTATAAATATCTTAATACCTGTCACCTGTTCCCTTTCTTCCATACATTTGACCATCGTTAGTGCCATATCTTCTCTCATCTTGAGAATAACGCGTTCATTTTCATACACGTACAAAACAAAAGAAAAAACCGTGAAAGCAGCTACTAGTTGCAGAACATGAATCCACATATTGCTTATAATTATTCAAACATCACGTGATACGGCTAGTTGTTAGGAGACGACCATTTGATATTCTGGGGGGGGGGGGGGGGAGGGGCCAGGAGGATTTGTTTTGGATGGGTTATTCACTTTTATGGAAAATAAAGACAGATTATTTATTTTCTGCACAGTTGAAGCATGATTTTTCATTTTCAGTAAAACAAGGGACTGATTATTTATTTTCACAATTATATTTATAATATTTGAAAATACAAAATTTTTAAAATCATGTTTTTATTCTTAAATAAATAACATAGTCAAGGTTGTATCTGTTCGGAATTTTGGCTGTTCCACCTTGCATTCTCAGTCTCTGTCCAGCACTGTGGTATTCTTTAAGACCATCATAAAGATACTATTTGTTATTGTGTTTGATGCAAGCCCAAAAATGGCCACCATTGCCATAAATCTGTGCACCCAGTTCATAACTGCCAAATGAAGAAACTGAATTGTAGGTGCAAATAGACATATGCAATGTTTATAATGCATGCTTGTACATTCATGTTGTATTGTGCATTGCTCTGTTTAAAGTAAAGGAGAAAGGAAAATCAGCCGAGGGGCATTTCCAGGATATTTGAAAGGGGAGGCGTATAATAAAAATTTGGCCGAGCGGAGCGAGGCGAAAATTTTTTTGGACTTTTTTTTGCTAAAAAACATAAAATAATTGTGAAATGCACTAATGTAACAGTTCCTGACTTGGAGTATGTATATTTTATAGTTAAAGTGTCAGGGTTTGATATTTTGTATGCCGAATTCTCTCCATTAATTGTCTATGGTATATTAAAATGATTGGATGGATCTTAACAGCAGTAGACCAATAACGAGAAATTCCAAATTCTAGGGTATAAGGCGTTACTTAACATTTCAATAGTCTTTTAAAGAAATCAGATTATGTGTTGAATTAATGAATATGATAAATTGCCATATTCAATACAATATAAGCAGATTACGATAGTTTTTTTTTTGTTTTGAAAAGGGGGGGGGGGGGGTGGCGTACGCCCATTACGCCCTCACCTAGCCCCGCCCATGAAAATGGAATGCAGATATATATTTCTGAAGTTTAAGTTAAATATACCAGTATGTTGCATATATATATATATATATATATATGCAACATACTGGTGTGTATATATATATATATATACCAGTATAATAAGTTTATAATTACATTTTATAAATTCAATGAGATGAAATACATTACGTACCATTTAATTGAAATTAATCATCATCCTGTGGAAGTGAATCTTCTGAATTCAAAACTGCATATATTGCATACGTACAAAAAACAATATAGGTTTAAATGGGAAAAGGTATTAAAGTGAGGTAAATGTTCATGAGACAATATACCTCAAGTGAAATGAAACCCATTTTCAGACATTTCAAAAACATTAATATTTATATATGGTGTAGTTTATATATTATTAAAAGATTTTGGAAGTTTTTCCCGAAAAAAATATGAAAAAAGACGAATTTTGGTAGAATCTGGTGCCATCTCATGCTTTAAAACATGCATTTATAAAATGGTTTAAAAGACCTGCCGAGTTATTTATTTTCAATACATTGTAGGTAATGTTATTTATTTTCAAACTACCACAGAACAAACCATTCATTTTTGTTATTATCGAGGCTGGGTTATTTATTTTCAAAATCCTCCTGGCCCCCACCAGAATATCAAATGGTCGTCCCCTTATCAATACGCGGGACCGTTTGATTTTTAGGGGGAGGGGGCTAGGATCAAATGTTGGGTTGTGTTAAAATGAGAAACGAAAACAAAACGAAATGAACGAAACGCAACGAAAAACGCAACGAAATGAACGAGACGAAACGAAACGAAATACAAAGAAACGGACAATAAAACCGAATTTCACAATAATAGCTAACTGTTAATGTTATACTGTTTATAAAAGGAAAACGCAACCAAATGACTTTCTCGTCATTTCAGTTTATATCGGCATTAAGAGTTTATATAAAATAAAATTGATGAAAATGATATCTATTGTGGTAAGAATCGCAATTTGTATTAAGACACTACTAGTACTGTTAGTTAGACATGTTAGAGCCATATAACCATCAACTATGGACATGCAATGTTAATTTAAGATACCGCTACGTCAAAACAGTTCCGTTCGTTCCGTCTCGAAGTTTTGATTATGATGTGCTATTTAGCATTTAAAAATAAGAAATCGTGTTCGAAATTTCTGAATTTGTGTTCGAATGCTTAATTGTGTTTACGAGGCAGGACAAAACTGAGTCCTATTCCTTTACGTTAATATTCTTATGCGCGTACCACAAAAACGGTATCTCGTTCACTGTAAGCACAAAAAGTTAGATTCCTCTATTTTCAAAAAAAAAAAAAAAAAATAAATAAATACATAAATAATAATAATAATACAATGGACATAAAAATCTTAACAATTACGCAAGAGCACAATTTCAAAGGATTTCCAATTTATCTGTGGAAAGAAACGAAAGGGATAAACCGTAAAAAAGAAATTGTAGTAATATGATTCCATTTTACAAATGTATTTACGTTTTAGCAAATGCAGTGAAAGAGATTTTAAGAAAGTCCGCAGTTTTGGTCGTCCGCGCATAAGAATATTTACGTAAGGCCAAAAGCAAAATTGTTGTGTTTTCTGTTACCCGTCTGACTGTGTTTTTATGAGGGGGGGGGGGGGGAGGGGGCAAAAAATTTTTTATAACCGACCCTGTTTTTTTCCTGGAATAAAAATTTTATTGACCGAAAGCGTGAATTGTCAAACAAGTTATTTAAAATCCAAAAATGCAATCGTGAAGTTGATATGTTAATTAAACATAGACCACACGGAATTCTTTTCATTGTAGGGTCGATGAAGCGTATCGTGCACTGTGTTTCTGGTTACCCGACGCAAATTTTGTTCATTGACAAAAAAAAAATATACCGACTCCTTCATGGGAAGGAAAATGAAATGGCATCCAATCAGTTTTTGACAGCTTGAAAAACCTTAAGTGAAAAAAAAGATCGACTGTTTAATTCTAGATGACGGAATCAAGCTAATTAGATATGCAAGGAACATGCGTAATAGTTGCTTTCACCTATGCCAGCGTGGTTATATTGTACATTTTGCCGAAAAGTAGATATTTTTAGACAGTAACCTCTTAAGTGACGTTCTCATTTTCTGATTTTTACGGAGGGGCATGGAAGGAATTTGAAGAAAAAGGCAGGATGCAAAATTTGGTGAAATAAAAGCACAGGACCAAAAATCCTCAAAAAAAAGGCAGGATGGAAAATGTAGTGAAAAAAAGGCATGAACCCAGAAAAAAGGCAGGACACGGCCTTTTTTTTTTTTACTACCAGGTGTGGTTAGTAAACAAATAAGGCAGTCTTGAACTTTTGCTGAGAAAAAAAGGAAGGACTTAAGAATATTTCCATGCCCCCCCCCCCCCCCCCCCCACCACCCCCCAATAAAAATCAAAGGTTTCAAAACTCAGGTATCAAACAAACTGCGCCGTTTGTTGTAACACAAAAAAATATAGGATTGATCACCTTCGATAATTTGTTTTTTTTTCAATTCAATTTTTTTTAACAAATAAAATATTTAATTCATATTTAATTGTTGAATAACATTTAAAAATAAATATCAAGAAGAAAAAAGAGTCTACTGTAAAAAGATATAAATTTCTAACTTTTTGTTGTACATATAATTTTGTGTAAAACCTTTGTAAAATTTCCTGTCAGACCATATTTATATGTTATGCCAACATCTCTGACAGATGACTGTGATAGATAGAACTTTAGCTTTTTATCTACTACAACCAAGAGAAACTAGGGAGAAAAAAACTGTTGAATTTAAAAGGAAAGCTACATAATAAATATAACATTTTAACTTTCACCATTTATTACAATTAAGTAGAGAAAAGAGTATTCTGAGAACAGTGGCTTGCAGGCAGATAAAAAACAATCTGTTTGTAGGAGTTCTGTCATTTAAATAGCAAGATAATCAAAACAAAAATACAAGGTTTAATTCATTTATTTTTACTAAATAAAATGTTTTGACATTTTCTAGTAAATACAAGCATACATGTTTAGCTGGAAATCCCTGAAATAAAACCAAACACATGGTAATGATATACAATACACGATGAGTGTACTCTGAATTTATGATGCACACAATAACATCAATATTACTCTTAAAAATGGTCATCTCGTTGAAGTGCGATCAAAAATGAATATCTTGGTAAGTGCCCTTTAAAAGCACCCTCCCATTTTCATTTTCAAGCTGGAGTGCTGTTACAATATAGTATTGGTCAACTACCAGATAACATAATACTTTTGTACATGGATAATTAATGATACTACAACACAATACAACAGCGTATGGTAAATCAATTTTCTGATATTTAAAAAAACAAATGCCTACCAACCGGAAACACAACATTTTTTTTTGCCTAAAGGTATAGGTCACAGTTGTCCTGCCTCGTAAATACAATTGAGCATTCCAGCGCAGAAACGAAAAGTCACAAATTTTGAACACGATTTCTTATTTTTGCATGCTAAATAACATATCACAATCTCAACTCCGAAACGAACGGACGGAAAACGGTAAAACAGAACAGTTACTGTTTTGTCGTTGCGTTTTTCTTTTCGTTTTGTTTCGTTTCGTTTCGTTTCGTTTCGTTCATTTCGTTTTGTTTTCATTTCTTATTTTAGCACAACCCTCAAGTGTTGGGTACTTATAAAGTGAGAAACGGAATCGAAACGAAACGGAATATAACGAAACGAAACGAAATATAGCGAAACGAAACGAAATGAAAAATGAAGAAACGAAATAATACATTAACCCAATTAATTCTTGAAAAGAGAATAAATCTAAGCCGTTTGGTGTAGTTTTGATCGTCTACATGGCAATTTTGGCGTTGCTTTTGAAAAATTTCATTGTTTAAACGGAATATTTAAGATGAAAGGAAGTACCCCTTTGTTCTCTTAATTGATGATCCCCTTGTTTTTTATTCAAAGTATGTTTTCGATTTTTGAACATGAATTTTGCAACCACAAAGTTAACTCGAATTTTTACTATGATTTCAGTCATGTAAACTCCAGTGCTTTGCATTTGTAATTGTTAAAAATGAACCCTACCGCATATGATACAGCTCATATTGCGTATTGGTTTGGAGGTTTTAAATTTTCCAGCCTCTGTTGTAACATTCTAAGACATTAGCGACATGTATTGCGTTCTATTAAAAATCGCCAAATCGTGGATGTTTTTCTTTATGTTGGCAAATTAAGTTATTGTTTAAAGACTGCATACTGAATTTAGTACTCCATTAGGACGGGCTGTACCTGTAACACACGATAAAGCTTTGATGTTTCACAAATACTTGTTAATTGAATTTGAATATTTTAAAGATATTGGATCCCATTCTAAAGATCCCGTATCCCATTCTAAAGATATCGTGACATAAAAAGGTGAAATAGGTCCTAAATTCAACATTGCTTAAAGTAAGGTCTACAATATATATTATTTCGAAGGTAACCGAACTGTTGAATATACAAGTCAAATTTAATTATTTCACAGACAATATATCCACATTGACTCATTGAATTTTTGACAGACATTGAACAAAATCTGCTACGCTTTAATGCAGCATTACATGCAGCTGAAGATTTTGATCAGACTATAAAAGACCCCGTTTCGTTATAGTTCGTTTCATTTTGATATATTTCGTTTCTTCGTTTTTTTCAATTCGTTACATTTCGTTTCTTTATTTTTCGTTTCGTTTCCTTTCGTTTTGTTACATTTCGTTTCGTTTCGTTTCGTTTCGATTCCGTTTCTCACTTTATCAGTACCCTCAAATGTTTCATCCTGCCTATTTTTTTCGTTGCAATTTTGGTCCCGGATTTTTTTTCGGCGGCTATTGCGCCTAAAGTTTTTTTTCATTTAAACCCAAGTTTACACCTCCTGATTGACACAGGTTCTGCATTTTTTCACACCTAAAGTGATCCTGTCTTTTTATTTTTTCAAAATCCTGGTCCTCCTTTTTTCAAATTTGATCCTATCGCCCCGTTTACTGACGTTTGTTGGTCAAAATACTAATGATAACAGCATTTTCATTAGAGTGTAGGTGTAAAACCATGAAGGAATATTAGGCTGTGCCTGTTTTTTTCTTTGTTTTGCGTCAACTTCGTCTGTGAAAACCTACCAGCCAGCCAGGAAAAAAAAAGACACACACAGGAAAAAAACACTAGACATTTACTCCTCATAGAGATTTCAAAAGAGAAAAACTGCAATTGAACAGTTAATCTGTGACACCAGAAAGAAAAAGAGATTCAAATGGAAAGTAATTTGTGATCATATTTATCTGGTCTGGGTAATTTAAAAACTAAAACACTAACAACTTTCCAATTGTTTACCGATTGAAAAATACGTCTCTGTTTGTTTTTGACCATATAACGCAAAAAAAAAACCGCACGCGGACGCAAAACAAAGAAAAAACAACTATGGCCTTATTTAAAGTTAACAATAGCGAGATTTGTTTTTGTTTTCGCAACTGAATAATCCATACCCAAGAATATAGGCCAATTTATTTGAAAATTCTTATCAGCTATGCCATCCACCTAATGGATTTCTGTTTTGCCAAATTTTGCACTTACCAGGACCTAAAGAAATGTTAATATAAAATCAAGCTTTCATATAAAAAAAATTCCACACCGAATAATGTTCCCAAATGAATAAGGAATCGAATGGTGAAATTTTAGAATACCTTCTTAAGGTGTCAATGGCAATTTGAAAATGAGTTTTTTCCTTTAACACAATACAATTCTAAGCTATGGAATGTAGTATATATATCAAGTATTACCGTTAAGGATTGGTTATAAGCATTAGTATTGTTTTTATTCCACATTTATGTATTAATATCTTATTAATTTCAAATATATAAAATGAATTTGTTAATTTTATAATAGTAGATATATATGGGCGGCCATTCGGGCAAAAATTGCAAAATTGCATATAAAAGACAAAATAATATATTAAAAAGCTTACAAATGTTAATATATATAAGCCAAAACTTGCATGTAAAATTAAAAAGTGTCAATTAAAAAACAATAGCGTACAAAAGACAGTTTGACAGAAAGAACAAAAATACACAAAAGATGAAAAATAATAAAAAATTACAAAATTTCATATAAAGGACAAAAAAATATGAAAAGATTAAACATGTTAGATAAAAGACAAAACTGACATGTAAAACTAAAACGTGTCAATTAAAAAACAATAGCGTATAAAAGAAAGTTTGATAGAAAGAACAAAAATATACAAAAGACGAAAAATAATTAAAGACAGTTTGTCAGAAAATACAGATGGTATTGCTGATTGGTAGAATTATATCATAAGATTTGCTTAGCTTTGGAAAACGGAGAAATTAATTGTGTGGTTTTTGGCGATATTTCAAAAGCGTTTGATCGTCTTTGCATAAAGGACTTGTGGTGAAAATTAAATCATATGGTATATATGGGAAATTATTGCTTTGGATAGAAGATTATCGTACCAATAGGAAACAAAAAGTGCTTCTGAATAATACAGAATCATCTTTAGGAAACTTGAAATCGGGTGTGCCGCAAGGTTCAGTACTGGGACCCTTATTATTTCTTTTCTTTATAAATGATATAGCATATGAAGTACAGTGTCTGGACAGATTGTTTGCTGATGATAGTTCACTCATGTATTTTTCGTACAATTATATGGATATCGAAAGAAGAATTAACTTAGATTTGGATGTGTAGGGCAAAACTTTGGCTTATTGATTTAAATCCAAACAAAACCGAATTTATGATGTTTTCATTTCGTAGAGATATTCCGCCTATTGATTTAATATTTGGTGGACAAAATATTCAAAAAGTTGATAACCATAAACATTTAGGTGTTACTTTTTCTAATAATTGTAAGTGGTCTGTACATATTGATAATATTTGTCGAAGTGCGACAAAACATATTTTTGTTTTAAGAAAATTAAAATATATATTGAATAGAAATAATCTCAATAAAATATATCTTACTTATATTTTTCCACTTTTAGAATATGCATGTGAATTATGGGATGGATGTACCATTAGAGATTCCGACAAAATAGAAAAACTTTCAGTTAGAGGCCGCCAGAATTTGCAAGTAAAGAATCCTTATTATTTGAAACGGGATGGGAAAGTTTACAGTGTAGAAGAAATAGGCGAAAATTAAATTTATTTCGTAGAATTCATAATAATGAAGCCCCCGAATATCTTGTTGATTGTCTTTTAGACTATACAGAACATGTAAACTATAATCTGGGAAATCAATTTCAGTATACAGCACCAAGATGTCGTCTGGAAACATTCTCAAAGTCTTTTTTCCCTTCTACCATTCGGTCATGGATTTCGCTATCTCCGTTGAAATATAAATGTAGTTCTTATTTATTATTAGGACCCCGCCATGAAATGGCGGCCGCCCTAGAGTAATCAGTCTGTCCGTCCGTCTGTCCGTCTGTCCGTCAGCATTTCCTTTGTCGTACCATAACTTAAGATTACCTTCACGGATTTTTATTGTTTTTATGCACAATATTAGACTTGTTCAAAGAAAGGTCGCTTTCGGTTTTGAGGAAAATCGGGCAACAATTTTTGGGAAAAACTTAGTTTTTATATGAAAAAATGCATATTTTGAGAATTAACACTATGTTATATGATAACTTAAGATTGCCTTCACAGATTTTCATAAATTTTATACACAATGTTGGACATGATCACAGAAAGGTCTATAGTAATTAGTCTGTTCGTCTGTCTGTCCATCCGTCTGTCTGTCTGTCTGTCCGTCCGCATTTTCTTTGTCGTACGATAACTTAAAATTGCCTTCACAGATTTTTATGACCAAAAGAAGGTCCCTTTCGGTTTTCAGGAAAATCGGACAGCAATTTTTGGGGAAAACCTTAGTTTTTATATGAAAAAAATGCATATTTTGAGAATTAACACTATGTCGTATGATAACTTCAGATTGCCTTCACAGATTTTCATAAATTTTATACAGTGTTGGACATGATCAGAGGAAGGTCCCTTTTGATTTTTAGGAAAATCGGAAAACACTGTTTGGGGAATATATAGATTTTGAAGCGTTTTTGATTCCAATGAGTTCAATCACACAAGCCGGCAGGGCCCTTTCTGACATTGTCAGTAATCTAGTTTTATTGGAAACAGGAAAGAAAATATATTACATACCAAACTTCGACACCGTTGTAGTCCTGTACAGAATTAATTTAGTCAATGATCCCAGTTGTATTTGCGGGTCCCCGTTCGAGAATTCAATACATTTTTTCTAGAATGTCCGATATATGTAAATCTCAGAAACCAGCTATTTGAAAATATCAGACTTTTTGTCCAAATTTCCATTGAAAACCTTTTATTTGGAGCGGACAATATTACTGACGAACAAAATATCATTTTATTTAGATATGTTCATAATTATACATGTTATATACACCATACAAAACGATTCTCTAATTAGACTCTAGCCCAAGTTACTCGACCCCTTCCCTTCCCCTTTTAATTACAAGTATTAGTAACTACAATCCCTCTTTAATGTATCAATCTGTAGATTATTAAATAATCAACAGTCATGTAATGCGTATCATTGTATATGTATTTATTTTTTATGTCAATATAAATTTATTTATCTACCTATCTATATATCTATATTCAATATATCTTTGCTGTCATCTTGAAGTATGTATAAATAATATTGTTGTATGGAGAGGATTTAATAAGTTGTAATAACTTGTATCCAATCCTATTGTTCTTTTTGACAATAAAATATAACTAACTTAAAGAATTCAATCACAGGATAAAAAGGATTTATGACCATTGATTGTTGTTCATTCAGAACGACAGAAAAAAAAATTAAATCAGATGCAGATTAAGTATAGGAGATACAATGGATAAGTGTGGATTCGTAGAAAAGAATCCACGAGTCGGAGGCGAGTGGTTGTTTTCAACGAATTCACATTTATCCATTGTATCTCTTTGTATATGTAAAAGAATGACGCTCGTACTTAAAACAGGATTTAACGCGTTAAAATGACATTTATCACGTTTATGTTAACGCGTTAGTTTATACCGTTTCTGAAATGAACGGCCTTTCATAGTCTTTATCGCGAGAATGTAAAAAATACAAATAAAAAGGTGTTGACGCTTTGAAAACCAGAGCAAGAGTCCGTACATGCAATGACATGACATGTAAACAAAAAGAAAAATTATTTGACGTTGGTGTCGATCAGTAAACGTACTTCATAGAAAATACATAAATGGCAAGGTAGATAGTAAAACTATATAGTAAAAATATGTAAAATAATATCTTTGACGTTCAATGACGTTATGATGTATAGAAAACGTACGATATATACGATAACTGTACCGCAAAAAGTTAGTGTGCATACTTAGTAAATGTATTGAAATTGAGAATTTTTAAAATTAATTCCACGGGATCAATTCCATTTGTGGCAGTAGAATTTAATTTGGAAAATTTGAAATCCTCTGTTTAAATATATGATAAAGTGTAGGCTCTCTGGCTGATATTGGTTTCTCGGATTGATACAGCATGTGTCCCCAGGCTAAAAATTATTTCTGCACAAGGCGTTGTCTGTATTGTCTTCCTCCGTTAACTGTCCTTAAAAAGGTTACGCGGACGTCTGACGAGCTGTGACCAGGCAATCGAAAGTGATTGCCAACTGGAAAATCAGTTCCATTCTTTATAGAACCAAGGCGAAGACATATGTCTCTCCGATATATATACCTTATCACAATTCGTACAGACGATTACGTAAAACATATTTATATAAGTACAGATACAACCATTTTGAATGATGTATTTGTTGTCGGGGCCCAAGAACTCTTTTTTCTCCATCTGGACCTTTTACAAATGTACATGGCCTGGTACGAAATTCCCCGGTTGTATTACTACAACACATCGATTCACGTAAGTTTTCGATTTCTATTTACCTTGATCCATTCACAAGGGCTCGATACAATTGACACAGTATGTCATCTATGACTGATCCGGCTTCGATCTATGGTAATATAGATCGGGACCGGATCAGTCACATATGATCGACATACTGTGTCAATTGTAGATCAATGTAACGAGCCCCTGTGATCCATTTCCATTCCTGTATTATTTTCATTACCGAGAATGCTATATATGTCTGATCTCATCTTCAGAACTACTCTTTCATTTTCTTAAACATACAAAAAAGAGAAAAAATTATAAAACCAGCAATGGATTGCAGAACATAAACCGACATTATAGATATCATCAAAGCGGAGACAAAGTGAAAGTAGAAAGGGGCGTGTCACGGTCGCACTTGTTTACAACATCCCGGAAACTGAATGTTGTTAATAATACAAACATGGCCGCCGAAGATGATTCTGATGTTCCAGGTTACTTAGACTATTTATTTAACCCGATGAGTTACAAATCATTAATTGAGAAAGGAGTATTGTTAAAAATTATACAATGACAGACAAGCCTATGAGTAACTTAAGAAAAATACAGATAAACAGCGCTAAATGTTCATATCATGTCCCGTCTTGTCGTCCAAGTCAAGTGTCATCTTTAATATTTTGCAGGGTTTTTAACACAAGTACCAATGCCCACAATCACTAGGCTTGCTAGATTTCATGCTGTTGCCAGTGTAAGTCATTGGTTCTCTGTATTACTCAGCAATGGAAATTGACCACATTGATATAGCTAAAAGCACTGGAAGTTGCAAAAACTACAATTAATAAAACCATGAAAACCAATCAGTATATGTTGCTCTGGCTGATCCAATATCCAGACAAGGTTGTAATACAACTTTTTCGAGATTGATCGCTCTTTACCAGGGAGGTAAAGAATGACCTATCACGTGATGTTTTGTTAGGCATAGAAACAATAACAATATAGTAGCCCCCGTAAGTTTTGCGACAATTTCTGTTCTGGAGGGGTATATCATGCCATGAATACAGAAAACTAAAACTCGCCAGACTTGCATTATCCTTCAAATTTTCCTTCACTCTCATAACATGGAAAGCGCCATTCTCATGCCAAACAAAACATATTGATGGCATATTTTTATAGAAAAAAGAATAGTGATTGTTTAATAACATGTACAATATGTACATTTTTTCCCTGAATTTACATTTTAAACTCATTAGCTATTCAGGGTTCCTCATAGGATTTTTTCCTTGGTGAGTCCTGGACTCATCACTTTTGAAATTTGTGAGTCCCACAAAGTTTTCATGAGTCCCAAATTATTTCTTTGAGTCCAGAATATATCACGTCACCACGTACAGTGTGATGCTGTTGAATGTTCACGAGTTTTGTTCCCAAAATTTTGAATCATGTTGCTCCCAGTATATGCGTGATCCTTGTTAAATATTTATCATTTATTCAAGGCAATTTACAACTTTTTCACCTACATGTATTTTTTTCAAGTTGAAAATTTGTAAAATATGTTTTATCACCCAATCCCATTAAATAAATGTATAACAAGGTTAAAGAAAATTAACATTTTGAAATGGATTTCCCCCAAATTTCTGACTGAAACTTGAAAAAATTTAGATATTTTAATTCTTTAATGCAATCATGAAACACTGAAAATTAAAAGGGTCAAGTAGAGAACGAATGTCAAAAATAACTACAGTGTTAATATAAACTGATAATTTTCAGTAATTATCCTCTTTCCTCATTGTTTGCCAGTTTTATTGTCCTAAAAAAATCATCCACATCTTTAATTCAGACAACTACCTGGTTTATCACAGGTAAATTTTCATTGCCACCATTTACATTGTTTACAAAAGTTACTATCCTATTGGAAACGGACCGGACATGATCGGAATCCGCTTGCGTACGTAGACGCATACAGGGACACATCTGAAGTAAATTTGCTGCATCCAGAATAAAAAATACGCGTGCAGCATGCATCTAGATGCGTTGCAAGGATCCCTGCTATTTTATTTAGAAATCAAGGCTGTTAATTCCACCTCCAAAAAAGAAACAAAACTGTAATATGATTTATAGCCCTATGTATAAAAAATATGTAGTTTGAACCAGTTCATCTTTGAGAAGCCAAAAATAAATTAATTTGTGCAATTAATGCAGAGAAAAAGGTGGGTATTTAAGGGCTTTATGGATTTTAATCTGGGAACAGTAACAACTGAAATCATGAAATTGTTCTTTAAATATTTTGTTAGAAAGTATACAAACAAAGTAATTTTGTAGCCAAGCTAATGGACAGTCTTCACTCTTCCTGAATCTTACACTGTTGGGTTAGGTTATTTTTTTGCAGCCAATGTCCTGATGATATCACACAGATTTTGTCTTTGAAGACATTTGACTATGCGTATATGACATAATATGTGATAACTTAGATGGGGGGTGATACCTAACAATTTAATATCTTTACAAAAAATTTCAGGAAACAAAGGATACAATATTTTTTAAGAAAGAGTTAATCTGTTTTGCCATTTAGAGATCAGTTGTTATGCCTGGTTTAACACAAAGACCTTGTATATCTGGGAACTACGTATGTCCCTTAACTCTTCAGTCATTTGAAATATCTGTTATTCAAACTGTTCTGTTCTTGTTTAAGTGACAGAATTTCTAAAGATTGAAATTATTATACCCCTGCTCCCTTGTGGGTAACAAAATTTTTCGTCACACTTTTCTCTGCAACGACTCATCACAGTCGCCTGATATTTTGTCACAAGCCTACTATAGGTACGTTAAACTTCCTGTTTGTCGACTTTGTTCATTTTTCATCCTAATTGATGGCTCACAGTACCTCTTGTTATATGTGTATAAATTCATGCAGAACATACATTTTACAAAAAAAGACCATTTCTATAATATTAGATGTTGATTTATTTTATTGAAAAGTGACAAACCAATCAATCAACGTCCCCAACAGACAGAACCCTAGTCAAAATAAAAAAAAGAGCACAAACATAAACTCAACTGAGAGTCAAGATAGTCTGACTTGGTAAAGACTGGTGACTTTTACCACTAATTTTTTTCATAGATTAGTGGATTGTTACTGGTTTATTATTCATGGGCTGGTAACTTTTACCATTTTATTATTTAAAGACACTGTAACTATTTACTAGTTTATTATTCATAGACTCAGGTCTTTTTACCCAAATATACAGTATAAGACAGATTTAATGGTATTTACTCAACATTTTATTGTAACTTTTTAATAAAATGATCTGTCCAAAATAGAAAATATTCCTTCTCATAATACAGTATGTACTCATTGCATAATTTGTTGTTGTTTTTTTTTTTTGTAGAATTAAAACAAGAAAAAAGTTTTTTAGTTGCATGTGGAAGAGTCCATACGATAATTGCTACAGGTGGGTCAAAGTTCAAAATCTGTAACAATAGTAAATGTTTTCATTGTTCTGTTACAGTTGTCAGGTAATAAAATACAACGTAGTATGAAACTTAAGGAGCAGTTTGATTGTTCAGCTAACCAGTGGTGCCAAGTCATTATTCTGAAATCTCAAATTCACATTAAATATGCAGGAGCTAAATTAGTATATTAGTTAATGAAAGAAATAAGGAATTGAGCAAATTTTCAAATTTATTTGAAATACTATGAAATAGCATGGAAAATCTGGACACAGTCTATCTTTTCTTTCTGTTTCTAAAGTTCATGAAGTCCGCTTCTCTTGTTTATGGTTGAAGTTACACAACCTTAACAGGTTTCTAACTAAGTTCCAGTAGCTCAGATGGTAGATTGGTATATCACCATCCAAAAGGCCTCATGTTCAATCCTCGTCCTGATATGTACTTAATGGTTACCACTGGACGTTAAACAATAATTCATCCATCCATGTTCAAGCCTTGCTGGTGGCAGAATATTTGGAGGTAAACACATGCTCTACTGTTACACTTGTAAAAATAAATTTTATAGATGTTTACTTGCTAATAAATTTTTCATATTATCAATATTATTTACTTGGAGGAAATTTGATTTTGATTTAAGTTTTTTGCGAAAAAGCTTGCATAATTTAGACATATATAAACCTGTTAATTGATGAAATTTTCATATATTTGTAGAATCTGGTAAACTTTTCAGTTTTGGTGCTAATTCTGAAGGTCAGCTTGGAATAGAGGATTGCTCAAGTAGTAACGAGCCAAAGGAAATTACAGGAATATCATCCAAACACAAATATAAACAGTTGTCAGCAGGGGCAGACCACTCTGCTGCATTAACAGGTAATATAGTTATGGTAGTTGTACCTTTTGGTTCCTTTGACCAGACATATATATATATTGTATAGTATACTGTAGTTGTTGTTATGAATTATATGGCATGTTATTTATTGATTTGATATATTTAAGGTAAGTTAATGGCTATTAAAATATTTGAGGACAAATATACCTAAGGAGCAAATAAAAAAAACGCAATCCATTGGACAGACAAATCCAGGAAGACAAATGAACAACCGCAAGCACAACAAATAAACACTGAAAACTAAATAATAATGAACAACATGAACTCTAAATTTGAATAAGTTTTAAAATTATAATATATTTAATTCATATCTGGTTTGTGCAGATGCTGGAAGTGCATGTCCCATATAAACCATAGTTATTTCGTGGAAAATCTAAAATGTTTCTCTGAAATATCAATAAACACGGTTGCCTTACATTTTGTTTAATATTTTTGTGTCCAAGTTTTTCATTATATTGAAAGAAAAACAACCTTTAAGCATCTAATTTTCTAGGTTATTTTAGCAAGGAGCAGTAATAAATGTCCAATATTATCTGACCAAAGACAAATACGACGTTTAATAAGAGAAAGTTTTATTTGCAAACATTTACTCCATGTTGACTTGCGTAGCACATCTTATTGAAATACACAGACTTGAGTAAAGCTATAACTGTTTCATCAAGAGATGTGGGACATACTCAGTAGATTTATTAGGCTGTCTCCATATCCTTGTATTAATATTACCCGGTAGAATTTGTATAGATCCATAACATTTTTAAATATTAAAACTTAACTTTAATGGGTATCTATACATGAAATATTATGCAGTCTTTTTTTTTTAAGTTTAAAATTTGATGGTATATATTTTTATGTTCAAGCTGTAGTAGTGTCATATTATGTTTTACCAAGATTTGATATATTTGTTACAGAGGATGGAGAAGTATATGTATGGGGAGGAGGTAGTGAAGGACAGCTGGGATTGGGGGATGAAACAGAATGTCCACAACCTCAACTGTTAGATATTGAAGGAAAAGTCACATGCCTGTCATGTGGTTATTATCACACAGCAGTAGTTACAGGTAAAATATAAGATATATAATCACATATCTGTCAGCAATACATGTGAAGTTATAAGCTAAGTTTTATACACGACGTACAGTCACATATCATGTGATATTTGTCTGCGGAAGCAAGACATATTAATCCTATATTCCGTTGTTGGCCGCGTCAACATTTACATTCACTCTGTGGTTAAAGTTTTTAAAAAATTAACTTTTTAGCTCACCTGGCCAAAGGCCATGTGAGCTATTGCCATCACTTGGCGTCTGTCGTCGTCGTCATCGTCGTCGTCCGTCATCGTCGTCGTCGTTAACAATTATACAAAACTCTTCTCCTCTGAAACTACTTGACTAATTAGAACCAAACTTAGTATGAATGTTCCTTGGGGTACCCTGCATAGAACAGATGTGGGGATTTTTGATTCGTCGAAAAACATGGCCGCTGTTACTAAAAATAGAACATAGGGGTAAATTGCTGTCTTTTGCTAATAACTCAAAAACCGTTACAGATATCGAAAATCTGACATGGGTAAAATTGTTCAGCATGACAAGATCTACCTACCCTGAAATTTTGAATGAAATTCCAAAACCCATTTAGGAGTTATTGCCCTTTTTGACATTTTTGGCTTTTTTTTGTTATTATTTCAAAAATCTTCTTCTCTGAAACTACTATTCAAAATCATATGAAACTTGGTAAGATTGTTGCTTGGAGTACCCTGCATAGAACTGATGTGGGGATTTTTGATTCGTCGAAAAACATGGCCGCTGTTACTAAAAATAGAACATAGGGGTAAATTGCTGTTTTTTGCTAATAACTCAAAAACCATTACAGATATCGAAAATCTGACTAGGGTAAAATTGATCAGCATGACAAGATCTACCTACCATGAAATTTTGAAGGAAATTCCAAAACCCATTTAGGAGTTATTGCCCTTTTTTGTCAAATTTTCAAAACTTTAACATTTTTCGTCATTTATTTCCAAAACTATTTGATATAGAAGTGAAATGTAAATTTGAAAAATGTTTGCCATGTTGAGATCTACCTACCCTGAAATTTGAAAGGAAATCCCAAAACCCATTTAGGAGTTGTTGCCCTTTTTTTGTCAAATTTTCAAAATTTTTTTATTCAAAAATCTTCTCCTCTGAAACCGCAGGGCCGATTGGTTTGAAACTTAATAGGAATGATCTATAACATGTCCTCAATTTATTTTGATCTGACATAAAACATGGCTGTCGTAGCTAAAAATAGAATATAGGGGTGCATGTGTTGTTTTTGGCTTATAACTTACAGATATCAAAAATCTGACTGGGGTAAAATTGATCAGCATGACAACAATTTGCTAATATAAAATTATTCATATTAAAGAGAAGTCGACACTACTACAATGTATGGCTGTCATTGGACAATTGTCGGATAACGCGACTGTCTAAACTGTGTTTTTGAAAATGGCTAGCGTCTTTAGCTCTTGGTATAGTGGGAGTTTATACTCATCGTTAAAGACCATGTGGTCAGTTGTTTGTATAGTTTTATTCTTTATTTTTGTGTTTTTCTTTTTTTGTCAAGTTTAAATAAAGAATATGGACTATATATTTTTGGGATATTGTCTCATGTGCATCTACCCCATATCCTTTTATTTTTATAGCTTGTTTCTTTCATGAATTAGTGTTTGTATAATGCTCTGTAGTATACTATGAAGATAAATGTCGATGACCACATGTCACTATTTTGCTGGACAGCGGTTTAAATATTTTACAGTGGTATATGAACTGTGTTTGACGGATTTTGGATGCAGTTACAATATCAGCTGTGATAGCATACCCCCCCCCTCCTCAGAATTAAATGGTCGAACCCTTACATGGTTTTGAACTCCTCTGTGATGACCGTATTTCTTGTGGAAGTTTTTGTTGGAAAGATGTCCTAATAAACTGTACAGCTTTTTAAAATTTCAATTGTGTAAGAAAGAGTAGTCATGCTTGTTCACAATTGACATAAAAGAGAGGGAGAGAGAGAAAAAAAGAAAATATAAAAATAATGTGATGATTTTATAAAAAACATATGATATTAAAAAGAATAATATTAAATTCAATAACAAAATTTCTATTAATCTAGAAACAGTATTAAACAAAAACCGATATAACACGCCTGAAAAACTGTGAAACTATATTCAATCTGTCTTTTTTCTCATCCACCAATTTGAAACCATTTTCAGCCAAAACTGCAAAAGAAATAATTGAACAATTTTACATGAATTGAATTATAAATCGGAGGCATTCAGGAGCTTGTACAATGTATCTCCCATGTGGCATATTAATGCCTTTGTGAAATTCTGAATGCATGTCGGATAAAACCATAAAAAAGATGTATTAAAAAAGAACAAAATGTTTGAGACATTTATGTGGATTTTTGTTTTATTTGTAGTATGACAACCATCTTAATTGACTGTTGAAACCACCATGTTAGATGGGGAAAGAACACTAACTAATATGTAACACATTTCTGCCGAGAAAATTTTAGAATCATTTTTCATTGGCGTTTATATTTTTAGCTTAGTTTCTTAGCATGCATCTATTCTAAAAGATGACATTCTATGGATAAAGTTTAGAAGAAAATATCTTCTTGTTTAATATTACACAAACAATGTTCGTGTTTACATTTTAATGGAATGTTATCTCAGTGACGTTTACCCAAAATTCTTTAATTTTCATAATTCTACCTTTCCTAATTCTCTTTCTTTCCGATTTTGCTAACTTCTGATTTTCTTTTTCTAAACGTCGCCTTTCTTTTTCTTGCAACTTCCGACTTTTTCTTTCTTCTCGAAGTTCTTGTTTTCTTTTCTTTTCTGCAGTTTTGGCATTCATTTTATCTTGTTTTTCTTTCATTTTCTTTTCTTCCCTTTCTTTCTTATAATCTTCCTTTGTCATTTTATTTTTTTTCAACTGTTCACAGGTCATTATATTAATTTTGCCTTCATGTGTAGCAGCCTGGAAATATAAAAAAAAATGTTCCATCTGCTTTATGCAGAATTTGTTTCGTGCACTTAACACAAAATATCGCGAGAATAATCAATACACGGAGGATGTTATATATACATAGTCATTGTACGAAAATATAAAATTTATTTGGGCGAGCTTGAGAAAAGGCGAGCTTTAGTGAGCCTTTTCCCCATGTTTCGCAGCGAGCCCAAATAAATTTTACATTTTCCGACAATGACTTTGTATTGTCTTTATCCTGCAATCCCCTTTAGATGCATAAAATGCCTTAAAATAACGATTGATGTTGAAATCTAATTGCTGTGAAAACGCTGGAAACGCCACGACGTCATCTGGTACATTCACTATGCTCCTCGCGCTCTTCATGTAAACAAGTACCAGTAGACTTTATTAGGTCATTGACCTAATACGACTTAAGTTTATTCTACCTCTTTTATTAGACCGGAAATGGCTTGATTGCAGGATAAATAACCAGCAAAATTCAAAATACGAATTCTAATTATTGCGATTTCAATAATTTTTAATTTTTTCAAAAATTTATGATTTGTAAGTAAACACCCACTTTTATAATCGGTTTTTTAGTTATGTTCCAATTTTTTCCCCGGACCTCCCTTTTAAATTGTTTGTATTCACCAAGCATCTTCATATTAGTATAATTATATGGCATACGTGTATATATACATCTACGTACAGACATTTCTGCCAATTTGTTTTCAGTGCTTTTAACCATGTTCTCTTCTTCAAGAGTCACGGGTTGTTCTGAAAATATATAAGGAGCACTATATAAAAACTGTAATATCAATTATTAGTGTAATTCATTGACACACGAGAAAAACTGTATCCATACCTTGATATCGCCACCTACTCCCAAGTAACTGAAAAAAATTTGCAAACAGAATGTTCACCATTTAAAAAAAACATTCCCCTTTACTCATTTTACTAAAACAAAGTCCACCCTAACACGATATAGAGTGTTACTTCATGTTTGAACACTTTACCACAAGGAGTGAACCCAGGTGTTCCGAAATGGTAAGCAGTTCCTGCTGCGTATACGGCACCCATTCGTGAAGTTCAACAAAGTCAATCCGGTGGTAGTCACTGGAACACTGAAAACAGCATTATCGACTTCACCGTATGAGAATTTCTTATACATTTTTCTCTTCAAAATTGTTGAGATTGTTACCTTCTTCTTCGTCTGTCTTCCTCACTTTGTTCTCATTTTCTAATGCCTCTGCCTCCATATCTTCCTCCTGGCTTTCGCTTATAGCCTCTCTGATTACACGTTGAATCATAGCACTGAACGTTTTTCTCCTCTGTATGTACCTTGCCATTGCAGATCTGACAACTGAATAAATCAATACAAAAATAATAGTGGTAGTAATAACTAACAACAAAAGAACACTGTAAATTCAGAAATTATTGCGTGCATTTATTATTGCGATTTTGTCATTTTAGACCAAAATGCGATTTTAATTTTTGTGATATTGAGAAAAATCTCGCTTCATTCATACAAAAAATTCCAAAATGCGAGTTTAAATTATTGCAATTACAACCCTGTCGCATTTTACGCAATAAAAATCGCAATAATTTCCGATATACAGTAAAAAAACATTTTTTGAAAAGAATCCCAAAAGACCATACAATTCGACGGTGAAAAAATGCACAGATATTCCCATACGAATTAAAAATGTATGTTTCTGAACTTAGTTTGGTGTCAATTTAGCTGAACTAGTGTACATAATTGTTTAGGGACTAGCTGAAGCCCGCCTCCGTGTGCGGGATTTTCTCGCTGCGTTGAAGACCCATTGGTGGCCTTGGGTTGTTTTCTGCTCTTTGGTCGGGTTGTTGTCTCTTTGACGCATTTCCCGTTTCCATTCTCTATTCTATTTACATTGTTCTTGTTTCAAAATACATGAACAATTTTATATTAAATCGAATCTGTTTCAGGATAATAATTATCCAAACATCTTTATTACTAAGATATTTTATCTATCACAGAAAAACTAACCAAACCGTCCTACAAACATATATTTGAAAAAAAAGTCACGTAATGCCTTTCAAAATATCTCGTGACATAACCTAGTATGTGGTCTTTTAAGATTACAAAAATAGCTTGCACTTGAATTACACTTTTCGGAGACAGATTTAAGACATCATTTGCCAAATTAACATCTTTAAGAGAGTGTTTGAACATGAAGTACAGTAAGAACAAAAACGGATTTTTTTTTTGCTGTAAGGGACCGGCCATTTAACTTCAAGTGGGGGGGGGGGGGGGGGGGGGGTATGGTTTTTCGTCCGAGTCAATTTTTTTTTAGTTTTTCAGCGATATTAATCAAATTATTTTTTTCAAAATTTAACACTATACGCTTGGGGGAAACCTGAAACCTGGATTCAGAATATTTTTTTTGTCATCTGCTTGACCACAATATTTTTTTTCATCAAACTGGGCTCAGAATAGGAAAAACCCATACCACCCTCACCCACCCCCTTTTGAAGTTAAATGGTCGGTCCCTAAGTGGGTTTATGAATCTCATTTCATGTGACAGTATAATTATTTTGGTTCTGATTGTCCTTGGCAGTATTCGACAAAAGTAATACAAAATATTTTAAACCGAATCGCCTCTGGATACGACCTTTTTGAACTAAACATATAGTTGTTTGTTTACATGAAAATGCATCACATATAACCGCTGAAGATAAAAAAAATGGGTAAATATTTCAGATTAAAAAGTTAATTGTTACGAGTGAAACAAATAAAAGGTAAAGTGGCCATATTCCTTTTATTAAATACGTGCGTAACGCTTGAAATGCGGCACGATTGATTATTTTTCGTCAATTAATACGCGTGTGTTGCATTTCAGTAATTTGGTACCTGGTCCAATGTCCTCTCCTTCGAAGTAAATTCCAACAGTTCCTCGTTCAGTGTTGTCTTTTACGTTTGCCATAACTGTTTTTAAAGAAAGATAACGGGTAAAATGTAAAAAAATTATCAATATAAAATTTTAAGAGATTTTCATCCTCTCAAGTCGGGGATTTGTATCCACGTTCGTTCCTACAAACCCCTGACAACACTCATTCATATTTAGCGGGTTGAACATATCGCCGCCTCGTGTGTGACCTAGAAAATTCTACTCTCAAATGGATTCTCTTTTGACCCTGAGAAGTAACCAATGAAAATCTTTCACTTCCGACCAGTAAAATATGAATGGATACAAAACTGACTTGGGAGGATGGAGATTTTAGGCAGCACATTGGAGTAACTAGGTTTTATGGTATTTCCAGTCAGTTTTAGGTTTTTGCCACTTTACATTCAATGATCGGCAGTCTGACATATCATGTTGATCATTTAGTGTTTTTTCAGTATTTTCTGTTCTCAACTGGCGACCCTGCTGGTACTTAAAGATGAAAAAAACAGCAATAAAAATTTTATTATATAATTACAGGCGCAGATCCAGAATGTTGATACATAGGGCGATGCTGACATTGAAATTTGGAATATTTAGGAAACCTTTAAGACGGAAAATATCATTTTAACGGAATTTTTAATTCTAACATGAGTTTTTGTTATTGGTGTTTTCCGGTACACGATTCCTGGATGATTTTTTTTTTATGTATACAATTTTTCATATGTATGCTTAATGTATGTGATGGATCAGATTATCTCTGTGGCTCTGCACTTAGTTGGTGTGTTTCCTAGAAGTTATAATAAAATTCGCATTTTCTTTCTTTGTTTATCTTAATATGCGTACAACACTGAACACAAAACTTCAAACTGTTGCAAAGATTGAAAATAAAAATCAGTGCTTACCATAAACCCGTCGGAATCTTCTAAAAAATCGTAGTTTTTTTTATCACTTTTATTTATCAGGCGTCTTGACGGTAAACCATCGATCGCATTAATGACAACGTTGCTATCGATGCTATTGTTGACGTCGATTGTAACGCCCGGATGCAGGATGCATCGTCGAGTCGAGAATGTTTTTTTTTTTCCGATGTTATCAATGAAGACATGTTTATAAAATTCCGCATTTTTGTGTAATTGCAACAATTTTGGAACCTGAATTTTGTTCACATTTCTTCCTTGTTACTCAATTAAAATAAAGTGGTTGTTCCCTAAGAATATTCAAATATTTTTGTCGAATATATTGAAATAAAATTGATTATTCTTGTCTTCGTTGTTCTCCGGAGTTTGTCAGTTGTTTCAATTTTCCCCTCCTTCGAATATCCCTTTGGTATTTCTTGACTTTACTTTTTAAACTGAATATAGTTTTCAATAAAATATCTCGAATATTTCATTAAAAGGAAAGAAAAAAGTAATACTTTTGAACTGCTGAAATACCTCGAATATTTTACTAGAGTGGATTTTCAATTTTTTTAGTGCAATTTTTTCGTAAAGTGTGACATCATCACAAAAAAATATAACGTTATTGAATATATGCAAGTTTTGTTTCCATAATTTTGAACCATGCTGACTATTTTCTATACCAAATTGTTTCTTTGAAAAATACACAATTGTAATAATCTTCAGAGTTTTCATAACAAGACCGTTTACATGTCTGGACCTGCGTCACCGTCATATGTTTGTCATGGCCCCTGTAGTCAACATAGTTAAAATTACACAAAGTATTTACTGTTCACATTATATTTTGCTGAAAAATGGCTAAGTTCAACATACAAAATTCATAGTAAAAATTTGTCAAATTTGCCCCAAATAGGAGGTGCACGTCTTCTATATATATTAACACTATGCAAAGTTTTACAAATACATGTATTGGTTCAATACAGTCCGAGTTACAGATTACACAAAGTATGTACCCCTAAGCGCGATGGACGGACGGAGTCGAGCGGCTACTAGACTTGCCACTCTAACATGTCTCACGATGAAGAGAAACCATAAAAACGCTGCTCACTTGGTTTTTGTATTATATGCTAGCAATGATTTAGTTTCTTACATATATATATATCTCACACGTCCGCCTTTTGCCTTATTGAATAATAATAATTTTTCTGTTTAGTGCGAGATTATTTTCCGAATTGAAGGCTTCATTGTGACTTTAAGACGAAAAACAGAAATATATGCTTTGTTCTGTTGCTTTGACACTTGTCACGTACATGGACATGTTTATAACTTTATATGCAGACAGATTTTGGAAATAAATATTCTGGCCTCCATTATGTTTGAAATAAATAATCTTGCCTTATCACACATGAAAATAAATGTTCTGGCCCCAAAATGTTCAAAATAATTTTGTCTCGCTTCGCTCGCCAAATTTACGAAGGTATACAATAGTTATAAAAGTGTTGTTATGCTATTATATTTTCATGTACTGCATATACATATATTTTATTTCAGATTTCAAGATCTATATGTAGTTCTCAGGTACTAATACATGACAATGAGGTCGAGACTACTACAATGTATGGTTGTTATTGGACAATTGTCTAAATCTTGTTTTTGAAAATGGCTAGCGTCTTAAGCTCTCGGTACGGTGCGAGTTTATACTCATCGATAAAGACCATGTGGTCAGTTGTTTGTATAGTTTTACTCTTTTTTTGTGTTTTTCTTTTTTGTAAAGTTTAAATAAAGAATATGGACTACATATTTTTGGGATATTGTCTCGTGTGCATCTACCCCATATCCTTTCATTTTTATAGCTTGTTTCCTTCATGAATTAGTGTTTGTGTAATGCTCTATAGAATACTATGAAGAAACATGTTGGTGACCACATTTTCTCCTATTTTGCTGGACACAGGTTTAAATATCTTACAGTGGTATATGAACTATGTTTGACACGGATTTTGGATGCAGTTGCAATATCAGCTGTGATGGCGTAGCCACCCCCCCCCCCCCCCCCCCCCCCCGAATTAAATGGTCGTACCCTTACATGGTTTTGACCTATATCTCCTCTATGATGACCGTATTTCTTGTGGAAGTTTTTGTTGGAAAGATGTCCCAATAAACTGTACAGCTTTTTAAAATTTCAATTTTGTAAGAGTAGTCATGCTTGTTCGCAATTTACATAAAAGAGAGGGAGAGAGAGAAAAAAATAAAATATACAAAGAATGTGATGATTTTATACAAAAAATATAACATTAAAAATATAATATTAAATTCAATAACAAAATTTCTATTAATCTAGAAACAGTATTAAACAAAAACCGACATAACACGCCTGAAAAACTGTGAAACTATATTTAATCTGTCTTTTTTCTCATCCACCAATTTGAAACCATTTTCAGCCAAAACTGCAAAAGAAATAATTGAACAATTTTACATGAATTGAATTATAAACCGGAGGCATTCAGGAGCTTGTAAAATGTATCTCCCATGTGGCATATTAATGCCTTTGTGAAATTCTGAATGCATGTCGGATAAAACCATAAAAAGATGTATTAAAAAAGAACAAAATGTTTGAGACATTTATGTGGATTTTTGTTTTATTTGTAGTTATGACAACCATCTTAATTGACTGTTGAAACCACCATGTTAGATGGGGAAAGAACACTAACTAATATGTAACACATTTCTGCCGAGAAAATTTTAGAATCATTTTTCATTGGCGTTTATATTTTTAGCTTATTTTCTTAGCATGCATCTATTCTAAAAGATGACATTCTATGGATAAAGTTTAGAAGAAAATATCTTCTTGTTTAATATTACACAAACAATGTTCGTGTTTACATTTTAATGGAATGTTATCTCAGTGACGTTTACCCAAAATTCTTTAATTTTCATAATTCTACCTTTCCTAATTCTCTTTCTTTCCGATTTCGCTAACTTCTGATTTTCTTTTTCTAAACGTCGCCTTTCTTTTTCTTGCAACTTCCGACTTTTTCTTTCTTCTCGAAGTTCTTGTTTTCTTTTCTTTTCTGCAGTTTTGGCATTCAGTTTATCTTGTTTTTCTTTCATTTTCTTTTCTTTCTTTTCTTCCCTTTCTTTCTTATAATCTTCCTTTGTCATTTTATTTTTTTTCAACTGTTCACAGGTCATTATATTAATTTTGCCTTCATGTGTAGCGGCCTGGAAATATAAAAAAAAATGTTCCATCTGCTTTTTGCAGAATTTGTTGCGTGCACTTAACACAAAATATCGCGAGAATAATCAATGCACGGAGGATGTTATATATACAATACATAGTCATTGTACGAAAATACAAAATTTATTTGGGTGAGCTTGAGAAAAGGCGAGCTTTAGTGAGCCTTTTCCCCATGTTTCGCAGCGAGCCCAAATAAATTTTACATTTTCCGACAATGACTTTGTATTGTCTTTATCCTGCAATCCTCTTTAGATGCATAAAATGCCTTAAAATAACGATTGATGTTGAAATCTAATTGCTGTGAAAACGCTGGAAACGCTACGACGTCATCTGGTACATTCACTATGCTCCTCGCGCTCTTCATGTAAACAAGTACCAGTAGACTTTATTGACCTAATACAACTAAAGTTTATTCTACGTCTTTTATTAGACCGGAAATGGCTTGATTGCAGGATAAATAACCAGCAAAATTCAAAATACGAATTTAATTATTGCGATTTCAATAATTTTTAATTTTTAAAATCGAGCAAAAATTTATGATTTGTAAGTAAATACCCACTTTTATAATCAGTTTTTTAGTTATGTTCCAATTTTCCCCGGACTTCCCTTTTAAATTGTTTGTATTTACCAAGCATCTTCATATTAGTATAATTATATGGTATATATACATCTACGTACAGACATTTCTGCCAATTTGTTTTCATTGCTTTTAACAATCTTCTCTTCTTCAAGAGTCACGGGTTGTTCTGAAAATATATAAGGAGCACTATATAAAAACTGTAATACCAATTATTAGTGTAATTCATTGACACACGAGGAAAACTGTATCCATACCTTGATATTTCCACCTACTCCCAAGTATCTGAAAAAAATTTGCAAACAGAATGTTCACCATTAAAAAAAACATTCTCCTTTACTCATTCTACTAAAACAAAGTCCACCCTAACACGATATAGAGTGTTACTTCATGTTTGAACACTTTACCACAAGGAGTGAACTCAGGTGCTCCGAAATGGTAAGCAGTTCCTGCTGCGTATACGGCACCCATTCGTGAAGTTCAACAAAGTCAATCCGGTGGTAGTCACTGGAACACTGAAAACAGCATTATCGACTTCTCCGTATGAGAATTTCTTATACATTTTTCTCTTCAAAATTGTTGAAATTGTTACCTTCTTCTTCGTCTGTCTTCTTCACTTTGTTCTCATTTTCTAATGCCTCTGCCTCCATATCTTCCTCCTGGCTTTCGCTTATTGCCTCTCTGATTACACGTTGAATCATAGCACTGAACGTTTTTCTCCTCTGTATGTACCTTGCCATTGCAGATCTGACAACTGAATAAATCAATACAAAAATAATAGTGGTAGTAATAACTAACAACAAAAGAACACTGTAAATTCAGAAATTATTGCGTGCATTTATTATTGCGATTTTGTCATTTTAGACCAAAATACGATTTTAATTTTTGTGATATTGAGAAAAATCTCGCTTCATTCATAAAAAAAATTCCAAAATGCGAGTTTAAATTATTGCAATTACAACCCTGTCGCATTTTGCGCAATAAAAATCGCAATAATTTCCGATATACAGTAAAAAAACATTTTTTGAAAAGAATCCCAAAAGACCATACAATTCGACGGAGAAAAAATGCACAGATATTCCCATACCAATTAAAAATGTATGTTTCTGAGCTTAGTTTGGTGTCAATTTCGCTGAACTAGTGTACATAATTGTTTAGGGACTAGCTGAAGCCCGCCTCCGTGTGCGGGATTTTCTGGCTGCGTTGAAGACCCATTGGTGGCCTCGGGTTGTTTTCTGCTCTTTGGTCGGGTTGTTGTCTCTTTGACGCATTTCCCGTTTCCATTCTCTATTCTATTTACATTGTTCTGGTTTCAAAATACATGAACAATTTTATATTAAATCGAATCTGTTTCAGGATAATAATTATCCAAACATCTTCATTACTAAGATATTTTATCTATCACAGAAAAACTAACCAAACCGTCCTACAAACATATATTTGAAAAAAAGTCACGTAATGCCTTTCAAAATCTCTCGTGACATAACCTAGTATGTGGTCTTTTAAGATTTTTGCTGTAAGGGACATAACCTAGTATGTGGTCTTTTTTTCGTTTGCTGTAAGGGACCGACCATTTAAGGTATCCGGACCATAAATGACCACGTGATTATTCAAAAGTTCCAGGATGTTCCATACAACGCAATTGAATTGACCTCGGTAATTATCGGCAAAGTTCGGAAATACCAATATAACTAACTTATTTTTACAGACTCTGCATTTAAGCAACAAAGTGTGTTTCAACCTGAGAAAAATAAATATACAAAATTCCAGCTTTAAATTGTTTGGTTCAGCCATTCACGGTCAAAAAGAGATACAATTTTAGATTATGATCTATTATGGTTCGGATACCTTAACTTCAAGGGGGGGGGGGGGGGTGGTTATGGTTTTTCGTCCGAGCCAAGTTTTTTTTTAGTTTTTCAGCGATATTAATCAAATTATTTTTTTCAAAATTTAACACTATACGCTTGGGGAAAACCTGAAACCTGGATTCAGAATATTTTTTTTGTCATCTGCTTGACCACAGTATTTTTTTTCATCAAACTGGGGCTCAGAATAGGAAAAACCCATACCACCCCCACCCACCCCCTTTTGACGTTAAATGGTCGGTCCCTAAGTGGGTTTATGAATCTCATTTCATGTGACAGTATAATTATTTTGGTTCTGATTGTCCTTGGCAGTATTCGACAAAAGTAATACAAAATATTTTAAACCGAATCGCCTCTGGATACGACCTTTTTGAACTAAACATATAGTTGTTTGTTTACATGAAAATGCATCGCATATAACCGCTGAAGATAAAAAAAATGGGTAAATATTTCAGATTAAAAAGTTAATTGTTACGAGTGAAACAAATAAAAGGTAAAGTGGCCATATTCCTTTTATTAAATACGTGCGTAACGCTTGAAATGCGGCACGATTGATTATTTTTCGTCAATTAATACGCGTGTGTTGCATTTCAGTAATTTGGTACCTGGTCCAATGTCCTCTCCTTCGAAGTAAATTCCAACAGTTCCTCGTTCAGTGTTGTCTTTTACGTTTGCCATAACTGTTTTTAAAGAAAGATAACGGGTAAAATGTAAAAAAATTATCAATATAAAATATTAAGAGATTTTCATCCTCTCAAGTCGGGGATTTGTATCCACGTTCGTTCCTACAAACCCCTGACAACACTCATTCATATTTAGCGGGTTGAACATATCGCCGCCTCGTGTGTGACCTAGAAAATTCTACTCTCAAATGGATTCTCTTTTGACCCTGAGAAGTAACCAATGAAAATCTTTCACTTCCGACCAGTAAAATATGAATGGATACAAAACTCTGACTTGGGAGGATGGAGATTTTAGGCAGCACATTGGAGTAACTAGGTATTATGGTATTTCCAGTCAGTTTTAGGTTTTTGCCTCTTTACATTCAATGATCGGCAGTCTGACATATCATGTTGATCATTTAGTGTTTTTTGTTCATGTCTGTTCTCAACTGGCGACCATGCTGGTACTTAAAGATGAAAAAACAGCAATAAAAATTAAATTTTTATTATATAATTGCAGGCGCAGATCCAGAATGTTGATACAGGGAGCGATGCTGACATTGAAATTTGGAATATTTAGGCTGAAACCTTTAAGAGGGAAAATACCATTTTAGCGGAATTTTTAATTCTAACATGAGTTTTTGTTATCGGAGTTTTTTGGTACACGAGTCCTGGATGATTTTTTTCATCTATACAATTTTTTATATGTATGCTTAATGTATGTGAAGGATCAGATTACCTCTGTGGCTCTGCACTTAGTTGGTGTGTTTTCTAGAAGTTATAATAAATTCGTATTTTTTTTCTTTGTTGATCTTAATATGCCTACAAGACTGAACACAAAACTTCAAACTGTTGCAAAGATTGAAAATAAAAATCAGTGCTTACCATAAACCCGCCGGAATCTTCTAAAAAAATCGCAGTTTTTTATCACTTTTATTTATCAGGCGTCTTGACGGTAAACCATCGATCGCATTAATGACAACGTTGCTATCGATGCTATTGTTGACGTCGATTGTAACGCCCGGATGCAGGATGCATCGTCGAGTCGAGAAAACTTTTTTTCCCGATGTTAGTAATGAAGACATGTTTATAAAATTCCGCATTTTTGTATAATTGTAACAATTTTGGAACCTGAATTTTGTTCACATTTCTTCCTTGTTACTCCATTAAAATAAAATGGTTGTTCCCTAAGAATATTCAAATATTTTTGTCGAATATATTGAAATAAAACCGTGTTTTGTGCATAAATTAACGAAACATAGTCCTGTTATTTTGCCATGACCAAGTTTTATTTAGGTCTGTGCTTACTTATTAACTAATTCAGATATAAAAAGTGACCATTTTTAGAATCTACAATCATTAGTTCCTCCGTTCACGCATTTCATTTCGTAGAATTTGAGCTAATTTAACACAAAATGAACTCAGTTTGAAGTTGGGGTAGTACAACTCATAAGTTTGTAGTATATTATCGCTTATTTCTCACTCTTTTTTAGATGGACAAGGCAATATTTCATATCCCCCAGTTGAGAATTGACCAAGGTACATTTATTTACCTATTGACAGTACATGTCTAATCTGGAATTATTCTGAAATTACACAATTTTTTCATAACGTGACAAACCAGTTGAGACCATCTAGTTCCCTGTTGTAATATGGCATTGTGAAGGCGACTTTAGAAGGGGGATGTTTATATAATTAGAGGCCAGATGTCAATATGATGGTTCAAAACTTTCATCAACCTAAAGCATTTTCCTTTGAAAGTTATCCTTCGCTCAGCTCTTTATTGTGACCTTTACTTTTAACTCCACTTGACCCCAAATGGAAGTACTAGTTGTTTAATATCCGGACAAAACCGGATTGGACATTACTGTCGGTGTATATTTCCCAATGACTTACAAATAAAAAAAACCAAACAAACAGAAATTATAATTTATATCGCTTTCTTTTCATTGCCCGTATGCGTACCGGACTTAGTAAGACGCGAGACGCATACAAACTATTAGGACACACCAAACTGATTTTTAGTTCTTTGTATTTTTGGATGGCAAAAAATAGGTGCAAGCGATATTTTTTATTTTATTTTTTCTTGAGGACTAGTTTCTTTTCTAGATCAGATTTACGTGCGGCACACTTTTTTTAAACTAAAATTTTGCAAAAATTTGAAAGAATCCCAAATTTTAGGTGCGGGCGATCAATTTTTATTTTTGATTTCTTGAAAAATAAAGGATTTGGGACGAATCTTCAGCATTTTTTCAAAGGGAAGAGACAAAAACTTTTATCTTAAAATTTACATAGTCCAAATATCGGAGCAGCAAAATCCAAAGAACTAAAGATCAATTTGGTGTGGCCTTAATAATTATAATGCTAAATTATATTGAGTAAATTGTTACGAAAATAATATTTAAATGTTTCTTATTGATTGTGCACTTGAATCGTGTTTCCACTGTAAGTTCGGAAATTCAGACTTGGGTGTATGATCTGCAAGTTTTGGCGGTATCCAGTCTTTTTCGTTTTTCGCATACATGTATGTGTAGACATGGCATTAATTTTCGAATTTATACGATATATAAAACATATGTAACTTTTGTTTAATATCACATTGTATTAGGTGAAATATTAAAATATTAAGAATAAATTGATATTTAAAAAAAAGGTCTTTACATGGCGAAGAAATTGAATACATGTTGAATAACTGCACGCTGTTTGCATGAAAACGCCAAGTCTTGCTAGTTATCAAAATACTCATAATGTCAGAAAAATAAAAGAAATTTTGAGTCATAATTATTAAATATGTGTATATATAATATATTCATAAAATAAATATATAATATACACCCAGATACCAAATTTATAATTTTCCTACCGAAGGTCGGTGGTTCTCTCCGGGTACTCCGGCTTCCTCCACCAATAAAAACTGGCCGCCGCGAAATAGCCAAATGTGTTGAAAACGGCGTTAAACCCCAACTAAACAAACAAACAAACCAACAAAAAAGTTTTCACTTATTGCCTAGAATGATTTCAGACCATGCATAAGAGAACTTCATGATTATATTTAAAAACAATTATACTCCAAACAAAATTTACAGTCAGTTAATCGTGTTTTTAAATTTCAGTATTACAATAAAGAGTACCATTTTCGAACTATCAGAAAAAGAATAAGTTTCCAAAGCAGAGTTTGCATATTTAAGACAACGAGGGACCATTATATCTTAAAAAAAATATTTGAAGGAATTGATATGCCATTAGTCAAATGTATATATGACTTACTGCTGACTTGGTCTTTCTCTAGACTTTTTTTGGGGGGTATTAAAATTTACGGTAGTCTATGTATTTAATATGGAAGCTCATTAAGGATATACGTGTAGTTGAAACAAAATGGTATTGCGCTTCAAAGCCTTTTATAGCCTCAAAGATTTTCTTTAACTAATCATTCATTTTATACATATCACATATCCGATATAGGTTGAGGAATTTATTTTATGTAGATTCCGATATGGATTAGGTCAATGTATTAATCTATCATATTATGCTTGTTCTCAAATCTAACTAGCGTTTGCAAAACCCAAGCAAAATATGCTGTAAGCGTAAATATGTCCGAACGCACCCCAGTCAATGTTCTCAAGCAAACCCATGAAGTGAATGAAAAATAAACTCATCGTTAACCAATAAAAAACAACACCATACTTATTAATTCTTTTAATTAGGCAGAAAAGGTGACATAAACTTTAACAAATTAATTTTCATAAACTTTCACATATAATTACACGTTTTTTAAAATAATGCCACTATATTAACAACAAAATGGATAACAGGAAAGGTTAACAATGACGTAAAGGTCAATCAACATCATCAAACAGTCATAGCACTATAAACAATAACATATCACAGCACAAAACACAAATATTAACACAATAGAGAGTCAGGAAATAGTCCGACTTGTTTCAGACACTGAACAGTGGTGGGGTCAAAAGCACACTACAAAAATAACATGCTTGATTCCTATAACCAAATTACACAGGTAGATAGAGAATTACATCAATATATTTACATATATATACAGTATTTAGGGGATGAATTTCATTTTATGTTGGACAGTACTATGTTTTTTTTAAGAAGAACATAAGTTCTAAGTTGACCAGACGTCCTAATGTCTCATTATACTGTAGTTTAATGGTAATTAGCCAATGTGTTACTGTTCCTAGTAAGCTTCGGTTATCAATAAATAGGTCCTTCACGTTGGACACCTTACAATATTCATTTCAGTATACTGTAAATACCTTCTCTACCACATTAATTACGAATCACATTTTCCCTTTCAACTTTCCACTGAACTGCGAAAAAAGCAGGTAATTGGTATGTTTGACATCCGATTTTAAATTTACCCTTCCCCAAAATTATGAAATAAATATGAACAATTCCAATGTTGTTTTCAAAACATCAAATGCAGTAATTTCATTGGCTAACAGCAACTTCCGGTAAAGAGTTTATAATTTCATAAATTCCTTTCATGACGTCGTGCGTACGCATGCAATATAGTGCATGAGGAAAATGTTAATTTCTAAAGGAAAACGTCATATTTCTACATTACTTTGGAATTATAAGTGATCAAGGTTATTTTTACGGAAATGATCAATGTATAAACTTGGGCTTATCACTCACAAACTTTGCATAAAGTGTTTCGGACTATTTAGTTTGCAAGTTTACACGTTGATAAATTCCTTCAAAATAACCTTTATTACTATAATAAATCGCTTATTTTATAAAGTATACGCTCTTTGCTGTACGTTAAATTCGTTCTCTTTAGCTGTCATTTTTATGTCACTATACAGACCCTATTTCATGATTTCATGATTTTATAGAAGAACAGCAGTTAGAGTACTTGTTATAGTATTATTTCCACGATATATACATGTAGTTGCGATTTTTTACAAAACACTTAGAAGGAAAGTTCAATAATCAGGACTTTCAAATGCCCCTGTATGTCACATGAATGAAGATAAATGTATTTGCTTACAGTAAAAAAAAAAAAAAAAAAAAAAAAAAAAAAAAAAATAATGGATTTGGTTTTGAAGGTCCTTCTTGTTGAGCATGAGTCAATTCGAGAAAACAGAAATGGCAAATTTGTGTTAAAATGGTCTCCAAAAGCAATATTCAGATATATACAATTTTGTTCAGTGATAAATTGATATTAATTAGTAGAAAAAAACAGGCTATGTTCTTATAGATTTTGAAAACTCGGCAATGAACCCATATATCCCTCCATGCGTTAAAGAACAACAACCGCTAGTTACATGCAAATTAATAATATTACTGCCAAGTATATAACAATATTTAAGAAATAATTCATGACACTGAGGGCAATATGGCAATATATGGACCGACAGGACAATTATTAAAACGGTATATGGACCGAAACGAAGTTCTTCTGACATTTTGGTCCATATATCGTCATTTAGCTCTAAAATTCTAAAAAATCTGGATAATGGGTATCATATTGACAACCAATTTCATTTTATTTAAATTTTTGCAGCAGTGCTTCTAACCCCAGACCAAAAAAAAAAAAAAAAAAAAAAAAAAAAATAAAGAAATAAAGAAAGAAAAAATTAAATGTAAACCAGACTGATTTTTCTTTGATTCTGATTAATACGTTGTTATTTATTTATTTATTGTTTTATTTTTTAAAGGATTTAAGAATTAAACGAAATGGAACTTATTACGTGCACTTTGGTCAAACGAGGTTGATCCTAAAAATACCCGTTAAAATCATTTTTTTAACTACAGTATCTATATATTGATAATTTAAAAGTAAATTTATAATTTCATTTCCGAATTTTAGAAAAGTATATCTTAAACAGTTCTGGAAAACTCCGAATTCGTTAAAGTTACCGAATTTGATAACTGGTTACTATTTTCTTTTACCCTTACGTTACCAAAGTTGTTATCTTTTTAGATATTTTGTTTTTGCATTTCAGTATGAAAATTGACTTCTTGTGGTCTCTTCTACATGAATTACAAATCATAACAGATATTTCTGTCTGGTAAAAATAAAATCGACACGGGAACTAAAAATTGCAGTAATGCTAAAGATGAAATTTCATGTTTACTGACTTCAATGGAGAAATTATTTCTTCGCTTCACTGCTCTAGAATATGTTTATTTTTTTACAAGATAACTAGAATCACAAACTTAATATAGATTTTCATTTTATTCTAACATAAATTTTACACAGTTGAAGAATTTATTAACTTTCAGAGAATTAATCAACATTTATTGATATCTGCCTAGGCAAAGTTATTGAATTTGTTAACGCATTTAGAGTTTTCCAGTACTGTTAAATCGCTATATTATAATAAACAAAAACAAAAAACAAAAAAAAACTAGAGGCTCACATAAGCCTGTATCGCTCACCTGGCTTCTATTAGTCCAGTGGAAAATGTAAGGTCTGTTGTATCCACATGGCTGTTAAAACAAGAATATTTTTGAAACACTGGGTTTGCTATCGGCACCAAAATTACAAATATGGTAGAGGACATCTAAGGACAATTCCGGCAAAGCAGAAGTTCATTTGGTCTTGTGGTTTCTGAGAAGCAGATTTCTGAAACATTGGGTAGTGTGTTAACTATGTCCTGTAGTGGTATCCATCTTGGATTTCCGATCGGCATCAAAATTACAAATTTGGTACAGGATCATCATACACTCATTCAGGCATATTATTAATTCAAAATGTCAAACGTTTTCGAAGAAGTTGTTTGTATGTATTTCCCAGAAGGCCCTGTGTTAACTATGTCCCACGGTGGCGGCCATCTTGGATTTACGATCGTTATAAAAATTACAAATTTGGTAGAGGACCTTCTAAGAACATTCCTGCAAAGTAAAAGTTCATTCGGTTTTGTGGTTTCTGACAAGAAGATATTTTAAATTTCAGCCAATCAGAACACAGCCATTTTGAATATTCGATCGAAACCAAAATTATAAATTCTGTAAAAGAACATTGCTGCCAAGTTTGGTTTCATTGATTCAGCGGTTTTTCAGAAGAAGATTGAAATTTGAAAAGTTAACGGACGGACGACGGACGCAAAGTGATGGCAAATGCTCACTCTGGCTTTTAGTCAGGTGAGCTAAAAAGGATATCAATCAACCAGTCCTACCCAACAGACAGAACCCCAGACAAAAAAAATAACATAAAAGAGGATGAACAAAAGGATAATCAAGATAAACAGGACTTAAACATCATAAGCACGGGAAAATGTTTATTCTTTCCACACTGCACGAATGACAAATGTTGTATGAATAAACGTACAGAGAGAACCACGGACAAAAATTAAGGTTAAAAGAGAACAACAACAAAAAACAAACATTATTACATTGATGTTGGTGATTTATCGTAATTTCTAGTGAAAATAAATTCGATATTTTCACTCAGTGAAAGATCGGTTTTTATTTAACGTCGTCAAGGGCATTTCTAACAAATGAAGTCGAAAGATTCAGAAAGAGATCTAGGGAAATAAGACACTTTTGAAGCATTTTTTGTATATTTTATCAATGTAATAAACAATATAACTAATTCAAGAATTTGAATATCAAAAATATTCAACTCGTGACCGGAAAACACTAATAATTCCCTGCATTCGTGAATTAAGGTGTTTTTCAATCACTCGTTGAATATTTTGCGATATTCAAATTCTTGAATTAGTTATCTTATAATAAACAACAGCTAGCTTAACTCATCTGTTAAAAGATATTTTACACATTTTACACGGTGCAAATCCTTCATCGGAATGGAATTAATTTCATGCCTATTTCCAAAAGCAAAACATATCCTTTGTTGTTTTCCGGAATGATTTTATCGACAAGCTATATAGCAATACTAAAGGAGTGAATAAAAAGGAACTGCATTGTACAGTACCGTCTAAAATCCCAAATATCTGATGATTTGCTCCCAAATGACTCATGTCAGTACGCATAGCTATCAAGCTAAGTATATTCGATGGCAAAGTCAGCACTGTGTATATTATAGCAATACATAAATTTGAAAAAAGAAAGTTTATTTCCCTGCCATGTTGCTCCGAGGTTTCGTTTTCACGTCTCCATTTTAACATCATGTAATATTTTACTGCAATCGCTATTTCAAGAATTACCATGAATACAAATACCGCAATTGATAAAATTGACTTTATGTATACCAGTTGCTCAACAATTTGATCAAAGAATTCATTTGAGAAGCTCGAGAATCCCATATAGCAAACTTCGACTATATCGTTTATGTTTACTGCAGATTTAAATTTGGATTTTTCTACTGTGGTAATTATACTAAATAGTATCACGTTTAACAGTAATAGTGTGTTAAGTAAGAAAGCAACTAGAATCCATATCAATTTTCGTAAAATCTTTTTCGCCATGATTGGATAAAAAATGATGAAAAACCGCTCAAATGTCATCATCAAAACACACACCATTTTTACGTAATATAGAAAGGGTACCATTTGATATAGGTAATAAAAATAAATATCACAGGAAATGTAGTCCATATATTCCGATTCGTTATCGAAGATAAATACTTTAACGATCACTGAAATGTTCACAATAGACGTCATGACATCAACTACAGCTATAAATAGAAGGTATGCTCGACTAGGAAGTCCTTGTTTCAGTTTGAAACGAACAATAAAAGATATAAACGCCGAAATTAAACAAATAATTGTTAACGGAAATATAACAAATCTGTACATTTGTATTATGAATTCAGGATACAATCGGTCTAGTTTGAGAAGTTTTGCCTCAAACATTTTCACAAATAATAATGATAATTCAAAATCCCTATCCAATGCAGACGTCATATTTAAATCTTTGTCTTTATTGTTGAATAAGCATACAATTTATTAAAGTTTTTCAAAATTCTGACATTTTATATATAATAAAAAATGTCTCTTCGTGTAACTGCTTCACTCTGATTGGTCAATCATAATCTGATCTCTAAGAGCGTTATGTGATAAAAAGTCAGTAATTTTAATATCTCTTTTTATAGGCATTGTTTCAATGTTACAGTTTTGTCTCGGTATGATTGCAAAACATTCCTTTCGTCGAGTCTAGATAGGTCATTAAAATTATGAAAATACTTATTTCATACGGTATACTTATCTTAAAAATAAAATTTGGACCAATGGACGTGTAATGTTAACAATAAAAATGTATGACGACATTAAATCGCATATCTTTATAGTCACGTATCAGAGTGTTGTTAAATATATATTATTTACAAGTACGTGTGTATTTAAAATATTACTGTCAATGATCAAATAAAGAGCAAAATAGATACATGTAACAGGAAAGTCCACAAGGTCATATAAATCAATCAACCCACACAACAGACAGAACCCATGGCAAAAAATACCAGAAACATGAAACAGTACAAAACACAAACATAAACAAGACAGTCAGGATAGTCTGACTTGGTACAGACACTGAACAGTGGTGGGGTCAAACTGGTTTTATGGGTACTGAAACCTCCCTATAACAAACTTCAGTTAATTTTAATTCATAATTTTTCCATACATGACTATTTTAATTATCTTAGCTTTAAGTACCACTAAGACCAGTTTTGTGAAATGACGTGATTATACACCTATATAAATTTCACATGTGTGTTTTAAATCAGTCAGCACATGTTGATTGAGTGATGCACACGCTTGTGCGGAGTTGGAGTTTGGTTAAGTTGAAGTTTGGAATTATAATTGTCAATTCAGCACATGGATATCCCTAGGCGAATGTTTACAATACTCAGGCGTTTTTAAGCACGGTTTTCGTATGCGTATTACACAGTTAGAAGCGTCGACTTGCAGGTGTTATAATGGTGTCGGTGATTAAAAGGCATTTGCTGTTTCCTAGATGGTGTAACAACGCCCGGATTCGGTGACGAAATGCCGGAGTTTATTAAGTATGGAGCAAGAAGTCCGTCATATTAATTTCACCGTGTATCCCCGTGAATTTTGTCTTATCAACATACATAATGCCGATAGTGTACAGTAAATTGCGGCTTTTGTACTGCAAATTGGGATAGTCGAGGCGAGTAAACAAGAGATGCAGAAAGATGTGTGGTAAGATTTCACTTTTATATATTGTTTTCTTTCATATATTTTAACAAGCTGATATTTTCCAGTATACAAGCACTTCGTATGTATATTTAATCTGATTATGACTTGTGTAACTAATGAATTCAACATAGAAGTCACTGAGCAACAAGTATCGTTCCTAAAATTTGGAGATAGTGCATTAAAAGGCTACCAAATACTAAAAATCTTTTCATTTTTTCATAAATACCTCTTGTGTAGAATTATTCTTTCATCAAAATGCATATAAAAACTAAAAATTTTCTTTGAAATATCCTTATGTACTGTATATTGATGTTCGGTGTACGGGTGTACTGCACATTGCTCATTACAAAATTTAAAAAGTTTCGTTTATAATTTGATTGTATATAATTATATCATATATGGATTCATTCCAAAGCTATGGTGTTATTCGTTAAGATTAATAGACGTATCTTTTTAGTAAAGTCGTCTCATTTCTGTATTAGTTACATCCATTTTATGTATACGAATCTTTGTAAATACGACCAGTATATCTCTGTTTATTTGATGCATGTATTTGAATATACTACGGTCGAGAACGAAAGGAAGTGGAGTAAATACCCACTAGACAAAAACCCGCAAAAAAACTGAAGTGAACAGTGACAAAAAGAAGGTACCATTCAGCTTCAACAATGAACAGAACTACCAATGAACGACAAGCTCTTAATGGCCCCTGAATATAAATTCGTGGACACATTGTACGAAACCACCAACTATCTGAACACATCCTATTCCCAAAAAGTACACAAAAAAACAAGAAGAAAAGAAAATGTCACAATACAAGGCAAGTGTTTTGCAGACACCCAGCATATTTGAAATCAGCTTTTCAAGTATCACACCTTTCAAAAGTAACATTTAAGTGGTTTGCACAGTAAAACCTATATTGTATGCTCTGGTTAAAACCTCTGTCACACAGTGTGTTTAAATTTAAGTTCATGTTTGTTTTTATATGAAATTGTAGCCCCATTTGATTGCAAAGACTTTCCCACATCGATCACATGTGTATTGAGGCTTCTTAACAAGAGTGCTACTTCTCTTGCGGTGGAGTTTGATATGGCGGTTAAGGTTGCCTGTAGTCTTAGTTTTGCACTGATATCAATCACACATTAATGGTTTCTCTGATTCAGTCTATTTCACAATTGCTGAAACGTTCACAGAAGCATCTGTAGTATTCATCTAGAAATAAAGACATAGAAAACAAAGTTAAGTCAAAGAACATTTTAATAATGTCTATATCCATTTTGGGAATTCCGACATTAATTATTCGATAAAATAAGCTTCGTCGGTAACAAAAGCCCAGATATAAAATTTGACAGTACATAGCTATGCGACTAAACGTGTTCATTGATTATAAAAACTATATATATTGAAACAGAACAAGCAAAAAAAAGGCAGTGCCCCAGGTCCTCGCCTTACAAATCATCCGTGTGACCTTGATTTTTGACCTACTGACCCCAAAATCAATAGGTGTCTTCTTTTACCCTAAAGTCTTCACCTATATTATTTTCCGTTAAATCCACGAAGACTAACAGAAGTTATGCTCCGGAAACCAAATTCTGGACGGATGGAAGGACCGAAAGACAAATTCTATAGTTCAGCGCTTTCGCGAAAGGCGGGGGACATAAAAAGTCGTCAGCCGGTAAATAGATGTAAGCGTGAAAAAGTCATTCCACAAAATAAATGAAGTCAAGGTTTAATATATAAGAACATGCGAGATTGACATGCATAAATGTTTATTGGAAGTCAAGTCTTTCACATCACCAGATATGCACTACACCATAAAGGCTGAAGTAGCTTTTGAAGAAGCTGGTCAATCATGAAAATGAGGTCAAGGTAAAATGAAAGATGTGATACTATTTGACATACGGACTTTTGGTCTCGGATTTTGATTAATTTAGACAAAGTCTGTCAACCATGAAATAGTGTCAAGGTCAAAACGTTATGTGCCAGACTGACATGTACTCCTAGTCAGGCATCTGCATACCAAATATTAGAGGTCTTACTTTTATAGGATATGGATGTAATCACGAAAACTAGTAGCAAATTTCATGAAGTCGCTGGTGTTAAGGTGAAAGGTCATATGATACTGGCGCATACTTTACAGCGTGGTGCAACTGTATAACAAGTATTGGTAGTCTAGGTCTTATATATTCGGACTTACAAAAACGGACTTAGTTAAAAAATGACAGATTTAATCAAAAGACCTCATATGTTGAGGGTATATCGTAAACGTTCTAGATTTAGATTTTATAACGAATATATGGGTCACAGAAATTAATAAAAGTTAGTTTTTCTTAAGGTCAGCGGGTAATTGAATAATCTAATTCAAAAGGTCAGTATCATTAAGAATGTATGAACTAACTAAGGATGGGCTGTGTCAAATGTTTTGAGATAAAATTCACTCTGTCATCGCTGTACATGTACTAAACAGATCAACTTAGACGATCCTCGAGATCCAATATGTCTCGCGTATCGACTATCACAGTAGAGACGTTTAGGAAAACATTTTTTTCTGTTTATAATCGAATTTTGTCTAATCAACATACGGTACAATTCCCGATCAGTATACGGTACACATCAACACTGTATAATCACAATCAACGGTACACCAGTTGTACAAATTTTCGATAAAATTTGCAAATACAAAGACAACTGAAAACTACTGACTAAAATTTTCATGTCTCCCTTAACAATCAGAACATTATGCCACTGATTTTTATAAAGTAAAACAATTTATCATTTTAAATTGGTTTTGTGTGAAATGTGTCTCGCTATTGTTGACAATCTTTTTCAAATTTCATGTTTAGTATAGAATACCTTGTTAATATTCACGTTTTACATAGCTGCGGACGATTTACAAATACTTAGTAAAATGTCGATGAAGGTGTAAGTGATGATTTATTTCAAAATCGATAGAAAAAAATGAAAACTTTCCTTCCTGTCATTTTGTTTATTGCCTCGGCTATCCCAATTTCCGGTACAAAAACCGCGATTTACAGTACACTATCGGGAATATCCGTTAATTGGTTAAGTGATCGGGAAGATCATGCTAAATTATTTCGTTAAATCAGTCACGGCTCGCTGAATACTGGATAATCAATATCTTATGACCTTCACCTGTGTGATAACAAAACAATTTCATTGGTTCGCTTTTTAATGAAGCTTAAGACCTTTTCAAAATCTTACAATGCAGGTATTTTCCATTGAAAGTCTTCTGTCAAAGAGCGATAACTCCAGTTTATTTTTTTGTCTTCCATGCAATATAAAAAAGGCACTTTTCTTTTATAGCCTGTTTCTTGAAATTAGTTTCTGTAAATATATAAAACCAATGTATGAATGGCAAGTAGTAATTATATTTTTTTTGTTTTATCCATTTTGTTTAAGAAATATAAATTTAAGTAAGAATTTTGGGTTCGATAAAATAAAAACTTTCCGTCATATATTTTTGGTTTTTGTTGTAAGAACAATTGCAATTTAAAACTGCTTTCATAAAAAAGTCAATATTAAGCAATATTTTTCATCATCCTTTACGTGTGACTTTTTCCGTAAAAACAGTAATAAAGTTATTTAATTGTATTAATTTCTTATTTATGTTAAACAAAAACATTTCATATATTATCGTCAGATCACCACTCTTCAGGTCATCTTTAACTTCTTTCCGGGTCAACTCATATTTACTCAGTCTTTTGTGAAATTTGTGCCCTTTTTGCTATTCCAATATACAACCTGTCGAGGAAGCATAAATAACAAAAAAGTTTTTTCAAATCTCTCTAGACCGCCTCGGTTGTCTCGTGGTAGCGTGCTCGCCTCGAGTGCGTAAGGTCGCGTGTTCGATCCCTGGGCGGGTCAAACCAAAGACATTAAAATTGGTATTTGCTGCTTCTCCGCCAAGCACGCGGCATCTAGGAGTAAGAGCAAAGATCTACTGGTCGGCTCGGAGTCAGTATAATGTGTCCGAGTTAGGTGATATGTCTTCCTCGTGAGCTAGCACATTAAAAATCCGGCTCAGCGTGTCGGTCTAGTACAAAGCAGGGATCATATTCATTATCATACATGTTCTCGTCCTGATGTGCGCCTGGGTGTCACTGGACGTTAAACAACAATCCATCCATCCATCTATCCATCATCAAATATCTCTAGCTATATAGTATAAAAAATTAACCAATAATGCATATTGTTTAATGGCTTACATTATTTTCATGAAAACAACATTAATAAAAATGTTAAATGCAATTTTTTTAATTTCTTTTCTGTAAATTTAGTTTAAGGATGCTCGCTCGACATGTTTTGGTCTTTTTGTCAGATTTTCGGAAAACTCGGGTTTTATCTATTTCTTAAACATGAAATGTTTTGCCCATGAACCCCCACTTTTTCTTTTATAATTCAATCATATAAACCTTAAAATGGTATTTGACAAAATCTTATGAAATCCTTTTTATTTTGTCATACATTTTTGAGACACTGGAGTTGCCAATGCAAAGATAATGAAAAGTCCAGAGAAAACCCATTTCCTGCAAATTTTCAAGACCTAATAGCTCTAAAATAAGCACATGAACCTATATTTTTTTCTTTCTTATTTGTTTACTATTCATATGTTCTCTCAAACTCAAACACCTATTTCAAATCCTGTTTATTTCCTATTAGACCCGCGATCATCCTTAATTGTTTTTTCTGTTGATATGGAAGCTTGAATTTGATACAATGTGTTTTAAATTATGAACTTGTATGGAAGAGAATTGAACATCTTTTTAAATATAACTAGTAGTTCCAACAGGAACATATAAAATTACATTGTTTATAATAAAAAAAGATTATTGCAACTTCTGTTTGATCTTTAGTGGAAAGTTGTCTCATTGGTAACCACACAACAATTTATTGTTATACATATGAGATATAATTTTTTTTCTCAGAAACTGTGATAAACACTTAAGTTTCAATTTTTTAAATTCTAACTAAATTTTTAGCTTTAGATAATCATTATAGTAATATTTTCTTGCTATTTGTATAACTAAGTGAGGCATAAATTCAAAATAATGTGTTTATCCAATATGAGTAAGGAAACGAATTAGTCTTCAGGGTAATAAAAGAGTTAAATATACAATCAGTATAAATCACAACCAGACCTAATATGATCGTATGATAAAACTTCCAATTAATTTTTTGGGAATTCAAAATAAAAATATGCTGACAGCAAAAAGTGTTAGGATCACATCCTAATGACATGTTTATGTAAAGCATAGTTATTTTAAATCATATATCATAACTGTCAGTCAGGGTAATACTTATAAAAGTATATTTTATTAAGCCCCCCCCCCCCAACGAAGAGGGGTACATCTAGGTTTTAGTATTTCGTCCGACCGAGTTTTGTCCTTCAGAGTTCTCGAAAACGGCTGAAGGGTTTGCGACCAAAATTGGCACAAGAATCAATTGTCACCTGGATCTGTGCCTCATCGTATCAAGAACTTTTGGTCAACGGTCATTTAAAAAAAAATGGCGGCATTTAAAGTAAAAAAAAAATCGTGAAAATTGGAAAACAGATCGTAGAGACTTGGAACTTGAATTAAAAATAGGTCACCACAAGTGCTTTCGATCGGCTATATTGGAAAATCCAAGATGGCCACCACTCGAAAATTTTTAAAAAATCCAAAAGAAAATAAAAATAAATAAATAATAATAAAAAAAAACAAAAACAAAAACAAAAATCGAAAAACTTGAGGGAGCCGTAGAAATTGATATTAGGAGCCCCTGTAGTAATGGGAAAGTTGGGAGAACATCCGTTACGTTGTGCGCAACAATTATATCATATAGACATTCAGATTATTTTACTTGTATAAATAATAAGGTGTTTAATTGTCTGTCCATTGTTGTCTTGACTATTCATTAAAGTATAATTTCATGGACAATGAAAATCTCATTATTTTGTTATCTTTAAAATACTTCTCATTTACTTCCAGAGAGCAATTTTTAAAGGCCTTGCGTAGTTACTTAACATCTTTGCGCAATATATTTCCTTTTTTAGTTCTTGAGGTAAAAGGTTGAACTCTAATTAAAAAATATTAGCAAACCAGAAAAAACTGTTTAGGCATGTTTTGATATCCAAAAACGTGATAATCTAAGGGGTTATAAAAAAAAAATGTATAAGTAACTTTTTGGAGAATATTCAGGGGAGATTATTCAAACCTTGATCTTACAAATTTATTAATTCAGGTAAATATTACTTACATCTTCAAGTAAAGTAACATGACTTAGTGTGAAGACATGAACAATTTTGTGTGTGATATTATTGTGCATTATACATTGCTGGTGAATGAATGCGCTTTAGAGTATTTTAGAAGCAGGAAGTTACCCTATATGTCTTTGTTGAACTGTTATATTCTAGCAGTTTTTCATCATATGAAGTGTGAATTTTTCCACATAGTCGGATGGAAAATTGTTATTTTCGTTTTCATTTATCGAAGTATCCATTATTTCAGTGTTTTTGGGGCTTTCATTTTCAATAATAACTGGTAAACAGTTTTCTATGTTATCAATGCCAACAGTGGCATCAGCTTCCATTTCTTCTATGAATGTTGAGGCTGTATTAATTTCTTTAAATTTTGAATTAATTCCGGAAGGTCAAGAGATTTTTTAAGGTAGAAGGTACCTAAATTCGTTTAATTACGGATTTTCCTGAAATTTTACGTGGAGCTGGAATATACGAAACTGAATCTAAATATCGAAATAATTTTATATAATTATATGCAAGAGCTTGCAGCAGCTATTCATAATTTGAATGTCACAGATGTCTGAGAAAAAGGTGATGAGCCAAGGTTTTCACAAAGAACGTCTCGTCCTTTTTCTTAAGAAATTCATCGGTAGATACATAAACCTTATAGACAAATATTCAGTTTTGGTTTCATTAATCATACAGGATGGCCTTGAGTTATAGATTCTGGTACCTTTTTGACTACTGGATTTTCCCGACTTTTTTGTCAATACGGAACTATGAACGACTGTCATACAACCTGGTTTAACCTATCAATTTCTCTGGAAAATGTCTGTACCAAGTTAGGACTATGAGTTGTTTTCCAGTTGTTCCGCTGGTTGATACGGTTGAGCTTCTTTTTGGTTTTGTCCGTGTTTGTAGACTTTCCGTATGAATGCACATTGGAGTAGGGTTCCTTTGTTATGACCTTTATCTATCTGACTCAGCCTACAATGGAGCTTGAAAACCGACGATAACCGAAATTGCCGAAGATATTCTAAAAATATCAAACACATCAAAGGCACTGGACAAGACAAACTTAGTCCCCGACTTAAAAAGTAATTAAAACTACAACAAAGTCCATCACTTGACCTTGACATTTGTGACTTTTGACATTGCTCCCTGGTGTCAACAAAAAAGACTCCCTGCATCGATTAAGTACCAGTATCAAGTTGTAAACGAAAAACGTCTTTTTATATACCGTCCGGTCAAATTTTGCAGTTCTAGAAAGCGGTCTCCTCGTTTGTGTCAAGGTAGATAAGGAGGTTTGGGTACCCATAAAACCGGTTTAACCCCACCACTGTTCAGTGTACTAAATCAGCCTATCCTGACTCCCTGTTGTGTTCATGCTTTGTGCTCTTTTGTCCAGGACTCTGTATGTTAGGTAGGTTGTTTGATTGATATGTCAATGGTGACCTTTCCTGTTATCCATTTTGTTGTTTACTTGGCCATTGACACAAATAACTTTTAAATACACATATACATATAATAGCAGTCTGATACGTGACTTTAAAATGTACGATTTAATATCTTTATACATTTTTTTCTTTTTATGGTTAACATTAAACGTCCACTGCTATTTTTTATATGTTTTCAGTAATAATAATAGCGAAAATATTTTGCACAACACTTTTACTACACTTTTTTTTGCCAATAAATGTTTCGGAACAAATATATTTTTAATATCAAGTCTATCTTATAAAGTAAGTTATAATACCTAGACAGGGCGAAATTATTTTTACTATCATACCCAGACACAATCAAGGATCAATTAATGTAATTTTCAACCAATCACTATTCAGACAGAGATATTAAAATTGCAGACTGTTTCCTTTTACTACATAAAAATATTCAGATTATGATTCAGTGAAGTCGTGAATAAACATAAAATGTCAGAACTTTTGAAAGCGAAGAAAGCTTTACCTAAGCATAATGTTTTTAACAGAACAACCGTTTTCGACTATATTCTGATACTTTTATACCATTTAAAAATTTAGACAAGATTTAAATATGAACTCTGAATTGGAAAATCAGTTTGATTGATTGGTTGATTGTTGCTTAATGACCAGTGGCAAATATTGCATGTTTATTCAGGACGAGAACCAGTTCAATTTATCAAACAATTAAAACACGGGTGGGATGGGACACAAAGGGAAACAAATTTTAACTGCCACTGTAAATGGAGGATGGTTGGGTAGGGTTGGATTTAGCCATCTGTAGTGGCATTAGCCTACTCTTTTTCGAAAACTGCAGAAGGGGTCTTTTGCGTGCATGGAGTGTGGCATTCTCCAAACTATGGTCCGCGGTCAGGTTTTACGTATTATGACCTGACAACACCCCAACGAGAGGGTCTCCCCTATCCGCTACCTTGGGACGCGCAAATCCGATTTATGGTTTGAGCTCCCGTGATCCATCACAGCTGCCTAGAAAATGAATTTGAATTATCATTTTTATTTGTGAAAATGTTTGAAGTAAGACTTCTAAAAAAATACCGTTTGTATCTTGAAAATTTAATACAAATTTACATTTTTAATATTTTCGTTAACAAATATTATCTTATATCAGCCATGATATCTTTTATTGTTCATTTCAAACTGAAACAAGGCCTTCCTGGTCGTAAAAACCTTGATTTTTTATAGTTGTAGTTGATGCCATGACGTCTATTGTGAACATTTCAGTGATGGTTAAAGTATTTATCATCAATAAAAAAAAACAGAAATACCTAGTACATATGGTGTCCTGTATATATTATGTAAAAACTCTGTGTTTTGATGAAGAAAATCGAGCGGTTTTCATAATTTTTTATCCAATCATGGCGAAAATTAATATGGATTCCGATTGTTTTATCATTTAACACACTATAACTGTTCAACGTGATATTGAATAGTATAAACACCACAGTAGAAAAATCACCTGAGGGAGTTAACTCTTTAAAAATCAGCTGACCGTTTTAATCACATACTATTAGTAAAGAGAAATCAAGCTTCTCTTAATTATATTTTCAGTGATGCTTGCGAACACAAGTTATTATTTTAACTGTGTCTTTTGTTCAAAGCCTTTTAAACAAGACGAAAGGAGGGCATTAAAGAAAGATATAAAAAAAGCAGAAAGAAAGGAATTTCTCATTTATTTATTCAATGTAATTTGTAAAAGATGTTTACATCTATGTCACACTAGTTTAGGGAAACAGACAGTATGAGCACGTGTATAACAACCAGAATAAATCGTCTGAACATGGCCGCCACGGGCTATTCTTGTTTCTGCCAGGTGAGCGATACCAGCTCAGGCTTCTGAGCCTCTTGTATAAATATGCATACATGTACATATACCCAATGTGTGTCTACTCATTACTGTGTGGAGTTATAATAAAATACAAAGTTCAGAGAAAATGATGTTATATTCCATTTCTTAAAGAATTAATATACAAAAACAAAATAAAAGTCAAAAACATATCAGAAATATGCAAAGTTTTTATTATAAAAACAAATTCATAGTATAAACCAGTTTTATTTACTGCTAGTGATTTCATAGGAATAAATACATCTTTTATTTTCTGGGCATTGCTTAAAAAAAAATTCTGATTCGACATGGTAAGAAAAAAAATAATTTGGTTTGATTGTAGTCGAAAAAAAAATAATAAAACTGTGTCCATACTTTGAATTCAAAAATTCAAACCAATATTTAAAAAAAAACATACCCCCCCCCCTTTTCCCTTGAAGTTAAATGCTGTTCCCTTACAGGCGAGCTTATATATGCTCATTGCAGCCTCTAGTTATTGTTTGTATTATCGTATTTCCCCATTCCTATATCGACCTGCTGAGGCCTTCACAATTTCCCGTATTTCGGCACTGTGACGTCGTAAAGAGTTGACCCGACCCTAATATGAGCTGACCCGAATATATCAGCGACGTCATAATGTTTGACCCAACGTTGACCCGAATATATCGGGAAAACATCCGGTTATAGGCAGATGGCAATTGAAAAGTAAGAAATTCCATTAAGATTGCTAGTTAACAATACGATAAATTTATCATCAAGTTTTCTTCAAACAAATATTGTAAAATATAAGCCGCTCGACACAATATGAAGCTTTTTAGCTCGTTCGCTACGCTCACTCGCAGAAAAAGCTTCACATTGTGTCTCGCGGCTGATATTTTACGATATACGTTTGTAGAAAACCTGATAATATGTACGTATAGAGTACTTGTAGGCTTGATATGTCGTGTTCACATTTTTCTAAATTTCGGTCAAATATAGTGTGTATATACTTCCCTCCATATGTTGAAGATCGTCTGGCGAATCTCAAAAAGATAAAAACAATACAGTTGATGTTCTTCTTGGTGCTTCCAATACCAAACGATTGGGAAAATTTTCACCAAACATTATTAACGCTTCAATATCCGGAGCTACGCTTGAAAACGTTGATCAGTGTATAGATTTAGCCTTATCGAAAATAGAACCACCTGTGACTAAAATTAACAAAGTGTTACTTTGTCTTGGTACTAACGATATCACAAAAAACAGGGACGATAGTGACCAAGTAACGATTGCTTTTACTAAAGCTATAGCTAGTATAGCGGATGCCTTCCCCGAATCTTACATTGGAATTAGCAGTGTGATACCACGAAAGGGCAAAGGTCCACAAAACACAAAGCTCAACGAATCAACAGCTAAAGTAAATAGCTACATGAAAAAATGGTGTACTAGAGATCCGTCGCTCACATACATTGACACTACTAGTGTATTCGTTGACAAGAGCGGTCCCATTAAAACTTTATATGATAGCAACGATCCTCATGGTGTGCACATTAGTAACAATGGTATAGAGAGACTGACTACCATGTATACTAAATACATCACCTCCGAAAATCCTGCAGGTCCGCTCGGAACACCAAAGACCGACAGGAAACGGAACCGTAGTGACACAACATCTACACCAGCTTCAGCCGACCGCAAAAGCAAACAATATATTCAGTCATAAATTGATAATATACTGTCTTTATTGATCTTTTAAATAAAATGTTTAGGAAAAAAACCTTCTTTAAAAAAAATAAAAAAAAAAAACAATCCTTTTTAAATATTTTAAAAGTCCTACTTGTATATATACCATATGTATATAAAAAAGGTTTTTATCATACTAATAAAAAGCAATATTGGTATAAAATGTGTATCTATTTTAATGTATTGTCTATTTATCTGTATACATGTATTTGTCATCTGAAATTCTGTTTTTGGATCATGCAAATTATCCAAGAATTTTGTTAGAACTGTGTGGAAAAATACTCATAACATTTGTGACACTAAAATGTATATTATTGATCAGCTGTGCTGATTTGGTGTGTATTATAAGAATTACAGTTATCCACAAACAATCAACCTAATTATTAGTAATAATGTCGATTAGAATAGCTAGTATCAATGTTAACGGTTTGCAACAAAAGAAGAAACGTAACTGTATTTTTAATTGGTTAAACGGTAAAGGTTACGATCTTATATGTCTCCAAGAAACTCATTGTACGGTTGATAATGAGATTTCGTGGATTAATGAATGGAAAAATATAAGTGGGGGAACAAGTATTTGGAATTTTGGTCTAAGTTCATCAAGGGGTATTAGTATTTTATTGAAAAGAAACTTTCAATTTGATTTTCATGAAATTAACAAAGATGATCAGGGCAGATTGATCACCTTTGATATTTCTACTTCTCATGTCAAAATTACGATTAAATGCTTATACGCTCCAAATGACGGGGTAGAGAGGAAACAATTTTTTGAATCACTACTATTTACGAACAGTTCTGAAAATAATCATAACATTGTTATTGGAGATTTTAATTGTGCTTTGGATAAAACAATAGACCGCCACCCGGCACACATGAGAGAAGATGTCGGTTTACTCGAACTTAAACACATTATGTCAACAAATAATTTTACAGATATATGGCGCGTATTTAATCCCGATATTAAACGCTATACATTTAAGAGAAATAATTCAAAATCCAGAATAGATTACATGCTTGTTAGTAATTGTCTTGTCAGTTCTCTTTGTAACGTTAAAATCGTTCACTTCCCCTTTAGTGATCATGATATGATTACATCAAAAATTAAAATGAATGAAATTGAAAGGGGCCCTGGGGTATGGGTTATGAATGAAAACACAATTAGAAGTGATGAATTCAAAAATGCGTTTACTATTTTATGGGAAGGCAGGATAGAAAAAATAAATAATTATAAAAATTTAAAAGAATGGTGGGATGTTACAAAAATTGCAATCAAGTCCTTATGTATTGAAATCTCATCGATGTTAAATCTTAGTGATAAAAAACTCCATAAAATGGAAAATGAGTTAGAAAACTTAAAGCTTAATCCTCAAAACTGTAATAAAAAAATAGAGAAACTTGAAAAAAATATAAAAGAAGCGCATCAAAAAAAGCTGAAGCAGCTAAGATAAGGTCGAAATGTAAATGGTATGAAGATGGAGAAAAATCCTCTAAATATTTCTTCCAACTTGAAAAGGAAAACGGTCAAGATAAACTGTGGAGCAGAATAAAATGTGAAAATGGTACGATAAAATCAGACATAAATTCTATACTAAACGAACAAGTAAAATTTTATGAAAATCTTTTTAAATCTGAAGGGTGGGACGAAGATAAGGGGGGTTGGTTACTCCAATTTGTACAAAATAAGTTAAATGATGAAGATAAGACCACACTTGACTCAGATATAACAACTGATGAAATTGAAAAGTCCATAAAGAGCCTAAAACTTCACAAATCCCCTGGGGAAGACGGCATAATTGCGGCATTCTACCAGGAATTTTGGGATCAAATTAAAGACATATTTAATCTTTTGATAAAGGAAATATTCAATGACAAAAATCTTTGTGATTCTCAATACAAAGGTATGATCTCTTTGATTTTTAAGGGGGGCGAGAGAGAAGTATTAAAAAATTGGAGGCCCCTTACGGTATTAAACTGTGATTATAAAATTATAGCAAAATTATTGTCATTGCGATTGAAAAAGATATTACCAAAAATTATTCATCAAGATCAAAAAGGATTTATTCAGGGACGAAATATATCTGATGCTAATAGATTATTGCAAGATATCATACATTATGTAGATAACGAGGATGAAGAGGGGGTAATCATTTTTCTAGATCAACAAAAAGCCTTTGATAGAATGGAATGGGGATGGTTAATAGCTTGTTTAAAACAATTCAACTTTGGGCCTAATTTTTGTGGGTGGATAAATATGTTACTTCAAAATTCTAAAACATGTATCAAAACAAATGGGTTTGTTTCTAAATATTTATCTATATCTCGTTCCGCTCGCCAAGGATGTCCAATAGCACCTCTATTGTACGTACTACAAGCCGAACCTATGGCAAGCGCTATAAGAGCCGACAAGGATATTGAGGGAATAAAACTACCATGTGAAAACGGTTACAAAGAAACTAAGTTAAACCTTTTCGCAGATGACACACAGTTACTAAATAAAAATGAAAAATCTGTTGAGAAATCTTTTGAAATTTTGAATATTTATGAAAAAGCCTCAGGGGCAAAAATAAACTATGACAAAACGAAAGGTTTAATGATAGGAAAACTTAAAGGGAGACGACCGCGATTTAAAAAAATTAATTGGGTACAATCTAACATAAAAACTTTAGGGGTGTATCATGGCTATGATATAGACGAGAATATTATTTGGAAACCAAAAATTGACAGAATTAAAAGTTGTTTAGCTGTTTGGAAAACACGCAATCTCACTTTTATTGGGAAAACTCTTATTATTAAAAGTTTTATACTTTCTATTATTGGATATGAAATGGATATGCGTGGAATACCCGATAATATTTTAAAGGAAATAAATAAAATAATTTGGGGTTTTATTTGGGATAATAAAGTGAATTTAATTGATAGAAACGTGTGCTGCTTAGACGCTGATAAGGGAGGCATTGGTATGATTAATATATATTCTCTTGTTAAAAGTAGGCAAATAAAAATACTATACAAATTGATACATTCAGATGAAGAATCTTGGAATATCTTGGGCAAAATGTGGTTAAAAAAATTCGACAACTTAGCCAATGAAACTTTTTTTTTATGCAAATGCTCAGATTTACGCCCACTCAATCTAAATTCAATTCCTGCATTTTATAAAAATGCTTTATTTGCTCTTTCTGAACTTAGGGCGCAAACTAAACCCTATAGTACAGAGGAAGTGCTGAATACCAGTTTATTTTGTAATAAAAATTTACAGTTTGATGGTAAATCCTTATTTTTTAAATCTTTTTTACAGAGTAATATTAAATCTATACGAAATATCTGGAATATTGAAAAACAAACTTTTTATGACTGTAATACAATCTACAACTCACTAATTGACAAACGGAATTGTATTTCAGAATACTCTAAAATAAAAAAATCAGTGCCTCAAGAATATATCCAAATCTTGAAGGGAGCAGCAAATCCTAAAACCGAGAAGCTAACTGCTTTTAAATTTATAAATGTAGGGTTTTATAATAATTCTGGAAAACTGATAAGTTATGATAAATTAAAAACAAAAGAAATTCAAAAACTTTTTAACCCAGTGTCAAGTCCTAAAGCTGAACTGAAGTGGGAAATGGAATACAATGAAATCAAATGGCCTAAGGTATGGGGCTACATAAAAAAATTAGGCGTAAAAAATAAAATTAGTAATTTTCATTGGAAATCTTTACATAACATTATTTATACGGAATTACGTTTGAAACGAATAGGCCTATCACAAGTGAATGGTTTTTGTCATGTATGTAAAAATCACTTTGAAACACAGAGTCATTTATTCTACAATTGTAAAAAAATTTATCCCTTTATTCTTGAAATACAATCACTATTATCAAGATTAAACATAACTAATATTTTTAGACTTGAAGAAAAAAACATGATCCTTGGATTCTTTCACGGGCAAATAAAACAAATTATTGTAGCCAACATTATTATAACTATAGCAAAATGGATAATTTGGAAAGTAAGGAATGAAATAAAATTTGATGAAAGAAACTTCTCATTTAACCATATGAAACAAAATTTTTATTATGAATTATATGAAAACATAAACCTTCGCTTAAAATACAAACCTGGTCTACAGCCTGATATTGACTGTCATATTAGAGAATTATTGCATTAAATTGTCTTGTTTATTTGTAAGTGTATTAATTATCAAATGTAATATATTGTAATGATTCTGTTTATTTATATGTATTTTTTTAAATAATAGCTGCTTTGAAGCTTAATAGCGTGTACTGATTCTGTTAATCTATATGTATTTTTTGAATAATAGTATTTTGAAGTTATCATTTTTTTACTCGCCTGTTTACCCTGGACAGGAAGGAGTGATGTAAAACAGGGACCCTCAATACGCACTCCTGGGCGTTTGAGGTACATGTAACAGGTGATGTTGAATAAAATATTTGTTATGCGAAAAAAAAAAAAAAAAAAAAATATAGATATAGATTCACCAGATATTGTATACTAGAATATATTTACATATAAAAAGGCACCAAACACAAAAAAAAAAAAAAAAAAAAAAGATCGTATGGTAGAGTCTGGTTGACTTGTTTTGATGGTCTACACCCCGAATAAAAGAAGGCTTAAATTCTCATTGAAATTTATTAAAAAATTAAAAATTACAAATTATTAGCAGATGAAGCACTCTAAAGGCCCACGTAGCAGCATGTGAACAGTGACTAAAATGTCTGTTGAACAACACTTCTAATTCGTCACTGATTTCCGTATTAGAAATAAATTTACTAGTATACCAGGAACAAGTGCCTTTATCTTAACTCGAACTTTAACTCGAACTGTAACTCTAACTCGTAATGTAACTCGATAAATGACATAAGAAATTAATATCTCGAGTTCCACTCAAACTTCAACTCGAACTCGAATTATAACTCGAACTCTAACTTTAACTCGAACTTTAACTTGAACTTGATGTTTAGTCACAACCCTATTTGACTACCGTTGTTAAGCGTGTGGCTAACCGATATTTGACGAACCGGCAATTTGTTATACCTGTTTTGTTTTTTCTTCTTGCAGCTGCACGGATTTTTGGATTATTTGGGCCTTTCCCTAGATAGAAACATTTTTTGTCGTTGGCAATTTGTTGGTCTGTTCAATAAGGAGATGGAATGTTTATTTGCCCTTCTCCTATTCTTGATGTGTTTAATCGGTGGGATAAAAATACATAATATTTTAACCCCTTCTCTGCATGGGAATTCCCGCCGTTTTTTCCACAGTTATTTGAACGGTAAACTAAAGTCCGAAATGAAGACAATGTAAACAAACTACATAGCCACGACATTTTCTTGAGGTGTTTGTCAAAAATCATAGGAGAAACAGATTCTCCTTCAATTTACTCGTGAGTTATGGAATTTCTCCGCCCTCAATAGTTCAATGTTAGATATATTAACTCGCACGCTAAAGGCTCGTGTGTTAAAAATCGAAAATTTAACTATCTCGGGTGGAGAAATTCCATAAGTCACTCCTACATGAAGGAGAATCTATATATATCCGTCCTTTCTGGAAATGAAAATGACCTTAGAAAAGGACAATAAGTATAAACATTGAAACCATGTTATCCCTCTATTGGATTATCCCCTTTATAATAATTTAACTTTTATATCAGCCAAATATAATTCTTGTTTAAAAAGTATGTTTTCTGGTTACATCATAAAAGATTTTACACGATGTCATATAGTGCAACAATGATTTAAAATCAAGGTAATAAATCGTATGTTTTATAAGGTAACGTATTCGACAGACATTCTTTTATTTTCACGAACCAAACTTTGAATCGTTAAAAAAGCATAATCGAGATAACAAATAACATAATATCATTAAATAAATAAATAAAGATTAGAAAATACCACGATTGTTTCAAATTTAGTGGAATTATTGCCATCATCAGTCTAGTTTCAGCAATAAACTACGTTTTTCATCTAAAGACAATGAAGGAATAAGTGCAGAAGACATGCAGCGGCTACGTGCATAACTTGTTTAGCATGTTCTTGAATCGAGACATCAGGACACAATTTTGACATGAAATGTTCCAAATTCCTGTTTTTTTACACAAAAAGGAACACTGGAATGTAAATATAAGAAATAATTTTGATTTTGTTTGGCAGCATGCAGAAGTAACTATTGACAAAATATTCTTTCAAAAATTGTGGTCCGTTTTCCCAAGGGACATAAACAAGATTAACAAGTAAACAGCAGGACAAAATGATGATATTTGCATAAATGCTTGACAAGATAAATAAGTGTTTACAAACCGCCAGACTGTATGCATTATCCACAATCGCTGCCAAGTTTATTTTATATTACCGAGTGCTTTCAGAAAGGAAGAAATATCACATTTAAAGAGGGAACACTGTTGATCAATCTATGAAAATATCACAAGCATTGTTTTCCAGTGTTCTTTATGGCAAGCCGTTTTATTATTTATTCTAACTTCAAAATAACTAATAAACTTTATAAGATATCTCATATAGTTTATTAGATATTTTATATAGTTTATAGATATCTCATATAATTTATAAGATATCTCATATAATTTTCTTTATAAGATAAATAAAAAATATTATAAAGTATATAAGATATCTTATATAGTTTATAAGATATCTCATATAATTTATAAGATATCTCATAATTTATAACATATTTCATATAATTTTCTTTATAAGATATCTTATAATTTATATGAGATAAACTATATGAGATATTTCATTGTAATGCCATACACTATTGTATCTTTCTTAATGATTAAACTGCATATTTTCAGGGTTTTTTTTCATCTATAATATAAACGAATCATTTTGTTGAAACATTGTTCAAAATATGATAAAATAATTATTATCGAAATTAAATTGAACTATTTATTTAGTTTATTTGTTTTATTCCGAGTATTATTAATTGGACAACTTATTTTGAATCATAATTACTACTTTATAGTCATTCGTTAAATATAAAAAAAAACTTTTCTGTAACGATCACGAATTATTTTTTATTTTCTTGTATGTTTTTTTTCTGTCGAATCATTAAATAAAAGGTTTAACAAAACTAGTTCACAATTATCGAAAATAATAAGTTTACTTTAATCTAAAAGAAATAGAAATATTGATTTATGCGTACAATCCTGTACCAATAACAAACTGACGACAATTACATGTGCTTCTATTGCAATGTCCTTTATTTGAGCAAAAAACGCCATATGATTAGCATACAAATGTTGCTTTCTTTTTATGCAACAATTTGTAAGACTATTTTACCGCTTGCAGCTGCAGAAACGTTTATAGCGGAGAAAAATAAAAGGTTTCTCATATACGACTAGAATACTGTAACATTAACTAATGCTGAATCTAAACTTGAATGTGCACTTCGTTGTCAGTTTCATGGAGAAGATTGCTGTGGTGCGGCCTATGATGAATCAGCTTCAGTGTGTTTGTTTGGGATTTCTCGATGTTGTAACGCCGAATGGGAAAATTTTCAAGGGTCGACGGTCATGCATAGAAAGTCGAAACGCAACATTAATGGTATGTGAGTATATTTGTTTTTGGCAGATTACCTCTGATACAAATTTTGTTCCACTGTTTGGGTACGTTTCACCAATTTATGACACATCAGTAGTGCTGAAGGCCAAAAGTGAAAATGAAATATCTGTCTAGAAACTCCTTAATCGAAATAAGTCACAATTTAGTGTTTCGATAAACAATTATTGTATATTATGATTGCCGTTTCTAAAGAGGATAAACTAAATGCGTTTTATTTATGTAAAATAAATGAGATGTTTGGCTATAATATAGACTTGACTATAATACCTGTTCTTGCACAACCATTGCTTGTTTTTCTCTATTCGTAGTTGGCGGTTGCAAAACAAGTCAGCTTGGTACTGAATACAACGGAATGATCAACAGGACAAATTCTGGTCTACCTTGTAAGTTTTGGTCGGAATTTACAACACCTGACAAGGAGGAGTACGAAAATCAGTCCACCGAAGCTAATTACTGCCGTAATCCAAACGTTAAGCTTTATCCTTGGTGTTTTACAAATCAAACTGGTAATAAGTACGAGTTCTGTAATGTTTCATTTTGTGGTACGTATTTATTTATTCTACGAGAAAACATTGAAGCAAACATAATAAAAAGAAACAGAGCCAAAAAAAAAAAAAAAAATTACGAGAAATATATATTGTGTTTTAATATTTACTTTCAAAAAATGTGAGTTAGAAGGTTGAAAAATGACTTAACTAACGATGCGTAAACAAAATGAAACCTCTGATCACCTACTGGGGAATAAAATGCTAAAATGTTCTCACCTGTATTCTGTTTATTACAGTGACAAAGCAGAACAGTTAATGTTTAATACATAGACTTATTATTTTATGCGACTACACTTCGACGTTTGTAAGGTAAGGTCGTCGACATGCTAGAGCTACGCCTCTTTCTCATTATGTATTTAGCAAGCGGTACTATAAGGCATTTCAAAGGACAGCCATTTTGATTTTGCAGTTTGTAAAAATGAAATCCAGAACGGTGAAAATAAAATAAAATAACTTTTGAAAACAATAAAACTTGCTTTTCATTGGATTTTGTTGCATTTTGTAGCATAAAAAGTCAAAAAATTATAGTATTTCCTCTCTCTGAATACTGATTTTGGTGCTACAATGTATTAAAAGAATTTCATTGTAATTTTTACTATATGTATGACGGTAATCCCGTCTACCCATATGAAATCACAACTTTATTTGCAGAGGAAAAGCAACACGCCATGTTGCAATAGTGAATTGTCGGCTTTTCCTTCACTCGACGTAATAAGAGAATTTATTTACGCTGTGAATCAGGTATTTGCATAGGAAAAATGTTCTGTTTATTTATTTTCGTTGATGTAACAAAACTGACAGCAGAACTGATTTTCTTATGTGGTTTATTTTCAGTCACGGATGCATGCCCAAGAGAATGCAAGCTCGACATACTAGGCGTTGACTATAGAGGCATTGTGAATATAACCCAAACTGGTCGAATATGTCAGGAATGGGCTGCTCAGGTCCCTCATGCACATCCCTATCCACTCGTTGCCTTGGAAAAAAACTATTGCAGAAATCCAGATAATGAACCGTTAGGTCCTTGGTGTTACACCACCGATCCGATGAGACGATGGGAATATTGTAATATTTCTCTTTGTTTTTAATACAAAGTACCACACCAAAAAACTTGTTGGATGACTTGGCTGACATATTTAATATTCTAATATTTTGTAGTTCATTTCTGGATAAGTTAATAAATAAGTGTACCATACTGAAAATATTGTACCTTACGTATTGTACTGAAAACTATTATTGTACTCGACGCCTGGGATGTAAAAGGATAATACGACTGTTTGGAATCAGGTCCGAAAATATTTTTTTTAGTAAATATCACGTCTGCGTTTGTTAAAGATAATAAAATCCGGTTTAGTAATGAGAATAAGGTATCCGGACCAGAAATGATAATTCCGGGGCAAGTCATATTACTTTTTTATCGAAAATAATTTTAAAGTTTAAAGCTGATACGGCTTTCCCAAATGAAAAGGCACTTCATATTTTGCATGTGCCGTCAATAAAAATAAGCTAGATATACAGTGTTTTCTAATTTTCCGACAACTACTGAAATCATTGCAATTATTTGGCATGGAGCATCCGGGACATTTTAAATAATCACATGATCAATTATGGTCCGGATAGCTCAAGATAAATATTTTATTGAGGAATCACGAAAAAAAAACAAATCTTTGATAATTATCCCCTTTCATCTATCTCCATGATAAGGAGTTTTTATCTATGTGGGTACGTACTATTATTTGGGTAATTAACTAGTTTCATGCGTAATGAATTTAGATAGCGGCGGGAGACAGGCTAGTCTAGAACAAGATGGCAAATGACGTCATGATAGCTAACGCAAGTGTGTTTTATTCTGCGGTTGGTATGTTCCGAAACAACACTATTCTATTTGAAGTAAAAAATTGTGTGTCATCAGTTGTCATTATAGTCGAAATTGTTTTTCAGTTTTCCGTGATTATTTGTTGTGCTTGTGGTTGTTCGTTTGTGTGGATTGATTTTTCAGCTTTGTTTCTTAGGTATATATGCCCTCTTCACACATAGGCATATGTGATGGCTCACGGAAGGTCAATCCACAGATAGGGGAGACCCTCTCGTTGGGGGTTGTCAGGTCATAATACGGAAAGCCGAACCGCCGACCATAGTGGGTAACGTGTTTGGAGAATGCCACACTTCCTGCACACCAAAGACTCCTTCTGTAGTTTACGAAAAACAGTAGGCCCATGCCGCTACAGAAAATTCAATTATCCGACCCTACCATTCCATCCTTTTACAGCGGCAGTCAAAATTGGTTCCCATCTGTGTCCCGCCTTATCCCTATTTGAATTGTTTGATTAATCGTTGAACTGGTTATCGTCCCGAAGAAGCATGGAATATTTGCCACTTGACGTAAAGCAAACAACAAATCAATCTATCAATCCTTTTTACACAAAATGTTGTTGGGCAAATTCTTATTTTCAGAATCTGTGATAAAATCTAACGGTAATTTTGTAAGTACTAATTTCATGATAGCTTTGAAATGCTAAACTGAAAATCCAGTAAGGGTTGGCCGAATTATTTTTTTTATTTCAGTGGCTTTTGGTCCCTGTGACGTCAGACCAAAAGCCACATATAAATCGTATTTTAAATGGTTCTCTCTATAACTGGTACCTATCACCAAATTCTACAACAGTTAAAAGGTGTTTTGAAGGAATGTCAAATTGATATTCTAAAACCAAAGACCACTGATTGCTGGTCATATTTGTGTTCAATAAACCAAAATATTTGTACAAATGTATTCAACATACCAAAAAACTATTTTAGATTTAATAACACCATAACATTTATTGACATCGCTAAGCTGAAAGCCACTGCATGCCACTGAATATTAATTAGTAAGAACCTTTACCAAAGATATTCTTGTCCACTGTTTTTATTTTATCCTTCTTTCTGGTTTTTTGAATGAACAACTTTCAATTTATGAATGAATTATTCAACATGGCCTTGGATCTATAAAAAAGTTGGCGTTTAACATATTTAAAAAAAATGCAGTCATTTTCTATCATTATTCCTATGTTTAGTTCGCCTCAACGAAGTTTGGGCGGGGGGGGGGGGCTATTGGAGTCACTTTACTTATCACACTTCATTGACTTTGGTTAAGTTTTACTTCCGAGTTCAGTTCTCCGATACCACGGGATCACAATCATATTACTTAGTGTGAGGGTACATCTCGGGGTGCAACATTGCTTTCCACCAAACTTATGTCACTCTGACCTACTTATCGCGCTTCATTGACTTAGGTTAAGTTTTACGTCCGAGTTCAGATCTCCGATACCAAGGGACCTAAAATCATATTACTTCGTGTGAGGGTGCATCTCAGGATGTAACATAGCCTCCCACCAAAATTAGGCCACTCTGACCTATTTATCGTGCTTCATTGACTTATGTTAAGTTTTGCGTCCGAGTTCAGTTCTCCAATACCAAGGGATCTACAGTCATGTAACTTTGTAGGAGGATGCATCTCGGGTAGTAACACAGCCTCCCATCAAACTTAGGTCACTCTGACCTACTTAACGCGCTTCATTGACTATGGTATTTTTTACGTCCGAGTTCAGTTTTCCAATACCAAGGGACCTAGAATCATATTACATGGTATCATGGTGCATCTCGGGGAGTAATACAGCCTCCAACCCAAATTAGGTCACTCTGACCTACTTATCACACTTCATTTACTAGGGTAAGTTTTATTTCTGAGTTCAGTTTTCTCATACCAAGCGACCTACAATCACATTACTTGGTGTCAGGGTGCATTTCGGGGAGTAATATAACCTCCGACCAACATTAAGTCACTCGGACCTACTTACTGCGATTCATTGACTTAGGTTAAGTTTTACATCTGAGTTCAGTTCTCCGATACCAAGGGACCTACAATCATTACTTGCTGTAAGGGTGCATCTCGGGGAGCAACACAGCCACACGCCAAAATTAGTGGGGGAACGAGGCGAACTTTGTAATCGTAGATTTGTGGTTCAATCATTTCAACATAAATATGGTCTGTTAATATACAGTGGTATACAAAATAATGTGTTTGGTTTAGATCAATTATAATGACTTGCTTAAAACATAATACAGATATTAAATTCTACATGACAATGTCATCGAATTTTGAATATAATGTAAAAACGAGTTTAAATAACATATTATAAGTTATTATTGTATGTACTACAAACATTAAATTTTCATATAACAATATCTATTTTATTGAATTTTAGAAACTGTTTAGTCGAAAACTGAGCAAACTTTGTATCGTTTGATATAGTCAATGCATAATGAACGCATCATTCGTATTATTGCGTATTTTATTTCACACGTACTTTAATTTACTGCAAAGTTGTCTAACTTATATCTTGAAGTGAGCTGTGTTTGTTTGTTTGTAAGTGTATGTATTTTATATTTTTAGAATGTTGCGTTGTGATATTTTCGGTTTAATTTTGACAGAATTGCCTGGTTTGTTCAACTTTGTATTTGCAGCTGGTCCCTTCAAAACCAGTCTTGAGGTAATCGATATTTAGCAGTCAAGGTGAGTTGAATGCAGTCAGGTATTTAATTTTTTATCAGAGACATGAAATGAGCGTACCAATTAAATAAAGGATGAAGGATGAAATGAATCTCATGACACTAATTTGACATATTCGGATTTGTTTTCCATTTACTCTTCCTTTCAAGGAAAGTATATATTACATAAATAACTGACGTGTTATCTAAATGTGTATATCTTTTGTATCAAATTTGGTACCATAAACAGTGGTTGCATACCTCTAGTATTGGACTCAGTCTTTTAGGGTACCAATAGTTGCTGGTATTAATATACTCAGGCGTGAAATGATACTTCAAAAGTTACTGCAGAAGTTATGAAAATATAGTTTTGGTGAAAACTAAGGCTACGTTGAAGGCCTCAATTTTACTTTAAAGTGAATAACACCAACAAAAGACGTTATTCCTTCCTTAAGCTTTTGTCAAGAATAATTCCAACATAACCCTTCTTTCATATTAGAAACTGTTATTTCACACTTCGGAATAATATATCTAATTATCTGAGGAAGAATACAAAAAATAAAACCGAACTCAACAGCACAACAAGATTAAAACGTTAAAAGATCAGTTCAGAATTAGTATATGATATACAATATATGCACATTTAAATAACATAAATATATGAAAACAGAATGCGAAAAGATTGTTCGAGAATACTTGGAATATTCTTATTTTCTGCCTAGAATGGGATTAAGATCGAGTACTGGGTCTTCTTTGCCAAACACGTCTGTTTAACACACTCATACGATTGGTTTGTTTTGAATTTTTCTCATTTTCTTGTATGATTATAAGACGCTATTGGATTTTTACCTGAGAAGCGGGATAACTCGGAAATTCATTGATCCTTCCCATTACCTTTGTGGACAAAGTTCAGAAAAAGATACAAGTGAGAAAACATTACTTTACCTAAAATTATTGCAGTTTAAAATTCGTCGTTTACTTCTTACTTTTCAGTATTATCGGCAACGGACATGACGGAGAGGTTAAATGAAATCAATAAATGATTGACTGGACAAATTTAGGATAAAAGAGACTAAAACATACTTTAAAAGACAGTATTGCAATTGGAAATTGGTCATTGAAATTGTTATTTTCTCCTATAATCGATAGCTAACTTGTTAAATCTGGATGATACTGGGTAATAACAAGACAAAAAATCTTAATTTACTAATATTTATTGTTATTTGAAATTAGTGTATACATTCATGACATTGTACGTGAAAGAAGGTAATATGGACTCTTATAATGCACATTTCTGGAGTAATGCCAATTATTAATCCTCAGAAAGTTGTGAGTAATAGCCTAACTCCACGTACGGTCAAATATGCCCGAGATGTGAAATTTCATATATAGTCACTTTTAACAAAATTACAAAAACAACAGTATTGACAATTTGAATACCATTCTTTTCACATCAAACGTTTCATGAGTTTATGCTATTTTGTATATTTAAAAAAAAACTTTATAGTAACAAAAAAAATTAAAATTGAGACTTGATTATTTTATTAACAAGACATAATATTATACATACTTGAAAACAGGGACATTCAATTTGATAATTTGTCAAAAATGAGAACAATACAATCAATACATTTCAGTCTACATTTTGTCAAATGTCTAATACTTCCATCTTAACAAAAATTTTTCCCACATGCTGGACTTGATATTCTTTGGATAATACCATCCTTAATTTCACTCAAACGTCTACTATACTGTAGTAAAACCTAATGTCCACAACATACACATCATATCATATCATATGCTTCATAATACATGTACCCGATTTAAGTAGTCTGGCGTGTTGATATTCACAATTTATGAGCTTGTGTGAGATTTTTAGGATAAACACTTACAAGAAAAGTCAAGAAACGTTCCTCAAAGATTATTCGAAAAGTCTCTTGACATTTCATTGCGAGATCTTTCCATTTTCCAACTTACCAAAGCGTATCTTCTGTCTGTTTATGTGTTCCTGCAATAGTGTTGTCCGATTGCCTGACATCTTATTTTACATCTTTGCTAAATAAAATGTATCACAAAATACCGATTGAATTTGATGCACTGTATGGCCATTTCGTTGACTGACAACTCATCAGCAATACTCGAGATCAAAATGTTGGAAATCCAGTTAAAGATATAATGATGAATTAATAAGCACAACTATCAAAAGCCAAAACAATTAAAACAAACAGGTATCCAAACTCAGCTAAGAGTTACATCTGCATCAAAAGGAAGAGCCTTAGACATATTTGGTAAATTTTTGTCAAATTTTGAACGGGAAATTAACATGCATCAAAGTAAAAAATAATAAAATTATCGATATTGTAATCGATTGGATTTATAAACTTGTTACAACTGAAAATCGATTGCACGGAAGCTCAATGCCACTGGACGTTAAGCAATTTTTATTAAGATATCTGCATGCGTTAAGTGTTGATTGATGTTTTTGTAGTTTATCTGGTTCTTTCAATTCTCAATACTACAAACAGTGAACCTGATCACTTCCTGTTCTGAATCCCTACCATCATGTGTTTATTGATAAGGGTACACGTATTTCTATGAAGATATTCATATTGTAACACACCGCCTCGGTGTTCTCGTTGTAGCGTGCTCGCCCGAGTGCGGAAGGTCGCGGGTTCGATCCCCGGCCGGTTCAAACCAAAGACCATAAAAATTGGTATTTGCTGCTTCTCCGCCAAGCACGCGGCATCTAGGAGTAAGAGCAAAGACTGGTCGGCTCGGAGTCAGTATAATGTGTCCGAGTGAGGTGATATGTCTTCCTCGTGAGCTAGCATATTAAAAATCCGAAAGCAGGGATCATATTCATTATCATATCAACATGTTCTCGTCCTGGTATGCACCTGGTTGCCACTAGACGTTAAACAATAATTCATCCATCCATCATATTGTAACATCTGAAACGTATTTCATTTTATTTATTTATTTACTTTTTTATTACGAAATTTCATTATCCACATCATTTCCGGTACCTCTGCGCCTGTCATTATTCTCATTACTTTGACGTACCTTGTTTGAGTTTCTTTTAGCCTTAGATATTTTTGTTTTACATTTGCAGGTAATCAAGTCAGAAATGGCAATGATACCAATAACAAACAAGATAAGTGTGATCCCGATACCACCCAAAAATACCGACGACGTTCTGTCGTCTTTTGCTGAAATGCGACGTCGAACGGATGATGTTGTATTTTTCTTATTCATTTTAAGATTTGCTTGTAATTTGTCGAGCTCTTCTTTCATTTCTTCTTTCAGTTGTTTTTTGGTAAGATTCTTATTTTTCAGATGCTTCCATTTATTGGCTACAACGATACAAAAATTACAGAATTACTAAAATAATCCTTGCTAATAGGTAAAGTCGCGCGGAATCACCGAGATTTTCGGAGCTTTTCCGAGTTTGCTATTTTCTCGAAGATTTCTCCGAGTTCAACTCCGCGATTTTAAAATTTTGCCGGAGTTTCTCGCGACGCGGAGTAGCGGGATCTTTTTTACTGAAACTCACTTTCTGTACTGTACTTCGTTCAAAGTCTACAAATTCGATATTAATGTAAGATCAATGATTTTAAAATTGAACATCTATCAATATAACATTACGTTTTGTTTCCTTAAGTCTTTGGTAGTCGAACCTAGCATGAAAAACTGGTAACGCCGGAAAGACGGCAAAAATTTTCGACCTTTTAGTAAAAATTTATCATCTCCCACTGCACGAGGCCTTTAGACCAATCAAAAAGCGCCGTTCACAAATGCACATACCTTTGGACAAATCAGGCGTAACGTGATTTAATTTCGTCGAGTGCTCATTGAATTTACTTAGCTACAGGAAACTTAAAAAACGAGTATTTACCGAAAAAATAGGTACTTATAAATGTTTTAGAAAATGACCGAACTTCGTATACATATTAAACGCGTTTAAAATCCCTTGGGATTTAGGTTTACTCAAGTTTTTTCTTTGTCAAGGTAGCAAAACTGAGAGATCAAAGCAGTATTACTTTAAACTGAAAAAGAGAAAAAATTTCTTTAATAAAATACACGCTCAAAACCTTGTATTAGAGGGAGCAGTGGGCTTTTTTCCTTTATCAAATTTTAGACATGAATTTTCCCGAAAATGGGTATATTTACAATCGGATAAGGTAAAGAAATGATATTGGATTTCAAATTGCTGAATACATCATCATCAGTTACATAAACAACTATTGTTATATTTTTCAATGATTTGATTCCAAGGAAAAGCGAATCCATCCTCTTCGGATATTCCTGCTTGCAATGGTTTCAAAGTGTGTAAAATTTTAGAAAAAAAATCAGCTTTTGTAGTATCTGGGACACACAATTAAAAGCCGTCATTTGGAAATTTTCAAATCAAACAGCATAACTGATAAATAAAAAACCAGGCACCTGTAACGGATCACGAGAGCTCAATTCATAGAGCTGCCTAGCGCGTCTTCGGATGGCGGATAGGGGAGATCCTCTCGTTGGGGGTTGTCAGGTCATAATACGGAAAACCTGAGCGCGGACCATAGTTGGTAACGTGTTTGGAGAATGCCACTCCCTGCACGTTAAAGACCCTTCTGTAGTTTTCGAAAAAGAGTAGGCTGATGGCCGCTACAGAAGGCTAACTTATCCGACCCTACACAACCATCCTCCTTTTACAGTGGCAGTCAAAATTGGTCCCCCTTTGTGTCCTGTCCCACTCCTATTTGAATTGTTTGATCAATTGAACTGGTTCTCGTCCGGAAGAAGCATGAAATATTTGCCACTGGACGTTAAGCAACAATCAATCAATCAATAAATCAAAAATTACGCCGTCTTCCCAATGTTACCGATTATACACAACATGACATTGCAATGTAAGGTTAATTTGGTACGTTCTGAATCCGTTTGTAATATTTCCAAATACGGTGAATATAATTGACGGCTTTATTTTTTATATCTTATTCAGTTTTAAACCATTTTTGCAATGTATCGGAGCAATCTGCACGAGAAGTAAGAATATCAATTATTATTACATTGTAACCGGTGATTTACCGTAGTATCCGAGTGAAAGAAAACCTGGTAAATCACAAGTGAAAAGAGCAGCCGCTATTTCACTCTAGGAGGTGACGTCACAATTCCCGCGGAGATATATTAATCGGAATAGTCCGTTTTATTTCATTTTTTACTCCAAAAATGCTGTTTTCTGTACAATGTAATAAAAAGTATAACTAATCGCTGAATTGAAATACTAGAAAATAAACAACTTGTGACCGAACTACAGCTGTAAATAACTCGTGCGCCGCGCGCACTCGCGATTCACTGCGTAGTTCGGTCACGCGTTGTTTATTTCTCGTATTAAAATTCAGCGGTTAGTTATACAGTCAAATCTCGATTTCCCGAACCCGAATGGCTCGAATACCACCAATTTCTCAAACCACTTTCTAGTCCCACAAGTGAATATTCCATTTTTTGTAAATAATTTCTCGAACACCATTTTTTTCTCTAACTAATTTGTACGGCCCCTTCGAATTCGAGCTACCGAGGTTCTACTGTACTACAATTATTATAAAACTATAATTTTTACGTTCATTTTTGCCACATGACAACAAAATATTTCTCCGTATTGTACAACCGGAAGCTATATTTTTTACGTATTGGACGTCCCGAGAAATCAGTATTTTTTCGTACTCTACGTTATGTAAGGGAGGTAACTCGAATTGTTGATCAATTATTTTGATAGTTTTTTGTTTTACATCATTAGTTTGAAAGTTCTGTTGATGTACAGTTGAATTTAAAGTTACCCATGCGATTGTTTTCACCATTTGAACGGCTGTATAATAAATAGGTTATTATACAATAATTCCATTTTAATTTGTATATGATAAAATACAAGAATTTCATTTGTCGGAAGTGCAAAATCATAAAAGTTTATACATCGATAAGCTCGTATTTAGCAAGTATATTCATGCGCTTTCTTGATTATTTAACGTTTCAAATGAGGCATTAAATGTGAAAAATGCTGTAAAAGAATAAATTTTAAGGATGAAACTGACAATAATAGTTAAAAGTTAATGAGAAATGGGTTAAAAATCGATGAAAATTGCGTTTTCAGAAATTCCGCGAAAATTTGCTGCACGGACGTCACAGTCAAGATTGAAACGTCAAGTTGGATTCTTCAAACGGAAAAAATCTGACATTGCGTGGATTCTGTACGCTTCAGATTATATTAAAATCTATCAAAACGTAAGTTTCCTTGTTTTTCCGATTTGTAAATTTAATTTACTTTGTTGACTTTTTTATTCATATGCTCAGCTGCCAAAAATAGTACCAGATTCAAGATGAATGTCGCCTGAAAAGGGCAAAGTTATTATTATTTTTTCATTTCGGTTAGGCACAACTTTTCGATGTTTGAAATGGAATTATAAGGATTAAATACGATTTTGTATGAGTTTATCGATGTGTAAACTCGGCCTTTTCACTCACAAACTCGACATAAAGTCCTCAGGACTTTATTTAGTTTGTGAGTAAGTTGGCCGAGTTTACACATCGATAAACTCATACAAAATCGAATTTAATCCTATAGTATTATGTACAATATGGAAAGATAACATATTATAATATTGGTTGACAATTATAAAGCCTCATATCATTGTATTGTTTAGAATATAACAAAGACATTATAGCATTTGATGTTTCGTAATTGTGAATAATGAATGTAAAACATGTTCTTAGTAAGGTATTATCCTATTGTTTACCTCACAACTCAAAACAAAGAATTTCTATAATTGAGTTACAACTGCCCCGAAGCACATTTATCAGCCTTACAGAATTTATGAGTGAAGCTTATTAAAAATTGAATTTGAAAAAAAAAATGAAAATAATTAAGTAACCTTTGCAGTATTTATGGTTGATAACGTTAATGCAATATTGAAAGTTAAATATGATAAGACCAATACAAAAAAGAACATCTCATTAATTTAATCTTTATCTAAAAGCATTAATACTATAAACTCAGATTATATTACTTGATCGGGTAATAATCGACATTTCAAGTGCTCCGATATAATTAAAAACAGGAAGTAAAAAAAAATTAAAGATCCCCGGCCTGTCTAACCAAAGACATTAAAATTGGTATTTGCTGCTTTTCCGACAAGCACGCGGCATCTAAGAGTAAAAGCAAAGACTGGTCGGCTCGGAGTCAGTATAATGTGTCCGAGTGAGGTGATGGGTCTTCCTGCGGACAGTTACCTCGTGAGCTAGCAGATTAAAAATCCGACTTTGCGTGTCGGTCTAGTACAAAGCAGGGACCATTTTTATTATCATATCAACATGTTCTCGTCCTGATATGCACCTGGTTGTCACTGGACGTTAAACAATAATTCATCCGTCCGTCATCTCTTACATATACTAAAAATGTAGTCAGTAGCAGAATAGTGTTAACGAAAGTCAACAAGTGTAAAGTTAAAATCAACAGGATCGGAATAAAGTGACAAGTGGTAAAACGGGAAACAAAAATATTTTAGAGGGCCGTTTTCCCATGAATTCATTTCACTTCTATAGTCAATTTCAAAAAGTCAATAAATTCCTTTCAAAATCTGTCGGGGCATAGCCTGGTTTGTGTTCTCTTAAGATGTTCAAATAATATCCAACAATGAAGTTACTAAAAAAATTTATACGTACCCTAATATCGCTTTGGGAGACAGTGTTATCACAAATGTACTAAATTAAGGTCTTAAAGACATTTTTCAATGTGAACGGCTCTGGAACTAGAACGATCTTATAGCTGTAGGTGGGTTAATCTATCCCCTTTCATGTTATAGTAGAATGGTTTTGTATCTGAGTGTCCGTTTAGGAAATATTAAAAAAAGTGCTTGGCAATTGACCCTATACACGACCTTTGCAGGTAGAAAATTTGAAGTTATTAATGATTTGAATAAAATGTCTGTTTGTTTACATAGAAATGCATTGCATACAATAGTTTATGATAAAACAAATATTGGTTCTCTCAAACAAATACATGGTTGTTAAACGTATCACAAAATACACAAAGTACTCATTTCGATGCGAAAACTAATTATTATATACAAAATGAAAAAAAGACAGTAAAAAATGCAAAAGTACACATAGTAAAACGATCTTAAAAAAACATATGCTTAGAGGAGAAAAATTGCGCATCTTATGTATATGGTTGGCTAATTTATCGGTTCTCAAAATACATTAATGATATATTTACCTTTCACATTAACTTTTAAGCTGGCTTTTTCAAAAGAAGATCCAGTCGTTGGTCTTGCTTCACAAAATAAATAGCTGTTATCATGGGTGGAGGTTGGAGTCCAGAATAAGGTACCTATTACAATAAATTCCGTATCATACAAATTGGTCCATGAAGTGTAAGAAAAGAGACTAGTGTTAAAATTATCACTGTTTATCCTCATTTTCATTGTTGACTCTCGAAAGACATCGGTATAAATACAGATCCATGTACCAGTCTCCCCTAAACTTAATAGCCTTGGACCTGTTAATATGGGTTTATCTAAAAATGAAAAGAGAGGATAATTATCATAAAGACTTTCATGGAAAGCATTTATTTGTATTTTTTTAAAATTGTACAATAAACCTAAAATATCCCCCCCCCCTAAAAAAACAAAAACAAACAATTGTTCAATACAACCACCGTTTACAACCGGTAACATAGAAATATAGCTTCTTACATTGTTACGCGTAGATTATCGGATTTCTCCAATCTTAAAATTCCATAATTTACCTATCGAGATTAGAGAAATCCGATAATCCACTAGTCATAATGTAAGACGCGGTTTCTCTAATTTTCAAAACGCTTAAAAAACTTGTCAACAGGATCAAATTCTGCCAATGTCTTCCCGTCGCTATGGTCATCAGTATTAATTCATGCGAATCTTGTATTAAAATATTTCCGACACTTTACAAGTATATACATGAAGCAATCATAATCAACACAATTTTTTATTTAACATAATTTAACAACATCATTGTTAAACACGGTAGATTATTTCCACATGTCAGTTGTCATTTAACAAGGAACTATTTTTCCTAACGGAAGTTGTATTACACAAAAGCTGTCAAAAATGGCGGACGAAAGGCACAAGAAGAAGAATACGGCCTGTTCAAATTTGACCCTTAATCTGTCCCCCAACGAGTCAAATGTTTTTTTCTCGATTTCAAACTTCGTTTAAGGAAATCTTTTATTACAAAGCAGACGACAGGATCGGCTTTTTGTGCCGATTGGATATTCAACATGGCTAACAGGGGCAGGTAATTCATTCTGATTGGACTTTTCTTCAAAGCTCTTCTTGTCAGAAACTGCTGAGCCAATTGAATTGATTGTTGCATGAATGATCCTTGGATGAACCTCGGAACCTCGATCTACAAAAGTTATGTTTTTTGTGCCGATCAGAAAATTCAAGATGTCCGCCACAGCCGGACTAAGTATAACATTGAACCCTGAGGGGAAATTTGTATAAAGGTCTTCTTGTCAGAAACTACAAAGCCAATTGAAATGTTTTTATGTTTGAACAAGCATTGGATGAACCTCTACAAAATTTATGTTTTTTGTGACGATCGGAAATTCAAGATGGCCGTCACAGCCAGACTTAGTTTAACATTGGAGCCTATGGGGAATTTGTACAAAGGTCCTCTTGTCAGGAACTACCAAGCGAATTGAAATATTTTTATGTATGAACAAGCATTGGATGAACCTCTACAAATGTTATGTTTTTTGTGCCAATCGGAAATTCCAGATGGTTGCTACAACCAAATTTGGTTTAACATTGGATCCTATGTGGAATTTTGTACAAAGGTCTTCTTGTCAGAAACACCCAAGCCAATTGAAATATTTTGAAATATGTATGAACAGGCATTGGATGGACCTCAACAAAAGTTATGTTTTTGTGCCGATCGGAAATTGAGGATGGTCGCTACATCAAGATTAGTTTTACATTGGGTCCTATGGGGAAATTTGTACAAAGGCATTCTTGTCAGAAAATACTATGCCAATTGAAATGTTGCATGAAGGTCCTTGGATAACTACAAAAGTTATGTTTTCGTTCCGATTGGAATCCAAGCTAGCTACCACAGCTGAACGTAGTTTTGTTTAGTTTTTTTAACATTGGACACTGGAAGAATTCTTTACATATCTTATCTAGAAGTGTTGGACACTGTAGAACAATTTCTTACATATCTTATATAGAAGCGCTTTGTCAGTTGTGGTCACCTAAAATCCAGGTGAGCGATTCAGGCTCCATGGAGCCTCTGGTTCCAAAACCGGTCGAGAGACCGTTACATTGGCTAAAAATTAGAGAAAAAGAGGCACATTTTTATTATTTCTCAATTTTGCTACTTTCAACAATTATAAACTTTTAAGGATGTTCGCTGCTCAGTTTCGAAATAACAAGCTTTTCATTACACTGGTAAATATTGATAGTGGATTAATAAGGGAACTAAAAGATCGACAAAAAAAATTATAGGTCCGTGTGCTTGTTTTTGAGACATAAAAATTGGCGGGAAAAATATGCTATCTTGATTTACTTAGCTTTATCATTGACAAGTTTTATTTCTCAAAAACCATTATAACAAGGATTTCATAGGATTTTTACATACAGGAAGCAGAGACTGCTTTCTCTTCCAGAGCACCTGTGTCTACCCCCGGATTTTTGGTGGGGTCCATGTTGTTCATATGTTTTAGTTTTTAATTGTAGTGCATGTATTGTTTTGGTCTGGTCTTCGTTGTTCTCTGGAGTTGGTCAGTTTTTACGATTTCCCCTCCTTCGAATATCCCTTTGGTATTTCTTGACTTTACTTACAAATGGCTTATATTATTATTCTGCATGCAAAAGATTTATGAAAAGAATAATTGGTGTTAGCGGGAAAAAATAATTGATGGCATTCAAATGGATAACTCCAGATGATTCTGAACATCTGACAAAAATTCAAAAACATGGCCATCCAACATCCTTAATTAGTACAATCTGATCACAAGAGCTTATTAAACAAAGGGACTGTTTCAACAAATATGGTTTTTTGTTTTATATGCTTTCGCTCAAAATATAAAGTAGTCGCTCGAGTTCCGATCGTCAGCTTCGTAACTTTTTACACTTTAAATATCAAAGAAAGTAACAAAGCAAGACCTATATTAAAATATATATTATAACAAAATATTATATAAATTTATAACAAACAAAAAGCTATCATATAGGCATGTAAATTTCTTATTTGTACTTTTGCATAGCTCTGTCCTTAGATGGTTCCTTACTATTTGGTCATTTTGGCGCTTTTGAATTTGCTTTTCAACTTTTTAGCTCACCTGACCCAAAGGGTCAAGTGAGCTATTCTCATCACTTGGCGTCCGTCGTCCGTCGTCGTCCGTCGTCCGTCGTCATCCGTCGTCCGTTAACTTTTACAAAAATCTTCTCCTCTGAAACTACTGGGCCAAATTGAACTAAACTTGGACACAAGCATCATTAGGGTATCTAGTTTAAAAAATATGTCTGATGACCCCGCCTGCCAACCAACATGGCCGACATGGCTAAAAATAGAACATAGTGGTAAAATGCAGTTTTTGTCTTATATCTCAAAAACTAAAGCAATTAGAGCAAAACTGACATGGGGTAAATATGTTCATCAGGTCAAGATCTACCTGTTATGAAATTTTCAGACGAGTCGGCCAATCCTTTGTTGGGTTATGGCCCCTGAATTGTTAATTTTAAGGAAATTTGGCAGTTTTAGGTTATTATCTTGAATGTTATTATAGATAAAGACAAATTGTAAACATCAAAAATGTTCAACAAAGGAAGATCTACAAATAAGTCAACATGACCAAAATCATTGATTGACCCCTTATAGGAGTTTTTGCCCTTTAAAGACGGCATCCAGCGTAAACTTTCCTTTAAAGATCTTTTCCTCTCAAACCACTGGGCCAATTTAGACCAAACTTTGGTGGAATGGTCTTTGGGTGGCCCTTTCCAAAATTATGTCTGGCATCACCGACTTCCAACCGACATGGCTGCTGTTACTAAAAAAAAATAGAAAAAGGGGGGGGGGGGGTGAATTTAAAAAATATTCTTATATGAAACTACAAGGCCAGTTGGAACCAAAGTTGGCAGTAATGGTTCTTAGGAGGTTCTCTTTCAGAAATTTGTCCAATGATCCGGACTGTTAACCAAGATGGCCGCCACAACCGAACTTAGTTTAACATAGGGCCCTATAGGAAAATTCATTGAAAAATCTTCTTGTCTTAAACTACATGACATTCTAGTTCGAGCATTAAAATTGGTGTCAAAGATGTTGACTAATACGCAAGCTTGAATTTTGTTTTTTTTTCCCGTGGGTGTGGGGGGGGGGCGTTTATCGTCCTTTTCCAAGTTACCCAGGGGAAAAATGTTGTTATTGTTGTAAAGTTATTTTGGTATTATTAAAATACTTTTTTTTCCATCAGAAAATTTGATATTAACATAAACATATCCCGTTGTGATAGGAGAAAATGTCTTCTAAAGGAATGTCAGGTTATACATCTAGACAGCGGACCATCATTGGTTTCGTGGTAAAAATAATATAAAGAAAGGTTCGTTGCCTCGCTCAGTATTGATGCAAGACAATAGTTGGCTAATTTTAAGCCACCACTGATGTATGAATTATCTGCCCCTACACTAATCTAAACACTTTGTCTATGGCAGCCGTGTCGCATTGAATACTGAACATCATACATTTCTCAAGTTAACGCTTAGGATTTCAGGAACAGTGTATTTTTGGGTGGAGTGGAATGAAAAAGAATTGATCTTGGGCCCTGATCTTGGGAATCGTTTGCGCAGAACCCACGAACCTGGGAATTAATTTTTAAAACAATTCGATTTCAAACTCGACTACCTCCTTTATTTGTTGACCACTCTTTTTAGCCTGCATTTTGTTTGAAATTAATTTTCTTGCACCCCGTAAACCCCATAAAAATCAGATGATGTCTCCCTCAACCAAGCACATTGTTAGGTTATACTATTGAATATGTACAACATCTATATAATATTTCATAAGATAACAATACATGTTACCAGCAAACACAAAGCTGTTTCAATTGAAATGTGATAATCAATTTATTGTAAACTGATATGGATTGCTGATGTAAACTGTTTGATTCGTTCAAAATAAATTATGCAGGAAAATTTGCTGTAGTCTGATTTCACTCTTATGATTCAGTCACGAAGCAAGCCTCACGAATTGTGTAACCAGAATGATTTGTAAACGGGATTCGTATTACAAATATCACCCTGAATTTGGGATTACAGTTTCCGTATGACATACAAAATGTATTATGTGATGATATCTGACAACAAATTGTTAAAGCTCGAATATGCAAATTTAATTAATTATCAGGTACAATGATGTTTTACATATCCGAGTATCATTAGGGGGTCATCCGTAAAATATTTTTCATGAGTTTACAAAATGCACGATAAGGGGAAGGTGTTTCAAATTCAAAATTTTTAGCGTACGCTTTAAAAAAATGGTATACTCTTAAATTCCGCCGATATTCCGGAAAATATAATATGCTGGTGATATTTATAGAATTTATGATGCTGGAAAAGTTCTGAACAGTATATGGTAAAAACGGCATGTCAACACATGACTTGGTACAGGCATTTCAAGAGATGTAAAACCAAAGACATTAAAATTTGTATTTTTTATCACGTTGAAATCCGGTTTAGCGTGTTGGTATAGTACAAAGCAGGGTTCAAATTCATATATCAACAAGTTCTCGTCCTGATATACACTTAATAGTTGCTCCTGGACAATAATTCATTCATCCATCCATCCATCCATCCACCCAATATCTCTTTAGATAAGAACTCGGGATAATTGCTTCACCTGATCAAAAGGTACCCGAACAACTGCATGTAAAACAAATGTTCACCAAACACATGTTATTCCAAATCAATATACTGTGTTTTCTAATTTTGTTGCATCAAAATGTCTTTGTCTCTTATTATAACAAGATCGGTTAGCTTCACATGACTTTGTTTGGTAACATTCGTCATGTACTGAAAACAGTTAGCATCGTATTTTGCTTTATTTTCGCAAACATAACTCAAGTATGACTCAACCACGATGCAAAGTTTGATAACATAAATATTAAGTCAAAGTACTACTCTTTTTGGATTCTTACCAAACCACATGTATTCGACAATATTGCTTTGAAAATTGACGTCAGTGGTGTAGAAAATTTAGGGGATAACTGTATTGTATTTTATCAGTTGCCGACGTAAACCGCTGGTTTTACCGTCGCAAAGTGAGTTTACCTGGCGACGCGTAGCATCTGATAAAATACAATACAGTTATCCCCATTCTAATGCCATCTCCGTTAAACGTTAAAAATAGAATAAAAAGTAAACAGGAAACGTCAAATGCGTTTGCGCAACGTTGTCGTTAATGGTTCCTACGGTAAACCGTGGATTTTACGCTTGACGTTATCCAATCAAAAAGGACGTTATATGTTATGTTGCATTAGAAAGACTTATTCGACATTTGTAACATCTTCCTATGCAATATAATAAGGGGTTAATGCATTAAAATTGAGGAATAGTGTCCTTTGCGTACTATTACTAATTGCACTTGCAAGTTCGAGCAATATATAAATTTACCCGGGACAATATTCCTCCATTAACCTTATAAGAAACTAATATGTATCACATTACCACTAGCTCTCTGTATCTCGATACCTAAAATTTTGTATGTCAATATATAACACTTTACAAGAAAGTTACCGTAAACATTTGAATTTGCTCATTTTGGTTTATTGTTCTGACTTTGACCACAAATAATGAGTCGTAGGTCTTGTGCGCCACTGAGCCGATACCACTCGATACCACTGATGGTGGACTCCATATCCCCGTTCGCCGTGATATTGGCTGAAATATCGTCAGCTCGGCGTAAAACAATATTCAATCAATTAACCATATCCCCGATGGTATGATTAGTTAAGTTGCTAGTGTTTTGAGATCAGCATAAAATTAATACTTTAAATTTTGGGAAAACTAAGGAGGGTCTCTTTACTTAGTTGTTTTCTGGTTTACCTGTTTCGGTAATTTTGGCATTTGAATTTGCTCTTAAAAGTTCTGTTTCTGGCTTGAGCACAACTGATGACTGGTAAATCGGCGAAATGTGCATCACAATTTGTATCATGGAATAAATTTACTTCTGATATTTCAAAATTCGTTTTTAATCCACTTTATTTGAGTCACTTAAGAAATGAAACAATGAGAGTCAACTGTTTACCTACAATTTCTATACCGAGAAATCTGAGGCACTTGAGATCAAAGTACTTCGTTTGAGGTATAGCATAATTCCGTTTTAAAATAATGTGAAAGAGTATTCTCCTTATACATTTTGAAATCTTCTCGAATTTAGAAAATCTTTTATTTTTCATCTCTTAAACTTGTACTTTGAAAGTCAGAATAGATTGGCCTACAGAAGAGACACTGTGAAGTGTTTAAATCGGGTTTGTAGGTTTCCAAATGTCCTCTACATTAATCTTATGTCTCTGATATATAAAATAGAGTCTAAAAAGCAAATACATTATGTTTACAAACAAATAACTGTTAGCTAGCTATCGGATGGAGCAGGGTCTTATTCACTGTTAAACCATGTCGTCATAGCTGCTGATCGATACTGTCGCACGGAATAGTCAGAAATAGTACTCACATTAAGAATTTAATGGTTTCTCCCGAAAAATATAAATGGAAAAATATTTATTTTTTTTAAAAATCGACAATATTCCTGCCAGGTTTTAAATTTTAAGATTTCGAGCCCTTTTGGCAGGTTTTTTTTCACAGATCAATTATTATTAGCCCACTAACGAAAACAAATAAATTCTTTGATACCAACTTTGATGCACAAGATGTGCACTTTTCGTCCATTGACGACTCATTAGTTGTGCTCAATGCCAAAACAATAATCAAAAAGTCTGAAGAGCAAATTCGAAAAATGCCAAAATAACCAAATGGTAAAAGATTTTAAGGTACAAACATGTAATCCCGACTTTATGGAATTTATTGACTAGACGTTTGGGTACATCAAGGATTAGGGGTAGTTATTGCGCTTTTGTCTCTACAATGTTTACAATGTGTAAATGCCTTACGTTGTTTTTTTGTGTTTTCGGGATGAGGGGGTGGTAGATATGTATGTTACCAGTTTCCACAGAAATCATTATCTATTATTTCATGTTATCAATTTATCGTATGAAACAACGTATGCTTTGTTTGGTAATTTTTAAAATTTTTAGTTTCAAACATCCAAATTATTTAATGCTGATACTAGAAAGCTTACCTGAGTATACTTACTGGGTACTCCAAAATAACATAAACCATATTTCTCTTTGACAAACTTTTGTCATTGCAGGAGTTTTTTTATACATATATCGTTACAATTATATTAGATCTATACCATGAGGAACACTTGAATTTGTTTCAAATAAACGTAATTATGCAAATGACAACATCCGCTATTATCTATTGAATTTATACAAGATATATATTTGAAATTTAATAATGTGATGTTATTACATGGTACCCGATACAATTTTTCAATATTTTATCTCGTGTTCGCATCGAATTCTGAATATCACAGATTTTGTACTCCTGTTCACGTTTAGGATTTCAGGAACAACATTTTTTATGCAGGGAAAGGAAAAAGAATTGATATTGGAGCTTGATCTTGGACATTGTTTGCGCAGAGCCAACAAGCCTGGGAATTATTTTTAAAATCAAACTACCATACACGACTATCACTGCTTCAGGGTCAAATTTAATCCTTTGTGTGTTTACCACACTTTTTAGCCTGCCTTTTGTTTGAAAGTCATTCACCTTATAAAATAAAACATGTAACCGGCAATCAAAAAGCTGTTTTAATGGAATTCTGGTAAACTGATATGGATCTCTAATGTAAACGGTATGTTTCGGTCAAAGAAAATTCAACTTTCAATTGTGAATTATTTAATCATAATGTTTTGTAAATTGGATTTATTTTATAAAACGCGTCCTATATTTGTTATCTGACTCCAAAACCAGGAGACATATATGTAAATGTAAGACCTCTGATCATTCTCTAGATATAGAAACTGGTAGATACAAAAATATTCCTAGAAATCTAAGGTTATTCAACATTTGTAATGTCATCGATGATGAAATCCATTTCTTTCTTAAATGTAAAATAAATGACAATATTAGTTCGAAATTTCTAGAAAATTTTCACTTAGAAAATGATGATGCGTCCAATAACAAACTTATATATTTATTGAATCCGAATTCGATTCAACAAGTGAAATTTTTAAGCTCGTTTATCAATGTTTATTAAACATATTAAAGAGTCGTTAGAACTGAGGATGGGGGCCTGATTCATTAGTTGGAAACTTGATTGTTCGTCTTATGTTAATTTTATGTTTGAACATTATATGTATGCATTTTGTTGTAGCCTTTGGCCCCGTAGAGGCGTAACTTGTGCTAATAAAATATTGGTATTGGTATTGGTATTGGTATTGGTATTGGTATTAAAGTTTCCATATGACATGCACAATATATTTAGCGACGGTAACCTGCAATACAGCACGGATATATATATAATTAACATGGGCTGGGTCTTTATAATATTCGTATTTTATACCGAGTGTAGTCACTGGTGAGAGTTTTAATATATAGATTTTCTACAGTAAATTTTGTGAAACAAAAGGAAAACCTTTTTTTTTTGGTAATTGTGACATTTGAATTTGCTCTTTAACTTTTTTAATTTTTTTTTAGTTTTTGTTTATTTTATTAAAATCCTCGGGCACAACTGATCAATGGTAATCGACACATTGTGCGCATCTTGTGCTTTTAAATATGTATCATGGCATACATTTAATGCTTCTGTTAAATGTTTTCATACTCCATGTTTTAAAAACAATATTTGATTCACTGAAAGAATGAAATAATGAGAGTCAACTGTACACCTACGATTTCAACTCTGAGACGTTTGAGATACAAAGTACTTCGTATGAACTATATTATAATTCCGTTTTAATATACTTTGAAAAAGAAATTCTCGTCTTACCTTTGGATTATGAAAACCTTAATTCTTAGAAGGAAATAAAAACAAATAGCACAGACATAAAATACAGCTTGAAAGTCAGAATAGTCTGCCCTAGAGTACAGACACTTTGAAGGGTTTGAATTTGTTATTGAGTGAAGGTACCCAAACGTCCTCTACATTGATCTTATCTCTCTGATATATAAAACAGAGTCTAAAAAGCAAATGCAATATGATTACCATCGATTTAAACGCTAGCTAGCTGATGATAACAGGGCCGTATTAACAAAATTGTAAAATCGGCAATGAAGTATTACATACATTTGGTCTTTATGGACTTTATAGACCCGACCTTTTGGTGGAGCAAGGATTAGGGTGGTAGACCCGACCTTTTGGTGAAGCAAGGCTTAGGGTGGATATTGTCGGTACATGTATAGATGCCATATGGGGTTTTTGTTTTGTTTTTATTTCTTGGGGATTGGGGGTGGCTGGTGGTAGATGTGTTACCAGTTTCCATAGAAATCTTCGATCATACCATATTGTGAATTTGTCGAATGAAACACCCTATGCTTTCTTTGATCATCTTTTTAATTTAAGGGGGCACCCAACACTTTGATTAAAATAGATTTGGCTCGATTAGTTTTCATAAATTTTGACGAGATATTTATTTTGATCTGTTGACAAAAGTATAAATATTTCAAGAAATTTGAACCACACAATTTACGGGAATAATTTTATTGGATATATAGCAGTTTGACAAACACTAATTTTGATCATTGAAGAAAGAACAGAGAAAGGAAAGGGGGACTGTGTCAAAGAGACAACAATCCGACCAAAGAGCAGAAAACAGCTCAATGCTACCAATGGATCTTGATTTCTCTTTAGCAATAATATGTGATTAAAACGTTCAGCTGATTTTTTAAGAGTTAACTCCCTTGGGTGTTCTGTAACCCCTTAAGTTTGAAACAACCAAATAATTTAATGCTGATACTAGAAAGCTTACCTGAATATACTAACTGGGTACTCCAAAATAACATAAACCATATTTCTCTTTGACAAACTTTTGTCATTGCAATCATTTCTTAAACATGTATCGTTACAATATCATATTAAGAGGACACATTTGACTACTGGTATTAAATCAAATTATTTGTCAGTCTAATTTACTGCTGCATGAAGTGTTGAAATTAAATTCACCAAGTATTAATTTTACACTCAACAATCCATTTTATTATAATAATTACATCGTTGAGATACAATTACAATTAATATTTAAACTTCAACTTCACGTTGTTGCAATTGATTTTAAAAATCATAGTCATTTCGACAATGACATTGTCTGGAATTAACAAATACAAACATATATATTACAATAAATTATAGTGTTTTATAATATAAATTATTAACGAATACAGAACTGTTTAAATATAGATTCTCCTTCAGGTACGAGTGGGTTATGGAATTTCTCCACCCGAGATAGTTAAATTTTCGATTTTCAACACGCGAGCTTTTGCGAGCGTGTTAAAATCTAAAATTTAACTATTGAGAGTGGAGAAATTCCATAACTCACGAGTAAATTGAAGGAGAATCTATTTCTCCTATGATTTTCGACAAAAACCTCAAGAAAATGTCGTTGCTATGTAGTTTGTTTACGTAAACGTCATTTCGGGACTTCTCTAGTTTATCGTTCCAATAACTGCAGAAAAAACGGCGGTAATTCCCACGTAGAAATTTAATCACCGGGAAGTGGTTAAAAATATTATGTATTTTTATCCCACCGATTAAACACGTCAGGAATAGGAGAAATAACATTCTCTGGCTCGCTTAGTTGTAAAGTGATATGGATTTCTAATGTAAAAGCTTTTGTTTCGACCAAAGGACTTTCTGATTGTAATGTGTTCAATTCCTGTCATTTTTTAGAGGATACATATGTGTTCTTGATACTGTGTGTCATTGTGTACTTTTCTTGGCTTCATTTGTTTTGAATAAATTAAATAAACATTAAATTAAGAAATATCTAAAAACAATAATGCAATAAGTTCAACTAAATGTATAAATACTCTTAGTTCAACGTTAAAACTTTCTACACAAGTACAAATTGCTTCAAAAGAAGCAAAAGAATTTACGCTGCGCAAAAATAATCCTTTTGTTATTGAGAAAATTATGCCAATATGTGTTAAATCATTATGTCATTTTATCATGATGAGAGACAGTGTGTGGTTAAATTATATCTTTACTTCAACAAAAAAGAGGCATTTTGATTTGCCTGCAACTTTCGTGTACTTCTACTAATAGTTGTTTAAAAGGACTGCAAAACAATATTTTCTGTACCACCATGACCGGCATATGACCTTGGCTTTTAGTGTCCAAATTATAATTACACATTTATATCCACCACGAATTTTTATTCCCTTTTTTTCGGCTGTATTTGTAACATTGGTATACTGGCGAATCGAGCTTTATCAGATTTTTTTTGTCCCGAAGTGCAAATGATACAGAATAAGGCTTACTGAAATATTTGAATGGAAATACCTATATAGAATGAAATAAAAACTGAATTTAATGCCACTGGTATCTATTGGAAAGGAAACACTCAAAAAGGTTTATATTTAATGTGTGCAATGAGAATTTTGTATTCATGTGGAGTGCTTTGCAGGAAAATATTTAGTTGAACCAAGTGTTGCTACACAGCGTATTTGTTTAGGGGTCAATTATTCTCAGAGATTAATAAAATAAAGCCACATTCTGTCCAACATCAACCACTAGATAAACTTTAAAATATTTTATCTCCCGAATCTGAACTTTTGCCAGCAATATGCGACTTTATAAATTAATCATTATATTTGCGAAAATGAAGTCGTGCCGGTCAAAATTTTTTACATTTATATAATATTTGTTCCATTGACTTTGTGTTTGTTTCTTTGTTTAATGTATGTATTTGCTTGGCCCACATGGGCGTAATTTTGCAAATAAAGTAACACGTATATAAAAAACTAAGTATGTTGCGAAACAGCTCATGCGATAATAGATAACAAGAAAAATAAATGGAAATGGTGAGCTGTCAAAGGGGGCGTAAGACGACTAAAATGTATGAAATACACAAGTCGAACAAAACCAAATATAAAATCGTAAAAAAACAACAACAAACTAAAAAGTAAAAAGTAAAGAATACTCAACGTTTCGACCAATATGGTCTTGATCAGTCTTGCTCTGGGTTTCAAAGAGTGAACACCTATTTATTTTTATTTTTTATTTTCACACTCGTGATCAAGACCATATTGTGTGAATAATCAAGTCACTGGATTTTGGAAATGATGTAATGATGAGGCGATATCTGCCAGACTGATTTCGATGCATACGCACAAAAAATATAGTTGATCTATATCGTGAAAAAGTTACGAGTCACTAGACTGTGAAAATGAGGTCAAATTCGCCTGCCAGACTAATATGTACAATTGACATATCCATTACAGTGACTCAGAAACGACTTAATCACGACTTATTAGATTCTTTCTATGAAGGTTGTGATTACTTTCATATCGCCAAAAGTGATAATTATTTCATTGCTAATATTCGATATCTGTCTAACCTTTTAATCAACTTTTCACTCGAAATTCAATGAATAAATATATCTATAAATTTTTATATAATTGTTTATATATATGTATAAACCCCAGATATCTTCAAAATCTAATTATTTAAATTATATATGATCGTCCTTCAACCAAGCTTGTGCATCAAAATTGAAGTAGTAGTTTATTTGAGTGCTTTTCAACATATAGTTCACTGTAAAGACCCTTTACATCAACATATAGTTCACTGTAAAGACCCTTTACATCAACATATAGTTCACTGTAAAGACCCTTTACATCAACATATAGTTCACTGTAAAGACCCTTTACATCAACATATAGTTCACTGTAAAGACCCTTTACATCAACATATAGTTCACTGTAAAGACTCTTTACACCAACATATAGTTCACTGTAAAGACCCTTTACATCAACATATAGTTCACTTAAAGACCCTTTACATCAACATATAGTTCACTGTAGAAACCCTTTACATCAACATATAGTTCACTGTAAAGACCCTTTTTTAACATCACTGCCAGTCCCTTCGGCAATTGTCAAGTTGTTTTTTTTAGTTCTTGGTTTTCCCCTGCTTCCTCTTCCTTCTGTCTTAGAATCTCTTCCTTTACGTTTGCAGGTTATGACGTCAAAGAAAGCAATAATGCCTACACATGCCAGAATCATTGTTATGCCAAGAACACCCATGGATACCGACGATGATCTATTATCTGCCACTGAAATGCGACGTCGAATGGCTGAAGTGGTGTTTTTCTTATTTATTGTAAGATTTGCCTTTAGTTTGTCGAGTTCTTCTTTCATTTCTTCCTTTAACTTCTCTAAAGTAAAGTTTTGGCCTTTAAGGTAGCCCCATTTGTAAGCTGTGAAAGAGAAATACGAAACAGTTTGTTGACAATTGGTGCAATGAGACACTAAAAGTATTTTAAGATTTTTGATATAGACTTCGCAACCGTACTCTCGATTGAATAATTGTTGCTTGCTTGATGTCCCGTGGCAAATATTTCACGCTTCATCAGGACGAGAACCAGTTCAACAATTTGTCGAACACAATTCAAATAGGGGTGGGACGGGACGGGACACGAAGGAGAAACAATTTAAAAGTAGGATGGATGGGTTGGGTCAGATAATTTAGTCTACTGTAGCGTCAGTCTACTCTTTCGAAAATTACAGAAGGTGTCTTTAGCGTGCACGGAGTCTTACATTAATTTTGGACATATCCTGGGATTGTTTCGCCTAATGGTGCTTGTTCGGAGTTTGTGACGAAAAATGGCTTTCCCATGTGAACAAGTAAAGAAAATAAACATGCTAAAATGCCTACAATTAGTCTACTTTCATACCGGACATGTGGAGAAGGATCAGTATGCTTGTTGCCAAATCCACAACAAATGAATTAGTTTAAACAAAGCATATATTGCATTTTTAAAAAAGTCCAAGGAATTCCAAGAATTGGGATTGAATAATGCTATTAAAAAACATCCATATATTTATCAAATACATTCGTAGTGTGAAATCCTATAAATTATATCAATGTTTACATTTATACTTACTGTTCTAAAACATGTGATTGATTTTGCAGGGACTCTTCTATTCTTTTCTATTTTTTTTTACATTTTTGTATCTTATTTTACCAGTTGAGTGTTATAATAATTTTTTTTGTTTACTTATACCATCTAGGTTTCGCGTCTGATCCTGTACAGTGTCCAGGGTAGTCTCATATTATCTCTATCATGAATGACCCTGTCCTAAAATGGTTTTGACTTTACCCTTTTTGGCATTTTTCAATTTGATCTTTGGATTTTTGTTTTGATTTTCAGCATTTTAGTAATTTTGAATTGCTCTTCAACCTTTTGAATTTCAACATTTTAGGCCTTGAGCACAACTGATGAGTCGTAAATCGACGAAATGTGCACTTCTTGTCCATCAAAATTGGTATCAAAGAATATATTATCAGATATCTGCATTTTCGTAAATATCATACAATCATTGACTTACAGGGACATGGGTCCTCGTTGCATATTTTAGTCGTATTTATTTCAAATAATGTAATGTTGAAATATGGAACATATATCTGTCTCATCTGAATCTGATTTCCACCACCGCAAGAAACTGTGCATCCACCGACATCAATCCAGTCACTTACATTTGTCAATTCTTCTACAAAGAATATAATTACAGGAGAGAAACATATTGAGAATATAATCCATGATCATGACTAAACAAGGTAAACGTTTAACACACATATATATATTATGGTAATAAAAAGTTAAACATTTTAATTCAATTTGCAGTGTATATTACATAAACTATATTTCGCTCAAGAGCTACTAGCTGAAAACAAGAAATTGATCTGTCAGTTTTTAATTTCGTTTATAATAAGGACGAATTTTGTCGTTATATCACGGCACGTGTCTTTTTTGTCATACCGTCTGTTCAGATAAAATTGCGTTCAACATTGTATATTTTTGAAAGTATTATTTAAAATGTATGTCATATTTTTATTTATTCCTCGAAATAGACAATGATGGATGCATCTAGATACATTTGCTTTTCCCGTAATCAAGGACATATGTTACTTTCGCTTTCGATCAATGAAGATTAATGGGTGAAAAAATTCTCCTCGACAAAATTGATAGAAAACATGACAGTTTTCCTTCACGTAACAGGAACTACTCATACGTCATGATTATCTGGATTCACTTATGATTTTATAGGAGTTTGCTATTGTATTTATTTTGTTTTGTGTTGTATTTTCTAGTTATAAATTTGTTTCTGGTTCATGTTTGTCTGTCCTTATGAAAAAAATCTTTTGGTATTAATTTTCTTTTGCAGATAATATCTGGAATTTTATATATATACATTGTAAGTGGTTGGCTGACACCAAAAGTTCAGTTGGAAAATATCATATATTTTTATTATTAATTTATTTTCAGAATTGTTCTAATTAGTTAATTAACCTACCAAAATAAATGGTCTCATTGCAATTAATATTATAATCACAAATAATTTTCCCGTGGCCTGGAACGTCATACAATTTTATCCGATTTGTATGCGAGTTGATATCTTTCGGTTTACCTTTTGACTTTGGGCAGCAACTAAGAATATCTACAAATCATTCAGAATATAACAGAAGTGCAGATTGGAGACAAGAAGAAAAACTAAATAACATTTATGCTTCCGGGCTTTCTATTTTCAATTTAGCCTTTTTGTGATATAATTATAATTTCTGTTTCCATGTTTTAAATCAATAAATTTCTTGTACTATACAAAATATTGTACATGTTGTAATAGCAAGGTTTCCTTAATTCGTCCAAAATTGATTCCATAATGATACAAATACCTGTAGTTTGATTGTATATAACAAATAGAAAAATAATAAAATGTGTTGAAGGGTTAAAAATATAGTTAAGAATGCTTTATACGTAATCTTTCAACGACAACCTGCAAATTGACTGGGATTTTTCCTAAAATGTCTAAGACTGTTGATTAATAGCTCGCAGTGTTGTGGTTACTCCTTTTGGATTTCAATTGCTTTGGTCATGAGTATGTTTGATAACGTTAAATACGAAATGAACATTGGAAGCAACAAAGCGCCTATTTTACCCCTGAAAGAACACAATTTTATTTTTTTCTGAAGACATTTTTCTGCGGCTGTGGTATCAACAGTTACCAATGTTTAATGATTTTCAACATACAAGAACACTTTCGTTTCTGTGATCAAATATTTGTTCATACAGTTGGACAACAAATATCATCATAATCGAAAGAGGTAAAAAAGTTATTAAAATGGATCTAATTGGCAAAGGACACAACATATGATTAAACAATTAAAAAGATGGTTGCAGAAACCTGAAAGATTTTCTGCCATATAATAAACCCATAGCACTTTGATAAACACCCGGATAGCCAGGATTGAAATGAGGGTCCGTAACACACAGGAAAAGATGGATTCATATAGAAATACTCACTTATTGTAGTACTGTTACCATAGCAATGTCCTTGTAAAGTAGAACTGTAATAGTTGGTGACACCTGCAATAGAATACAGCCCAATAGATCATTGAAGACTAGCAGATACAGAACTAAGTTAACATCTTGTTTCATCTATTTAAATGTACCCTTTGAACGCCTAATACAGTATCTTACAGCATATACATGTACCATTATATGCAAGACATAACAGAGATTTGTTACACCATCATCAAGACACGATACTCCTGGAGATAAAAACTGCATTTGCAATTCCAAATTTTTTTAATTGACAATTTGCAAAACGATTAAAAAAAATACCATTTTTTTTATTTAATGTGTATGAATTTAAACCATATTTTTTCTTCTTTTATTCAGATAAGAATTGGTACATTAAGTGACTCGGTAAGTGAAATCCTTGTATCAACATTAGTCTTCAAAGACCTCGACGTTTCTGAAACAAAACTTCTCCACCATATACCACAAACAGAAGACAAGACAAATAACAAAATTCTGAAAAAGACGGTACTCGCCGGAAATACACTTGATCCCGAAATTTTCCAGTTTTATTTCGTTATTTTCACTTAACAGATGAAACGCAAAATTAAAAACACCACGAATAATTATTTCAATACTTTATTCCTGTCGACTGAACGGGAATCGCAAATACAAATACAAAACAGAGCGAATATCAATATCTAAATTTATTTAAAAAATATTTACAAAAGATGGCACGAAAATTTCCAGATTTAAAGTAGTATGATAATTATTGATAAAAATACTTCGTCATCTAAGCCACGTTTTTAATAAAAAGGAAAAGTATTCCTAAGGAGCAATAAAAAAACGTAATCCACTGGAGAGACAAACCCGGAAGACAAAAAAATAACAAATAAACACAGAAAACTTAAAAACTATGAACAACACGAACTCCTATAAAAACCAGGAGTAAACCCAGGTGCTCCGGAACGGTAAGCACTTTTGATAAATCCTTTCCCAACCTGAAAACATTTTGCCAAATTTCATGTATATGCTGTGTTCATTTATATTAACACATTCGAGGTATGTTAACATTTTTTTAAAATCGTTCTATAATGCTTTCATCTTCGACATTTTAGCGGAAGAAAAAATTGTTACCTGTACAATTAAAACAGTCATTTAAGCGGGATATATTTACAGGTATTTTTATTATGTTATATTTACAATGTTTAATCAGCAAAAATATCTCTAAATGAGAAGATTAATGGCTACTTTTCAAACTTTTTGGGGGAATTTGAATGTAAAAGTTAAGAAATATTCTCTTGACTAAAACTCACAAACACATACAAACAAATAGTTCATGTACAAATTCATTTGTGATTACAACTTAGCCGTAGAGATAGAAACAGGTCAAGGGAAAAGGAATATCATTTGTGACGGGTTCCGATACAGAGTTTATGGATTACTCAAATGTGATGTTATTTCATAGAGATGTATAAAACACTTTAAAGCACGTATCCATTCTTATGCATAAAACCCAGCATAGCCATGAAGCCAATGAAAGAAAAAATGACCGTCATCAATGGAAAGCAACAGCAAAACGAAAAGCAACCGATAATATTACCCAAAGACCCTCCAAGATTATCCGACGCGCTGTACAAGATCAGCACGAGGATGAGCTTCAATCAAATGATCTGCAAAGTTTCGCAAAGGCTAGGTATAGAAAAAGAAGAAAGACACATCCTTCTTTACATTTGGAAACACACGATATGCTCCCAAAGATGAACATTCAAACTAACAAATTTTAAGAATAATTAGAGCGAAATGACCCAAACCAAGGAATGATAGTCTTCTCTTGCCGCAAGAATTTGGAATGCTTATGTAGTGTTAATGAATTATTATGTTGCCCGAAATAGTTTAGAGTCGAAGCCTGATATCAACCATGTCGATACTACAGATACATAGAAGTCCGCTTCATATTTGGATTTGTATCTCCAAATAGACAATGAGGGACATCTGAATACAAAACTTTATGACAAACGTGATGACTTCGACTTTTCTGTTGTTCACTTTCCTTTCTTGAGTAGCAATATATGGCGTCTACGTTTCTCAGCTTATCCGATATTCAAGGGCATGCGTGAGTTACCATGACTTTCGACAAAAAGGATTAATGCTGTCACAAAAGCTTCTTAACCAGGGTTTTATCAGGGATAAGTTGATGTTATAACTTAGGAAATTTTACGGTCTTCATCACGAATGATTGACCGTTACAGTGTTCCAATATCTAAGATGATGTTGGACCTGTTACAACTGTCGTAACATTTCATGTACCTCCACCGATTTGTTACTACCACCGGATTGATTTTGTTGAACTTCACGACGGGTGCCGTATATGGAACAGGAACTGCTTAACCTTCTGGAGCACCTGAGTTCAATCCTGGTTTTTTATAGGAGTTCGTGTTGTTCATTGAGTTTTAGTTTTCAGTGTTTATTTCTTGTGCTTGTGGTTGTTCATTTGTCTTCCCGGCTTTTGTCTGCCTATGGATTGCGTTTTTGGATTGCTCCTTAGATATATTTTTGTTGTTGTCCTCTTTAAGGAATGTATAATGAACGTGATCCGTTATGTCTTTCCAATCACCAGTATTATGTGCTGTCGTTTTTATCTAAGCCAAGCATGGTGGCGAAAAAGTTCAAAACCTTGGACTTGCCAATGACTCTAAGGAGTAGACAAATTCCGAAATTGGAAAATGGTTAACGGGATTTTTTAGCCTTGCTTTCTTGCCTTACACTGAGGTGGAGAATATTTTTGTCGAAGACTTCATGTCAGTTGCCCTAGAACACCAGAAATGTTCAGATTGCTTGACTGATACCTACATAACGACGGAATCGCTGTTTCCTCCTGATCTGTGGGCCGAGGCTCCATCAAATATGAAGAGAACCAATAATGGCTCAGAATCTTTTCGGTCATTATAACGGCAAGTTCTACTCAAGCCACCCATCAATATATATCTTTTTAGAGGTAATTGTTGATCAACAGTCAAAAACATATGTCAAAAAGAGAAAGATGAATGAACAGGCTACGAAGCCACGAACAGAATGGGAGAAACTGAATTGTGTTACGGATGTCTTCGAGAAGTATAGTAGCAGTGACATTAGTAGAGATCATTATGTCTGCAGTGTTGGATTAAGATACATAGCCAACGTTGATTTTTAAATATCTTGTTTTTTAGTGCTGACTTGAGATTTTAATAGTAATGGCTTTTTATACATTACCTGTATGACTAATGACTAAATCTTTCCCGCTAAAATGTCCACATAATATTTTAAATTCCGATAAATTGTCCTTTAAATCTCCCGCTAAAATGTCCACAAAATTTCCGCTAAATCGTCCTATCAATCCGATAACATGTCATGCGCTTGTTAAATTATTGTTGTTTGTTTATATGTTTAGTCGGGGTTTTTCGCCGTTTTCAGCACATTTGGCTATTTCGCGGCGACCAGTTTTTATTAGAGGAGGAAGCCGGAGTACACGGAGAGAACCACCGACCTTCGGTAGGAAAATTGGCAATCCTTGTCAATTTAGATCGGAGTCGAACACACCCCGCCAGAGGTGAGATTCGAACTCACAACCCCAGTGTTGACAGGCTAGTGATCATTAGTAGTCATGACGAACTACCTAGACCACTCGGCCACCGAGGTCCCAAAATTATTGTTGAAAAAACGTAACAATTTATAATTCGCTTTATGTTATCAAAATTTTACAAAAAGGCCACTGTACCTTTACATGTATATAGACTTATATACACAAGTCGGATACTCCAAACCAACATAAACCATTTTTCTCTGTCAAAAACTTGGATCATGGTAGGAATTTATGTAAAGTTATAATGATAATACACCAAGTAAAATGAAAATGACTGCATGAAACAGCATTACATATATTTGCGATAAATTCATAAATTATTCACTGTTATTTATTTGAAATAGACGAATTCGATTTTATTTCTAACTATAACATGGTTCAGGGATGCAATATAAATTAGAGATTGGTCACCGCCCCGTTTTTGTATCGGTTTTAAAAGTTCAGATTCAATTACGGATTCTCGTATTATGAACATAATCAATAAAATGGAATTTTTGTATCTTGCATATACATACAGTTTGATTCATACTATTCACTTCAGCAAACATTTATATTTATTTTCCCACATTTTCTGGCTCTTTTGTTCGCGTTCCCCTTTGTTCTATCGGATACTAAAACTAAAATCCTTTCGCGCACACCCAAATTAGAGGGTGAAATGTCCTGTAATTTTATTGAATTTTGTTGGTTTTTATCTTTACGGATTAGTGTTTGAATAACGGATACTTCAGAGTCATTTGTTTCGGTCTTTGTTAACTCTACAAGTAAGTGGCTTAAGATAAATTTTCAACCGTGACGGTGTCTTTGCGAGCGTATAACCAACTTGATGATGGAAACTTATCACCTGTTATTCTGTTTCGTTCATTGAAGATAAGTCAACCGGAGCTCGATTCCCCACCGTATGTATGGGAGAAACTCTACAGACGGGTAAATTTAGAAATTTATATAAATCATTGCAAGCCATTTTCAATAGAGGCGAAGGGTATCATCCAGAGATTCCCATATCGGACCCAAGGGAGTCCAAGGTATGATATGGATCGAGGGATGATACATTTAGAATTCTGTCGTTGATAGAAGGGACGATGTGGAAAATTAAATGTAATAATCTATTACTAGTAATCACATATTTCAAGAACCGCTTTGCTGCTTCTCAACCAAGCGAGCGGGATATAGACGTGAGAGCAGAGACTGGTCGGCGTTGGGTCAAAATAGTATGTCGTTAGACTGCTACCTCGTGAACGATCATGGTGTTACCACTATTCCTATCAGATTAGAAAATAATAGCATTGAATTTTGATATATCCGTTTACTTGTGTAACTTTTCGTTTATCGGCATTGCAGTTTCGTAATCGAATGCAGGTTGTCCCGACTATCAACCATCATGACTAAATGACAGATGTAGAAACCGGAGAAAATATTGGACGCCTTTAGAGGAAAAATTAGGAACTCTGTAATGATAAATTTCTTTGAATTACAGGATAATTTCCAGTTCATAATTAAAAGTATGTCTAAGTATGACAAACATGATGACTTCCACTTTCCTATTGTTAATTTTCCCTTCTGAAGTAGCAATATACCAACATCGCCTGCATATGGCGTTTACGTTTCTTAACTTATCCGATTTTCAAGGGCATGCGTGAGTTACCCTGACTTTCGACAAAGAGGATTACGGCTGTCACAAAAGCTTGTTAACCAGGGTTTTGTCAGGGATAAGTTGATGTCATCACTTAGGAAATTTTACGGTCGTCATCACGAATTGATTGACCATTAAAGTGTTCCAATATCTAAGATGATGTTGGACCTGTTCCCACTGTCGTAGAATTTCATGTGCCTCCGCCTATTTGTGACTTCCACTGGATTGACTTCGTTGAACTTCACGACGGGTGCCGTATACGGAGCAGGAACTGCTTACCCTTCCGCAGCACCTGGGTTCACTCCTGGTTTTTATAGGAGATCGTGTTGTTCATTGTTTTTTAGTTTCTGTGTTTATTTGTTGTACTTGTGGTTGTTCCTTTGTCTTCCCGGGTTTGTCTGTCCAATGGATTACGTTTTTTTTTATTGCTCCTTAAGTATATTTGTCCTTTTTTCTCCACTGTAAGAGAGCCAGTGTAACTCTGAGTACTGTTTCGCTAAAGGTAGTAAGAGTAACGACTGATCGTAAATCATTTGAACATATACAAGTTACAACTGATCGTAACTCTTACGACCTTTAGTGAAACCGTACCCTATATCTCTTGCTGAAAAAGCATAGAAAGTCAAAATCAACCCCCGTGTCAGCCCAATAAATATTTCATGTTATATTCATAGTAATTTTTAAAATGTGTTGCTTTCTAAACTCACCAATGATATTGGCAAGGCATTTAAAAGTGTACTGATTCGTCATATCAACCAAATATTGATTTTTACTCAAATACATGTTTTATATATTAATACATATTATATATTCTTTCTCTTGTCAAATCATTTAATTGAAGGAGATTCAATAAAAAAAAAGATTATACGACTGTACAACCCAGAATTACTTGTTGGATTAAGGGATAACAACTTCAGGGATTTAAGCCACGTGCATGAATTGTTCTAATAATCTAAGCTAGTCCCCATTATGGGGATGAAAGACAGCGGCAGGTAAGATTCCTTTCTAGATTTAGAAAGGTACCACCGATTCTTTCCCAATCCGCTAGAAATTAAAAAAAAGTTTACACTAACTAACCAATTCCACAGTCTTTCAACAAAACTGTGATATGGACTTCGAAGGTATGGCATATCAAAACAGAGGACAGATATACACATGGAAGAAAAAAAAACGCAATCCATTTGACAAAAATAGCCGGGAAGACAAATGAACAACCAGAAGTACAACAAATAAACACAGAAAACTAAAAAAAAAAACAATGAACAAAGTGAGCTCCTACAAAAACCAGGAGAGCAGATGCAGGTAGCTAATAAAACGTAGAAAAATGCAGAATGATATGTAAAAAATTAAAAAGTATCATATAACAATAATTTGAACAAAACTACAAAATATTGATTATAAATATAATTAATCAAAATAACAAACTATTTCTAATTGAAAATACATATCCTGAATATAAATTGGAATTTTATTTGATACATGTCTATATCCTCTTAATATATAAATTTCAAATTGGATATTATCATTTAGCCACTGAAACAGGTCGATATATAGAGAGACTTATACATGGCAAAATCTGTAAAACATGCCGTATCAAACCACTATCAGGGCAAGATATGATAGTGGTAATATGTTGACCATTTTAAACCATGTAATATGTATTTTGCAATGTATCATACACATTATCATATATTTCACCATGTCCTTGAAATTTGGTTCACATATGACCTGCATGAAATTGTTCGTTTATTTTTCCATCAATAATGGGGAATTCGTTATGTCTCCCTTATGAATTTAAACTTGTACTTCCTATTCTCTGCAGAAGACAAACTATGCAACCGGGAACTTCCGCAACGTAAACTTAGAGAATGGTGTGATAAATGGTAGCAGTACGATACAAAGCCCGTGGAACAGTGTATTTGATACAGGGTCAGCGTAATACTGGAGTAATAGCAAATCGAAAATTTTGAAAGATTCTCAATGTCAACCACTATAAACATAGATAACTGATAAAACATACAATAGCAGTTATAAAGTGAAATAACACGTATAGATATATATATTGACTATATATATATTTCTCCAATTCCGTGCGCATTTATAAATCTCTTGACCCGTTTGATAAATTCTGATATCACCACAGGTTGGAATTTCCCACAAAAAACGTTCGGAAGACCTCTCGGAGTTTTATTTTGTCATTAGAGAAAACAGGCCTCACGGTTAAAAAAGAAAATTTAATTATCTCGAGTTAATAAATCTCATAATCAACTGGTAATCTTTGTAGAATCTTTATATATTTTATATTTATATGAAATACAAAAATACATTTTATAGAGTTTCATGTGAAATTTAATTGATCGAGTATACTTGATGATTTTTATTTTGCAGCATCGATGAATTTGATTTTTTTTTATTGTAAAAGATAATCAATGTTATTAATTTTGTTGGTACGCACTCATATATTTTACTGTATGTTTGGATGAAACTCTTTAGCCGGATAAAGTTAGAAATGTCATTTTCCATATCGGCATGTGTGTCATTCAATGACTCCCATATCAGACCCAATTGAGTCCAAGGTATGGTATGGGTCGAGCGATGATACATTTAGTTTTCTGTCGTCGATAAAAGGGACGATGTGGAAAATTACGTAATAATCTGTTAATTACATATTTCAGGAACCACCTAGGTTAACCTGCTCGCCTCCAGTGCGAGAGACACAATCTAAGACCTCGCTGCTTCTCAACCAAGCGAGCGGGATATAGGAGTGAGAGCAAAGACTGGTCGACTCTGAGTCAGAATAGTGTGTCGTTAGACTGTTACATCATGTTAAAAATCCGCCCTGAATTGGATGGCGTTAACCAATAATCAATTCAGACTAGCAAAGAATAACATGGAATGTTGATTTATCCGTTTAATGGAGTACATTTGACTTTCTCGGCATTGTAGTTTCGTATTCGAAAGCAGGTTATCCCGATTTTCAACCATATGATAGATGTAGAAACCAGAAGAAATATTGGACGTCCTTTGAAGAAAAATTAAGAACTCTGTAATGATAGATTTCTTTGCATTGCAGGATAATTTCCAAATCATAATAAAAAGATGTCTACATTCGCCAGAGGAAGAGAGCCATTATGGCCCTGCATCACAAGCTGAAAAAGCCGTGTCAGCTCAATGAATATTTCATGTTGTATTCATAGTAATTTTAAAAATGGGTTTCTTGCTGACCAATGATGTTCAAAAGGCATTTTAAACTGTATTAATTCGTCATATCAAACAAATATTGATTGTTACTCAAAAGCCCTTCTCTTTCCAGATCATTTAATTGAAGGACATTTAAATAAAAAGATCATAGAACTGCACAACAAAGTCTTCCTTGTTGGATAAAGGTCCGGGACAACAACATTTAAGGGATTTAAGCCACCTGCACGAATTGTTCACATAATCTATGCTAGTCCGCTTATGGGGACGAAAAACAGCGGCAAATAAGATTCTAGTTTTAGAAAGATGCCGCCGATTCGGCCTCTCTTGAGGAGTATTATAATGTTACTTCTTTCCCAATCCGATATAAATAAATAAAAAAAAGTTTACACTAATTAACCAATTCCACAGCCTTTCAACAAAACTATGACAGGGACTTTGAAGATAAACCATACCAGATGCAGGTAGCCAATAAAACGTAGAACAATGCAGAATGATATGCAAAAAATAAAAAGTATCATATAAGAATAATTTGAACAAAATTACAAAATATTGATTATAAATATAATTAATCAAAATAACAAACTATTTGTAATTGAAAATACATACCATGAATATTAATTAGAATTTTATTTGATACATGTCTATATCCTCTTAATATATAAAATTCAAATTAGATATTATCATTTAGCCACTGAAACAGGTCGATGTATAGAGAGAATTATACATGGCAAAATCTGTAAAACATGCCGTATCAAACCACTATCAGGGCAAGGTATGATAGTGGTAATATGTTGACCATTTTAAAGCATGTAATATGTATTTTGCCAGGTATCATACACATTATCATATATTTCACCATGTCCTTGAAATTGGGTTCACATATGACATGTATGTAATTGTTCGTGTATTTTTCCATCAATAATGGGGTATTAGTTATGTCTCCCTTGTGATTTTAAACTTGTACTTCCTATTCTCTGCAGAAGACAAATTATGCAACCGGGAACTTCCGCAACGTAAACCTAGAGAATGGTGTGATAAATGGTAGCAGTGCGATACAAGGCCCGTGGAACAGTGTATTTGATACAGGGTCAGCGTAATACTGGAGTAATAGCAAATCCAAAATTTTGAAAGATTCTCAATGTCAACCACTATAAACATAGATAACTGATAAAACGTACAATAGCAGTTATAAAGTGAAATAACACGTATAGATATATATATATTGACTATATATATATTTCTCCAATTCTGTGCGCATTTATAGATCTCTTGGCCCGTTTGATAAATTCTGATATCACCACAGGTTGGAATTTCCCACAAAAAACGTTCGGAAGACCTCTCGGAGTTTTATTTTGTCATTAGAGAAAACAGGCCTCACGGTTTAAAAATGAAAATTTAATTATCTCGACTTAATAAATCTCATAATCAACTGGTAATCTTTGTAGAATCTATATTTATTTTATATTTATATGAAATACAAAAATACATTTTATAGAGTTTCATGTGAAATTTAATTGATCGAGTATACTCGATGATTTTTATTTTGCAGCATCGATGAATTTGATTTTTTTTTATTTTTAAAAGATAATCAATGTTATTAATTTTGTTGGCACGCACTCATATATTTTATTGAATATGAGAAAGAACGGATGGGACGTTAACTGTCAGGAATACAACATCAAGTCTTAGAATGGAAGTCAATATAAATAAAGAAATATTGACCTACTACAAGACGTACTACAATGTAACATAATATATTAGTATCAGAAACATTAGCAACAAATTTGAATATTTAAAAAATATTAAAACAATTCTATTTATTAAATTTTATTAAATTTTGGAAAATACAAATACTAATTGTATCAAAATTCAATAAAAAAATGTCTTTCCCCACTTTAACTGGAAAAATCTTTTCGGTGGATCTTTTAATAAAAAAGTTTAGAGCATTAAAAATCGTTTGCTCTATTAATAGAAAAGGTTTTCCCACTGTCGTAACCTTTCATGTACCTCCACAGATTTGTGACTTCCCCCGGATTGACTGTGTTGAACTTCACGACGGGTGCCGTATACGGAGCAGGAACTGCTTACCCTTCAGAAGCACCTGGGTTCACTCCTGGTTTTGATTGGAGTTCGTGTTGTCCATTGTTTTTTCGTTTTCTGTGTTTATTTGTTGTGCTTGTGGTTGTTCATTTGTCTTCCCGGGTTTGTCTGTCCAATGGATTACGTCTTTTTGACTGCTCCTTAGGTATATTTGTCTTTTTTCTTAAAAAAATATTCAATGTATGTTCCTCACAGGTGAAAATTTAATATCTCAAAATACTAATACATGTGCGTCTTGACAGTTCGTTACAAAATATTTACTACTAGTATATTAAAGTTATATACAATTGATATACAGCGATATTTAATTTGTAAGATTTGTGAAACTTGTTTTTTATATAATTTCCATGGCACATGTACCGTTAGTAACTATGATGCTGTTTTAGGTATCTTGACCGTAAATTAAATTTCTTTTTTTACCCCAAATAAGCTACAACTAAAAGTATAAAAGAAGGATTGTGTAGATATATCTTTGTCAAATTGAAACGCACTTCGTTATTTGAATGCCTCAAGCGTGAAAAAATTGCTATATTGCGTTTCCGAAGTTTGTCGATAATTACCTAGGTCACTACCATTTCATTGTATGGAAAATCATGGATATTTGGAAGAATCACGTGGTCATTTATGGTCAATAAACAAAATATTTCAATAGCAGTAAAGACAACCATATCAAAATATGCGTTGAATGATATCAATTCATACAATGACCAATGAAAAGGCTTATGTTTTACGACACAAAGTGATATCACATTGTTATACGTAGATAAGCAACATCTGTACGTAGTCAAATCCTGACAAATAATGCATACCTGCACAGTTATGGTAAACAGGCTTTTTTTAAAAATCTATTTTGCTTATGGATCAATATGTGATGTCAAGAAAATATATACAACAGCAATGACTGAAAGTAAAATTGTTTGTTTCAAAATCCCTTACTATTCCACTTCATTGGCGTCAAATTGGCATACGTAGTGAATTTGAATATCACTGCAACCTCTGGCACCAAAACATTAATTTTAGTGTGGGTCGGACAACAGTTCGTATTTCCGTATCTTGAAATCTGTTTAAATTTATTTTGGACTCATGAAGTCCTTCATAGCAGTCTCTTGTCATTTATTTCCATTTTCGGTGTTGGGATGTACCCTGTTTGAAGTTTGTCGAACTGCAGACTTTCCAGTTGCCCTATTCCTTCTGCACGTTAGCAAGTCTAAGACTAATGGGAATACAAAGACTGAAACGATAACGGACACAGCGACATAGCCGATATAGGTAGATGATTTTCTGTCATCGGATGCTGAAATGCGACGTCGCATAGCTGATGATGTGCTTTTTGGATTGATAGTTAGAGTTGTTTTTAAGTAGTTGAGTTCTGCTTTCATTTCTTCTTTTAGTTCCTCTTTGTTAAGGCTTTTGTTTCTAAGGTAATGAAATTTATTGGCTGAAAAAAGACGTTTGTTCAATAAGTACTTTAGAATACGTTTAAGGCAATACTTATATATGGTTGTATTTGAAACATAATGGCCCAACAGTGGTGATCGAAGCCAAAACAGTAAATAATTTTGAATATATTAAGGTAATACAGAATAGGTCAAAATCAAGCACAAACCAACTACATAATATTTTGCTATGGAGACACGCCTAATGAAATTCTAAACATTCGTAGATACTCCAGCTTGTTAAAACAAAAATTGAGATTAAAAATCAAATTGTCTAAAGAAGGCAGAAAAACATTCTACAGATTGATCCCTTTTTGGCCAAGAGTTAGCCTTCCTTAAGCCGAATTCCAATATCAAGAACAGTAAAACGGCGCAGTTAATTTGCCTTTTTCAGTATGATTCATATTTATCAGGAACCGTTAAGTATTCTATTTGCAGAAAAAATAGGGAATTAACAATGTCAAAAGGATGTTTAACTTAGCAGTTTTTTTTTACATGATCTACATTCCTGCGACATCGTCATAAACCTACCTGGGCAGGGCTGTTCATTGCATGTTTTAGTCGTGTTTATTTCATACAATTCCATGTTGTAATTTTGAACATATATCCGTCTCATCTGAGTCTGATTTCCACCACCGCAGGTAACTGTGCAGCCACCGACATCAATCCACTTACTTACTGGGTACATTTCATTTTCGAAAGAGAATATTATAAATAAATATTTTTACTAAATTTACCGTATAAACAAAGAGCAATATTCTCTCAATATGTGAAAATCGTTTCTATAGATAAATATAGGGTAGATACAAATAAGGGTAGATAATATGTATTATTAAAACCCAAAATGTAACGTATATTAATAACAAATTACACTTAAAAGGAAATTAATTTTGTTGAAGCTCTTTATTCATCTTCTGATATTAAACACTTTCGGCAATTACAGTAGTTCTTTATTCAAAACATTTTTTAAAAAGTAAGAACTCGCATATGCCTTTCCCATAATGGACGACAATTTATGTCAACGAAAACAACTTAATTCACAGTATGAAATACGACTTCGAGATCGATCGCTCTTTCTGACGGAGGTAAAGAATGACGTGTCACGTGACATATTGTTAAGCATAGAAACAATAACAATATGGCATCCCCCGTAAATGTTGCGACAAAAACTGTATCAGAGTTGCGACTATTTCTGTCCCAGATGGGTATATCATGCCATGAAAACAGAAAGTTAAAACTCGCTCGACTTGCATTATCCTTCAAATTTCCCTTCACTCTCGTAACCTGGAAAGCGTCATTATTCTCATGCCTAAGAAAACACTAAAGTCACGTGATCGGGATAATAATAATTGCTGACCTGGATGCGGTAATTTTAGACTAAGTCGGAAATCAAGTATTCGAGTAGATGTACTACTTTCTGCACATATATATAGCTGTATCTGAATTCATATCAGTATTATTGTTTATCGAGCAAACATCAATGTATGAGTAAAATAATCAAATATTGGAGAACGCTTTGTCTTACATTGGGCTATTAAATTCGTGGATTTCTCTGTCCAAGAAATCCACGAAAATAGATGTACCATGAATAATAGGTGTTTCACAGTATTTCAGATTAATTTAACAAAACTGTCTAAAAATACAGTCTCTCTGATACTGTAACTTATTTCATGGAATTTTTCAACGAAAAATTTATTGTACGAGTGCTCACTGATACTGTTACTTATATCTTGGTTTTTTTGTTCTGTGCAGAAAATCAGCATATATTGGTAAATCATAGTGTTATTATCTTCTCTTATTTTCTTTTATTTGATTTTTTTTTTTGAAAGATCAGACCACAAACTTAAATGGAATTCGAAGTTCACAAAATAGGTCATTGTACATACTTTACATAAATCTGTTATCAAAAAATGCGTTGAGGAAACTGTAAGCCAAAATGTTTGTGAATTATTTTTACTTCGTATGCCAGATGTCAGACATATTATTTTGTGAAAGCATTGTAAACCTAGACCAGGAAAAACTGTTTTATCAGCGAGCGTACCGTAACAGTTAAAGCTTTCTTCCGCCTCTGTCCTCAGCATCAATCAGCATCTGCACATGGTTCGCACAATTTAAAAACGATACCACTTATCACAGTTTGAAACAAATTTCAAGCCTTGTTACACCGAGCCAATTTCAATTGCATAATGCGATACATGAACGTAGACATTTTCTTCATTTCGATTATAGATAATTTCATTAGTGATTTATTTCGGTATTTTGTGATACTTTTTATTACACATGCTAACTTTAGAAAAAAGCGTATTAATGAATGCCGATTTTATCCTCTAACAGAACAAAAATTCTAAAACGTTGATTTATATCTTAAAGTTTTCAAGATATAAACAGATCCTTCGTACGAGGTTTACATGCTAACTTTAGAAAAAAAAAACGTATTAATGAATGCCGATTTTATCCTCAAACAGAACAAAAATTCTAAAACGTTGATTTACATCTTGAGCTTTTCAAGATATAAAAAGATCCTTCGTACGAGGTTTCCATTTCGCAACATATTCCACACTGTACAACCAAATTGTTATGATAGGATCAAAAACCATCGAACATGGTCGCAAACCATCGTTTAACCAATTCCAAATATGGTAAATATCAACATCATGTCTATCAAATTGGCTTCAATGAACTATACTTTCCAGGTAAAGACCTTTTATAAAGTGTTCCAAAAGATCAGTAGTTTTGAATACTAACGCTTGGATATAGTTGCAAAAAGCAAACATGTAAAAATAAAATGTCATGATACAAATTTCAGACAGCACATAATGTATAATAACAATTTTTGAAATTTTGTTATTTTGTACCAGTAAAAGCGTTCAACATTAAAACAATTATTCTGTGTGATTGTTGATAAAAATAATTCTTATTTATTGCTTCGCATCACGGTGTGGAGCTATTAGTTTCAGTAGACATACACGCCATCTTGAAATAATTACTGATCGCTGATTGGTTACTTTATGATGCGGATGAGATACAGCAACAGCCATTGGTTTAAATGAGATAAAGAATTACAGACTTTACTCGTTCAGGATAAGTCATCAAAATCCGGAAAATTAACTATGTGTATATCAGTTCCGATCAACTGTCATTACATGTTTTTGTAATATTCATATATTTTGAAATTCAATATTGAAATCAATTATTAATACGTGTATATTTGCTTTGTTAATCTGCAATACACACGGTTTGTTTTGCTTAATCGTATACACTATAATCCTATGTTTACAACAAAAAATGCATGATTTCTACTTTATAACTTATGCCAATCTAGGCACACTTCAAGAGTCGTGTCTATAAAATTTGTTATTTTCGCGCGGAAAATTTTACTGGTCAACAGAGAATTCCAATACTAAATCAACAACCACATGCTCACGTATTACCATAAATTAAGATACAGCGAAGCAGTCCACAGCTTTTTAGAAAGCTAAAACTTGTTGTACATTATTGTTGAGGTATTTTTAATGGATGTATTTCCGGTCGATTTTTACTGTGCGTCTATTTAAATTTTTATTGTAGCTATTGGTCATAGATAGGGGAGGATTTGGAGCCAGCAACATGCAAAAGGCTAAATTATCCGAACCTAGCCAACAATTCACCTTTTACAGTGACAGTCCCCTTTGTGTCCCATCCCATCCCATCCCCCTATTTGAATTGTTTTGCTTAAACAAACTGTTGAACTGGTTCTTGCCCTTAGGAAGCATGAAATATTTGGCACTGGACGTTAAGCAAACAACAATCAATCAATCAAGCAAAATTCGTTTAACCCAATCGCATATTATTTTTGCCAATATTTTGGTCAGTGGAATGAATCCTATAATTAAAGGAGCTATAGTTTTTCAACCACATTTGATGATTCAGTAAATTCCGTAATATATATTTCAATTGAAGCAATCTGCTTCATGTACTTACTTTCAATATCGTTGTTCACATCTGAATTCCTTGTATTGTCATCAGAATTATAATCTTTTTCTGCGACAAAGAAAACATGTATTAAAATAAGTTATAATTAGTTATAAAACACCTGTCAATACTGTACGGAAACCCATTTAGGACCTCCCAAAAATATAATTTGAATTCGATATCACGAATTGTAGAATTCGTTATTACAGATAAAATTCATGATCACGAATTTCTGGAATTAGTTATAACAGTTTTTGTAATTCGTAATAACGGATTAAACTCGTTATCACAATTTTTTGAATGCTTTTCAAAGTTTAAGTAATAGATAGCTATTACTGCCAGCAATTTAAACACGCTTGCTTTTGTCGCTAACGTTAAACTTTAGCCAGACCTGCGCTTTAGCTCTTCAAAAAAATTTATAATTTTATGAAATGTTCACTTATCATTAAGTTGATAAATAACAACTGCTCAGTAGTAATGTATTTTTATTGCCAGGGCAGAAACAAACTTTTGCAAATATTTACAAAAATGGTCACGGAAACAAAACATATCATGTTAACTCTACAGAACATTGATTTAAACATTCTAAGAATTTCCCAGTTCTATAATATGGTTTGAGCTCTTAAGTCTCCAAGCCACGACCAATTATAAAAAAATACCCCTAGAGGTCAACGGAATTAGGGACTATGAAAATCAATGAATTGTGAGAATTTTGTTTATTTTTCATCTGACAATAGACATTTTACCAAAAAATCAAATATTGTAAATTGGGAAATTATTCCGTACATTTATTATTGCGATTTTGTCATTTTAGACCAAAATACGATTTTAATTTTTGCAATATTGAGAAAAATCTCGCTTCATTCATCTACAAAATTCCAAAATACGAGTTTAAATTATTGCGATTACAACCTTGTCGCATTTTTCGCAATAATAAAAACAAAACAATTTCCGAATTTACAGTATACAAAAATAAATAAAATCAAATTAAAAAATGCAATTAAATGAAAACAATTTTTTTTAGAGATTAGATAAATTAAAGAAAAACACAAAGCTTACTTAAGAATACAGTAGGAATCTGTGCTATCCAAAACAGCAAATACAAAACTTTGTGCGAAACTCGTACCATCGTTCTCAGTCTTCAGCATGAACATGCCCGAATCATTGCCGTATTATATAATTATATTCAATTTAATATATTCTATGAATTTTTAATATGAAAATTAAGAGTATATTGATGATTTTGTACAAGTATCATTTTCAAAAGAATACATTTTATATTATATGAAATACAGTTTCCGCTATATGGATGATTGTTTGTCAATAATTCTAAATTTAAGGATTACCTGCATCTCACCTATCCCAGTGAACTTGAAACTAAATAGACCACAGACACACCAACTTCTGCTTCGTCTCTAGACTTGTACTTGTACATAGTACATAGATAATAATGGGCGATTGAAATCCAAACTCTATGACAAACGTGATAATTTGATTTTCCTATTGTGAACTGTCCCTTTCTTAGCAGTAACATACCAAGGTTTTCAGCCTATTGGGTGTACATTTCACAATTAATTCGTTACAGTCGTGTTTGTGATATATACGACCCGACAGAGCAGAATTGCTACCAGATAAACTTTTACATATAGACAGTGTTATCTTTAACAAAATGTGTGAGTCTTCCAAGGAAGATATGTGTCGACTGCGGACGTCAATTTTTACAAAAGATATTAGAATTTTCTAAAAATGAAATATATATGCACACATTTGCATTAAGGTTAATGCACAGAGAAAGTTTCATCAAATTGCTTTGAGCGGTTATGGAGTAGTTGAGGATAGAAGTTTTGACCCCCCCTTTTTTTCAAAAATATCAATTTTTACAAAAACAAAAATTTAAATTTTATAAAAATGAAATATATAGGCACACCTGTGCATTAAGGTTAATGCACAGAGAAAGTTTCATCAAATTCCTTTGAGCGGTTTACGAGTAGTTGAGGATAGAAGAAAAGTGTGACGACGCAAGACGACAGAAAGTGATCCCTATGTGTCGACCATACGTTCCGCAGGCGACGCAAAAACTGGATATGCTTCCGGAGCACCTGGTGTCATTTTCGGTCTTTAGTGGAGTTCAAATTGCAAATGCTTTAGTATCTGTGCTGTCTTGTTCTAATTTTGTTTACTTTATTGCATCTTTTTTCATTTTGTTACTTATGCATGTATACTCGTGGAATTTGTTTGTCTTGCCCTTGGATTTTGATTTTACGGACTTCTCAAACTCTTCTGTTGCTTCGATGTTCTTTTGCCGATATTTATATTCCTTACTGGATCAGGCGAACAATTGGTACTGAGCATTACGCATGTATATACAGAAGAATTCTGTCGATAATAACTGCATCCTCCAATTCAGCGCTCTTTCTGTGATGAGTATATTGTATAAGATTTCTGTCGATCTTATTGAGCAGCCTTCCCATCTTTCAGTTTTATAAGTGTTTTTACCCTTGAGCACAACTGATGAGTCGTAAATCAACGAAATGCGCACATCTTGTGCATCAAAACTGGTATCAAAGAATCTAGTTAACCTAAGGTACCAGTATACCAATAGGTTTTTTTTTTCTTATGTACATGTAAGTTTCGAATTTTTTGCTCCCAGTATAAAAGAAATAATATTCTATATTGAAGTTTAAGTTGCTGTAAATTAAGAATAAAGGTTAATATATCAGTAAATTAGGTTCAAAATATAGGAAATAGTTCATAGAAGAGTTTCATTAATAATTTATTTATCATTCACCCACCCATCCGTATTAAAGTCATCATTTGCCCAGCATTGTCTCAGAGTGTATATCCCAATCTGTTGAACGTTTTACGAAAGGGATGTTTACATTTGAAAAATGTGATGTAATTTGCTGAAAAAACAAGGTGAAGTGGACCAACGTTTTTGTCTCTTAACTGAAAGGGGAGATTTGGAACTTTCTGGGAATATATAAGATTATGGGATTGAAATTTTAGAAATACGTCAGTTTAGAAGTCAAACGTTTGTATGTAAATTACTTTTTTACAGAAGAAAATTTGGAAGAAAATTGTGCAATTTGCTGCCATTGGTAAAACTTCATGTAAAAATTGTTTTATAATTATTTTTGTGAAGTGAAATCTGTAGAAAGAGAGTATTTCATTCATATATACATGTATGGATGAAAAATCAAGATGCGAACTAATATGTGAATTTGAACAACATAAATGACAAAACCAGATTTTGCATCAATTTCATCTTTTTTCTTTCATTAGTGAGCAAGAAAGGCACTGCTTGCAAGAAAGCTGTTTGAATGTCCTTTAAAAGAAATTAAAAATAAAAGGAGCAAGCATAGATTGTTACTCATTGATTCAAACAAATATGTAAAGGCAAATAAACAAATATAGAACAACAAAAAAACTCGGAACTTTTGTACAAAACCAGGAGTATGAAAAAGGGTATCGGGTAATATGAAATAGTTTTAAAGTCTATTTGTTGATTTTTTTCATTTGCATTTTCGACCCAAAATCTAAGAGCCGGATATGGACGACACATTGAATTATAAACATTGTGGAAAGTTTCTTTGAAACTATTCTCACGACCCAGTGGCTATAATGTAGAACTTAAAAAATATGTCATCTGGACGTCAGACAATCATTCAAGATTGTAAATCTTGAAAAACAACTTTAAAAGCTGAAATCCCGTAAAACAATTTTAAAAGCTGAAATATTTAGTGATTGTTATATATATTGTGTAATTTGCAGTAAGGAATGCAAGCCAGCAAGGTTCAATATGTAGTATTGACAATTAACAATTTCCAATCATATACTTATAGAAAATAAAGTTAAATTTTACCCTACGATAAAATTGGAAATTGTACATATTTCTGCCCAAATCGTATAAGAATTGGCCTATTGGGTTGATATGACTTTGTTATCAACTGTTTCCGGTTTATATCAACTGCTTCAGTTTTATATCACACTCCTAATTTGTAATCGCGTTATAAACCAGTCATTTCCGTAATCGATTCTAAACTTAATAGCACATAGAAACACGGCAGACGATAGAGGGACGAAACTTTGGATTATATTAATTCGCTCAAAAATGTTAATACAAACAGAAAAATATTAAATAACATTTTGACTATAAATGGATGAGGGACAATGACGATTTACAGCGCCTTGAGGATATTCGGTAATACGGCAATGAAACTGAAATCATTGAGATAAGAATTTTTATGGAGACCTATAAAACCAATGTTGAAGTATATGATAAAAATATCATAACATGTCATTATTCAATGTCATTATTCATATCAGACCCATTATCAACCATGGTCAAAATGATCCCTCGATGCTGGCGGCTATCCGGCAGATATCTTGACCTAGGGCTGACAAGCATATATTATCTGCATTTTGAGAGCTAGATATCGTGTAATATCATCCCGTGAGCCAGAATATGAGGCTTGGGACGAGTGAGTGATGCGGTGATTTTTTTTATCATCTCAATTACTTATCTGAAACGTAAATATTTGTAAACGTTCTGAATTCTCCCAAATTTTCGCGGAACGACAAGTTTTCCGTTACGTTGTTTACCAAACCAATAAGTATATATTTCCTGTAGGTTCATGCAAAATATCTTATAAACGATATAAAAACCGAGTTTAAGGTGTATTTTCATGTTTTAAAAAACATAATCAGTCTGGAAATCTTTGTTCATGATTTTCCGGGAAACTAAAGCACCCGTTTTCAATCATTTTGTTGATGTCACTTTTAGAAATTTCTTCATTATTCATTTAAATAAAACGCCATAATATAAAAAAAGAACCCCAAATCTTGATATATTTATTAACATTTTGCAATTTTGAAAAGTATTTAATAAGTTCTAAACTGCCAAACGTTGGGAGAATTTGTTGATATGTCCTGCTGACTGTTGATAATTCCTGCTCAGCGCACGCGCTTCTTGATACGAATTTTTCGGAGCTGCTCAACAAGCTGATAAAATCACAGGGAAGGATGATAATAGGTGTGATATGAAAAATGCCATGTTATAACTTATATATACATTGTATGTGTACATTTGGTTACCACATTTTTTCCGTAGGAAATGCTTTACTGGATTACCGTTATCATCATCATCATCATTCAATTTCAAAACTTTTATCACAGAACACACTAAAACTCAATATCAGATACACACAGTACTTTAATAAGAATAGGAATTCCTGGAGATAGTTGGCTTCCTCTCCAGTTTATTTCGGGCAAATACAAATTTAAAACATAAATTGAATAGTTGATGGAGGCCTAGTTGGCGTGGCCTCAGGCAAGTCTTTTTTCGGTAAAAGACAAATGAAAAATATAAACTGAGTTCAATGTAGTTGATTGAGATATTAGGTTTAATATCCAGTTTATTCCGGACAAATACAGGTTTAATATCCAGTTTATTCCGGACAAATACAAATTAAACCTAGAGGCTCTTAAGAGCCTGTATCGCTCACCTGGATTTAACTTTTCACCTTGAGCAAATTTAAGTGCTGCTGTCAATTTGGCTGGTTTTTCTATAGGATTTTATGTTAAACTATGTTCGGCTGTGGCAGCCATCTTGGTTCATAATCCAGGTCAATGGACACATCTAAGAACCATCTAAGGATCACAACTGGCTAAGTGGATGAATTTTCCCATAGGGTCCTATATTAAACTAGGTTCCAATTGGTCAAGTGGTTTCAGACAAGAAGATTTTTTAATGAATTTTCCCAAGTTGTCTTTGTATTGTTTTAGTCTGTAAGTAGTTGTCTTGGAATTGTTTTAGTCTTTAAGAAGTTGTCTTGGTATTGTTTCAGTCTGTAAGTAGTTGTCTTGGTATTATTTTAGTGTGTAAGTAGTTGTCTTGGTATTATTTTAGTGTGTAAGTAGTTTTTCTTGGTATTATTTTGCAACTGGTGCATATTTTAGGCTATCACTTCAATTCATTTACCCAGAAATTCCAGATATATGTATATAATGGATTATACAAAATTACAATATTATGCAGTGTCTCGTGTAATTTACTTGGATTTTTTATATCACTTTTCTATTATCCAATAAATAACGTAACCACCTGTTATGATTTCAAATACACATATCATCTGATCAATTTGGAACCGGATTCGTTCATTGGAATAAATATCCAATAAGTTCCACGAATTTGTCTTCCAATCAATGAACAACTTAAACATGTAAAAGATAGGGGTGTTTTCCATTGATATAAAAAAATTGTATCCTGCATTCGGTCTATTTAATAGATAAATACAATTTGCCGTTGCAGGAAAAGAATATATGTATATTATCTGAAAATAAACCGATGTGTATGGGCCTTAGAAACAGGTAGAAATGCAGCAAAACCACTGTTCCTACTTTTTGCCTCGTACTACATGTAACACATCTCCTGTATTATATACCTTTAAAAATGAAGAACATGTTCCTGTACTACAAGGAAACATATACAATTTTATTCTTATCTTTTTAGGCTATATATTTTTAAAGCCTAAATATAATCCGATAGGAGAAAGTTCCTATACAATAAAAATGCACTCAAATTTACTCATTGAAAAGACATTTTATTTACTTTATATATTTTTACATATTTTGTCCAGCCTTTGGATATTAACCTAAATAACAATCCAAAGATACTAATATTAGATATGGTAAATTTATACTATGCTGTATACGACGCATTTCAAAGAGTTACCTCTCATCAGCAGCATTAAAACCGAAACGCTTGGAAGACCAAAAACAAGAAACAAGAAGTACTCATAACCAAACTTATGAAACGGTATTATTTTTATAAAGAGACTTATTTTTCATGTTGTTCAATAACTTTATTTCAGAAGTATTATAACAAAAGGTTAAGGTACAAATGTAACAGATGATAGATGAAGACAACCAACTGGCATTAATAAAGATTTATGGATTCTTACATCGACAAGGAACTGGGCAGTATTTATAACAGGAATAGTAAGGTAAAAAATAATTTTACGGGGAGAAAAAATCAGCATGTCGAATGGTCTAGGTCTAGATACCAGAAAAAATATTTATCTCATGCATGTAGTTGTTTAAAAAATGTCAGTGTCCCATCATAGTGAGTAAATCACTTACTTCCAAAAACCGATGTTATTGTAAAGTTCAAGTAGGAAAGAGGAATAGGGTTTGGAGCAGACACAGTTACCTACATTAACCATAAAAAGTGTTTCTTTTTCTTTCTTTTTTTAAATATGAGCCTATGGATAACAAGTATACAACATATCTGTGTCCCATGCATATTTGTAACGATCAATCCCTGCGATAAACATTACCTAGTCCCAAATATTGATTATGGGATTTCTCCGAAAATTTGCAAATTCTAACAGATCAAATTCACGTATAGTGCATGATAATTTAACTACAGGAATAAGTAAAATGTCAAAATTTATACATTAAAAATTAAAAGTCTGTTTTTCTAATGAATTATTATTACGAAACGCATTTTTTCAATCCGTAAACGATCATAATACATTTCAGACTATCAAGTAATAACAATACATGGTAGAATGTGTTTTATAGCGGTGACAAATTCTTATTCAAAAGAATTTGAAACATTTTCATCGCATTGAACAATACTGGTATTCTGAAAATGTCATTGAATTATGAATTATGAGATTGTATTGTTCTCTTGTTGTGCAATTTCTTGATCTTCGCCAATTACAGAAGGTTTACACTCCTCATTATTATCGGTCCCTTGGTGTATCTTGTTTCGTTTTCTTTTTCGTTTACATTTTCTTGCTTTACGTCTACAGGTTATCAAGTCGAAGGCTAAAACCATACCAAAAACAAACACTATAATTATGATCCCGATACTACCCATGGATACCGACGACGTTCTGTCGTCGTTTGCTGAAATGCGACGTCGAACGGCTGATGTTGTGTTTTTCGTATCTACCGTAAGATTTGTCTGTAATTCGTCCATGTTTTCCTTCATTTCTTCTTTAAGTTCACTTGTGGTGAGATTTTTGTCTTTCAGATATCTCCATTTATTGACTAAAATATAATAAGGCACAAGATCAACAAAAATACTACTTTGAATATATTCGATTAGGGCGAAATTTGGTCTCCAAATAGATTATGACATTGCAGTGATTTCCGTCATCGAGAATTATCCATTGGCCGCCATTTTGAAAATGGCCGCCAAAATGCCGAAAAATTAAACATGCTTCTATTTCAAGGAAATTGGTTTCTAAGTAGATTATGATATGGTGAAGTGTTTTCCGTCATCGAAAATTTTCAAAATGGCTGCGGTTTTTGGGACTTTTGTGTTGGCAATCCAACACAGTATTACTTGTTATGTTTGTTTTTGTCTGTATTTATGATTGTTAGCTATTGAAACATGACTTGTTTAAATCATCTGGGCGATTAGTGTCGTATAACATGCAGCGAGTATTGTAAAAGCGGTATTTCCTGTACATGGTTTGTTTTTAATACAATGCAGAAAGTACTGGATTAAATTTTATTAGCAGGTAGAAGTTCTATTGTTGCTTTTTATGTGTGTTTTTTTTTCGTAACAGATGATCAACCGATTGAAACCGTTGAATTTTATATATGGCCAATCCAAGACGATGTTGACTTTGTGGCTGTCTCGTTCATTTATGAGGTCTTTTTCCGGTGTCAATGGCTTTGTTTGCTTTTTCTTTAGATAACAGGTGCTTATCTTGAAGTAAACGTAGTAACCACCATTTGGCTAATTTAATATTTGATATTTACCTTTAACCTTTAAAAATAAACTGGTTTTTTGCAACATAGAATTTGTCCACCTGACTTCACAAAATAAGTTGTTTTCGTAGGTGGACGTTGGAGTCCAGGTTAGGATACCAGTTACTAAATATGAATATTCCGGACTTTGTAAACATGAACACTTTGCTTTGTCTAATGATGAACATTCCGGTTTTGGCCATACATCCACAAAGAGTAACCCGCCAAAAGATTCCCTGTTTATTCTCATTTCCATTATTGGTTCTCCAAAGCCATTTTTAGAAATACAGGTCCAGGTACCAGTCTCCCCTAAATCCAGTAACTTTGGACCCGACAGTATTGGTTCATCTAAAATTTTAAACAGTGACAAAATTCAATGAAATGTGATTGATGTTTGTGAGATTTTTGGAGATTCATTCAACTAACCAAAAGTAACCACAAAAAGTAAAATAGAAGAAAACAAATCACAACAACACGAGGTAAGAAGTTTTAAAAATACTCAAATTTTAGATTTGATTCGTTGGTAGAATAGCCATTGTTTTATGTCCGAATGTCTTTTTTAAAATATGATATGTTTGTTTGACTGTTCAAAAATCCTGTTTTGAGCATTTTTAAAAATGTGCCTTAGTAATTCTAGATGTGCAACATGGACGGCGTACATCGCTAACGAGTATTTGCTTCCAAAACTCTGTTTTATCTTTGTACGGAATTCATTGATATAATGTTACTAACTTGCTGATACTGATTGGCCCTTGTATTGATTCGTTAGCTGTATTGGTCCCGAGACCCGTAGACTTGTGGCTGTCAATTGTTCACTTATGAGGTCTTTCTTCAGTTTCAGTGGAATTTGCACATTATTAGGTACATGTAATAGTCCGCCACATTATCCCATCGGACGCATAATAATAATTAGGGTGGCTAATTTTAGACGCAGAATTATATGTATTTATACATTTACTTACAATAAACCCGTAGATATTTTTTCTTCGACATGCAGCTACTCGAAACCGAACAGTTTGCCTTACACTTGAACTCTGCTAAGTTATCGTGTAAAGTTGCAATGAAAGTCAGATTTGATGTTGTTATATTATCAACAGATTCTGTATTAGTCCCCTCAATGACAGTATCGTCCCGTAGCCATGATAATGTTGGTACTTTTTTCAGTTCGTCACACATATACGTACATGTGAGTGTTACGTTGTTGCCAACAATAACGGAGTCAGGCACAATGATGTTCGGTATTCCTGGAAGAAGATATTCTATAATACCAAATTTTACGCAGAAGATATATATTTATCGGTGATTCGTTTGCATTTCCTTTGATCCTACAGTTAATTTATATTTTCTTAAATTGTCATCATTTAACAAATTTGATAATAATTACCGATAAAAAGGATAATGTCAATTTGTTTATTGTCAGTATCAGAAAACAAATTGACATTATTTTATAAATATCATGGAATACGATTAATTCGATGTGCTCCAGTCGAAAATGATGAAATAAGAAACAAAACCCCAATACGTTTGAGTACAGATCAAATGCTAAACGGCCAAAAAGGGAACGAATAGGGAAATCGCTATATGTACAGGGTATATGCTTAATTAGTTTCGCAAAGGGAAATGTTATACAGAGGGAGATACCCTTAGTTTTGCTTAAGACAAAGTTATGTACAGGGAGCTATTCTTAGCTTCACAAAGGATAAAGCTATGCACGGGAGATATCTTTTTTTTTGCATTGTATAAAGCTATGCATTGGGATATATTCTTATTTTTCGCAAATTTAACATTTTGATAATAGTACTGCCGGACGAAGATCTGGGAATTTTTTTTCTTTCTTTCACTTTTGTTTACTTTCAAAAAATCAATTAATCTATCTTCAAACGAAATTAAAATCTTTAATACCAATTTTAATGCACAATATATGCACATTTCGTCGATTTACGATTCATCAGTTGAGGACAGTCATGGACGAGGGAGATTCTCCTTATTTTCCACAAATTTTATAATTTTGTATCAGTAAATTTTATGAATCAATTTCGGACTGGTAACGAAATACAGGGACTTAGAGTCTACAAGCAACGGCATTGACTCAGTTGTAAAAAAGAAAATTCGTTGATACCAATTTTGATGCATAAGTTGTACACATTTCGTCGATTTAGGAATCATCAGTTGTTCACAAGGCCTAAAATGTTGAAAACCAAAACAACAACCCACAAAGTTGAAGAGGTAATTCAAAAGTGCCAAAATTAGCAAAAGTGGTAAAGCCAAAACCATCTAAATACAGAGCTATGCACGAGGAAGATACTTTTTAGTTTTCACAAATTTTACAATGTTGTAACAGTAAATTTTACCAAAACAATATAAAAGAGCACAAAACACAGATAATAAATAAACAGGGAACCAGTTGTTCAGTATCGGTACCAAGTCAGATTAACCTGACTCTATTGTGGTTATGTTTGCTTTAATTAAATTAATTAAATGTGTTTGCTTTATTTTTAAAACCAGGCACGTCTCTCATAGCTGTTCGGATAATGTCGCTATGTCATGGTCGTTAAATTATATATACAGAAATAACACACAAGCAAAATGTAACAAATGGTGTTTAAGATTTAAAAATTGCACTAATTAATCTAAAACACACAATGATTAAACATTCTTACCAAACAGTTTTTATGACAGTTAAGCAGTAAAGTTAGGGTTAAGGGAAATTTAGATTGTTAAGTCGGGTTGTGATTTTGGTATCAGTAGAAAATGTAATACATGTTGTTTTTTGTTAATATGAGTTTAGAACAACATCCGAGACCCATGTCAGAAAAACATCGGACCTATTATTGAGGTCAAAAATAAAGTGTTATGAAGATTTGTTCCCCAAAATACTGAAAAATTTATTTCGTAATGATATGGAGAAAAAAAAATTATCCGAAATATTTGCACATGTTCTGCTTTTAAATTAATGCAAAATAAGCAAATATAACAAACACGTCAAAATTACCATTACATGGTTCCTTGCATGTTTTGTTGGTAATCTTTTCGTATAACGATCCGTTGCAGTTTGGAATACTCATCTCTCTAATTTGGTCTTCATTTCCACAACAACAGGTAAAAGAAAACTCGCCGACATCCATCCAATATCTGATGTTTTCAACCTGCAAATCTAAAGTAACTTAAAATATTAAACATATAATCCGAAATAAATTTCAGACTTTAATTTTTAATGAGTAAATATATTTTAGTTTTAAAACTCACGACAATCTCCTTTCTTTGAGATCACTTAAAGGACTCACATTCTCTGCTTATAATTTACATGAACACACCAGATATATTTGATCAGAGCATCAACTCGCTGCAAAACATTTGCATTCTTTTATATAATGTTTGTTTATTTTTAATTCGACGTGAATAACTTTCATTGGAATTTTACATGTATGCTCATTTTATGGATGGAGAAACTAATACAGGAGCCATACAATGTAAGCAATATTTTGTTGACTTTGTTGAACTTCACGACGGATGTAGCATACGAAGCTGGAACTGCTTCACCTTTCGTAACACTCTTGGTTCTTATAGGAGTTCGTGTTGTTCATTGTTTTTTAATTTTTAGTATTTATTTGCTGTGCTTGTGGTTGTTCATTTGTCTTCCTGTGTTTGTTTGTCTAATAAATTTCTTTTTTTTTTTTGATTTGCTGCTTAGGTATATGTGTCCTCTTTGTCAAGTGGGTGTATATAAAATCTTGTAGCTTGTAAAATTTTTAATACTTTAAAAACAATAGTTACTTCCTCAATTATAAACAATTTTTTAAAAGCTGTATAACAATAATAGTGCAAAAAATGTCAATATTGGTTGTAAATTACCGAAAAATAGATGGTTTAATATGCACTAGATAAATGAGCATATTTACCGTGTTTTATGCATTATGTTTACTGTGTAATATTTATATTTATTTTACCATTTAATTTCTTCATGTACAACTTTTTGTTGGTACCGGTGTGGCAGTGTTTAAATTTGGAATATATAATTATAAATAGTTAGAATGTAAGTTTAGATTAATGTATTTATTTTCCTAATAAAAAGTTGCCTCATGTTAACCCTTGCAGTGAAAAATTAGTTCGCTAACGAAATAAATTGTGTCTTGATTTTTGCTCCTTTTCGTTTTTCTTATGTTATATATCTGTATTTTGTATGGTCGTGTAGTTTTGTGTGAGGGTTGAATTGGAGTTGCGTCCCTTTGACTACGGTTGTAACTGTGTATGTGACGTAATCTTTGTCTGGATAAAATGTAAAATGGAAGCTGATGTGTTTTTGTGTGTCCGCCCATAAATCTGAACAATCCGACGATGCCAGCTTTACCCCCTAGTCCATAACACTTATCAGATATGTTGAAATAAATATAATGGCATCGTAAAACATGGTCGATATGATCTTTTATTTACCAATTAACAAGATCGAGGATACAAACTGTTCATTATTGTAGAATGATAGTTGTCCGGGGAAAGAACGTGGAGAAAATATCAAAGAAAAATTCCATACTTCACCAATAATAATAGCTACATAAAATAATACATTAAACTTAATTCATTCTAGTGAACTTTTGTGAAAGCCTTATTGTGTGGAATAATTTTCCAATATCTAAGGTGATGTTGGATCTGTTCCCACTGTCGTAACATTCCATATACCTCCACCGATTTGCGACTTCCACCAGATTGACTTTGTTGAACGTCTCGACAGTACCGTATACGGAGCAGCTTACCCTTCCAGAGCACCTTGGTTCACTCCTGGTTTTTATGGGAGTTCGTGTTGTTCATTGTTTTTTTTTTATTTTTATTTTATAGAATTCAGTGTTTATTTGTTGTGCTTGTAGTTGTTCATAGTCTTCCCGGGTTTGTCTGTCCAGTGGATTACGTTTTTTTATTTGCTCCTTAGTTATATTTGTCCTCTCTTCAATATGCCCAATCACACGATAACCATTTAATGTAAATATCCTTCTGCCATGATTTTGTCTCACTGTCGCATACCCCATTATATTGCATTCCTATGCTTAGTGACATACATATATATTGACGTCTACATACCGTAAGTGTTATTACATAATGGGCAATCATCTAGCAAACACACATCTGTAGAATTCGTCTGGTTGTGATCTACAAATTTACGAATTACGTGTTATGAAATATATAGATAATATACTGTATAGGAGTTTGTAAAAAAAGTTTCCACACTTCTTTTGGTTCTTTGGATATAACTATTATTGTATTTAACCAAGGGGACGAAATGCATGTAGAAATCAGCATGCGTTAATTCTCTTTTTTCCTGAATTATAAGCATTTGCGATAAAAACATAGCTGTGATTGACAGAAATAAATATCACTAAATAGTTAATAAGTGCAAAGTATTTCAATTATTTGGTTGAATGGTGTGATCATACATTCAAACACAAATACTAGTAAGATCGGGATCACACATTCAAACACAGACAGCAGTAAGATCAGGATCATGCATTCAAACACAGACGCTAGTAAGACACTTTTGATTTTGAACAGCCATACAGTCTTATTATTTCATATGGATTTTCTGCATCGCCACATTTTCAAGCATAATTAGGATAACATTAAATAGAGACATAATGTCTTGCACTCAATCAAGATCGGTTAAGTGTACATCAGTTCAGTTCATGTAAAGCACAGGGGCTCGTTACAATTGACACAGTATGTCATCTGTGACTGATCCGGCCCCGATCTATAATACCATAACAAAAGGGAGGAATCAATTCCGACAGCGCCAAATTTCAAATCGTCAGAATTTTTTTTCTGTTCTCCATGCAGTCTGCTTTTTTGCTTATTTCTGCAGTAAAATGATTATATTTTAACAAAATGCCTACTTTTAGCTCTAATTTCCCATCAGTCGGTTGTATTGGCTCATTTCAGTCCTATTTCTGATGAAATCAGACATCCACTGTCCGGAAGTGAAAATTTGGCGCTCTCGGAATTGATTCCTCCCTTTTGTTATGGTATTATAGATCGGGGCCGGATCAGTCACAGATGACATACTGTGTCAATTGTAACGAGCCCCTGTAGGTGAAGTGTTCATAATCCATTCTGTTATGAGCTGGTCTTAACAAATCTTGATTGACTTATTTTTTCTTTATATTGTTATCTGAAATCTCAAAAATTTTATATATAAAGATAATCAAGATGAAATACGAAAGAAATGACCAGTTCAGATCAAAACTCTTAAGACCTTTAGTGAAACAGTACCTATGATAAACAAAAATAGAGTCAATGAAAAGAAATGACACTCATGTTGAACCTGTTTTTGATTATTTGACACTTTTAGTTTTTGTCTTGTAGGAGCAACTTGACTATCTTTGATGTAATCAATCATTTCTAACGTTTTGTACTATAATTACCCGAAATAATAAATGCAACGGATCATTATTTTTAAAATATTTTAGAATACTCTCATTGGATTAAAACTGTCATGTGATTAAAAAATAAATTGAATATTTTTACAAAAAATAAACACCGCGGGTGACTACCCTATTGTTCACCTCAAAACATCCCAATTTTCCACCGAAAGGAAGACAACTGCGTAATCTCGAGAAAAAACCCTATTGTTCATCTCAAAACATTCCAATTTTCCCACGCAAGGGAGACAATTGAGTAATTCGTCTGCATTAAAAGTAATGAGAGTCAAATTATGTCTTCCTCCTGTGGAAAAAATAATGAAACAATTACGGCCTTAATTTGAGGTAGACATTTAGATTTGGCAATCCTTGACAGGTTGTTCCTCCCCTGGCAAAACCTCGGGAAAACAACCTCTCTCGGGTTGCCAAATGTAAATGTCTAATTCAAATGGCGACCGTAATTGTATATGGATGTGTTGATATTTTAAGTTGTTATTCTTTACACAGTATACCTGTAATAAGAAAATTCTGATGTTTTTATGAAAGTTGTGACACCGGGAAACATATGTAATATCCCATGGCTGTTCGGAAATAACCGAATTTATACACCCGTACAAGTTGTTGCTAAAACCCTCGTGAAGACAATTGCGATTTCTATCTCAGATGGAGGAAATGATTGTATATTAATCAATTGTGATGGCTGTAAAATTTTAACATGCTTCTCAACATATTGAATTTATTGTTTCGGCTTTTTAATTGGACGAAATACTAGTATGTATATATTCTGCGACAAAATTGAAAACTTTTTGTATTGTTGTCTTTTATTTAAATTTAATCGCAAACACTTGTGTTCAGTATACTAGTACATGTATATTACTTTCCGACTTCATAAATATATTTCAAAGCCTTTAAAAGATTATTTGCACATCCAAATCTTTAACATGTTAAAGCTTGGGCAGGACGGAATATGGAAGGATATGTTTTACCAAGATCTAAAACTACAAACGAGTATGGGTTTTCTCCACGTTAAATGCACTGACAAAGGTCAGAAGGTCGCCTATGTGGGAGATGTTTGATATTGAGAAGAATTCTATTAGTATAACTTACAATCGAGAATACTACATAACTGTATGTCATCGCTACAAGTATTTCCGTATGTCCAATTCTTGTATCCAATTATGAAATCTGCAATAGAATTGAAATAAAAAATATTTGAGTCATCATATAGATCATGCTAAACTTACAACTTCTCAAAAATATACTTTCTCGTATTGTCAGATATTATACTTTGGCTGGTTTTGGCTTTACACTTAATTGTTTGGCAATGTTGAATTTGCTCGTCATTTGTTTGATTGTCGTGTTGGTTTTCCAACATTTTAGGCCTTGTCTATAACTGAAGAGTCGTAAATCGACGAAATGTACACAACTTTTGCACCAAAATTGCTATCAAAGAATTTATTGCATACACATTGGGAATAAGCTAATGATACTTATATATACAAAAAAGCAAGTTACCCATATATTGCGATGATTGGTAAATTATGTTATCTAACTTGACTGTTTTCCAAAATGATTAGATATATATAGAAAGAACAGAAACATCTTATATTGTGTTTTAGTCAGTTAGTGATTGACAGAGTCAGCTTGCTCCAGTTTAGAACTTGTTTGATATAAAAAATGACACGATCATGAGCTTACATAAGTGTTTCGACAGATTTTGTTGATAAGGAAATAATATATGTTTGATTATTGTTGAGAGTATGAATATAAAAATGATTAAACAATTTGAAATAATCGTTTATAACCTACCATTCTTTCAGGTGTTTTTCTTTCTGTTTGAGAAAAGAATTCGATTATTGCTTGGATTTTTTCTGGGACTGGGTGTCTTATAAACCACAAAATAAAAATTGCTGAAGAAGAAATAAACTTTTAATTTGCAATTGATCTTTCGTGGGCGACGAGTTAATTTCACATTCTTTGTTTCGAGGTATAAGTAAAATGTCCAAGACCGCAATTAATTCAAAGTGCACCCAATAATAAATTAAAATTTATTTTTAAAAATCGAACGTACCCAAATATCAACATCTGGTTTTTTTGTTGTAAGTTATATTTACTTCCTGTCTTAATATAAAAATTTTAAAACAAATTCATCCTGCAAATCACAATATTGGCAAAAATATTTCTTACGGTAGCAGAATTAATGCATTAAGCTAACGATAACCTAGATAATGATACTTTTACATTTTATATTAGGCAACTCTTAGTTAGTGCAATTAGCTTTTTTAAAAATATGTAAACCGAAAATTCTACTAAAATTATAACAAAATATGTCAATTCTTTTATAAAAGGTAAAAAAATATATATGAAAGAAATAAAGTAAATTTTAAAAGGGATACTGTTTGTTTAGAAAAAAAATTACTAATTTCGGACAGATAATCAACCAATATCAATGTTTAAAACCATATTCTGGTGTAATAAATCTACTATTTCTGCTGAAATCTCTCCATCGCTTAACATTTTGTTGTGTTAAAGAAAAAGAACGAAAAATACACAGTACAAGAAATATTATGATAAAAGTACTTCCGGACGAAGATCTGGGAAAAATGTTTTCTTGCTTTCATTTGTTTTTACTTTCAAAAAATCAACCTATCTTCAAACGAAATTAAATTCTTTAATACCAATTTTGATGTACAAGATATGCACATTTCGTCGATTTACGATTCGTCAGTTGAGGACAGTCATCGACGAGGGAGATTCTCCTTAGTTTCCACAAATTTATAATTTTGTATCAGTAAATTTTAGTATCAATTTCGGACTAGTAACGAAATACTGGCAACAGGGCTGGGATACCCTCGGGGACTTAGAGTCCACCAGCAACGGCATTGACTCAGTTGTAAAAAAATAAAATTCGTTGATACCAATTTTGATGCACAAGATGTCAACATTTCGTCGATTTAGGAATCATCAGTTGTTCTCAAGGCCTAAAATGTTGAAAACCAAAACAACAACCCACAAAGTTGAAGAGGTAAATTCAAAAGTGCCAAAATTAGCAAAAGCAGTAAAGCCAAAACCATCTAAAAACAGAGCTATGCACAAGATAGATACTCTTAAGTTTTCACAAATTTTACAATAAATTTTACCAAAACAATATAAAAGAGCACAAAACACAGATAACAAATAAACAGGGAACTAGTTGTTGGTATAGGTACCAAGTCAGATTAACCTGACTCTGTTGTGGTTATGTTTGCTTTAATTAAATTAATTAAATGTGTTCGCTTTATTTTTAAAACCAGGCAAGTCTCTTATATATGTTCGGATAATGTCGCTATTTTATGGTTGTTAAATGATATATACAGAAATAACACACAAGCAAAATCTAACAAATGGAGTTTAAGATTTAAATATTGCACTAATTAATTTAAAACACACAATGATAAAACAATTTACCAAACATTTTTTATGACAGTTAAGCAGTAAAGTTATGGTTAAAGGAAATTTAGATTGTTAACTCGGGTGGTGATTCTGGTATGAGCATTAAGGGAAATTTAGATTGTTAAGTCGGGTGGTTATTCTGGTATGAGTGGAAAAGGTTAATATATGCTGTTTCTTGCTAATATGAGTTTAGAAAATAACATACGAGACCCAAGTCAGAAAAACATCGGACCTATTATTGGGGTAAAAAATAAAGCGTTATGAATATTTGTTCCCAAAATATTGAAAAATTTATTTCGTAATGATATGGAGAATAAAACCAATTATCCGAAATATTTGCACATGTTCTGCTTATAAATTAATGCAAAATAGGCAAATATAACAAACACGTCAAAATTACCATTACATGGTTCCTTGCATGTTTTGTTGGTAATCTTTTCGTATAACGATCCGTTGCAGTTTGTAATACTCATCTCTCTAATTTGGGTTTCATTTCCACAACAACATGTAACAGAAAACTCGCCCACATCCATCCAATAACTGATGTTTTCAACCTTTAAATCTAAAGTAACTTAAAATATTAAATATATAATCCGAAATAAATTTCAGACTTGAATTTTTAATGAGTAAATATATGAGTAAATATATTTTAAAACTCACAACAATCTCCTTTCTTTGAGATAACTTAAAGGAGTCACATTCTCTGCTTATAATTTACATAAACACACAAGATATATTTGATCAGAGCATCAACTCGCTGCAAAATATTTGCATTCTTTTATACATTTTCGACGTGAATAGCTTTCATTGGTTTTCACTAACAGAGAAACTAATGCAGGAGCCATACAATGTAAGCAATATTTTGTTGACTTTGTTGACCTTCACGACGGGTGCCGCATACGAAGCTGGAACTGCTTACCCTTTCGTAACACTCTTGGTTCTTATAGGAGTTCGTGTTGTTCATTGTTTTTTTTTTAGTTTTTAGTATTTATTTGTTGTGCCTGTGGTTGTTCATTTGTATTCCCGGGTTTGTCTGTCTGGTGGATTTCGTTTTTTGATTTGCTCTTTATGTATATTTGTCCTCTTTGTCAAGTGGGTGTATATAAAATTTTGTCGCTTGTAAAATTTTCAATACTTTAAAAAGAATAATTACTTCCACAATTATAAACATTTTTTTTAAAGCTGTATAACATATAATAGTGCAAAAAAATGTCAATATGGTTGTAAATTACCGAAAAATAGATTGTTTGATAAATGAGTTTTATGCATTATGTTTACTGTGTAATATTTATATTTATTTTACCATTTAATTTCTTCATGTACAACCTTTTTGTTGGTACCGGTGGGCAGTGTTTAAATTTGGAATATATAATTATTAATAGTTAGAATGTAAGTTTAGATTAATTTATTTATTTTCTGAATAAAAAGTTGCCTCATGTTAACCCTTCCATTGAAAAATTCGTTCGCTGACGAAATAAATTGTGTCTTGATTTTTTCTCCTTTTCGTTTTTCGTATCAGATATGTTGAAATAAATATAATGGCATAGTAAAAGATGGTCGATATGATCTTTTATTTACCAATTAACAAGATCGGAGATAAAACAGTTCGTTATTGTAGAATGATAGTTGTCCGGGGAAAGAACGTGGACAAAATATCAAAGAAAATAATAATAGCTACATAAAATAATAGATTAAACTTAATTCATTCTAGTGAACTTTTGTGAAAGGCTTATTGTGTGGAATAATTTTCCAATATCTAACGTTATGTTGGATCTGTTCCCACTGTCGTAACATTCCATATACCTCCACTGATTTGCGACTTCCACCAGATTGACTTTGTTGAACGTCTCGACAGTACCGTATACAGAGCAGCTTACCCTTCCAGAGCACCTTGGTTCACTCCTGGTTTTTATGGGAGTTCGTGTTGTTCATTGTTTTTGTTTTTTTTTTATTTTATAGAATTCAGTGTTTATTTGTTGTGCTTGTAGTTGTTCATAGTCTTCCCGGGTTTGTCTGTCCAGTGGATTACATTTTTTTAATTTGCTCCTTAGTTATATTTGTCCTCTCTTCAATATGCTCAATCATACGATAACCATTTAATGTAAATATCCTTCTGCCATGATTTTGTCTCACTGTCGCATACCCCATTATATTGCATTCCTATGCTTAGTGACATACATATATATTGACGTCTACATACCGTAAGTGTTATTACATAATGGGCAATCATCTAGCAAACACACATCTGTAGAATTCGTCTGGTTGTGATCTACAAATTTACGAAATACGTGTTATGAAATATATAGATAATATACTGTATAGGGGTTTGTAAAAAAGTTTCCACACTTCTTTTGGTTCTTTGGATATAACTATTATTATATTTAACTGAGGGAACGAAATGCATTTAGAAATTAGCATGCGTTTATTCTCTTTTTTTCCTGAATTATAAGCATTTGCGATAAAAACATAGCTGTGATTGACAGAAATAAATATCACTAAATAGTTAATAAGTGCAAAGTATTTCAATTATTTGGTTGAATGGTGTGATCATACATTCAAACACAGATACTAGTAAGATCAGGATCACACATTCAAACACAGACAGCAGTAAGATCAGGATCATGCATTCAAACACAGACGCTAGTAAGACACTTTTGATTTTGAACAGCCATACAGTCTTATTATTTCATATGGATTTTCTGCATCGCCACATTTTCAAGCATAACTAGGATAACATTAAATAGAGACATAATGTCTTGCACTCAATCAAGATCGGTTAAGTGTACATCAGTTCAGTTCATGTAAAGCACTAACTAACTTTTTTTATCGGAATACCTTTGGGGTCAAGTATGTCAGGATAGGAAAACTCTGGTAAGTTCCAAATTATCCCCGGAATGGATATGTCAAATTTGCGGAAATTATACAAATGTGGGTCACTTCCGGACAGTGAATGTCTGATTTCATCAGAAATGGGACTTAAATGAACCAATACAACCGATTGGTGGTAAATTAGAGCTAAAAGGTAGGCATTTTGTTAAAATATAATCATTTTACTGCAGAAATAAGCAAAAAAGCAGACTGCACGGAGAACAGAAAAACAATTCTGACGATTTGAAATTTGGCGCTCTCGGAATTGATTCCTCCCTTTTGTTATGGTATTATAGATCGGGGCCGGATCAGTCACAGATGACATACTGTGTCAATTGTAACGAGCCCCTGTGGGTAAAGTCTTCATAATCCATTCTGTTATGAACTGGTCTTAACAAATCTTGATTGACTTATTTTTTCTTTATATTGTTATCTGAAATCTCAAAAATTTTATATATCAAGATAATCAAGATGAAATAAGAAAGAAATGACCAGTTCAGATCAAAAACTCTTACGACCTTTAGTGAAACAGTACCTATGATAAAAAAAAGAGTCAATGAAAAGAAATGACACTCATGTTGAACCTGTTTTTGATTATTTGACACTTTTAGCTTTTGTCTTGTAGGAGCAACTTGACTATCTTTGATGTAATCAATCATTTCTAACGTTTTGTACTATAATTACCCGAAATAATAAATGCAACGGATCATTATTTTTTAAATATTTTAGAATACTCTCATTGGATTAAAACTGTCATGTGATTAAAAAATAAATTGAATATTTTTACAAAAAATAAACACCGCGGGTGACAACCCTATTGTTCATCCCAATTTTCCACCGAAAGAAAGACAACTGCGTAATCGCGAGAAAAAACCCTATTGTTCATCTCAAAACATTCCTATTTTGCATTAAAAGTAATGAGAGTCTTCCTACCTTGGAAAAAATAATGAAACATATACGGCCCTAATTTGAGGTAGACATTTAGATTTGGCAATCCTTGACAGGTTGTTCCTCCCCCGGCAAAACCTCGGGAAAACGACCTCTCTCGGGTTGCCAAATCTGAATGTCTACCTCAAATGACGGCCGTAATTGTATATGGATGTGTTGATATTTTAAGTTGTTATTCTTTACAAAGTATACCTGTAATAAGAAAATTCTGATGTTTTTGTGAAAGTTGTGACACCGGGAGACATATGTAATATCCCATGGCTGTTCTGAAATAACCGAATTTATACACCCGTACAAATTGTTGCTAAAACCCTCGTGAAGACAATTGCGATTTCTATCTCAGATGGAGGAAATGATTGTATATTAATCAATTATGATGGCTGTAAAATTTTAACATGCTTCTCAACATTTTGAATTTATTGTTTCGGCTTTTTAATTGGACGAAATACTAGTATGTATATGTTCTGCGACAAAATTGAAAACTTTTTGTATTGTTGTCTTTTATTTAAATTTAATCGCAAACACTTGTGTTCAGTATACTAGTACATACTAGTATATTACTTTCCGACTTCATAAATATATTTCAAAGCCTTTAAAAGATTATTTGCACATCCAAATCTGTAACATGTTAAAGCTTGGGCAGGACGGAATATGGAAGGATATGTTTTAACAAGATCTAAAGTAACAAACGAGTATGGGTTTTCTCCACGTTAAATGCACTGACGGTCAGAAGGTCGCCTATGTGGGAAATGTTTGATATTGAGAAGAATTCTATTAGTCTAACTTACAATCGAGAATACTACATAACTGAATGTCATCGCTACAAGTATTTCCGTTTGTCCAATTCTTGTATCCAATTATGAAATCTGCAATGGAATTGAAATAAAAAAATATTTGAGTCATCATATAGATCATGCTAAACTTACAACTTCTCAAAAGTATACTTTCTCGTATTGTCAGATATTATAGTTTCTAGTATTTCGATACGGACTTGAAATTGATACATTAGATTTACTGTTACTTAAAAGTTAAATATTGTGAAAAATAAGGTGTAGCTCTCTCCTGCACAGCTCTGTCCTTGGATGATTTTGGCTTTACACTTAATCGTTTGGCAATTTTGAATTTGCTCGTCATTTGTTAGATTGTCGTGTTGGTTTTCCAACATCTTAGGCCTTGTCTATAACTGAAGAGTCGTAAATCGACGAAATGTACACAACTTTTGCACCATAATTGCTATCAAAGAATTTTTTGCATACACATTGGGAATTAGCTAATGATACTTATATATACAAAAAAGCAAGTTACCCATATATTGCGATGATTGGCAAATTATGCTATCTAACCTGACTGTTTTCCAAAATGATTAGATAAATATAGCAAGAACAGAAACATCTTATATTGTGTTTCAGTCAGTCAGTGATTGACAGAGTCAGCTTGCTCCAGTTTAGAACTTGTTTGATACAAAAAATGACACGATCATGAGCTTACATATGTAAATGGGTTTCGACAGATTTTGTTGATAACGAAATAATATATCTATGATTATTTTTGAGAATATGACAATCAAAATTATTAAACAATGTGAAATAATCGTTTATAACCTATCATTCTTTCAAGTGTTTTTCTTTCTTTTTGAGAAAAGAATTCGAATATTGCTTGGATTTTTTCTGGGGATGGGTGTCTTATAAACCACAAAATAAAAATTGCTGAACAAGAATTAAACTTTTAATTTGTATTTGGTCTTTCGTGGGCGACAAGCTAATTTCACATTCTTTGTTTCGAGGTATAAGCAAAATGTCCAAAGACCGCAATGAATTCAAAGTGCACCCAATAATAAATTAGAATTTATTTTTAAAAATCGAACATACACAAATATCAACATCTGTTTTTTTTGTGCAAATTGTATTTACGTCCTGTCTTAATATAAAAAAAAATTTAAGACAAATTCATCCTGCAAATCACAATATTGGCAGCAATACTTCTTACGATAGTAGAATTAATGTATTAAGCTAACGATAACCTAGCAATGATACATTTAAATTTTATATTAAGCAACTCTTAGTTAGTACAATTAACTTTTTTAAAAATATGTAAACCAAACATTCTACTAAAATTATAAAAAAATATGTAAATTCTTTTATAAAAGGTACAAAAATATATATGAAAGAAATAAAGTAAATTTTAAAAGGGATACTGTTTGTTTATAACAAATATTACTAATATCGGACAGATAATCAACCAATATTAATGTTTAAAACCATATTCTGGTGTAATAAACCTACTATTTTTGCTGAAACCTCTCCATGGCTCAACATTTTGTTGTGTTAAAGAATAAAAAATAAAAATACATTGTACAAGAAATATGCATTTTAACATTTTGAATTTTTAACAGTTATTGACTGTGTCCGATGACAAAAGATGTTTTGTTTGACCCGATGACTGAACTAGTGCCAGAAGCCGTAGGCTGGGGCCAACAGTTCAGTCAGAGGGTAAAAAAACTTTTTGTCGGAGAACCAGTCAATAACTTTTTTGTTATACTTTTATTTACTCTTGGAACTGCTATTTAAAGTAACCAATCAAAATAAGGCAAACTATCAACCCTTCGGACGCAGTTCAACAGTTCATGAATTTGAAGGATCTGAGCATTGTTTTAGAACAGTCAAAATGTTGATATTAATTTGAATTAAATTTATGTAGGAAAAAATCAAAGGTGTATAACAAAATACCATATTTTTCGAAGTATCTTCAAATTTATTAACAGTGTGAATACAAGATCGCAAAGTCCAAAGTATAAATTATGAGTATGGTTGATTTCTGTAACCTGCGATAATGGTTGAAAATTTTATGGGTGTAAAATAGAGAATTACATACTGTCTTGCTGATTTACTCACACTAATTAATAACCAGCGAGCATTTTGTACATATGGGTCATTTAGAAAAGTCTTTGTTTAATAGGGGCAGCCATATTGTGCTACATACTAAGGCTAGAGAAAGTTTCGTTAGCTGGAAACGAAATAGTAAAGTAAGGGAAATAACTTGCGTCAAATTATAATTTTAGAGTTAGAATCGTGATACCGGAAATGAGTTTCTGGAAATGGAATCCCATCAAAAGAAAAACTACTTCTTGTGTACGAAAGCTACACAAACAAACTTACCAGAAACATATATGAAAACATATGCAGTAACTAGTACAAGACAAGAGAAAAAGAAAAAAAGAAACAAAAGCTTAACATTAGCTGTCCATTAATTTCTGTGATTCTTCAACTCAGGTTTTACAATGGCCCAATTTGAATTTATAATGGATATGTACGGAAAGAACAACCCAAATAATGTTATATGAATAATATAATATATATTTACCCTTTAATACCAGAGCTTTGTTACAACATTCCTTGGTTTCAAAACGTTTTAAAAAGTTTCTTATGCCAATACTTATCTGTGTACATGTACCTAAGACAAATTTTAAGATATACCAGAACATATCCAGAAAGGAGACACAGTTTGCTCATGTAAATATTCAAAATGGCGGCATGAATAAATATAGACTTCATAAGGAAAAATCCCTCCACTGACTTGACCGGAACAATTTGCGGCGGGGGGAGGGGGGGTGCGATAATTTGAATATACACCGGTTTAACAATTCTGTCCAAAATTTGAAGCTGTACTTTTTAAAAATAAAGGTTCCAACGATCAAACAAATTTCGAACAGAATACCCTGTATTACTGTACTACAGAAAATGGCAAAAATGCTCTTCTGATGGTTTTCAAGAGATTGTTTACGTTTTCAAGTGAAGGGGATATTAATAGTATGGGATTCCGGAAATTCAGACATCACATATTTAAACTTTTAAGGACGAAAATGCCTGAGTACAAACATGTAGATTCCCATGAAAGAATTAAATTAATATTTCCAACTAAATGCAAAGAGGTTGCCAGAGGGTTGACGAAATAAACCAAACTTTTTAAGAATTGATTCTGCTAGACATGTGTTATTTGTGTCAACACCGGATTCCAATGTTTGACAAAGACACATTAAAGCTTCATAAAGAATAAATATTTAATTTTCAAAACATTATGAATACCTAATGGTCCTTTTCAAGTTTTCATTCATTCTAGGTCTGTAAAAAAGTCGTTTAGTCCTGTAAAATGACTAATGACTGGATAGTTTTAAAAGGAGGTAATTGGAGTATCTGATTAAGACAATCACAACTTTAGTTTTTTTCCATTGCTTGAAGAGTATAAACACTATTCATCTTGACCGGTAAATATGTGGACACGTGGAACAATTCATTTTTTGGTGAATAACTTACCGTAGGCTTTCTAAAGGTCAAAAGTCTTTCAACTTAAAAATATCCATCTAAAAGCTTTCTTCAAGGTCTTTGGTTTTTATCGTATGGTATATTTCCATTTAATTTAGTAAAATCTAGTTTGACCCTTCGTGTTTTCATTTAGTCAAGTTTGGTCCGGGATCGATTCGATTTTTAAAAATACCGCCATCAAAACTTATGAAAACTACGTGACTGTCATGAATATTTATAATCAAAACCGTTGCTCATTTCTGACTGTCTTCTTTTCCAACTGTTTTTCTCAGTTCTTGGCAGACGTTTTGTGTATGAAAGAACACATTATTTAAAACTCAAACACAATGAAAACATACCTGTACATGTACATAGTACAACAGATTGTATAGTCCATGACATTAAAAGCAAAGAAGGACAGAAAATCTTCGACATCATTCTACAGATGAATGGGTGCTTATTCCAAAGATTAACAAAAGCAGATGACCATTATATTTATGTGTATCGTACGTGTTTAATTGGTAGAATTATTAATTTTTAATTGAAATCATGTCTCATAATCTACTAGAAAACGATATTACCAGGAAAATATTGTTATGGATACAATTTCAGCAAACAATGTTAACCAATATTAAGATATACAAAAAAACTTGTTTGCTGCCATGGATGTTTTTGATTCGAAGCGGAAATTAAACAGATGTCAAAATTAGCATATTTAATTATTATATTTCTGTATCCAATGTGATACAATCTGATCAGTTTGTAGAATACATGTATAATGTATTAAGTTCCTTATAATTTTATTTTATTAATTTTCTTTAAAATAATAGAATATTATAAACTTCTTAAGGAAATAATCAAATATTTAAATAGTCTTTAATTTCTAAAAAATCAGTTCATCGTGTGAGCAATTTGTGTTATAGGGATGTAACATCAGATTCCTTCTCATTCGCAGCATAGCAGAAAAATATTGTATTTTCTTTTCACATGATTTAATTGTCACGTGGCTTTATATTTTTATATTTTTGGCATGATTTTGGCACCAAACAATTTCATTCTAGCGGTGGACATGCAGCATCCAACAACATTTAAGATTAAAAGTTACATATTTTAATTTGTATTGCCATTAATGATGTTCGCTGGCTGGTCATATTTTTTGAATTTTTGTCAGATGTTCAGAATCATATGGTTTTATCCATTTGAATGTCATAAATTGTTTTTCCCGCTAACACCCATGTTTCTTTTTATAAATCTTTTGTATGTAGAATAATAAGCCATTTGTAAAAATTTTATAAAATCCTTGTCATTATTTAATGGTTTTTGAGAAATAAAACATGTCAATGATAAAGCTATGTAAAATAAAGAGAGCATATTTTTCCCGCCAAAATTTCCAATGGGTTATATCTCGAAAACAAGCACACGGACCAATAATTTTAGTTCCTTTATTAAACCACTATCAATATTTACCAGTGTTATGAAAAGTTTGTTATTTTGAAATTGAGTAGAGAACATCATTCTTAATCAAAAGATTTTAGAAATAGCTTTTTTCACGACGTATGACTCGAACGTCTACAAATTATACATGTCGGCATAACATGCATAACCTCGGGTCACAGGTTTCCAAAGATTTTTTTACAATTTCATTTCATTTGCATTTTAGTTTTTCATGGGTGGCATTGTAATACCCGTTTTGCAATAACAACACATTTTACATATCGCATACGACAGAGCCTCCAAACCCTTTAAATTTCTGTATTTCGTAGTATTCGGTTGTTATTGGTGTACAGGACGTGGTTATTCTTGTGTTGTTTTCTATAAACTCCCCAATCGGCCATTAGTTCCGCACGGCAAAATGCATATTTATAATTCTTCTTTTCTGTCTTATGATTTGTGCAGGGTAACAAATACTGAAAGTATACACCCGGCTATACAGGGGGTGTAAATGTCGTATATATTGTTTTTAATCGCTACAAATGGAAATAAAAGGACAAATTATTTACGAATAAATAATTTAAAGTATGTCATGTGTATACAATAATTAAATTTTATATCAGTTTGTTTCTAATTTGTCATAATCGTTTCGGACACTACAGAGTTTTGAACGAAATATTCATTGTGTGCCAGATCGAAGATTCCAAGTTCCAATTAGCTGAATATTGTAGCATAGGGAATAAATTCGTTATATGGGTTCAATCAATAGTACGATATTTTTTTCCAATTAGCTGAATATTGTCACACAGGGAATAAATTCGTTATATGGGTTCAATCAATAGTACGAGATTTATTTTCAATTAGCTGAATATTGTCGCATAGGGAATAAATTCGTTATATGGGTTCAATCAATAGTACGAGATTTTTTTCCAATTAGCTGAATATTGTCGCATAGGGAATAAATTCGTTATATGGGTTCAATCAATAGTACGATATTTTTTTTCCAATTAGCTGAATATTGTCGCATAGGGAATAAATTCGTTATATGGGTTCAATCAATAGTACGAGATTTTTTTTTCCAATTATCTGAATATTGTCACACAGGGAATAAATTCGTTATATGGGTTCAATCAATAGTACGAGATTTATTTTCAATTAGCTGAATATTGTCGCATAGGGAATAAATTCGTTATATGGGTTCAATCAATAGTACGAGATTTTTTTCCAATTAGCTGAATATTGTCGCATAGGGAATAAATTCGTTATATGGGTTCAATCAATAGTACGATATTTTTTTTCCAATTAGCTGAATATTGTCGCATAGGGAATAAATTCGTTATATGGGTTCAATCAATAGTACGAGATTTTTTTTTCCAATTATCTGAATATTGTCACACAGGGAATAAATTCGTTATATGGGTTCAATCAATAGTACGATATTTTTTTTCCAATTAGCTGAATATTGTCGCATAGGGAATAAATTCGTTATATGGGTTCAATCAATAGTACGAGATTTTTTTTCCAATTATCTGAATATTGTCAAACAGGGAATAAATTCGTTATATGGGTTCAATCAATAGTACTAGATTTTTTTCCAATTATCTGAATATTGTCACATAGGGAATAAATTCGTTCAATCAATAGTACGAGATTTTACACCGGTTTAGAACCTGTACGTAACTGTAATTATACTAAAGAGATTAGGAAAAAATTCAAAGTAAGGCATTTTGCTTGAACACAACAGAGTTTCTTGATAATTGTTTTAGTTACTACTGGGTTTAATGCATATGTCATCTATTTGAACAGATAACTGAATTAACTTACAGATTTTTTGAATGTATGATGATAACTTAAACGTCTTCATGTTTATAAGATTTTTAGTATAAGAATTTCCTCTAAAACAAAGTTATGCATATGCATGGGCAAGGGTGTCTCATTAATCAACAAATACCTTCTCAGAAAAAATATCATGAAGCTATAAAAAAAAAGTACAAACGAAAAAGGAATGCATGACTAAATATTGGTGAGGTTTCAGTACGTGTATCAAATCCTCCGCCACATATATCTTGACGCTATAGTTCATATATTTTTTGTAAGTCCTCTTATTTTTTGGCTGTTTGAAGGATATTCAGTCAGTTTGAGAAAACATGTATTTGTTTTTCTCGGTCGCAGATTGATTGATGATGAAATTTCCCTTCTATTTTCTAGAAGATTTTTGACAACCACACGGGCAACCACATCTGCTGTATTCTGTAGAAAATAAATGTATTTTAACGAGAACAAAAAACAAAAAAGGTAATCAATATGTGTAACCACAATTTTATTTCCAAATGTGACTAAATTAATATGTTACGTCATTTCAAAGAAATTAGAGAGTCAATACGGGGTTGACTGCGAATTATATATTATTACAGCTCATTTAAAACTGATAGAAGAACCCGAGAAACAGAATCTTACTTCATAAAATGTTGATTGATTGTCATATTTCTGCAGTCTCGATAGTTAAAGATTCAAATTCCAATGATAGAAATTTGAAGCTTTAACTATCTCGACTGTAGAAATATGATAATCTACTGCTTGCAAAGTAATATTTTATATATAAAATCTAATACATGGTTTTCTAAAAGTGACAGCCAGATAGAACAAAAGAGAAGACAATATACTTAGCTTAGATAGTTACAACAAATAAAATTTAAATTCAGATATCCGAAATTCCAATTTATAGAATCGCCTCGAGTGTGGATGGTCGCGGGTTCGATCCCCGGCCGGGTCAAACCAAAGACATTAAAATTAGTATTTGCTGCTTCTCCACCAAGCACGCGGCATCTAGAAGTAAGAGCAAAGATCTACTGGTTGGCTTGGAGTCAGTATATTGTGTCCGTGTGGGGTGATATGTCTTCCTGCGGACAGTTACCTCGTGAACTAGCATATTAAAAATCCCACTCAGCGTGTCGGTCTAGTACAAAGCAGGGATCATATTGTTTATCATATCAACATGTTCTCGTCCTGATATGCACCTGGCTGCCACTGAAAGCTAAACAACAATTCATCCATATTTCCATTTATAGTATCATCTAACTTTGTTCAGTAGGATCACACATACTGTAAACCGTCAAATTCTTACTACAGTTTAATTTTGGCGATAACAGATAAAACACGAAAATAAAACTACCTCGAATAGCTATTTTAATACTTTATAAATGCCGAATATACCAGTAATCGAGAATTTAAAATAGCGCGAATTTGAATTATATTGTAAATTCGCGGAAAAGGACGGAGCCTTCATGTGCTATTTTAAATAAGTTTTCTATTACTGTTTAAATCTCCTCAAGTGTTGATCTCCGCACGGTATTCTATATGTTATCTGTATCTGATTTTATTATGACAACCTTGCCAATTTATTCTAGAAAAAACATGTAGAAGGGACCAATATTTCAGTCTTTGAAGTAAGTACTTTCTAACCTCTATTTTGTCAGATGATGTCAATTTCATCGGTAGCGATATGACTATAAATTATAATTATAAATGTGGGAAAACTTAAGTTAATGTACAGGGCTTTTATTGCTGTTCTTAATCTTAAAAGTCAATGAGGGCCTCAATAAGAAACATGAGACAGACATCTTCTTTAACCAAGTTACCAAGGGGAGATCAAATATAGCCTCCCTTTAGCTCCAAAAACCGTATGAAGAAAACTTTAGTTATCTCCCTTTACTTACTTAGTAAAGGGAGGTAACTGACCAATGTTTCTCACATGCAGAACAAAACTTGTCTTCTTTTTGTGCAATAATGTTCATTCATTTGTTTCATTGTTGTCTAAAATTATTTGTTTCTTAACCTCACACCTACCTGTTACCTATTGTCACCTCAGTTCTTTGCTAAACGAAGTAATACTGACCTATTCAAGATTTCGCCTCATGATATACATCATTCTGTCCTAAAGAAGTTTTCACTAGAAATATTTCATGGATGTGTAACCGTTTCTTTTTTAGGAACAGCATATCTGAAAATGCCTCTATCTTCTATACAAGTTACTGGTATAAGTCTTCCTTCACTGATAGTTCTACTACGCAGTATTAGTCCGAGATATCGTTGACATCGAATATTTTTGTCGTATTGGCATTGGCGGTGGGATGTCAGAGAACAATCTATATAAAATTTGGATATGTTTTCCATACTTTAAACTTTCAAGTGATTTGTGACCAATACATCTGTTCTGTATTAGAGTCTCAAGTCCGCGGAAGAGTCAATTCCAGTAAGACGTAAAATCTAACTAAAGATATATTCTTCTCAATTGTGAGATAGAAACCTCGTATCGGTCAATGAAGCCATGATGACGACCTTGACATTTCCCGGGTGATAATATGAACAAAGTGCGAAAATGACCTTATCTTAGAAGTTTATGTGACAAAAAGTGAGTCAACGTACAAATCAAATGTACTACTTTAATGAATCAACTGTGACATGTAAACGTCATAAGCTATAGACGTTGGGATATTACCGTCCCACCATCCTTTGTAAATCAGGCAAACGGTCACCTTGTTAGTAATCATAATGTATTGGTTTTTATAGTATGTTTGTTGTCAGGATAGATAAGGGAGAGGTTTGGGTACCCTAAAAAAGTTTTCACCTCACTAGTGGTCAGTGTTTATACCACTCCAGACAATTCTAGTTTCGTGTTGTGTTTAGATTTGAGTTCTTTACCCCTTTATATTATTTTTTTTGTCATGGATGTCGTTGGTTGATTGGTATATCATTGTTGACCATTCCTGTTATCCATTCTGTTGTCTAGGATTAATACAAGCGAAGCTAACTATTGGAAAGTTAAAATCACGTAAAAGGTTGTTTTAGTCGTCCTTTCTTGTCTATGTCCAAGTTTAAAATCATTATATATCGGAAACTGAACATACAGGACTGGACCAGTGCCTTCTCTGTCTTCTATATTAGCCCTTGTATAAACTAAGTTTGTACCATTGGAATTATAATAGTCTGCTGAAAAATCTGTCTTTCAATCTCGGTAAATATATTGCCTATTAGAAATTCAGAGGTGTTAACGACATTAACATCAGAACAATTTTTGTTAGACTCGGTGTGGTTTTAAACAAATTAAGCTTTTTTCTTATCTAATACTAGATGTGCGCCCCTTGTTTTATCAGAATTATTGGTCAATTGGATCATTCAAAACAGATATAAGTTTATCATATGGAAGGGTAATATAAATCAAAGAGAAATCAAAAGATTTAGTACTACTGTAAATCGTAAGGCTGCTAGAAGAAAGTTGTTCCTGTAAGTGATTGGAATCTTTCAGAACCTACATCTGATTCACGTTACTCTTAAATTGGCTTTATCAGAGAAACTTTGAAGACCTGAAGCCTGAAGAAGTTAAGATTCTTGGTAAGGGTCTAGTAGTGATATACATCTGTTTGCATGAACCATTGTATTGTTAAGTTTGGGGATTCTGTGAATGGAAAGTAGGTAATTATTTTATAAAAAGGGAAAAAACATACTGGAAAGTTAAGAGGTTTTAATGTGATAACTCTAGAAATGTTCAGCGGATCTTTTCAGATTTTCTTTCAGGTCAAATAATGACAAATATAATGTACAATGATACCGAAAGAATAGTAAATAATGATTACTATTTATTGTATTAGATGTTAAAGAATTATATGACATACAACATACAAACAACAACAATGCTGGTCAATAAACATACATAAAACATTGTGATTGATGAGACACTTTAAAACTACGTATATTTACATAAAAAAAATTTGCTGAAAATTAAGGTCATTTTATAAAATTTCTTCGATTTATCTGAAAACGCTTTAATTACATAATTTTCTTTCTTCTTTAACTGTGTTCTTTAATAGTTGGATCTGTGTAATTTCCATGAATACCTCGATCAGATTACAGTGGACTCAAAATGTCTCAACGTGGAGTGTGATTTCGAAAAATTATCGCTTCACCACCAAAGAGTTATAAAGAGTTGTTCCAATGATTTAAAACGCCATTTTGACTTTTAACATGTATAATAGAATAGAACTTCGATGCACTGAACTCTAAGGAATCGTCGAAATCTATTCGAGTTGTTGGTAGTTCGAGTTACAGAAATTTTATAAAGTACGGAAAATTTCGAGAGCCATTAAAAAATGGTTCGAGCCATCGGTGGTTTTCAGGCGATCCACATTTTGGCTGTGGATGTTCGATTTGGACAAGATGAATGAAAACCGAGAGATAACATTTTCACTTGAGAGGGAAATCGGGATCAAACAATCCGACGCAAAGGGCTTTAGGTCATATTTGTCCTCCGTCAAAAGAACTTTTTGTGTTTTGTTTTAACAACACTTGACAAAATTATTTTTACTTTTGCCAAAAGATCATATCGACTATGTTTACTTTAAATGAACTAAATGGGTTAATTAAAGAAAATTTTGCTTTTTCTAATTTCCATGCTGTATTGTAATGGTATTATTAAAAATGAAAGGTATCAGAAGCACAAACATCCATTTAGTTACTATCATTAGTTTACTTTGTAACTTTTAATACCTTTTTGAATAAGAAATGATAAAACGTATAGCTATTGCTTAACAATGTACAAATACAGCATTAGTTACATGTATGTATATGTATATTGTAAATGGTTATTGAATACATTTAGTACTTTTAACATTTGATTATATAGAAACAAAAATTCATAACTATTGTTTAACAGAATGCTCGTGGTAAACACAATCTTCTTTGATGTTAGGTTATTCTTTTTTGGCTTTATTTTTATTAAGCCCGTAATTAATCATGTGAATGACTACACTGAAAGCATCGGTTGTCAAAATATGTTAATGCCCAAACAAGAAAAAAATTGTGTGCAAATTGTTCGGAATGGAAATCTTTTTGTCATATTCTCTTATAGGTCTGTTTACATTATCTTTTGTGATTTGATATGATTATTTATTATTCATAATGATACTTTCTAAATCTAATCCCACATGTTTAAGTTTATATTTATTGCAATATTCGATATTTTTATTATAACCATCTGTTTTCTTTCCCGGAATTTATATTATAATATCCAATCACATTTCCGTTATTATTGGATTACATAAACAAGCTCTTCTAAATATGTGAATAAAAAAGCATCAAAATATTTACAAAAAATTAGGAAAAATAAAATATGATACAAAAAATATTCCAGTATGCCATGGAGTAGTTTTACATGTAGATATACTTCACATCCAATTTTACAATATTATAAATAATAACCAGTTAACAATAAAAAGTAAAAGAATTGTTTGGTAGGCCATACAATTTCCTGTACATTTAAGACGAATACATATATAATATTCAATTACATCTATTTTACCTTATTCGGTGACTGGGCGTACCTTATTTGCTTTTTTTCTTGTGTCAGACTTTTTCACCACACGACCATGACGATAGCATATTGCTAAGTCAAAGAAAACAATAATGAGAACGACAGCAATGATAACAGACACACCGACATAGCCCATGTATGAAGATGATTTTCTGTCGTCGGGTGCTGAAATGTGACGTCGGACAGCAGATGTGGTGTTCTTTTTGTCAATCTTAAGATTTGCTTTCAGTGCGCTGAGTTCTTCTTTCATTTCTATTTCCATTTCCTTTCTCGAGAGATTTTTGTCTTTCAAATGACCCCATTTGTAAACTACAAAATATTTTACTACCAATGTAAAAAATACAGACGTTTTGCTTTTGCTTATGAGAGTGAAACTTTCACATACAAATGAAAAAAATGAAAAACTGAAAATGTGCTGTTTTCAAATTAGTTTTATGTGAAACCTATATACATGTACCTCATAGCACTAAATTGGCAAAAACGAGATAATTTCTCATAGATTAGTTATTGTATTTTTTTTATCTTCACAATGTTTGGATAGTATCTAATTATCAGCTATGACAGTCGAAGCTAAAAAGTCAGTGAAACGTGTACTTTTTGACGCTGCAATCCAGGATTTACTGTCCAACTGTACAATTCTACCTTTACGTTGTATGTTACAGACTGTATTTTGGCTTTTATGGTGTGTTTTTGTACACCGGAGTATCTTGAGTATAAGTTTTTTTTCTAAATTATTTTCGAGTTTTCGGGCAGATACGTAACATTCCAATATACATCAATTATTCCTCAGCTATCACCGATCTGTTTCTATAAGCCATTTTGAAAAAGGGTATACAGGAATCCTTAATCCAGCTCTACAACAAAAGGTTTGAAAAATTTCGATGAAGTTGCCTCCATTGACAGCAAGTATCATGGTTGGACAATGTCAACTATTGTAGTTGAGTAGGATGGTGATTCATTTATGAGTTTTTCAAAAAGGTCAGATCTATTTGCTTACCCTTCCGGAGCACCTGAGTTCACTCCTGATTTTTAAAGGATTTCTTGTTGTTTATTGTTTTTTAGTTTTCAGTGTTAATTTGTTGTGTTTGTGGTTGTTTATTTGTCTTCCAGGGTTTTGTCAGTCTAATGGATTTCGTTTTTTTGGATTACTCTTTACGTATATACCTCTCCTGACTAAAGGTATCAGCCATTTTATTAACATCGGTTGACATAAAAATTGTCAATTTAGGTCAAATACAATTAAGGAAAGTATTACCTTTTCTTTACCAACAATGTCTGCAACTCAATACAATAATTATAATTGGCGTGTAGCAAAAGTTGTGTTATTTGAATTAGAATTCGGAAAAGAACATATCATACCGAAAATGGGCTCGTTTGTTTCTCCAGAATATTGTAATTTACCTGAAAATCAGAGAGAAAATTGCCAACTGACAAATTGTGTGTCTTGAAAAGACGAAACAATTCTCCAAAATATCTGACAACACTTCGACTTTTAATGTCCTGGCCAAACGCGACTACCATTTTGTTAACTGTGAGAAAGAACGGATACGGAATACAACATATCAGAATCTTAAAAAATATATTTACTGTGGAGAGAGCTTACAGCAATCATTATAGGAGTAATATCATAATATACAGCAGATGATATAGATGATATATAAAAAATATTGATTATTAGAGAGGGACTTGTAGCAAGTCTAAACTTACTTCGACAAGGTTCCTCATTACATCTTTTGTTAGTAACTTGATATAACGTTCCATTGTAGTTATCAACCCTAATCTGTTTAATCTGGGTTTGATTTCCACCACCACATGTAACAGAACACCCTGCATCTTTCCACTCACCATCAAGACCAATGACGTCAACTTTTGAATCTACAGAAACTATGGTAAATAAAACTAGAAATTGGTGCCATCAGAAACGATGTCAATCCTCGCAAGGCACAAGTAAAACAACAATTAACAGTGGGAAATTAGCAATTTAACCATTTTAGTCTGAAAATTTATACCCTGAATGACGAAATTGCTACGTCAAGGCTTATGGTGTACATTTTTTGGACTGTAATAGGGTAATCTAAAATCATTTACACTTCTAAATTTTTACAAGGAAAAACTTCCCACCACTTCAAATATTCATATAGAATTGAATATTAAAACCCTTAGGATTTCAGTTGTTATATCAAGGCTTGTAAGGATTGTTCTATTTTTGAAAAACAAATCTTATGCTTTTAAAGCTTAAATCTATCATAATTTGTACATTTACAAATTCGCCTGCGAGTATCAAATCCCGTGATAATCTTTGATTGACATATTTAGAAATAGTCACCAAATGTATCAATTTTTGAAAAGACTACATTTTATTTGAAAAAGACGCAGAATTCACCTTTTGGAAACTTCTTACATCTCATCTATCCCAAATGAGCTCGAAATTGGGGATACCACAGACACCAACAAGTCTGCATCTCAATTTAACCTTCACCTCGAAATTTACACAAGAGGAAGGCTGAATACAAAATTTAACATTGTTGACATTCCGGGTCATCGCACATAATTCTGAAAGAGAACCACCTGTGAACCATTTCGGTCAAGTTTGGTTTCAATTGGCTCAGTGGTTTCAGACTAAGGAATTTTAATGAATTTTCCCATAAGGTCCTATGTTATACTAATTTCGGATATGACAGCCATCTTGGTTGACATTCTGTGTCATTGGAAACAATTCTGTAAGAGGACCATCTATGGGCCATTGCTGCCAAGTCTGGTTCCAATTGGCTCAGTAGTTTCAGACGAGAATATTTTTTAATGAATTTTCATACTGGGGTCCAATGTTAATCTATGTTTGGCTGAGGCGACCAACTTGGTTTACCGTCCGGGTCATCAGACACAAATCTGAAAGAGGACTATCTAAGGACCATTGCTGCCAGTCTTGTTCCAATTGGCTTAGTTGTTTCAAACAAGAAGATTTTAAAGTGAATTTTCCATGTTTAACTAAGTCATGCTGTGGCGGCCATCTTGGTTGATCGTCCGGGTCATTGGACACAATTCTGAAAGAGGACCATTTAAGGACCATTGCCGCTATGTTTGGTTCCAATTGGCTGAGTAGTTTCAGACAAGAAGATTTTTAAATTAATTTCCCATGAGGTCCTATGTTAAACTAAGTTAGGCTGTGGCGGCCATCTTGGTTAATCGTCCGGGTCATCGGACACAATTCTGAAAGAGGACGTTCTGAAGATCATTACTGACAAGTCTGGTTGAAATTGGCCATGTAGTTACATAGAAGATTTTTAAATTCATCACCCTTTTTTCTATTTTTAGTCACACGGAGATGCCGGACGCACTTTTGGAAGGGGGCCACCCAAGGACCATTCCACCAAATGTCCCAAATTGGCCCGGTGATTTCAGTGGAGAAGATCTTTAAAGGAAAAGTTTACGCCGGACGATGGCAATAATTCACATGGTCTTTTAGGCCAGGTGAGTGAAAAACAACAGACTTTTTTCAATTATTATAACATATGTAACTTATTATAATTTACATTTCCTGTCATTTATTTTATTTATTACAATAATAGTTCATTTTCCGAATTATGGGAACTCGTAAAAATAATAGAACCTTAAAAATATTTTCATGAAATCAGACTATCCTGAGTGTCTGCTGATTTTATCTTCGAGGTTTTTTTTTCTTTCTTGTCTAAAAATCTGTAACTGGGGTGGGTGATTGATATGCCATTTTTGACGTTTTCTTATCCCTTTACTATTTACTTTTCTTTTGTAAAATATAATTATTGCACCCGAGGTATTATAGCCTAATTCCGATTTGGTTTCAACTCTTCCAGACAATGTCGTTCTTAACTAGAATATGGCTAAAATAATTCTTTGATACCAATTTTGATGCACAAGATGTGCACATTTCGTCGATTTACGACTCATCAGTTGTGCTTAAGGCTTAAAATATTGAAAACCAAAACACCATCCAAAAGGTTTAAGAGCAAATTCAAAATACCAAAATGACCAAAAGGGATAAAGCCAAAACCATCTGTCAGAGCTTTGCACGAGGAGGATACACCTAAGTAAACCGTTTCAGTCCGTTTTGGTCTAATTTTAAAAAATTAAGGTATATGAGTTTAATTACGGAGAATCTATTGGAGCAGCTTAACATGTTAAGAAAACAGTGTATTTCTAAATACTACGGGATGAAATAAATTCCAGTCAGATATATATCAGTCATGATTTGAAAATTTACTAGTTTTGGCAGTTCGAATTCGAAATGTTATGCAATTTTTTTTTCTAAATTCACGACTTGTTTCATTTTTGACTAGGGTTTATTGGCTGGGATGTTAAAACCTGCCTACTAATCTTCATATTTTTGTGGAATAATATTTTTTATTTATATTCCGTTAATATTACTGCATTCGTACAACGAAAAGCACATATTAAGTAGAACTTTTTACATAAAATACCTGGTTGTGTTTGACAACTTGCATTTCGCAATTCGTACAGAATTCTCTTATTGTAACACGGTACAACGATGGTTCTCATTTGAGTCTGACAGCTTTGCCCAGAACAATCAATGACGTTTCTCCAATTACCCGTTTCATTATGATGATTAAATATATCTAAAAACATTTAAATCGAAAAAAATTCAACTGAGTAACAGAAAATTATTAATCCGTAAACCGAACTTACTGGTTAATACAATATTTTCAAGAGAGGACTTATTAAAACAATTTGTATTCTTTTTATTTTCACTTCCACATCCTTTCAGTTTTAGATAATTTTTTTTTAATCCGTAGAATGAAACATATTTTGATATTTACTCAAATTCCTGGGACACTTGTTCTACTCCACTATTTGCTAAACAAAATATTTTGAGTTTACATGGTATCATATTATAGCATCTACATATTTTATTCATATAAATGTCTAAACCAAAAATAAAAAGAGCAACAATTTATATTCTTTTTAGTTAGTTTCTTTTGATCATATTTATTGGATTAGGAAACAAGTCATATCAATTCACATGAATCCGTTTCTACCTCGAGGGAGGGCCTACAACGTTTAGCATTTTATGTCTTAATACTAAAGGCCTTAATGTTTTTTCGGGGCCTCGGTGGCCTAGTGGTCCAGGTAGTTCGTCATGACTACTAATGATCACTAGCCTGTCAATACTGAGGTTGTGAGTTCGAATCTCACCTATGGCGGGGTGTGTTCGACTCCGATCTTAATTGACAAGGATCGCCAATTTTCCTACCGAAGGCCGGTGGTTCTCTCCGGGTACCCCGTTTTCCTCCACCAATAAAAACTGGCTGCCGCGAAATATGCAAATGTGCTGAAAACTGCGTAAAACACCAACTAACCAAACACGGGGCAGCCATTTTTTTCATCACATCAATAGTAACTCACTTCTGCTCTTAATTCTTAATCTTGATGTCTTGTTTTAAATTGGGGGGGGGGGGGGGGGGGGGGGGGGGGCAGAAAAAACCAAGATAACAAGACCCGTTCATAACACTAATTTCGATAACTAGTATATGACAATCTTAGAAAATTCATGAAAAGATCTATTTACGTGGCCAATTGAAAATTAAGTTGGAAACAATGGTCCTTAAGTAATAGCTGTTCGATAACCCAGACTGCCAAACAAATGAAACTACGTCGCCAATTTAACCAAAAGTAGGAAATACTGGCCCTTAAGCAATTGTCCTTACAATTATATGTTCGATAACCCAGACTGCCAACGAAGATGGAAAATAAGACATGAATATCTTTTTGCCGCCATACAAAATTTTAGTTTAGCACTGACATCTGCAGGGAAATTCAATTAAGGTTCAATGTCAATCTGCTATGGTCTAAAATCCATAAACTAGTTTGAATCAATCCCGGGAGAAATTGTTCTTAGAAGGTCTTATTTCAAACCTTTATCTAATGATCTGTGCTCCATTCCATATATTTGTTTAACATATGAAACTAAGGATAGACACGAAAACAATTAGAACCAAACTTTCGAGAGGTGCTTCGATAATTCGAAATGTTAACCGAGGTGGGTAAATTGTCAACATGTTGTTTAAGCGCAAAAACTAGCCCAATCCTATAATTTAACTTTTCGTTATAAAGATGACGGATAGGTTGATGTCATCACTTAGGAAATTTTACGTTTGTCATCACGAATTGATTGACCGTTACTGTGTTCCAATATCTAGGATGAGTTCGTATTGTTCATTGTTTTCACTTTTCAGTGTGTATTTTTTGTGCTTGTGGTTGTTCATTTGTCTTCAAGGGTTTGTCTGTTTAATGGATTGCGTTTTTTTTTTTTGTTTTTTTTTCGGTTTGCTCCTTAGGTATATGTGTCCTCTTCATCTAACCAAACTAACATCAGGTGTTTGAGGCCATTTTTCCTTGTAGTCGGTGCCATTGAATATAATAGTAAAATAGGACCCTATGGAAATATTTAATTAAAGATAGTGTTTGCAACTACACTGGTTCAATCTGAATAAGACTTTTGTCCTTTTGTACTTAGGCGGTGTTTTTTCATACATTTCTGGTAAAAATATCACGAATATTTATTGCTTTTGGTAATATTTTAATGTCACTATAGAAGGAAACTTGGTATTAAATTTCAAGGTATAAAGGCATTAAAAAAATCTATGTTAAGCTAAGTTAAGTTTTCCGTACCATAAAAGATCGTAACTGCAAATTATATTTCTTTTTAAACCAAACGTTTAAAGCAGTGTTATGTAGATATATATAGATTCTCCTTCTGGTACGAGTGAGGTATGGAATTCCTCGAGGGTGGGGAAATTTTATAACTTACGAGTAAATTGAAGGAGAATCTGTTTCTCCTATGATTTTCAACAAAGACCTCAAGAAAATGCCGTTGCTACGTACTTTGTTTACATAGACGTCATTTCGGAACTTCTCTATTCTATCTTTCCAATAAACGTAGAAAAAACGGCGGTAATTCCCACGTAGAAATTTTATCACTAGGAAGTGGTTAAAAATATTATGCATTTTTATCCCCCCGATTAAACACGTCAAGAATAGGAGAAAAAATTCAAGATGAAACACACTTCGTTGTTTATATGCGTCGTCCACATGGTCCATGAAAATAAGTTAGATAAAAAGTGGGTCCGACGTTTTTCGATAATTACTGAGATCATTGCCATTTCGTGTAATGTAATGGAACGTATCGGACATTATGCTTTGGAATTACGTTGGTATATAATATCCTAACACAATCCCACAATGCAGACCTGACACCATTTTCACTAAACGGGCTCAATAAAATATTCAATTCACTGAAAAAATGAAATGTTACAGTGCAGAGCATCTTCAAATTTAACTGATCTATCAAATTTTACAACCCATCTTATATGGTCAAAAACTTAACCCATGTTAATATTACGGACAAATAAATATGTCGAAATTAGAATTGGTAGTCTTTTATATTTAAAATCACATCAAAAATATTTATCAACAATTATATTTGGGGATAAAGGTTCCAATATGATTTAATGTTTTTTTCCTTCAAAATTACTAATCACATGCAGCCTGGTGTTTTGTGTATGACTTTTAAACATTTTACACAATTAGCTACTGATTTTTCGAAATCTCTCTCCTTATAATCCTTGCAATAATTGCGAAAGTCGATGTGATAATCATATTTTCCCTTAAAAAACAGAAGTGGCGTGACTTTTCTTTCTCTTATTACTTAGATTTAGTTTTGTTTTTGCTATTTTTTAAATCTTGCTGTGCTACATGTATGTGTCGTAATAAATTGAATGTCAAATTTGATGCACAAGACTTTACCGTTTGTCGATTTACAAGTCATTGGTTGTGGTTGGGACGATGCCTCTGCTGGTGGACCCTAGGTCCCCGAGGGTATTCGCCAACCCAGTCGTCAGACTTGTCTGACATGATTATTCATTGATTTGTTACAGAAATTACCAGTATTTAGCAAAATTTAAAAATAATAGAAATACTAAGGGTTCCTTCCTTGTATTGCACACGGTAGATCTCCTTAGCTGAAATTTGGCTTCCTATTTCGGTATTTTTGGTTGAGTACTTCTTGTTTAATATAAGTTTGGTTTTTGGTCTTCCAAATATTTCGGTTTTAATGCTGCTGATGAGAGGTAACTCCTTGAAATGCGTCGTATACAGCATAGTATAAATTTACTATATCTAATATTAGTATCTTTGGATTGTTATTTATTTTACAAGTCATTGGTTGAGGTTAGAGAAATTAGAAAATATTTAAAACCAAATCCGTATTCAAACACGTTGAACAGCAAATAAAAAAATGCCAAAATAACCAAAAGAGTTAAGCCAAAACCACCGATATCTAAAACCAGAACTGTGTAGAAGATACCTCGTAGTTTTCAACAAATTTTCATACCCTGTCTTTATACGTATAACATTAAAGGATAGTGGATTGTAGGTCTCGAAAGTTTTACGCAAACAATTGCAACAAAAGTCTACCAAAATTTTTCAGAAGCATTAACAAATTGTTGGCCTATTGTGACGCGACTCTGTCTAAATTCCGGTTTATCTTAAAGTATAGTCATGCGTGTAATATTTAATCTGGACTTGAAGCAAACAATAATCATGAAATATATTTACTAGTATAACCTAATTCATATAAAATCTATTGACTATTTTCGTTAGCTGATCCATACTGATTTTTAACCATTTTACATTGTCACTTAGCAAAAAATTAATAATAAACTTACATTTTACAAGATCACAAGCATCATGTGTTGTAGTATTGTATTTACGAAGATTCGATTTGTATTTGAAGGTACAATTTTGCTCTGTAAAAAGAAACGAAAAAATCAATTGTAAACTTTCTACTTTAGTTTTGCTCTCTATCATTATTATGACTCTAGTTTTTATGTTAAAGTATTTCATTTTTCATTACCAGTGAGATGTATTTAAGATATATACTAGTCAATAAAAGAAACGATACAACACTTTTATCAAAAATAGTAGTTTACCGTTTGGTAGAAAACAATAACAAATAAATAAAATATATTTTTTTAACGTTATACGTGACACAGTAACAAAACATAACGTCTCAGACAGTTCCTGGTTCAAATACGGATGGATCAAAGTCATTATCCAGAATTTTAGTTTGCGGAATTAAATAGCGAGTATGACCGCCTCTTGCAGCTACCACAGCTTCACACCTACGACGCATAGATCCAATCAAAGTCATAATGTTGGCTTGGGGGATATTTTTCTGTTCCTGTATGAGAGCTAAACGCAAACCTTGTAGCGTTCCGCGGGGGATTTTGCCTTTCTCGAACACGTCTGCCCAGTTGATCCCATAAATGTCCTACAGGAGAAAGATCCGGTGATAATGCTGGCCACGGGATAACACGAATATGGTTTTGTTCAACATAGTCCGTACAAATCCTTGCGATGTGACATCTAGCGTTATCCTGTTGGAAAACATGGTTGAAACCGTGTTGCCGAATGAAAGGCAAACAATAGGACCAAGAATTTCCTCCCTATATCTCAAAGCGTTCATCTTACCATCAACAATTTGTAACTATGTGCGTCCGTTGTGGCATATTCCTCCTCATACCATCACACTTCCGCCTACGAAACGATCCGTTTACATGACACAAGGGTCCGAAAAACGTTCACCTTGCCTATGGTATACTCTCATGCGGCCATCACTAAAACGGAGAGCAAATCGAGACTTATCTGTAAACAGGATATGCTGCCAGGTGTGTTACCTGCAACGTCGTGTTGCACGAGCCCATCAAGTCTTGCAGCCCTATGACGGTGTTTAAAGAGCGGCCCTTTCAGTATACGTATTGGACGCAGTCTATGCTCTCTGAGTCTTACACGAACTGTCTGGCCCGAAATACTGTTGTAACGACCAGGTATTCCTCGGGCCGTATTTTGTGCTCATTTTGGAGGAACCGTGGCATCAAAATCTGGATTTGTTTTCCACTTGTTAAGATGGCAAATTGTTTACATGATGCAGTAGCCCAATTATTGACATCAAACAATTTAAATGCTTCATTGATTCACGGAAAACTCGATTACCGGACTGAAAAGTAACATTCCGAATTTTCATCGTATCCGTTTCAGAATTTTTTCGAAAAAAAGGATTAATAGATGCCTTTTTGGTGTAGAATACAGAAATAAACTATTACAGAAACTTTAAATTGACAAATATAAAAATATTGAAAAAATTAATTTTGTATCGGTTCTTTTGTTAACTAGTATACTAATGATATTTGAATAATATTATAACGTTTATCCAGGGTTCTATTCATATATCTAGAATAAATGCAAACGTTTGGCCAATAACCCAACAGAAAATCGGGAGTTCCTAAAGGTCTTTTTACAGTAAGAGTTACAAATATGAACTTTTTTGTAGTTTGTTAAAATTACTCTTCGAGGACTCCCAATGACCTCAAAAAATTATTTATACTGACCTACGCATACTGCCGATTAACATAAGCGAAGAGAAACCTCAGACCTGTTATAAGAGTGCTATATCTGGTTTAATCCTTCTATCTAAATAATGTTCCATACTACCTATTTGATCATTTCTAGCTGAGGGTCACCTTTTTGTTAATCATACTGCACTAGCTTTTCTATTGTATTTTTTAAGCAAGAGGGTTGGGATTGATATGGAGAAGGTGTGGGTACCAATAAAACTTTGCTCATTATTTGACACTTTCAGGTCTTATTATTTTTTGTCTTCAATTTCAACTGTCATGGCGAATGAGTTAGTTTTTACTGTGTGTCTATAATTTTTTCTTCGTGTGTCCTTCCACTACCACAAGTGCGAGTGGGAGCTAATTTCTTATTTTTCGTTCATCGTGAATAGCAGTTTTATTTCATGTTTTCCTATATTTATATCGCCTTGTATGACCATCGTAACATGGTAATCTGAATTGCTGTAAAAATAAATCTGATAAAAGAAGAAACATACTTTTCATTTTTTTTTCATACATGTATGATACGTACGATCAACGCAAATGAAAAATAAAATAAAATGTCAATACTCGTAAATGAAGATAGTGGGTAAAAATAATAAAATCCATTCCATACACAAATAAAATATTTCACCTCTGAAAACCTTTCTGGGATCTTATACGTATTTGACGCACAACGGTCCGGCTAGTTTTGGTTTGGAGTTGCCTAAGGCAAATCGTTAAACTCTCTTGCTGACAAATTCCACATTACTCAAAAGTAAGATGCCAAAATATGAACTCTGACACAACTTATTATGATTGGTTATTACCTTTCGATTTTATAAAAAAAGGACAAATATACCTAAGGAATATACCCGGGAAGACAAATGAACAACCACAAGCACAACAAATGAACACAGAAAACTAAAAAACAATGAACAACACGAACTCCTATAAAAACCAGGAGTTAACCAGGTACTCCAGAAGATAGGCAGTTCCTGCTCCGTATAAGGCACCCGTCGTGAAGTTCGACAAAGTCAATCCGGTTGAAGTCACAAATCGGTGGAGGCACATAAAATGTTACGACAGTAGGAACAGGTCCAACATCATCTTAGATATTTAAACACTGTAATGGTCAATCACTTCGTCATGACGACCGTAAAATTTTCCAAAGTGATGACATCAACTTATCTCTGATAACACCCTGGTTAAGAAGCTTTTGTGAGAGCAGTAATCCTCTTTGTCGAAAGTCAGGGTAACTCACGCATGCCCTTGAAAATCTGATAAGCTGAGAAACGTAGCCGCAATATGCAGGCGATGCTGGTATATTGCTACTCAGAAGGGAAAATAAACAAAAAAAAGTTGAAGTCATCACGTTTGTCATAAAGTTTTGTCTTCAATTCATGCTTAGTTCAATCTTTTCCAGTCCCCAGGGAGCTGTGAGGTCTAGGAAGCCATAGTTTATCACCATAGCATTTAAACACATTAAGGCTGTGAATTGGAATCAAGCAAATTTTACTGCAGATTTCCCACCTATTAAATCCGGCTGCAACGATATTGCCGTTTGCGTTGAAACTGGCACAATAAACAAAGCAATTAAATTGTACAACAGCTTGTATATATTCTTGAAAGCTATTATAATACGTTTTAGAAAATATATTTTATCAGATTAATATATGTAAGGCTGAATTAATATTGATTTTTTATGTTACAAATATTAAAATATTTTATATCTATATATTATCATTACTTCTATTAGATTAATATGTATATTTATGTTTTTATTTTTAAACCTTATCGTCCCTCTAAAATTTTAATTTATTTTTCCATTTTGATTTTTCTATTTCCTAAAACAGATATTCATTTTAAATATTATTATAATGCATAAATAGATAAAGTAATATAAAAAATAGGTTTTATTTCAATGTATATGTTCACCATTAAACAGAACAAATTTTATTTTATCTATTTATTTATTTATTTTATTTTATTTTTAATAATAACGTAGAAAGTAAATATTGTTTAGACTGTGTTAATGTTTACATATTAATTTTAGACGGAGATACCCATATACAAGAACATATAAAACAAATGTCTTGAATTCTATATATTTAAACGTGTCTTTTCTAAAACCTAATAATCCTATTTCGGGATTTATTAAAGATAAATGCATCTTTTTTATATTCTGATGCAGTTCAATATGCTTTAGTTGCATGTAAATTCTTAAAATAAATTATCTGACATATAGCACATTTAGATCGCAAGATTTTTTTACATATTATTTTTAAGATATTAACGTTGTACGGTAGTACTCCAAAAGATTCCGTATAGGCTGCACAACAATTCGAATTTCAAGATTAGTTATTCTGTTTATACCAATGACAAATGTCGAATATTTAATGATAAAAATTCAAGGGATTATAATTTTGATATAACTACGCATTAACGTGGTTGGTAGTTATTTTCTGTAGTGAAATATGACTTTTCTGATCGCTAGTGAATTATCGGATTTTCTTTAACTAAAAAAACCCGATGTTTCACCACAGTCAATGTAATAAAATAGAATAATTCACTAGCAAACAGAAAGGCGTATTTCACTCAGGCAGTGAAGTAATAATAACCGTAGCTATATAACTTGCATGAAAATATGATCTCTCATATTTTCACTTATTTTGTTTTTTTTCAATTTGTTGTTATGAATTTTAAATTTGAAATTGCCTTTTAATAAGTATATTGATTATTATATTTAATTGAAGAACACAAGTTTCAATTGCTATAACACAGTGCATTGTGGGTAGATTCAGGTTAATTAAACATCCAAAATGGATTAGAAGTTTTTCAAACTTTTGTACTCTGTATACTACTACGACACATTATACCTTTTAAAAAAGTGAGTAATAAACATAGTTGTTTTATAATGCGCCTTAAACCTAAAAAATCTAAAACCTAATTTCCCATTTAGAGATGAAGAAATTAAATCACTAAATCCAATGATTAATGAAAAAAGTTTAGGTCCCAAGCTAAAATTTACGATTTACAAAATTCAATTCTCTGGTCCTCCAGTATTGAAAATTGAAATTCTAAAACCTTTTTGCCTATCTAAGGGTTGTATTAAATTCCTAACCCCAAGAGCGAAGAGGGGGGGGGGGGGTAGTGACGGACGGAGACCATCGCAATGTCCCAGAACTGTCTTTGAATAATGAATCGCTAAATCAATGTAAAGACGTACAATTAAAATCAAATTTTGTCAGAAAAATCAGTTTATATACTATATAGTGGAAAATTCATTTTTATTTGACAAATACAGATACAATATGTTCAATCTTGTGCATTAAGGTAAGGTTTGCGCTCTCTCTGGATTTTTATCATTAAAATATTGTAGTAAAGTGACATATTTATTTGTTTATTGGGGGAACCTCTCTTATTTCGTGGCATTTTTAAGAAAATCGCCCGTCCAGTTTTTTTGTAAGAACAGCTTAAAATTTGGATTTTTGGTAGTTTTGCACAATGTATTTATTTTACTATTTTCAAGGAATAATTTATGTAGGTATCAAATCTATTAAATTTTTTAATGAAAATTGTCAAAATGATTATGTTCTATATATTATTTATAAAATGTGCTTGAAAAGTTTGGAAAAATTACGAAAACACAACATTTTAACATTTCCTTGGAAAAATAGAGAGTTTCCATGGCAACAAAAAGGTATAAAAGTCCTGTTTCTGGGTCTCACGATTTCATGAAAAATTGAGAACTCATAGATTTATATATTTCCATTATAATAAAACAATAAAATTGATATGTCCCCGACCTCGTTTCCATGGAAACGGGTGCTATATTAACCCCTGTTAAACACATAAATCAAGTATTTTTCGTGTTTTGTATGAAAATCAATCACTGAAAGCCGTTTTCAGGGCATAATGTTTGTCCCCCTCTGGAACGTAATGCGGGGACATAGAAATGCCGGGCGGCCGTCCGTCTGTCCGTTAGCTCCCATTGTGAGGGCTCTCAAGCCTACATTTATCTGCCGACTTTGATGAAATTCATATGGAAGATAGTATCTAGATCAAGTTTAAATTCGAGTGCAGTAACAAAGTACTACGCATTATTATATTGTGTTGAATGTATCTAACTTGCATCGTGGCGCAATGTATCATGATTCAGCTATAAGACATGCCTCATTGCATGGCATGTGTCTTTATTTGCTTTTGTTTTTTTAATGAAAAATACTGCACAGTTTTCCCTTTCTATATTCTAAATAGAAATAAGAAAACACACCAAAATATGAATGTAATAGGCTCTGACCTGCACGAACTAACCTTTTCCTCAACTAACCATATCCCTACCCAATCATTGCTCTACAGTACAAGAGTGGGCCCTAAAGTAGAAATGGTCATTTTTATTGAACTAATGAAGTCAAAATACACATAGCTATTCAAAATCTCTTTTTGAACTGTTAGAAGTTAGATTTTCAATTCGTGGATAGATCAGGCTTGATGACCTCCATAAGTTCGTTGTTTGAATCTTGTAGCAAGTTGTGACTCTAATAATGATTTGTCCACTGTGTCCACTGTGTCTTCATAATTTCTGGGCATGTTAAAGACGATCCGTTACTGAAATACCTAATAATTCAAAGCATCGACAATGATGAAGTGGTCCATAAACATGAAACTTTGTCGTTTGAAAAAAAATTCTCGCAAATGAACGACGTTGATCAATATTCAACACATACACGCTTCAACAGTTGCGTAGACTTTTGACTGTTAAAAAAACAATTGCTTAAATTGACATTGATATAGTTCCCGAATGCATTCCAAGCAACAGAGCAACGTTTTGATTTTCAATAGTTAATCATTTGATTCGATTCATTGGTACGAACTGTTGACATTTTGTCAGACGATAATTGTAGGCAACGCGCTTTTTCGACGTTGATAATATTAACCGGATTAAACGCTCAAGTGATCAGATGGAACTTTTCAATTCGAGTTATCTCCCTGTGACCGCAAACCTTACCTTAACTGAAAAATTGTCATTACATAATTTGCGGATATGTCCCAGAACTTATTCTGGCCAACATTAATCTTTGTTGTCGATTGATACTGCTCTGAGGTAGGTTTGGACTTTAAATTCTGTACCAAGAAGGTTGATTGATTGATTTGTTTGCTTAAAGTGGCAAATATTTCATACTTATTTAGGAAGAGAACCAGTTCAACAATTTATCAAATAATCCAAATAGGGAAAGAGCGGGACACCGAGGGGAAGTAGTTTTGCCATATATCATTTTATTCTTATAGTCAATCTATTTATTATAAATGATAATCAATTAATGCGTGTGAAAATATAATTTCAGGTTAACTTATCATTTCTTTCCTCGCTGCTCGATGAACAGTCACAATCCTGGTCTTTAAAATATATAAATAGATTCGAAACGTAATTTATTGTGTTAAAGATGCTTTCATTTCGATTATTATTGTTTTTGTACAATTATAAAGCATATAATAAAAATTTTTATTGGGTATTTATGTTTTTCAACATTATGAATGTTCCTGTTGAATTTTTTTTAATCTAGAAGTCGATATGTTATTGAATACTTTTACTTGTTTACTTTTGTGTTCAATTGAATAAAACAAGATATTTCTTTTTACATTATTCTCTTTTCGCCAGATATTCTTGTAAATGAAACATCATTTATGTGTAATAACAAAATTCTTTGATACCAATTTTGATGCACAAGATATGGACATTTCGTCGATTTACGACTCATCAGTTGCGCTCAAAGGCTAAAATGTTGAAAACCAAAACCACAATTAATACCGTTGAAGAGAATTAAATTCAAAAATTTCAAAATTACCCAAGGGGTAAAGTCAAAGCCATCCAAGGACAGAACTATGCAGGAGATCTCCTTGACACTTTTGTAACAGTATGTATCAGTTTCGTTCTAGAATGTAAATACTAGCAAATGAGCTCGGGATACCCTCGGTGACTTGTGGTCCACCAGCAGCGCCGTCGACTCAGCTGTATTTGAGATGACATACTCATGGCCTTGCACTTTTGCCGGAAAAAAAGTTCGTCTTTTCTGGTTTCAGGTTTCTCAAGTTGCTTAATGTTTTAAAATGTTTTGGAATAGTAGTCTACATGTACATGTAGTAACTGAAAACGGAATTTCAAAGAAAATCGTTGAAATATCTACTGAAACGCGTCCTGTCATTAATCCATTTTCCCGGGTGTACCTTAAGAGGACAAACATACCTAAAGAGCAATAAAAAAAAACGCAATCCATTAGACAGACAAAAGCCGGGAAGATAAACGAATAACCACCGAAAACTAAAAAAACAAGGAACAACACGAACTCCTATAAAAACCAGGAGTTAACTCAGGTGCTCCGGAAGGGTAAGCGGTTCCTGCTCCGTCTTGAAGTTCAACAAAGTCAATCCGGTGGTAGTCACAAATCGGTGGAGGTACATGAAATGTTACGGCAGTGAGAACAGGTCCAACATCATCTAAGATATTGGAACACATTGAAATGGTCAATCAATTCGTGATGACGACCGTAAAATTTCCTAAGTGATGATATCAATTTAAAGCTTTTGTGACAGCACTAATCCTTTTGATTGAAAGTCAGGGTAACTCATGTATGCCCTTGAATATTGGATAAGCTGAGAAACGTGCCGCCATAGGCAGGCGATGCTGGTATATTGCTACTGAAGAAGGGAAAGTTAACAATAAGAAAGTCGAAGTCATCACGTTTGTCATAAATTTTTGTCTTGAGATGTCACTCATTGTCTCTTTAGAGAAACAAATCCAAATATTAAGCGGACTTTGATGTATCTGTAGTATCCTTAAGATAATTTCACATTAAAGTCTACAAATAATAAACATTGTAATTCTGCCTAGGTATCTGGACTATAAATAGGTCTTGGCTGTAAATTATGTTTCCTGTTTATCACAAATCACTTTAACAAAAAATTTAAAGCAGGAATTATGTAGAAACCCGAGTTGAAACACACATAATTGTTAATATGACATTCAATAATTCAATTCGCCGGTTTGAGCTTTTCCTCACCGTGTTTTTTTTAAAATATTACAACTTTGTATTGGATTTCGAAAAAAACCGTTATTTGGTGAGTTGACCAAAATCCTTAAGGTTTTACAACCTATTCATTTGCAGACGAATGTATTTTAAAGTAGTATTCCTTTTGTTATATAATTTAAATAAAAAAATACCCAGAAAGCCAAGTTCTTCTATCCGATATTTTGGTCACCGTGCACATATTGCTATGGAGTTCTAAATTATATGGATTGTCGTACAAGTCACAAACAGTACAATGTGAACAAAAGAAGTGTCCTTAATAAGATGAAAGTGAATACTTTTACGAACTCGGTCCTTGACCTGGGTACTCGTGCATAAAAAGTGTACTCTTACGTCTAATAAAGGACAGGTCTTGTTCTCATTGTACTGATTCTATTACTTATAGTGTATACCTACAGGAAACATACCTCCAAGACGTTTTATGTATGACATAACAAATGATTCAAAAACAATCAAAACATACTTACCGTTACATAGTACAAACGTTTGTATATTCCAGAACATTAAAAGCAAAAAAGCAAAAAAAATCTTCAACATCATTCTGGAGAATGGTCTCTCATTCTAACGATTAATACAGGGACGTAAACATTATATAAATATATAGTAATATGATTAACTAGTAGAATTATTATTTTTAATTGAAATAAAATCTAGCAATTGATCAGAAAAATGATATAATAAGGACAAACGTTGTTAGGGATGAAATTTAAGTGAATAATTGTCATCCTTGGTACATATACATGTACACCAAACGGGCTAGTTCACAAGCATGATAAGGACAAACGTTGTTAGGGATGAAATTTAAGTGAATAATTGTTACATATACATGTACACCAAACGATTTTGGTTTTACATGTAAAAGAACAAACATATTACAATTGAAGCGAATTTGTGTACAGAAACTGACCCGAAGTCGAAGATCTAACGACGAAGTACATTTTATGTGTTGGCCTTTCCGGCTTACAACTTTCATATTGCACCACCATGTACAACAGGTAACACTGGAAAGATGGCTTCATTTTCGAATTCTCAGTAAGAGCTACCTTTAACAAGATATAACTATGACGCAATCTAATCTAGACGAATCACTCTTCAACAGGCACCTCAAATATGGTAATCAAAAGAGGTTTCTTTTTTTTCAAACATACATGAACTATATTATCTGGGATATATGTTTTCCTCTTGTTGAAAGCAGCATAACTGAGAATTCAAAACTTGTAAGGTATCTTCAGGCAATAGCGGTTTTACAGCATCTTGAATTTAGTAGAACAAGCAATCATATCAATTTCTTTGATATAGTGGATAGCAAATTTATGATTTGACATGCTTAGAACGAACTAAAGGGTCCATTGCGATTATGTGGATCAGAGAAGTTTACTTTGACAAATAGAGAAAAAAGTTTGTCCTATTCCTGACGTGTTTAATTGGTGGGATAAAAATACATACTATCTTTAACCACTTCCGGTGATTAAATTTCTACGTGGAAATTACCGCCGTTTTTCTACAGTTATTAGAACGATAAACTAAAGAAGTCCCGAAATGACGTCTATGTAAACAAACTACATAGCAACGATATTTTCTTGAGGTTTTTGTCGAAAATCATAGGAGAAACAGATTCTATTTCAATTTACTCGTAAGTTATGTAATTTTTCCACCCTCAATAGTTAAATTTAGATTTTAACACGCTCGCTAAAGGCTCGGGTGTTGAAATTCCTTAACTCACTCGTACCTGAAGGAGAATCTATATATATAATATTGTATAAATAAAAGTTCTTTCCAATAAATAAAATGAAGCAATATATAGTCATGGTCATCTTTAATACGTGTGCAATGTTAAGTTGTCTTGTTTCATCAGTAGTGCTTGAACAGTTACAATAAATTGAAATATTTGGTATATATTTGTCTGTTACTAGATGTTTTTAAAATTAAATCCATTAATAAAGTGCCATGTTTACTTGAATTTGATAGCTTGGCGTTATATGTAAATATACCACTTGATGTACACTAGATGTACATGTTCACTGTACTGTCTTGAACAACCACCCATCGTTATTTATCAAATGATTAATATTCTCCAGCTCATATTTCAAATTAAGAAGACCTTTGATTTGAAGAGAGTTCATCTGTTTTTGCATGAAATTCAGAATTGAATCTGATATAACACTTTTTATTCAGCTGGAAAGCTTCATATACCTTGTTAAAAACAATTTAACAGCTTTTTATTTTTTTTTTTGGTTATTTTATTTATTAATAAATCAATCTAATGTTATTTGAATTGTGCAATCATGGACTGGCAAACCGTATGTACTAAGAGGAACAACTCTAGTTCATATATTATAGACATAGTATAGACATGTATTATATTTTGAAGACACTCGTGGATGACAAATGGCATTACATGTATATATATGTAAACCTTGGTTTACACGACATACAAAAATTATGGAGGGGATATGTATTATACATGTTCAAGACATTTGATTAATACATTTCATACAAATAGATATTTTTTTTTAAATTATAGGTATGTGTATCTTCTTAGTTTTCGTCTGTGATTTACGTGTCCATTTATTCATAGTAAATGGTAACATACTATTTATGTATTTTATTTCATAGTATATATAATCATAAAATTATAGCTAAAGATAAAAATTTAAAAATATATACAGTGTATATAATATATTTCCCTATCTTTAAGTTAATTAATCAAAGTTTGACTTTATCCCAAAATTGTTTAAATTATTAACATTGCTGATATTAGGTTTAAAATTGTGTTGTCCTTTCAATCTGAGCAAATCTGATTAGCTTTTAGAATTCAATGTATTAATTTTAATATAAAGATTTTCAATTTATTTTATTTAAAGTAATAGAATATAATCTGAACCATTTGTTTCATTTGCGGGTAACTGTCTTTAAAATGGTAACTACCTATGTGCGACACAAAAATGGTCTGTTTTTTCTCATTTAAAATGTAGGAAGGGTATACTATTTTTAACAAAATAGGTCACATTTCCAGATAAATCAAATTCCCTGCTCTGTATTTCCCTCTGCATTAATTTTGTTTTGTTCTGATTGACAATCTGTGAAAATGCAAGGTATATAAAATATAAGAAAGGGTCAGGAAAAGCTGATTTATATCTGATTAGGTTGGACTCTCTTGGTATCTTAAATATATGGAAAGGGTGGGATTCGAAAATGCTGACCGGAAACCTGTACCATAATAAAGGATTAGCACCCCCCCCCCCCCCCCCATCCCCTGCCGTGATCAGTCAACAAGCTCAAACCGAAATATACAGTTAAACAATATAAACCTCAGATTTGGCATTGAATCTTGAAGAAGTTAAATAAAAATAGCACTGATCGGATTATTATTGTGAGAGTTATTGCCCTTAGAAATAAGTATTATTGTCACAATAATAGATTTCAGGACGTTTTTGCAAACCCTTTTACCAAGTGATCTTATTTTTGGTATTTTAGCTTATAATGATGAGATACAGATGAACTTAGAGTTTCATGCTGAATGGATAATTATTGTGAGAGTTATGGCCGTTCGAAATAGGAATTAATGCCCAAATAATAGTTTTCCAGGCTTTTTTAGCAAATGCTTTTACTCAATAATCTTATTTTCGGTATCTGAGCTTATAATTATGAGCTACGGATCAAGTTTGAATTTTACGCTGATCGTACAATTATTGTGAGAGTTATTGGCCTTGATAATAGGAATTATTGTCAACATTTTATGATACAAGGATTGACCTGACCAATTATTTTTACGGAAATAAACAATTAATCAATTCATATAAATAACACTAAAGATGTCCTGTATTCCCCCAAAAATATTTATCACATAAAACAACAAATTATACCTTCCCAAAAATTAAATTTCGATTATTCTTCTTTTTTCTTTAAAAGTCAATTTGTAACGTTCTGAGGTAAAAATACGCTTGAGTTATGTGAGATGTTTTATTATGCTATTTATTTTGTTCCAGAAATATTTTTTTTGTTATCACTTTGAAGGGTTACCATTTAGAATTTTTCTCAATGTTGTTATTGAGAAATTAACTTCTTTTATTTAATTTATATTTTTTGTTTTTTGTTTTGTTTTGTTTTTTTTGTTTGTTTATCTATTTAACATTTTTAGAAGTCTTTTAAATTTCGTTTGTGGTTGTTAAATTTATCTTTCTACCTATGTCTAAAATATCGAAATTTATATTCTACATATATGGTATATGTGTAACAACGGCATTCATTTAAGAAATAAAATCCCGATAAGCCCCGCTTCCCTTTCTAACGTCAAATTGGAGCTCCGACTTCATCTTCTGATTGTGTGACATTTTACTGGGAATTCGCAAATTCTCTCATTTCTATATGCATTATTACAGGTTGATATGGATCAAAATGCCAAGAAAATGCACATTTCGAATATATTTTTCAAATCTGATGTAAAGAACAAAGTTTCTGTTCATGTTCTCTTAAAAATTAAAATGTGATGTGCGTCAAACGTTAATTTGTTCATTTGCGGCTCTGTGTGACATTTAGTTGCGAAATCACAGAAATCGCAGAAATGGATGTTTAGTCATAAAAATGCAGAAGAGACACAAAATTCAAGTTCTATTAAAAGGAGAAATGAAGGCACATTTCCAATATAAATGAGAATTTTAGTATATGTTGCTATGTTGAACATTGATATGATCGGAAATCGTGTTTATTACTTTGAATTCAGGAAAGATGGATACATTTTCGAAATGTGACGGGAACCGTTTTCGTCAAAAAAAAGAATGGTTAGGGTAAAATTCAAGACCTAATGATTAATTGTTTTAGGCGTATGTTTGTGAATGCATACTTATTAATAGGCGATATTAATTTTAATTAAATATTACTAGTATCAAAGAAAATAAAAACACTTGAATTAGAATCCGTTACTGCGTTTAAAAATATTTCCGTACGTTTTGTAACATCTGCGTGTACTTTAAGAGTTACATGATACTACAATAAAATTTCATTCTAAAATTGGATGTCTGGAATCCTTTTCATTGCTGCAACGTTGGCCAGAAATCTCATCACCTCTAAACCACGCACTTCAAGATTTTATATGTTACCTAAAATTCATAAAGCAGAGAACGAGGAAGACCCATAGTTTCTGCATGTAGCTGTCCTACAGGAAATATTTATAGCTTTTGGCACGAAATATTTATGCCCATTGTGGAGAATCTACGCATTCCTCTCCTATTTAAAAAGTATATAGATGATGTCTGCGGAATGTCTGATGACTCCGACGAGGAACTCCAGTAAGATTCCTTCATCGATAGACGAAAATAAGTGGCGACAAAACAGACTAATACCATTGTATCATTATTAACTGCAAAAACTGCATTTGTAATGGACAACTTGGATGCACATACTAATGGTGAAAGTTACTTTAATGAACATCAATTTGATAATGATAATTGTAATAATTTATAGAAGTTAATATTGTACGACAATTCTTACTTACACGTGTTCTTTACGAAGTATAATAATTATCAACGGCTCGAGTAAAATACTTTTGAAGGTCAGGTGATACCGCTGTCGTGATCCCTGTTGCCACAGTTGACACTTTCGATGAGTCTCGATGATTAATCGGTGTTCCTCCTACGGATGTCATGGTTTCCAGTTCAGGGTCTCTGTCAAAGAGTGATAATCTGGTCCAAACCATACACTGCTATAGCTGCACACTGAGAATTTGGGGAATTCTAAGTGTAGCGTTTGTGTGTATTCAGTTTAAATATTTCATATATTTCTTAATTATAATTTTAAATACCAACTGGGAAACTAGATTTGATAAAAAGCTTTATTTCTTGTATAGCTACACATTTTGTTACTGCAATGTAAACTGTATGAGATTTGCAATAAAAAATCTCTGCATATATAATTCTTTTTGGTACACAAGATGTGCATGTTTCGTCAATTTACGACTTAACAGTTCTGCTCAAGTCCTAAAATGTTGAAAATCAAAACAACATTCCAAACAGTTGTACAGAAAATTGAAAATACGAAAATGACCAAAAAGGGTAACGCCAAAACCATCTAAAGGACAGAGTTATGCACGAGGGAACAGCAGTCTGATCCGACAACCGTTAGTCTTACAAATAGTACATACGGTACATTTCATTCAAAAGTATAAGTGTAGAAAAATTTCCCGTGGTAAAATGATGAAAATTCCATATTTGTATGGGAATTAAACCTTACACACCAATCTGATCAATAAATCATTACGCTTTACTTAACTATATGATACGCAACCATTCTGTTTTTTATTCTAACTTAAATTGTTGGAGATTTTGCAATCACAATTAAACTTGTTAATATATAGTTATTAAGTCCATGTTTTGGCATTGGAAAACCCGAAATCAATCCAGTCAAGAAAAGCTTTACACAACCGAACATAACAGGCCAGAATTTTGTCACGATTCGTTTCATTCCAGTGTAAACTGTAGGAAATTTCGCAATCACAAACATTTGTGATAGACAGGACAAAACAATATGTTCCGCTAGAAAGTACACAGTTATCTATAATTAGTTGATTTCAATTTTTTAAATTTTTTCTCTTAAATAATAAATTAAGAATAAATATTTTAGAATAATTTAATTTTGGATATAACGCGTCATTTGATTGGTAAATTTTTTTTCTATCATATCATAGACTAAATTATTGTTTTCACTATGAAGTCATTAAAGGGAATCCCAACGTTTTCGACGTCAAAACAACCGTTGGAATTAAATTATAAGGATTGACTGTATTTTTTTTAGTCTATTCGAAATAACCTCAATGCACATGGTGCACACGTTCAAATAACCCGCTACGCGGGTTATTTAGTATGCACCACGTGAATGAGGTTATTTTTTCATAGACTGGAAAAAAAAATGAAGGTCAATCCTTAGATAATACAAAAGTTCCAAATTATTGTAATTAAATCCGATATCACAACATTAAAAATGCAAATTATGAGTTCGAATAAAACAAAAATTATAATTAAATCCGGTAGATCAAACAGAAACATGTTATGAAAATTTCAAATTTTATTTCTGAAACTTGATACACGTAACATTATGAAAAAAACATCGGTAATAACATTTAATAGTACACTATATATACTCTAACGAAAATGCATGAAATGTGAATTTAACAAACGACGATTTAATAACATAGCAGACAATATACAATTAAAATGATAAAATAGTAACAGTAATGACTCAGTAAGACAAAATCAATAAAACATTGTCCATTGATCAGTATGCCAAAAAAATTATCGGGTGATATTCAACAATATACACGTATAAGTTGAGCAGGTACACTTGAATTGTTAGAAATAATACCGAGTATTGGGAAGTCTAGTTACCAAAATGGACAGAAATGTTTCAGGGGTATTTTTTATGGAACCCCGGTGTTTCCATTTAATTTCATTTTATGTGTTGTCGTGGTGGACGGTCTTTATAACCATGTTTCGTATAAATTGATAAAAAAAAATGCACTTTACAGCTTTCTTTTAATATGTGCTTTATGTATCGTTGAAATATATTTCAATTTACTTATCTAAAAACTGTTTATCTACAAGAAAACAAGTTACAGTTGAGATCAGTTCTAACCTCTCACCTATTCTGTCAGAGAGGACGGTTCTTGAACCATTCTAGAACGGTTCTAGGGAAGAACCAACCCTGTCATAAATGGTTCTAGAGTAGAACCGTCATAAATGGTTCTAGTATAGAACTGTCATAAATGGTTCTAGGGTAGAACTGTCATAAATGGTTCTATTGTAGAACTGTCATAAATGGTTCTATGGTAGAACCATTCAGAATTGTCATAAATGGGTAGAACTCTATATTGATTATGGCACGTACTCCTCGTCTTCGCTTTTTCAAAACTTTTTAAAAATTTTGAAATATGTAGTAACATTTCACATCGATTATAATTTCTACATCGAAAATTTTGAAAGATTCTCAATGTCAACGACTATAAACATAGATAACTGATATAACGTACAATAGCAGTTATAAAGTGAAATACGTATAGATATATATATTGACTATATATATATCTCTCTAATTCTGTGCGCATTTATAGATCTCTTGACCCGTTTGATAAATTCTGATATCGCCACAGGTTGGAATTTCCCACAAAAAAAGTTCGGAAGACCTCTCGGAGTTTTACTTTAAACAGGCCTCGCATTTTAAAAATGAAAATTTAATTATCTCGAGTTAATAAATCTCATAATCAACTGGTAATCTTTGTAGAATCTATATTTATTTTATATTTATATGAAATACAAAAATACCTTTTATAGAGTTTCATGTAGAATTTAATTGATCTAGTATCCTGGATGATTTTTATTTTGCAGCATCCATAAATTAGATTTTTTATTTTATTCTAAAAGATAATCATTGTTATTAGGGTTCATTCCTTGTATTGCACATGGTAGATCTCCTTAGGTGAAATTTGGCTTCCTATTTCGATATTTTTGGTTATGAGTACTTGTTTTAACACAAGGTTGGTTTTTGGTCTTCCAAATGTTTCGGTTTTAATGCTGCTGATGAGAGGTAACTCCTTGAAATGCGTCGTATACAGCATAGTATAAATTTAATATATATAATATTAGTATCTTTGGATTGTTATTTTATTAATTTTTTTGGCACGCACTCATATATTTTATTGAATATGAGAAAGAACGGATGGGACGTAAACAGTCAGGAATACAACATCCCGTCTTAGAATGGAAGTCAATATAAATGAACTAACTAACAAAGATAATGAAATATTGACCTTCTACAAGACGTTCTATAATTTAACATAATATATTAGTATCAGAAACATTAGCAACAAATTTGAATTTTTAAAAACATTAATACAATTCTATTTAATAAATGTCTTTTCCACACTTTAACTGGAAAAATCTTTTTTCGTGGATCTTTTAATAAAAAACGTAAAGAACATTGAAAATCGTTTGATCTACAAATGTATTAACAAAAGAGTTTAGGGCATTAAAAATCGTTTGCTCTATTAATAAAAACGATAAGAAAAAGTTTTCCCACTGTCGTAACCTTTCATGTTCCTCCACCGATTAGTGACTTCCCCCGGATGGACTTTGTTGAACATCACGACGGGTGCCGTATACCGAACAGGAACTGCTTACCCTTCCGGAGCACCAGGGTTCGCTCCTGGTTTTGAAAGGAGTTCGTGTTGTTCATTGTTTTTTTTAGTTTTCTGTGTTTATTTGTTGTGCTTGTGGTTGTTCATTTGTCTTCCCCGGTTTGTCTGTCCAATGGATTACGTCTTTTTGATTGCTCCTTAGGTATATTTGTCCTTTTTCTTAAAAAATTATTCAATGCATGTTCCTCAGGGTGAAAATTTAATATCTCTTGACAGTTCGTTACAAAATATTTACTACTAGTATATTAAAGTTATATACAATTGATATACAGGGATATTTAATTTGTAAGATTTGTGAAACTTGTTTTTTATATAATTTGAATGGCACATGTACCGTTAATAACTACGATGCTGCTTAAGGCATCTTGACCGTAAATTAAATTTCTTTTTTACCCCAAATAAGCTACAACTAAAAGTATAAAAGAAGGATTGTGTAGATATATCTTTGTCAAATTGAAACGCACTTCGTTGTTTGAATGCCTCGAGCTTGAAAAAAAATGGTGTATTGCGTTTCCGAAGTTTGCCGATATTTGCCTAGGTCACTACCATTTCATTGTATGGAAAATCATGGATATTTTGAAGAATCACGTGGTCATTTATGGTCAATAAACAAAATATTTCAATAGCAGAAAAGACAACCATATCAAAATATGTGTTGAAAGATATCAAGTCATACAATGACCAATGCAAAAGCTTATGTTTTACGACACAAAGTGATATCACACTGTCATACGTAGATATGCAACATCTGTACGTAGTCAAATCGTGACAAATAATGCATACCTGCACAGTTATGGTAAACATGCTTTTTTTTAAAATCTATTTTGCTTATGGATTTTTATCTATTTTTACCGTGTAAACAAACAACAATTTTCTCTCAAAATGTGAAAACCGTTTCAATAGATAAATATAGGGTAGATACAAATAAAGGGTAGATGATATGTATTATTTAAATCCAAACTGTAACATATATTAATAACTAATTACACACGACAATTACTGTAGTTTTTTATTCAAAACATTTTTTAAAAAGTAAGAACTCACATATGCTTTTTCCCTTGATGTCAACGAAAACAACTCAATTCACAGTATGAAATACGACCTTTTCGAGATCGATCGCTCTTCATGACGGATGTAAGGAATGACGTATCACGTGACATTTTGTTAGGCATAGAAACAGTAACAATATGGCAGTAAATTTTGCGACAAAAACTGTATCAGAGTTGCGACAATTTCTGTCCCAGATGGGTATATCATGCCATGAAAACAGAAAGCTAAAACTCGCTTGACTTGCATTATCCTTCAAATTTCCCTTCACTCTCGTAACATGGAAAGCGCCATTATTATCATGCCTAACAAAACACTAAAGTCACGTGATCGGAAGAATAATTTCTGCCCTGGATGCGGTAATTCCGGTCTAAGTCGGAAATCAAGTATTCGAGTAGATCTACTATTTTCTGCACATATATATATACAGCTGTAACTGAATTCATATCAGTATTATTGTTTATCGGGCAAACATCAAGGTATGAGTAAAATAATCAAATATTGGAGAACGCTTTGTCTTACGTTGGGTTATTAAATTCATGGATTTATCTGTCCAAGAAATCCACGAAAATGATGTACCATGAATAATAGGTGTTTCACACTATTTCAGATTAATTTAACAAAACCGTTTAAAAATACAGTCTCTCTGATACTGTAACTTATTTCATGGAATTTTTCCACGAAAAATTTATTGTACGAGTGCTCACTGATACTGTTACTTATATCTTGGTTTTTTTGTTCTGTGCAAAAAATCAGCATATATTGGTTAATCATAGTGTTATTATCTAGTGTTATTTTCTTTTATTTGATTTTTTTCTGAAAGATCAGGCCATATTCGAAGGAGAGAAAAATCGTAACAGCTGACAAACTCCGGAGAACAACGAAGACAAGACCAAAACAATACATGCACTACAATCAAAAACTAAAAACATGATGACGCCCATAAAACTTTAATAAGGATGACTTCAGCTTAGGAGCAACGTACCCCTGTCTGAGCAACTTTTCTGTCAGAAGCCGGGCTCTGTCCAGGAAGTCAATGTATATGTCAAAAGCTCTAGAATAACGTATGAGTATACCAAAGGGTCAGTACTTTTGAATACTAATGCTTGGATATATTTGCCAAAAGCAAACATGTAAAAAAAATGTCATGATACAAATTTCAGACAGTACATAATGTATCATAAGAATTTTTGAAAATTTGTTATTTTTTACCAGTAAAAGTGTTCAACATCAAAACAATTTATTCTGTGTGATTGTTGATAAAAATGTTAATTCTTATTAATTGTAAATTATTGTTGAGGTATTTTTAATGGATGTATTTCCGGTTTATTTTTACTGTGCGTCTATTTAAATTTTTATTGTAGCTATTGGTCATAGATAGTGGAGGATTTGGAGCCAGCAACATGCAAAAGGCTACCCAACCATCCACACTTTTACAGTGACAGTCCCCTTTGTGTCCCATCCCATCCCCCTATTTGAATTGTTTTGATTAAACAAACTGTTGAACTGGTTCTTGCCCTTAAGAAGCATGAAATGTTTCGCACTGATCGTTTAGCAAACAACAATCAATCAAGCAAGCAAAATTCGTTTAACCCAATCGCATATTATTTTTGCCAGTATTTTGGTCAGTGGAATGAATCCTATAATTAAAGGAGTTATAGTTTCTCAACCACATTTGATGATTCAGTAAAATCCGTAATATATATTTCAATTGAAGCAATCTGCTTCATGTACTTACTTTTAATATCGTTGTTCTCATCTGAATTACTTGTATTGTCATCAGAATTATCATCTTTTTCTGCGACAAAGAAAACATGTATTAAAATAAGTTATAATTAGTTATAAAACACCTGTCAATATCACGAATTGTAGAATTCGTTATTACAGATAAAATTCGTGATCACGAATTTCTGGAATTAGTTATAACAGTTTTTGTAATTCGTAATAACGGGTTAAACTCGTTATCACAATTTTTTGAATGCTTTTCAAAGTTTAAGTAATAGGTAGCTATTACTGCCAGCAATTTAAACACGCTTGCTTTTGTCGCTAACGTTAAACTTTAGCCAGACCTGCGCTTTAGCTCTTCAAAACAATTTATAATTTTATGCAATTTTCACTTATCATTGTGTTGATAAATAACAACTGCTCAGTAGTAATGTATTTTTATTGTCAGGGCAGAAACAAACTTTTGCAAATATTTACAAAAATGGTCACGGACACAAACCATATCATGTTAACTCTACAGAACATTGATTTAAACATTCTAAGAATTTCCCAGTTCTATAATATGGTTTGAGCTCTTACGTCTCCAAGCCACGACAAATTATAAAAAAAATACCCTTAGAGGTCAACGGAATTAGGGACTATGAAAATCAATGAATTGTGAGAATATTGAATTTTGTTTATTTTTCATCTGACAATAGAAATTTTACCAACTTGATAACGTTAAAAAAAATCAAATATACAAAAAGAAATAAAATTAAATTAAAAAATGCAATTAAATGAAAACAACTATTGTTTTAGATATTAGATAAATTAAAGAAAAACACAAAGCTTACCTAAGTATGCATTAGGAATCTGTGCAATCCAAAACAGCAAATACAAAACTTTGTGCGAAACTCGTACCATCGTTCTCAGTCTTCAGCATGAACATGCCCGAATCATTGCCGTATTATATAATTATATTCAATTTTATATATTCTATGAATTTTTAATATGAAAATTAAGAGTATATTGATGATTTTGTACAAGTATCATTTTCAAAAGTATTCATTTTATGTTATATGAAATACAGTTTCCGCCATATAGATGATTGTTTGTCAATAATTCTAAATTTAAGGATTACCTGCATCTCACCTATCCCAGTGAACTTGAAACTAAATAGACCACAGACACACCAACTTCTGCTTCGTCTCTAGACTTGTACTTGTACATAGTACATAGATAATAATGGGCGATTGAAATCCAAACTCTATGGCAAACGTGATAATTTGATTTTCCTATTGTGAACTGTCCCTTTCTTAGCAGTAACATACCAAGGTTTCCAGCCTATTGGGTGTACATTTCACAATTAATTCGTTACAGTCGTGTTTGTGATATATACGACCCGACAGAGCAGAATTGCTACCAGATAAACTTTTACATATAGACAGTGTTATCTTTAACAAAATGTGTGAGTCTTCCAAGGAAGACATGTGTCGACTGCGGACGTCAATTTTTACAAAAGATATTAGAATTTTCTAAAAATGAAATATATACGCACACATTTGCATTAAGGTTAATGCACAGAGAAAGTTTCATCAAATTGCTTTGAGCGGTTATGGAGTAGCTGAGGATAGAAGTTTTGACCCCCCCCCCCCCCCTTTTTTTCAAAAATATCAATTTTTACAAAAACAAAAATTTAAATTTTATAAAAATGAAATATATAGGCACACCTGTGCATTAAGGTTAATGCACAGAGAAAGTTTCATCAAATTCCTTTGAGCGGTTTACGAGTAGTTGAGGATAGAAGAAAAGTGTGACGACGCAAGACGACAGAAAGTGATCCCTATGTGTCGACCATACGTTCCGCAGGCGACGCAAAAACTGGATAATGCTTCCGGAGCACCTGGTGTTATTTTCGGTCTTTAGTGGAGTTCAAATTGCAAATGCTTTAGTATCTGTGCTGTCTTGTTCTAATTTTGTTTACTTTATTGCATCTTTTTTCATTTTGTTAATTATGCATGTATACTCGTGGAATTTGTTTGTCTTGCCCTTGGATTTTGATTTTACGGACTTCTCAAACTCTTCTGTTGTTTCGATGTTCTTTTGCCGATATTTATATTCCTTACTGGATCAGGCGAACAATTGGTACTGAGCATTACGCATGTATATACTGAAGAATTCTGTCGATAATGACTGCATCCTCCAATTCAGCACTCTTTCTGTGATGAGTATATTGTATAAGATTTCTGTCGATCTTATTGAGCAGCCTTCCCATCTTTCAGTTTTATAAGTGTTTTTACCCTTGAGCACAACTGATGAGTCGTAAATCAACGAAATGCGCACATCTTGTGCATCAAAACTGGTATCAAAGAATCTAGTTAACCTAAGGTACCAGTATACCAATAGGTTTTTTTTTTCTTACGTACATGTAAGTTTCGAATTTTGTGCTCCCAGTATAAAAGAAATAATATTCTATATTGAAGTTTAAGTTGCTGTAAATTAAGAATAAAGGTTAATATATCAGTAAATTTGGTTCAAAATATAGGAAATAGTTCATAGAAGAGTTTCATTAATAATTTATTTATCATTCACCCACCCATCCGTATTAAAGTCATCATTTGCCCAGCATTGTCTCAGAGTGTATATCCCAATCTGTTGAACGTTTTACGAAAGGGATGTTTACATTTGAAAAATGTGATGTAATTTGCTGAAAAAACAAGGTGAAGTGGACCAACGTTTTTGTCTCTTAACTGAAAGGGGAGATTTGGAACTTTCTGGGAATATATAAGATTATGGGATTGAAATTTTAGAAATACGTCAGTTTAGAAGTCAAACGTTTGTATGTAAATTACTTTTTTACAGAAGAAAATTTGGAAGAAAATTGTGCAATTTGCTGCCATTGGTAATACTTCATGTAAAAATTGTTTTATAATTATTTTTGTGAAGTGAAATCTGTAGAAAGAGAGTATTTCATTCATATATACATGTATGGATGAAAAATCAAGATGCGAACTAATATGTGAATTTGAACAACATAAATGACAAAACCAGATTTTGCATCAATTTCATCTTTTTTCTTTCATTAGTGAGCAAGAAAGGCACTGCTTGCAAGAAAGCTGTTTGAATGTCCTTTAAAAGAAATTAAAAATAAAAGGAGCAAGCATAGATTGTTACTCATTGATTCAAACAAATATGTAAAGGCAAATAAACAAATATAGAACAACAAAAAAACTCGGAACTTTTGTACAAAACCAGGAGTATGAAAAAGGGTAATATGAAATAGTTTTAAAGTCTATTTGTTGATTTTTTTGATTTGCATTTTCGACCCAAAATCTAAGAGCCGGATATGGACGACGCATTGAATTATAAACATTGTGGAAAGTTTCTTTGAAACTATTCTCACGACCCAGTGGCTATAATGTAGAACTTAAAAAATATGTCATCTGGACGTCAGACAATCATTCAAGATTGTAAATCTTGAAAAACAACTTTAAAAGCTGAAATCCCGTAAAACAACTTTAAAAGCTGAAATATTTAGTGATTGTTATATATATTGTGTAATTTGCAGTAAGGAATGCAAGCCAGCAAGATTCAATATGTAGTATTGACAATTAACAATTTCCAATCATATACTTATAGAAAATAAAGTTAAATTTTACCCTACGATAAAATTGGAAATTGTACATATTTCTGCCCAAATCGTATAAGAATTGGCCTATTGGGTTGATATGACTTTGTTATCAACTGTTTCCGGTTTATATCAACTGCTTCAGTTTTATATCACACTCCTAATTTGTAATCGCGTTATAAACCAGTCATTTCCGTAATCGATTCTAAACTTAATAGCACATAGAAACACGGCAGACGATAGAGGGACGAAACTTTGGATTATATTAATTCGCTCAAAAATGTTAATACAAACAGAAAAATATTAAATAACATTTTGACTATAAATGGATGAGGGACAATGACGATTTACAGCGCCTTGAGGATATTCGGTAATACGGCAATGAAACTGAAATCACTGAGATAAGAATTTTTATGGAGACCTATAAAACCAATGTTGAAGTATATGATAAAAATATCATAACATGTCATTATTCAATGTCATTATTCATATCAGACCCATTATCAACCATGGTCAAAATGATCCCTCGATGCTGGCGGCTATCCTAGGGCTGACAAGCATATATTATCTGCATTTTGACAGCTAGATATCGTGTAATATCATCCCGTGAGCCAGAATATGAGGCTTGGGACGAGTGAGTGATGCGGGGATTTTTTTTATCATCTCAATTACATATCTGAAACGTAAATATTTGTAAACGTTCTGAATTCTCCCAAATTTTCGCGGAACGACAAGTTTTCCGTTACGTTGTTTACCAAACCAATAAGTATATATTTCCTGTAGGTTCATGCAAAATATCTTATAAACGATATAAAAACCGAGTTTAAGGTGTATTTTCATGTTTTAAAAATCATAATCAGTCTGGAACTCTTTGTTCATGATTTTCCGGGAAACTAAAGCACCCGTTTTCAATCATTTTGTTGATGTCACTTTTAGAAATTTCTTCATTATTCATTTAAATAAAACGCCATAATATAATAAACTGTTATCACAGAGATATGTCTCGCCTTTTTGTAATTTTGATTATGCAAATGTTGAAATCATAATACATGTAGCAATACCTTAACATCTTACACAAGTTATGCAAATATTCAAAGTCAATGAACCATGACTGAGTTACATGGTTAAACAATCTCTATTTAAATGAGATGTGTGAATGCTAATACAACTGGATACCAAATACCACTGACTTATTATAAGTCGTTCCCAAACCTAAATACAAAAATTTTGTGGGAAAAATTTGGTTGATTATATAGGGAATCACTGATGCGTGACTGGAGTGGGCCCCCCTTAGGTCGGTCAGTGCCCCCCCTAACAAAAAGTTCTGGATCCGCCACTGATAGCAATACTTTAACATGTAAGTTATGCAAATATTCAGTCAATGAATATGCACGAATTAGCATACCTATATGTAGCTTTTCAACCCAACCTCATCATTGCGAGACAAAGATCTTTTTGCTTGGCTTTGTGTCCAATAAAATATAATTTTGTTTGTTTACTTATAGTTACTTATAGTTACTTATAGTTGATTTCCAGAGCAGGATCTCTCAAGGTTCCTCTTCACCAGACTCATAATATATGTAAAGTAAGCAAACCATTCAAAGTCAATAGACCATGACTGAGGGGGGTGGAGCCAAATAATCTCCATGGCAATGAGATGTGGCAATGATAATACATCTGCATACCAATTATCATTGACCTACCACTAGTGGATCCCCATAAACTGACCTAATCACAAACTAATACATGTAAAGTAAGCAAACCATTCAAAGTCAATAGACCATGACTGAGGGGGTAGAGCCAAATAATCTCCATGGCAATGAGATGTAGCAATGGTAATACATCTGCATACCAATTATCATTGACCTACCACTAGTGGATCCCTATAAACTGACCTAATCACAAACTAATACATGTAAAGTAAGCAAACCATTCAAAGTCAATAGACCATGACTGAGGGGGTGGAGCCAAATAATCTCCATGGCAATGAGATGTGGCAATGGTAATACATCTGCATACCAATTATCATTGACCTACCACTAGTGAATCCCCATAAACTGACTTAATCACAAACTAATACATGTAAAGTAAGCAAATCATTCAAAGTCAATAGACCATGAGTGAGGGGGTGGAGCCAAATAATCTCCATGGCAATGAGATGTGGCAATGGTAATACATCTGCATACCAATTATCATTGACCTACCACTAGTGGATCCCCATAAAACTGAGCTAATCACAAACTAATACATTGTTGACGCCGTCGCCGCCGCCGACGCCGGAAACAGCATACCTATGTCTCGCCTTTTGACTCCGTCAAGGCGAGACAAAAAAAGAACCCCAAATCTTGATATATTTATTAACATTTTGCAATTTTGAAAAGTATTTAATAAGTTCTAAACTGCCAAACGTTGGAAGAATTTGTTGATATGTCCTGCTGACTGTTGATAATTCCTGCTCAGCGCACGCGCTTCTTGATACGAATTTTTCGGAGCTGCTCAACAAGCTGATAAAATCACAGGGAAGGATGATAATAGGTGTGATATGAAAAATGCCATGTTATAATTTATATATACATTGTATATGTACATTTGGTTACCACATTTTTTCCGTAGGAAATGCTTTACTGGATTACCGTTATCATCATCATCATTCAACTTCAAAACTTTTATCACAGAACACACTAAAACTCAATATCAGATACACACAGTACTTTAATAAGAATTGGAATTCCTGGAGATAGTTGGCTTCCTCTCCAGTTTATTTCGGGCAAATACAAATTTAAAACATAAATTGAATAGTTGATGGAGGCCTAGTTGGCGTGGCCTCAGGCAAGTCTTTTTTCGGTAAAAGACAAATGAAAAATATAAACTGAGTTCAATGTAGTTGATTGAGAGATAGTAGGTTTAATATCCAGTTTATTCCGGACAAATACAAATTAAACCTAAAGGCTCTTAAGAGCCTGTATCGCTCACCTGGATTTAACTTTTCACCTTGAGCAAATTTAAGTGCTGCTGTCAATTTGGCTGGTTTTTTCTATAGGATTTTATGTTAAACTATGTTTTTTTAATGAATTTTCCCAAGTTGTCTTTGTATTGTTTTAGTCTGTAAGTAGTTGTCTTGGAATTGTTTTAGTCTTTAAGAAGTTGTCTTGGTATTGTTTCAGTCTGTAAGTAGTTGTCTTGGTATTATTTTAGTGTGTAAGTAGTTGTCTTGGTATTATTTTAGTGTGTAAGTAGTTTTTCTTGGTATTATTTTGCAACTGGTGCATATTTTAGGCTATCACTTCAATTCATTTACCCAGAAATTCCAGATATATGTATATAATGGATTATACAAAATTACAGTATTATGCAGTGTCTCGTGTAATTTACTTGGATTTTTTATATCACATTTCTATTATCCAATAAATAACGTAACCACCTGTTATGATTTCAAATACACATATCATCTGATCAATTTGGAACCGGATTCGTTCATTGGAATAAATATCTAATGAGTTCCACGAATTTGTCTTCCAATCAATGAACAACTTAAACATGTAAAAGATAGGGGTGTTTTCCATTGATATAAAAAATTGTATCCTGCATTCGGTCTATTTAATAGATAAATACAATTTGCTGTTGCAGGAAACGAATATATGTATATTATCTGAAAATAGACCGATGTGTACGGGCCTTAGAAACAGGTAGAAATGCAGCAAAACCACTGTTCCTACTTTTTGCCTCGTACTACATGTAACACATCTCCTGTATTATATACCTTTAAAAATGAAGAACATGTTCCTGTACTACAAGGAAATATATACAATTTTTTTCTTATCTATTTAGGCTATATATTTTTAGAGCCTAAATATAATCCTGTAGGAGAAAGTTCCTATACAAAAAACATACACTCAAATTTACTCATTGAAAATACATTTTATTTACTTTATACATTTGTACATATTTTGTCCAACCTTTGGATATTAACCTAAATAACAATCCAAAGATACTAATATTAGATATGGTAAATTTATACTATGCTGTATACGACGCATTTCAAAGAGTTACCTCTCATCAGCAGCATTAAAACCGAAACGCTTGGAAGACCAAAAACAAGAAACAAGAAGTACTCATAACCAAAATTATGAAACGGTATTATTTTTATAAAGAGACTTATTTTTCATGTTGTTCAATAACTTTATTTCAGAAGTATTATAACAAAAGGTTAAGGTACAAATGTAACAGATGATAGATGAAGACAACCAACTGGCATTAATAAAGATTTATGGATTCTTACATCGACAAGGAACTGGGCAGTATTTATAGCAGGAATAGTAAGGTAAAAAATAATTTTACGGGGAGAAAAAATCAGCATGTCGAATGGTTTAGGTCTAGATACCAGAAAAAATATTTGTCTCATGCATGTAGTTGTTTAAAAATTGTAAGTGTCCCATCATAGTGAGTAAATCACTTACTTCCAAAAACCGATGTTATTGTAAAGTTCAATTAGGAAAGAGGGTTAGGGTTTGGGGCAGACACAGTTACCTACATTAACCATAAAAAAGTGTTTCTTGTTCTTTCTTTTTTTAAATATGAGCCTATGGATAACAAGTATACAACATATCTGTGTCCCATGCACATTTGTAACGATCAATCCCTGCGATAAACATTACCTAGTCCCAAATATTGATTATGGGATTTCTCCGAAAATTTGCAAATTCTAACAGATCAAATTCACGTATAGTGCATGATAATTTAACTACTGGAATAAGTATAATGTCAAAATTAATACATTAAAAATTAAAAGTCTGTTTCTCTAATGAATTATTATTACGATTTTTTTAATCCGTAAACGATCATAATACGTTTCAGACTATCCAGTAATAACAATACATGGTAGAATTTGTTTTCTGGCGGTGACAAATTCTTATTCAAAAGAATCTGAGACATTTTCATCGCATAGAACAATACTGGTATTCTGAAAATGTCATTGAATTATGAATTATGTGATTGTATTGTTCTCTTGTTGTGAAATTCCTTGATCTTCGCCAATTACAGAAGGTTTACACTCCTCATTATTCTCTGTCCCTTGGTGTATCTTGTTTCGTTTTCTTTTTCGTTTACATTTCCTTGCTTTACGTCTACAGGTTATCAAGTCGAAGGCTAAAATCATACCAAAAACAAACACTATAATTATGATCCCGATACTACCCATGGATACCGACGACGTTCTGTCGTCGTTTGCTGAAATGCGACGTCGAACGGCTGATGTTGTGTTTTTCGTATCTACCGTAAGATTTGTCTGTAATTCGTCCATGTTTTCCTTCATTTCTTCTTTAAGTTGATTTGTGGTGAGATTTTTGTCTTTTAGATATCTCCATTTATTGACTAAAATATAATAAGGCACAAGATCAACAAAAATACTACTTTGAATAAATTCGATTTTGGCGAAATTTGGTCTCCAAATAGATTATGACATTGCAGTGATTTCCGTCATCGAGAATTATCCATTGGCCGCCATTTTGAAAATGACCGCCAAAATGCCGAAAAATTAAACATGCTTCTATTTCAACGAAATTGGTTTCTAAGTAGATTATGATATGGTGAAGTGTTTTCCGGTTTTGGGGACTTTTGTGTTGGCAATCCAACACAGTATTATTTGTTATATTTGTTTTTGTCTGTATTTATGATTGTTGAATGGCCGTTGGATTTTCCTTACTTTGTCTTATTAAACTACTAGCTATTGAAACATGACATGTTTAAATCATCTGGGCGATTAGTGTCGTATAACATGCAGCGAGTATTGTAAAAGCGGTATTTCCTGTACATGGTTTGTTTTTAATACAATGCAGTAAGTACTGGATTAAATTTTATTAGCAGGTAGAAGTTCTATTGTTGTTTTTTATGTGTGTTTTTTTTTTCGTAACAGATGATCAACCGATTGAAACCGTAGAATTTTATATATGGCGAAGCCAAGACGATGTTGACTTTGTGGCTGTCTCGTTCATTTATGAGGTCTTTTTCCGGTGTCAGTGGCTTTGTTTGCTTTTTCTTTAGATAACAGGTGCTTATCTTGAAGTAAACGTAGTAACCACCAGTTGGCTAATTTAATATTTGATATTTACCTTTAACCTTTAAAAATAAACTGGTTTTTTGCAACGTAGAATTTGTCCACCTGACTTCACAAAATAAGTTGTTTTCGTAGGTGGACATTGGAGTCCAGGTTAGGATACCAGTTACTAAATATGAATATTCCGGACTTTGTAAACATGAACACTTTGCTTTGTCTAATGATGAACATTCCGGTTTTGGCCATACATCCACAAAGAGAAACTCATCAAAAGATTCCCTGTTTATTCTCATTTCCATTATTGGTTCTCCAAAGCCATTTTTAGAAATACAGGACCAGGTACCAGTCTCCCCTAAATCCAGTAACTTTGGACCCGACAGTATTGGTTCATCTAACATTTTAAACAGTGACAAAATTCAATGAAATGTGATTGATGTTTGTGAGATTTTTGGAGATTCATTCAACTAACAAAAGGAACAACAAAAAGTAAAATAGAAGAAAACAAATCACAACAACACGAGGTAAGAAGTTTTAAAAATAATCAAATTTTAGATTTGATTCGTTGGTAGAATAGCCATTGTTTTATGTCCGAATGTCTTTTTTAAAATATGATATGTTTGTTTGACTGTTCAACAATCCTGTTTTGAGCATTTGTAAAAATGTGCCTTAGTAATTCTAGATGTGCAACATGGACGGCTTACATCGCTAACGAGTATTTGCCTCCAAAACTCTGTTTTATCTTTGTACGGAATTCATTGATATAATGTTACTAACTTGCTGATACTGATTGGCCTTTGTATTGATTCGTCAGCTGTATTGGTCCCGAGACCCGTAGACTTGTGGCTGTCAATTGTTCACTTATGAGGTCTTTCGTCAGTTTCAGTGGAATTTGCACATTATTAGGTACATGTAATAGTCCGCCACATTATCCCATCGGACGCATAATAATAATTAGGGTGGCTAATTTTAGACGCAGAATTATATGTATTATTACATTTACTTACAATAAACCCGTAGATATTTTTTCTCCGACATACAGCTACTCGAAACCGAACAGTTTGCCTTACACTTGAATTCTGATAAGTTATCGTGTAAAGTTGCAATGAAAGTCAGATTTGATGTTGTTATATTATCAACAGATTCTGTATTAGTCCTCTCAATGACAGTATCGTCCCGTAGCCATGATAATGTTGGTACTTTTTTCAGTTCGTCACACATATACATACATGTGAGTGTTACGTTGTTTCCAACAATAACGGAGTCAGGCACAATGATGTTCGGTATTCCTGGAAGAATAGATATTCTATAATACCAAATTTTACGCCGAAGATATATATTTATCGGTGATTCGTTTGCTTTTCCTTTGATCCTACGGTTAATTTATATTTTCTTAAATTGTCATCATTTAACAAATTTGATAATAATTACCGATAAAAAGGATAATGTCAATTTGTTTATTGTCAGTATCAGAAAACAAATTGACATTATTTTATAAATATCATGGAATACGATTAATTCGATGTGCTCCAGCCGATGTGCTCCAGCCGAAAATGATGAAATAAGAAACAAAACCCCAATACGTTTGAGTACAGATCAAATGCTAAGCGGCCAAAAATATAACGAATAGGGAAAGCGCTATATGTACAGGGTATATGCTTAATTAGTTTCGCAAAGGGAAATGTTACACTTAGTTACCCTTATAGATACCCTTAGTTTTGCTTAAGACAAAGTTATGTACAAGGAGCTATTCTTAGATTCACAAAGGACAAAGCTATGCACGGGAGATATCTTTATTTTTGCATTTTACAAAGCTATGCATTGGGATATATTCTTATTTTTCGCAAATTTAACATTTTAATAATAGTACTGCAGGACGAAGATCTGGGAATTTTTTTTCTTTCTTTCATTTTTTTTTACTTTCAAAAAATCAATTAATCTATCTTCAAACGAAATAAAATTCTTTAATACCAATTTTAATGCACAAGATATGCACATTTCGTCGATTTACGATTCATCAGTTGAGGACAGTCATGGACGAGGGAGATTCTCCTTAGTTTCCACAAATTTTATAATTTTGTATCAGTAAATTTTATGTACCAATTTCGGACTCGTAACGAAATACGGGGACTTAGAGTCCACAAGCAACGGCATTGACTCAGTTGTAAAAAATAAAATTCGTTGATACCAATTTTGATGCATAAGTTGTACACATTTCGTCGATTTAGGAATCATCAGTTGTTCACCAGGCCTAAAATGTTGAAAACCAAAACAACAACGCAAAAAGTTGAAGAGGTAAATTCAAAAGTGCCAAAATTAGCAAAAGTGGTAAAGCCAAAATAATCTAAATACAGAGCTATGCACGAGGAAGATTGTTGTAACAGTAAATTTTACCAAAACAATATAAAAGAGCACAAAACACAGATAATAAATAAACAGGGAACCAGTTGTTCAGTATCGGTACCAAGTCAGATTAACCTGACTCTATTGTGGTTATGTTTGCTTTAATTAAATTAATTAAATGTGTTTGCTTTATTTTTAAAACCAGGCACGTCTCTCATAGCTGTTCGGATAATGTCGCTATGTCATGGTCGTTAAATTATATATACAGAAATAACACACAAGCAAAATGTAACAAATGGAGTTTAAGATTTAAAAATTGCACTAATTAATCTAAAACACGCAATGATTAAACATTCTTACCAAACAGTTTTTATGACAGTTAAGCAGTAAAGTTAGGGTTAAGGGAAATTTAGATTGTTATGTCGGGTTGTGAATTTGGTATCAGTAGAAAATGTAATACATGTTGTTTTTTGTTAATATGAGTTTAGAACAACATCCGAGACCCATGTCAGAAAAACATCGGACCTATTATTGAGGTCAAAAATAAAGTGTTATGAAGATTTGTTCCCCAAAATACTGAAAAATTTATTTCGTAATGATATGGAGAAAAAAAAAAACAATTATCCGAAATATTTGCACATGTTCTGCTTTTAAATTAATGCAAAATGAGCAAATATAAAACACGTCAAAATTACTATGACATGGTTCCTTGCATGTTTTGTTGGTAATCTTTTCGTATAACGATCCGTTGCAGTTTGGAATACTCATCTCTCTAATTTGGGCTTCATTTCCACAACAACAGGTAAAAGAAAACTCGCCCACATCCATCCAATATCTGATGTTTTCAACCTGCAAATCTAAAGTAACTTAAAATATTAAACATATAATCCGAAATAAATTTCAGACTCTAATTTTTAATGAGTAAATATATTTTAGTTTTAAAACTCACGACAATCTCCTTTCTTTGAGATCACTTAAAGGACTCATTCTCTGCTTATAATTTACATGAACACACCAGATATATTTGATCAGAGCATCAAGTCGCTGCAAAATATTTGCATTCTTTTATATAATTTTTGTTTATTTTTCATTCGACGTGAATAACTTTCATTGGAATTTTACATGTATGCTCATTTTATGGATGGAGAAACTAATACAGGAGCCATACAATGTAAGCAATATTTTGTTGACTTTGTTGAACTTCACGACGGGTGTAGCATACGAAGCTGGAACTGCTTCACCTTTCGTAACACTCTTGGTTCTTATAGGAGTTCGTGTTGTTCATTGTTTTTTGATTTTTAGTATTTATTTGTTGTGCTTGTGGTTGTTCATTTGTCTTCCTGTGTTTGTTTGTCTAATAAATTTCTTTTTTTTTTATTTGCTGCTTAGGTATATGTGTCCTCTTTGTCAAGTGGGTGTATATAAAATCTTGTAGCTTGTAAAATTTTTAATACTTTAAAAACAAAAGTTACTTCCTCAATTATAAACAATTTTTTAAAAGCTGTATAACAATAATAGTGCAAAAAATGTCAATATTGGTTGTAAATTACCGAAAAATAGATGGTTTAATATGCACTAGATAAATAAGCATATTTACCGTTTTTTATGCATTATGTTTACTGTGTAATATTTATATTTATTTTACCATTTAATTTCTTCATGTACAACTTTTTGTTGGTACCAGTGTGGCAGTGTTTAAATTTGGAATATATAATTTTAAATAGTGAGAATGTAAGTTTAGATTAATGTATTTATTTTCTGAATAAAAAGTTGCCTAATGTTAACCCTTCCAGTGAAAAATTTGTTCACTAACGAAATAAATTGTGTCTTGATTTTTGCTCCTTTTCGTTTTTCTTATGTTATATATCTGTATTTTGTATGGTCGTGTAGTTTTGTGTGAGGGTTGAATTGGAGTTGCGTCCCTTTGACTACGGTTGTAACTGTGTATGTGACGTAATCTTTGTCTGGATAAAATGTAAAATGGAAGCTGATGTGTTTTTGTGTGTCCGCCCATAAATCTGAACAATCGGACGATGCCAGCTTTTCCCCATAGTCCATAACACTTATCAGATATGTTGAAATAAATATAATGGCATGGTCGATATGATCTTTTATTTACCAATTAACAAGATCGAGGATACAAACTGTTCATTATTGTAGAATGATAGTTGTTCGGGGAAAGAACGTGGAGAAAATATCAAAGAAAAATTCCATACTTCACCAATAATAATAGCTACATAAAATAATACATTAAACTTAATTCATTCTAGTGAACTTTTGTGAAAGCCTTATTGTGTGGAATAATTTTCCAATATCTAAGGTGATGTTGGATGTGTTCCCACTGTCGTAACATTCCATATACCTCCACCGATTTGCGACTTCCACCAGATTGACTTTGTTGAACGTCTCGACAGTACCGTATACGGAGCAGCTTACCCTTCCAGAGCACCTTGGTTCACTCCTGGTTTTTATGGGAGTTCGTGTTGTTCATTGTTTTTGTTTTTTTATTTTTATTTTATAGAATTCAGTGTTTATTTGTTGTGCTTGTAGTTTTTCATAGTCTTCCCGGGTTTGTCTGTCCAGTGGATTACGTTTTTTTATTTGCTCCTTAGTTATATTTGTCCTCTCTTCAATATGCCCAATCACACGATAACCATTTAATGTAAATATCCTTCTGCCATGACTTTGTCTCACTGTCGCATACCCCATTATATTGCATTCCTATGCTTAGTGACATACATATATATTGACGTCTACATACCGTAAGTGCTATTACATAATGGGCAATCATCTAGCAAACACACATCTGTAGAATTCGTCTGGTTGTGATCTACAAATTTACGAATTACGTGTTATGAAATATATAGATAATATACTGTATAGGAGTTTGTAAAAAAAGTTTCCACACTTCTTTTGGTTCTTTGGATATAACTATTATTATTTTTAACCGAGGGAACGAAATGCATGTAGAAATCAGCATGCGTTAATTCTCTTTTTTCCTGAATTATAAGCATTTGCGATAAAAACATAGCTGTGATTGACAGAAATAAATATCACTAAATAGTTAATAAGTGCAAAGTATTTCAATTATTTGGTTGAATGGTGTGATCATACATTCAAACACAAATACTAGTAAGATCAGGATCACACATTCAAACACAGACAGCAGTAAGATCAGGATCATGCATTCAAACACAGACGCTAGTAAGACACTTTTGATTTTGAACAGCCATACAGTCTTATTATTTCATATGGATTTTCTGCATCGCCACATTTTCAAGCATAATTAGGATAACATTAAATAGAGACATAATGTCTTGCACTCAATCAAGATCGGTTAAGTGTACATCAGTTCAGTTCATGTAAAGCACAGGGGCTCGTTACAATTGACACAGTATGTCATCTGTGACTGATCCGGCCCCGATCTATAATACCATAACAAAAGGGAGGAATCAATTCCGACAGCGCCAAATTTCAAATCGTCAGAATTGTTTTTCTGTTCTCCATGCAGTCTGCTTTTTTGCTTATTTCTGCAGTAAAATGATTATATTTTAACAAAATGCCTACTTTTAGCTCTAATTTCCCATCAGTCGCTTGTATTGGCTCATTTCAGTCCTATTTCTGATGAAATCAGACATTCACTGTCCGGAAGTGAAAATTTGGCGCTCTCGGAATTGATTCCTCCCTTTTGTTATGGTATTATAGATCGCGGCCGGATCAGTCACAGATGACATACTGTGTCAATTGTAACGAGCCCCTGTAGGTAAAGTGTTCATAATCCATTCTGTTATGAGCTGGTCTTAACAAATCTTGATTGACTTATTTTTTCTTTATATTGTTATCTGAAATCTCAAAAATTTTATATATAAAGATAATCAAGATGAAATAAGAAAGAAATGACCAGTTCAGATCAAAACTCTTACGACCTTTAGTGAAACAGTACCTATGATAAACAAAAATAGAGTCAATGAAAAGAAATGACACTCATGTTGAACCTGTTTTTGATTATTTGACACTTTTAGTTTTTGTCTTGTAGGAGCAACTTGACTATCTTTGATGTAATCAATCATTTCTAACGTTTTGTACTATAATTACCCGAAATAATAAATGCAACGGATCATTATTTTTAAAATATTTTAGAATACTCTCATTGGATTAAAACTGTCATGTGATTAAAAAATAAATTGAATATTTTTACAAAAAATAAACACCGCGGGTGACTACCCTATTGTTCACCTCAAAACATCCCAATTTTCCACCGAAAGGAAGACAACTGCGTAATCGCGAGAAAAAACCCTATTGTTCATCTCAAAACATTCCAATTTTCCCACGCAAGGGAGACAATTGAGTAATTCGTCTGCATTAAAAGTAATGAGAGTCAAATTATGTCTTCCTCCTGTGGAAAAAATAATGAAACAATTACGGCCTTAATTTGAGGTAGACATTTAGATTTGGCAATCCTTGACAGGTTGTTCCTCCCCTGGCAAAACCTCGGGAAAACAACCTCTCTCGGGTTGCCAAATGTAAATGTCTAATTCAAATGACGACCGTAATTGTATATGGATGTGTTGATATTTTAAGTTGTTATTCTTTACACAGTATACCTGTAATAAGAAAATTCTGATGTTTTTATGAAAGTTGTGACACCGGGAAACATATGTAATATCCCATGGCTGTTCGGAAATAACCGAATTTATACACCCGTACAAGTTGTTGCTAAAACCCTCGTGAAGACAATTGCGATTTCTATCTCAGATGGAGGAAATGATTGTATATTAATCAATTGTGATGGCTGTAAAATTTTAACATGCTTCTCAACATATTGAATTTATTGTTTCGGCTTTTTAATTGGACGAAATACTAGTATGTATATATTCTGCGACAAAATTGAAAACTTTTTGTATTGTTGTCTTTTATTTAAATTTAATCGCAAACACTTGTGTTCAGTATACTAGTACATGTATATTACTTTCCGACTTCATAAATATATTTCAAAGCCTTTAAAAGATTATTTGCACATCCAAATCTTTAACATGTTAAAGCTTGGGCAGGACGGAATATGGAAGGATATGTTTTACCAAGATCTAAAACTACAAACGAGTATGGGTTTTCTCCACGTTAAATGCACTGACAAAGGTCAGAAGGTCGCCAATGTGGGAAATGTTTGATATTGAGAAGAATTCTATTAGTATAACTTACAATCGAGAATACTACATAACTGTATGTCATCGCTACAAGTATTTCCGTATGTCCAATTCTTGTATCCAATTATGAAATCTGCAATAGAATTGAAATAAAAAATATTTGAGTCATCATATAGATCATGCTAAACTTACAACTTCTCAAAAATATACTTTCTCGTATTGTCAGATATTATAGTTTCTAGTATTTCGATACAGACTTGAAATTGATACATTAGATTTACTGTTACTTAAAAGTTAAATATTGTGAAAAATAAGGTGTAGCTCTCTCCTGCACAGCTCTGTACTTGGATGATTTTGGCTTTACACTTAATTGTTTGGCAATGTTGAATTTGCTCGTCATTTATTTGATTGTCGTGTTGGTTTTCCAACATTTTAGGCCTTGTCTATAACTGAAGAGTCGTAAATCGACGAAATGTACACAACTTTTGCACCAAAATTGCTATCAAAGAATTTATTGCATACACATTGGGAATAAGCTAATGATACTTATATATACAAAAAAGCAAGTTACCCATATATTGCGATGATTGGTAAATTATGTTATCTAACTTGACTGTTTTCCAAAATGATTAGATATATATAGAAAGAACAGAAACATCTTATATTGTGTTTTAGTCAGTTAGTGATTGACAGAGTCAGCTTGCTCCAGTTTAGAATAATATAATAAAGTTTGATATAAAAAATGACACGATCATGAGCTTACATAAGTGTTTCGACAGATTTTGTTGATAAGGAAATAATATATGTTTGATTATTGTTGAGAGTATGAATATAAAAATGATTAAACAATTTGAAATAATCGTTTATAACCTACCATTCTTTCAGGTGTTTTTCTTTCTGTTTGAGAAAAGAATTCGATTATTGCTTGGATTTTTTCTGGGACTGGGTGTCTTATAAACCACAAAATAAAAATTGCTGAAGAAGAAATAAACTTTTAATTTGCATTTGATCTTTCGTGGGCGACGAGTTAATTTCACATTCTTTGTTTCGAGGTATAAGTAAAATGTCCAAGACCGCAATTAATTCAAAATGCACCCAATAATAAACTAAAATTTATTTTTAAAAATCGAACGTACACAAATATCAAGATCTGGTTTTTTTGTGTAAGTTATATTTACTTCCTGTCTTAATATAAAAATTTTAAAACAAATTCATCCTGCAAATCACAATATTGGCAAAAACATTTCTTACGATAGCAGAATTAATCCATTAAGCTAACGATAACCTAGATAATGATACTTTTACATTTTATATTAGGCAACTCTTAGTTAGTGCAATTAGCTTTTTTAAAAATATGTAAACCAAAAATTCTACTAAAATTATAACAAAATATGTCAATTATTTTATAAAAGGTAAAAAAATATATATGAAAGAAATAAAGTAAATTTTAAAAGGGATACTGTTTGTTTAGAAAAAAAATACTAATTTCGGACAGATAATCAACCAATATTAATGTTTAAAACCATATTCTGGTGTAATAAATCTACTATTTCTGCTGAAATCTCTCCATCGCTTAACATTTTGTTGTGTTAAAGAAAAAGAACGAAAAATACACAGTACAAGAAATATTATGATAAAAGTACTGCCGGACGAAGATCTGGGAAAAATGTTTTCTTGCTTTCATTTTTTTTACTTTCAAAAAATCAACCTATCTTCAAACTAAATTAAATTCTTTAATACCAATTTTGATGTACAAGATATGCTCATTTCGTCGATTTACGATTCGTCAGTTGAGGACAGTCATCGACGAGGGAGATTCTCCTTAGTTTCAACAAATTTATAATTTTGTATCAGTAAATTTTATGTATCAATTTCGGACTAGTAACGAAATACTGGCAACTGGGCTGGGATACCCTCGGGGACTTAGAGTCCACCAGCAACGGCATTGACTCAGTTGTAAAAAAATAAAATTCGTTGATACCAATTTTGATGCACAAGATGTCAACATTTCGTCGATTTAGGAATCATCAGTTGTTCTTAAGGCCTAAAATGTTGAAAACCAAAACAACAACCCACAAAGTTGAAGAGGTAAATTCAAAAGTGCCAAAATTAGCAAAAGTAGTAAAGCCAAAACCATCTAAAAACAGAGCTATGCACAAGGAGGATACTCTTAAGTTTTTACAAATTTTACAATAAATTTTACCAAAACAATATAAAAGAGCACAAAACACATATAACAAATAAACAGGGAACTAGTTGTTCAGTATACGTACCAAGTCAGATTAACCTTACACTGCTGTGGTTATTTTTGCGTTAGGCCTTTTATTTTTAATTAATTGGTTTACGGATTATTTTTTTTTAAATAGGGTCGGTCGGTCGGGAAAAAAAGAAAAAAAGAGGGCAAATCGTGTACTTTTGAACAATCTTGGTTGTATTGCCAAATATACAAAGGTTGCAAATGATTTGAAACCCAAATATCACAACACGTATCTTGAAAGGTGATGTTCAGTAGACCATTCCCTTTTTAAGGGATTCGACACGAAACTTGTTTCGGAAATTGGCATCAACTAACGGCTATAAATAGATTTTTTTTTGGATCATGTTTGCAAGTATTTTATTAATGGATAATTTCTTTTTAGACGAATTGGAACATCATCTTTTATGAAATTTTGATGCAAAAGGATTTTAATTTATTTTTATTTTTGGGATGGCTGATTTCAGAGGGTCGGCGGTAATAAAAAACCAAAATTTTCGATTTTATTTTTTTTCTTCAAATGGGCAAAATCGGGTCGGCGGATCCGTAAACCAACTAAATAAAAATATATGGCCTTAATTAAATTAATTAAATGTGTTTGCTTTATTTTTAAAACCAGGCAAGTCTCTCATATATGTTCGGATAATGTCGCTATTTTATGGTTGTTAAATGATATATACAGAAATAACACACAAGCAAAATCTAACAAATGGAGTTTAAGATTCAAATATTGCACTAATTAATTTAAAACACACAATGATAAAACAATTTACCAAATATTTCTTATGACAGTTAAGCAGTAAAGTTAGGGTTAAGGGAAATTTAGATTGTTACCTCGGGTGGAGATTCTGGTATGAGTATTTAGGGAAATTTAGATTGTTAAGTCGGGTGGTGACTCTGGTATGAGTAGAAAAGGTTAATATATGCTGTTTCTTGCTAATATGAATTTAGAACATAACATGCGAGACCCAAGTCAGAAAAACATCGGACCTATTATTGGGGTAAAAAATAAAGTGTTATGAAGATTTGTTCCCAAAATATTGAAAAATTTATTTCGTAATGATATGGAGAATAAAACCAATTATCCGAAATATTTGCACATGTTCTGCTTTTAAATTAATGCAAAATAAGCAAATATAACAAACACGTCAAAATTACCATTACATGGTTCCTTGCATGTTTTGTTGATAATCTTTTCGTATAACGATCCGTTGCAGTTTGGAATACTCATCTCTCTAATTTGGGTTTCATTTCCACAACAACAGGTAACAGAAAACTCGCCCACATCCATCCAATAACTGTTGTTTTCAACCTTTAAATCTACAGTAACTTAAAATATTAAATATATAATCCGAAATAAATTTCAGACTTTAATTTTTAATGAGTAAATATATTTTTGTTTTAAAACTAACGACAATCTCCTTTCTTTGAGATCACTTAAAGGAGTCACATTCTCTGCTTATAATTTACATGAACACACAAGATATATTTGATCAGAGCATCAACTCGCTGCAAAATATTTGCATTCTTTTATATATTTTTCGTTTATTTTTAATTCGACGTGAATAACTTTCATTGGTTCTCACTAACAGAGAAACTAATACAGGAGCCATACAATGTAAGCAATATTTTGTTGACTTTGTTGAACTTCACGACGGGTGCCGCATACGAAGCTGGAACTGCTTACCCTTTCGTAACACTCTTGGTTCTTATAGGAGTCCGTTTTGTTCATGTTTTTTAGTTTTTAGTATATATTTGTTGTGCCTGTGGTTGTTCATTTGAATTCCTGGGTTTGGCTGTCTAATGGATTTCGTTTTTTGATTTGCTCTTTATGTATATTTGTCCTCTTTGTCAAGTGGGTGTATATAAAATTTTGTCGCTTGTAAAATTTTTAATACTTTAAAAAGAATAATTACTTCCACTATTATAAACATTTTTTAAAAGCTGTATAACATATAATAGTGCAAAAAATGTCAATATTGGTTGTAAATTACCGAAAAATAGATGGTTTGATAAATGAGTTTTATGCATTATGTTTACTCTGTAATATTTATATTTATTTTACCATTTTTAATTTCTTCATGTACAACCTTTTTGTTGGTACCGGTGGGCAGTGTTTAAATTTGGAATATATAATTATAAATAGTTAGAATGTAAGTTTAGATTAATTTATTTATTTTCTGAATAAAAAGTTGCCTCATGTTAACCCTTCCATTGAAAAATTCGTTCGCTGACGAAATAAATTGTTTTTTGATTTTTTCTCCTTTTCGTTTTTCGTATCAGATATGTTGAAATAAATATAATGGCATAGTAAAAGATGGTCGATATGATCTTTTATTTACCAATTAACAAGATCGGAGATAAAACAGTTCGTTATTGTAGAATGATAGTTGTCCGGGGAAAGAACGTGAACAAAATATCAAAGAAAATAATAATAGCTACATAAAATAATACATTAAACTTAATTCATTTTAGTGAAATTTTGTGAAAGCCTTATTGTGTGGAATAATTTTCCAATATCTAAGGTGATGTTGGATCTGTTCCCACTGTCGTAACATTCCAGATACCTCCACCGATTTGCGACTTCCACCAGATTGACTTTGTTGAACGTCTCGACAGTACCGTATACGGAGCAGCTTACCCTTCCAGAGCACCTTGCTTCACTCCTGGTTTTTATGGGAGTTCGTGTTGTTCATTGTTTTTTTATTTTTTTTTTATTTTATAGAATTCAGTGTTTATTTGTTGTGCTTGTAGTTGTTCATAGTCTTCCCGGGTTTGTCTGTCCAGTGGATTACGTTTTTTTATTTGCTCCTTAGTTATATTTGTCCTCTCTTCAATATGTCCAATCACACGATAACCATTTAATGTAAATATCCTTCTGCCATGATTTTGTCTCACTGTCGCATACCCCATTATATTGCATTCCTATGCTTAGTGACATACATATATATTGACCTCTGTATACCGTAAGTGTTATTACATAATAGGCAATCATCTAGCAAACACACATCTGTATAATTCGTCTGGTTGTAATCTACAAATTTACGAATTACGTGTTATGAAATATATAGATAATATACTGTAATGGGGTTTGTAAAAAAGTTTCCACACTTCTTTTGGTTCTTTGGATATAACTATTATTATTTTTAACCGAGGGAACGAAATGCATTTAGAAATTAGCATGCGTTAATTCTCTTTTTTCCTGAATTATAAGCATTTGTGATAAAAACATAGCTGTGATTGACAGAAATAAATATCACTAAATAGGTAATCAGTGCAAACTATTTCAATTATTTGGTTGAATGGTGTGATCATACATTCAAACACAGACACTAGTAAGATCAGGATCACACATTCAAACACAGACAGCAGTAAGATCAGGATCATGCATTCAAACACAGACGCTAGTAAGACACTTTTGATTTTGAACAGCCATCTGGTCTTATTATTTCATATGGATTTTCTGCATCGCCACATTTTCAAGCATAATTAGGATAACATTAAATAGTGACATAATGTCTTGCACTCAATCAAGATCGGTTAAGTGTACATCAGTTCAGTTCATGTAAAGCACTAACTAACTTTTTTTTATCGGAATACCTTTGGGGTCAAGTATGTCAGGATAGGAAAACTCTGGTAAGTTCCAAATTATCTCCGGATTGGATATGTCAAATTTGCGGCAATTATACAAATGTGGGTCACTTCAGGCAGTGAATATCTGATTTCATCAGAAATGGGACTAAAATGAACCACTACAACCGATTGGTGGGAAATTAGAGCTAAAATGTAGGCATTTTGTTAAAATATAATCATTTTACTGCAGAAATAAGCAAAAAAGCAGACGACGGAGAACAGAAAAACAATTCGGACGATTTGAAATTTGGCGCTCTCGGAATTGATTCCTCCCTTTTGTTATGGTATTATAGATCGGGGCCGGATCAGTCACAGATGACATACTGTGTCAATTGTAACGAGCCCCTGTGGGTAAAGTCTTCATAATCCATTCTGTTATGAACTGGTCTTAACAAATCTTGATTGACTTATTTTTTCTTTATATTGTTATCTGAAATCTCAAAAATTTTATATATCAAGATAATCAAGATGAAATAAGAACGAAATGAACAGTTCAGATCAAAAACTCTTACGACCTTTAGTGAAACAGTACCTATGATAAAAAAAAGAGTCAATGAAAAGAAATGACACTCATGTTGAACCTGTTTTTGATTATTTGACACTTTTAGTTTTTGTCTTGTAGGAGCAACTTGACTATCTTTGATGTGATCAATCATTTCTAACGTTTTGTACTATAATTACCCGAAATAATAAATGCAACGGATCATTATTTTTTAAATATTTTAGAATACTCTCATTGGATTAAAACTGTCATGTGATTAAAAAATAAATTGAATATTTTTACAAAAAATAAACACCGTGGGTGACAACCCTATTGTTCACCTCAAAACATCCCAATTTTCCACCGAAAGAAAGACAACTGCGTAATTGCGAGAAAAAACCCTATTGTTCATCTCAAAACATTCCTATTTTGCATTAAAAGTAATGAGAGTCTTCCTCCTGTGGAAAAAATAATGAAACATATACGGCCCTAATTTGAGGTAGACATTTAGATTTGGCAATCGTTGACAGGTTGTTCCTCCTCTGGCAAAACCTCGGGAAAACAACCTCTCTCGGGTTGCCAAATCTGAATGTCTACCTCAAATGACGGCCGTAATTGTATATGGATGTGTTAATATTTTAAGTTGTTATTCTTTACACAGTATACCTGTAATAAGAAAATTCTGATGTTTTTATGAAAGTTGTGACACCGGGAGACATATGTAATATCCCATGGCTGTTCGGAAATAACCGAATTTATACACCCGTACAAGTTGTTGCTAAAACCCTCGTGAAGAAAACTGCGATTTCTATCTCAGATGGAGGAAATGATTGTATATTAATCAATTGTGATGGCTGTAAAATTTTAACATGCTTCTCAACATTTTGAATTTATTGTTTCGGCTTTTTAATTGGACGAAATACTAGTATGTATATATTCTGCGACAAAATTGAAAACTTTTTGTATTGTTGTCTTTTATTTAAATTTAATCGCAAACACTTGTGTTCAGTATACTAGTACATGTATATTACTTTCCGACTTCATGAATATATTTCAAAGCCTTTAAAAGATTATTTGCACATCCAAATCTTTAACATGTTAAAGCTTGGGCAGAACGGAATATGGAAGGATATGTTTTACCAAGATCTAAAGCAACAAACGAGTATGGGTTTTCTCCACGTTAAATGCACTGACAAAGGTCAGAAGGTCGCCAATGTGGGAAATGTTTGATATTGAGAAGAATTCTATTAGTCTAACTTACAATCGAGAATACTACATAACTGTATGTCATCGCTACAAGTATTTCCGTTTGTCCAATTCTTGTATCCAATTATGAAATCTGCAATAGAATTGAAATAAAACATATTAGAGTTATCATATAGATCATGCTAAACTTACAACTTCTCAAAAGTATACTTTCTCGTATTGTCAGATATTATAGTTTCTAGTATTTCGATACAGACTTGAAATTGATACATTAGATTTACTGTTACTTAAAAGTTAAATATTGTGAAAAATAAGATGTAGATCTCTCCTGCACAGCTCTGTCCTTTGATGATTTTGGCTTTACACTTAATCTTTTGGCAATGTTGAATTTGCTCGTCATTTGTTAGATTGTCGTGTTGGTTTTCCAACATTTTAGGCCTTGTCTATAACTGAAGAGTCGTAAATCGACGAAATGTACACAACTTTTGCACCATAATTCTTATCAAAGAATTTATTGCATACACATTGGGAATTAGCTAATGATACTTATATATACAAAAAAGCAAGTTACCCATATATTGCGATGATTGGCAAATTATGCTATCTAACCTGACTGTTTTCCAAAATGATTAGATAAATATAGCAAGAACAGAAACATCTTATATTGTGTTTCAGTCAGTCAGTGATTGACAGAGTCAGCTTGCTCCAATTTAGAACTTGTTTGATACCAAAAATGACACGATCATGAGCTAACATATGTAAATGGGTTTCGACAGATTTTGTTGATAACGAAATAATATATCTATGATTATTTTTGAGAATATGACAATCAAAATTATTAAACAATGTGAAATAATCGTCTATAACCTATCATTCTTTCAGTGTTTTTCTTTCTGTTTGAGAAAAGAATTCGAATATTGCTTGGATTTTTTCTGGGGATGGGAGTCTTATAAACAAAAAAAAAAATTGCTGAACAAGAATTAAACTTTTAATTTGTATTTGGTCTTTCGTGGGCGACAAGCTAATTTCACATTCTTTGTTTCGAGGTATAAGTAAAATGTCCAAAGACCGCAATGAATTCAAAGTGCACCCAATAATAAATAAATTAAAATTTATTTTTAAAAATCGAACATACACAAATATTAACATCTGTTTTTTTTTGTGCAAATTGTATTTACTTCCTGTCTTAATATAAAAAAAATTAAGACAAATTCATCCTGCAAATCACAATATTGGCAACAATACTTCTTACGATAGTAGAATTAATGTATTAAGCTAACGATAACCTAGCAATGATACATTTAAATTTTATATTAAGCAACTCTTAGTTAGTACAATTAACTTTTTTAAAAATATGTAAACCAAACATTCTACTAAAATTATAACAAAATATGTAAATTCTTTTATAAAAGGTACAAAAATATATATGAAAGAAATAAAGTAAATTTTAAAAGGGATACTGTTTGTTTATAACAAATATTACTAATATCGGACAGATAATCAACCAATATTAATGTTTAAAACCATATTCTGGTGTAATAAACCTACTATTTTTGCTGAAACCTCTCCATGGCTCAACATTTTGTTGTGTTAAAGATTAAGAAATAAAAATACATTGTATAAGAAATATGCATTTTAACATTTTGAATTTTTAACAGTTATTGACTGTGTCCGATGACAAAAGATGTTTTGTTTGACCCGATGACTGAACTAGTGCCAGAAGCCTTCGGACGCAGTTCAACAGTTCATGAATTTGAAGGATCGGAGCATTGTTTTAGAACAGTCAAAATGTTGATATTAATTTGTATTAAATTTATGTAGGAAAAAATCAAAGGTGTATAACAAAATACCATATTTTTCGAAGTATCTTCAAATTTATTAACAGTGTGAATACAAGATCGCAATTTCCAAAGTATAAATTATGAGTATGGTTGATTTCTGTAACCTGCGATAATGGTTGAAAATTTTATGGGCGTAAAATAGAGAATTACGTACTGTCTTGCTGATTTACCCACACTAATTAATTGCCAGCTTAGCGAGCGCTATAGGAGCATATGCATTTTGTACATATGGGTCATTTAGAAAAGTCTTTGTTTAATGGGGGCAGCCATATTGTGCTACATACTAAGGCTAGAGAAAGTTTCGTCAGCTGGAAACGAAATAGTAAAGTAAGGGAAATAACTTGCTTCAAATTATAATTTTAGAGTTAGAATCGTGATACCGGAAATGAGTTTCTGGAAATGAAATCCCATCAAAAGAAAAACTACTTGTTGTGTACGAAAGCTACCCAAACAAACTTACCAGAAACATATATGAAAAAAATATGCAGTAACTAGTACAAGACAAGAGAAAAAGAAGAAAAGAAACAAAAGCTTAACATTAGCTGTCCATTAATTTCTGTGATTCTTCAACTCATGTTTTACAATGGCCCAATTTGAATTTATAATGGATACGACATCTTATTCATATATACGGAAAGAACAACACAAATAATGTTATATGAATAATATAATATATATGTACCCTTTAATACCAGAGCTTTGTTACAACATTCCTTGGTTTCAAATCGTTTTAAAAAGTTTCTTATGCCAATACTTATCTGTGTACATGTACCTATCCAGAAATGAGACACAGGTTGCTCATATAAATATTCAAAATGGCGGCATGAATAAATATAGACTTCATAAGAAAAAATCCGTCCACTGACTTGAATGGAACAATTTGCGGGGGGGGGGGGGGGTGCGATCATTTGAATATACATCGGTTTAAACATTCTGTCCAAAATTTGAAATTGTACTTTTAAAAAATAAAGGTTCCAACGATCAAAAAAATTTCGAACAGAATACCCTCTATTATTGTACTACATAAAATGACAAAAATGCTCTTTTGATGGTTTTCAAGAGATTTTTTACGTTTTCAAGTGAAGTGAATTTTAATTGTGCGGGGGATGATTCCGGAAATTCAAATATCACATATTTAAACTTTTAAGGACGAAAATGTCTCAGTTCAAACATGTAGATTCCCACGAAAGAATTAAATTAATATTTCCAACTAAATGCACATCCATGAAAGAGGTTCCCAGCGGGTTGACGAAATAAACCAAACTTTTTAAGAATTGATTCTGCTAGACATGTGTTAGTTGTGTCAACACCGGATTCCAATGTTTGACAAAGACACATTAAAGCTCCATAAAGGGTAATATTTAATTTTCAAAACAATATGAATACCTAATGGTCCTTTTCAAAATAACAATCCAAAGATACTAATACTAGATATAGTAAATTTATACTATGCTGTATACGACGCATTTCAAGGAGTTATCTCACATCAGCAGCATTAAAACCGAAATATTTGGAAGACCAAAAACCAACCTTATATTAAACAAGAAGTACTCAACCAAAAATACCGAAATAGGAAGCCTTTCATTCATTCTAGGTCTGTAAAAGGTCGTTAACTCCTGTAAAATGACTAATGCCTGGAGAGTTTTAAAAGGAGGTACGTGCGAATATAATTGGAGTATCTGATTAAGACAATCACAACTTAAGTTTTTTTCCCATTGCTTGAAGAGTATAAACACTATTCATCTTGACCGGTAAATATATGGACACGTGGACACGTGGACCAATTCATTTTTTGATGAATAACTTACCAAGGGCTTTCTTAAAGTCAAAAGTCTTTCAACTTCAAAATATCCATCTAAAAGCTTTCTTCCAGGCCTTTGGTTTTTATCGTATGGTATATTTCCATTTAATTTAGTAAAATCTAGTTTGAACCTTCGTGTTTTCATTTAGTCAAGTTTGGTCCGGGATTGATTCGATTTTTAAAAATACCGCCATCAAAACTTATGAAAACTACCTGATATGATCAAAACCGTTGCTCATTTCTGGCTATGAGGAAATGTACCACCATAAAACTTTTCCAACTGTTTTTCTCAGTTCTTGACAGACGTTTTGTGTATGAAAGAACATATTATTTAAAACTCAAACACAATGAAAACATACCTGTACATGTACATAGTACAACAGATTGTATAGTCCATGACATTAAAAGCAAAAAAGGACAGAAAATCTTCAACATCATTCTACAGATGAATGGGTGCTCATTCCAAAGATTAACAAAAGCAGATGACCATTATATTTATGTGTATCGTACGTGTTTAATTGGTAGAATTATTAATTTTTAATTGAAATCATGTCTCATAATCGACTAGAAAACGATATTACCAGGAAAAATATTGTTATGGATACAATTTCAGCAAACAATGTTAACCAATATTAAGATATACAAAAAAAACTTGTTTGCTGCCATGGATGTTTTTAATTCGAAGCGGAAATTAAACAGAGGTCAAAATTAGTATATATTTAATTATTATATTTCAGTATCCAATGTGATACAATCTGATCAGTTGGTAGAATACATGTATAATGTATTAAGTTCCTTATAATTTTATTTTATTAATTTTCTTTAAAATAATAGAATATTATAAACTTCTTAAGGAAATAATCAAATATTTAAATAGTCTTTAATTTCTAAAAAATCAGTTCATCGTGTGAGCAATTTGTGTTATAGGGATGTAACATCAGATTCCTTCTCATTCGCAGTATAGCAGAAAAATATTGTATTTTCTTTTCACATGATTTAATTGTCACGTGGCTTTATATTTTTATATTTTTGGCATGATTTTGGCGCCAAACAATTTCATTCTAGCGGTGGACATGCAGCATCCAACAACATTTAAGGTTAAAAGTTACATATTTTAATTTGTATTGCCATTAATGATGTGCGCTGGCTGGTCATATTTTTGAATTTTTGTCAGATGTTCAGAATCATATGGTTTTATCCATTTGAATGTCATAAATTGTTTTTCCCGCTCACACCCATGTTTCTTTTTATAAATCTTTTGTATGTAGAATAATAAGCCATTTGTAAAAATCTTATAAAATCCTTGTCATTATTTAATGGTTTTTGAGAAATAAAACATGTCAATGATAAAGCTATGTAAAATAAAGAGAGCATATTTTTCCCGCCAAAATTTCCAATGGGTTATATCTCGAAAACAAGCACACGGACCAATAATTTTAGTTCCTTTATTTAAACCACTATCAATATTTACCAGTGTTATGAAAAGTTTGTTATTTTGAAATTGAGTAGCGAACATTCTTAATCAAAAGATTTTAGAAATGGCCTTTTTCACGACGTATGACTCGAACGTCTACAAATTATACATGTCGGCATAACATGCATAACCTCAGGTCACAGGTTTCCAAAGCTTTTTTTACAATTTCATTTCATTTGCGTTTTGGTTTTTCATGGGTGGCATTGTAATACACGTTTTGCAATAACAACACATTTTACATATCGCATACGACAGAGCCTCCAAACCCTTTAAATTTCTGTATTTCGTAATATTTGGTTGTTATTGGTGTACAGGACGTGGTTATTCTTGTGTTGTTTTCTATAAACTCCCCAACCAGCTATTAGTTCCGCACGGCAAAATCCATATTTATATATCTTCTTTTCTGTCTTATGATTTGTGCAGGGTAACAAATACTGAAAGTATACACCCGGCTATACAGGGGGTGTAAATGTCGTATATATTGTTTTTAATCGCTACAAATGGAAATAAAGGGACAAATTATTTACGAATAAATAATTTAAAGTATGTCATGTGTATACAATAATTAAATTTTATATCAGTTTATTTCATAATCGTTTCGGACACTACAGAGTTTTGAACAAAATATTCATTGTGTGCCAGATCGAAGATTCCAAGTTCCAGTTAGCTGAATATTAACACATAGGGAATAAATTCGTTATATGGGTTCAATTAATAGTACGAGATGTTTTTTCCAATTAGCTGTATATTGTGGCATAGGGAATTAATTCGTTATATGGGTTCAATCAATAGTACGAGATTTTTTTCCAATTAGCTGAATATTGTCACATAGGGAATAAATTCGTTATATGGGTTCAATCAATAGTACGAGATTTTTTTTCCAATTAGCTGAATATTGTCGCATAGGGAATAAATTCGTTATATGGGTTCAATCAATAGTACGAGATTTTTTTTCCAATTAGCTGAATATTGTCGCATAGGGAATAAATTCGTTATATGGGTTCAATCAATAGTACGAGATTTTTTTTCCAATTAGCTGAATATTGTCGCATAGGGAATAAATTCGTTATATGGGTTCAATCAATAGTACGAGATTTTTTTTCCAATTAGCTGAATATTGTCGCATAGGGAATAAATTCGTTATATGGGTTCAATCAATAGTACGAGATTTTTTTTCCAATTAGCTGAATATTGTCGCATAGGGAATAAATTCGTTATATGGGTTCAATCAATAGTACGAGATTTTATTTTCCAATTGGCAGAATATTGTCACATAGGGAATAAATTCGTTATATGGGTTCAATCAATAGTACGAGATTTTTTTTTCCAATTAGCTGAATATTGTCGCATAGGGAATAAATTCGTTATATGGGTTCAATCAATAGTACGAGATTTTTTTTTCCAATTAGCTGAATATTGTCGCATAGGGAATAAATTCGTTATATGGGTTCAATCAATAGTACGAGATTTTTTTTCCAATTAGCTGAATATTGTCGCATAGGGAATAAATTCGTTATATGGGTTCAATCAATAGTACGAGATTTTATTTTCCAATTGGCAGAATATTGTCACATAGGGAATAAATTCGTTATATGGGTTCAATCAATAGTACGAGATTTTTTTTTCCAATTAGCTGAATATTGTCACATAGGGAATAAATTCGTTATATGGGTTCAATCAATAGTACGAGATTTTTTTTCCAATTAGCTGAATATTGTCGCATAGGGAATAAATTCGTTATATGGGTTCAATCAATAGTACGAGATTTTTTTTCCAATTAGCTGAATATTGTCGCATAGGGAATAAATTCGTTATATGGGTTCAATCAATAGTACGAGATTTTTTTTCCAATTAGCTGAATATTGTCGCATAGGGAATAAATTCATTATATGGGTTCAATCAATAGTACGAGATTTTTTTTCCAATTAGCAGAATATTGTCGCATAGGGAATAAATTCGTTATATGGGTTCAATCAATAGTACGAGATTTTTTTTCCAATTAGCTGAATATTGTCGCATAGGGAATAAATTCGTTATATGGGTTCAATCAATAGTACGAGATTTTTTTTCCAATTGGCTGAATATTGTCGCATAGGGGATAAATTCGTTATATGGGTTCAATCAATAGTCCGAGATTTTTTTCCAATTAGCTGAATATTGTCGCATAGGGAATAAATTCGTTATATGGGTTCAATCAATAGCACGAGATTTTTTTTTCCAATTAGCTGAATATTGTCACATAGGGAATAAATTCGTTATATGGGTTCAACCAATAGTACGAGATTTTATTTTCCAATTGGCAGAATATTGTCGCATAGGGAATAAATTCGTTATATGGGTTCAATCAATAGTACGAGATTTTATTTTCCAATTGGCTGAATATTGTCACATAGGGAATAAATTCGTTATATGGGTTCAACCAATAGTACGAGATTTTATTTTCCAATTGGCAGAATATTGTCGCATAGGGAATAAATTCGTTATATGGGTTCAATCAATAGTACGAGATTTTATTTTCCAATTGGCAGAATATTGTCGCATAGGGAATAAATTCGTTATATGGGTTCAATCAATAGTACGAGATTTTTTTTCCAACTAGCTGAATATTGTCGCATAGGGAATAAATTCGTTATATGGGTTCAATCAATAGTACGAGATTTGTTTTCCAATTAGCTGAATATTGTCGCATAGGGAATAAATTAGTTATATGGGTTCAATCAATAGTACGAGATTTTTTTCCAATTATCTGAATATTGTCACATAGGGAATAAATTCGTTCAATCAATAGTACGAGATTTTACACCGGTTTAGAACCTGTACGTAACTGTAATTATACTGAAGAGATTAGGAAAAAATTCAAAGTAAGGCATTTTGCTTGAACACAACAGAGTTTCTTGATAATTGTTTTAGTTACTACTGGGTTTAATGCATATGTCATCTATTTGAACAGATAACTGAATTAACTTACAGATTTTTTGAATGTATGATGATAACTTAAACGTCTTCATGTTTATAAGATTTTTAGTATAAGAATTTCCTCTAAAACAAAGTTATGCATATGCATGGGCAAGGGTGTCTCATTAATCAACAAATACCTTCTCAGAAAAAATATCATGAAGCTATAAAAAAAAAGTACAAACGAAAAAGGAATGCATGACTAAATATTGGTGAGGTTTCAGTACGTGTATCAAATCCTCCGCCACATATATCTTGACGCTATAGTTCATATATTTTTTGTAAGTCCTCTTATTTTTTGGCTGTTTGAAGGATATTCAGTCAGTTTGAGAAAACATGTATTTGTTTTTCTCGGTCGCAGATTGATTGATGATGAAATTTCCCTTCTATTTTCTAGAAGATTTTTGACAACCACACGGGCAACCACATCTGCTGTATTCTGTAGAAAATAAATGTATTTTAACGAGAACAAAAAACAAAAAAGGTAATCAATATGTGTAACCACAATTTTATTTCCAAATGTGACTAAATTAATATGTTACGTCATTTCAAAGAAATTAGAGAGTCAATACGGGGTTGACTGCGAATTATATATTATTACAGCTCATTTAAAACTGATAGAAGAACCCGAGAAACAGAATCTTACTTCATAAAATGTTGATTGATTGTCATATTTCTGCAGTCTCGATAGTTAAAGATTCAAATTTCAATGATAGAAATTTGAAGCTTTAACTATCTCGACTGTAGAAATATGATAATCTACTGCTTGCAAAGTAATATTTTATATATAAAATCTAATACATGGTTTTCCAAAAGTGACAGCCAGATAGAACAAAAGAGAAGACAATATACTTAGCTTAGATAGTTACAACAAATAAAATTTAAATTCAGATATCCGAAATTCCAATTTATAGAATCGCCTCGAGTGTGGATGGTCGCGGGTTCGATCCCCGGCCGGGTCAAACCAAAGACATTAAAATTAGTATTTGCTGCTTCTCCACCAAGCACGCGGCATCTAGAAGTAAGAGCAAAGATCTACTGGTTGGCTTGGAGTCAGTATATTGTGTCCGAGTGGGGTGATATGTCTTCCTGCGGACAGTTACCTCGTGAACTAGCATATTAAAAATCCCACTCAGCGTGTCGGTCTAGTACAAAGCAGGGATCATATTGTTTATCATATCAACATGTTCTCGTCCTGATATGCACCTGGCTGCCACTGAAAGCTAAACAACAATTCATCCATATTTCCATTTATAGTATCATCTAACTTTGTTCAGTAGGATCACACATACTGTAAACCGTCAAATTCTTACTACAGTTTAATTTTGGCGATAACAGATAAAACACGAAAATAAAACTACCTCGAATAGCTATTTTAATACTTTATAAATGCCGAATATACCAGTAATCGAGAATTTAAAATAGCGCGAATTTGAATTATATTGTAAATTCGCGGAAAAGGACGGAGCCTTCATGTGCTATTTTAAATAACGCAGCTATGTTAAGGCAATGTTTTTTATTTTTGGTCACGGGGAGATAACTCCTGCTAAACGCATGAATATTCATGAACATTGCGTGCTACGTCATGGACGTCAATGCCGGCGTTTTTTCCGTCATAAAAGATATTTACGTTAAAATTTCGGTTAATTTTTCGTTGAGATTGATGCGAATGATATAACAACGTATATCCTTACGTTGTACATCGCAATGCGTGTCTATATTTGGAGAAAAAGGCTTTGATGTGGTAAAACTTGCGCCGTCCATCATCGTACGAAGGCGGGGTCTATTTTCCTTATATGGAAATCTTAATCTTTGAGAAGCTTGAAGAGTGGACATTTCACGTGTTATCAGCCGAGGAGAAGGAGCAACAATGATGAAGGCCTTGTAATTGACCAGACACTGATTATGCTGATCTTAAATATTAAGGTAACGTATATCAGTAACCTGACAACATTCATAACATGACCCACATGCATTTGTCCACAACACGAAGTGGTGTATCACCTGTTCACTGTTGACACTGACACTGTTGTTTGTCATTTTTCGTGAACCGTATTTAAAAAAAGAATATTTGTGTGAGAATAGTACAAAATCCAATATCAGAACATGATAAGTCATAAAAGTATATGTTTTGTTTAAACATAACATTTACCACCCCCCCCCCCCCCCCCAAAAAAAAAAAAAAAAAACTCTGGCTAAGTTTTTAGTTGTTAATAAAGCCTCTTTTTATTGTCACCAGGGGATTGAAGTTTACTTTGAAAGCCAAATAATAAATAGAATATAAGCGTTTTGTCCTGCTCTGATCTGACAATCGGCCCCAGGGTAAGGAATGGGGGATTTGTTTTTGTTTTTTTAGGTGGCTAGAGAAAATCTAAATGTTGGTGCTGGTGAAAAGTTTATTTATTTAGTTGGTGTTTTACGTAATCCCTTTTGGGATTCTGTGTTTAGAGCTATTTTTCTGACTGGCCGCCAAGTCAGAAAAATAGCTCCGGACATAGAACCCCAAAAGGGATTAGGGTTTTATGCTGTTTTCAGCACATTTTGGCTATTTCGTGGCATCCAGTTGTTTTTTCATAGAGGAATATTAAGAAAATGACAAAAATATTATCAGGTTCTCAGCAGATAAATATTTATAGTGACACCTTTAACCAGTGACTTAAAATTACAGTAATTCTTCTATAACATAATTAAATAAAATACAGGGCAAATATATTGTTGTTAAGATTATTATTTTTTTCAGCAGCAACAAAACGTAGAGCTATGTATTTCTATGGAGAACAGGAAGCAGAAGTTTATATAAGGCCAATGCTCTGTATATCGGCCCTGTACAAGGGCTAGCTTTCAAGAACTTCCTGTTATATTAAACGGTCCATTTATATATACTGTATTTCAGGTCATTGATTACTGTTATAATGTAAAATACAGCCGCTCATCACAATATGAAGCCATTGGCTCGTTGGCTATGCTCACTTGCCAAATAAGGCTTCATATAATGACTGCCAGCTGATATTTTACAATATCAATCTGCAATAAACCTGGTAACATTATACATATTTTTTCATATAGACTGCAAAAAAAATATTACAGTCAATCTTTAAATAATTTAGAGAGCTATAGTTTTTGGGGTTGATTTAATTGGATATTTAAAAAATAATATTTGATTGCCAGCATGATGCACAGCAACAAGATCTTTATGCACCGCCACAAATGTGGCTGGGGTATATAGATTTACCCTTGTCCGTCAGTCCGTACGTTTAAATTCGGTTAAGTTTTGCGTTTAGCTCCATTTCTGAGAAACCTATAGTAATATATCAATGATATTTCACCACTACAGCCATCCTGTATAGTACAAGGCAGTTCAGCAACACTGGGTCGCCATGACCTACATTTCATGCTTCAGTGACTTTGGTTTAATTTTACTACATTAGGGTCAATAAATCAGAATCTTATGGTAATATATCAATGACCTTTCACCGCTACATTCCTCTTATATAGTACAACGCTATTCAGCAATATTTGGGTAAGCAAGTAAGTAAGTAATGTCTTTATTTAAAGAGATAACACAGTTAGCATTAAAAAGCTTATCTTCCTGAAGGCCCTCAAATAAAATATAAATTAATACAATGCACAGAATAAATTAATCTACATGTAACATTGATCCTATTTCTACAAAGATCCACACCATGTAGACCATCAATATAAATATATACATATATATATAATCAATAAAATTATATGCATTTAATATAAACATTGAAGCAATAGAATATCTTGCCTTCAAATACTGTGACTTTAATTTAATAAATTTAGAAAGCTGCACGGAGCTTTAAGTAATCTGTATAATTTCTTTTGAAGGTTTCTATATATTTCTTTAACTTTAGGTCTGTTGGTAAAGAATTCAATAAAATAGTCACATTGACCTACATTTCATTGCCGAATAACTTTGCTTAAGGTTTATGTTTAGGTCCATTTCCTCATATTTCTTACATTTGAATTTTTTTTTTTTTTTTAAAAAATGCTCATTCGAACATATAATAAAAGAAATCAAGTTGATACTGCCATAGCTCCATATCTTAGAAATCATGTTGTCAATGATACTTTAACAAAACAATTTTGGTCTTTTAAAGTACAACACAGTTCTGTACCATATATTTGCTCCATTATAAACTTCATTTTTCACTTTTATAACTGGATATAAACCTATATTGTTTTTAGGGCGGGACGTGTCTTTTGGACACATTTTGTAGTTTTCTTAACTTTTGACAGAAAAATGAGTTTTTTTTATTGGTATCGGGTAAAGATTATATTTTAATTACAAGTTGATGTTATATGGCAAAAAAAAGATTAAAAAGGACAGGAAAGTTACATTTACGCTTGTAAAAATGTAATTCGATGTGAATAGTTAAATAAAATGGAATTGATACTTGGAACACTACATCCAACCTTGAATCCATATCCAAGGGCCAATGCAAAAACCAACCAAGAGTATAAATTAAGTAATATGACTCTTGCCCCTTTGTTCTCCCGCCTTGCCTTAAAAACATAAAGAATGATGATCACAAAAACTTTTACTTTACTAAAATTCTGACAAAAGTCATTATACCATTCTTGAATTAATTCTAAAATTGGCTGTTTTTTTTGTGCTTAAGTGTTGTAAAACTTTACACCTATAATACAGGGTCTTGCATAGGGAAACATGAGAAAATAAAAATATCATTTATGATGAAAACCGCCTTTGTGGTCTCCTGGTAGCGTGCTCGCCTCGAGTGCAGAAGGTCGCAGGTTCGATCCCCGGCCGGGTCAAACCAAAGACATTAAAATTGGTATTTGCTGCTTCTCCACCATGCACACGGCATATAGCCTACAATGTATAGGAGTAAGAGCAAAGGACTGGTAGTCAGTATAATGTGTCCGAGTGGGGTGATATGTCTTCCTGCGGATATTTACCTCGTGAGCTAGCACGTTAAAAATCTGGCTCAGCGTGTCGGTCTAGTACAAAGCAGGGATCATATTCATATCATATTAACATGTTCTCGTTCTGATATGCACCTGGTTGCCACTGGACGATAAATAATAATTCATCCATCCATCATTTATGATGAACAAAACATAACAATTTAACCTTCATGTAGTATTTTTATACAAGTTTGTTATAAACATCCTTCACTGAGAACTGCATGAAAATAACCATGTGCCTATATGTTCAATCTGATATTTTGAAAATAGGTGAAAATTTGAAATTTGAATAGGAATACATTGTACACAAACATTCATTGCAGTTCTAAATTCAAAGAGTCATATAGCATCGACTTAGAAAAAAGTACTTCATTGATATATTACATACATATATTCCCTATTTGCAGATATTGGAGTGGTCTCCCGTATGCATGAGTTATCTTTCCTTACATAATGAGCAAAAATTTCTTTAACCTTTTCTGAAATATTGAATAGGAGAAAGCCTTCATCAGTTACAAAAATTTTGGAGAATAATGTGTATGGAACATATATATTCCTAAGAAAACAAATGACTATTTGTTCATTTAATGTGCACACAACAGTTTTCAGTTTCCTAAATGATGTCAGGAATTGATGGTGTCTGTTAATCAAGTTGGTAACTGACCAATTTGTTGTATCTTAAACACCTATATAAAAACAATATACAATGTATATCAAATAAAAGATTTTTTTTCAAACTTTTCCACCATGTGACATTTATTTCTGATAAATTTCCACTGTGACATAAACGAGATAAAATACAGTCCCTCCCCCCTTACAAAATCCCAAATACATGTATTGGCTGATTCTAGACTAACAGATTTAGGTGCGAAATTTAAAGGTGTATTATTATAGATATTTGAAAGGTTATATCAATCTGTTTTTAAAACATAGTTTCAAGGTAAATTTGCTGGCTTCCAATAGAGTAATCTCCCCTTAGTTAATATTAAATTATATGTTTTAAATTCACATTTCTGATCTTTTTATACAACTAAAATAAAGTTTAAGTATAAAGTAAGATAATAAATCATAAAAATTCACTGTGCAATGATTAGCAAATTAGGCAATTTGCTTCCAGTTTTTTATTATTTTGGGGAAAAGTCTATAGAATTTTATTCAAAACTGTTGTTTGCATCATGTGAAAGATGCCTCCAATAAGAACGTGGGAGACAACTCACATCTATCATGTCAATAAAAAGCACAATAAAAACAAGTAATTTGACCTAAATTAAGAATTGTTTTGAAAAAAATGTGTTTGTTGTTACACAATCTTACACTTATTACCCATTTATTTAACATGTACCTTGTATTCTTATTTTACAGCCTCAAGCTTTGTCATGTGTAACCCTGAACAGGAAAAGGTTTATAACCCGAGAAATGTGATACGACAAAATGCAAGGTAACATTATTTCTGGTATTTGGTATAATACTGCTTGATTTTGGTCACTGACCTACATTTAACGAATGAGTGACTGATAAAATTTTACATTAAAGTTCTTTGTAACTAAATGTAAATAATGTAGCTTACAGGTAAATATGTAAGCAATATCACTTCGGATTTGTTAAACCTGTGCATAGTTTTTTCGGACTGAACGTAACTTTGATGGCCTGAAAATAATTCTCAAGCTTATCTTTCACTTTTCAATGTGTAAATGAAACTGATGTGCACGTTATCTGGGACTCTGTGTTGTATTTTTGTTCACAGTGCTTATGAAGTCATGTTTTCCCTGTATTATTATATTTGTAAAAAGGGGCTAGAAATGTGCCATTTTCATGACTTTTCCCAATTAATAAAAAAATTTATCATTGCTGAATAAAAAAAGGTATTCTTTTAGGCCAGGCAAAATTTATTTTTGGTGAATAGTTTCAGTCTCAAAGAATTCTGTAAATGTAAAACAAATTCATTTCATTACAAAGTTAGATAAAAGGTTTGTTTCACTGGAAATTATTGAGTTTGTTTCATTCCTGATTCCATAAAATAAGCTATTTAAAAACATGGGAAGAAAGTTGCATGATATTATAACAGTTTCTAATAGACAGTCAGACAATTTAAAACAACATTAATAATTGCTACAAAACAAAACAGGAAATTTATTTAATTTTCGTGCACCCGTCTTTAAAGACAGGACATATTATGGTATACCGTTGATTCCATCTGTCGTCCACACTTCGGACAACAACTCGAAAACGCTTTCACCAATTTTCAAAACTAGTTGACTTATTTAAATCTATTGACGTAAGCTCCCTTTTGTTTTGTTTTTTTTCATCAATTCCGATATGACATGGATCTTTATTCGTTAAAAAATTGTCGAAAACTGTCAATTTTTCACACTTTGGACGGTTATGGAATTTTATTCATTCAAATTTCACTGTTATGGAACTTTGTTCATTAAAAAAGGGGGGATTTTTCACATGTCATGCTGTATCTTAAGAACGCATTGTCATATTTACTTCAAACTTTAAACAGTTGTTTGTTGTGATAGTCTAAAGGTCTTTATACTTTTTGGTGAAGTTACAATTTTCTGTTCCAGAGTGGGATGCGACCTACCTGGTATTCATAAAAAATAAGCAACAAAATCAAAGAGTCTATATGTTAACCGGTGAAATTTTATTTCCTGGACGACAGGTGTATCATGCCCTCATGTTGCAGCAGTTTATTTATTTCTGCCTGGAAAAAAATTGCCCCCGAAGGTGAAAACAGACCTGATCATGTTAGGAGAAACCAACAATCATTCTGTAAATTGTCAGAAAATATACATTTATTTTTAATTGCCAAATATGTTATAAACTTCTACCTGTTTCTGACGCTCATATACTAATAAATTATATATATTTCCCAACAATTTACTTGTACTTGAACAAAAATGTTTTACTTTGTCAGTTACTGATAAAAAAGTATATTCTAATTTGTACAGTCACAAGGATTTTATGTAGATGTATACTTAATATAAAATTTTCCGTTTTTATTAATAGGATGGAGATAGGTTACAGCCAAAGAGCCTGTTGAAAATTGAACATGTTAAATGTAAAATTGTCAGTTGTGGAGTTGGACAAAGTTGAGCTGAAGAAAACTGAGTGTATTATACATTGTACGGCAGTACATGTAGCAGTTTGAACAAGAGATTGAATTTTAATTTGACTAGATGAATTGAAAATTGAAATACACAATGACATTTCTTGAGTAATCCTGAAAAATTTTGATTTAAAAAGAAGTTTCTGAAATGTTCATCACACCATGAAAAAAAACCAATGGATTTATTTGAATTACGGAAAAAGATTAATCAGTTTTGGATAAATATATAACGCTAACTGAATGAAAGTTTCTATATTTAGTTTGAAAAATGTTCATTGAAATAGTTGTTTTTAATTCAGAATACAAAAAATCAGTAGATTTAATTTATATCTTTATTTTGTTTATATGTTTTGATGTTCTTTATCTAAAATCTAAAAGTAATTTTTATCCTTTGTAAATTTATACAAGATACTTTTGGGGGAAGATAACTGATGCATATGGGAGACAACTTCAAATACAAGTAGGGAATGTGACATCTGGTTAACAAATGTAAAATGATAATAAATATAAACATTTATTTTAGCAGTTTATTAGAAAATTTTTGTATTTTGAAAAAGGATTGTTAACATTTTTTTGTATTGAGTATTGACATACTATGTGATATTTATTATTAATAGATTTATTAAAATCATGTGTCTTGAGTAATTTTTCAAGTTTTATTTTTAAAGATGAGGTGGCAAGAATTTGTATGAAATTTCTTGCTCTGTAGTAAGTGAACTTGATATCTCTGCTTGAGGCTTTGATAAAACATACAAGTAAAGTCAAGAAATACCAAAGGGATATTCGAAGGAGGGGAAAATCGAAACAACTGACAAACTCCGGAGAACAACGAAGACAAGACCAAAACAATACAAGCACTACAACTAAAAACTAACAACATGAACAACATGGACCCCACCAAAAAACGAGGGGTAGACTCAGGTGCTCCGGAAGAGTAAGCAGTCTGTTGACAAGAACCAACAATTGTGCAAGTATCAATGGGGGGGGGGGGGGGGGCTTTTTATGACCATGGGGTGCGTCAGTGAACTGGAAACCCCTATCCGAAATTATCCATATATCGAATTTGTGGCCCGAAAATATCCAGGAAAGCTAAAATTACATATCCGAAATTATCCAAAAATAATAAAAGCCATGATGAGACATATTTAAAGGCAACCTGAATTCTCCTTTGTGCTTTATAAAAATCTGCAGAAAATCCTGACCAAAAATCTCCACCAGTTTTGTAAAATCTTGACCGGAATTTGCAGCACGTCCTTTATCTAGTACCATTGAGTTACAGAGTTGCACACACACACAACCCCCCCCTCCCCCTTCCTCTCTCAGCATTGGGGATGATAAAAGGTCATGTTGATGGTAAGTGGTGCAGAATCTGCATGAATTGGCCCCTGCCATGATCATGCAGGGATCATATAATACTATATATACAGTTCCTGGATCATGTATTCCTATAAAACCCTTGTATAATGTACACATTGACCCAGAACAGTTAATATGGCTCATACATTTAAAGGTAGAAGTTACATCTATTCCTAAGCAAAGAAGGTAATTTTTCTCACAAGTAATGATTAATTACCGGTAGTCCACCATTTTAAAGCATGGAAAACTTTTGCATCCAGACTGGTTTCAGAAGCTATATGCAGTGAAATTTGGCAGTCTCTGCAGTAAAAAAATAATCTCTGAACTTTAAAATTTTAATTCCTTGCCAAATTTAGGGAGATTTCAATACATGAAAGCAAATATTTTATTCGAAAATGAAAATAAAAATTTATTTGTAACATTTTAGCATATGGTCCTACAGGATTGGTATAAATACATAAACGTGGGGTTTTGTAACATTTTGTTGGAGCCAAAATATTAAATCTGATCATTCTGAAACCTGGTGGTTTGTAATCCTGTGAAAAAATCTACTATACTGGTATGATATGTGAAATACTGAATGTATAATTTATCCAGATCTCATTGTGCATCCCCCTACTTTTCTTGTGTTGTGTTTCAGTAAACCTAAACTGAATGTAAATTGATTTTTCCCAGAAAACCAAATAGAGTATTAATGTTTATTTATTTAATATGGTAACAATACAATATTAAAAATATGTTCATAATATTTGCGCTTCTAAAGTTTATATAACTGGTTGCGACTACAAGATGGAAACAGTAATTCCGGATATCTTTTTGGTCATCGGTCCGCTCTTAGAAATCCATCGTCCTCGTTGCGCTTTAAATCCGGAGCGAAATGAGAGTAGAGTTGTTGAATAAAATAAAATCGAAAAGTGCATGGGCATACGCTAAACAGACATTATAGACATGAATATGTGTGAAATCTGCTATATCTGCGGTAATAGAAAAGTGCTGCTACTTTTCCTGGTTTGTATTCGTTTTTGAGAAAACTGCATTTAAAGATGAAAAATCGTGCTTTTTTGACGCATTCGAGTACTTCATGTCAAATTTTGTAAAAAATACACAAATCCAGACAAAGTAGCAGCACTTTTCAGAAAGGCGGGGTCCTATAGAATATATCGTATATATTCTTGTTAATAGCTGACACCCCTACGCCCTTGCACTTTTGCGAAATGTATGTACACCCGGTCCGTTGTTGGTAATTCGCTGTAGTATGCAAATGAGCAATCACGTGACTGAAATAATTACCTGTTAGGTACCTCTTGTCATTGTCATTAACATAGTGGTTAACGATAACGCTCATATGCTAAATATGAAGAGTATTCCTTATTTAAGTGGAATAGACCCAATATTATGAAATAAAAAAAAAAACATATGCCTTAACATCGCTGCGAAGTTTTCTATTACTGTTTAAATCTGCTCAAGTGTTGATCTCCGCACGGTATTCTATATGTTATCTGTATCTGATTTTATTATGACAACCTTGCCAATTTATTCTAGAAAAAACATGTAGAAGGGACCAATATTTCAGTCTTTGAAGTAAGTACTTTCTAACCTCTATTTTGTCAGATGATGTCAATTTCATCGGTAGCGATATGACTATAAATTATAATTATAAATGTGGGAAAACTTAAGTTAATGTACAGGGCTTTTATTGCTGTTCTTAATCTTAAAAGTCAATGAGGGCCTCAATAAGAAACATGAGACAGACATCTTCTTTAACCAAGTTACCAAGGGGAGATCAAATATAGCCTCCCTTTAGCTCCAAAAACCGTATGAAGAAAACTTTAGTTATCTCCCTTTACTTACTTAGTAAAGGGAGGTAACTGACCAATGTTTCTCACATGCAGAACAAAACTTGTCTTCTTTTTGTGCGATAATGTTCATTCATTTGTTTCATTGTTGTCTAAAATTATTTGTTTCTTAACCTCACACCTACCTGTTACCTATTGTCACCTCAGTTCTTTGCTAAACGAAGTAATACTGACCTATTCAAGATTTTGCCTCATGATATACATCATTCTGTCCTAAAGAAGTTTTCACTAGAAATATTTCATGGATGTGTAACCGTTTCTTTTTTAGGAACAGCATATCTGAAAATGCCTCTATCTTCTATACAAATTACTGGTATAAGTCTTCCTTCACTGATAGTTCTACTACGCAGTATTAGTCCGAGATATCGTTGACATCGAATATTTTTGTCGTATTGGCATTGGCGGTGGGATGTCAGAGAACAATCTATATAAAATTTGGATATGTTTTCCATACTTTAAACTTTCAAGTGATTTGTGACCAATACATCTGTTCTCTATTAGAGTCTCAAGTCCGCGGAAGAGTCAATTCCAGTAAGACGTAAAATCTAACTAAAGATATATTCTTCTCAATTGTGAGATAGAAACCTCGTATCGGTCAATCAAGCCATGATGACGACCTTGACATTTCCCGGGTGATAATATGAACAAAGTGCGAAAATTACCTTATCTTAGAAGTTTATGTGACAAAAAGTGAGTCAACGTACAAATCAAATGTACTACTTTAATGAATCAACTGTGACATGTAAACGTCATAAGCTATAGACGTTGGGATATTACCGTCCCACCATCCTTTGTAAATCAGGCAAACGGTCACCTTGTTAGTAATCATAATGTATTGGTTTTTATAGTATGTTTGTTGTCAGGATAGATAAGGGAGAGGTTTGGGTACCCTAAAAAAGTTTTCACCTCACTAGTGGTCAGTGTTTATACCACTCCAGACAATTCTAGTTTCGTGTTGTGTTTAGATTTGAGTTCTTTACCCCTTTATATTATTTTTTTTGTCATGGATGTCGTTGGTTGATTGGTATATCATTGTTGACCATTCCTGTTATCCATTCTGTTGTCTAGGATTAATACAAGCGAAGCTAACTATTGGAAAGTTAAAATCACGTAAAAGGTTGTTTTAGTCGTCCTTTCTTGTCTATGTCCAAGTTTAAAATCATTATATATCGGAAACTGAACATACAGGACTGAACCAGTGCCTTCTCTGTCTTCTATATTAGCCCTTGTATAAACTAAGTTTGTACCATTGGAATTATAAGTCTGCTGAAAAATCTGTCTTTCAATCTCGGTAAATATATTGCCTATTAGAAATTCAGAGGTGTTAACGACATTAACATCAGAACAATTTTTGTTAGACTCGGTGTGGTTTTAAACAAATTAAGCTTTTTTCTTATCTAATACTAGATGTGCGCCCCTTGTTTTATCAGAATTATTGGATCATTCAAAACAGATGTAAGTTTATCATATGGAAGGGTAATATAAATCAAAGAGAAATCAAAAGATTTAGTACTACTGTAAATCGTAAGGCTGCTAGAAGAAAGTTGTTCCTGTAAGTGATTGGAATCTTTCAGAACCTACATCTGATTCACGTTACTCTTAAATTGGCTTTATCAGAGAAACTTTGAAGACCTGAAGCCTGAAGAAGTTAAGATTCTTGGTAAGGGTCTAGTAGTGATATACCTCTGTTTGCATGAACCATTGTATTGTTAAGTTTGGGGATTTTGTGAATGGAAAGTAGGTAATTATTTTATAAAAAGGGAAAAAACATACTGGAAAGTTAAGAGGTTTTAATGTGATAACTCTAGAAATGTTCAGCGGATCTTTTCAGATTTTCTTTCAGGTCAAATAATGACAAATATAATGTACAATGATACCGAAAGAATAGTAAATAATGATTACTATTTATTGTATTAGATGTTAAAGAATTATATGACATACAACATACAAACAACAACAATGCTGGTCAATAAACATACATAAAACATTGTGATTGATGAGACACTTTAAAACTACGTATATTTACATAAAAAAAAATTTGCTGAAAATTAAGGTCATTTTATAAAATTTCTTCGATTTATCTGAAAACGCTTTAATTACATAATTTTCTTTCTTCTTTAACTGTGTTCTTTAATAGTTGGATCTGTGTAATTTCCATGAATACCTCGATCAGATTACAGTGGACTCAAAATGTCTCAACGTGGAGTGTGATTTGGAAAAATTATCGCTTCACCACCAAAGAGTTATAAAGAGTTGTTCCAATGATTTAAAACGCCATTTTGACTTTTAACATGTATAATAGAATAGAACTTCGATGCACTGAACTCTAAGGAACCGTCGAAATCTATTCGAGTTGTTGGTAGTTCGAGTTACAGAAATTTTATTAAGTACGGAAAATTTCGAGAGCCATACTATATGCGTGGACGTGTTAATCACAAATTAACTGTTACCATGACATCTATATTATATCGAACTCTAAACATTAATTAACCTGTAAGACTAATACATTTTTATCATACCTGTAAGTATCAGGTAGTACTCTTTTTTATTTAATTATTGGGTTCGTGTTTTCTAATCTAAAATACATAATTTTATCATTGTCAGGATCACCTTTGGTTGGATTTTGCGAGACATATGTGTTAAAAAAACTAGTTTTAAATAGAAAGTACTTTAAAAATGGTTCGAGCCATCGGTGGTTTTCAGGCGATCCACATTTTGGCTGTGGATGTTCGATTTGGACAAGATGAATGAAAACCGAGAGATAACATTTTCACTTGAGAGGGAAATCGGGATCAAACAATCCGATGCAAAGGGCTTTAGGTCATATTTGTCCTCCGTCAAAAGAACTTTTTGTGTTTTGTTTTAACAACACATGACAAAATTATTTTTTCCTTTTGCCAAAAGATTAAAAAATCGACTATGTCTACTTTAAAGGAAGTAAATGGGTAATTAAAGAAAATTATGCTTTTTGTAACTTCCATTCTGTATCTATCTGTTACTATCATAAGTTTACTTTGGAACGCTTAATACCTTTTTGAATAAGAAATGATAAAACGTATAGCTATTGCTTAACAATGTACAAATATAGCATTAGTTACATGTATGTATATGTATATTGTAAACGGATATTGATTTAATGATTTACATTTAGTAATTTTAACATTTGATTATATAGAAACAAAAATTCATAACTATTGTTTAACAGAATCTTGTGGTAAACACAATCTTCTTTGATGTTAGGTTATTATGTTTTGCTTTATTTTTATTAAGACCGTAATTAATCATGTGAATGACTACACTGAAAGCATCGGTTGTCAAAATAAGTTAATGCCCAAACAAGAAAAGAATTATGTGCAAATTGTTCGGAATGGAAATCTTTTTGTCATATTCTCTTATAGGTCTGTTTACATTATCTGTTGTGATTTGATATGATAATTTATTATTCATAATGATACTTTCTAAATTTAATCCCGCATGTTTAAATTTATATTCATTGCAATATTCGATATTTTTATTATAACCATCTGTTATATTATAATATCCAATCACATTTCCGTTATTATTGGATTACATAAACAAGCTCTTCTAAATATGTTAATAAAAAAACATTAAAATATTTACAAAAAATTAGGAAAAATAAAAAAAATGATACAAAAAAAATGTTCCATGTTGTAGTTTCACATGTAGATATACTTCACATCCAATTTTACAATATTATAAATCATAACCAGTTAACAATAAAAAGTGAAAGAATTGTTTGGTAGGCCATACACTTTCCTGTACATTTAACACGAATATATATTCAATATTCAATTACATCTATTTAACCTTATTCGGTGACTGGGTGTACCTTATTGGCTTTCTTTCTTGTGTCAGACTTTTTCACCACACGACCATGACGATAGCATGTTGCTAAGTCAAAGAAAACAATAATAAGAACGACAGCAATGATAACAGACACACTGACATAGCCCATGTATGAAGATGATTTTCTGTCGTCGGGTGCTGAAATGTGACGTCGGACAGCAGATGTGGTGTTCTTTTTGTCAATCTTAAGATTTGCTTTTAGTGCGCTGAGTTCTTCTTTCATTTCTATTTCCATTTCCTTTTTCGTGAGACTTTTGTCTTTCAAATGACCCCATTTGTAAACTACAAAATATTTCACTACCAATGTAAAAAAAAAGACGTTTGCTTTTGCTTATGAGAGTGAAACTTTCACATACAAATGAAAAAAATGAAAAACTGAAAATGTGCTGTTTTCAAATTAGTTTTATGTGAAACCTATATACATGTACCTCATAGCACTAAATTGGCAAAAACGAGATAATTTCTCATAGATTAGTTATTGTATTTTTTTATCTTCACGATGTTTGGATAGTATCTAATTATCAGCTATGACAGTCAAAGCTAAAAAGTCAGTGAAAACGTGTACTTTTTGACGCTGCAATCCAGGATTTACTGTCCAACTGTACAATTCTACCTTTACGTTGTATGTTACAGACTGTATTTTGGCTTTTATGGTGTGTTTTTGTACACCGCAGTATCTTGAGTATAAGTTTTTTTTCTAAATTATTTTCGAGTTTTCGGGCAGATACGTAACATTCCAATACACATCAATTATTCCTCAGCTATCACCGATCTGTTTCTATAAGCCATTTTGAAAAAGGGTATACAGGAATCCTTAATCCAGCTCTACAACAAAAGGTTTGAAAAATTTCGATGAAGTTGCCTCCATTGACAGCAAGTATCATGGTTGGACAATGTCAACTATTGTAGTTGAGTAGGATGGTGATTCATTTATGAGTTTTTTCAAAAAGGTCAGATCTATTTTCTTACCCTTCTGGAGCACCTGAGTTCACTCCTGATTTTTAAAGGACTTCCTGTTGTTTATTGTTTTTTAGTTTTCAGTGTTAATTTGTTGTGTTTGTGGTTGTTTATTTGTCTTCCCGGGTTTTGTCAGTCTAATGGATTTCGTTTTTTTGGATTACTCTTTACGTATATTTGTCCTCTCTATACCTCTCCTGACTAAAGGTATCAGCCATTTTATTAACATCGGTTGACATAAAAATTGTCAAGTTAGGTCAAATACAATTAAGGAAAGTATTACCTTTTCTTTACCAACAATGTCTGCAACTCAATACAATAATTATAATTGGCGTGTAGCAAAAGTTGTGTTATTTGAATTAGAATTCGGAAAAGAACATATCATACCGAAGATGGGCTCGTTTGTTTCTCCAGAATATTGTAATTTACTTGAAAATCAGAGAGAAAATTGCCAACTGACAAATTGTGTGTCTTGAAAAGAAGAAACAATTCTCCAAAATATCTGACAACACTTCGACTTTTAATGTCCTGGCCAAACGCGACTACCATTTTGTTAACTGTGAGAAAGAACGGATACGGAATACAACATATCAGAATCTTAAAAAATATATTTACTGTGGAGAGAGCTTGCAGCAATCATTATAGGAGTAATATCATAATATACAGCAGATGATATAGATGATATATAAAAATATTGATTATTAGAGAGGGACTTGTAGCAAGTCTAAACTTACCTCGACAAGGTTCCTCATTACATCTTTTGTTAGTAACTTGATATAACGTTCCATTGTGGTTATCAACCCTAATCTATTTAATCTGGGTTTGATTTCCACCACCACATGTAACAGAACACCCTGCATCCATCCAGTCTCCAATGGCTTCTACCTTTAAATCTACACCAGCTAAGGTAAATAAAAAATATTTCAGTTTTACGATTTTTAAATTAAATACTAGGCATATCTACTAACTTAAGGTTCGCATATTCAATTACCGACTATTACTACTTTACCACTGCACGGTATACAAGACAAAAATGACTGATTTTGTAATATATTTTGTGTGCTTCTGTTCATGAAGAAATTTCTACTTCAAGGTTATCTTTTGTAGGCTGTAAAGGGGTGATATAAATTCATTTACACAAGAAAAAACTTCCCACCACTTCAACTATTTATATAGAATTGAATATTAAAAATTATAACTCAACTTAGAATTTCAAGGCTAGCTTGTAAGGGTGGTTTTCTTTTTGGAAAACAAATGTTATATTTTTTAAGCTTAAAGCTATTATAATGTGTACATGTAAAATTCGTTTTTGAGTATGAAATCAGATTTTAATCTTCGATTGACATATTTAGAAATAGTATCAAAGGTATAAATTTCTAAAAAAGAAAACATTTCTAATGTGAATTAACTATATTCTATTTGAAAATGACGACAATGACAGCATATTTTATTTCATTCCTTTTCGTTCCTGCTTATTAATTATATAAAATATGTTAAAATTAAGACAAAAGAAATAGGGTAAGACTTTTGAACACTCTAGAATAAATTTTATCCAGAAAACAAGCCGTTAACAAAACCCAAAGCAAAATTCTAAAATGTGCAACTATATTGAGTGAAATAAAACAATACAGTAGTTTAATGCTAACTTTGGTGTTCATGGTGCTTAGATTATTACGCAGTGTTTATTATTCAAAAATATATACTTTCTTTCTTTCCATTTTTATGCCGGATATAATTAATATAATGATAACTGTTGATGCTACTAACGCTTACCGACCTGTTTCTTCATGGCGATCAGCCCGCAGCCAGCTATTTCCAAAACAGATGAATCAGTTTTATGATGCAAATGTATGTCTGTAAGCAGAATTGTGAAAAATGATTCAATCATTACAATATTTATTGGTTTGGAAATTAAAGATTTAATCAGCTCAACAAAGTTTTGAGAAATTGGTCTTGGATTTATGTATTTTTGGTATTGGTTACTTGTTAAGATGTACATATAATGTGCATCGACATCGGTAATACAAAACAAGAGATTTTTTTGTGTTTTCAAATATTAACGTCATATTTTATCAATAATCATCAAATAATGTCATAGGCGGCTTTTTAAACCAAGCATATAGCACAACAGCTGAGTATTATAAGTTTCAGTGTGTGGTATTTTACCAAGCTACGAAATAAATATAACCAATAAGAAGATACAAATTATATGTATTATTATTTAATTTAAGTTTTTACAGACCACAAAACATGCCAAATATTATCAAAAAATAAATGAAGCATTTCTACTTTGCCGGTCCCCAAAAATTACGAGAAAATGTACAGTACTAACTTGCTCTTTCTATACACATTGCTCGGTTGAAAAATAAAAATCCAAAATTAAACTGAATTTCGCCAAAATTAGGTCAAAATCGGAATTCTCGTGTGAATGTATGTTTAAAAATAGTTGTTTTCAGATTTTTTAAATCAAATTTCCAAAAACTAAACAAATTTTAGAAGATACACGTGTGTATTTTTGTGTAATGAAGCACTCAACATCATGTGATAAAAATTATATCTTTTTTCACTACTATGACGTCAAATAAACGAAAAAAAATAAAAACTGTTTGTAAACGCTGATATGTGGTACAAATCCTGTTGAACCAACGAGATTGATACAAAGTTTCTAGTTGTGTTGAAACTTTGATTCAGTTGTTACTTCAGAATGATTCTTCTTATTCCATTTATGCCCATGTCTGGCGGTGCAGAAACAAAAAATGCAATACAAAAATTTCAGTAAGAGAAAGTTCATGGTTTCAAAACCATAATCTTACATTAAAGGAAATTTTTCATAATATTATTTCTGGGTCTAAAAACCACATCAAGAATTAGAAATTTCAAACCATACCATCGTAGACTGATTTAATAATTGTTCACGAGAGGTTATTTTACCGGTTTTAGAGAACGATTCTTAGGTAAAAAGGGAGCCTGGAAAAGTGGTGGAGATTTACGACAGCATATTTGGTAAGAGGACATTCAATAAAGGTATAAAAGTTGACGGTGTTCGAGTTCTTTTTTTTTGGTGGGGGGGGGGGGGGGGGGGAATAGACTCCCAAAAATGTTTTTTAAAGGTGTTAAAAACAGAACAGATGTTACAGTTACTGAAATTATCAAACGTAGAATTAAAAACGGCGGAAAGGTTAGAACAATTAGACCAAGAGGGATTCATACATTGGTATCAAAGCTTGCATCTTAGAAATCAGAAGACGATTTCAGCTACACATTATTTCTCTATGCATGAATAAAGATATCGTGAAAAATTGACAAATGATTGAAACGTATTCTTGTTGTAATGGTAATGCTTACTGATGTTTTTAAATAACTTAAAATTATACTGTTAGCTTACATGTTAGAAGGTCAGGTACATCTATCGTTCCGTGACAGTATTCTCTGTTGAATTGACGGATAGAAAGTTTAAATTTATAATCTAAAAAACAATTATGAAATTTTTATATAAAATTATTAAGATAGAGAGCTGTTCAATCATCACCAAAAATAAAAGTTAAAAATTTTGGAAACAGCTGAAATAGCAGTTTTAGAAATAATTCACTGTTGCTTCAACATGTTCAATATATCCAAATTTTACCAGGGGTAGGCCCTTTATGCAAAATATTTTGCCACGAGCGACAGCAAGTGGTAAATTACCGACAAAAAGGGACCACACGTGGTAAAATCAAGATATTTTGAAGCTACCGTGAATTATTTCTTTTCTAGTCGGAAATAATTTTCTAAGACATTTTGAAACGCCGTAACATAGGTACATTGTGTATTAAGACACGAAGACGCCATTGCAAAACGTAAGTTATACTATGATGTCGTTAAAGCTTGTGGGAAAATTTACTATGACTTGCCGAACAAGCTGTCTGTCAGGTTGGAATCAAATATCAATATTTTACCATGGATGTAGACTGAAAGCGTTTGTAGCAGGTCATATTAGAATGAACAAATAACAAACGGTATGTGAGTTGTCAAATGGGCTTAAGGATGTACACCTCTGATGAGCCAAAAAGTTCTAGAATTAAACTTTTTTTCTTAACCTGATTTTTGGGTTTATATGACTGTAAGAAAGTAATTTATGAAGAAAAAAATCATATGGTGGTTAACGTTTTTTGCTACGGTCAAGTTTTTGATGATTTTCCCATTTTTCATTAATTTTTATCCATTTTTGGGCTATTATCATATACTTTCCCTAAAAATATGAAAGAGGAGTTCAGATCACAAGCTTAAATTAAAATCTTTCGAACTTTGACACCCATCGGCCGACATAAAACTAAAAGACTTGAAACTGTATTGCCAATCTACAAATATAATGATACTGTTAAGAAATAAAATGCATAAATTGAAATTGAAAAATGGAAAATGAGAGATTAGGTTACAAGCTTAAATTCACAACTTTAAAAGTTATACCCTCAAGTTTAGAAAATGAAAATTCTAAAACCTTAGTGTGCGTCTTCAGATATTGCATGTAGTGTGCAACCATTCAATTAAAATCCAAAGCTAAGGAGGCTATGATGTCACAAGAACGTGTGACGGACGGACAGAAACCATAGCAATATCAGTGCACTTTCTTTGAATCATTCAGTGTACAGTCAATGTAAATTAATACTCTACTTTAGTGGATAATTTATTAAAAATCGTTTATTTTTACAGAAATGTATGTTTTATCTTGTAATGAAGAATTGTCATTACATAATTTGCAGAAGCGTCTGTCAGCTGGGGTTCCTCTGTATCGAGTGGATGTGTCTATGATCTTCTTCTGGCTAATACTGATCTAGATTTATACCGCTTTTATGTAGGGATGGACTTCAAACTCCGTATCATGAAGCCTGAAGGTTATTTTCTATTATGCTTACGTTTTAAAAGCTTCTTAAACGACTTATTAACAATTGTACTTGTCAACACTGCCATGTATACATTTTTTTACTCACACGAACAATAGAAAAATGACGAGTTTGGGGAACAATCAATGGGACAAATTATTGGTCTTAATCAAAACATGATTAAAAAAGAATAATCAAGTCCATAAAAATATATCTAGGTGATCACGTGATCTAAGAAACCAAATTTGAGGAGACAAAACCCACCATATGTAATATTGTTCAGTATGCTAATTTCTAGAGCCAATATGAAAACCTAAATGCTAACAATATTTCACCACGATCAATCTAATGAGATATTGTCTATCTGATGCATACCCTATATCATTGTATTCTTGTATTCAAGGAAATTTGATTTTAATGGTGATCAACTGATACTATTGGTGTTAACATACCAATTTGGTCTTTGCTGTCACAATCACAAAGATGACCTTTAAAATATGGAATCACATAATTTGAAATTCAACTGATCTAAATTAGTCTTCAAGCTAATATGATCCAAAAAAATCTATAGTTGCTAAGTAAAATTCCAAAAATAATAGTCTTAGATACTTTCAGGAAATTTACCGAAATTGGAATCACATATTTTTGAAATCCATATAGTCCAAACTAGTGCAGTTGGTAAAGTGATTCCAAATATATATTGTTGCTAAGTAGAAATCACAAATAAACTAGTCTTTGAGTCTTTCAGGAAATTTACCAAAATATATATTTTTGAAATCCAAATGATCCTGATAAGCCTTAAAGCTATTATGATCCCAAAAAATCTATAGTAGCTCAGTAAAGTAAAAAAAAATAATAGTCTTAGACACTTTCAGGAAATTTACCGAAATTTAAATTACATATTTTTGAAATCCACAGAGTCCAAATTAGTTGCTATAGTGATTCTAAATATATATGGTTACTAAGTAGAAATCACAAATAAAGTCGTCTTTCACTCTTTCAGAAAATTTACAAAAATTTGGAATCGCATAATTTGGAAATCCAAATGATCCTGTTAATTCGTAAAGCTAATGATAAAATATATAATATCTAATAAAATTCCAAAAATAATAGTGTTAGACACTTTCAGGAAATTTACCAAAGTTGTAATCGCATATTTGTGACATCGTGATGATCCCAATATGTGTTACCACTGATGTGATCCAGAAAATACATGATTTCTTGTCAAAAATTAAAAAAAATAATGATCTTTGAGACTTCCAGGAAATTTACCAAAGTTGGAACCGCATCTTATAAGAATTCAGAAACCTTTAGCACACTCTACATTAGTGGTACAATTACTGAGTATACTTTCAGTTCCATATTCCAAATCACATGACAGGAGTTGCGTGACAAAGTAATAATGAATCCTAAGGCTACCTGTGTAGCCCTGTCCCCAGGGCGCTATTCAAATTCCGAAACATTTGGCACAATTTACATTAGCAGGGTTATTACTAAGCGAACTTTAAGTTTCATATTCCAAATAATGTGAGAGGAGTTGTCCGACAAAGGAATAACGCACCCTTAGCCACCCGTGTAGTTCGGCTACCAAGGACGCTATTCAAATTCTGAAACCTTTGGCACAATCTACATTGGCAGGGCAATTACTGAGCCAACTTAAAGTTTCGTATTCTAAATATCCTGAGGAGTTGCGTGACAAAGGAATAATGTACCCTCAGGCTGCCTGTGTAGCCCGGCCCCCAGGGGAGCTATTCAAATTCCGAAACCTTCGGCACAATCTACATTGACTGAGCCAACTTTTAGTTCCGTATTCAAAATAACCTGAGAGGAGTTGCGTGACAAAGGAATAATGGACCCTTAGGCTCCCCTTGTAGCCCGGTCCCCAGGGGAGCTATTTAAATGCCGAAACCTTTGGCACAATCTACATTGATAGGGCAATTACTGAACAATCTTTCAGCTCCGTATTCCAAATAACCTGATAGGAGTTGCGTGACAAAGGAATAATGTACCCTTAGGCTCCCTTCGTAGCCCGACCCCAGAGGTGCTATTCAAATTCCAAAACCTTTGGCACAGTCACCACACACAGTGCAATCAATGATCCAAGTTTCATCCTTCTACATCCAGTGGTTACTGAGATTATCCAGGACATTAGTATCGTACATACGGACGTACGTACGCACGTACACCGAAGAACAAAACATTTATCCTCGCATAGCAAGGGGATAGCGAGCATGTATCACTCACCTTTACTTTGTACATTCATTGTACTCAAGAAGTAACTGATCAAAGTTCTGACCCACAATACAAGTTTGAAAGGAAACCCTTTATATCATATTTGTGAAAGGGGACCATCAAAATACCACGTAATATTAAACGTTCGACTCTAAATTCTAAGGTATATATTGTAAAAGACATTATTGAATATTTGATTAACTATTTTCCTTGACATTTAGAAATCGTTTTTTTTCAATGTGTAATTTTTCACTTTGGGTACAACTGATTTAATAGTAGCTCCCTTTTTTAGAGCAACTATTTTAGCCAACTTTCTTTCCATATATCTATATAAAGGAGCGCTATGGTTTACATATGCCTTAAGGGGATGAGTCACTTCAATGGAAAATAAAATTGGGGATGAGGAGGTAAAATCACAGGACAGATAGAAACTTTTATGTATTTTATATATTGGAAAACTGCCGTAAACTATTTATATTATATGCTCATTATCTTCAGGATCAAGTATTAGACATTTTGTATATGTTTTCGTTTCAAAATTCCTTGTTCGAAACTTGTTAATTTTTTTTTCTTTTTGCTAACATCTTAGTTAATGGATAGTTTTATAGAATAAAGCAAATATTATAAATCCTTTGAACAATGCATAATGAGGGAGTGGGTAATCAATGTAAATTTATCCGGAAACCATCTTCGGTATTTTTCTTTATTTTTTTTAATGCGAGTTGGTAACCTTGATGGTGTTTAAGTATACGCTGTATATAATTATATGTAAATTCTTTTAAATAAATATTGGTATTTTTCATTTATATGATATACTTTTATATTAAAGATAAGATATTCATTAGTGCATTTTACATGTTCCTAGAATTTGTTATATTGGTCTGAAGGGGCGTATGACATTTGGGCCAATTTTGAAAATATCGAGGTTTTTATTCATTTGCGCCAACACAAAGTTTTCATTTTCGCCAATTTAATTTGAACAGGTAATATCTAATATATTTTAGATGGATCTTTTGTGAATGGCATTGAAAGTGGTACATGTATTCTTATATTTTTGAAGCCATGTGAATTTGGAATGTACGTGCAATGATACAACAGAAATATTCATTGATGGAACTTTCAAATGCTGCCCAAAATAGTTTTATCAATGTACACCACACATGTATGCAAAAATGGTAACAATATACGTTCCTCTTCTTAATGCTTTATTGCCAGCAACAGACGAAAGTTTCTTCCGTATTCTGTGGAACTTAATATGCAGTCTATGTCAGCAAAAACAATTGGTTTTGACTCCAATATCTATTCACATAGATTTGTAGCAAGTAATACAGAGCGTTTAAATGAATGTTGTCCCTTCATCGAAATCCAACTTCCACCTCCCCCTGGTGAGAAGGGGACAGATAGCAGACGCAGAAGAAAGGGGTATTTTTAGCATATCAATAAATTCTGTACAACTTATGTTCTTCATGACTTGTGTTAGCTTGTAAATTGGCGCAATAATAAGCTTGCACCTTTTACTTTATATAGGAAACGTTAATTTTGCATCTTTTGTGTAAAAATCTTTAAATCGAAATCCCAATTTGACGGAACCACAAAAAGCTCAATATTGTATTTTCAACCAAATGTTAAGCCTTATAAATCACCTGAATTAAAGTGTTTGTTTTTCGACAAGATTTCATCCCAAAGTTTTTCCTTATATGTCTAAAATGTTTATGATTTTGTGATTATTTATTTTGACCACTTTCTTAAAGAGTTTAATAATCTAGTGTTTTCCAAAAATTCTCGTATTTTATAGACATTGTGATTGTTTTACCATGTTTACTTTGAAAATGAACTGGCAATCTACATCTATTTTCAAATTGTATTTTTATTAAATACTTATTAAATATTTGTGTCGCATATGCTACATCAGCTGTACTCTATCAATGAATGCTCTTTCACTCCTTTTTGTATTGTATGTTGTATCCTTTATACTTATTGCCCTTTTAGGGCCCTTTGATTGGAAATAAAATGTAATAGTTGATAGTTATAGTTATTGAACACATTTTCACATATTATGTAAATATAATATAAATCTAAAAATGTGTATCGTTGCTATTGTTGACCATTATATCGTTCAATCAACAAATTAAATCAAGTATCTAAGTGGTCATGTACGGGACAATACACGCTTAGAGACCTCTCCTGATTTTCTTTTAAGTAAATCATACATGATAATAGATTGATACCATTTACCGGTGTTCGCATGTCCGTTTAGTTTCATGATGCAATATAAATAAATAAAGATTTTTTTTATTTTGCTATTATAGCAAAAACATGTATATAGAAGTTGGCCACTCAAAAAGTTGGGGTTCAACGTTCGTAACAAACAACAGACAAGTCTAACTAACATGTGGTCTGAATTATCAAATACATTTTGCGGAAATTTTAATAGTCCCCAGCTCTATCATTCCAACAGAGTCTATTTTTGTAATGCCAGAATAAACAAATTGTTGAAAGCCAAATCTACAAATTAACATGTTATACATAACAATCCAAAGATACTAATATTAGATACAGTAAATTTATACTATGCTGTATACGACGCATTTCAAGGAGTTACCTCTCATCAGCAGCATTAAAACCGAAACATTTGAAAGACCAAAAACCAAACTTATATTAAACAAGAAGTACTCAACCAAAAGTACCGAAATAGGAAGCCAAATTTCAGCTAAGGAGATCTACCATGTGCAATACAAGGAATGAACCCTTAGTATTTCTATTATTTTTGAATTTTGCTAAATACTCGTAATTTCTGTAACAAATCAATTATTACATGTCATACAATAAAAGGCCAAGGAACCTAAAACAATTTCGAAGATACATGATTTTTTTGTACACATATTTGTAGACACATAATATATTCCTTATTGTTTAAAAACGTTTGACCGGATTTTTATGATAACAACAAGCACGATTTTTTTGTCCCCTAAAAAGACAAATTTTGAAAACGCCAAGAAAAAATATCATGGGCATCAAAATGCCAAGTTGCAACAAAATGTTAACGTACTGTAAAGGTATATTACCAAGACAACAGTACTTATAATTTGGATTGTTTGAAATTTTACATATGGTTTGCAGATTTATCGGGTAAATGTCTAAATCAGAAAAATTACTTAAATCAAAAACAATCCAATCGTTCCTAGCAATTTTTGTTTTAATGTAGATGTGTTAAGAATTCACCTAGTAGTAAACATCTGAAAGTCTAGCAAAAATATTCTGATCATGCCAAGAACATAAAGCAATTTTTTTTCTCAAAACAAATGAAAGGTGTCTTCCATGACATTTACTATAGATGGGATATCAATGTTTGAAATTCAATTATTCGAAGCAATTGCTATTTCACGGTTTATCACCTTAATATGTGGTTGGTTGGTCCCAAATTTAAAAATCTGAGAGTCTTGTTGGAAATTTACCAGTGATGGAATGCAATTACTGACATTTAACTGATCAAGAATTGATTTTCCCAGTTGATTACTTTATATATAGTTTCTGGTTGTTTTTTCCAAAACTTAAAGGTCCTAGGGACATGCGATATACTGACAAAATATGGAATTGTAATGTTTGAAATTCAAGCAATTATTATTTTAGTCTTTTTCTTTCATATATGGTGGCAAGGTACTTTTTCCAAAACTTAAAGGTTCCAGTCTTCCTGGATATTTACCAAAGATAAATGAAATGTTTGAAATTTGATAGGTCCAAGCAATTGCTATTTCAAAGTTGCTTACTTGAATATTTGGTTGTTAGGTACTGTTCTCAAAATTTAAAGGTTTAGAGTATTCCCGGATTCCTTGCCTATATTTCTTTACCATTTTTATCATAATTTCAAGTGTAACATAGACTTCTGTTTAGAATATACGTCTTAAAAGCAATGGTCTCGCTTACATGAAATAATTTCACAAAATCAAATGTTGGAGAAGCGTGAAGACGTCGTTCTCTCAAATATATAATTTGAAAATCAATAGCTTTATTATGCACACAATACCAATCATAATCCGATTTTTTCATTTTAAAAAATAAGCCTCTTACATTTTTGTTTTGTTATTACAAAATATATGCATAAAAATGTAACCTTCTCAGGCATATTTACATTTTCAAATTTTGTATTCAGAATTATGAATACGTCTATAATATATAAATCTCTACTTTAGAATTTAAATACCATCAACTGACAACCTTACATTTGTTGAAAATACACCATAGAATAACGCATTTGATTTGCTGAGTGAGATTTTGATTTCATCTTTTTATAGTCATTTTACTTGTATATCCTTTTTTCTTTGTTCCCTGATCACAAAATAAACAATTTGATATGGTCTTTTTTTAATATTAAACTACATGTTATACAAGCATCATCTCTTCAATATTGTTTTCTTAATAAAGATCTTCTCACGTGAAACAGTATAAGTTACAAAATACAATAATTAAATTCATTAAATTTAATTTTAACGCGGACATTTCTCGGTAAGCGTTTATATATGGATTATAAACCAAAACCACAAGACACCACCCTTTGACCAAGACATAAGAAAAAAATTATAAACTATTATAGTCTTAGTTTAATCACTGGTGTTGTTAATATTTAACTTAATTTCTTCTTATTTTGTTTCGTAGACGTTCATTGTAGTATCATTTTATCATTTCCCTTTTACATTTTAATGTACATTTGTATATGACTAATTTTAACTACAAGGTTTTGCAATTTTCATGATAATGTGCTAATGCATTTTGATTTCAGCTCTTTTAAATATTTTGTTAACAAATCATTCCATGGTGCTTTCAGAAATATTGTTTTGAAATGATAGTAAATATAAAAAAAAATGTATGTATTTATTGATTGTTACTTATCGTATCTGCTTCCTAAATGTTCACATGTACTATTATGTCATATTTTAGTAAAAATATATATTTTATTAAAATTTTATTTTAAATATAAAGTTCAGATTTTTTCTCTGAAGTGTTATAAATATTCAAACTGTTATAAATATTATATACTACTCATTCGTGTATATATGTAAATAAAAAAATACATACAGTATGAAAAGATATAAAAGGACATACATGCTATAAGTAAAATGACTATAAAAAGATGAAATCAAAATCTCACTCAGCAAATCAAATGCGTTATTCTATGGTGTATTTTCAAAAAATGTTCATTTAATTTACGAAGAAGGTTGTCAGTTGATGATATTTAAATTTTAAGGTAGAGATAGTTCCATTCAAGAGTCTGTAAACTTACTTTAAGAAGTGATTGGTGCACGGAGTAATCAACTCTGTATTCTTGTTTTTTATCTATTTTGTGAAAAATATATTCCACACCAAAGACATTAAAGTTACTCAGGATAATAAAAGAAAATGGTAATACATTAGCTTATTTATGTAACAGTACGCAGGTCTTATTTAACCCTTTGCGAGGGAATTGATAATTATATAATGATGTATTATCAAAAAAAGATATATCTACGCAAGTGAAAATATTGAAAATCAGATTTAAACTAGTCACGGTTTAAAATATTGAAAGTGTGATGGGTTTTTTGCAATTAAAAGGACCTGTACATAGTAGAAAAGTTTATATAGTCCATAACATTAAAAGCAAAAAGGTGTTCAGCATCATGCTAGAGATGGATGGTTGCTCTTTCTAACGATTAATAAAAGGATATGAACATTATATAAATTTATAGTATCTGATTAACTAGTAGAATTGTTAATTTTTAATTGTAATCAAAACTAATAATTGACCAGAAAAAATGATATTATAAGGAAAAACGTTGTTAGGGATAAAATTTAAGTGAACAATTGTGATCCTTGTTAGAATATACATGTACATCAAACGGGCTAGTTCACAGGTATGAAAGATTTAGATTTTACATATTATAATTGAAGCAAATTTGTGTACAGAAAGTGACCAGAAGTCGAAGATCTAACGACTAAGTACATTTTATATGTTGGACTTTACGGCTTACAACTTTTATATTGCACCACCATGTACAATAGGTAACACCGGAAACACGGCTTTATTTTCGATTTCTCTGTAAGAGTTAGCTTTAACAAGATATAACTATGGCGCAATCTAATCTAGAAGAATCACTCTCCAACAGGCACCTCAGATATGGGAATCAAAAGAGGTTTTTTTCAAACATACATGAACTATATTATCCGGGATATAGGTTTTCCTCTTGGTGAAAGCAGCATAACTGAGAATTCAAAACTTGTACGGTATCTTCGGCAATAGCAGTTTTACATCATCTTGAATTTAGTAGAACAAGCAATCATATCAATTTCTTTTATATAGTGGATAGCAAATTTATCATTTGACATGCTTAGAACGAACTAAACGGTCCATGTGCAATTCTGTGGTTCAGGGAAGTTTACTTTGACAAATAGAGAAAAAAGTATAATATTATATACTTCTCAATATCGGAAAAATTAAAATCGCATTTTGGTCCAAGATGACAAAATCGCAATAATAAATGCACACAATAATTTCTGAATTTACAGTATAATATTGCATAAATAAAAGTTCTTTCGAATAAATAAAATGAAGCAATATATAGTCATAGTCATCTTTCATACATGTGTAATGTTAAGTTGTCTTGTGTCATCAGTAGTGCTTGAACAGTTACAATAAAATGAAATATTTGGTATATATTTGTCTGTTACTAGATGTTTTTAAAATTAAACCATTAATAAAGTGGCATGTTTACTTGAATTTGATAGCTTGGCGTTATACGTAAATATACCCCTTGATGTACATGTACACTGTACTATCTTGAATAACAACCCATCGTTATTTATCTAATGTTTAATTCTCCAGCTTATATTTCAAATATAATATTGATTTGAAGAGAGTTCATCTGTCTTTGCATGAAATTCAGAATTGAATCTGATATAACAATTTTTATTCAGCTGGAAAGCTTCATACACCTTTCAAAAAAAATTTAACAGCTTTTTATTTTTTGGTTATTTTATTTATTAATAAATCAATCTAATGTTATTTGAATTGTGAAATCATGGACTGGTAGACCGTGTGTACTAAGAGGAACAACTCAAGTTCACATAGTACAGACATAGTATAGACATGTATTATATTTTGAAGACACTCATGGATGACAAATGGCAGTTCACGTATATATATGTAAACCTTGGTTTATACGACATACAAAAATTATGGAGGGGGTATGTATTATACATGTACAAGACATTTTATTAATACATTTCATATAAATAGATATTTTTTTAAGAATTGCAAAGGTATGTATATCTTCTTAGTTTTCGTCTGTGATTTACATGTGCATTTATTCAGTTTTTTGTTTGTTTAGTTGGAGTTTAACGCCGTTTTCAGCACATTTTGGCCATTTCGCGGCGGCCAGTTTTTATTGGTGGAGGAAGACGGAGTACCCGGAGAGAACCACCGACCTTCGGTAGGAAAATTGGCAATCCTTGTCAATTAAGATCGGAGTCGAACACACCCCGCCACAGGTGAGATTCGAACTTACAACACCAGCGTTGACAGGCTAGTGATCATTAGTAGTCATGACGAACTACCTAGACCACTCGGCCACCGAGGCCCCTTTATTCATAGTAAATAGTAACATACTATTTATGTATTTTATATCATAGTATATATAATCATAAAATTATAGCTAAAGATAAGAATTTAAAAATATATACAGTGTATATAATATATTTCCCTATCTTTAAGTTAATTAATCAAATTTGACTTTATCCCAAAATTGTTTAAATTATTGACATTGCTGATATTACGTTTATAATTATGATTCACTTTCCCATCTGAGCAAATCTGATTAGCTGTTAGAATTTAATGTTTTAATTTTAGTCTAAAGATTTTCAATTTATTTCTTTAAAGTAATAGAATATAATCTGAAGCATTTGTTTCTTTGCAATTTATCACATTTCATGTTCACATATAGTTAATATTTCCTCCTCAATCTTGATATTAATTAGCCTACTTATTCATCTTTCAGAATTATCATTATGTTTACGTCCAATTAGATTAGAGGTTAAATTTGTTTGACTTGAGTTTTAACTGAAACCATCCAAGTGAAAGAGAGAAAGACTGTCTAGTCATTCACATAATGAACATAATAATTTCATTGATCTTTTCTTGATGTCAGGTGTGACATTTTCATCTTTAATTGAAACTTATTACATATATCATGTTTATCATAGTACGTTTAGTTATTTATTTCACGTGGATCTGAAACTTACCAGTCGCACGAGGTGGGGGGGAGGCTAACTGTCTATATAATGGTAACTACCTATGTGCGACACAAAAATGGTCTGTTTTTTCTTCATTTAAAATATAGGAAAAGGTATACTATTTTTAACAAAATATGTCACATTTCCAGATTACCCAAATTGCCTGCTCTATATTTCCCTCTTCATGTAATTTTTTTTTGTTCTGATGGACAATATTTGAAAATGCATGATCAGAAAATGTATGAAAAAAATGATGGCTGCACACCTGTATCTTAATGAAGGACTAATCACCCCCCCCCCCCCCCCCCCCCCCGTGATCAGTCGACACGCTCAAAGCGAAATATAAAGTTAAACAATACAAACTTAGGAACTCGGTAACGATTCCGTAAGAAAATGTATATTTGACCGCGACTCCGTCATCAAATTATAGCTTAAGATCAGAATATGAGCTCCTATTTTTTAATTTATCTAATCAACATTTGACTTTATTCCTAAATTGTTGAAGATGTTAGCATTAAATAAAATTATTATCTTCTTCTCATTTTGATTAGTACGTTTATCATGTATTTAACTTTCCAGTCTGATCAAATATGTCAAATATAATTAGTTGGTAGAATATAAACTTTTATATACTTATATACATCTTTCATATTTAGATTAAAAAAAAATATCATTATTGACTTCCTGGACAGAGCCCGGCTTCTGACAGAAAGGTTGCTCAGACAGGGGTACGTTGCTCCTAAGCTGAAGTCATCCTTATTAAAGTTTTATGGGCGTCATCATGACTTGGTTGACAGGTATGAAAAAACCGTTTCCCAAATGAAAATGGACCTGTTCCATTGATATTATTCCTTCCTCATATCGAATTTTACATGGACAGCATGGCGGGTGTCCTGCAGGAAGCAGAGACTGCTTACTCTTCCGGAGCACCTGAGTCTACCCCGGTGTTTTGGTGGGGTCCATGTTGTTCATATGTTTTTAGTTTTTAATTGTAGTGCATGTATTGTTTTGGTCTTGTCTTCGTTGTTCTCCGGAGTTTGTCAGTTGTTACGATTTTTCTCTCTTTGGTATTTCTTGACTCTACTTAGTCCCCTTCCGGCAAAGTTGGCAATAATGATTTTTGCAGAGTTATGGATCGCGGACTTTGCAAATTCACGCAAATAATCGGTTTTCCCCACTTTTTTCGTCACGCTTGAAGATATTGATTTGATATTTGATATATAGTTTACAGATCAAGATCAAATTTCGTTTTGTTCGGATGATTTTTTGCAGTTTGAACCTCAGATTTGGCATTGAATCTTTAAGAAGTGAAAAAAAATAATAATTATTGTGAGAGTTATGCCCTTTCGAAATGAAATTAATGCCTAAATAATAGTTTTCCGGACTTTTTTAGCAAATGATGTTACCAAATAATCTTATTTGCGGTATCTGAGCTTATAATTATGACCTACGGATCCAGTTTGAATTTTACGCTGATCGTATAATTATTGTAAGAGTTATTGGCCTTGATAATAGGAATTATTGTCAACATTTTATGATACAAGAATTGACCTATACCATTATTTTTACTGAAATAAACAATTAATAAATTAATACAAATAATACTAAAGACGTCCTGTATTCCCCCAAAATTATTTATCACATAAAACAACAAATTATACATTCCCAAAAATTAAATTCTTCTTTTTTCTTTAAAAAAGTACTTCTGTTTTCTATATTTACCCTTTGTAAATATTCTTTTCATATTAATCAGTGTGCTTTAGTCAATGTAACAAGTAATTCTAATAAGACGTCTTCCATAATATATATAAATAACGCATATTTTAAATACCAATTTTGATGCACAAGATGTGCACATTTCGTCGATTTTCGACTTAACAGTTGAGCTCAAGGCCTAAAATTAATCACAATTAAACTTGTTAATATATAGTTATTAAGTCCATGTTTTGGCATAGGAAACACCTAAATCAACCCAGTCAAGAAGAGCTTCACACAACTGAACATAATAGGCAACAATTTTGTCACGATTCGTTTCATTCCAGTGTAGGAGATTCCGCAATCACAAACATTTGTGACAGACAGACAGACGGAAACAATATGTTCCGGTAGAAATTATGCAGTTACAAAAATGTATCTATAATTAGATTTCAATTTGTTTACTGTAATACATAATAAAGTTGCTCTTAAATAATAAATTAATAACAAATAATTTAGAATAATATGAAAGTTCCAGGGACCAAATTATTGTAATTAAATCCGATATCACAACATTAAAAATGCAAATTATGATTTAAAAATTATAATTACATCCGGTAGATCAAACGGAAACATGTTATGAACATTTCAAATTTTATTTCTGAAACTTATTACACGTAAACTTATGAAAAAAACATCTGTAAAAACATATAATTGTACACTATATATACTCTAACGAAAATGCATGAAATGTGAATTTAACAAACGACGATTTAATAACAGAGCAGACAATATACTATAAAAATGATAAAATAGTAACAGTAAGAACTCAATAAGACAAAATCAATAAAACATTGTCCATTGATCAGTATGCCAAAAAAATTCTCGGGTGACATTCAACAATATACACGTATAAGCAGGTACACTTGAATTGTTAGAAATAATACCGAGTATTGTTAAGTCTAGTTACCAAAATGGACAGAAATGTTTCAGGGGAATTTTTTATGGAACCCCGGTGTTTCCATTTAATTTCATTTTATGTGTTGTCGTGGTGGACGGTCTTTATAACCATGTTTCGTATAAGTTGATTAAAAAAATGCACTTTACAGCTTTCTTTTAATATGTGCTTTATGTATCGTTGAAAGATATTTCAATTTACTTATATAAAAACTGTTTATCTACAAGAAAACAAGTTACAGTTGAGATCAGTTCTAACCTCTCAACTATTCTGTCAGAGAGGACGGTTCTTGAACCATTCTACAACGGTTCTAGGGTAGAACCAACGCTGTCATAAATGGTTCTAGAGTAGAACCGTCATAAATGGTTCTAGTATAGAACCGTCATAAATGGTTCTAGTATAGAACTGTCATAAATGGTTCTAGGGTAGAACTGTCATAAATGGTTCTATTGTAGAACTGTCATAAATGGTTCTAAGGTAGAACCATTCAGAACTGTCATAAATGGTTCTGGGGTAGAACGCTGTATTGATTATGGCACGTACTCCTCGTCTTCGCTTTTTCAAAACTTTTAAAACATTTTGAAAAATTTAGTAACATTTCACAGCGATTATAATTTCAATATTTGAAATTATGACAATAATTATTAATATTAAATTGATGGCCAATTTATACAAATCTGCAAAAGTACATACATGTAATAAAGAGCTATGGTGCTATTTTTTTTTCATTTTTACTAACCCACAAGAAAAACGAATTATTGTTTTTGTTAAAATTTGTGTGATTATTATCTAAAGTAAATTTACAGGTAAAGAAATTTGTTCTCCGTGACATGTTATGTGTTTCAGGTAATTATTACTAATTAACGTTTTGACATGTATATTGTACCTTGACTGTCCGGGTGTATATTGTTCCTTCTTTCTTTAATTACCTTTTAGGTACACAGATACATGTGCATGCATACAGGTAAACGGTTTTGCTGACAATATCAAATTTTTTTTATAACGCTACATTTTAAAATTATTAATGCATCATTTGAATAAAGACTGGTCCCAAATTTCAATGCATAGATTTCAAATTTGTCAGATAAGTAACATTTTAATTCATTATCAATTAATAATTTATCTTTTTTATCATTTTTATATGGTAAATATTTGATATATTATATAATTAATTCTCTTTGCTCGTATGAACGATATTTATTTCGTTATGACAAGGTAGAAGATGATTGGGATGAGTACCTGTATTTTCAAATAAAAAGTGCATTTCACCAATTTATCGAAAAATTAGACATAACGTACATATATGGACATTTTACACAATAATTGTAAGAAGGGACGGGACTAAATCTTAATTTAAAGTGGTCTCTTGTCGACACATATATAGAGGAATGTTTATGTACTAGAAAATAACACCTAATAGTTTTTAAATCATTTAGTTTTAGTAAAAACGTTTTTCTCAGGGATTTTTTCTTTTTATTTTACTCTATAATATATTTCAGTATGATAAGAGTTGATTTTATGACACTAAATTAATTATTTTATTTCTTATAATTTTGATGTTCAAAATTCATAAACTATTGCCAGGGTCATAAATGGTTCTAAGGTAGAACCGTCCAGAATGGTTCTAGGTTAGAACAGTCATAAATTCTTCTAGGGTAGAACTGTCATAAATGGTTGTAGGGGAGAACTGTCATAAACGGTTCTAGGTCAGGACACACCCTGTCATAAACGGTTCTAGAACAGTTCGTCTGACAGTTTAGGACAGTTCTAATGAGAGGTTAGAACTGAGCTCAACTGTAGCTACTCTTTTTCATTCAATTTGGCATATAAAATTTGGATTAGGAAAAAGTTTATTTTTTCTGCAAAATGTTTTTGTTTTCCAGAACAAAAATACTAACATATCAATGTCGAGTAAAATATAAAAAAAATATTGAAATGTATATTCTTTTGCTATTTCATGCCAACAGAAAGGAAAACTCATATCATATTATATATTTGGACTTTCGTTATCATTCTGAAACAGAACTACTTAATATATTAATACAAAAAATAAGATAAGAAAATATTAACACGCAAGAAAATAAGAATCAAAATCAAACAATGATACAAAGAGGACAACTATACCTAAGGACCAAACCAGAAAACGCAATCCATTAGACAGACAAACCCAAGAAGACAAATAACAACCACAAGCAAAACAAATAAACACTGAAAACTAAACAACAATGAACAACACGAACTCCTATAAAAACCAGCAGTGAACTCAGGTGCTCGGGAATGGTAAGCAGTTCTTGCTCCGTAAACATGCATGTTCCGGTATTTTGTTGAATAATTTGTCATGTGGATTAACCTCCAATCCAATTTTACCGTATTACACGAATTACTTTAAACACAATCCAGTTCACAGAAACAAGTAACTTTTGTTATTGAAATAGTTGCCTTTTAATTTAGGTCGCCATATTATACCGTCCTATGGATTTTAAAGGGTCGTTAACGTAATTCAGCATTCCATTACACGAATTACAATTTATTCGGTTATTGGATTAACCTTGTTTGCTTTCTTTTCCAGACCAGACTTTTCACCACACGGTGGCATGTTGTGAGATCAAAGAAAACAATAACGAGAACAGCTGTAATGATAACAGTAACACCAACATAGCCCATATATGCGGATGATTTTCTGTCGTCTGGTGCTGAAATATGGTGTCTGATATAAGATGTGGTGTTCTTCTTGTCAATCTTAAGATTTGCTTTTAATAAGTTCAGTTCCTCTTTCATTTCGTTTTCTTTTTCCTTTCTGGTGAGATTTTTGTCTTTCAAATAACCCCATTTGTATTCTACAAAATATTATACTTGTTAAACAATGGAAAGTCAGTCAGCAGCGTGTGTTTTTAATGCTTAAAAACTTCTTGGAACCGTGTTACTACATTTCATCTTTTAAATAATGCATTTTCTCTGTCTCGATAGTTTCAAGGGTTGTACAAAAAGATGGAGTACGTCAACTCTGACCAAAGGTAGGCACGTTTTGCATGAAAAGAGCGAAATACCAATCCTGCACATTATGAATGGGGTTTTATTGAAAGAATACTGCTGGGTCTCATAAACAGATAATTTGCTTGTTAAAATTTCTCGAAATATGGCGAAAAAATCACCGTCGCGCTTCAAATTCTCTCGCGAAAACTGCTAGGACTTCGACCAAAGATTTTACAATATTATAGACACATCATTGATGTCCCAACTACAAAGCTACTAAATGACAATTTCTAAGTGCCTACCTTTGTAGGATTTCCGTCCACCATGTTGTTTTATACAATCCTGCACACGATTACGATAGTGTTAATAGGAAATAAGAAAATGAACGGGATAACGGATATTCTGTGGATGATGTTTGGACAGTTACTGACTAGCCGGTATGAGAGTGTTACCTAATTTTACACTGAAAAGGTGAACCCTTTGACGTTGCAATCTACATGATGTACCGTCTCACTTTTTCAATGGGTCATCCCATAGCATGAAGAGAGCCTAAATGGACGCGAAACACTCTTTGGTGGTCGTCAACTTACCTGGACAAGGTTGCTCATTGCACGTTTTGCTAGTAATCACTTGGTATAACTTTCCGGTGTAGTTAGAAACACTCGTCTCTCTAATCTGGGTTTGATTCCCACCACCACAAGTGGCAGAACACACACCAACATCCATCCAGTCACTTACGATATTAACCTGTAAATCTAAAGTCATTTAGAATATAAAAATATGTTAAAAAATATATTCCAGACTGTACGATCAATTTTATTATATCGCTTTTTGAAAGTTTTAATTCTAGTCGTTTGTTGAAATTTTACAAAACAATGTAAATCCAACATGGAACAAAAACATTCGTCAACATTGTCAAAAGAGGCTCGGAACTTTAGACGAAATATAAAATTTTCTATAAAACAAATAAAAGTACAATATGGTTATTGCATGAATATTGCTGAATATTGTGCTGTGCAGACTTTATATTGCACGAGCGGGCAAGTGCCATATAATGTACAACGAGTAATAAAGTATATTTTAGCATTTTGTTGTACATGTATATCATTTGCCTTATAAATAAATGGCAAATTTTACAGTTTATGTCGGAGTGATCTTTCTTTGAAGTAAGATTTATGTTTCATCGTTGAAATAAGACCAATAAATACCAATATTTAGATTATATGTGTTATATCCCCCTTTCAAGGGCTCGTCCTCCAGTTTCATTGTATACTAGAAACAGTTCCATATTTCAGCAAAAACCTTATAATTTTCATTGCACGTTAATTTCTAATATCATTGTAAGACATTATTTTAAGCTTAAAAACTATAAAAATGAGTAAAATTCTTCCGTAAGAAATTCTACATTACATCCTCCTTTTAAGAATTCTACATTTAGTTTTAATATTTCATTGGCCTACTTACGAAAATGGATTCCAAAAACAAACGTACTCAAAATATCAAATGAGGAACTCGATAATTCGTAAGTAAAGAGCAGTTAAGCAATAACTTAGCATTTTCGAGTATTGAACGCGTTAAAAGTCCATATAAAAGATGTGCGCAAAGTAACCTCAAAGATGATGATCTTGATCTTCCTATATTGTATTGAATACCCAAGTTACATAAATGTCCATACAAACAACGCTTTATGGCTGGATCTGCCAAGTGTTCCACCAAACCATTGTCTCAACTTCTTACTTCTATTTTAACAGCTGTCAAAACGAACCTCCAAAGTTATTGTGAGACAAGCTATTCAAGAAGTGGTATCAATCAAATGTGGATATTAAAGAACTCCAAAGACTAAAGGATATTTTACGATCTTGGTCCATTTCAGTCTGTAACAGCATAAAAACATTTGATTTCTCTACCCTCTATACCACCATTCCTCATTCACAACTGAAGGAGAAGTTGAAAGATCTAATCCATCGATGCTTTCAAAATAAAAATGGCAACAACAGATACACATACCTTGTCATTGGTAGAGATAAATCATACTTTGTTAAAAACCACTCTAAATCTAACAAAAAATATACAGAGGACGAAATTGTCCTGATGATTGAATTTTTGCTCGACAACATATTTGTTCAATTTGGTGGACGTGTTTTCCAACAGACAATTGGTATTCCTATGGGTACTAATTGTGCGCCACTTATGGCCGACTTGTTCCTTTACTCATATGAGGCAGACTTCCTTAACGGGCTTCTTCAGGAAAAACAGAATAAATTATCCCGTACCTTTAATTTCAGCTTCCGTTACATAGATGATGTCTTATCACTCAACAATTCACGTTTTGGGAATTTCTTTCATCTATCCCAATGAGCTCGAAATTAAGAATACAACAGACACTGCCAAGTCTGCATCTTATCTTGACCTTCACCTCAAAATTAACACCAGAGGAAGGTTGAATACAAAACTTTACGACAAACGGGATGACTTTGACTTTCCAATCGTCAACTTCCCATTTTTGAGCGGCAATATTCCAGAAGCGCCGGCGTATGGAGTATATATTTCACAACTCATACGTTATTCCAGATCTTGTGACATATACATTGACTTCCTGGACAGAGCCCGGCTTCTGACAGAAAAGTTGCTCAGACAGGGGTACGTTGCTCCTAAGCTGAAGTCATCCTTTTTAAAGTTTTATGGGAAGTTGACGATTGGAAAGTCAAAGTCATCCCGTTTGTCGTAGTTTTGTATTCAACCTTCCTCTGGTGTTAATTTCGAGCAGTGTCTGTTGTATCATGACTTGGTTGACAGGTATGAAAAAACCGTTTCCCAAATGAAAATAGACCTGTTCCATTGATATTATCCCTTCCCCATATCGGATTTGACATGGACAGCATGTTGGGTGTCCTGCAGGAAGCAGAGACTGCTTACTCTTCCGGAGCACCTGAGTCTACCCCCGGTTTTTTGGTGGAGTCCATGTTGTACATATGTTTTTAGTTTTTAATTGTAGTGCATGTATTGTTTTGGTCTTGTCTTCGTTGTTCTCCGGAGTTTGTCAGTTGTTACGATTTTGCTCTCCTTCGAATATCCCTTTGGTATTTCTTGACTTTACTTATTAAATGAAAAACAAATTATAAGGTAAAACTACATTAATGCATTATTTTTGCTTGTGTAAAAGGATTTCCGGTTCTTAATTTATTAACTCCAATTTCAAGGGTTGTTTTTATTAAAATATAAACTTAGAATCCATATGTTCTGGTGAAGTCAGGTTTTCTTACAAATAGAAAGATAAAGTCCATACAAAATATATCTAGGTGAACACCTGATATTAGAAACCAATGAAAAGGAAGAATAACGACCGATATGTAATACTTTTCAATACGCTTATTTGTGAATGCCAAATGATAACCCAAATTTCACCGATGTTTTGTCATGTTCAATCTAATGTAGGCTTTTTACTTGACTTTTTTTTCTCTTCAAGTCAAGGGTAAACTTCATTACATTAAAACACAAATAGGAGTTGAAGCTGTATGTTTAGCATTGATTAGCAGTTGACCATTGAAAGAAATTATGCTTCAAATTTTAACAAGATATATTGACCACATCGAAGTCGACAGGTTTTTTAATTTATCCGAACATTGCTAATTTTGTGATTTATCGTGCATATTTGATTTTTTGTATGGACTAGGTGACTTACTTCCAGAACAACATCTGACTTTCATAAGGTAACAGTATAGGAGCCTAAGGAAATGTCAGTCTAGTGAGTCTTGTACCAGTCTTTTTAGCAACTTCAAACTTTGATCACAGATACAAAAAACTTGGCAATATTTTGTAACCATTTTTCACCATTTTAGTAACGATGATTTAAGTTTTTAGAATAATTATGAATATTTACACTGGAAACTGGAAATGTTTTCGTGTACTTATTAATAAAGTTTCATTTTTTAAGTAGAAAGGCTAGCTAGTGATATAGTGAGATATTATCTAACTGATGCATAACCTTTGTCATTTTATTCTTATATTCTATGAAATGATTATGATGATAATCAACATATACATGTACTTGTGATAATATACCATTTGGGTCTGCGGTTGATTGGCTGGTACAAACATCAGGCGAAGACATAACCTCAGGGAAATGACTTTTAAAATCTAGAAATAGATGTCATTCCAAAAGTAATAAATGGTGAAAAAGATGCATTCGTTTCAACAAATATAGTTTTTGGGAAAGAAAAATGCTTATTATTTTTGTTAAATCTTTCTGTTTCTATTCATGCTACAAATGATAGAAATCTGGCTTTTAATGATTAAAATGTCATTAAATACGGTAAACCATAACACGGTTTTCTATTATTTGGTAAAGAAATGTAATCAAGCAGGATATTACACTCAAAACACGTTGAAAAAGGTCTCTATCAGGATTAAACAACCTTTTAAGATGTATATTCATCTCGTCTAAAGCCTCCGTGAATATTACATTTTCTGGGGTTAATAAATCCTGATAGCGACCTATTACAAAGTCAAAATTGTATTATAGACAATATATTTGTTAAACTTAGAGGATCAAATTTTCCAATGGACAGTCGGAACTCAATTTGGTACCAATTGTTCATCTCTTAAATGCGATTGTTTTCACATTCATATCAAGTGGACCAGCTACCATGTGAAAACAAATATAACTCAATGCTTCAATTAGCTCTTGGGTTCATTCGCATTCAAGGGTAAAGTTTTATTCTATTTTTTCTAGTAGTTTTGTACTTGTGAAAGTACTGGTTTTAGCTATTTTTAAGCCCGCCTCCGGGTGCAGGATTTTCTCGCTGCGTTGAAGACCCATAAGTAGCCTTGAGCTGTTTTCTGCTCTTTGGTCTTTGACACATTACCCGTTTCCATTCTCTATTCTATTTTGAATTGATGCAAATGTTTGCAAATTTATTTACCTATCCTATATGTACACATACATTTTATTTGATTGGTTTTCTGTTTTGAATATTATGTTTTTAATGTGTGTGCCTCTCTTTCGAAATTATCACTTTGTGGGGGGTATATTCTTTTTTTAAGGCGGTAATAATAAGATGAAGAGATTTCGGATTACTTATTGTGTCATAATTGTCTTGTGTATCACTCTTCAATTAGATTCATATAATTTAGTATCTGTGAAAAGGTTTTGTTTAAATGTTATAAAGAATAGTTTCGCTTTACTCTATCAAAACCAGACGTCATTATCTAATTCAATTGCTACAAATTAATATTGTTCAAACTTTCTTCACATAATTCAGCTATGTACCTCATCAAATGTTCTGATTTATTTGCGTTGAATGCCTAATTCTTTCTCATTTCCTTCGTCATTTTGAATTGGTTAACAATGTGTATAGTTTTGTTACTAAATTATTATGTCTCGAGCAATGATCCAGGATATCACGATAAATTTGCAGTCTTTTAAATACACGTGTATTATTTAGTAAACAATTAATATTATCAATAATTATAGTATAACTAATCTTGAAATGCGAATACCAAACAATTTACAACGAGTTACCGAACAACGCATTAATTCACGAGTGCGCGTAGCTCACGAATGAATTATTAATGTTTTTCGGTCACGAGTTGTAGATCTTTGGTATTCGAATTTAGAGATTAGTTATTCTATGTTTTCAGAAATTTTAACGAGAAAATACAAGGGAAAATGTTTTATATGACTACGCGTCGACCATTGTATAGCATTTAGGAGAAGCGACATCAGAATAAAATACAAATACACAGCACGTGTGACATATATACTTTTTATATGTATTGTAAACCAAACCTTCATTTGCAAAAACACGTGTGTTTAATATAGAATATGTGTTCAGGATAAATTTACCACGTGTAACAGGCATGATTATTCAAATATTTTGAGAATTTGCAAACCTTTTTTCATCCAGATTATTCTGAAATATTTAAACAAATAAAATCAGCAATCATATTATGGAACGTTGTTATGTTCTAGTTTAGCATTCATAAACTATTAAATATCAAGCATTGCCAAAACTCTGGAAAGTCAAAAAACAAAACACACCAATTTGAAGTCGAAACTCCTATCAAACATGAAAAACAAGATCTAACTAAAGGAAAAACCAATGTTTTAATTACATTGTAGGATTAATTCATCGGAAATTTAAAACACTTAAAATTATAATTTTTTACAGTAATATTCAAGAGGGTGATACGCTTGGAACGTACATCAATGTCAAATTGATTGCCTCATCGGAGGTTATGCAGGCACTCTATTTATCAACTTACATATCATAATTTCACTTAAAGTTGGAGGTGTGTCACCAACTTCCCAGGAGCGAGTTGCGCCCCGGTATGTAACTGTACAATGTTCTATAATGGAAATGATAAGAAAAAAGAATAATTCAATTTATCATATAGAACGTTAAATGTACGACAGACATAATATCAATGATCTTATAAACAATATTCTTCCTATAGCTATTTGTAGACAATATATGCTGCAAACATATCAAAGAAAAAATACTAGTAAACTGAGCCTCTGTCTAGCAATATTCCTTCTCTTTTGTAGCGAGTAATTATAATTTTATTTTCGTAAACAATGTATATTTTTAGGCTTTTTGATTCCCATTTCACCCTATATGTAATACTAAATGTAATAAACTCAAAAAATGAGTTTGTTGATTCATAATACATGTATATTTTATGTCGAAAAAATTTTAATGGCAATAATATATATATATACTTAATCTCATAGACATGATTTTCATAAATCATAATTCAATGTTTTTAATAATTTTATATATTTAAACATGTCTTTTCTAAAACTTAATGCATCATATTTCGGGAATTATTAAAGATAAATGCATCTTTTTATATTCTGATGCAGTTCAATATGCTTTAATTACATGTAAATTCTTAAAATAAATAATCTGACATATATAATAGCACATTTAGATCGCAAGATTTTTGACATTCACATCAATGCAAAGTATATTAACGTTGTACAGTAGTACTCCAAAAGATTCCGTATAGGCTGCATAACAATTCGAATTTCAAGATAAGTTATTCTGTTTATACCAATGACAAATTTCGAATATTTAATGAAAAAAAATCAAGGGATTATATTTTTGATATAACTTCGCATTAACATGGTTGGTGGCTGTTTCCTGCAGTGAAATATGACTTTTCTGATCGCTAGTGAATTATCGGACTTTCTTTAACTCGACAATCCCGATGTTTCACCACAGTCAATGTAATAAAATAGAATAAGTCACTAGCAAACAGAAAGTTGTATTTCACTCAGGCAGTGAAGTAACAATAACGGTAGCTATATAACCTGTGAATAGGACTTGCATGAAAAAAATGATCTCGCATATTTTCACTCATTTTGTTTGTTTTTTTTTCAATTTGTCAACAGAATGACCGATTTTAAATTAAAGTACTGTTTGCGGTATACGCATTCCTGAATTAATGTGTTGTTCGATCTAAATTTCATGTTTTGCATGAATTTATATTGATTTAACCATGGGTTGGCCCTATGGCGAGCGATAGCAAGTGGTAAAATTTTAGTATAAAGGACCAGCTCGTGGAAATTATCTTTAATCTAAGTCACCATGAAATGTTTAATCCTACCCCATTCTATTTGTGACTGTCGTTCCAATACTTTATATTTTTAGTAACTTATCTGGTGTAATGATTGTTATATGTTTAATGTGTGTAATAATGTCTTTACTTGAACAAGTGTCTGTTGAATTCCATACCTATAACAGATTTTCAACGCTTCTCTTGAGGTGGAGCATGTTGCTTTTTATTGAAGTCCAAATAAAGACCTATATATATGTATATATATATATATAATAGGCCAATCAAATAAAATAAGCAACCCTACTACAGTTGGTATCATAATATACGAATTTTACCAAACCGTTTGAATACTGTAAATTCAGAAATTATTGCGTGCATTTATTATTGCAATGTTGTCAATTTAGACCGAAATGCGATTTTAAATTTTGCGATATTGAGAAAAATCCCCTTCGTTCATATAAAAAATTGCAATATGCGAGTTTAGATTATTGCGATTACAACTCTGTAGCATTTTTCGCAATAATAAAAGCATCGCAATAATTTCCGAATTTACAGTATAGGGTAATCGTCATCTCCGTGAAGTTATCATGAGCGGACATGCGTAGTGAATATGGCTAAGAGAGAAAATTCATACTTTGTAGTTTTTATAGGAGTTCGTGTTGTTCATTGTTTTTTAGTTTTTTGTGTTTATTTGTTGTGCTTGTGGTTGTTCATTTGTCTTCCCGTGTTTGTCTGTCCAATGGATTACGTTTTTTTATTGCTCCTTAGCTATATTTGTCCTTTTTGTTGTAGACTTTCCCTTTGTGAATAAAATCTTTAAAATGACTTCTTTTTGTTGAATATTTCAGGTTAACACTTAACGATACTTGAATCAGCTCCACAGTCCGAGCTTTACATACAGTGATATTATTTATAATTTAAGCAGGGCTTTACCTTTTTCATCTGCATGTGATTCCTTTGAATATAGAATAAAAATGTGTAAACTCCAAGACAACAAATGAAATACTACGCTAGAAACTTTTAACATATCCCAACAGTAAGTCAGTATCAGTATTTTTATATTGAATGGACAAATTACTACAGCTAGATTCAATTTGTTGTTATGAAGTTTAAATTTGAAATTGCCTTTTAATAAGCATATTGATTATGATATTTAATTGAAGAACATAAGTTTCAATTGCTGTAACACAGTGCATTGTGGGTAGATTCAGGTTAATTAAACATCCAAAATGGATTAGAAGTTTTTCCAACTTTTGTACTCTGTATACTATTACGCCACATTATCCCTTTTAAAAAAAAGAGTAATAAACATAGGTGTTTTATAATGCGCTTTAAACCTAAAAAATCTAAAACCTAATTGCCCATTTAGAGATGATATGCGATCATTCTATGAAGAAATTAAATCACTAAATCCAATGAAAAATAAAGTTTAGGTCATAAGCTAAAATTCACGATTTTCAAAATTCAACCTCTCTGGTCCCCCAGTGTTGAAAATTGTAATTCTAAAACCATATTGCGTATCTAAAGGTTGTATTAAATTTCCTAACCCCAGGAGCGAAGGAGGAGTAGTGACGTACGGAGACCATCGCAATATCCCCTAACTGTCTTTGAATAATGAATCGTTAAATCAATGTAAAGACGTACAATAAAAATCAAATTTTGTCAGAAAAATTAGTTTATATACTATATTGTAGTGCAAAGTTCATAAAAAACGTTTATTTGACAAAAATATATGTTCAATCTTGTAAATTAACTGAAAAATTGTCATTACAAAATTTGCGGATATGTCCCAGAACTAATTCTAGCCAACATTGATCTTTGTCGATTGATACCTGCTCTCAGGTAGGTTTGGACTTTAAACTCTGTACCAAGAAGGTTGATTGATTGATTTGTTGTTTGCTTAAGTGGCAAATATTTCATACTTATTCAGGAAAAGAACCAGTTCAACAATTTATCAAATAATCCAAATAGGGAAAGAGTGGGTCACCGAGGGGAAGCAGTTTTGCCATATATCACTTTATTCTTATAGTCAATCTATTTATTATAAATGATAATCAATTGATGCGTGTAATAGTATAATTTCAGGTTGACTTATCATTTCTTTCCTCGCTGCTCGATGAACAGTCACAATCCTGGTCTTTAAAATATATAAATAGATTCGAAACGTAATTTATGGTGATAAAGATGCTTTCATTTCGATTATTATTGTTTTTGTACAATTATAAAGCATATAATAAAAAATTTTATTGGGTATTTATGTTTTTCAACATTATACATGTTCCAATGGATTATTTTTTTTTAATTCGATATGTTATTGTTTACTTTTACTTGTTTACTTTTGTGTTCAATTGAATTAAACAAGATATTTTTTTACATTATTCTCTTTTCGCCAAATATTCTTGAAATGAAACAGCATTTATGTGTAATAATAAAATTCTTTGATACCAATTTTTATGCACAAGATGTGGACATTTCGTCGATTTACAACTAATCAGTTGCGCCAAAAGGCTAAAATGTTGAAAACCAAAACCACAATTAATACCGTTGAAGAGAATTAAATTTAAAAATTTCAAAATGACTAAAAGGGTAAAGTTAAAGCCATCCAAGGACAGAACTGCAGGATATCTCCTTGACAATTTTGTAACATTATGTATCAATTTCGTTCTAGTATTGAAATACTAGCAAATGAACTGGGGATACCCTCGGGGACATGTGGTCCACCAGCAGCGCCGTCGACTAAGTTGTACTTGAGATGACATACTCATGTCCTTGCACCTTTTACCGGGAAAAAGTTTCGTCTTTTTTGGTTTCAGGTTTCTCAAGTTGCTTAATGTTTTTAAAATGTTTTGGAAGAGTAGCCTACATGTAGTAATTGAAAAACGGATTTTTAAAGGAAATTGTTGTAATATCTACTGAAATGCGTCCTGCATTAATCCCTTTTTCTCGGGTGTACCTTAAGAAGACAAACATACCTAAAGAGCAATAAAAAAAACGCAATCCATTAGACAGACAAAAGCCGGGAAGATAAATGAACAACCACAAGCACAACAAACAAACACTGAAAACAAAAAAAACAATGAACAACACGAACTCCTATAAAAACCAGGAGTTAACTCAGGTGCTTCGGAAGGGTAAGTGGTTCCTGCTCCGTATCCGTCTTGAAGTTCAACAAAGTCAATCCGGTGGTAGTCACAAATCGGTGGAGGTACATGAAATGTTACGACAGTGGGAACAGGTCCAACATCATATAAGAACTTGGAACACACTGTAACGTTCAATCAATTCGTGATGACGACCGTAAAATTTCCTAAGTGATGACATTAACTTATCCCTGATAAAACCCTCGTTAAAACGCTTTTGTGACAGCAGTAATCCTTTTTGTTGAAAGTCATGGTAACTCACGCATGCCCTTGAATATCGGATAAGCTGGGAAACATAGCCGCCATATGCAGGCAATGCTGGTATATTGCTACTCAAGAAGGGAAAGTTAACAATAAGAAAGTCGAAGTCATCACGTTTGTCGTAAAGTTTTGTCTTCAGATGTCCCTCATTGTCTATTTCGAGAAACAAATCCAAATATGAAGCGGACTTTGATGTATCTGTAGTATCCTTAAGACAATTTCACATTAAAATTTACAAATAATAAATTCTGCCAAGGTATCTGGACTATTAATAGGTCTTGGTCGTAAATTATGTTTCCTGTTTATCACAAATCACTTTAACAAAAAAATTTAAAGCAGGAATTATGTAAAAAACCCAAGTTGAAACACACATAATTGTTAATATGACATTCACTAATTCAATTCGTCGGTTTGAGCTTTTCCTCGCCGTTTTTTTTTCTTTAAATATTACAACTTTGTATTGGATTTCGAAAAAAAAAATCGTTATTTTGGTGAGTTGACCAAAATCCTTAAAGTTTTAAAACCTATTCATTTGCAGATGAATGTATTTTAAAGTAGTATTCCTTTTTTTATTTATAATTTAAATAAACAATACCTTCCCAGAAAGTCAACAATACCTTTCCAGAAAGTCAAGTTCTTCTATCCGATATTTTGGCCAGCGTGCACATATTTCCTATGGAGTTCTAAATTATGTGGATTGTCGTACAAGTCACAAACAGTACAATGAGAACAAAAGAAGTGTCCTTAATAAGATGAAATTGAATAATTTTACGAACTCGGACCTTGACCTGGGCACTCGTGCATAAAAAGTGTACTCTTACGTCTAATAAAGGACACGTCTTGTTCTCATTGTACTGTATCTATTACTTATAGTGTATACCTAGAGGAAACATACCTCCAAGACGTTTTATGTATGACATAACAAATGATTAAAAAACAATCAAATCATACCTGTACATGTACATAGTACAAACGTTTGTATATTCCAGAACATTAAAAGCAAAAAAGCAAAAAAAATCTTCAACATCATTCTGGAGAATGGTCTCTCATTCTAACGATTAATACAGGGACGAACATTATATAAATTTATAGTAATATGATTAACTAGTAGAATTGTTAATTTTTAATTGAAATCAAATCTATTAATTGATCAGAAAAACGATATAATCAGGAAAAACGTTGTTAGTGATAAAATTTAAGTGAATAATTGTGATCCTTGTTAGAATATACATGTACATCAAACGGGCTAGTTCACAGGTATGAAAGATTTAGATTTTACATATTATAATTGAAGCAAATTTGTGTACAGAAAGTGACCAGAAGTCGAAGATCTAACGACTAAGTACATTTTATATGTTGGACTTTACGGCTTACAACTTTTATATTGCACCACCATGTACAATAGGTAACACCGGAAACACGGCTTTATTTTCGATTTCTCTGTAAGAGTTAGCTTTAACAAGATATAACTATGGCGCAATCTAATCTAGAAGAATCACTCTCCAACAGGCACCTCAGATATGGGAATCAAAAGAGGTTTTTTTCAAACATACATGAACTATATTATCCGGGATATAGGTTTTCCTCTTGGTGAAAGCAGCATAACTGAGAATTCAAAACTTGTACGGTATCTTCGGCAATAGCAGTTTTACATCATCTTGAATTTAGTAGAACAAGCAATCATATCAATTTCTTTTATATAGTGGATAGCAAATTTATCATTTGACATGCTTAGAACGAACTAAACGGTCCATGTGCAATTCTGTGGTTCAGGGAAGTTTACTTTGACAAATAGAGAAAAAAGTATAATATTATATACTTCTCAATATCGGAAAAATTAAAATCGCATTTTGGTCCAAGATGACAAAATCGCAATAATAAATGCACACAATAATTTCTGAATTTACAGTATAATATTGCATAAATAAAAGTTCTTTCGAATAAATAAAATGAAGCAATATATAGTCATAGTCATCTTTCATACATGTGTAATGTTAAGTTGTCTTGTGTCATCAGTAGTGCTTGAACAGTTACAATAAAATGAAATATTTGGTATATATTTGTCTGTTACTAGATGTTTTTAAAATTAAACCCATTAATAAAGTGCCATGTTTACTTGAATTTGATAGCTTGGCGTTATACGTAAATATACCCCTTGATGTACATGTACACTGTACTATCTTGAATAACAACCCATCGTTATTTATCTAATGTTTAATTCTCCAGCTTATATTTCAAATATAATATTGATTTGAAGAGAGTTCATCTGTCTTTGCATGAAATTCAGAATTGAATCTGATATAACAATTTTTATTCAGCTGGAAAGCTTCATACACCTTTCAAAAAAAATTTAACAGCTTTTTATTTTTTGGTTATTTTATTTATTAATAAATCAATCTAATGTTATTTGAATTGTGAAATCATGGACTGGTAGACCGTGTGTACTAAGAGGAACAACTCAAGTTTACATAGTACAGACATAGTATAGACATGTATTATATTTTGAAGACACTCATGGATGACAAATGGCAGTTCACGTATATATATGTAAACCTTGGTTTATACGACATACAAAAATTATGGAGGGGGTATGTATTATACATGTACAAGACATTTTATTAATACATTTCATATAAATAGATATTTTTTTAAGAATTGCAAAGGTATGTATATCTTCTTAGTTTTCGTCTGTGATTTACATGTGCATTTATTCAGTATTTTGTTTGTTTAGTTGGAGTTTAACGCCGTTTTCAGCACATTTTGGCCATTTCGCGGCGGCCAGTTTTTATTGGTGGAGGAAGCCGGAGTACCCGGAGAGAACCACCGACCTTCGGTAGGAAAATTGGCAATCCTTGTCAATTAAGATCGGAGTCGAACACACCCCGCCACAGGTGAGATTCGAACTTACAACACCAGCGTTGACAGGCTAGTGATCATTAGTAGTCATGACGAACTACCTAGACCACTCGGCCACCGAGGCCCCTTTATTCATAGTAAATAGTAACATACTATTTATGTATTTTATATCATAGTATATATAATCATAAAATTATAGCTAAAGATAAGAATTTAAAAATATATACAGTGTATATAATATATTTCCCTATCTTTAAGTTAATTTATGAAAGTTTGACTTTATCCCAAAATTATTTAAATTATTTACATTGCTGATATTACGTTTATAATTATGATTCACTTTCCCATCTGAGCAAATCTGATTAGCTGTTAGAATTTAATGTTTTAATTTTAATCTAAAGATTTTCAATTTATTTCTTTAAAGTAATAGAATCCGAAGCATTTGTTTCTTTGCAATTATCACATTTCATGTTCACATATAGTTAATATTTCCTCCTCAATCTTGAAATTAATTAGCCTACTTATTCACCTTTCAGAATTATCATTATGTTTACGTTCAATTAAATTAGAGGTTAAATTTGTTTGACTTAAGTTTTAACTGAAACCAAGTGAAAGAGAGAAAGACTGTCTAGTCATTCATTTAATGAACATAATCATTTCGTTGATCTTTTCTTGATGTCAGGCGTGACATTTTCATCTTTAATTGAAACTTATTACATATATCATGTATATCATAGTACGTTTAGTTATTTATTTCAAGTGGATCGGAAACCTATCAGTCGCACGAGGAAGGGGAGGGGGGCTAAATGTCTATATAATGGTAACTACCTATGTGCGACACAAAAATGGTCTGTTTTTTCTTCATTTAAAATATAGGAAAATGTATACTATTTGTAACAAAATATGTCACATTTCCAGATTACCCAAATTGCCTGCTCTATATTTCCCTCTTCATGTAATTTTTTTTTTCTTCTGATTGACAATTTTTGAAAATGTAAGATCAGAAAATGTATGAAAAAAATCGAAAATGATGGCTGCACACCTGTATCTTAAAAAAGGACCTCGGACAGGTCGCATTGGGCCTCGGACAGCTGCATTTGGCCTCGGCTTCGCCTCGGCCAAATACAGATATCCTTGGCCCAATACGACTGTCCTTGGACATAATACAGGACCCATATGAAAAAGCCCATTCAATAACCCTATAATAATATACATCTTTCATATTTGGATTTGAAAAAAAATATCATTATTAGTCCCCTACCTGCAAAGTTGGCAATAATGATTTTTGCAGAGTTATGGATCGCGGACTTTGCAAATTCACGCAAATAATCCGTTTTCCGCACTTTGTTCATCACGCTTGAAGATATTGATTTGATATCTGATATATAGTTTACAGATCAAGATCAAATTTCGTTCTGTTCGGATGATTTTTTGCAGTTTGAACCTCAGATTTGGCATTGAATCTTTAAGAAGTTAAATAAAAATAGCACTGATCGGATTATTATTGTGAGATTTATTGCCCTTGGAAATAGGTTTTATTGTCAAAATAATAGTTTTCCGGACTTTTTTGCAAACCCTTTTACCAAGTGATCTTATTTTTGGTATTTGGGCTTATAACGATGAGATACAGATCAACTTTGAGTTTCCTGCTGAATGGATAATTATTGTGAGAGTTATGGCCCTTGGAAATGAAATTAATGCCCAAATAATAGTTTTCCGGACTTCTTTAGCAAATGCTGTTACCAAATAATCTTATTTGCGGTATCTGAGCTTATAATTATGAGCTACGGATCCAGTTTGAATTTTACACTGATCGTATAATTATTGTTAGAGTTATTGGCCTTGATAATAGGAATTATTGTCAACATTTTATGATACAAGAATTGACCTATACCGTTATTTTTACTGAAATAAACAATTAATAAATTAATATAAATAATACTAAAGACGTCCTGTATTCCCCCAAAATTATTTATCACATAAAACAACAAATTATACATTCCCAAAAATTAAATTTCGATTATTCTTCTTTTTTCTTTAAAAAAGTACTTCTGTTTTCTAGATTTACCCTTTGTAAATATTCTGTTCATATTAATCAGTGTGCTTTAGTCAAAACCGCTGTGAGATTCCAATCTAACAAGTAATTCTAATAAGACGTCTTCCATAATATATATAAATAACGCATATTTTAGATACCAAATTTGATGCACAAGATGTGCACATTTCGTCGATTTACGACTTAACAGTTCAGCTCAAGGCCTAAAATTAATCACAATTAATTGTTAATATATAGTTATTAAGTCCATGTTTTGGCATAGGAAACACCTAAATCAATCCAGTCAAGAAGAGCTTTACACAACTGAACATAATAGGCAACAATTTTGTCACGATTCGTTTCATTCCAGTGTAGGAGATTCCGCAATCACAAACATTTGTGACAGACAGACAGACGGAAACAATGTTCCGGTAGAAATTATGCAGTTACAAAAATGTATCTATAATTAGATTTCAATTTGTTTACTGTAATACATAATAAAGTTGCTCTTAAATAATAAATTAATAACAAATATTTTAGAATAATATGAAAGTTGCAATTAAATCCGATATCATAACATTAAAAATGCAAATTATGATTTCGAATAAAACAAAAATTATAATTACATCCGGTAGATCAAAGAGAAATATGTTATGAAAATTTCAAATTTTATTTCTGAAACTTATTACACGTAACATTATGAAAAAACATCTGTAATAACATATAATTTTACACTATATATACTCTAACGAAAATGCATGAATTAATAACATAGCAGACAATATACAATACAAATGATAAAATAGTAACAGTAAGAACTCAATAAGACAAAATCAATAAAACATTGTCCATTGATCAGTATGCCAAAAAGATTCCAACAATATACACGTATAAGCTAAGCAGGTACACTTGAATTGTTAGAAATAATACCGAGTATTGGGAAGTCTAGTTACCAAAATGGAAAGAAATGTTTCAGGGGTATTTTTATGGAACCCCGGTGTTTCCATTTTATTTCATTTTATGTGTTGTCGTGGTGGACGGTCTTTATAACCATGTTTCGTATAAATTGATAAAAAAAATGCACTTTACAGCTTTCTTTTAATATGTGCTTTTTATCGTTGAAAGATATTTCAATTTACTTATCTAAAAACTGTTTATCTACAAGAAAACAAGTTACAGTTGAGATCAGTTCTAACCTCTCAACTATTCTGTCAGAGAGGACGGTTCTTGAACCATTCTAGAACGGTTCTAGGGTAGAACCAACCCTGTCATAAATGGTTCTAGGGTAGAACTGTCATAGATGGTTCTATTGTAGAACTGTCATAAATGGTTCTAAGGTAGAACCATTCAGAACTGTCATAAATGGTTCTGATGTAGATCTCTGTATTGATTATGGCACGTACTCCTCGTCTTCGCTTTTTAAAAACTTTTTGAAATATGTAGTAACATTTCACATCGATTATAATTTCAATATTTGAAATTATGACAATAATTATTAATATTAAATTGATGGCCAATTTATACAAATCTGCAAAAGTACATACATGTAATAAAGAGCTATGGTCCTATTTTTTTTCATTTTTACTAACCCACAAGAAAAACGAATTATTGTTTTTGTTAAAATTTGTGTGATTTTTATCTAAAGTAAATTTACAGGTAAAGAAATTTGACCTCCGTGACATGTTGTGTGTTTCAAGTAATTATTACTAGTTAACGTTTTGACATGAATATTGTACCTTGACTGTCCGGTTGTTTATTGTTCCTTCTTTCTTAATTACCTTTTAGGTACACAGATACATGTGCATGCATACAGGTAAACGGTTTTGTTGACAAAATCAGCGGGGTTTCAAATTTTTTTTTATAACGGTACATTTTAAAATTATTAATGCAGCATTTGAATAAAGACTGGTCCCAAATTTCAATGCATAGATTTCAAATTTGTCAGATAAGTAACATTTTAATTCATTATCAATTAATAATTTATCTTTTTTATCATTTTAATAAGGTAAATATTTGATATATTATATTATTAATTCTCTTTGCTCGTATGAACGATATTTATTTCGTTATGACAAGGTAGAAGATGATTGGGATGAGTACCGCTATTTTGAAATAAAAAGTGCATTTCACCAATTTATCAAAAAATTAGACATAACGTACATATATGGACATTTTACACAATAATTTTAAGAAGGGACGGGACTAAATCTTAATTTAAAGTGCTATCTTGTCGAAATATATATAGAGGAATGTTTATGTACTAGAAAATAACACCTACTAGTTTTTATATAATTTAGTTTAGTAAAAAAAATTTTCTCAGGGATTTTTTTCTTTTTATTTTACTCTATAATATATTTCAATATGATAAGAGTTGATTTTAAAATTATGACAGCAAATTAATTTATTTATGTCTTATAATTTTGATGTTCAAAATTCATAAACTATTGCCAGGGTCATAAATGGTTCTAAGGTAGAACCGTCCAGAATGGTTCTATGTTAGAACAGTAATAAATTCCTCTAGGGTAGAACTGTCATAAATGGTTGTAGGGGAGAACTGTCATAAATGGTTCTAGGTCAGGACACACCCTGTCATAAACGGTTCTAGAACAGTTCGTCTGACAGTTTAGGACAGTTCTAATGAGAGGTTAGAACTGAGCTCAACTGTAGCTATTCTTTTTCATTCAATTTGGCATATAGAATTTGGATTAGGAAAACGTTTTCTGCAAAATGTTTTTGTTTTCCAGAACTAAAATACTAACATATCAATGCAGAGTAAAATATAAAAAATATTGAAATGTATATTCTTTTGCTATTACATGTCAACAGAAAGAAAAACTCATATCATATTATATATTTGGACTTACGTTATCATTCTGAAACAGAACTGCTTAATATATTAATACAAAAAATAAGATAAGAAAATATTTACATGCAAGAAAATAAGAATCAAAATCAAACAATGATACAAAGAGGACAACTATACCTAAGGACCAAACCAGAAAACGCAATCCATTAGACAGACAAACCCAAGAAGACAAATAACAACCACAAGTAAAACAAATAAACACTGAAAACTAAACAACAATGAACAAGACGAACTCCTATAAAAACCAGCAGTGAACTCAGGTGCTCGGGAATGGTAAGCAGTTCTTGCTCCGTAAACATGCATGTTCCGGTATTTCGTTGAATAATTTGTCATGTGGATTAACCTCAAATCCAATTTTTACCGTATTATACGAATTACTTTAAACACAATCCAGTTCACAGAAACAAGTAACTTTTGTTATTGAAATAGTTGCCTTTTAATTTAGGTCGCCATATTATACCGTCCTGTGGGTTTTAAAGGGTCGGTAATGTAATTCAGCATTCCATCCAAATTTCAATTTATTCGGTTATTGGATCAACTTTGTTTGCTTTCTTTTCCAGACCAGACTTTTTCACCACACGGTGGCATGTTGTGAGGTCAAAGAAAACAATAACGAGAACAGCTGTAATGATAACAGTAACACCAACATAGCCCATATATGCGGATGATTTTCTGTCGTCTGGTGCTGAAATATGGTGTCGGATATAAGATGTGGTGTTCTTCTTGTCAATCTTAAGATTTGCTTTTAATAAAATCAGTTCCTCTTTCATTTCGTTTTCTTTTTCCTTTCTAGTGAGATTTTTGTCTTTCAAATAACCCCATTTGTATTCTACAAAATATTATACTTGTTAAACAATGAAAAGTCAGTCAGCAGCGTGTGTTTTTAATGCTTAAAAAACTTCTTGGAACCGTGTTTCTACATTTAATCTTTTAAATAATGCATTTTCTCTATCTTGATAGTTTCAAGGGTTGTACAACAAAAAAATGGAATTCGTCAACTCTGACCAAATGTATGCACTTTTTGCATGAAAAGAGCGAAATAATAATCCTGCACATAAATAAATGTTCAAGTCAATACATTTCTGTAACCGGGGCAACGAAAGAGATAAATCGCATATTATGAATGGGGTTTTATTGAAAGGATACAGCTGGGTCTCATAAACAGATAATTTGCTTGTTAAAATGCCTCAAAATATGGCGAAAAAAAAATCACTGTCCCGCTTCAAATTCTATCGCGAAAACTCCCTGGACTTCGATCAAATATTTTACAATATTATAGACAACTACCAAGCAACTAAATGATGTCTTCAAGGTCCGACGGTGTTTTTGGTTTAAATAAATCATCATTACAAATGCAAAAATAATGACAATTTCTAAGTGCCTACCTTTGGTTAGAATTGCCGCCGACCATGTTGTTTTATACAATCCTGCACACGATTACGACAGTGTTTACAGGAAATAAGAAAATGAACGGGATAACGGGATAGCCTCCAACGACCAATAGAAAATATAAAGATACATGTATAACGTAGGACTTCCAACAATATCTACAGCAGCCTGGTACCGGAACGGAAGACTTTATATCAAACGAAAATAGAAAATATGAAACAGTTGCGATTTCAGAATTTTTTTATCTAGAAGTACTAACTAGATGAAAAAAACCAGAATTTCCGCATAGTATAGAGTACATGTTTAAGTTTTTAATTTTTAAGAATTATTCATATTCTGTGGGTGATGTTTGGACAGTTACTGACTAGCCGCTATAAGAGTGTTGGCTAATTTTACACCGAAAACCTGAACCTTTTGACGTTGCAATATACATGATGTACCGTCTCACTTTTTCAATGGGTCATCCCATACCATGAAGAGAGCCCTAAATGGACGCGAAACACTCTTTGATGGTCGTCAACTTACCTGGACAAGGTTGCTCATTGCACGTTTTGCTGGTAATCACTTGGTATAACTTTCCGCTGTAGTTGGAAACACTCATCTCTCTAATCTGGGTTTGATTCCCACCACCACAAGTGGCAGAACATACACCAACATCCAACCAGTCACTTTCGATATTCACCTGTAAATCTAAAGTCATTTAGAATATAAAAATATGTTAAAAAGTATATTCCAGATTGTACGATCAATTTTATTATATCGCTTTTTTAAAGTTTAATTCTAGCCGTTTGTTGAAATTTTACAAAACAATATAAATCCAACATGGAACAAAAACATTCGTCAACATTGTCAAAACAGGCTCGGAACTTTAGACGAAATATAAAAGACTTGTTAATTTTCCATAAAAAGTACAATATGGTTATTGCATGAATATTGGTGAATAGTGTGCCGAGCAGACTTTATATTGTACGAGCGTGCAAGTGCCATATAATGTACAACGAGTAATAAAGTATATTTCAGCATTTTGTTGTACATGTATATCATTTGCCTTATACATAAATGGCAAATGTTACAGTTTATGTCGGAGTGATCTTTGAAATAGCATTTATGTTTCATCGTTGAAATAAGATCGCGACTTTTGATAAAAGACAAATAGCAATATTGAGATTATATGTGTTATATCCCCATTTCAAGGACTCGTCCTCCAGTTTCATTGTATACTAGAAACAGTTCCATATTTCAGCAAAAACCTTATAATTTTCATTGCACGTTAATTTCTAATATTATTGTAAGACATTATTTTAAGCTTAAAAACTATAAAAATGAGTAAAATTCTTCCACAAGAAATTCTACATTACATCCCCCTTTTAAGAATTCTACATCTAGTTTTAATATTTCATTGGCCTACTTACTCAAAATATCAAATGAGGAACTCAATAATTCGTAAGTAAAGAGCAGTTAAGCAATAACTTTTTCGAGTATTGAACGCGTTAAAAGTCCAAAAGATGTGCGCAAAGTCACCTCAAAGATGATGATCTTGATCTTCCTACATTGTATTGGATACCCAAGTTACATAAGTGTCCATACAAACAACACTTTATGGCTGGATCTGCCAAGTGTCCCACCAAACCATTGTCTCAACTTCTTACTTCTATTTTAACAGCTGTCAAAACTGACCTCCAAAGTTATTGTGAGACAAGCTATTCAAGAAGTGGTATCAATCAAATGTGGATATTAAAGAACTCCAAAGACTAAAGGATATTTTACGATCTTGGTCCATTTCAGTCTGTAACAGCATAAAAACATTTGATTTCTCTACCCTCTATACCACCATTCCTCATTCACAACTGAAGGAGAAGTTGAAAGATCTAATCCATCGATGCTTTCAAAATAAAAATGGCAACAACAGATACACTTACCTTGTCATTGGTAGAGATAAATCATACTTTGTTAAAAACCACTCTAAATCTAACAAAAAATATACAGAGGACGAAATTGTCCTGATGATTGAATTTTTGATCGACAACATATTTGTTCAATTTGGTGGACGTGTTTTCCAACAGACAATTGGCTTTCCTATGGGTACTAATTGTGCGCCACTTATGGCCGACTTGTTCCTTTACTCATATGAGGCAGACTTCCTTGACGGGCTTCTTCAGGAAAAACAAAAGAAATTAGCCCGTACCTTTAATTTCAGCTTCCGTTACATAGATGATGTCTTATCACTCAACAATTCACGTTTTGGGAATTTCTTTCATCTATCCCAATGAGCTCGAAATTAAGGATACAACAGACACTGCCAAGTCTGCATCTTATCTTGACCTTCACCTCGAAATTAACACCAGAGGAAGGTTGAATACAAAACTTTACGACAAACGGGATGACTTTGACTTTCCAATCGTCAACTTCCCATTTTTGAGCGGCAATATTCCAGAAGCGCCGGGGTATGGAGTATATATGTCACAACTCATACGTTATTCCAGAGCTTGTGACATATGCATTGACTTCCTGGACAGAGCCCGCCTTCTGACAGAAAAGTTGCTCAGACAGGGGTACGTTGCTCCTAAGCTGAAGTCATCCTTTTTAAAGTTTTATGGGCGTCATCAATACTTGGTTGACAGGTAGGAAAAAACCGTTTCCCAAATGAAAATGGACCTATTCTATTGATATTATCCCTTCCCCATATAGGATTTGACATGGACAAAATGTTGGGTGTCCTGCAGGAAGCACCTGAGTAAAACCCCCGGTTTTTTGGTGGGGTCCATGTTGTTCATATGTTTTTAGTTTTTAATTGTAGTGCATGTATTGTTTTGGTCTTGTCTTCGTTGTTCTCCGGAGTTTGTCAGTTGTTACGATTTTGCTCTCCTTCGAATATGCCTTTGGTATTTCTTGATTTTACTTATTAAATAAAAAACAAATTATAAGGTAAACTACATTAATGCATTATTTTTGCTTGTGTAAAAGAATTTCCGGTTCTTAATTTATTAACTCCAATTTTAAGGTTTTTTTTATTAAAATATAAACGTAGAATCCATATGTTCTGGTGAAGTCAGGTTTTTTACAAATAGAAAGATAAAATCCATACAAAATATATCTAGGTGAACACCTGATATTAGAAACCAATGAAAAAGAAGAATAACGACCCATATGTAATACTTTTCAATATGCTTATTTGTGAATGCCAAATGATAACCCAAATTCCACCGATGTTTTGTCATGTTGAATCTAATGTAGGCTTTTTTACTTGACGTTTTTTTTTCTTAAAGTCAAGGGTAAACTTCATTACATTAAAACACAAATAGGAGTTGAAGCTATATGTTTAGCATTGATTAGCAGTTGACAATTGAAAGAAATTATGCTTCAAATTTTAACAAGATATATTGACCCCATCGAAGTCGACAGGTTTTTTAATTTATCCGAAAATTGCTAATTTTGTGATTTTTCGTGCATATTTGATTTTTTGTATGGAATAGGCGACTTAACTCCAGAACAACATCTGACTTTCATAAGGTAACAGTATAGGAGCCTAAGGAAATGTCAGTCTAGTGAGTTTTGTACACGTCTTTTTAGCAACTTCAAACTTTGATCACAGATACAAAAAACTTGGCAATATTTTGTAACCATTTTTCACCATTTTAGTAACGATGATTTAAGTTTTTAGAATAATTATGAATATTTACACTGGAAACTGGAAATGTTTTCGTGTAATTATTACTAAAGTTTCATTTTTTAAGTAGAAAGGCTATCTAATGAACTAGTGAGATATTATCTAACTGATGCATAACCTTTGTCATTTATTTCTTATATTCAATGAAATGATTATGATGATAATCAACATATACATGTACTTGTGATAATATACCATTTGGATCTGCGGCCGATTGGCTGGTACATAGATTTTCACAAACATCAGGCGAATACATATCCTCATCGTAATGATTTTTAAAATCTAGAAATAGATGTCATTCGAAAAGTAATAAATGGCGATAAAGATGCATTCGTTTCAATAAATATTGTTTTTGGGAAAGAAAAATGCTTATTATTTTTGTTAAATCTTTTTTTTTTTTTTTTTTTTTTTTTCAGAACAAAATATCTTTATTGCACATATTCAGCTGTTAACAATCTTATCACGGTAGTCCAGCTTCCTACCGGATATCTCTGTGAAATATATAAAAGAATATCGCCAGAGATACGATATGTAATTAAATAAAAGAATATTATTACATGTATTATGTTTTGATATATTTACACAAATGTAAAAAAAAACAATCTATATAATTTACCTATTGGGATTATAGTTAACATGAGTAATGCATCTTTGGATTTAATTACGGAAATTATTTTAGGCATTTCTATATTGTTTAGTATTTATAATCGTTCTATATTTTGACCGACTGTCTTGTTTACAAAATTAACATGTGGACATCTATTAGCTATTTTGCTTAAGTGATAGAGAAATGATGTTTCATAAGACAATGTATTAAGCATTGTCAAGTTAATTCTATTTGTAAAACTCTATTTGAGCAATGATCAGATATTCCCTACTACCAAAGAAAATAATATCAGGTATAATTTATATATTAGAAGAAAACATTATACAAAATATAGTACTCAAATAATACTGGCTAATTTCTGTATGAAAGGATCATTTGTTTTTATGAAAACATGTTTTTTAATTTCACTTTTAAAAAGATTGAACACATTTAATGAATCTCTCTTATGATTTGAAATATAGTAAGCTTTGAATATTGAAAACAGTATAATTGTTAACACAAAGTTTAGACCATAGTAATTCTTATCGTTGATTTTATATCCAAATACTAGATTTTTCAAATTTACAATGTTGTTTTTAATTTTAATTTTATTTAAAAGTTCTTTTATTTCACGCCAAAAGCTTTCATAATATTTGCAGTCTATGAAAAAATGTGTATAGTCTTCCTCTTGTTGACAAATATTACACAGAGGTGAATCTGTTATTTTCCAGGAGAACAATAGTTTTTTACAAGGGAGTATAAAGTGTAGTAACTTCCACCTAAGCATTTTAAGTTTATTGTCATTGAGATAATTAAAAATGAAACATAAGATATCTTTGATTATAAATGTGAAATTTTCTATTTCTAATTTATTTTTCCACTTCAAAAATCCAATTGGTAATTCTTGATTTTTGCTTACTAAAGTTATATATAAATCTTTCACATTTAAAGTTGATATATCAACCTTTAACTTTTTTTTATTTTCAAAAGTAGTTTTTTGAGTTGTATTGACTTTTGTTTTTATAGATTCTTCTGATTGTAGTAAAGTTTTCCAACTTTGGGGTATTGCTTTTAGCAATTTAGAGTATTCAGAGAACCAGTTTAGTTTTATTGTAAGTTTTCTCAAAATAAATCCTTGTGAGATCTTTCCATCATTGTCTATTATGTCATTTATAAAAATAATTTTGTCTTTTATCCAGCTATTAAACAATAAACACTTATTTTCAAACTTAATGTATTTATTCCCCCATATTGTTTGTTGTCTTATTTCTCGAATTGTGTTAGGACTTTTAGTGAAAGTATTTTTTTTCCATATTTCTAGGACATCATAATAAAATTCTGGTAAATTATGTTTAACATTTGGCATTGAAGCGAAACTATCAAAATTCATGTTAAATATTAGAAAATTTTCCCCAAATTTATTGAAATAAAAGGTTGGGATGATTTTCCAGCTAGGTATAATATCTTCTTTTTGGATAAATTTTTTAATCCAATTAATTTTAATTGCCTCTATATATTTATCTATATCGATTACTTTTAATGCTCCCTCTTCATAATTTAGACTAAGCACAGACCTTTTAACCTTCTCTTTTTTATTATTCCATATGAATTTGTAAATAAGAGTTTTAAATTTTGTGATAAATTTTTTGTCAATATTAGTTACCGAAGCTACGTATGTAATGATAGGTACAATTAAGGATTTTACTACTGTAATTTTACCCATCATTGTAAGATTTCTTTTATTCCAGTCTTGAAGTATTCTTTCAGATTTAAGAAGCTGTTTTTCAATATTCAAGTTTTGACAGTTTAATTTATTATGACCAAAGAATATTCCTAAACTTTTTACAGTATCTGACCATTTTATTCCTTCATATTTTTCTTTACAGTGTTTCAACCTACCAAGCCAAATGCCTTCTGTTTTGTTTCTGTTTAGTTTGAGACCAGAAAGAGAACCAAATATTTCAATTATATTTAGAGCAAGTGATATTTCTTTTTTAGATTGGACAAAGATAGTAGTATCATCAGCTAATTGACTGAGTTTTAGGCTATAAGAATTACCATCAATTTTAATTTGAATTCCTTTTATATCATTCTCTTGTCTAAGTCTACAAGCAAGAATTTCTACTGTAATTACAAAAATGAGAGCACTCACCGGACAACCTTGTCGTATTCCCCGGTTAATGTTAAATGTACTAGAAATCCACCCATTATTTAAAATACATCCTTTTATATCAGTGTAAAGAGTTTTAATCCATCTTAATATTGAGTTTTTAAAGCCAAATTTTTTAAGAGATTGGTACATAAATTCCCATTCCACTGAATCAAATGCCTTAGAAAAGTCAAGGAATAAGATTGCTCCAGCTACGTTAAACTTGTCTGCATAATCAATTATGTCTTGTATTTGCCTAATATTAAATCCAATGTATCTGTTTTTAATATATCCATTTTGATCGCTGTGGATTATTTTGTGAAGAACAGGTTTTAATCTTTGTGCTAAAGCATATGCAATTATTTTAGTGTCTACATTTAGAAGAGTTATTGGCCTGTAATTGTCTAGTTTTAAAGGATTATTTTTTTTATAAATTAAAGTAATTAATCCAATTTTTTGCAGATGAGTTAATTCATTATCATTGTAACATTTATTGAAAACAGAAACAACAAGTTCTTTCAAAGTTGGCCAAAATGTTCGGTAAAACTCAACTGTAAGACCATCAATTCCTGGAGATTTATTTAATTTCATTTTGAAAACAGCCTCTGTACATTCATCAATAGTCATTTCGCCTTCTAATTTCATACTTTCTTTATCAGATAGAGTATACCCAATATTTGTTTTGTCAATATAATCCTTTATTTGATCTAAATTTGGTAAAATGGATGTATATAAATTAGAATAATATTTTCTTTCCATTTCTAAAATTGTATTTTGATCTTTTATAATGTCCCCTTTTTCATTCTCTAATGCCACAATGTTTTTTCTTGTTTGTCTTGCTTTTTCCAGACCTAAAAAGTATTTAGAATTTTTTTCCCCTTGTTCAATCCATTTTACCCTGGCTCTTACCTGTTCCCCTTTTGTTTTATTTATATATATTTGATCTAGCTTTGCTTCAATTTCTTCAATATTTTCATTATAATATCTTTTATTTTTATCATCATCTTTTAGTCTGTCATAATTTGTATATAGGTATTTTAATTTGGTTTCTAATACAGATATTTCTTTTCTTTTTTCTGCTGCTTTTTTTCTACAAAAATTTACTGTAATATCTCTTACCTCTATTTTAAAAAGATCCCACATTGTTTTTAAATTTTTGTTAACTAGATTGTTTTTATATTTATGAATCAAATTATTTATTAGGTTTTGATAATTGATATTTTCTAAGATACTATTATTTATTTTAAAATAACCATTTCCTTTATTTTCAGTTTTATGGTTTATTTTTAATGAAACTGCTTGGTGGTCTGTATAACTAATATTTGCTGGTCTGATATCAGTATTTATTATTCTGGGTCGTATATCTGGGGCTACTAAAAAGTAATCTATTCTGCTTGCTATTTTTTTGTCACTTTTTCGTCGCCAAGTATATTGAGTTGTATTTGGATACAATATTCGCCAAATATCTATTAATTTAAAGGATTTTATCAGATTTTTTAAACTATTTACAGGTGTGTTAATTTTCTTACTACTTATTTTATATTTTCTATCTAGAGTTGATAATGTATCGTTCATATCTCCCCCTATTATCAGTAATCCCAGACTATGAGTTTTGATAATATTATGAACTTTTTTAAAAAAGGAATTTCTTTCTTTTTGTGTATTAGGTGCATAAACGTTAACTAGTGTTATAATTGTATTATCTATTTCAATATTTAATAATACTATCCTACCTTCTTTATCAATAAAATGGTCAATTAATTTATGATTTAATTCTTTTTTCATTATAATAGATACTCCTCTAGAGTTTGAACTCCCAAGACTATGATAATAATTTCCGTTAAACTCATTTTCCAAAAAGATACATATTTTTTGAGTAAAATGGGTTTCTTGGGCAAAAAGAATATTGCATTTTTGATTTTTTATCCATTGAAATAATCGCTGTCTTTTATTTTTTTGTCCCAATCCCTGACAATTTAGAGAACATAAATGTATATTCTGAACTATTTCTGAAGTTATGGCTTAAAGCTAGTAATTTAGATAAAATAGATTGGTTGCTTCTTTTAATACTAAATTGTTCTTTTTTCCAATTTTACTCATTGAAGGATTAATTTTGCCCTTTTCTCCTTTATGATTAAAATATACAAAGTTTGATATACATCTTTTTTTCAAAATAATACATATTATTTTCATTATAATATATTTTGCTAGTTTTTATCAATGAAAAATTACATTCATATTTTTTTGTACATATATACCAGATATATGATAGTTATAAAACTTTGTATCATGAAAAGATCATCTGTAAACATGAATGTTATTGACATATGAACATGTACAATGGAAGCGTATACACCAAAACAAAAATATATGTACAGTTTTATATTAAATATAGTTACAAACTTCATCTTCATATTGAAATATATACTGAGCAGTGCTGCCCAACATTAGTATGTGTTTGCATTTTGAATAAAAATATAAAGTATATTGTTTGGGATTTTTTGGGGTAATACACAGTAGAATAAACAGTTTTTTTAATATATATTTTCAGAAATACCCTATTTCTAAAAATAGTTATTCGTCTGTGAATTAGACCTGTGACCTTGACCTGAATAATGGTGATTTTTGTTGAATGAGGGTCTGTCGTCCCACTACGGGATAAATATGGATATTGGATTGCTGCGATACCACTGAAAAGTTTGTTCACTTTTTGTTTATTATTTTTGTTTGTTTTCACAGCTGCTACGAATAGTTTATTGATGTTTTGTGAATATGTTAGGCCTAGTACGTATCCGTACGGCTCTTTCTCTAACGTAGCTTTTAACCGGGCTGTATAATTGACAACATTCACTTTTAAATTTACACGAAATGTGTTGTAATCATACTGACGACACATATCAAAAGTTTTAAATTTTGAAGAGAGTTGTTTGTTCCTTTTGCTTATCTCATTGTAAAAGTATGTTGAAGACAGAGCGATCACGATAATTACTATAAATAGACTGCGTATATAAATATACACTGGGAAGACACGTGGTGTTTTGCACATGTTTGTGTTTATAAACATTTGAAAGACACGTGGTTTAGTTAACATTAAGGTTTGTGTATAGTTTTTTATTTTTTTATTTTTAAAGTACGTTTTTACACCGCCTACGCTGGGAACGCGGGTTTCTGCGTGTAAGTATTGTATTGATGTCCATCAGACGATATAGTTTTAATATGAAATATGTTGATGAAGGTATTTGTTAGATACCTATCTAAATGTAATAAGTTGAACTTCCATGATATCAATGTTGCACATAAAATTAAATTCTCGGGAAGAAGCAACATGTTTCTTATATACTTAAGTTTGTTAGCTTTTTGATATACATACAATATCATTTGTTTTATATTTACATTTAAATCCTCTTTACCACAACAGTCTAGTGAATGTATATAATCTATATCTATTATATCACAATCATAGAATTTATTTTTTGTTTTTTGTTTTAAAATAAAATTATTTCCTTGAAGGAGGCATATAATACAATATGTACAAATGTTCATATATAGAAAAATTTATTTATTTAGTTTTAGTCTTTTGTTTAATGGCATCTCTGTCTCTGTTATGGAGCTCATCAGTAGGAGTGGTGGCCGTACGTTTACTGCTGTTGGTTTTTGGGGTCCTAGATCCATTAAAGTCCATATACTGATCTAGCGGTCCCTTTTGTTTATTTGTCTCATCACTGATTTGTGACTTTTTTTTCTTCTTTTTAACTGTTTTTGATGGATTGTATTCTTGTTTTTTTTCTTCACTGGATTCTCTTTTTTTATCATTTTGATTATTCTGACTTTTTACACTTTTTACACTTTCATCTTCAAGTACAGTTGTGACTGTCTGAAGGATAGATTGTGATTGTGGAGGATCTTCTTCATCCTCTTGCTCATGTTCTTGTTCTACATCTGACTTAACATTTGTCTTCATATCTTCAGTATCTTTAGTTTCATCATTTTCTGTGTTTTCATCATCTGTTTCTTCTTCCTCTGATTCATGTGTTGCTGATTCTTCAAAATCTTCTTCACACTGATCTGCTTTGTGACCACTTTTTCCACACTGTTTGCACTTCCAATCATTTGGACACTGACTCTGTTTGTGGCCTGTTTCAAAGCATTTATTACATTTAATGTTTTGTGTTTTTTGATCAATAACTATCTGACCTTTGTATATTAAGAGTGCTTGATATTTTCCTATTTTCACAGATCTTGGCAGATTTGATTTAAATGGTTCACAGAAAAATACTCTATCTCCAGTTTGACAGTTTGTCAAATAACCTTCTACTCTTAACCTTTCTCTGTAATGGTTTTGAATAACTAAACCACCTGACTCTAAGAATCTCTGAATTTGACCATCATCTGCAGACAGTGGAACATTTTTAATTCGAATTCTTATAGAGTTTGGATCTTCTTTTGCTACTACTTTTGGGTTTCTAGAATAAACAATCATGTGTTTCTTTCTAATTGTCAGACCATTTGTGAGTAGTGTGCTCCTATCATCCTCATTATCAGGATATATTCTCCAAAGACCATTGACTCTTTGTAGGCCTTTCAAATGGCTGCTATCTATAACATGATCTATTTGTTTGTATAGTTCGACATGAGTAAGGTAATCTTTTGGATCGGGTTTTGTTGCCCCAAATAAATCTCTTTCCAGTATGAAAACTGGTTTTATTTTATTTATTTCGTTTGTGTCTTCTTCTGCCTCCTTTTGTTTATTTTCAGTGTTTTGATATTCCTTATTATCATTATCAAAATATTCATTGGCAGGGGCTTGGAGCTTTTCTGCATAGGAAGCTGCCATTTTGTTTTTGTCGAAGTCAGTGTTTACTAAGTTTTCAAATCTTGTATATTCTTGCGGTCAATACCTGAATTGTGAAGTCTTCTTACGGTTCTATTATTATTAAATCGTTCATATGCAAGTTTCTGTACTATAATCAATGCAAAAATGTGCTATTTATCACTATTTCTGTAAGAGCTGAAAATCCGTGGATATCTCATAGCCGCTTACGTCAAAAAAAATATTTTTGTTAAATCTTTCTGTTTCTGTTCATGCCACACAAATGATAGAAATATGGCTTTTAATGATCAAAATGGCATTAAATACGGTAAAACATAGCACGGTTTTCTATTATTTGGTAAATAAATGTAATCGAGCAGGATATAACACTCAAAACACTATGAAAAAGGTCTCTATCAGGATTAAACAACCTTTTAAGATGTATATTCATCTCGTCTAAAGCATCCGTGAATATTACATTTTCTCGGGTTAATAAATCCTGACAGCGACCTATTACAAAGTCAAAATTGTATTATAGACAATATATTTGTTAAACTTAGAGGATCAAATTTTCCAATGGACAGTCGGAACTCAATTTGGTACCAACTGTTCACCCCTTAAATGCCATTGTTTTCACATTCATATCAAGTGGACCTGCTACCATGTGAAAACAAACAAAAATAACTCAATGCTTCAATTAGCACTTGGGTTCATTCGCATTCACGGGTAGAGTTTCATTCTATTTTTTCTAGTAGTTTTGTACTTGTGAAAGTACTGGTTTTAGCCTTTTTTAAGCCCGTCTCTGCGTGCGGGATTTTCTCGCTGCGTTGAAGACCCATAAGTAGCCTTGAGCTGTTTTATGCTCTTTGGTCGGGTTGTTGTCTCTTTGACACATTACCCGTTTCCATTCTCTATTCTATTTTAAATTGATGCAAATGTTTGACTATGTATTTACCTATCCTATATGTACACAGATATTTTATCTGATTGGTTTTCTGTTTTGAATATTATGTTTTTAATGTGTGTGCCTCTTGTTGAAATTATCACTTTGTGGTGGGTATATTCTTTTTTTAAGGCGGTAATAATAAGATGAAGAGATTTCGGATTACTTTATTGTGTCATGATTGACTTGTGTATCACTCGTCAGTTAGATTTATATAATTTAGTATCTGTGAAAAGGTTTTGTTTAAATGTTATAAAGAATTGTTTTGCTTTACTCTATCAAAATCAGACGTCATTATCTAATTCGATTGCTACAAATTAATATTAGTCAAACCTTCTTCTAATTCAGATATACACCTCATCAAATGTTCTGATTTATTTGCGTTGAAAGCCTAAGTATTTCTCATTTCCTTCGTCATTTTGAGTGGGTTAACAATGTGTATAGTTTGCTACTAAATTATTATGTCTCGAGCAACGATCAAGGATATCACGATAAATTTGCAGTCTTTTAAATACATGTGAAGTATTTAGTAAACAGTTAATATTATCAATAATTATAGTATAACTAATCTTGAAATGCGAATACCTAATAATTTACAACGAGTTACCGAACAACACATTAATTCACGAGTGCGCATAGCGCACGGGTGAATTATTAGTGGTTTTTGGTCACGAGTTGTAGATCTTTGGTATTCGAATTTCGAGTTTATTACATTGAAATATTCCATGTATTCAGAATTTTTTACGAGAAAATACAAGGGATAATGTTTTTATATGACTACGCGTCGACCATTGTATAGCGACGTCGTTGGCGACCCCTCTTTCTAGAGTGAAATATGACTTTCGATTTCACTGGGTGAATTATAGGATTTGATTTCACCCGGAAATCCCGGTATTTCACCACACTCATTGTAATAACAAAGAGTTTCTGACATGATGCGCATTTAGGAGAAGCGACATCAGAAAGAAATACAAATACACAGCACGTGTGACATATATACTTTTTATATGTATTGTAAACCACACCTTCATTTGCCACAAAAGGTGTGTTTAATATAGAACAAATATGTGTTTGCAAACCTGTTTTCATCCAGATTATTCTGAAATATTTAAACAAATAAAATCAGCAATCATATATTATGGAACGTTGTTATGTTCTAGTGTTGCATTCATAAACTATTAAATATCAAGCATTGCCAAAACTTTGGAAAGTCAAAAATGATACAAAAAAAAAACAAAAACCCAAACAAACAAAAAACAAAACAAACCAATTTGAAGTCAAAACTCCTATCAAGCCTGAAAAACATAATCTATTAAACTAAAGGAAAAACTAATGTTTTTATTACATTGTAAGATTAATTCATCGAAAATTTAAAACACTTAATTTTAGAATTTTTGACAGTAATATTCAAGAGGATGATAAGCTTGGAACGTACATCAATGTCAAATTGATTGCCTCATCGGAGGTTATGCAGACACTCTATTTATCAACTTACATTTCATAATTTTACATAAATTTACAGGTGTGCCAGAACCATCCCGGAAGTAGTTGTTCCTGTATTCTATTTCTATAATGGAAATGATAAGAAAAAAAGAATAATTCAATTTATCATATAGAACGTTAAATGTACTAAAAACATAATATCAATGATCTTATAAAAATATTCTTCCTATTTGTAGACACTATACGCTGCAAACATATAAAAAGAAAAAATACTAGTAAACTTAGCCTCTGGCTAACTAAACTCCTTCTATTTCGTACCGAGTAATCATAATTTTATTTTTGTAAACAATGTATATTTTTAGGCTTTTTGATTCCAATTTCACCCTATGTGTAATACTACAATCTCATGGACATTATTCTGAAGATGAAATTACAGACATGTTAGATTTTCTCATAGACAACATATTCGTTGAATTTGGCGGTCTAATTTTTCAACAAACAATCGGCATTCCAATGGGAACCAACTGTGCTCCTCTCCTCGCCGATCTGTTTCTGTACTCATATGAAGCGGACTTCATTCAAGGGTTACTACGTGAAAACAAAAAGAAACTAGCCCAATCCTTTAATTTCACCTTTCGTTATATAGATGATGTGTTGTCGTTAAATAACGACAAATTCCAAGACTTTCTACATCTCATCTACCCCAGTGAGCCTGAAATTAAGGATAATACAGATACACCAAAGTCCGCTTCATATTTGGATTTGTTTCTTGAAATAGGTTATGAGGGACGTTTGAAGACAAAACTTGATGACAAACGTGATCACTTCAACTTTCCTATTGTTAATTTTCCCTTCTTGAGTAGCAATATACCAGCATCGCCTGCATATAGCGTCTATGTTTCTCAGCTTATCCGATTTTCAAGGGCATGTGTGAATTACCATGACTTTCGACAAAGAGGATTACTGCTGTCGCAAAAGCTTCTTAACCAGGGTTTTATCAAGGAAAGTTGATGTCATCATTTAGGAAATTTTATGGTCGTCATCACGAATTGATATCTAAGATGACGTTGGACCTATTCCCACTGTCGTAACCTTTCATGTGCCTCCACCGATTTGTGACTTCCACCGGATTGACTTTGTTGAACTTCACGACGGGTGACGTATACGGAGTAAGAACTGCTTACCCTTCCGGAGCACCTGGGTTCACTCCTGGTTTTTATAGGAGTTCGTGTTGTTCATTGTTTTTTAGTTTTCTGTGTTTATTTGTTGTGCTTGTGGTTGTTCATTTGTCTTCCCGGGTTTGTCTGTCCAATGGATTACGTTTGTTTTGATTGCTCCTTAGGTATTTTGTCAACATGTATTTATCGGACATATATATTTTAAACAGTTAAGTTGACATTTCCTTTTGTATAATATTTCTTTTTTTTTCATAAATCATAATTCAATGTCTTGAAGTCTATATATTTAAACATCTCTTTTCTAAGACTTAATACGTACATCATATTTCGGGAATCATTAAAATTAAATGCATCTTTTTATATTCTGATGCAGTTCAATATGCTTTATTTGCATGCAAATTCTTAAATTAAGACATCTGACATATAGCACATTTAGTTACCTTTTAACTTATCGCAAGATTTTTGACATTCACATCATTGCAAATTATGTTAACGTTGTACATGTACGGTAGTACTCCAAAAGATTCCATACAGGCTGCATAACAATGGGTTTAATCTATTTAGAATTAGTGAGCATGTCAAACCCCCTACACCACTTCCGACATATTTCGATCTGGGTATTATACTTGATAAAGAGAAAGAGGCGTATATAACATCAAAGTCCGAACAGTGGTTTATATTCGCTTCTTTAACTTAACAATCACGATGTTTCACCACAGTCAATGTAATGAAATAGAATAATTCACTATAGCAAAACAGAAAGTCGTATTTCACTCAAGCAGTGAACTAACAATTAATAACCGTAGCTATATATCCTATGAAGTGGAGTTGCATGAAAAAAATGATCTCACATATTTTCACTTATTTGGTTTTTTTTTTCAATTTGTCAACAGAATATTAACCGATTTCAAATTGAAGTACTGAGTGAAGTCACCGTAGCTATATAACCTATGAAGTTGAGTTGGATGAAAAAAAAATATCTCCCATATTTTTAGCGATAAAGATGCTTTCATTACGATTATTATTGTTTTTGTACAATTATAAAGCATATAATAAAAAATTTTATTGGGTATTTATGTTTTTCAACATGATACATATACATGTTATTGTATATTGGATGAAAGATTTTTTTTAGATTTAGAGGTCGATATGTTATTGTTTACTTTTACTTGTTTACTTTTGTGTGCAATTGAACTAAAACAATATATTTTTTTACATTATTTTCTTTTCGCCAAATTTTCTTGAAATGAAACATCATTTATGTGTAATAATAAAATTATTTGATACCAATTTTGATGCACAAGATGTGGACATTTCGTCGATTTACGACTAATCAGTTGCGCTCAAGGGCTAAAATGTTGAAAACCAAAACCGCAATTTATACCGTTGAAGAGAATTAAATTCAAAAATTTCAAAATGATCAAAAGGGTAAAGTCGAAGCCATCCAAGGACAAACCTATGCAGGAGATCTCCTTGACAATGCTGAAACAGTATGTATCAATTTCGTTCTAGTATTGAAATACTAGCAAATGAGCTGGGGATACCCTCGGGGACATGAGGTCCACCAGCACCCCGTCGACTCAGTTGTACTTGAGGTGACATAATCAAGGCCTTGCACCTTTTGCCGGAAAAAAGTTTCGTCTTTTCTGGTTTCAGGTTTCTCAAGTTGCTTAATGTTTTTGGAATAGTAACCTACATGTAGTAACTGAAAACGGAATTTCAAATTAAATCATTGTAATATCTACTGAAACGCGTCCTGTCATTAATCCATTTTTCTCGGGTGTACCTTAAGAGGACAAACATACCTAAAGAGCAATAAAAAACACAATCCAATAGACAGACAAAACCCGGGAGGACAAACGAACAACCACAAGCACACAAACAAACACCGAAAACTAAAAAACAATGAACAACACGAACTCCTATAAAAACCAGGAGTGAACTCATGTGCTATGGAAGATTCCTGCTCCGTACGTATAAGGCACCAGCGTTGAAGTTCAACAATTCGGTGGTAGTCACAAATCGGTGGAGGTACATGAAATGTTACGACAGTGGGAACAGGTCCAACATTATCTAACATATTGGAACACTGTAACGGTCAGTCAATTCATGATGACGACCGTAAAATTTCCTAAGTGATGACATCAACTTATCCATGAAAAAACCCTGGTTTAAAAGCTTTTATGACAGCAGTAATCCTCTTTGTTGAAAGTCATGGTAACTCACACATGCCCTTGAATATCAGATAAGCTGAGAAACGTAGCCGCCATATGCAGGCGATGCTGGTATATTACTACTCAAGAAGGGAAAATTAACAATAAGAAAGTCGAAGTCATCACGTTTGTCAAAGTTTTGTCTTCAGATATCCCTCATTGTCTATTTCGTGAAACAAGCAAAATATGAAGCGGACTTTGATGTATCTGTAGTATCCTTAAGATAATGCTAGATTAAAGTCTACAAATAATAAACATTGTAATTCTGCCAAGGTATCTGGACTATTAATAGGTCTTGGCCGTAAATTATGTTTCCTGTTTATCAGAAATCACTTTAACAAAAAGGCAGGAATTATGTAGAAACCAAAGTTGAAACCCACATAATTGTGTGTAGTCGGCGTTTCCGAGGTTTAACAATAATTACATAGGTGACTGTAATTACGTTGTATGGGAAATCAAGCACATTTGAAAAAATCAAATGGTCATTTTCCTGCTTTGTAAATCGATGAAATGTGCACATCAAAATTTGTATTAAAGAATTTTTTTTTCAAAGTCTATGGAAGTAAAAATATTAAATTTCTACAAAGAAACCTATCAAATATGATGGGTGTTTATAAAGTACATACAACGGGTGTGTGGGGTGTTAGGGGATCACCTCTATGTGATGTAGTAATAAAAAACACTGAAAATTAACAGCTTTTATATCGATTTTTATCGCCAAAATAGCTGAAAGGCTTATTATAAAGAGCTAAAAGTTTCACAATTATATTACTAAATTAAACCCTCACTTAGTTTGTTTTTTGAAACGGTTCACTTTCTTAAGACAGTCTTTTTTCATCATTATGATATACTTATGGATACACATTTTAACCGTAAATTATGCAATGAAAATATAATTTTCTTAAATTGTCTGATATTTTGCATATTATTGCTCACATATTTTATATTGACCGTTTCTCATTTTTATTTGAAACGACAAAAATTATGAGTCCCTCCATGTACATGTACAACAAATGTGACACACAGAATGAAAAACAAAAAAGCTATTTTTATCCATCTGCATTTAAACCGGTTGTAAAAATTTGCATTTAAGCACACAATTATGTACTTATGAGGTTTAGTGTACTATATGGCATGACACCTTGAATAAAGTTAAATAGAGGGTGCAAAACACAATTTTAAAATGGGCTCCCGTACACTGATATAAACATGACGATCTTTTACCAAACTTTTTTTGAGGACATTGTGAAAACTAAGGAGTATCTCTCTCGTGAATAGCTATGTCCTTAGATGAATTTGGCTTCACCCCTTTTTGTCATTTTGGCATTTTTTATCTTTCTCTTTAACCCTTTTGGTTTTTGTTTTTATTTTCAACATTTTTGGCCTTGAGCACTACTGATAAGTACGGAAGCCCATTTAGGACCTCCCAAAAATATAGTTTGAATTCGATATCACGAATTAAAATCGATATCACGAATTGTAGAATTCGTTATCACGGATTAAATTCGTGATCACGAATTTCTGGAATTAGTTATAACAGTTTTTGTAATTCATAATAACGGATTAAACTCGTTATCACAATTTTTTGTAATTAGTGATAACGGATTAAAAACGTGATTACGAATTGTATAATTCGTTATCACAGATTAAATTCATTATCACGAATTTGTGTAATTTGTTATCGCAGTTTTTTTGTAATTCGTGACTACGGATTAAATTCGTTATCACAGATTTTTATAATTCGTGATAACGGATTAAAATCGTTATAACAAATTGTATAATTCGTGATAACGGATTAAATTCGTGATAATGAATTCCATTAATTCGTTATCACGAATGTAATCCGTTATCGCGAATTAAACAAATCTGTTATAACGAATTCAATCTGTAATAACGAATTTAATCCGTTATCACAAATTACAAAAAAACCGTGATAACTATTTCTACAAATTTGTTATAACGAGTTTAATCCGTCATAACAATTCGTTATCACGATTTATACAATTCGTTATAACGATTTTAATCCGTTATCACGAATTAGACAAAATTGTGATAACGAATTTAATTCGTGATTACGAATTACAAAAACTGTTATAACTAATTCCGAAAATTCGTTATCACGAATTTAATCTGTTAAAACGAATTCTTCAATTCGTGATAACGATTTAAATTCGTGATTTCGAATTCAAATTTATATTTTTGGTAGGTCCTAAATGGGCTTCCGTAGATAAGTGGTAAATTCGTATCCAAGAATTCTATTTTTCAGAAATTTAAACTTTTATCAAACAAAGTCTGCTCAAACGTCCGGATTTCTACAGATCATTCTACTAAAATAGGGTCCAATGGCATAACAGTAACCCAACTGCATAAAATCTTTGTGCATTCACCTTGTGTAAGTGATGTGCACAAGTCTTGACAACACCCCAGAAATCATGGTTGGTACAGACCTTCCCTTTTTACATTTATTGTCACAGGTGGTGATGTTTTGTTGAAACTTCAGGTAAAATACGGCCTTAAATGAAAGATATATTAATAATCAAAAGATAACTTCTGTGAATCGATCTTTACAGACATTACTATAATGCATAATTATTTGAATTTCCCAAAAGTCTAAATTTCCGAAATAAACAAAATGTTGAACATTTAAGCAATTCTTTACCTGATGCATGTGCATATGATTCCTTTGAACAAAGAATAAAAAGTTGTGCACTCCAAGTTATCAAATGCAATAACAAGCAAGAAAGTTTTAACATATCCATACCGTAATTCTCTATAGAGAATGGACAAAATAAAAGGCTACAATATTTAAAAATCAGATTCAAATTGTTGTTATCAATTTTTAATATGACATTTTTTAGTATATTGATTATGATATTTAATTACTGAACACAGATAATGTATAACTTTTCATATGCAATCATGATGATATGTCAAAACCAATCCGAATGATTAATTCGAACCTACAAAATGCTCTACTTAAAAATAATGCATTCTGGGTAGATTCAGAAGAAATAAACATTTGCGACTGGCGAATTCATTGGTCAGAAGTTAAATTTAGGAGTTTCTATTCTATATACTACTCTGCTACATTATATAACAAACATTGCAATTGGTAAATCTCCGGTTTTAAATTAAATATGTTGTAACCCTTTTTAAGCACTCATAAAACGAGTACTAAGCATAGTTGCTTTTATAGAGCAGTTTAAACATCGAATGGTCAGAACAAATAAGGGGTAAGTTTGGGTACCAAAACAGGTTTGACCTCATCACTACTCTGTCAAACTATCCCGACTCTGTTGTTTCGATACTTGTGTTTCGTGCTCCTTTATGTTATTTTTTTCTGAGGGTATGTCAATAGTATTGGTGTGTCTTTGTAAACCTTTCATTGTATCCATTTTCTTGTACTTGAGACGACATACTCAAGGCCTTGCACCTTCTGCCGGACAAGTTTTTCCTCTTTTCTGGTTTTACTTTTTTAAGTTGCTTAATGTTTTCAAAACGTTCGGGAATATTAACCAACGTCTTTTAACTTAAACATGTTAAACAGGTTTCAAGTAATTGCTACTGAAACTCGTCTTGTTATTTACCCATATTGGACTCGTATACACCTTAAGATAATTTTACAGAATTTTACCAATACTAACATGACTAAACCAATGTAATTCTATTCACAAATCTGGACCATAATAGATCATGACAGAAAATTATCTTTCTTTATTACCAAAAAATAAATTTGAGAAAAAATATAAAGAGGACAAATATACCTAAGGAGCAAATAAAAAAAGTAATCCATTGGCCAGACAAACCAGGGAAGACAAATGAACAACCACAAGCACAACAAATAAACACTGAAAACTAAAAAACAATGAACAACACTAACTCCTTTAAAAACCAGGAGTGAACTCAGGTGCTACGGAAGGGTAAGCAGTTCCTGTTCCGTATACGGCACCTGTCGTGAAATCAGGAATTATGTAGATATAACTTTCCCAAGTTGTAAAACACATCGTTGATCGTATTTGGTGTATACAATAATAATTTAGGTATCTTCCTTTTCCAAAGTTTGCCGAAAAATTCTAAGCCATTGTCCTTACATTGTATGGTAAATCCGGGATATTTGGAATACTCACATCGTTATTTATGGTCTGGATGACGAAATATCGGTATATGATATTCTGGCTATGGTACTGTACGCCCGGGGAGGGTGGGGGGGGGGGGGTACTTGGTTATATAACAGGTACATTTGTACATATGTGCAGATTACGGTTTCAAACCGGAACCTGTTCATGACTGAAAGATGTGAAAATTATACCCAGTGAATGACACTATGAAGTCAAATGTTATCCCGTTGATGACATGCCTCTGCTCGTTTTATTCTTAACGCTTTGTCTTAACGACGATGAAATAATCCTGTTCATGACACACTATTTGGTACTTTCAAGATTATAAAGAGCAAGCCTGTTCGTGCCATGGGTATAAATAATTACCCTGGTCATGGCAGGGAATAAGGTGCCCTTAACTGCGGCACACTCGTATTACCAATTATATCGTGAGTACCACTCCACTCCCCCTGTGACGGTATTATACTATATTTTGGAAAATAAACATTGTTTTCTGGAATATTAAATTTTCCGAATAAACATCACACTTAAAGTAAAGTTTTTTTATGGTATATTTTATCAATTTTATTATTTAAAGCAAATTCTTGTTACTATAAATATTTTTTCATATATTTAAATCTATAGTTTCAATTTTTAATAAATGTAAATAAATTTTTATGTATGATATATATGTATGAGGTTACTCATACATGTCATAAGGCCTTAACCTTATCTCCTCTCTCAGACTTTTTTACTATTGCTTCAAGACATTGCTATCTGTTCCTTCCCAAATCATTTTGGTCGGTATCTTTAATATTGTCTTCGGAATTCAAACATCACTTAACGATAGTCTAAAGAGGCAAAACATATGTTTCTACAAATTGACCTTACAAATTTGACTGGTCTTATCAAGTAGATAAAATGTTTTTGTTTCTATTATTTCTTTGAATTTTTTCAGGGGAATTCCTCTATGTAATGTTATAATAACAAACACTGAAAATAAACAGCTTTTATATCAACTTCTTTATCGCCAAAACAGCTGTATGGCATAAAAAATTTCCTCACTTTACATTGGAACTCTCAGTAAAAGTTTGCATTTCATTTATGTACTTGCAAAGTTTAGTTCCCCGTCATTATTTTTTGCTAACACAGTCTGTTGTTCATGGTCCATTTCAAGTCTGAATTATTACAATAATTTGTTAACGATTATATTACATAACGTATATTTGTCATGATTCATGAAAGCAAGTCAATGCTTTATAATCAATTGCTATATTTTATTAATTTCAAAGAGCATTGTTATTGTGTTAAGTCATTATTTCACTATCAGGTAACTTTTTATGTAAATTATAATTTTGGTTACTATGACAATTTTTTTTAAATGAGTATATCGGGTATACACAGCCGATTATTTTACAGTTTTTTGGCGAAGGTTGGTTCGATCGCTTCGTACCAAGAGTTGCCGTAACGGTTGTGGAATGTAAGTCCTTCTGTCAATTTTGAGGAAAATGTTATTACATTTAAGATGATTTTTTTGGGAGTATGTTTCATGGTGGGATTTATTATTCTGGATAAATTGTGTAATATTATTGAGTTTTTTTATGAGTGTCAAAAGGTTCATTTGCTAAATGAATTTCTGACATTCTTCGGTGCTAAAAAATGAAACATCAGTTCAGGGTGAAAAGAAGCTAATTTCAAGAATGTTTTAAAACTTGTCGAGATCCTTTGCTAAGAAGAACTTTGGGTGACTTTCGAAAAATGTAACCCCCATGTGCCGCCAAATCTGCACCAAATGAAACAATTTCATAGAGCTTCCCCAAATCAGTATTCTTATAAATTTTGAAAAGAATTACCATTGTACTTTTTAGAGAAGAAATTTGAAAATTTTACAAATCAGAATTAAGAAAATTGCCTCTGAATAATTCTTAAATACATTATTCATGCAAAGGTTGGCACATATTTGCCCATCTTTAGAAAAGATAAACAATTGTCTAACAACGGACGCAAAGTGTGACAATAGTACGCAGGTTCTCTACCCTTTGGGACAGGTGAGCTACAGGGCATGTTCCCACACTCTATAGCAAGCTGTATGTACAAATTTAGATTATCTGACTCTCGGTGTATAAATGATTTATTGTGACTTTATTTTGTGTTGTAGTTTTGACGGAGATATAATGTTGTTCATTAAATGTTTTATATTGTATTGATTACTTTTTCTCTTATCTTCAATATTAATTATTCATAATGCAAAATGGGATCAGTTTCTACATTAAGCAATGTAAACATTCTGTTGACATCATCCTAATATATTCATTTGAATCAAGTTATAAGTCCTGTTTCCATATAGTAATCATGTTTAATATATATTTTATTACAATAATATTTTCATTTACTATAGAAAATGAATTTGTTGTATTATCAAATACAAAATGTATATCATTTTGATCTATCAAATATTGATTCGCATCTCTTTGATTATTGTCTTCTTCCCATCAACATTATCAGCTGAGTTCTTAATACCAAAATGAACATAAATATTGTATTAGTTGTGCGTATATTCATATTATGACTTGTACTGTTTTTCCAGTTATTTCAATCAGAATGAGAGATGAGAGTATGTGTGAATATAAGTTGTTATCTCACATTTATGTAAATTTGATTTATGCTCCAGCGGGCCCATTGATTGGTTAAATAAAATATCTTATCTTAACTTATCTTATCTTATCTTTTAACCGTTTGTCTTTATTTCGTTAAATCATTTCAAATATGAAGATATAATCAACATCACTGTCCCTGATATCTAGACCTTCACCAAAGCTTCCAGTTGTAATCCTTACGGTATTCTTGCAGTGCATTATCCGATCTTTGACCGAATCTAGTAGTCTCTTTAGTTCAACACTTTCTTCTGTTCCAACGAAATTGTCATACAGAGAGCGATAAAGTGATATAGGCTTATGGGTCGTTGATCGTATAGTGGTAGATTCCTGCTTACTGGTTACTTGCGTTGTGTATGAAAAGACTGGTATGGTTTCAATACTTTATTATGCAGATCAATTAACAGTAACAGACAGTGGTTAAGATGTGGACTGAACTGAAGTAAAAACCCAACTGAGCGGACTACAATGTCGCTCGTATTTATAATCTAGCCCCAAAAACCAGTTAGAACAAGATAAAATACTGCGTAGAAAAATAAAATAATACGTAGAAAATATTAAACAAATATAGAAAATTAGTCCTTCACACGTCAATCACAGCATCCCAAAATGGTACTATTACTAATAGGCACCTGACGTGTGAAACATACCCAGTCCAAATACAGTTCCAATACATCTCTATCGAAATATCATGTTAGTACATATCTATTTCCTAAATGTCAATTTTAACAAGTTTTGCAATTTGTTCCATGTTTGGTACATAGATGTTTTCTAAAGGTCAATTTTTACAAGTTTTACAATTTAATCATTGGAACTGTACTAAACTGCTATTAGCCTGTCTAAATACAACTTATTATAAATCATATTTTAATTTTAAAATTATTACCTTCCCAAATTAATTGAAAACAGTATTTTATATACTTTTGTCACCCAGGCCATCCCGTTACAGTGAGCACGATACGTCTTGTTCAGCCATCTTGTGTGAAAGAAAAGAGAAAAAATGAGCGAACACCGTTATAGAATTATATTTGAAATGTATTAGTCAATATCAAAAAGTGGGGGTATTTGGAAAATCACAAACTCAAATATAAACAAGAGCAAATAAAATGTTTATCATAACAGATACGTTTGTTGATACTTAAAAACAATATATATCTTAACTATATCACATATTTCTTGTGGACGAGGTGAAATATGCACCAAAGTACAAATTCTGTCAATGGTGTTACACGGTAGAAATCTCCAAATTTAAGAATGTGTTAATATATTTTCTTTCAAAAGTACAACATATATTGATAGATATGTACATAAATATATAAAAAGGGAGCATTCAGAAATATTTGCAACTGCCCAGTGAGTAAAACCTCAGTGATGTAATATTAAAATGTTACATTTGAATTGTGATAGAAAGTATATTATAAACTTTCATGGATAACACCATGAAATAGGGTATAGTGTACAAATTCATGACAACTCGAAGTTAAGCTGATTTATGACAAATATTAAAACTGTAGTATGTGTAAAAACATTATGTCAGTACTGTAACATGAAAGATCAGTGATGTTATATTTACCAAAATTATAAATACTTTTGATACAGAGGTAACCCTAAGTAGTGTTTGGATATCTGTTTGTTTAAATTGTTTTGATTTTTTATGGTTTTGCTTATTAATTCATCATTATATCTTTAACCGGGTTTTCAATATTTTGATCTCGAGCAGTGCTGATGAGTTGTCAGTCAACAAAATGGCCATACAGTGCATCAAATTTATTTCGGTATTTTGTGATATGTTTTATTCCATTTCCAATACACAGAATTAAAAAAAAATAACTCTGTCTTGGGGATAATTGAATTATTAAGTCTTTATATATTCTGAGAATTAAATTTAACTAACTGCTATTTGAATTGAGTCATTGATGTCACAGAGAACGTCATTGATGTTAATTTAGTTTTCATAACATCAATTACTATAACACCAGTGACAAATTTGCCTTAGAATGGTTAAAAATGTTCTATGCTAACTCTACTATCAAAGGAAACTTCAAATGCAAAATTTGCAAAAATTATTTTCTGAATGTTATTCAACCTATTCATTGTCATGTTTTTATAGATATGAATAAAGAGTAACATCAATGACACTTTAAATTTACTTATGTCAGGTTTAGTCAACTATTATCTTACATTTATGTCCTTTCTTCACAATTTCATTTCCAAAACATGACATACGGGAAATGGCTTTTAAGCAATATCATGTTTATACACTTTTATGGAAAGATAGCCTACATAGCATACCAAAATTGAAAATGTAACTTCACTGCCCAGATTGTTTGGACATATACATTGTCCTTTTTTTATTATTATTATTTATAATATCTGCATGTTTCAGATGAAACAAAATTAGTTTTTTAAAGCATCATGTGTCTTGTATAAGAAAAACAAAAAAAGTCTGACAAAAATATATTTTTTTGCAGTCAAAGAATGTTAAAGTAGGTTTCACTAAATTGGGACATCCCATTTTTCAAGAACATAAGATATTTAATTGCATTTTTTATTTGATCGTGACATTTTTGCACCAGTTTAGCATAAATATCCTTTAAAACAGATTGTTTTGAGAAATTTGATGACTTACTTAATACATCATGCCTCTGTTTTTGCAAAATAAATCGCTGGGACTTAAATGCCTCCATTTTTTTAATAATGACTCGTATCACAATAATAGTAAATATTATGCAATATCTTGCTCAACAGTATTATTCTTTGGTTTATTGGACTGATCTTTTAACTTGAATTTGGCCAGTCGAATTTCTCTTTCGACAAAGAGGGTTACTGCTGTCACAAAAGCTTCTTAACCAGGGTTTTATCAGGAATAGGTTGATGTCATCACTTCGGAAATTTTATGGTCGTCATCACGAATTGATGGATCCTTACAGTGTTCAAATATCTAAGATGATATTGGACCTGTTCCCACTGTCGTAACATTTCATGTACCTCCACCCATTTGTGACTACCACTGGATTGAATTGTTGAACTTCACGACGGGTGCCGTATACGGAGTAGGAATTGCTTACAATTCCGGAGCACCTAAGTTCACTCCTGGTTTTTATGGGCGTTCGTGTTGCACATTGTTTTTTAGTTATCAGTGTTTATTTGTTGTAATTGTGGTTGTTCAGTTGTCTTCCCGGGTTTGTCTGTCTGTCTAATGGATTCCGGCCTTTTTGGCTTGCTCCTTCTGTATATTTGTCCTCCTTGTGTAAATTCTGGACAACTTGTGATTCGACGAATGAAGTATAGAAGGTTCATATATCCATTGTTTATCTTATAAAATCCATTATAAACATTTCTTTGCAGTTCGTATAAAAATAATTAGATCAATACAAATGTACATGATAAATTTCCATACGGCCTTGCATTGTATATGTAGCATTTCTACTTAAATAATGAAACTTTATGAATAAGTACATTTTTCTTGTTGTTTCCAGAGAAAATATTTACAATTATTCTAAAAAAACTCGAATCATCGTTACTAAAATGGTGAAAAATATTGCCAAGCTCTTTGTATCTGTGATCAAAGTTGAAGTTGCTAAAAAGACTGGTGGTACAAGACTCACTAGACTGACATTTCCTTAGGCTCCTCTATACTGTTGCCTTATGAAAGTCGGATGTTGTTCTTGAGTTAAGTCGCTTTGTCCATAAAACAATCACATATGCACGAAAAATCACAAAATTAGCAATTTTCGGGTAAATTAAAAAACGTGTCGACTTTGAACGGCTCAATATATCTTGTTAAAATTTAATACATACTTTGTTAAGATAAGTATCTTTCAATGGTCAACTGCTAATCAATGCTAAACATATAGCTTCAACTCCTATTTTGTGTTTTAATTTAATGAAGTTTATGACTTAATGAAAAACGTCAAGTAAAAAGCTTAGTGTATCAGCAGAACGGGTCATTGACCATAAATGAATATATATAATTGTCAGTGAAACTGATAAGATTACCTGACACTTCTTACGAGATTAAATGTCCTGTGATAACTGAGCTGATAATGATTAATCCCGATCAGTCAAATTATTAATCAACTGGTGTTGCTTATTCCTCGATCAGGTGAAAATAATCCAGTAATCACTGGATCGTGATTATGATTTGTATCTTATGTAACAGTTAGTATTTCACCTGTAAAAAAAGTTGAAATATTAAATTATTATTCAATCATAGAATTCAACTGCAGATGAAGAAAAGTGAAGATATAATAGATCATATCTCTTTCAATGCTTACCTCTTCGTGTTCCAAGTAAATCAATCACTTTTAAATCAAAGATTTTAACATTCATATTGACATATATTAAAGAGGGCCTTCAGAATTACTGTGAAACATCATATTCCACCAGTGGCGTCAATCAGATGTGGATTCTTAAAAACTCCAAAAATTTACTTCAATATCTAAAATCAAAATCTTTGGCTACATGCAACAGCATAAAAACATTCGACTTCTCTACATTCTACACTACCATACCACATTCTCAATTAAAAGATCGCTTAAAGCAACTAGTTCATCAATGTTTTTTCAAGAAAAATGGGACACGCAGGTATAAGTTTCTTGTTCTAGGTAGAGGAAAGGCTTATTTCGTGAAGAACCACACTGATTCTGACAAAAAGTATTATGAAGATGAAATTACAAACATGTTAGATTTCTCATAGACAACATATTCGTTGAATTTGGCGGTCTAATTTTTCAACAAACAATCGGCATTCCAATGGGAACCAACTGTGCTCCTCTCCTCGCCGATCTGTTTCTTTACTCATACGAAGCGGACTTCATTCAAGGGTTACTAGTGAAAACAAAAAGAAACTAGCCCAATCCTTTAATTTCACTTTTCGTTATATAGATGATGTGTTGTCGTTAAATAACGACAAATTCCAAGACTTTCTACATCTTATCTACCACAGTGAGCTTGAAATTAAGGATACTACAGATACACCAAAGTCCGCTTCATATTTGGATTTGTTTCTTGAAATAGACTATGAGGGACGTTTGAAGACAAAACTTCATGACAAACGTGATGACTTCAACTTTCCTATTGTTAATTTTCCATTCTTGAGTAGCAACATACCAGCATCGCCTGCATATGGCGTCTACGTTTCTCAGCTTATCCGATTTTCAAGGGCATGCGTGAGTTACCCTGACTTTCGACAAAGAGGATTACTGCTGTCACAAAAGCTTCTTAATCAGGGTTTTATCAGGGATAAGTTGATGTCATCACTTAGGAAATTTTACGGTCGTCATCACGAATTGATTGACCATTACAGTGTTCCAATATCTAAGATGATGTTGGACCTGTTCCCACTGTCGTAACCTTTCATGTGCCTCCACCGATTTGTGACTTCCCCCGGATTGACTTTGTTGAACTTCATGACGGGTGCCGTATACGGAACAGGAACTGCTTACCCTTCCGGAGCACCTGGGTTCACTCCTGGTTTTTATAGGAGTTCGTGTTGTTCATTGTTTTTTAGTTTTCTGTGTTTATTTGTTGTGCTTGTGGTTGTTCATTTGTCTTCCCGGGTATGTCTGTCCAATGGATTACGTTTTTTTATTGCTCCTTAGGTATATTTGTCCTTTTTTGGAAAGTCCAACTAGTATGGATGGATGAATTATTGTTTAATGTCCAGTGGCAACCAGGTGCATATCAGGACGAGAATATGTTGATATGATAATGAATATGATCCCTGCTTTGTACTAGACCGACACGCTAAGTCGGATTTTTAATGTGCTAGCTCACGAGGTAACTGTCCACAGGAAGACATATCACCTCACTCGGACACATTATACTAACTCCGAGCCGACCAGTCTTACTCCTCTTACTCTTACTCCTAGATGCCGTGTGCTTAGCGGAGAAGCAGCAAATACTAATTTTAATGTCTTTGGTTAGACCCGGTCGGGGATCGAACCCGCGACCTTCCGCACTCGGAGCGAGCACGCTACCACGAGACCACCGAGGCGGTTCCCAATTAGGTAAACATCTGTTACTAAGTATAAACATGACTTTTTCACAGATGATGCGTGACTTTTATAATCTTTTTTTCAATTAAACTGGTAACTATACTAAAAGAGGATAAGATATGTTTATAGAATATCTGAATGTATGGAACTTCTTTATGTGGTGTGCATTGTATGTTAATTTTGCATTTTGACCCCATTGGATGTAACAATTGCAGATAAATTACAAAAATAAACTTTATATGGAAATTCATCTAATATCTTTACATTTCACATGTTTCATTGCCAAGATATTTTTTGTCTCCGCTAGATCTATCAGCTGCATCTGTACCAGTAAAATCCAGTAGCAGTCAATTTAAAAAAAAAACAAGAAGACCATGACAAATGCTATGAACATGTTACATTTTCTTTAATAAAACGAAGAAAATTTCGTATGTTTGAAAATATATATTGATACTTGAGTGAACCTTTGGTAAATAGAACATGTAGAATGATTGCATGTTTATATCTGCATTAGACACACTAGTCTCATTCCCACGGGGGGTGGTAACTATAGTCCTTTATCATGTTTATTATGGTACAGGTGTGTGGCCAGCATTTTCGAATCCATCCCTATGCATATATTTGAGATACCAAGAGTCCAAGCTAATCATATATAATAAGAAAAAAAAACAGACCAGTTTTAGGCCGCATATATATATATATATATATATATATATAGACCCCCTTCCGTGTCATTTCCACGACAGGGCCTCGTTGGCCGAGTGATCTAGATAGTCCTTCGTAACTGGCTAACACGTTGGTCATGGGTTGTAATCAAATTCGTGACAAGCATAGCCACTTTTCTACCTGTGACAGTCGGTGCTGCGGCTTTTTTTTCGCAGATTAGAATATAGAGAAGTGCCCTTAAAGTGACACAAAGGAAAAATCTTTTCTACGTCGACCAGCTAATAAATCATTGTAGGATAAGACACATTTTTGTCTACCCTTGTTTCGTTGTATTAATCTGATAGGATTTTTCCTACTTAGAAGAAAGAGAACAAATATACCTAAGGTGCAATCCAAAAAACGTAATCCATTAGACAGACAAAACCAAGGAAGACAAATGAACAACCACAAACAAAACAAATAAACACTGAAAACTAAAAAACAATGAACAACACGAATTCCTATAAAAACCAGGAGTGAACTCAGGTGCTCCGGAAGGGTAAGTAGTTCATACAAGCTAATGGCTGACAGATGTAGTGCTTTTTGTCTGATTTTCAGGATTTCATTAAATTTATAGGGTAAAAGTCTTTCTTGAGATGCTGGTTTGGTTTACCATATTTATTGTACATTCATTACCTCGGGTACTGTAGTCTGTAATGCACAAAGTACAAAATGTATCTTGGAACCAAAACTTTTGAAAGCAAAAAATTCATCACAATATTCTGAACAAATGAAATCAAACAGGCCTAAACAGTTTACCAAAGTCAACTCTGCCTGGGGAAGAACGAAACAGCTTTTCAACAATTGACTGATAATAGTGCCATCCTGGTCTTGCAATAAACTACCAAAGGTATTGCCTCAGTGGTAGTAAAAGCTGTAAATGATTAAGAAAATTGTTCCATTTCAATATTGTGCAAATTCTTTCCAATTTAGTGTTGTAGATATTCTCACATTTTGTCTGTTACAATGCATGTATTTTTGTCATTTTCTGTCAGGAACAAGGTAAGTTCTTTGTAATTGCCTGTCGTGAACAGGGTCTGTTTTTACAAGGCAAATTGGCACAGATATCAATTTTATGGTCAAGTGCACCCTTTGAATACAATGTGCATTTCTGGATTGGTCATAAGTTATGCTTGTAACCAAAACTGAAAAGAGTTACACAAGACAAATCAGATGAGTGTCCAATATCCTTAAGCAGATCATTCCATGATCTGGAAAATGATGATGCATTAACTTCAGGACCAACTTCAAACTTCAACTTGTAATTTTCTTTTGATAAAGTAAGGCGGATTGGTTACACATTCTTGAAAAACACATATAAAACCAACAATGTCAACTTGTATAAATATAATTTATTTGTATTTTTCTCTCTAAAAATACAATGATGAAAATTTCTTACAGTGTATGGCCATTGATATCTCTAAAACACCTTTAACTTGATCTGGGTCAATAAACAAATGAGAAAAAAAAACATATTAGGCTTTTTAATGATGCATGATTATGCACTGGTATAAATTGCCATTGTGTGAGGTTATACATCTTTTTCTAACTTATATGTAAGATTTTTACTGACGAAATGAACTTGTTTTCTAAATTAAAACTAGGGAATAAAAGTTATGATTTAATTTCCATGAAATAAAAGAAAAGGAGGATTTTCAAATATGCAAAATTTACACCTAACAATATCATATTTTAATCTACTGAAACCTCACTTTGATATACAAATTTTTTATATTAGTTTAAAGCATCACTTCCATATAAAAAAAATTCGGATTGGATGCTAATTGTCTTAGTAATACTAATAGACAATACATATAAGATATAAATATGAAAATTTCAATGGTTTTCAGTGATTTTTTAAATGAAATTTTAATGACAGATCCTTTGGTGAAAACTTTCAAATTATTAAAAAATATTGCTTTATTTTGAAAATCATATCCATGATTCTGTATCAAGAATAAGTTGGTTTTCATCGGTGTAAATTATGAAGAAACGCCCAATTCTGTATATGATTTTTACAAAAATTAAGTCAAATACTCACTTCTACTACCTTTCTGAAAAAAAGGTATTTTAAACAGATATATCATCATTGGGATTGATATTTGCAAAAAATACTAGTCAAGAGACAGTAAAATTATATTTAGTCTCAAGCCTTGTATTTTTCGCAAATATCACGACCACTTAGGATATCTGTTCAATTCCACCCAATATCACTTATTAAAATGCAGCAATGATAAAGATTTGAAATTAATGTATATATATGCATACTGAACTAATATGTTCAGCAATTCAGAAAAAATGCTTTAACGTAACATAAATATTCTTTTCAAGTCAAAGAAAAGTAGTATAAACACAAACAAAAACAACATAATTCCTTGCTAAAACCTAGTAAATGTATACCCTTAACCCCAGATTCAATGTTTTAACACGTACATGTGCAACTCATCACCATTACACAACACAAAATTGTGCAAAACCTTTATACAGTTATATATTCAAAGGCATGATTTTATTTACGGATTTGTTGTTATCAGCACCCATATCTTTCAACTTCACATAACATACTATGTGCAAGGCACAAGCTCTTAAGGTATCTGGACCGTAATAGATCATGATCGAAAATTGTATCTCTTTTTGACCGTGAATGGCTGAACCAAAAAAATTAAAGCAGGAATTTTGTATATAAATTTACTCAAGATGAAACACACTTTGTTGCTTATATGCAGGGTCTGTAAAAATGAGTTAGTTATATTGGCATTTCCGAAGTTTGCCGATAATTACCAAGGTCATTTCAATTGCGTTGTATGGAACATCCGGGAACTTATGAATGATCATGTGGTCATTTATGGTCCGGATACCTTAATTAAATTTTATCAATACTAAAATATATATGGTGTTGTTACATAAATATAGGAATTTTGTTTCAAGAATGAATCGGTATATCTTTTTTTATAGTACCATTCTCTTAACAATTATATTCAATATGCTCTTCTTTTTCATTGGAAAAAATACTGTAAAATTACTAATTTTCACGGGGTTAAAATTTCATGGATTCCTTTCTGAAAATCATTTCTTGGGGATAAAATTTTGTGGATTCCAAATTTTAACAAATATTGATAAACTCAGGGGTCGTCTTTCATTGGGGATTAATTTTCATCGATTATACTAAGCCACCAAATAAACGAAACTAAATTTTCTGGATTTACAGTATTCTTTTGTATTTCACACACTTATTAATTTCCCAGAAAAAAACAAAACTAAAATATTTTTTTTTATATTTATATTGCGTCTCGCATCTTAGGATTTCAGATTTCAAGACTTATGGTCTAACCAGCCATAAAAGTAAAACATAAGCAGAAAGAACAAAAATTGTCAAGACTAAATAAAAGTACAAGAAAGTATAAGACAAATAATAAAATACTGATATGTTTGTGGACGGAATAAATGCAAATGGCAAGTGTTATTTTAGATTATAAAAATGATATGTAAGCTTTTAAGTAAAAACATGGTTTAAAAACAAAAACTGAAAAAAATAAGGATCACTGATATCTATAAATGGATGGAATCTATATAAAACATGTTTCTCAAATTAAATTGGAAAACAAATACAAAAAAACCTATTCTATATTTTCAAAGATTTCTGAAAAAGTTGTCTCCCATGTGTATATTCACTGTAAATTTTCAGATTTGTTAACACAAAAAAATAGAGTAGAAATAATTTTACATTAAAGTTTAAAATAACCACAGAAAAACATGAACATGAAATATGACTTTCTTGATGAATATTCATAGCCTGCTTGCTACATATGGCACATTTTGTCAATGTGCCATTAATACAATTAGACACAGAAACAGGCATTTAAAGTTGTACCCAACACTACAGGGAGATAACTCTTAAAAATCACCAGAGCGTTTTAATCAAATTTAATAAGTAAAGAGAAATTAAGCTTCTCTATGATCAAAATTGATGTTTGCCAAACTGCTATATATTCAATGAAATTATTCCTGTGAAGTGTGAAATTCTATTTACTATAAAAAATCAACATTTATGTCAAAAGGTCAAAGTAAATATTTCCTAAAAATTTTATGAAAATTAAATGAGACAAATTTATTTTAGTCAAGGTGTTGGGTACCACCTTAATCATTTTGTTCTTGTTTTGTAAATGAGTCAACATTTTTTGTATAAAATATGAAATAAAATATGAATGTATATTATACAATATTAAAAATCAACATCAATAAATAAATATAAAATATATCACAGACAGACATTCACTAAATTGATTGGTCATATAAAAATACAATAATGATATAAAATGATATTTATAAATGCATTTTCTGTCATTCAAAATAATATCATTCTAAAATGAATACGCTAAGTACCCATCATATTTTTATTAAATGAAAGTGTGGTAAATTTGGGTTGCTGTAAATTAATTTGTATTATGTTTTCAAACCAACTGTATTACAAAATGTCAGCACTTGTAAACTGTGTCATGGAATTTAACTTCTTATAAAATACACAGTCTGTGTTTTCTGGGAATGCCAGATGTAAGTATGAGTTACCTCCGTTACACTATAAAAACTATGTATTATTTCGAACTTCAATCATCTCCCCTGACTCGCATCTACCACAAAAACTAATCTCTCTCATTTATAACAATTGAAAATGTTAAATTTCACACTATACCCTTTAATTTTGGAATTTTAGGAATGTTATTTGTTGTCATATCCTTATTCTAGGTAATTACATAAAAGTATATATGGAAAATTCACTCTGAAATAATTTTCAATCTCTTTCATATCTACTGCTAATATTTGTTCGGTACGGTTTTTGTAACCATAACTGTCTTTATTTAGATGAGGTAATACAAACACTTCACAAAGGAACTATTTTTCAAATCACACTCCCAAATTTTGAAATTAATCAGCTTGTTTAACAATTTAACCATAACCTATTGTTATGAATTGGAGAAATAAATTTGCATGACAAAGTCAATTCAAATTATAACACAATTTTTAAATACCACAGCTTAAAAATGTTGGTTTTCTAATTCAAGACAGAAATATTGCGGTCATTATCACTTTCTCCTTCTGCTATCAAAATTATTTGTGTCGTTTCACCATATTGAAGAACCAAATTCTTTTTTCCGTCTTGCTCGCCTAAGCTCACCATCAACTTTATCCATCATCTCTAGTGTCAAATCATTTATTTCCTCAGTCAAGTTCAATGATTGGTTTAATTCCTCTTCGTAGTCTGATCTTGCCTATGAATTTAAAATAAATTTAAGTTAAATGTCAATTTCTCAAATATGTCACAAAATTTAGTAATTTAGTTATTGTCAATATTGAAACTATTGGCAAAATTGTAAATAAACTGAGAAAAAAAAAGTTGAAACCATAAAAATCAGAATTTCTTCAAACTCAGATAAAACAATAATTAGAATATTATGCAAATTTCACTATTATTCATGTTTAATTTTGTCTCCTAAATGATATCATTTCATAATGCACTAGTGTATCTAGCAACATAAAAAAAAATAATAGCATGCATCATGAAAAACCCACAACTGAGAACTCTTCTCTTAAGGACAACATTAGTGAGGCAATTCACTTTCATTCGTTTGTTTTCATGAATATCCAAAGGATTTTACTGGCCCAATCAGATAAATGTTTACAGTATTGGAACTCTTGCACTAAGGAGGTAGTAATGATAATATTGTTCATAATGATTCACTGAATGTAAACACACTGATTGGCCAAAATAACATTAGATTTCTGTCATGCGACCAATGAAACTGCCTAATTATACATTCATAAAAGAAGTGAATGAAAGTGAAGTGTAATACAGGTGACATCAAGAGAAACATAGCATAATCAACCGTGGGTTTCTAACCATGCTCAAAATCGATCATGCCTCAAATTGGAAATATTACATATAGTAGCATATATACAATATGACTGATTTAAGCGTGGATTTCTGATGTGTATTGCACATGGTAGATCTCCTTAGCTGAAATTTGGCTTCCTATTTCGGTATTTTTGGTTGAGTGCTTTTTGTTTAATATAAGTTTGGTTTTTGGTCTTCCAAATGTTTCGGTTTTAATGCTGCTGATGAGAGGTAACTCCTTGAAATGCGTCGTATACAGCATAGTATAAATTTACTATATCTAATATTAGTATCATTGGATTGTTATTTTGAAACTCCTGGGATGATGCCTCTGCTGGTGGACCCTAGGTCCCCGAGGGTATTCGCCAACCCAGTCGTCAGACTTGTCTGACATGATTATTCATTGATTTGTTACAGAAATTACCAGTATTTAGCAAAATTCAAAAATAATAGAAATACTAAGGGTTCATTCCTTGTATTGCACATGGTAGATCTCCTTAGCTGAAATTTGGCTTCCTATTTCGGTATTTTTGGTTGAGTGCTTTTTGTTTAATATAAGTTTGGTTTTTGGTCTTCCAAATGTTTCGGTTTTAATGCTGCTGATGAGAGGTAACTCCTTGAAATGCGTCGTATACAGCATAGTATAAATTTACTATATCTAATATTAGTATCATTGGATTGTTATTTTGAAACTCCTGGGATGATGCCTCTGCTGGTGGACCCTAGGTCCCCGAGGGTATTCGCCAACCCAGTCGTCAGACTTGTCTGACATGATTATTCATTGATTTGTTACAGAAATTACCAGTATTTAGCAAAATTCAAAAATAATAGAAATACTAAGGGTTCATTCCTTGTATTGCACATGGTAGATCTCCTTAGCTGAAATTTGGCTTCCTATTTCGGTATTTTTGGTTGAGTGCTTTTTGTTTAATATAAGTTTGGTTTTTGGTCTTCCAAATGTTTCGGTTTTAATGCTGCTGATGAGAGGTAACTCCTTGAAATGCGTCGTATACAGCATAGTATAAATTTACTATATCTAATATTAGTATCATTGGATTGTTATTTTATACAATCCGGAAAGTGTGTCTCAGAGATAGGTCGAGTCCTGCCCACCAGTACATTGTATCGATTGGATGATACGTCACAGTGGCCAGTTGAAATTGTATACAAGTTCATCGGTTTATGGTCAATATTACACGTTTACAAAATCCCACGCCCAGGTGCTTTCTTTTGTACACAACATGTAAAAGTTTTATGTTTATAGATTTAGTCCAGAATTTATTATTTACACAGTTCTTTGTTACACCTTTTATTTATTGGGCCTTTCAATAAGTTACGACAAAGAAAAAGTTTTAGTTTGACCAGAAGTTTTAAATATTGAAATGTGATGTAATGCATACTGCATTGAAATGGTTTTCACAAAGATATCTGGTGAAATATGTTTACTCATTATAATATATATTTTAAGCTAAAGTTTGAAGTTTGAGTGAAATGTTTATACTGTAAAAAATTTCTTCAATATTAACAAGGTATAATTGAAACTGGATGCAGTTTCGAATGTCTCCCAAACGAAGCTCTTTCTCTTTCAGGGTATTTTTGGAATTCCTAGTGTTTGAAATACTGGGCAAGTGTACAAAGAGATTGAGTATATGCAAAATGTTTGATATATGGTATTCAATATCTGCAGTTTTATATGTTGTAATCGGTATTAACATGATTAACAGATGTTTTATCAAAATATTTTATTATTGAAGGTGCAATGGCCTCCACCTCCCCTTTAGCCATGCCTTTCCACCCAACATATATAAATAAAAAATATACAGACCCCCCTATGGTACCAAATGATTCGTCTTATCATAAGAAGTAATAATATATATGGTTATAGGGTGGGGATCTCAATGGTTTTCAGAATATTTAGTATTTTATCAGTTAAGGGGTGGGGCATGACCCCCCCCCCTCAGACCCCCCTATGGTACCAAATGATTCGTCTTATCATAAGGAGTAATAATATATATGGTTATAGGGTGGGGATCTCAATGGTTTTCAGAATATTTAGTATTTTATCATTTGAGGGGGTGGGGCATGACCCCCCCTCAGACCACCTATGGTACCAAATGATTTGTCTTATCATAAGGAGTAATAATATATATGGTTATAGGGTGGGGATCACAATGGTTTTCAAAATATTAAGTATTTTGTTATTTGAGGGGTGGGGCATGACCCCCCCTAAGACAACGAAATGGAGGGTATAACATAATACCTCGCCACTTCGTGTGGCGGGGTATAAAAACTTCCGTCTATTTAGTATTTTATCATTTGAGGGGGTGGGGCATGACCCCCCTTCAGACCCCCTATGGTACCAAATGATTCGTCTTATCATAAGGAGTAATAATATATATGGTTATTGGGTGGGGATCTCAATGGTTTTCAGAATATTTAGTATTTTATCATTTGAGGGGGTGGGGCATGACCCCCCTCAGACCCCCCTATGGTACCAAATGATTTGTCTTATCATAAGGAGTAATAATATATATGGTTATAGGGTGGGGATCACAATGGTTTTCAAAATATTAAGTATTTTATCATTTGAGGGGGTGGGGCATGACCCCCCCCCTCAGACCCCCTATGGTACCAAATGATTCATCTTATCATAAGGAGTAATAATATATATGGTTATAGGGTGGGGATCTCAATGGTTTTCAGAATATTTAGTATTTTATCAGTTAAGGGGGTGGGGCATGACCCCCCCCTCAGACCCCCCTATGGTACCAAATGATTCGTCTTATCATAAGGAGTAATAATATATATGGTTATAGGGTGGGGATCTCAATGGTTTTCAGAATATTTAGTATTTTATCATTTGAGGGGGTGGGGCATGACCCCCCCTCAGACCACCTACGGTACCAAATGATTTGTCTTATCATAAGGAGTAATAATATATATGGTTATAGGGTGGGGATCACAATGGTTTTCAAAATATTAAGTATTTTGTTATTTGAGGGGTGGGGCATGACCCCCCCTAAGACAACGAAATGGAGGGTATAACATAATACCTCGCCACTTCGTGTGGCGGGGTATAAAAACTTCCGTCTATTTAGTATTTTATCATTTGAGGGGGTGGGGCATGACCCCCCCTCAGACCAACTATGGTACCAAATGATTCGTCTTATCATAAGGAGTAATAATATATATGGTTATTGGGTGGGGATCTCAATGGTTTTCAGAATATTTAGTATTTTATCATTTGAGGGGGTGGGGCATGACCCCCCTCAGACCCCCCTATGGTACCAAATGATTTGTCTTATCATAAGGAGTAATAATATATATGGTTATAGGGTGGGGATCTCAATGGTTTTCAGAATAATAAGTATTTTATCATTTAAGGGGGTGGGGCATGACCCCCCCCCCTCAGACCCCCTATGGTACCAAATGATTCGTCTTATCATAAGGAGTAATAATATATATGGTTATAGGGTGGGGATCTCAATGGTTTTCAGAATAAGTATTTTGTCATTTAAGGGGGTGGGGCATGACCCCCCCCTCAGACCCCCCTATGGTACCAAATGATTCGTCTTATCATAAGGAGTAATAATATATATGGTTATAGGGTGGGGATCTCAATGGTTTTCAGAATAATAAGTATTTTGTCATTTGAGGGGGTGGGGCATGACCCCCCCTCAGACCCCCTATGGTACCAAATGATTCGTCTTATCATAAGGAGTAATAATATATATGGTTATAGGGTGGGGATCTCAATGGTTTTCAGAATATTTAGTATTTTATCATTTGAGGGGGTGGGACATGACCCCCCTCAGACCCCCCTATGGTACCAAATGATTTGTCTTATCATAAGGAGTAATAATATATATGGTTATAGGGTGGGGATCACAATGATTTTCAAAATATTAAGTATTTTGTTATTTGAGGGGGTGGGGCATGACCCCCCCTAAGACAACGAAATGGAGGGTATAACATAATACCTCGCCACTTCGTGTGGCGGGGTATAAAAACTTAAATATCCAAGGTAACAGGTAGTATTTCCAAGTTAAGATCACAAATGATCAAGTTATATCACTTTTCCCATAGACTTCTATAGTAAAATTTTGCAAAACCCCACCCCCTTTTGAGACCCCCAAAATATATGTTCCCTCCCACAGATTGAAAATTTTTTTTCGGGAGGCGCATCTAGGAATATGGGCCTAGCAAGTCGTATGATATCAAGCGATTCCGTCTATTGGTTTATGAGAAACGGTGCACACAAGTGTTCGAAAAAACACGCCCGGAAAGAATAATAAGAACTGAGCAAAAACAACATGTCTCCAAACTTCGTTTGGGAGACATAACTAGCAATGAAATAATTCACTTTTGACGAAACATGAGATTATTATCAACCTTCGTAGAAATAAAAGCGAAATCGCTGGTATTTTAAAAAGTTTTGTGTCAAATATATATTTTGATCCTTGTATGTTCCTCTATGTACCAATTCAGTGAAATTGGAATCTTTATTACACAGAAATGTCATCAACAGATATAAATTTAAGTGAAGATTCAGTTTACACATACACAAAATTATTCATGAAAATATTACAGTATCAATAATTGCTCAGAACAGTGTTGTAAGCAGTCGTAACAGCATACCTGAACGTGGGATTTTGACCATGAACTTGAATACAATTTAACTGGCCACTGTGACGTATCATCCAATCATATTGCTACAATTGTATTAGTGGGCGGGACATGACCTATCTTTGAGACACACTTTCCGGATTTTATAAACATCGGGAGTCCAAGTTAAATCAGTCTTATTGTATCTTTCAAAACATGTATACTTATTATTATTGACTTGTGAATTAAGCAAATACCAGACACTCACAAAAGTTAAGACAATAACAAAATGCAATATGGAAATTATGACATACATTTAATGTGATGATGCTTTAAATGATATATTTTTTTAATTAATTTATTTATATTTATCACATAATTAGTAGTAATAAATTCGATTTTGCATGACAGATATGCCCTCTAAAATCCATATCTGCCCTTATTTGCCGTACAAAATCCAAATTTGTCCCCAAAAATCCATATTTGCTCTTGAAAATCCATATTTCCACTAAAAAATATATGATAAATAGATCATGACATGGCATTTTCCATATTGGCCCTGATATCAGCCCAAGGGCCAATATGTGATAAATAGATCATGACATGGCATTTTCCATATTGGCCCTGGTATTAGCCCGAGGGGCCAATATGTGATAAATAGATCATGACATGGCATTTACCATATTGGCCCTGGTACCAACCCCAGGGGCCAATATGTGATAAATAGATCATGACATGGCATTTTCCATATTGGCCCTGGTATCAGCCCGAGGGGCCAATATGGAAAATGTGATGAAATAATCTGGAAATGTATTTCATTGAGTTTTTTTTGGGGGGGTGGGGTGGGGGGGGGATTCTGCTTAATTTTTTCTCTAGACATTTTACATGTATATCAAATTGGAACAATATTTCAAATAGAGAGATAAAGAATAGGGAAATTCTGGCCCGTTTTCTATTTCTTAAGGAAGTTAATTTTTTTCTGAACCAAGGTAAAGTTAAAGTTAATGGATTTCTAATGTTGTGACCTCAGTAAAATGTTCCTTGATGTGACTTTTTGTGCCATCTGATTGAAGACATTTTCTACATGAATTTCTTAAACCAATAAACCCTGTCTTTATCACATTGTCATGGGACTTAAGAAACATTCTCGTTTTCTTTAATGGTCAATAAAATACATAAATTTAAAAAAGAGTAAATGAAACAAACATTTATAAATTGAGACAAAAACAGACAAAAAATGCTGTTCTTTTAATCATTTCTAGTTGAACTTGTTCTGTACTTAAATTTTTTCTACATGCATTCTGTTCCAATTGAAAATCATATTTAGCATTGACCTTGAAAAATACTTAGGTATGATGTTAATATTGCTTCTGATGTTAAGGATGATCGCTGGTCTAATAGGAAATAAATAGGATTTGAAATAGGTGTTTTAGTTTGAAAGAACACATGAATAGTAAACAAATAAGCAAGAAAAATATAAAGTTTTAGAGCTACAAGGCCTTGAAAATTTGCAGGAAATGGGTTATCTCTGGATTTTTTTTGTCTTTGCATTGACAACTTCAGTCTCTCAAAAATGTATGAAAAAATAAATAGGATTTCATAAAATTTTGTCAAACACCATTTTAAGGTATATATGATTGAATTATAAAAGAAAAAGTGGTGGTTCATGGGCAAAAAATTTCATGTTTAAGAAATGGATAAAACCTGAGGATTCCGAAAATCTGACAAAAAGACCAAAACATGACCAGCGAGCATCCTTAAATTTTTTCTACAAGCATTCTGGTCCAATTGAAAATCATATTTAGCATCGACCTTGAAAAATATTTATGTATGATGCTAATATTGCTTCTGATGTTAACAATGAGCTTTTACATACATAATTTTTTCACAGGATTAATTGATGACTTTTATAAGATTAGTTTTACTGTAGATTTATGACCAGATATAACAAACAGATGTGGATCCAGGGTTTGGTGGAACTACCGGTATTCATTAATGTAGCATTGTATTCAACCAGGAAATTATAGAAATATTGAAGTTATATAATGAACAAGAAAAAATAAAGGAAAACAATAAATCTTGTCAACATCCAACATTTCCATCTCATTTTAGTTTATACCAATTAGGAACAATTTCCTTGTATTTGATTTTTTTCATCGCATTATTTTCATTTTTGTAACTTAGACCATTGTGTTCCTGCTAAAATATATATTCAAATTGAAAAAAAAATCCCAGAATTTCATAAAAATTTGGACATTTTTATCTATATCATTTTTTTACATCATTTTATTTATTTTCCTTTAAAATTTGTTCTTAAAAAATCTTATAACAATGAGATACCAAGAATTATTTGATTGTGACCTTAAAATATCTGAACACCAATTTATCTCTGGATCCTAGATCTGATAGATGATAATGTTATACACATCATGACTGACGGCCATTATATTGTGATATCTGAATATCACATGCCTGGTGAGTTATTGTTTTAGAATGCCATCCAGTTCTCTATACATTACCCTAATACGGTCCCCTGTCACAGAATGTGCCTAAGAATATACATAATTATTGAATAGAACTCAGTTACTCTTTAAAGCTCAGTGTTTATTTCCAGATATAATCAGAAATCCTTTGTATAACATGTCTGACCAAATATATTTACATTTTAGTTATAGGAAAAATGTTTGGATTGTAGCTCATTTGAAATAAACATATTTTTATAAAATGCAAAAAGTCATCTGAAAATGAAGAAAACTGCTTTAGAGTTAGATTTTGAGGAAATGTAGGGAAATGAAGGGAAATATAGGGAAATGAAGTGTTTGTTGAAGATGAGAATCATTCGGCCTAGAATTAACTCTGGCAAAATCTCAAATTTATGATATCGGCTGAAAAAAATTTGGAATTTAACAGTGTTACATTGTATCAACATCTGTAAAGAGGGAAATTTAAAATGCCTTTTAAAATTACTGTAATTTATATAATAGAAAAAACTTCTAAAATTCAGAAAATCCAGCAGCTTCATGAATCTTCAATTAAGGCCTACTAAAAATCTTTTCAACAATGTCACTATCAGGAGTTAGTAGTTTTGATATTATGATAAACATTATCCGTATATAACAAATATACATGTATACAAGTTTCATCTATCTGCAATACTAAAAGTCCTACTGATATAGCACATTCTTGCTAGCATGATACACAATTAAGGGGAGATTATTTGTTTTACATGCCATTCCACTACTACATAAAACTAGCCATTGGAAACAAGGCATGTAACATACCCCTTCTGGGTCTGAAGCTGAATTTTGGTTTGTGTCTGTTACCACAGTAATAGGGGTGCTGACACGTGGTAGAAATAAGACTTTTTTATCTTGTTGTCTACTGATGTTATTAGCAGATGACAGTGAAGCAGTGTTGACATGACTACCAGTGCTGGTAGCAGACGACACATAAGAAATATTGTCAGTGCTGTTGATAGGTGAAATAGTATATGTGCTGCCATGACTACAAGTGTTTTCAGTCTTTGTTTGACCTTCACTGGTAGAATTGACCTTGAATCTAAGTTTTACCTTTCTGTATTTTCTTCCTTGCCTTCTCCTAGCTCTATTTCTCCCTCTATAATGAAAATAATATTATCTATTTTAGGGATCAATACATACAAACTGATAACATATTAAAATGTTTGGTACCAATTTGATGCAAAAGATGTGCATATTTCTCAAGGCTTAAAATGGTGAAAACCAAGACAATAGTGCATAACTGTTTATTTATATTTTTGTTATAACATTTTTAAAAAATATTGTATATTCAAGAAATTATTCCGTCTCCAACAAGCCTATATGTCATAAATGAAACAGTAAACCAGTGCAATATATTTTATCGAAATGTACCCATTCAATATACATGTATTTTAAATCATTTTCTATATTAGACCATATAAAATTAATTTTTTTGACTTTCATCTATGATTTGGTAATTTTGAATCTGCTGAGTCAACATAAATTATTGCAATCATAAAAATTCTCATCCTTCCAGACTAAGATTCATGTTTTCGGTTATTGTATTATAACGTGAAATGTAGCAAATGTTCTATCATAAAAGACTGTATTGGAAGCTCTGTTAGTGAAATTTACTCATTTTGATGCATATCATTCTTTTTTTTCAGCAGGGATACAGTCATTAATAAGGCAGGTCCAAAATTGGATCAATACAATGTGACCAATTTTTTTTTGATGGGGGAGGATGAGAAATCTGAAACTTCATTTATCAAACCTTAGTGCAAATAAATGTGTAGATAATATCACGGTTCAGACACATTTTTTACCACAAAATTCAAGGACATTTCAAGGACTTTAAAGGACCAATTTCCAAATTTTCAAGGACCAGAAATCAACTGATATGGGCAATTTAAATCCATATGGTTATGACCTATATGTAATTGTAAGTAGCCATACATCAGAGAATTTACATTTTCCAGGCATGTCATCAACGTTCTTTTGAACTACTTTCAGTTTCAGTTTGCTCACTGTGACTAAAATTCATCGCAAAATACATTTAATCAAGTAAATGAAAGATGTTTTATTAGTTAAAGTTAATTTAAAAATCAATCTGGATCGTTTAATTACTAAAATTTTTACGCAAAGTCAGATTTATTTCTTGACCGCATCACAGAAATTACTACGCACCTGTTTTACAGAAAAGTAGCTATTTTTAGAAAAGAGACAATACGTGAAACTTATATAAAGTCTTGACAAAAATACCGATAAATCTGAAAACGAATTAAAAACACTTTTACGACAGAAAATTTAACCAATTTTTTTGATTCTTCAAAAACACAGTTTTTCAAGGAGTTTCAGGGACCTCCTTTGAATTTCAAGTACTTTCAAGGCCTTAATTTCCAATTTTCAATTTCAAGTACTTTCCAGGTTTTCAAGCGCCTGTGCGAACCCTGTAATATGTGCCTTTACTCAATTTTTATCTTTGCAGCCTTACTTTTAAGGGGTTTTTTAATGTTATATCAGACAACATACCTTCTAACAACATATTCATCATCTGATTCAGCACTTGAACTCTCTGTATATAATTCTTTTACAATATAACGTGCTCTAGCTCTACCATCTGGTGAGTAATGTCTTACTCGCGATGATGCAGACTTTGACCTTCGTCTAGGAGCTCTTGGTGGCCTCGTTCTGAAGAAAAATGAAATTACACAGTGGTACTATGGTTACTAACACTAGTAAATTAGAACCGTTTTGGTGTTTCAATCTCTTTCTTCATGCCTTCAAGGAAACGTTTTTGTTCTTTAAAACTTTTATTGCTCATATTGCCCTTTATCTTTGTCAGGAATTTTGTGAGTGAAAATCTAATATATTAAAACCATGACAAAAGTTAACAATGTTTTGAATCTAATACAATGCTTGAACATGAAAATCAAACAATTAATTATCATAAATCATCATAAAGTCTCTAATTAACTCTGAATGATCTAACAATCTTATCTGCCATCCGTCGCTAATTGAAATTGGTAATTTTTCTTGGTTCCTTTCCTTATGCTGTCAAAAATTATATTAAAATTTTATGAAAGCTGAAATGCAGCTCCCACGAAATGCCTTTTTTTCTCTATCCACAAAAATTGGTATCCACGAATATAAATGAATCCACAGTGTCATGAAATGTGCATTTTGGGACAGTGTTTCTTAGGTATTTTTTTTTTGGCAGTTTTATATCGTGAATTTCTTGATTTACCTTTCAGCTATACCCTCCCATTAAACACAGATGTGATATAATTACTATTAAGCAGAGGGTTTGGCTGTATTTTTTATTCTTTTGCATCACATTTTGGATTTTTTTACGGAAGCCAGTATTGATGGGCCGAGAAAGACAAAGTACACAGAAAGAAGCGACAAGCATTGACTGAAATACTGAACAGCAATAAAATCCATAAAGAATTAGAGAAAAAATTTAACTCCAGTTTGTGTAGCAGTAAAACTAGGGTTAAAATACTCACCTTGGAGAACTTTGTGCATAATAAGCTCTAGGTTGACTATTGACTGGCACTTCATAAACATAATCACCATGGGTGTGGTACGATTCACCCCCACAGAGGGGACATGTTTCAGTTCTGACTGAATACTGAGGTGGTGCTGGTCTAGGACTTTGTCCTGTTTGAGGTTCAACCAACACATATCCAGCTGGCTGAGTCTGACCTTGACCTTCTGTGTCAATGTCATCAAAAGAGTAAAGTCTCTGATAAGGTGAGGTAGGAACCTGTGAAGGCCTTGTCCTTGTTTGTCGCCGTGACCTATATCCAGCTGATATGGGTGTGGCATAAGAATTTGTTGGCACTTGTTGAGTTGAAGTGGGTGGGGCAGGCGGTGGGGGAGGGGTTGTCGTAAATGCAAGATTTGGCTGAGAGGAATATCTCTGCATAGTAGGAGCCCTTGCTCGGGCTGACTGTGTCGCTGTTGTATAATATCGAGGCACATAATATTCAAATAGTTGATCTTCAGTAACAGTTGATGCTGTAGCTCTTGTTGGCGATTGATCAGAGTCGTAACCATTCATTGTCTGTGTCTCTGTAGTAACGCCATGTCGATGTCTTCGTCTAGTACGTGTTCTCTGACGAGACCTCGGAGGTTCTGGTAAAACTTCTGGTGGTTGGGGTGGCCTATGAGCATACGAGTCTGCTGCTGCATAACCCAATGGAATATCACCATCGGCATTTTGTTGCAAAGGATAACGAAGCCACTCCTCCCAATCACGGGATGGACCTCCTGAAAATGAATTGGCCCTTCTTCTTGGTCCTCTCATAAATGCATATGGATCCTCTGTCGGGTCAAAATACTGATCATGATTTTGATTAGTTTGTTGTGGCACAGGTTGTGCTTGTTGCTGTTGAAGCTGCTGCTGTAATGCCTGTCGTTGTTGATGTGTCGCTTTTTGAAATTCTTCCCTGAGTCTACCAATTTCATCCTGAAGAATTTTTAGTCTGTCACTGCAACACATGATTTTAAAAATGATTGATTTTATAAAATTATATATTTTAATGTTATATATGAATTGTTGTAAATATTTTTAAATGAAAAATAGATACCATAACAATTGATAGTATTGATAAATATGATTATGTTCAGTTGAACACTTTCTATCAATGATTTTTAAGCTGTTTTTAATTATATCTTTTTTATACATTCTTTGTAAACATCACTTCAATAAACAAGTGTGCATTGCCTAAAATTCTTCGGCTAACTTTCTTCTCAGGTGTTAAGCTTAGAACTCTTCCTTCAGGGCATTTTGTACTTGTACTTGGCTTTTAAATTACAGATATCTGAATAACGAAATCCACTGTGCAAAAGACTTGCTTACAAACATCACTTTTAAGATGAAGAACAGCAAAAAATCACAAGTCTTTGCTTGAACTTTTTTCTTAAATATTACGAAAACGTCCATGTTATATGATAATTTCATTTTTATTTTGTTTATTTCGGGCTATTTTTTACTGGCGGAGGAAGACTAGGTGTCCAAAGTGAACCACTCATTTCTAACAAGAAATCATTCTTTTAAATTAAAATATGGGTTAAACATACCTCTCCAAGACCACCTGAATTATACTATGGCCCCATTATATCAATTGAAAATAATATATAAAACACTACTACAACAAAAAGGGTGTAATACAAATCATGCAATATGAACAATTACCTTCCTGTTGAACCTCTGGTCGCTGTTGTCTCGGCAACAGATTCATCTACAGTGGCCTCACTATCTGACCCCACTGCCGTATCCTTGAGCTCAGGTTTGACCTCTGGCCGAACAATCTCTGTTTTGTGTAGCTCATGCTTCTTAATTGGTGTTTCTGCTCGTACTGATCTTGGAGTGGGAGTTCTCTCCCCTTTTGATCTTGGTGTTTGTGGTCTTTCATTTTTTGACCTTGAATCTGGTCGTTTGTTCATAGGAAATGCTTTCATTGGTTTAAGATTTTGCAATGACCTATTTAAAGTTGGTCGAGGTGTTTCCTCCTCAGAGGAATAAAATTCACTGGTTCGATTTACACTAAAACTGTTTGAAAAACTTTGATTAGGTGTTGCTTTAGGTGTCAGATCATCGTCAGACATTTGAGTAGCACTTGCAGCTTGTGTTTTTGATTTCTGAGGTGAATTTTCCTTTGATCTATTGCTGGTTCTTGAGTGTTGACTTAGTTTTGATCTTGGACGCTCTGAAACATATAACATTATACAGTTATTAACCGATTTGAGGACAACAGCCCTTTTGTTTGACACGAATAACAAAACAGATAATCGAAATTGTGGGTGTGACATTACCAAGAGATCACTGCCGGTCCATCAGCCTAAAAACCTTTGCCCTGCAAAAGTCACTTAATACAGGATAAAGAAACACCTTAAAAAGAGTTAAAATGTTACTTATTTTATATAATAAAATTATATACAGTAAAATCTGAAGGTATAATAAATTTACTGCAATTGAAATTTTATGCTAATATTAAGTCACAGAATCTATCATTTACCATTATATATATAGTATCATATAGAAAAAAATAATTTAATTCATTTCTTTGTTATATTGTCTGAGCTATACTGATAATTTACAGTTAAACAAATAATGAAAATAATTTATCAATTTCTTAGTAAAGATAACATTTTCTTTGATAGGTATGAAATTATGAAATTAAATTCCCGCTTGCAGATACAGGTCATATTGTGAAAGGGACATAACTATAGAATCAAGTAGCAGCCTCAGATAATCGCATTCCTACTGGAGCTACTAAAACAAAACAGCCAAAACACAGTAGAACATACAAAACTAAACAAACACAAGCTTAACTTCTCTAATGTTTTCAAAAACATTTAGATGCATTACAAAAAATACAAAATCTTAATTTATGCACTTTTTATGACAAAAAAGTTACATTGAATAAGTCATTTATATTGAACCCTTTAAAAGTGAATAATGGCTTCGTTTGTTTTCTTAATTTATGGTACATTCTTGAAAACTCTGTATTGGAAGTGTGTGCCACTTGACCCTTTGGGATTTTGTAGTGATGGTAAGTTAACAAACACATGATGTGTAACAGAATTGTGAAAACAAAAGATATGAAACAGGCCAGGAAAACCTATGAATTTGTAAATGTTTGCTAATTCGTAAACTGTTTATCAATTCGTAAACTATAAAATGCAAATTTTGTCCTTGATTTCAATGAATTTTACATAGTGGTTAATGGTAAACTTTTTAATTGAAAGACATATTTTTTTCAACCAAAGAGGAAGTTGTGCAGAAATGATATAAGAGTACAAATAACAATATCTGGCAATGCCGTTTTTGTTTTGTTTTATGCCAATGGACTAAAACCTGTTATGTTTATGAATTTGACAATTATGAATCCAATTTCTGTTTTATTTATTAGTATACTGTTTACAAATTAGTAAACGTTTACAAATTTGTAGGTTTTCCCGGACTGAAAAAGAAAGCAATCAGTGCACCAAACATCAACGTTTCTAACCCTTTCTATTGGAAGAATGACGACCTATATTCAAATAAGGCTCGTGGGAATCTCTGCTTTCATCTAACGATGTGAATGTTACTGATAGACCTGCAATTTTATTATATTTTATATAATTCAAATTTGGATAAAAGTATTCTCATTTTCCTAATTGTAATAAAAGATTTTTGGGGTATTTTTTTCATAATTAAGTACTACCAGCCATTTTCAACTTGGAGTTGGGTAAAAGATTTCTTCCTATGTTATGCCTTCCTGTGACTGAATGATGAAAAACAGCATTAAGGATGATCGCTGGTCTAATAAGAAATAAATAGGATTTGAAATAGGTGTTTTAGTTTGAGAGAACATATGAATAGTAAACAAAAAAGCAAAAAAAAAATTATAGGTTCATGTACTCATTTTAGAGCTATAAGGCCTTGAAAATATGCAGGATATGGGTTTTCTCTGGATTTTTCATTGTCTTTGCATTGGCAACTTCAATCTCTCAAAAATGTATGAAAAAATAAAAAGAGTTTCATGAGAGTTTGTCAAATACCATTTTAAGGTATATGTGATTGAATTATAAAAGAAAAAGCGGGGGTTAACGGGCAAAAAATTTCATGCTTAAGAAATGGATAAAACCCGAGGATTACGAAAATCTGACAAAAAGACCAAAACATGACCAGCGAGCAACCTTAAAAGCACTGTTCCTTTGCTTGGTCTTATGCCTTATTATTGATACTAGATCTTCATACATATAAGAATAATCTATTAAGTCCCTTGCAGGAGAACAATTTCTTTGATACATGCATGATGGGAAAGAGTAATAATAGTGAAATCAAAGAATCTTTTCACTAGAGAAAACATTCAATAATTTTACAGAGAAATCCATGTATTTCAAAGCTGCCTATATCAAAAATGTTATTATTTCAGTTTGAAATTTACAGAGTGCCTTTGTTTTTCCTCCTATAAAAAGATTTAGGTTCATGTTATTGTGGTTTTATGTTTCTTTCAGCACAACTGACTATTTCTTGGCGACCTGTTTTTATTGGTGGTGGAAGTCGATTATTTGGAAAGAACCACCACCTAATGGCAGCAAAATGAAGATTGGAGTCACATGCACTTTGCCACAAGCTTAATTTGAACTAACAAGCTCAGTGTTAACATGCTAGTGATCAATAGTAGTCATGCCCAACTACCTAGACCAATTGGGCACTGTGGCTCCTCCCATGAAAAGAAAACAAATTAAACATCTCAGTTCCCTAATTGTTAAGCTTCTGGTTACATCAACACAAAAAAAAAACATAAAATATATTCTACTTAACTACCTATAAAATACACATGAGAAATATCATTTATCTATGACAATACCTTCTTCTTCTTCCTCGATAGTGTGTTCTAAACTTCCACCTCTCTTTTTACCACCTCGACTACCTCGTCTCTCTGGAATCTCAAAACTCATTTCACTCTCTGTCGTCAGAGTATAACTATCATCCGTGTAATCTCTAGTTTGACCTCCCTTATCTTGTTTATTTCTGGAACGGTTTGATTCCCTGGATGGTGGACGGTCATTTCGGACACGAGCACTGACCATAGAACTGTCAGAGTCTCTTTGTTTAGAACTGGGTCTAAGTTAAAAAGTATATATAAAAAACAAAAATTATCAAAAAGATACAATAATCAAAGAAAGGATGCTACATTATTACATTGATGATGGTGAATTATCGTAATTTCCAGTGAAAATAAATTTGATATTTTCACTCAGTGAAAGATCGGTTTTTATTTAAAGTTGTCATGAGGTCTAACAGAAATTGGTATAACACTACAACATTTTTAACGTGTGCCAGTTTCGAATTAGAAGTTTGTCTGTTTGTTTCAATTTGTTGTTTATGTATTGAAGTTAAGTTTCTATTTCAGAAATTTTGTGATTTTGGAAACAAATTTCAAATATTTTTAATTCGGATCATTTTTTGGACACTTTTTGGAATCCTTAACTGAGTCGTTTTAATGACTTTTACTCTTTCTATTTGCTAATACAAAATTTTCACCCTTATTCCATAGAACAGCAAACTGAAAAATTATAGAAAAGAAATGATCTGTCAAACTGACAGTTCACTGGGTTTTCTTTCATCACTGTTTAAAGCCACCTTCCAATCATAAATTACCCAACTTAAAACCCACTTTTTCAGTTAGAAAAGGATGATAATATGAATTAAAATCACTGCAAGGGCAAATATCTTTCATCTTCTTAAAGTAATACACATTCTAACGTGAGTTTTGCAAAAGTTTTAACAAAAAACCTTGGAAAAAATGATGATCAGTATTCTACAAATTGGAAATTACCTAGGTGAAGCAGGGGGTCCTCTTAATCTCAATGTTGGTTGCTGTTGCTGTTGTTGCTGTGCAGACAGCTGACTGACCTCTGACCCGACTACTGAACCAATGAAACCACTATCAGCATCATGTGCATTTCTCTGTTTTGTCATCTCCTTAAATTTTCCTGGGCCTGGCAAATTTGACAATGGTCCCCCTCCAGTGGCACCATTTTCTTGGTCAGAAATTCCACTGTCTTGCAAACTCTGCATACTGCCAGACATATTGTGCTGTGGATTCAAATAAATGTTTAAAAATGGTAAGTATTCTTAAGTGGGCTTCAAAGCAGCTGCAGCAAGCACTATACAAAAACAACGGAAATATGCAATGTCTATTCACAGTCAGAAAATTTACAGAATAACTAATCACTAAATTCAAATACCAGAAATAAACAACATGTGACCAAACTACGCAGTAAATCATGAATGTTTGCAGCATTTAAGTTATTTACAGCTGTAGATTGGTTAAAAGTTGTTTATTTCTGGTATTTCAATTCAGCAATTACAATGTAATAATGTAATAAATAACAGTTTATTTGTATGAGCCATAGGAACAACTAGAAAATGTGAGGTTTACTAAACTGACATGTTTTTAATATTATCCAAAATTATTATCCAAAGCTAAAACATCATAATTATCACATCAACATAGCATTGAAAGATGACGTATTTTGTATAACATCAATATGCTGGCATAATTTTTTGCTACTGCATATTTGAAAATTATGATAAAACAATCGACTATAATACAAACATTACTTCATAAAATTTCTGTAAGAAAAATTAATATGCAAGGTTTAATTATTCTTCACCCTGTCACGCAATGCAATAAAAAAAACATGGCATTAATTTCTGGATTTATAGTAATTTGGTAACTTGGTAAAAGTTGTCAAATTTCAGTTTTTTTTAGTACCTTTTTTTTAGCAACTATTTTAATTATAAGAATACTCCCAAAAAAAAATTCCCTGTGGTACAATTTTAGCCTTTCAAACATTACAGAGTATTTTTCCAGAGTAAATATAAAAACGGAAAATAAAAATATTCAAGATTTAATGTATTATATATAAACCTTTTTCCTTTCAAGTCGTCTTGGATCCCTGAGATCATGTCTCCTAGGTCGAGGTAGATGTGGCGAGTCTCTATCAAATGATCGCTCAAACTCTTTGGGTGATCTGCCCCTGCTATCCCGTGATGATAAACTGCTACGACTTCCACTCATGTTAAATGAGCCAGGTATACCACTTTCCCTTGTTAAATCTACAAAATAAGGATTTAGAGACTTTGAAATCTGAAATTTTCTACTTTAAAATTCTGAAAAACCCTCATCACAAAATACATGTATTGATAGAATATTTAGTACCAATTTGTTTTTTGTTTTTGTTTTTTCTATTCTTTTCATCTATTTCCTTAGACAATGATGTGCCTGTCTGTTAAAATACTGGTGGTATACATAAAGCATAATTAACCAAACAAATTAAGATAACAAAGTGAAGAGGCCAGATTTACCCTATGTCTAAAAATATATGCTTTATCTCACAACTGAAATTTATGATTAAATTTCACACAGAATATCAGAATGTACCACATAATAAGATACAATGCCAAACTAACAACTCAATTTTTTTCCACTGAAAAACGCATTTAACATGTTTAAACACCATATTTTTTTTGGGGGGAAGGGAATCTATATATACACCCCTCCTTCTGATCCTAGATCAATTCCTTGGTTCTTTAGAGTAGTGGATATTGAAAGAATTTACTTGTATGACTAGTCCTAAATCAACTAACCTCCATTCATATTTTGATGTGACCTTGACCTATTAAGAACATTTTCCATTGACAAGTTTGGATTATCTTCTCTTCCCTATAATACAATAAATATAATTAAACAAACTTGTATCAGTAATTATAATACAAACCTTCCCAAAAAAATATGAATAAAATCACAACCAATTCTTTACTGTACATCATCTGTACTTGTTTCATGGCAATAAAAATGTAAGATCATAGATGTTTATATGTGTGTTTGTTTCTTTAGTTGGGGTTTTATGCTGTTTTCAGCACATTTTGTCTATTTTGTGGCAGCCATTTTTAATTGGTGGAGGAAGCCGGAGTACCCAGAAAGAACCACAGGCCTTCGATAAGAAAAATGGCAATCCTTGTCAATTAAGATCGGAGTCAAACCCACCCCACCACAGGTGAGAACTCACAACCTCAGTGTTGACAAGCTAGTGATTATTAGTCATGACGAACTACCTAGACTACTCGGCCACCTTGACCCAATGTTTATATGAAAACCGAGTAAAATAAAATTCAAAAATTTTCTTCATAAAATCGTGATATGCAGTCCAAAATCTACCTGATATGAAATATCTGCACTATTTTTGGTATGTGAAAACATCTCCAGGAGTAAAATAAAAGCTCACTACTTTCAGTCAGTCTTTGTTAAAGACTGATCATTAAAATATAAGTCTCTGATGAAAATTTGTTGGCAGGAAAAAAGATGTTCTTTCTAATCAAGTTAAAATCAATATCAATAATTATGGAATCAATTATACAACTTATCTCAGCTGTGAAAATTTCTATATAAAACAACAGTATGATTTACAGTAGACCGTATGGAATTATTTTACCTTCATCCTAAGGTAGCCCCAAAATCATATGGCTTGTTATGAAAATTTCCAAAAAATGGAAAACACTGAAAATGTTCACGTTTTTTGCTACAGCACTAATACTCTCTTATAAACTCTCAGCTGTAAATCTAACATGTGGAAACTCTGAATATTATAACAAACATACAGACAGGTGTTATTGCTTGGAAAGTTTGGTTGGGATATGTTAAGAGGATACTGTTATCTATTAAGTACCATTCCATATAAAATTCAAAATCCAGTGGCACATGATAGAAATGGATTTTCTTTTTATGTGTGTTTTTGCATTTCTTTTGTATATTTATTAACAGATCTGGTGAATTTTTCGTAGTTGTGACATGTCTTTCTGAGATATTTTTTATATAGACTGCACTATGACGAGGGGAGATAACTAGTTTTAGACCAATAATTTGTGTATAATCTTTGCAAACTATTTTCATTGCTGCAAGAAGGCTTTTGAAATTCACAGCTATTTTATTATAAATTTTTACTTAGTCTGAGTTGTAATATTAAATGCAATTCAGTTCAGGCTAAACACTTGTCCAATTTTTGAGATAATTTTTACAAAGAAAGCACTACAGAACATTGGTGCCAAGGGAGATAATTTATGGAAATTTACATAGAAAGCACTACAAGTAGGCTTTTTACTTGACGTTTGTCATTTAGTGAAGGGTAAACTTCATTAAATTAAAACACAAAATAGGAGTTAAAGCTATATGTTTAGCATTGATTAGCAGTTGACCATTAAAAGATACTTATCTTAACAAAGTATGTTTCAAATTTTAACAAGATATATTGAGTACATCGAAGTCTACACGATTTCTAATTTACCCAAAAATTGTTAATTTTGTGATTTTTCGTGCACATTTGATTTTTTTACGGACAAGGCGACATAACTCCAGAACAACATCTGACTTTAATACGGTAACAGTATAGACATGATAGAGGAGCCTAAGGAAATTTCAGTCTAGTGAGTCTTTTTAGCAACTTCAAACTTTGATCACACATACAAAGAACTTGGCAATATTTTGTAACCATTTTTCACCATTTTAGTGAGGATGATTTATGTTTTTTAGAATAATTATGAATATTTACCCTGGAAACAATAAGAAAAATGTGTTCATGTACTTATTAATAAAGTTTCATTTTTTTAAGTAGAAAGGCTACTACAAGTTGAATAGCTTGTAAAAATTTTCCTGATTATATATAGAACCAATGTTTGATATTTTTTGTTATCCGAATGTATGGACATTATAACAAGCAAATTAAATTGCAATTAAAAACCTATGATGTACCACCCATTTTTATGTAATTGTTTGATTTTTATATGGAACTGTACATAATTTGTAAAACCATTTCCATGCATACAATACATGCAGTGTTCTTGTTAAATGTGGGAAAGGAAAAGATCAGGTTCTAGAAAAATAACTTAAAAAAACTCCATTCTCCCATGTGTTTATTACCTCAGGAGGATGAGTAACTAAAAAGTCATTATTATGGCCTTAGCTCAAACAATTTAGCTACAGGCTTAATACAGGAAATAAGGAGGATTTTCATAATTGATCATTTGGTGAAAGAAAATAACTAATGATTGATTAATTATTGATAGATTATTATGAAGTTCTTTTGGGTCTTTTTCTTGACAACCACATTGAAAAAATGATCATGATTTGCATTTTTGTAATTTTCATAAAAAGTGTGTCATCATTTTTCTTGGAAATTAAAGTGAAAGTTATAAGTTATCGATTAATCAAAAGTTTAGTTTTGAGCATGATGACTGCTTTTTTAGCCATAGCCGACCATTTTTCAATTATAATCAATCATAGATACAACACTAGGAAAACTAGCTACAAACCCTCACAAAGGTTAGATTTTCAACACTTGCATAAGGTTCATTTCTCTGTGAGCCATTAAGGACAGGACCATTCTCGGAAATGGCTTCAGATGGACGTCTCCGACCCAGTAATCGAGCTTCTTCATCTCTTTCGTGTAACTGCTCCCATCTAAAAATACAAATTGCTTGTAAGTACATGTAATATATATAGTACGTCCTGGTATATATTTTTATTCTTGAAATAAAAAAAAAAAGAAATTTCCTCTTTTTCAAAATGAATACTGATATTAAATCTGGAATAAAACTGAATCTTTTGTTCTAATAGAACATGCTCGCTTATCTCTCTAATTCATTATAATCGGTTATTGTAAAATTTTTACAGTATTTGGAGTAATTTCAAAACCTAGAGAATGTGATTCAATTCAAATGATTCCCGTTTGATTTGTGTCTATTACCCCATTTAGATACAAAAGTTTTGGTTGAAAATCTGTTCTGAACTAATATTGGCTATGGAAATCAGTTCTGAACTAATATTGGCTATGGAAATCTGTTCTGAAGTAATATTTGCTATGGAAATCTGTTCTGAACTAATATTGGCTATGAAAATCTGTTCTGAACTAATATTGGCTATGGAAATCTGTTCTGAAGTAATATTTGCTATGGAAATCTGTTCTGAACTAATATTGGCTATGAAAATCTGTTCTGAACTAATATTGGCCATGGAAATCAGTTCTGAACTAATATTGGATACGGAAATCTGTTCTGAACTAATATTGGCCATGGAAATCTGTTCTGAACTAATCTGTTCTGAACTAATATTGGCCATGGAAATCAGTTCTGAACTAATATTGGCTATGGAAATCAGTTCTGAACAAATATTGGCTATGGAAATCTGTTCTGAACAAATATTGGCTACGGAAATCAGTTCTGAACTAATATTGGCTATGGAAATCAGTTCTGAACAAATATTGGCTATGGAAATCTGTTCTGAACTAATATTGGCCATGGAAATCAGTTCTGAACTAATATTGGCCATGGAAATCAGTTCTGAACTAATATTGGCTATGGAAATCTGTTCTGAACTAATATTGGCCATGGAAATCTGTTCTGAACTAATATTGGCTATGGAAATCAGTTCTGAACTAATATTGGCTATGGAAATCTGTTCTGAACTAATATTGGCTATGAAAGAGATTGAAAATTAGTTCATAGCAGATTTTGCAGCTATATTTGCATGTATTAACTAGAATTTCATGAGTGAAAGTACAGAAGGTGCCAGAAACTGGAAATTGGGAAGAATCCATTATTTTATATAGGAATATATAAAGACTAAAATGGTCAAAATCCCAAAATCCGGCAAATGCCAGAAAAAATTTTAAAGCATGCATTATTGGATTTTTTAAGTGAAACATAATAATTAGAATATTTATGCATGCAAGAGATAAGCCAGCATTTAGAAAACAAATGAACTTTTTGATATAGGGTAGTTTTAATAATAACACGCCATGACTGATCTTTATCTTTCCCCATGAAATAATCTATTGAATGCTTTGGTTAAAGTAAAAAGCAACAAAATGGAAGTAAATAATAAAACATATCACAAAATACCGAAATAAATATGATGTCCTGTATGGCCATTTCGTTGACTGACAGCCATCAGCAATATTGGAAATCCGGTTAAAGATATAATGATGAATTAATAAGTACAACCACCAAATATCAAAACAATTAAAATAAACAGGTATCCAAACTCAGATCTCTGCATCAAAAGGAAGAGCCTTAGAAATTTCTGGTAATTTTTGTCAAATTTTGAACGGAAAATTTAAAGGCATTTGATAAAGCATGCATGCCAGATTTTCATATCTTAATTCTTTAAAAAATTGAACAGGAGCTGAATCTGTGTCCATTATTTGCAGAATTAACAGAAATTTAATCCTGTCATGAATTTTAGGATAATTTTGATAATGATATTCTATTCTGGAAGTTTTTATAAATTTGTCTTCTACAAAAGTAAATTTTCCTAAAGCAATGAACTTCACTGAAGAATAAATTATCTAGCACATATTAATCTTTATGGGGATAAACTTCGATCCAGATGACCAGATTTTTAAAATTTGGACTAAATGACGATCACAATTTTAAAATTTTCAAAAGTTCATTTTTCCACAAAATTCAAAAAGTGACGAAAAATTAAGATATTTTACAGTAATACCCTCAATGGATACTTTCTGACAGCATGTTTATCATGAAAATATATCTGCTCAATTTTGTTGCACGTAACCACTAAGATTCGAGGTGGGCTGAATCTACTCCGACAAGGAACTTACTCTAAAGCCATATTATCTTATGTGTAACATCATATCAGCTATTGTAAATTCCTAATGTTTTGTTTGTTTGGAGAATTATGAGAGGGTCTTAGAGGGGGTACATATATATTGACACGTGCGAACTAGAAATAAAAATGTAATTCACGATGAAAGAAAAGTAAAAATTTGGCTTACACTAAGGCTGAAAAACACCAAGTAACAACCTATCAGCACAGTTATACGGGAAATAAAAACTGCCAAAATTAACACTGTAGAGCCCAATTATGAATGTCAGCCCTCATTTCAATATATAATTGCCATATGTTTATCTATTCAATGTCCTAAATCACATTTGGTATTCAACATCTTACTCATAATAAATTTGCAATTGACTATGATGAGTATCTATACACTTGATTATATATTAACACAGCCTTACATTCACAAACAATTCATTAAACATACATAAGATTTCACTATTCTACTTTGATTAATGTAATATTTTGCAAATAAACTTCGGTAATATCGAAATTGGCATATAACTGCAGTAATATGCACACATGCCTTTAAGCTGGTAATTATGTCACTATGGTAAAAATTGTAGTCAATATTGCGTTTGATATCACCGAAAGAGCAAAGTAATAATAAGCATTTTTCTAACACGGACAATATAAAAAGGATGTTGAAATTCATTGATTATATTTTCATTAATAATCTTAAATAAATGGCATTTAGTATAAAATCAGGTCTGAGTGACATATTACCCAATGCAAAGCAACATTTTGATTGGCTGATATAAAAACATTTGACACTGAATTACGTTAATTTTTGCTAAAATCACCATAAATCATTAAGTGTTACATGTAAATAACCCTATTATTCACTGAACATTTTGTTAAAAATTAGAACTGGTAGTGAACTATCTTTATAACCCTATTATTCACCAGCAATATGACTCTTTATACTAAAATTCTATTAACCTGTGCATTACAAATTTACATGCCTAGTGAATAACTGGTACAATAAAACACTTATAGCCTACTGAGTTAGTAAATATCCAGAACTGTAAACCATACAGTTGATTATTGCTTTGATTCTAAGACCCTCATGGTTAACCCGTTTCAAATTTGACAATTTTGGATATTTAACTCGTCCGTTAGGACCATATTTACGTAGCTAAATTTTCTTCAATATTTAATATTAGACTTATTATCACCAATAAAATATGTTATAAAATTTCAATTTTAAATGTTGATTTGAATCGAAGGTTTTTATTGATATTAAAGCTGCAATATATTTGACAAATATTCATCAAAATTTCAATAATTTAATATTGGATGTAACGTGTCATTTGATTGGTCAAATTTTTTTCGTCTATCATATCATAGACTAAATTTTCTTTTCTATAATATGACGTCATGAAAGGGAATCTCGACATTTTAGACGTCAAAAAAAAAATGTTCGAATTAAGTTATAAGGAATGAATGTAATTTTGTTTTAAGTCTATTCGAAATAATCTCAACGCACATGGTGCACACTTTCAAATAACACACTACGCAGGTTATTTAGTGTGCACCACGTGATTCAGGTTATTTCTTCATAGACTGAAAAAAATTAGTCAATCCTTAAATGTATTATTTAGAAATAGAACTCTACAACATGACAGTAAAAGTAATAATAAATCTGACTGGCTGCATGTGAGCAAGTCAGTGATAATATGCATATGAGATAAATAGTTTGAGCCACCGTCCATTCCCCCCTCCCCCTACTCTCCTCCACTAAATATTGTCAAGTTAATAAAAAGATTTTTCTGTTGAAAAATCTAAATAAAAATATTCTTTACTCTAATCTAATGAAATGTCTGCCCATACAACAAAATTATGCAATCTCATCACCCCCACCTCCAAATTGCACTTAAGTATAATTAGCAAGACCTACGCATAAATAATAATTACTTGTAAGTTCAACTTTGAGCAAGACTAACCCAAAACTTGAAACCCCAAATACAACAATCTGCATAATTAAAATAAAAAAAATAAATCTTGCACATATATATTATAAACATTAGCCCAATGATATTATCATATATTACATGTATGTAGCTTATAAAAACATGGCATTAATATAATGTTGATTGAACAAAACAAAAATGGATATATATGTATAGTGTGATAAAATCTATTAGCAAATATCAAAGAAAAAATTATTATTCCCATAATTCCAGTGATCTGTGCCATGTGGAATACAGGACATGTCATTGTACTTCCAGAAATAAATGTAAAAATATGTCCCAAAAAAAAAGTTGAAGCTGAAGAAACCCATCAATTATTTTGTAAATATAAATTGTATGGGTGACAGATTTCCGGAATAATTTTGTTTTCGAGATTTTTAGTAATTTTTGTATCTATACATGACCAAAACATGTTTTTTCTTGTATTGGCAGTTTTTGACATAAAATTGTTTCACAACCTAATATGATAATGACTGTTCTTGAATGTTTGTAAACCAGATCTAAATATATATACATATATATGTTGCATTTATTTTTTCAAATTAAACTTTGAACCATGACTGCAAAAATATAAAGAACTGAATAAATGATTCTAGTGCTATCAAAGAAAAATCTCAGTAATGTGTAAATTGTAAATGGAAGTTTTGAAATACCCATAATTCCACTGGCATCAAAACTTACCCATCATCCATATCTATTTCCTCTGGTGAGGAACTGTAAAAAATTCATCAGGTGAAAACATTTTGCTTCCAATATTTTTACATATGTTTATGATTTTTTGGTTTGTTTTATGCTTAATATTGTTAATTTTATAGAAAATCAAGATCAAATTTTTGTTCGCCATCAAAATAATTTAAATTACTAAATGTAACACATTTTCTGATTGGTTGACTTTTATTGCTTATCCCTTCATAAACTTGTAACATGTTTAAAGTTGATTGTCTAAAGTTGACTTTTTTATCGATCATTAGACTTAAATTTTTTTACACTGTTAAAGTACTTTAACAGTGTAAAAAAATTTAAGTCTAATGATCGATAAAAATTAAAGTACTTTAACAGTTTAAACAGGATTGACTTTATGTTTTTGGACTGTAAATATGTTTTTGGACTTTAGAAAGTAGCCTCAATGAACGTGGTACACATTTCATAATAGCCTACTGCATGGATTATTTAATGTTCCACATGTGACTGAGGTTGATTATTCATAGTCTAGAAAAAAACAACCCTTAAATATATTTTACATGATAATGAAAGAAAAATAGTAGAAAAGAGGAAAAATATACCTAAGGAACAAACAAAAAAATCACAATCAATTAGACAGACAAACCTGTGAAGACAAATAAACAACCACAAGCCCAACAAATAAACACTGAAAACAAAAAAAACAATGAACAAAAAAGAACTCCTATAAAAAGCAGGAGTAAACTCAGGTGCTCTGGAAGGGTAAGCAGTTCCTGCTCCGTATATGTCTCCTGTTGTGAAGTTCAACAAAGTAAATCCAGTGGTAGTCACAAATCAATATTGGAACACTATAACGGTCAATTTGTGATGACGACCATAAAATTTCCTAAGTGATGACATCAACTTATCCCTGATAAAGCAACTTTTGTGACAGCAGTAAACCTGTGTCGAATGTCATATTAACTCACGCATGCCCTTGAATATCAGATAAGCTGGGAAATGTAGATGCCATATGCAGGCGATGCTGGTATAGCGCTACTCAACAAGGGAAAGTTAACAATAGGAAAGCTGAAGTCATCATTTTGTCATAAAGTTTTGTCTTTAAATGTCCATCTTTGTCTATGTCTATTTTTTATAAATCCAGCAACTGCCAATAGGAGAATCAAGCAGAAAAGGATGCATACAAAGCAATTTCTAAGTGGCTTTTTAATGTTTTAGAGGCTTTCAGCTACTACACAGTACAACATTATATGTGTACATGTAATATATAAATTACCTGTCAATTTCTTCATTAAACCAGTTAGTACTACTACTGTAACTAGAGGCTGCAAGGCTAGGGTTAGATGATGTTAGGCTATGTCTGTGTTAGCAAAGCAAGCAGAGAAAGATGAAAAAAGAATTTGTTAATTAGCATCATAATCATTAATTCATAATCATACTGAATCACTGTTGTTATTGATTAATAAGAATAATCATTGTTGTCACTGATTAAAATGAATGCATGATTACCACTGCAGTGGATCCAGTCTTTTGAGAGGCCAACAACAACTGGTCTCAAGAGATTTATATTAGGTTTTTTTTTATGTATCATCATATACAGATGTAACACTTTTAATGGTCTATCAGAAGAATTTATTTGTTAATCCCCTGACTTCTCAAAAATTCATGCAAAATATACACATGTATATAGTACACTGTAATTATTACTGATTGAAGTAATCAATTGATTCATGATTACATTGTAAATTGAAAAATTACTGCATGAAATTATTACAGGAAATCTTAGACAAGCTGATTAAGGGGGGGTACAGAACACCTAAGGGAGTTAACTCTTTAAAAAACAGCTGAAGGTTTTAATCACATACTATTAGTAAAGAGAAATCAAGCTTCTCAATGATCAGAATTAGTGTTTGTCAAACTGTTATATAGCCAATGAAATTATTCCCGTAAATTATGTAGTTCAAATTTCTTGAAATTTTTATATTTTTGTCAACAGGTCAAAGTAAATATTTCGTCAAAATTTTATGAAAATGAAACGTGCCAAATCTATTTCAGTCAAAGTGTTGGGTGCCCCCCTAATTCCCAGCAGACCAGATATTCCTTTATCACTTGTTTCGGGCTGCCTGCCTAGCCACCCAAAAACCCATTGCACATTGAAAAATCTGGTAAATATGAAGCTTGTTTAATCAACAGCAAACCAGATTTTCCTTCATCACTTTTACAACATAAGGCCATCTAAAATAAATGGTCTAGTTGTCAGACAATCATAAAAAAATGGCAAGGTAGGCAGGGAATTTATTTAATTATTTTTTATATTTCCTATCAAAAGATGTTTAGGTGTTTATTTTGATGATATAAAAATCCTTTGATATGATTTTTGGCATATGCAAAAGCCTATATTTAAAATAAATGCGAAGAGTGAGCTGTCAAAAGGGGCATAAAATGACTTAAACATGTTAAATGTACAAAATACACAAATCGAACAAAACCAAATAAAAGTTAAAAGTAAAAAAAGCCCAATGTTTCAACCGATACGGCCTTGATCACGAGCATGAAAAAATAAAAGGTATTCTCTTAGAAACCCAGAACAAGACTGAGTCCTTACATAGAATGTAAACAAAAAGAAATTTTATTTGACCTTCCCCTTGCACAGTAAACATACTTTATATAGGTCAACTTGCAAGTTAGACAGTAATAACAAGTCAAAAAATACTAGTTTGAAGTTCAGCTTGTACAGAAAACGTACTATGTACAAGATAGATGTACTGCAAGACGTTACACATGTAATAGCGTGCAAAATCAGTAGACAACTGAAATTAAGAATTTTTAACATTGATTCCACGGGGTTAGAGAATCCCCAGGCTGAAAATTATTTTCTGCTCAAGGCGATGTCTGCATTGCCTTCCCCTAATAACTGATCATTAAAATATATAATGATGGCTTGAAAGCACAACCTGTGTATAAATATTTATAAAAATGATTATTTTATTACTTTTGTTTTGACTTGATTAATGTAACAAAATTCTTGAAAATAGAATATGGGTAGGCAGACACTTAAAATCTACTAATATGGCATCGAATTTCAAATTTTTTTTTTGGACAAAATACCTGGATTGCAGTGATTTCTTTTGTCTTTTTGGAAACCAAATACTCATTCATCGGTGAATTTTCAAGTGGGGAGGCAGTGTCTGAGAACTATATTTAGATGTTTAGTTTTTTTTGCCTTTTTGACATCAATTTTAACAGGAAAGTTGTTTCAGCTGAATCAAACTAAAACATTACACCAGGAAAACGTTATAATCTTCGTCTGTCATATACAGCTCCTGAATATATTAGGCCATACCAAATTAAATTTTTGTTTTTTGGATTGTACAAATAGGTGCAAGCTGGCGAAGTTTTAATTTTAATTTTTTTTCTCAAGAACAAGTTTTTTCAGGCGAAGATCAAATTTACGTGCAGCACACATTTTTTAACTAAAATATTGCAAAAATGGGAAAATTTTTTCAATTTTTACAAAATTTAGGAGCAGGCAAACAATTTTTATTTTTAATTTCTTAAAAAATGAAGAATATGGGCGTATTTTCAGCATTTTCGCAAAAATGAAGCGGCAAAAATTTTTTTCTTAAAATTTACATAGTCCAAAAATTGGAGCGGTGAAATCCAAAGAACGAAAGATCAATTTGGTGTGGCCTTATCATTTAATTAAGCCAAAGTTAACTGTCTATCAATACACAAAACATGTATGATGTAAGTAAGAGGAAAAGCCTTTTTCCTAGTTAAAAAATCCTTCATTTCTGATAAGAATATTAACTCTATTAAAAGCATGTTATTACACCTGTAGTATGTCATATAGAGACAGTACACATGACCTATCATAAAGAAACTATAACTTTCATTCAAAGTTCTAAAAACTTTGTGTTGATAAGGCTGGTGATGGCACTGTGTACCTGGCGAGATAACGTACTCTGCCAGTATCCTATACATGTACAAGGTACTCTTAACCAGAATCTACTAAAGCACACATATACATGTACAAAGTATTACCTTTCTTTTAATTCTTTTGGCATCTTAAATATTTCAGGTTCATCCTCACAAATATTTTTCAATTTCTGTAAATGAAAAGAAACAAATTTAATATCACAGTTTTACATAAATTCACTTAAAAGAAATTTACCAATGAAAAATTTTCACTAACAATAACACATAAACCAATCTATAAAATACGATATGGGATAAATATCAATGAAACAATATACCAGCTACTCTATTATGATGGGGCCTCGGTGGCCGATCGCACGAGTGGTCTAGGTAGTTCGTCATGACTACTAATAATCACTAGCCTGTCAACACTGAGGTTGTGAGTTCGAATCTCACCTGTGGCAGGGTGTGTTCGACTTCGATCTGAATTAACAAGGATTGTCAATTTTCCTACTAAAGGTCGGTGGTTCTCTCCGATCTCCGGCTTCCTCCACCAATAAAAACTGGCCACCACGAAATAGCCCAATGTGCTGAAAACGGCGTAAAACCCATACTAAACAAAACAAAATCTATTATCATGAATTCTTCAGAACCTTTCACAAAATATTGTATGGCATTACAGTTACAATAAATCATAGTCATACAATTTTTTGCAAAACAAAAACCATGGTACCGTTTCACTAAAGGTCATTAGAGTTAAGACTGATTATAAATCCTTTGAATACAGTATATACAAGTTACAACTGATCGTAACCCTTACGATCTTTAGTGAAACAGTACCCGTATTCTTTAGACTTATTTGAATGCACAACATTATAGAATACAAGGTACATGGATATCTTCATACTAACTATTCTATTACCATATGTTCAGAACTGCTGTCCTTTACCAAACAGGGTTTTAAGAGTGTTGTGGTGGAGTGGATGGAGGTTTGATGGCCTAAAAGTCCAAAACTTATCAATAATATATGAGAAGATAAAATTATTTTTGTTACCACTAGGGTTTCAACTTTTTAGGAACAAAAACTTCATGCATTTTTTCCACGAAATTTCAAGGACATTTTCAGCTATCACAGAATGGTAGTTCTATTTTGTTAAATAGTTGTGTTTGCAATTCTATAGCAATATACCTTAATCAACATTAACCTAATCATACAACTGATTCTCTTTAAATATCATGTCGTCCCAAGTATGCAACAAAGGGGGAAATCGCATGGGATGAAAATATTAGAAGAAGGGAGGTAACCTTCAGTAGAAAGTAATAGTTTTTCAAGGATACATTTTACATACGTGTATTTCCTGGATTTGTGCCCAATCAAGAAAACATAAATGAAATTCTCTCTTCTTTCCCTGTTACCAAAAGGTACATGCATTGAAGTGCTATGTTCAATTTTTACCTATATTAGCTCAAATCATAGTTTTTGAGCAACAGGTAGACTAGCCAGTGATTCACAGATACTATCCTATATATTAAGAAGCTGAAAACACTGAACCTTTAGTACATTTTGTAAACTTACTCTAACAAGATTGTCTATCTCCTTGTCTCTCTCCGGTGTCTGAGCCATTTGTTTTAACCTACGATATCTATCCATTAAAGCATTGTATTCCTCGTGCAAACGTTTCACATTCTGTTCAAATTCTGAATTTGGTTTTGGTTCAATTAAATCATCCCCTGCAATGGTTCCTTTCATTTTTTGTTTCATATGGTCAACAGATCTACCTTCCTGATCACTAGACGTAACACTTGAAGTTTCTGCATCAGCCATTTTTTTCTGAAATGGCTGTCGTTGGGAAGCTCTTTCTTTTTCACTTTGTTCCACAGATTCATGAATTTCATCAAACTTCATTCCCAGTCTGAATAATTCTCCTTCCAATTCTTTGTCACCATCAAAATTGACGTCTGCTAAATTTGGTGTGGATCGTTTCAGAACGTTATAATCCTCCTTTGACTGTAAATATTCATGACGTAATCGTTCATGATTGGTCCGAATTTGATCGAATACTTTGGCCTGTTCTTCATGCGTCAACTGCTTCTCTTCAAGCAGTGTTTTGAAGGATTCCATCTGAAAAATAAAATTTTAGAACTTTATACATGTATCACAAATAAATTTCACCACCTTACTGTACAAAAATGGCTACTATAGTTAAAGGTCAGTCAATGACCCTTGCATGTCTCATCACAACATTTGCAAGTTTAAATCATTAAATTAAAGCCAGCCACTCTAATAACCACTGAATAACCAAAGAACTTCAAAAAGAAATCCAAAATATTACAAACCAACAGTTAAAACTTCTACACAAGGAACAGACTGGTCTATGACCAAATGGATGGATATAATTTTATAAATTCACATGGTTAGTTTTATTTCAGTTTTACATAGTTTTAAGTGTACATTTGTGTAGTTGGCTTTATCCCGGTGATGGAAGCCTGTGTGTACCTGGAGAGAAGCAACTTTGACAGAAAATATGGCAATTTCAGTCAATTTCGATCATAGTCAAACACTGAAACTTGGCCACAAATTGATTTTAACTCATAGCCTCAGTATTGACACATCTTGTCACAATGTTGACTCGGTGTTAAACTTGTTAAAATGGGTCCACTAAGATCTTGTTATATGGGCACATGCCCCATGTGTAATGGGTAACTATGACCTCCTCTTGAACTTATGACCTCCCCTTGAACTTATGACCTCCTCTTGAACTTATAAGTTCAGTTTCAGGGTTGTTGTATTATTTACATTTACCCTGTATCTCAGTATGCATTTCTAGTATGTAAGTTAGTGTGTTCGCCAACTAACTAGATCGACTCAGCCATCAAGCCATCCAATAATTCATGGGATGTTTGAGAAATAAATAGACAACAAAATGGAAAACAGGAAGGTCAACAATGACATACCAATCAATCAACATTACCCATGTTAAGACAGAACCCCAGACAAAAAAAAAAAAACATAAACGAGCACAAAGGTACATTTTGTACAGTCAGTCATTGGATGTTAATAAAAAAAAATTTAAGCCAAAAATACATGATCTTACCGCTCACTAAAGTAAATATTCACTGTTTCTACCCTGTTATATTTCCAGAAAAAAAAATCCAATCAAGCACCTTACAAAATCTTATTTAGCCTATTCAGCATTTCTTATCAAAATCAATCCATGTAAAGACAGTGCTATAAAACTATATAAATTTATATAAAAATAATAAGGCATGAATAATTAAATTTTTTATCATTATTATTATTCTAATCAACTATAGGTAAAAAAATTCTCAAACAATGAAGCGGTTCATGTATATATAGATTGAAGTGATTTAAATTTCCAATATTTGAAACCGATCCTCGATGTTAAATGCTGGTCTATTTAAAAGTCAGATCATTTAGGTTTATTTATCTTTTCTATATTGAAATTTAGAATTGAATTTTAATGTATAGGAGGATTTCAAATGACTGAAAATATTTGACAATTTTCCAAATATTCAGATTATTCAATGATTCTTCAAAAATGTGTATTGATCCAAGTTGATGTTTTATTTGTTTAAATCTCACTTACACTTTATGTGATGTTGCATGAATTATTTTTCAACATCCAGTTGCAATTATTAAATGCATATAAGGACGAGAACATGCATAATATTGATATATAAATATGAATCTCGCTTTGTACTAGACCACTGGCTGTGGATCCAACCGGTGACCTTTTGCACTCTAGGTGAGAATGCTACCATAAGACCTCTGGTTGACTTTAAGATGAAGAACACCAACTAGAAGATGTCTAAGTGACAGCAAGCTGAATTTTCCTTAATTACTGTTCGGATCCGACTTCTAGCCCACCCAGCCAGTCAAACTAATAATCAGATATTTTCTGTAATGCGATATGTTTCTCTGCTAAATTTTTATCGCATGCAGGTTTTGTTTTTTTTCTTTTTGTTTTGTTGGGGGGGGGGGGGGATGTTTTTTTGGTAAACACTATTTTACTCCTATTACATATTTTATACCAACCCAATCCAATCCAATTTACACACATATACAAAAACTCTGTTAAACTGTTATGGCAAAACTATTACATAACATTTCCAAAACTAAGATATGACTGTATATATATGTACAGGAGAGGATGAAATCCCAGCCTCCAACATCTTTGCTTGCCAAGAGTTATTACAGTCAAACCTGTGTATAAAGGCCAGCCATGGGACAAAAGAAATGTGCCATTTATGAGCAGGTGCCCTTTATATAGAGGTAAATTTTACAAGCTTTGTTCACAATTGGGACATTTTCACAGTGCCTTTTATAGACAGTGATTTGCTATATACAGGTGCCCTTTAAAGCAGGTTTGACTGTATTTGCATTCTTTTCTTAGATGAAAATCATAACCGTTTGTTAACAAATGTAATCACCATGAAATTTAGGTCATAAGAGACTACTGACAAATTTGAATAATTTCTTTACCCTATCATCCAAGCTTCTAGCTTGGAATAACAATCCCATTTTAACACTCTCGGCACCATTTTCCTTTGTTCTAATTTCCAACTGACCACCATTAAGCAAGCCTGAATCCGATTGGCTCCTTCCTTTGAAACGCTGTTCTTGTAATCTGTCATTATGAAATTCTGCTGCAAGACTATCTGCAGTAACAAAGAGAAAAAATTAATTGCTTCACTCATTACATGTACAGTGGTAGCGATATCATAATGTAAACAGTTTGGCTATAAAATTTTAAATTCCTTTTCAAAGATCTTTTCAATTTGTTATCTATTTGGTAAACATTGCAAAAAAATGTCAAAAATGACATTTATGAATTCGAGACCATTGAAAGATATACGGGTAGATTAATACTCCTGTGTGTCCTTTTTTTTTAACTGCAAGTCGTTTTTTGTTTTTTTGGGGGCTTTCTTTTTTTTGGGGGGGGGGGGGGGGGGGGGGGGTGGCACAAATATCTATAATTAACGTTTGATGTACTTGTTCAAATGAAGACATAGAATTTCAACTCTTCTGAGTGAAGATTGTTTCCAATGTGCAGTATACATAAGATAAAGAGTTTAACATAAGCTGATGCAAATCATGCAACATTTCATTAAGTGCTAAAAATAAACTATAAAACAGCAAACACCTTTCACTTGCCACAATCAGATGTCAAGGTATCATTGAACTTATCTGTAAATGCAGGCAGTGTTCCAGCTACACAAAAATAGAGGAGTAGAGCCTTGCTTATCCCTAGTCCAATTTTTTTTCTTATACTGTACATGTATAAAAAAGACCAAGACACACATTCGTGTGCATGCACATTATAGAAACACTGATTAACAGTCTTTATAGGTATTTAATTAGCATTAAAAAAAAACATTAAAGTTTAAAATGCATAAAACATGCAATAAATTTAACATGTTGAAATTGATTTTTATTGATATTAAATTCTTATAAATTTACACTACCTGCACGGCCAGGTACAATGTAATATATTTGCCCCACACCATTTGCAAATGCAACAAAATTTTAGATATACTATAAAAGGGTGTCTTTCTACCCCAGAATCGGCTGGAACACCGAGCACTGCATATATGATCATACATGTACAACAAGAAATAATAGCAGTCATGCAATCGTAGAGAGAATTTGAAAACACTTTCTAATACATGTAATTCCTTAATAAAGCTGAAAATAAAATTAAATCATCTGCAAAAACCTAACTATGTGCAACAACCATAGCTGTAACCTATGATTGGTCATTTCTGTTCTGTGTAAAAATAACAAGTATGTGGAGGACACAAATATAAACAAAAAATTTATAAAATGGTACATGTAAAATTTTCTTAATCTGGAGTGCATGTACCATGTCAGAAGCCTTTTTAATTGGGTTATGTGTTTCCTTTGGGGTTCTTTTTATATAGTATAATATTTCAGACCTTTTGTGCTTTCAGAACAACATAAGAGCTACATTACAATGTTACGCAATGTGGGCTCATTTACCACGTTGAAGTCTGTTTACATAATAAGTTATATTAGTGTTGATCACATGAGCACTTCAATTGCCTTATGAATTTATTTGGAATTTCATCTTAACCGAGATTTCCAAACTTTGTTAGCAAATTCGTTAAGCATAAAATTCTAATAAGAACAGAAATGACCTACATGTACATCAAACAATGCATTTAGACAGGCATTCTAAAAACCTACCGTCCTCTCTTGACACTTCTGAAATAACAGATAAGGGACGTAAAATCCAAGAGTCACTGTACGACAATGGATGCAAGTTCCGAAAACCGACATAATATTTTGCAGCACGATATAGAAATTCCTGTTCATCGAAAGTCATTTTCATTTAACAACTTGTTTTATCATAATCACCTAGTATTATTCTTTAACAAAAAAGAACGGTTAATAAATATTTAATTCAAATATATCCACACCTCAATTCAATGAACGGCCATTAGCTCCATTCAATAAATGAAGGGTACTATAACCCCTTTATTTTGTAAGCTTCTTAAATCTCCCTCTGTCATTAATATTATCTGTTAATATCAATTTAATACAGGTCTTTTTGAAAGGTGAAACTCTTTTTTGTCAAATTATTCACTTTATTTCACTTTCGGGTACTAAATATGCATTTAGCATTTCTAGACACTTCGATCCTAAGTGCATAAATAATTAATGTTGATTGCAAATGTTAATCACATTTAATCACATTTTAGAAATTTATTTTTTCACTGTAAATTCCACTACAAAATTCAACACGGTCAATAAAGTATTACATACAGGTACTGTACATGTATTTTCTACAATTTTCTATACTCCTTTCCGTTAATCAACTCACGGTACATGTATATTCAAGCAAAATCATACGATTTGAATCAATCACACATCATTCAAAATATTTATATCACTTTTAACAAACAAATATTTTCTTTGAGTCTCAATCAGGCAAAAAGCCATTATTTTTATTAAATTTCATTTTATTCAAATGTCACAAGGGTCATTTCATACAATTTAATTAATTTTCCAACAAATAATCCAACTTTATTTTTAAAAATTTTAAAATTAACTCCACCAGATCTACATGTATCGTATGATAGGGTAAACTAAATAAAATTCCTAAGTATAATTAAAATCAAGTGATTTCCTTTTAGGATCTGAAACACCTTTTACGGTCAAAGTATTCACCTTGCTTCACCAAAAATATTCTGAAGTTGTCAAAATCTCATTCCTATAAGGAAAAATCTCACAGTAAACCTTTTTTTTTAACCATCACATTCATTTCTTCTAATCAGGCATAAATCTTTGGATATATGGTTATTTACATACAAAATGTATATACCAAAATTTTTCACTAAGTACAAATTTCCTGTTAACGTCTGAAATACACTTCATTTTTGTCTTTTTTTATAATTTAATAATTCCAATGTTGTTTTCAATACATCAAATGCAGTAATTTCATTGGCTAATAGCAACTTCCGGTAACAAGTTTATAACTTGATAAATTCCTTTCATGACGTCGTGCGTATGAATATGTCACAGGGGCAATTTTTGTTTCAGGTTTTAATCATTTTTAGTTTTCTAAAATAAGTCTTTTTCAGCATTTTTGTCAAAATTAAATTACCACTTAGTTTTCACAAATTAATTAATCTGGGTTAAGTGTCATATTAGTTTTGCACTGTCACTAATTACTTCAGGTAGTAATCAAAATTGCTTTAATTAAATTGACACCTTCAAATTTCTTAATTAACCTTAATCATTTGACACATTTACTTTTGACACACTTATGAAAATTATACTCAAATTAATTTTACTGTTCTAATTAGGTGTACTTGTCATTTTGAGTTATTTTAGACTTTAGTATAAATACGCGATTTGGTACAGAGAGACAGAGACAGAGACAGAGACAGTACAAGACATACAGAGATAGGGGTGATTTTGGCAACCTGTGTTAATTAGGAAGTTGACTACATCAGAGGGGACCTGAATAGGAGTGGACAACACTTGACCAAACAATGAAGGCAGTGACTCACTATTCACCAATCCAAAGACCAAGAAGACCAACTAATTTTCACATCAAATTTTAAAGACAGACAATACAGCAACTTTAGGCATACAGTGTTAGTTTGGCAGTACAAGTCAAGAGGAAATATGAATTTGGAGTGGAAACCACAGTCTGCACAGAGAAGGAGCGAGTTGGCTAACCAGGACCAGATAAGTGTCCGCCAGTATTCAATCCAGATCTAAAGTCAGTACTAGTGTCTCCATATTCAACTATCCAAATGGACTACAGCGACTGACCAGCTTCCACCACTCAAAATTATAGAATTAATTTGGACATTCACACAACTGGAATTCTAGAAATCATTGTAGTGACTTTTTGGACTTGATTAATATTATGATTTAAAGATTAGTGACAGTTTTAAATTCAGGAATATTTGGACACTTGTAATTAATTTAAATAATAGTGCATTTTCAGATTTTATTTTATATTTATTTTTGGCTCATTTAAAAAAAATTGTTAATATTAAATTGTTGAAATTTTACTTTCTTATCTGCTTTATAACTATGCTTGCCATTTCTTTAAGTCTGGCAACAGACTGACCCCCTGTAACTGAGGTTCCGCATGAAGAAATTATTCCCCTTTCTTCTGTGCAAAAGAACCTTGGTCACAGATATGGTGGAGAATCCTTTGGGCAAAAGAAATTAAAAAAAAATAAAAAATTCCCTAATTTCAGTCAAATGGCATAGTGTGGTTATTTAGCAGAATTAGAATTCTAAATTCTTTTTAAAAAATTATATAATTATACAGCTTTTGACATGGCTACCAGAGCTACGGATTTGCAGCAGAAGAGACTACCCATAATCAACAATGGACTAAAGACTCTCTTAAGTTAAGTACACTATTCTTCATTTTTAAATGTGTTAACACGCATAGCTTGATTCTGCATGAAACTTTGCAAACAAGTTTGATTTTAAATTGAAACATGAAAGTTAGGTAAACATGCAAGTTTTTTTGTGATCAAAGATAGATCTTGTTTTCTTCTTATTAGATAATTTCTGTCTGCAAATTGTAACTGCATCCACTTTTGTTTCAGAATCAAAGGCTGCAAATGTAAAGAATCAAATGGCTCCCAGTGAACACAAAAAGAGAAGACAGTACCAGATAACAAGCCAATGAAGCAAAGCAGCTCATTTTGTGGTATAGTATGAACAGAAAGTTCAACAGCATAGTATAGTCCTTCCATATAGTGCTTGTATTTTATTGTTACACTAAGTCTTCATATTACAATGTAGTTTTGAATATTCAAATTAGTTTGAGGGTCTTTAGTGAGTGCTAATACTAAATGAAAATTGTATCAGTGGTAACAAAGGTTTGTTAAAATATTTACACGAGTTAATTAATGCGATGTGAAACTTTTAGTGATATTTGTGAACTTTGCATTTTTCCTTCTGTGTTCCAGTGATTTTGTTTATAATAGGAATGTTAATATGATGTGTATCTTTGTAATTTAAATGGTGAATATAGTTATGTGACATATATTGGGATTTACCAGTTTAATATTTGTTTGTACCTTTAGTTTTTTCTCTCATGATTTTCAACATTGATGTTAATAGTGGTAAATTTACTTTGGTACTAATATTAATGCTATTGTGACTGTTATTTTGCATTCTTAATTTTGTTGAACTTCATAATATGAATGAATTTTTTTTAGCCATATTATAATCTTCTAATTATAAATAATTTATTGTATGACTTTTGATTGATGTGATTTTGAATACATGTTACATGTTTTAAATTCTTCTATTTTTTTTTCTCTTGATGTGTTTTTATATTTTGCCTTTTTTTTAAATCTGTGGGTGAAATTGAGCTGATCACTCAACTTCATCCTCTGACAGCACTTGTATAAGCCTGATCAACTTATTCAAGAGCTTCAAAAGTTTATTATGTTGCTAATTTGTATTGCTTTTCAGTATAGGTAGTATTGTCATTTTAAGTAGATTTAATATTTGGATTTTCTGTGACTACCTCCAATTTGAATTTTTCTTTATAATGGTATTTTATTTTGTTCTGATATCCTTTTTTGCAGTGCTTTAATTTATAGGTAGTATCAATTCTCATTTTATGTAGATTTATTCTACTTTGATTATGTCTGTAATTCATAATGCTGGATTTATGATTTCATGTTTGAGGACAAACATATTCGAGCAAGGGGGAATATGTCACAGGGGCAATTTTTGTTTCAGGTTTTAATCATTTTTAGTTTTCTAAAATAAGTCTTTTTCAGCATTTTTGTCAAAATTAAATTACCACTTAGTTTTCACAAATTAATTAATCTGGGTTAAGTGTCATATTAGTTTTGCACTGTCACTAATTACTTCAGGTAGTAATCAAAATTGCTTTAATTAAATTGACACCTTCAAATTTCTTAATTAACCTTAATCATTTGACACATTTACTTTTGACACACTTATGAAAATTATACTCAAATTAATTTTACTGTTCTAATTAGGTGTACTTGTCATTTTGAGTTATTTTAGACTTTAGTATAAATACGCGATTTGGTACAGAGAGACAGAGACAGAGACAGAGACAGTACAAGACATACAGAGATAGGGGTGATTTTGGCAACCTGTGTTAATTAGGAAGTTGACTACATCAGAGGGGACCTGAATAGGAGTGGACAACACTTGACCAAACAATGAAGGCAGTGACTCACTATTCACCAATCCAAAGACCAAGAAGACCAACTAATTTTCACATCAAATTTTAAAGACAGACAATACAGCAACTTTAGGCATACAGTGTTAGTTTGGCAGTACAAGTCAAGAGGAAATATGAATTTGGAGTGGAAACCACAGTCTGCACAGAGAAGGAGCGAGTTGGCTAACCAGGACCAGATAAGTGTCCGCCAGTATTCAATCCAGATCTAAAGTCAGTACTAGTGTCTCCATATTCAACTATCCAAATGGACTACAGCGACTGACCAGCTTCCACCACTCAAAATTACAGAATTAATTTGGACATTCACACAACTGGAATTCTAGAAATCATTGTAGTGACTTTTTGGACTTGATTAATATTATGATTTAAAGATTAGTGACAGTTTTAAATTCAGGAATATTTGGACACTTGTAATTAATTTAAATAATAGTGCATTTTCAGATTTTATTTTATATTTATTTTTGGCTCATTTAAAAAAAATTGTTAATATTAAATTGTTGAAATTTTACTTTCTTATCTGCTTTATAACTATGCTTGCCATTTCTTTAAGTCTGGCAACAGACTGACCCCCTGTAACTGAGGTTCCGCATGAAGAAATTATTCCCCTTTCTTCTGTGCAAAAGAACCTTGGTCACAGATACGTACGCATGCAATAAAGTGCATAAGGAAACTGTTAATTTCAAATGGAAAATGTCATGTTTCTGCATTACTTTGGAATAAGTAATAAAGGTTTTTTTACAGAATTTATCAATGTGTATACTGTAAACTCAGGCTTACAAAACACTCACAAACTTTGCATCAAGTCCTATGGACTTTTTTAGTTCGTGAGTGAATCGCCCGAGTTTACACATTGATAAATTCCTTCAAAATAACATTTATTACTATAATAAATAAAAAAACAACTGTATATTCATTTACCGGTATACTAACTTCCAAAACTCAATAATTAAAGAATTAGCCCATAATAGTTTCAATAAAACAAATTCTCAATTAATAGTTTATCAAATCAATTTAGCTATCAATCGAGGTGTTTAACTAAAATTCTGAAAAGGACAATAAAATTGGCTATATAGATTTAGTATACATTTTAAACCAGTTAAATTTGCACAACAATTGATGAATCCAAGATACGATGTAAATCTAGAATCGGTAAATAAAAGTAATCCACTTTAGGAAACATATAAATTTAAATTTAATATTCAGAATATATTTGGAATTTCTTTTTATGTATCATGTGTTAAGGTTTATATATATGTATTTGTGCATGTTCATTAATGGGATGAATTGAGAAAATAAAGATCACTACCAAATCTTGCAGTTTAGTATGAATATCCCCTACAATTTACATGCATATACCAAAAGCTAATATGTTGTATAAGAAGAAAGTCATGTCATTGAGAAGATAACGATATCCTGGTCACATTGAATGTACCAGAGGCAATGAAATAAAAAGAAAATTGTTTCCAAAATTATACTATACAAATTTAAAGTCAGTTGGTAGGCAAAAATATTTATTTTAAATTTTTCGAGAAATTTTAATTGGATTTAACCCAGGTTTAATCTATGGAAAAGATATAATGGTACATGTATATGTATTTTGGCTTTAAAAGTGCTTACTGAAAAATATCAAAATCAAAAAATGTTCAGCATGTTCAGGGTTGGAAAAACAACACAATCAGTTGGAAACATAAAAATATAAGCATTTTTTTCTTTTTCAGTACACAAAACTTTGACATAAATGTACAAAAGCTTTTACAAATGTACATGTACAAAAGCTTTTGCAAATGTACATGTACAAATTCTTTTCTGAAGAAAACATTTACTTTTCGCTTTTTTATAATTTCGCACATTTTCTTTTTTCATTTATAAATGTATATTGTGTATAATAATAACGACATTTATTGAAAAATATTCATGTTTTCATTTAATAATATATTGTTAGTAAATTTTAATAAAGTTTCTTAATAAACACACTATCCATCCCTAAAAGTAACAGCCTTTGTGAAAATATTAAAAGAATGTGTGTGTTTGATAAATATAAATTGATCTGAACGAATACGTTGACAGTCTATAACCTGGCAAAATTTCAAAACTTTTTATTGTGGTATTAATTTTAACTACATTAAAAATTCAAAAATCAATACATTCACCCTAATATTTCATATTTTATACCAGAATATCTACATTTTATTAAACCATATTGGAATTAATTTTTTTTGGTTTTATACCTAAAATCACATATTTTTCATTTATACACCTTCCTCTTAATATCATATGCAATACACTTTAACTGTAAATAACCCAATTACTTAAAATCAGGTGAGCCGGATAACATGTTACTTCATGTTCGATAAAATTTAAAGTTATATTTTCCGTGTGTGTTTTTGAGGTCATTATATATTTATAAGTAAAATTACTAGTCCAGAAATCTTTAAAATTGATCATGATTGTATTTTCTTTTGAAACGAAAAATCCAATCTTATTACAAAGGTTACTGAGACACAAATATTAATGTACATTTATGAACTGTGATTATTTAAAGTAATTTTTTAGAATACATTGTATATTAAGTTATGTAATAGGGAAAAATTCACTGTTTCTAATTCTAATCTGAAATACTTTAAAGAATTTCATGTAAATAATACCAAGTATGGAGATTAGCCAAATGTATATTTTGTATTTATGGCTAAGGGCATTACATGTACATGTATTTAGTTTTTCATAAATCATATTTCTAGGTGTATGTTAATTACATGTGTACACATGTATAATTACGTGTCTCCTTAGTTTGGCTTTGGATGCATTAGTTTGGCCTTTGTAATGCTCTCGTAAAAATTTCAGAAAGAAAGGTTATTGCATTTTAAATAATACCTATGAAAAAGAAGTCTGGAATAACAAAAATTTTCAATTAAGGTACTCTTATACCCTTAGTTCTTAAATGAGGTTCAATATTTTGATCCTTGTTGAAACCGTAAGTCTCTGCAATTTTCATGCAAGTTTTCAACGCAGATTTAACAACCATTTACTTTGATTTCTTTTGTATTTAAATATTTTATGTTCTGCATATTTAGAAATTTCTGGTCACCATGTTCTTCTAAACATTCCTTTAAAAGGATTATTACATTCCAGTAAAACATATCAGGTATGAGTGAACATGAATAATTATAACATACCTTGAGACAAGGGACTAGCAACAGACCCTTGGAATGGTGATGGAGATTTCACTGCTCTTCCTGCACCAAGCTGCAATATTTGTTGTTGCTGTGTACCAGGTAATGACCCCATCATAGCCTGACTTGGTGTCGGAGAATCAGAATGCAGGGTAATTTTAGCACCAAGTCTCATCTGATCAATTGTTAACTCTGCTAAGGCATATTTTGAAAGCAGTTTATCATAGTCCATTTGCAATTGCTGCACAAGCTCGGTTGCTTGTTTACGCTTATGAAACTCCTGGCGGAGTTTTGATGAAAGTTCATTTTTGGCCTTGTCTGATGACGCACTTAAATCCTCACTCTGATCATTTTCAGGTTGATCAATGTTAATATGAGATAAGTCTACTAGGGACATGTGACTCGGCTTCATAGGACCAACTTTTGCAGCAAGGTTGGTTGTGCTCTTACTTTTCACTCTGAAATTTTTATTATTCTCCTCCTGGGGAGTAGGCTTGGGAAGGAGTCGCTTTGGCATTTTTTCAGTATTTCGTTGTTTTTCACCTATATGTTTATCCAAATGATCCTCTTGAGATCTTGACTTTGACAGATGTCCAGGGGGATCTTGACGAGTTGGGGTTCTAGATCCTCTTTCAGAAGCTGCAGACCTTTGACTAGATACTGAATCAGGACGTGTTGGAGTCAAAGATCCTGGTCTTCTTTGTGTTTTTCTATCAGGGGTCACAGATCCTTCTCTGCTGTGAGGTGTTTGACTTCTGCTGCCATAATCTGATCCTTCAAATGATTCATCTCCATGGAAACCATTCTGTCTATTGTTCTGTTTTGCATATCCACGATTTCTTATTTCTCTTTCAGTTCTTTCAAAAGATCTGTCAAAAGATATATTATGACCTCGAAAATTATTTTGATGTTTATGACTGGGGCTTATTGATGGAACATCCTGTTCATTTTGATAGGCCCTAATTTTTGCTGGTTTTGGTTTATCAGAAATTTTACTTGTTATCAAAAAGATTTCATCATCATTCGATCTCTGTGAATGTGCACTTTCATAATCGATGCTAGCAGCATCACCAAAGTCGCGTGATTCCAAATTTTCTTTGTACAATTCTAAAGCTTCCTCTGGACTTATTTCTGGGAAAGATCCACGACTAATTGTTCTCAATGATGTTGCAGTTGTTGGTCGTGTTTGTGTAGTATAATTCTCATGTCCTGGACCTGGACTTCGAGTTAGTTCTGGAATTACAGAATCGTCATTTTCTTCTTCCTGTGGAGTTGGAGTTGCTCTCAAGTAATCATCAAATGCAGGTCCGTCTTCGTTTTCTACAAAATTTATTTCATCCTTTGACACATGCTGTTCTAAATGTTCAAATTCCTGTAGTGAGTCCTTATCATCCACAAGATCTGAACCATCAACCAATACGCCAAGTTCTCTCAACTGCTTGTAATACTCCTCGTCAAATAACTCCTTCCCAGAATCTGTTGACCGACGTAAATTTTCAGTATCATCAAATAAAGAATTATTATAACTACTGTGACTGCTTCTCACAGATTTGTCATTTGTTGGTGTCAATCCTCTTTCTTGTCGACCATCGTCATAGCCAGGGTAACCATCTTGATCAAAACTTAAATCGTCCTTCGATGCCTCTAGATCACTAATATTTTCGTGCTCATCATCAAGAGGGTGTGAAACACTATCATAACTAGGATAAGACTGCAAATCAAATTGTCTTAATGTGGAATTACTTCCTGCTGATTGCTTACTTCCGCCAAATCCAGAATCTGTCCAGTGTGTAGAGGCGTACTTTCCAGAACTATGAATATCGTAATCGTCTCTTAGAATTCCATCATCATCGATTAAATACCCATTTGCTGGAAAATAAAGAAACTAATATAAATTATGTTTTTATTTTTTTCAACTTAGATACCAAATTTCAATATAAATATGTGTCTATACCACACAAAGCTCCATGCAAAATGTTGTAACAAGTTTGATCAATTGTTTGTTTGTCCATTTATAATATATAAAAACATTTATAACAGGACACAAAAAACCACCAGTCAATTAGTTGATTCCAACTGCACTTGGTATGTTGGGTAGTCATGATGAGAACATCAAAACTTTTTCATGATCAGGGGTCAAAAGTTTAAGTTCATAGAATTGTTTTTGTAATTTTGGGTTTGCATATTCTAGGATGCTCCTTGTGCTGCCTCTGTTTTCAAATTTGCTTTTAAATTAAGTTTCATCACTATCATAATACATGTAAGTCATAGACAAAATATTTATTTTTGTTCAGAGAAACTCCAAATTTGGATTCCTATCACTCCCTACCAACCCCCCTCCCCCCCTCCCAAAAAAAACACGATAAATGACACACAATTTACACTTTAATGGACAAAATTTTAATTTAAGGAATTGTGCCCTTATATTACCTTAGAGTTACTATAAATTAAGGGCTTCAACACAGAGAAAAATCTTGCAGTTCACTTGTCTGCAGGTGTAGCAAAATTAAAACATCTCTATTAAATTTCTTTAATAAAGGCACAATTTTTTCAAACGTACTTGTGATTTACATGTTAATCTGCAGTTCATCAGAACTCTTTATAATTTTATTACCTAAAATCACCACGTTAACCAAATTAACCACCAGAAACTTCAATAAAATCAAATAATAAATGCTCTCCAAGGGAAAACAGCACAAATAATTAATGAAAAATCTTTTTTCAATTTCATTTTACCATGCCGAATACTCTAAAGCAATTTAACTGGTATTACAATGTTTACTTCACATGTATGCATTTTACTAAACTTACTTTCACTTTATTTTTTATAAACATTTGGAAAATTATTCGAAGAATTCAGCACAATCAAAACATATTTACATGAAGTTTCATTTCTCTTAAATGTCAAAGTAACCCCTATCAAAAGTCACATCTTATTACTTACATCACAGCATTGAATACTAATCCTACATTGTCATCCTTCCCCCATTAACAATTATTGACCAAAAATTGATACCATACACAAAAGTAGAAAGCAAATCAGGGCTCTACTATAATGTTTCTTGAGACATGGATGTAATTAAGTGGTGGCTATTTCCAGTATTGATTTTTTTTTCTTGCTGAAAGAACATGTCACTTTTCCTAAATGAAACAGACCACTAATATTCCAACTGACATGTTCATTGCAGCATAAATCTATATATGACAATGAGAATTTGATACAATGTGAAATCAAATTCCTTTTAAATAATTTGTCCTAAATAATTTATTAATACTTTATAATAAATTAAACATATTTACAAATAAAACAACCAACATTAATATATTGCCCAAATATTGACAGAAACTTTGAATTTACTATTCCTATCCCTCTGTATAACTTTCCAGCCAAAACTTGACAAAATTTTTAATCAAGTTTTAATTTAAAACAAGTACCAGTAAATCAATTATAACTTGATTAAACATTTGTCAAGTTTTGGCTGGAAAGTTACGCAGTGATAGGAATAGTAAATTCAGAGTTTCTGTACTACAGCTGAAAACTATATTTAACATTTTCTTACCTTTTTAACAAAATAAGTATGACACTTGCACAAAAATAAACAAAGAGATTTATCAAAATCTAAGTGTAAAGAATCCGGTATGATAGAAAGTCAGCAATATTATATTTTTTGGAATGTTGTGTGTCAATTGATATTTAAACTTAGTTTATACCTTGACCAACTTTTATGTAAATACTTATAAAACTTTTTATCTTCAAATGTAATAAAATCCTTAGAAGCATGCATATACACATTAAATCTATATAAGAGATGACTACTCACAGCTAGGATTACAATACTGAATAAAATTTGTACAATTCAGAGCACTATTGCAAGATCTTTAAAATGGAATTTATGCATGAATTCTTAAGAAACCTTTTTACATGCATTTGGCAAAAGTACAAACAAAAGCAGAATCTTTTAATGTTGTTCTTCATCTAACCATCACAGTGATGCCTTCAACACAAACCTTATTAGAAAGTGGGTACGAAATTTTCACCAGTTTTTGTTCTGAGCCAGGAATTGATATTATGCCTACCAAGACTAAATCTAGAATGAAATGTGAGCAAAATTGTCATGCTGGTATAGACTCAATCCACTTCTGTAATTTATGTGCAAGAAGCTGGAGCTTCATAGAAAATCACCAAAAAAATGATAATTTTGGTGAAATCTGGTGAATTGAATTTATCATATTTATGTAGAATTTTTGTATGATATAGGTCTCATAATTTATATTCTTAAATAACCATTTATTGTAGACTCTTGAACTGTACAAATGTGTTCTACAGTTCAGCTGGATTCATCAAAAAACCTGACTGCTCATGTCAGCAACTCAAAAAATATTTCTTCAGTGATAGATTCTGGGAAGATGGATGGATGGATGAATTATTGTTTACAATATTGGCAACCATTAGGAGCATATCAGAACGAGAACATGTTGATATGATATGAATATGATCACTGCTTTGTACTAGACCAACACCCTGAGCCAGGTAACTGTCCACAGGAAGACATATCACCCCACCCGGACACATTATACTGACTCTGAGCTGACCAGTCCTTTGCTCTTACTCCTACATGCCGCATGCTTGCCAGAGAAGCAGCAAATACAAATTTTAATGTCTTTGGTTTGACCCGGCAGGGGATTGAACCTGTGACCTACTGCACTCAAGGCAAGCAATAACAATTGAACCACTAAGGCGGGTGATTCTGGGAAGAATAAGAATAAGAACAGATAAGAAACATTATACAGATTTTTTTCCCCAATAATTCTGTTATTATGACATGCATGGGCAGTTCCCCTAGTAAATATCACTTAACATAACAAACAGCCTCATTAATTTTTTATAAACTACTACAGTTTGATATGTTGCAATTTTCTGAGCCTACCTGAGTTGCATGTAATATATGAATTCCCTCCAATTGTACCTGTCTACACATGAATCATTTATCCCAATACACAAATAAGTATATTAAATGTAGATCTATAATTAATAATTTGATGCTATCTACAGTTCATTGATGTATTATTAATACAACACTTCAGATAGTTGTCACAGAGAAGTCTGTTTAAATGCCAATTTATAAAGGGCAATAACTCATGTCATAAAATCACAGGAATTCTTTCTTACAAATGTTTCTTTTGACCTTTATTTGTACTACACACTAGTATTTTCAAGTTGGAAAAATGATTTACAAATTTATTATCAAATTTATAGTATAATTCGGAGGCAATTTGGAAAAGTAATTGAAAATTTGCTTACCTCGAGCTCACGCTTCAAAATTCCCTTTACAAACCCGACTTTTTGTATAGATATTAAGAACACTCTTAAATCTGATTGTATATTTATTTATTTATTTAGTGACAGTGAGCACTTTTACAGAAGTTGGTTGAAATTTTATCGAATCGAATCTCGAGTGTGGTAACTTCTAAGCAGATTTCAACAGATATCCCTTTGAACAGTTTCTATAAGCAACAACGAGCTTAAATTTACTTGACTATATTCTAGTAACAAAATTTTTTTCATTCACAGCTGCATGAAGCGTTTATAAATCTTTTTTAAAATACTATTTGCACACTACTTCTCAAACCTTTACTTCTTAGTAACAGACAAATACAGTGGAACTTTTAACTCTCCCTTGAACATGTTGCATTATTAACTTGGAAACGCATCACACTGTGTGTAATGCAACAAATATAGTAAGATGGATATTTCTATAATATATGGTTAAAAAAAATATATGTTATTTTAAGCGTTTCTTTACCGACCCTAATTTTTATGCATTCGAACTCTAAAATGTATTTACTGACATTTTTATACAAGCACCATGCATCTTAAATCTAAAATTTCTTTCCCTTGGAACAATGTAAACTAGATGTACTGTGAGCAAAGCTCAAAAAGGATACCCCCGCTTTGAAGTCCAATTATCTCCCTTGTGTGATATCGGAAAGCAAAGATTTTTCTTCATGCACATCTTTGGATGATGTACTTCCTTTCTGTAAAGTTTCGTTGAAATCCATTGAGCGGTCTAGGAGGAGTTGCGCTTACAAGATATATGGACAGACGGACAGACAGACAGACGGACAAGGTGACTCCTATATACCCCCCAAACTTTGTTTGCGGGGGGTATAAAAATTTAGCAAACTGAGAAAGAAAAAAAAATACCCAGCTACAGACCTGCCAACTATCCCGATTTTGGCGGTATTATCCCGATTTTCATGCCTCAACCCGAATCCCAATATCGGGTTCCTAAAACAAGCAAACAAGAGGCTCACCAGAGCCTGTATCGCTCACCTGGAGTCTGGTTTTCATTGGACAATTAATCAACTATTTTACCAAGTTTGTTGCAATTGGTTCAATAGTTCAGGGAAAATTTGTTGAAGATTTATTTTTCATAAGGTTTAATGTTAAAATATGTTCCCTGATGGTGGTAGTCCTGGCAGGAAGTTGACAAAATTGACCAGGAATAAGGGTGAACCTTAAATAATTGTAACAGAACCCGACCTCAAATTACACAAACCAATAACTCCTAAATAGAATTTGGGATTCCCTTCAAAATTTCAGGGTAGGTAGATCTCAACATGGCAAACATTTTTCAATTTATATTTCACTTCTATCTCAAATAGTTTTGGAGATAAATGCAAAAATGTTAAAATTTTGAAATTTGACAAAAAAGGGCAATAACTTCTAAATGGGTTTTGGGATTTCCTTTAAAATTTCAGGGTATGTAGATCTCAACATGGCAAACATTTTTCAAATTTACATTTCACTTCTATCTCAAATAGTTTTGGAGATAAATGACGAAAAATGTTAAATTATGAAAATTTGATGAAAAAGGGCAATAACTCCTAAATGGGTTTTAGGATTTCCTTCAAAATTTCAGGTTAGGTAGATCTTGTCATGCTGATCAATTTTACCCCATGTCAGATTTTTGATATCTGTAACTGTTTTTAAGTTATAAGCCAAAAACAACACATGCACCCCTATATTCTATTTTTAGCTACGACAACCATGTTTTATGTCAGATCAAAATAAATTGAAGATTGTTTGTAGAGGACATGTCATAGATCATTACTATTAAGTTTCAAACCAATCGGCCCAGCGGTTTCAGAGGAGATTTTTGAATAAAAAAATTTTGAAAATCTGACAAAAAAAGGGCAACAACTCCTAAATGGGTTTTGGGATTTCCTTTAAAATTTCAGGATAGGTAGATCTCAACATGGCAAACATTTTTCAAATTTACATTTCACTTCTATCTCAAATAGTTTTGGAGATAAATGACGAAAAATGTTAAATTATGAAAATTTGATGAAAAAGGGCAATAACTCCTAAATGGGTTTTAGGATTTCCTTCAAAATTTCAGGTTAGGTAGATCTTGTCATGCTGATCAATTTTACCCCATGTCAGATTTTTGATATCTGTAACTGTTTTTAAGTTATAAGCCAAAAACAACACATGCACCCCTATATTCTATTTTTAGCTACGACAACCATGTTTTATGTCAGATCAAAATAAATTGAAGATTGTTAGTAGAGGACATGTCATAGATCATTACTATTAAGTTTCAAACCAATCGGCCCAGCGGTTTCAGAGGAGATTTTTGAATAAAAAAATTTTGAAAATCTGACAAAAAAAGGGCAACAACTCCTAAATGGGTTTTGGGATTTCCTTTAAAATTTCAGGGTAGGTAGATCTCAACATGGCAAACATTTTTCAAATTTACATTTCACTTCTATCTCAAATAGTTATGGAGATAAATGATGAAAAATGTTAAAATTTTGAAAATTTGATGAAAAAAGGGCAATAACTCCTAAATGGGTTTTGGAATTTCCTTCAAAATTTCAGGGTAGGTAGATCTTGTCATGCTGATCAATTTTACCCCATGTCAGATTTTCGATATCTGTAACGGTTTTTGAGTTATTAGCAAAAAACAGCAATTTACCCCTATGTTCTATTTTTAGTAACAGCGGCCATATTTTTTGACGAATCAAAAATCCCCACATCAGTTCTATGCAGGGTACCCCAAGGAACATTCATACCAAGTTTGGTTCTAATTAGTCAAGTAATTTCAGAGGAGAAGATTTTTGAAATAATAACATAAAAAAAAGCCAAAAATGTCAAAAAAGGGCAATAACTCTAACATCAGTTGACAGATTTTCACGAAAATCAGCATACAGGTAGCTCTCATCATGCAGAACACTTTCAACCTGCCAGAATTTGCCATAACCTAATGATTTTTGAGATATTTGCGAAAAACTGTTGTCTGACCCCTACGTTCTATTTTTAGTAACTGCGGCCATGTTTTTCAACGGATCAAAAATCCCCACATCAGTTCTATGCAGGATACCCCAAAGAACATTCATACCAAGTATGGTTCCAATTGGTCAAGTAGTTTCAGAGGAGAAGAGTTTTGAAAAATTGTTAACGACGATGACGGACGACGACGGACGCCAAGTGATGGCAATAGCTCACATGGCCTTCGGCCAGGTGAGCTAAAAACACGATTTTCATAAATTCTACCCGACAAAATGTTATTCTTACGGATTTCCGGAGATATTATCCAATCAAATTCATCATAGTATCTGATATTCGGGTCATGTTGATTTACCTGAGGATTATCGATCTGTTTTGACACTAAGTATTATGTAAACATATACATGTGCCTCAATAAAATCAATGATTTGTCAAAGTTTTATGGGTCTTAATTGGTAATAAAATTATTGATCTTTGTTATTAATACCGATCAGCTTGGGAGTTACATAATTAACTGTTTTAATTCTTTTACTTATCATTTAATTGAGATTAGTATTCTAATCAAGTTAACTATTCTTTAATCAGGTGAACATAGTTAATAATTATTTTAATAACTGATCAAAAGAATTTTGCAAATTAAACGTAAAGGCTTGGATGCTGTTTGCAGATTGAGACAATTGTTATAAAAAGGATATGAAAAATGGAATCATAACAGTTCAAACTATCACAATGGTTGTTACTCCACCTAGTAAGAAGAAACGTTTGCCATAAACAAATGAACCAAATGAAAGAAACATCTTTACACAGAATGATACACACAGCATCAAAACAATCTCAAGAGTTCAAGAAACAAACCAAAATTGATCCTAAATATACATGAAATACTTTCTACTGGACATTATAAAAAAAAAAAAAAAAAAAAACAGTCATAAGATGAAGCGATACATTTAAATTTTTTTCTCCGGGGAAAATCCCCCATGGAGGTTTTCAAAAGTTGGCAGGTCTGCAGCTAACTAACCTAATTTTTACAATCATGAAACCCTTAACATACATCTTAATAACTTTTTAAACCCATTAATGACATGTCCTCAAAGTATTGTCAATCTTTTAATAACATCTGAATTAAAAAATTAATAATTTGTATCCAAAAATACTCTTTAATATCAAAATTTCTAAAATCCATCCTTTCCTACCTTCTTTTCTTAATTACAAATCCTTTAAATTATGTGTGATATTCTCTTAAAATTTTAGATGCTGAAATTCTATTGTAATCTGTTAAAAAAAGTTCCAAATATTTGCAAAAGCTAGTTGTTTCAAACAAATTAAATAGCAGTACTACCAACAAACCTGCTCATTTTTTTTTATTCATTGATATGCATTATGTCCAGCTATAATATATTTTGCAGTATGTTGTGTTGCTTTCTTTACAGTAAAATATTAAGGTGAATTTGAGCAAAGGACAGGAAAGTTTATAATTTTCAATAAAAAGATCACTCACCAAAAATGACTTTTAAAACATATCCAGTAAATAAATGACAAGGATTAAAAAACTACCAACTTATATTGAACATTTATAAAGAACCTGCTGAAGTATTATCAAATATTTAGATTTTTCTATTCTTCATTAATTCTCTAAGGGGTGTGTAAAGAAAATATTTAAATCTCGAACCTTGCTTTACTATTTTAAATATTCGATTGCTTACTTTGCGGATCCTTACACGGTGTCGATTGGTCATTTATAAAAATCTAAATCTCTTATCGTAATTACCTGGGAATGATCTTTGTATAACATATAATTTATACCATGAGGTTGAATACACAAAATATTAATTGCAATATCGAGGTCAAAATGACAATTCAAATTGTGACGGTATCCTTCTGGGTTTTTTACACTTACAAAACTATTTCAAAGACTTTTTAAATGCAAAAAGGGAACAACAAAAAAATATTGAAATGCAATTTTTCGTGCCAATTAAAGGTTTATTAAATCCCATTTGAGAATAACGCAACGTTTAATAAGGTTTATCTGTAAACATAGTGGAATGCTGACATTTTTTAAAAAATTATGTTCTGATAACTGAAAAAATGTTAAGAACAGTTTAATTAATACTGCACATTTTGAATTGCACATTAACTGGAATCAGATTGCTTTTCAGCCAAAAATGGCTTTTTTTCTTGAAATTTATCAAAAGTGCACATGTTTACATTCTACATTATGGTTTGATTTTTTCATATGTGAAAAAAAGCCAACCCCCTAGATGTGTAAGTAAACAGCTGAGTAACAATGATACCTCCATTATAACAACTTTTGGTTCAGTTGTACATGCAAATTTTAAAAATTTTCCCCACCATTTCCAATTAATCTTTTTAACAGCAAAAAAACAAAAAAAGTCAAAATTTTTAGAGTTATCTCCCATTAGTTTAAAAAATATTTCAATATAAATGTGAAAATATATGTTATATTGACTCCAATGTGATTGCATTTGAATGCAATGAAACATAATTCAAATCTATCATATATCATATGAATGTAATTAAATAAATATTAAAACCCTTATGGTAAATACCATACATATTCTGTACATGTGATCAAGGACGTATAACTAACATATGTCCTTGATGTGATATTTTGTGAGAGAAAATTTCTTGAAAGTACAATAAAATTTAAAATGTTGCTGACTTGGTATACGTACATTAGCTTGAGCAAGTTGAGGTTTAATATACATTGAGTAGATATATAAAATATCCTGGTACCCTGATCATAAACAATGTATGGACAGAGAAGGGAAATTGACAAATTACTGATTACATACAGACTAAAACAACACCCAACAAAACATCATCATGTTGAAATGCGACCAGCTTTTTGTGTTATTCACAAATTTTCCAATGACATTGCAGAATTATTTAATATGATATAACACGGCATTTGATTGGTCAATTTTTTTCGTCTATTATCTCATAGACTAAATTTTCGTTTTCACTATGACCTCATTAAAGGGAATCCCAACGTTTTCGACGTCACAACAACCATTAAATTGAATTATAAGGAATGACCGTATATTTTGTTTTCAGTCTATTTGAAATAACCTCAATGCACATGGTGCACACTTTCAAATATATTATTTAGTGTGCACCACATGATTGAGGTTATTTCTTCATAGACTGAAAAAAAATTACGGTCAATCCTTAAATAAACAAAATAAAAAATAATTGTCGGCAAATACATGTACTTATTCAGAACATTTTACCTTATCAAATTCTGTTTTTAATCCATTTTCTCCCACTTTAACTTCAACATACTATTTTACCCAGACTGCAGTTCATAATATATTTTCAATACGAAAATTTAATTGCAAACCATAAATAAAAATTTTAATAGTCAAATCATTTTCTTTACTCTTATAATGAGGTTAATTTTCCTATTATGTTACAATATTAAAATTCTTTACAAAGCAATTTACCGTCATTCGTCACAGTTAAAAAGTCATTAAAAGTTTTGATATACATTAATGGTCAAGGGCATTCTATGAATATATTGAATTTATCCTTCTATCATGCAAAATATTATGCACTGACAAAATAATATGTCTGTTGAATACATGTACCTCATAAGAAGCTCTAATACACATCCCATAAATTTATAGTTCAAGGTCCAGTGATAATTATTAAATGCATATCAGGACAAGAACATGTTGATACGATATGAATATGAACCCTGCTTTGTACTATACCGACATGCTGAGCTGGATTTTTAATGTGATGGCACACAAGGTACATTTATAACAGTCCACAGGAAGACATATATATCACCCCACCCAAATACATGATACTGAATCTGAGCTGACCAGTTCTGTGCACTTACTTCTATCTATACCACATGGGAGCAAATACCAATTTAAGGTGACCCTCCACCCAGAAAATTGACGATTGGAGAACGCTACCACAAGACCCAAGATGAGATTACCGTTGGATATTGGCAGCCATATTGATCAGAGGTCCAGACTACAAGACACATTTTTCAAAGGCAATCATCTAACGACCATTCTGTCAAAGTTTTGAGTTAACTGTGCCTGTTGTTTCAGGAGAAGATTTTTAAACAATTTTTCAATACTCTGAATAACAGTTTTATAACGGTAAAATGCTCCACAATAAAAATTTGCTTAACATATTTAGATCTACCGGTAGATACATGTGAATTAATATATCAAACCATAATAATTGCTCTCAACAAAAGTTTTTATATCTACTTTATCTAAATAAGTTTATCCACTCATGCAATTTTTTTTAAAATTTTCAAAGGGAAATAATCCATAAAATAAAATGGTTAAATACTAAAACTGCAGTCTTTCATTTCTGTACATCTTAAGTCTTTGTATGATTAATTGCTAAAACCAATTGCATTGCCTAAAAATTTCAAGAATACCTCAGTTTCATTGAAATTGCCCCAAATTTTTCCCATGTGAAAAACTTTCTAGATATGCAGATCATAAATGACCATATATATGACACTTGAAAATGTCCCAGATAATCCATACAACGAAACTGTAATGACCTCGGTTTATTATTGGCAAACTTTGGTAATGCAAAATAACTAACTTCAAAGATGCCGAATGCAAACAACAAAGTGTGTTTTAAATTGAGAAAGATTGTCACTATAAACTTTTGGTTCAAGCCATTCTTGGTAACAGAAGAAATATAATTAACAGTTATGATCTTATAATAATTATGATCAAGATACCTTAAATCAAGAAATTTCTTAATTAATCCCCACCCCCCAAAACATTATTCTGTCATTTTCATGCATGCATCATGTTACGTTCACTTACAGGAATTAGAATCTCTAAGAATGCCATCATCGTCTAATTCAAAGTCTTCACTGTATTCTAGAAGGGCCATTTCTTCAATGTACTTTAGTTAACATCCATTCTGTATATTTCTTTCATCTGAAACATATATATATATATACTGGCTTTGTTAGTGTAACTAAGGCACAAGATTGCTTTAAATTTATTATTCAATTCACCAGTTCAATTTATGCAATCAATTTTTACGAGACAGTAAATTAATTAATAAGCTGTACAATTATGATAAGTATTTTGTATATTCAGAACCGTCATTGATTAGTATTAGTAATAAACCTGTCTTCTTTAAGTCTCATACATTTTTTTCAACATAACCAGTTTCTTTCTTGACATAAGATCCTCGAATCTAGAGGTATTTATCCAAGATTTTCTTTGATTTCCTAACCAAAACTTGAAAAATCCAATACAATTTCTTGTGAAAAATTACAAATGTACTACAAATGTATTGCCTACTGTTAAGAAGCCTTAACTCCTGATAAAAAAAACCCAAAATACCTCATTTTGAGCAATTGTTTTTTTTCTGGCTGTGTATGGTGATTCTTTACTGAAGAAGCAAAATAATTCAACTACGTAGATATATAACAGGGATTACTCAACTAAAATTGTTTTGTAAACAAAATCGTCTCAGATAAATAAACATTTGCTTAACCCATTGACTTACAGTTTTGTATTTCTCTTCAATCTGACTATATAATCAATCGACTATTGTCATTTAAAATTAATATCAAAACTCCAAATCTGACAAAATGAAAATGTCAATTGTTATCTCTGAAGAATTGGGCACATTACGTATAATTTAATACAGCTAAGACAAAAACACCTGTGTATATGCCGACCCAACTGAACCCCTCTTTTATTGTATAATGAACATCTAAATGTACATGTATATGCTTCTAGGTGATATAGACACTGATAAATGTGTACCATTTAAATATCGGCTAGAGAATACCAAAGGAACAAAATAGTGAGAAAAGTCCACAAATTCGAAGACCGAGGTAAAAACAAAGTTCGGAAAATTGACCACAACAAACAAACGCCACAAGGATAAATGTATAAGTAAAAGAATAAACTAAACAAAACTAGAACAAGACAGCACAGAAACTAAAGCACTAGCAATGTGAACTCCCATAAAAAACCAGAAGGGTAATAGTTCTAAAAAAAAAAATTGCATACATGTATCTACACAGGCAAAAATGCCACTCATGTGCACATGTGTGTCAACATATGTGTACTGTTAGAGATTTTTTATGCCATGCATGTGACACATGTATGCTAAACGCATCTAATACGCATGATTCACACATGTGCGTTTCACATGTGAATTTCAAGTGCGAAAAAATACACCTGTGTCACATGCATTTTTAAACACATGCATGCACATGCTTTTTCAGATACATGCCATTCACATGTGTGTCACAAATGTATTACATGTGTGGCATTAAGAGTGCACATCACGCATGTGACACACCTGTGACACATGTATTTCCAGGTTCATGCATGACACGTGTGGCATTTTTGCCTGTGTAACAACTCAATTTTTAATAGTCCATTGGAGGAAACACAAGTTCTTAGGGGATCTGAAACATTTTTTGATTGAAATTTTGATTTCAATCTTCAATAAATTAAATTCCTTTCTTGTCATAAATTCTCACTCTAAGATGCAATTCCATCTCTTCTTGTTCACCAGAGTTTTTACTGTTTTATTATTTTCGGACTGAAAAATTGCCACATTAAGCCCGCAAAAAGGTTCTCCACTCATAGAATATCATGTGGTGACCACAAGATGTTTGTTTTTTGGTCTGTTCAAGTTTGAGGTGGGATGTTGTCTAATTCTTAACAATTTCTTCCATATATCTCTATGTAAGATGAAGAAACAGATCAAACTTTAAATATAATTTCTGTAGCACTAATGCAGTTTATGTGAATAAATATCGGATTGTATTAATAGTTAAGACTTTTAATGCAGACTTACAAATCTTAACAGGGGCCTCAGTGGCCGAGTGGTCTAGGTAGTTCGTCATGACTGCTAATGATCACTAGCCTGTCAACACTGTGGTTGTGAGTTCGAATCTCACCTGTGGCGGAGTGTGTTCGACTCCCACCTTAATTGACAAGGATTGCCACTTTTCCTACCGAAGGTCAGTGGTTCTCTCCTGGTACTCCAGCTTCCTCCACCAATAAAAACTGGCCGACGCGAAATAGCCAAATGTGCTGAAAATGGCGTTAAACCCCAACTAAACAAACAAACAAATCTTAACATGTACAATGTACAAATGTATAAAGAAAAATCGTTCGTAAAAAATACTCACAATTATTCATAAAAATCTTACCTGCACTAAGTTCCAACTTATATCTAGTGCAATAATTAAAAGATATACAGGGTGTATCACAAAAAACTTAACTAATAAGAAATTTAATCTTTTATTAATGATTACTGAAGAACATGCTTTGACTACAAATGTCAAGGATGGTCAAGTTCAACTGAAACTAATTAGTTTTCATAAACAATGTAATACCTATTATCTCATCTTATACATAATCTATGAGTTAATTCTGAAGATAATATCATGAAATAACCATTTATGTGACAGGAGATGACTCCTGCTGAAAATTCAATAGTAAGGAATTGTTGCATGACAGATTATCTCCCTTTAAATGGGATTTCAGTTGCCTACAGCAATTTAAAACCTTACTACTTTGTATTTTATTTATTAGAATGGAAATAGATCATGGAGATATATATTCATAAAAAATAAAAATTATATGCATTTTCTACATATGGGTCATTTAGAAAAGTCTTTGTGTCTATGTTTAATGGGGGCAGCCATATTGTGTTACCGTACATACTAAGACTAGAAATGGAAATAAGGGAAATAACTTGCTTGAAATTACAATTTAGAATCAGCATCGTGATAACCTGAAATGAGTTTCTGGAAAAGGCTGTGCTCGCATCATAGGCCACGCTAAAAGCATATTATAAAAAGATAAAATTACAAGCATTCTTAGGGTATTGCTGGGTAATACAATGTCCCCTACCGGCTTGAGCTGTGATGCTGCTTGACCATGTTAATCGGACACAGATGTATGGACAGAGTGATTATTTAAAAATCCTAAAACTGTGTTCGAAAGGAGTACACAATAATTACCCAATATTTGAAATGAGTACACAATAATTACCCAATATTATAAGCTCATATACCAAAACTAAAATATGTTCCGTAAAAAGTCCGGAAAATTATTCTTTTGACAAAAATTCCTATTTCCAAGGGCAATAACTCTCATAATAATTAACGATCAGCATGAAACTCAAACTTGTTCTGTAACTCATCATTATAAGCTCACACTCCAAAAATAAGATCATTTGGGATACAGTTTCTGTAAAAAGTCCCGATAACTATTATTTTGGCAATAATTCCTATTTCCAAGGATAAGAACTCTTACAATAATTATTGTGTGAAACTCAAAGTTGATATGTATCTCATCACTATAAGCTCATATACCAAAGTATAAGTTCACTTGGTAAAAGGATTGCAAAAAATATCCAGAAAACTATTATTTTGGCAATAATTTATAACAGCAATAACTCTCACAATTATTATCTGATCAGCATGAAACTCAAAAGTTGATCTGTAACTCATCATTATAAGATCACACACAAAAAATAAGATCAGTTGGTTGAACAGTTTCTGAAAAAAATCAAGAAAACTGCAGTGTGACTGACAGAGGGCTGAGCAAACCTATAGTCCCCTTCAGCATTGCTGGTAGGGGACAAAAAACAAGCATTATCATAGGGACCAGGCAGAACTATTTTAGCTTTTTTTAAATCCAGACTTTAGCTTTCGGAGTGACTTCTCCCTACAAGACAGAATTGGGAGAATTGGAGTTTCAGTAGGAAAATCTGTTTAACATGAAACTAATATTGAAAAAAGCTAATTATTTCAAATTTATAAGTTAAAGCTTCCTTGACTCATCATTTCTGAATATTTTCTTTTTTCCTCATTTTTTAAGACAATTTCATCGGGTTTTTTTAATTTAAAACTCTGTTTTAGGAGACTGTTTTGCCTCTGGTTGTTTGGTGGATTTTTAGTGATCAGAATGGGCTATAATAGTGGTATTATACAAGAAAATATATGGTTAAAATTACCTAGTAGTAGTACGGTACTAACATACAAATGTTTGAAGGAAGTCTTTATATATGTACATTACTGATGGTGATGTCTCTTCAGTCAAAATTCTTATCCATCTTGTAACTACTTATAACTATTTATTAACCAGTTTGTGACATGAAATTCTTTCAAATGATTTTTACCTCTCATATATAATCTTGTGTCTGCAAGTGCTGGGTTTTATGAATAGGCAATTTTTTAAAACACCATTGCATGTATACGACAACTTCCTATCCTATCCCTAAATTTCATCGTAAAATATATCAGACATGTTATGTTGGCAGTCTGACAAATAATTCATAGTCATCCGTTAGATTTTTACGTCCACAGATATTGTATGGGTGTTTTCAATACAAAGGAGCCTATTACTGTTTACGTAAAGATACCACACAATTTAAAGCTAACTTCATTTACGGTCTTTGTCCAAACATAAGAATTTATTAAATGGTTGTTTGTAGATTTATTGTATTCATCGATCAATGGATATGAATAAAGTTTAAATTATGAATTTTGTTAAATGTTGGGTTTAAATGATTGAAGTATTTTAATGGTTTTACATGAATGTCATTATATCACAATGTATATTTCTAATTCTAGTTTTTCTAAATATGATTCTTTCTTCACCATATCAACGGCAGTAACCATAGAACAGCTTCCACTGGTGAACAATATAGAACTAGCTAGTATATGTGTCAGAGTGTTCTCCCGAGGTTTTTATATATCACAGTGGCACCATTGCTAAAATTTTTACCATGTGCTATCATTTCTTACCACTGTGCTATTAATTTTAACCCAATTTGTTTCCTTTTACCTAATTTACATAAGGGAAAATAGAATAATTAAAATAAAATAAAATTATATACAGTAATTTATTATTTTCCATAAATCATCAGAAATTTTATTCAAATTCTTATAAATGCCCTTATACAATAATAGAATTATTTAGGGTTTTTTACTTGACGTTTTTCATTAATTAAAGGGTAAACTTCATTAAATTAAAACACAAAATAGGAGTTGAAGCTACATGTTTAGCATTGATTTATAGCAGTTGACCATTGAAAGATACTTATCTTAACCAAGTATGTTTCAAATTTTAACAAGATATATTGAGCCATCGGAAGTTGACATGTTTTTAAATTTACCTGAAAATTGTTAATTTGTGATTTTTCGTGCATATTTGATTGTTTTATGGACAAGGCGACTTTACTCCAGAACATCATCCGACTTTCATAAGGTACCAGTATAGAGGAGCCTAAGGAAATGTCAGTGTAGTGAGTATTGTACCAGTCTTTTTAGCAACTTCAAACTCAAACTTTCACAGATACAAAGAACTTGGCAATAGTTTTAACCATTTTTCACCATTTTAGTAACGATGATTTAAGTTTTTTAGAATAATTATGAATATTTACACTGGAAACCATAAGAAAAATGTTTTCGTGTACTTATTAATAAAGTTTTATTGCACAGACCAAGAATTAAAATTTCGACCTCAGACTTCGTCCTTGGTTGATATTGTTCTTGGTCAGTGCTATAAAATCATGTATCGACCTCATCAAAATGCTATAATTGTCTATTGTAAAGGATTGCATGAATTTTCAAATTTCTAAATATAATGTGCCCTTAAGAGCAAATATTTAACCTTTACAGTACTCTTTTTCAATACTTGTTTTATACTTCTATTCCAGATGCAGTCAGTCAGGAGAATAGCATACTTGTCATTTGTTGTCTAACAGTTGATGGCAATGGCAAAACATTTTGAATTGTCAGGAATCAAGGTCAAAGTATTATCTTTACTTAAATTGACAATAAAGGGCCTATACATCTTGTGACAGTAATGTCTAATCAGCATTTGTCCAGATATTGAACAACTTCCAATTGGGATCAACAGAGTTAGAAAAAAAGATCACAATAATGATCGAGCTGAGGGAAGGCAAAATTTCAAAGGAAAATGCTTTAGTTTGATGATAATTTTGAACCCATCATGTTGACGTTTAGCTTCTAATATAAATGCATAATTTTTAAGTGTTTATAATCATTTAAATATGTCTCTTTGTAAATTTTTCTACATAATGCCATGTTACAACAGGGAACTAGTTGGTCTCAACTGGTTTGTGACGTTACGAAAAAGTTGTGTAATTTCAGAATAATTCCGCATTGGACATTAAACTGTCAATAGGTGTATTCTCCAGGAGGACAAGGAATTAAGTCAAATTGACAGTAAAAAGAGTTTGATGTGTTTAAACAAAAGTCAACAATATCTAATTATTTTCTGTTATGATTAAATACAACAAATCATTATCATTATTCAAATCAAATATTTTTATTCGAAAGAGCACATAAGAGGCCTGATCCAAACACAATACATAAACATTACGTGTATAAACATTTTACATATAAGTAATCTCAATGTATATAATAGTATACCAAACATTGAGTAGCCATGGTCATACAGTCATAATTCATATATCTCAACAATGAATATTGACTAGACAGTGGGACGGTCCCTGTTTTCAAACGCTTCCTTTATGAATAAACATAGGTTTCATAATTTTTTAAAAGAATTTGGATTCAAGGATTCTGATAATGATTCATCTGTAATATTATCATGGAATTTGTATTTAATTCGTAGAGAATTATAATGAGGACAATTAAACAAGAAATGGAATTCATCCTCCACTCGAGCATTGCAGAATTTACAAAAATTGTTACAAATAAAAAGATGTATTTAACAGATCTTAGTATAAATACAAATGTCCTATTTATTGGCCAAACAAAATGTGTCAAATATTTTTTCTGATTCAAAAATATCATCTCCAGATATTCCATGATAATTTGTATTGTTTTCCCCTTTACATTAATTGTCATGTGATGTTTTTCCTATGTCCAATGCCATAAATTTCTCCTTCAATTTCAATAGTAAATTAACATGTACATGCTCATAACAAATTATCATTGCAGAATAAAAACAATATATTTATGTAATACCTGAGGAGCAATAAGAAAAATGTAATCCATTGGACAGAAAAACCTGGGAAGACAAATTAACAACCACAAGCACAGCAAATGAACACAGAAAACTAAAAAACAATGAACAACACAAACTCCTATAAAAACCAGGAGTGAACCAAGGTGCTCTGGAAGGGTAAGCAATTCCTGCTCTGTATACAGCACCCGTCGTGAAGTTCAACAAAGTCAATCCAGTGGAAGTCACAAATGGGTGGAGGCACATGAAATTTTACGACAGCGGGCACAGGTCCAACATCATCTTAGATATTGGAACACTGTAATGTTCAATCAATTCGTGATGACGACCGTAAAATTTTCTAAGTGATGACATCAACTTATCCCAGATAAAACCGTGGTTAAGAAACTTTTGTGACAGCAGTAATCCTCTTTGTCGTAAGTCAGGGTAACTCACAGATGCCCTTGAAAATCCGATAAGGTGAGAAATGTACACGCCATATGCAGGCGATGCTGGTATATTGCTAGTCAAGAAAGGAAAATTAACAATAGGAAAGTTAAAGTCATCATGTTTGTGATAAAGTTTTGTCTTCAAATGTCCCTCATTGTCTATTTCAAGAAAAAATCCAAATATGAAGCGGACTTTGGTGTATCTGTAGTATCCTTAATATCAAGCTCACTGGGGTAGATTATATGTAGAAAGTCTTCGAATTTGTCGTTTATTTAACGACAACACATCTTCTATATAACGAAAAGTGAAATTAAAGTATTGGGCTAGTTTCTTTTTTATTTTCACGTAGTAACCCTTGAATGAAGTCCAATACAGTTCTAAATTGTTAAAAATGTATTTTTAAACCAAATCAAACCAGGCAATAAAGCTTCAGTATTAACTCACATTTCTAGGTTTCTAGGGTATACAAATAATGTATTTTCCAGATACGTTAGGATAATATATACAAGTACAAAATGCAGTATATAAAGTTCTTTACCTGATATTCTTTATTGGTTTTTAAATCCATGTGATATTGATGTTAAAAGCATCATACAAATTTACATTTTAAAAATTTCAATAAATATTCATATTTCAGACACAAAGTAATACATATTTTCATTTACCCTGTACATATTAGAACTTGTTTAAATAACAACTTAATCATCTTGTAAAAATTCAATGAAAATTATAAGCTCATATTGAACTTCAATTGTACATTAAAAATAATAGGTTTAAAATTGGCAAATATTAACAGGGTTGTAATTTGTATGTATTTTGCATAGGTAGTGCTAAAAATAGACTTTTTCCACCATGAACATGAATAAAACATAGGAAAATAAAACTGTAAATTTTTCACTAGGATGTGGAAGCTTATAGGTCACTGTTTATTAAATATCTGACACCACTAGTGTTTATATTAAATTTGTAGTGTTTTCCCCAGGAATTAGGTAAGGCATGGTAAAATGTCAGTCTGGGGGCACTTTTATGCGGAAACTTTTGTTTGGGAGGCACATTCATAGTTAACTTAGTCATCTATATTGGCACCCATATCGCATGTTATCTGTCATTTTTATACACGTTTTGTATGTGTCTAATGCTGTATAACTTGCAACAGGTTCAATTTCCCTTCCTGGAAATATATTCCGTGCATATTGACAAATAAAATATTTTATATTTTTAGCTTTGTTTTTTATTTATAAATTGGATAAACATAGGGCAATTAATACCATTTTCATTCATCCTGGTCAGGAAAAATAAAGTGTAAGACGATTTTATTGTATGTGTTTGTTAATTACACAAAAAACATCTTTATGGGAAATGTGAAAAAATGAGCAGCATGATAATTGATGGATAAACAAGGATGAAAATTTATAAATTGCATGACTACCATGACTGTCTATCTATATAATACGGCAGCAATAACTGGGACTACATGACAATCTTACAAAAAATCAAGTAAAAGTTAAAATTGTTAGTCCATTTAAATTTTGTTCTTATCAAAGTTAATTATTTAATGGAATAAGCGGCGGTTTTCCCCCCCCCCCCCCTGCTTTCTAAAGTATTCTATGCAGGTCTCAAAAATATCACTATCCATTAAGTTTATTCTTCGAACGTGTGCAGTTGTAGTTATTTACGATCTTTATTTCACAAACTATACAACTTGCTGTCGTTGTTTTCTCGAGCATGTATTACATTTCGCAAAATTCAAACTAAACCATTCCGTTAGCAAAACGAGTATTAATAATCAAATGTGGATCCCCCGTTTACAATTTCTTTCGTTTATATAATATTTAGACCTGTCGACTATTAAAATGGTCACAATAAAATTAAACGGTATTCAAAATCAGCAGACTTTATGATCGAAGGACATTGTGCTCATAATTAAGTTGACAACCCTCAAAATGTAATAATGGAATCGCCTTACCTACAAATCGACACGCTTCAACTACATTTACTGATGATGTGAAATTCGACTAAATAGGACATGAAATACAAGAAATAAAGACTATTATATCTAAAATACATACAAAGAATTCAAATTTTGTTTAGTCACCGGATCCAGAATATTCTGCAAAACTTCGATCGTTCACGTTTCGGCATTAATTTTTGCAAGAATGTCGTTCATATCGAAAATAGTAAAAGATGGGAGGAATAATGTGCAATAAAACGTAACAGTTAAACTGAATGGCCACTGCTCTTTATTTTCCAACAAGAAAATGATGATTCTCCTCCATCATTAATTAGCGACAGACCGTTCTTGTCGGTCTCTTTCAACTTTCGATCATGGAAATTATCATGTTTTTATTATGTCTTTAATTCATAATTTATGAAGGCAGGACCAGCATGGCGCCGATTGAGGGCAGCTTGGCGCTAATGAGGGCACGGCATGGCGCCGCGCATCGCCAAAACGTATTAGGGAAACCTCTAATTTGTACTGATAATGTTCATGTGTTGTTTTAAACAAGCATAGGCTTGATTGAAAATATTTATTGAATGATTTAATGGATGTAAAGTGCATTTATTGATTTTATTGAAAATATAAGAGACTGTGACCTGAAAAATTGCACGAAACAAGAGTACAACTTTTAACAAAAGAGTGTTACAAAAATTATATTCAGACAATTTATCTTATCTTTTAATTAATAAAATTTTAAAAATATTAAGAACAACTTTTTATAGGGTTCATTGCCACAGCATATTATAATATTACTACTTCATTATGAACAATACACATCTTTCGGACCATAAAAACGTGTAAAATTATTCATTAACCAAGGTGACAGCGTCGTTTACCTGGTTACAAAAAATGCATTTTCCGGTGAAATATTTTGAGCAGGTGCGCGTTGGATAATTAACAACTAATACCTTACTAAAATGACTGGCTATTGGTTTACATATATTTCTAATTGTTTCTCACCTGTCACTTCTGAAATATAAACGACTAAAATCACATTTTACGAGGAAATTAACTGGTAAACAATGCACTCTCACGTACGTCCCTAGTTCCGGTGGAACTTATATGCTGTCAGTCCATTTTGCGGAATGTTAAACGAAACGAAATATAAATAGCGAGCACCGGTTATTTTTCGTCTGGTAACAAATACACATGTATGGTAGAACGAGCTTTTTTACTCTGATATTAAATTTACCGTAAAAAATTGAATTTTTATTTTAACCGGTGTAATGATATTTTGATTCCGAACTCTCTACAAGACTATGTAAATGGAAAACTTGATCTTGGTGTTCGTGGGGATATATTAGATTTTTGTGGCTTGAATTATGATATCTACAAACTTTCAAAATTTATCAAAAAGTTATATCTGAAAAACCAAAATCATTTAAGTGTTATATAACCTAGACAAATGACTCAAGAAATAAACAAAAATAAAAATATAATAAGTTTGGTACACTTATAGATGATCATAAATTTGACCCTTACCTTTTAATATGAAACAAAGAGATAACTTTAATGTAAATTTCGATTAAGTGCACATAAACAAGAGAAATATGTTAGATATAAAAGTTTAGAATTTAAAGACAGGATTTGTTCCACTTGCAAAAATCAAATCGAAGACAAATTTCATTTTCTACTTTCATGTGCAGAACACACAGAAGACAGGAACACATTTTTTATGAGATATCAAACCTAAGACTTTATGATAGATTAACGCTTATTTCGATCATGGTTTCTGAGAACTCTGCTCTTTGTGATTACTCTATATTACTACATAGAAAAGAGAACATTTGTTCAACTCAAATTGATCTTAAAGCCATGTAAAACTATAACGTAATACAGTTTTTTCTCTTATTTTATTACTATTTATTCATTTATCTATTTCTCGTTAATTAAATTGAAAGTTATATTATGTATTCGAAAATAAATGTATTTCAGATATTGATAAACTAAATTTCACTCACTATATACAATAAAGGGCACCTGGAAACTGTATCTCTCATTCAGAAAAGCTGGAAATTGATGCTATCTGCACCTTTTTTCCATAACAGTGGTCATATATTCCTCCATAACATGCTTTTGAATAGGGACCACCTAAGAAAAATAACTTTGTTTCTCACTGTCGGCGATTTAAAACAACTTAAAACCATTTCATGAAATTTTATCTTCTCGGTTTAATTTTTCTCTCAATATTAAGTACATAAACAATTGCCAAAAAATAATAATCAAAATCGAAATAAAACAAACAAGCAGAAACAAAAAGAAAAATTTCTCACACTCTCCCTCCTTTTTCAAAATTTGTATATAAAGTAACAAACAATTCCAAATTTCTACCGGCATAACTTTAATCATTTTACAAACACATTTATAATAAGATTAATTACAGATTAAAATAAATAATGTATATAAACGCTTCATTTTTATAGATTTTTTAAATTAGATAACCCCTCATTTATTTTATTTAATATTCAAAATGGTTTACATGCAGCTGATGCAGAGCATTCATCGAATAGAATGAGCTTTACTCATTAAAATAACTCTCGATCTGAACACGGTTTCTATAAATTTATGAAATGGAGAGTCCAGGTAGCACATGTATTCGGAAGATTTATCAGATAAAAAGGATTATTGTTTGTCTTTTTATTTTTGGTCTTTTATTACTTAAAAAAATTTATACTTAATTAATGATTGTCTGTTTTGTATACATGTCTTTGTATAATTGTATGCCATCAACCCCTTGTGGGTATAATTATGACTTTCAATAATAAACTATTAAAACAAAAGAATTTTAAGAACCTTACAAGTACGACGTCAGATCTGGGCGTTATTTTAAGAAAATCGCGTCTGTGGCATTTAATTTTCTTACTGTTCATGTTATGTTTATAAGTTTTGTCTTTAAATAAAGAAGACGAAAATAACATTTAAAAAATTGGATTTGAATTGGCTTATCTACATGTTTATTACGTCATCATAATATCACAAATCACGTCAGAAAATGTTACCATTTATTGTGGCATGTGGCAAAATGTTGGATGTATGCACCAGAAAATAAAAATACAATACTCACCTAAAGTTGAAATAATAAATGTTACCTGGGACAGCAAAAATTTTGCCGTAAATCGATCTTTAAAATGCGCCTAGTATTCATAAATAACAGTTTATTAAAATTTAAACATATAAAATTGACCGTTCTATTTAAGATCTACAAGAAAGTTTATATATTGGCATACATTTATATATTTTCTTAAAATTATGGACAGTTTTATCGCAAAACACGTTATTTGTCAAAGGTATGAACATCCACGCAAGTAAAAGCTGCAATATTGGTCTAAGGCTCAAACCCCAGGGCTTAAGTTTGAAAGGGGTTCACATACGGACCACTTTGCCAAATTTTTATCTAAACTAGCCCAGCAGTTTCATTATAGAAGATTTTTAAGGGTTTTCCCCCCTTCCTGACACAATTTTGAGAGGAAACCAACTAGGTCCAAGTCTATAGGACCAGACCCCGGACACAATTTTGAGAAGGGCCCCTACTAATGCACCATTTACCTAAGTTAGACATCAAATGGCCCAGCAATTTCAGAGAAGATTTTTATTTTAAAGTTTTTTTTTCTTTTGTTTTGTTCTTTGTTTTTGGTTGATATTTCTAATTTTGTTAACGGTGGCCTCATTGGTTCAATGCCGAGCCCCGGCGGACACAGTGTGTTAACGGTGGCCGCATTGGTTCAATGCCGAGCCGCTGGCGGACACAATGTTAAAAGGGGACTACCTAAGAACAATTTTACCAAAGTAAGATCTTAACTGACTCAGTGGTTTCAGGGGAGAAAAAATTTAAATATTTTTGGCTGATTTTCATCTTTTAATTTTTTGTAACAGTTGGGTCTGCATGGACACCGGACTTGAATGGGGATCCCAACTTCCTACGTTCCTAAATTTTTCCAATGTTAAGCCTCAATTGGCGCAGCAATTTCAGAATTATAAGAGGATTTTAATGGGTTTTCTTGTTTTTCTTTCGGTCAGAGGCCCGGTCCTCAGAAATAATGTACCATTTCTTACTAATAAAATTTTAAAGATTATCTACATCTTATCTGTACCCAAATGAACTGGAAATTTAATAGACCACCGACACATCTACTTCAGCTTCATACCAATATTTATACTTGTACATAGGTCTACGACAAAGGACGACTGAAATCAAACGAGTAAAAATCTTTCCAGTTATGAACTTCTCCTTTCTTTAACATATCAAGAAAAGTCTCTAGCTTATGGCGCACACATTTTCCTGTTGCAATTCGTTGCTGTCGTGCATGTGATTTGTACGAATTTCTTGACAGATCAAAGTTAATGCCAATTCGATATGGTTTGCTGCTTTCCCTTTGTAAATAAAGATGTAGTAAAATTTTCGAGACATTATGGGTTACACTCGCCTGACAGAGGAACTGTCAGAATGGGGAAATACTACAATTATTTGGTCTCTAATTTTACTCCAACGTACAATAAAATCAAATGAAAACTAAGTTTAATTGTTATCAAATTTATTGTGTTTACCTTTCTACTGTTTTCGATTTCTTTTTCAAAAAGTTCCAAAGTCAAAATGGTCGTCATATGAAATGCCTTGCAGTACCACTTCGTTTACCTAATCTCCGTTTTTTTTTTTAATGTTTTTTTCTATTTTTTTTTTTTTTGCATATTAGAACCGAAATAATTCATGGGAGCTATATATTCGTATTAGATTTTAGTATGGGTAACATCATTGGCTTAAATTTTGCTCATATAATGTTACCAATATTAAAATATCATGTTAATTATTTTTTAATTAACATGACCTTGAAAGTTCCAAAATAAAAATGGCCGCGCCACATGAAATATGAGGCCTTGCAATACCACTTCGTTCACCTAATTTCCGTTTTTTTTTATCATATTAGAATCGAAATAATTCATGGAATCCATATATTCGTAATGAATTTTCAATTGGTAACATAATTTGCTTAAATTGCACCCCTCGCTGTCGCTCGGGATAAAATTTTGCTCAAATAATGTTACCCATATTAAAATCTTCAACGAATATATCATGTATATGGCTGCCATGAATTATTTGATAACTGATATGAACTTCGAAGATTATGTTCATCCCTAGAGAATTTTAACGGTCGTCATCACGACTCATGATTGACCGATACGATGTTTCTAAGTTACAAATGAAAAAAAGATATATCTTCAGCGTCTAACAGGAAGTGACTCTTCACCGGATAATTGACACTCTGTGCCCATAACGAACATACCCTCCCGGAGCACCCTTGGTTGTGTCTATGTTGTATGTTTTTGTTGTGTTTTCTCTTCAATTTTGGTCTTTTAGTATTTCCCCCACTTATTTATTTCATCTTTTCCGATGTTTTAACAGGGAATTACCTAATGACAATTCCATCAAAGTTTGGTATCAATAGGCCCTGACCGGTTGTTTCGAAGAAAAACATTTTGAAATATATTTTGCTGATTTTTCTATTTTATTTTACCCTCGTTCTTCACACCAATAGGCGATGAGTTAAGGATTTCTCTATCCCGAGTTCCTGCGATTATTTCATGTCATTCCGCTGTTTATTACTCCTGGCTAATACCATTCGTCTAGGCTTCAAAATAGTTTTCCATGATAACACGTACGCTAGTATGCCTTAAACACTGTTAAGAGTGTTCGCTGCTCAGTTTCACTGGTAAATATTGATAGTAGATTAATAAAGGGGCTACTGAAAAGAGCGGGAAAAAAAATAGGTCCGTGTGCATGTTTTCCAGATATAAGCCATTGAAAATTTGGCTGGAAAAATATGCTTTGTTGATCTGTTGATATTACATATAGCTTTATCATTGACAAGTTTTATTTCTCAAAATGGCTTATTATTCTGCATGCAAAAGAATTGTGAAAAGAAAAATAGGTGTTAGCGGGAAAATAATTTATGGCATTCAAATGGACTAGACCACATGACTCTGAACATCTGACAAAAATTCAAAAACATGACCAGCGAACATCCTTAAACTCATTCGGCCCTTTGGGCGTTATATATATCATCTAACTGCAACCAAACAGGCCATATTCTAGAATCAGTTTTCATTGTACAGCAATATACATGACATGCTGGTTGTATTACTAACTAAACCTTGCATCTTATAATTAATTAGTGCAGTCCTTAACTAAACATTAAAGTCAATCATTAATCACCCTTCCCATCTAACCTTACCCTTAACTCTAGATAGGATAATAAAATCGCTTGACAATAAGCCACAGCAACTGGAAAAACGCAATATCTATAAATGTAACTGGCAACCTCTGTAATAGTATAGAACAAGAATTCTGAAACTATATAAGTGTCCAAGTTTATATTATCAATAGCAATATGATTCATTTAAAACAGTTATATATATATATATATATATATATATATATATATATATATATATATATATATATATATATATATATATATATATATATATATATATATATATATATATATATATATATATACTCTCTCAAAAAAGAAACGCAACATACAGAAAATAGGAAATTTACTTCATATATTATTTTCATAATTTATGATATAAATAATTTACACAGGAATGCAAAAATTGGCAAACTTCTTGTTCATGAGTTCTTTTACCTTGGAATATCACAGTTTGTCACATATTGTCAATAAATCACTCATAAATTGTCAATATCTGGTATGTCCACCATTTGCTTGTAACACAGCCCCGACTCTTCTTGGCATAGATTGAATTAAACGCTGAGTTCGAACACGCGGTATCCTTTGCCACTCAAACTGAAGTGCCTGCTGTAATTGTTGCAGATTTTGCGGTGGTGGTTGTCGTTGGCGCACGCGCCGATCCACTTCATCCCACAAATGTTCAATTGGATTAAGATCGGGTGATCGTGACGGCCAACGGATCACATTGACATTCTGTTGTTCTAAAAAGTCTACTGTTACACGTGCTGTATGTGGTCGGGCATTGTCGTGCTGAAAAATTTCTCTCCGAATGTCAATTACGGGCAATAAATGAGGTCGTAAAATTTCGTCTCTATACCTAACAGCGTTCAGATTGCCTTGGATATGTATCAGCTGTGTGTTTCTGGCATAAGAAATAGCGGCCCACATCATAACACTGCCTCCGCCAAAATTGTCTCTCTCCACAACACAGTTTTGCGCAAAACGTTCGTTTCGGCGCCTATACACACGTATGCGACCATCTCGCTTTTCCAGTTGAAAACGTGACTCATCGCTGAACCATACTCTTCTCCAGTTCTGTAAATTCCATGCACGAACTGTAGTACACCATCTAACCCTCGCTCGGCGGTGTTGGCGTCTCAGTGTTGCTCCAAAGTAAGGTCTTCTTGCCCTCAATCCATGAGAACGTAACCGATTGCGTACTGTCTGTGCTAATATACGGCGCAACCCAGGGACGTTTACAGCTGTTTCTGTTGCAGCAATAGTCCTATTCCGCAGATGGAAAAGTCTGATGTAACGATCTTGCGCCCTGGTTGTAACACGCGGGCGCCCTGAACGTGGCCGATCTGTCGTAGTACCAAGCTGCAGGTAGCGTCCCCAAAGGCGTGAAATTGTGCTACGATGAACATTGTACGTTACAGCAACAGCATTCTGTGATTCTCCGGCCTCTAGTCGTCCGATAGCGATATTCCGGGTAGCAGCGTCTAACCTTGGCATAGCGTCACCTCATCAGAATTTTATTTTACGAATGCATTCATGAAAAGAAATACCGGGTTTTTATACCGACTGACTGAGCTAAAAAATAACCCATGATTTGCACGTGAAAGTCGACCCAGTTTTTGGCAATGCGTAAATCGTAGGGTGTCCCAGATTGCGACCAAAGTCGTTTACGGGTGGATGAATTTAAATGATTGTACCTGGAAACTTTTTATGAAGGTGTAATTATGATCATGTGTACATATATTTTGATATTTATTGGTTATTTGTCCGGAAAAATAATATTTCAAAAAGATAATCTGATGTTGCGTTTCTTTTTTGAGAGAGTATATATATATATATATATATATATATATACAAGCCAAAAGTTAGGATGATGTTTTAATAGTTTATTCAAAAAGTCTTCACTGAACGCATTGGGATGAGACGCATTTTTCAAGCATTTCCAAGAACGGTGGGGAAGAAAACCAAATGTCTAACGTTACAGATATTATCAATATGAGTGCCCCTCTGGGTTCTTCTGATTTCATCAAGTTGTAAACGAAATATGTTCTCTTGTCTTAAGGATGCTCGCTGGTCATGTTTTGGTCTTTTTGTCAGATTTTCGGAATCCTCGGGTTTTATCCATTTCTTAAACATTAAATTTTTTGCCAATGAACCCCCACTTTTTCTTTTATAATTCAATCATATATACCCTTAAAATGGTATTTGACCAAATTTTATGAAATCCTTTTTATTTTTTCATACATCTTTGAGAGAGACTGAAGTTGTCAATGCAAAGACGATGAAAAATCCAGAGAAAACCCACTCTGCATATTTTCAAGGCCTTATAGCTCTAAAATGAGCACATGAACATATATTTTTTCTTGCTTATTTGTTTACTATTCATATGTTCTCTCAAACTAAAACACCTATTTCAAATCCTATTTATTTCCCATTAGACCACCGATCATCCTTAAGATAATTAGTGTTGTCCGATTTATCTTGGTCCGTCTGGTCATTGGTCCGATTTGACAGATATCTAAAAAGTGGCGATACGTCACAGTTGTTGGCACGGCATCGTCTGCAGTACTTCCGCTCAAAAGTTTTAGTGGCACGAAAGACGAATAAAAAAAAAATGTAGAATAATGGAGAGAACTTGTGCTGATATTTTAGATGGACACAATGACTGTTAAAAAAAGAAAAAGGAAATGTGTTTTATGCTGTAGCAACGGTACTAGATATGGCAAGAAATTAGTCCAAATCAATTTTGATATACTTGTTTTGTAACCAGTTACAAAATGGTGACAGTTTATCCAATTCTGAAAAGAATATATCTTATAGACGTCTTTATTTTATAATTTTACATTACAGTTACAAATCTTTCTGAGGCTTTCTTATAAAAGGGTTACATACAGTTACATATATTTTTTTGCCCTTATTTTATAAACTGGTTACATACCGGTTACAAATATTTTTGAGGCTTTCTTATAAAAGGGTTACATATCAGTTACAATTTATTTTAGTCTTTATTTTATAAACTGGTTACATATCATTTACAAATCTTTTTGAGGCTTTCTTATAAAAGGGTTACATATCAGTTACAAATCTTTTTGAGGCTTTATTTTAAAATGGTTACATACCAGTTACAAATCTTTTTTTGCCCTTATTTTATAAAATGGTTACATACCAGTTACAAATCTTTTTGAGGCTTTCTTATAAAAGGGTTACATATCAGTTACAAATCTTTTTGAGGCTTTCTTATAAAATGGTTACATATCAGTTACAATTTATTTTAGTCTTTATTTCATAAACTGGTTACATATCAGTTACAAATCTTTTTGAGGCTTTCTTATAAAAGGGTTACATATCAGTTACAAATCTTTTTGAGGCTTTATTTTAAAATGGTTACATATCAGTTACAAATCTTTTTTTACTCTTATTTTATAAACTGGTTACATACCAGTTACAAATCTTTTTGAGGCTTTCTTATAAAAGGGTTACATATCAGTTACAATTTATTTTAGTCTTTATTTTATAAACTGGTTACATATCAGTTACAAATCTTTTTGAGGCTTTCTTATAAAAGGGTTACATATCGGTTACAAATCTTTTTGAGGCTTTATTTTAAAATGGTTACATATCAGTTACAAATCTTTTTTTGCCCTTATTTTATAAACTGGTTACATACCAGTTACAAATCTTTTTGAGGCTTTCCTATGAAAGGGTTACATATCAGTTACAAATCTTTTTGAGGCTTTCTTATAAAAGGGTTACATATCAGTTACAATTTATTTTAGTCTTTATTTTATGAACTGGTTACATATCAGTTACAAATCTTTTTAAGGCTTTATTTTAAAATGGTTACATATCAGTTACAAATCTTTTTTTGCCCTTATTTTATAAACTGGTTGCATACCAGTTACAAATCTTTTTGAGGCTTTCTTATAAAAGGGTTACATATCAGTTACAAATCTTTTTGAGGCTTTATTTTAAAATGGTTACATACCAGTTACAAATCTTTTTTTGCCCTTATTTTATAAACTGGTTACATACCAGTTACAAATCTTTTTGAGGCTTTCTTATAAAAGGGTTACATATCGGTTACAAATCTTTTTGAGGCTTTCTTATAAAAGGGTTACATATCAGTTACAATTTATTTTAGTCTTTATTTTATGAACTGGTTACATATCAGTTACAAATCATTTTGAGGCTTTCTTATAAAAGGGTTACATATCAGTTACAAATCTTTTTGAGGCTTTATTTTAAAATGGTTACATATCAGTTACAAATCCTTTTTTGCCCTTATTTTATAAACTGGTTACATACCAGTTACAAATCTTTTTTGCCCTGATTTTATAAACTGGTTACATACCAGTTACATATCTTTTTGAGGTTTTCTTTTAAAATGGTTACATACCAGTTACAATTTATTTTAGTCTTTATTTTAAAAACTAATTCAAAAGTAGAAGATATTGCTTGAAAATAAAATAGTTTTGATTATACAACAGTTTGGAACTCTATAAAAAATAAAACTCAATTTTGGTGTAGAATAAATTTATCTCATGATAACATTTTCAAAATTTCTTCACCAAATTATTTATTAGAGACCACTTATTTGCAATTGAGAAGGGAAGACATTTTTTAGATTCCCAGAGGAGATAGGTTATGTCCAGTTATATCTATCATTATATTTTGAGCGAGATCGTTCAAACATATCTTGGTAACAATCAGGCAATAAACAATTATCCGAATTCAACATTTTAAACCAATATTTAATTAACCTGCAATACCTCTCTACAAACATAGGAGTTCTTCCAACTGTACATTTTCTGACATTTAAAATTCGCTTCAAAAAACTTAAATATAAATTGACCATCTGTTTTGATCCAGTTGATTAGTTTTACGGCGGGTGTAACATTCAACCTGAGTTTACCTTAGGGAAACATTATGACATTACACAATCAGCTGGAAATGACTGATTTTGCAATAGTTTTGTTTATAACTTGAATATATTAAAAAAAAAACATGCAGAATATAAATTTAATAATGACGAAATTTAAAAACTGATGATAACAAGAGGCTCTCAAGAGCCTGTATCGCTCACATGGATTTAAGTTTTCACCTCGAGCAGGACTAAAAATTAGTGTTGCAGTCAATTTGGCTGGTTTTTCATAGGGTTCTATGTTAAACTAAGTTCAGCTTTGGCAGTAATATGGTTGGCAGTCCAGGTCATAATGGACACATTTCTAAAAGAGAACCATCTAAGGACCATTTCTGCTAAGTCTTTCCAAGTGGCTAAGTGGTTTCAGACCAGAAGATTTCTAAATCTGGGTTGATAATCAAGGTGAACTGACACATTTCTGAAAGAGGACCATCTAAGGACCAATGCTGACAACTTTAGTTCCAATTGGCTCAGTAGTTTCAGACAAGAAGTTTTTTGAGTGAATTTCCCATAGGGTCCTATGTTAAACTAAGTTCGGCTGTGGCGTACCATCGGACATATATCTGAAAGAGAATCTCCTAAGGACCATTACTGCCAACTTTGGTTCTAGTTTCATAGAAAATGATTTTTTTAATTTCATCCCCCATTTTTCTATTTTTAGTAACAGCAGCCATGTCGGTTGGAAGTTGGGGATGCCGGACATACTTTTGGAAGGGGGCCACCCAAGAACCATTCCTTCAAAGTTTGGTCTCAATTGCCCCAGTGGTTTCAGAGAAGATCTTTAAAGGAAATGTTATGCTGGATGCTGTCTTTAAAGGGCAAAAACTCCTATAAGGGGTCAATCAATGAGTTTGGTCATGTTGACTTATTTGTAGATCTTACCATTCTATTTTCTGTTTGCAGTTTGTCTTTATCTATAATAATATTCAAGATAATAACCTAAATCTGCAAATTTCCTTAAAATTAACTATTCAGGGGCAGTAACCCAACAAAAGGTTCACCGATTCGTCTGAAAATTTCATGGCAGTTAGATCTTGATCTGGTGAACATTTTTACTGGTGTCAGATTTGCTCTTAAAACTGCAGTTCACTCCTATGTTCTATTTTTAGCCATGTCCGCCATGTTGGTTGGCAGGCGGAGTCATCAGAAACCTTTTTTAAACTAGATACCCTAATGATGCTTGTGGTCAAGTTTGGTTCAATTTGGCCCAGTAGTTTCAGAGAAGATTTTTGTAAAAGTTAACGGATGATGACGGACGCCAAGTGATGAGAATTGGTTGTTTTTACAAAGATTTTGGTGCCAATCCAAAATCCAAGATGCCGCCTCCGTGGAACATAGTTTAACACAAAGCCCTATGGGAAATACATACAAACAGCTCTTTCTCATGTAGAAACAATCACACATTTAAACAAAATCATGCACGAATGATACTAGGGTGGTCCAGTACTAATTTTGAGCAGATCTGAAATCAAGATGCTGTAACTGCAGAACATAGTTTAACATAGAACAATATGGGAAATACATTGTACCTTCTCAAAAACCATTTCACACATTTAGACCAAATAATACTAGGGTTGTCCTCTTCTAATTTTGAGGGTTTTTTGTCAAATTGAAATTCTTGAACATAGGAACCTATGAGAAAAATGTTTTAAAATGCTTCTTCTCTAAAACCACTTAGGCATGTAAGAACAAAATTTGCAGGAATGCTCATTTAAGAGTCTTCTATGAAGTTTTTTTAAGCATTAAAAAACAAAATATGCTGGAAACCTCATTTAAGAGTCTTATACAAAATTTGTTTTTGATCGATACAGGCTCAGGATACTCCTGATTAATTTCTAATTTTATGCTTTTTATTTCTATACAGTATTATCACATAATGAATGTAGATGCGCAATAAAGTTTTGGAATTTTGATTTTTAAAAATTGGGGCCCACAGGGGTTGAATTTCGAAAATTGGAATTTCAGCTTGTGACCTTAACTCCTCATTTATTTTTCATGTCATGCATTTAATTTCTATACCATATTGTCACATACTATATTTGGATGCACAATAAGGTTTTAGAATTTTGATTTTTAAAAATAGGGGCCCACAGGGGTCAAATTTCGAAAACTGGAAATTTTAACTAAACTGCTTATTAATTGTTCATTTTATGCATTTAATTTCTATACAATATTGTCACACACTGTATGTAGATGCGCAATAAGGTTTTAGAATTTTGATTTTGACAACTTGAGGCCCACAGGGGTTGTATTTTGGAAATAGTAAATTTAAGCATGCGCCTTAAACTCCTCTTTCATTTTTCATTTAGATTTAACAAATTTATTTAGATATATATATATATAATATTGTTCTTTATTTTCTGTAGATATGCAAAAAGGTTTTTAATTTTGAAAATATATTAAGGGATCAAATTTTGGGACAGAAAATGGTGAAATTGCTGATTTTGCTTTGTCTCTGGAAATACTCATTCATTTTTTGTTTCAGTGGTTTCATTTTTGTATAATATTGTTCGTCACTATGAGTAGATGTGCAATAATGTTTTAAATTTTGAAATTTGATTCAGGGTTCCAATTTTCAGACTGAAATTGTTAAATTGATAATTTTTCACTGTTAATTGTTTTTTTACTTGTGCAGTGCGGGATTGACATTGTTTCTGATAGCACCAATTTGTAGTTTTATTTTCAAAATATCTTTTTATTAAAATAGATATCAAAAGTATTATTGTATTATAAATTATAACCATTTAAAAGAAATTTTCAATCCTGGATTCAATTGTAATTACTTTCTGTTTATAAAAAGTGATTGTATGATATCTGCATGGTTGTTTCTTCCAAAATGTTCAGAAAAATTTAAATTTTAACGAATATGTCAAATTATGAATTGCGACTTTTTGTTCTAAATAATATGTCAAACTTTAAATTATGATTTTTGTCCTGTGATTTTCTGTCATACATTCCAACAAAATACACTAAAGTGGTTGAACAAATATGAGAATAAGATGCTGTAACTATTCCTATATTTGAATTTTTAAAATAATCAGTTAAGTAAAGGAAGGAAAGGTTGAAACTAAAATGAAATCAATAGCAGTAATAACAATTTTAAACAAAAATATAAAGATGTATTTTATATAACTTAGTATATATAATTTGTCTCACTATTTCTCCTACTAAAACATAATTCAAATAGCATCACCTTGAAAGTTAATAGATACTCAAAATTTAATAGCTTTTATTCAATTCAACTGTATTTCTATCTAATTAAACAATTTGCTCAGCTGCACACCTGTATATTAAAAATTTCAAATTACAACTTTGCTTCGATATCTTAATTATAGGTGTCATAAAATTGATATTATTTTCACCTGACATTACACAACTCTTTACTGCTCCCAGGTATTCATACACAGGGTGTGTATTCTACAATTAGAAGCAAATATAAGGTATACATTGTATATAATAGAAAGGTTTTTGTAGAAACAAATGTATTTAATAATGTATGTATAGAATCTCATGAAAAAAATTTACTTAATGTTTTGAGTTTCTATGAAAGCCTAAAAAAAGATTTGTAACTAGGATGAAATTATTTTATAAGTAAGTCCCAAAAAGATCTGTAACTGGTATGTAACCAGTTTATAAAATAAAGACAAAAGAACATTGTAACTGGTATGTAACCATTTTATAAGAAAGACCAAAAAAGATTTGTAACAGGAATGTAACCAGTCTATAAGTAAGTCCAAAAAAGATTTGTAACTGGTATGTTAGCAGTTTATAAAATAAAGACCAAAAAAAAAAAATGATTGTAACTGGTATGTAACCATTTTATAAGAAAGTCCAAAAAAGATTTGTAACTAGAATGTAATTATTTTATAAGTAAGTCCCAAAAAGATCTGTAACTGGTTTGTAACCAGTTTATAAAATAAAGACAAAAAAAAAAAAACATTGTAACTGGTATGTAACCATTTTATGGAATAAAGACAAAAACATTTGTAACTGGAATGTAACCAGTTTATAATAAGGACCCAAAAAGATTTGTAACTGGTATGTAACCATTTTATAAGAAAGACTCAAAAAGATTTGTAACTGGTATGCTTAATCTGCATCGATGCTTTAATCTGGCAATATATTGTCACCATTTTGTAACTGGTTACAAAACAAGTATATTAAAATGGACTTGGACTAATTTCTTGCCATATATGAACGGTACTAGCACCTGTCTTTTTTTCTTATCACCATGGGCATGGCATGGCTTATGGCGAAGTTATGCATTACTTTACTAAAATTACTGAGCTTTACTCTGTAGTTTGTCAAAAAGAGGACAACTATACCTACTGTAAGGAGCAAAAAAAAAAAAAAAAAAAACAGCAATCCAATAGACAGACAATCCCGGGAAGCAAACGAACAACTACAAGCACAACAAATGCTTGACAATGAACAACAAACGCATATATAAAACCAGGAGTGAACTCAGGTCCTCCGGAAGGGTAAACAGTTCCTGCTCCTTATATGTCACCTGTCGTGATGACATAAACTTATCCCTGATAAAACCCTGGTTAAGGAACTTTTGTGAAAGCAGTAATCCACATTGTTGAAAGTCATGCTTATCACGCATGCACTGGTCCTTGGCCTTGAATATCAAATTAGGAAACAATTTGATATTTAATTGAAAAAGTGGAGGCAAGGAAGGAGGTGGAAAAAATTGAGGCTCCTAAAAAACTTGCCCAAGTGCACCAAAAAATTAAATCAAGTACTTGATATCCTGGATTTTTTTGGCGTTTTTAAATCTTTCCCCACCCATAAATAAAGAAGAATAATAGATTAAATCTAAAATGTTCCATGTCCAGATATCACTTCTTTGTCCACATCCACTCAAAAGTAAAAAATGAATAAATAAATAAAGATCAATATCAATCGGGTTGTGCTAAAATAAGAAATGAACGAAACGAAATGAACGAATCGAAAGGAAACGAATTGAAATGAAACGAAATGAAAAACAAAATCAAATGAAAAAAGAGTTTATCTATGGGATCAACCATTTGATTTTTTTATTGAGGGGATGAGGACCATGATCAAATGTGAAATAAAAGGCAGGGAATTCACCGATGCGGAGAACTTTCCAGCAAAAACTTTTTTTTTTTAAAATAAATGATATAGAGAACTAAAAAGATACTTCATTTAGTACATCTCATTTAAGGAGTCTGGACTACAGTAAATTCAAAAGACACCACAACCATAGAAAATTCGCTTTCACTCGCATTGTATAAACTTCATCATTTTTCCGGGATCATTTGTCACACGAAACTCCCATGCCTTTGCTCACTGGAAATCCTGATTAATCTTACTTAGAAAGAAAACCATTTATCAGGGGATCCACGAAATCTGATCATCAAGATTTTTTTTTCAAGTTTAGCCTATCAACTAAAACTAAAAAACATCCAGATGGTTTTTGTTAAATGAAAAACTTTTATTCTTTTGCTTGATTTTAATTATTAGTTCGTCATGACTACTAATGATCACTTGTCAATACTTAGGTTGTGAGTTCAAATCTCACTTGTGGCGGGAGTTCGACTCCGATCTTAATTGACAAGGATTGCCAATTTTCCTACCGAAGGTCGGTTGTTCTCTCCGGGTACTCCGGATTTCTCCACCAATAAAAGATGGCAGCCATTGTGCTGAAAACGGCGTAAAACCCCAACTAAACAAATAATTATTATATCTTTACATAATCATGTATATTGAAAAAGCCTAGTAGGTCTTGGAATGTCTTAGATTAAATTGTTTTGCACCGTAACTTCACAGGGGCCTAGGATTGAGACCCCCTCTGGATTAGTTGCTTCCTCCAGGACAAGGAACAAATTACGGTCCTGCCTTTTGGTCATTTTTTCATTTTTGAATTTGCTCTTCAACTTTTTGGAAGTTTTTGATTTTCAACATTTAGGCCTTCAGCACAACAGATGAGTCGTAAATCGGCGAAATGTGCACATCTTGTGCATCAAAATGTGTATTACGGAGCAACGTGCGCCCTTGTTAACACTGGAGATAATGACCTTTCGCCGTCAAATTAAAAAAAAAGTTGGAATACTACAAATTAAGTTCGACAGGAAGAAGATGTCTATTATTTTTCAGCGTCATCGTTTAAGGTAAACGTGACATTTTAGCCTTGCGGAGTCTGGAGACCATGTTTTTCAACAAATCTTTTCTAAAGTTGGTAAACATATTCAGTATATAACAAACAGAAAAAAAACCAATGACTTTTCAAGGTGACAGGTCAAATGTCAAGGTTACAGTGGTATTTTACCTTTTTCCTAAGACCTAGTTGATGGATGTGAACATGTTTAAGATGTTATATTTTTCAACTGATTTTAACCAAATTTTGGTTTTCAATTAATACTTAAAAGTTTTGGATAATTGAGTTCATAGACCAAAGGTCAAGGCAGTTGTGACATGTTAGCTTATTTTACTGCATTCTGAACAAAATGGAGACTTTTTACTACACCAAAGATTGCTAATAAGTATACTGTGTCAAACATTTTTACTATATCAAATATGAATGCTGTATCAAAAACTGTTTTCTTCACGCTTGTGTTCTTTGGTGTTCGAAAATCTTTCGTATTCTGACGCCACATTTTTTTTCTATTATAATGAATTTTTAAGAATAAGAATAATTTTATTAGTATTAAATCCAAGCAATAGGATTGTCATTAAATCAAATGTTAACAGAAATAAACAGTAAACAATACAAACATGCAACATTGACAAGGAAAAACGTTTGTTGTTAATATTATTATTATTATTATTATTAGGCCTAAAAAAATATTGTTGTGTTTAGGGTAACCTGACCCTACCTAATTTTTAGTGCCTACCCTAAATTTTTTATAACCTTCAACAAGCACTGTTAAAGTCAAGGTGACTCCAGTATACAACCTAACTAAAAAAATTAATGTAAAAAAAAAATTTCCCTACCTACCCTACCTAACTTTTTTCAGTGTGTTACCCTAAACACACGTATTTTTTTATTTGGCCTTATTATTATTATTATAGTTTTTATATAGATAGATAGATAGAAGTTTATTCACCAAATCAAGGGTCCACAGTGGGCGTGTTTTACAATAGACAAGTGCTTTAACAAATTTATTATTACATGAAATTACAAGTAATTATAGAGTATAACATAAACATATTCATTGCATCACATGAGTAAATGATGTTCATTCAACTACAAAAGGCACCAAGGGAAGATGCACAAGAACATATGCCAAATGCAGAAAAATAAACACCGTAAATCAAGAATCCCAAAGTGCACCAAAATAACTGGAACATGGATGATGTGACAAAATACCTCCTCTAAAATTTGCATTACCAATATCATATATATATATTATACCAGAGATACAGAAGGAAACGCTGCCTACCTCTATTTTTATATTTATTCGTATATTCAGAAAAGAAACAATATATACATGAAATGTACACAATTTGATAATGTGATGCCATACTAATTACAACTTGCCCCACGTATATATATGACTTTTTACTTGTTCTTTAAATATCGTTCATGTTGTTCGTTTCGTTTCGTTTTATTCATTTCGTTTCGTTTCGTTCATTTCGTTTTGTTTTCGTTTCTTATTTTAGCACAACCCATATCAATCTACTGATCTGTACGACTTTAGCACTAAGAGTGGATGTTTGCTATAATAGTATACATGGTCTTGAAAAATGTTCACAATTCGGACACAATTTGTCAGGGCTTTCAGTTCCCATATAAGCAATGAGAATGTGACATAGAGATTATGCACTGAATATTTTGACACAATACGGACGCAATGGAATTCATACATGAATAAAACACAGAATAATAAGTTGAGTGAGCTTTTAAAATGGACAAATTTAATTTAGATACGACAAGCACATAATATGAGAACAAAGAAACAAATATCTCGCTCTCCAAAATTGGTGGAGGTGCTCTGTCCAAGGGGTAATAAAAGCTTTTCAACCTTTTTAGCTCACCTGGCCATAGGCCATGTGAGCTATTGCCATCACTTGGCGTCCGTCGTCGTCGTCGTCTGTAAACTTTTTCAAATGTTAACTCGTCCTAAACTACTGGACCGACTTCAACCTAACTTTGCAGAATTGTTCTTTAGGGCATCTGGAAAATTTCTATCGTTTAAAATTTTTGAAATGTCGAAAAACATGGCTGTCGTTACTATAAATAGAACATAGGGGTAAATTGCTGTTTTTTGCTAATAACTCAAAAACCGTTACAGATATCGAAAATCTGACATGGGGTAAAATTGATCAGCATGACAAGATCTACCTACCCTGAAATTTTGAAGGAAATTCCAAAACCCATTTAGGAGTTATTGCCCTTTTTTCACATTTTTGGCTTTTTTTTATGTTATTATTTCAAAAATCTTCTTCTCTGAAACTACTATTCAAAATCATATGAAACTTGGTAAGATTGTTGCTTAGGGTACCCTGCATAGAACTGATGTGGGGATTTTTGATTCGTCGAAAAACATGCCGCTGTTACTAAAAATAGAACATAGGGGTAAATTGCTGTTTTTTGCTAATAACTCAAAAACCATTACAGATATCGAAAATCTGACGTGGGGTAAATTTGATCAGCATGACAAGATCTACCAACCGTGAAATTTTGAAGGAAATTCCAAAACCCATTTAGGATTTATTGTCCTTTTTTCGTCAAATTTTCATAATTTAACATTTTTCGTCATTTATCTCCAAAACTATTTGAGATAGAAGTGAAATGTAAATTTGAAAAATGTTTGCCATGTTGAGATCTACATACCCTGAAATTTTAAAGGAAATCCCAAAACCCATTTAGGAGTTATTGCCCTTTTTTGTCAAATTTTTAAAATTTTAACATTTTTGCATTTATCTCCAAAACTGTTTGAGATAGAAGTGAAATGTAAATTGAAAAATGTTTGCCATGTTGAGATCTACCTACCCTGAAATTTTGAAGGGAATCCCAAATTCTATTTAGGAGTTATTGGTTTGTGTAATTTGAGGTCGGGTTCTGTTGCATTTATTTAAGGTTCACCCTTATTCCTGGTCAATTTTGTCAACTTCTTGCCAGGACTACCACCATCAGGGAACATATTTTAACATTAAACCTTATGAAAAATAAATCTTCAACAAATTTTCCCTGAACAATTGAACCAATTGCAACAAACTTGGTCAAATAGTTGATTAATTGTCCAATGAAAACCAGACTCCAGGTGAGCGATACAGGCTCTGGTGAGCCTCTTGTTATTATACCCGTGCGTGCACTGGTAGTTACCTAGTATATTTTACACATGTTCATCCTGATTCTCTAAATTCAGACAGTTCAGAGGAATTAAGATATGACAGTCAAGACCAATCCACAAGAGAAACAAATCCATCAGCTCCGTTTGATGCCAGGAAACCTAAAAAACCTAGCATATGGTCAAGGATAGGAAAATTTTTGAGAGAAAGATTTGTTCCAACAAGAGGTATATGTACTTGAAATCCAGGTTGTTTATTGTGGAAAACCGTAAAACATGTAAAAGTACAACAAAATTTTGATCAGATGTTGAATTTGTAGCTTGCATTCCAAAAATTACGTCATAATTTACACTTACCTTATGTTTATATCATTTAAATGCAAAATTATATCTTTAAAAATGATACAAGTTGAAACTAGAATTATTTAAAAATACAAATCTGTATATATATATATACATGTATGATCATGTTAAAATGTATAGTTTCAATGTGAATGTCCTAGAATGGGAATATGAAAAGTTCAGAATAAAGTCAAACAGCCTTCAATTCTAGTTGATGTGTCTAATAATTTGGTATAGTATAATTGCAAAAAGGAAATTTTACAAATGTTTTTTGTACAGTTATATATATATGTATAGGGTCATTGAATGACAAAACCAGTACCGGTACTTGGAATGACATTCCAAGTACCGGTACTGGTTTTGTCATTCAATGACCCTATACATATATATATAACTGTACAAAAAACATTTGTAAAATTTTCTTTTTGGAATTATACTATACAAATACATAGCTTAAATGTATAGATTTGTGATCCTGAATTTTAATACCTAATTAAACTGTCATAAGTTTTAACTAGTATAGGAATTCACAATTTAAAATTAATACTAAATTACCTTGAGACCAAATTTTAAGCCAACAGAGACATTTCTGAAATTTAAGCAAATATCGTTTTTTTAATTTAAATGTGTTATTTGTTTTTTTTTTTTTTTGTGTGTGTTTTTGATTTCAGTGCATATGCGACTTAGAAAGGCCAATCCGATCGTTCCTGTTGCTATGACTGGTATTACAAGTAGAAAATCTTCAGTCATTGCAGTTCCATCTCTTTCTGTTATCAGTGAAAAATTAAACGAGGTAATTTGATTTGTAAACCCCGGCCAGGCCAAACCAAAAACATTAAACTTGGTATTTTCTGCTTCTCCGCCAAGCACGCGGCATCTAGGAGTAATGGCAAAGATCTACTGGGAGGCTCGGAGTGAGTGTGATATGTCTTCCTGCGGACCGTTACCTCGTCCTGATATTCACCTGGCTGCCACTGGAAGTTAAAAAACAATTCATCCATCCATCCATCAATTCTAGTTAATGAAATGCGAGTATAGCTGTAAAATCAACTCCAAACTAATTTTCAATATTTTCAACATTAATTTTGTGTATCTTATGTGGTAATACACACATACAAAACGGGAAATATTTCACTGAATCACATTTCCCAAATTTTGAAGTTACTCAGCATATTGTAAAAGTTTAACACTAACCAATTGTTTGATTGCTAAGTGGTTGTGACTTTAGGGCTTTTTCTACAGCCAATTTGGTGCCGAAATTCAGCTTATTCCCAATGCAAATAGATTTTTTTCCATAATCTTAGTCTAAAATTCTCAATTTCATATCAGTTGTGTACTGATAAAATTCAAAACTAAATTTCCAGCATCAAAGATATGCTTAATTGAAATATTACTGAAACTTTCATAATTGCAAAAGTGAATATCAAATTCGTAGTGTCAGGCTTCGGTCATGAAGTGGTTTAGTTAGATTTTCATGACTACTTAATGATCATAACCCTGTCAACACTAGCTGAGGTTTTGAATTCAAATCCAACATATGAAGTGGCTTGAATTGGTAAGATTTCTAGTTTTCATGCTGAAGGTCCATACCTGGTTCTCACCAGTTTCTTCCACCAATATCCTGGCCACAACAATATAACCAATTGATCAATTTCTGATTTATCTCCCCTGATTTCTATGTAAATTTGAATTGGGCCATGTAATATATATATACAGCATTTTGTCTGTATTATTGTGTAAAACCTTTAATGTAAGTGTAATATTTAAATACTCCTAGACAATTAATCCCATGCAGGGCAACAGGTTAATGTGTTTTTTGCTGGGATAAATAACATGATTTAGGTACATTGAGTACCGGTAATCCATTCATTTGGCCAGATAGCCCAGACAGAAAGCAGGCAAGGTTTTTTATAATACTAAAATTGGAAATGAGTCAATTGTGTAAAAGTGGAGAAAACCCAATAGACCAAACCATACCAAATTATTTATACACCTAGATATTAAATAAACAGATGTTTTTCCTTGGTATGCTATAAAATTAAATATTTTATAAGCTATCTTTGTTTTTGAATTTCAGGAAAGTGAATTAGATTCAGCACATAGTTTTGAGAGCAATGCAAGGAAAGGTAATATGTTTGTAAGACAATCACACAGTTTTTTTCCAAAATTAATAGTATATATAGCTATAGTCAAACTTGTAAATTTTTAAAAATAAATAGTAGTCAATAGTTACAAAATTCAGCATGTTGCCTCTCAGATGTATTTAAATATATTTCAGAAAAAAATAGTGATCTTGACTTGAAAATATCATATTTACATGTCTGTATTTCATAGATCTTGTGCCCAGGAATCAAAGTAATAGCATTTGAAATTGGCATTGGTGACTTGCACATATATATATATATATATATATGTGTGTGTGTGTGTGTATGTATGTATATAAGATTCTAGGGCCTGCTGTGTGACCTTAAAGGGCAACAGTGATAAAAAGCCATACAACCACTTGATTTTCTTTCTTGGGGATTTGGATGGGATTGGGAGGGATTTGAAAAAAAGACAGGATTCATTTTAGTGAAAAAAAGGCAGGATATATCACCATAAATTTTTAAAAAATGGGATATTTTCAAACTAGAAAAGAAGTATGCCCCTGCATTGGATAATTATGGTTTTGTTAGGAGTGCTTTTTGTGTCGCCTGCGGAACACATGGTCGACACATAGGGATCACTATCTGTCTTCTTGCGTCTTGCGTTGTCACACTTTTCTTCTATCCTCAACTTCAGAGCTGCTCGTAAACCGCTCAAAGGAATTTGATGAAACTTTCTCTGTGCATTAACCTTAATGCACAGGTGTGCATATATATTTTATTTTTAAAAATTTCAAATTTTTTTTTTGTAAAAATTGACATTTTTGAAAAAGAAGGGGGGGTTCAAAACTTCTATCCTCAACTACTCCATAACTGCTCAAAGGAATTTGATGAAACTTTCTCTGTGCATTAAGCTTAATGCAAAGGGGCGCATATATATTTCATTTTTAGAAAATTTTAATTTTTTTTTGTAAAAATTGACATTTTTGCAAAAAAAGGGGGGGGGGACTTCTATCCTCAACTACTCTATAACCGCTCAAAGGAATTTGATTAAACTTTCTCTGTGCATTAACCTTAATGCACAGGAGTGAATATATATTTCATTTTTAGAAAATTTTAATTTTTTTACCTAAAAATTAACATTTTTGAAAAAAAAAGGGGGGGGGTAAAAACTTCTATCCTCAACTACTCCATCACCGCTCAAAGGAATTTGATGAAACTTTCTCTGTGCATTAACCTTAATGTACAGGTGTGCATATATATTTTATTTTTAAAAATTTAAAATTTTTTTTTGTAAATATTGACATTTTTGAAAAAAAGGGGGGGGTTCTAAATTTCTATCCTCAACTACTCCATAACGGCTCACAGCAATTTGATGAAACTTTCTCTGTGCATTAACTTTAATGCAAAGGTGTGCATATATTTCATATTTTTAGAAAAATTTAATATTTTTTGTAAAAATTGACGTCCGCAGGTGACACATGTCTTCCTTGGAAGACTCACACATTTTTTAAAAATGAAGTGTGTCTGTAAGACACAAATGATGCCCACACCTGACCATTTTCCCTTTATGCAGCTAGTACAAAAAAATTACTGAGTCCAACTACTGGTACCTGTCATTTTGAGAAAATTTTGAAAAAAATCAAAATCCTCTGAAAATGCACATCTCCATTATGTGTATAAACATCCTACAAAATATTGAAGCTGTAGCTCCAAAACTGTAGGAGATAGCTGGACAAACCATGTCTCTATATCCGGACAGACGGACAGGGGTTTACATTTAATATGCCCCTGGACTCTTCATCGCAGGGGCATAAAACTAGACGCATTTGAATACTAAATAAATAACAGGTTTATAGATGCTGTGAAAAAAATACACAGGATTCAAAATCACTTCCTGTTGTCCCATAAAAATCAAATGGTTGCTCCCGTAGACCAGCACTAATAGCCCTGAAAAATGGTCACATGTTCTTATTATTTACATCAGGTACAGACACCAATGTAATAGTTAATGTTGTCGAAGATTTCCAAGATGAGCAGAACAGTCCTTTAAGTATTACTGACAGGAGTCCAACTACCAATTTTTCTCCAGCTATCAATTCCCCATCAGATGCTTTAAATGTGCAGTCAATTGATCAAGATCAAAACAACAATAGTAAAACTTATTTATCTTCTTCAGAAGATGAAGGGAATAGTAGACAAGTTATTATGAAATATGAAGAAGTAACAAAAGCTAAATTGGGTAACGAATGTACAAATTCAAATGCTTGGAATGGTGACAGTAGTGATAGTTTCGATGATGAAGTTGGAAAATTGCATGAAAGAAATAAAAAAAAGAAAGTGACTTTTGGTAAAGGGAACAGGCAACAGATATTTATGGACGAAGATGAGCAAATGTTAGATTGGAATAAAGATTTTTACAAGGAGCATGCAATCTATTCTGAAAAGAAAACCCCTGCTGTCTCAAAAAGGGCAGATAAGTTGAAGTTGGAAAAAAATGTTAAAGTTTCTTCAAAAGGGAATGAATTTGAGAGAGAAAATGAAAATTTTAGAAAAATTAAAAGTGTTAAAAGAGTCAAGATTGAAGATACTAGGCAGGAAAATGTTACTGGACGTTTCAAGAAGAGTGATGAAATTAAAGGACCTTCAGAAGGACTGCATTTTGACAAAGAATCTGTTTTAATCAATATAGATAAACCTGGTATGAAAGTAAGACCTACACAAACTTGGCCGGTAAAAGAATCAAGTCAGCCAGGAAAAATTGTCAGTAAAAATGATAGACGTAAAGTCTTAGCTGAGACGCAATGGACATCTGGTGATGAAATAAATAAGTTTAAACAACTTTCTAGTAAAAAACATCCCCAAGATGAATTCATGAAGGAAAAATTAACCCAGTTTTATTTAAGGAAAGGCAAAAATGACTTTGTGAAAAGAAAAAGTCCTTATCCAGTTAACACTGAACTAAGTCCTGATGATGTTGAACTGACTGAAGTATTTGTCACACCAAATAACAGTGCAAATAGTTCAAGTGAGGATTTGGTGTCAAATCAGCAAGAAGCAGATTTAGATGAAATAAGAAAAACAGCCCAAAACCCCATGGCAAAATCAATGAATTTGGCATCGGACTCTATTGATGGTGTTGACTGGATTAATAAATGTAGAAAAGACGTTACACAATATCAGTCGAACTTGTCCAGAATCACAGAAGAAAAAGAACCCCCTCAGGAAAAAACCAAAAATATAATTAAAAAAATTTATGATGAAGTATACGTAGACTACAAAGAACCATCTGGGAAACCTAAACAAGACAAGATTTATACAGCCCCTGGACCAGAGTATGAGTCTCCAAGTGATGACTATGATATGAATGAAGTCACAACTGCTGCAAAGAAAAATACCATTTTTATTCCAAAACCTCCTGCAAAATCGGTTAAACAGGACATTTTTGGTAAGCTGTTATAGACTACTAGTATATCTATTGATTTTCCACATTGGTTTGGTGCATATGGGCTATTCACTACTCACCCAACGGCAGGACAATTGACAATCCTCGAATAGAGTCATACACACCTATTACAATATGAGCTGAATTCGAACTTCAAACGTCAGTGTTTATGGTAGTAACAGTACTGTGGTCCCTCTTTCCAGATGAAAACAATATTGTTGCATATTTTTCCTGTTTAACTTTCCACCTCTCCAACAACCTTTATAATAGTGAAATACAAGGGTTTAAAAAAAGATAAAATATAACATGTATATGTGCATGTTAAGTGCATAATTTAGACCTTGTTCTGAGAGTAAAATCATAAAAGAATGTGCTTTAAATTATAAATCAAAATTAAAAATATGAAACATTGGAATCAAATATACAACCAAAGAATTTATGGAAGTCTTGTTTTTGTAAAATTGTGTTTTTTTTAATCTGTTTTAGGAGAAAAAGAAGAAACAAAAAGACAGAAATGGTAAATAATTTTAAAATAAACACTAATTATTGAATAACAAGATTTTATTGTTTTGCTATGGGAGACAACTCCTTGGTTTATTTTTTGTGCTATTAAAATTGAAATGTTAAGGAGTGTTTTGTGCTTACTACTGCATTGAAGTTACTGCTTCAAAAATATGCAATCATAAAGTTTTAATGATTCCAAAATATGGATGTAAATTTTTTTTTTTTATGATCTTCAAATTGCTAAGGTCTGAAACTTTCAACTTTCTTTTTTTAAATGTTAAAATTAGGTCTTTCCACTTTCCGTGGAAAGACCTTTTGCTTTTGTTCTGATTATTTTTTTTTTTTTAGGTCTTTCCACTTTCCGTGGAAAGACCTTTTGCTTTTGTTCTGATTATTTTTTTTTTTTTTTTTTTTTTTTTTTTTTTCTTCTTCTGCCGTCTAGGATGTTTTTTTGTTACTTGACATATCGAAAGGATTTTTGGAGCATGATATCGTACAGTGATTGCGATTTCACCATTGACCCTGTGTAACCGAACACTTTTTTTTATAGGAGTTATCTCCCCGCGTCCTCCTTTTCTTGTTATCTTTATTTCTCTGTAACCGTAAAAGATATCGACCTAAAATCTTTTGCAATGTCTTCAGTGTATCTGTGCGCAACTTTGTTCCATTGGTCGGAAAGGATCTGACGACATTTCATAGGAGTTATTTCCCTTCAAACGACTTTCACTTTTGGTGTATCATACAAATTGTTATTTAGGGTTGAGATATCAACATAAAACTTTGTATTTAGGGTCCATGACCCCGAACAAGTAAAATGAGGTCAAGGTCAAAGGTCAAGGTCAAGTTCTAAATTTTGACTTTTGCTTGTTATCGCTTCTCCTCTGAAACGGTAAAAGATAGATGATAAAATGTAATGGAGAAAATGTTAAGGACGTTGAGACCTAGCTTTGTTACATTTGCATAAAAGTTGTATGACGTCATTTTATAGGCGTAATTGCCCCCAGAACGTTTAAATTTTCGGTTTTTCGTTTATTTCTCAACAATGGTACATGATAAAGGCATGGGGTCTTTTGTTCTGACATCAAGGATTGATAACCTTCAAATTGGCATCAAGGTCAAAGGTCAAGGTCAAGTTCTAAATTTTGACTTTTGCTTGTTATCGCTTCTCCTCTGAAATGGTAAAAGATAGCTGATAAAATGTAATGAAGAAAATGTTAAGGACGTTGAGACCTAGCTTTGGTACATTTGCATAAAAGTTGTATGACGTCATTTTATAGGCGTAATTGCCGTTAGAACGTTTAAATTTGCGGTTTTTCGTTTATTTCTCAACAATGGTACATGATAAAGGCATGGGGTCTTTTGTTTTGACATCAAGGATTGATAACCTTCAAATTTGCATCAAGGTCAAAGGTCAAGGTCAAGTTCTAAATTTTAACTTTTGCTTGTTATCGCTTCTCCTCTGAAACGGTAAAAGATAGCTGATAAAATGTAATGGAGGAAATGTTTAGGACATTGATGCGCAACTTTGTTACATTTGAGTTAGAGCTGTATGACGTCATCTTTTGGGAGTAATTGCCCCCAGAACGTTCAAACTTAAGGTTTTTCGTTTATAACTTGACGATGGTACATAATAATGGCATGGGGTCTTCTGCAATGAGTTCAGCAACCAATGACCTAGAAAAAGGTCACAAGGTCAAAGGTCAAGGTCATGACCTAGATTACGTATTTTGCATTTTTTCACACTTTATAAGGTTTTTTTCAGATTTTTAAAGCAATTAAAGCTATTGAAAGCGTGAAATTCAGCCACTACTTTTGATGACGTCATTTCTGGCAACGTTATTATTTCTGTAGACATTTTTAGACGTTTTGGATATATTGGAATGTTAATTAACGTGACAATGTTACAACCCATGAAAACGTCTATAATTATCAATTTATTAGGTCTCATTAATGACGTTTTTGATGTTTATAGTGCAAAACAGTATAATTCATCACAAACATTTAGTTAATCAGAAAAAAACATTTCTTAGTTATTCAAACTAGCAGTCCATATATTTTTTAACAATTGTGAAATTACCTATCATATCAAACCAGACGTTTTATCAATAAATCTGCAATAGAGGTGGAAAGACCTTCAATTGTTCTCTGAACAATTGGTTTTTAATATTTTTTTTTTTTTTTTCTTCTGCCGTCTAGGATGTTTTTTTGTTACTTGACATATCGAAAGGATTTTTGGCCCATGATATCGTACAGTGATTGCGATTTCACCATTGACCCTGTGTAACCGAACACTTTTTTTTATAGGAGTTATCTCCCCGCGTCCTCCTTTTCTTGTTATCTTTATTTCTCTGTAACCGTAAAAGATATTGACCTAAAATCTTTTGCAATGTCTTCAGTGTATCTGTGCGCAACTTTGTTCCATTTGGTTGGAAAGGATCTGACGACATTTCATAGGAGTTATTTCCCTTCAAACGACTTTCACTTTTGGTGTATCATACAAATTGTTATTTAGCGTTGAGATATCAACATGAAACTTTGTATTTAGGGTCCATGACCCCTAAAAAGTAAAATGAGGTCAAGGTCAAAGGTCAAGGTCAAGTTCTAAATTTTGACTTTTGCTTGTTATCGCTTCTCCTCTGAAACGGTAAAAGATAGCTGATAAAATGTAATGGAGAAAATGTTAAGGACGTTGAGACCTAGCTTTGTTACATTTGCATAAAAGTTGTATGACGTCATTTTATAGGCGTAATTGCCGTTAGAACGTTTAAATTTGCGGTGTTTCGTTTATATCTCAGCAATGGTACATGATAAAGGCATGGGGTCTTTTGTTTTGACATCAAGGATTGATAACCTTCAAATTGGCATCAAGGTCGAAGGTCAAGGTCAAGTTCTAAATTTTAACTTTTGCTTGTTATCGCTTCTCCTCTGAAACGGTAAAAGATAGCTGATAAAATGTAATGGAGAAAATGTTCAGGACGTTGAGACCTAGCTTTTTTACATTTGAGAAAAAGTTGTATGACGTCATTTTATAGGCGTAATTGCCCCTAGAATGTTTAAATTTTTGTTTTTCGTTTATTTCTCAACAATGGTACATGATAAAGGCATGGGGTCTTTTGTTTTAACATCAGGGATTGATAACCTTCAAATTGGCATCAAGGTCAAAGGTCAAGGTCAAGTTCTATTATTTGACATTTGCTTGTTATCACTACTCCTCTGAAATGGTTGTGGATAGCCAAGGAAATGTAATGGTGGAAATGTTTAGGACATTGATGCGCAACTTTGTTACATTTGAGTTCAAGTTGTATGACGTCATCTTTTGAGAGTAATTGCGCCTACAACGTTCAAACTTAAGGTTTTTCGTTTATAACTTGACAATGGTACATAATAATGGCATGGGGTCTTCTAAAATGACCTCAACGACCAATGACCTTGAAAAAGGTCACAAGGTCAAAGGTCAAGGTCATGACCTTTATTACGTATTTTGCATTTTTTCACACTTTATAAGTTTTTTTTTTCAGATTTTTAAAGCAATTAAAGCTATTGAAAGCGTGAAATTCAGGCACTACTTTTGATGACGTCATTTCTGGCAACGTTATTATTTCTGTAGACGTTTTTAGACGTTTTGGATATATTGGAATGTTAATTAATGTGACAATGTTACAACCCATGAAAACGTCTAGAATTGTCAATTTATAAGGTCACATTAATGCCGTTTTTGATGTTTATAGTGCAAAACAGTATAATTCATCACAAACATTTAGTTAACCAGAAATAAACATTTTTCTTAGTTATTCAAACTAGCAGTCCATATATTTTTTTAAAAATTGTGAAATTACCTATCGTATCAAACCAGAAGTGATATTTGTAATACGGGAAGTAGCATAATACCTCCCTTATTTCAGTACATAGAACCATATATCTTTGAAATCACTGAAAGTTTAGCTATGCTCTAAAACCAACAATTACATTTTAAACCTCATTTTTTTTATCAACAAATCTGCAATTGAGGTGGAAAGACCTTCAATTGTTCTCTGAACAATTGGTTTTTAATTCTTCTTTTTTTTGTATTTATTTATTGTCATTTGAAATACTGTACAAGATATTAAATTGATATGTTAGTTTTACTATTATTTGCAAAATGTGGTGTGTTTGAGGGATATAAATAAAAGGTTGGGTAGGGATAACAATTTTCCCCCGCCGCAATGAGGTGTGGGTACATAGAAATGCCGGGCATCCGTGTGTCCGCCTACATTTCTCAATGAATTTTTATAAAATTTATATCATAGTTGTGATTTAGTGTTATCTCTGTAAAATTCGAATTTCAGTGCTGTACCATTTTTTCTGTTGGAGTTATTGCCGTTTGAACTCTGAAAATTCCGTCAATTTTCTTGTAAGCGCTCTCACGCCTACAAACCTTCATGGATTTTATTTTAATTTAGATCATAGTTGTAATTTGAATTTCAGTGCCGTACCATTATTTTTTTGTTTGGAGTTACTGCTACATGGCAGGGAACATTGGAATGCTGTTCTTAGTTAAATTAATTTTATTTGGCCTGTGCCAGTTTCCTATCATTTAGTAAAATGCATCTCACACTATATTTTTTTCAGCCAAGACTTTACAAATGAAGATGATTATTCATACATCTCTCCAGAATCAACACCAAGAGAAAAATACACAGCTGATGATCTGATACAGGATATAGACAGCTGCTTAGCTGAAATGATGCCTACATCTGCACCACCTAGACCAAGGGAAGCAACTCTAGCACCAAATCCATTTCCAGTTTTGAAGAACAATCTTCCAGATGTTTGTTTGTCAAGGAAGAGAAAAGCAAAGTGCAAAAAGAAAAAAGAAGCACATAATCCACTTTTAGCTGGTATTCATCAATTTTCCATTGCTTACATGCAGTTAAGAATTCTATGTATTTGGAAATATCAAAATATAAAATTCCAATTTTTAGTGGCAATTACAGGGTTTCTGTCAAATTTTATTAGCATTGATTAACTTTGATATACAATGCAGTTGTTATTCTTATGCTGATATTAATTTTGTGAAAGCTTAAATACTGTAAATATATTGGTCTAATCAAAATCATGGAGATTTTTATAATTATACAATGCAACTCTCAATCATGACATTTGTACATCTTGTAGTGAAAACAACTACCTTTAGGGACGAGATCAAAAGTTCAACGTAGGATAAAAAACTTAATTCACATAGTTTTATCACTGACCCCCCCCCCCCCCCCTCCCTCATAACTTAATTTGGGAAAAATTGATATGCTTTGAGAGTATACTTTATGTATTATGGGTCCTGTTTTTCCTCAACAATGTATGTTTGTTCTGTATATTGACTTGGACATCACTTTTAAAAAATATTGGAAAAAAGTGATGTGTATTTTTAGTATGCATCAAAAAAGGCAACGTTAAATTATAATTTTATACATATCATTCAAAATTCATGATTGATAAAGTGTTTGAACGCCGTAGGTACTATGATTGAATACTCTCGGCTAAAATTTGCTTTTCGGTACGATTTGATGGCTTTTATTTGTTAGGGCCGAACTTGAATCCAAATTTTTCAATCTATAAATCGATGTCGGATAACAAAAATTACTGACACAAAGTGCAAAATTTTAACTCCCATGTTTTTAGCAAGAACTGCTAAGCTATCCCTGCACCAAAATATCCTAATTTAACATACACACAGGCAAGTCATCTCAACAAAGCATTTGCCATAACTGTACCTCCTTTACCTTACTATGAAACAGAAATATTGCAGAAATAATTGTTTTGCATGTTGTTATTAACAATAAATCTTTACTTCAGGTATAGAAGATCATCCTGCTGTGCAAAGAATATCTGCTCCACCTCAGCTTGGGAAATTGAAAGAGGTAACCAACAGAAAAGAACCTACACCTGAAGTTTTTTTGAGGACTGGAAAAAAGAGTGATATCAAGTATACAGATGATAAAGATACAATGCACACCAACAAAATCAATCCTATAACAAGTGCAACAATGGGAATCTTGCATACAAAGGGAAAAGATTCTTCGATGGCTGATGTCAAAGTTTTTGATCAAGATGTTTTATCAGACAATAGTAATATGAGAGAGGATCCTGAAGGCGCAACATCTGAACAGCAGAGTTCACTTTACCCAGTGTCTGAAAATGTACCAAAAAATCTTACATCTTCTCAAAAACAGTACTATACAAAACTAGAGTCGACATTTAATTATGTGGAAAAGAATTTACCGGATGCCAAGTTCTGGACTGATCTTTCTAAAGGATTAACACCAAATGATAAAGATAGGAAAGTCAGTTCAGATATATGCAGTAGTAAAGAAAGTGTCAGAAGCAGCATTTCAACACAGCCAACAAAAGCCATAGAATATGGTGAACAGGAAAGTTGTGATTTAGGGATAAGCAAAAGTGAAGCTGAACTAAACGAGCTATTTTTTTCTGATGTCGCATCAAAACCACAGTTCTATAAGAAATCAATGGGTTGTCAAGTCACAGATACATACAATAATTCATCCAATGAGGAACCAGTTTCTAAAGAAATTTGCATATTTCAGCATGATGCAAAAAATCAAGACCATTCAAATGCACATGTCTCTGAAAAAGAAGAAGTGATCAACAACATTCCAAAATCACCATTAACCAACAAAATTAAAAGCCATATAAAAGATGTAAATCCAATGGAAAATTTAGCTTTCTTCAGAAATCTTTCCAAAAATCCTAATTCTTTTCAATCATCGGATGGCATGTTTGAACTTTCCCGATCATACTTCAATGAACCACCTCTGGGATCTGATGAAGAAATGTCAGGAAGAAGACATTCAAAAGAAAATGAAAATCTCCAGTTCTTCCTAAGTGTTTCAAGGAATTCTTCAGGCTTCTATATCAATCCTCCTGAAGGAGAATCATGTACGCCCCATGGTTACCATCCTCATACAGGTTATATTCCAGATGATCCACAGAATTATGTCGATGAGAACACTGCCAAAGATAATTTGAAATTCTTCAAAAATATTGGAAAAAGTACTTGTATTGACGGTATTGGAAAACCAGTTTCTTTGAGAAAAGGGAAGAAAAAGAAGAAAGCTAAGCATATTTTGTCACTGGAAGACAGTAACAAGCAGCAGTCAGAAATACTCGCAGAAAAGGCAGAAGAAACTGTAAAGATTTCCCAAGACACAGAAGATTCTAATGTAGATAGCTAAAAACATGAGTAAAGAAAAATAACTTAGGTCAATAAAAGTAAAATTGTCTAACAAGACAGATACAAGGACTTTTCCTCAAACTAATTATAATAATGTGTGCAATATTTTTGTTTCAACTGCATAATGTACAGTATTAATCAGAATTTTAAAAAAAAAATTCAGAAAATATTCAAAATAATCCAAACAAAAATTAAGTAATATTTAAGACCTGGTTTTTTTAGCTCACCTGGCCCAAAGGGCCATGTGAGCTTATGCCATCACTTGGTATCCGTCGTCGTCGTAAACTATTTCAATAATGTTCTCCTGAAACTACTGGGCAAAATACCTTCAAACAATGTTTCTTAGGGTATCTAGTTTATAAATTATATCTGAATTTTTGATCTATCAACGAATATGGCCACTGTTGCTAAAATTAGAACATAGGGGTCAGATGCAGTTTTTGGCTTATATCTCAAAAACCAAAGCATTTAGAGCAAAACTGAGGGGGTAAAAATGTTCAACAGGCCAAGATCTACCAGCCATGAAATTTTCAGATGAATCGAACAACCCTTTGTTGGGTTATTGCCCCTGAATTGTTAATTTTAAGGAAATTTTGCAGTTTTAGGTTCTTATCTTGAATATAATAGTTAGAGACAAACTGTAAACAACAAAAATGTTCAGCAAAGTAAGATCTATAAATAAGTCAACATGACCAAAATCGTCAATTGACCCCTAATAGGAGTTATTGCCCTTGAAAGATTATTTACATGTAAACAGAAAATAAAGGTCTGACATTGTCACAGATATTAAGGCGTTACTTGAAATAAATTAAATGGTAGCAGTACAAGTAAAATGGATTGTCAAGTGTCAAGGTTATTTAAAAATTCCATAGCAACCGATGAAAAAGTCCCTAGCAACCATATATATTTGTATTAAGGACCTTATAATTTACCTGTACAAGTCAAAAAGAAAGGTCAAAGATCAAGGTCATTGAAAAAGTCCATAGCAACCAATGAAAAAGTCCCTAGCAGCCATACATATTTAGGTTAAGGACTTTATAATTTACCTGTACAAATCAAAAAGAAAGGTCAAGAGTCAATGCCATTGAAAAAGTCCATAGCAGCTGATGAAAAAGTCCCTAGCAACCATATCTATTTGGGTTCAGGATTCTAAATTTTAGCTGTACAGGTCAATATTAAGGAGAAAATTGTGAAGGTATACTTTAAATAGCGAAAATAATCATTGATGCAAGATCTACTGGTACACAAAAGATAACAGGTGAGCGATTCAGGGAGCCTCTTGTTTTTGAAAAAAAAGGAAAAAATAACAATTGGAAGAATTCATAGTTCAAACTTATAAATAGAAAATATTTCAATATTTAAAATTTCAAATAATCATTTGAAAATTTTATTAACCACATTACATGCATCTTGCGTAAATTGGAGTTTACAACATATTTAATGTTTGAACAAATATGATTGAAACTATGTAATTTTATTCCAGGGGAAGTAACTCTTAAGATTTCAGACGAAATGAATGTCAAAGGGAGATAAATATTAAATTTGTAACTTGTTTAGTAATATTTGACCTGGAAATAATAATCCTCTTAAAGTACTAAATTCTTTTTATAAAAAAAAAAACAGTTTTTGTCCTTCTCAGACATTTAATCAAATCTTGCTTTTCTCTTCATCCTATTTTGAAGACATTCCACGCATGTCTCAAATCTAAAAAAAACCACAGTTGCCAGAATTTTTATAATTAAAAACATCCTATAATCATATAATTGAGATTAGTTATTTTTATATATTGTTATAAACTTATATTTACATATACAGGCATTTGAATTTATCTGCGATAAATTATCCTTGTTATTTTTACAATCATGTTAATATTGAAGCTTATTAAAATAAAATTACTTTTTTGGACGACTATCTTTGGTGTTCTTCGATTAAGTACAATCGTTTGTTGGTATATATGGTCATACACTAGATAATTCATTTTTAGACTTTATATGATGTTACTGGCATAAAATCTTACCATACGACTCTGGTTGAGTTTACTTGAGCACGGCTATGACTTTACATGGGATGGATGAATTATTTTTCAACGTCCAGTGGCAGCCAGGTGCATATCAGGACCAGAACATGATATTATTATATGATAATGAATATGATTCCTGTACTAGACCAACACGCTCATTTTTAACGTGCTAGCTAACAAGGTAACTGTCCGCAGGAAGACGTCACCCCACTCGGACACAATATACCGACTCCCAGTCGATCTTTGCACTTACTCCTAGATGCCACATGCTTAGCAGAGAACCCAGCAGAGAAGCAGCAAATACAAATTTTTATGTCTTTGGTTTGAATGCTACCACGAGACCCTGAGGCTGTATGACTTTAGACGGTTTTGGCTTTTGAATATAGTCTTTAATGTGTTGGCTTGTGAATATACTTTTCATTTTGTTTTAGCCTTCAACTTTTTTTAGCACAACTGTAGTCATAAATTGATGAAATGTGTTATATCATGTGCATCAGTCCTAAGAAGTTATCTCAACTAAAACTTTGAGCATTCTGAGAATAATCCTTTTTTGCTGTCTCTTGAACATGTTAAATTTAGGACTTTTTATTGGAATGGATTTTTACTCTATAACTGATGACTATACTCATGAACATTTCCAACTGTCTTGTGGAAACAGCCTATTAGAGTACAGTATTGTGTATATGAATATATAGGGATCATGCCCCATATATATTTCATTTGAACATTTGTATTTTTAAAGGCCAACGGTCTTTGTAAACATTCTCTTAGATATTAGTTCATGTATAGCGAGGACTCTTTGGCCAATCCTGGCATTAAAACTGGAGTAAGAAACACCCTGCCAGATTACAGGTTTTGTTTGTTTGTTGAGTTGAGTTTTATGCAGTTTTCAGCACATTTGGCTATATCACGGCAGCCAGTTTTTATTGGTGGAGGAACCCAGAGTACCCGGAGAGAACAACTGACCTTCAGTAGGAAAATTAGCAATGATTGTCAATTTATACTGGAGTCAAACACACCCCGCCACAGGTGTGATTCGAACTCAGACCACTGGGCCACCGACGCCCTCCCCCCAACAGGTTACAGGTAGATCATTCAGTATTATTTAATGGATGGATGCATTATTCATATCAGGATGAGAACATGTTGATGTGATATGAATACGAACCCCGACACTGAACCTGATTTTAAACATGCTAGCTCACAAGGTAACAGTGACAGAAAGAGATTCCCAACCTGGACACCATTCCAAATCCATTGCCTACCAGATTTTGCTCTTGCTCATAAATGCACGGCAGAGCAGCAGCAAATACCAATTTTGAAGTCTTCGGTTTGACCCATGTGGGAATACAACCTTCAACCTTCCAAACCCGAGGTTTGTAAGCTACCACAGGACCACCATGACTATTTAAAACCTTTGAAATCTGTTAAATTCTCAATGATTACTCTAGTTTTTCTAGATGATTTTGCTATATGCACTTTCACAATTAATATTTGACTTGCAGAGCCATTGATAAGGTGAATTAACTATTTAACTTTTGATATATGGCATGCATTTGGCAAATGACAATTAAAATGGATCCCTTTGTAGTTTAACATTTATTATCTATGTTAATTTTCATACTTGTCTTGAAAGATATCACTGTTGAAGTACATGTATATTTGACTGAATTCAAATCCACACAGTGGACAAACTTGATTACTAAACAAGAAAAAATGCAATGTACAACAGATGAACATTATCATAATATAACTAAACTAGGACTGTTAGAGTAGCCACTCCTGTTACAAAAAAAAAGATCTTTTTTCAAAACCATTACAAGTTGGAGTAGTCTCCCCTATTACATGGAATCATCCTTTTTCCAAAGCTGCAAGAAGTTGGAGTTATCTTACTTATTACAAGACCATCACAAAGAAAGGACAAAGCCAAAGTAGAAACCCCCTCCAAAAAAACTATGTACGATGGCCTTAGTTCTTGAAGATTCCCTGAAAGATCCACATAAATTGAGAAGTTTATCAGGAGTTAAGAAATGAAAGTGTGACGCTGAAGATAATAAACTATGTAATTAAATGGAAAGTGATCCCTGTGTTTACACTTCTATGTGGTTAACTTGAGGGTAGAAAACAAACATATAACAAGTTTCCCTTTATCTTTTTTTTAATTCTGTGCTAAAGTTAGAATCAGTTATTTTTTGCTTTTTTTATGTCCTGCCTTCCTTACAGTCACAGGTCTCTGACTTCTAATGATAGCACTGGCCCTCCTAACGGCAGCCTGTAAAATACAAAACACTTAGTTCAAATTACTCGCTAACACACTGTAAATAACAACTGTTTATTGAAATATATCCACCAGTAAATATGGTCCAGTTTATAAAAAACAAATTTCTGGCTTCATACATCAAAACATAATTTCAAGTATGACTCTATTAAAGTTCACAAATTTTCATATTTCATAACATATTCAGGTTTTGTAATGAGTTCATCAATAGTAATGGTAACTTGAATACCTAAAAAATAATAGTCAACTCCACTTAATTGGATATCTCTCAACAGAATATTCCTTTTTATATCACTTTAGTATTTTGAAAAAACTAAACCATTTACCAGATATTAGTTACTCATGAAAATTTCGTATTGAATTGTTAAGAACTCGTCTCAATTCCATTTTTTTTTTCTAAATCAAGAGTTTTTTGCTAAAATTTTATACAAAATGGAGATGCATTGACTAAAAATATCTTACAGAAATAACTAAAACACAATTTAATGGCTTAGATCAAATCAATAAACAAAATTGTTTACAAAGGTCATAATACACAAGATTATATAGTAGTGACAATATTAATGACACATATTTTTTTTTTACATTAAAATAAAGAATTCCACTTATTACCATAGATACTCCTTTTAACTGCATAATTTATTCTGACAAAAAAAGGTTTGCAATTGGAGAAGTCTATTCTAGCATAAATCAACAGATAAAAATTAATTCAATTTTCAATTAAAAATAATCTAAATATGCAGATTTGAGTATTTTTTAACATTCTGCACAAAATTAAAAAAATCTGCACTAAAATTTTATTTATATAAACTCTGGATTGTATCTCCTACTCTCAAAACTGATCTTTAAAAACTCATAATGAGTAAAACTTCAGATAGTGATGAAACAATATATATATATTTTTTTCTCAGTTCCATTTCATACTACATAATTGATTGTGGTCAGAGCAAAAAAATGTGATACACGGGAAACAGTTGTAAAGCTAGATAAATTGGCATCAACTTTGAAAAAAAAATATTTTAAGGATGAAAAATATGTAAAAATGGACTTAAACTTAAGTTCATCATGCCCAATACCAACCATTTTAAGATCTTTTCTGTATCTGTTATTTTTAATTGTTTTTCTGATTGAGGCCAATGTTCTCCTGGCTCCTTTCTTCATTTCTATTCTTGTATAACTTTTAACAGGTTTTCTGTAACCTACGATGTAAAAATATAAACAATACCATAACAGAGGTATTTATATGCCAAATTCTAATGAATTTCTACATGAAATGCAGAAAATAAAATTAGAGATGTTCCAATTATCGATTATAAACGAAAATCGATTGATTACTTTTTTTCTTGACATAATCAATATCATCACCACAGACTTTAAACAGAATGCATAAAATTTGGTATCTGGTCCAGTTATTAGAGAGTCAAATCATGTCCAGAAAAGGCTTAAAAATAAAATCACATGATTTCATCCAAAATATTGACACGGTGCCTACTTATACAGTACAGATTCTGCTCAAAGAGACAATTAAGTAGAATAAAGAATGGAAACGGGGAATGTTTCAAGGAGAACAACCCCCCCCCCCCCCCCCCCCCCCCCCCCCCGACCAAAGAGCAGAAAACAGCTCAAGGCTACCAATGGGTCTTCAACGCAGCGAGAAAATCCTGCATGTCTACCTAACCATGCTACTTTACATTAGCTGCACTTTTTTGTGTAAGTTTTCCAATTTATTACAGTTAAAGCCTTAGACAAAATATTGTTGGTTTCCGATTTTTCTACTGACCCTAAAACATTTTATTGCTGAAAAAAAAAGAGAAGAAATTTCCATTTGATGGATGGATGAATTATTGTTTAACGTCCAGTTGCAACCAGGTGCATATCAGGACGAGAACATGTTGATATGATAATGAATATGACCCCTGCTTTGTACTAGACCGACACGCTGTCGGATTTTTAATGTGCTAGCTCATGAGGTAATTGTCTGCAGGAAGACATATCACCTCACTCGGACACATTATACTGACTCCGAGCCGACCAGTCTTTGCTCTTACTCCTAGATGCCGCGTGCTTGGCGGAGAAGCAGCAAATACCAATTTTAATGTCTTTGGTTTGACCCGGCCGGGGATCGAACACGCAACCTTCCGCACTCGGGGCGAGCACGCTACCACGAGACCATCGAGGCGGTTAAATTTCCATTTGAGGATTATTCCACTTTTCCAGAATACTAATAATCAACGTACATGTAGCACTTGTTTATTGACCAAGATAAAAAAAATAACTTGTCAACAGCCCTGCAGCCTCCTAGCTGAGTAGTGCACAAAATAAAATGTTTTCCTATCTACCTACCCTATTTTTTATTTAGATGAAACTGGAAATATACAATTCATTTTGGCCTAAATAAACTTTTCACATGTTTTTTACCCATATCCACAATGAAGAAATAGTCATGAAAATTTTGACCAATGATGGTTTAGCAACTGTTCAGACAAACAACAACAATATAAGCTTGATGGGATCATGGATCAAGAATTATCCGAGATATTCCTTTCTGAACACAAAACAATGACAATACATGAACTAACCTCTTGTGTTTTTTGTAACCATAACTACACCTTTACCATCTTTAGCCGGTTCAATACCAACAGTTCTTGTGTTAACCAGACCATTGTAACGGAAAGAATTCTTTGACTTCAGATTATTTGGTTCCTAAAATTTTTCAACACAATCAAAAACGTTACTTTGAAATTTAATAAGATAGAAATTTTTCTATTCACATACAATATTGCAATATTTCTAATTTGTATTTTTTTTCAGTAGGACAAGTACAAGGGTGAAGCATATTAGCAAAACAATAGCATGCCATATTTAGTTTTCTTTTTTTAACTTATAAAGTCCACTTAAAAAACACCTGAACACACAATAATTTGATATTCCATTGAAAGCTATATATAACCCTTCTCCCCTCTTTAATTGTAAATTAATATCAAAAGATCATATAGTGAAACTCGCACATCTTTTCCAAGGGGCCTCGGTGGCCAAGTGGTCTAGGCAGTTCGTCATGACTACTAATGATCACTAGCCTGTCAACACTAGGGTTGTGAGTTTGAATCTCACCGGTGGCAGGGTGTGTTCAACTCCCATCACAACTGAGAAGGATTGCCAATTTTCCTACCGAAGGTCGGTGGTTCTCTCCTTGAACTCCGGTTCCTCCACCAATAAAAACTTGCCCCCGCCAAATAGCCAAATGTGCTGAAAATGGCATAAAACCCCCAACTAAACAAACAAACACATTTTTTCCTTAGTCTCCACCCCCCCTCTTAACTTTGAAAATATTGACGACTGTTGAGAATGTTTATCGAAAGTCACTGGAGTAATACAAGTATTAAATTGAAAGCTAAATTTTCAAAACTATTTCGAATAACAAAACTTGTGGGTGTTCCCAAAGTTAATGAATTAAGTCAAGGATCCGGAAAGCTATTTTCCGGACGTGACTGTGGAAATTTTAAAAGGGGTCAAAAGGTAATCCAAACTTTCAATGTTTTAAAAATAGATGCATTGAAAAGATGTTAAGATTGCTAAAAACAAAGTGTTAACTGAAAATTCATGTCTAACAAAAAAATGTCCGGTACAGGCCGATAAAATTTCTGAATCCCTGAATTAAGATTTTGTTTTATCTAAAATTGATATTTTGAAAGATTGTGGTCTCATCTTTTTTCATTTCTAAATTTTTATGAGACAAGGTTTCACTTAAACAAAATTTTCAGCAATCTTAGTATAGCACTCACTGTACTGAAGGTCTGTCGGTTTCCTTTAAGCAAGAAACTGGAATTGTTTCTGATAACCAACCACTGCAAATCTGCTGACATCATCTTGTCAGTCTGGTCTGCAATCAACAACAAAATTCTTATCCCTGTGGTACATTAAAAAAAAAACATGTTACACAAGTTTCTTCTATGAATTTTATAGCTTTTAAAAAGACAGACTTCAAATGCATTTATACACAATAAGGTCTACAACCACTTCAAAAAGAATTTCAGCAGAATTTTCAAAATACACAAAATCTATAATTTAAGGCCTATTATAAGTATTGTCTTTTTATACAGTTCATACATTGTTTACTGACTGAAGGCATGAAAACTTATTGAAGTAACTTTTGTTTTCATTATACAGAATAAAAACAAAGCCTAAAGGTGAAAGCTGTCAAGTGCAGAGATGTTAGCAACAATTACATTTGTTACCCTTGTTCAGCCATTTTCCTATATGCCAAAAATTCTGGAAAATTGTCGTCGGCTAATTTCACGTCAGGTCATGATGTTACATGACAGTCATGTTACAGGTCTGAAATGAAGGTAAAAGTTCCATATGGCATCCCCACCCAAAAATGGTCTATTTTGGTCATGTTGGTTTAAGGTAAAGTAAATAATTGCATGTAATTGTGACAAAATTTAATATATATCATAAATTCATTAACAATCAACAAGTGGGTAGACTTCACATGTTTCCTGTAAGAAATGGTCAAAAGTTACATTTAATCTGGGTAAAGTGTCCTCCACATGTATTCCATCAAGTGTTTATCAAATATTTTAGATCTAGTATGAGTTTTTATAAGTTGTTGGTTTTATGCACCACCATCTATTTTTCTGAAATGGTGACCATGGTAACGAATCGTCCGAGTATGTAAACAAACTTTTGCTTATATTCCCTTCGATATCATTGTTCGAGTTTTCACACCTGAACCTTTTGTGATAATATTCACTGTCCACATTGAAATGGAGAGGAACTGCTATCTTTATCATTCTACATAACTTTGTTTGTAGTCTCTCGCTTCCTTGCACGTAAATTCCTCAAATAATATGCTCCTCTGCCAATCTCTGAATCCACCATTTATATTATTTTGGTTAATGATAAGATTATTTAACACTTTCCCTTTATCAATTCAAACGCTTCAATTGCACTGTGCATTGATTTATCATGCAAGTGATCATTACCAAGTATGACCTCAAATTAAGTCCCATTAACTGACAATTCACCGTAGCAAAGTGGTTAGTTTGTTTAGTTGAGGATTTACCCCATTTTCATTTGGCTATTTCTTGGCAGCCAGTTTTAATTGGTGGAGGAAGCCAGAGTACCTGGAGAGAACCATCAACCTTCGGTAGGAAAATTGGCAATCCGTGTCAATTAAGATCGGAGATGAACACACCACAGGTGAGATTCGAACTCACAACCTTAGTGTTGACAGGCTGATCATTAGTAGTTATGACAAACTATCTAGACCACTCAGCCACCAAGGCCCTCTCAGTGGTTAGTACTCTCGCCTTCGAACCAAGAGGTTTGAATCCCACTGGACAGCTGGCGTTTTTCTAGGTAAATTAAGCAACAGTTAAATTACAAGCCCACACTAGGTAATGAACTAATTGAGTGCATAATAAGTTAAGTATATTGGGTTGTCAAAGGGATGTTTTATATTGAAAGTGCAGCAATTTGGATAGTAGTGTAATAGTGCTTCCCTCGTGTACGATTGAAGTTATAGAACAGTAATAGGTTTATAAACAATTTCCATTAGCTGCGCTAGTGGAGTACTCCTTTAGCTCAGTAAAGCAGTGGACTACTGAAGCAAAGGTTCCGACAGCAAGTAATAATTGTAGGTCCCTTGGTATCGGAGAACTGAACTCAGATTTACCCAAGGCACAGGTCAGAGTGACCGAATTTTGGTCAAATTCTGTTTTACTCCCATAAATGCACCCTGACACCAAGTAATATGATTGTAGGTCACTTGGTATGAAAAAACTGAACTCCGACATAAAACTTACTCTAAGTAAATAAAGGTCGATAAGTAGGTCAGAGTGACCTAATTTTTGTCAGAGGCTATTAATCCCCGAGATGCACCATGACACCACATAATATGATTGTAGGTCCCTTAGTATTGAAGAACTGAACTCGAACATAAAACTTGACCTAAGTCCATAAACTGGCTGCGGATGCGGACGATGGGCGACTCCAATAGTCCCCCTCAACTTCGTTAAGACGAACTAAAAACCCACAATTGTCAGAAAGGGCTTGTTAGCTGGGCTAGTAAAGTACTCCTTTAGCTCAGTTAATAGAGATGTGTACTACTGATCCAAAGGTTCCGGGTTCAATCCCCGGTTGCTGTGGTAGGTTATTTTGGGAGACAATAGTCACAATTTATATTTTCTACTATCTTCCTATTTAAATTATTTAATTATAAATATAATCTCTCCCAGGCCCCCCTCTTTTAAAAATAAATCCTTCTCAGATGTTTTATCCAAGGTTGACATTTACGAGTAGAGGATGCCATATGTAACTCTTTCAAAATAAAACAAGAATCTAATGTCCAAAAGAATGGGTTCATGGGTTTCTTATACAAAATGGTGTTCATGTACCTTTACTGGCTTTAGTTTCATTGAAATTAACGAAAACATTTACACATTTTTTCATTTGACTAGTGAAGAAATATAATGTTTTAATGGGCTATACATATTGAAAATTCACTAAAGGCCTGTTTTCAGTTTGAAATTAGACCAGTTAAAATTGGTTCTAATTTCAATATCTTACAATTACAATCCCCCTCCCCCTATTTCCAGACAATTTTAATACAAATTTTCATCACGTATTTTTACAAATGTTTACATCGGCAAATCACAACTATTATTGAAACCACAATTTCACCAAACTGTTTATTTTGCATAAAACCACGCGTACTGCTCAAAGTACTGGCAAATCAACCAGATTTTCTCATATACACATGTTGTACCTTTGAAGTTAGTGAAAAAGAGGCATGAGTCGGAACTACTTTTTTCGACTTTCCGGTTGAATCAAATAATCCTTTTTTATTTATAAAAATCTTAGAGTTATGAAGTAATTTGTAAATAAGTGTAACTTTTTTCTTTTCAGACATTTAATGTTTGTTAAAGTTTTAAAATCTATTAAATTAGCATAGGAACTATTTTATTGAGATAGGACAATTCGGAACTTTATATTTTGGCCTATATGATTTTATTTTGTACATTTTTCGTGTTATGCTCCTTTCGACAGCTCACCATTTCCATTTCTATGGCTAATGAGTATGCACTTATTCTTAGTTTGGTGAGTTTTTTCATAAGATGTTTTGGAACATTAAAGTTTAAATATTCTTGCTGTTTAAATTCAGTATAAATTTTACTAAAAAATAGAAGTTTAGGTGCCTCGGTGGCCGAGTGATCTAGGTGTTTCTTCAGTCATGTAACTACTAATGATCACTAGCCCGTCAACACTGAGGTTGTGAGTTCGACTCTCGTCTGTGGCGGGATGTGTTCGACTCCAAACACAAATGCCAATTTTCCTACCGAAGGTTCTCTCCGTCTCTGGGTACTCCGACTACCTCCACTAATAAAAACTGGCCGCCACGAAAAAGCTTAATGTGCTCAAAATAGCGTGTGTAACTATTAAATAAGCACCGCAATTCATCACCCAAAATGCTTCAGATTTTTTTTTAAACCAATTCCCATTTTTTTTTTATACCCCTCCCCAAAGAACTTGGCATGTCACTGTTTATCTCAAATTACGTGTAACTGTTATCTGTAATTGCCCCTAGCTGGTCCATTATGTCCCTGTTTGTAAATTAAATACTGTATTATTAGAATATGCACTCGGTGCTCCGAGAATGAAGTTGAGGATCAAATTCATTTTCGATTTAATTGTGAGGGTATGCAAACTAAATGCGATAAATTGTTACTCATCATAGACAAGAACTGTGCTAATTTTAAGACACTCGAGATCAAAAGGCAAAACTTTTTTGTTTGCTTAATACTGAAAACAATGATGTCTTATATACTCGGTATGATTATCTCAAAATTGTACCTATTAAGTACTAAAGGGCTTCGCTAAGCGCAGCATGATATGACCTCAACATGTCGACAGGTAAAGAATTAAGTAAATTTGGACATATTATTAAGCTTTACCCAATAAAGTTTTTGATAATATAAAGAACAAATATACGTAAGGAGCAATAAAAAAAACGTAATCCATTGGACAGACAACCTCGGGAAGACAAATGAACAACCACAAGCACAACAAATAAACACAGAAAACTAAAAAACAATGAACACGAACTCCTATAAAAACCAGGAGTGAACCCAGGTGCTCCGGAAGGGTAAGCAGTTCCATGCGATCCGGTGGAAGTCACAAATCGGTGGGGGGCACATGAAATTTACGACAGTGGGAACAGGTGCAACATCATCTTAGATATTGGAACACTGTAATGGGCAATCAATTCGTGATGACGACCGTAAAATTTCCTAAGTGATGACATCAACTTATCCCTGATAAAACCCTGGTTAAGAAGCTTTTGTGACAGCATTAATCCTCTTTGTCGAAAGTCAGGGTAACTCATGCGTGCCCTTGAAAATCGGATAAGCTGAGAAACGTAGATGCCATATACAGGCGATGCTGGTATATTGCTACTCAAGAAGGGAAAATTAAGAATAGGAAAGTTGAAGTCATCACGTTTGTGATAAAGTTTTGTCTTCAAATGTCCCTCATTGTCTACTTCAAAAAACAAATCCAAATATGAAGCGGACTTTGGTGTCGATCTGTAGTATCCTTAATTTCAAGCTCACTGGGGTAGATTAGATATAGAAAGTCATCTTTATAACGAAAAGTGAAATTAAAAGATTGGGCTAGTTTTTTTTTTTTTTTTTTTTTTTTTTTTTCACGTAGTAACCCTTGAATGGTGTCCGCTTCATATGAGTACAGAAAAAGATCGGCGAAGAGAGGCAGTTGGTTCCCATTGGAATGCCGATTGTTTGTTGAAAAATTAGACCGCCAAATTCAACAAATATGTTGTCTATGAGAAAATCTAACATCTTTGTAATTTCATCTTCAGAATACTTTTTGTCAGAATCAGAGTGGTTCTTCACGAAATAAGCCTTTTCTCTACCTAGAACTAGAAATTTATAATGCGTGTGCCATTTTTCTTGAAAAAAAATTGATGAACTAGTTGCTTTAAGCGATCTTTTAATTGAGAATGTGGTATGGTAGTGTAGAGGGTAGAGAAGTCGAATGTTTTTATGCTGTTGCATATAGCCAAATTTTGATTTTAGATATTGCAGTAAATTTTTTGAGTTTTAAAGAATCCACATCTGATTGACGTCACTGGTGGAATATGTATGGCACGCCGTTGTTATATTTATTCAATTTCGAGATATCCTATTTAGTTAAATAAGATATCTTATAAACTAATTGAGATATCTTAATAATAAAATGAGATATCTTATATATTAAATAAGATATCTGATTTATTAAATAAGATATCTTATATATTAAATAAGATATCTTATTAAAATGTTTATAAAGATATCTTATTAAATATATAAGATATCTTATATATTTAACTGGTTATAAAGATATCTTATTAACTTATAGAGATATCTTATTTACTTTCAAATTAAATAAGATATCCGATTTATTAAATAAGATATCTTATATATTAAATAAGATATCTCTATTAATTTATAAGATATCTTATTAACTATATAAGATATCTTTTATATAGTTAATAATAGAGATATCTTATTTACTTAATAAGATTTCTTATAAACTAAATGATATATCTTATTAACTAATAGAGATATCTGATAAACTTATAGAAATATCTTATTAACTTATAGAGATATCTTATTAACTTATAGAGATATCTTATTTAACTGGTTATAAAGATATATTATTAAATATATAAGATATCTCTATAAGTTAATAAGATATCTCTATTAGTTTATAAGATATCTTATAAACTTTATAAGATATCTAATAAAGTATGTGTTTAAAAGATATCTTTATAAAGAAGTAAGATATCTTATATACTTTATAAGATATCTTATTAACTAATAGAGATATCTTATTAACTTATAGAGATATCTTATTAACTAATAGAGATATCTTATTAACTTATAGAGATATCTTATTAACTTAGAGATATCTTATTAACTTATAGAGATATCTTATTAACTTAGAGATATCTTATTAACTTATAGAGATATCTTATTTACTTTCAAATTAAATAAGATATCTTATAAAAATTAAAGATATCTTAATACTTAATAAGATATTTTGTTAAATAAATAAGATATCTTGGAATTTGAATAAATATAAAAACGGCGTGCCATAAATATGATGTTTCACAGTAATTCTGAAGGCCCTCTTTAATACGTGTCAATATGAATATTAAAAGTTTTGAAAGGGGTTTTGTAGAGCAATTAGCTGACCCAGCAATGTACCTTTGTTTACATTACACATGTACCTTCCACAAAAACCAGATGAAAAACGGAACAAAAATTTCAGCTATTTTGCTTTTTTGGCCCCTTTAACCACCAATATCTCAAAAACTGTAAAATATATGAAAAATCTGCAGTTGACATACTACTGAAAGTATCAAGATGAATTAAAAGAAAAAAATCTCCATTAAAATTGGATTAAAAAAAATAAAATATTAAATGGCTAATTTTGGCCCCTTTAATCCCTTTTATCTCTGCAATGACAAAAGTTACACAAAAATATATGGATTAACTTTATTGTATTTCTTATAACAAACAATTTAAAAACAAAATCATCAAAATCGGATAAGAAATAAAAAAAAGTTTCAAAAATTAAGGCGTGTCCCTTTTTTTGGACCCTTATATCTCGAAAACGGTAAGATATAGTGAATAACCAGATTCCCCGAAATCAATCTTAACCTTTATTTCTTATGGGCTACCATTGTTTTAAAATATTATAAGGATACATTCAATATAGCAAATGTAAATGAGCGAAACCTAACGGTCTACGGACGACGCCGACGTATGATGCCACCGACGACGACAGGCTCATACCATGATACGTCCGCACAATTTTGTCACCTTTGTCACCCCTGCTAAGGGAGCAACCATTTGATTTGCACGGGAGGGTGCTATGATCAAATTTGAAATTAAAAGGCAGGGCCAGGATTTCGGGCAAAATAAAAAGACAGGATCACTTTAGGTGTGAAAAAAATGCAGGGCCTGTGTCAATCAGGAATTTTTTTGGTTTAAATAAAAAAAATCCAGGACCAACATATCGACGAAAAAGATTGGCAGAAGCAAACATTTGATCCTTGATTTTTACTTCAATTTTTTTTTCCTTGTGAAACACCCCCCCCCCCACACACACACACATTATGATCTCTCCATTTGGGTGACTTATTAAATAAACTCATCCCTTTGATTGGATCAAGAGGAGGACCGTATCTTAGTGCTTTTTTATATTATCGAATATAATAGAAAGTATTAAAAAAAAATTTTTTTAATCAAAGGGGTCTGATATATTGCTCTCAGTGGTGTATCCAGTAACCTTGCTGCAAAATCCATTGCCTTGCAATTGCTACATTTATATTGTTTGGATTGAATTTTTGCAATTTGGGTACTTTGACGTTACTTTTTATGATCTTTCGCCAGAAAAGTTAAAAGAAAACTGAGGAGTAACTTTTGTTGCATTTATGTATATTAAAACAAACAAGTTCTTAATACAGTGGTAAAAAGAAAATTAATATTAATTGTTATTGTGCTTTGAACGACCGTACTTTAGTGACAACTTTTGGGTCGAAAGGTGATAGGCCGAAATACAAAACCGTTTTACTCCCTTTCAAACCGGAAAGGAGTGAAGCGTAAGAATATATTTGTTTACAAATGGACGACACGTGTTTAAAATCTGTCATTAGAACAGAATAGGCTAAGTCCAGATCAAGTTTTACTACGACTAGAAGTTATCTGCTGCAGAAATCGGCATTCATATTTAACGTTTATTTCTAATGAGTAAACAGAAAAGTGTTTCAACACCAGTCTTTCAAGATAAACGTGAAATACTTGGCGAAAATTTATTTGTGAAAGTTTCAGAAATTTTGGTTGATCAAACTACTGACGTAATAAGCAAAATTACTGGTATTCTTTTAGACAGTGGTGAAAATGTCATATACAGATTACTCCAAGATGAAAATTTTCTTAGACACAGAATAAATGAATCTAGTTCTCACCTAATTCAACTGTAAGAATAAAAATATAAGCTGTTGAAAAAAAGTATATAAATGCCTTATGTTACGAAGTTTCCGTCTGTCATATGTACATTGTCCTTGACCTCATTTTCATGGTTCAGTGACTACTTGAAAAAAAGTTAAGATTTTTTGTAATGTTAATTTCTCTCTTATTATTAGTAATAGGATAACTATATTTGGTATGTGCGTACCTTGCAAGGTCCTCATCCCCATCAGACAGTTTTCAATTGACCTTGACCCCATTTCACGGATCAGTGAACAAGGTTAAGTTTTGGTGGTCAAGTCCATATCTCAGATACTATAAGCAATAGGTCTAGTAATTTGGTGTATGGAAGGATTGTAAGGTGTACATGTCCAATTGGCAGGTGTCATCTGACCTTGACCTCATTTTCATGGTTCAGTGGTTATAGTTAAGTTTTTGTGTTTTGGCCTGTTTTTCGTATACTGTATGCAATAGGTCTACTATATTTGGTGTATGGAAGGATTGTAAGGTGTACATGTCCAATTGGCAGGTGTCATCTGACCTTGACCTCATTTTCATGGTTCAGTGGTTATAGTTAAGTTTTTGTGTTTTGGCCTGTTTTTCAAATACTGTATGCAATAGGTCTACTATATCTGGTGTATGAAAGGATTGTAAGGTGTGCATGTCCAACTGACATGAGTCATCTGACCTTGACCTTATTTTTGTGGTTCAGTGGGTATAGTTAAGTTTTTATGTTTTGCTCTGTTTTTCGAATACTAATAGCATTTATTTTCATTAGAAATACACGACAGGCGAGACATTTTTGTGTGTCCACTCTTGTGTACATTTATGTCGTTTTATGCCCCTTCTGACAGCTAACCATTTCCATTCCTTTTCCTTGTATTCTATTTTCGTCTGAGCTGTTTTTGCAACATACTTACTTTTTGGCTTTTCCAGAAATAATCTGTAATACCCCCAACACTGTAGAAAAAGGATTTTCAGACAAAAATATTACGTTTGTAAAATATATACGGTCCCTGAAAAGATTTTTCATGATCTAAGTACATTAATCAGTTTTAATTGTATTACATTGTACTTGCCTGCCTTTAGCCCAGTTGTAATTTAAACATTTTAACAAATCTGATTTTGTTCAATCAAGTTTTACAGAGAATCAAAATTATTTGGCCTACTGAATTTCATTATAAGTGAACTATTAAACCTATGTGAGGTTTTCTTAAATTTTCTAAAGTTAGGTATCATGTACCTTGGTTTCACCAAACATAAGGGATGCTCATACTTTTATGCAGTTTAAGGTATGAAAATGAAACTAGATCATGATCATGTACATTACAAATAAATTTAAGACAACACAAATATTTAAAATACATGCATTAGTATCTTTCAGAACTTTGTTGGGTGTTCAAGTCATTTTGTCATATTTATTTGTGATAAATACTGTATTTTATGTCATACTTAATTCATTGGAGAGAGAAAGGCTCGTCTCCTAAAATTTTGGATCATGGAACAAAGGTAATACTAAATTGGATTTCCAAAAGTATGCAGGGACCGCGCTGGGCTTCGCCAATGTTGCAAAAATGCGATTTTTTATTCAATCGGGAGACATAAATTTTCAATCACTAATGTGAAAACATTTTAAAATGGTGACAAAGAAACATCATTTGTCAGTTTTATTTAAGTAAAGTCAAGAAATACCAAAGGGATATTCGAAGGAGAGAAAAATCGTAACAACTGACAAACTCCGGAGAACAACGATGACAAGACCAAAACAATACATGCACTACAATTAAAAACTAAAATCGTATGAACAACATGGACCTACATAATAAATACTGTATGTCAGGTTTTGAAAATAATATATATTTTATTTATTACAAAAGAATTTTTTAGTGTTATTTGTATTGTCAATGTAAATTTGTTCCTCTAGAAGCTTTATCCCAACAATGCTATAATATATGTCCTTGCTGGAACAGATATTCTGTATGATTTATTCCTTAAGGAAAAAATCATGTTATATTGCTGAATATTTGTTGCAACAGGGAGTATTATTATTAAGGATTTTTTGTGACATCATACAATATTATTTATAAGATAACTTTTTTTATTGTGTCGCCTGCGGAACGCATGGTCGACACATAGGGATCACCATCTGTCATCTTGCGTCGTCACACTTTTCTTCTATCCTCAACTACTCATAAACTGCTCAAAGGAATTGAAACTTTCTCTGTGCATTAACCTTAATGCAAAGGTGTGCATATATAAATTCATTTTTTGAAAATTTTAATATCTTTTGTAAAAATTGACGTCTGCAGGTAACACATGTCTTCCTTGGAAGACTCACACATTTTATTTGCAAATCAAAGGGTACCAGGATTAGCTGTACAAAATATAATTAAATACAATAATCTTCACAAATTCTTCATCTCACTGATAATGCATTTTAAATTTTATTTTCAAAAGGAAAGATGAACCAGTAGAAAGGAAAGAAGAGGCGGTACCAGTTGAAGATTTGTTATATGATGCAGTCAGAACAGTTGAAGAGGAAAATTGCTCAAAAATAACAGGTGACAAAGTTTAGAGCTTCATCTTTATGGATGAACTTGTGAACATTTATCATGATTTCAAGACCTTTAAAAGTTTCTTTCATATATTCTATAATCACAGTTTTAAATAAGAGCCTGCCAAACCACCCGAGACAGCAGAAGTGGACGTTTGTTTTGGATGTCCCTGTTTTTAAATTTAGATTTTCATTATCTCTACATTGCAATAATAACATTACCACATTTTTCAATTTGGATCAGGAAATTCTCACACATACCACAACTAAAAAAATTGTTCCATAAACAGCCAGCCCTGTGGTCTTTTAGCTTTTTCAGAGAGTTTCAAACCCTATTATAATATAGACATTTTTTCTTAAATCACATTCAATATGCTTTGTACAAACATAGAACTTCTGAAAAGTCTTGGTTTCTTTATTCAAAATTGTTTTGAAACCAGAAAAAGAGTGTAAAATTTAGTTTTTGTATATATATCTCTGACACAGTTTTTTATATTTGTTAAAAAATGGAATTAATACTTGAATATACAATGACTTTACAATGTAATAATTTTTTTTTATTATTATGTGAATCATTAAAATCACTGTACTTTGATTATATATGCCCTTTATGGGCCCATGATTTGGAATAAAAAGATATTCTATTCTATTTTGTACACACAGTTAAAATTGTATATTTATGTTTGTCCCTTTTACTTTTTTAAGGCTAACAGGTCTGCATAATCAATATTATAATTATGGGGATTTGTGTCAACAATTGATGTACCATATCCACACCAACTGGTCTCTCTAATTCACAAACAATTGTCTATTTTTTACCATATGCAGCGTAATTTAAAAATAAAATTCATCTTACTTCATGAATTCACAGTTTATTACTGGAGAACCATCAGATGAGGAATTCGAAGAATTTTCAGGATCCAACATTTGATGAATCAAAATTTCTTCTTAAAAATATTATAAAAATAATTCCATGAATTTTCTGAAACAAGATTCAATATAGTACATGTAGTAGATTTGAAAAAAAGAAGGCTCTTTGTGCACAAGTGCATACAAAAACACCTGCCTCATGGAAGCTTTGAAAAAAAACATCCAGGGTTCAAGATTGTGACCATTCATTATGAAAATCAAATTGTTTATTCGCTAACTGGTTCCTAATTTTAGTTTGTACCTCCAACTTTTCAGGTATGATTTTGGAACTGGATTCAGATACCATTAAAACATTGCTACAGAACAGAGATAAACTGTTACCAGCAGTGGAGAAGGCTAAGTTAGCCATAGAGAATAGTGATAAGGATGTGATAGGGGAGGAAATCTTCCAGGAAAGTGACAAAATTTATCCTGAGTATTCAGAGAAAATTACAGGCAAGTCTTGGCTATCTGTGTGTTAACATGAAAGATCTACATTTTCTTGGTAGCTGGCTTTTAAATGTCCTCATACTGTGTAGACATCTACTTATTTCTTTAATACCCCCTTCACATACACAGATCTTTCTTACGAGTCCTTAGGTATCGCAAACTGGTAGTTAATCCCAAGCATCCATACAAATCTCGTTGGTATCCATTAATAACTCATCACAACTCACAGACACTCGTAAGGATCCATGAAAGTAGAGGTGTAGCGTAAAATTTACAAGTCCGTAAAAAATGGTAGTTCCGTTTCCGGTTTCCGGTTTGTCTTTCAAATTTTACGCTGTTTACTGTAAATTTCGCAAGTCGTCGTAAAATTCACAAGCTAGTTAGAAACACAAACTATTCTGTTAATTTTAACATATATATACAAAGGACTACAAACCGTTTACACAATATTGAATGAATTAGTACTTACTTAACATATGAATGAATGAAATAAATTATAAATATGCTTGTGGCAGCTTTAAAAAGCAAAAAATATCAGTCGGGAGCGATTGGTACTTTTACCGATCGGTATTTTTACCGACATCGGTAAATTTATCGATATGGAGCATTATTTGTTATTTTTAATAAAAAACCCTATGTGTTTATGTTCATCTCGAAGGTAAGTACTTGCATTTGACTTATTTAGCATTCTAGGATAGTATGGGATCGTTTACCATCGTATTTTCCCAGAAAAACGGCGTTCCGCTACATCGGTACTTTTACCGATCGGAAATCGGTAGTTTTATCGGTCGGAAATCGGTAAATTTATCGACTTAGATACACGTAGTGGCCATGTTTAAATTGACAAAAATTCAAATAACAAGTATTGTTACTGGATACCATGTATATAGACAAAAACCTGACGTGGGTTCCATTTGTGAAGTAGTTCAAGATAAAAACAATGTAGCAGATTCCATGAGCTTTTCCGTACATCATAATAACCATGGCATTATTGGGCATGTTCCTGCCAAACCTGTTCCACTGAGAAGTGCATTCTTTGATGTTGTAGATCTTTCTGGATCAATTGAAATCAAATGGTAAGATCAGTAATAATCTTTAACACTAACTTAATCAGTTCCCTTACCGATTGTCTCTTAGTAAACTCACTTTGGTATATTAAACTACCCACCCATCTTTTTCGTGATTCATGTTGAAAGTAAAAAATAAAATAAAAAGGGGATGCATATTTGATATGGCTGGATGTTGATTGGTGTTTGCGTTTATAACTTATATTTATATTGTGTAATCAATATGTGACACACCAAAAGAAAAGTTTCTTATTACACTTTGATAGAAAATATGGTTGTGACAAAAACCTTACAAATAATAACATACATATTGCATTTTAAATGATTTATATAGTTTAGTCGTTGTAATTTTATTATATATATGAATTGCATTAAGTTGCATGTACAGTTATACTTTCATGCTTTGTAGTGAAATTATTGGTGCTCCTGTCAGAGCGTATGAACCGTGGGTTAGCAATGCAAGGTATCCTGGTACTGTTATCCCATGTAGGTATACCCTGGAAGTACCAAGCTTAATGGTTTCAGCCATCAATGACATTCTGCAATCATGTGTTGGTGAAAATATAGCAAAGGACATTGTGAAGACCTTTAACGATTACACGCCACCAGCATCCCCAGCTGCGACATTCAAAGAGTCTCCAGACTGGAAATCCTTGACACCATGAACCAATAACATTATCAATACATTTTAATGTTAATCTTTATAACACATTAAAAAAAATCTACGAAATTGTTTTTGTTTTCTTATAGGTATGGCAACTAGAAGGTCATCTAAAATTCCAAAGATACAAGGAAAATATGCTAGAAAGTGTGGATGTCTCAATCATGAACTGTTTTGTCCAGACGATTCCAAATGTAGCCTGTTACTAGCAAGTTCGATTCGTCGTCGTGCATCATACACTGCACTTCTTTCCCGTGGTCTTATTACTGCCAGAATAAAACACATTTGCACCCATTGCCTGAAACATTCACAGGACCATTTCATTCAAAACCAAACTCTGGAAAGTAGTTTCAATGAAACAATAGACATTACAAATAATGGCAATGAAGAGCTTTCGGAAGACACCCTTAATGTAACCTACGAAAGTATAGACCCATCTGTTGATGAAGTAACCCCTTCTTCTATAGAAACTGACAATCAAAATAATGATATAGGTACCCATATTTCTTTTGATGGGGTTCTGTCCTTTCTGGAATCCCTCGACACATGGGATGCTCTTGATAAGTCAACTCAAGACAAACTATGTAAAGTTGGTGAAATTTTGGGTGACATTATTAATCCTGCTATATATAAAGATGGCAGAAATAATATAAGTAATCAGTATAAAGATATGAACATAGACAAAATCCAGTGGCTAGAACAAAGAAATCCATTGTTGTCATCTTTTGTTAACCATACTACTGCATATGACATTAGCAATAGAAATGAAAAGAAAGTTAATGCGATAGTCCATTCAATCGAACAGATTTACTACACACGAAATATAAAACTAGTAACCCCGTTTGCCTTCCAGCGAAATGTAGTTGCATTTAGCCTTACAAATTCAAAACTTTGTGCCTCTTTAACAGGCTGTTGGGAATCATCCGGGAGTTACTCTACAGTTCATAATTATATTTGTTCACCTTCTGAGCAAGTTGAATGTCCTATTGGTCACGTGCAATGTGCTATTGATAACAATCAAAAATTAGGAAAATCATCTGGTCGCATAATGGTCGGATCGAAAATGCCTGTTGATATTTGTACTTCAATTTCAAACTTTCAAATATCAGAAAGCACAATACAAAAAGATGAAACATTAATGCCTTGCGAGTGGCAAACTAACGATTTTTCTGAATTAGTTGACCAAGTTAATGCATACGAATTGAAATATTTAGATACATTTAGATCATATAGAAACAATATAATTACCGAATACTTGGCCGAAACCAAAATTGACCAAAAGGTGGATATATGCGGTGCACAATATGATAAAATAGATATTGCATCGAAACAAAATCAAATGGGATTTAAAAACTCTGTTTGTACTAAATGCAATTTTGTGTATCCATCTAAAGATGACAAATGTCCGGAATGCAAACATGACCACAAATTCTACCCCCTTGATTTCGATCCTTACAGAAGAACACCATCAAAACATCCACCGAAACCCCCAGTTGTTACTGTTGGGGAGCCATGCATGGTAAATCCTTGCAATGAAAAGAATATCAGAATTGTTTTAGACCACCTTCGCAATACATGTAAAATTCCCGAAGAAAGGAAATGGGTGGTAGTATGGTCTGATGGCATTCCTTACCTTTTTGCGATGCGACTCCAGCAGCATTTATATGCTTGTTCATCATGTGATAACATAGACACGCGAACAGAAACTCTTCAAGATCATGTCAAAAAACAAAACCATCCAATTGATTCTGTTCTGAAAAAGTATTTTGGGGATTTTGTATTTCGTCCAGGACCAGGTCACATAGAGTTAAACATGGCCAAAACTTTATTACATTTCAGTTGGCCTGTATTGTCATCGATTGTTCAGTTACTTGGGTTCAGAACTAAAAAGGCACAAGATGTCGTGAAACGTGGAGCAAATCACCACCGTTCAAAGCAAATCCTTTTTACCTTCTTTGATTCCGTTTTAAAAGAGCTACTAGTTCTCTTCATCCGTAATGCGCCGCAAAACATTTCTGCAAGTTCATTTCACGAGTGGGTACGAGACAGCGTCAAAAGTCCAAATGTTCTTTATCTATATGATCTATGTACAACATTCCTTTTGTCGTTTAAGATGTACAACGAAGCCGTTCGAAAAAACCATCATAATAATATGATGGCTGCTAGGTTATTCTTTACCCCGATGTTTTTTGCAGGAAATCACCCCAAATACCAGGAACTTATCGTTCGAGATCTTTGTGATCGAATGCAATACCCCGATAGTTTATCAACAGTATTGGTTGAAAATGAGTCTTTCTCCGTTTCGGGAATTGATAACAAAGGACAAGGTGCAGACTTTGTTCATGAAGAGAAGAACAAACTCATAAAGTCCTTTTTACCACCGGGTGTCCCTAATTCAGAGGTGTGGCAACGAGTATCGCGAAAGTGCGAAGAACTGAAATCACTTAAAGAAATGTCAATTTCATCATACTCCAGTTCGGTGTCGCGTCGTCCAAGATTTGACAATGAGGAGTTAATGATGAGGCGGGAGATAAGAGGATATCTTATGAAATCAAGTCTAAACGTTCATTCATCTATGGGCGGAGAGTCTTTAGATCCCAAACTCCACAATATAAAACAAACAGGGCGAGACAATTATGCCACATATAAATCCCATTTAGCAGAATCTGGTCAGTTTGGCGGGGTGAAACTTGACCCAGTGTTCCTAACTAAAATCGACAGAGACGAATTTTGTAAAATAGAAAGCAAAACAAAAGACGAAATACGGACAATGATAAATGCCTTGATAAGTCTCATGCCTGATGTTTCAGTTCAATCTTTGTTTAGATCTCTTATCCCAAAACCAGGAAAAAACAAAGTTGTATTTGTAGAATTCTACTCAGACGTGAGCCATGAACTGCAAGAACAATTAGCAAACGAAACAATTCAAGACGAAGCAGAACAAGTGATTGATGTTTAAGTGTCACTCTTCGATTATAATCTTTTTGTTTTGTACTTCTTAGCTGGCACACATAAAATAAAGGGTATAATACGGCACATTTATTATATATAAAACAATAATATAACGGCCATTCATTATAACAACTTCAACATAAACATATAATCTAAATAAACGTACGAGATCAGTAAATAAATGAAACAGATTCAAACAGCAAAAAAGTAACAATAAAAAATATATTACAACGATAAGTTCACTGAATATGTTTGGGACAAAACACTTTATTAAAAGACCATTTTTTCAGTGCTCTATGTCCGGCATCAGTTGCTGGGTACTGTATGCAGATACACCTGCAATGTACCCACCAACTGCAGCCATTCTTAGAGCACTGAACCCAGAGAGACTCAATATCAGCCTCAGAACCATAAACAATGTGGCAAATAGCGCACCTGTTTTTTGATTTTGAGGCTGATGTTGAGGCTGAAGTTGAAGGTATATTGGTGGCTTGGATCTCCGACAAAGGCTCCTTCCTTGGACTGGGGGCTGTTCCCACTGCTGCCATCTCTACAGTTTCTGCATTCTCCTCGTTCACAGTGGGGTCTACAGTGACCTCCTGTAGGTCAGGGAAATCATTGGACTGCCATACCTGTATTACGAAACAAAGAGGTAATTTTGAGTGATTGGTAAATAGTGAAATAAAGAGCTACACCGATTCCAGCATGATGCTATAAAAGCAACCTTCCTTTAGTGGTTATAATAGTTACATCAATGATCATATCAAATTTGAAATCATGCAAAATATATGAATTTATAATGAGTGTATATGTAGGTGTAAAATATAGTTTCGACTGGTGATATGTAGTATATGATTGTTCCAATTGATAGAGATAATCAACGTACTAACAACGATATCATAAGATTCCCAAGATTCTATTTCAACTACGGAAATGTTCATGAAAATGTACCTTAGGCTTCCCTCCTGTCCAGGTAGGAATGATGATGACTTTGATTTCTGCCCCTGTTATGGTATGAAGTTCTTTAGATCTAGAAATTATGTTATTGCCCCTCGTAAAATATGCATCAGCTCTTGCCTTGCCGGTCCTCCTATTCTTTGTATCAAACCCCCCCTCAGCAGTGAAATTCACTTTGTTGTAGGGGGTTGTTCTGGGGGTTGGCTGATTTTTCGGCATATCTGAAACAAAAAATAAATAAATGACCAATGTCCACATATATATCGTATATATTTCAAACAGCAATTGCATTGTTCAATTTAGTCTTTCCTCTCCAAGCAATTTATTTATCTTTCCCACCCCCTTTGCACCCCACCAAAAACCGTCTGTCACCCTTGGTATTGTTATCTTTTAATCTTTCATTAAAACACAAAATATGTTTTTCTTGTATATAAAGACAATCACATCTACACACAATTTTGTTTTATTATGTACAGTAATTTTCTGAATCTCCCATGGTTTCAGCACGACAGTGTGCACCTTTGTATTGGAGGAATTATTTAAAACAGTAAATAAGGGAGATAATCGTAAGATAATGGTGAATGGTCATTTTGCACAAGATGGTACCAGAATTTCCAAGCCAATATCAGTCTCGCTGATTCATTTTTTGTCGAGCCTGCGACTTTAGTCGCAGAAAGCTCGACATAGGGATGGTGATCCGGCGGCGGCGGCGGCGGCGTCGGCGGCGGCGGCGTTAACTCACTTCTTAAAAGCTTTATATTTTAGAAGGTAGAAGACCTGGATGCTTTATACTTTGTATATAGATGCCTTATGTTACGAACTTTCCGTCTGTCATATGTACATTGTCCTTGACCTCATTTTCATGGTTCAGTGACTAATTGAAAAAAAAATTCAGATTTTTTGTAATGTTAATTTCTCTCTTATTATAAGTAATAGGATAACTATATTTGGTATGTGCGTACCTTACAAGGTCCTCATCCCTGTCAGACAGTTTTCAATTGACCTCGACCCAATTTCAAGGATCAGTGAACAAGGTTAAGTTTTGGTGGTCAAGTCCATATCTCAGATACTATAAGCAATAGGTCTAGTATATTTGGTGTATGGAAGGATTGTAAGGTGTACATGTCCAACTGGCAGGTGTCATCTGACCTTGACCTCATTTTCATGGTTCAGTGGTTATAGTTAAGTTTTTGTGTTTTGGCCTGTTTTTCGAATACTATATGCAATAGGTCTACTATATTTGGTGTATGGAAGGATTGTAAGGTGTACATGTCCAACTGGCCGGTGTCATCTGACCTTGACCTCATTTTCATGGTTCAGTGGTGTGTTTTGGCCTGTTTTTCGAACACTGTATGCAATAGGTCTACTATATTTGGTGTATGGAAGGATTGTAAGGTGTACATGTCCAACTGGCAGGTGTCATCTGACCTTGACCTCATTTTCATGGTTCAGTGGTTATAGTTAAGTTTTTGTGTTTTGGCCTGTTTTTTCGAATACTATATGCAATAGGTCTACTATATTTGGTGTATGGAAGGATTGTAAGGTGTACATGTCCAACTGGCCGGTGTCATCTGACCTTGACCTCATTTTCATGGTTCAGTGGTGTGTTTTGGCCTGTTTTTCGAACACTGTATGCAATAGGTCTACTATATTTGGTGTATGGAAGGATTGTAAGGTGTACATGTCCAACTGGCAGGTGTCATCTGACCTTGACCTCATTTTCATGGTTCAGTGGTTATAGTTAAGTTTTTGTGTTTTGGCCTGTTTTTCGAATACTGTATGCAATATGTCTGATAGCATTTACTTTCATTAGAAATACACGACAGGTGAGACATTTTTGTGTGTCAACTCTTGTCTTACTAATGGATTAAGAAATGCAATATTTTAAAAAATACCCGGTAGATTTTCTTTTCTCCTGGTACAAATTTTATTTTTAGTCTATACTTATAGAAAAAATTTACGCACCGTGTTTTTGCTGTATACACTCTGTTATTGAGAGGAAAGAAAGGTCGCGCCCTTGACATCGGTAAAAGTACCGTTCCAGCATCTGTAAAATTACCGACAACGTTAAAAGTACCGATGTCGGTAAAAGTACCAATCGCTCCGGACTGATATCGGCGCTCAGGATCGCGGCGTTGTTTTGTTGGTTTTTTTTTTTAAAGCTGCCACAATCCGTTTTCGATATAACATTGGAAGTCAGAAGCCTACAAATTTGTGATAAACAGCTCAAATTCCAAGATTTTTTAAAATTTTTGTTTTGTTTTGGGGGAGGGGGGACTGTTGGCGCTGTCCGAGGGATCTGCAAAATTAAAGATAAGCCAAGTCGTAAATTAACAGGTGTATGGAATATGGTAGAATTAAAATAGGTCTAGATTTATAACATTCTATGAAAAGTCGTGAATAAATCTAGAAGAAGAAAAATAACTTGCTCAAAGCCACAATGAAAATGCAATACTGAATTGCTCAGCAACATACAGTAAAAGGCCTAAAGGCATGAAATACTACAAAAAGTAATTATTATACCACACTATGTATTAATAAAGTGAAATAAAATACTTCTCGACATATTTTGGTCATTTATTGTTCAAAAATATACCAAATTCCATTAGAGTCACAAATCTTAGCCCTTAAAAATTGCAAGTCTCCCTATTGCTCTCCTTATGGCTTTCAAAATATCAATGTGTATGACCATTTAATGCTTCAGAAATTCATTATTATACCAAATTTGGTATTAATAAAAGAAATTTATATAATTCTTGACAAACTTTGGTCAAATATTGTCCAAAAATATACCAAATTCCATCAGATTTACTTATCTTAAACAGTAAAAAATTCCAAGTCTCTCCCTGGGTTTCAAAATATATATGTGTATAGACATGAAATGCATCAGAAATTAATTATTATACCACACTATGTACCGGTATTTATAAAGGAAATTAATATACTTCTCAATATGTTTTGGTCAAGCATCATCCAAAAATATACCATAATGCCATACGACTCAAATGAGGCCATAATAAATGCAAGTTTCCTCTTGGGTTTCAAAATATCAAGATGTTTGGATATGAAATGTTTCAGCAATTCATTATTAAACCCAACTCTGTATTAATAAAGGGAAATTACATACTTCTCAACATATTTTGGTCAATTATCATCCAGATATATACCAAATTCCACCAGAATCAAAATTCTTAGGCCATAAAAAATGCAAGTCTCCCCTTGATTTTCAAAATATCAACATGTTTGGAGATGAAATGTTCCAGAAATTCATCATTAAACCCAGCTATGTATTAATAAAGGGAATTTATATACTTCTAAATATACTTTGGTCAATTATCATTCAAAATTATACCAAATTCCACCAGAGTTACAATTCTTAGGCCGTAAAAAATGCAAGTCTCCCCCTGGGTTTCAAAATATCAACATGTTTGGACATGAAATGTTTCAGAAATTCATTATTATACACAACTATGTATTAAAAAAGGGAATTCATATACTTCTCAACATATTTTGGTCATTTATCATCCAAATATATACCAAATTCCACCTGAGTCAAAATTCATAGGCCATAAAAAATGCAAGTCTCCCTTTGATTTTCAAAATATCAACATGTTTGGACATGAAATGTTTCAGAAATTCATCATTATACCTGACTATGTATTAATGAAGGTAATTCATATACTTCTCTACATATTTTGGTCATTTATCATCCAAATATATACCCAAGAAGAGACTTGCAATTTTTACGGCCTAAGATTTTTAACTTGGATGGGATTTGGAATATTTTTGAACAATAAATGACCAAAATATGTTGAGAAGTATACTAATTCCCTTTATTAATACATATGTGAGGTATAATAATTAATTTCTGAAGCATTTCACGTCCATACACCTAGAAACTTAGTCACTCAAGACGAGACTTGCAATTTTTATGGCCCAAGATTTGGAACTCTGATGGGATTTGGAATATTTTTGAATAAATGACCAAAATATGTTGAGAAGTATATTATTTCCCTTTATTAATATATAGTGAGGTTTAATAATTAATTTCTGATGTTTCTTTATGTCCATACATGTAAGTATTTTGAGACCCAAGGAAAGACTTGCAATTTTTATGGCCTAAGATTTGGAACTCTGATGGGATTTGGAATATTTTTGGACAATAAATGACCAAAATATGTTGAGAAGTATATTATTTCCCTTTATTAATATATAGTGAGGTATAAGAATTAATTTCTGATGTTTTTTATGTCCATACATGTAAGTATTTTGAGACCCAAGGAAAGACTTACAATTTTTACGGCCTAAGATTTGTAACTCAGATGGGATTTGGAGTATTTTTGAACAATAAATGACCAAAATATGTTGAGAAGTATACTACTTTTCTTTATTAATACATAGTGAGGTATAAGAATTAATTTCTGAAGCTTTTTAAGTCCATACATCTAGGTATTTTGAGACCCATGGAGAGACTTGCAATTTTTAAGGCCTAAGATTTTTAACACAGATGGGATTTGGAATATTTTTGAACAATAAATGACCAAAATATATTGAGAAGTATATTATTTCCCTTTATTAAAACATAGTGAGGTATAATAATTAATTTCTGAAGCTTTTTAAGTCCATACATTTAGGTATTTTGAGACCCAAGGAGAGACTTGCAATTTTTACGGCCTAAGATTTGTAACTCTGATGGGATTTGGAGTATTTTTGAGCAATAAATGACCAAAATATGTTGAAAAGTATATTATTTCCCTTTATTAAAACATAGTGAGGTATAATAATTAATTTCTGATGCTTTTTATGTCCATACATGTAAGTATTTTGAGACCCAAGGAGAGACTTGCAATTTTTACGGCCTAAGATTTTTAACACAGATGGGATTTGGAATATTTTTGAACAATAAATGACCAAAATATGTTGAGAAGTATATTATTTCCCTTTATTAAAACATAGTGAGGTATAATAATTAATTTCTGAAGCTTTTTAAGTCCATACATTTAGGTATTTTGAGACCCATGGAGAGACTTGCAATTTTTACGGCCTAAGATTTGTAACTCAGATGGGATTTGGAATATTTTTTAACAATAAATGACCAAAATATGTTGAGAAGTATATTATTTCCCTTTATTAAAACATAGTGAGGTATAATAATTAATTTCTGAAGCTTTTTAAGTCCATACATTTAGGTATTTTGAGACCCAAGGAGAGACTTGCAATTTTTACGGCCTAAGATTTGTAACTCAGATGGGATTTGGAGTATTTTTGAACAATAAATGACCAAAATATGTTGAGAAGTATACTACCTTCCTTTATTAATACATAGTGAGGTATAATAATTAATTTCTGAAGCTTTTTAAGTCCATACATGTAAGTATTTTGAGACCCATGGAGAGACTTGCAATTTTTACAGCCTAGGATTTTTAACTCGGATGGGATTTGGAATATTTTTGAACAATAAATGACCAAAATATGTGTAGAAGTATATTATTTCCCTTTATTAATATATAATGACCTATAATAATTTATTTCTAAAGCATTTCATGTCCATACACCTAGAAATTTAGTGACTCAAGGAGAGACTTGCAATTTTTACGGCCTAAGATTTGGAACTCTGATGGGATTTGGAATATTTTTGGACAATAAATGACCAAAATATGTTGAGAAGTATATTATTTCCCTTTATTAATATATAGTGAGGTATAAGAATTAATTTCTGATGTTTTTTATGTCCATACATGTAAGTATTTTGAGACCCATGGAGAGACTTGCAATTTTTACGGCCTAAGATTTTTAACTCGGATGGGATTTGGAATATTTTTGAACAATAAATGACCAAAATATGTGTAGAAGTATATTATTTCCCTTGATTAATATATAGTGACCTATAATAATTTATTTCTGAAGCATTTCATGTCCAGACACCTAGAAATTTAGTGACTCAAGAGGAGACTTGCAATTTTTACGTCCTAAGATTTGGAACTCTGATGGGATTTGAAATATTTTTGGACAATAAATGACCAAAATATGTTGAGAAGTATATTATTTCCCTTTATTAATATATAGTGAGGTATAATAATTAATTTCTGATGCTTTTTATGTCCATACATGTAAGTATTTTGAGACCCAAGGAGAGACTTGCAATTTTTACGGCCTAAGATTTGTAACTCGGATGGGATTTGGAGTATTTTTGAACAATAAATGACCAAAATATGTTGAAAAGTATACTACTTCCCTTTATTAATACATAGTGAAGTATTATAATTAATTAATTAATTTCTGAAGCATTTCATGTCCATACACCTAGAAATTTAGTGACTCAAGAGGAGACTTGCAACTTTGTCGGGATAAGATATGTAATCTGTCAAGTATTAAATTTGTTCTAATATTTAGAAATTTCTATGGTTACTCATATAATTTGTTGAAAACCTTGCTTATATTATGTACTTATACCATACAAGATATTGTGTTCATTGAATTATTGAAATGTGGGGAAAAAAAATTAATATATGGTAAGAATACAGGAATTTCAATACTGTTAATGTTTCATAGACAGTAAGGTATACTTTTTGCCATAAAGAAAACATTTTATAAGCAAATTTGATAAAATTTGGTAAAAAATTTGCAATTGTATTGTATTTAGGATATACAATATGTCCTACAGTTTAGATAAAAGAATTGAAAATAATTATCCTTCTTGTTTTGACAAAACTTAGCAATTTAAGGCATTTCATGCATGAAGTTTGTCAAGTATTAAAACTGTTCTTAGATTTTGAAAGTTCTATGGTTTTTGATATAAATAAAAAAAAAACTTGCTTATATTATGTACTTATACCATACAAGATGCCAAGTTAATTGAATCATTGCAAATGTAAGAAAAAAACTTTTAATAGACGACAAAAATACAGTAATTCCAATAGTGTTAATGTTTCATAGACAGTAAGGTACAATGTGTGTTTTAAAGCAATTTTTTTGTGTAAATTTATAAAAATATGGTAATAAAAAATGTTGGTGTCCTATGTGTTATGAGAATGAGAAAAATTAAAATGTCCAATGAAATAGAGTAACCAAAAAAGTGTTTGTCCCCATGTCCTTTTGAACCGGTGTCAATCCCCTGATAAATCTTGCCCGGTCCCTAACTACAGTTTGATGGAGATATATTTAAAAGTGACAAAATCTGTATTAGAGTCAAAAGCTACATTTTACATGGCCCTTGAAGTTCATGAAAATGTATGCAATGCCCAAAATGCAAAAGAAGCCAAAAACAGCATGCTAGGTGGCTAACACGATGACATTAAGCAAATTGTGATGGCAGAAATGTTTACATACAATTTCTTAATTGTGAAGAGTACACATGTACTACATTCAACTGGATACTTGTCACATAGTGTACATGATCCTTTCTTGGGTACAGGCAGAGATGGGGAAAGGAAAAAATGTTTTTTTAAGTTTATCCTATTATTGGTATCACTTGATATATTTTTTTTTCTGTGTCTGATAATTTAATTACCATTAATCAATTTTTGTGTGAAATAATAGCTGTACTTGCCTTATTTTGGTCAAGTAAACAACGTACTACAGTACAATCAATTAACATATTAAATTCTATTTTGACTACTATAAGACATAGCTATCAACAGTATTTTATTCATGTTTATAAAAGCCCTCATAATCTACAATTCTTTTAAATTACATCTATACAGTCAGTACACATAAACAGGATAGTATTATATGATCCCTGACATAAATGAGTTCCCGCTTAGAAATTTTCCTATAAATTACATATAAAACCACACTGAATTTTTCCAAATTTTGTCCTCAAGTTATTAAACATTCGGGAATTTATCTTGAGTTATTTGCTCAAATGTTGGTTAAAAGTATATTTTCCTATCAATTTTTAATATAACGGAAACGGTTTGTGAAAGTGAAACTTCCAATTTTTACACAGGAAGTGCTTTAAATATTTGCACATGCGTGCTTGCATTTTTTACGGAACTTGCGATTTTTACGATACAGAGGCACATTTTTTGACATGTCAAAAATTTTCTTGCGATTGTCCACTGATTACAATTTCCGTAAATAGCTTGTAACAATCCGTATATATCGTAAACCGGTCGCAACGACACATACCCCCCCCCCCCAACCCACCCCCCGTAAACCACTTGTAAGAATCCATAAATGTCTCTAAACAATTTGTTACGGTTAGTTTACGATTTGTTTACGGAATATTTCGAGTGTTTAAGTGATGTTTACGATTTCATTCACATCTTGTTACAATGGCTTTACGGATTGTTGAGAGTTATTACGAGCACTTTACGTATAGTTACGAGTGCTTTATGAAAACATACATATACTTTTCGATTTAGGGAAGGTATAAAAATTGTCTTGCTGGATGTCAATTCTGGAATGATGATACTCAGAGAATTGCATACTTTTTTGCAAATAGCATAAGGACTCGTAAATACTTGTAACTAACTAGCATCTATTAGTAACAACACGTTAACAGGTCGTTATTTACACGTAAAAGCTTAGATGAATCGTAACATTCCGTAATATACTCGTAATCCATAAAAAGTACTTACTAATCCAGATGACTGTCTTCGCATGTATTTATAAAATTTTCAATTTGTAGGCATTGAAAATTGGACAGCTGTATGTCTTGTCCCATCCTACTGGTATATATGAAATTTAAATATAAAATCTTTCATTTTTTTTTCTTGAGGTAAAATGCTTAAAAATAGTTTATATTTATAACCTGTTCCAAATTTGAAAACAATCCTTATTAAAGTTCAGGAAAATTAATAGTAAACTAAAATAATTTAATTCATAATAGATTATTTTTATGTTGTAGGAATGCTGCTAGAGATGGAGACCAAGAAGTTGAAAGAACTAATACAAGATAAACAATTACTTAGACAATGTATAGACAAAGCTTATGCAGCCTTGAATAAAGTTTCATGATAAGAACTTGAGCTGAATCTAGGAAAAAACTATCTAAACACGGACCAAACATCAGGGTTCCTAAACCAGTTATTGCTGGTTTTTGGAGAAAAATGACAATAAGAAAAAGCAGGGAATATAAAGAAAAAACATTGGAATCCAACTTGGCAGAAGTGGCCTTATATGGTCCTCTATCAGAATTAAATCTGATGAAGTCGCCTGCATCCAAAATGGCTGCGACAGGCAAACATAGTTTAACATAGGACCCTATTTTTTGTCTTAGACCACTAATTAACTCAATTGTGAACAAAGCTTGGCAACAAATTGGTCCTTAGTTGGTTCTCTTCCAAATTGTATCTGATGATGGAATGTCACTAATCTTGTACTATCTAAAAATAAAAAAAAACATATTTTTCATGTTAACCTGACCTTTAGCCTTTTTTAGCTCACCTGGCCTATATGCCATGTGAGCTTATGTCATCACTTTGCGTCTGTCGTCAAACTTTTCACATTTTATCTTCTCCGCTGAAACTCCTTCGCAGATTATAACCACACTTGGTAGGAATTATGTATGGAAGGACCTCTACAAACTTTCCACCTTTGGTTCTGGTTGGATGAACAACATGGCCGCCAGAGGATTTTTATTGGCCAATTTTCAAACCATCTCTGAAACTACATTACTCAGTGTTTTAAAACCTTGCAGAATTGATGACAACAGTAGCCTCTACAAATGATCCACTTTTAGTTGAGATACATATGCTCAACCGACAGCTGTGGCTATTCAAAGTTTCAATTGAAACCATATGGGAAAAGACTCTTTTTTCAATTGCTTGGGGACGACATCAAAAGTTCAATGTAGGATAAAAAACTTAATTCACATAGTTTTTTCACTGACCCCCCCCCCCCCCCCTTAATTTAATTTGGGAAAAATTGATTGAACAATAAGGGCATATGCTTTGAGAAAGTCTTTTTGTATCATGGGTCCTGTTTTTCCTCAACAATGTATGGTTGTTCTGTATATTGACTTGGACGTCACTTTTAAAAAATATTGGAAAAAAAGTGATGTGCATTTTTAGTATGCATCAAAAAAGGCACTGTTAAATTATAATTTTATACATATCATTCAAAATTCACGATCGATATACTATGATTGATTTCGCTCCAATACTCTCGATCAAAAATTAGCATTATGGTACGATTTGATGGCTTCTATTTGCTTAAAAAGTCCAAACATATGTTAGGGCTGAACTTGAATCTTTAAATCGATGTCGGATAACAAAACTTGCAGCGATTTTTACCCACCCCAAGCTATTTGAATTAAGTTTTTTATCATACATTGAACTTTTGATGTAGTCCCTTAGGAATTAATGGGCAGATTATAACCAAAGTTGGCAGGGATGATATCTGGAAGGAACTCTATTAAAAGTGCACCATTGGTTCCGGATGGATGAACAACATGTCTGCCAGAGGCCATCTTTGATTTCGATTGGCCAATTTTAAAAAATCTTTTCTGAAGAGTGTTTTGTCATTTTCTCAGGAACTAATGGACAGACTGTAACCAAAGTTGGCAGGAATCTCTTATGGAAAGACAGCTAGATGCAAATGATTCAACTTTTTTTAGGACAAGGTCAAATTTTAAGGTTTCTTTGACATTTTCCGTTTCTTTGAAAGCCTGTTGGATACAAAAGAGCTTACATTTTATAATAAATGGGTATAGGGGTAAACTGCGGGTTTTGTCTTATATCTCAAAAACTAAAGCAATTAGAGCAAAACTGACATGGGGTAAAAATGTTCATCAGGTCAAGATCTACCTGTCATGAAATTTTCAGACGAGTCGGTCAACGCTTTGTTGGGTTATTGCCCCTGAATTGTTAATTTTAAGGAAATTTTGCAGTTTTAGGTTATTATCTTGAATATTATTATAAAGACAAATTGTAAACAGCAAAAATGTTCAACAAAGTAAGATCTACAAATAAGTCAACATGACCAAAATCATTGATTGACCCCTTATAGGAGTTTTTGCCCTTTAAAGACGGCATCCAGCGTAAACTTTCCTTTAAAGATCTTTTCCTCTCAAACGACTGAGCCAATTGGTGGAATGGTTCTTGGGTGGCCCCCTTCCAAAATTATGTCTGGCATCCCCGACTTCCAACCGAGATGGTTGCTGTTACTAAAAGTAGAAAAAAAGGGGGGTGACATTCAAAAGTCTTCTTATATGAAACTACAAGTCCAGTTAGAACCAAAGTTGGCAGTAATAGTTCTTAGGAGGTTCTCTTTCAGAAATATGTCCAATGACCCGGAATGTTAACCAAGATGGCCGCCACAGCCGAACTTAGTTTAACATAGGGCCCTATGGGAAAATTCATTGAAAAATCTTCTTGTCTTAAACCACTTGACCAATTGGAACCAGACTTGGCAGCAATGGTCCTTAGATGGTCCTCTTACAGAGGTGTGTCGGATGACCCGGACTGTGAACCAAGATGGACGCCACAACCGAACTTAGTTTAACATAGGGCCCTATAGGAAAATTCATTGAAAAATCTTCTTGTCTGAAACCACTTGACATATTGGAGCAGGACTTGGCAGCATTGGTCCTAAGGAGGTCCTTTTTCAGAAATATGTCTGATTTCGTGGACTGTGAACCAAGATGGCTGTCACACCGAAGTTTGTTAAATATTAGAACCTATAGGAAAATTCATTTAAAAATCTTCTTGTCTGAAACCGCTTAGCCAGTTGGAACAAGACTTAGCAGAAATGATCCTTAGATGGTTCTCTTTTAGAAATGTATCCGTTGACCTGGACTAAACCAAGATGACTGCCACAGCTGAAATTAGTTTAACATAGAATCCTATAGAAAAAAAACAGCCAAATTGACTGCAACACTTAAATTTTTAGGTCTGCTCAAGGTGAAAAGTTAAATCCAGGTGAGCGATACAGGCTCTTGAGAGCCTCTAGTTCTTACAGGGGTGATCTTTGGCGGATCACCCCAACACGTTTAAAATTGGCGGGAACAATTTACTCACGATTAAAACTTAGAAAATTCATGCAAAAACACAAATTACATTTAAAAATTCACATAAAAATGTTTGAAAGAATCTACCGAGACCCTTAGTATATTGTCCAGAAACCATGGAAGCTCACGCCGATGAAGTGTTAATTTCACCTATATAAATATTATGTTATGGGTTCCATTGGGGTATACAATATATAATATATATATAAAATTAAATCTGTAAGTATAATATAGCACTGACACCTTTACTTAAAGTTTATTAATATTTATCCCGAATGATCAGGAATGATCTTATACAGACACACCTTGTCCTCGTGGGATCTTATACAGATCCATGCACCGCGTCGTGGGATAACTATTAAACGCAATACGACAGAAGGTGACGGAAAAGGTAGCAAGGTACGTACCCTTTGTCCAATCCCTCCTTTAAGGTAATTAAGGAATGGAAACATTTCTTATAATTTAATATCCAAACAGAAGTACAATGATTTCTCTATTCAAGCATCAATATTTGAATTTATCTTGGTATTTTGTGATACGTTTTATTGTTATAAGTGGCACATTAATCCGTTGGTGACGTCACAAGACCAAACAAGGTTATACAGTATAACCAATGTCGCTCTATGCTGTTCAGCCAATTAACATGCAGTATTCAATTCAAAATTAAATTATTCAACAATGACCTCAGCAAGATCAAGATTCTGGGGGCCCCTAGATGTAAAGATATTGGGTTAGAAAGAGGAGGAAAACCCGTCAAAACATAGATTCTGTAAACTACGGAGGATGATACATGCGCGAGTTTCCGGAAAATGGTCATAATTTAAGGAGCCGGTTATTTGATCCAGTATTGCATCAATGAGTTCTCACATCATGCACATCATTAATCCGAATTTCCTCTGACCCTGCAACCATCCTATTTAGCTCACCTGACCCAAAGGGCCATGTGAGCTTCTGTCATCACTTGGCATCCGTCGTCCGTCCGTCGTCAATATCCAAATAAAAAGAGGGTTGCAGGGTCCGAGGAAATTCGGACTACCACATCATGTATATTAACACAAAATGTTGTGCCCTTATTTTAAGACTTTGGATTAATTAATTTTCTTGGATTTCCAATTTACGAGCGTTCCTCTTGTTTTGTCGATTCGATATTCTTATGTCGATATTTATAATTATAAAAAAGACGTAGACTTAAAATTTCATATTTACATGCACTTCACTTCAGGTGATTGCAATATCGTAATCGTTATCTAGCTTGTTTAACATATCTGCAGTGAAGGAGTTTTAAACAATGATCGAGACTTGGAACTTTGGAAGGGTAATTTAAGAAATCATGGACGGTATGTATTTTATACGTATTTGATTTAGGAATCGGTTTACTGTCATTGTGGGATATGGTCATCATTTAGACAGTTAGAAACACTTGATTTTAAGTGTTGTGGGGTGGGGGGTGTTAAACTTATGATTTGAAACCAGAGGCTCCCAGGATCATGTATCGCTCACCTGATATTTGTTTGTTACTAAAGGGCATTGAGATTAACATCCATGCCATGTTTGGATTCAATCCATTCAGTTTGTATGTAATTCCCTTAGGGTATTATGTTAAACTAAGTCACGCACTGGTGGATATCTTGGATGACACACCAGCACCAAATTAACAAATCTTTGTAAGCACCTCATAACGAACATTCATGCCATGTTTGGTTTCAATCCATTCAGTGGTTCTCTAGATTTTTGTATGTATTTCCCGTAGGGTCTTATGTTAAACTAAGTCACCCGCTGTCGACCATCGGCAACAAAGTAACAACACTTGGTCAGCACCTCATTAGGAACATTCATGCTATGTTTGGTTTCAATCCATTCAGTGGTTCTCTAGAAGAGGTTTTTGTGTACATGTATTTCTCATAGTGTCCTATGTTAAAGTATCCCCCCCGCTGGCAGCCATCTTGAAAGACCGATTGGCAACAAAGTAACACTATTTGGTCAGCACCCCATTAGGAACAGTCATGCTAGGTTTGGTTTCAATCCATTTAGTGGGTCCAGGAGAAGATTTTTGTATGTATTTCCCGTAGGGTCCTATGTTAAATTACGTGCCCCACTGGCAGCCATGTTGGATGACAGATCGTTACCATTTAAGTAACAACACTTGATTAGCACCTCATAAGGAGTATTCATGCCATTTGGTTTCAATCCATTCAGCGGTTTCTAGAAGATTTTTTGTATGTATTTCCCATAGATCTCGAGTCCTATGTTAAACTAAGTCCCCCGCTTCCCGCCATCTGGGATGATGGATTGGCAACAAAGTAATAACACTTGGTCAGCACCTCATAAGGAACATTCGTGCCATGTTTGGTTTCAATCCATACGGCAGAAGAAATTTTTTGTATGTAGTTCCTATAAGGTCCTATGTTAAACCAAGTCCCCCGCTGCCAGCCACGTTGGATGATGTATCGGCACCAAAGTAACAACACTTGGTCAGCACCTTCTAAGGAACATTTGTGCCATGTTTCGTTTCAATTCATGCAGCATACATGTTGATATGATATAAATATGATCCCTGCTATGTACTAAACGCTGAGCAGGATTTTAATGTGCTATCCGCAGGAAGACATATTACCCCACTCGGACACATTATACTGACTCCGAGCCGACCAGTCCTTTGCTCTTACTCCATGTACTCCTAGATACCGCGTGCTTGGCAAAGAAACAGCAAATACCACATGTACCAATTTCGATGTCTTTGGTTTTATCCGACCGGGATCGAACCCACTTCCCTTCCGCACTCGTAGCGAGCACGCTAGCCCGAGACCACCGAGGCGGTTACGTGGCAAACGAAGTTAATGCTATAAAAATATTTAAAATTAGATCAACACAGAAAAGGAGGGACATATACATGATATATATCGTATAAAGGATTTACGACTATTGAAAACAGAAGGCAGAGTAATATATTTACCTTTTTTATAAAGTTTTCAGATATTCTCGTAAACTACTAGCAGTTTAAACGAAAATATGAGAAATGACTACTGTCGTGAAAACATTAAGCTATTTGCAACATATTGGTTTGTTAATTTATTCATGGTTTACATTCTTTGACAATATATGTGTTAGTAATGATATAAATCAAAATAAATTTTAAAATGTTAACTATCAGCAAAAAAAAAAATAAAATAATTTAACTAAAATACTAAAGCAAAAACTTAAAAGGCAATTATGAAACATTATTTTCTCCAAAATGCATACAATGACAGAAGATATTAACTCTTCTTGTACAGTAAAATCAAAACTTAATATCAAATAGAGAAAATGTATGAATAATTAAAGTTTTGAAAATAGAAAGAATCTTATAAAAATGACAATATAAGTGATCATGTTTTAGAAATTGAAAGAGGAAGGTAAAAAAAACAATCCAAAGAAGGAATAGAATATGCCAAAAAAATGCACTTCTAAATTTAATTGAAGATGAAAACCATTTCTTTTTTGTATGTCCAATATATAATTTTAGACAAGAATTTTTTATTAATGTTTTAACCAAATTACCAGATATAAATAACGTATCAACCCTGAGAAACTGAAAAGAATACTTTCTCATATTGATCTTATGCAGTTTGCTGCTCCATTTATAAAAAAAATTCTCGAACTTAGGAAAGTGGACTCTACAACTACATAAAGTTTGTACTTGTGTATTTTATATGACTGTATTCTACTTTTTTTATTATGTTCATTTTGTTTGCTGTCAACCCATAGGGGTACAACAATGCATTTCAAATAAATATAACTTATTTCGTTTTCAGAAAATTAAATGCACGTGAAGCAACAAATTAAATCTCATTAACAGCTAGTTTAAGGAATCAAATGGTGAAAACCCTTTGAAATACATACACAATTCTTAGATTCCATAATGTCAACATTTAGTACGAGCAACGAAGAAATATACAGTGGAAGTACTCCCTGTCTATCCGACCAGGATTTGGAGGAATTTTTGTATAATGACGCATTTAAACATTTTGAAATTGTCGAAAATATTGGAAAAGGTGCTTACGGCAGTGTCTTCAAAACTAAAAACAAAATTGACAAGAAGTTTTACGCTTTGAAAGTTATTCCTCTATTATCGGACCAAGATGAGCAAAAAATGAACAGAGAGGTAGAGGTTTTGTCTAAATTACACCATACAAACATTGTTCGATATCACACGTCCTGGTATGTTAGTAACAATGAGAAAGGCAGTAAATTTGGTGATGATTTCAAATGTCTATGTATTCAAATGGAATACTGCAACCAAACTTTACGAGACTTCATTGATAATATGTCGTTTATTGAAAGCAAAGAGGAAAGAGATTCTGAACAGAAACGAATTTTTATGGAAATTCTGGACGGTGTGAGGTACATCCATGAACAAAATATAATGCATCGCGACTTAAATCCCAAAAACATCTTCTTAACAAATTCTGGTACTGTTAAAATTGGTGATTTCGGAATATCGAGAAATTATGATTGTCCAGAAATCACAAAAGGGGACAAAAATTACGACAAAAGGATTGATTTATACAGCCTAGGTATAATCATATTCGAAATTTGGTATCCGTTTCCCCCAACCATAACCAACATGGAAAAGAGTATGATTTTTGGCGGTTTAAAATCTGATGAGGTCATTATACCGGATACATTTGAGCCCGAACTCATGAAAGAAATTATTACGGGCCTATTACAACACGATCCAAACCATAGAATGGACCTAGAAACGGTTTATGAAAAATTGGCGGTCTTGGAAAATGACGAATCTTGTTTAGAGGAAACATCAGGCATCAAGTGTGATTCGGGGGGTTTAGTAACAGAACTGTCAGCAGTGTTTAAATCAGTTGGACGTATGTACTATGGCACACCGGGGAAAACATTAATAATGAAAGGTTGCTGCGTACGACTTGGTAGAGGCCCATATGTTATAACATGCAGCTCTGTTGTTAAGAAGAAAATTTTCCAAAATTTTGGAATATATCGTTTGGTACCAAACACAGAAAGGCGGATTTCATACCACTGAAACCAAATAATCCAGTTTGGGCGAGCCCAGTTTTCAACATTGCCATCCTTGAAATCGACACAAAAGCACAGAAAAAATTGCCAACAGGACTGGAGATGCAGAATCTAGATAAAAAGCAAATGATCTATACTTTTGGAAATCTAAAAAGCACAAAACTGCATTTGTTCGAAGTAACAGAAAAACCGTCATACCAGGAGGACCCAAAAGAAGATTTAGTCATGACCTTCGATTCTGTTACGTCTAATAAAGGGGCACCCGTCTTATACAGATCGGACGACAATACGATCAGTATCTTTGGTATCATTGTTGATCATCTCTATCAGAACGGAATCAAGGTCAAGGACAAGACCATCGTTCGAAATCTGAGAAGTGTATACGAGTCTGTAGATCCTATTGTTCCAGCTCACATTCGTACTGCTTTGTTTAGCAGCAGTCCATTTTTCAAATGCCATGAAAGGCTAATGCAAAATATCGAAAATTTCATCACTAGTCATGTTTCACCTTGAATTATAAACAAACATTGCTTTATCTTTATGTTGTGAAGCAAAAATTTTACTTTAGTTTTTTTCTGCATTTGCTAGATCCAAGCAAAGTTAAAAGGTGCATCGCTTTGTATGATATAGCTTGAATAAAAATGTATACTCCCTCTATTTACATTTTCATAAATGAGCATGTTGATATATTTGTTTAAAACACCATCTACATTGCGAGGCAAATGTCATACAGTGTGTACTGAGCTTTTACTGAGACAGGACATGCCACAGACATTTTTAGCCTTAAAACCTCAACTTTTATGCTAGCTTATTCGTGGTGCCATGAAACTATTTGTTTGGAAAACAGATTTATACTAGTACCTTTTTACTAGCAGCGATATTGATGGTTGCTGTATGTAAAAATATTTTGGCTTTGGGTTTTTCATTGTCACTTTTATTGGCTCAAATGTCAAGGTCACGGGATCAAACGTTATTGATGTTACTTTAGTTAATTAATTAATCCAAAAACAGGACAAGCCAAGTAATGTTATTTCAAAAAGTGCAGAAAATATTAATTTCATGGGAATATACAGCCGGCGGGTGGATGGCCCTAAAGTGTTTGATGTCAGACAGCTCATTTCTTGGATTTGCATTGTTTCTGGAGGTGTATAAGGGAGCAACCATTTGATTTTTTATGGGGGGGTGCCTATGGTCAAATGTTTGATCCTGACTATTTTTTTTTGTCGAAATTTGGTCCTGAATTTTTTTTTGGCCACTATTGCAACCTAAATTTTCGTTTTCATCTAAACCAAAAAATAACCTGCATTTTTTTAACACCTAAAGTGATCATGTCTTTTTATTTTGCCAAAAACCTGGTCCTACCTTTTTATATCAAATTTGATCCAAGCCCCAAATGCTTTCTTTTGGTATAGAATTTACACCTATATTTCAAGTAAAAAACATCCTCCAAGAGCCAGCCCTCTGAATTCCCAATACTGCATATAATTGCTGATCCAAAACATATATATATTCCAGTCACACCTCTCAAAACCGGTTGAACTTGCTCGCTGTCCATTGAGTGGCATATTTTATACAAAGCCTCTTTGATGTGTACAGGAAAACTCTGTTCTAATAATAAATTCTAACTCCCCTTTCTACCAAAAATAACGATGAGGCTAAAAGACTTAAGATTTAATTATAGTTATTTAAGAAAAAATTATTCAAATATAGTATATATATGTAGTTTTCATGCCTTTCAATATTTCAATGTATTTCAGTACAGAAACCTCTCAAAACCAGCACCTTAAACAGCCGACCAATTTCTACATTTTCCACATTATCATATAAGACTATTGATAAAATTGAATCAGTAATATTTCTATGAGTTTTAATGAATAACAATAAATATATACATCTATGTTTGTGTATCACCAATAAACCAATAAGAGAGTCCAGTGGCTATAAATGCAACACCACCTGCAATTGCTGCATCTGGAAAAAAAAAGCAAACTATATATTTTTTATACTTCCCTCCCCCACCCCCAAAAAAAATATAATGCTCAGAAAAGTTAAAAAATTATTTTTTTTAGAAGACTAAGATCAGCTAACTTGATATGTATATTCATATCCATCCTTACAAAGAGCAACAGGTTCCCAAGAGCCTGAATCGCTCACCTGTTATATTTTGTGTAGATCTTGCAAGGATTATTTTTGCTATTTAATGTATACCGTCACAATTTTCTCCATAATAGTGACCTGTACATCTAAAATATAGAATCCTGAACCCAAAGAGATATGGTTGCTAGGGACTTTTTCATCTGTTGCTTTGGACTTTTTCAATGGAACTGACTCTTGACCTTCCATTTTGATTTCAACAGGTAAATTGTAAGGTCCTGAACCCAAATATATCTCATTGCTAGGGACATTTCCATTGGTTGCTATGGACTTTTTCTATGACCTTGACTGTTGACCTTTCATTTTGATTTGTACAGGTAAATTATAAGGTCCTTAACCCAAATATATATGGTTGCTATGGACTTTTTCATCAGTTTCTATGGAATTTTTCAATGACCCTGACCCTCCATTTCACTTGTACAGCTACATTTTGTACCATTTAATTTATTTCAAGTTATGCTCTAAACATTTGTGCCAATATGTCAGACAATTATTTTCTGTTTACATGTAAATAATCTTTAAGGGGCAAAAACTCCTATAAGGGTTCAAGTGACGATTTTGGTCATGTTGATTTATTTGTAGATCTTACTTTGTTGAACATTTTTGCTGTTTAGTTTGTCTTTATCTATAAAAATATTCAAGTTAATAACCTAAAACTGCTAAATTTCCTTAAAATTAACAATGCAGGGGCAATAACCCAAAAATGGGTTGACCGATTTGTTTGAAAATTTCATGGCAGGTAGATCTTGACCTCATAAACATTTTTACTACTTGACAGTTTTGCTCTAACTGCTTTAGTTTTTGAGATATAAGCCAAAAAGTACATTTTTACCTCAGCCATGTTTCTCGATGGACAAGAAAATAAAACACAAAATTTATACTAGATACCCTAAGGATCTTTCAGCCTAAGTTTGGCTGAAATTCATTCTGTAGTTTCAAAGGAGAAGATTTTTAAAAGTTTACAATGATGACAAAAAAACTGTGAAAAATTGTCTTTAAAGGGCAAAAACTCCTATAATGGGTCAATTGACGATTTTGGTCATGTTGACTTATTTCTAGATCTTACTTTGCTGAACATTTTGGCTGTTCACAGTTTGTCATTATCTATAATAATATTCAAGATAACAACCTAAAACTGCAAATTTTCCTTAAAATTAACAATTCAGAGGCAATAACCCAACAAAGGGTCGATCGATTCATCTGAAAATTTCACACCAGGGCCCAGTTGTTCAAAAAGTTAATCACTTTTTTCACTTTTCATTATTTTGATTGTTAAGTAAAATTTCTGTACAGAATTTAGCATGGATTAACCCATCAGAACATTTTCAGTTTTCCCCCCATAATCAAGGAAGTGAAAATTTGAAACTGAAAATTAACTTTTGAACAACTGGGCCCAGGAAGATCTTGACCTGATGAACATTTTACCCCATGTCAGTTTTGCTCTAAATGCTTAAGTTTTTGAGATATAAGCCAAAAACTGAAGTTTACCCCCCTATGTTCTATTTTTAGCCATGGTGGCCATGTTTCTTGAAGGACAAGAAAATAAAACATATCTATTCTAGATTCCCTAAGGATCATTCAGACTAAGTAATTGGTTCAGCGGTTTCAGAGGAGAAGATCTTTGAAAATTTTACGACAGACAACATAAACCGGGCGGACGACGGATGCCAAGTGATGGCAAAAGCTCACATGTCCTTTTAGGACAGGTGAGCTAAAAAGGGGTCTTTGGGAGGATTTTATATTTAACGGTATTGTCAGGTGTTTGGCGAGTTCTAGGTCGGGGGGCAGCTCTGAACAATGATGAAGGAAAACGATATGGATGGATGGATGAGTTATTGTTTAACGTCCAGTGTCAATTATAAAATGCATACTGAGCCAGATTATTAATGTACTGGCTAACGGGGTAACAGTCTACAGGAAGACATATTATACTGACTCCGAGCCGTCCAGTCCTTCGCTCTTATTCCTAGATGCAACGTGCTTGGTGGAAACGCAGCAAATACCAGTTTTAATGTCTGGTTTGACCCTCCCCAGGACTGAACCTGTGACCTTCCGCACTCAAGGTCGTCAGGAAAACAATAGGAAGTTTAGGAAAAAATTTACTGTTCTTTCAGTTTCTGAAAGTGGACATGTAAAAAATCGAGAAATCGTAACTTGACAAAAATATAAAACTTTTGTGTTGGATGATTTTTGAGGAGTCGACAGGTATGAAAATATACAAATGAATTTTACCTGGCTCAACAACCACAAATACAATATGTCTGGCAATCCAAATAAAAAAAAATGTTGTTTATTTCATGTAACAAATTAAAGTAACCTTTTTAATTGGTCATACGTTTCATCAAGGATTATTTAGCAAATAATTGTTTTATAATGTCTAATGACACACAGAAAGTCACAGCATATCCTTACTCATTACTCCTAATCCATTATAATCATACTTACACAGACTGAAAGTTGATTTTTTAGAAACTTCAGAATTTTTGTCATGTATACTATCTTGATCTTTAGACTGATTCCAGTCTTTCTCAGCTAAAAAGGAAAGAAATACATTGTCGAATTATATCTTTTTTTAGAAATTTGTTACATATAGATTCTACAATGATGACCAGTTGATTATGAAATTTATCAACTGGAATTTTTGCGAGGCTTGTCCGAGCAGTTTAAAAAATGAAAATGTTATCATTGAGAGTGGATAAATTTCATAATTAATGCATCAAGAGTTTTAGAATCTTTTTCTCTAATGACAATTTAAAACTCTGAGAGGTCTTCCAAACGTTTTTTGGCCGGGAAATTTCACAGCATTTAACCAATCGGTGGTGATATCAAAATTTATCAAAAGGGTCAAGAGGTGTATAAATGCTCACAAAATTATAGAGATATATAATAAACAATTCATTTATACTGAATTATAATGAATCTCTCATCTGGATTTCATATCCACACCATAAGGAATGATATGTCTGACTATCACAGCCATCTTCACTTAGATGACAGTGTTAACTATGGCGAATTTATAAAAATGGCCATACCTATTACTGGTAATTGTAAGCGGATATAATTCTTAAAGATGAAAACAAAAGGACTGTTGCTGCAACATTCGCTTATACATTGGATCAATAATTTCAAAAAAGATCTTTTTGTGAATTTTCCAAAAAGTTAAGTTCACAAATTGCTGCTATCCTAATTGGCAGTCCAGCTCACTGGGTACACTTATGAATGAGGACCACGTAAAATTCAGCCAGGGTGGTTCAAACAGTCTCCCACTAAACTATGTTAGGCTATGTCATTTTGCTTGGTGGCAATTGCATCCAATGGATCATGGGATACAATTCTGAAAGAGGACTCCTAAAAAAATTGCTCCAATGTTTCGTGAAACTGAATACCATTTTAAGTTGTAGATTATACGCACATTTTTATCTCTAGAAATAAAGCTGAGAAAGGGGTGTGTATTATGCAGTACTACAGGCCACAAGAAATTTTTCTGGCAACCTTTCAATGTCAGTTCAAAAGAAGAACTTCTTACATACGATCGATTGCTATCATTTTCAACATAATATACCCATATTTGATAAAAAGATATTGAAATCAACAACTGAGATTAAAATTAATACCTCTAATAACTCCTTGAAAAGAGCATTAAGACAATGAAAGGTATTCCCGTTAGTTTTGATTTTTTGACTGCCATTTTTGTTCGTATTGTTGTCTGGTTCCCGGTGTCATATTTGGTTTTTATTCACAAACTATTCCGGTATCAGATAAAAGAAGAGACTTTGCGTAATTGACGTTTATAAATGATTGACACAATTCAGTAATAAAATAAAATTACCGTAGTAATTTATGACATTTGACAGCACTAGTTTAAATATTGTTTCACAAAATTTTAAATTAATATCGTGCAAACAAAATAGTTTTTCCGAATTCCATTTGGAAATTAGAAGGTCGTACTTGATATCCGTTGTCAATAATTCATCAAATTGTCTTAAAGCTTACTCATTTTCCTAAACTATCTTTTATTTTAATTGCATAAAAACATTTATAAAACAAATCGAAAGACTCGATGAGAAGGAAAAGACTTTCAGTTCTGAAAATGATGAAAAACGCCAATCTCATGAAGACCCCAACTTGGCTTTGATGTCAAAATGTCTGTGCATATAATATAATAGAACTAAGTTCCTCGATGTAAGAGCTTGAAATGGTGTGCGTATAATTTATGACTGCGTATTTTCTACAACCAAATATGGTATGTGGTTTCAGACAATATCCATCATGTGATCTTGATTGTACACCTTTTACTATAGGGTCCTATAATAAACTAAGTCTGGGTGTGGCAGCCATCTCAATTGGCAGTCCAGGTAATTAGATACGCTTCTAACAGAAGATAACCTAAGGTCCAATTGGCTCAATGGTTTCAGAGAAGGAGATTAAATATAAAAGTTATGGATTGACAGATGCATGACAGACAGTTGGATAGACTGACCGACTAGAGATACCAAGCAAGGTGACAGGTCATAATTCACCAAGAAATGAAATCTTAAACAGCTCCACCTAGTGTAGAATAATACTACTTACTTGCCATCTCTTCACAATCTAATTCTAAAGTATCAGGGTCAATTTCTATATCTAACAATTCTTTGATTCTATCGGTCACTTCTTCTAACTTCTCATCCTGAAATCTGTAGTCACAAAAGTCTAGATTTGATCCTGGCATCTTGCCAAATACCCTAATTGGTGTATCATACAATTCCTTCTTTATACCTAAAAATATCAAAATATAACTTTTATCATTTTAGCAACATTAAAAGGAGAGCAGCATTTGTTTCCATCAGTATGTTTTATAATTCAACATCAATAATTACTGTTGGTTATGACCACTGCTTGACTTTTTTTTTTAAATCATACATTATTTAAGTCATTGCAGGAGAAAATGAAACATCAGCTGAAATGGGGTTTGTCCTTAAAAAAACACAATAATTTCTAGCTACATGATCAAATTCCAGCAAGCTATGAAAATTATATTTTTATAGATAAAAAGTGGTCATCTTGTTGCTGGCTTTTATAGTGTTTTTTTATACCAGAAAAACAGAAAAAGGTCATGGACATTTAAGTAAGTAAACTTTATTGATCCAGAGTCATATCAATGGATACACTAAATGATATTTTCTCAATGACCAATAAAAACAAGAGGCTCAGTGGGCCATTTTGTTTCATGGACAGGGACGATTTATGCAAACACTTTCCATGGGACATTCCATAGATGCTCCATACCAAAAATCAGTTCATTTGGCTTTACGATTTCAGAGAAGAAGTTTTAAATTTCGACCAATCAGAACATGTAAATGCTCATGGTGGCCATTTTGTTCATGGACCGGGATGAGTTATGCAAACTTGGTAAAGAACCTTCCATAGATGCTCCATACCAAAAATCAGTTCAATTGGCTTTACGGTTTCAGAGGAGAAGAAGTTTTAGATTTGGACCAATCAGAACATGAAAATGCTAATGGCGGCCAGTTTGTTTCACCGACCGGGATGATTTATGCAAACTTTGTAAAGGACCTTCCATAGAAGCTCAGGCCAAGTTTCAGTTCAATAGGTCCAGGGATTTCAGAGGAGAAGATGAAAATGTTGAAGTTCATAGACGACTGACGACGGATGCCAAGTGATGGCAAAAGCTCACATGTCCTTTTAGGACAGGTCAGCTAAAAAATGGATAGTAATAAAAACATTAGAGAAAATAAAACAGGAGATCACAAGGCTTCAGTGACTGGATTCTCTGAATGTTTCATGGAAATCCATCCACAGGTTTATGAGGAGCTGTGAGTAAGGCTTCTATTTAATTTTAACCTGCAATCAAGCCATTTCTGGTCTAATAACAGGGTTAGAATAAACTTGAGTCATATTAGGTCAATGACCTAATAAAGTCTACTGATACATGAAGAGTACAGGTAGCGAAATAAATGTGCCAAATTACATCACGACATTTTCCTAATTTGCACTACAGCAGGATTTCAACATCAAACATAAATTAAAGGCATTTTACGTAAAGGGGCAATGTTATGATTGCAGGATTAAGACAATACAAAGTCAGAAAATAAAAAAATTTATTTGGGCTTGGTGTGGAACATGAGAAAAAGGCTCACTAAATTAAAAGCTCACCCAAATAAATTTTATATTTTTCAACAATGACTATGTATTGTATATAAAACCCTCCCTCTTTCATGTATATCTTTACATGAAACCATCCATAGGGGTTTTAAAGGGAAGTCTTTCCGAGTTGTGGATAGAAAGAGTATGCTGCCGACACATAACTTCATAAGACAATATATCATAATGCCTGTGTGTGGACACTGCTATGCAGGTGACAAAAAACTGTCCTGAGATCATGTTAAAGATTCTAAACTAGAATACTGATATGTCAGAAAGGGCCCCGCCGGCTTCAAAACGCTTCAAAATCTATATATTCCCCAAACAGTGTTTTCCGATTTTCCTAAAAATCAAAAGGTACCTTCCTCTGATCATGTCCAAAACTGTGTATAAAATTTATGAAAATCTGTGAAGGCAATCTGAAGTTATCATACGACATAGTATTAATTCTCAAAATATCCATTTTTTCACATATAAAAACTAAGTTTTTCACAAAAATTGTAGTCCGATTTTCCTCAAAGCCGAAAGGGACCTTCCATTGGTCAAGTCCAATATTGTGCTAAAAAATCATAAAAACTTGTTATCGTTAGACAAAGGAAATGCTGACGGACAGACGGACGGACAGACTGATTACTATAGGGCGGGGACCTAACTATCAGAAAATAATGATGACTTGTGGCACCGTTAAAGTCCACAATTCCTCTAAAGTCCACAACACCGCTAAAGTCCACAACAAATTTCCGCTAAAGTCCATAACGCCGCTAAAGTCCACAAACTTTCCGCTAAAGTCCACAAAATGACCTCCGCTAAAGTCCACAAAAAAACGCCGTTAAAGTCCACAAGAACAAGTTCCGCTAAAGTCCACAAAAAAATACCGTTAAAGTCCACACATTTTTTTGATGTTGCTGTTGAAAGACATGCCAATACAACAAATTCGACAAAGAATGTATGAAGAAGATTTTTTAGATTTAATTAAATTGTTACTTAACATAAGCATAGGAAGATTGGGTCATGGTGATATATCATGCCCTCCCCTCCAGCTATTTTTATGAGGATCAAAATCTTCTGCAGATACATGTAATCTTCATTTATTAAATATATAATTCAGATCGATAAGAAAAAACTGCCAAGAACAAAAGTCCATGCTTTTTACTATAATACCGGGATAAAAAGAAAAGAATTATTTTTTCAATAACAAAGAAAAGAGCTGTGTGGACTTTAACGGCGTTTTTTTGTGGACTTTAGCGGAACTTGTTCTTGTGGACTTTAACGGCGTTTTTTGTGGACTTTAGCGGAGGTCATTTTGTGTACTTTAGCGGCGTTATGGACTTTAGCGGAAATTTGTTGTGGACTTTAGCGGTGTTGTGGACTTTAGAGGAATTGTGGACTTTAACGGTGCCACAATGACTGCAAAGAATACCATACCTTCCTCTTCTACGACTTCAATATCCTCACACAACAGTTCACATCGTGAATGGATACTTCTGATAATGTCTGTTATTATAGCCTGTCAAACAAAACATTTCTCTGGGTTCATATACTATTATACAATTACTATGTAATAGGTCGCGATCAGGATTTTTCAACCTGAGAAATGTAATATTTACCGAGCCTTTAGGTGAGGTGAATATACATTTTCAAGGGTTGATCAATCCTGATAGCGACCAATTACATAGTCAGTAATTGTTTTATTACATGAATCAGAAAACTGTAGTTTCAATTTCTATTTTAAGAACAAATCTGTCACTGTTAAATTCTTCTTGACCTGATACATAGTCAGTAATTGTTTTATTACCCGAATCAGAAATTGGACTTTCCCTTTCTATTTTAAGAACAAATCGGTCACTATAATATTCCGCTTGACCGATCAGGATCTATTTTAATCCTATAACCGTGCAAGAGGAATTCTTGCACTAAATTTAGATACTTCTCAGTTGCTATAACAAATACTCAAGACCTTTTAGACATTTCTCATCCAATCAGAAAACAGAAAAAAAATATTCATGTAATAAACGTTAATCCTGCATCCAGTTTATTTACTCATCCCCTGTTTACCTTGTCCGTACATTCAACAATAGTTTGTATTGTGTTCTGGTTAACAGTGTTTATAACGTGATGTGTTCCCTGCATTATGTGCCAAAAATGCTCTTCATAAAATTGACTAGAAATATTGTATTTTCTATGACAAGTAATATTTTACCAATCCAGGATAAAATCAATACACCCATTTATCTATAGGCTTAGTCTGAAGCAAATTTTACTAGACATGGAATTAATACCTGTTGTTAAAGAGGCAGACTATTAACACAACTTTTTTTAATTAGAATTCTGTTTCAAAATTGTTGCATCAATGATATTTACTCCATGAAACTCTTTCATTGCTACACATAACCGAGGCTGGCCACCTTTATTTAATTTTTTATTTAAGAATTGAATGCTTCATATTTGTACATTGTACTTTTATCTGAGTGTAAAAGCCTTGACCACAGCACATTTTGTATTAAGCATGGAAGTGCTTCATACAAAACTAGAAATTGTGTCTGTAATACACAGATGACCCACCCTAAAATCAATACAGTATAAGAAAATATGTAGGTCATAATGACCAAATTATTGTATGACTGCTCATTACTACCCAAGTCACATCCACTGATGAAGTTTCATTAATACACTATGCTTAGTTCTAAAGAAATGAACCTAAACGCAAAACTTAACCACAGTTGCTCAAGCATAAAATGTAGGTCATAATCACCCAATTATTGTATGACTGCTCAGTACTACCCAAGGCACATCCACTGATGAAGTTTCATTGATGAATCTAAACTTAACCACATAGTTTGGACATACGTACATACGGACTGACAAGGGTAACTCTATATGCCCCATCCACATTTGTGGGCGGGGCATAAAAATATGTGCTCATTCAAAGCTTTTAAAACCCTAAACAACTACTAAAATGATGCAATAAATTCTTATAATTAGGTTTTACATTTTACAAGTATAAAATATGACTGGAATTTTTAAATATTCTTTGTATTGTCTTGAAATTTTACTCTTTTGCATTGCAGTGTCATCAACATAATTACGGAAACATGCGCTAAACAAGATTTTTATTTTTAATGCATTTTGAAACATAATTTTTCGGACCCATATGATTGATATCCTTAAATAAAAAATATGCATTTCAATAAACCGAACAACTACCACCATGTCCAACCCATAACGCAGGATTCCGGGTAAATTTCATGTTAACAATTTCAGTAGGTCATATTAGATGGATCTAAATGCCACCCCTTCTATTCAGATCTATGATAATTGCACCTTTAGGGACAGTATGTCCCAAAGACAGACACAGCTAGTTTTCTCAATCATTCATGACCATGTGCATTTTCTGTCATTTTTTTCTGTGTCCATAGTAAATAGATGACCAAGACCTTGTAGTTTTAATGTTATGTTGGTACAGCTATTTTAAGCTTTGTTATTTCTGAAACTTAAATACACAACATAGTTTTTGCAAAGTTGCTGAAAATTACATGTAATGAGGGATACCACCAGTCTGTTTTTTGGCTTACCTCTTTGGCTTCTGATACGAGTGATTTGCTATGTACAAATGCTCTACCATGTGTTATGCCTTGAATCACAAATTTACACACGCTGTCATATATTTCTGGTTCATTCTTTTGTGATGATATCTAGAATATTATCAGTAACAAATTATTATCAAACACCTGTAGCTTTTTCAACAGCTAACAATTAAAAAGTAAATAGATACTTCCTAATACTATTTTACTTTAAGATCCAGAACAAATGAAAGAGAACATATCCTGCTGATGTAAAAAAAAATAACCAAATTCACAGTCTGAAGATTTTTTAATTTTTGAATTTGCTCCTAAGCTTTTTGGATTTAGGCCTTGAGCACAAGTGATGAGTAATGTACATATCTCGTGCATCCAAATTGGTATCAAAGACTGTATGAAATGTTACCTACTGGTTGTGTATAAATATCGATATCGTAAACTTGTTGAGTTGTCTGTCCTTTGTCTCTTCCTTTACTTCTTTTAGATTCTGTTGCTGACTGATCGAGTGTATCTGTTAGGTCCCTTATCTCACCATTTATAGAAATGATACCATTTCGAATATTTTCACAATATGGCAATATTCCTTGCTATAAAAGATTCCAAAACAAAAGTACTGAATTATAAAATTGCAAAAATGTAAACATAAATGAAATCCATCATTGCAGGCCCAAGAAGGCAAAACATTCATGCATTAAATGTAGATATTTTATCACCTTTTAAGACTTGAACAGAATGTGGTCTCACCGACAGAACATACATGCATCCTTCATTTCTTATATTCATATTCATATATTCAATGTTCTCATAATTTAAATTAAGAATGGTAGGCACAGATTTATTCTTATATGGCTTTGGGTTTACTTGTTTGGACCTTTGGTTTTAAATCTACTCTCAGGATACAAAATTTCGGGTCACTAACATTTATTCAGCTTTCCCAATTTTGACCTTCAGTACTGCTGCTGATCTTTTTTGAAATATGTACATGCAAATGGCATCGAAATTGGTATCATGTAATGTTTACTGATACTACTGACTGGACGATATGTTTATTAAAATGAAAGAGCGATTGAGAGCACGCTCACATACCCCACGCCCACACACTGCCACTGGACAAATAAAAATCTCACCAGATTCTTAAGTTCAAAGATTCATAACTCCTACAAACGTCAATTAATGAAAAATTATTGGTTATTTGCACATCTACATAGTATGTCCTCACTATCTACATAGTTTAATGAAATTCTGTTGTGTGGTTTCAGAGAAGATGCACTGACAAACTGTTGCAGTAGTATATTTAGGCAAAAATTACATTTGTTCAAAGGGGCATAACCCCTACAAAAAAAATGGAAACAAAATCGCCTGTCGATATGTACATCTACATAGTATGTCCTTATTAACTACAAAGTTTTATGAAATTCTGTTGTGTGGTTTCAGAGGAGTTGCACTCACAAACTGTTTCACTAGTATATTTTGGGCAAAATCTATGTTCAAAGAGGCATAACTCCTAGAAAAAGAATTGAATAGAAATCATCTGTCGATATGCACATGTACATAGTATGTCCTAATTAACTATAAAGTTTCATGAAATTCTATTGTATGGTTTCAGAGGAGTTACGCTCACAAAATAGGACTGACGGATATCTCAAAAACATTATTTCCTGTCATTACATGGGGTATAATTACTGAGAGGATAATATAATTATTATTGCCACAACTAGAATAGATAATATAAATGTTTCTTGCCACCACTAATGCTTATTGCCAATACCAGATGAATCATAAAATGTTTATTGCTATGACTGAGTGGATCACATAATGTTTATTGCTGCCTTTTTCCCCTTCAATAGTCATTGCTTCATTGTAAGTTTTAACTCAAGTACATTTTTGTCTGTATTCATTATACCTCTTCTACTAGTCAAATAATGTTAAAACACCCGTAGGCAATTAATAAACTCACAAGGAGAACAGGTTATATTGCATCAATAAACACACAGTGAGGTTCATTGTAACATATTCATAAGGTCTTTATCTAGAAACAAAAGGAGGTAATAATTCTAACTGAATATATATACATGTACACTGTTTATCACCTGAATTTGTTTTAACATACTCTGATTCTGTTGTCTAACAGGAACATTTATTTTTAGATCTATATTAATATCCGTTTTTAATTTTATCCATTTCTCACTAGCTGACTGTGGTTTCCAATCGGCTGGTCGAAATGCACTCTGAAAGCAGATTTGTTAGAATCAAAATGTAAACAGCAATATTTGTAACCAATGACAAACAATATTTCCACTGCAGACAGTCTACATTTTTCCTGTGTTGGGATGTTGTCTTAATGACACCTACTCCAGTGTTCTTCGGATGCTTATATACCACAGTGGTACCACTGTGCTATAATTTTTTACAACAGTGCTATTAATTTTATACCAATGTATATAGTTTTTATTTTGATGTAGTGATCTGTTCACTTTTTCATTAGTTTACATTAGTAAAAACAAGAATAATTAAAATCAAGTAAAATTCTACACAACACTTCAACATTTCTAATAAATCATCCAAAATCCTATACAAATTCTTAGAAATGCTTTTCTACAATAACAGATTGAGTTGTTACAATTTTTTGTGAATTTCTACCACAAAGCTATTAAAAATTTCTCTGGAGAAAACCGCTACTCCATATTTTTACATTTTCACAGCCATACATGCTATTGTTAAAAGAACAAACCAATAATTTTCATTTGAGAACATTTTATCTTATTTGACTGCCAAAATATAAGATGGATAGATGAATTATTGTTTAATTTCCAGTGGCAACCAGGTGCATATCAGACGAGAACATGTTGATATGATAATGAATATGATCCCTGCTTTGTACTAGACCGACATGCTAAGTTAGATTTTTAATGTGCTAGCTCACGAGGTAACTGTCCACAGGAAGACATATTACCTCACATTATAATGACTCCGAGCCGACCAGTCTTTGCTCCTACTCCTAGATGCCATGTGTTTGGCGGAGAAGCAGCAAATACCAATTTTAATGTCTTTGGTTTGACCCGGCCAGGGATCGAACCCGCGACCTTCTGCACTCAGGGCGAGCACGCTACCACAAGACCACGGAGGTGGTCCCAAAATATAAAATCATTGTGACTTTGATTATAAGCATACTCACTTTTTGATCTGCAACATCAACAGATCTGCAAGTTAACCTTAGATACTGTTAAGAAATTTCAAATGGAACAAAAAGGAAAAATAACTATTGGGTGTAATGTGCAATTTTTCATGACAATTTCATTCACTCCTACTCTTGACGTGTTTAATCGGTGGGATAAAAATAAATAATATTTTTATCCACTTCCCGTTGATTAAACTTCTACGTGGGAATTAACGCCGTTTTTTCTAAGGTTATTGGAACGATAAATTAGAGAAGTCCTGAAATGACGTATATGTAAACAAACTACATAGTAATGACATTTTCTTGAGGTTTTTATCGAAAATCATAGGAGAAACAGATTCTTCTTCAATTTACTCGTGAGTTATGGAATTTCTCCACCCTCAATAGTTAAATTTTAGATTTTAACATGCCCGCAAATGCTCGCATGTTTGAAATAAAAAATTTAACTATCTCGGGTGGAGAAATTCTATAACTCACTCGCACCTGAAGGAGAATCTATATTTAAATATCACCCAAATGAATTTCCCATTCATATATAAAATGAATTGCATTTCTCCAATAGTCAATACTTCTAAGTTAAATTTCACACACTACAATCTGCAAAAAATTCAATACGTTGATGTTTCTTGAAAATAGGTATCCTATTTTCCCAGCCAAACAATCCGCCTGCCCATGCACCTGCCTGCCCGTTTAACATTCATCATACTATATTTAATATTTACACTGCAAGCAACCTGGCCAAAAATGGCTGACTGGGTAGCATCAAATGCAGTATTCATCTTTTCTTTTTCAATATCTATAAAGGATACTTTCTTGTCTTGGAGCAGATCTGGAGAAGGTATCTTTCTGTACTAGTATTTCCCTGTGTCTGACCTTTGTTTACATTTTTATGTATCATATAAAGAATCTAAAATTTTACACAAGAACATGATCGTTTTCCTACCATGTCTGCCACCAGAAAAAAATATTTATTACTAAATATGACTTCTGTGTTTGATGCTTGACGAATTTAGAAAGGGCCCAGGAAACAGGTTTGTTTCACAAAATAGTTGATGTCATAAAGTTGAACATAAATGACGAGTTTATCCGGTGGCAGGTATGAATCAAAACAATTAGATTACTGTAAATTCAGAAATTATTGTGTGCATTTATTATTGCGATTTTAGACCAAAATGCAATTTCAATTTTTGCAAAATTGAGAAAAATCCCACTTTATTCATATAAAAAATTCCAAACTGCGAGTTTAAATTATTGCAATTACAACCCTGTTGGTTTTTTCGCAACAATAAAAACATCATACTAATTTCCGAATTTACAGTATTTGAAATTTTCTATGATTAAAATTAAAAAAGCATTTAACCTACATGTAGACAAACAAAATTTTGAACTATTTTCTACTGTAAAAACCATATTTGTACAATATTAATCTTATGTACATTTCAAGATAATCATTATATAAGTAACAAGAGGCTCCCAGGAGCCTGAATCGCTCACCTGGTCCTTAAGCTTTAAGGGAGTCTTTCATGAGCTATTACCCCTATAATGGATCATCTGACAACTTCGACCCAATTCAGACTTTTGTAGAGCTCAATGAGCTGATTGTTTAAGCAAACAACAGCTTTTCTCTATTGACAACAACTTAATAAGTACAAATTTCAAAAAAAAAATCAAGAAAAAGGGCAATAACTCCTACATGGGTGGTTACATCTTCTTCAAAATTTCAAAGCAGGTAGATCTTGAGGTGTTGAACACTTTAGCTTCCCGTCAGAATTTTGATATCTGTCACCATTTTTGAGTTATTTGCAAATAAAATGCTCCGCTGGGCGCAGCTAGATACGACCGCAGATGTCAAACCCTGAATAGTTGGGGCAATTATGAACACAACATTCAAGCTTGATACAATACTGAATTTGGATTGTGAATAAATATTTGACACAGCATAGGTTTCTGACACAGAATGAATGTTGTCTAAGAACTTAAAAATTTTTAATTTACCTATTCAAACCATATCAGTATTTTTTGTTTTTATATATAAATCAGAAATAACCAATTTAAAATTGGGCACACATATCAATTTCTTGCTATTGCGCAATACTGTGCAATTGAAAATTTCTTCAAATATTTGACACATAATAGGTTTCTGACACAGAATAACTGAAACCAAAGAACTTAGAATTGGTCATATGATTTCAATTTATATTCAATTTTTTGCTTCTTGTGCAATACAATATGCTGTGGAGAATTGCCCCCCCCCCCCAAAAAAAAAAAAAAAAAATTTACCCCTTTTTTAGCTTTTGTGCAATACACTATGAAGTTGCACATTGACTCCCCCTCCCAAAAAAAAAAACAACAAAAAACAATAAAATTTATTGTAACCCCCCCTTTTTTGCTAAAAAAAATTTGAAATTTCCTTTTTAATTTATGAATTATGAAATGAGAAAAAAATTGCCCCCTCCCCAATTTCTCATTCCCCCCCCCCCTAAATTTTGTTTTCACCCCCCCCCCCCCCCCCCCCCCCCCCCCCCCCCCCCCCCCCCATTTCTCTTGATACTTTGCAACCATAACAGCCCATTTAAATACACCATAACGTATTAAAATAGAAAATGACATCATAGTCATCATAGTCATGGATGGCAAATTTTAAATATGCATAATTTAAAAGCAGTTTAGATGAGATAAACAAAAAAGCTTCATCAGCACATATTCAAAATTTGAGATAAAAAAAAGAGTTATCCCTCTTTGTACATATTTTTATAATCATGTTGTCATATTTACTCTAAGTCATATTTAATTGTTAGCAGTAGTATGTATGTTAGTATCATATAATTTTAAAATTTCTGATTTGTAAGTTTATTCAATATATATGTTTGGATTGAAGTCATTGTTGGGTGTTACTGAAGTTATCCTTTAATTGTAATGTAAATAATGTAAATTGGTTTAAATTATACTGATTCTTGCTATTGCACAATACTGTGTAATTGAAAATTTCTTGAAATATTTGACACATAATAGGTTTCTAAAACAGAATAACTGAAATAAAGAACTTAGAATTGGTCATATGATTTGAATTTATATTCAATTTTTGAATTCTTGTGCGATACAATATGCTGTGGAGAATTGCCCCCACCCCCCAAAAAAAATAATTTACCCCTTTTTTAGCTTTAATTTTGGACCCCGATTTGGACCAACTTGAAAACTGGGCCCATAATAAAAAAACTAAGTACATGTTTAGATTCAGCATATCAAAGAACCCCAAGAATTCAATTTTTGTTAAAATCAAACTAAGTTTAATTTTGGACCCTTTGGACCTTAATGTAGACCAATTTGAAAACGGGACCAAAAATTAAGAATCTAAATGCACGGTTAGATTCGGCATATCAAAGAACCCCAATAGTTCAATTTTCGATGAAATCAAACAAAGTTTAATTTTGGACCCCGATTTGGACCAACTTGAAAACTGGGCCCATAATAAAAAAAACTAAGTACATGTTTAGATTCAGCATATCAAAGAACCCCAAGAATTCAATTTTTGTTAAAATCAAACTAAGTTTAATTTTGGACCCTTTGGACCTTAATGTAGACCAATTTGAAAACGGGACCAAAAATTAAGAATCTAAATGCACGGTTAGATTCGGCATATCAAAGAACCCCAATAGTTCAATTTTCGATGAAATCAAACAAAGTTTAATTTTGGACCCTTTTGGCCCCTAATTCCTAAACTGTTGGGACCAAAACTCCAAAAATCAATCCCAACCTTCCTTTTGTGGTCATAAACCTTGTGTTTAAATTTCATAGATTTCTATTTACTTATACTAAAGTTATTGTGCAAAAACCAAGACAAATGCTTATTTGGGCCCTTTTTTAGCCCCTAATTCCTAAACTGTTGGGACCAAAACTCCAAAAAACAATCCCAACCTTCCTTTTGTGGTCATAAACCTTGTGTTAAAATTTCATAGATTTCTATTTACTTATACTAGAGTTATTGTGCGAAAACCAAGAAAAATGCTTATTGGGCCCTTTTTTGGCCCCTGATTCTTAAACTGTTGGGACCAAAACTCCCAAAATCAATCCCAACCTTCCTTTTGTGGTCATAAACCTTGTGTTTAAATTTCATAGATTTCTATTAACTTATACTAAAGTTATAGTGCGAAAACCAAATGTCTACAGACTCCGACGGACGACGGACGACGACGACGACGCCAACGTCATACCAATATACGACCGCAAAAATTTTGCGGTCGTATAAAAACTGCAATTTACCCCTATGTTCTATTTTTAGCCATGGCAGCCATGTTTTTTTACAAATCAAAAATACAAACGATAGTTTAGTAGCACTCATGCCAAGGAACAACTACACTAAGTTTGGTTGCAATTAAACTTATGGTGTAAGAGGAGTTAACGATTTTATTACAATGAATAAAGACTGCAAAAATGGTCAATTTTGACGATCTAAGGGGAATAACTCCTAAAAGGGACGAACCTACAACTTCGATCCTGTTACAAATTTTGTAGATCTTTGTGTGCCTAACAATATGAAATTTAAATTTTTCAAATTTCCTTTATAGTATCCAAGATATTGAGCTTAATAAGTGCAAAATTTGGAAAAAATGCAGAAAAAGGGCAATAACTCCTACATGGGTCGTTGGATCTTCTTCAAAATTTCAGGGCAGGTAGATCTTGAGGTGCTGAACACTTTTACCCTATGCCAGAATTTTGATATCTGTTATGGGGAGGATGTTGTCTTCACAAAGTTTCCAGAGATTTTGCCAGACATTCGGTCCAGCAAAGATGTTAGAATTGGTGGATCGAAAAAAGATTTAGCTGACATTTACAAACATTTGAATGACCCAGATGTTTTGATTGTGATTTTTATTTTTCGAACTGATGTGGGACCGTTGGACCAACAATTTTGAAAATTCTGGCAGACTGATCCTGAATGGTCCAAAAAACTTCATGAAGACCGGACGTAGTACTCAAAAACATGTTTAATACATCCACAAACTAAAGTGCTGTCAGATGTCTTGTTATTGCAACATTATTTTTATGAAAACATGTAGGCCATTTTTAAAATTTCTGATACCAGAGTTTTAGGTGGTCATTTAGTGCTTGTCATTTGGTGTCTTTTGTGGCTCTGTGTTGTAGAACATAAATCGACCCTTAGATGAAATCAGTCCCTTCCTAGCTATGTTCTATCGTACGGGAAGTAATCTCAATGATACAGGTACTTACCCCATATTTATATATTCACATATATATTTACCTGTCTTAATTTTGTTTGTGTGGACTGCATCATATTGGGTGGTGCAAAAGCAAATATTCCTATCACATCTAATCCACCTGGAAGCATTCTAGTTACCTTAAAAAATAGAAACCACATGCATTGTATACTGAAATTTTCCACTGAAATATTTTATTTTCAAATACATGTAAGTGTGTGTCCACAATGTACCTGGACCATAATAGATAATGACCGTTAATTTTAATTCTTTTTGAGGGAAAAGAAATTGAACCAAAATTTCAAAGCAGGAACAGAATCGATAAGATGAAACATATTTCGTATATTGTGTTTTGCGTCTATGGAAATAAGTTAGATATATAGTGCGTCTGAATTTTGCCGATAATTACGTAGGTCTGTAATGGAACATGTGATATTTAGAATTATCACATGATCAATTATGGTCCAGTTACAATTTTGTAGCTTAATGTGACAACGGCCATGGTCGCTATTTATTTTCATGTAATAATTCATATAAAATGGCCTAAAATTGACGTCATTTTGCTTTATTTCGTTGGCCTTAGAGCTAGATTAAATCTAATATAGTGCAAAAATCTGCACCACAGGTTCGATTTTCGTGTTAGAAATGAAATTTTTCACAACATTTGCCATCGTTAGATTGGAAAGAATGATAATTCTTTCATTTTTGACTTTATAAAAAGATAACTCAGACACAAAGAATAAAACTTTTTTTTTAAATTTGAAAGATCTGAAATATACTTTCAATACAATACCTTATGTCAGTAAATTTTGATGATCTCACCTGTCGTGCATGAGTTGCAATCCACTTTTCATCACAATCTTCCATACTGTCAGGTTTCTGAGGTTTTTTTACTTCTTTTGGTTCGTCATCATCCTCACTAGCCTCATCCTCGACAGGTTCGGGAGTACATACTAAACGAACTGCAAAATCTTTCTGCTGTGCGAGCTAAAAATTTTTAAATATAAATTCTTTGGGTACTAAAATTTGAGACAAATTTATTTCAAATTAATTTTAAGTTCTCTCATCCAAATTTCAATTACAGGATCAGGGGTTGAAAATGCCACTAGCTGACACAAAGGACTACTGTTCTTTATCGGCAGGCTATTACATTTTTGATAGTTCAAGTCCAGAGTGCTACTGAATTTATGTGTCTATCACTTATTTCAGAATCAAATAGATCATTATTTAGAATGGTTAGCTAGGGGACACTTTAAAACAGAAGCAGGACAACTCACCCCACTGCCAATTCGCCCCCCCCCCCCCTACTCGCACCCCTTTTCTACCAACTCGCCCCGCTTTCGAGACATCCCACTCCCCTTTGAAATTTTATATTAAACTCGCCCCCATCGGAGACTGGACAACCCATTAGAAATTTATCAAATCACCAAGAATTTCAATTTGATTAAAGACTCACAAAAATGTAATAACTAACAAGGAAAAAGATTTGAATAGAAAAAATACACGGTAGACATTCTGAATACATGGTTACTGTGAATTTTCTATTTATGATTTTGATATCAAGCCATACATATTTCCAAATTTTAATTGATTTAAAAACAACAAACCACACCAATCTTTCTTTTTCTTGAAATAAAATACATTGTGTCAACATTTAACTTCATTTGCATGTAATAACAGCTTGTGTATATATTGTTAGATTTATAAAAGACACTACATGTATGTTTGAAGCATTTTGTCGGTAATAAATATTTGTCCGTCAAAGACTAATTAAAATCAACTGGAATACAATAGCATCCAATTAATTAAGTCATGTAACAATCTTAATTGATGGGTTAATTATTACTTGTATTCGCGTTGTTATCACCGATTAGAGAACAATGTTAACCTAATAATTTTTCACATTATTCCAGGAAAGTGGGGCGAGTTGACCAATCTCAGACTGCAAATTTATAGATTTTTGAGTGGGGCGGATATGTTGTAACATATTTCATATAAAGAATACTTCATTTCAGTTAAACTCTATCGGGAAAGTGGGGCGAGTAGACCAAACTCAGATTAGGCTAAATGGGGGGGGGGGGTTGTCTCTAAAGTGGGGGCGACTTTGTTGAAAGGGAGATGAGTTGGAGGGGGGTGAGTTTGCCGTGGGGCAAGCTGACTGATTCTTTAAAACTATTTTCAGGAGTGAAAATGACAAGATTTTCAAGATCACATAAACTTTAATTTAAGAAATATTAATTATTCAATTGTCTAAGATTTCTTTAAGTTTTTTTTCACCTCTTTAACGGTACCTCGAATTACCGAAATAACCAACAAATACCGAAACAAATCATTTGCACTTGTAGTTTCAGAGGAGATGATTTTTAAAATTTCAGCTAATCAAAACCAATAATTGCCATGTTTTTTGCCAGATCAAGTTTAAATGAGGAATCTTTGTAGAAGATCTCATAAACATCCATTGTCACAAGTTACAAATCATTTGCACTTGTAGTTTCAGAGGAGAAGATTTTTCAAATTTCAGCCAATCAGAAACAAGAATTGCCCATGGCCGCCATGTTTTTCGCCCGATCAATACGAAATGAGGAAATTTTGTACAGGACCTTAGAAACATCATTTGTATTAACTAAATAATTTGTACTTGTAGTTTCAGAGGAGATGATTTTTTAACTTTCAGCCAATCAGAAACAAGAATTGCCCATGGCGGTCATGTTTCTCGTCCAATCAAAATGAAATGAGGAATTTTTATAGAGGACATTTAGTACATCGATCATTCCTGCAAAATTCGGTTCCAATTGGCCCAGTAGTTTCAGAGGAGATGATCAAAATCTGAAATGTTAACGACGACGGACGACAGCCGCTAAGTGATGGCAATAGCTGAAAGACAATGGACGGATTTCAAGTCATAACAACATCGCCAACCATATTCAAGAGATTGACAAACAGTTGGCTGATGGAAATTCAATAGTGAAATCCATTGAAAGGCTCCTTGTCTTATTCTGTACAGTGACGAACATTGAAGGGACTTGAAAAATCTGTTGCACAGGAAAATCAGTTCTGGGGGTAGACAAAACATTTAACTTGTGCAATATGTATGTTACAGCAACATGCTACAAACAGCCGACTGTAGTTATGGACGATACCGGGGAGCCACCAATTTTCAACGTGGCGTGGGGGCTCTTCGATTACATCAGTACTACATCTGTGAGTTATGGTTGCCTAATATATTATGAACACAAATCTAATAGAGCAAGGTCATCTTTTTTGTATTGAAATATAAAAGAAAATAATCAAATAAAAGAAGATAAAAAAAATTTGCTTTATCAACTGTAAGGTTTCTGTATTTTCAATAAGCCTTTCTCTTAAGTATTTTAGTATTTTGTAAAAGCAAATTTGAGTTATCCTTAATTTGCAAATTTGTTTACACCTTCTACATCCTTCTAGCTGCAAAATAGAAAATATTTGTTTATAATTATCAGGAACTGTATATGAATAGTATTATATGATCCCTGTAATTATATTATAACTTTTTACCTTTTAAAAAGTTCTATAATTGAACCCCAAACACATGTATTTCATTCATATTAAGGTTATTTCGGTAATATAATGGGTTATTTCGGTATTTTCATTGTTATTTCGGTATTTTCCGGTTATTTCGGTAATTCGATGTACCCCATGACACGTCCGATTTTTATCATACTCAATTATGGTATCTTGGTACTGTTTCACTAAAGGTCGTAAGAGTTACGACTGATCGTAAATCCTTTGAATATATACAAGTTTCTACTGATCATAACTCTTATGCTTTCGAGACGCGACGGCCATACTTCCACGTCGTCCATAGGACGTATCGGCCATACCGCCACATCGTCCATAAGACGTATCGGCCATACCTTGTAAAGACGTATCGGCCATACTTTAAGTATTTATTCCATTGTGGTTATAACATAAAATATAATAATACAACAAGTTTTATTGTTGTTTTTATAGTGACCTCGTTTTGTATTTCCTTTACAATTTCTTGACAAAAGCATAATTAATACTTATGTTCATCAAAGAAATGATAATAAGCAATTAACAATCTTCTTAAATTTGAAAAATAATCATTATCTGATTACTTAGTTTTATATTTCAAAACTAAACTTATTGTTTTAACTATGACAGAAATTAATTCCCCATTTTGGATATTCATTTTTATTTGTTTTATTTTTTCAGTTTGTTTTACGCAAGATATTAAAAATCCATTTAGAAAATAATATAAGTATTTTATTAGATAAAGCACATTTATATATGATATATAGAGTGCAGGACAAATCGCGCCATACCAACTCGCACCAACTCTTCTCCAACACGCCCCAACTCTGAAAATATTTGTTACAAACTCGCTCCAACTGTGAAAATCATAATCACCAACTCGCCCCAACTCATGAAATAAATAATTCCATACTCGCTACATGTTAATATCATGGTTACCAACTTGCCCCAACTCATGAAAATAATAATTCCATACTCGCTACACGTAAATATCATGGTTACCAACTAGCCCCAACTAGTGTTAATACTACTTGCACCAATTACATCTTGTTTATTCAGCCTTTGAAGACTTTATTGAATAATAATTAGTCATTGGATTAAAGCCATATAATTAAAAGAAATTAAGATTACTTTCTATTTCCGAAGCTGTCAAAACAATTAAGGTTAATGATTGCTCATTAACCAAAGATTAAAGGAACTGTGTTTGTGCAAACAAAACTACCAGTTCTACGGTTCAAAAGGACAAAGAAGCCAGAATACCGACAAAGAAATGAGACATTTTTCCGAATTTTCATGAGACTTTACTTGTTCGTTTCTCTTGCAATTATATCATATGATATGTTTTAGTGCTCATGAACGTGTCCATTTGTTTTTGATTCTTGCATTTGTTGTTTTATGTTGATAATAATGATGATGATAAATAAAAGATTATAAAGTAAATTCAGATTTTTATTTATGATAATGACACTATACTATTTCCATCAGTTGTAATGAATATTTTCACCAGTTGGAGCGAGTTGGTAAATATGATATTCACTAGTTGGGGCGAGTTAGTGATGATGATTTTCACAGTTGGAGTGTGTTTGGAACTAATATTTTCTAAGTTGGGGCGAGTTGGTAAATATGATATTCACCGGAGGAGCTAGTATAAAATCATTACTTTCAAAGTTGGGGCGAGTTTGTAACTAATATATTCACTAGTTGGGGCGAGCTGGTGATGATGATTTCAACAGTTGGAGGGAGTTGGCAACTAATATTTTCTTAGTTGGGGCGAGTTGGTGGGAAGTTGGTGCGAGTTGGTGGGAAGTTGGTGCGAATTTGCAGTGGGGCGAGTTGTCTAGCATTCGATATATATAATGTGTATTCCAAGTGTATAACATATAAAACATGACAAATAATGTAAATACAGCACAATACATTTACAAATTATAATAACCATCAACATTTATATATCACAATACTTTATAAATAAAATTTATTTCAGAAAAAAAAACCATGGACGCGTCTTCACAAAGTATGGCCGATACATCTTTTCAAGGTATGGCCGATACGTCCTATGGACGACGTGGAAGTATGGCCGTCGCGTCCTGCATCTACTCTTACAACCTTTATATACAGATAAAAGTGAACATATGTTTTGAAAAGATGCATACAGCTTACAAACTGAACGTATCTCTAAAAAGACTTACTTGTCCAATAATAAGACCTATTTGCCACTGTCCTCTGTTGAATAATTCGGTAACATATACTTGAATTGATTCATCAACCAACACTGTTTTCCCCATTTCAACACCTGTACAGTCTGGAGATCATTACGGGTAGGGGAAGGAAACGCTCAAATATTGTTGTTAGAAAAACTGTGTACGACGATTCGTCAAAATTCAATTTCGCCCCATTATTACTAGATAGCTGTTTCAGTTCGCTATGGCCATTTACCTGTGGATTTGTGTGATATTGGATATAATCGCTAGTGACTAACCGAAATGTTGATTAGAAAGATACAATTAGAAATCCAATAGGAGATATAATTCGGCACCACTGCAGCTATATAAATAGTATTCAGCTTTTTTTTCCAGTAATATCAGCTTTAATTATTTCATATATTGGAAAAATATCCTAACAGCTAAGACTTTAGCAGAGGCTACATTGATGACTACCTTCATTTTAAGCCAGAAATTTTGATATTGGAATTTTACCAAACACTAGTACATGTTATTTTCATCAAGAATAGCTGGAAATAAGATAACTAACTAGTTAGTTTATTAATCCCAGAGAATAGTTACTTGGATTTACATTGGGCAACACACTTAAAACAATAAAAAAAAACAAATGTAGAGACACGGTGGCAAATGTCAGACAGAACAGTTAGTAATTTCAGTGTGCATAAACTAGCACAAGGAACCTAATAAATATGGCATTGCCATAAGATCATTAAGCAGATCAAAGATTGATTAGTGAATATATATGTATATTTACACATATTTTATATCCTACAGTCTGTCTACCTCATGACATTCACGGGAACTCCTATTTGAACTTGAACTGGAAATGATACTTTTAGATGAAATCCAAGTTTCATACTTTTGAACTAGCACACAGTAAATGCAAGTACTCTTTTTAGGTCGATACTTCTTGTTGTCTCTTGTCTGATTCATTAATGTGTTGTTGTCTGTGTCAATCTCATTTAATTTAATCAATATTCATCTGATTTTTACCCTTTGTTTTATTGTTGTGCCACTGTCCCAGGTTAGAGGGAGGGTTGAGCGCTCGCAAACTAGTTTAACCATGCATGTAACCATTTTAACCCCCATTTTCTATGCATGTAACCATTGTAACCTCCATTCCCTATGCATGTAACCATTGTAACCATCCTTTCCCATTCATGTAACCATTGTAACCAAAATCCCAATGCATGTAACCATTGTAACCTCGATTCCTCATGCATGTAAACATTGTAACCACCAAAATCCCAATGCATGTAACCATTGTAACCTCCATTCCCCATGCATGTTACCATTGTAACCTCGATTCCTCATGCATGTAACCATTGTAACCCAATGTCCCATGCATGAAACCATTGTAACCCCCCTTCCCAATGCATGTAACCATTGTAACCTTCATTCCCCATGCATGTAACCATTGTAACCCCCTTTCCTATGCATGTAACCATTGTAACCGAAATCCCCATGCATGTAACCATTGTAACCTCCATTCCCCATGCATGTTACCATTGTAACCTCGATTCCTCATGCATGTAACCATTGTAACCCAATGTCCCATGCGTGTAACCATTGTAACCTCCATTCCCCATGCATGTTACCATTGTAACCTCCATTCTTCATGCATGTAACCTTTGTAAGCCCCCTTTCCCATGCATGTAACCATTGTAACCAGCATTGTAACCAGAAATCCAATGCATGTAACCGTGAGTGCGAGTATCCAATTCTATTTACCATTTATATTGTAACCATAGTAACGCTTATTTCATGTCGTTACCATGGTAACAGATACCCCCTATATATGTAACCATTGGAACCCTATTTTAGATATATACAATTGGGCTTTAGCAATAGTAAAGTGTATGACAGACGTCAACAAACTAAAAATCCATTAGTGTAACCATTGTAACCAGTTGTAACCATTGCCTCAATTGGGGTTACAAAACAAGACGCATGTAATCTGGTGCACATTTTATGCCTTATATGGGTGGTTTGATGTCCATTATGAAAGTTAAAAGTTTTAAATCCACTCTGGGACTGAACGGACTCTCAAGAATTTTATGAATTCTCGTCAACCACAGGGGCCCGACTTCTGGATATTTATTTCTTTTTTATTTTATTTTTGTTGTTGTCTTATTTCATGAGTACTTTTAATAAATATTTACTATAACAACGCAAATTATGAGTTTATTATCAATGTGCTAGGATTTTTTAGTATAAGGACGTGGATAGTGTATAGCACATTGATAATAAACGCAGAATATTCGTTGTTTCAGTGAATATTTATTAAAAGTACTCATGAAATAAGACGACAGAAAAAAATAAAATAAAAAAGAAATAAATTTCCAGAAGTCGGGCCCCTGTGCTCGTCAACCACTTTTCAAACAGAATTCTTTCAATTATCTTGAAAATAGCCATTTACTAATAAAAGATGCCAACGTTGTCTTTTTAAGCACTGACACTTCCCAACATTTGGCATGTATTTAAAACCTTTATACTATGAGGCGCCGTTTTACTATTTATTTCTTATTTTTTATATAAAAAAACATTTCTTGATATCAATAATTAATTTTTGATATAAAAAAATCGAATTTTTGATATCAAGAAATCAATTTTCTGATATCAAAAATTCGATTTTTTGATATCAAAAATTCATTTCTTGATATCAGAAAATCATTTTTTGATATAAAAAAATGTTACATATTTTTGATATCACAAAATCGAATTTTAATGTCAACAAGAGGCTGTCGAATGACAGCAAACCGGATTTTCCTGCATGGAAATGATGTTATCGTCAATATCGAACTTGACCTCCATTTTGTCATCAGTAACAACATATTAAAATTTGAAAAGCTTTGGTTGAACAGTTCATAAGTTATCACACAGACACCACTGGAAAAGCCATTTTTCAATCTTTCAAGAAAGAACCATAACTCTTGAACGGTGAAAGTGAAAATCGTCAATATCGAACTTGACCTCCATTTTGTCATCAGTAACAACATATTAAAATTTGAAAAGCTTTGGTTGAACAGTTCATAAGTTATCACACGGACACCACTGGGAAAGCCATTTTTCAATCTTTCAAGAACCATACTCCTGAACGGTGAAAGTGAAAATCGTCCATATCGAACTTGACCTCCATTTTGTCATCAGTAACAACATATTAAAATTTAAAAAGCTTTGGTTGAACAGTTCATAAGTTATCACACGGACACCACTGGAAAAGCCATTTTTCAATCTTTCAAGAAAGAACCATAACTCTTGAACGGTGAAAGTGAAAATCGTCAATATCGAACTTGACCTCCATTTTGTCATCAGTAACAACATATTAAAATTTGAAAAGCTTTGGTTGAACAGTTCATAAGTTATCACACGGACACCACTGGGAAAGCCATTTTTCAATCTTTCAAGAACCATACTCCTGAACGGTGAAAGTGAAAATCGTCAATATCGAACTTGACCTCCATTTTGTCACCAGTAACAACATATTAAAATTTAAAAAGCTTTGGTTGAACAGTTCATAAGTTATCACACGGACACCACTGGAAAAGCCATTTTTCAATCTTTCAAGAACCATAACTCTTGAACTGTGAAAGTGAAAATCGTCAATATCGAACTTGACCTCCATTTTGTCATCAGTAACAACATATTAAAATTTGAAAAGCTTTGGTTGAACAGTTCATAAGTTATTGCACGGACACTGTTTGGCAGCCGCCCGCCCGCCCGCCCGCCCGCCGTACATCACCAAATTAATAACCGATATTTTCTATGAAAATCCGGTTAAAAATAGATTTCGAAAAATAATCACTCCCTGGTAGATACCTCCTAACTGATATTGTTATATGCTTAAAAAAGGCTAAAACATTAAAAAGTTTAAGCCTGCAAAAAAGCACAAGCAAAAATGCTTCTTGAGTTGGATAAACATTTCATACTGAACTTGTCGACAGGAAAATTGACAGACATTGAAACCTTGGTGTTACAAAAGGGACTAAATCTCGTCCCTATTTGTGAAACATCGGAAAAACAAATAATGAAAGACTTTGGGATATTTGAAAGAAGATTGAGATTATCATATTTCTTTCACAATGATCCTAACATTTCAATGAAAATAGCAAATTGGAATTGTCAAAACACAAACAAACCAAACACTCTAATCTTTCCTAAAAAGAAAGTGACACTCTTGCAAAACGCATCACTGTTATCCAAAATACATCGGATTGCATTTGTGAATATATTATAAAACGATACAGCAGTTAATATATTCTATAATTTAAAAATTACTAGATGTAATACAAATGTCTTCTAATGATAAAAGGTTAATATAGATAACCACGAAACTATCAATTATGGCTAAGGGGCGATCAATTAAAACGGTCCATCAACAAATTGTAGGACCACCTGCAAGTTACATATTTGACACTTCCCCGTAAAATCGTAAGTACGAAAAGGGGCTAATAAATAATTGTCAATGCAAAAATCATTTTTTGATATCAGAAAATCGAATTTTTGATATCAGAAAATAGTCTTCATTTTTTATATCAAAAAATAGAATTTTTGATATCAGGAATTCTGTTTTTTATCTAATTTTTGATATAAAAACATAAGGAATAAATAGTAAAACGGGGCCTCATATTATACTGTAATGTTGAAAATATGTACCATAAGAATTAAATTATAACGTATGGATGCTTATAATAGAAAAATAGTCGAATATATTATCTCATTATCAGTTAAAATGCAGACATCATCAATTGCAAGGTTTTGCCCATTGTTGCTTTATTTTTGATGTCACATCATCCTTATTCAAATGATTGGATACTGTAAACAGTATGGATGCTGGCATCCCAGGGAATCTATGTACATGGATGGTGGCATCCAAAAATTTGTAAGGATGACATCCAAATAAATCATTTGGATGCTGGCATCCCAAAATCTGTTGTGTGATGTCATCCAAATAAACTTTCCGGATGCTGGCATCCAAAATAACACTTTTGGATTCTAACATCAAAAAAATCTATGGGATGCATAATGTATCTATTTGGTCTGATTTACTTCCAAGGCTATTTTGAAAAGGAGCAAAAAACATTAAAACGATAGAGCTCAAAAGAAAAATTGTTAGTGGAGAAGGAGGGGTGGGGGGGGGGGGGGGGGGGGGGGTATATTATTCATAAATTTACTACACAAAAAATGAAATAACGCAGTCATGTGACAAATTGTTCAAAGTGAAAGTGAAATGATGAAAATGGTGGGTTGAAGGGAATAAAGCTTTCGTTTGTGGTACAGGGAGATTGTTGGTGGATAAAATGTACATATTCTTAGAGAAAAATGAATAAGGAATCGATTGATGTATCGGATTTATCTACTTATATTTGGATATTACGATTTCGAGTCTAAAAACTGCCACCCCAAGTCTGGATCGGCAATTTCCATGTTTTCTATACGGAGTGCGCTCTGGCGTCCCACGGCCCCCATCATATCATAAAAAAGGCCGTCAGACGTCAGAGCAATCTCGGAGTAGAGAAGAGCAGCAACGAGCAGCGGAGAGCAAGAGAAGAGCTGGGATGAGCAAGAGAAGGGCGGCAATGAGCAAGAGAAGAGCAGCGATGAGTAAGAGAAGAGCAGCGATGAGCAAGAGAAGAGCAGCAGCAGCAGGTATAGACCGAAATGAGCACGAGGGCATGGTGCTGAGCAAGAGAAGTGCGGCGGAGAGCAGCATGGAACAAGAGAAGACATGCTTCAATCCGTTTTCTATTTCCATGACATCAGGAAACATAGATGCGTTCCAAAAAAAAAAAAATAATAATAATTGACAAATAAAAAATATATATTAAAAAAAAATGGCGAACCACCGCCACAAATACGACTTGAACGACTACGTATAACGTCATTAAGAAGAAAAACACTTATAACGTCATAAACCCAAAACACCCGTCACTTACTGTGACGTCATATCCGGATGATCCACCCCTTGATCCACCACAAATACGACTTACTACTATTGCCGTTTTGATCAAACAAAATATATATAAATATATTTTTAACTTTTTAACTTTTTAGTTTGTTGTTGTTTTTTTACGTTTTATATTTGGTTTTGCTCGACTTGTGTATTTCTTACATTTCAGTCGTTTTTTTTTACCCCTTTTGACAGATCACCATTTCCATTTATTTTTCTTCAATGTTATCTATATATAAATATATTATATATATGACAAATATGTTTCATTGCTGCAAACTCCGCGGCAAGTTGGTCATATGCTCCGAGATCAACATGTCTTTTTGAATATGTGCTCCGCAGTAAGCAACATCCATTTTCCGCTCATGTTGTTCTGTGTAAATGATATATTTCATCGAAGAGAAATGTTTGTATTGTAAAATTTAGATAGAATATGGGGAAATAAATATGCTTAGACTTAGAGGATATAGAATGACATTAAGATAAAACCTAAAAAGAACGAAGTTTGGAGGTATAATACACGCTGGTGTGAGCAGATGACGACGAATTTCGCCGAACAATTGACAATAAATCCACATTTAAGTTGACATTTGAATTAAATTTTTATCTCTATGTTAAACTAAGTTCGGCTGTGGCAGCCATCTTGGATGACATTCCAGGTCACTGGGCACATTTCTAAAAGACAACCATCTAAGGACCATTACTGCTCACTCTTGTTCCAACTTGCTAAGTGGTTTCAGACAAGAAGATTTTTAAATGATTTTTTCAATAGGGTCCTATATGAAACTAAGTTCGGCTGTGACGGGTATCTTGGTTGACAATCCGGGTGATCGGACACAATTATGAAAGAAGACTATGTAAGGACCAATGCTGCCAACTTTAGTTTCAATTGGCTCAGTAGTTTCAGACGAAAATATTTTTGAGTGAATTTCCCATAGGGTCCAAAGTTAAACTAAGTTCGGCTGTGGAGCCATCTTGGTTCACAGTCCACGAAATCGGACACATTTCTGAAAGAGGACCTCCTAAGGACCATTGCTGCCAAGTCTGGTTCAAATTGGTCAAGCGGTTTCAGACAAGAAGATTTTTCAATTAATTTTCCCATAGGGTCCTATGTTAAAATAAGATCGGCTGTGGCGGCCATCTTGGTTGACAGTCCGGGTCATCGGACAAAATCTGAAAGAGAACCATCTAAGGACCATTGCTACCAAGTCTAGTTCTAATTAGCTTAGTGGATTCAGGCAAGAATATTTTTGAGTCAATTTCCCTCAGGGTCCTTTGTTAAACTAAGTTCGGCTGTAGCGGCTATCTTGGTTAAAAGTCAGGGTCATCGGACGTCATTTTGAAAGATGACCATCTAAGGACCATTGCTGCCAACTCTGGTTTCAATTGGTCAAATGGTTTCAGACAAGAATATTTTTCAATGAATTTTACCGTAGGGCTCTATGTTAAACTAAGTTCGGCTGTGACGGCCATCTTGGTTAACAGCCGGGGTCATCGGGCATAATCCTTAAAGAGAACCTCCTAAGGACCAATACTGCCAAGTTTGGTTACAATTGGCCTTATAGTTTCATAGAAGAAGATTTTTGAAATTCATCCCCCTTTTTTCTATTTTTAGTAACAGCAACCATGTCGGTTGGAAGTCGGGGATGCTGGACATAATTTGGGATTGGGGGCCGCCCAAGGACCATTCCACCAAAGTTGGGCCCCAATTGGCCCAGTGGTTTCAGATCTAGAGGAGAAGATTTTGAAAAGAAAGTACGCCGGACGCTGTCTTTAAATGGCAAAAACTCCTTTATATGAGGGGTCAATCAATGATTTTGGTCATGTTTACTTATTTGTAAATCTTACTTTGTTGAACATTTTCGCTGTTTACAATTTGTCTTTATCTATAATAATATTCAAGATTACAACCTAAAACTGCATAATTTCCTTAAGATTAACAATTCAGGGGCAATAACCCAACAAAGGGTTGACCGATTCGTCTGAAAATTTCATGGCAGGTAGATCTTGACCTAATGAACATTTTTACCACATGTTTGCTCTAAATGAAATGCTTTAGTTTTGGAGATATAAGGCAAAAACTGCAGTTTACCCCCTATGTTCTATTTTTAGCCATGTCGGCCATGTTAGTTGGCAGGCGGGGTCATCGGACAAATTTTTCAAACTAGATACCCTAATGATGCTTGTGGCCAAGTTTGGGTCAATTTGGCCCAGTAGTTTCGGAGATTTTTGTAACAGTTAACGAACGACGGACGCCAAGTGATGAGAATAGCTCACTTGACCCTTTGGGTCAGGTGAGCTAAAACATAAATAACGCGGACGTCTATGAAAGCACCTAAGTGGTTAGGATTTATAGTTTTTAAAATTTCGCGGGTGAAAGTTTACTACCCAGAATGCAACTTTTGTAAACTCCAGTGAGATAAATGATGGCTGACAAAGAGAAGGATAAGGTTTCTCACTCAGATAAATTAAGTGTTTGTCAAAAATCTACACTACGAAAAGTTACAATGAATGTGTTAACAATAATTTTATATATAGGAATTCTACCTCAAATAATTTTGGGACAAGATATTGACGATTCAAATAGAAATCCTGATTGTTATGACGATAGTGGCCGGCCTCAGCGCTGCATGCCAGAATTCGTAAATGCAGCGTTTCGATTACCAGTGGAGGCAACTAATACATGTGGGGTTGCTCGTGTTTCTGAGTACTGTTTGCAGACGGGCGTGACGGGGGCGACAAAAAAGTGTCATTTTTGTGATTCCAGTACCCCCGGGTTTAGTCATAATACCGATTTTTTAACGGATTTTAATAATAATAATAATTGGACATGGTGGCAGTCAGAAACAATGTTAGAAGGAATACAGTATCCAGTTAGTGTTAATTTAACTTTGCATTTAAGTAAGTATTCAAACACTATCAAGAAATAAGTCATATAACAAAATTGCAATCAGAATACACAAAGTTTAGTGATTTTTTTTAGGGGGGTGTTTAGTGGTTGCATAATGAAGAAAAACTATGAAAGATTCAAATAGAAACTCGCATCTAAAGATTATTTTGTTTTCAAAATCACCATCTCCGTGGTAGAGAAAATGAATTCAACATCTCCAGTTTGTAATATCTTTAGTCGTTTAGAAGTCCAGTGAGGGGTTATCCCTTTTATACGGTTTAGAAATTATAATTGTATATTTAAAATGTACATCTGCATATGATTAGCTACAAGTTTTCAAAAACAACACTATATGTATCTTATCTACTTAGAACACAAAATATGGTAATTTCATGGACATGTAGTGTCTTCCTTATTAAAGATACAAATACATGTAAATATATTGTTCTTATGGAAAAGTTGAATTGTATATGAATTTTTCTCTTTTTAAATGAAGGAGTCAAAATTAAAGAAAAAAACATTTTCTTTGAAAATTTTGAAAAATTTATGGTCAAGGGGGAGAAATAAAAAAAATGTTAAAAGTTTAAATTTGGTATAGTTGGTATAAAAATATAGAAGGTAAATCTGTGATAGCAAACTTCTGTTAGGATGAAAGGCTAACATTTCTTTATCCAATTAGACAACTAGTTCCTAAAATATTTTTAAAAATTATTGAATAACATGAAGTACATGTACCATAGTGAAGGTCCAGTAGCAGAAAACATTCTCAATATACAAAGTATAGTGGTTTTAAAATATAGTTTTATTAGAACAAACTGAATAGATATTTACTAAGAATTGCATTTCACATTTACATGTCATCTATATTGATTAAGTCTGTTGATTTTTTATGAATGTATTGTCTTTGACAGATGCATGTGAAAAATGCACTAAAAATTTTAGGAACTCTTTATTTCTATTAAACATTTTGTCATGGAGATTTTCTTTCTCTTTGCCCAAAAAGTCAATACATTTACTCTTTATGATATAAAATCTGGAAGGGATGTTCCGATTATCGATTATAATCGAAAATCGGTGTATTATTTTTTTTCTGGCCATAATCTATTATTTTTTTCATAATTGATAATTGGTCACAACAGAATGCAGACATTTTGTTATTTGGTTCAGTTATTAGAGAGTCAAATCATGTCCAGAAAAGGCTTAAAAATAAAAGCACATTCTTTCATCCAAGGTATTGACACAGTACCTATTTATACAATACAGATACTGGTCAAAGAGACAATTTAAACATGATTTTATATCAATCTGGTAATAAGTTGCATCTTACAATTCCGATCATAATAGATAATCGAATCGGTTAGGCTTCCCGATTATCTCAATTAATCGATTATTGTTTTTCGGTCGATTCCTAACACTAAAATCTGGGGTTCGGGGAAAAAAAAATAAAAATGAAAGTTAAGTTTTAATTAATTCTGTTTGGTTTTGTGAAAATTTGCAGTAGGGTGTCCTTTTATACAGAAAAAAAAATCTGGTGTAAGGTTTCTTCTGGGGACACAGCATGAAGAAAGGCCATATTAGATAAAACATTTGCTGTTGATATTTCTTAAAAGTTTACTTGATCCAGTTTGCCCTTTTCAGATCCCGAAACGTGTTAAACTGCCCCTTATCCTCAATTAATGCCCCTTTGCCCTTAAATCTTAGCTGGAGCACTGCATGTATACATGTACATTGTAGCGTAGCTTGTGTAGTAATATTCAACTACTTTCTACCTGCATCTACATGTATTGGTAATTTCAGAGGAAATATTCACCATATAATTGACAAGGTTGATTGCTTCCTAACTGAAATTGTCTGTAAATTGTCAGATGATAATGTATGTTTTGAATTAAAAAGCTCTGTAAATCTGTTTAGGTTACAGCTTGTATCTGTAAAAAAACCTGATAATTTCAATTAAAATGTACATGTTCATACTGTATAAGAAAGATAGTCATGTATAAACAGAGAAGTGCCATTATGAGCAGGTGCTCACAAAATGTAGATTATTTATGGAATATTTCCAATTTTTTAACAGGTTATAATTCTACGATATAACCTGATTTGGGTACGTTAACGCATAATAAACTACAAAGCAGTTTATGAATGCCGTAAACTGACCCAATCCATGCTATTGAAGTATAACCTGTTCAAAAATTTGAAACATTCCTTATAATGTGGTGTCACAAGACCAAACCAAGTTATACAGTATAACCAATGTTGCTCTGTGCTGTTCATCCAATCAAAATGCAGTATTCAAATTAAATTAAATTATACTGTACATACATGTACTGAAAATTATTTCGTAAGCTATATATAATAAGCTTCATTTATACATACATGTGTAAATATGGACCTTTTTGCATGTGCATTTGACAGTGATCTGCTACATGTATGAAAAGGTGCACTTTAAAGCAGATTTGAAATTATACATGTATATGAATACATGTATGGATGAGAACATTTATTCAATTTATGTTTAATTTTCAGTTAGAGCACATTTGCCCATGATTTGGCCATTTTTTCAAAATTTAGTATTGTACATACATGTGTACATTGTATATTTGTCTTCACCTTTTCTTGAAAGCTTTTTTTTATCATGTTTGTAATCATACTACATGTATATCACTATACCAAGTCACTGCTATATTATATCTTGCCATTTAATTATAAATTCATTTATATACAATGTATGACTGCAAGTAAACATATTTGCAGTCATATTGTTGTCAGCATCGGTAGAAAGTTAGGTTTGGGCTCATTTACTTTTGATCTATTGAACACATCTATACTTATACTATTTTACCACAATGGTCCCCATTAGAAAGATAGTTCAGGAAATCTGGTTCCTCCCTGTTGGTTTTTTTTTGGTTGGGGGGGGGTGGTTGTTGACTAGTTGCCATTGATTGGATTGTCATTGCTGACCTTCTCCTGCAGTCCTTTCATTTTCTTAATTCATGTACAAAGTGTAAATGTATACATTTGTACATACATTATAATGTAAACATTCTGTTATTTTTCGTGTATATGTGTGATAAATTTTAAAATTTATATCAAATTTTTCACTGAGTATATATGAAAACATCTGGTACCTTTAATTTGACATGAACTTTTGTCATTTAAAAATGTTAATGATAAATTAACCACACACAAATTCATCTATTGTAACACTAAGTCTTGTTTTACAAACAGCTAATACCCAATTTAAGTTTACTGACCCAAATTGCTCATAATCTATGATCGGAGTTGTTCAGGTCGTAATTTGAGGGGTTGACACCTAATTTCCACACAGAGAGACATTCGATCTGGAAAATTAGACGCTATTTGAGATACTATTTACAGTGTACTCACTGTAATTTTACTTTGAATACATAGATATAAGTTATCAGATGATTAGTCTAAAATTTTCGCTCATCTTCACAATTTGTAAGGAGCTAAAAAATTGTTCCAAAAAGGACAACTTTCGTGTACAGTGTATAAGTACATGTAGCCTAGAAATTTATATTGAGTTTAATTATTGGATAAATTACTGCCACTTGTGATCTGATTAAACAATTGTTTGTTCAATTTTATTTAATATAAAAAAAATGGAAAATACTTTTTGTACTTGCTTAATAAAATTATTCTGTTGATTCTGCATATTATAAAGTTGAATATACAAATATACATTTACATGAATATTCAAATACATGTATACATTTACATCTATGAACATCAAAATTGATTTACTTGAGATGTTTCTGGTTTAATTTTTACTTTAGAATGAAAAAAAATTTATATATAGAATTTTTTTTCTAAGCAAAATTTTGGTTTACATGCTGTAATTTTAAACCACTAAACAGCCTTACAATTTTATTCCCTCTTGTGGTACAAATTTAACAATTCTTTATTCCATCCATACCATGGCTTTAAAAGATTTTGAAATTAGCTATATAATGAATGTAAACTGCAAAACTTGGTTGCTACAAATGTACACACTGTACAAGTACACATGTACATGTATGAGTAATAGGTTATAATCTACCAGCTTACATGTACTTTTGAAACCCCTGCTACATGTACATGTACTTTGAATGCTGGCCTTTTTGTGTGTACATGCACAATATACACAAAATAAAATGTTTTAAATGCCATTTCAAAAAATGGAGTAAAGAAGAAGAAAAAACGGAAAAATAAATAAATATTCTGTGAAGGACATTCCACCTGAAAAAAAAGCCTTTTAAGTTGTCAAGAAATTGCACAATGGGAAAAGTTTTGATTACACAATAATGTACATTTGGATTTTGAGAGAAAAGGTTAAGAGGTCAAGGATTTTTTTTTTAATATCATATTTGTATTAAAACAGTTTTTCTTCAAATTATCGAAATTTATATATCAGCAGATAAAAACCTTGACATTTACATGTAGGGGCAACTGTTAAAACATTTCACTGTGAATTGGCTGGAGTTGGGAAGGCGTAAAATGGTTCCAATTGTTTAGAGTAAAGCTTTGGAGAATTCCATAGCTGTGCACAGTCAAAGAAGATTGTATTAGCATATGGCAAATGAGATAAGAAAGGAACATCTGTGTTAGTTGATAAGACCATTAGTTACCGAGAAGTCTTGTGTAGTTATATGTGTATGGGTGTTAGAAACAAGGATTTCTGTCTGTCTTAATTAGTTGTACTTCAACATCGTTTGTAAGTTGGAAGCCGGCAAATCTGTAGTAAAGTGAAGAAAATAGTTGTAATTGTTACTCCACCCAGAATCGTTTAACAGAATTGTTAATTTACCTGAAACTGTACAATATTTTTTATGAGATACATGCATGTATGTACAGTGAACATGAACATTTTGTACTAATGATTTTGGTATAGATAGTACATTTTGTACCTCTGGGATTTTTTTGTTTTAAAATAAAATCGAAAATTTGATGCCAGATTTTAGGGAAAAAGCCTTTTGTTTTCGCTTTCTTTGTATAACAATATCTTGATTTAAAATTTGAAAAAATAAAAATTAATAATACAAAATTAATTTATTATTGAAAAAGTAATTATTTCAGAACTATCTTACTAAGATTATTAATGTGAGTCTCTTATTGAGAAAAAAGTGCAGAAAGTACCTGTAGGAAATTAACATCTCTTAGCTTCAAACAATTTATCAGTTTCAAATCTGATTATATAAATCATCAGAGCATTTACATTTTTCGACAATACTTGTCACACATTTTCTCTGTCAGTATCATTTATGCATGTGTATATGTAAAAATATGCACCTGTTGCAAAAAATCTCTGACAAATCTGCATGGTAATATGTACAAAATATTATTAATATGTCTGTAGGGTGTGGTAAGGCAATCAGACTTATAGATGCTATAATTTTGTATATTTTGGCAGGGAACCAGAAACAGTATAATATATACATAATAAAATCTCCAACCGAGTTTCAGTTAGCCTTGGGGGTATTTGGTGTTCAGAAAACAGCTGTGCTGTCCACCTGGACTCATTGCATAACCAGTAGCAGATCCAGAGGGTGAAGTGTTTTTTTCTGTGAACCCTGGTGTAAAACGTGTACTTACTTTCTGCATAACTTGGAACTCCAAAATGATTTGATTGGTACATATACATGTATAACACATGGAAAAAATTCCAGTAGGCCTAATTTAAATTAAATGTTTGTTATAGCCTGCCCATCCCTCCAATTTTTCCTGACTAGGTAAAAAAAATTTATTGACCTTTTTAAATTTTTCGAGTCACAATTTTTAATTAATTTCAAATTTAAGCAGTTACAAAAAATTTACATGAATTTTTGTTCAATTGAGTTCATGAATTTACAAAAATGTAATCATCAAGATGATCCCCCCCCCCCCCCCCCAAAGAAAAAGAAGAAAAATGCCTACTTACCTATCCATCCCTCCTTAGTATGGGTCCTAAAGCAAACAAAGCATAATTTAAGCCTGTCATCAATCCTAGTCCCTAAAGATTTTACAGCCTTGGTCTGTACGTGTACTTTGTATTATACTGTACATTTGTACATTATACGTTGTGTACATGTACAATGTATTTATACACATGCAAGATGTTAGTTAAATGTATGCACATTGTGCACATACATGAACATGTAAATTTTTATATTTTAATACATGTAAATGTACATACATGTACATTTGTACCTGTATAATTCTTGAATTTACATGACTGTACATTTGAACTTGTTTTTATACAGTGTAAAAATGTCTATAGCAAGTACATGTATAAACAACTTGGTATCCTGATCATGAGAAATCGGATGTAGATGTAGATGTTGATACTAAAAGGAGATCTACAAAAAACATATTAATATACAAATGTACATTGCATATATGTACATTTGTACATCAAAATAGTTACATTTTTAGTGAATGCCCGATAGTTCAGTGTTCTCCCCAGAAATTTTTAATAGCATTTTGGTAGAAATTCACATAGGTTTGTAACGAATTATTCTAGTATTTTAATAAAGGCATTTTTAGTAATTTGAAAAAGGTTTCTTATGATTTATGAGAAATAATAAATTATTGTGTAGAATTTTACTGGATTTTAATTATTCTGGTTTTCACTAATGTAAACTATGGAAAAAGGGAACAGATCACTGCATCAAAAGTAAAAAAATATATACATTTGTCAAAATTAATAGCACAGTGTTGAGAAATTATAGCACAATGGTAAAAATTAAAGCACAGTGGCAAAAACTTATAGCACAGTGGTACCACTCTGCTATATAAGCCTGAGGAGAGCACTATTAGTGCTTTAGTTTTCTGATTAAATTTTTACAGGGAATGCACAATAACTCATTAATTCAAAAGTTCTTTTCTTACAGGAAAAGAATATGAAGTTACATATATACGACTAAAATTTTACTCTCCGAGACCCGAAAGTTTTGCTATCTACAAAAGAAAAACAGAAAACGACCCTTGGTTACCATGGCAATTTTACAGTGCTTCTTGCGAGAGAACGTACAACTTGCCCAGGCGAGGAATTATTACCTCAGAAAACGAAGCCAGTGCCATATGTACTGATGAATATAGTGATATTTCACCATTGACAGGTGGCAATGTTCCTTTCAGTACCTTGGAAGGTCGTCCAAGTGCATTTGATTATGAAAGGAGTCCAGTTCTGCAGGTAAAAAAATAAATATGATGAAGCATGTTTGAGATTTGAACGACTTCCTTTCTTATTACATTTTTTTCCATAAAAAAATCATTATATTTTCATGTTAAGTGGCATAACTCATGGATATGGTTAACCATTATAATGCCTACATGTACATGTACAAATGCATAATTTAGTACATGAAAGGTAAATGGCCAGAATTTGCTTCTAAAATTAACAAAAACAAAAAAATCTTTGTTGGGAGGAATAGAAATATCTTAGATTTGAAGACCTGCATAGATTTTGCAAACTGCAGCTTGTTGGGTTGAAAAAGAATAGATATGGTGTATACATTGTATGTATGTATCAAGAACACAAAAATCCCATCTCAAAAGAGAGATGACCAGAAGAGAAATCTAAAGGTGATCAAAAATAAAAATATAGTACAATGTACATTTTTAAGCCAAATTTGAATCCTATATGGATTGAACGTTATATGACACTAGGTGTACCTACTCTTTCTATGTCAGATTTTCATATTGTCAATTTTGTTTGAATCAAATAGATAGATAGATACACGTTGTGTCAGAAGATCTATATTTGTCTGCTGACATGTTTTAAGAATGCTGCATAATGCATTTTTTGTCATCTCCTCAAAAAAATTATAATAGGCATCAAATTTTGCTGAGGTTGTAGATTTATTTATTGTATCACAATATTTTTCAATGAAACCCTTTTCAAGAAACTGACAACAATGTATGATATTTGAGGACTGTCAATTTTTCATTGGCAATAGTTCATATGGCCGTGTCAAGTATCTTTCAAGATATTTATTCAGACACATTAATCTCATTTTAAATATTTCCAACTAAAACATTATTTATAGCTGATCAAATATAGTAAAAGTGTGACACACTTAGGATCACAAATTTTTATTTAACAAACATCCAAGAATTTGGGCACTGAACTTTGTTTAGTGATTTTATTGAGAAATTGAGAGTTCAATTAACTAGGAACAATAAGGTGAAATATTGGTATTACCGTATTTCCCTGCCTATAGGTCGAGACCTTTTACTTTAAAATGACCATTCTACCATTATAAGTCTATGGAGAAAGTATCAATTAGACCTATAGTCCACATAGACTTATAGTCTCCATACATCAGTGATAAGTCAGAAATGTTCAAAGGGAAAGATGAGATTTTTTCCCCATATGGGATGATATTTTGAAAACTTTCAAAGAATGCAAAAGAATTTGAGGAATTTTGGCTTTGAGATTTCAAATTTTTACAAGATTGGATCATTGCAATAGAGGTCTTACATTGTACAAAATTTGAAAGACAACAGTTGCATGCCTTTCCTTAATTTTGATGGATCTGGGTTCATCCCTGATGAGCGTTCATGTTGTTTCCTTGTTCTTAAAAACATATATTTTTGTGTACATTGTACAATTTACAATGTACATTTGCATTATCAGATTTTAACTTTTAGTTTCGTTGTTTTAATTCTCTCTGAGGAAACTATTTCTTTTTTAGAATTAATAAAAAATTAAATTTTTGTATTGAATACAGATGAATTTGAATTTAGTTGACTTGCATAATTTTAACACCTGAAACCCTTGACGGGGATTTCTGATCGTAAGAACCAAAATTACTTCAAGCTCTTTTTTTCTTGTCAGGCCTTTAGAGAGAAATTTTATAGGACGTCAAATTGAACACCTCCATCTCATAAAATATAGAATGAAGAGTACAATCATACACATATTTATTTGAGACTTCACAGAATTAAGAGTTGGAAATGCCAGAAGTTAGATTCATCAATGTATCTGTTGTCTGTGGGGGGAAATTGCTACTACAGCTGATTATATGTGGTCATCGTGGTTCACTTCATCTGGAGTGAATTGTACTCAACAACATCCGATAATGAATATTTAAAGGATTATGTCAGTGGTTGTAGAGCTATTTGTAATATAAATATTCTTTTTAGCATTCCAGATCTTCACTAGTGGCTTCTGTGGCGAGGTGTGTTTGACTCTGATCTAAATTGACAAGGAATTCCAATTTTCCTACAGAAGGTCGTCGTTTCTCTCCGGGTATTCCGGCTCCTCCACCAATAAAAACTGGGCACCGCGTAAAACCCCAACTAAGCAAACAAAACAAAACGCTAGTGTCTTTGTCTAGTACTGAAACCTTTATAACATTGTGATATTTTGCAGCACTGGTCAGGTTATTTTGTTTGGAAGCGGAAAGAAAGAATTTGAGCTAACATACATAATATATTGCATCTAGATTACGTTTAGGCACCAACCATTTTCTAGTTGTGGATAAGGGGAGAATTTTTTTCATGCAAACAATTGATTGGTTTTTTTTCAAAAGCAATGGAAAATAATTTTTTTTTCTCTTTCTTAATACATGTACTTAAAATAGCTACATTTGTATTTAATCACTGTAACCAAACGACACAGCTGATCAAAAATGTTTTTTCACCAAAAATATTGAAATTAAAAAAACAAAGCCCCTCACTCAACCACTATCAAACCCCACCGCCCCAGACCTCCCACCCGTTACACCATACACACAATTTACCTTTTAAAAAAGTTAATTATGGTTTTATGCTGACCATTGACTTTAGGGTCCATTTTCATTGGATTAAACAGATGTTTCTGGAAATATTAAATATACATGTACCATGCATGTAAATGCATTTTGGAATATATGAAACATGATTACAGATACATGTAAATAAGAGTTTTAAAGTAATCTGCAATGTAAGAGGTCTTAGAAGTTGAAAAATATTTCAAATTGAAGGAACCATTACAAAATGTAGATATACATCATATGTACATGTAATAGAAAATAGTTTGTTTCTGTATAACCTTGATTTTAAACTTTTGAAACATGATAAAAAATGTACCAGTAGCTATTTTTTTTTTTGGTCAATGAAAATTAACTCCTATTTCAAACATGATGATAGAGGTACATTGTTGATTACAATACACCATTAGAAGATTCACTGGGCGCAGCCATTTTATGAAGGGTTAATTGAGCTCCAAAATGAATATCACACTCGCTTCCGATTGGGCAATCTCATATTAATTTGTAAATGATTTAAAACGACAGGGTCTTTTTACAAAATGTTTTAAATCAAACTATTTGACAGGAATGTTTAAAAATGTGTGCAAATTGAAGATTTAAATGGTGGACCCCTTGATTTTCGGAAAAATTACACCCCCCCCCCCCCCCTTTTTTTAAGTTTATTTTTAGGCAAGAAAAGCAACAGGAACATATGTTTTAAATTGCTTTAGATTATTCTGTTACACTTCCGCCACAACGGAATGCTATAATTTTTCTATAAATTAATACATTGTATGGAAATTTTTTAAATTTTATTGCATACATGGGAAATAACATAGAAAGGCTAACCTGTTATTCAAATGCTGATTATGCAAGGCAAATCATTTCTATTACAGGTAGACTTTATGTGAATACAGATATGATATGTTTTATCACACGATATTTAAAATAGATCAGACCATTAGAATTTTTGTCTGAGGTTATTTTTAACTCGTATCATGTCAGTTATGTGAAAGCTTGAAACCTGTTATATAAACATGCTACTTTTCAATACAAAGTACACATATGTAAACAAGGATTGTTTTTTTTGAAAGCTTAGATAAAACATTTGCTAGATTTGTTTCAATTGGTAACATTTCATATTAAAATGATAAAATCATAATGTTATGAATATTGAAATCTTTAATTGATTGCAGTGCATTTTGACAAGTTTTTGTGGTGCTGGTCTGTAGTTCAAACATATGTTATATATACATTTAGTTTTTGTCTGACCTGCAGCTATGAGAGCCTTGGCTAGTTTTACAATTCAAACGAGCAATATAAATTATCTACTGTCCCTCTAATTTTGCAGTTTTAGCATGTGGTCACCTTTGTTGGTAATCATATTTTATTGGTTTTTATAGTGTGTTTTATACACCAGGCCAGAGTGTCAGGATAGATAAGGGGGGACATTTGGGTACCCATAAAACTGGTTTAACCCCACCACTGTTCAGTGTCTATACCAAGTCAGACTCTGTGTTGTGTTCCTGTTTGTGCTTACTCTTATGTTATTTTTTGGTCCTGAGTTTTGTAAGTTGGGTTGCTTTATTGATCGCTGTCATTGTTGACCTTTCTTGTTATCCATTTTGTTGTTCATGTATTGTGGAATGCAGAAAATGGAAAAAAGGGGGGTCTTTGTAGACAAGTGGTCTAGTTACATTTGTAGTTTGTTGTAACCAGTAATGATTACTAGCCTATCAATACTTAGGTTGTGTGTAAAAGCCTAATCGCCAAGAATTGTCAGTCTTCCTTGCCTTAGCCATAGGTCTGTGTTTTTCTCTGGGAACTCTGGGTCCCCCCACCCAAAGTGACCAACATATACTGGGCACCACAATAGTGCCTGTTGTAATATTGTAGGTAGGCATAAAATCAGTTTCAGTGATTTCCATCTGGTGGAGACATACTTAAGGATGTACAAAATATATACTAGTAAAAGTAGTATCATGGCCGTGACAGTGACTTTCATTGACCCCCAGCCCCCCCTCCCCCCAAAAAAGAATAAAAAGAAAAAAGAATCCTGACCAACCATCCCTATTTTGTTTGGCCATGGCACCATTACTGTTTAGTTTACATGTACAGCTCATTTGACATTCACAGTACACATGTACACATGTACATTGTGTACATGTACTTGTACTTGAAGGATAAGCAAGTAAATCTACTATATTATTTTCCACTTTATTATGATTTATTTGTTATGCAACAAGCATATTGTCATTGCTTCACATTGTACTGTAATTACATCTGTTTTTCCTGACCTTTAAACCATTATGATTATACAAAATGAAGATTGCATTTATTTCTGTTTTCTAGATATAAATAAATGTCAGGCCATGAAAATTGATACTGAAATGTACTGGGAATTGGGTTTTTAGGGGTTTTTTATTTGGGGGGGGGGAGGGTCATAAAGTCTTTTTATGGTTGGTTTGAGGAAACAAAATTTTGTGGTTCTGAAAATTCTTAGTCGTGTTTGCCTATGATTACCACAAAATTGGGGACCAATGAAATAAATACAATCCATGGATTCTACATCTTGTACACATGTTTGTTGTAAATGAATTATATATATCTACATGCATCTCATTTGATTGCAAGAGCATACCAGACCATCCATTTTATTTTATCCAAGAACTAAAATGTGGGGATAAAAATAATGAAATAAAAAAGCAATTAATTATTGAAAAACAATTTTTTTTAAGATTAAATGTGATTAAACACCATGGAAGACATGTGATTAAAATCTAGCTTTATGACAGGTTGACAAAGAAGTCATACCTTGACAAACCTGATAAGATCCAGATAATTCATAATGTTGTATTTTGTAAAGTTATGTCACAAGATTATGAATGAATTGGCATGATTTCTAGGTCAGATAATTTTGAATGAAAATTTTTTTTTATAATACTTACGGTATGTTTAATAAGTTATTGATTTGAATAGACATCCAAAAAAATTGACGTAATATTCAAATGGCATTTAATCGATTTATAGAATGTACTGTATGCTTTTGACTAAAGGGTTCATTGAATATTGGAAGGTTACCGGTATCTCTTATTGTACCGAAGATGTGAAAATGCAAAAGGAAGTGTGATGGAAGATAAATCTTGTAAAATGTATTTGGATTGACTTTCGGCAATACTGACAAGATTAAAAAATTTAGAAATATTTGAGGGCATTTTTGAAAATTTTTGTAGATTAAATATCTGTTTCTGTGACTAGATTAGACCCTTTACATGTACATGTACCAGTAGTAAAAACTCAAAACATGGCAACTAGCACCAGCCCTCAAGGATTTAGGTTGTGAGCTCAGAGCTTGAACTCGTGACGAAGTGTGTTGGACTCCAATCTGACGATTTTACCCTTCACCAAAGGTTGATTTTTCTATCCAGATTGTCCTTCATAACAAATAAAAACGGCAAACATGGTATACCCAATTGTTCTGATTGAAAGTGGTATACTTGCATAGGTAAACCTCAACAAAGAATTCAAGACGAAACAAGCAAGAAGTTGAATTATAGTAATTCAACCCAAGAATTTCACCCCCAAAAGTTTCATGTGAAATGAAATCAAATGTAATGGAATTTTAAATAATAAGAATTTCATTTATTTTATTATGACTGTTCAGATTTCAACCATTTACAATTTTGCTGATTTGTAAGGTAGTGGAATGCAATCAGGCAAAGTAAACATTTTAAACAGATTAAAATACAATTCATTTTAACTAATGTTATTGCCTTTCAGCGAAATTAGATTTACTTTGAAAGTAGTTAAAAAATTTTAATTTTTTAATTTAGAAATAATTGTTTTGAATAATGGCTTATTTTTCTATACCATAGGGTTATATAAAATTTCCACTTTGATAGCATGGAAAGCCCTTTAAATAGTTGTGTAGTATGTTTACAAGTAATTACAAGTATGTTGTTGTGATAGGTAAGCAGATATGGCATAGAATCTTGGTATTTGGAGAATTCACTTGATTGTACAATGGAAGTGTGTCTTGTTTTGGTCTGAATTTCTGGCTAGCCTATTATAGTTCATGAAAAGATTTAAAGATGCATACCTCATATTCTTTATTTTTTCTTTTTTATTTAACGCATTTATATACAGGGACTTGTTAATCAGCAATTAAGAATTTCTTGATAATAAAAAAGATTATGCAAGAATATTACCAGTACACATGGTATAAATACTGTAAGCATGGTCCTGGTAGCCATATGTTTGTTAGAGATTTTTACATGGGTAACATTTAGTTATACACCAACTTGTGTTGTGTACTTAGCACATGTGTATGATCATTTATATATTGTGTAATTTGCGATTGGCCTTATTAAATATTAAGTTCGTATTTATTTAACACTTTTACTATGATTTACCAAATATTCAAATTAAACTTAGATTTTCAGAATAAGGTTTTTGAAAATGTATTTTAATATCTAATTCAAAGTCATATTACCTATACTTTTGTATTTCTATTTCATATTTTAGGATTGGGTATCAGCTTCCTCCATTAAAATAGTTTTGACTAGACTGAACACTTTTGGTGATGAAGTCTTCGGAGATGCCAGAGTTCTGAAGTCATATTTCTATGCTATATCAGACCTTGCTGTCGGTGCCAGGTAGTATATATACTATTGTAGAAAAAGTGCATGACAATGACTTCAAGGATGACAAGATGTCAGCAGGGTTCTCACTAAGAATTTTTCATGATGAGTCCTGGGACTCATCATTTTTCAGAATGGTGAGTCCCAGCTGATTTTGATGAGTCCCAGTCCCAGGACTCATCACCATTTTTTTAACATACATTGCTGCATGATTTTGACCATGGTAGGCCTATTGTACTATTGTTAAAGTTTAATTAAAATCATGTGCTGCCTTAAAATACTGACAAATATAATTTGAAATAAAGAAAATAAAAAAATTGAAATTATGCAGTGGTGCTCCGAACTTGGAAGAAAATTTTTGTTACAGATATGAGCAAAAATATTTGTACCTTTTGACACAACTTATTGATAATTGCCATTTTATTTTTTAATATTTATTCATCTATAATCTTTACCATTATTTTTTCTCAAACATACTCTTAAAATCCCCCCACTGACCTTGCTTGAACACCTTAATAATCAATACATTGACAAAATTTCCAGTTGTGCATAGATATGTCAAAATCAGCTAAATTTATTTTTAAATAAGGTCTACATATTGTTACCTGTCGGTAAAAAAACACCGTGACCAATGAAAAATCATGAGAATTCTGATTGCCGCCATTTTCTAGCTTACTTTTTGTCGTTTCTTTCCCCTTCTCCTTTGACCTCCAAGAAAACAAAAAATGGCGGCTCGAGATTTTTAATGAAAATAACGGTCTTCAGACGCAGCTGATTAGATCTACATGCGTCCCAGGGACGCATGAGTTTGAAGGATGACGCGTCCAGTCCAATTTTAGCGCTTCGAGGACGCATGTACATGCCTTAGCGAGAACCCTGGTCAGTTTTCACTACCATTAAGTTCACTTCTTTTCATACTCTTCAAGTACTGGGCCTGATTTATAAATTTTGCAAGCCAAAATAGAATGATATGGAGCCGTAAACATAAAAAGTTCACTTACAGGTGATCCAATCCAATCTTAATTACATTAAGTCCGGCTTTTATATACTGTGACACAAGCATTTTTAAAACATTGGAATTTTTGTTTTGATTGGAAGTTTACATATGAACTAAAAATTCCAAAATATGTCCAGAAGAATACAAATTTTTACAGTAACAGTTCAGAGGTGAGCTTGCAGGGGATGTGAATCAAAAAGTAAATTTGATGTGGTCATTTGAGGAATTCTTTAAAAAAAAAAAAAATGAAATGAAATTACTGCGATTTGCATAACCGCTTTTGATTTTACTTTTTCTGTTTAAGCTAGCTGATATAAGGTGTTGGGAATTTGAAATTTTGAATTTAGCAATTCTATATATGTTTGGGGTTGTCTCCCATATGCATGAGTTATCCTTCCTGGCAGAAGGTTTCTTACATAAAGGGCAAAAATCTATTTTTTTCCCCAAAAACATTTAATTGGAGAAGGTCTTCATCAGATCAGACATCAGAAATGTGGGAAAAATATATCTGAAAACATATCATTTATGTGTGTTGAGGACATTGTTAGGAAGAAAAAATATTTTTCCGAAAAATGACAATTTGTCCATTGATATCTATGAAAGACACCTTCTCCAAAGAGCAGATAACTCTGTAAATGGGAGACAACTCACATGTACCAAAAATTGAGAATATATTTATGCAATTTCAATTATGTAAATTTTTTTTTTTTTTTCAGATGTAAATGTAATGGACATGCTAAGTCCTGTTCTTTCAAGACAGATGGCAGTTTAAAATGCAACTGTGAACACCGTACGACAGGTGACAATTGCGAAAAGTGCGAACCAAACTTTAATGACAGACCCTGGGCGAGAGCTACTCAGTTTGCTGCGTTTGAATGCCTAGGTAAAGATATTGGCTTTAATCTTGAAAGAAATTTCAGCATTTCTTTCCCTTTGGTTTTTTTTGTAGACACTTAACATCAGGCAAATAGGAGAGTGGTATTAAAGCTACAGAGGGTGTCATAGAAATAATTTTTTGTCAAATTTAATTTTTCTTATTTCTTTAATTTTTGAAAAAGATTTACAAAATATGATTTAAAATGTTGGTAAAAAAAATTGGGACTTATGTCTTATTTAAATGTTTTTACAACAACTATTTATTTCATGATTTAATTATATGTTTTTACAACAACTATTGTTTTTAAGAAAAGTTTCTTGACGAAATCCAATTCAAGATATCAGTATAAAAGGGTTGGTACGGAAACCCTAAACACCTACATTTCTTTTTGCATAAGCAGCAAATACTAATTAGATCACAGCAAAAAGAATTGTAAGTGTCAGTACGCCTTTCTAAAATTCATAGACTTTTTAATCATTTAATCAGATTATATTTGTAGGACACATTGATCGGTTTAGAGGGAGTCCATGTGAAAATCAGGAATTAGATAGCCACAATCAATATCGACCCTTATTCTCTCAAAGTCACTTTATCTGAAACTTGTTGAAAATCTGAAATGTTCGCATATAAATATTTAACTTTTTACGTTTTAGTAAAATTTTGGGTTTGTCAAAGTAAGATTACAGTCCTAAGGTAACGTAAAAAAAATATTCCTTGGAATACATATAGCAGACCTGATTTTCTTCCGCTTTAAAGCGGAATTCCGCCTTTGGAAGTCCGGATTTTTCCATTACGGTTCCTTTATTATACATAGTAAAATGGCTGCCGAAGTGTGATTTCCGCTCTGTTTTCCCTGTTGTCAAAATCAGGTCTGATATAGGTTAATTGATAATTTAAATGATGTGATTTATGACATTTGGTATCAATAGTTTTAAAGGTAATGCCTGATTTCAATTGGATGCCCTCAAAAACTTCATTGTCATTATCATTGCTGTGAATAGAATTAGTCGTCATAGTTTATTTTCGTCTTTTTATGCCATCAGATGCATTATAAGGTAAAGTATTTTCTTAGTACTTTAGTTATGTCTTGTAAATTGTGGTTCTGGAATTATGTTTATTTGTCATGTATATATGTCTTGTATGTACAATTCCTTTTCAGTTAAAACAAAGACTGTCATTGGCTATTTCAAGGTTGATAATTGATTTATTATACCTTGAGTTGTTTCATTTAGACAAACTGGTGTACTGTTGATACTACAGAAACAAAAACTGAAAATGAATTGAAATTTTTTTAATATGTAGTCATTTTTTCATCAAAGAGATAAAATTTAAATATTTAAATATGCCCGAAAATTTTCTTGCAATTGCAGGATTTCTGGATTTTGACCATTTTAGTCTCTATATATTCCTATATAAAATATTGGAATCTTCCCAATTTCCAGTTTTTGGCACCTCCTGTACTTTGTGATATAAATTTCAATGAGTAAATTGCATACTTCAATTATTCTCACTATTAATTGAGTCTATTTTTGAGGCAAAGGGGGATAACTTTAACAGAAGATCATGTACTGAATTTCATATTTGTAATTTTACCCCTTGAAATTGCCAACTGCAGCTGTCAGTAAGGTACCTGAATTGAAGAATCTTGTTGGAGAGGTGATGGTCAAACTTATTTAAGAAACTTTTAACGAAAAGAATCATTTAAAAATTAACAACCTATTTAAAATTAGTTTCTTGGACTGGTAGTGGTTTATTTATTCCAAATTTTTGATAGCATTGTACAAAACTTAGTGTTGTATCAGAAAGATTTGATTGACAGCTTTTGCCAGATATAAGATGAATATAGTTGAATTTTTAGCTCACCAGACCCGAAGGGTCATGTGAGCTATTGCCATCACTTGGCGTCCGTCGTCCGTCCGTCGTCCGTCGTCCGTCCGTCGTCCGTCGTCCGTCCGTAAACTTTTTCAAACGTTAACTCCTCTGACACCATAAGACCAATTGCAACCAAACTTCGTACAGTTGTTTATTGGTATATGTGCTACAAAACTATCGTTTGGATTTTTGATTCGTAAAAAAACATGGCCACCATGGCTAAAAATAGAACATAGGGGTAAATTGCAGTTTTTTGCAAATAACTCAAAAACCATAACAGATATCAAAATTCTGGCATAGGGTAAAAGTGTTCAGCACCTCAAGATCTACCTACCCTGAAATTTTGAAGAAGATCCAATGACCCATGTAGGAGTTATTGCCCTTTTTCTGCATTTTTTCCAAATTTTGCACTTATTAAGCTCAATATATTGGATACTATAAAGGAAATTTGAAAAATTTAAATTTCATATTGTTAGGCACACAAAGATCTACAAAATTTGTAACAGGATCGAAGTTGTAGGTTCGTTCCTTTTAGGAGTTATTCCCCTTAGATCGTCAAAATTGACCATTTTTGCAGTCTTTATTCATTGTAATAAAATCGTTAACTCCTCTTACACCATAAGTTTAATTGCAACCAAACTTAGTGTAGTTGTTCCTTGGAATGAGTGCTACTAAACTATCGTTTGGATTTTTGATTTGTAAAAAAACATGGCTGCCATGGCTAAAAATAGAACATAGGGGTAAATTGCAGTTTTTTGCAAATAACTCAAAAATGGTGACAGATATCAAAATTCTGATGGGAAGCTAAAGTGTTCAACACCTCAAGATCTACCTGCTTTGAAATTTTGAAGAAGATGTAACCACCCATGTAGGAGTTATTGCCCTTTTTCTTGATTTTTTTTTGAAATTTGTACTTGAGTTGTATGATCATTCCTTTTAGGAGTTATTTCCCTTAGAACATCAAAATTGACCATTTTCACAGCATTTCCCTTAGTTTGCAAAATGTTTAAATGAGCCCTTTAGGAGTTAGTTTTGTCCCTTAAATGTCAAAATAACTGTTGATGCCTTATAGATGGCAAACTGTAGAAAATGAAAAAAAGCTTTTGATTGCGTGTAAATTTGTTTTTATGTTATTATTTCAAAAATCTTCTCCTCTGAAACTACTGAATGGATTTGGACAAAACTTAGCATGATTGTTCCTTAGGGTATCCTGCACAAAGTTTATGCTTCGATTTTTGATCCGTCGAAAAACATGGCCACTGTTACTAAAAATAGAACATAGGGGTCAAACAACAGTTTTTCGCAAATATCTCAAAAATCATCAGGTTACGGCAAATTCTGGCAGGTTGAAAGTGTTCAGCATGATGAGAGCTACCTGTGTGCTGATTTTCGTGAAAATCTGTCAACTGATGTTAGAGTTATTGCCCTTTTTGACATTTTTGGCTTTTTTTTATGTTATTATTTTAAAAATCTTCTTCTCTGAAACTACTATTCAAAATCAAATGAAACTTGGTAAGATTGTTCCTTAGGGTATCCTGCAAAAAGTTAATGCTTGGATTTTGGATTGGTTGAAAAACATGTCCGCCCTTACTAAAAATAGAACATAGGAGTCAAAATGCTGTTTTTTGCTATTTTTTCCTGAATTATAGAAATAAAATGAAGATGAAAGCTACTTTGATGGCAAACATGGTATCCCGAGTTGAATGGTGATGATGAAAATTTGTTTTGGACGGCCATTTTTAAAATGGCTGCCATTTTCCCGCCATTTTTTACACTTGCTCGGATTTCAACAATATTTGGTTTTTAAAGTAAACATGGTATCCTTAGTGAATGGTGATGATGAGAATGTTGTATAACAATTATTAAACTTCATAATATGTGAGCTTTTAATTGCCATCACTTGGTGTCTGTCATCATCGTTGTTAACAAATTTTCAAACATCTTCTCCTCTGAAACTACTAGGGGGATTTGGATGAAACTTAGCATGATTGTTCCTGCAATATTTCCTTTTCAGGTACAATAAAAAGCCTTAACCCACAATTTTTACATAACTTCTTTCAAACATTTTAAAAACGAAGACAACATATAGACCAAAAGATTTATACTTGTATTTGAAGATGAATTAAAGCTTGTATTTTGTATTGTGAATCATCAGATTGACCATGACTGTATCTTAATCAAGCATAGGGAGAACTCATGCCCATTTCTTTCCAGAGGTTCTTGAAAGGCTTTTAAAGGTATTTTCAGCATTTTATGTGACCTTAAATACTCAGTTTAATTTACAAAAAAAACATTAATATATTAATTTAGTTTATAGTCATTGTTTGCCAGGTGAGCGATTCAGGCTCTTGAGAGCCTCTTGTTTTTAACAAGCAGCATGTACATGAAAAGGGAAAAAAAAATAACAGTTTTCTAAACGTAAGTTTTTAATGTGAACACTAATTGAGTACACAGTAATATGTAATGAACAGCAGAACGGAATTTTCAAAAGAGAAAGTAATTATAAGGCAAATTTCCTGTCTTTCCCGCTTCTGTCTCAAAAAAAAATTGTTCCAATATTTTTAAGGTTAATATTTCCAATATGTTTTCATGTCTGTTTTCCAGCAACGGAAATGACTGTTCTTTTTTTTAACTTCCTCCTTCAGAGTACTGGTCAAGTGGGTCCAATGGTGTTTACTTTTTCTCAGTCTGCTGTAATGAAAGCCCACTTGGCAAAGTTTATATAAAATGAGACAAACCATATAGTCCTGCTGCATGTTATGTGAACATGCAGCTTATTACCTTTGCTCTGTACAAGGTAGGATTCATTTTATTCCTTGTCAATTAAAAACTTGTTTTTGCCTGTATACAATTCATGTATATTTGGCAAAGATGTTTAACATGTGACAACTCATATATACAATTGCATCACTTTCTATTTTTAGCCTGCAACTGTAATGCCAAAGCAGATACTTGTTACTTTGATGAAGATCTGTACAACAAGACGGGCCATGGCGGCCATTGCATCGACTGTCGTGACAACACTGACGGTCCTAACTGCGAGAGATGCAAAGATAATCATTATGAGCGTCGTCCTGATGCATACTGTACACCATGTCGCTGCAATTCTGTTGGTAAGAGATAAGATGTATAATGTAATAGACATACTCAGGTCTATTTCTTTAAAATGGATGCTGGAGGGTATGAAGGGATGTTTTATTATGGGACAGGGGCCCTGGATTATTTATAGATGTATGAAAATAATTTGTTGATTGTGGGAGTATTTTGAAAGTCCCTTCCTACCCTCCCACATTCATTTTAATGGAATAGTGTCTGGCTGCATTCTTGAATAGAGTCCATTAAGTTTAAATTTGTTCATATGTTTTGCATGTTGTTATTTTATTTAATAGCGTATCTGTGATGTTATTTTGCAAAGTTCGTCTGTGATATTATTTTACATATTGAAAGTTTGTCTCGTATTTGTTTTGTTGTTTTATTTTCTCCTTAAATATTTTTTGTAAATAGTTCTTTCATTTTAGATAGTATTTGTTTTAATCAAACTTTATATAATTAGTTCTCGCCAAGATATGGCTTAAATGTAGCCCACATGGCGTAAAACAATATTCAATCAATCAATCAGTTAATGGAATAGCCCTTACCAAATATTCCATAATGGTTATACATGTTTTTGTAGGAGGTGTCCAGTTTCTAATTAAAATGTCTGGCTGAAAAGTAGAAAAAAGGATAATTTAATTTTTTGGTCATTTGTTGTATACCTGTATGTATAACCACTCTTGAATGTGATAACGAAACAATAAAAATGTCGAAATTGCCAGTTTTGTGTCAGTTACAGACCTATTAATTACTATAATGTAGACACCCATAGGCCTAATAAACAGTCGGCTTGAACAGTCACTTTTAAAATTTTTGTGGGATAATTTCAATATCTGTTAAGTGAAAGTAAGGTTCTAGTGCTCCAGAGAGCTCCAAAAAATTTGGAATCACTGATACAAACATATATATTTTTACTCTGTAAGAAAATAAAGTTAAGTCAACCAGCTTTAAAAACTGCTTAAGTACAAATGATTTCTCCAGTTTCCTGAAAGTACAAATGAATTAAATATCATTTCCAATAAATAAGTTTAAAATACATGTATAACCAAAGTATTTTGTAATTTTTACAGGTTCAGAGAATTTACAGTGCGACAATGCAGGAAAATGTCAATGTAAGCCTGGAGTTATCGGAGATAAATGTGATCGCTGTGAGGCTAATCATTTTGATTTTGGTCCCTATGGTTGTCAGTAAGTAATATGTCAAAAATAATTGCTGCTCATGCAATTTAAATAAGGGCATCTTAATTTAATTATCTGGTTCTTAGACATTGCCGCCCCACTTAAAAATATGCCGATGGAATGATTTTCAGAAAAAAATCGTCGCCGTCCTGGTATTTTTCTGTAAAAATAAACTTTAAAATTTGGCACCAAAAGTACTTTTCAAGCATCTGCCTACCCAGACTCAATTTTCAAGCGTTGTGTGATATTGATCTTGTGAAAACGAAAATAAATATACAGCTGATACACGATCTTTGGAATGACTTGATTATTTGCTGTAAACAATTCATTCCATGGACGATACTGCCTGTCCAGTTGTGGTACAGCTCTGCAGTCGAGTTTTTGCAGGAGAAATGGAGGAAATTTGAGGTATGGAAAGCAGATAATCCGATTAAATGTCATAGAAGTGAACGGGATCATACTAGATTTGTTTGTGGCCAAAATAAACATCTAAACTGAAAATCACTTTCCCTCCTTTGACAGGAAGTTAAACATGCTTTGCCATTTTTGAAAAATAAATTGTCTGAGAACCAGAAAATTTATTTTTAGGTGGCCTAAATAATATACAATAGATTATAATATATAATAGCATTTTGGTAAAAATTTTAAGTCTCTTCTCTTCAAGTTTCTTAGATTTTTCTTAAAATATGAAAGAAGGCATACTGTGTATTAATGTTGGAAGCAAATCTCGGTATTCATATGTCAAATTGCTGTACTTTATGTTAAAGTATCAATGAGGCATCCAGAAACAGTCTATAAGCATCTGTTATTTTCCACACTTATTGTATCAGTGGTGGAGAGACCGCCTTGGTGATCTCGTGATAGCGTGCTCGCCTCGAGTGTGGAAGGTCGCGGGTTCCATCCCTGTCTGAGTCAAACTAAAGACATTAAAATTGGTATTTGCTGCTTCTCTGCCAAGCTCGCAGCATATAGGAGTAAGAGCAAAGGACTGGTCAGCTCGGAGTCAGTATAATGTGTCCGCGTGAGGTGATATGTCTTCCTGAGGGTATGTACCTCGTGAGCACGATTGTGGAGAAGGATTGACTTGATTATCTTTTGTGTAAAGTATTTATTTTGCATTTTGTTAAAATTTCAACATTTATCTAAGAAATTAGTTTTGATGAAAAATTCTTCATAAATTATCATAGTTAAACCAACCGAATGGGCAAATTGAAGATGAATATAAGGGATACACTTGGGTGTGGTGCCTTTAAAATGACTATGGTAAAGGATTTGGGATGTATTGTCTTTAAAATGATCTTTTCAAGGAAATTAGGATATCTTGTCTGTATATTGACGTATAAAATTCTTATAATTTCAGACCCTGTAACTGTGAGCCAGCAGGCAGTATAGATAATTTCCCACGTTGCAATCCTATGGACGGCAAATGTGAATGTAAAGAGAATGTAGAAGGTCGTCAATGTGATAAGTATGTTTTTAAGAAACTTTTTGTTGGAGATGATAAGAAATGAAAACCTACTGAAATTTGTATGTTTGTCATGCCTTGTATGCTCTCATAACATTTGTTGGTGGATTTTCATAATATATACATGATATGTTTCTGTCAACATCTAAGTTCTGTTCAAATAGGAGTGTCAATGGAAAGTACTTGTTGAAGTTATAGGCATTTGAAATATGTTATAAAATTATTACTTAACAAGCGCTTCTAACTGACAGTTAATTCATATTAAAGATTAAAATCTGCAATATCACGTTTCAGCTGTCGAATTCAAAACTGAATGTTGACAAAAAAAATTTAAGAAGAATTGTCATTTGTAATACAAATTATGCAAATTGATGCCTACTTTAAGATGAAATATAAGAAATCCAGTTAAACTTGATGATTTTCATCCACCTTGTCCAAGAAAAACAAAATGGGTGGAATGATTATATTAATTTTTTGTCGGAATATCAGATGAAAAAGGGAAACAACAGGACTCTTAAAAGAATAAAACATAAACATGTAAGAAAAGATTCAGAAACTTAATGAAATTCAGATATAGTTTCATATACTCTGCTTGCTTGCTGAAATTACAAAAAATTTCATATATAGCCAATTAACTAGCCTTAATTCTCATTTTCAGATGTAAGATAGGATTTTTTGGATTAAGCGAGAAGAATCCGTTTGGTTGTGTTTCCTGTTTCTGTTATGGACATTCACAGGATTGTGTTAGCTCTACAGAATACTATGGTGCTACAGTAGTTACCGACTTTGAGACAGGTTATTATAATACAGTCAACTCTGGTTATCTGAAATTCGCTTGAGTCGAAATTTCGGATGAGTGGAATTTTTTATGCAGTTCCAAAAGTTTTACAGTTCAAATATATGTATTTTGACTCCTTTTTAGTCAAATTTGAATGAGTCGAATTTTCTTCTATCACGAACGTAATTTTTAGTCCCAAATTATAAAAACAACGAAAATTCTATTTGTTATATCGAATAATCTTCATCAAAACATCACTTTGTGGAACAATTAGTGATTTTGATCTATTATAATCAATTTGTCTTCAACTCTTTTATTATTTTTATAAATATAAAATGCTAAAAATTAATTAAATAAGTATCTGAACATGGATAAAGTGATGTCTCGTTAGTACACGTACGTGCAAACTATTGTTTTAATCCGGCAACTACAAAGATTCTAGATTTACCGGACCTTTGAGGTAGTTTATTACCTCCCCTCGTAACTTGGAAAATTTGTCAGCTCCCTTTTAGTCGAATTTCGTCAATCACAAATTTTTTTTTGTGGTCCAAAGGACTTCGAAATAACAAGATTCCACTGTAATTCATGAAATTGTTAGAATCACAGAACTCATAAGATCAGTATTTGACAAATCAGTGTAGTGTTAGATTGAATGTACGGAGATCAAGGAGGTTAAGCAATGATGTAAAGGGTTCCCACGCACTTGGGAAAATGGGAAACACCCCGGAATTTAATGTCTTTCTGGCAAGGTAATATCCTTGAAATTGAAAAAAAAACCAGCAAAACTGGGATAAACCCTTGAAATTTGTTGACCGGAAGTCATAGGAAAAAATTGATTACTTCCCTTTGAACATAGTTATTTCATCCCTTCACATCTTCGGACCGGCAAATTGGGCAGTGAGTTTATACTAAGAAGTATTAAATGGGATGCATATTTCTTTGTGGGGAATGTTGATTGGGCGAAAATATTCATGTCTTCTGCATCATACAAATATTTGTTAGTATGCAGAATCACTCTTTGCAGAGAATTCTTGATGCATAACCCCTTTCACAAGTAAAAAAATGAGTAACTTATTTGAATTACCACCCTGGAAAATGGGGAAAAAATCCTGGAAAAATCCATGAAAAAACCTGGAATTTTTGGTTCAGAAAAGTGTGGGAACCCTGGATGTAAAACTCGTATTAAAAAATCCAAAACAGCGGTATGTTCCAATATAACTTATTTCATAATGTTATTAGTTTTTTGTTCATAAGAAGGAACATACTTCTCTTTGTTTTCGTTTTGATAATGAATGATTTTATATTTCAGGGAAACAGCGATGGACAGCAGTAGACAGAGCTAACAATCCGATACAAACACAATACAATGCTATTTCACAGATTCTAGGAGTTTCCTCCCCTGGTTATGAACCGATATATTTCTTAGCGCCAGGTAAAGTATACATAACAAATAATGATTACCTTTATCAATATATTGAAACTTTTTGTAAATATATTTTAACAATTGAAAATGGCCCAACTTAGGGACTGAGTTAATTTTTACTGTAAAACAATATGGAAAATTCTGGTTCCACTGCTTTTGACGGGTTTAGAGATAATTAACGTTTTTAGAGGGACTGGCTTTGTGAAGATCCACTATAAATAATTTCTCTTTCAGCTCGTTATCTTGGTGATCAGAGAATGAGTTACAACCAGTTCTTGACCTTTAACCTACGAATCGGTGAAGAGGATGGTCGTGCTTCAGTGGTGGACATAGTATTAGAGGGCGCAGGACAGAGAGTGTCGTCTGCTATCTTTACACAGAGCAATAGAATGCCAAGTATCGAAAATCATAACTTCAAGTTCCGTCTTCATGAGCATCCTAATTATCAATGGACACCGAGAATAAATGCTCAAGACTTCGTGACAATCTTGTCCAATCTAACAGCTATTAAAATCAGGGCTACTTACAACAATCAGGGTTTGTATATGTTGTAATTCAATATCACATTTTGACAATTATTGAAAGGTATATTTAGTTAATATTGAAGGGCTGCTAGTTTCATTAGATATCTTTCTGTCCACTGCCAAAGCTTTCTTGTGGGATTATGTAAAAACAGCCCATTTGTTTCATGGAACTTTTTAAAATTCTACATTCATTCGAATTTAATATTTTTCTGTTTTGTTTAATTCATTTCAAATATTTTTGGACATCCTTCCATTTTTTCACTCGTCTTAAAATTTCCTAGTGAAATATCCCTTTCTTAAATGTACATGTAGGAACGAATATGAAAATACATATGTTAGCATGATGTGATGTAAATGGGAGAATCTCCCGCAGAACTCCATACAATAGAAGATGGCAATGTTGTACATATTTTAATTATCAATGTATAAAGAAATTTGAAAAGGGTCTTGATAATCAAAAACAAGGGTGAAAAGTTTCTAAATTAACATATATTGGTGTTTTAAATGCTTTTTATGTTCAACTTTGTAACAGTCTATTGCATAGAAGGAGAGAAATTAGAAAAAAATATTAGAAAAGAACAGAATTGACATTAAGGTGGCACGGCACTTTAACAATGCGCATATTTTAACGCATGTTTCCAACGCCGAGCGCGTGCATTTGAACTCAGAAACAATGGCTGCCAGGGGTCGACTCAAAATTTGCACAAAATTCAAAGAAAAGTTATCGGTTCAAACGAAAATCAAAAACAAAATTCAAAGTAACGTTGTCAGAAAAACTGTTGGCACGAGAATTATAGATGTAGATTTATTTTTGTCAAAGTCGTGGTGTTGTTTTTGTGGAGAGCCGGTCGTTTTACAAAATATTGTCGGGGAAACACAACACGGTGCTGCTTCGGAAATCATATTAAGATGCAACGCTTGCGGGGAGGATACGCCTGTGCCAGCATCAAGCTACAGACATGAGACAGTTACTGTCCGAAAATCAAAAAAATATGACATAAATACAAGAATAGTATTAGGTAAATATGTGCCCCCCTCTATAAATGGAGCGAAACTCCATAAAACAAAATTTTCCTCTCAGAATGATTTATCTGTACCTGCATTTGATTCCAAACAAAAAAAAGAAAATACTTAAAACAGAAAAATGGAGATATGTATACAAAACAAACTAAACAAACATGTTTATTTCCCGATAAAAATTACGACTACCTCTCCTTCTCCCACACACACGTCAGACTACTTTGCACATATAAAGAAGCTTTACTTCCTAGTCCAGCGAAATCGTCCAATATTAAAACTTACATTCAGTCGATATTGATTTAATTTGCAAAATGATCAGAAAGAAGCTTAACCGATAGACCTTCCGATTTTTTTATGTCCATTGTACGTCGTCCTGTCAAGATTTTTTATTTTGCACACTACTCTTTTGGTTTCGTCATTTACCGTGAAAGTTCCCAAAAAATAATCTTACTGTTAATTTAGTCTAGTTTTAGTTTGGGGTATATAACTGTTTCAGCATTCATTTCATTTTGAAAAAAAATTTGGGGCTCCAAGGAGTTCCAAATGCTTACCAGGAAAATATATACAAGGGTCTAGTTTTAATCATTTATTTCATAAACTCGAGAAATGTGACAAAGGTTAACCATTTCCAAATTTCAAATTAAAATACTGTGAAAAAAATATCATACATTTTCAACGGGAATTCATTACCTCATGAATATACTGTAAACAGTGGCGGATCGGGGGGATTCCGGGGGGTTCGACCCCCCCTTTTTGTTTGACAACTAATGCTTTTGTATGGAGACATATGGGTGGAACCCCCCTTTTTAAAAATGGCTTGATCGCGCCTGGTAAAAATGAATTCCCCACAAAGAGCGATTATAAATTTCATCAACCTGTGCTTATTGTAACAACTTCCTCCAAAATTAAACTTCAATCCACAATTATCAATCAACACCAGCTTGGGAATTTTCTTTTCTGAACGACGTTATATACATGTATATAGTACTTACCAGTAAAATCATGGTCCTGTAGCTTTTCTTATGTATTTTCACAATTGTTAAAAAATGCATTTTATTTACAAAAAAAAAAGATGCAAGTCGTCCTATGAGGGTCTGGATGGGGTTTACTGAATAGAGAATAATGGGCAAAAAAGATAAAGAATAGAGAATAATGGGGTGTTAAAATATAAAGAATAGAGAAAAATTATCTAAAAAATTAAAGAATACAGAAATGAAGGACCCTCTTCTTTCTTTCTTCGCTTCTGGTTTGCCATGGATCTTTGAAGAATCTTATTTGACTTGGTGCACTCCTTGCAATTACCGACTGAAGTGCATATATAATAAAGTTATCAAGTACCCGGATTTAGCTTTATTGAAATTTGTTTTAAATTTTAGTACATGCTGCTTGATGTAACTCTTATTACTTACAAAAATTAACTTAATGTAAGGCCATTTTTCCTTTTGACAGTACCGGAAACAAGTAAGAAGTTTACATAATACTCAGGTTAACATTTTTCTTCTAGAACCCCAACCCCATCCCGATATAGCCGATAGCCCTCCACATGGCAGTAATCTAAAGCCACATAAAAACAAGTAAAATTATTTGTATTCTCTATTTGCTGATCATTTTTTGTTATAAAGTTTCTCTATATTCATTACTTTCAAGATATTCAAAAACATCAGAAATCCAAAGATATTTTCATTAAAAGACATGACTCCAATAAACAGTAATTTCAGTTTCTTTAATAAAAATCTACTATGTCTAGATGATAGATTTATGTTTTCGTTTTCTGACCATCTAGAATAGTTATCAAGAAAAGAGGCATGAACATGATAATTGGTAAAAAAAATATTGATTTAAGAGAAAAACTTCTTTATGGTAGTGATTGGTAGTTTTCTGGTACACTTGATATTGACCACCATTTCTGCTGTTTCCTATTTCCGTCTTTTAACTAGTTTTATAGATTTCAAAAATAACTAGACATTGAACCCGCACGAGTGCGAGAAAATAAGCATTTTTTTTTTGTGGTGGGCATATTGACTTTAAAAAGTTGTTGCGGCCATGTCATTCATGGAACACGGACTCAATATGGATGTTGTGGCAGGCTTTCCATAAACTTTCCTGTCAAGTAGATGGTATCAACTGATAGTTTCATGTCTATATATGCTGTAGTATTCTAGAAATGGATGTTAATGCAAACTTTAAGCAAAGTCAATGAAGTGTGAAATGTAGGTCAACGTGACCCAATTGTCATATGGCTGTTCGTTACTACCGAAGATGTATCCACTGGTGAAGTAGACTGTATGCCACGTACAATTACTAAAATGGACCTTAAGGTTCCATCAGTCAAAATCTATGACGAAAACACAACCACATAAATTTTCAATATTTTTATTGTTACAATTAATTCTGAACTGGAACTTGATGAAAAGCTTTCATTAAATCAGAGACATATTGTTATATATGTCTCTGATTAAATACAAATTTCATAATGCATTACCTTTTCCTTCAGAATAAATATGAAAATGAAATTTTAGATGTAAACATTTCCTTACTGACGGATGAATTTTTCAAAAGATGAGTTAGGTAGAGCATATTTTTGGAAAATAATTGTTCCAATTGTTCCATTGTCATCATGGGCAGGGCAAGCGAGGCTTAATTTTACAAATATTTTCAATAATCAGACGATAAAACGTTTTTAGTGAGTGGCTGCGTATGCTGTCCACCTTTATAAAGATGTCCGAGATAACTTTCGTCATTAATGATAAAGATGACCATTTTGTAAAAATATTTTTATGTAGGGCTTATAGGGAATTATACAATCTCCCATGCAGAGTTGTCGGTCCTTGCTCTCTCTCAAATATAGCAAGGACCGACAACTCTGCATGGGAGATTGGGAATTATATTGATATAAGATATATTTAGGCAGGTCACATGACAAATAATGTAAAAATTGATAATGGTTGGTTTTATCACTTTTTGCAAGGTAAACATCCGAGCAATAAAAAAAAAAACAACTAAGTTAGGAATTCCTCTGAACTTTACCTCTTCAAAGTTCATAACCTTTACAGAGAAATTGCGTTAAGGTAAAAAAACAATCCTGAATACATGAAGTGGAACCCCCCCCCCCCGAAGGAGAATGTTTTTCATTTGTTTTATTCTTCTTCCGTATTTTCAAACAAAAATACATTTAAAATATGTGCATAATTGTTTATTTAAATCAATGTGTTAAAATGATGCATTCGAGAACCTTCTAAGGGATATGTTGGGAGAATTCGTATCGGAAAAGTGCGTGCAATTTGAATTTGCACATAAACAAAACTGCAGTTTAAATTTATAAATGCAGATTGTCAAATCCGATAATAACCTTTATAATCTGAACAATACATCGTTTATTTTGAACCAAGCGTTTTGCCGTCTATTCGGCTAATTCGTAAATTTAGTATTATAGATAACACAAAATAAGACATCACAATTTATTTACAACTTTTTAAGTGCACATAATGCGGAACAATTTGATTACATTTATATGCACTCTAATACATTTGAAAGCAAAATTTTCAAAGCTGTTAACAAGTGAAAATATCAAAAATATAAAACAAAATACTTTATCAATACATGAAAATAGTGATTACAACCTTTCTTTCTACTTGTGGTAGAGATATCAATAGACTTACAATGGAAATTTTTTTATCAATGCACAATTGGAAGTTGTGGAGTAGGTTTTGTTAAGGGCTGTTCCAGAATTGAACGCATGGGGGCATGATAGGCACTTTTTTAAGACCCTGTCGACCACCTATAAAATAAAAATTTTGATATTCTTACAATTTTTCAATATTTTAAGGAAAATGCAACCACCTACATTAAATAAATTTGCGTGCCTCCCATCCGCCCATCCATTAAATTTTGGAACAGCCCTAATAGTCACTCTTTCTCAAAAAATAAGTAAAGTTGGTGAAATTCAACACGTAAAACATATAATACCTTGTTAAGATATACTCCTTGCACAGAGGGAAAACTGGTACCAATATCACTTAACAGACACATGAAACAAAATGTAGTAGAAATATTACTTAGTCCTAAGTAAACAACATTAATGTGGAAACTAAACTGATCAATGACCTTTCACAAATTAAGTCGAGGCCAGAAGAACAAGTAAACCTTACAATTAAACAGACTACAGTTAACCTAGAGTTATTACTCGCAAAAAACCTAAAGGTGAGCAGCCTCATCAGAAGACATTAAACACAGTTGTGGGACTGGTGACAATCTATATAATCAAGGTTATCTAGATATCACATAAACCAAACAATACAAAGATCAATTAAAAAATGGTCAAGGTCAAATCAACACCTACCAGACAGATATGTACAACTTACAATAATTCTATACATCAAATAAAGTTGACCCATGGCTTAAAGTACCATGAAAATGAGGTCATGATCAAGGTCAGATGAAATATGCCACACAGACCTGTACATCTAACAATCAATCCATACACCAAAACACTGCTGAACTACTGCTTATATCCGAGAAATAGAACTAAAATAAAAGAAAAATGCGTCCGAGGACATGAATGCCCCCGCTCAAGCTTCACAATTTTCCAAGTTAAAAAGGGGCATAACTCTAGAACGGTAAATGACTCACTGCCCAAATTCGAACTCTGTCTGAGTGTTGTAGTTCTAAGCATTGTGTATGAGTTTCATAAAATTTGTATGAGATAAACTTGTTAAGAGTGCAGAAACTGAAAAATTTGCAATTTTCCAAGTTGTAAAGGGGCATAACTCTAGAACAGTTAATGACATACTGCCAAAATTTAAACTGTCATCCTGTTGTGGTTCTTAGCATTGTGTATGTGTTAATTTTCAGTCTAATCTGTTGAACAAAAATAGGGAAATAACACAATTTATATGCTTTTGATTTTCCTGTTTTTTATAATCACATGAAGAAAATGAATCGAGTTCAGGAAAGCTTACAAACTAGATGTACTGTGAGCAAAGCTCACAAAGGATACCACCCGCTTTGAAGTCCAATTATCTCACTTGTGTGATATCGGAAAGCAAATATTTTTCTTCATGCACATCTTTGGATGATGTACTTCCTTTCTGTAAAGTTTCGTTGAAATCCATTGAGCGGTCTAGGAGGAGTTGCGCTTACGAGGTTCATATATAATGTATAAGCAAAAAAAATAGAAGTCCAATTATCTCCCTTGTGTGATATCGGAAAGCAAAGATTTTTCTTCATGCACATCACTAGATGATGTACTTCCTTTCTGTAAAGTTTCGTTGAAATCTATTGAGCGGTCTAGGAGGAGTTGCGCTTACGAGGTTCATATATAATGTATAAGCCAAAAAAAAATAGAAGTCAGATTATCTCCCTTGTGTGATATCGCAAAGATTTTTCTTCATGCACATCTTTGGATGATGTACTTCCTTTCTGTAAAGTTTCGTTGAAATCCATTGAGCGGTCTAGAAGGAGTTGCGCTTACAAGATATATGGACAGACGGACGGACAAGGTGATTCCTATATACCCCCCCAAACTTTGTTTGCGGGGGGTATAATAATTCAAGGTATCGGTGATACCCTATCACACTTCAAAAAACAGTATAAAGATTTACAGAATTATAAACAATGCACATTAGCCAAAAAATTTGTACATGGGTACAATGAAGCAGATGCACATAATGCACTACATGATGTTATTACACTGGCCAAAATTCTTAAGGTATCCAACGTGGACTTCTTTAAATCTTCTATTATTACATTTTCTTCCTTCTGCATCAAGCAGGACTTCATTGTTCAGCACAAACCTTTACTGGACTCGATCAAAAGTAAGTTCAGAATTGGAACGACGACGTATATCTCCAACTCCATTGCAACCAAAATAGCAGATTCTGGTCTTGGCTACAAGCATTTAGTTTTTTACTGTTGGTTTACATAAGAAATGGCACTGATGGCATTAGAATGCTCCTGAAAGAAAAGACAGATAATGGAAAACCTCGAGTTACTTCATGTAAAAAAACAATTGAAAAGATATGTGAATATTTTGAACTTACTTCACAAAACCAAGAAAATGAACAGTAGGCAGTTCAAAAAAGATTATCTTATTTGGCATTTGAACAATTTAGTACATGTTTATAAATGAAATAGATACAGTATAATTTAGGTAAATTTTCATTGAAATCCTGAAACAAAACAATGTTTCTCAAAATTGTTACATTGCAACAAAAACTAAGTTAAAATTATCACTTGGAATTAATTTCACAAAGATCCAAACTTGTCATAAGGAAAAATTTTCTTAATATTTTTTTTTACAATAACCAAGTTTTCCCCAAAAACTAACTGGATAAATTTCTCGAACTAGGGGCTACAAGGAGCCTGTATTGCACTCATTCATTTTTCAAAAATTGATACAATGTTATGAGAATATTTCTAATAGTCAATAGAAAAAAAGCAACAATGGGTCAAAATTGCCATTCAAGGGCACTAACTCATTTAGAGTCGACTGACCACACAGCCATGTCGATTTATTAGTAGGTCTTGTCCTGCTGGTAGTTTCTCTCGATCTACAATAATTTCTGCAAAAAAACACAAAATTTGGGTAAAAATCATCTTTCAAAGGCAAAAACATCTATAGAGTCCACTGAAAATTGCGACCATGTTGACTTGTTTGTACATGTATATCTTGTTCTGATAACTTTTACTATATACAGTTTAACTCAATCTACTACAGCCCCCCCCCCCCCCCCCCCCCCCCCCCCAAAAAAAAAAAAAAAACCCACAAAGGGTAAAATGAGTGTTTCAAGGGAAAAAACTCTACATTTGTAATAAAGAGCCAACTGACAATTATGTTGACTTATTTGAAGAACTTATCCTGCTGATTATTTTGGCCATATATAGCAGTATATAGTTTCCTTTTAATCTATTAGTGTAAAAGATATTAGCCAAAATTTCATAAAGTAAGTAAAAATCTGCAATACAGGGCAATAACTCCTAAAAGGCGTTGTCCCACAGTTTTGGTCTAAATGAATGATAGGCTTGTTATTCTGAACATTTCTGCTCCATCAGATATTGGTCTAGTCTGGTTCCAATTGGCCCAGTAGTTTTAGAGAAGATTTCTATAAAAGTTAATGGACCGTAACAAACGACAAGTAATTTAAAGGTAATATGCACATCTTAAAATGTGAATATTGTGCACAACAACTGTACAAAGTTTCATTAGCTCTACCATACTTCTGGAGTTTCAGCTTTTACAAAAAGTATTCTGCAGAACCTTCCGTCTCAGCTAAGATTGCTGCCCTTAAGAGTTTAAGTGTAGATCATGGTATGTTTACTGCATGACAAAAGTCTGTAAAGTATGGAAAAAGTATTCTTTTTCAGATGCTACCAAAAAATGTACTATCAGAGTTTTATAAAATATCATGAAGGTTTGACAAGTTATTGTTGTAAAAAAAAAAACATTATAAACAACACACTGAACCTTAATATTAGTGGACAATGGAATGTTGGATTGCTCCATCTTGCTTCCTCGACTCTCCTATGCTCCACAAAAAAAAACCAAGTCCAATTTGCATCTGCAGTGGAATGAATCGTGGTAGAAACTTTGAATACAACAAATTTTACAGAGCCTCAGGAAGACCTATGTATAAATAACTTTTTATCTGGCTTTATGGCAATTATTAATATTGTTTTACCTGATGCATTTTTTTCCTTAACATCACTTTTGCACTGTAGCCATCATATTTTTCTTCTTTATTTTGCTGACAATGCAATAATGATACTCTCTAAACATATCTCCATTTTCATAGGTAAATATTTCTAAATATATAAAAAAAAAATAAAATATTTAATCATAATAGTTATAATTCTATAGAAAAATGTGTCAAGAATGCTGAAAATCATCTTAAATATAAAGTTACAACACAATAAATCACAAACAAGAATATGTGTTCATATGACACCATGTGCCACTCTCACTTTGTCCATTCAATAAACCATGAAATCAGCAAAACCCTAATTTGGCATCAATATTAAATAGTTCACTTCATAATGACAATGTGTTAATGACTTGAGAGCAATCAGGGTTGGGTGTGATGGTTTGATCCCTGGATGTGTGTGGTCAACCCCAAACTTGTATCTTATTTGCAAAGCATACATTTTGTACATTAAATTCATTTATTTAAAGAAAAGCTCTCCCAAAAGCAACAGGTCTCATGGATCTCCTGTACTTGGCAATTGCAATATTGTTTCATTACTGGATGAAAATTTGTTCCAGGATTGTAAAAAAAAAATCATTTTTTTAAAAGACTACAATCATGACAATACTGGTGTACAAAATGGCAATGATTCGTTTAAGCTTTTTTTTTACCCAGAATAGTTAATATAAGGCAATTTGATAAATATTTAGGAGAAATGTCTATGAATCATGAAAACTGCAAGTCTTGGAATTTCTTGACCTATACTTTGTCAAATTGGGCAATATTCTGGCCAAGTATGATGTATGATGATAAAAGAGCTGATTACTATTTTTAGGATTTAGCGCTTAAAATCTGACAAAATTGTCATGTCATATTTTTATTATGTTTTGCCACCTGAAATAATTTCTTTTTAAACCACAATACTGGAATACAATACAGATACAGAATTTTATTCCAGTATTGTACACAATACTGTTACATGTATACCAGTATTATGATCGCCAAGGACAGGGGGTCCATGAAATGAATATTTTTTTTTGCTTTTTGTTCAGGGGTCCCAACCCATGTAGAGCTATACCACAGGCACAAGACGTTATCAATATTACTAAAATAGCGTCAATAGTATATAAAAAGGAGCCTAAACACTGACGTCTAATAAAACTAAAAACAGCTGACCTATTCCGACCGGACCACATGGACCGGACGAATTTACAAGACGAGCGTGGTGAATCATTAAATATCGCAAAAACGTGCATTATGTGCTAACACTTAACCATAATCAGTTCATGACACCAATGCAAGCATGTGCAACGCTGATGTGATTATGGGGTTTCTGCATGCTCTGTCTACGTTAATATTTATCATTTTGAGACGACCCCTCTCATTCGCTTTGGAGAAGAAATGTCTAATATCAGAAGATTAAAGCCATCAAATGAGTAAAATTGTTATCTGAATGACACATCATGTTGAGATCTACGTAATATATCATCAATGAAAACTTACAATCCATGTATACGGCGTATTTCCACTTTTCTCTCTCCATCCGATCTCATGGTTGTTGATTCTTAGTGACGTAATAAATGGCGCGAAAAATCAAGGGAGATAACGAAAGAAAAAAAAATACCGTAATAGTCCAAAAAATCACGTTTGAGGTCTTAACCCGACTATAAAAAAATATGTTATCATGTTGAAAAATTAGGCTTATTTATGCTGAACACGTTTAATACTTGATTTGAAGAATTAAATGAAAAATTAAAAGTATAGGTAACATAATTCCATATATTCAACCTACACGAATTTAGGGGTACAGGGGAGCTTTGTCGAGCTGTACCGAGTAAACAAGGCTGGTGACCCCCATTTTTTTTCGTCTCAAAATGTTCCAAATACACATAAGTTGAACATATTCGTTTTTAAAAAAATCTTACCGGGGAACTTCTAAGCAATGTTGATTTTTTTGATATTTTTGGTACAAAACAAACGTTTAAAATGGGACATTTTGAGGTTTTTAAGGCTCATAAGTATCATATGCAAGTAATAGCTGTTGATAAAAGTTGTTAAATTCTATACATACATCTTATTGAAGGAAGTTGTCTATATCATTCAGTTATACTTTCTTTCATATACGCTGTAGCCCACTCAATAGTCATACACGAGATTGTGCAAATTAAGCCCCAAAATGCACATTTCAAGGAACTCTAGCGAAAAAACAAGCCTGGTGACCCCCTTTTTTCTTTGCATTTTTAGATTCAGCATAAAAAAATCTACAAAATATGTGAAAACAAAAAAATTCTACCGGGGGTCCTTAAAGTGCTGTGCCACCTTAAATGTTTGAAATCATATTGCTAATTTCAGGGTTTGTTGTTGAAAACATTAATAATTAATAAAACCCATTTATAACAGAAAAGGTCAATAATGACATACCAATCGATTAACGCCGTTCGAGCGACTTAACGTTGAAAATAAAACAACACAGAAGAAAACAAAATGCAACTACAGAACCAATAGTCTGACGTATGTATTGTATTGTAGGAGTCGGGTTTATAGATAATATTGTACTGGAGACAGCCAGACTGGGTTCTAACGGAGGTGAAGTTGCCAAGTGGGTGGAACAGTGCACCTGTCCCGAGGGATACGTGGGCCAGTTCTGTGAGTCCTGTGCTGCCGGATACAAACGGGATCCGGTTAATGGTGGACCTTTCTCCAGATGTGTACCTTGTGAATGCTACGGACATTCAGATAGCTGTGAACCAAACACTGGTAAGCATGACTATTTATGTAATGTTTATTAATGCAATCTGACAACAAATAATTCATATGAGTTTTACTGATATTTGCTGTCAGATTATTTTAAATTGCTCTTACACTAGCGTGGTAAAAAACATTTATAGTGAGTGCAGCGAGCACTATAGTAGCATATGCATTTTCTACATATGGGTCATTTTAAAAGTCTTTGTTTAATGGGGGGTGCAGCCATATTGTGCTACATACTAAGGCTAGAAATAGTTTCGTTCTCCGGAAGTAAGTAAAGTAAGGGAAATAACTTGCTTCAAATTATTTTCTGGAAAGTGCTAATATTGCTGTGCTCGCATCATTGGCCACGCCGACAGCATATTACATAGACTTGAGCGTGAAATTCACAATACATTTACTTAATTTATAAGGAATTTTTCAGAAAATCAGGGAGAAGAAACATACCTCTCAGCACAAAAACATGGAGGCCTCTGATTAAAATTTCTCCTGGTATGGTACATGTATGTGTTGTACATAACATTGTCTGTTCACAAAAGAGTTTTTTCCTTTTCAGGACGCTGCATTTGTAACCACAATACTGAAGGTAATTTCTGTGAACGTTGTATAAATGGTTACTATGGTAATGCTAGAGAAGGTACACCTGATGATTGTAAACCATGTCCCTGCCCAGATGGTGGACCTTGTGTACAATTGCCCCAGGGTGATGTGGTTTGTACACAGTGTAGGGAAGGAGAAGGAGGTAAGTTAAAATGGTATCATACTCTTGCTGTGATGTGCACTTTTGAAATACAGTCAAACCTGCTTTTAACGGCCACAATTGGGACAAAAGTAAAGTGGCCGCATAAGACAGGTGACCGTTTAATCAAGTTTTACACTGAGCGGCAAATTGGTATTTTGCTTTCCGGTCCGGAGCGATCAAGATGTTATTGTTGTCTAACATTCAAATATGGCGGTTCGACTGAGGTGAAATGATGATTTTTTCCACAATCTACCGTAAATGAACGATGAGATTGATAATTTGAATAATTAAGCTATGCCATTAATTAGAGATGATTCGTAAGTCCATTAACAGAGATTTTAACATTTATAGAAAGGTAAATGACCGCTTAATTTAGGTAAATTTCAAGCTTGGATACCATTTTTTTGTGACCGCTGGCCGCATAAGACAGGTGACCGCTTATTCAAGTTAAATTAACACGTAAAACTATTTGGGCGGACTGCAGGACTACCGCTGAAGGCAGGTGGCTGCTTATTAAAGGTGAACGTTCGGGCAGGTTTGACTGTAGTTACTATTAGTAAACAATATCTAAGAAAACAAATAAGGTTTCCAATATTCCTTTTCATAGGAAGTTGGATGCTGTTAGATTAAAGGACATATCAAAGATTTTGCAAGTATAATGGACATTATTTCAACTTTGATTCATTAATAGGGAAAAAGCTTGGTCGGCAGAGTTTGAAATAATAGCCCGCCCGACTGCCCAAGACAACCTTTTTTCATAGCGGATGGGTGAAATAAAGTCGCCTGCCCAGTGTTCAGGCAGGCATTAACAGTTTGTTTTGGCAGTTTCCTGTTTCTAAATTTATATTTCTGTTTATTTTAATTGCAATAATAGTAACATAGCATAACGAATAGTTCACAAAAATTGTCGGGACTAACAAGTTACATTAACAGCCAGCCCTGTTATCTGGTAGCTTTTGCAGAGAGTTGCTATCCCTGCTATCAGTTTTTTGCATACTGTAAATTTCATTTCTTGTTCTTACAAAAAATACAGTGGGATAAAGATTCAAATAAGTGAAATTCTGATTTGATATTTTACTGGATTTTCAAATAGAAAAAAAACAGCTTATTAGTCTGGTGAATACAAGTGTAACAGGTGGGTAGCTACAAACAGTGATGAAAGAATATCTTGTTTGCCGTTACTTACACAACTGCCTGATGCTAGTTGATTCCCCCCCCCCCCCCCCCCCAAAAAAAAAAATATAATAAGAGTGGCATTATTAATCTTGCAAAAAATTGCAATGTAAAAAGGACAAACATTTTGTAATGTACAATGTATATTATATATTTTTTCATTAAACTATGATACTATGATAAATCCAGCTACCATATATGTTATGATAAATTTATATATATTAAGCTGAGTTTTTCAAAGTCAAAATCTAGATTTTAGTTTGGCGGTGTATGGCAGGTAGCCAGGCACGCCAAACCAAATAGTGATAAGGAACACCTGGTATGCTGTCAGTTTGAAAGCTCATTTTATTTTATAAACAGAATTCAAACTTATTTGTATTTGAGCATTAAAACTCTTTTTCATGTATTTTCAGGTAATCTGTGTGAATTTTGTTTGGATGGTTATTTTGGCGATCCCACTGGATTGAACGGTCCAGGTCGACCTTGTGAGAGATGTAAATGTAATGAGAATATTGACCCTAATGCTGTTGGAAACTGTGATCGGTAAGAACTCTATGTATACAGTAATATGTATCTTCCTTTCGGAGAATCTGAGAATTAGTTTGGAGATGTATGGCATGCCAACAAGCAGGCAGGCAGTTCTAAACATGGGTGAAGAATAGTATGATTTCCTGTCAGTCTGATAACTTCTTGTTTTCTTTCGAATATCCTCGTTCAGGATTATTGAGAACCATTTACAGTATTACCTGGTTCGCACAGGTCACGGAATGTCTTTGAATTTCACTTTAGTCTTTGAAAGTCATGGAATTTAAGGCTTTGTCATTGAAACCGGCTTGAATTTCATTGTTTTCCTACCAGTCTATGTGAACTTTCAAATTAAAATCTAAATTTGAATATGATATTTGTTCTTTTTAAAGTGAATTATTCTTCACTGTTATCGATAGTACCGACATTTAATTTAGGTTATTCTGGGTTTCCAGATCTCTACTTCTTTCGGTTTCTTATTTAGTGCATAAGTCATCAGTGCCCTTTAAACTGTCTATGTTAAAATGATCTTCAATGAGGTATGGAAAAGTTTTTGAACTTTTATATGAGGCACAGGATTTGTCAGAATTAATATATTTAAGGAGATTCCCAAATATTTATAATGATTTTATATTTTGATTGTCACAGAATTTGGTAGAAAGTTTAAATAAGTAAGACTTTATTTGCAGAGATACTGGCAAATGTCTGAAGTGTATCTACAACACAGCTGGATTTTATTGTAATAAATGCTTACCTAATTACTATGGTGATGCCTTGGCACCAACTAAAGGTGATTGTAAAGGTAAGCCATCTTCTGGTCACAACAGATGAAAAATAATAATAAAACATAATATGATCTGAATGAAAGTTTTTTGATGTGAAGATTTAATTTTGATATCACTTGGTATTGCACGATTTTGTAAGATGTGAAAAGCTAAACATATTTAAAATTTGCAGTTCATATATTCAGTGACAGATGTCTATTTTCTCTTCTATCATTTTTTGGGCCAACTGTATATTATAGCCTAAAAATTATTGGGATGTTATACAAAAAAAATCAGTAAGAACCGAAATATTTGCCTTTAAATTAAAAATGGCAGTTCAGTCAATTAAGAAATGGGTTGAACTCAAGCAAGACAGCACCCCATGTTGAGATGCTATGTTTGATTGTACTTTTGTGGAGGTGTCGGAACTGCTCAGTCACATAGGCATTCTGAAGGCAATGACAAAGAGGATTTGATATTATACTGTAGGACTAAATAGTGCATTCAATTTTAGATTTTTTACACATTTTAGAATACATAGAATGTATAAATGTTATGTGAAATTGTCAAATTTTTCCAACAGATGTGAATTCTAATTCCATAACAATGGCCCCTGTAACAGTTTTCTAAGTAGTTTGTCCAAAATATTAATGAACTCAAGAGTTTTAGCATTGTTGTTGTTACTCTTTACAATAATTGATAAAAGTTGTCAGTTTTCTTAAAACACGGTCATTGGTTCTTTTCACTAACTCCGACTTCCTCCACCAAAACAAACTGAGTCATGATAATCAGGATGAACTTTCTCAAACCAAACATTCGATGCAAAAGACATTTTGTCATTTCAGCATGTAGCTGTTACCCTCCAGGTACGCTGAGTGTAGGTGTGTTGTCATGTGACCCTGTGTCGGGATCCTGTCCATGTTTACCACATGTTGAAGGTCGTCAGTGTGATAAATGTGAAGCAGGATATTGGAATATTGACAGCGGAAATGGTAAATATTGACAGAAAAAAAGGATGAAAAAAAGTTTAATTGTGGAACTGTGATTTTTCTCATTATAATAGCCCAAAAATGGGTCAAAATTTATGAAAAATGGGAAAATCATCAAAAATTGGGTACTTTAAAATGACCATAGTGAAAAAAGAAGTCCACTACCATATCAGTTTTTCTTCATAAATTACTTTCTTACAGTCATATAAACCCAAAAATCAGGTTAAGAAAAAAAGTTTAATACTAAAACTTTTTGGCTCCTCAGAGGTGTACATCCTTAAAATAAGCATTTATAAAATTTACTTGTTCTTGCTTTGATATTGATGAGGAAAGTTCTCCAAAGGCTGTCTATTCCTCATGTTTCTAAAGTTTGTACAAATAAACTTATATTTTAAAAAGATGTGTATATATAGGTTAATGTATGGCAGGAGTGTAATATGCTTAGTTTGTTTGTTTCTAGGTTTTTAAAAATACAATATAATTTGTTAGTTAATTTTTGTCTCGCCTTGACGGAGTCAAAAGGCGAGACATAGGTATGCTGTTTCCGGCGGCGGCGGCGGCGATGGCGTCAACAATGTATTAGTTTGTGATTAGCTCTGTTTTATGGGGATCCACTAGTGGTAGGTCAATGATAATCGGTATGCAGATGTATTACCATTGCCACATCTCATTGCCATGGAGATTATTTGGCTCCGCCCCCTCAGTCATGGTCTATTGACTTTGAATGGTTTGCTTACTTTACATGTATTAGTTTGTGATTAGGTCAGTTTATGGGGATCCACTAGTGGTAGGTCAATGATAATAGGTATGCAGATGTTATTACCATTGCTACATCTCATTGCCATGGAGATTATTTGGCTCCACCCCCCTCAGTCATGGTCTATTGACTTTGAATGGTTTGCTTACTTTACATGTATTAGTTTGTGATTAGGTCAGTTTATGGGGATCCACTAGTGGTAGGTCAGTGATAATAGGTATGCAGATGTTATTACCATTGCTACATCTCATTGCCATGGAGATTATTTGGCTCCACCCCCTCAGTCATGGTCTATTGACTTTGAATGGTTTGCTTACTTTACATGTATTAGTTTGTGATTAGGTCAGTTTATGGGGATCCACTAGTGGTAGGTCAGTGATAATAGGTATGCAGATGTTATTACCATTGCTACATCTCATTGCCATGGAGATTATTTGGCTCCACCCCCTCAGTCATGGTCTATTGACTTTGAATGGTTTGCTTACTTTACATGTATTAGTTTGTGATTAGGTCAGTTTATGGGGATCCACTAGTGGTAGGTCAATGATAATTGGTATGCAGATGTATTATCATTGCCACATCTCATTGCCATGGAGATTATTTGGCTCCACCCCCTCAGTCATGGTCTATTGACTTTGAATGGTTTGCTTACTTTACATATATTATGAGTCTGGTGAAGAGGAACCTTGAGGGATCCTGTACTGGAAATCAACTATAAGTAACTATAAGTAAACAAACAAAATTATATTTTATTGGACACAAAGCCAAGCAAAAAGATTTTTGTCTCGCCATGATGAGGTTGCGTTGAAAAGCTACACATAGGTATGCTAATTCGTGCATATTCATTGACTGAATATTTGCATAACTTACATGTTAAAGTATTGCTATCAGTGGCGGATTCAGAACTTTTTGTAAGAGGGGGGGAGGGGGGCACTGACTGACCTAAGGGGGGCCCCACTCCAGTCACGCATCAGTGATTCCCTGTATAATCAACCAAATTTTTCCCACAAAATTTTTGTATTTAGGTTTGGGAACGACTTATAATAAGTCAATGGTATTTGGTATCCAGTTGTATTAGCATTCACACATCTCATTTAAATGGAGATTGTTTAACCATGTAACTCAGTCATGGTTCATTGACTTTGAATATTTGCATAACTTGTGTAAGATGTTAAGGTATTGCTATTATGATTTCAACATTTGCATAATCAAAATTACAAAAAGGCGAGACATATCTCTGTGATAACAGTTTATTATATTTAGGTTGTGAAGAGTGTAACTGTAATCCCACTGGTTCATTGGATGACACATGTGACCAAGGAAGTGGACAGTGTAGATGTAAACAAGGAGTGACTGGACTGAAGTGCGATCAGTGTCAGAGGTTTTTCTTTGGCTTCTCCTCAGATGGATGTACAGGTATGTCAGAGCCAAATACAGTAAAACCAGTCTTAGCTGGACCCTTTGAGACTGAAGATTTTGATTTGATTAGACAGGTATTTGGTTTACACAGGTTAATTTGCCAAAGAATGTGCATTCTTAATTTTTACAAAAGATTTCAGTTTAGACAGGTTTTTGGTTTGCACAGGGTTCAACTAAGACGGGTTTCACATGCTTGAAAGTTTTCCGGAATTTGCCGAATTTCTGGATTTTGACCATTTTAGTCTTTATATGTTCCTATATAAAATATTTAAAAAATATTGAATTCTTCCCAGTTTCTGGTTTTTGGCACCTTTTGTACTTTCATTCATGGTTTCACTGTACATACAAAAAGATGTCTTCATTCACAGACATTTATATCTGTGTCATCATTGGCTCAGGCTAAGTGACTGCTCCACACCTCCAAAACTCATAGAATGCCACTTAGTTTGTGTAATCGGAAACTCAAAACAGTCTTCAATCATTACACTAACCTTTATTATTCGAACTTTGCAGAACATCAAAAGTTTATTGTAGGATGAAAAACTTAATTGACAGTTTTTTTCTGGACCCTCCCCAAACCCAAGAAATAAGTAATATTGATTGTTGGATAGAGAATAGGCATTCAGGTAATACCATTTACTTTTCATGTTTTTGCTCCACATTGTTATACCCCTGATCCAAAGGAGAGGCGGTATACTGTTTTCCCCTTGTGTTTCCATGCATGTGTCCATCTGTCTGTAAAAAATTTTTCATCAAACTTTTCTCTGCAACAACTCATCACAGCCACTTGATATTTGATCACAAGTCTTGTATAGGTACGCCATATCTTGGGAACATTTTCAGACCAAGGCGACATCAACTTCCTGTATGATGATTTTATTTATTTTTCGACCTTATCACGGTAGGGGTATCACTAGTAAGCAATAGCTCACATTATATCTTTTTTTTTCTGTATTCAGACTGAGTCACTGGTGAAACTTTTAAACACTTGTAAGATTGCTTTCTTGACACTTTATTTAATAAAATTCTGTTACAGCATGTAATTGTGACCCTGAGGGATCATTGGATCTACAATGTGGTCCTAGAGGTAACTGTCCTTGTAAAGTGGGCGTGGTTGGTGCACGATGTGACATGTGCCAGGAAAACAAGTACAATTTGACAGCAGGATGTATAGGTAAGGAAAAAGTTAATAATCAAGTGTGTATTGAAAAACATCAAAGCAAATATACCAATATGTTTGAATGCATTATTCTTTCAAAAATATCTTTGAAGATGCCAGCAGTATTTAAAGTAAAGAAAAAAATATGAATTTTAAAGAAATCAGTTTTGGAAAAATTGACTATACTTTACTTATTAAAGGAGATCATCAAATATTTATAATCATTTCTCATATTCTTGGTGTGTTTAATTGGTGGGATAAAAATACATAATATCTTTTACCACTTCCCAGTGATTAAATTTCTACGTGGGAATTACCGCCCTTTTTTCTACAGTTATTGGAACGATAAACTAGAGAAGTCCGGAAATGACGTCTATGTAAACAAACTACATAGCAACGACATTTTCTTGAGGTTTTGTCGAAAATCATAGGAGAAACAGATTCTCCGTCAATTTACTCGCGAGTTATGGGATTTCTCCACCCTCAATAGTTAAATTTTAGATTTTAACAGGCTCGCTAAAGGCTTGCGTGTTGAAAATCAAAAATTTAACTATCTCGGGTGGAGAAATTCCATAACTCACTCATACCTGAAGGAAAATCTATATAATATTTTGATCATAGTATTGGTTATAACATTATTAGGTTATTTTCAAAGGCAAAGGTTGTTGTGACAAGCTGGTCTATTTGAACACACTTTTCGGTCATTGAAAATTTACATCACAGAAAGGAAAACAAATTCTGTATAGTTTCAAAATTATGTTTGTCTTGTCAAATACTTGAAAAAGTATTACATATTACATTACTGATGCCATGGTGGCTGAGCAATCTATGTAGTTTGTTTAACTACTTCATTAGCCAGTCAACCATGAATCCAATTCATGGTGAAGTGTGTTTCACTCTGTTTTTAATCAACAAGGGTTGCCAGTTTTCCTGGTTGGTAGTTTTCACAGTGTTCTCAACCTTCCTCCTCCAATAAAAACTGGTTACTATGATTTAGCCAAATGCGTGAAACATAATAAATCAAATCAAATGTCATCCACGTAAAATGTATTCATCTACACAAATTCATTGTTTGAAGTAATAAACTTTAGCTAACTTAAGTTGGTAAATTTAAAAAATAGCAGTCGTAAATTCTGTAAAAGTTTGCAATGAATAGAATAATGATCGTTTACATGCTTTTGAGAACGGAAACAGCATTTATTATTGTATCATTTCATGCTTCACATTTTAGATTGTCCTCCATGCTACAGTTTAGTTCAAGAACGTGTCAACAATCATCGTATGAAGTTAGATGACCTCAGAAATTTAATAATCAATATCGGCAACAATCCTGATGCCTTCAACGACACACAGTTCCTGGCATACATGAATGAAGTGAACAGTTCAGTGGTGATGTTGCTGGATGAAGCAAGAGGTGCTGTCAGTAAGTATGAATCATGATAATATTGTTATCTTATTAAACAAAAAGCTTTTTATGATGGTAAAAAGGGGGGATTAAATATTTGCTAGAAAACGAATTTAAAGATACCGTAATAATTACAGATGCAAAGACTTTATGGTATTGAAAAGATCACTGATTCTCAATAGATTGTTTGGGGGCCTCGATGGCCTAGTGGTCTAGGTAGTTCGTCATGACTACTAATGATCACTAGTCTGTCAACACTGAAGTTGTGAGTTCGATTCACACCTGTGGCGGGGTGTGTTCGACTCAGTCTTATTTGACAAGGATTGCCAATTTTCCTACAGAAATTTGTATTTCTTTCCAGGTACTCTGACTTCCGCCACCAATAAAAAGTGGCCGGTGCGAAATAGCCAAATGTGCTGAAAACCCCAACTAAACAAAACGACAACAAAAAAACAATAGATTGTTTACGTATCAAATTCCTTATCCATTTCTGATGCATTAAGTTTTCACTTACACATGTTCTCATGGATTGATGGGGTTTTGGAATTGTGGATTTCAAATTTTACTAAAGAAAAACAGGTTTTGATCAGTATTGAACTTAAGTGGCATAATAACCACTATTGGTAAAAATATTTCATTCAGAATAAAGATTCTAAATGTGCACTTTCAATAACTTTGAAGTGGAGGTAATGTATTTGATAGAGATTATGCATACTCACCAACCAACTCAGAAACTTTTCAGTCCAGTCCTGGGAGTTTTTTTCGCTTATCAAACTAGCCATGCTGGATTATTGTTGTCACGACGGTCTCCTGGGACGAAGTACTCCCAATCTGCAAATAGCTCCTATGAACTTAATACAATTTAATTTAAATCAAGGTACAATGCATAGGGTTGCATACAGTTATTCACTGAAGAATAACATTTATAGAAAGATACTCTGTCGAATAACAAATGGGTGTTGGAGAAGTGTGTTTTGAGTCGAGCAGAATTTAGAATATGAAAAGTTACAGAAGTGTGAATGCGAGGGACATTCAATTTAATTAATACAACCAAGAGTGTCCGTAATTGTTACCGGCTGGTGACAGTCGGTAATTTTAAGATTTTCAGTAAATTAATTACTTTCAGACCTCATCGAGTGTTCATTTCGTCATTCTAAACCATTTCAGCCATCTACTGTATTAAAATAATAGTTGTAATGAGAACGATTTTAAAATAAATTTTATTGATTTTCTTCCTACCTGGAAGTTTTCTTTTGAAAAGAAATACAAAACAAGTTCGGAATGGACTTGTGTATTCACGTTTCTCAGAGGAATAAATTTGAAATATTTAAATGAAATGAAAAAAAATTTATAGAAAACAAATCCTCTTATTAGATACCAAAAAGCTATGGTAATATATATATTCTAACAAGACGAATGTCAAGGAACGTTGAACACGTAGTAAAATTGATTTGTGAGATGCTCCAAAACTGGAGCAAGATACAGCTCAGGTGTTGCATATTTTTCAATAACATGGCGGGTCGATTAAAGTTTGCGACTGTTTTCGTCTTTGACTTTAAAACAGCTATTTGAAGGAACAAGAAAGATCATTTTTTGAAAGCAAAATGAAATAATAATGCTGAAAGTATGACGTATTATTTGACATGCATACACCAGGTCGATCTTGTGCCAAAATTTTGGGGTCAGAAATGAGGACAGAACGAACGAATTCTATTTGTTCAACAATTTTCCAATTGTACTAAACGTGTTTTTTTGGTGTCAAAAAAATAAAATGACTGTGGGTATGACAGAAGTAATAATTCATACATTCACTTTAATTATTAAGTATCCTAATTTAAAAAAAGTGGAAATTGATGATCTGCTGTCATATTAGAACAGGGGTTTTATATATTTATAATGCAAGTTGATATGTGATTTGTATTTTGTTGCTTTTCTTAAATATGTGGAATTTATGTGCCAACAATTTGTTTCACAGTGTTTGTTTTGTTTTTTTAGCTGATAATGGCACATTAGGAGTACAATTGGCAGCTTTAAGGAGAGCAGTTCAAGATGTAACATCCCAAGCATACCAAATTGGTGGCAAACTGTCGGCAGCAGAAACTGCATCACAAAATAGTGCTACAGATCTCTTAAAAGCAAGGGAGGCAATTGACCGGGCGGAAAAGGCACTAGAAGCTGCCGAAACTTACATTGACACAGAAGGACGAGCTGCTTTACAGAGAGCAAGGGAAGCTTTGGCGAAGTTTGGTCAGAAATCTGATCAAATGACACAGATTGCTTCAAGGGCAAAAGCAGAAGCTGACAGGTAACCAGTTTGTTTTAAGATAATCTGTACGTGGATCAAGAGCAAAAATCCTTTTTTTATGGGGGTTTAAGTTTTATTTGGAGATGCCTCAAGTATATTTATTAAATAAGATGAATTTTTCTGTTGCGTTACAAATGAAAATATTATGGTTAACAAGTAAACAAAAATTTGGTTTTGAAATGTCCTATAAATTTGCCATGTATTGTATCGTAAATCAAAATCTGTAATTACTGCAAAAATTGTTCAAAGAGATCAGCATTTTGCTTTAACACACTACTGTGATCCATTGTTTGTATAACATCGAGTTACTTAAAAATGTGAATTGACTTTTTTTTACAACAGACAATGGAGAGATGCTGAGAGGATTGAGATGTTAGCTAAGAATGCCTTAAACACATCACAAGAAGCCAAGCGATTGGCTGAGGAAACATTGCGAATGCCAGACAAAACAAGTGACGATATTCAGAGACTCAAACAACAGTAAGTGTTTCTGCAAATATGAGTTTCACAACAACTGAAATACAGGGTTCACACTGGTCATGGAATCCTGGAAAAATCTTCGTAATTTATTTGTTCTAAAAAAAGCCATGAGAAGTCAATGAATTGAAAAATGTTATTAAAAGGCATGGAAATTTTTGTTTTGGATCACTACTGACAATAAATTTAAAGTTGTTATCACATTAAGGTAACCGTTACATAGTAACATATATCATATCAATCAACATTAAAATAATTGAAAAAGCTTGGTCACAAAGCATTGATATCACAAGGTCATGGAAAATTCTGAATTAGTCCTGGAAAGGTCATGAAATTTTGGGAAGAAAAAGTTGTGGAAACCCTGTTTCTGACAAAAAATATATTGGGGAAATTTCATTGAAACAACTTTCAATGGAGATATAGTGTAAGTGATAAATTTCAATCACTCAACAAGACGACAAGTATGAAAGAGCATTTTAATGAGCCAAAAATGTCTTAAAATGTTAAGATGCATTTGTAGTTGGAAAACTAGAAGGATGAGGGTATGCATCATTAAGGCAACATATATCCAGCAAGGGAACAAAAAAAGTATAGATTCCATTTTGCAGCTTTTAAAATTAAGCCATAGTATAAAAAAGGTCTTCTTGTTAAAAATTCAACCAAGATTGCTAAATATTTCCAATAATGATAATTTTACTTAAAAAGTGAGACAATCCCTAAATGTAACCAATCTTCCTGTGTTCTGTCTTATGAAATGTTGTCTGGTCGACACATACTTGCCCCCTCATATCCTTTGATTTTTATATGTCACGGTTCCCACACAACCATGTGGGAAAAGCTTTGAATTTAATTTCACACATTCCCTCCTGGGAAATGTCCTCCAATTTAAAAAAAAAATACATGTAGATTACTTCCCCTTAATCATTGCTTTTTTCATCCTGCAGTGAATTTATACTAAGAAGTATTAAATGGATGCATATTCCTTTGTGACTATTCAAACCTGTCTATAAAGGGCACTCAAGGGGGCAGAAAAAAGTGCCCTTTATGAGCAGGTGCCCTCTCTACAGAGGTTAATTTTACATGCTTTGTTCATGAATGGGACTTTTTCATAGTGTCCTTTATAGACAGTGATATGCTATATATAGTTGCCTTTTAAAGGAGGTTTGACTGTATTCATTACTTCTGCATCACATAAATGTTTGCTAGTGTGTAGAATACATGTAATGCTGCTTTGCAGAGAATCTGAGATACATAAGTAAAAAAAGGAATTATTACCCTTGAAAATGGGAAAAAAATCCTGGAAAAAATATGGAATTTTTTGTATAGGAAAGTGTGGGAAGCCTGATTGATATTGAAATGTTTATAATGTAATATGAGACAACTTTAACCACCTTACCTTTATAGGTATAATGATGCAGACAGAGTGTACAACCAAACAAGAACTTTTGCTGAGAGTGCAAAACAGAGAGCCACTGAAGCATATCAGGAGGCCCTGAATCTGTATACCGATGCCAGATCTATACAGTTACCAGGCATAGATGTTGTGGAATTGAAGAAAAATGCCATGTTAATCAAAAAACAGGTATGATTTGAATAAGGTCCTCATTGAATTATATAGGCAACAGAATGGCTGTTTTTTTCTGATGCTTATTATTATACATCCAAACTAAAGGAGAGGGGGGGTATACTGTTTTACCATTGTGGTTCTGTCTGTCTGTACGTAACAAAATTTTTTGTCACCGTTTTCTCTGCAACTACTCACCACAGCCACTTGATATTTCGTCGAAAGCCTACTATAGGTACACCATATCGCGGAATAAGTTTTGGGACCCAGGTGAGTTCAACTTCCTGTTTGATGACTTTGTTTATTTTGCTATATCAGCTTTTTTACTCGATTAGGCCAATCGAAACAAACAACAGACCTAATTTATTCAGTACTAGAAAACAAATTGCCTTTTATTTCTTTTCAATGCTAATATTTAGCAGATTTGCTATTAAAGGATTTCTTAATCTATTCTGTCTACAGAAAGACGTAGCATTTCTCACATCTGTGGAAGAAATACCAGACCTTCAATAGCCACAAGTGTCGGAACATATTTCTTGTCTGAACTACAATATATTTTTTTGAATTTTCTATAGACTGTATGAGAAAATGACCATATCCTTGAATATTTGTAATTATGACGTGCATTGACCCTGTCTGTCTTGGAAATGACCCCATTTATTGAACAATAAAATTCTTTGAGATCTCAGGAATTTTGACAGATAAAAAAGATTTTGAGTTAATTACATGAAAGTATAGTGTGATTTGATACAGTTGACTTGAATACTTGCACACTTGATTAACAATGTGGATCTGTCTTCTCAAATACACTCATTTTTAGTACACATGAAATATTCTGTGAAAAAATGAAAGACTGTGAGACATGCGTACATGAAATTTTTCTGGAATTTCCCAGATTTACAGATATTGACAATTTTGTCTATGTATTCCTATACAAAATATTGAATTTTTTCTGATTTCTGGATTTCTTCACCTTTTGTATTTTCACCCATGAAGACACAGTTCATTCAAAAATTTGAGAAATAATTCACGGTGGCTTCAAAACGTCCTGATTTTTCCACAGGTAGGCTCTTAATGCCAAATATTTTGTCACGAGCTATAGGGAGTGTACTATTTCTATTCTTATAGGGCAATTTCTACGACATTTTGAAACGCGCAACATAGGTTTTCAGACACCATTACACAGTGCAAATTGTAAAGCGACGTTGCAAATCGAGCAGTTTGACATCTGTGACGTAGGAATCGAATTATCCATATTTTACCATGTATGTAGACTGAAAGCGTTTAAATCAGTTCATATTAGAATCTGTGACAACTGATAACAGACTATGAAATTGACAAATAAATCTACGTGTTTACATGCATATTTTTATCATTATATAGGCAGCAGAAATAAAAGAAGAAGCGATGCGTCTGATGAGAGATAATGCTGCTTTGTTATCCGATGTTTCTAATCAGTCGATCAGCGCTTCTCGATTGCTTAAAGAAGGCAATGAACAACAACAGGTAACAATATTCAAAGTTTCTCCAAATTTAATTTTTTATACAACTTGTTTGTACTGTGAATGCAAAATATTTATGATAAGTTTTAATTTATACACAAAATTCTGACAGGATGTAAATTTCCATTATAAAACTAGCATTAATTATTCCATTAATTATTCCATCACCAAAGACTCATTTTATTTTTTTTCCATCATTCAACTGATCTCAGAGTTGTGTCATAAAAACACAAACAATCTCTTTGTACCAAGTAAATATATTAATGAAGGATTAAATTTTTGTCATGATATACTGTCTTCCTTTTTTTCAGCGTGTTGATGAATTGTTAGCGGATGTAGATGCTGCCAGAAGTATGGCAAGGGATGCCACAGATCGTGCCGAACGAACTCTGAAAGAAGCAAGCGAGACATTGAAAATCTTACTAGGCTTTAATCAGCAAGTTCAGGAAAATAAGGATAAAGCCGATGATGCTTTGTTGAAGATACCAGAAATTGAAAGAATTATTGAAGAAGCTGAGAGAAAAACAATGGAGGCCCAAGACGCTCTGAGTGGTGCTGAATCTGATGCAGATATGGCTCTTAAATTGGCCCAGCAAGCACAAAGTACAGCTCAAAATGCTTCTAATGTAAGTAGTTTGATATACTGGCATTGCAAAGCATTTTAATTTTTTTATGATTTATTTTAAAGTTTCATATTTAAATTTGAATAATGTAACGCGTCATTTGATTGGTCAAATTTATTTTGTCTATCAAATAGACTAGATTTTCTTTTCTACTATGACATCATTAAAGGGAATCCCACCCGGTTTTGACGTCAAAACAACTGTTGGAATTAAATTATAAGGATTGACAGTAATTTTGTTTTCAGTCTATTCAAAATAACTTAAGTGCACATAGTGCACACTTTCAAATAACACGCTTCGTGGGTTATTTAGTGTGCACCACATGATTGAGATTATTTCTTCATAGACTGAAAACAAAATTACAGTCAACCCTTAAATAACATCACTATTATTAAATATTTTGACAGGAGGCAAGCAGGATAAGGAGTGAAGCAGACAAGACTAAGAACCAAGCTACTTATCTGAAAGATGAGGCTGATAATTTAGCACTGGATGTGTCTGATATAGAACGAGAGATAGCTGAACGTGAAAAACAAGCTGATGACGATTCTGCCCTGACTAATGATGTAAGACTCATTTCCTTACAAGTTTTATAATAGAAGTAAAAAAAATGATGAGTTAAATTGGTGACAGATTTTACTTCTATTAACTGTACTACGAGACCATTTTCAATGCATAATTTGTACATAAACATAGAACTAAGACTCATAAGATATGCTTAATACCAAAAATGTTGAAAATGGAATGTTGAATAGCAGGATTAAATGCCGAAATGACCAAGGGAGTAAAGCTGAAACCCATTGAAGGAAAGTTATGCACTTTGTTTCCACAAAATTTGATAATTTTTTAACAGTAATATAAATGGAGTTAAATTAAATCATTGTTATTAATACTAAATTCAGCACAGAGTTTACAATTTTCAACAAACCAGAAAGGAAATTTTTAAACAAAGTTTGGGGGGTATATAGGAATCACCTTGTCCGTCTGTGCGTCCGTCTGTCCATCTGTCCATATATCTTGTAAGCGCAACTCCTCCTAGACTGCTCAATGGATTTCAACAAAACTTTACAGAAAGGAAGTACATCATCCAAAGATGTGCATGAAGAAAAATCTTTGCTTTCCGATATCACACAAGGGAGATAATTCGACTTCTATTTTTTTTGAAGATACATTATATATGAACCTCGTAAGCGCAACTCCTCCTAGACCGCTCAATGGATTTCAACGAAACTTTACAGAAAGGAAGTAAATCATCCAAAGATGTGCATGAAGAAAAATCTTTGCTTTCCCATATCACACAAGGGAGATAATTCGACTTCTATTTTTTTTGGCTTATACATTATATATGAACTTTGTAAGCGCAACTCCTCCTAGACCACTCAATGGATTTCAACGAAACTTTACAGAAAGGAAGTACATCATCCAAAGATGTGCATGAAGAAAAATCTTTGCTTTCCGATATCATACAAGGGAGATAATTCGACTTCTATTTTTTTTTGGCTTCTACATTATATATGAACCTCGTAAGCGCAACTCCTCCTAGACCGCTCAAAGGATTTCAACGAAACTTTACAGAAAGGAAGTAAATCATCCAAAGATGTGCATGAAGAAAAATCTTTGCTTTCCCATATCACACAAGGGAGATAATTCGACTTCTAATTTTTTTGGCTTATACATTATATATGAACCTCGTAAGCGCAACTCCTCCTAGACCGATCAATGGATTTCAAAGAAACTTTACAGAAAGGAAGTACATCATCCAAAGATGTGCATGAAGAAAAATCTTTGCTTTCTGATATCACACAAGGGAGATAATTTGACTTGTATTTTTTTGGGCTTATACATTATATGAACCTTGTTAGCGCAACTCCTCAAAATCTTTGCTTTCCAATATCACACAAGGGAGATAATTGTTTGGAGTAGTAAAGGCAACCATGAGTATGCTTAAATTGATGCAAATATCTTATGAAACTTTACCCTGGGCAAGGCAAAGGGGGGGGGGGGGGGGGTATCCTTTGTTAGCTTTGCTCACAGTACATCTAGTTTGAGCTGGATTTTCCAAAGTAAAAAATCTGTTTTTTATCCTGGCAATGTATGGCGGGAGGTCGGCGCCAATCAGAAAGAAAACACAGTTTTCTCTTGGACAGAGAAGTTCTTAGTCGTATTTGTTGATGCAAGATTTATTATACACCTGCTCCAAAGGAGAGGGGGGTATACTGTTTTACCGTTGTGATTCTGTCCATGCATGTGTCTGTCCGTAACAAAACTTTTCGTCACACTTTTCTCTGCACAGCCCATTGATATTTGCTCACGGAACATCTTGTTTGTTAAATTCATTGACATGGATTGTTTCTTTTCACAGGCTTTACAGAAAGCTAGTAAAGCACAGAATACAGCTAAAGGTGTATCTGATAAAGTATTGGCAGCTCTCAATGAGATTAAAAACATTTCCAATCTTCTAAGTAAGTATACAAAAGTTTAAAGCCAGCATTAATTACTTTCAATTCTAAAATTATATGTGTGGCCTTTTTATACGACCGCAAAATTTTTGTGGTCGTATATTGGTATGACGTTGGCGTCGTCGTCGTCCGAAGACATTTGGTTTTCGCACTATAACTTTAGTATAAGTTAATAGAAATCTATGAAATTTAAACACAAGGTTTATGACTACAAAAGGAAGGTTGGGATTGATTTTGGGAGTTTTGGTCCCAACAGTTTAAGAATCAGGGGCCAAAAAAGGGCCCAATAAGGTTTTTTCTTGTTTTTGCACAATAACTCTAGTATAAGTAAATAGAAATCTATGAAATTTTAACACAAGGTTTATGACCACAAAAGGAAGGTTGGGATTGTTTTTGGGAGTTTTGGTCCCAACAGTTTAGGAATTAGAGGCTAAAAAAGGGCCAAAATAAGCATTTTTCTTGGTTTTTGCACAATAACTTTAGTATAAGTAAATAGAAATCTATGAAATTTAAACACAAGGTTTATGACCACAAAAGGAAGGTTGGGATTGATTTTTGGAGTTTTGGTCCCAACAGTTTAGGAATTAGGGGCCAAAAGGGTCCAAATTAAACTTTGTTTGATTTCATTGAAAATTTAACTATTGGGGTTCTTTGATATGCCGAATCTAAAGGTGCATTTAGATTCTTAATTTTTGGTCCCGTTTTCAAATTGGTCTACATTAAGGTCCAAAGGGTCCAAAATTAAACTTTGTTTGATTTTAACAAAAATTGAATTCTTGGGGTTCTTTGATATGCTGAATCTAAACATGTACTTAGTTTTTTTATTATGGGTCCAGTTTTCAAGTTGGTCCAAATCGAGGTCCAAAATTAAAGCTAAAAAAGGGGTAAATTTTTTTTTTTTTGGGGGGGGGGGCAATTCTCCACAGCATATTGTATAGCACAAGAAGCAAAAAATTGAATATAAATTCAAATCATATAACCAATTCTAAGTTCTTTGATTTCAGTTATTCTGTGTCAGAAACCTATTATGTGTCAAGTATTTGAAGAAATTTTTAATTGCACAGTATTGTGCAATAGCAAGATATTGATATGTGTGCCCTGTTATCAAAACTTTATTATTAACAAATTCCATTGGAAATTTGCCAATTTAAAATGTGCTGATGAAGCTTTTTTGTTTATCTCATCTAAACTGCATTTAAATTATGTATATTTAAAATTTGCCATCCATGACTATGATGTCATTTTCTATTTTAATATGTTATGGTGTATTTAAATGGGCTGTTATGGTTGCAAAGTATAAAGAAATGGGGGGGGAGGGGGTTGAAAACAAAATTTAGGGGGGGGGGGGGTAAATGAGAAATTGGGGAGGGGGCAATTTTTTTCTCATTTCATATTTCATAAATTAAAAAGAAAATTTCAATTTTTTTTTTTAGCAAAAAAAGGGGGGGTTATAATAAATTTTATTGTTTTTTTTTTTTTTTTTGGGAGGGGGGGGGGGGGGGTCAATGTGCAACTTCATAGTGTATTGCACAAAAGCTAAAAAAGGGGGTAAATTATTTTTTTTTTGGGGGGGGGGGGGTGGGTCAATTCTCCAAATCATATTGTATTGCACAAGAAGCAAAAAATTGAATATAAATTGAAATCATATGACCAATTCTAAGTTCTTAGATTTCAGTTATTCTGTGTCAGAAACCTATTATGTGTCAAATATTTCAAGAAATTTTCAATTGTACAGTATTGCGCAATAGCAAGAAATCTTCAATTGTACAGTATTGCGCAATAGCAAGAAATTGATATGTGTGCCCAATTTTAAATTTTAAATTGGTTATTTCTGATTTATATATAAAAACAAATAATACTGATAAATTGGTTTGAATAGGTAAATTAAAAATTTTAAAAACATTCATTCTGTGTCAGAAACCTATGCTGTGTCAAATATTTATTCACAATCCAAATTCAGTATTGTATCAAGCTTGAATGTTGTGTTCATAATTGCCCCAACTATTCAGGGTTCGACATCTGCGGTCGTATCTAGCTGCGCCCAGCGGAGCATTTTATTTTATTATGGGCCCAGTTTTCAAGTTGGTCCAAATGGGGGTCCAAAATTAAAGCTAAAAAGGGGGTAAATTTTTTTTTTTTTTTTTTTGGGGGGGGGGGGGGCAATTCTCCACAGCATATTGTATTACACAAAAGCAAAAAATTGAATATAAATTCAAATCATATGACCAATTCTAAGTTCTTTATTTCAGTTATTCTGTGTCAGAAACCTATTATGTGTCAAATATTTGAAGAAATTTTCAATTGCACAGTATTGCGCAATAGCAAGAAATTGATATGTGTGCCCTGTTATCAAAACTTTATTATTAACAAATTCCATTGGAAATTTGCCAATATAAAATGTGCTGATGAAGCTTTTTTGTTTATCTTATCTAAACTGCTTATAAATTATGTATATTTAAAATTTGCCATCCATGACTATGATGTCATTTTCTATTTTAATATGTTATGGTGTATTTAAATGGTCTGTTATGGTTGCAAAGTATAAAGAAATGGGGGGGGGGGGGGGGGGTAGGGGTTGAAAACAAAATTTGGGGGGGGGGGGGTAAATGAGAAATTGGGGAGGGGGTAATTTTTTCTCATTTCATATTTCATAAATTAAAAAGAAAATTTCAAATTTTTTTTAGCAAAAAAAAGGGGGGGGGGTTACAATAAATTTTATTGTTTTTTGTTTTTTTTTTTGGGAGGGGGGGTCAATATGCAACTTCATAGTGTATTGCACAAAAGCTAAAAAAAGGGGTAAATTATTATTTTTTTTTTGGGGGGGGGCAATTCTCCACAGCATATTGTATTGCACAAGAAGCAAAAAATTGAATATAAATTCAAATCATATGACCAATTTTAAGTTCTTTGATTTCAGTTATTCTGTGTCAGAAACCTATTATGTGTCAAATATTTGAAGAAATTTTCAATTACACAGTATTGCGCAATAGCAAGAAATTGATATGTGTGCCCAATTTTAAATTTTAAATTTGTTATTTCTGATTTATATATAAAAACAAATAATACTGATATGGTTTGAATAGGTAAATTAAAAATTTTTAAGTTCTTAGACAACATTCATTCTGTGTCAGAAACCTATGCTGTGTCAAATATTTATTCACAATCCAAATTCAGTATTGTATCAAGCTTGAATGTTGTGTTCATAATTGCCCCAACTATTCAGGGTTCGACATCTGCGGTCGTATCTAGCTGCGCCCAGCGGAGCATTTTATTAAACTAATGCAAAAGATGAAAATAGTAATAATCAGGCCTTGCAATTTAATTTCTGCTTATTATGTCTCCCAAACGAAGTTTGGAGACATGTTGTTTTTGCTCAGTTCTTATTATTCTTATTATTAATATTATTAAGGGCTTTCCCGTCTCCGGACGGAAAGTCCTTATTGTATTTCTTCTGTTTAATATTATTATTAGGTCTTTCCACTTTCCGTGGAAAGACCTTTTGCTTTTGTTCTGATTATTTTTTTTTTTTTTTTTCTTCTGCCGTCTAGGATGTTTTTTTGTTACTTGACATATCGAAAGGATTTTTGGCCCATGGTATCGTACAGTGATTGCGATTTCACCATTGACCCTGTGTAACCGAACACTTTTTTTTATAGGAGTTATCTCCCCGCGTCCTCCTTTTCTTGTTATCGCTATATCTCTAAAACCGTAAAAGATATCGACCCAAAATCTTTTGCAATGTCTTCAGTGTATCTCTGCGCAACTTTGTTCAATTTGGTCGGAAGGGATCTGACGACATTTCATAGGAGTTATTTCCCTTCAAACGACTTTCACTTTTGGTGTATCATACAAATTGTTATTTAGAGTTGAGGTATCAACATGAAACTTTGTATTTAGGGTCCATGACCCCTAACAAGTAAAATGAGGTCAAGGTCAAAGGTCAAGGTCAAGTTCTAAATTTTGACTTTTGCTTGTTATCGCTTCTCCTCTGAAACGGTAAAAGATAGCTGATAAAATGTAATGGAGAAAATGTTAAGGACGTTGAGACCTTGATTTGTTACATTTGCATAAAAGTTGTATGACGTCATTTTATAGGCGTAATTGCCGTTAGAACGTTTAAATTTTCGGTTTTTCGTTTATTTCTCAACAATGGTACATGATAAAGGCATGGGGTCTTTTGTTTTGACATCAAGGATTGATAACCTTCAAATTGGCATCAAGGTCAAAGGTCAAGGTCAAGTTCTAAATTTTGACTTTTGCTTGTTATCGCTTCTCCTCTGAAACGGTAAAAGATAGCTGATAAAATGTAAAGGAGAAAATGTTAAGGACGTTGAGACCTAGCTTTGTTACATTTGAGAAAAAGTTGTATGACGTCATTTTATAGGCGTAATTGCCCCTAGAACGTTTAAATTTTCGTTTTTCGTTTATTTCTCAACAATGGTACATGATAAAGGCATGGGGTCTTTTGTTTTAACATCAGGGATTGATAACCTTCAAATTGGCATCAAGGTCAAAGGTCAAGGTCAAGTTCTATTATTTGACATTTGCTTGTTATCACTACTCCTCTGAAATGGTTGTAGATAGCCAAGGAAATGTAATGGTGGAAATGTTTAGGACATTGATGCGCAACTTTGTTACATTTGAGTTAAAGTTGTATGACGTCATCTTTTGAGAGTAATTGCGCCTAGAACGTTCAAACTTAAGGTTTTTCGTTTATAACTTGACAATGGTACATAATAATGGCATGGGGTCTTCTAAAATGACCTCAACGACCAATGACCTTGAAAAAGGTCACAAGGTCAAAGGTCAAGGTCATGACCTATATTATGTATTTTGCATTTTTTCACACTTTATAAGTTTTTTTCAGATTTTTAAAGCAATTAAAGCTATTGAAAGCGTGAAATTCAGGCACTACTTTTGATGACGTCATTTCTGGCAACGTTATTATTTCTGTAGACGTTTTTAGACGTTTTGGATATATTGGAATGTTAATTAATGTGACAATGTTACAACCCATGAAAACGTCTAGAATTGTCAATTTATAAGGTCACATTAATGACGTTTTTGATGTTTATAGTGCAAAACAGTATAATTCATCACAAACATTTAGTTAACCAGAAATAAACATTTTTCTTTGTTATTCAAACTAGCAGTCCATATATTTTTTTAACATTTGTGAAATTACCTATCATATCAAACCAGAAGTGATATTTGTAATACGGGAAGTAGCATAATACCTCCCTTATTTCAGTACATAGAACCATATATCCTTGAAATCACTGGAAAGTTTAGCTATGCTCTAAAACCAACAATTACATTTTAAACCTCATTTTTTTTATCATTCAATCTGCAATTGAGGTGGAAAGACCTTCAATTGTTCTCTGAACAATTGGTTTTTAATTATTATTATTATTCTTTTTCTTCCGCCATTTCCTGACAAGTGAGTTCGCGACATATCGCTTTCATATTTTGTCTATGATATCGGTCATGAAAATGATTTGATGTGTTATGGGAATTATGTCGTAAACTTTGTCGTTACGGAGTTATCTTCCCCAACACCAAAAAGATTGTGTGTACTACTCCTCTGAAACCTTAAAAGATATCGCTTCAAAATCTTTTCTAAAGTCCTCAGTCAATCCATACGCAACTTTGTTGAATGTTAGCGGAAAGGATCTGACGACATCTTATGGGAGTTACCTCCCCTAAAATGATTCGTGTAAGTGATATACAAGTATATCTTAAAAACCAGAAGTGATACAGACCTAAAGTCTTCACCATAGACCCTCATGACCTTTCATCTTCAAAATAGAAATAAGGTCAAAGGTCAAGGTCACGTTCTATATTTTGACCTTTGCTTGTGTGCACTACTCCTCTGAAATGATAAAAGATACAGGAATGGTTGGGGGTGTAAAATGTCTGGCATCTAAAGACGCAACTTTGTTACATTTCCATGAAAAGGATCTGAGGTCATCTTATAAGAGTTATGTCCCATTGAAGCATTGGTAAATTAGTTTTTCGGGTAAAACTCAGTAACTTTATATGATAGAGGCATGGGGTCTTCAGTTTTGATCATCGGGGGATGTGACCTTGAGGATGACCTTAGACCAAAAGGTCAAGGTCAACGTCCTAATTTTTTACCTTTCTATTATTAGAAGATATTTGAATGCTTTCTAATGAGAAAAGGACTCTGTTGAAAGGCAAATCATAGTCACGGTCACATGATTACAGGTCAAGGTCATTTAATGAAAAATACGTCTTAGATTTTAACCTTTTTTACCAATAGAGATATTGAAGTGGTTCTTCTTTAGAAATATTCAGCTTAGGAAGACAAATCAACTTGAACGTCAAAACAGCAAATGTCAAGGTCATTGAGTGAGAAAACGTCCTAGATTTTGACCTTTTTTATCGTTAACGATACAAAAGTGGTTCTGCTTCAGAGATGTTCATCATTTGGGGTTTAATCAATCTGAATGTCATGAGGTCGCATGTAAAGGTCATTTAACCTGGGAAAGCCCTCAATTGTTCTTTGAACAATTGGATCTTTTCATTATTATTTTTTTTCTTCTTTCCGGGCGCGTTTTTTCGAACACTTGTGTGCACCGTTTCTCATAAACCAATAGACGGAATCGCTTGATATCATACGACTTGCTAGGCCCATATTCCTAGATGCGCCTCCCGAAAAAAATTTTCAATCTGTGGGAGGGAACATATATTTTGGGGGTCTCAAAAGGGGGTGGGGTTTTTGCAAAATTTTACTATAGAAGTCTATGGGAAAAGTAATATAACTTGATCATTTGTGATCTTAACTTGGAAATACTACCTGTTACCTTGGATATTTAAGTTTTTATACACCGCCACACGAAGTGGCGAGGTATTATGTTATACCCTCCATTTTGTTGTCTTAGGGGGGGTCATGCCCCACCCCCTCAAATAACAAAATACTTAATATTTTGAAAACCATTGTGATCCCCACCCTATAACCATATATATTATTACTCCTTATGATAAGACAAATCATTTGGTACCATAGGGGGGTCTGAGGGGGTCATGCCCCACCCCCTCAAATGATAAAATACTAAATATTTTGAAAACCATTGAGATCCCCACCCTATAACCATATATATTATTACTCCTTATGATAAGACGAATCATTTGGTACCATAGGGGGGTCTGAGGGGGGTCATGCCCCACCCCCTCAAATGATAAAATACTAAATATTCTGAAAACCATTGAGATCCCCAACCAATAACCATATATATTATTACTCCTTATGATAAGACGAATCATTTGGTACCATAGGGGGTCTGAGGGGGGGGTCATGCCCCACCCCCTTAAATGGCTAAAGGGGAGGTGGAGGCCATTGCACTTTCAATAATAAAATATTTTGATAAAACATCTGTTAATCATGTTAATACCGATTACAACATATAAAACTGCAGATATTGAATACCATATATCAAACATTTTGCATATACTCAATCTCTTTGTACACTTGCCCAGTATTTCAAACACTAGGAATTCCAAAAATACCCTGAAAGAGAAAGATCTTCGTTTGGGAGACATTCGAAACTGCATCCAGTTTCAATTATACCTTGTTATATGTTATGTTGCCACATATACAGTGAATCATGTTAATAAACATTTGCAATGTTGTCAAATGATGAAGATTTTAAATAATAAGTGAACACAATAATTTCCAAATTTACAGTATATTTTCGGGGCCTCGGTGGCCGAGTGGTCTAGGTAGTTCCTCATGACTACTAATGATCACTAGCTTGTCAACACTGAGGTTGTGAGTTCGAATCTCACCTATGGTAGGGTGTGTTCGACTCCGATCTAAATTGACAAGGATTGCCAATTTTCCTACCAAAGGTAGGTGGTTCTCTCTGGGTACTCCGGCTTCATCCACCAATAAAAACTGGCTGACGTGAAATAGCCAAATGTGCTGAAAACGGCATAAAAACCCCAACTAAACAAATACAGTATATTTTGAATGAATTTCTTTTAAAATTTTGAGGAGAACTTATTTCTTTAAAAAAAACTGTAAATTGGTAAAGAATTGTCTGCATTTACTAGAATAATTCAAAGAAAGTGAACAAGGAAACAGGAGTAGATTATGCAACCCATCAACCTAATGGTTGCCACTGGACTTTAAACAATACTTCATCCATCCATGTATTACAATCCATGTAACGAAGTTTCTGGAAGTATAGTGTTTTTGTCTCCTCTGTTGTGGGCTCCACTTCAAATTTGATTGAATATGTCCTCTTTTCAAAACCTTATCCTATAGGGGGCACGAGGTATGTAAGCATGCTCACTATAAGTTCTTTCATTATTTTTCTTTCCGAATTTTAATTGCAGATCAGTTGGACAATGTTGATCTGGCTAAATTGGAACAACTGGAAAAAGACTTGGACGATGCCGAGAGACTTCTACAAGAAAGCAACTTAGACAAACAATTTAAAGATCTGGAAAATGCCAACAATGAAGTCATTGATCTTGTTTTCAACAGCAAACGAGAATACGACGAGTTGAAAAAAGATGTAGAAAATATAGAGCAAATTAAGAACTCTCTTCCAGATGGTTGTTTCAAAAATATAGAAATTGAAACAGCACCTGGAACATAGACATTTCACTATAGTATATATGCGTGATAAACTGATATTAAGCCAAAGTACAGAAATCAAATAAATTATAGAGTTTTTAAAGTAGGAGTTTGTAAAAATCTGTTCTGTGCGATAAAGAGGGGAAATATGTGTTGAGAAAATTTAGTACAACTTTTAATTCATATATTCATTTGACGAAGTTATGAAAAGTTTTTGAGCATTATGAAAGGGTAATGTGTTGTGGTGACCAACTTCTGCATTTTTGTTCTTTTCAATCACAACTTGGTACAATTTCTTTTTTTCATAACAATTCTAGTCATTTCTGTATATAAATTTTTATTTTTTCTAATATATAATGTATCTAATTATTATTAAAATTTTCTTCTGTTTAAAGTTCAGAAACTGTTTGCATTAATCTGCATTTTGTGAAATAAATTTAATATGTTTTTTTTTTGTCACCCCCAAAACTTCAAATTTTTGTATATCTTCAAAATTTTACATATACAAGCGAGTAAATGTAAGATGCATATTTTAAATCTTCCATAACAATTGTTCAAAGAAATGTTCACAAATAAATACACTGTATTTTGAAAATCTTGTCTGCACTCAGGGCCAGTGCAAAGCACTCTCATTTGAAAATGACAATTTTATAACCCTCAACCTGAAAAACATGTTTTACCCTCAATTTAAAAAATTAGTATATATCGATATGTATCTTAGCATTTTTATTAATCCTGGTTCATCAGAATCTCATTGTAATGAAATATTTTGTGTAAAATCCCGGTAGATAATCATTTTAATTTCATATCCTCGCAATCATCTTACTATCATTTCCTAGCAGTGTTCATCCTACATACATATGAAAGTGTAAAGTGTAAGGTCTATTTGTGTTATAATTAAGTTGAAAATACAGCCAGAAATATTTATTTGTTTCACTTAGTATTGGAAATCATTTATACCACTTGTAAATTTACAACTCAGGATACACACAGTGAAACCGGTCTTGAGAAACCACTCTTTGTGACATATAACAGTTGATTTGATCCCACTCAAGTCCACAGAAACTTTAATTAATATCATAAATGAAATGCACAAAATATGCCTATTTTATTGTGCCGCCATGGCAAAAACATTTCACTCCTGCACCGTATAACTCCAAACCAGCTATCTGGCTAATGTTGGTTTCTCAAGACCCATATCAGATATCACTGTATATTTTATTTCTAAAATCAAACTCTTTTAAGGTATCCAGAACCCAAATGTCCCAGATGGTCCATGTGGCAATGACCTCGGTAATTATTATCAAACTTCGGAAAAACTATATAACTAACACAATCAGTGAAATATGTGCCATCTTGGGAAAGATATATCTACCGTTATTTTAAAATTCCTGCTTTAAACTTCGTTTAATTTATTTTCTGTCAAAAAGAATTAGAATTTACTTTCATTATCTGTTATGGTCTAGATGTAAGTAATTACCGTAATTTTTGGTTTATAGGTCGATACTTTTTTCCCTCTGAAGTGCTGGGGTCGACCTATGGACCTATCTAACATTTTTTAAAAATTTTTCGTTAATCCCATCCTACCACCTAATGCTACAATAAATAAAAAGATTTAAGAACTGTGCTTAGACCTATACAACGCACCAACATATAGTAAAAAATTTACGGCATATTCGGTAAGACGGTATATGAAAATACATATAACTGAAAATACCTCAAACAATATAAATACTCTACCTTCAGAACAAGTTGATAGATCTTAAAAGTTCACAGAAAGTTTGTATTTTATTTTTCTAAAAATTGTACTTTTCATATGATATGGTTCAAACTGAGCATTAGCATAATTGAAAAAGGTTGTTCATGCAATAGGTTGAAATTAAATTCAGGGTTGCATAATGATATTTTTAGATCTGAAAAGGTTCACTGGTGAATAACTCGAGGTTGTCTTTTTATTTTCAAATTAATTAATAAATACATATTTGGTCATTTACAATTTATTATGATGCTGATACATAACCAGACATGTTATGAGAAACCAGAGCGAGTTATATTTTCTTAACCAATGTAGGTAAGGGAGATAATAAATTTGTCTCCCTTTAAGCCTGAGGACAAAAGGGAGAGAATTTAATTATCTCCCTTACCTACATTGGTTAGGAAAAGACAACTCACTCTGGTTCCTCATTGATTGTTTTAATTTATTTAATTCAAGGTAGTCCTAATAATCTAACATCAAAATTTTTCAGTATGTCACAACAAAGACATAATGGTGCTATTTTTGTATTATGTGTGATTTTTGTGATGTGTGATATTGACTTTTCTAGGGCTAAATTTAAAATCTGTTATTGTTGAGATACCTTTTTTGACGCTGTTTATGTTACAAGACAGATGTTTATTTGCGCATGTCGTTGAAATGAATGTGACTCGGTTGTATTTCATTTTTTCCTCATTGTTGTTTTTTAAACTAATCATGACATTTTTGTTTTCACTTTTGAAAATATTTCCCACAATGCATAAGTGTCTGACTTAATTGCAGTCCTCCAAGCACAATTAGTTCTTATGAAATTTGTTCAAGTTTCATTTTATTTTGTCTTCTTATTCATTCAGTTTTTCATTCTGTTCTGTTTTTCATCTTTTTCAAGGTGTTTTCAGCAGACATGTGCCAAATTGTCAAAACTTACAGAAATAATCTTTAATAGTTGATTTATGTAAAAATTTTTTATGAAATATCTTTGTATATTCTTTTTATCATTGATAATTGTATTTATAAATATAGTCCTTTGCATTTTTTAATCATTCTGTTTTTTATATGAAAATTAGTGTTTTGTAGCTATTTATGTGTGTTTGTACCATTTTCACTAAAAGTTATTTTTCCTCAAAATTATTAAGTGTAAAACTTCATTCCTTCGAGGAGAAAAGTGGGTCTTGAGGGCTGAGTGGACAGAGTCCATGTGTACTTGTTAATTCATTGAAATTATTCAGGAATACTAGTCTGTTATTTAAGGATGCGAGTCTGAATAGGAGATATTTTGGAAGCATCATCATTCACATGGTCTATGAAGTAACCAACAAGAAGCCACGATATTATGCTTAATCAACATTGATGAGGTGGAAGTTTATTACGTCCTATGGGTTTTTCTTAGGAGCACATTTAATTCTAATGATAAAACTTCTACATGACAGAATCTAAAATGATTTGGATGTGTAAGAAATTTAAAGTTACGTTTTATTTATAAATATCATATAGATTAAAATCAAATTGGCATTAAAACTTCTAAATTCTGTGATGGATTTCAATGATAATATCATGGGAGTATACATTTTTGACCTCAATACTTTTAACTCCCTGTAGTGCCGAAATATCTCCTGTTGAAGAAATTGAATATTTGTGGTTCTCTCGAGCCTTCTGCAACACATATGCTGACTGTCTGAAAAAAGCTGAATAAAATGTTTATGGTTTTCAATGTAATCATCCTTTGATGTTTTAAAGAGACAATTGCTTGGTTTCTATTAGGGGTAACAAATTATTGACTTTCTAGTACTAAAATACCTCTAATTTTAACCTCAGATTTTTGTTTTCTGTGTACAACTTGATTTGTACAAATGTGATAGATATGGGAATCCTTCTCGCATACATCAATCAACCCCAAAATACTTTCATGGAAATTTCTGAAAAGTTCGAGATATTAGACAGAGTCAAAAACGAAAAAAATATTTTAAAGTCATATTTGGAACCTCGACGTCAATGCTTTGAAGTAAAATGTTTTATTCGATCCCATTTTAAAGATGGGGGGGAAAAGGTGTACAAGTATTTTACACTTTAACACCCTACAACAAAAATCATTGTATCCTTTATATTGCAATGGCAACCAGTTTTCCAGTTTTTGGGGGAAGAATCTTAACTAAATACCAGGAAGTCTTGGTGTATTTTATTTATTAATATTTTTATATTTTCACTTCTAAGCAAAAATAAAACATGGACATTAAAACTGATAATTTTTTGAGAAAAATAACATTTAGGTAGATGGTAATTTGTAAAATTGTCAGCATGTATCTTGCATTTGTTGTTTTAGAGCCATGCACGGACATGGTTGAGCGAAAAACCCACCAGGTAATTCTTTGTTGTATTTTTCTTTAATGATAGTCCCTTTTGTATAAACAAAGCTGATGTATATTTGATATTATTAAACTGATACACTCATTCTTCGTTTTGTTTTACGGATATGTTTGTTTGTTAAGTTGGGGTTTTACGCCGTTTTCAGCACATTTGGCTATTTTGCGGCGGGCTGTTTTTGTTGGTGGAGGAAGCCGGAGTACCTGGAGAGAACCACTGACCTTCGGTAGGAAAATTGGCAATTTTTGTCAATTAAGATCAGAGTCGAACACAACCTGCCACAGTTGAGATTCGAACTCACAACCTCAGCGTTGACAGGCTAGTGATCATCAGAAGTCATGACGAACTACCTAAACCACTTGGCCACCGAGGCCCCTTTTACAGATATGAAATACATTCTTTGGTACCAATTTTGATGCACAAGATGTGTACATTTAGTTGATTTACAACTCATTTGCTGTGTTGAAGGCCTAAAATGTTGAAAACCTGAAACAGTTATCCAAAATGATGAACAAATTTAAAAAAAAAAAAAATTCCAAATTGACCCTAACAGTAAAGCCAAAACTAAGGACAGAACTGTGCTCTATGGGGATACTTCTTTAATAATTTTCACACAAACAAAAAATATTAAAATATTTTGAGAACATTAAAAAATACAGAAAAATGTTCAGTAACAAGCATGAAAATCAAACACCAAGAATTTTGGTTTATCCTTTATGTGAGCAGAAAAAAGTTATTCACTCGCCTGCGCCGAAAGGTCGCAATGGTGACACAGGTATTACTTTCTGGCGGCGGCAGCATAAAATTTTTTAAAACCTTGATAATTTTGCAAACATAATACCTGCAATTAAGATTTTTGGTCCACAGATACCTTATGGTATAAACTTTGCCGCAGTGTACTTTTCTTGTGACCCTGACCTCGTTTTCTTGGTTCACTGACTTCGTAAACATAAATGTAAAATCTGCATCCAAGTTTCGTGGTTAAAGACATTTCTCAGCAACTGTAATAATTAGGCCAACCATATTGAGTCTATAGATAGTTCTTAGTGGGCACATGGTAGTCTGACACTTGGCTTGGCACCTTGACCTCAATTTCATACTTGAGTTACTTTGTCAAATTTTCATGGTAAAATCCATTTCTCAGTCTATAATACCTAGACCCACAAAATTTTCGGTAGTTCTTGGTGGGTAAATGTAAGTGTGACACTGCCTTTTGATCTTGACCTCAATTTCATGGTAGAGTGACCTACATCACATTTTCGTGATTATTTCTTAGCAACTGTAAGGTTCCACTATACAATTAGCATTTTATTTCTATGTATACCCACCATTTTTGGTTTATAAATAGTTTGTGGCGCGTACATACCAGTCTGAGACCTGTCAGCTGATCTTGGACACAGTTTTAGGCTTGAATGACATGCATGAGATTTTTCAGACAAATATTACCTAACCATTACTATTTCTTTTAACACATCTTCCTTTGACTTGTAATGTCGGATATCATATAATCTTCATTCTGTGTTCATTTACATACTCGGGCGATTTAGTGTGTCCAGTCTTGTTTCCTTAAACGTCTGGGTGGTCTCTAACTTGAGTAGAGCAGGTTGCAGAATGTTTTTCTAAGAAGTATTCTTGGAAAATAAACACTTTTAAACACCTTTTCATCTACATATCTCTACAGGTTTTAATGAAAGTAGTGTGCATCCATAAATGAAAGCAATGAATTATAAAATATTACAATTGCTTTCATAAATTGAAATTCTGTATTTAGTAAATATCCTGGAAGACTCTAGGGCCTTTTATTTTTTGGAACAATGAAGTATTCAGGATTGACACAGCAATTGTAATACCCAGTATTTGAATTTCAAAAATTACAAATCCGTCGTTTGTAAGTAGACTCTCAGACCTCCAAATGTTTAGAAAAGCACCTAGCAAATATATAATAAATAGAGCAGGTGTGAAACAGCAATTGCTTGGAATTATTGAATTTCAAACACTGCAATTCCATCTTTAGTAAATATCCTGGAAGACTAAGACTTCTGACTTTTTTGAAAAGTACCTAGTAACCACATAGTAAACTATAGCCGGGTATAAAACAACCGTTACGGCTTGGAATGATTGAATTTCAATCATTGCAATTATTACACCTTTGGTAAATATTTTGGAAGACTCCGCTTTCTGGCCTTCAAATGTTGGGAAAAGTACCTATCAACCATACTTTAAATTAATCAGGTGTGAAACAACAATTGCTTGGAATAATTGAATTTCAAATACGATAATTGAATATTTGGTATCCTTGATGACTCTCGGGTTTTATTGTATGGTTCTTAGTTCCAAAGAAATGAACCTAAACGCAAAACTTAATTAGAGTCGCTCAAGCATAAAATGTAGGTCATAATGACCCAATTATTGTATGACTGTTCATTGCTACCCAAGGCACTTCCATTGATGAAGTTGCATTGATACACTTTGCTTAATTCCAAGGAATAAACCTAAACGCAAAACTTAACCAGAATCGCTCAAGCATAAACTGTAGGTCAAAGTGACCCAATTATTGAATGACTGCTCAGTACTTCCCAAAGGCAAATCCACTGATGAAGTTTAATCAATACACTAGCTTAGTTCCAAAGAAACCTAGACACAAACCTAACCACATAGTTCGGACATTTATGCTTAATTAATTTATGCATAACTGTAACGGGATGGCCTGGGTGACCAAAGTATATAAAATATATTTCAATTAATTTGGGAAGGTAATAATTTTAAAATTAAAATATGATTGTATAATAAGTTGTATTTAGACAGGCTAATACCAGTTTAGTACAGTTCCAATGATTAAACTGTAAAAGTTGTTAAAATTGACATTTAGAAAACATCTATGTACCAAACATGGAACAAATTGTAAAACTTGTTAAAATTGACATTTAGGAAATAGATATGTACTAACATGATATTTCGATAGAGATGTATTGGAACTGTATTTGGACTTGGTATGTTTCACACGTCAGGTGTCTATTAGTAATAGTACCATTTTGGGATGCTGTGATTGACGTTTGAAGGACTAATTTTCTATATTCGTTTAATATTTTCTACGTATTACTTTATTTTTCTACGCAGTATTTTATCTTGTTCTAACTGGTTTTTGGGGCTAGATTATAAATACGAGCGACATTGTAGTCCGCTCAGTTGGGTTTTTACTTCAGTTCAGTACACATCTTAACCACTGTCTGTTACTGTTAATTGATCTGCATAATAAAGTATTGGAACCACACCAGTCTTTTCATACACAACGCAAGTAACCAGTAAGCAGTAATCTACCACTATACGATCAACGACCCATAAGCCTACAACAGCTTTATTGGTGCCGTCAAAAAGCACACCCAAGTAGTATTGAAGTACAAGTAACTGAATCCACTCAATTTACTCCGTTTATAGGAGGGGGACAACCGGACTCTAGTTTCAACCCTTTTGGGTCACTTAAGGACAAATTGGATGAAAATAATCCAAACTTTTGGGCTAAAACAGCCTTGGATCAATTAAAAGCACTGCAAACTGCAGTATCAGTACCTCTTTTTAGTGTAGTCCAGACATTTGAGGGGGACCCTACCCAGTTTAAACAATGGGTTAGAAATATAGAAAGATATGCACAAATGGCAAGGTTAGGGGACACAGATATACCTCATGTAGTTCATGTAACCTGTACTGGGTTAATAGCCGATTTTGTTAAACGATATATAACAGAATGTCAGTCAGCAGGGGAGCCACCTAAATGGCAAGATCTTAAGATACTGTTACAAAAACGGTTTGCTGAGATCACAGATCCACAACAGGCCTTGGCTATGCTTAGAAAAACAAAGCAGAAGCCAGAGGAAAGTGTACAAATGTACGCTGAAAGGCTGTTAAGGATAGCTGAGGATGCTTATCCTGAATCAGTACAAACTGATTCAAATGTAGTAGGGTTAATCCAGCAACAGTTGGTTGATGCCTTCTGTGATGGACTGTATTTCGATTACCTCCGTATGAAAATTATGAGGGAGGAACCAAAAACTTTTGATAAGGCTATTCAATGTGCTATGAAAGAGCAAAATCTAAGAAAGCGTTTTAGGGATAGAACAGACACATTTACTGAACTAGAACCAACTAATAAAATTGTCAGGGTAAGGGAAACTCCTTTCCAACCACCGTCATGGACGGGGGGCAACAATAACAGTTTCTTAACACCTGTTCCTTGGCCAACAGTAGGAAACTTTCCTGACAACCGTCAGATAGAGCCAATGGAAATAGGACATTTAAGGGGGAAAACTTGTTTTAGGTGTGGCAGACGGGGTCATAGGTCAAAAGAATGTCCTTTCAGATCTTATAATATCTTTGAAGCTGGGGATTCTAGGGAGGAACCCATGGTAGTAAGTGATGAGGAGGAGGAGGTCGAACAAAAAAAGGTGCCCAAAAGAAAAAATAAAGGGTATTTGCCAAAAAGGGGTCAGCAGGGTCAAAGACAGGAAACACCCCAAAAACGAAGAGGAAATTATCAAACTCGAAATAGGGTTGAGGAGCCTGACTGGATTAGGGGGGCTGAATGTTGGATTTGTCATATGATAGGTCACTTAAAAAGAAATTGCCCAAACCGTAATGTTCCGGAAAAGAACAGAGTCAAAATTTTCAGACCCGCTACTTGGGCTGATAAACCATTTAGGGGATTTCAGGAAAACTAAAACCCTCTCTTCACAAGGAAGCCGGTGAAGGGAGGAGAAAAAGTTTTAAGGGTAAAATGAAAGAATTTTGGAAATCACAAGTACTAAATTTATCTTTGGCAGGGAACCCAGGGTCTTGTATAATGAAGATAGGAAAAGCGCGCTATCGTACTTTGATAGACACAGGCGCAGATGCCTCTTTAATTAGTAAGAAAATGTTTGATAAGTTACCAGAAAAACCAAAAATTATGCGCGTCATGCCGCTTTTACAGACCGCGAGTGGTGAGTCATTATCAATTATAGGGCAAACGACTATTTCATTTACTATGAATGGACTTCCGTTAACACAAAAATTTTTCGTTACTGATGGACTAAATCGAAATTTCATTCTAGGCCGAGATTGGTTAAAAGAATACGGCGTAAGAATATATTTCGACTTAGGAATGATAAGGATTGGTAAGACTTATGTTAAATTAGAGGAAGACATTCATATTTCGTCAATCTTAAGGACAGATAAAGAGGTAAGACTTAAACCCCAGACAGCAACTGTTTGTCATGTTAAGTTGAATAAGGGCTTCCGCATACCTGACTCAAGACTTGTAGAAATCTCAAGTCTGGACTCAGGATGTCTACTCGACGAACCAGGACTTATCTTACAAGGTTCAATTGGTAAGTTACAGAATACTTCGAGGATACCTGTGATGATAGTTAATCAAACAAACAAGTACTACAAACTGAAGCGAGGTTGTGTAGTCGGAAAGGGACGTGGACTGAAATTTCAAGAAATATCATCCATCACTTAAGACAACGAGGAAGGTAATGAGAAGATGGGAGAAGACCAACATCAAGTAGCTCTCCAAGAACAACATAAGTCGTTTGTAGCAGTCCATAGACATCTGAAAGAAACAAAAAGAAAGCAGAAAACATATGCAGATCGGAAATGCAAAGTTGAAGACTATCAGGTAGGAGATGCTGTGTATCTTAAGAATCACAGACGAACCAACAAGCTCGACAATAGGTGGACTCCTTTTTATCGAATTATAGAAAGAACAGGACCTCTTAATTTCGTCTTCCGTAATCAAATGAACAGAAAGGTAAGTAAAACTCATGCCCGACACATCATGCCAGCAAATGTAGAAGGATGGGAGATACCAAAAGACGAAACAGGTCGACTCCTAAGAAAAAGTACGTATGTAGTACCACCGGAAGAATCAGATGATTCTTCGGACCAGGAAGAGAAAACAGCTCTCAACAAAGTTATTCGACATCGTCGAATGGAAAGAGAAGACTCTTCAGATGAAGATGATATTCCCTTAGCGGAACTTCAGAAGAGGTTAAGAGCTAAACAAGAAAACTATCAAGAAGATGTTGAGGAACTTAAGGTAATTGATCAAGTAACCGATCAAGTAAGGGTTGACTCATCAACCGAGGTTTGTAAATACGCGCGCGCAGAAATAAGTGTCGACGTAGGCACGAATAAAGATGTGGTAATAAGCCCAATGAAAAATAAGGCTTCCAAGGAGGAAACGGAACATCCTCCCATTGACCATAAGAAATTAACGGAAAATCTCCTTGCTGCGATTCAAGCAATGCTTTAAACCAGCTTGGTGATCATGTTCAAACATACACTTGTTGTCTTTGGGACACCTTTCCCCTTCCGTTATTTCCCCTGTGCAACTAAAGATGCTCTTAGTGTCCATTTGAAGCAGTTTAGTTTAAAACGTTTTGCACCTTTAGAAGTCCTGTCTACCCAATAATGACATCTACCACGTGTCTGATGCAACTATTTATGGACAGGGCAACGGGAATTAAGAAATATTGTAAAATAATGATTTCCAATTATCCTACAGGACCTCGGGCACAGTACTTGACCGACGGACATTGGTTAGTCATTGCCGAGAAACCTTTGGCTTTTAGTATCTCCTGTAAATCAAAATCGACATCTGAATTACGGACCACCAAATTAATGTCCCTTAGATATCATCAGACTTAACTCAACTTGTTCTGTTTATAATGCATATATGACATTATTACCCTATTATCATAAAGAAAGTAAATTCAATGTGACGGACGTATTCAGACAATTCTTGAGAAGATACTAATTTGGCATAATGACCCTTTGGAAGACATTTGACACAACCATACCAAATTTCAATGATTCTAAAATTCCCCCGAAACTGTGAAATAAAAGAGATTCCTATAAATAAACTAAAAGAAGAAATAGACAACATGAATTTAAACGAAGAACCCATGCCTGCAAGTCCTCGATATTGGATATGTATAATAGGAACACTAACAATTATTTTAATAATTATTATCTTTGTGAAATTTAGGCGCAGGCTTCTAAATTACATAAGGTTAAGGTTAAGGTTAAGGTCAGTCAAAAACGGAAATGAGGAGGTGAGTCAACAGTTGTCAAGACCACAACCCAGTGCACCACGACTACAAAATGGTGAAGAATCTTCGGTCACCTTCAGCAGTAGCCCTGGTCACTCTGGTACAACGACAAGATATGGTAATGGTATAAAGTACTGGTCACGATTACAAGATGGTAATGGTACAACGACGTATAGGCCTAATGTCAATCTTTCCCGACGGTACTTACAAGAAAAGTATGGACTGGTACCAATGGAGAATATGACGATATTGAATAACCTGAACAACATGGTAACCTCTACCCAGTCATCCTGGACACGCCAATCGCCTGACGAAAAACAACGGCCGATATCCGATCCAAGCAGCTACAAGGAGTATGGTCAAGGTAACGATCCCATGAATCCTGGCGACAAGAAATATGGTCAAGATGATACTTCCATAACATCGCCGATCCCCGTTCCAGAAGATAATCCGATGGTGACGGCAGACATTGCCGAACGTGATGGAACACGGAGACTGAAGTGCAGACAGTCTCACCATCGAAAGGATCAAATTCTGGTCATTCAGTGAAGAGAGTAACAAACTATCCAATAAGGAAACCACAAGCAAAACCACAACAATCTATTTATCCCAGTTTACGAGAAGAACTAAAAACTACTCAGTGAAAAGACAATCTTGATGTTACAAGAACTTTTAAGTATCTCGGTCACTAGTAATGAACATTAGTAAAAGGACATTTACGTATTATATCCTGATCGTCAATCATTATGCTAGTCACATGGATATTATATGAACAGTCTAAATCCTGGCCGTAGAAAAAAAGAACTGTGTAAATCATGGTCATGAGAAGGAAGAACTGTTTAAAGAAAACATTTACGACTATGACTAGCGCCAGTCTGTTCCAATGACGGGTAAGCTCTTCCATAAGGAGGACAACCTATGACAGGGGCAGCGGGAAGTCATAGGGCTAGCGCCGATCTGTTCCAATGACGGGTAAGCTCTTCCATAAGGAGGACAACCTATGACAGGGGCAGCGGGCAGCCACAAACGAACAATCATGAACTGAAAAATACTATCCTGGTTATAAAGATTACGACTGATATTCCTTCCTAGTCACCGAGATGTGTAAATAATATGAACATTTTGCTTGGACATTTTTATTTCTGATGGACAATTGTGCAATGAACTGTGAAAAGACAATATAATAATTGTGCATGTTGCATGTATATTGAATATGTATATAATAATAACGATTAGTAATCCTGGTCACCCATATGTTGATAAAGAAAGAATTTGGTAATTTATTTCTTTCGTAAAGGGACGGTTGTAACGGGATGGCCTGGGTGACCAAAGTATATAAAATATATTTCAATTAATTTGGGAAGGTAATAATTTTAAAATTAAAATATGATTGTATAATAAGTTGTATTTAGTCAGGCTAATACCAGTTTATTACAGTTCCAATGATTAAACTGTAAAAGTTGTTAAAATTGACATTTAGAAAACATCTATGTACCAAACATGGAACAAATTGTAAAACTTGTTAAAATTGACATTTAGGAAATAGATATGTACTAACATGATATTTCGATAGAGATGTATTGGAACTGTATTTGGACTTGGTATGTTTCACACGTCAGGTGTCTGTTAGTAATAGTACCATTTTGGGATGCTGTGATTGACGTTTGAAGGACTAATTTTCTATATTCGTTTAATATTTTCTACGTATTACTTTATTTTTCTACGCAGTATTTTATCTTGTTCTAACTGGTTTTTGGGGCTAGATTATAAATACGAGCGACATTGTAGTCCGCTCAGTTGGGTTTTTACTTCAGTTCAGTACACATCTTAACCACTGTCTGTTACTGTTAATTGATCTGCATAATAAAGTATTGGAACCACACCAGTCTTTTCATACACAACGCAAGTAACCAGTAAGCAGTAATCTACCACTATACGATCAACGACCCATAAGCCTACATAACTGCTGTGCATGCATTTATAAATGGTTCTGTTTAGTGTTTTATAAATGCTTATGCTGTTTTAAGTCTGCTTAATATTTTACAAATGTTTATGCTGTTTTAGTGCTGTTTTTGTGCTCCTTTATTATTAATGCTTAAATGTTTTTACTCAGTCTTAAAAATATGCTTAAAGCTTGTGTCCGTTTTATTTTAATGTGCTCCAGTTTTTCAACACGGCTTATTAATATTGCTTTTATATTACATTTTTCAAACCGGAACCTGCATGATCATGACTGAAAAGCGTGGACATACTCTGTCTGGTTTTGTGAAATAATTATGCAGTTCTGGATATTTTTTGGAAATAATTATATCCTAGCCTCTAGATTCTATATTAAAAAAATAAAAGAATATTACCCTTTAGCGGTTGAAAATAAATTTTCTAATACGAAAGTTTTTGAAAATAAATATTCTGGTCTGACCAAAAGTGCCTGGACCCCCTTTTAATCTTCAATGGTCGTTCCCAAGCCAAGACACAGGTACACATATTTTTTTTAATTCGAATTATCCCCCTCTTATAACAAATTTACACAGTCAAAATAATATTACGTTAAAACTTCTTTCTATATCCTAATACAAATTTATTTTTACAAAACTAATATGTTAAAAAATATACATTTATACCAAAAACAAAAAATATATTATTGAATCGTATATTTAAAATATTTTCATTGGAATAAGCGGCGCAATGGTTTTCCGCTTATTTCGTGTATTAAATGTTCACTAAAGACATTTTTATGCAAAAAAGGTGGAAATTTGGTCATTAACATACTATTTTTTAATAATATGACGATAAAAGCCTATAAATAATTTTTAAAGGTAGCATTGGGTAAAATTGGGTAGGGGTGTGACCGGTGTCATTGGGTAAAAAGTCACGCCCAATCATGACCCTTAACTTGACAGGCAACAAGAAAAAAAGGTACCCTTAACTGCGACACACAAGTACCACGTACAACCAATTATATATCGTGAATACCCCACCCCCCCTTAGTTATAACAGTCCCGATTTATAATACTACAACATTTTAACGAGCCCTTGTGATTCGGCTGAATGATTTTCATCTCTGATGGAGTTGTAACTTATTACCTCCCTTAGAAATGTGTATAAAGTAAGAATAAATGTATTATCAATAAATGTATACTAAATAGCATAAAATGTAAAATATATATAGTGTATTTTAATTCATTATTCTTAAATCAATATTTTATATTCTGCTTACTTAATTGTAAATTTAATTGTTGCAAGACAAAAACGTTATAATACCTAATTGTATTTATTACACATAATTATTAAATATGATGGTCTGCGCATGTGGAGCATATTCACCATATCCTTTCTTACCTAAAGTCAAGAATTATATATTTAGAAATGGCAGGAGAAAATCCTGTATAATAGGGGGTAAATGAATGCGAATTCTTGGAAAATGTCAGGTAATTCGTAAAATTATTAATTAACTACTGTGTTACTTGCTTAAATAACAGTTAATCTGTCTATACAATACAGATAATAGAACAAGGCCAATATAAAAAAACTCGGCCAATACGAACTTCCGGTCTGTATTGGCCGAGTTTTCCCGTATTGGCCGAAATCCGGGGATTTTCATACCTGCAAATCTATAGGGACGTCGCACTGTTGGAAGATTGTGCAAATAGCTACTTAAATTTTTTAACTATTCATTTTTTACCCCACTTGTGACCATTCATTTTACTTGTCTCAAAACGTTTAACTAGAAAATAGGTGATTTTTTTTCATTCTTTACAAAAGTATACTTTCGTAACTTCACGAAATATTTTTCAATGAAATAAATCGATAAGAATTTAAAACAATAAGATGTTATTCATTCATGCTTAAAACCCACATTTATCAAGTAAAAAATGCTTCTAAATCATCTATTGTTGGTACAACACGGCTTCTTCAAATGCTTTGTAAACGTGATTTCTTTATCCCTTCCTATCAATAATATTTATTTTGAATACTAAAATGATCAGTTAAACTTCAGGTTAAATACGAATTTTCTATGTTGCCTTGTGAATTCCCTATATTGAAATGAATGTGAAACAATACAAACTTGGTTTTTATAGGTGCTCGCTAAGACAAAATGTTTTGCTGTATAGTTGCTTGCGATAGCACTGTATAGTTGCTTGATATCTTGTGTGAAAATTTTATTGCATATTTCGTCCTAAGATCACACACTCAAGGTTTCAGGTTACTCGCAACACACATCGTGTAATTGTGAGTGTAATACTATGATCTATTAAAAAAGGACAAATATACATAAGGAGCAATCCAAAAAACGTAATCCATTGGACAGACAAACCCGGGAATACAAATGAACAACCACAAGTACAACAAATAAACACAGAAAACTAAAAAACAATGAACAACACGAACTCCTATAAAAACCAGGAGTGAACTCAGGTGCTCCGGAAGGGTAAGCAGTTCCTTCTCCATGAAGTTCAACAAAGCCAATCCGGTGGTAGTCACAGATCGGTGCAGGTACATGAAATGTTACGACAGTGGGAACAGGTCCAACATCATCTTAGATATTGGAACACTGTAACGGTCAATCAATTCGTGATGACGCCCGTAAAATTTCCTAAGTGATGACACCAACTTATCCCTGATAAAACCCTGGTTAAACAGTTTTACAAGTTGAATCTTAATGCTACAGTAGGCAGCTCAAAGTATATTTATAACGTATGAATAACAAATATAATTGTGTTAATTTGTGTTACTTCATGTATTTAGTTATAAATCTACCTTACTATAACATTCTGAATACACATATGATAATTAAAATCAAAGACCCGGGTCTTAAAAATTTGCCGAAGATGGCTCATTCCTTCTCACCTCCTAGTCTTTTATTTCCAGAAAACCTCTTGTATTAATTTGCAAGCGTGTTAATCGGATTCTAATCGAGTAATTTGAGTTTTACATTTATAAATACTTTGTACCATTGACTTTGCGTTTGTTTCTTTGTTCAGTGTTTGTATTTTGGTGGCCCACATGGGCGTAGAAAATAAAGATATCAGTAATTTGAGTAACCTTCTTTTGATGTCTAAAGGTCGAGAAATTTAGTTTATCGGCAATTCATATTTTTTCCTTTTGATGTAATAGTCAGACATTTTTCTGTATTCATGACATGACACTCGAAAATATCATGCAATACATTATGACGTCAAAAGCGGATGCTTCGCCGATAAATAATAATAGACACTAATGTACTAAATATTGACTTCATCAATTTGAATATATGTCTCTCCTTCGTCTCGAGCGATATTCGACGTGATTAAGGCAGCATCAAAAACCATTAGTGTCTATTAATTTAATTTGATTGGATGAACAGTATAGACCAACGTTGGTTATACTGTATAGCCTGGTTTGGTCTTTAATTAATCCGCCACTTGTAAATCAAGTCCAATGTCATTATTGATTCTTGAATCAAGGGATCAACGTACTTCTGTTTGGAAATTAAATTACAAGGAATGTTTCCAATTTTTGAACAGGTTATACTTCAATAACCTGGTTTGGGTCAGTTTATGGCATTCATTGTATAAACTGTTCAAATATTGGAAAATTTCCTTAAATAATTATTCCATGTCACCGAAATGACTATTTTATACTATCATTCGCATAATACCCTATCGCTATATGAATTGTTGTTGTATAGCAATGAATAATATTCCTTGTTAAACACAACCAAAAATTAGCGCTGATATTGCACTGAGTGCTCATTGGTTGTTTTCTTGGTTGGTTGGAAGGTCTTATTTGCTTTGACATACAATGAAGGCGCTATTACACAAAATTGGGAAATAATGTCCCTTCGTAGAATATGGTATCACACCCACAAGCTCGTGCGATATTACATTCTACTACGGACAGTGTTTCCTAATATTCATGAAATAACCCCAGCCCAAGTACATTATATTGCAACAAGTGACTATACAAAAAAATTGCAAGCGCCCGTACAGTACACATACAAGCACCTATAATGCAGTCAGAGAAATGATGTGTTGTTTGTTTGCAAGTAATTTACTTCATTTTATAGGCAAAATAATTCGATAAAATTTGGTTTTAGGGTATAAAAATGAATTGACTTCTGGATAACCTAAAGAATACGTTCTTATTTCTTACCATTTTTTACTTATTCAGTTTTAAAGTCAAAATTTCAAACACTAAATGTAAGAAGCATCGTGATCAAAGCTTGATAAAAGTGATATTAATCATATTTGTGAAAAAATGTTCATGTAATTTTATAGGCATGTATATTCGACATTGTGGCTGCTTTCAAAACAAGACCGTATACCATATATACAAATTTATTCACAATTAATGGGCCAATGGAGGTCATTGTTACAGTACAAAACAAATATGATTGAGTTGCAGATATAAAACAAACATGTATGACAAATGTATGGTATATAACATAACCATGTATTGTGTAATAATCGGATTATTGCCCCCCCCCCCCCCCCCCCCCCCCGGCCAAACTTCGTACAATAGCGACAATTGCTCCTTTTGTAGTTGAGTGTAAGATACATGTATTATCTCTCGCACTTTTAACTGCCATCGGATTATGTTGTAAATTATTGAAATCTATAATCGAATTGGGTATTTAAGATAAAGAAACACTACATTTAAAAATAAAGAAACATATTTAAAACAAGAAATAATCAATCTAAAACAGAACTCATTAATTTTTATATAAAGCACTTGTAAAAGTTCCGAATGTCAGTTTTCTTCCGGTTATATTTACCCCCTGCTTATAGATGGATGGGTAAATTGTTGTTTAACGTCCAGTGTCCCCTGCTTATAAAAAAGATAAGTGAGATGAGCTAATGTTTATTAACCAATAAGTAACAGAGTTAAAAAAAAACATTGAAGAGGGAAGAAGTTACTTGATTGACAGAAGATTGTAGACAAATGGATTTACATTCAATAGCAATAAATCAACCATGATTATCTAAAATATAGAGACTCGTGGCATATTAACATGTAAAAAATTGCCAACAGAGTTTAATATAGTCACAGTTGAAAATATACTATCACTTTTGTCTATCTGATAGATTTGTGAAGGGAGTAGCTTTTGATGATATAGATATACATATAAATAAATGTATTAGTCCATGTTTGTTTTTGTGAACACAACAATAATTCTGATAAAAAAACAAAAACAAAATAGAAGGTGCACAATGGCAATATACACTGAAGATTCCCTTAAAGTTTCACAGAAATACAATCATTGGTTTAGGAGTTGCGGACAGGACATACATCCCCCATTACACGAAGAGATTGTCAAAGTCCATGTTAAAAATTTGTGGAAAATCCCAAAAATAATTCTGATAAAAAATAATATAGGTACTACATAATGGCAATGTGAACTGTAGATTCCCTGAAAGTTTTATATAAATCCATTCACTGGTTTAGGAGGAGTTGCGGATGGGACATATCTAGCTACCCCCGACCATTACATGAACAGATGTCAAAGTCCATGTTTGCCTGTGGAAAATTCCAAAAATCAATCTGATCACAAATGATATAGGTAGTTAAAAATGGCAATGAAAACTGTAGATTCCTTAAAAGTTTCATAGAAATCCATTCACTGGTTGATGAGGAGTTGCGGACGGGGAATGTCTATTCTCATATACATTACATGTGAAATGTCATAGTCCATGTTTGTCTGTGGAAAATCCCGCAAATCATTCTGATTAAAAATAATATAGGTAGTGTACAATGGCAATTTATATTGAAGATTCCCTGACAGTTTCACAGAAATCTATTCACTGGCTTAGGAATAGTTGAGCACGGGCCATGCCCACCTCCCCTAACATTACAGGTAAATGAAGAAATGTCAAAGTCCATGTGTTTCCGTTGAAAATCCTAAAAATCATTTTGATCAAAATGATATAGTTAGTGCACAATGTCTCATATCTATAATACTAAATTTACGAATTAGCCGAATAGGCGGCAAAACGCGTGGTTCAAAATAAACGATGTATAGTTCAGATTCTAAAGGTTATTATCGGATTTGACAATCTGCATTTATAAATTTAAACTACAGTTTTGTTTATGTGGACATGGAATTTGTATGCACTTTTCCGATATGAATTCTCCCAACGTATCCCTTAGAAGGTTCTCGAATGCATCATTTTAGCACATTGATTTAAATAAATAAGTATGCACATATTTTTAATGTATTTCTGTTTGAAATTACGGAAGAAGAATAAAACAAATTAAAAACATTCTCCTTCGAATGGGATGTTTCCGCTTCATGTATTCAGGATTGTTTTTCTACAATAACGCAATTTCTCCTAACTGTAAAGGTTATGAACTTTGAAGATAATGAAGAACTAAGGTAAAGTTCAGAGGAATTCCTAACTTAGTTGTTTTTTGGATTGCTCGGATGTTTACCTTGCACAAAGTGATAAAACCAACAATTATCTATTTTTAAATTATTTGTCATGTGACCTGTCTAAATATATCTCTACTGTAAGCCCTAGATAAAAATATTTTTAACAAATGGTCATCTTTATCATTAATGACGAAATTTATCTCGGACATCTTTGATAAATATAAACGTGGACAACACAAGCAGCCACACACTAAAAATGCTTTCACCTTCTGATTATTGGATATATTTGTGAAATTAAGCCTCGCTTGCCCTGCCCATGATGACAATGGAACAATTGGAACAATTATTTTCCAAAAATATGCTCTAACTAACGCACGGCATCTTTTGAAAAATTCATCCGTCACTAAGGAAATGTTTACATCTACAATTTCATTTTCATATTTATTCTGAAGGAAAAAGGTAATGCATTATGAAATGTGTATTTAATGAAAGCTTTTCATCAAGTTCCAGTTCAGAATTAATTATAACAATAAAAATATTGACAATTTATGTTGTTGTGTTTTCTTCATAGATTTTGACTTTCATGGCACCTTAAGGTCCATTTTGGTAATTCTACGTGGCATACAGTCTACTGCATCAGTGAATACATCTTCGGTAGTAACGAACAGCCATGACAATTGGGTCACGATGACCTACATTTCACGCTTCATTGACTTTCGTTAAAGTCTGCATTAAAATTCATTTCTAAGAATACTACATGCAGCACATATAGACATGAAACTATCAGTTGATACCACCTACTTGACAGGAAAGTTTATGGAAGCCTGCCACATAATCCATATTGAGTTCCTGTTCCATGAATAGGATGGCCGCAACAACTTTTTATAGTCAATATGGCCACCACAAAAAAAAAGCTTATTTTCCCGCGCTCGCGCGGGTTCAATGTCTAGTATATACTGAAGATTCCCTGAAAGTTTCATAGAAATCCATTAGCTGATTTAGGAGATGAGGACAGGGCGTGCCTATACCCCTAACATTACATGAAGAAATGGTAAAGTCGTTTGTCTGCATGTGTAAAATTACACAAATCATTATCGAAATTCATTGCAGTGCACAATGCCAATGTATACTGAAGATTTCCTAAAAATTTCACAGAAATCAACTCATTGGTTTAGGAGGAACTGCGGACAGGGCATGCATACCCCCTTACATTACCATATTATGAAGAAATTGCGAAGTGCATGTTTGTCTGTGGGAAACCTTAAAAATTATTCTGATAAAAAATTAAATAGATGACACATAGTACATGTAGTACTGACGATTCTGTGAAAGTTTCAATGAAATGCATTCAATGGTATATAGTTTTGGACGAAAGGACGTACGGACGGACGGTTACAATCCATTACTATTTATGCCCCGCTTCGCTAGCTGTGGATATGATGTTTTTTTTTTCATTTGGTATATGAATATCCACAACACAGTGTATAGCTCATATTAATATATAAACACACAAAAATGTGATTCAATATCTGAAAGTGAAACCACACAAGAAAATGCCTTGTGATGTAAAAATTTTAAATAAACATTCTATGAAAACAAAATGTTGATGCAATGTACATGCGAATTTCAACTATTTTATCTCTCATTGAAGTACTCAAGTCCAACAATATTGAAATTTGTGACCAAATATCAAAAAATAAACGAAATATGTAATAGCACATAAAATTCCAAAATGACTAAAAAATCAAAAACCATACAAGGATGGAGCTATAAGTAGGGGTACAGCAAAATCTATTACAGATAAAAAGATGTCTTTGCTACTAAATACTGAACACTAGGTAAGGCTTAAAGGCTCCAAAGGGCCTTTTGCTTACTCTAGTTTCATAATGTGGATTGGGTCAAAGGAATCAATTCAGAATGATTACAACATAAAGGTCTATGCTTCAAGTTCCAGTGAGACACATATATTTTGTAGCTTGCAGAAATTGGAGTTGTAACCTATATGCTTGACAGAAGGTGTCTTTTATTAAACATAAAGGGCATAAAATACTTTCAATGTTTTATAAATATGCTGAATTCGAAGAACATATCATTTATGTGTATGTAGGATATAATTAGGAAGAAGAAATCCGACAATTTTTCAATTGATATCAATGGAAGACACCTTCTCCAAAGAACAGGAGACAACTTACATGTAAGACACCTTCTCCAAAGAACAGGAGACAACTTACATGTAAGACACCTTCTCCAAAGAGCAGGAGACGACTTACATGTAAGACACCTTCTCCAAAGAACAGGAGACGACTTACATGTAAGACACCTTCTCCAAAGAACAGGAGACAACTTACATATAAGACATCTTCTCCAAAGAACAGGAGACAACTTACATGTAAGACACCTTCTCCAAAGAACAGAAGACAACTTACATGTAAGACACCTTCTCCAAAGAACAGGAGACAACTTACATGTAAGACACCTTCTCCAAAGAACAGGAGACAACTTACATGTAAGACACCTTCTCCAGAGAGCAGGAGACAACTTACATGTAAGACACCTTCTCCAAAGAACAGGAGACAACTTACATGTAAGACACCTTCTCCAAAGAACAGGAGACAACTTACATGTAAGACACCTTCTCCAAAGAGCAGGAGACAACTTACATGTAAGACACCTTCTCCAAAGACAGGAGACAACTTACATGTAAGACACCTTCTCCAAAGAGCAGGAGACAACTTACATGTAAGACACCTTCTCCAAAGAGCAGGAGACAACTTACATGTAACTACAAGAGGCTTCCAAGAGCCTGAATCGCTCACCTGTTATTGTTTGTGTAGATCTTGCATCAATGATTAATTATACTGTCGCATTTTTCGCCTTAATATTGATTTGTACAGCTAAAATATAGAATCCTGAACCTAAATATATATGGTTGCCAGGGAATTTTTCATCAGTTGCTCTTGACCGTCCATTTTGACTTGAACAGGTAAATTGTAGGGTCCTGATCCCAAATGTCTGGTTGCTAGGGACTTTTTCACCGGTTGCCATAGATTTTCTCAATGACCTTGACCTTTCATATTGACTTATACAGGTAAATTATAGGGTGCTGAATCTAAATATATATGGTTGCGAGGGACGTTTTCATGGGTTACTATGAACTTTATCAATGACATTGACTCTAGACCTTTCTTTTTGACTCGTAGAGGTAAATTATAGGGTCCTAAATCTAAATATACATATATGGTTGCTAAGGACTTTTTCATTGGTTGCTTTGGACTTTTTCACTGACCTTGACCCTCCTAGTACAGCTACCATCTAATTTATTTCAAGTTATGATGAATATTTTTCTGTTTACAGTTTGTCTTTATCTATAATAATATTCAAGTTAATAACCTAAAACTACAACATTTCCTTAAAATTAACAATTCATCTTAAAATTCCTGGCAGGTAGATCTTGACCTCATAAATATTTTCACTTCCAGTCAGATTTGCTCTAACGGCTTTAGTTTTCTGATATATGAGCCAAAAAGTGCATATTTCACCGATGTTTTATTTTTAGCCATGTCAGCAATGTTTCTTGATGGACAAGAAGATAAAACACAACTTATACCATATACCCTAAGGATTTATCAGCCTAAGTTTGACTGAGATTGATCCTGTAGTTTCGGAGGAAAACATTTTTGAAAGTTTACAAAGAAAAAAAAATCTTAAAAATTGTCTTTAAAGGGCAAAAACTCCTATAAGGGATCAATTAACGATTTTGGTCATGTTGACTTATTTGTAGATCTTACTATGTTTAACATTTTTGTACAGGTATTACAGTTTGTCTTTATCTATAATAATATTCAAGATAATAACCTCAAACTGCAAAAGTTTCTTTAAATTAACAATTCAGGGGCAATAACCCAACAAAGGGTTGACCGATTCGTCTGGAAATATCATGGCAGGTAGATCTTGACCTGATGAACATTTTTATCCTAGTCATTTTTGCTCTCTATGCTTTAGTTTTTGAGATATGAGCCAACAACTGAAGTTAACCCCCTATGTTCTATTTTTAGCCCTGGTGGCCATGTTTCTTGACAGACAATAAAATAAAACACAATCTTGATTGTAGATACCCTAAGGATCATTCAGACTAAGTATGGCTGTAATTGGTTCATTGTTTTCTTAGAAGATCTTTGAAAAAATTTACGACAGACGGACGACGGACGACAAGTGATGGAAAAAGCTCACTTTTAGGACAGGTGAGCTAATAATTGGGAATAGTCCTTAAACTAGAGGCTCTCTCTGAAAATTTTAAGTGTAGCAGTTAACTTGGTTGGTTTTCCCATAGGTACAATGTTAAATAAAGTTAGGGTGTAGTGGCCATCTTAGTTGAAATTCAAGGTTATCAAACACAATGCTGAAAGAGGACCATTGCTGGCATGAGTGGGGTTCCAAATAACCAAGTTTAAGGTATGATGATCTGCAAATTAAATTTTTCCATAGGATCCTATGTTAAATTAGTTCTGCTTTTGTGGTCATCTTGAGAGCCAGGCCAGGTCAACAGACAAAATTATGAAAGGGGATCATCAAATGACCATTGCTGCCAATTCTGGTGCCAATTGGCTCAGTGGTTTCAGACAAGAAGATTTTTTAATGAATTTTCCCAAAGGGTCCTAAGTTAAACTAAGGTTCAGCAGTGGCGGCCATCTTGGTTGACATTCTGGGTCATCAAACACAATTCTGTTAGAGGTCCATTTCTGCCAAGTTTGGTTCCAACTGGCTCTGTAGTTTCAGACAACTTGGACTTCATATTGGGATGAAAAACATAAACTTGATAGATGTAGGGATCATTCCAGCAATATAACAATTCAATTGCTTTTGTAGTATCCGAGAATATTTTTTAAATATCAGCCAATCAGAGTGCATAAATGGGCCCTGGCAGCCATGTTGAATTTTGGATCAGAAAAACATAACTTTGTAGAGGACCATCCAATGAACATACACACCAATGTTGATTTCAATTGGCCAAGGGGTTTTGGGAAAGAAGATTGAAATATGAAAAGTGTGCAACTCAGCTAAGGGAGACAAATGACAACGTTTCTCATTAACCTTGTAGTCTGACAAAGATCTATGTTGAAGTGATTGTTCAACATACACAATTCTGACCAATTACAGATGTAGAGTTAGGTTTTGATATTCAATCAAGAAAATGTTTGGGTGCATCTTCTATGTTATGTCTATTGTTCAACTATGGCAGCTGAGTCTTGGACACAATTTTTGAAAGGTTTATCGAAGATCTGCTGCTGCAAAGTTGAATTGTTTTGACATAAATTTAGACATCTACACCAGCAAAAGAACTGTACATGGGATCCATAGAAATCCAAATTTTTTTTCAACATTTCATGGTTATTTGAGAAATGGAAAATTGATAGGATGTTCAAACTTGTTCGAGCCATTGGTGGTGTTCAAGCTAATACACGTAGTTCAGGCTACTAGTTCAACTGTGACAAATCTTTTTCAAAGAGAAAAATATGTAATGAAGAACAGTTATGTTAAATCTTTTTTTATTTTTGCAATGTCCATACATTAACAAGTAATTAATAAATATATACATAATAACAATATTTTGTTCTTTGATGACCATGGCATGAGAATAAAAATGAAATAAATAAACAGTAACATTATCCATACAATGTCCCATATTGAAAGCACCAGGAGAAACTCCTCAGTTGTTTGAAGTCTTGATAATAATTGGAACTGGAAGAAAAAAAGAAAAAAAAATAGAAATTTTCTTTATTCGCTTTATTTTTATTGTTTTTGTTAGTTTTTTTCTTTGTTTTCTGTGTTATTTTTCATTGGTATTCATCTAATTCATTTATCTGTTTATTTTCATTTACTTTTAGATTGATTGATCTATTTATTTGATTTGATTTGGTTATAGAAAATCAGTTGCTACGGAAATTTTCAATGGCATTGACTCTTGACCCGTATTTGGTTATAGAAAATTATCAAATTAGAGTGGACTCACATACAGGGGTTGAAACTTTCTGGACACACTCACTAGCCCACAACTCTTCATTTACTAGCCTGACAGCTGGAAATTTACTAGCCAAATAGGTCAAAACTCCAGCCAAAAGAATATGCACGGTACAGAAATTTACAAGGACAAGAAAATTTATTTCGACATTCCACTTACAAGAAGTTGATTTATTTACTTGTTAATTCTGGAAGATTCTAAAAAAAACTATTCATCTTCAAAAATTACAAAATTTTGGATTGATTTAAGAATGTCAATACATGATCTGTATTGAAAGTTTTGAAGTCCATTATATACACAGAATAGCAACTCGTTAGTTCCATTCAATATGAAAAATTCTGAAAACTAAAACAAAAACTCAGAATGTTGAAAAGCAGATTCAAAAACTTAAATGAACAAAAGGGTAAATAAAAAACTGTATTGTAGGTATGCATAAGGGAGATAATCCTTAGTTTGTATGATTTAAAATTTAATATTTATCACTGTAAATTTTGAAGTTCCATTAATTGGGACAGTTTGGTTTATTTGGAACCTGCGACAAACGTGCTAAAATAAAACAAACCCAAAAAATAAATGTTCAAATTCTTTTAATTGATTATAGTTGTAACCCTTTGATAGATATTAATTTGTTAAGGGAAGAGGTTCGTAAATGAACGAGCGCTATCGGCAATGTCGGCAACTGTAGATAATTAAAACAAGAGGCTCACCAGAGCCTGTATCGCTCACCTGGAGTCTGGTTTTCATTGGACAATTAATCAACTATTTGACCAAGTTTGTTGCAATTGGTTCAATTGTTCAGGGAAAATATGTTCCCTGATGGTGGTAGTCCTGGTTGGAGTGCTGACATGCTGGACAGAATTCTTCAAGGGATCACCTAAAGACTATTGCAACTTTGGTTCAGTGGTTTCTGAGTTTTTTATGAATTCCATGTGGATGTTTATATGTTGGTATTATTTTTGGTCCTTTTGTCGGGCAATGGATGACAGTGCAAAAATGTTAAAATTTTGAAAATTTGACCAAAAAAGGGCAAAAACTCCTAAATGGGTTTTGGGATTTACTTTAAAATTTCAGGGTATGTAGATCTCAACATGGCAAACATTTTTCAAATTTACATTTCACTTCTATCTCAAATAGTTTTGGAGATAAATGACGAAAAATGTTAAATTTTGAAAATTTGACGAAAAAAGGGCAATAACTCCTAAATGGGTTTTTGGATTTCCTTCAAAATTTCAGGGTAGGTAGATTTTTGATATCTGTAATGGTTTTTAAGTTATAAGCCAAAAACAACACATGCACCCCTATATTCTATATTTAGCTATGACAGTCATGTTTTATGTCAGATCAAAATAAATTGAGGATCGTTTGTAGAGGACATGTCATAGATCATTCCTATTAAGTTTCAAACCAATGGTCCAGCGGTTTCAGAGGAGAAGATTTTTGAATGGAAAGTTGACAACAGACGGACGGAATGGACGACGGACGCAAAGTGATGCAAAAGCTCAGGTGAGCTAAAAACAGCAATTTACCCCTATGTTCTATTTTTAGCAACAGTGGCCATGTTTTTCATCAGATCAATATTAAATGAGGATCGTTTGTGGAGGACATGTCATATATCATTCCTATGAAGCCTCGATCCAATCTGCCCAGCCATTTCAGAGGAGAAGATTTTTTAAAAAAGTTAACGACGGACGACGACGGATGCCAAGTGATGGCAAAAGCTCACATGGCCTTTTAGGCCAGGTGAGCTAAAAACGTGTGTAAATTGAATTGAATTCAACTTGATTTGTTTCTACTGGTTATATATAATGTAACTTCATAAATTTCAATGAAAATTCGTCCAATTCCTGAAAACAAAAGGAAATGCTTCATTTCTGTTTTAATCAGAATTTTCCGACACCAGTTCGCTGTAAACGTTTTTAATGTAGTGTAGGCCCATAACTGTTTTATGTAGTGTAGGAGGCCCATAACTTTTTTATGTCGTGTGGTAGGCCCATAACTTTTTTATGTAATGTGGTAGGCCCATAACTTTTTTATGTAGTGTGGTAGGCCCATAACTTTTTTATGTAGTGTGGTAGGCCCATAACTTTTTTATGTAGTGTCGTAGGCCAATAACTTTTTTATGTAATGTGGTAGGCCCATTCAAAGAACTGGAGGACGATAACGGCATGATTTATACTTTCTTTTTTCTTCTTCATTTATTCATTTATTTTTCAATTTTCGGAAATGAATGCAGGGTATACTAGAGTCAGTTGGTATTGATATCGTTAATTTCACCACATTTTCAGAGTGTAGAAGGTCTACCTAACTTACAATCAGATATGAAATTTTACTATTTTATTTTTTCCTGAAGTTTCCGAACCATATTCTATTTATAAGCTTGAATTAAAAAAAAATAGTTTCAAGAATTAATTATAAGGTTCAGATTACGCATTTTCATGGTGACTAATGAAAATTGGCGACAGGGTCGTCGAGTTGTGGAGTTGGGCATTTTGGTAGATAACCTGAAGGGTTGTAAAAATTGTCAACCACCCCTATACTTAGCCGGGAACTGTACTGACGAAAGGAGATAGGGCGATCTAGGGAGTATACTTTATATTCCTTGCACAAAATTTCCTTACATAAATCCTGTTTCAACTGGTAAAATCTTGCATCAAAAGCTGTACTTGGGAAAATGCCAATTCTGGTTTGGAATTTAAACATTTGAAAATTGCATTTAGGCGTGGTGGTGCTGAAGGGGTTAAAAACCTTCTTTCAGAACAATTTTATGGCAGACATAGAGTGACATAAGATAAGAAAATTACAACCCCTGTCGCAAATTTTATACAATCGAAAGTTGTATTATAGGAATCGCTATGATAAATGAAAATTTTAATCATATTTGTTTAATTTCTGTGTAATAAAGCAATTCAATTCAATCATTTTTATCATTACACAATACACTGCTGATCAAATAGATCATACCACCATAACAGTGAGATTTACTTTTATTTTATTCTTTAATCTATTATTATTTTTTCCAAAATGCCAAAATTAAACACAATACTGGAAAAAGTGCCAGTTGTTAACACGAAAATTTAAAATCCATGTTTTTAGCAAAAACTAGCAAATTAACCCTAACCAAAGTATACTGATGTACAATATCAATGTCTTTTTGTACTGGAACACAATTACTGTAAATTATTGCGTGCATTTTTTATTGCGATATTGTCATTTTAGATCAAAATGGGATTTTAATTTTTGTGATATTGAGAAAAATCACGCTTCATTCGTATAAAAAAATTCCAAAATGCGAATTTAAATTATTGCGATAACAACCATGTCGCATTTATCGCAACAATTTCCGAATTTACATTATCTAATGAGCCATCCACTACTTGGTATCATTAAACACTCTATCATACAACTTACAAGAATGAGACTCAATTATTTTTCTGATAGATTTTTTTAATACTTACTTATAATAACAGCCAGTAAAATCAAAATCACAATCACTATTAATATCTTCATCTGAAACATAAAAATACAGTGCCTATAAATATAGATTCTGCTTCAGGTACGAGTGAGTTATGGAATTTCTCCACACGAGATAGTTAAATTTTCGATTTTCAACACACGAGCATTTGCGAGCATGTTAAAATCTAAAATTTAACTATTGAGGGTGGAGAAATTCCATAATTCATGAGTAAATTGAAGGAGAATCTGTTTCTCCTATGATTTTCGACAAAAACCTCAAGAAAATGTCGTTGCTATGTAGTTTGTTTACATTGACGTCATTTCGGGACTTCTCTAGTTTATCGTTCCAATAACTGTAGAAAAAACGGTGGTAATTCCCATGTAGAAATTTAATCACTGGGAAGTGGTTAAAAATATTATGTATTTTTATCCCACCACTTAAGAATAGGAGAAAAATGTATTCCCTCTACTGTTCAAAGTTCTGCCATGCACTTCCTTTTTCATTGTTCCAGTTAGAGGTAACTTTACTGGATATCATACTGTTTTAAGTTTTATGGTCAAAGAAAATTGAGTGTTTTCACAGTACATTTTTGTCAACACAACTATGAGCAACAGCCTTACCCGAAAAGATTTTTAATGTAATGTTTGTCTAACATGAAGACACATTTCACTGAAATATCTTTTTGGGCAAGCCTGTTGCTTATATCAAAATTTTTAAATCAAAGGTAAAAAATGTGTAAAATTTGGTACTTTTCTTTAGCCGTCTTTGACAGCATATAGCTGCGATTGCAAAATTTTATGTTGAAAACAAAACATGTTCCTTAAACTGCAACATTCTAATAGAGTCCAAATATCGGTCCAAATCATACAATCTCCTTTAATTTGTAACCAGATTTTCCTACAAAAATAATTCAGTTACCAGTATTAGTTTGATGAAGTATGGCAGGAAGGTGAGCAGCTGGACATTTGACCTGGAGGCTCCAAACAGTACTGAAGGAAAATGCATGCAGAGTTTGTAGTCATTTTTACAGTCCATGTGTTGTTATTAATTGTGATGGTTATCCCATCACATGTTTTTGCAATAATATAAATATTGCTTTAATGTCTAAAATTACACTATATTACCTTACAATTTTTCCACCACATTTGACGATGTAATCCTTTGGCTCTTGATCTGAATATATCGGAATGGTCACTCAAGCTCTCTGTAAAATATAGCATCATTATCAACATATTGGAATAGGCACTCTGCAACTAATATAATCTTAACAAAGGTTTGAAGGCCAAAGGAGATATGCTTTCAATTTTTGATGAAATCTAATATGAAGACAATTGGATCCTTCATAATTACAATCTACTCTATAGCTATCATGCAGTGTACAGTACAATTAAAATAATATGCATCAAATAGTTAATATTAATACATGTAGTACATGTTTTCACTTCTTCCATGACTTGTTTAACAATTCTTATCAATGGCACCAAGAGTGGTTTTTTGAACCTCACTTTTTCACACTTGGACTCGAAATATTCCTTGAATTCGGTCCTTAGAACCCTGAATTTTCAAAGTGAAGGTAAACCCCTGCTTCTTCACTATAACTGAATTAAACATTGAGGCAAATTCATGCAAGGGTTTTACATTTTTTGGCTCTTTGTAAACTAGAAACAAGAAGAGAAAGTTGGTATACCAATCACGTTTTTTCCATTTGAAAAAGGCTAAAATACAAAACTTAAGCCCCACATGCTCTGATCTGTGAAAATCTGGACAAGGGCATGTTACATAGATTTATAGCAAACATATAATGTAAAAGAATATAATGTCTTTATTGACAAAAGTTGGCCCTACTTTCTAGAAGGTCAAATTTGAGGCAATATCACCCACAGAATAAACACACGAGTAACATGAATAGTTTTTCATGTAAGTTTGAACTTGAAAATTGGGTCAAACCAATGTTACAATGTGTCAAACTTACTTGAACACAAAGTCAGTGCTCCAGAATGCCCTTAGACTCACAAAAATGAGCCCCTCTGCCTGACAAAAAAAACAATTGGTACTTTTTTCATTAAATTGAAAAAAATCGACATTGAAGGTTGCATTTTTATCTCCTAATCAGCTAATTAGAACAGTATGTTTAACTGATTGACATACAGGTAGTGATCGCTAATTTTGTGATATTGCAATCACCATAGTTTATTACTGAGATGAAAGGTAATGTTCAACAGTGATTTGTTTTATTTACATTACAGCCAAATTTCATCAGTTTCCCCAAAGAGAATACTTTTCCCAATGAAGTAAAAAAAAATTCCTCAACCAAATATTCCCTACTTGTGGAGCTCGGGATGCATATGTGTTTTATCATTTTTTGACAGAGTTATTGTTCCTCACAGTAGGTGTGATTTTGAGGTCACTCGTGGCATTTCGCCAGGATTGAATGAAAAAGATTGAGGAGTTCAAACGTAAAATGAAATTCCATACAAACAATATTAACTGTGCAATCGAGAACTTAGGGCTTTTCCATTTTTTCACTGGTAAGATATTGAAAAATTTAATATGTATCCCAACTATAAAAAATTGACAGCACATCCTATATAATGAGGAATTCCCTTCACCTTTCGGGGTTTTCTGTTTTTTTGGAGCATGAAATGTAGGTTGTAGTAACCCAAGTGCTGAACTGTGTTGTACTATACAAGAGTACTGTAGTGGTGAAATATTGATATATTACTATAGGTTTCTGAGAAATGGAGCTAAACGCAAAACTTAACCAAAGTCACTGAAGCATGAAATGTAGGTCGTAGCAACCCAAGTGTTGCTGAACTGCGTTGTACTATACAAGAGGACTGTATTGGTGAAATATCACTGATATATTACTATAGGTTTCTGAGAAATGGAGCTAATGCAAAACTTAACCAAAGTAACTGAAGCATGAAATGTAGGTCGTAGCGACCCAAGTGTTGCTGAACTGCGTTGTACTATACAAGAGGACTGTAGTGGTGAAATATTGATATATTACTATAGGTTTTCTAAGAAATGGAGCTAAACGCAAAACTTAACCAAAGTCACTGAAGCATGAAATGTAGGTCGTAGCAACCCAAGTGTTGCTGAACTGCGTTGTACTATACAAGAGGACTGTAGTGGTGAAATATCATTGATATATTACTATACATTTCTGAGAAATGGAGCTAATGCAAAACTTTACCAAAGTAACAAAAGCATGAAATGAAGGTCGTAGCGACCCAAATGTTGCTGAACTGCTTTGTACAATACAAGAGGACGTACGTACGGACAGACAAGGGTTCATCTATATCCCTGTCTACCTACCCTATTTTTTATCTCAATGTAACAGGAGCCACAATTTTTTTTTTAATTGCCTAAATATGATCACTGACAAAGAAATCAGGTCAAATTAATTTTGACGTATATCATTTTCATCTTGAATCAATCAGAGGTGAAACTTTTCATGTTGATATACCATGTATGTCATAAAATCTGAACTTTAACCAAAATGACAAACAGAAATACATTCTAATAAACTGTAAACCCCCTGTTTCCTTGCAAAGGAAGGACATCAGGTGCTTTTAAAGTACCGTAGTGCATCATCATGGGAAACAAATTGTACCAACTTATGCTAAACCATCTCCATTATGATCCACCAAAAAAAACTATTCAGTTCCTACCAAAAAAATCTAGTGCACAAATGGATACAAGCAAATTAAAGGTCATGATTGGTCAAAATTGCAGTACATATATGATGGAATTTCAGACAATTCTATTTCTGATTTCCAATTTATTTTCTTAATGAACTGAGATTACAAATTCATCACATTACATGTTCCGGTTTGAAATTTTCTGGATATACTCATTTGCATACTGAAAAATTATTAGCTCAGTAGATTAAAGCACGAGTCAAGAACTTGCGAAGAACTTGCGAAGTAAGTAAATTTACCAGCTTGAGTATATGAAATTGACTAATATGATTAACCCTATTACCGAAATTATATTTGCCGTCCAAAATTAGCCATCTCTATTCGCTAGTCAATTTCTAAATAATAAGTGTTAGGTGCAAAAAGAAAAAAATGCTCCGCTGGGCGCAGCTTGATACGACCACAGAGGTCGAACCCTTAACAGTTGGGGCAAGTATGGACACAACATTCAAGCTTGATACAGCACTGAATTTGGATTGTGAATAAATATTTGACACAGCATAGGTTTCTGACACAGAATTAATGTGGTCTAAGAACTTAAAAATTTTTAATTTACCTATTCAAACTATATCAGTATTATTTGCTTTTATATATAAATCAGAAATAACCAATTTAAAATGGAAAATTTTAAAGAAATTTAATTTTGGACCCTTTGGACCTTAATGTAGACCAATTTGAAACCGGGACCAAAAATTAAGAATCTAAATACACGGTTAGATTCGGCATATCAAAGAACCTCAATAGTTCAATTTTTGATGATTCTATTTTTGATGAAATCAAATAAAGTTCAATTTTGGACCCTTTAAACCTCAATGTGGACCAATTTGATACCCGGGCCCAAATATCAATTTCTTGCTATTGCACAATTGAAGATTTCTTGCTATTGTGCAATACTGTGCAATTGAAGATTTCTTGCTATTGCACAATACTGTGCAATTGAAGATTTCTTGCTATTGGGCAATACTGTGCAATTGAAAATTTCTTGCTATTGCACAATACTTATTATAATAATTTACACATCCTGTTTGGTGTGTATCTCTGGCCTTATCATTATTATTTGCTTTTATATATAAATCAGAAATTTAATAATAAAGTTTTTGGCAAATTTCCAATATACAAATCAAATAAAGTTCAATTTTGGACCCTCTAAACCTCAATGTGGACCAATTTGATAACCGGGCCAAATATCAATTTCTTGCTATTTCGAAATACTGTGCAATTGAAGATTTCTTGCTATTGCATAATACTGTGCAATTGAAGATTTCTTGCTATTGCGCAATACTGTGCAATTGAAAATTTCTTGCTATTGCACAATACTTATTATAATAATTTACACATCCTGTTTGGTGTGTATCTCTGGCCTTATCATTATTATTTGCTTTTATATATAAATCAGAAATTTAATAATAAAGTTTTTGGCAAATTTCCAATATACAAATCAAATAAAGTTCAATTTTGGACCCTCTAAACCTCAATGTGGACCAATTTGATAACCGGGCCAAATATCAAAAATCTAAATACATGGTTAGATTCAGCATATCGAAGAACCCCATATATTCAATTTTTGTTGAAATCAAACAAAGTTTAATTTTGGACCCCGATTTGGACCAACCTGAAAACTGGGCCCATAATAAAGAAAACTAAGTACATGTTTAGATTCAGCATATCAAAGAACCTCAAGAATTCAATTTTTGTTAAAATCAAACTAAGTTTAATTTTGGACCCTTTGGACCTTAATGTAGACCAATGTGAAAATGGGACCAAAAATTAAGAATCTAAATACACGGTTAGATTCGGCATATCAAAGAACCCCAATAGTTCAATTTTGTATATTCAATTTTTGATGAAATCAAATAAAGTTCAATTTTGGAACTTTAAACCTCAATGTGGACCAATTTGATACCCGGGCCCAAATATCAATTTCTTGCTATTGCACAATTGAAAATTTCTTGCTATTGCACAATACTTATTATAATAATTTACATATCCTGTTTGGTGTGTATCTCTGGCCTTATCATTATTATTTGCTTTTATATATAAATCAGAAATTTAATAATAAAGTTTTTGGCAAATTTCCAATATACAAATTAAATAAAGTTCAATTTTGGACCCTCTAAACCTCAATGTGGACCAATTTGATAACCGGCCAAATTTCAAAAATCTAAATACATGGTTAGATTCAGCATATCGAAGAACCCCATATATTCAATTTTTGTTGAAATCAAACAAAGTTTAATTTTGGACCCCGATGTGGACCAACTTGAAAACTGGGCCCATAATAAAAAAACTAAGTACATGTTTAGATTCAGCATATCAAAGAACCTCAATAATTCAATTTTTTTAAAATCAAACTAAGTTTAATGTTGGACCCTTTGGACCTTAATGTAGACCAATTTGAAAACAGGACCAAAAATTAAGAATCTAAATACACGGTTAGATTCGGCATATCAAAGAACCCCACTAGTTCAATTTTCGATGAAATCAAACAAAGTTTAATTTTGGACCCTTTTGGCCCCTAATTCCAAAACTCCCAAAATCAATCCCAACCTTCCTTTTGTGGTCATAAACCTTGTGTTTAAATTTTCATAGATTTCTATTTACTTATACTAAAGTTATTGTGCAAAAACCAAGAAAAATGCTTATTTGGGCCCTTTTTTAGACCCTAATTGCTAAACTGTTGGGACCAAAACTCCCAAAAACAATCCCAACCTTCCTTTTGTGGTCATAAACCTTGTGTTAAAATTTCATAGATTTCTATTTACTTATACTAGACTTATTGTGCGAAAACCAAGAAAAATGCTTATTGGGCCTTTTTTTGGCCCCTAATTCTTAAACTGTTGGGACCAAAACTCCCAAAATCAATCCCAACCTTCCTTTTGTGGTCATAAACCTTGTGTTTAAATTTCATAGATTTCTATTAACTTATACTAAAGTTATAGTGCGAAAACCAAATGTCTTCGGACGATGCCGGACGACGACGACGACAACGTCATACCAATATACAAAAATTGAGTAATCCTTCCGACTTTCACAATCACAATAATATATGATAACCTGTCAATATAAAACACTCGTCCCATTCTTCATTTTCATTGTTGAACAGGAGAAAGTACCTGATTTGTCCTGTAAATCTTCTAGTCTGTCCCCTCTGTCTATAATTTTACTGACATTGTCTTGCATAACACCCACCACTTCATTCACCTGGTTCTGCAATCTGTAAAAAATGGACAAGAAAAAAAATATCAGCAAATCCAAAGACAAATAATACATTCAAAGTTCATAGAGGCAGTGAAAATTACCATATTAATAAAATGTTTGTTGCATAGCGAGCATGCTTTGTAATAACCATTCTCTGAGAAAATTTTGTTAATCACCAGTGAAGTACTTTACTAAAAGAAGGTGTTGCATTCAGCAGTTGAATTGACTATGGTAAAAAGCATGATATTTCACATCAGCAGGAAGATTGACATTTTGCAGCTATTTCTCTTTTGATAATAAAACTGTCTCAATATGCTTAAATGTGAGGATGTGGCATAACTGTCAAAAAAATCTTGTTACGGACAGACAGAACCACAAGAAAAATGCAGTATACCCCTTTCTCCTTTGGAGCGGGGGTATATTTAAGCATTTATTTTGATAGGCACACGATATCAAAACATAATGGTGCCAGAAAACAAATGGAAAAAAAATTCTAAAAATACCTGTTGATCTTGGGATCACTTCTTCCTTTTCCTGGTTTGACATTTGGACCTCTTCAACAAAAAGTTATTCAGTTAAACAAATGAAATCTTGATTAAATTTAATTAAATGTCAGAAAGATGTAAAGGAGATACATATGTACTACATATATATGCAACTTTTTAAGATGTTCCTGAAAAATTACTTGCAGTAATTTCGAGATACAGACTAAGCCTTTATATTCAACTCAATCTAATTAAAAACTGATCTCTCATCGCTCCTGTTTTCTGATATGTCGCGTGGGAGATCTAACGAAACCCGCTTTGAGGTCACATGTGAGTGACCTCGTAGGTGTGTCCTGTTCGACCAATGAAATTGTGGCTTAGGCGATCTTGTGGTAAAGGGATGTAACTCATTTTATTAACGAAGAAATCGTCAGTCCCCAGAATTCATAAACTTTTTTGATTGGCTTATTGATAGGAAGTCAACTCATTTGCATATCATTATAAATTCATAAGTTCCAGTTCACTCACGTGACCTGAAAGCGGATTTCGTTAGATCTCCCACGCGACATATCAGAAAACGGGAGCGATGAGAGATCGGTTTTTAATTAGATTGTATTCAACTAGCATTAGTTTTCAGTGTTTCTTTAATTCGACACATTTATATACTGTATACTGCACTATTGAGGTATTGTTGTTGTTTTTTTTATTTCTTTATTATTTAAAGTGCAAGTAAAAGTGTGGTTCCTGTTACATCAAGATTAAAAATAGGGTAGGTAGTTAGGAATTTTTTTTATCTTAATTTTTTCTTAACATGGGATTTACATGTATTGCAAAGACATTCTGAATTTAATAGTGCTTACTGAAATAATATCCAAAAAATCTTTAAGGTAGATGCAAATAAATAGGGTAGGTAGGGTATAAACTAGAACCACACATATATTATTATTTGGCCTAATTGTGTTGCATTTGGTTGAGCACCTTTTGGTGAGAAAACAGAACTAAAGCTGTATAATGCAATGTACTGTGGGCATATTTTTAGGCAGCAGCAATGTACTGTGGACATATTTTTAGGCAGCAGAAATGTACTGTGGGCATATTTTTAGGCAGTCTTGTGTGTATAATATTCTAAAAAAAATTATCTGTAGAGGACTTTTATATTAGCTCATTTTTTGGGTACCAGTACTTTCTTACTTCAAAAAGAAATCCTCATCATCTGAGTTTCCTTCTAGAAGAGCTTTCTGAAAAATAAGAATACATTGATTGGTTAAATCCAAAATATCTATTCCACTTTCATCCAATCATTTTTATCCCATTGTTACATTCATGGATTTCGTTGTCTACAATTTTTAAATTCAGAGTATTGTCTGCTTTTTAGGAAAATTTATGTACAGTATCTGTGACTGTGTACACAGCAATTAAGAAATAAGTCATGAGGGCATACATGTAATTTTATATCGATTTTACCACGGTTTAGCTCTTTTTTGTTAATATTTCACACAAGCTTGTGCTCCTGTCAATCATTTTTTCTAGGTCAACAGTCATGTCCTGAAAGTAATATACATGTAAATTACACCATACATTTCCATTCAAAGGGTTTAAAGGTCGTCATATCAGAATCTCATTTAATTTTTGTACTTAGAGAAAAAGAGGGGATACAGTATGTGACTAAAAGTGAGTGATCACAGCAGAAATTTGGCAGTTTTTATTTACTATAAATATAAAACCGTTCATTTTTAAAGAATTATTATGAAGCCCTATTTGCACACACATAAAATTTTCAAAAGCCAACACAGAAAGGTCTATTATTTAAATTCAAAGTTCTATTGTTCATTATATAATTTTCTTACCATTAATATAAAAGTTTCAATGATTTGATTATAAATTAAACTTATAACGTCAAAAAATTAGTTACACATATTGCGAAAATTTGACATCATAAAATTCCTGACTGTGTAATTAAATTATTGATTCTTTAAAATTAAAAAAAAAAACAGGAAACTGTATTCAAATAAACATTGAATCTTTGGACATTTCTTTCTCTTGTAGTTAAAATTGGGTCCTACTTAAATACACCTGCATGTACAAAATACGCCTGCACAGAAAATCTATATGCCTGCAGGTTTAATATCTTATTTGAAGTAAAAGTAGTGTTATATTTTAAAAGATATATTATTTTAAGTGTATATATCATGTTTTTATGAAGTTTATCAGGTTATTTTGAAATTGAAATAACAATAAAATTATCTTTTGCAGACGTTTGTTAATCACGATTGAGTATGCGCATATAATGTGATAGAACTAATAACATTTTTTCTCCTATTCTTGACGTGTTTAATCGGTGGGATAAAAATACATAATATTTTTAACCACTTCCCGGTGATTAAATTTCTACGTGGGAATTACCGCCGTTTTTTCTACAGTTATTGGAACGATAAACTAGAGAAGTTCCGAAATGACGTATATGTAAACAAACTACATAGCAACGACATTTCTTGAGGTTTTTGTCGAAAATCGTAGGAGAAACAGATTCTCCTTCAATTTACTCGTGAGTTATGGAATTTCTCCACCCTCAATAGTTAAATTTTAGATTTTAACGTTGAAAATCGAAAATTTAACTATCTTGGGTGGAGAAATTCCATAACTCACTCATACGTGGAGGAGAATCTATATTTATTAATTACATTATCGGTAATTAACAATCGTTTGTTAGATGATATAACACTTAACTGTGACCCACAGGCACTAGACGTTCTATCAATAATAATAAAATATGGGCAATGGGAAGAAAATAATGTCACACATTGACATTATTTTCTTCCCATTGCCCATATTTTATTATTATTGATAGAACGTCTAGTGCCGGTGTGTGACCTGATATCAGACAGGTAACCATTTAATTGACCGATTGTGAGTTAAGCGCCCCTAGCGGCGAAAATCAGGGGAGATAATATAAAGCGGCTAATGACAACATTGTCCATAGGAACTTGTGTAATAATGACTCTAAAACAACCCTCGTACAGGTGTCCCAGGTGAATGACAGTTACAATACACGTAAGCAGGATGTGCCTCAGACCTCCTGCTATGTACACACGGGCCAATCTTCCAATTATCTTACAGGTAAAGTTGTTTATTAGTCGTTAGAATACACACACGGTACACTGATTTTTGACACGCGTTGACGTGCTGATGTTTATGCTTGAGACAGCAGTGACAAGAAATGAAGACAGAGATAAAAAACATGATAATTAGACACAAACACACACCTGAAAAAAAAGTAAATAAAAAAAAAAAACCCTGAGAGGAAAATATTGCAATTATGGGGAAAATAGATCAGATAAAACATTTTTACATACTTATAATTATTATCAAATGATCTTGTAAAAAATATATGTTTATCCATGTTACTCTATCAAATACACATCTTATTCTTATTAACAAATACTTAATTATTTCAGAATTTAAAAAAAAATGCTTTAATGAGGAAGTGACATATGATTGACTTTCAAATGAAGCTAATTATTTACAAAGGAAAAATTCTTTTGAAGTTAGCCAATAATTAATTGATGCACTAATAAGCTCATCAGGTTCAAAGGAAGTATATTTAATTAATCAATGTCCAATACAAAAGAATATAAAAGCATGTTTTTAGAAGCCACACAACAACCTTTTTTGAGTAATTTCACAGACACATTAACTTCAAATCTACTAAGACCAAAGTGAGGTGCACACATAAGATTTATTCTCTTGAAAATTTGTTGAAGATAGATAGCATACAAATAAGGTAACAACTTTTTTTAAACAGCTGTTTTTATAATTTATTAAGTCGAGTAGGTTATATATAACCTTGATCTAGTAAAAAAGTAAATGCCTATTTAAAATATAGAAACCTTTGATTTTTACAGGATAACCGTTTACTAAGGGTATTAATTCAAATTGGAATAAATTTTAATATTAAACATGTTTAAAAGTTAAAAAGTTTTCTGTCATAAAAACTAAGTAAGGTTAGTTAAATGCGCACATGGCTTAGAGTATGAAATTGTTAATACAGAAGTAAATACAAAACTAACCCTCTTAGCCCTGCATGTGTGGTTGGGTTACTTTAATATAATATCACTAAATATTCTAGTTTTAAAAATTCCAGTTTAAAAAAAAATACCTCGTTTTTAAAATTAAGCATGGTTAAGATAAGAATATTTATAAACCTCAAAGTAACATGTTAAGAGTCACTCGACCTCAGTTCTACTAAATGCCTATTTAATATTATAGAAACCTTTTCTGTCATAAAAACTAAGTAGGGTTAGTTAAATGCGCACATGGCTTAGGGTATGAAATTGTTAATACAGAAGTAAATACAAAACTCACCCTCTTAGCCCTGCATGTGTGGTTGGGTTACTTTAATATATATATTATCACTTAATATTCTAGTTTTAAAAATTCCGGTTTAAAAAAATACCTTGTTTTTAAAAATAAGCATGGTTAAGATAAGAATATTTATAAACCTCAAAGTAACATGTTAAGAGTCACTCGACCTCAGTTCTACAGACTGTTTTAAAAGAACATCCACATGCTAATTTAAAATATAAATGTTTTTTTTATCACTTCTGAGAGGTCATTGTTTTCATTTGAACAAAATCTAGGGAGTCTTTGTCTTGGTTTGTTCTTATATGCACATATAATAAAATAAATTTGTCCTTTGATGACAAGAAATTTTATATAAACCTTAAACATCCAAATTATGCTCACTTCTTATGCTTATTGTTAGTTTTGTCAATATCCGTCTTATTTTAAATTGTGGGGAAGACAAATACAGTTCATTTTCTCATTTCAGTATATATTTTTTTAAATAAAGATACATGTAGTTCATTGTTTGCATTACATTTTTGTAAACGATTCCTTTAAACGTTAAAGCAGACTGTATACCCTTTGCAAAAGTATTCACTCAAAACGAAAACACTCCTGGTAAACATATATTGATAAATGGTATTATAAAGGCTGATTGGTATCTTTTCAAATTTGTACACCACACTAGTAAAAAAAAAATTTCTTCAGCTATAATTCCTTAATTTATTTAAAATGTATTTTCTGGAGAGAAATTGATAGAATTTAATATTGCGATTACAAAATTGTATTTCTTCAGAGTACAGTAAACAAGATTTCTTGCATAAATAACAGTTCAGTATAAATATATTTACAAAATGTACATATATTGTCAGAAGCAAGTTGACCTTGCAGGATATATTAATTAGTGCAATATTATTACAGATATGTCAAAGAAACGCAAAGTCAATGATGATGTGTATTCTAACGACTAATAAACAACTTTACCTGTAAGATAATTGGAAGATTGGCCCGTGTGTACATAGCAGGAGGTCTGGGGCACATCCTGCTTACGTGTATTGTATCTGTCATTCACCTGGGACACCTGTACGAGGGTTGTTTTAAAGTCGTTATTACACAAGTTCATATGGACAATGTTGTCATTAGCCGCTTTATATTATCTCCCCTGATTTTCGCCGCTAGGGGCGCTTAACTCACAAGTCGTCAATTAACGGTTGTGTATTGTATCATTGTAGACATACTTCCTCATCTCTAAAAAAATCTAAAACTCTATTTTATATTATATCAGTTCCAGATTTTCGTGCTTCCAAAATTTTTTTCTAGACATTTCAAATTCAGACTTTTTTCTCACAATCATCACATGTGCATTTACCGTTTCAGCACTTCTTGCTCGATTATAATCAGAATTTTCAGGTTGTCTGACAAACTTAGGTGGCATTGTATGGAATTGATGTGTATTTGCTTTAGAGAGAATAAATCAGGGAAATCAGAATGGTCTGTTTCGTCGAAAGTTTTTTTTCCTTCACATTGTTGTGATTTGTCAAACCGGAAACGGAAACCACTTACAAGGATAGCGTTCGATGTTCCTTCATTACCTAACCATAGTACTACTAGGAGTGTTCGAATTTGATTCTACTGGTAACAAAACAATACAAAAAAAAAAAAAAAAAAAAAAAAAATAATCAAATTTATGAAGATATTTAAACATGTCAATTAACAAAGGTTTAAAATAAAGAAGACGATATTCCTTAATTTTTATTATTATTGTCAATTTTATTTATTTATTTATTTATTTATTTATTTATTTATTTATTTATTTATTTATTTATTTATTTATTGTTTTTGTTTATTTATTTGTATAATAATAAAAATAATATTCATTTATTTCAGAAAATAGTCCATGGTTTCTGGCAGGGATCATATAATACTATCATATACAGTTCCTGTTTCTGGCAAATATACCACTATCACTAAATCGTGTATTGAAACCCATCAATATTCTGAAAGCATTATTATACATCTATTTTACTGGCTATGAGGCCAATAGAAAATTTATTGTCTCCCTTGACACCAACTATTTCCCGAGGCAATGCCAAGGGATAAAGTTGATGTCAAGGGGGACAATAAATTTGCTATTGTTCGAATAGCCAACATATAGGTGTTTTATTGTACCTAAAGCATCCGAAGTATAAAAAGCGCGGGAAAAGGTGCGCTACTTTCTATCTATTGTCCCAAGGGACAGCAGTTCTCGCTTTTGAATAAAAAATAGCAAATTTATCTTAGTTCATTTTTAAATAGATTATATAAACTATTCAGTATAATAAAATATTTGTTGACTGGTCATTCGGGGAACAGTAAATTTATTGTCCATCGGTACAAACTATTACCCTCGGCGTTGCCTCGGGTAAAAGTTTGTACCTCAGGGTAATAAATTGACAGTTCCCCTCATTGTCAGTCGTCAAATGTATTCTAATATATTCGATATATTCTGAAGTTCTAAAAATTTCAAAACTGTATTTAAATATTTTCAAAATGATATGCAGGTCATTATAATTTTGTTAACAAGTCTTTATGGAATAGATGTAAACTAAGGATTTCATTTATTTTCGCGGGTTACATTTCAGTTCTTGTAGAAGCTAGTTCAATTGTGTTACAATTGGCTACGGCGTTGGGCCGTTACTGTTTTAACTTTATGCTCTATTTGCAAAAATACACCCACGTGGGTCAAGAAAATACATGAACAAGAAAACAAACAAACAAACAAACATATAAAATCACAAATTGAGAATATATGATATAAAATACATGATAAATCACCTTTTATTATTAATACTGTTATTACTTTGACCAACAAGGATCTCATTTTTTGCAATTCTGTAGATTGCTTTATAAAGTCTCCTTTTTCTATCAAAAGTTTAGAGTTAGAATTTAACAAAAAAATTATTTGATCTAATGGTTCTTTTTCAAGAAAGTCAGGCTTATCTAATACTATTTTGTCAAATAAATTGTTTCTCAGAGAATGATTAGCTGTACATTTTAAGAAAAAGTGGAATTCATCTCCTATTTCATTTAAATCACATTTTTTACATATTCTTTCTTCTCTTATTATATTTTTATATCGTCATGTTTCAATTTCTAAATTATGATCACGGACTCTTAATTTTGTAAATAACAGTCTTGTTTTGAAGTTAGAGAAAGACAGTAAATAACTTTCTAGCTTAAACTCGGATTTTAATTTACTGTACAAATATAATTTAGAGGTGTCATTGAATGATGAATTTTTTTCTAATATTTTTTTATTATATGAGTCATGAATTACTTTCTTATTTTTTTTCTCAGTGATTGTTTAATAAAAGTAAATGGCCTGGTAAAATCTTCGAAATCTGAAATTTCAAGATCAAATTCTTAAAAATATTTTTTATACAACTATACCAAGTATATAGATTCCAACCTTCCTTTCAAACAACGGTTATTTCCAGAATTGAAAGAAGCCTTAGCAAAGCCACCAGATTTGTCGTATGTTTGAAATTATATATTTTTATACCTTTTGATTTCTTTCCTGTATAAAGGATAAGGTAGGATAAGCTATATAAAAATGCCCCCCCTCCCCATGATTTAACGAATTTTAAACAACCTTTTATTAACCAAAATTTGGTTACCAAATATGATATTTTTTACAATGTTCAGAACTATTTTCCAAAGAATCCATACCAATTTTATCTAAAATGGTACATGTTACCTTTGCCACACTAGTTTTCCACATCCGATTTCGGGATTTCCCCCCAAAAACCGCTGCTGCGGCAGTTTTGCTATACATTCATCGCAGTGAAACATCAAATGGGGAGCGTGCACCAAGAAAATATTTTGTTCGTTTGAAAAACACTTTCTATTGAACACTTATGCCAAATATTTATTTGTTGCAAGCTCCCTTTTTGAAGATTTAAAAAAACTTTTCGAAATATTTACCACTGACGTTGTTCGTTTTGTTTAGGGAATAGATAACACTGCGGGTAACCAAACTTATACACCGAACACACTTATTAAGCAGGAAGTCCTTGATAAACACACAACCTTTTCCATTCCTTTGGCATTTCTACAAAGGGTGAAGAAATGGACCTTCCTGCTCTTTATTGGATTCCTAAACTACGTAAGAATCCGTTTAAACAAAGGTACTTTGGTGGGTCAGCTAATTGCTCTACAAAACCCCTTTTAAATATTTTTACATTCAAATTGACATGTATTAAAGAGAGCCTTCAGAATTACTGTGAAATCATATTCCACCTGACTTTCCAGTGGCGTCAATCAGATGTGGATTCTTAAAAACTAAAAAAAAAATAACTACAATATATAAATCAAAATCTTTGGCTACATGCAACAGCATAAAACATTCGACTTCTCTATACTCTACACTACCATACCACATTCTCATTTAAAAGATCGCTTAAAAAACTATTTCATCAATGCTTTTTCAAGAAAAATGGCACATGCAGGTATAAATTTCTAGTTTTAGAGAAAAGGCGTATTTCGTGAAGAACCACTCTGATTCTGACAAAAAGTATTCTGAAGATGATATTACAGATATGTTAGATTTTATCACAGACAATATATTTATTGAATTTGGCGGTCTAATTTTTCAACAAACAATCAGCACTCCAATGGGAACCAACTGTGCTCTTCTCCTCGCCGATCTGTTTTTGTACTCATATGAAGCGGACTTCATTCAAGGGCTACTACGTGAAAACAAAAAGAAACTAGCCCAATCCTTTAATTTCACTTTTCGTTATATAGATGACGTGTTGTCGTTAAATAACAACAAATTCCCAGACTTTTCACATCTCATCTACCCAAGTGAGCTTGAAATTAGGATACTACAGATACACCAGTCCGCTTCATATTTGGATTTTTTTCTTCAAATAGACAATGAGGGACATTTGAAGACAACAATTTATGACAAACATGATCGATGACTTCAACTTTCCTATTGTTAACTTTCCCTTCTTGAGTAGCAATATACCAGCATCGCCTGCATATGGCGTCTACGTTTCTCAGCTTATCCGATTTTCAAACATGTTTCAAAATGTTCACAAGAAAGAAACCATGAAGTAGATGGCACCAATTTGTATGTATAAAATGTGCAATTTTCATCGATCCATGACTCATCCTTTGTGTAGAAAGCCGAAAATGTAGCCCAAAACGCCCACAAAACGACAGAAACCGTCTTAAGAGAGATTTATGAACGAATGAGATACATTCTCGGCTTGGTAAAAGTATATCAATAGCTTTCAAAAAGTCGTAAATTTAAAAACCCGTCTTGACCCACAGGTTTAATACATGGTAAAACTGAAAATTAATTCTTTGATATTAATTTTTATGCACATTTCATCGATTAAGAACTCATCAGTTATGTTCAAGGCCTAAAATGTGGAAAACCAGAACACCATAACATAATACTTTTTCCATGTTTAATCCTCTATCCTAATACTTTTATGATACAGCTTTACAAACCATGATCAGAATAACATACTACCATTTAACTTAAAAACTTCGTTATTGTTCCCATTTATAGATCATATGGCAAAATGAGGGTTACTTTGCTAATTTGCATACGTCGCCATACTGAAACCAAATGGCGTCCACAATTATATCAAACGGCACGCCTTGGACATGTTAAAATCTAATTTCAAGGAGAAACCAAGCTCAAGATAAACTGCGATGAGTGAATATTACACCTGACACCGGTTTGCTATAGCAGACTAAAATTGATGTGAATATATTCTAAAATAAAAGTTCCAATAAAAATAACAGTACACATAGTCTTGAGTCATTTGAGAGCAATCGAACTACAATCTGAGACTACAATATTCAACAATGTTTAGTATAGTCAATTTGAGTTCTCCCGGAAATGAAGTTGTGATCATGTGATCGCGAATCTCATAAATATTCATGATCTCATTAATAAAAAAGTAACCCCCATTTTGCCATATGGTTGGTCTATCATGTCTTTCTTTATCCAAAAATATCATACGCAACATGTAAACCATAAAGTAAATGCACAGTTATAATAAATATGGCAACCAAGCAACCAAACAAAAAGTCAACCGCACTGCCGACCTGTTGCCATGTAATTTTATCTTCCGACAAGTCGATGCTCTGATCAGATATGGTTGTTCCTCGGTACATATACTCTCCAGAATGCAGTTTTTCCGTTTGAATATAATCATCTAAGTTCACTTTATCAGAACCGCTCTTTACTGAACGACGATTTCTATATTTCGCACAACAACCGCATCTCAAGCATCGAAAGAACTTTACAAATCCTTTCCAGAATCTGGACACGGGAACATCGTCTTCACAAAGATGAAATCGCAAAGTTATTATTACTAGTACAACAATGACTGTACTCAAGGAAACATCAATAAATAACACAATACAAATGGCGGGAACAACAGGTTCTGATGTTGAAGGAAGACTGTCAGACGAAATAGTCAAAAACACAGCAATGGCTAACAAAACGGTTACGGCATACCCCACACGTTCTCCGGAGCTAGCAGGAAGTAAGAATACTAGAGGGTTCAACACAGACATTAAGACAACTGGAAGAATAAAATTAAGTACATAAAACATTGCTTTCCGTTTCAGCGCCATATGGAAATTTATCACTTGTGGGACGGAAATCCTCTCCTGATCTTTTCCTATCAGGGACCACGTTTTATGTGGAACATACCAATCAGTCGCAAAACCAAGCGGGTGAATGATAACTTCCTGTTCAGAATATGTGGAAAGAACGATCCCAAGATAGCAATAGTGAGTGTCAAATGGATAATTTGTAACGTCTGCTTGACAAGTTACGTCGAACGAATCTGAGGGATACCATTCCATATTCCCGTCACTATGAAGTTTCTTTATGGAATCATCTTTGTAAATTATTTTCTGTGGACCAAATGGGTTGGACATAATGAGTGTCGGTCTCCAAAATGAATCGTCGGAATATGTAAGTGAAGAAAAACCATTGTCCTTTTCATCCCAAACAGCTGTCTGATCATTCCACAATATTCCAAAATAGCCTCTAACACTTAACTTTCCCATCACTTCGTCAAACTCCTGTAGGTAAGTCAAATGAAAATAAATTCCGACATCAACTGGTTTTGACTGATCAATCATCGGTCTAACATTTATATTTCTCCCATTAGTTAAATTTCTGTGTAACTGAACCATATTTTGATATGTATAGGTTTGAGTAAAAACAACAAGTTCACTCAATAATAAATAACTCATAAAAAGCCAAGTGAGAAACATTTTCAAACTGCGTATTGCTAACTCGGATGAAAAAATATGTCTGTAAGAAAAAAATTGTCAATTTATAAATAACTGTGAATAGGCTTTTAAAAACTGCTCAAGCAAGAAGGCTGTATAAATAGGTACAATAAACGGGATTATATTATATCTTTGTTAAGGAACATACGTTTGTATACTTCATGGATGAGAGTGATTTAATTTTTGTTTAAATAACTAAACAAGTGCGTAGTGCGAAACGATTAAAAATTAAATTGAAAAATATTGAATTTTTTATATTTAATTCAGATAACAGGCTGCAATTACGTTAAGTAGTTCTATTGTTAACACAAATGTCAGGTTTAATTTGAAAAATTATGCTTTTTGGTAAATAAATACATTAAAATAAATGTTTGTAGGACTTCTGTCATAACACTTATGTTTAATTTTAAAATAATGCTTTTATCAAACCAAACTTTAAAATAAATATTTTGATTATGGACTTATTTTGACCTATATTAAAAGTGTTAGCTATTTCATAAACAACGTCCGTTTTATGGAAAAACATCTTCCAGTGTCCTTGCTTAGATTTCACATATCTGGGTGTGGTCGATACAAAAACTTTAAAAACTAAAAGATAATCATTATAACCAAAATATTGCAAGCTATGAGTTATATGTAACAATATTTATACTTTTTGTAGCCGTTTGGTTGAAACTATGCATGATTGCAGTTCAACCCCCCCCCCCCCCCCCAAAAAAAAAAAAAAAAAAAACTACCATATTTCTAGACTTGTTCCAGGTTGAGCATGATTCTCGTGAAAATACGCTAGTGATTGCATTGCGCATTTCATCTTCCGGTAAAAATCGTCCTTTTAAGCCCTAGCGGCAGGTGAATGGATAACATATGTACAGAAGCAATGTATCCTAAGAGTGATCCTTCCCGGATGTAGTATAGTCCACCAGCAGATTTGTCAGTGACCAAATTCCTTTGCGCATTCTGGGTTAATCATCGTCCGGTATAAATCAAATCTTGTATGCTAAAAATAGCAATGATGAAAGTCTATACATATATTCGTTCTAAGTACACGTTTAAAACACTGGCACATTCTACTAATTAGTGGCGCTAAAAAAACCAATTAAACAAGAAACTGATCCAATATTCTTATGGAACCTAATCCAACCACATCAAATTCTGTTTCGCCTTTATGCCAAAAAAGAATAATAATAAATCGAAGGGAGACTGCATAATACCAAGATATACAAAAGAAAACCTGACCTTTAGTGTACATTTTTTACTTATGCTCGTTATAGATTGTGCAACTAGTATTTGGTGATTAGCGCTAAATTGATTTTAAAAATTCCTTTCTAATTGTTAGGATCAGACATTAGTGGTACCCGTCAAAATTTGAATTGATACCAGATGCTTGTGAAGCAAAAATTAAAAAAAATTTATTTAAAACGGTTATTCATGTACTGTTTAATCTTGCCTGTCTCAATTTCAACAACCTGAAGTTTATGACGACATCAAGACAACACAAATAAAACAAGAAGACCAATTGATTTCTGGGTGGGAATTTGGAAAATTGAGCAAAAAATTTTCAGGAATTGGAAAAATTAAGCAAAAGAAATTAGGGAATTGGGGGAAAAATAATAGTTTTTTTAGGGAATTGCGAAAATTATACCACCGTGTCATCCCCCACAATGATAGACAAATACAGATTTAACCAGGGTTTTATCAGGGATAAGTTGATGTCATCACTTAAGAAATTTTACGGTCGTCATCATGAATTGATTGACCATTACAGTGTTCCAATATCTAAGATGATGTTGGACCTGTTCCCACTGTCGTAACCTTTCATGTGCCTCCTACGATTTGTGACTTCCACCGGATTGACTTTGTTGAACTTCACGACGGGTGCCGTATACGTAGCAGGAACTGCTTACCCTTCCGGAGCACCTGGGTTCACTCCTGGTTTTTATAGGAGTTCGTGTTGTTCATTGTTTTCAGTTTTCTGTGTTTATTTGTTGTGCTTGTGGTTGTTCGTTTGTCTTCCCGGGTTTGTCTGTCCAATGGATTACGTTTTTTTGATTGCTCCTTAGGTATATTTGTCCTTTTTACTATAATTGAAGAATGAACATATGTCATCGTTTTACTTTGAAAGTATTCTTTTTTCTGCAACTGACCTATTCACTATCCAAAGTAAATTTCCCACAGGGTCCTATGTTAAAACATGTTCCGCTCTGGTGGCCATTTTTAGATGGCAAGCGGGGTCATCGGATACAACTCTGAGAGAGGACCACCTAAGGACCATAACTGCCGAGTTTTGTTCCAATTGGCGCAGTGGATTCAGAGGAGAAGATCTTTAAAGGAAAGTTTACGACGACGGACGCCAAGTGAAGGAAATAGCTCACCTGGCCCTTAGGATAGACTCTTTCTTATTAACTGTAATTAATAAGCCTTGAAGGATATATAAAAATATACTACATTATCTTAAAATATATAGTTTATTTGCTCTCCGCGAAACCCCTAAATTATAAGTTTCAACCTGTTTAAGTACATTTTCCGACAATAAAGTCCATCAATAATTATTGGCATCATACACTCTTTACAGAACAAGATTCTAGAAGCTAAATTGCGTAATCTTTTCAGAGTTTATGGGAAAAAAAATACGGTTGAAGTCTTTTATAAAGAATAAAGTAAACAATTATTGGATGTCGCCCTTTCAAACATTTTTTTTGTATAATAATCATTGAATCAATAATAAACAATTGTTTTATATCGTGTATGAAATTAATTGAGCGTTATATAAAGCTTTGAAAAACTGATAGAACAAATGGTTATTTATTTTTATCACACTGAAAGGTTACTTTATGATGAAAAACTTCACTTAGGACAGAATATAAATACTGCTAAAAGCAGTATGTTACAGTCTTAACTTTTAACCTTTAACCTTTAAACACCATAAACAATTTTTGTCTGAAATTTTCTTGTTCTTTCAGTAGTCCTTAAGTATAATTAGGTGATGACATTTTTTTTTATATTTTCTGTAGTGAATTTACTCTTGATAAGACAAAGAAATTGATAAAAACATAACACCCCCACCAAAAAGAAGAAGGGTAGTAATCCTCGCCCCTCAAATCAAAATTTTTTAATTATTTCAAAATCCCGGTAATTATTTTAATCCCTTTAACACGTTTTAATACGCAATGTTCAAATCTCATAATCCATTTAACTTTATACTCCGTAACCACATATATTTCTAATTGCCTATAAGGAGACGCAATAAATGATTTTACACATTGCCCGGGGAATGGGGGTATTCTCTCGTAAAAAATCATCAAAAGACATTGAGATCCTTGGCCCTTAATGATAAACATTTTTATTCTTTGTGTAAAGCTCAGATATCCTCAGAGTTCATGTCCCACCCCTTTAAACACTGGCTGTATCATCAGTGTTTCTGAATAGCTTCGAAACTGCTGGTCGGGATAATCATTATGCCCATGACAAGACCTAGTAAATGCACAATTTGTATTGTTCGTGGGGATAATTTACTATTCCCGGGAGATAATAACTTGTTATATATCATAAAAAAATCTCCAATAATATTTTATGCTAAACTGTATTGGTCTAACTTTTTTTATTTTTTGTCTGATTTTTATGGGGCTTGTTTATTATGTTCCTTGCTGGAAAAGGAAAAGAAAAAAATCATTTTCGGTCCGTTTTTGTTTATATCTGTTATCGTTTTTGAGATATAAGGTGACGCGCTAATTTTGAAAGCTTTTCAATTCCTCATCGAATTTGATGATTTTTTTAATGATTCCTCACGAAAACCCCAACAAAAGTTATTACAGAATTGTTTTGTATTTTCATTCTTTTCATAATAAAAGGGTCAAAGGGGCTATTATAAGTTCATTGATGCCAGAGACATTTAGTACAGTTGGTTATTTTTTCTTCCTGTGTTAAAAAGAAATTAAGAGTTTCTTTATAGATGGAGAAACTCAAATATTTTTATTATAATTAATGTGGTGTTTTATCCTTTAATTATTTTTTTCTGTCCTTGCATCATATTGTAGATTTAATATAATATTGATACAAGAAATACATCAATGTATCAGACATAATATGTAATAATAGATATTATTTCATTTGCTTGGTCATCAATTAAAACAAAATTATTGTCGTATTGCAATTGTAATGATTGTATAATTTTATATAAATATGATTCAAATTACACTGACTTGATGTTGGGAGGACTTATCACGGCAGGTAAATAGTCTTTTTTATTATTTTTATTTAATGAAAACGAATGCATTTTATTACACCATACAATAAAACCAGTTCTCGTAAACGGTTCAGAAATATTGGGATATATCTCTGCAGCATGTCGACAAACAAACGTTGATCAAGTGTGACATTGTATGACTGTAAATCTCGGGTCACAAAAATACCCATATCACGATTTTCAAGTAACCTCTCCCTAAAGTATAGGAACAATTTCCCCATTTCAGTCTCTGAAAAACAAATAATTTATTGAATACAATGTAAGGCATTTGAGATATCAGTTACTTCGTTTGGGAGACTTCGTAACAGTTAACTGTTACAGTTATTACTCGTTGTTTTAGTTTTCGAAATTTTATGCCTTGAGCACAACTGATGAGTCGTAAATTGACGGATTGTACATCTTGTGCTTCAAAATTGGTACGAAAGAATTTATTTTTATAAACAATTCACGCAATTATTATAGATGTCTTGGAAAGCATATTTTTTCTTCTTGATATGAAAGATCACTACGTAAGAATAAAGTAGATGAGGTCCACCTTCTGTAACGTCTAGACTGGAGAATGAATGTTTTGTTTAATACGCCAGTGAATTGGTGAACTCTTATTTTTCTGTTTTGCCCATTTCAAATAATCGTTCCAATTTTTCCACCAAATGTGTTCTGATTTAAGTCTGTTCATCTACCGCAACATAATATGAGATATTATCAATTATTTGTATTTTAAAAAAAAACATACAAAAATTTTGTGATGGTTGGTTTAACCCCAATGTTAGAAAAACCATTATAACCATATAGACAACGTCATGATGTCTCATACTGATATTTGTTTATAAAACTTCAAAAGATAATGGAAACCTATAGTTTGATTACATATGACATGAAAGGTCAAAGGTGCCACAACAATTAGCAAACAAATTGTCCTAGTTTGCGAATTATTACGGACTAAAGTGCAAAAGGCAACGGATCAGATCCTACTTAATGCCTTCGCTGTTGGTATTTAAAATTTAATTTTTTAAACTAAAGACTAAACTGTCTCTCATTTCTTTTGAGGTATTTTTTAAAAACTTTTTGACCAATTCGGTAGCTGAGTAACTACTAATGATTACAGCCTGTTAAAAATGAGTTCGTGAGTTCGAATATATTTCTTTGCGAGGTGTTATTGATCCGGACCTTAGTTAGCAATGATTTCCTGTCGTAGATCGCTTGTTCTAAACTGACCACCACGACATAGCCAAATACACTGTCTGAAAGTGGCGCAAAACCCAAATCAATCAATTCAACAATCAATTCAGTAGCCCCCTTTGTGTCTTGCTTTACCATTTCGGTCAGTTTGGCATGCATTTCTGTGATTCTAGTTGAAAACATTATAAGATAAATGTTCTCGTCGTGCTAGAACTGCTTCGGTGAAATTAAATATTAATATTTATTTTTTGCATTAGTATTTGCACCACAGAAGCACTATATTTTTCTTGAAACTAACACAGTTTTAACATAACCAAAGAATTGTTTAAACCCACAGCAACATTGAAAGGAGTTGGAGATAAGAGTGGTTTAGATAGCGAGCCGATATTAAACTATTTTTTTTTTATTTCTACTAAATGTTTTTCAGATTAAATGATTAAGGACGATCTCCATCATCCTACTTTGTACATGTGTAACTTTTAAGGGGGTACAGAACACCTAAGGGAGTTAACTCTTTAAAAATCGGCTGAACGTTTTAATCTCATGCTATTAGTTAAGAGAAATCAGGCTTCTCAATGATCAAAATTAGTGTTTGTCAAACTGCTATATATCCAATGAAGTTATACCCGTAAATTGTGTGGTTCAAATTTCCTGAAATTTTTATATTTTTGTCAACAGGTCATAGTAAATATTTCGTCAAAAATTTATGAAAATTAAACGAGCCAAATCTATTTTAATTAAAAGTGTTGGGTACCCCCTTAAAACATCGCCGTGAAAAAAAATGATGAAGTGATTATAGACATGATAGAGGTGAAATACTAACCATACAACATTAGATGATCTAATACACAAAATACGCAATCTGCATACCTGTTAGTTATTCACCTTCACTGAAGTTAATACGTGAAATGACAGACTGGCTGTATTTTAAAATTTGAACATATATCATGTGCTATGAATAGTTGTGAATCTTTCGCCTTTATTTTACTGTTATCAATACAAAAAAATGGTGTCTTTTTTTTACTAAAGAGTCTACATCACTAAGTTTGTGTACATCAACGTACATGACGTATAAACCACAATTATATACGAAACCTTTTTCTTGAACTTTCTGCTGTTTAGGTACACAAAAATGTCTATTGCAAATACCTTGAGGAGTAATGGATTAGTTCCTCTTTTGAAGAAACAAATGATGCGGCAAATATCGTCTCATAATTATTGTAGGGCACTGACTTTTTCTTATAGAAATAGGTCTTGATTCTGTCGAACAGAATTTAGGTAGGTAAACTCGAATTGGGATACGCCATTTTTTTGTTACGAATGTGTTGGTTTTTTTTTAAAGAATATGATTTTTTTTCATTAAGGATGATCGCTGGTCTAATAGGAAATAAATAGGATTTGAAATAGGTGTTTTAGTTTGAGAGAATATATGAATAGTAAACAAATAAGCAAGAAAAAAATATACTTTCATGTGCTCATTTAAGAGCTATAAAGCCTTGAAAATTTGCAGGAAATGGGTTTTCTCTGGATTTTTCATTGTCTTAAAATTGACAACTTCAGTCTCTCAAAGATGTGTGAAAAAATAAAATGGATTTCATAAAATTTTGTCAAATACCATTTTAAGGTATATATGATTGAATTATAAAAGAAAAAGTGGAGGTTTATGGGCAAAAAATATCATGTTTAAGATATGGATAAAACCCGAGGATTCCGAAAATGTGACGAAAATACCATAAAATGACCAGCGAGCATCCTTAATATATCATCAATAGCATAGCCATACTATTTCAGTAAATATGGATATCAACACTATACATGTAATTATATGAAAGAGTCAATATATATGTGATTGCAATGTGTTTTAGAATTTCAAGCTATTTCAGACACAAGGTATTATTACTTAAAGAGAACCTATCTTTCCCATACAAAGGCATGTGCGTTTCCCACAGTACTTCATACATTTATTACTATGTCTGAAGCGGACGCAACGTTCTACGCAGTTAATTGACCAATCTTCTTTTTTCCATCTAACAGGTGATCAAAGTTAATTATTTATGGTGCACACTTTTATGGTGAATGCGGTCTTTTAAAGTTCCTGTACAGACAAGACTTCCTTACAGGAGACTATGGTATAATAGAAGAAATAGACTCAAAGAAATACTGTTTTTAATTCTATTAAACATTATAGAAGTTCATCTTCAGAAACCCACGGTCGGTCGCGCTTACGCTTTGCTACACTTACCGACCGTGGGCAATTCATTATTTTTTTTTTATATTTTGATTGGTTTTCAACACGATTCTGTGATAGAAATACAGACTAAGGACACCGAATCATATTTTTAGATTTTAAAAAATCAGAATTATATGAATATAAGCCAGCATTATTAATTGTTACGATTGAGATAAGCATTTGTAAATACAAATTTTAACACAACCGAGGAAGGAAGATCCAAAACATCCTTAAGGGAGCAACCACTTGATTTTTAAGGGGTGGGAAGCTAGGACTACGATGAAATTTGAAATAACAAAAGAAGGACCAAGATTTGGTCAAAATAAAAAGCCATGATCACTTAGCTCTGAAAAATGCATGACCTGTTTCAATCAGGAGATCTTTTGGTTTAAAGGAAAATAAAACTCCAGCCGACACCGATAAAAAACAATTGGTTGCTCTTTTACTGTCAAATTTAAGTAAAATTTATTGGCCTCTGTTTATCTTTGTAATCATCAATAACAGTGATTATGTTTCCGATTAAATTCACTGTTATGAGAAAGAACAGTTGTGTCCTCAGTTTAAGACCAGGGAAATTCCCGCTTTCTACACAAACTTCCTAGTGTATATTGAAATTGAATTTCTAATAGAAAGACCATAGGTCTGAAATAGCGATAACCTTTACAGAAGAAAGATAGTCTTCGTTCATTGTTATCAGTGGCAAACATGTGTAAGCCATTACAAATCATTGGTTTTCTGGTAATTTTAATTGGTGTTAGTAGAGCCGCAGATCAAACGCGACAGCCAGGTGCTATAGGATCGGAAGTGGTTGATGCTGTCGTTAACTTAATAAGGGAAAGTTGTTTGTTTGCAGACGACAAGCGTTTTCTTGTTAGGTTGGCCTATGTTCAGTCCCACGACGGGCATGATGCAAAAACATTCCGCACCGGATACCACGGGGGAATCTGGCAGGTATGTCACATATTAACGATATTCTATTTTGTTTCAAATTGAATTCTGTTTTGAAAAAAGAGGAATTAAATACATTGTGTATAACTGTACGACTCAAAAAATTTAAAAAATATATATAATAGTTACATGTATTTAAAAAAAAAATTAAACAGATACAAGATATTGTCATGCTGAAAATTCATTTTTTGTTATTCTCAATAGAAAAGTTTTACTTTTTCACACACTAGGATATATCCTGCTGGATAAATGTAAGCTTAAGATACATATAGTATTTTCTTGCATTTTGCAAATACCATGCGCAGAGGAAATATATATGTTAAGATACATGTTTTGATTGATTAGAGAGATACGCATGTTTTGTTGAATAAAATCTGTACATCAAATATGTTCTGGTCCAAGGATTTCGAAATCCCCCTTCATATGTTAATCATTAGATCTTTTTAGCAATGTGTTTTTGGTTTTATTCTAAGGTCCTGAATACTTCTGAACATATCGTAAATTTGATGGCCATGTGTACTTGATATTGTTTGTATACGAATCCAAACACATGACAATACCAGACAAGACGGTGGCAGAAATAAACTCAGAGACTTATCCATGTTGTCTAAATCCGTTGGAAACCAACTAAACGATACACCGTTCATGTTATTAACCAGAACCATCTTACAGTAAAATCTTATGTAAGCTAGGTCTGGAGTGTACTTGAAATAAAAAAAATAAAACAAAGAAAATAAACCAATTAAGACCAATTATAACAACAACAGATGATCTTCGGATGTAATTTGAACAAAACTGATAACAAAGAAAATAACTGCATATTCAGCTACATGTATACCTTGATCTTAAAGATAAGATAAAATTTATTGGTTAGAGTCATGTCTGTATTATTGACCCTATGTATCGAAAAGTTAGTCAACAGATAATTACAATTAATGTAGCCAAATACCGACCATATCCCTGGAGAGTATCAAAATTAGCTTTTATGGCTTAAATATTATCTGATACCAATTATATAGCTCTGTCCTTAAAAAGGCTTTACCACTTTTTGGTCATTTTGGTATTTTGAATTTGCTCTTCAACCTTTTGGATTGTTGTAATTTTTTTGTTGGTTTTCTATATTTTAGGCCTTGACAGGGTGTCAAGCCATTTTGGACCAAAACTAAATAGGAAAATAGGATTTTTCAAGTTGAAAATATAGGGTAAATATAGGACAATTGCTACCATATTTTACTCTTAATTTATGGCCTCCACCTTCTTTTTACTTAAAATAAAAGTTAATAACACAATTTTTATAAAAAAAAAATGTTCTAAACTAAATGTTAAAAACTAAATTGTAAATGAAACCACTTTTGCTGAAACTTAGTCTTCAATTTTGGCATTTTAAACTTGTTCAATAATTCAAATCAATCTGAAATAATGAATTCAATTAAAATATATTGTACCTCCCATCAGTCTCAACTGCAGAGCACTCATGCCAATATTGTTAGACTATTTTTAGTAATTTCAAGGTAAAAAAGGAAAAAAATAAATCTGTGTATACTGTAGTTTACTATTTAAGATTTCATTTACATTTTGACCCTACTTAGAAACAATCTTAAGATTACAATTTGGATGCATGGTTCATGCATATTTCATATAACAAATAATCAGCAGTGCTCAGTCAGGGTCAGTTGAAATACAAAACAATAATTGGAAAACATTTAATAATGTTATTAAAAAGTTCTGTATTTAAAAACATAATGTAAAAATGCTCTGCAGTCAAGTAACATGTGTTCTGTGAGAGATTCACTTAAATGCAAAATATTAATTAATTACATAAAAAATCCTACATTAATAAAAGCAACAAATAATTTTGCTGCATAAGGTTAGCTTAATATTATGATCATTAATTATAAGCGCTAAAACCCACTGCAGCCTACATACATAATGTGAATCATTCCACATGTTCCACTAATATAATGTGAATCATTCCACTAATATAATGTGATTCATTCCACTATTAATACTTTTTCTTATAATATATTTTTTTTCCAACTTTTTTTCAAAATATAGGAAAAAGGGTGAAAATATAGGAATTTTCAGTGAAATATAGGAGATATAGGAATTGCCTGGAAATATAGGAAAAATATAGGAATATAGGACCACTTGACACACTGCCTTGAGCACAACAGATTAGTCGTAAATCGACAAAATGTGCACATCAAAATTTGTATCAACCAATTTTATTATTAAATGTATGTGTAAGTTATAACAAATCATTTCTCATCAGCTGTGCTTATCATGACTGAAAATTTGGAAGGCAACACTAAATCAAACCAACGTACAGCAGATTATAACACCAAAATCTAAGAAGAGCTGTGCATGACAATTATGTTTTTAAGGGTTGTATTTTCATTTTCAATATCATAGTTCAATCACTTCTATAGTTTCATCAAATTTAATCTCCACAGATTGACAAGGCCATGTTTGATGAAATTCATAACAACGCAGGCAGACTTTCCATACAGTACAACATTATTCAGCGTCAATTTAGCATAGACTGGAATAGAGTTGCGTGGTCTGACCTTCGGAAACCTCTTTATTCCGGCATCGCAGCTGCACTTTACACTATACTTCATGGCGGCACTCAATGGAGAATTGAAGACCAAGCCTACTTTTATGAACAACATTTTGTGAATAGGGCTGGAAACAATTTCACAAACGAGGCGAAAATATTAGATCTAGGTACATTTTTTCCTGTTTCAGTCCTTATACTGAATATTCCCCCTTTTTTATGATTTCTTTTATATACCACTTTTTCCTTTATTTCAAAGATTTTATCTCGTGTTTAATTTAACAAGGTAGAGCCCCATCTTTTCATGAAATGTTTGTTGTTTTTCAACATAAATTTATCATTTGGGCTATTATATGATTAATACTAGGTTATTTTATACTCACACAGGTTGTCATGGAAACGAACGTCTGGATCTTGCTTTTGTAGTCGATCGTTCAAACAGTCTGTCAAACGATGACTTTTTACGTGCAAAGATATTCATAAAAAATGTTATCGATGACTTTGACATCAGTCCAAACAAGACCAAGGTAGCAGTTGTATCGTACTCAAGCCATGCAATGACAGAATTTTACTTCAACAGCCATACCACAAAGCCATCGGTGAAGCTCGCAGTTGACGGTATGGTTTTCGTTGGCGGTTCAACTGCAACGAGCGAAGCGATAAATCGAGCAACGTCACAGGTGTTTACCATTGCGCGTGGTAGCCGCCCAGATGCTGTGAAAGTGATGATTGTTATAACCGACGGAGACGCCAATGATGATATAGATACAAGGTTTGTTCAAAATCATTTTTATGTCATAGCTCAGTATGGACCCTTTCAGTTTCTACACATTGTTCAAATACTCGTATATCGGTAGAAAGAACATCCACGAACAGGTGATAATGCGGATTATGGAGTGCGTGGCGTGGCCATTTTATGTCCTTCACAATATTCACGTTTCACTGACATTCTTAACATAAGTTCAACATGTGTATAGTGTGAACATAGTGAATAGCAACTTCTGTTAAACCGAGGGCGGCAATGGACCGAAAGATCTACACGATCTATTGTAAAGACCTGGCTTCCAGGTACAGACAGTAAAGCGTCTCGTGACTAATAATAAGTATCCCATATGTTGTCACAATCGAAAAACACCATCCTGAAAAACAGCCCCATCTGGCGTTAACTGAAACGGGTAGTGTGAATACATTTTTATCCTTTGGATATCGTGTTCGTGGCATTACATTGGTTCAGCGAAAAAACCATGAATTTAACTGTTCGACGAATTTATAGTATTTTTACCTAATGTTTTACATATTGGCATAGTTAGAAGACCGAAGGCAAAAATGGCTTACCGAGAACCTATAACTATGCCAATATGAAAAACATTAGGCAATGATACCTTTATAAATTAAAAGATCTACGATGTTTTCATAGAGGGATGGGGATAAATCAAGAGAGTTCCGAAATACACTCATATTGACATTGGTTGTACCCAGTCCTATATGGCCAAAATCTCATATTGGCATAGTTTGTGCTTTTATTGTATTGGCAGTTTTTTAGTTATCTAAGGTAATTAATAATACATTTTATTGTGTAATATTAACCTAGAAAAGTTCTACCAACATGACAAACGCAGACACAATTGATTTTTCCTTAGCCACGAAACAGGCAAATACATAATAATCTCCGGGTGAAATTTAATTTACTTCAGACATGCTGCGGAGAGAGCTCATCTAGCAGGCATCACAGTATTCTCAATAGGTGTCGGGAGAAATGTACAACAGCAAACATTAAATGCCATAGCCTCTAATCCAGACTGTACGCACGTGTTTAGTGTGTCAAGCTACTCTGAAATCAAGGCAATCAAAGAGGAAATACAGAAGAGTTCATGCCAAGGTTTGTCTCGAGATCAAATATTTATAGAAATATAAATGTACATACATACAATTTTGTCTCAATTCATTGACGCGGACGTAATTGATCCACACTGTGTTGACCCATATCTTTGAAATGCCGATTCTTTAAACCACAGCAGTATTTATTAACTAATTAGAATTGTTGACCTTTTGAATGTCGTTCTTTTCCCCAAGTTTTAAAAAAATGAATAAAGTAAAGTTGTGAAAATTGATATCTTTTCAAAAGCAGAGGTTCGGGCACATTTGGCCGATATTAGAACATTCGCGTCAAATGAAGAATGATATTCGAACATCACCATTGTCCTCAATGTTATCCAATCACATGGTTGCATGCAGATTAAACACGCCCGGTATGTTGTCATGGGAAAGCGTCTCTTTAGTTAAATAGGTCAAAAGCAAGCTTATACGACTACGTCGAAAAAGTTATTTTGACAAATATTTGACATTACATGTACATACATAATTCTAACAAGAGTCATTCTTGCGCAGAAACGAACATGTTGACTAAAAGCCAATTTTAATTCAAATAATGAAATGAACACATCAAAACGCTTTCATACAAATATTGATCACTAATATGTCTTATTTTAGAAATCGAAATTTGCTTTTTCTTTTGGGACTACTAGATAAAACATAACCCCAAAAGGATCTGTAGCTAAAACCAAGAAAATGTCATTTAAACCTTGATTTAAACAAAGCTTAGAAAAATTATCAAATAAAAGTTACAACCAAAATTATGTCATGTATCCCCGAATCTTATTTAATTACATTTTTGTGTTAAAACTTCAATTAAGCATAAATTATACCCGAGTTTACAGTACTTCCGCCTGCAGTGCGGGATTTAATATAAATTCCAGTAGATTCTGACATCACAAAGAAAAATTCGTTCTATTATCAATCAGCAAATGCTTTAGATCTATATATTTATAGATTATTACATGGTCTTTTATATATTGATCTTGTTAAATGTATCAGCCCAAGACCTTGGTATCGACCGCAAAGGCTTTAGCCCAAGGAACAATATCAGTTGAGGGATGATAACACGGGCAATATGAAAAAGACCATGTATTAATCTATTTACCACATATTTTGCCACTGTCAAAAAATCACTTTACTGTTGAATTAGATTTTCAAGTCTTCAAGCAAGTTTTTTATGTTTTCGACATCCCTGAATATAAGTTGCACATTCACAATGTATGCTGCAGCTATTAAACCATTGTAAACAGTGGTATTTCTTTCACTTGGAGTATATAGTCAAATAAATGAATGCAACTTCAGTTCCTGTGTTTCCCCCCCCCCCCCCCCGAGATCTACAAATAAATTTTATAAGCCCCTATTTTTAACTGCTTAGAATATTTATGAACCGTTAATTCACCATAAATAATGATCAGACGAATATTTACAGCTGAGCGGAAGTGACGTCTCCGAAGCTCAAGCGAGGGAAGTTAACACATCATACGAGTGCAGATAATATGTTATCTGCCCTCGTATGATGTTATGGCCTCGGGGGCAATTAACATGCATCAAATTATACCTTTATTACATATGCAAAATCGGCGTTATTTGAATAAAATATGTGATAATCTTCTTTATGATACCTTAATGTGTATTTTCAGCACCTGTCTACATAGATCAGCCATTCTGTTGTAAAATAGGACAATGCCCCGTTTTGGCCCATAACACAAAAGTTGGAGGTGTAACACTAGAGGTAAACGTTCAAAATCAAGGACGATGTAGATTAGTTCAAATTTCTACCCATCCTCCCACATGTCCCAAGTCAGGGTTTTGTATCCAAAGTTTGTAGGAACGAACGTGGATACAAAATCCTGACTCGGGAGGATGCTACATACTAAAACAATAAAATACTCGGATTTAGTCCTGAATTACCGCATCCGGGGCAGAAATTATTATTCCGACTCAGAAATTATTGCAAAATTTACCGGGGTTGCTATCTTGTTATTGTTTCTATGCCTAACAAAACGTCACGTAATACGTCATTCTTTACCTCCGTCGCCTCGGAAAGGTCTGTAAATTGGTGGATATATAGTCAAATGAGTGAGCCTATGTCCCTATTACAAAATAATAATAATCTGCATTCGTGTTTCCAATTGCGTCCTACAATCCATCATAAACGGTGTTGCCTAAGTTGTTGCATCTAATATTGCCTGAGTTGTAATACCAAATTACATACATTATGATCACAGGAAGAGCTTTTGTAAATTTTCGTCATTTACACTAAAAGCTCTTTAAAATTATCACAAATACATTATATATGTTTAATCTCTCAAAATATCTCAATAACTATTTTTTCAAATATGTTTTTGTATGTCGCATGCATTGCGGGTACACGCTCTATATATATATCAAGTTAGATCATAAGATATCGGTAAAAATGGTTTCTAGCGTCATGTGAACTGGTTTAATGTTTCTTGATTGACTGCAAGGCAAACACAATTTCTATCTTATTTTTTATTCATATTGCGATTTTGATTATTTGTTGTTGGTCTTATCAAGACTATCAAGAAACAAGACAAAAAGATCATACTAACAAATTTCCGATTCAAACAGTGCTAAAATAAACGACCAAGCAAGGTTGATTATTAAGCAAATAATTGTCTTAAATTTCTAACATTTCAATGATATAGGCTTCCAGACAATAAATATTTGATTAGTTTGTGCAAACACAAAAAGTTGTATATTTATTTAAATGCGACTCAATAGGAATAGAGTGTTAATTACACATTTCTTGCTAAAATGTCCAATATTTAGACTTTCCCAATGCTCAAAAAGCGTTCAATGATAATTTCAGATAATAATTATTTGGTTAATATGTGCAAATACAATAAAGTTATATATACCAACAAACCTTTATCACTCTTCTGTAGGAGGTCACCCATTTACGTTTCTATGGAATATAAAGCGGTCGATATCAATAAAATATGCGTTATTTCTAAAAAATAATAATAAATAAATAAAAAATAATAATATAAATAAAACAACTAACGCAAAGGTTGTATTTTTTATCAGTCAAACATGACTTGTGGAACAGCGAATATCTACACTGCCTTCAGTAACCCTTACCCCAGCCAGTCTTTCTACGAACTGACCAGCACAATCTCTTCCGGTAATCCGGGGCTCATGTTTGTAAACAGCAGCTACGACCAGAATCTCTATATTAACATGGTAGATGCACTAAAAAACAATGGTGGCAGCGGTGACTGTGAAATCTGTATCAATCCGAAAGATGGAGATCACCGCGATCATTGTAAGTCTGCAAAAATTTATATTCATGTAGTTAGGTCTTAATTCGTATAAAAAATCAAATTGATCAAAATTCTGTAAAGAGACATACATTTTATGAAAATCTGACTTGTATTTGACAAGACGGTGACAAAATTCGTGTAATTTTGTTCCGACAGATGGTAAACTGACATTCAGGGTTAAATTAATTCTCAGGAAATTTTTCACCAGAACATCTATGGAATGCAACATATGAAGAGAAAATATTAAAGAAAATCATATACTATAGATCACTGATGTCTTCAGAGAAGACCTACAAAGGGCCAATCTGGCAATCCCCCACATCTTAGAGATGTACATGTATATTATTGTATTTCTAAGTTGTAGTTAGAATCAAAAGATAATTCTAGATGGAGATTATCCTGAAATCACGTTTTTAGGTCCTCTGGCCCAAAGGGCCATGTGAGCTATTGTCATCACTTGGCGTCTGTCGTCGTCCGTCTCTTCGTAAACTTTATATTAAATATTTTCTCCTCTGAACCACTGGGCTAATTGGGACAAAACTTGGCAGCAATTTTCCTTTCAGAATTGTATCCGATGACCCCGCCTGTCATCCAAGATGGCCAAGAGAGCCGAACTTAGTTTAACATAGGAAGCTATTGGAAATTTACATAAAGATCTTGTCTAAAACCACTTGGCCAATTGGAACAAAACCTGGCAGCTATGGTCCTTAGTTAGATGCCTGTCCATATGGCAAATTTGCGGGTACTTTGCTAATTTGCATAGCGGCCATTTTGGATTTCTCTAACGACATTCATTACAAAGCATTATACTTGCCCAAAAAATAAAAATGCAAATATTCAATTCTTATAACTCATAAGCAATTTGTTCGCATATAGGTACTTTCTACCATAGTCGTTTGAATTTTAGTGATAAAATATTCAAAAAATGAAAAAAGTATAGTAATATATACCCCTATATTATATATAAATTACTATATTTTTTTTCATTTTTTGAATATTTTTAACACTAAAATTCAAACGACTGTGTATGAATTAACCAAAATTAGTGAAAAATGCAAATTCAAACTACAAATACAGATACAAGGCGAGATCATACATAAATTGTCCGCATATTGAGAAGCACTTTGGAGGATGAATTTTGCAGTCTTCATGATAAACCAGTAGTCCGAAGCCTGAGGCTGGTAAAAATGCGGGTGGGCCTCTATAAATTCCACTTACAGGCCGGTAATATCTATATTAAAAATTCTCCAAAATATGGTTCGGGCCTGTGGATCAGAAAGTTTACTGATTTTATGAGGAAATAACTTTTATCTCACCTGGTTTCATAACTTTTGGGCCAAAAGGTTTTCAAAACATGATAATTTCAAGTCTCCCATAGCGTAATCTTCAAATCTGAAGCCTTTCCCCTCAGAATTAAAAATATCCCCCAAAGGAAGTTTTCATAGACACATTAGTTTAAGAGCCGAGACGGAAAAGACTCGAATATCTGTAATTCAAACAATTTTATCATTTTCGATCTACAACTAAGGGAGGTAATTTGATTAAAAAGGCTGAAGTCACGTGATGCAAATGCAGTGAATAAAGTACCCAACATTTTGCCATATGCAAAGCGGAACTTAGTTTAACATAGGACCTAATGGGAAAGTTTACTGAAAGATCTTGTTTGAAACAATGCAAAGCGGAATTAGTTTAACATAGGACCTAATGGGAAAGTTTACTGAAAGATCTTGTTTGAAACCAGTGAACCAATTGGAATTTTACAGCAATGTTCCAGGCTGCCAGTCAAGATGGACATAGTCCAGGTGAGCGATACAGGCTCCAGGGAGCCTCTAGTTAATGATTTACCAGCCTGGTTTTTCAATTTTCAATTTTTAGTCTCTGCCTAAGATACTCAGTGCATAAGTTCAGTCTTTATGAAATGGTATTACCGACTATTAGTCTAACTAGCATTTGTTAAAAATGTCATAAAGAGAAGATTTTGTATCTTTTTATATATGTCTATGTTTATTAAGATTTCTATTTTTACTTCAGCGATTAAATGTTACCAAAATGGTGTCGAAGTTGCTTGTCCTGATAACTGTGAAGGTAACGCCACACCAAATTGATGTTCAGTTCTTTTGAATTTCGCGCTCCGATTTTTGGACTACGTAAATTTTAGCAAAATGTTTTTTTGCCGCTTCATTTTGCAAAAAAACTGAAAAATTCGCCGCAAATTCTTCACTTTTCAAAAAAGTAAAAATAAAAATGTCCGCCCGCTCCTAACATTTTGTAAAAATTGAGATTTTTTTTCCCATTTTTGCATAATTTTAGTTAAAAATTGTGTGCCGCACGTAAATTTGATCTTCGCCCGAAAAAAGTAGTCCTCAAGATAAAAAATTAAATTAAAATTTCACTCTCTCTTTTGCAATCCAAAAATCCAAAGAACTATATATCAGTTTGGTATCGCCTAAACCATACCAATTTTCTTATAAGTTCATCATTACAAATTTTAATTAAACAAATGTAAAAGTAAGGCCAATTTTCCTTGTAGGCTGTATTTTGTTCAATCATAACTGCTATACATAATTTTGAAATATATAAATTTCTATCGTAAACGATAGTTTACAGTGCATTTGAATATGAACAAATTGAAACTTAATTCTTAATAATTATCAATTTCATGATTTCTGTCCGTTAAGATCGTGAATAGAGACGGCTGTGGAATTTCGTCAATCATTTTGTATCAATTTTGGGAATATCTCCTGAATGAAATTCATAAACAATGTTATTGTCACATTTATGTTAGGGTGATGAAATGAATGAAACCAAACACGTCATCCATATTCAATTCTAGAAAATATTTTGCCAAATGTTACAAAATCCTGCTTCCAATTTTTTGAAGATGTCATATATTTTATAATTAATTTCAGAAAAGTGGAATCTGTTCCCAGACGTGTGTACAGAAGAAAACATCAGAAACCATAAGACAAAGTTTGTTCATCCGTTCTCAAAACTGAAATATCTCATGTGTGACAATGCAGGTCAACTGTATGTTGTTCATTGCCCACAGAACCAGTCGTATTATCAAGAATGTGAGCAATGCGTAGGAGAAGGTTCCAGCTGCCCAAATTCAAATAAGAGTCCGCTCACCGGTATGGTTAATCCATGTACCGTAGATAACATTATAAATGGAAAATTTTTCTTCAGGTATCCCACAGATGTTACCAAATTCATTCACTGTGACGTCTGGGGAAAGGCATGGATAATGAGTTGTCCGCAAGACGAGGAATGGGATCAGAATGAACTAACATGCATTGTACCATCAAATTATAACAACCCATGTCGAAATTTTAGCCCAGGTGACCCCCTATATTACCCATATCCATGTGATCATCACAGATACATCCAGTGTGACCTTTGGCATCAGTCATTTTTAATGACTTGCCAACTGAATTTTATCTTCAGTCCAAACCTAGGCAATTGTGTTCCAAGAAATACATATAGTCCACCCACAATTGATCCGAACATGGTATGCTCCGACTTACATGCACATCCAACAACCCAAAGTCCGATTAGCATATTACCTGGTAATGTTGGTGGTGGAGTTACAGGTTCGTACCTAAGTTTTACGACATATTCATATTGTGGAAGTTGTCTTAGATTTACGGCACCATGCACAAGTACCCACTTAATTGATGGAAAACTTTTATTCCCAGTCACAGGAAATCGTCATAAATATATCCAGTGTGATCTTACAGGAGCAATGTATTTGAAGGAATGTCCCAGTGGTGCTTACTATTTTGATGCAGCCACAAGTACATGCGTCGATGGACCAAACCAAGTAGACAACATAATTGTTGGGAAGTAATACAGAAAATAAAAAATATTATTCAACCTATCCGCCGTATTCTTTTATAGGACATATTTATGTATTAAGAAAGATGTCGAAGGTACTAAGGGGTTGGATCAAAGTAGTCAACAAACAACAAATTTACAACAAAACAAACATTTTCTGATATCCATTGATAAACAACAAAATGGATAACAGGAAAGATTAGCCGTTACATACTTATAAATAAACGACACCCAACAGCCAAACCCTCTTAAAAAAATAACAAAAAATAACACATTTATTAACACAGATAAACACAATTAATATAGATTTGTTTGTTTAGTTTGGGTTTTACGCCGTTTTCAGCACATTCGGATATTTCGCGGCTGCCAGTTTTTATTGGTGGAGGAAGCCGGAGTACCCGGAGAGAACCACCGACCTTCGGTAGGAAAATTGGCAATCCTTGTCAATTTAGGTCGGAGTCGAACACACCCCGCCATACGTGAGATTCGAACTCGCAACCTCAGTGTTGTCAGGCTATAGTGATCATTAGTAGTCATGACGAACTACCTAGACCACTCGGCCACCAATTAATATAGAGTAAAGACACAGAACAGTGTTGGTATTTCTCTTATTTTTGACGTGTTTAATCGGTGGGATAAAAATACATAATATCTTTAACCACCTCCCGGTGATTAAATTTCTACGTGGGAATTACCGCCCTTTTCTCTACAGTTATTGGAACGATAAACTAGATAAGTCCCGAAATGACGTCTATGTAAACAAACTACATAGCAACGACATTTTCTTGAGGTTTTTGTCGAAAATCGTAGGAGAAACAGATTCTCCTTCAATTTACTCGTGAGTTATGGAATTTCTCCACCCTCAATAGTTAAATTTTAGATTTTAACACGCTCGCTAAAGGCTCGCGTGTTGAAAATCAAAAATTTAACTATCTCGGGTGGATAAATTCCATAACCCACTCGTACCTGAAGGAGAATCTATATTTAACAAGTCTCAGTGCCGAATACGAATAGTTTTATTTTCCAATATATAGGGCATATATACAAATAATAAAATCATTAATGAAAACTAAACAATGCCTTATATATAAGAAAACTATAGCGTGTAAATTACAAGTATCTTCTAATTTCAAAACAATCTTAAATATGGTGGATTATTTTATCAATCACAAAATCATCTTCTGAAGATAGTAACCAAACAAATTTTTCCTTCTTGGAAAGACTGTTAAAATTTTTATAAGTTCTACTCATTACATCATCTAAAATAATGTGTTTAACCAGCGTGGGTACGCTACATGTAGCTTCCTTTATCTATATGCCCTGTATGATTGTGCAAATTTCAACATTTTATTTCTCATCAACAATGCTCAATTTAAGCCCGGTAAAATGAAAATAAAAAAATTAAAGCAAAACAGATCTTACTTGAAATTATGAGTACATTTAGTTGCTCTCGGGAGGGTCTGATGTTGGTTTATGTCACGTGATTAGTAATAACGGGTATCTATATCGTCGTGGTAAGTTTTTATTGGTAGAAGAAGCCGTAGTAAATAATATGGGATTTCCCAATACTTAAATGTATAACACATCGATAACACATATTTTGTCCTGAATATAAAAGAAAAAAACGTAACAAAAGCGTTTATTGCTGTTGGGATGGGGTTTATTCGGCAAGAGTTCCATTTGGCACCCCCATAAGTACATCTATATGCTTATTCCGTCTAAGATATGCACAATTGGAGGTGCCATATGGAACGCTTTCTGTTTATTCTGACTGAAGCATAGAGAAAATATCGCTTCTCAATGCAAATTCAATACGCCCCCTTTGGCACCGGTTTGACGGCTTGCTATCATATTAGATTACATTTGGGTACAAGAGAAAAAGTTACAACAACTCCCTATTTCCCCCTTTGCCCCCCCCCCCCCCCCCAAAAAAAAATAAAATAAAATAAATAAAAACACAACATTTTGATTTCGTACAATGGAATACCTGTTTACCTCAAATAATCATAATAAAAAGACCACTTGAATGTGTCAAAATTAAGACTATCACGGTATGCAATGAGAACAACAGCAAGTGGAAAGCCTCAATTAATATAAACACTATGAGCTATAAATAGAAATGACGATGCAAAACGATTAATGTTTTACATTTTTTGTTCAAAACAGACAATAATGTAACTTTTCATAATCTTAGTAAAATATGTATCAGGACCAATGCTGAGGTTGTAACTGTTATATTTCACGCAAGAGACTTATCAGGATCTAAGATAATTTTACTACCACTGGGCAGACTAGAGAGCTGGTAGACGGAAAGACAGTATTGATTGTTATTGCAAGGACTCAGTGTTGTAATTTCCAGTTGACAGGTTTTTGAAATCGAGTTTAAAATGAGGCTTTAACCCCCTCAGGCTTACCGACAATTTTGCTACACTGTTATTTTAATCAGAAATGGCCATTACTAGTATCCGTTTTAAGTAATACATAGACTGAACATGGTATCTCTATAAGTAGAATTGTTAAACAATTCTAAAAAGCCTTTTTTTTTAAAATATAAAATCATGATTGTATATAATGAATAAGCAGGTGGAATGGTTTGTTTTAATGGAATCAACGCTTATTTTGTCTCAGTTAGGATAGGATGTCATTTTTGACCTTGAAAAAATAATTGTTTGATACTGAAAGCGTAGGAGTAACTGCTGATCGGTTTTCCAAATTTTAAGTCTAGAAAATGTAGATTTGTGAAAAATAATCCACAGTTTGATGAATAGATTGACGTCACAAGAATGGTTAATTTTTTTGTGTAAACAGCAAAGTAACAGCGTGTTATTCGTGTGATAACACAAGTATATTCTTTTGATGCAGTTACAATTTTAATAAACTTTCTCAATTTTTAAATTAGTGACTTTAAATTCAGACTTCGAGTAACATATCCCTGTTTGGGTATATTTTGCATTAAGAGATAAATTCTGTTCTCATTAACCAAGTTTATCATGTGTTTATTGTTTTAGCGATTTTGGAAAATCTTTTTCAACCGAACTGACCGAACTTGTTCCTTAGACCCCATTACTTTTATTTACCTTTCTGTTTTGTTTTTTTTTTCATGGTCTGGAAATTTTGTTCAAGGTTAAAGCGTAACCAGGTTATTGTTTTTTGAAAAACCTAACACATGTTTTAAAATAAAGCATTAAATGTGCTGCGCTAGAATATGTATAGCTGCTGACGAACCAGAAATTGAAAATCGGACAAAAACTAAGGCTTTAGTCTCAGCGTACGCTTCGCTTGCATTCTGTATTATTTAATTTTGGATGTAACGTCGTTGCTGATTGGTGAAGGTTTTTGTGTTTATTGTTCAATAAACAAAATTTTCTCCTTGACTGTGATGTCACGTCGTTTTAAAAATCATTTTTGGGGAACCTCACACGTTATTGTTAAATTAAATTATAAGAAATGACTGTCATTATTGTTTTGTTCATTCGAAATAAAAATTGTGATGCACACTGAACATAACACATTTCGCGGGTTATTTAGTGTGAACAAAAAAAAAAAAAAAAAAATAATGACAGTCATTCCTTAATTATTTTTATTTTTCAATGAGAAGATTAAGATATGAGACTGGTTAATGATTGTTTGTATTATACATTATTTCTATGTTATTGAGATAGATTAGTTTTAATTAATACATGTCAGTGAAAATTGCTTTGAACCGTCAATTTAAAACATGTTAAAAACCATATTTATACCATTCAGCAATTCTAGTTAACGCTAGGTGCAGCACTGGGCGGAAACATCAATTTTAAACATTAGATCCGGTACCGAAGTCGTCTATCAATAAGTTATAAATATTTGCAACCCAGTTTTTAAATAACTTCCTGAAAGACAGCTCCGTCTGGCGTTAAGTGGCTATACTAGCTATTCCTACAAATCTTCCCATTCGCTATCTACGGCCACAAACTATAAATCATTGCAAAATCAATAAAGACATAAGGGACTCATTTTTTCAAAATATTGAACAAACTAAACAAGATTTTCAGCAGCTCAGTCCAATAGGTAAAATATATGTTATTCTAAATCCGAGTAAAGAAATACTGTACAATGTAGTTGACTTTATAAAGCAGTCCGTTGAATTGCGAAAATGATGTCCACATTGGCCAGTAATTACTTCTACTTTACATGAACTATGTGTAATATATGTTGTTTGTTTTTTGTATTGTACTGCCTAACCCAGTTGGGTATAATATGCAATAAAGATTATTATATTATAAAAGAAGTAGGACTGCTCATCGGGAGTTTCAATTTGCATCAAACATATATCAACGAAGTATGGCGAACATTGTCGATAATTATACCAACCCGAAATTGATACTTAAAATTTACTGTTACAACATTGTAAAATTTGTGAAAACTAAGGAGTATCTCCCTCCTAGTTCTGTCCTTAGATGGTTTTGGCTTTACCTCTTTGGTCAATTGGTATTTTTGAATTTGCTCTTCAACCTTTTGGATTGTTGTTTATGGTTTTCAACATTCTAGGCCTTGAGCATAACTGATGAGTCGTAAATCGACGAAATGTGCACATCTTGTTCATCAAAATTGGTATAAAGAAACTAATTGCACACTGCAGATGGGAAATTATATCAGAATTGTACGGTAACTATAAAAATCCGAATGTTTGACACGCATCTTTCCCGTAGAGATCTGAAAGATCCCAATTAAATAGTTTTTGTGACAACTATAAACCTGTTGTGAATATATAGTACGGTAATTCAATGCCGACTTGTATCAGAATTGAAACTCGGATCAGCCGAAATTATCACAATTAAAATGTTGCATAAAAATGATTAAAAGGACTCTCACTGGCATGAAAAGACAAAAAAAAAAAAAAAAAAAAAAATTCAGAAATTTAATTAAAAAAACAAATCAAATTAAATACATATCAATTTTGATATCAATCATCTCAATATTGTGATATGTACCATTGGGTTTTAAACAAAAACGATGACAACGTGAATTCCAATACAAGTACAAAAATCTGAAACGCGGAAAACAAACACAAGACGTTTACTAGAAGTAAAACCTAATGTCAACTATTTGTAGCAGCCATAAAACACACAACCTACACATGCCAGGGGAAAAGCAAAGAAAAGCTGTATCCATGGAGATTGTTCAAATCCGTAGAAAGAAAACATACATCAAAAACGGAAACTAGGAAGAGAAAAATACCGTGCTGTTTATAATGAATGTGAAAACAGAACGGTTTCAAGTACTTTAGCTAAAAGAAAGGAATGCATCCCTCAACGTTAATGAGAAAGGACTTATTCCAACCAATTAGCAGTAATCCCGCCCTCCCCTCTTCAGTGGAAGTAGCAGACATCCTCCTTAAGCATCACAGTTGTGGCAGGCATAACGATGATAACGAGAAGCCAATGAAAGAACAAGCTTGCACGCATCTTGTCACAATGCTTGGAGTTCTAAGCCACACATCCTTTGCATCCAAACAAATTGAGGCAAGGACAGACAATCCCATGACTGATGAAGACTTCAAAAATTCTAGTAGCCTTCTTCGCTAAGTGAAGAAGACAAAAGAGGAAGGACATCAAGCCAGAGTCAGCAAGAGTAAGAATTTTTCCTCCTCCTAAAAAGCAATATATTATTATTACGTAAAAAACAAAATGAGCACGTGAATCAGTATAGTTACGAGCAGCAAAGAGCGGAATGAGCCTACATGCTTGTAGTTCGACTTAGCGCAAATAATGCAGAAAGGATTCGGTCCTCAGTATTCTCCAATAACCCTCCACTTCATTATATAGAGACAGATGAAATCTCTCCTTCAGCAACATAACGATAACAACAATACCACGAAGAATAAGCTGAAACGCATCCTTAGCACAAGATCTTCACAAAACTTCCTTTGCATCCAACTACTAAATAATCCTATTCTTCCGATCTTCCAGTTATAGCAGCCGCTTACGTGGTGACTATTGAACCAGAAAAATTAGGACCGATACAAAAGAAGGTAACAGACTAGATCCGCTACCGGTTTCATGTTATCAGAAGGTGATCTCCTCAAATATGACTTTCATTTGCCTTTGCCCATATACTACTAACAGCTATTTAAATTCTACTTATGATAAAACTATTTTTTGAATTAAAAAAATGGGCAAGAAAACTGGATGATCGGTTCGGGTAATTTTTGTAATGTTTTTCTCTATAGTCAGTTGAAAATGCTTATTTTTTAAAATCATGTGAGGCTGATATTTTTTTTAGGTTAGAGATTTAAAATTGCAAAGATAAATTGAATTAAAACTTATCTTTGTTAAGATTATCACGTGCAGGTATTATGTACATGTCTTTTGCTGCAATACATATCAAATGTAGTATACTCTCACTGTATCGCGGTAATTATATTTTCAAGATGGCGTCAAAATTACGTTGAAATAAGAAATGAAGTTGGTAGCGCGATACAGTGGGAACAGAGTATACATACATTTTAGAGCAATTTTCTCATTTATTGTGTACATTTCTTCTCGTGTAGGAGAAAACCTTCAACTGTCTGAAGTTTTTTTCTGTAATCAATGTTTTTTTTCGGAAATTTTCTGTCAATTATTCTTTATATTGTAGAACATTATTGTCTGTTCTTAATTTGTTAGGTCATTATTCTTTATTCATTAATTTTCTGTGAACCTCGTCCACGCCTCATAATGATGCTCTAATTGGATATTCCGAGGTTGATTTCAATTTTAGTCACATTATTCTGGCGAGAATTTGTACGTTACCTTCCCCTTTTCATAATATCCCACACGAAGACGAAACTGGAAAAATGTCTTTGCCAATTACTATAGAACTAAGGTTTCAAGCTGTAAATCTAGTTTTTTTTTCAATATAAAGCGATTTAATTTAAAGAATTATACGACACATGCTATTTATGTAAAGATTAATCCACAGGCGTTCGATCTATACAAATAACAGCCCCATACACTACTAAAAAAACACATTGTATCTAAATTTAAGATGAGGGGGGAAATGTACATCATGTAATTCTTAACAAAATGAAATTTCTCTGATATTTAACTCACCTATAATTTCACAACAGAATTGTTAATCAGTCTTGCTCTGGGTTTCAAAGAGTCAACACCTTTTTATCTATTTTTTACATACTCATGATTAAGACCATATTGGTCGAAATGTTGAGTATTTTTAACTTTTTAGTTTGTTGTTGTTTTTTACGATTTTATATTTGGTTTTGTTCGACTTGTGTATTTCATACATTTTAGTCTTTTTACACCCCTTTTGACAGCTCACCATTTCCATTTATTTTTCTTGATATCTATTTTCACATGAGCTGTTTCGCAACATACTTAGTTTTTTGTTAATCAAAATTATTCATTAACAATTTGTCCTTAATATTTACCTTTCCTTGTGTATTAACCTTCGTTTTCAGGGCCTATTGACTTCATTCATAAATTCATAAACTAAAGCTCAAACTATTTCCAGTTTTGTTTATTAAGATTTGATATGTGCAGTCTCAATTGGATTATTTTGTTCTTTATTTATCATGAAAAATTCTTAGTGAGAACCCTGTTGTTAAATTTCAGCTATTAGTAATGAATGTTAATATTCTTTTAGACTACTAACATTTGAAATTAATTTCTGGAGGCTGTAAATAAAAAAGAAACCGAACCAGTTGCATTATTAAGACAACACACTTCTGTAATTTGTAACACTTTTTGTTTACGTGTAATAATAACGATCATTTAAGAAAATCATTGATTTAATTGATTAATACCTCATGTGCTAATTTTAAATATATGAGTATCAATCACAATTTTATATGGTTACTTAATAATTAAAATTTAAGTATACTGGTCTCAATTTCTGATTTAATAACAGCAGGTTGGGTCTGATTTTCCATACAGCTTTTTCTACCCCTCTTGTTGTTTTCTTTAATGATGTGTGCCCGAGACACTCTTCTGTACCGGCATTGTTATTTATACTTTTATAATTCACTTATTTGTAGTTGTTAACTTAAGAAACATTGGCATGGTTATATTTGTCATACATGTTTGTTTGATTTATGTAACTCAATTGTAATTGTTTTGTTCTGTAACTACCGGTATAATTGGTTAAATATAGATTCTCCTTCAGGTACGAGTGAGTTATGGAATTTCTCCACCCGAGATAGTTAAATTTTAGATTTTCAACACGCGAGCATTTGCGAGCATGTTAAAATCTAAAATTTAACTATTGAGGGTGGAGAAATTCCATAACTCACGAGTAAATTGAAGGAGAATCTGTTTCTCCTATGATTTTCGACAAAAACCTCAAGAAAATGTCGTTGCTATGTAGTTTGTTTACATATACATCATTTCGGAACTTCTCTAGTTTATTGTTCCAATAACTGTAGAAAAAACGGCGGTAATTCCCACGTAGAAATTTAATCACCGGGAAGTGGTTAAAAATATTATGTATTTTTATCCCACCGATTAAACATGTCAAGAATAGGAGAATAAAAAATCTTCTTCTTCTTGTAACATAATTATATAAAACATTATTCATATTTTTCAGTGGTGGTGCAGAGCTGTTGTTTGACAATCAGAAAAAGCATGAAATAGTTTTACCTGAAAATTCAAACCCATGTAAGTATAGTTAAAATGTGAAGTATATAAGAAAATAAGCAACAACATTACCTCTGATAACTTATTATAATACATGTAGATTATACCCATAAAATCCTGATTAACAAAAGTAGAAAAAAAAGTTCTTAAGGATGCTCGCTGGTCATGTTTTGGTATTTTTGTCAGATTTTCAGAATCCTCGGGTTTTATCCATTTCTTAAACTTAAGTTTTTTGCCCGTGAACCCCTACTTTTTCTTTTATAATTCAATCATATATACTGTAAAATGGAAATTGACAAAATTTTATGAAATCTTTTTTTTATTTTTTCATACTTTTTGAGAGACTGAAGTGCCAATGCAAAGACAAGGAAAAATCCAGAGAAAACCCATTTCTTGCAAATTTTCAAGGCCTTATAGCTCTAAAATGAGGACATGAACCTATATTTTTTTCTTGCTTATTTGTTTACTATTCATATGTTCTCTCAAACTAAAACACCTATTTCAAATCCTGTTTATTTCCTATTAGACCAGCAATCATCCTTAATAAGTACATCATTCAATTTTGGAATTCAATACAATGAAAAAGATTTCATATCAACAATCCATTAGGATGAAATAGCGCCATTCTAAGAGTGAGCATGATTTGATTGTGATGAATTTAAAGATGCATGATGGTGATTTACACGAAGAGTTATTTTGTACTTATGAATTTATTACAGAGTTAATATCTCACCTACATATATACTGAAAAATATGGATTTATATGTCATTTGCACAGATTTATATTAACTCCAAGTAAATTGGAACTTCTGTATGGCAAATAACTAAGTTTGGTTTTATTCTGTCCTGACGAAGTTTGCTAACTGATTGCCCAAACCCCTCCGTTCCCATCTCATCAAAAATTGTGGTTTTTAATGACTAATGATTGGAATCTTCATAAAGTATTTATATATATATATTTATTTCTAGGGACAATAAAAGCATTACTGCCATGGGTAAGAGATAATTTATTGAAAGAGAGACCAGAGTTGTTCATGCAGGGAGAAACAGTGTAAGTACATGCACATGTTACAGTAGATGAAATCTAAGTACAACATAAATGCTATCAATTAATAACATAAACACATAGGGGGCCTCCGTGGCCGAGTAGTCTAGGTAGTTCGTTATGACTACTAATGATCACTAGCCTATCAACGCTGGGGTTGTGAGTTCGAATCTCACCTGTGCTCTCCGATCTTAATTGACAAGGATTGCCAATTTTCCTACCGAAGGTCGGTGGTTCTCTCTGGGTGCTCCGGCTTCCTCCTCCAATAAAAACTGGAAGCCTTGAAATGGCCAAATTTTTTGAAAATGGAGTTAAACCCCAACTAAAACTAAAATATAAACACATACATTGTTTGTAGGAGGGCATTTGGAGGATAAATCTTGAAACAAAACATCAACATCTGTGTTGCAACACATTTGCATATGATAAAAAAATGCCTGGCATCACTGTAGCCTGTTTTGAGTTCTAATCTGAGGTGTATATAACTCCTGTTCTAATTGACAATGTTCTTGCTGCAGTTAGTGGGTCTTTCTCTGCCAATAAAAACTAGTACTGGCTGCCATGATTTAACCTTTCTGCACTGAAAGTGGGGTAGAACCAAAATTAATCATTGGCACACATGATATTTAGCAATTCCATAAACACAAATGAAGGGATATAGTGAATAAATTCTTGAAATATACATTGTGTGACACTGGCATGCTTGTTTTTAATGTGAAACGAGAAACGACTTGACAGTGTCAGGCAGAGGAACGGTTTTTTATTGCTGTTCTTAATATTTATATTGTCATTATCTACATGTATGTGTACCCAGGGTTCAGTTTCACAAACATTCAAATGACTATGATTAGTTATGTGATCTGATTTCCAATCTTCTGTTTTTTTATTGACCAGATGTGGAAGTTGCTGATTTAAAACAATTTTGTGATATGTTCAGAGAAACTAAAAAAAAGTATGAAACAAGGCAAAAAAAATCTAAAATGATCTTGGTTAGCTCTATCTTCTAAAGTAATCATGTTTCTTAAGAAGAGAGAAAAAAATAAAACTACGGCAAACCAAATAAATAGACAACATTGAAAAAATTACACATACAAAGTAAACTTGAGGACCTGAGGACTGTGCATAAACACTATTTTTTTGTACATAAGGAAGTTAGGTTTTGAACTCTTTCCTCGCAAGGCTGCCATATTTAATCAATCATATACATGTACTTAATACTAGGATTAAGGCTATTTGAAGCTTTAAATCAAAGATTAACGGGGTAGTATATTTGAAATTACTTAATTTCTTGAAATCTTGTCAAATGATCATTTTTTTTTACTCCAATTAGGACTTTATTGATCTCATTCTGAGAAATATTATTGTAACTTCCGTATTAATTAAATTCTAAAAGTTGTAATAATCTAGGCGGAGTATGATCATATTTTTAATTTTAATTTTAGACGACCAGGAATTTTGGTGTTAGTTAATGATGCAGACTGGGAATTAATGGTAAGATATCAAAGCATTTCACGTTCAGTATTCTGTCTAAATTTCATTGTGTTTTAGTGGGAAAGTAATTTTGCTTTGGAAATGAGAAACAACTTGGTATTGTCAGCAAATTTTGTTATAAGAAAAGTTTCATGTGTCTGTTGATAAATTCAAAGATATTCAAATCAGAGTTTTCCATTCATAATAATTTTACAGATCAAATGTACTTAGAGCTATTCCATTTAAATGAATGTTGGAGGGTAGGAAGGGATTTTCAAAATAACCCTACAACCAAGAAACATTTTTTTAGATAACTTTATGTACATCTGATAGGCACATACTAAAACTGACCCAGGACCCATGACCTATAATAAAACTTCCCTTTGTACCCTCCCACATCCATTTTCATGGAGTAGCCCTTATTCTCTATTAATACATCTGACCTCATTAACTGAAATATATATCTTTGACAATACATTGAATATTCCAAAAAATTATATTTTTTGTTGACATTTGTACTATCGATATTTTTTGAGATAGTGGATAATTTATTATTTAACCAAACTATCAGAAGTTATGAAATTATGTTATAAATTATCAGATCATGTACAAATTTTTCTTGCTTTACATCCGTTATTCATGAGTTATTTCCCTTGATAATGTGGATAATCAACAAATTTTAGGTGTCCCATAACTTGTAGAGGTTGTTTGGAATACACATATTTCAGTTTCTACCTTCTTAAGTTATATGTGTATTAATTTTGACTGCCCTCACTTCAGTTAAAAAAAAATAATCAAATTCTACAAATTATTTTTGTTTAAAACATTGACCAATCTATTTGAAAAGGGAAATAACTCATTTTTTTTTTATTTCATTATTTGATCACTTTTAACAAACCAAATTTTATATTGTTGGTCTAAAAAATATTTTCCTTGATAAAAATAAATTCATTTATAACTGGTCTCATTCTATTATTCTCATAATGTAAAGTGCAAAGCCTGACTTCAGATCTCAACTATGCTGTTATTTTTGAGTTATGGACTTTTGTTTTCTCCTGGTACAATGTAGCAAGTGTCATGCTTATGCCCTACCACCAAATTGAGTGTGATCATTTATTAAGAATTTAAACTTTAAACAACTTTAATCAAAAATATATTTCTTGTTTATTTTATCCTAGCAGTAACCCTTGATAAGTAAAAAATATCATTTTGAGATTTTCCTTCAATGAAATGCTTGTAGCCTTATCTGTTCTACACAGTAGAGACTTTTCTGAGATACACATACAGATATGAACTGTGTCTTTGTTAAACATAAAAGTTTTGAGATGAGTTTCATATCTCAAGTGAAACACAATATTTGGCCCTGAAAGGGGGGATCGGGCACAGGCTCTTAAGATTAAAGGGAAAATGTTTATTATTGAGAAAAATCCAACAGAATATTATAAAAGATTTTTTACAATAAGTCCCCAAAAAAATTTATGAATTTTTAGATTATATGTCCAGTCAAGTTCAATAAATTTAAAAAAAGAAATTCAGGAAACTGTTTTGTCCTTTTCATCATGTACAGGCAGGCAAGATACATTTGTGTGCCAGCTCTTTGTTAGATACTCTTATTTAAAAAATACAATTTTCTGTTACAGGGAGAACTGGATTATGCCATTCAAGCTAATGATAAAATAGTATTTATTTCAACATTACATGGTGGATGAGCTTATAGATATTTACATAAAGCATATTATTTATGCATGTATGCAAAACTTGGATATTAACGGTGTAAAAGGTTAGATGAAAGTGCAATATCTTGAAAAATATGCATTGAAGTTTAATACCAGAACATTTCTCTGACATTGTTCTTAAAAGGAAAAGTATTACATGCCACCTATATACAACAGGTGGTTCATGCACATGATCACATATGGAGACAAAATCTCAATTTTTAAGTTAGGTGTGAAAATATTTGTGATTTTGATTTCACACTTGGGAATTACTAAAGAAATCATTTTTAAGACTTGATGTATATTTTTTACTTAATTTACCCATTTAGTCTTATTATTTTTGTTTAAATCAAAAATATTGTCTTAATTTGGAATTTTTGTCAATTAGACATTACTCTAGACTAATTGTTACAAAATAAGTCTAGAAACTCTGTTAAATTATCAAAACTCATTTGAAAATAAATGAAATGTCTTAATGGCAAAAGGATGTCTACAATATATTGAAACCCATCATTAATTTATTTAAAACTATGTTTGTACACACTTTAGATTAATAAGAAGTAAATATTATTTCTATAGACACCTTTCACAGTTGCTCTTCATTTCAGTAATGAGAATAATATATCGATATATGCGAAGGGGAGATAATCAACAAATGTTAATTATTACAAGATTGTGATCGTTCATATTGACTTATCTGAATTTGAAATTCACATAGAGTTGATGACGCCTCATTTATATTAATAAAGAGTTAATTTGTTAACAGCAACTTGAGAGCCCTACATATACCTGTATACAAACTCAAGTTTGTGCTGAAGATGACACTAGTGTAAAGTTATATAGCATTATGCCATTCATCACAAATATCAGCATAAGAAAAACCAAAAGCAATATGTTGAAGAGAAATTTAAGAAACCAAACTTCTGATACAAGACAAATTTATATGATAGAAAAACAAAGAGTACAAAATGTTAACCAAAAGAATAGCACATATTAACAAATTGATACTACACAGCAACTAAAAAAATCTGAAGAACTTTCAAACTCCCATAGAAAAACACTGAGAGAAGGAATGCCATTAGGTGCTTATGAAGGGTAAGCATGACCTGCTCCATAACAACACCTTTTGTGTGATATTGCAAGTGGCTTAACTCTAACCAAAAGCCAAGTTCATGAGTTGTCACTTCTGGTAAGAAATGAAAGATGAAATTGATCTGAAGATTCATATATTCATGTAGTCTCATTTGTGAGATAGAATTTTTAGCCGCTTTATCAAATAATGATGGCATTGGTAAATTTCCAGTGTATCATTTTCTTTACCTCAGTCAACTGTAAGAGAATGTAATGGAAAGGCCTTATTGATGGGTTTGATCTTCCTTATCCATGCTCAAATCTTTTTTTGTATTTCTTCAATTGACATATCTGGCAGTAGAAGACGAAGATAGATATGGGGGATTTTTTTTGTGTTTTGTACTCTTTTTATATTATTTTTGGCCAGCGTTTTGTCAGTTGGGTTGCGTTGATTGATTGGTTTGTCATTGTTGGCCTTTCCTGTTATCCATTTTTTTGTTTGATTGCTCATATTGGTGAAATTTTCTAGTATTGTTTTTGTCAAAATAATGGCCTTTTTGGAGGAAGTAATGTATATTCAGAAGATATGCTAGTTATATAAGAAATATTTGTCCAACTGCAGCTAAAAAATCGGAATGGCCAAAAGGATATATACATGTATCATTTAAAGGGCTAGTTAATCCCTATGAGGGTTAATAAAATTGACTTTACTAGCCTTGAAGGCTTAAGATGAAAAGTTTGTTACTAGTGATCAATTAAACTAGTACTGTCCTGAAAGGGACTAATACACCCCACAGCAACATGTCTGTTTTGAAGCCTACACAAAGTTCAAATCATCAAATTTTTCAAAGTACTCACCCAAACAGAAAATCCTGACAATATGCATATCTCCATGTAGTGATCTAAAACTCCATAAATTTTCATGAGAATCATGCAAGTAATGTAGGAGGTTACGGACAACACATGGAACAAAGCTTTGTTAAAAATTGCCTAAGTCCAAACAACTATCATTTACATTTCTTGTCCAAACAGAAATTCCTGACAATATGCACATCTCCATATGGTGATCTAACACTCCATTAAGTTTCATGAGAATCACTCAAGTAATATAAATGCATGTAAATTAGTATTAAAGCCTGATTTCTAAAAGACTTAAAAATCCAATTTCAGCTTAAGTTGATGAGAAGGTATATATCCACACACATGCTTTCCTGAATTCTCGTTTAAAATAGCATATACTTAACCAAATTGTTGCATTACATTAGTCGTGAGTCACTTGCAAGGAGTCTTTAAGGGCTCCGAAAACCAACAAAGTTTTATATATCATACAATGTAATAGTTGTAATTCATTCACTAGAAATATATGCATCATATACACAATAATATTGTAAAACTTGTAAGCAGTTATTAGTGCACATATTATACACATATAAGTACAGTATTTTTTTCACTCGTAATTCAACTTAATGCCCTTTGAATACTTTCAGAAAACTATTATCCTTTTCTAGATTTGTAGCTTTTGTGCTCCTAATTCAGAAATTACTGCCATGTTTTTATTATTGCAAAATGTTTTATAGCATTAGCATCTTTATAATCATCTGTTGCATTTTAATGCGTGTTTGCAATATTTCTACTCTGGCAGGTACAGGTCGTGCAACAGATTTTATTATTTTAAACTACGAGCTGCAGCTGATGAACACCACAAATAAAGGCATGCATCGACCTATGCAGACCACATATTTATTTCAAATGTTTATATCTGAATGAGCTACAAATACTGTGAATTCATTTATTATTGTGGACATAAATTTTCATGGATTGGGAAAAAATACATATTCGTGGGTTCTTAATTTCGTGGATTTCAAATTAATCATAACCTGACAAATATTGTGGAAAATCTTACTTTAAATGAACACTTTACCGGAAGTGACAAACTTCTAAAAATAAATTTTTAACGTAGATTGTTTAAGTATTTATATATTTGCATTAATAATCTAAAGCCATATTCTATTATGTTTAGCAAACTACTATAGCACCTTTCCCGTGGGGCCCTCTGACAACATGGTCATTCGTTTGAATGTACATCAAACGACCACATTCTTGGGAACGACCCTGAACTGCTACATTTCGATTTTTCTTCGTGATAACAGAATAAAAGCGACTGACATATATATTCCATTGGGTTTTTAAATTCGTGGATTGGGCTGTCCACGAAATCCATGAAAATTGGTGTACCACGAATAAAAGTGTTTCACAATATATCATATTATATTTGCACTAAATAAATGATATTAATGTTCTAAATCTCATGTCATCCTAGTAACTCTTTCTGTTTGGTTTCCAAAATCTTTTCAGCTTCTGTTGTGTATTCATGCATAATATCTAACAACTGAAATTGTAAGAAAATACATGTAAATTAAAATGTTAAACTTCTTAAGATTGATCGCTGGTCTAATAGGAAATAAATATGATTTGAAATAGGTGTTTTAGTTTGAGAGAACATATGAATAGTAAACAAATAAGCAAGAAAAAAATATAGGTTCATGTGCTCATTTTAGAGCTATAAGGTCTTGAAAATTTGCAAGAAATGGGTTTTCTCTGGATTTTTCATTGTCTGCATTGACAACTTCAGTCTCTCAAAAATGTATGAAAAAATAAAAAGGATTTCATAAAATTTTGTCAAATACCATTTTAAGGTATATATGATTGAATTATAAAAGCAAAAGTGGGGGATCATGGGCAAAAAATTTCATGTTTAAGAAATGGATAAAACCCAAGGATTCCGAAAATCTGACAAAAAGACCAAAACATGACCAGCGAGCATCCTTAAGCACGCCTGCTTATCTCTCCCATGCATAACAATTGATAATGTTAATAGATATTCTCATTATTATGTTTTATTTACAAAATCCAAGAATGTGATTCGCTGTAATATCATTTCCTTGTTAGGATTGTTTAATTCTAGTTAATTAAATACAGTAGACTCCATGAAATAGGATATCTGATAAAGGAATATATCGGGAAATGGGATATAATATCAAAACACCAAACCATTTCTTAGTTATTCTATGTTAAATTTATTGGATATTTGCATACCTGGTAATAGAATACTCCTAATTGGATAGAATTTTCATCGAACTTTGATGAAAATTTTATTATAATAGAATATTTTTGTTTCTGTGTACAACAAATTTTCTTTCAAGAAGACAAATTTCATTATATTTGAACATTTTTGTTTGGTCAAATGACCTAGTTTACCTTAAATTTCAAATAAAAGTCAATAGATTCAATATGCCACAAGATTAGGAGACTATATGCACATAAAAATGAAAATAAATGGCTGATTATTATCAGAATTGTTGTTTCTGTCTGTTAGAATATCCTGGATAATGGAATATTTTTTGTCGACATTTTTGATATCCAATTAGCAGGAGTCTACTGTACAAGTATAGCTGCAAAGTCCACTCTGAACTAATTTTCAATCTCTTTCATATCCGAAATATTTTTAAGCCATAATTGTATGTATCTACATGTAAATGGGGTAATACACACACATTAAACAGAAAATATTTTATTGAATCACATTGCCCAAATTTTTAAATTACTTTGCATATCGTAAAAGGGGGCGTCGAGGGGCAAATGGTCTAGGTAGTTCGTCATGACTACTAATGATCACCAGCCTGTCAATGCTGAGGTTATGTGTTCGAATCTCACGTGTGGCGGGGTGTGTTCGACTCCAATCTTAATTGACAAGGATTGCCAATTTTCCTACCGAAGGTTGGTGGTTCTCTCCGGGTACTCCGGCTTCCTCCACCAATAAAAACTGGCCGCCGCGAAATAGCCAAATGTGCTGAAAACGGCGTTAAACCCCAACTAAACAGACAGACAAGATCGTAAAAAATTTGACAATAACCAATTGTTATGAATTAGAGAGAAAAGTGGGTGTGTTTAGTACATATTGAAAATTCAGATATAAACCTATCAAATAAATTTTATCAAAATCCATCAAGAATTGTATGGTTTAGAGCACTAACAAATCAATCATTTAAAGAAGATTTTTTATATAGTTGTCACGTCAAAGGGCTGTTCCAGCAAAACATACATGGGACGGGGGGAAGGCAAAATATAAAAATTATCTACTTGGTTGTTAGTGAGTGGAAAGTGCATCTATGGTCCATTGCTGGACCTCAAAATATGCTTCTATGGGTGCTTATATGAGAAATAAAGTTTTTTTTTAATGTTTTTACCTTTTAGTTTGCCTTATTGATCATGATCATTTAAAACTTATACACAATGCTTTTTATCATTTATAATACAGATTAAGTTCGAATTTGGTTATTGTAAATTTTACTATACATGTACCAGTTTTTTGCCCGTTCAGAAATTATGTGCAAGCGGGGGCATCTGTTTTCTTTTTCAAATAATGTGATATATGAAAACAAGGATGTGAATATATAAACACAAAGTTACATGACAATTTTGCTTAAATGAAAACTAAGTTGATATTAACATGATTTTAAAAAGCATTCTTTTGCTATATATTTTTAACAAGAGTTGACACACAAAAATGTCTCGCCTGTCGTGTATTTCTAATGAAAGTAAAGGCTGTCAGACATATTGCATACAGTATTCGAAAAACAGGCCAAAACACAAAAACTTAACTATAACCACTGAACCATGAAAATTAGGTCAAGGTCAGATGACACCTGCCAGTTGGAAATGTACACCTTACAATCCTTCCATACACCAAATATAATAGACCTATTGCATACATTATTTGACAAACAGGCCAAAACACAAAAAATAACTATAACCACTGAACCATGAAATTGAGGTCAAGGTCAGATGACACCTGCCAGTTGGACATGTACACCTTACAATCCTTCCATACACCAAATATAATAGACCTATTGCATACAGTATTTGAAAAACAGGCCAAAACACAAAAACTTAACTATAACCACTGAACCATGAAATTGAGGTCAAGGTCAGATGACACCTGCCAGTTGGACATGTACACCTTACAATCCTTCCATACACCAAATATACTACACCTATTGCCTATAGTATCTAAGATATGGACATGACCACCAAAACTTAACCTTGTTCACTGATCCTTGAAATTGGGTCGAGGTCAATTGAAAACTGTCTGACGGGGATGAGGACCTTGTAAGGTACGCACATACCAAATATAGTTATCCTATTACTCATAATAAGAGAGAAATTAACATTACAAAAAATCTTTTTTTTTAAGTAGTCACTGAACCATGAAAATGAGGTCAAGGACAATGTACATTTCACAGACGGAAACTTCGTAACATAAGGCATCTATATACAAAGTATAAAGTATCCAGGTCTTCCACCTTCTAAAATATAAAGCTTTTAAGAAGTGAGCCGCCGCCGCCGCTGGATCAGCATCCCTATGTCAAGCTTTCTGCGACTAAAGTCGCAGGCTCGACAAAAATCAGCATAATTAATAATCCAGATTTGCAGAATTTTCAAAATCATGCTTTTTTAACTATTTAATTTGATTCTGTTGGTGCCTATAAAGCTTCTGCTTTTGCTTCTAGGGGTGGGTATAAGTGAAATAAAATCACTTCCATGGATGATTACTCAAGTGCCTTCCCCCCTGTCCCATGTATGTTTTGCTGGAACAGCCCTAATAATGCATTCCTATATAAAATTCAAAATTTGATTTATTTTCCAAATATCAACTTCAACATATAGGTCAGGTGTAAATTGCTGGTCCCTATGGGCAAATGGCCTTCAGCTTGATTTCTCTCTAATAATAGTATGTGATTAAAATGTTCAGCTGATTTTTAAAGAGTTAACTCCCTTAGGTGTTCCGTAACCCCCTTAAGATCAAAATTTTGTTACTAGTGACAAATTAAAAAATAATTGGTACCTACCATACTGTTTATATTTCTTAAAAGATCTTCTGAATGTTTTCCTTTTGCCGATGTCACTTTCTTTGTATAATTTTTATGCAAATGGCTTAGTTGAGTTTTTGATTGCTCAAATAATTTCTTGGCGTTTTTTACTAGACCTTCTCTGTGTTCCCTTGTTACCCTGTATAATAAAATATATTTCATTAGAGATATACATGCCAGTCGAACCAGCTGCACCCTTATACTGAAAATCACTGTCTGTACACCTTTCCAGAAACTCATTTCTTGTATCACAATTCGGGCTCTAAAATTATTTGAAGCAAGTTATTACCCTTACTGGGATGTTCCAGGACGTAGTACTGGTTCGCTGCAATGAGGAGTAAAGGATTAGCTGTTTTAAAAACCTGTTAATTTGCAAGTAATGTTTGGTTTATATAAATTTGGGAACTACTTACGATCTTTTTGCTTCAACCAACTTGTAATCAAACTGGATTATAAACCTGGAAATATTTTGTACATCAAGGAAATAAATAATTTATATTTACTTCCTACTGATTACTCTGAACTGCATTGAACCAGTAGTACTTCCCAGAAAGGGAAATAACTTGCTTCAAATTATAATTTTTGAGTCAGATTTGTGATTTAGGAAATGAGTTTCCGGAAAGGGCTATAAATGTTCCAATCATGAACAAAACTTTTAAATTAAATTCCATAACTTGCAGACTACTGTGAGGGAATTTTATAATAAATCTTCATATCACGTTATTTACATGTAGTTTGTTCAAACGAGCCAATCCCCGGAACTTTCCGAACCTTGTATAGTGTGTTTTTATATCATTGTGACTTTTCCTGTTATTTTTGTAATGTCTACTTATATTTTGAGGATTTCTCTGATCTATACTTTTAACTCTATGACCATACTGAATTTTGGATGCTAGCATTTTTGTTGACTAATTGGTATTTCTATTTGTTGTCAATGCTGTGGCTCTTTGGGGTCACACTGTGCTTTAAAATTTATAGCGGCGAAAGGAATGGCACCTACTGCCTGTGTAGTATTAGTAGAAAAATGTATATATACATATATTTGCTAAAGTAAATACTATTCTGATATTTTGAACATCCACTGGTAATACATAACTGAAATGCAGCACGATGCACATTCAAACTTAATATGCAGCTGCAGGACCTGTTCAGTGTGATAATACATACTTAGGTAAAGGAATAAAGAATGATGTTCCTTCCTGTTGTGCATTTATATTTAGACCACTACTGTCCAAAGCTTTCTTTACATGCGGGATGTACTGAAAAGACAAAAATAAAAATAAATATTTGATTTTAATAGCAATGTTAATTCAATTCATAAATTTGGGTACAGGATTATTCTTGCAACATCTTACATGTACTTGTCTCTACATGGCAGATAATGGCCTCGACGGCAAACACATCTACTTCTTTGATTTTTTTCGTTATGTAATAATAGAAAACTGAGATCTAGATATGTAGGATAAGGGAATTCCATACTTGGGACCACATTTTTAGCACACCAGACCCAAAGGGTCATGTTAGCTGTTGTCATCACTTGTCATCTGTCGTCCACAATCCACATTTTAATCTTCTCCTCAGACACCACTGGGCCAATTGGGACCATACTTTGGTGGAATGGTCCCCTTCCAAAATTGTGTCCGGTGTCCCCGACCTTTGACCAAAATGGCGGCCAAGCTAAAAATAGAAATAAAGGGGGGTCAAAATTTAAAAATCTTCTGAAGCTACTATGCCAATCTCAGCCACACTTTGCTGAAATGATCCCTTCCAAGTTGAACTAAGTTTAACATAGGACCCTATGGGAAATTCATTTTAAAATCATCGTCTGAAACTACTGAGCCAAATGCAACCAAACTTAGCAGCAATGGTCCTTAGATGGTCCTCTTTCAGAAATGTGTCCAATGAACTGAATGATGAACCAAGATGGCCGCCACAGCCGAACTTAATTTAACATAGGACCGTATGGGAAATTCATTTAAAAATCGTCTTGTCTAAAACTACTGAGCCAATTGCAAACAAACTTAGCAGCAATGGTCCTTAGATGGTCCTCTGTCAGAAATATGTCCTATAACCTAGAATGTCAACCAAGATGGCCGCCACAGCCGAACTTAGTTTTACATGCGACCCTATGGGAAAATTCATTAAAAAATCTTCTTGTATGAAACTACCGAGAGGTTGTAACCAAACTTAGCAGCAATGGTCTTTCAGAATTGTGTCTGTTGACCCAAACTATCAATCAAGATGGCTACCACAGCCGAACTTTTAACCTGTGCGAACTGGTCACTATATGTAATAGGCAATGCACTATCAGGTGAGCAATACAGGTTCCTGGGAGCCTCTTGTTTATTGTCTTTATTGTCAGACACTCAAGCCTCGTGTCTGACCGAGAAAATTAATGTGACCCCTCCTCTCTGTATAAATAATTGTTAAAGTATCAACTGAGAAAACCAAATAGCCAGGTTGGTGTTTCTATCCAGGTAGTGACCTTCCTTCACAAATAATGAATGGTTGTAACGATACTGTCAACAGTGCTAAAAAATGCATAAGTCAAAATAAACTAGCAAACCATAAGATTTCTGGTAGACAGCCAATAAATTTTTTCATTGTCAGTTTTGGGCCACCAAACCTGACCCTAGTACTTCGTAAAACTAAAACGATATGAACAGAATGATCAGTACAACAGTCAGTGATTCATACACCATGTAATCACCAAAAAACATTTATTCTTAAAAACATATTTAGAAGTCTTGTTAACATTATTGTCAGAACTGTAGTTTAACTGCCTTAAAGGGCACATCAATATAGCAAATCACTGTCTATAAAGGGCACTGTGAAAATGTCACCGTTATGAACAAAACTTGTAAAATTGACCTCTGTATAATGGGCACATTCTTTTGGTCACATGGGTGCCCTGTATAAAAAGGTTTGAATGTAATCCTAAGAATTGTGCAACTTTTGATAAAAGCAGTATAGAAAGAAATGGTACCTGAGGGGCAGAACTTAGATTGATCATTAACATCTGTGGACTTTTCTGTACAATCTGACCCAGCTGATTCAAGGGAAATTTGCCATCCTCTGTGGCTACTGTAATCTTCTCAAATGACACTAACAAGAAAATTAAATACAAAGAGCAGTTAAAATAATCTTTATCTCATTTAATCGAACATAATTATATATATATTTTGATCTATATTAAAATGTTCTGATCAGATTTTATTGTATTTATGCATAACTGATATCTTTTATTTTTAAAAAAAATAATTTAAAAGACAAAATTATATGCATTTTTGTTAGAACTGGCACAATTTTACACACACCAGACCAACCCACATCATGTATATATGGAAAATCTATACAAACTTGAACATATTAAGTCAGCTTGTTGAGCAAGACAAAAAAAAGTGTTTTCTGAATACCTAACAAAGCCTGAATATTTGAAGCTTTTACACCGATGGTAGCCTATTTTAAGCAATATGTGAAAATTTTCTGAAAACTGGGTTGTTAAATTTTCACTTTTATAGTTGAAACCTACTGCCCTACCTATCCTATTTTCAAATATAAATTGATATAATAGTAACACACTTGTTTTTTGTTTTTTATGGTTGTGAAGATAGTGTAGGGGAGATAATCCATACCTACAGATGTTCTTAAATTCAAAGTATGCATATAATTGTCCTTTAATTTATCTACTACACCCTGCATGGATGACCTGACTGTTTCAAGGTCAATAATGTCACCAATGTCATTCTGTGTCAACTGTACTTTTTTAACTTTTGATGATTGACCTACAATAAATAATTAAACAATGCTAATATGCTAACAAAAAAAATGTGTGTTCATTGTTGGTCGCCCAAACTAAACTGATGTAGTCGCCTACCTACATCTAACAACTTTAACTAAGATTTTTGTTAGTCATGTGTTTTTTTTATGTACTTATATATTCCTGGAGAAAAATGCAAGGTCAGTAAAAAAAGGTGAGAAATATTTAAAATGAATCTCACAGTTAACAGCATCAGTTACATTTCTTAATACATAGTATGAACTTGAAATTTGAATGGTCACAAGTTTTAGATTTTCGGTATTCCAATTTCAAGGTTAGTTGTTCTGTTTTAAAATTACACTGATGAACTGAAAAGATTTAATGATAATATACATATTAATTTATGTTTTTATGCGACTACAACTGAATTCAACAATTGTGATTTGCCTGTTGTATCACTGATTGCATGATAAATACTGTAAAAGCAGAAATTTTTAGATGGGGATTTAATTTCGTTCACTTCGTGGGTAAGAATAATCAATGAAAATTAATCCCCAACAAAACATTTTCTCTGATTTTCCTACTGAAGTGATATGGTATAGGGAGAATGTTGTCTAGCATATATGTACCTTTTTTAACAAATAAATGACTCGTATACATTTCAGTCTGTGTATTTTTCAATAAAATCAATTTATTAAAAGTGTTATTTTCATTTGTTAACATAACAATTATAGAAATTACACATAAACAAACATAATTTCGTTTAAATTCATTGTAAATTACAATATCATTGTTGATTAGCATGAGTGAAATTTTATCACCCAAGTGCATATGATATTATCATTTGATAATTAAGTCAAGGACTTGTATAAATTTTCCTAATGGCTAGGTCATTAAAAGCAGGTTTAAAATGCGCAAATGCCACCCCTTAATTAATCAATATTGTTGAATTTGAAATTCACAAAATTTTATCCCCACAAAATAATGTTTAGAAGCAAATCCACAAAATTTTAACCCCCCCCCCCCCCAAAAAAAATAAAATTATTGATTTTACAGTAGTTAACTTACTGTCTAAACACAGTCAGTTTCAGAGTTTAATTTATGAACACCACATAACTGCCAGAATACATCTAACATATTTTTATTTTTGAATAATGTCAGAAAATTCATGCACAAATTATCTGAGATAACAATGCTTATTATAAATCAATTTTATATTAAAATAATAATTGAGAAAAATAATCTTGTATTCAGTAAGAATTATTTCCCATTCTGAGCAGATATCTCAATTATAACATATCACAAGCATTCCAGAAAATGACAATGATCATATTAATTTTTTTTTTTACAAACTGATAGCGATAGTTTATACCACCAGCAATTTTAGGTTGTGTATATCAATGTGAAATAATTGGTTTTATTCTACAGTAAATCCAAGTTCAACTTTTCATAAAGAGCACCACAAAAATTATAAAGTTGTGTTTAGTTAGGGACAACAACATATTTACAGGGATTTTGCTATCAATCTTTACAGAAGTATAACCTGTGATCATACAGATTTTATTTTTAAAATATGAAGAAATAGCCTACAAGGTCAAGGGCAAAAATTATCACATTCTAGTACGCATACATTTAAAATTGCTCAATTTTTTTTTAGTTTACGGTTCATCACAATTCTTCTATGCTTACCCGTATATCTTAAAATCTCAAACTAAAAAGAGTCTTTGATATCAATTTTATATATATAAGAATTTGTGTACTGTGCATGTGCAGGCAGGAAAACCATTTATCATTTACCTATACTGCAACAGAGGCTTATACAGGGTTTGAAATTATGGGAGCTATTGTTTAAATAATATTGGAATGGAATGGTTTCAATCTAGAGTAATCACGAACTGTTAATAATGAAAATTCTAATATGACCTGTTTCAAACACTTTCAGTCTATATCCATAGTAAAATATGATTATTTTGATCCAAACCTCACAGACTTCAGACCGCTTGTTTTGCCACAAGCTTTCACAGCATTACAGTATAACTTGTGTTATGTAATGGCGTCTTTGTGTCTGAATACTTTATGTTGCGGCATTCAAAATGTTGTAGAAAGTGTCCTATTAGAATAGAAATAAATCAAGGTGGCTTCAAAATATCATGATTTTACCTTGGGTAGGCCTTATATGCCGATATTTTACCACTTGCTGTCACTCGTGACAGAATATTTGGCATAAAGGGCCTACCCTTGGTAAAATCAAGATATTTTGAAGACACTGTGAATTATTTCTCAAATTATGTATACCTTTTCCCTTTTCTTTAGTAGCCTTTTTAGCATAGTTACAAATACTCCATGTAAGGGGAAGCTTAACCTTTGAGTCCAACTTCATAGAACATCTTTGAATTTTATCAAGTTGACAAAATATCCCTGTATGAGTCACAAGACTTCTTGTTGACAGGATTTGTAACATTAAACCATGAACTTGGCTTTTGTGTCTTAATATACTTCTAACTGAATTCATAATTCACTGTACAAAATCTGAAAAATAAAATTAATGAATCCTGTGTTGAAATATTTAATCAATTATCAATCACCATCTCAATGAAAAGACACGGAAAGAGGAAATGACAATACCGCAAAAATTGTTCAATTCAACTGTTATTGCCATTATACAAATGAACCACAATTCAACATGATTATCTCCCTTTATTTCTAACTATTGTTATTTTTCTGTTCACTGTACTGGACCATGTAAAATCTGTACGCTTATTAAAAACCTATTATATGATAGACATGATATCGTTATTTAATACATATGTCTATCTTTCAAAATATACAACATTACTATATGTATACTCTCCCTCCCTCCACAAATAACTTTAAAATCCATGCTTTAATTACATGTAATCAGTATGAATGTATATGAATGATTGTGATGATGAATGTGTCTGTATTTTTATTTTTTTCCTTTCCTGATTTATATGCTTGTAATGAGCCCTGTGATCAACTCAATAAAATAGTTTAGTTTAGTTAAGTTTAGTATATTCTTCATATACATTTTGTACAGGGAGACAAATAAATGTCTAATTATGACTTGTTTTTGAATCCATTTAAGTAATTCTTTTGTTTGATGTATTTATATCTACACATTATTTGTATATAATACTTTCAATTGATATAATTAATAAAATATTTTTACAATAAGTAGCGCCATACTACTGCTTTGTAGTTACAAAGATGAAGGTAGTTTTTTTGGTGATAAACTTGTGGTATGTAATTCTGGCCAGTGGGATGGATGGATGAATTATTGTTTAACGTCCAGTGGCAAAAAGGTGCATATCAGGATGAGAACATGTCAATATGATGCCTGCTTTGTACTAGATCGACACGCTGAGCCAGATTTTTAAAGTGCTAGCTCATGAGGTAAATATCCGCAGGAAGACATATCACCCTACTCGGACACATTATACTCCAAGCCGACCAGTCCTTTGCTCTTACTCCTACATACTGCATGCTTGGAGGAGAAGCAGCAAATTCCAATTTTAATGTCTTTGGTTTGACCCAGCAGAGGATCGAACCCGCGACCTTCCGCACTTGACGCAAGGCACTACCACGAGACCACCAAGGCGGTTCTGGCCAGTGGCATATGCCCAGGAATTCAAACCAATCAATTTTATTAGTTCTTCACAACACTTAAAATAAAATAAATGACTTAATCCATTCCCCAGTGTATCTATATTTTCCTGTAATTCCGCTGTCACTTCTGTAAATATACATATTCGTCTTGTTTCTTTATTTATAAATGTATGTAACTATGCCTCGCCATAACCATTTATTCATGTTATTGTAGATGTGTTTGTGCAAATGAATATTGTCTAATGTTTCATGTAATGTCAATCGAATTGTTGAAAGAAATCAGACTATAATCAACAATCACCCAAATACACACTGTAAAGGAACAATTATCTGAACATGTTTTAACGAGTGATTTTATTATCTCTAAAAAGAAATCTGTTTAACATTTAGAAATGAAATATATGTATTTGTTCAGAAAGAACTTTATCACACTCATACCTCACATCTCTTAAAATTTTCTTAATGGTTTCACATAAATCTAAAATATAACACGGTTGACTTTGTAGTATCACAGGGGCTCATACAATTGATACAGTATGTCATTTGTGACTGATGCAGCCCGATCTATAAATATACTATAACAATTATAGATCGGGGAGATCAGCCGCAGATGACATACTGTATCAATTGTAACGAGCCCCTGGCCCTGTGGCTCTGCTAGCCTAGTATTGTGAAAATTTGTGTTTGGGCCAGATTTTTGTATAAAATAAAATCTTGTGGCATGGTAAATACATTTGGGCATGTGTGTGAACTAATAAATTTTAATTGCAGGAATAAATAATATGTTATATGCTTTATAGTATACATGCAAGTTAAATTAATAAGATAGGGTAGGTAATTCATTTATGATAAATTGTGAAGACTATTGGATTAAAATATTTTAACAGTATCAAGGACGTATAACTAACATAACTAATATACGTCCTTGACAGTATCAAATTGAAATCACTTGCAATCACAACTGATGAAATGAATTCTTTTGAAAAAGTTTTAGGCCTGCCTAAAGCCTTTTTCACTACAAAATGTTGAGAAGCTGGAAACCTCTTGCTTGGTCCAACATATGGTTGTGTAGTACGTCATCAATACCTGTGAGGTCTTTCGGAAGTTAAATCATCGGATTTATCTGGCTTTATGCTCGCAGTTGAACACAAATCGTACTACATGTAAGTAAAAGCCAATAGAAAGAGGTAGAATGTTTTTTTTAATATTTGTTATAGTGTAAGGGGTTGTTTTTTTTATGCCCCGCCTGTAAGGCAAGCCGGGTATATAGTTCTTCGCTCTGTGCGTCCGTCCTTCCGTTGTATTTAATCCAAGGTGCTTTGTCATGAAGCCGAATCCTGAAACTTTGCACATGGATAGCTTGTGATATGAACAGCAGCATTTTGTTGTGAAACGGATGCTGTGACCTTGCGTTAATGGGTCATCGACTTTGAATTTCTTTATAGAATTTCAATATTAAAATCCAGGTTAAGGTTCAGGTTTAAGGTAGTTTTTCGTGAATTCGTTATATAGCTCCGGTTATATATATTATGTTGTCGGGTAATTCGGCGCAGCGTTTAATTCGGCGCATTCAAATCATTTTCATGTTAATGCGTCGAATAGGACAATGCGCAGGATTACCCGAAATAGCTGTATGGTACATGTATCATCCTGAAACTTAGTATATGGATAGCTTGTGATGTGAACGGCAGAATTTTGATGTGAAACGGATGCTGTGACCATGAGGTCATGGGTCATTGACTTTGAATTTATTTATGGAATTTCAATATTAGAATCCAGGTTAAGGTTCAGGTTCAAGAAGTACCGAGAGATACTATTTCATCTACCCTGTCGTTAGGGACTTCAAATTCAACAATATAGGGGGAATTTCGGTGACGTCATCGGAAGTCACAACCTGGCTAGCAAAACACTTCGCCATACATTGTATTGTTGAGGTAAAAACAACTTGTTGACGACCATTGCAGTGATACAATTACTTGTCAGATTTATCGTGTTTCGAAGTTAAACTAATATGTCATAATGAGTTACAATATGTTTTGATACACTAGATGTAAGTTACCAAGAACTGTAAATTGAGTGCAGCAGGTGTTGTCCACAAGGACTTTTGGATAATTTAAATAAACTTTTTATATTTGTGATGAATATAGAATATAGAATTGTGTCATTAATATTATTCTGGTTATTTCTTTTAATTTACCAATATCCATAAGCTATGCATTACAGTGCTTATCTTCACCATTAATAAAACACGAAAAGAGACAAAAAATTCAAAACTCAGTTGAGAATGAGAAATGTTTAACATATCGATCCTTAATTACCAGTTTAACATACAGTCAGTGGACATACATTGTTTTGTACATGTAAGTGAGTTCCCACATGGAAATTTTCCTATATATTATATATAAAACCACAATTTTTCTAAATTATGTCCTGAATGTGTATTGATGAGTAGAGAAATCTAGAATTTATACTATAATATCAAAAAATTATAATATGTTATTTTTTTTCAAAATCCACAACTGAAGATAACAATGATATCCCTGGAAACATTAAATAATTCAAAATCTTCTGGTTTTTCAAATTTTTGAGTTTCATGTTGTCAAAAATCTGTTTATATATAATATATCATAATTATTTTTTTTATACTTTTACATTAATTTCATGATATTTTATGGGTTGCACTGTTCCAATCTTATTCTATTATCAATATCCTACATATGATATCTATGATAAAAAAAACTTTTAAATTCCTAGAAATGAGCACCACAAAGAATAGCATTCACCAATTTACATGTACAAGCATTAATCAACAACTGTCTACTCTTTGGATTTGCAGGAAATCTATGAAACTTAACTGCAGTTTGTTATCTTATGATACATTTTTACCAGATCCATATTTATATCAACCTTACCTAAAAATGACAACATTATATATTGGATCACAATAAACAGTCTTGGTCGTTTTACTCACCTGCAAGTTAGGGACCCCCTCCCATACGACATCTTTGTTGGGACACAGGTGTATTTCCATTCTTGATTGTTTATTACCTAACAAAGCACCAATCAATTAATTCACACCTTTTACAACCCAAAGATTAAATGTAAATAAAGAGATGAAGATCTGTTCCCATTTGATTTTAACAGTTGTCAAAAAATAAAAGTTATTCATGTCAAAAACATTGAACTCATATTGTTAAAAAATTTTGATTTAATAAAAAATAAGTTAAGTGTTGATAATTAACATAAAATTTCATTGATACTCAACTGTCATGAGAAAAAAGGGGGAATACAACAGACTAAATCTATTTCCCAGGTGCCTGTGTTCAAGACAAATAAGTGTCCATGAAATTTCAATACGATTGAGAAAGAATTTGATCGCAGTAGAAAGAAAATATGCAATATTCAAAATCTGTTATTACCATTTTCAAAACCAAATGAAATCTATAGTACTTATATATATATATTCTTAAACTTTTATGCATATAAAATCTCAAAATTAACTTATTTTATTCCATATCTATTACCAGTCTCAAAAATATTTTTCTGGGGAAAAAAAATAAGTACATGTAGATGAAAATTAATTACAAAAGTTAATTTGTTTGTTGATTTATTGCAATTGAGACTGTACAAAGAGAAATAACCCAATGTCTCTCTGAAAGACTTATTTTTTCTGAAAATTTCTTGACAAGAAAAAATTTAGAAAAAATAAGTTCTTTGATAAATACATAATGACAAATGTTTTCGAGATGGCCAAAAAAAAAAAAAAAACTACACAGAAGAAGGTGTGTTCTTTAAATTTATTGTGACCCAACCACAACTGACGGAGATACATGTATAAAGGAGTGGACACCATATGTTATTTGCACACAGTGGCTACTTTTGACCCTGGATAATCATTTAGTGCAGTAATCTATTTCAATACAAGAAGTCTATTTTTACAAAAATATGTGCTTTTCTATTTAACAAATAATTTCTGTGTGCAGGTAAAGCATTTAATAATAAGGACAGATTATGCCCTTAATATCTTAAATTCTTAATTAGACTAAACTGTTATATCCCTATTAGGATATTATATCCCAGTTGGCATGTACAGTATGTCAGTTTGGGTTTGTCCACAACCTGACTCTGTTAAATTCATAAGGAAAAACACTGGGACACCATATGCATTCGTTTTATACAAATAACAGCCCCATACACTGTTGTGTAGTAGAGTATTGGGCTATTATTTGTATAGAACGCCTTCGACATGCAATTTTAACTGGGCTATACTATTCACAAGTACTCGAAAACAAAATTTCAGGTTTGTGTGGATATTATACGTTATTGATACTAAACAAGTGCCTGTGTGGAAATAGTATTAAAGTCAGATGTTAGATGTGTAACAAAATATTTGAACCCCTATGAAAAGCTATCCGTCAGATATAATTTCACTATACCAGCATTTTTTATTCCAGTGGATGAAATTTGTTTGGGATATTTCATCCCATTCATAATATTATTATCCTTTATGAGTATTAAATTTTTGTCGGAAATGGTAAAATATTTTCAATAAATTTCATCTAGTGGGTTAAAAATTACACAGAATTTATATCCGATGGATAACTTTTCAGGGGGATCAAATAAGTTTACTGATCATGAACACTGCAATAAAATTAACTGAACACTGCAATAAAATTAAACATATGATATAATATCCATTCAAACAACAGATTTTAGCCATTAATTAAAGGGAGATAATCAAAAATTCTTTAGCGCAATAAAACTATGCAACTATGCAAGTGTAAGTTGACATCTGATGTTTTGTTATATATACAGATATTTTTTACCATAGAAATAACAAATTGTGCTATTTTTCTTCAAATCTGGTACATTTTTAAGTGATGATTTTAAAAATTTATAGAAAAATCATTCTATGCACATGATGAACCTGACCTTCTTTTATTCTGTAATACAAATTGTCTTCTTGTATGACAAATCTTTCAGATCAATTTCTCAGTGCTCGTTTCTCATTTAAGTTAAATTTTTTTGGATAACAATTCTTCTTTTTATAATTCACTAAGCCAGAATACACTTAGGCATCCATTAGTGATGTTCCGATTATCGATTATAATTGAAAATCTACTTATTTTTTTTTTCTGGCCATAATCGATTAATTTTGTCATAATTGATAATCGGTCACAACAAACTTTTTAAACAAAACACAGAAATTTTGGTATTGGGTTCAGTTATTAGGAGGTTATTAGACAGTTAAATCATGTCCTGAAAAGGCTTAAAAATAAAAACACATTATTTCATCCAATGTATTTATTTTAATTGACATATTTCCTATGTATACAGTACAGATTCTGGTCAAAGAGACACTTAAAACATGATTTTCAATACATCTGGCAATAACTATAGTTGCATCTTACAATTCCGATTATAATTGATAATCAGATCGGTTAGGCTTCTTGATTATTTCAATTAATCGATTATTGTGTTCAGTCGATTCCAAACACTAGCATCCATTTGATTTTCTGATACCAGCTTAATCATTAAGTAGGTAATTCTATCTTATATGTATATTTCAAAGCATTGAGATGCTTAAGATAAATGGGATATTAATTTTTTGAAGAAGATTTATCCTGTAGGACATAATGACCAAGAAACAAACAGACAAAAGTATTCCATAGGAATCAAGTATAGGGATATTTCATGGTACATGTATGGGACAATACATTGTATTTACACACTGAACTTTTATTCTTAGGAACATATTTTCTGAAATCCATTGTTGGGATGAAAATTTAGGGATAAGAAAATTTAATAATATTTTTATGGTAAAAATATCCCATCAGGTGTGATAAATTTTTCCTGTAAGGATAGTTCATCCATAAAAAATCATACTTTCAAAATAAAAATAAAAATATTCATTGAAGAATCATATTTTTAAAATACATGAATTTTTATGTATTTTCATTCAGGACAGATAAAATTGCGTTATCTCCCATAGTTTTGCTGTAAGGAAAAATATGAAACTTGTACATTTAAGTGTACAACATTATAATAGAGAAATGTTTTCACTTGAAATAGTGATATATATTTATTTATATATTTCAATCTTGAACAGACAACTGTTACATAAACCATGTATTCATTTTTTCTTTAATAAAAATATGTTAATTTTGTTAAAAAATCTGAAAATTTATTTTTTCAATTCCTTTTTATTTTGTCAGGGATCATATAATACTAACTTCATATACAGTTCCTGATTTTGTGCATCATTTATTAGCTACAAAAAATGTGTGTATGCATTTTATAAGAGCTATAACTCTAGATTAATATTAATTTTGTTTTTGTTGCAATTCTATTTTTTAAAATTAATCAAAACAATTTGTTAAAAATGATTAATATCTTAGTCATTAAAGGATAAAAATATTTGTAACATGAAAACATAATATGGATACAATACCTTCACTATTAAATGCATGTGAGATTAAATCACATCATGTGTAAGGAATGATTGTAAACAAGTTGTCAGTTTGTGGAGTTGCTGAGGCATAAAAATTAAAGGACAAAATATTTTGTATTTATTGCTCTATAAAAAATTTCTCCCAGGCAAAAAGGTCATTATTAAAGTATACGTGATCTTCTTATGCATTTATTACTTCATAGGAGAGTTTTCTAGAACATTTTTCTACACTTGTATATAAGCTTTAAAAATTGTTTGAAGTGTGGGTTTGACACTCAGATTAAACTGATTTAGATATTTGCCACTGAAAGGAAATTATTTCTTGTGGATTGTATCACTGATAGTACTTCTCTTATATTTTGCATTTACCTCTTAAGCTTGTTAACATTGTGAATTAAATTAACAAATTATATTAACACACTGCTTGAAAGTTAACATTCACAGAAATTATTCTTGGATTAATCAGGACAAAACATTTGGAAAAAAGTGTTCATTAATAATGTCGTTAGTGTCAAGAAGTGTTCCCATAAGGTATGAGCCAGATTTTTGGCCGTCCCGATATGACAGAAGATTTCCTATCTACCAAGATCCATTTCCATATTCAACACGCTTTCCATCGTACAATGATTTAGTGCCATATAATTTTGAAAATAGACCATTGACTGCTAATCGTATGTGGTCAAGTTTTGAAAATGAAATGGCAAGAATGAGCGATGAAATGAAGAGAACATGGGATAGAACCTGTCGTAACGTTGCCCCTTGGTCTGATGACTGGAGACTGGCAGACGATATGTCTCGTAAAATGATGGATGACATGAAGATACAAGAAAGAAGCTTACTAGCACCATCTGTGGACAACTGGAGGTTGATGGAAAATTTCAGGATGGATAACCCCATCACAGAAGATCTGTCTGGGCAACGTAAATTTTATCTGGAATATGATATGTCACAGTTTAAACCAGAAGAGATAATGGTCAAAACTTCTGGACATCAATTATCAGTGCATGCTAAGCACGAAGAAAAAGATGACAACAGATCCTCCAGACGGGAGTACGCGAGAACATACTTGCTTCCACCAGAGGTCAATTCAGAAATGTTAATTTCAAAGCTAAGTGACTCCGGAAAACTAACCATCGAGGCTCCATTGCCAGCTCTTCCTGTGGCAAACAAGGATAGACTCATTCCTATTGAACATAAGAAATAATGGGATTTAAACTTTAGAAAGTGCAGCTTCAAATTTTTGTGAATATCGGTATTTGGGACAGCATGCATACATGTATAATTGTATTTAATTGAATTGTATAGCTTAAATTTATATATAACATCAGTAAAGCTTTTTTTAACTACTTTTTGTGAAAGTTTTTCCATAATTATACTGTATTTACATTTCAGACATGTCAGATTTCATTTTTTTTAATAGGATCTTTACATGTAAGAACTGTACTTAATTAGTACCTGTTCATCTTGTTTATTTTTGTATCTGTGTTATTGTGGATTTGTTTGCATGCTATTAAAACTGGTAAAAATATGCACGTACATGTGCAGTGAATAAGTCTTTGATGAATTTTCAGTGTGCACCTTTAAACATTAGCCAGAAACCCAAGTCCAGTAAATACATGCAACACTTTTTTCTTCCAGCTCTTATTTTTTTAGTAAGGTAATTAATTTTTTTAGTGAGGTAATTTCCCATTATACCCCAAAAACCTAATGCATGAAAAAACATACATGATGATGTATGGCACAGACCTTAAAATATGTTTAAATACAAGGATTATACAACATGTAGTACTGTACAATAATTACACTGTATATATTTTGAGGAGGTTTGGTCTCATTTGTTGTATACTCTTAGGCGTGAATATCTATTTTATTTTGTTGATGTTAATCGCACTCTAAATTGACCTTTTTAGTAGCTCACTTGGACCAGAATTGTAAAGTATTGCAAGCATCTTCATTGTGATAACCATATGCTGCTAAAATAAGTTTAACAGAAATAGGACCAAGATTAAAATATATCTGATTGATTGATTGACTATTTGCTTAACGTCCAGTGGCAAATATTTCATGCTTCTTCAGGACGAGTACCAGTTCAACAATTTTTTAAACAATTCAAATAGGGGTGGGACGGGACAAAAAGGGGAACCAATTTTGACTGCCACTGTAAAAGGGGGTGGTTGGTTCGGTAGGGTCAAATAATTTAGTCTTGTGTAGTGGTCATCAGCCTACTCTTTTTCAAAAACTACAGAAGGAGTCTTTAGGATGCAGGGAGTGTGTCATTCTCTAAACACGTTACCCACTATGGTCCGCTATCAGGCTTTTTGTATTCTGACCCGACGACCCCCCCCCCCCCCCCAACGAGAGGGTCACCCCCTATCTGCCACCTTGGGTGCACTAGACAGCTTTCTGTGATCCGTCGCAGGTCCCTAGTATTCCTGTTTGAAACCTTTGAGCAAATACATATGTATCAACAAATCTTCAATCAAATTAGTTAAGTAATGTTCTTTGAAGATGAGGTTTGTCATAAGTTGGTTTTTTTTTTACCACATCTGCTTTGGTCATTTGGAGATGAATCTGCTCCTCTGATAGCGTCATCATTTATTGTTTCCACTTTCCATGTAATTGGTTCATAGGCAGGACTTGGTAGACAAGGTTTGTTGAAATAAGCATTTATAGTATATATGGAAATAAGTCGCATAGAAGTTTGGTTTCTTTCAGCTTTATCTTTTGTTGTAAGTTCACACATAGTGTCGAAATAAACATAAAAAAGTGCTGTGAAACGGATTGTACTACTAGATAAACAAATGAAAAATGGTCAGTGAGGTGTTGAATTACCAATGTATAAAGGTAAATAAACCAAAGATAAAAATGACTAGCGAAAAATTAAAGTAACAAGTGAAAGATAAAATGCCCATTCTTGGAACATTTTGACACCAGTCTTGAACAGTAACACATTAAAAGAGATGTTAACAGTTCAAAATCTCATCATTTAATAAATCCATGTGTGCATGAACTTAAAAAAAAAAACAAACAAAAAAACAGCTGTATTACACATTATATCACTTGAAAAAACTTCTAGTAGTCACAGTGATTGAGCTCCTGGTTTGAGAAGATTTCCTAGTCATATATCTTGGTTATCAACAAACTTTAAATTTATAAATGCCTTTTTAGGAGAAAATAGCAAATTCATAAAATTTATATTGTCAAAGCATCAAAATTTTGATGAAATTAATAAGCAATAAAGTGCATCTACAGTATCTATTAATTTTTTTGTTTTTGAATAGTTAACTAGTTTTTGACTTAATTTTGTAACAATCCACATGGTAAGTCATATAGTTAAATGATGCTGCTGGACCTGCCACCAGCTATCTGCTAATTTATCATAACTTGCTAGAAGCCTTAAGTCGCCTAAAGAATTGTCACTTATTACTTCACGTGCATGCCATTGCAAAAACTTCTCCTCAGCTCTGGCCATTGCTACCTGTTGTCTCTATAACCACTTAGTACAATGAGTTGTTTTAATACATGCTGCAGGTTTCAAATGAAGTTAGTTCCCTTTAAACACTGATATACCAATAGGTTGTAGTGTTACAGTATAAAGGATGTTTCATAATTTCAGAAAATGTTTACAGCTCCTTCACAGATGTCTTGCACAACACCTGTCCCATTACCAGAAGATCCAGCAGGGGACATAACTGATGATTGTAGGTTATGGATTGGTAATTTGGATACCAGATTGACAGAGTAAGTTTCTTTGTTTTCAGCATTTTTCATTGATTTATGTATGCAGAGATTTAAGATGAAGAACAGCCATATTCACTAATGCTTGCCAGTACAAAAATGTTGGTAACCTTTTTTAGCTCACCTGGCCCAAAGGGCCAAGTGACCTTTTCTCATCACTTGGCGTCCGTCGTCCGTCGTCGTCCGGCGTCGTCGTTAACATTTTGAACTTCTTCTAGAGAACCACTGAATGGAATGAAACCAAACATGGCATGAATGTTCCTTATGAGGTGCTGACCAAGTGTTGTTACTTTGTAGCCGATCCATAATCCAAGATGGCCGCCAGAGGGGGACTTAGTTTAACATAGGACCCTATGGGAAATGCATACAAATGACTTCTTTTAGAGAACCGTTGAATGGAATGAAACCAAACATGGCATGAATGTTCCTTATGAGGTGCTGACCAAGAGTTGTTACTTTGTAGCCGATCCATAATCCAAGTTGGCCGCCAGCGGGGGACTTAGTTTAATATAGAACCCTATGGGAAATGCATACAAATGACTTCTTTTAGAGAATCACTGAATGGAATGAAACTAAATCTGGCATGAATGAACCCTTATAAGGTGCTGACCAAGTGTTGTTACTTTGTAGCCGATCCATCATCCAAGATGGCCGCCAGAGGGGGACTTAGTTTAACATAGGACCCTATGGGAAATGCATACAAATGACTTCTTTTAGAGAACCGTTGAATGGAATGAAACCATACATGGCATGAATGTTCCTTATGAGGTGCTGACCAAGAGTTGTTACTTTGTAGCCGATCCATAATCCAAGTTGGCCGCCAGCGGGGGACTTAGTTTAATATAGAACCCTATGGGAAATGCATACAAATGATTTCTTTTAGTGACCCACTTAATGGAATGAAACCAAACATGGCATGAGTATTCCTTATGGAGTGCTGACCAAGTGTTGTTACTTTGTAGCTGGTCCATCATCCAAGATGGCCGCCAGCGGGGAACTTAGTTTAACATAGGACCCTATGGGAAATGCATACAAATGACTTCTTTTAGAGAACCACTGAATGGAATGAAACTAAACATGGCATGAATGTTCCTTATGAGGTGCTGACCAAGTGTTGTTACTTTGTAGCCGAGCCATCATCCAAGATGGCCGCCAGCGGGAACTTAGTTTAACATAGGACCCTATGGGAAATGCATACAAATGACTTCTTTTAGAGAACCACTGAATGGAATGAAACTAAATCTGGCATGAATGAACCCTTATAAGGTGCTGACCAAGTGTTGTTACTTTGTAGCCGATCCATCATCCAAGATGGCCGCCAGAGGGGGACTTAGTTTAACATTGGACCCTATGGGAAATGCATACAAATGACTTCTTTTAGAGAACCACTAAATGGAATGTAACAAAACATAGCATGAATGTTCCTTATGAGGTGCTGACCAAGTGTTGTTACTTTGTTGCCGATCCATCATCCAAGATGTTTAGAAGTCTATCAGAAAATTGTAAAAAAAATTCTGAATGGTCACAACTTGACCACATATTCAAAAAAAATAATGATAAGATGTCTTCAGTAGCTATTGTAAGACTACACTAAGATGACCTGTTTTTAATTTTAAATACTGTGTCAAATTAAACCAATCTTGGTCTCAATCATTATATAATTTTACATAATTTCCAAAATCACATTAGATACAGGTGAGCGACACAGGCTCTTGAGAGCCTCTAGTTTAAATTCTTCAATGAAAAAATCGGCCAATTTGGACTAAAGGTAAAATACAAATACATATACAGTCAAACCTGCTTAAAACGGCACCTCTATATCGCAAATCACTGTCTATAAAGGGCACAGTAAAAAATCCCATTCATGAACAATGTATTTAAGATTAACCTTTGTATAAAGGGCACCTGCTCATAAAGGGCACTTTTTTCTTGTCCCTTGGGTCCCCTTTATAGACAGGTTTGACTCACAGTATATCTACATGTAAAAATCTTCTCCTCTGATAAGTAGAGGAAAGTTGAAAAATGATGTCGGGGGTGGGGAGGGGGGGGGGGAATCCCCGAAATATGATGTGCCTTAGACCCATATGGCTGCCATTGCTAAGATTAAAAAGAAAAATTATTCACTCTGAAACTACTATACCATTTAATTCATTTGGATTGAATAGTCTTTTAAGTCAAAATCAAATTTGTTGCATTAGCCTTTCTAAGCTCTACATGTAGGATGATACATTTTAGAAACTTTACCAGCAACCAAAAATGGACAGTTAAACAAAAATAAAGATGTTTACATGAACTACCGAGAAAAAATTTGGTAGAATATGTCATACATGTAAATATACCAGGTAGGTAATGTTCTTTCAAAAATATCTCTTGATATTACATAAGTAATTAGATGATAGACCAGTATGCATGTACAGATGTATATTGCCACACATCATGCCAAAAACCTAGAAATGAGGCAATAAGAAAAAAAAACATTGTGGGTTTGAAATAAGGTGACTCCACTTGTATGAAATATAATATGTTGTTTTAATGGATTTTCCATGAGAAAAAAATCGTTTAATTCTAGTTATTTGAATTTTTATACATTTGTAACGGCAAAAATCAAAATAGAATCACCTTCCCAAATTATCTCAAATATTGTAAAAATTTGAAAATCAATTTTTATGAATATGTCAGCATGTGGTTTTAAGTTTGTGATATATAACAGATGGGCAGGCAGACAAGTGGCTTTTCAGCTCTAAATAGTGATGAAAAAAAATCTGTCACTTAGGCAGCTGTGTGTTTTCATGGTTTTTCATTTCAGGTACACTTTACTTAAATTATTACAGAAGTTTGGTCACCTAAAGCGATTTGACTTTCTTATCAACAAACAAGGTCCAGATAAAGGGAAGCCTAAAGGATACTGTTTCGTTAGTTATGAAACTAGACAAGTAAGTACGTGTATGTGTCATAGCGGCATATTTTATCCCAGAATTTGTTGGTCTAATTTTATAAATAATTCCAGTATTTTGTTTTAAATTGAATGTTTGATTTGATTGTCATTTTAAAGCTAGAATTTTTTCTGTGTTGATTAATCGTTTTATTTTGAGTTAAGAAAAACCCTTATTAAATGTTACTAATTCAACACTTCCCTCAGCAAAATGTAATACATTTTTTACCAAAAGATATAATACATACAATTTATACAAATTGTTTTTTTTTCATTGATAATTTTTTCAGGATGCCGAGACAGCTAAAAAGAATTTGAATGGTAAAATGGCATTATCAAAGAAACTGGTGGCAAGGTGGGCTCATGTAGAAAATCAGGTAACTATTTTCTGATGAAAAAATGCATGCAAATTTTTTTTAAAAGAAACAATTCTGTATTCTGTTAATATCATATGCTTGACATTCAATATTAATTGCTTATATTAAGTGCGGGGCCTCGGTGGCCGAGTTGTCTTGGTAGATCGTCATGACTACTAATGATCACTAGCCTGTCAACATTGAGGTTGTGAGTTCAAATCTCACCTGTGGCGGGGTGTGTTCGACTCCGATCTTAATTGACAGGGATTGGCAATTTTCCTACCAAAGGTCGATGGTTTTCTCCGGATACTCCGGCTTCCTCCACCAATAAAAAAAACTGGCCGCCGGGAAGTAGCCAAATGTGCTGAAAGAGGCGTAAACCACCAACTAAATAAATAAAGAAATATATGAGGTGTACTCGAAAATTTTAACACAATGGAAGATTTTACATTATTCGATTGCAGCCTGTACAAGAATCATATTGATACTTGAATTTTTCTTAATTGTTTAAGATTTGCAGTATTGAGTGGATGCAATAGTTTTTGAATTAATAAATACATGTATTTCATATGTAGCTATTAATAGAAAATTATGAAGAATTGAAATTCAGTATTGTCAAAATTAAGAAGTTTTGTTCAATCACAAACACTGATAACATATGAATTCAATAAGATTCATTCCTTAAAGAAAACATTTTGATTTCAGGGTGACCAAGACATGTCTAAACAGCAAACTGCCACTTCAGCAAGCACATCTAATACTAGGTAAATAATGTGCATTTGTTTTTTTAAATGAAAGTCATTTTTCTGGTATATCGCAAATTTTTCTTTGAAATGAAAGTGAAAAGTATTACCGGTACTTCCTTTGTTTCCGATTGTCATAATTAACTTTTGTCTCTTCCACTGCTGAAATGTCTCAGATATTTTATGACATTGAAATTTCCATTTTGTGAGTATTATTTGTAGATTTTTATTAATAAGTAGAATACAATGTCACCACAATCAAATGTGATGTGGTTGAGATGTTCAAGTTTTGTTTCCAGAGTTTGAACTATCTGGACTTTTTTAAATACCTCCTGTCTTTAAACTTTAGTATGCGGAATGGATTTTTCAAATTTTGAGTACCTGAATAAATATGAATTGTCTAAGGCCAAATTAAAATATATGCGTGTTTCCTGTTACCCGATAGACCTCATTTTTGGACGCAATCTCAAACATTTTATTGACGTCAGATTAGGAAAAAAATCCTTAATTTATTGGTTTTTCCGGAAACATTTTTTAAAAATTTAGATTAGCCTTTGAATCGTGTCTTTAAAATGTTTGATTATTTTTTTGGAAATACAAGAAAAAAAATTTCAAAATAAAAAACCTACCTACCTTTGTCATTTTGGGCATGTAATAGGAAACACACATATATTTTATTTTGGCCTTATCAATTATTCATAAGTGTTAAAGGGAGATAACTCTTCATATGAAATTTTATTAAATTATTAAATCCCCTTGTTGCATTAAATATGAACAAAGTGCATTAAAAATGTTTAAACTAAAGGTATTATAAGTTTGATAGGTCTGAGATGGAGAATATTTTCTCCCATATTGGAAAATTTAATTTAAGTTTTCCATTGAAAACCAAAGTTAAGTAATAAAATTATTCCTTTGATCCATATATATCTCAAGAGAGGCTGTTATCTTCCATTGGCAAATTGGCTAAGGGAGGTAACTGATTGATATTTCTAATTATCTATTTTGGTAATTAATTTACCAGATTTTAAAATTGCAATAATTTGCAACGTAATACTACTTTACTTTTTCATCTGATTGGGTGAATAGTCACAGGAGAGTCAATCTCATTAGGGGGTGTCAGGTAACATAATTAATTTCATATGTTTTATTATGACCGATGACCAATGCATACATGAAGATTGATCCTTTAGATATGAATTGGTATTGAGAGTTTTTAAACATAATGAACAAAATTATTTTTAATAGAAATTACTAGATAGCTTCAAATTAAATTGTTTCTAATAAGATAAACCTTTTCACATCTTTTGTTTCGTAGCAAACTGACTCTACTTAATACAGTTCAATAGTGTTTGTAATGGGAAAGTCCTAAACTTGCACAAAATGAAATCGAATGGTCTTATGCAAATTTAAAAAAGGTTAACTCCCCGCAATCAGTTCTATAAAATAGAGTAATAGTTTACCTTTTCATATATGTTTTTGTCTTCTTTTCAAAGTGCAGAAAGTAAAATAAAAGCAATAGAAGCCAAGCTGAAGAAAATGGAAGAAAGTGCGCAAGAGTTTACATTGTCTACAGAACCTGCAGCTCCTCCTGGTAGTAGCCAACTGTACCAGATTAACTCAGCAAAGCAACAACAAAATAAGAAGCCGTATTGTCGAAAAAAATAATTGTAAATATGGTTTTACTATACAAATGAATTGGAAGGATTGTCCAGATAAAGTGGTTGCTTGTTCTCCAATCTTACAGCTTTTAATAAAGCTGGTGTTGAAATTCCAGAAACTTTCAATGACACAGTACTTGAAAGAAAACTTAAGGTCTGTGATACTCATGGATCTAGATCACAAGAGATACTTGTACAGAAGACGATAAGATGTTTCCACCATTCAGTTTAAGAAAGCTTTGGACGTGAAAAGAAAGATTAGTTTAATATTAACCTGTATTGGTGTAGTATAATATTGAGGAATGTCCATGTGGAAGAGGAGTGGCAGGATAAGGAAGCATGTGTAAATGTGCCCTTGAATTTTGTTATGTGAAAATAAAATCTGTAATTTTGTAAAACACAGTGTATAAAATTCTTGGTTTTGTGCCTTTTAACAAGCCCCCCCCCCTTTTCAATAAAAAAAATAAATAAAGAAAGGTAAATCTGGTTTTAATTTTGCAATCCAGGTGGTAAGGTTGCGATTGCAGTTCCAAACAGTGATGGAGGAAAATAAATGTTGGCTGTCAATTTCATGGTATTTTTCTTGTTTGGTCGGAACTTCTGATACCATTCACATTTATATCTTCTTACAAAATGTATCTGAAACCATTGGATCAAATGAACCTAAATTTGGTATATATTATTTGTGTAAGTTTTTCAACACAGTTAGCTTATCTTGTCACATACACACCTATTTAAACATGATGGCCATAATAAATTATTGTTTCTGATAGAGCAAGTGTACTTCTTGTTTAAAACAAGTTTGGTTTTTGGTCTTCCAAATGTTTTGGTTTTAATGCTGCTGATGAGAGGTAACTCCTTGGAATGCGTCGTTTACAGCATAGTATAAATTTACTATATCTAAAATTAGTATCTTTGGATTGTTATTTTGAAAGATACCAAATTTGCATTGCAAAATGTTAGATTTATTGATCGATCGTTGGTAAGGTTCAGTAACAATCATTACAGGTACTTGTTGATGTTATTTGAATATGAACTCTGATAACACACTGAGATTGATTTATAACATGCTAGCTAATGAGATTATACAATTCAGGAAAACATGTAATGCTACACTGACACGTTATTCTATCTCCGAGAAAAACAGCCATTCCCCTTACTACTAAATTTTATGTGTGTAGCAGAGAAGCAGTTTTTTTTAGCAATTTTAATGTCTTCGGCTTGATCATGCTGGGGTTTGGACAGGCGACCTACTGCGATTGAGATAAGTGCACTAACTACAGGCCATCAAGACATTTCTGTTGTACATTTGCTTTAGAGGAAAATCTGGTTGTACCCCATGTGCTGTTCTGATGTGTACGAGAGTATAGCAATAAACAGAACTGATAAAGTGTTCTGGTATTTACTCATTATATCTGTATATTATAAGCACAGATAATCAATACATGTATCAAGTTGATCCTTTTGAAAATATCTTTTTCTTCGAAAAAGGTTACCTCAGATATCTTTGCATTGTTTCTATAATTTTTGGAAAAAGAGAAATGTCGCAAAAGGCTAGGTATATGGATTACTTTCTGCCGACAGAGCTTGAGGCATACACGTTTTGAAAAAAAAATTTGCAAACATAATACCTTTACTTTATGGTCCACAGATACCATAGGATACAAACTTTTTTGTCTTCTTCTTGTCTTGTGACCTTGACTTCTTTTTCATTGATCATTGACTTCAAAAGCATTTGTAAAATTTGCATGACATTTTCCTGATTAATGTACAATTCTTTGATGCACAAGATGTGCACCTTTCGTCGATTTACGACTCATCAGTCTTGTTCAAGGCCTAAAATGTTGAAAACCAAAACAAAAATCCAAAAAATTGAAGAAAAGGACAAAAATTCCTAACAACCGAAACCGAGAATCACAATATTTGGTCTATAGATAGTTCTTGGTAGTACATGCCATTTTGACACCAGTTATCCGACCTTAAACTGAATTTCATGCTTGAGTAAATTCTCACATTTTCATGACTACTGTAAGTCCATTTCTCAGCAACTATTATGTATACCTAAACTATGCTTTTTACTTGACGTTTTTCATTTAAGAATGTTCGCTGGTCATGTATTTGAATTTTTGTCAGATGTTCAGAATCCTCTGGTTTTATCCATTGGAATGCTATAAATTATTTTCCCGCTAACACCCATTTTTTTTTCATGAATCTTTTGCATACAGAATAATAAGCTATTTGTAAAAATCTTATAAAATCCTTGTTTTGTAACCATTTTTCACCATTTTAGTAACGATGATTTAAGTTTTTTTTTAGAATCGTTATGAATATTTACACTGGAAACAATAAGAAAAATGTTTTCATGTACTTATTAATAAAGTTTCATTTTTTTTTTAAGTAGAAAGGGTACCTAAACCCACCATATTTGATCTGTAGTTCTTGCCAGTATGACCCATTTCACCGGACTTTGCTTGAATGACTTTTATAACAATTACTAAATCAATTCTACTTCACAGCAACTAATACCTGGGCCCACCGTATTTGGTCTATAGAAGTTATTGCTGTGGATGTATGCCAGTCACCTGACCTTAACCTCTATGTAACGTTGGAGTGACTTGCATCATATTTGCGTCATCAAGTCCTAGACCCACAATATGTTGTCTAAAGATAGTTCGTTGCAAGTACACGCTGGAATATCTCTACACATTTTTCACAAATAGGTCTATTTCTCAAATTTAATATGCAGACCCACCATTTTTTGATCTATATATAAACTTCTTCGTGGGTCTGAGAACTGATGCTGACCTTCGACACAATTTTAAGCTGGTGTAACCTGTATCAGATTTTTCAGAAAAATGTCACATCACCAAAACTATTTCTTTTAATACATTCTCTTTCGTTTACAGAGTATAGGTATCGAATTATCTTCCATTCCTATTTGCCAAATGTTATTCCAGACTATCCCACTATTATCCCACTATTACGAATAGGGATGATGACTTATTGAGCTGATATTTAGCAGATGTTGGACCCCAAACCGCCACTTCTGATTCCCTCCGTCTACATTTGTTTCATTCAAATCTACACGGGTTTACTTATTATTCTGGAATTAAAATCTCACAAAGAAACAGAGCTCATTGATATCGTTAAACTTTACAGAAATACCATATAAATTTTAGTTTTAGATATGGAATGATTAAATTCTATGGGGGGCCTCGGTGGCCGAATGGTCTACGTAGTTCGTCATGACTACTAATGATCACTAGCCTGTCAGTGAGTTCGAATTACACCTGTGGCGGGGAGTGTGTTCGACTCCGATCTAAATTGAAAAGGATTGCCAATTTTCCTACCGAAGGTCGTTGGTTCTCCCGGGTACTCCGGCTTCCTCCACCAATAAAAACCGGCCGCCGCGAAATAGCCAATTGTGCTGAAAACCGCGTAAAACCCCAACTAAACAAACCAATCAATTCTATAGTCCACAGCCCGCTGTAAAGGAAAGAAAAACAAAGGACAAGCAGAGAAAGGAACGTAAAAATACGATGGGGTTAAACTTATAGTTATTGTGCCTAGTGATTTATCACTTTCAGTAGCATCGTCAGAGATTCCTGCCTAAATATGTCATAGTCAATTTTTTTTCAGCCTCATATTTATTGATTTTAATGTGATGCTTTGTCGCTTCTAAAAGTCACGTTTTCGAATTTCAATGTTGGTAATACTACACTAATTTAAGAGGTTAAACACATTAGGGTACATAGCAGAAAATTAAATGGATTCACAAAACGATCACAAAATTTCCTGATTCACCAGCATATATTTCTTTTTTAAATATGCTCCAAATGAGGGACGAATCCTAAGAAGCACATATCAGTTTAAGGCTTTAATAGACACAACAGTACACATATTAAGTAAACTTATTCTCTCTTTCCTTTTCAGGTTGGTCTGATGGCACTCAACGAACTCCCGTAGTTTACGGCATTGGTGTGCTGCTGTCATTTTGACAAAAAAACTTTCTTGCATATTACAAATATTTAAGTAGTAAACAAATACATATATATCAGATTTATATACATTAATGATACAAACAAAAAAGACCAACATACCAAACAAACCATCTCCTATACTATAAGTGGTTATTCTTAAAACATCTATGGCATTTCGGAATTCTTTCTTGGCTTTTTTCGTTGAAAAGGGAAGATAAATCCATAACATTTATTGAAGAAACAACTAAACACAAGAAAGTAGCGGAAACATAGCCCATGCTACTGGTGGAAAGTCTGTCTTCCATTTTACTAATCAGCCGGTTCCTGGTTGATATAAGTTTGGATTTAGCTACTCCTAAGGCTTTTAGTTTGTTTTCCATGGTTTTCCTCAAGGCTTCATTTCCAGAATAATTCAATGAGAACTCGATATTAGTGGCGCAAGGACAATAACATGTGGATTCTTCTGCAAGATCCAAAAAGTAAAAGATGCAAATGCATTTATTAAAGTTTGCAGGTGTCCTCTTGATTGTCAGAGATTTGATAATTATGGCATAACAGGTAAAATTACAAATTTTATGTTGGAAAATATTTCGAAACCTACTGTACATCTTACAAATGGTGATCGTAGTTCACGTAAAATATATGCTCTGGTAATATCTCCTCTTCCAATGCCCCAAAGAGGGCAGAATATGTCCTTTATTGTGTGCAAACCATCTATTTTTAGTAAGATTTCTATTGCGCGAGAACTTTATTGTAATAAGTAGTTTGTCTATTAGAGCTGAAATTAATTACCTTTCCCACTTAATATCTACGTTCCATTCTGTCCATATGCAATCATTATTCCAACCGCTTGTATGCCTTGTATGGGCAACGGAATGGGGTCCATCCATAACCAGCTTTTCAGAAGAATTTGTATCCTTTGTGAGGATTATTTTTCCTTTTTGGGTCCAGCTAAGTTTAAAGGGGGGTGGTCTGTAAACTGTCTATATTCCGTACAACTTAAAATGTCTACTGTTTTTACTATGTTTTCATTCTTTGCTTTTTCTAGAAATTTAATGAAACGTGATTATAAAATGAAATAGCATTTCATACATTCGTTATGAACCATTACTAATGATAGAAACTGTATATGAAGTATCAAACACGCAGGTATAAATTTCTAGTTTTAGGTAGAGAAAAGGCTTATATTTCGTTAAGAACCACTCCGATTCTGACAAAAAGTATTCTGAAGATAAATTACAAACATGTTAGATTTTCTAACAGACAACATATTTGTTGAATTTTGCGGTCGAATTTTTCAATCGGCATTCCAATGGGAACCAACTGTGCTCCTCTCCTCGCCGATCTGTTTCTGTACTCGTACGAAGCGGACTTCATTCAAAGGCTTCTACGTGAAAACAAAAAGAAACTAGCCCAATCCTTTAATTTCACTTTTCGTTATATAGATGACGTGTTGTCGTTAAATAACGATAAATTCCAAGACTTTCCAGATAAAACTGAACTAAGTTTTACCCACCAAAAAAATTCGATTTTCTTGTGGCTTAAAAATGGAAAAAAAAATCTTGCACCATATGTAATTTTGCCATTTGTATAAATTGGTGATAAATTTCATATTATTAATTATTGTCACAATTTCATAATATTGGAATTATAATCCATGTGAAATGTTACTACATATTTTAAATGAAAAGTTTTTTAAAGTGAAGACGAGGAGTACGTGCTATAATCACAGAGTTATCGAAGTACGACAAATGCCTGGCATGAACGGGAGCAGTACACGATAATGGGGTTACCAGTTAATAAATCTAAACAGAGTTACCTAACTTATACTATGCGGAAGAAATATACATTCGCGGTTGGTACGGGATTGTAGCAATTATTTTGAATATAACCTCGGTGGGCAATACGAATTTCCGGTTGGAAAATGACGGACCTTTCGGGTCTGCTCCCTTGCCTTTTCCTTATTTTGGTAAGAAGCAGGGAGAGATTCGCACAAAAAAGCTTTTGTAATATTTAAAAAAAGGCAAATGCGTTTATACACTTTCTTTTATCCCTTCTTTTATAGTTTACACGTTATACTTGCCTTGGTCAAATCTATGGCTAGGTTTTGACAGAAATGCCACGTGTGTTAAGCCTTAGCCTTCTTTCTCTTTCCAACAGATACATTTTTGATACCAAAATAAAGTAAAAGAAGAAGGGAAACTAGCATACTGTAGTGTTTTCTGTTACCTATATCCAGGGAAAGGCTTCTAACAAAAAACCTCTTTTCAACAGTTGTACCTAACGAAACTATACAAGTTTATTTGTTGAAATTATTGTAAAATTTATAGAAAATCCAGGTTTTTACCACATTACAGCCTGGTTAATGGAACTATTTTGGATTTATTATCAATTTCCCATTTTTTTTAAATTACGGCTCTCTTGACTAATGTATCACTACAGTAGTTGGCCATAAATTATTTCATCACTTCATTTTTTCCCATTGATTTCTAGAGTATGTAAATTCACATTTTTTTCAAAAATTTTGTGAAGTGAATTTTCTATCCATTTTAATGAAATTTTCACCATGATAAAGAAAAAAATATAGAAATTTAATTCTTTATTTGTTTTTACAGATCTGAAAACTTTTAACAAATTTAAAGTGGTTTAATTACATGTACATATAAAAATTATAATGTCACATTTTCCCTATATATATTCAACCAAATTTATAATACCAAAATTTTTATTTGTAATTAAATTATTGTAACTTTGAAAAGCTAAATTGCAAATCTATTTACAAATAAACAATTAATCTAAAGATATTTCTCAGTCTTTCATGGAAAATTTCATAAAAATCAGATGAGAAACACCACAGTATTTTTTGGAAAAAATGTGAATTTGTATAGAAATCAATGGAAAAAACTGAAGTGATGAAATAACTATGGCCAACTGCTATATATACCCCATCCCCATAAATTCCCAGTAAACAACAATTGCCAATTGTAGGCAGAACATTTTCCTTCAAACTAGAATGTACTTGAATTGCCATAACATTTTTTTAACCTTTACTGGAAAGCTTCATGTGATTTGCTTCTATGTTCCAACACTACCTTGACTAAATAGGTAAAAGAGTTGCCAGTCAAAGATGGTGGAAAGTAGGAGGACATTTTTTGAATATCACAACACTAGGAAGCAGATATTACTTTCCAGGGCATCCATGCACTGTCAATTTTCTCCCTAGGCTAATATGTGGTTGCACTGTGCTATAATTTCTTACAATCATGCCATTAATTTTTACCATGTATATATTTTTTACTTCTGATGGAGTAATCCATTCCATTTTGCCTTAGTTCCCACTAGGGAATTCAGAGTGATTAAAGGCAGTAAAATTCTACACAAGCATTTTTTATTTCTCATACTGGTAAATCGTGTAGTCTTATTGAAATTCTTATAAATGCCTTTATTACATATAGTAGAATGATTTGTGACAAAAATATGATTATTTTCTTCCTCAATATTACTATTAAAAATTTCTGGGGAGAACACTTTTTAGTGATATTTATATAAAAATTTGTTTAATTGTATTATTTATTATTTTGTAGTTATATTTTGATGAAATTAAAGGAAGTCTGTTATCTGTAGATGAATGCAAATCATTTGGATTTGCACCAAGTTTAGTTTGTACGTCCTGCAATGAACTCGACCAGTTTAACCTGTCAGATTTAACAGAGTCGTGTAATAAATGTTGTCAGAAAGATGATAGTGAAGATAATGCCTTAAAAGTAAGTGCAAATAAATGTTAATCACTGTTTTCTAGTCTTTGATTGTCTCAAAGTTTGTCTTTGTATATATATATATGTGCATTTAGTACCGGGTCCATGATAAATTTCAGAGAAAAACAACCTGTTTATAAAATTAACCCTGTATTTAATTGCATGTACAGGGGCCTTGGTAGCCGAGGGGTCTAGGTAGTTTGGTCTAAGTAGTCTGTCATGACTACTAATGATCACTCGCCTGTTAACACTGAGGTTGTGAGTTCGAATCTCACCTGTGGTGGGTTGTGTTCGACACTGATCTAAATTGACAAGGATTGCCAGTTTTCCTGCCAAAGGTCGTGGTTCTGTCCGGGTACTCTGGCTTCCTCCACCAATAAAAACTGGCCACCGCGAAATAGCCAAATGTGCTGAAAACGACGTAAAACCCCAAATAAACAAACAAACAAACATTGTATGTACATGTAATTTGGTAGAAACTTGAATTGCAAAGAAAAAATTCTAACTTAGAGCAATATGCATACTGTTTCATTTTATGTAGTCTAAAAAATAAATTGATACGCTTTTAAGTTATCCATAGCGCCGAAAAATTAGAGGAAAAAAATGTGGATGGAATGTAAATGTAAATGATTCAACAGTCTTTAGAGAGAAATTGCACTCTGCATTAACCTCTGTCATGTAGGAGCACCATCTAGTGTTGTTTGAGCTGTTTATGATCATCTTTGACAGCACTCCAGCTTGAAAATGAAAACAGATGGGTGTTGATTTTGGTGAACATGAAGGGCAGTTCAGCCAAATATCATTTAGGAAGGGCACTTCATCAAAATAGCCAATTTTAAGGGTACTTTTGATGTTTATCCCGTGCATCGTGAATTTGTGGTTCAAACTGAACAGTGAAAAAAATTATGTGATTTGAAAAAATTACTTTCTGGTGAATCGTTACATCTCTTTTATGTAAAAATGTCTAGTGAGAACACTGATCAATAGTTCTGATCATAGTGTTTTGTGCATATAATTATGGCTTCCAAACTGGCAAACTTGTGCCTGCATATTAAGGATATTTTTGTGAAGAAATTTTTGTTGATGACCTTAAAACCTGATTACAAGAAGTACGTTTAACATTTCATTTGCATTTACAATGGAAAATATTCTTTTTTTTCAGGTATATCCATATGCTGAACTCCATGTGTGTGGATGAAAATTGGGGCGGTACCCACAAGTGCAAGGTTCGTTCAAATTTTCACATAAATTGTAACATACCTATATAGTTTGATTTGATTTAAATATTGCATTCTTATTGGCTGAACAGCATAGAGCAACATTGGTTATTCTGTATAACCTGGTTAGGTCTTGTTACATTGCCAATGGATTAATCTGCCACTTGTAAATTCAAATAGTCCCAAGTTTTTATTGATGCTTGAATCGAGGAATCATTGTACTTCTGTTTCGAATTAAATTAGAAGGAATTTTTCCAATTTTTGAACAGGTTATACTTCAAACCAGGTTATATTGTATAACCTGTTCAAAAATTGGAAACATTCCTTAAATTAGACATGTATTCACAAACACACATTGAATATGCTGAAACAAACATTCATACTTGTTTTGTATACTAATTAAACTTGGCTTAAGATTAGGACTTTTATTTGCATTGAAAGCCTCACTTTGATACTTAGACAAAGAACCACTATAAAAGAACTTTTTATTTACGTTGTCACTTGCAAGTTGTGCAGTCCGTCTTGCTGTGGTCCCAGTTGTCCATGGGCATAGTTTACCCATATTTTTAATGATTGGATTATTTCCCTTGGTTATTGGTTATAAAAATAGAGTTTTTATTTCATCACACAAGTCACAAGTTTCCTTAAAACGGCTGTCATATTTGCGATTGTGAACATCGGGATGTATCAGGCAATTGATTAAATTTATTGGCAACTCTAACTTCGCTTTTGAAACGAGTTCAGTTAATTTTTTACTTTACGATGGAAATAAAATAAGAAATTTTCTTTTGACCTGTGCGTTAGATAGGAAAATATTTTTATTTATTTATTTAAATTTTTTAAAGGAATCCAAGAAGAAGATCTGCCATTTATAATTTACATGACAGTATTTTGTAGGAAATGTCATTTTGAGAGAGAAATTATAATTTTATTGGACAAAATAATAGTTAAAACTTTTGCATTTACTTGCAGCATTTGTGAAGAGTGACCGCCCTAAACAGTTCCCCGGATTGACCGTCAGATATGTCAGAGGGGCTGATCCCATGATAAAACTCTTGGACGAGAGTAAAAATGTTGCAGAAACCCTTGGTATAGACAAGTGGAATACAGATTCTGTGGAAGCCTTTTTCAAAGAACGATTGAAGAATTAATATCAACCAATATCATTAGTATGAGTCTGTGAATGATTGTTAATAATATTTAATAATCTGCTAGGCTACATGAAATTAATTTTCATATTCTCGTCTTCTGCCTAAAAAAAGTATTGCCTTGATGTGGCTCCAAAACCACCAAGATGGCGTTTAACAACCAAAAAAGTGGGGAAGAATGTAATTGTTATCTTTTTCACACTGTAGAAAATGCATTCTCAGGACGAAATTCAGCATATTTTGGAATTTTTGATAATTGGACCTGCATTTATGCTGTCAAAAAAGAATATATGGATCCATAAATTATAAGTTTTACTAATTTATAATACATACCAATCCTTTATTTATTTTGGCTTTAATGTGCAATAACACTTTCATTTTCATTTTGATAGGAAGTTTTCATATAAATGAAAAATGCTAAGCACAGCTGGGAAGGATATGAATACAAATCTGGAATTTTTGTAATAGAAACAAATTATTTTATCCTAGGATGTTTGAAAGGTAATCTGTTTGGAGATGAAAATATAAAAAGAAATTTTATGTGGCATTTTATAGAAAACAAGTCTGTCCCATGCTGTGATGAAATATAAATTATTGAAATGTTATTTTTCAGTTGTTCTTCAACCTCATTTCTGGGAATGGATTTTTGGTAATTTGAAAGTCTAAACTCTAGAATTATAAATCAATTTTTTTAAATTAATTGGTCCAAGAAAACAGAAACAAAAATTTTATCATTGTTTATAAAGATTATATTTTTAACACAAATATTATTTTGTCTTGGAAAGTTGCAATGGAAAAATAAATTGACTCAAATTGTTAAAAATTTGAAATTTGAAATGAATAACTCAGATGTGTCTTAAAATTTTCAAAACCATTATTTTTAATATTTTCTGTGCACTTTGTGCATATTTGGTGCAACACGGGGGTGTAATGCTTAATAAAATCTCACAGAAAGAGTTGTGTCCCTTTTACATTTGACATTCCATAGGCAAAATATTTTTGTTTCTGTTGAGGACACGATTGAACAAAATCAAGTTAGTTCAATTGTTTTAGTTACGACTTAGCTAATTACATCTGTCAGCCAAATGATTTAACAGTTTACATTGGTTAAGGTATTCGTATTCTGAAAAATCCATTCCACAGACTAAGGTTAACAGCACAATATTCTTAAATATTATATTTTGATATTTCTTTAAGATCTTTTGTGAAATGTTTTAGAAAAAAAAGATCTGTTGTGAAATCATGGTTAAGAAATGTCAGAAATTTTACCCTGGACATTTACATATAAATGTATTTCCAGTACAAGCACAATTTCAGGTTTGTGCTTATTACAATCTTAAACAGTGTCATATCTCTTTCAGGTTGGTAAATATATATCTTTTAGTTTCTGAGCATAAACATCTGTAAAGCCAATAATCTGTATTATTGTATAGCAACGTGATATTCCCTGTAGAACGTAACCAAAAATTAGCGTGCAATATTCATCGATATTGCGCGGAGAGCGATATTGCATTGTAAGGACGACGTCTTTGATAGTTTTTCCGGTTATTTCTGGGATCTGGGGGTGTTGCCATACAATAAAAGGGTTATTGCATGAAATTGGTAAAAATATTGTCCCTCGTAGAATACCCTATTTCGCTCACAAGCTCATGCAATATTACATTCTACTCGGGACAATATTTCCCAGTATTCGTGTAATAAACCTATGTTCTTACAGAAAAGAATGATCATATTTTTTATATCAGTATTAAATAGATCTTACTTAAATGTCGATATTATGCAGTGTCTTGTGTGAAATTATATTTTATAAATATGAAGACATTGCTGGTATCAAAGGAATTTTTTGAATTTGTCATATTTAGAATACAGGAAATAGATAAGTATGGTGTCTCTTATGATGTTCTAAATTGAAAAGATCCAAATTTTGTACAAGTATAGATTTTTTTTACCATTGATACTGTTACAAGTCTTATTTTTGATCATTATTACAGTTATTTCCCTGTGATGTACATTTCTAAGTTCTAGCAACAAATTTTGAGTTATTTCCCCTTGATTTACATTTCTCAGTTCTATCAAAAGACTTTGAGTCATATTCCCTTATCTTTAATACTATCCTCCTAAGTCAGGGTTTCGTTCCTACAAACCCCTGACACCACACTTCCATATTTTGCAGGTACTTCTCAAGGTCGAAAAAGAATCTAATTGCGTCAAAGGTAGAATTTTCTAGGTCACACACCAGGCAGCGATATGTTTGACCTGCAAAATATGAATGTGTGATGTCAGGGGTTTGTAGGAACGAATGTGGATACAAAACTCTGACTTGGGAGGATGCTTTAATACTGCACATTCTCAATTCTTATCAAACAATTTGGAGATGGCATGTTGTCTCCTTAACAATTACCCCATATTTGTCTTTCATATTTCTTGTTTTTGATCAATTGATTTTGAGTACTGCAATAATTAATGTTCATGATACTTATATTTTATATTTTCTCTCGTTACAAAGGATTGAAGACAGTGTTTATGGATGTAAGAGGCCTGTGTTGAAAATCATTGTCTTGCATCACGTGACACAAAACGTAATGTCACAATACATTTCGTCAATGTCATAATGTAGAAACAAAGAAAATATCAACTTTCCGTGTTTTTGACAAAAAAAAAATCAAAAAGAAATGCTATCAATAGAAAACAACTGTAAATGCTATCAAAAGAAAACTACTGCATATAATTTCAATTTAGAATATAATTTCAGTTTTATACTTTTAGTATAAAAACTAGTTTACGTATGGGCTTTCCAATTTTAGCAATGAGAGAAAATTTATCATTCTTACATGCAGGAATTTCAACTATTGGGATCACATTCTTTTTTTGTCAAACACTGGGCAAGCCCTTATTTGACAGAAAAATTTGACCCCCTCAGGTGGAATTCCCATCATCTATTTGTGTGAAAGAAAATTCTATTCTGTCATTAGTGCCTTAAATTATTTATGTATTGTATCAGACAACAGTGTCGAAACATTGTTTTTTGTGTATATCATATCTTTTTGTGTATGAAGGTTGGACAATTAAACCTATGTGGAATGTCTGACTGGATAGATAAAGAAGGATAAAAAATATATAGAAAAAGTAATGCCTTTCACTGCAGTCTGATGCACATCAGAACATATGAAGGAAATAAATTATTTTTTTATTAAGTCCATTTTGTGTTGTAATTTTCAGCCTTTTGTTTTAAAAGAATGAGTAGTTGAACTCTATTTTCTACAATACAAGATCAATTTAAGTTTATTGATAGATTATCTTCCACCCCTTCTAAAAACATTGGGCGTGTGGGGATTGTTTTGTTTTTTAACATGCATCAAACTCTGTCGTCAACTGAATTTTGGATAGGTAAATGTGTATGAAAATTCCCACTGTCTGCAGGTCTGGCATAGGGGACTTATGTTCAGTTTGGTGACTCACAAAGTCAAAAGATTTTATAGGAACCGACTTAAATTCACATTCATTTATATAAGAAAATATGGGGTGGCCAATTTTCAAGAGGCGGGCATGGATTATAATCTATGAATTAACTTTAATCGGACTTACCCTAACTACCCATAAAACCGGTTTTGAATGATCGACTCTTATTGCCCTCCCCCCCAAAAAAACTACAAGTAACAAACTACCAATTTTCTGATAAGAACATCCCATTTTTTTAATATTCCCAAAAAAATTTATTTCTATTGTGTTTTGTACTATTTTTTTTATTATTTTACGCCTGGGGTTCTGTGGATTGGATGGTGCTAATTAATTGGTAGGTCATTATTGACCTTTCCTGTCATCCATTTTGTTGTTTATTAATTCTATTTCTCAGGTATTCATACCAGGAGGCCAAAAAGGTCACATCTATTTGAAAGTTCTTCCTCTGGTGAATTCAATCTCACTAGTGCATTATGTAATACTTTCCGATACTAGCCATGTAACTTATAATAAAAATTTTACTTTTAACAAGGAAACTGCTTGAAAACTTCTTCAATCATAGCTCTGTCATCATAGTAAAATAAAAAGTTGATGTGGTAAATAGCAATGAGACTAGTCCGAGATTGCTCTGACGGTCTTTTATTTGTGACATGCTGGGGCCGTGGGACGTCAGAGCACACTCCTTATAGAAAACATGGAAATTGCCGACCCATCATACAACAATCGATTCTTTATTCTTTCTTCTCTACGAATGCGTACACTTTATTCACCAACAATCTCTATGTACCACAAATGAAAGTTTAATTCCTTTCAACCCACCATTTTGCGGCGGCCAGTTTTTATTGGTCAAGGAAGCCGCAGTACCCGGAGAGAACCACCGACTTTCGGTAGGAAAATTGACAATCCTTGTCAATTAAAATCGGAGTCGAACACACCCCGCCACGGGTGAGATTCGAACTCACACCCTCAGTGTTGACAGGCTTGTGATCATAAGAAATCATGACTAACTACCTAGACCACTCGGCGACCGATGCCCCGACAAAATTGTGAAACGTGCACATATGATGAATCAAAATTGGTATGTGTCTACATGTACCTGTAATTTTTGAAAGATTATTAGCTGAAAATGGATTAAACCATTGAACTGTTCAAGGACATTTATTAAATTTTCATAACTATAACAAAGGCTCCTCACATTATCTCTTGTTTAATAAATGTGCTTATTAGCCAAAAAACTAAATATCACAACAAAATACAAGTACTATTCTATTTGCATACCAAATTTTTGAACTGATAATACATGTAGTTCAAGTAGATATATACTACCTTTATGCTTAACAAGAGAGGTTGCACATTTCTTAGTTTTCACGCCCATTCCTTCTTTCTTTCTCATTTTGCCGACTTCTCCTCGGTTCCTTTCTCCCGTAATTCAGAGATGGACAATGAAAATTTCGTTATAAAGTATTCTCACTGTATAATAGACAAAAGATGATCTGCACCTCAATCATGTAACAGGTATATTATATTTTGTACTACTTTACACTTTCAGACTTTTTTTTATGTTGCCATCATCCTCTCTTCTCACTCCACTTCGACAAAACACATCTGATATACCTCGAACCCCAATAAAATTTAAGAATAACATACGTTGTTAATGATAAAAATAAATAAATTTTTTATGTTATTTTCAACATCTTAAGAACATTGTCTGTAAGTTTTTTCTTTTCAACTTTCCCGTTTATGGTAACTGGAATGGACTCCAAAAAAACATGATACCTGGGCATTAGGTCGGACAGTTGCTTATTTCCATGGTGTCGCAATATTTCGTTTCTGAGAAATTCTGCAATGTCTTCCCATTTCACTAGATGAATTAAGGACGATACAGGCACATAATTGCTGAAAACTAACTTCGTCTGGTATTGGAACAACGACGACAGTATCTACTTGCGGATGTTTTCCAATCATTGCCTCAACTACACACGGTGCAACTCTAGCATTGCTTATATAAATGAGATCGGTCTGACGACCTAAGATGAAAATTTCTCCCGAGTCCGTCATGTAACCCGCATCGTCCGTATGAAACCATCCACCTTGTCGCATTGCCTTTGCAGTCTTTTCTGGGTTGTTTAAATAACCAGGAAAATGAATGCGGGGTCTTGCTTGGATAATGCCTACCTCATTTCTCGGACACAAAGAACCCTTTTCATCAACTATCTTAACTTCAACTCCATAATCTGGCTTACCACAGTCATAGTCCGAAAATTCACACCCAGGTACTATTTCTTTCACTGATATCGACCCTATATCTGTACAGCTATACAAATTCACAAATCTTCTAGTAACTTTAGGAACAATACGAGAAACCGACTCTCTTAAAGGATATCCAGATATCAACATACATTTCAAAGGAAACTGTGAGCCCAATTCAACATTGCCTTCCAGCAGATCGTAAAAATATCGTCCAAAAATAACGGCAGTTGTACATTTTTCCTTGTTGATAATATCGGCAATGGTTTGTGATACAACTTCATGACGCCCAATAGTAAATAAAGCATCGACAACTACTCGTGTGCAGCCCATGTATAGAAAATTGAAAATATATCCCATGCCACCCTGAAAGGGTTGTGCGTCAAAAAATATATCTTCTGATTCCATACGGGTTGCCTTCTGAAATGAATAGCTTAAAGCTAGTATAAAATAATGTGACCACGGAATAACGCCCATTCTCAATAACAAGGGACTTTTGGGCATACCAAAAATGAAAAATCCAACTTCGTTATTTTCAAACCATATTTTACCATTTCGACTCCAAATATATATGGAAGAGTTGTCCAAAATCTTTTTAAGTTACCTTTTGTAGAATTTGAGATATTGACTGGAACAAAATGTATCATACATGCATATTTTTCCATGTTGTAACATACGTGAAATCAGCAGCACACTTTTTCAAACACATAAAAATGAAAATAAAGAGAACTGAAAATACTAAATGTGGCTAATTTTTAAAATATGAATGTTGGAGTTATGATTTATTCCGAATAATAGAGATTTTGAGAACTAAAAATTGCCATGCATAAAGTTATCCATTGTTATATTTGTGTGATATTGCTACCGTATTTAGAGTTTTTTACAAACTGTAATATTCCAGTTTTCCTCCTGGCTTAAATAACAATAGAATGTTGAAGTTTTTATCGTGATACCATAGAGAATTGTCATATTATTCGATACCTTTTTTTAATGAGAACCATTTACAGACAATTTTGTGAGGAGTTTCGTCTGAAGAGAGATGCAGAAATGTAACGAATGTTGCATACATTATACAATTTCTACAAATAAAAAATACATGCTAAATTTGAAATTATTTTATGAGCATGTCAGCTATTAATATGAAAACACAAGAATACGAAACTTTAGGCATAAAATTCTGCTTGTCATACTACTTTTTGTCAAATAATGTCCACAAAACCGACAATTTTCACACATTTAGCCTACAATGTCTTCTGAAGTCTCTGTTTATTTTTCAATTTCTTTTTAAATTTTAAAACAATCAAGGTTACAGGATAGTTCCATGAACTAATCATTAGCAAAAGTTTTTATTTTGAGAATTAAGTGAAAAATAGAAACATAATGTCATATAAAACTGTTATAACGTATGTTACATTTTTTCCAAGACTTTTACTTGAGCTTCAAATCAAATCAAATTTCTCTCATAAACGTGAATAAAACAATGTCGTGATGTGTACTGATTTCCTATCAGTAAAAAAGTCAAAATCAAACTACGAAAACGCTAAAACAACATGAAAACAAAGCAAGTGTAACGTATGTTACATGGTTCTATGATCAAATCACTGAGCAGCAAATCTGCCTTCCACTTTTGCCATATCATCCGCCGCTATTTTGAACATTCTTTTCGATTTTCCGTTTGGGATCGGGCTTTCAATTTTACACAGAATTTGAGATCTTGTGCGCCATACTGTATCCTCGGGAGAAGGCCATTGCCATAGACCTCTGGTTCTGCGCATACAAGTGAATTCGGTGTCACCTTCCTGATCAGTTGTATGTATAACTCTACCAATATACCAATGGTTATCATACGCTACCGCCGCATATTCGCCCTCTACGTAGTTAACAACTTCCTCATCAGAACTACCATCGGGAGCAACTTCAGTCTCATTTTCTACCAACATAGCTTCCGGTTCATTGTCATCATTCTGTAATGTTGCTCCAAAATTCGGAACTTTTCTCCACGATTCACATTTTGCTCCACTTAAACAGACATTACAGTATCAGGAGGTGTCTTTTACTACTAAAGTACCATCTTGATTTATGGATACAGAATGTATCTTCATCGTTCCCTTAACAGATGGAATTACCATTTGCTCTAATTTGTTGGATTGAACTCCACACTCCTCATTGGATACATAGAAAAAGTTAACCTCCTGCATGGTGGACTTGCTTGCCCACGAGTAAAAATCTTCAGCATCCTGTATAACATACTTTCCACTATTTACGGCAGCATCCGCCATACGTTTCGTTGTGCCCCCTATTCCATCGCATGGACCCTTGCCGTGTCCGGCTTCAAAATAGTTCCAGGTAGCCGGAAATCCAAATATGCCTTGATGGGTTGCAATTGTATGAAACATATAACGGTTTCGGTACTGGCTAGTGGGACTATCTGTCCAATAGTGCACTCGCTTAATGTGATCTTGTCTGGGTATACCAGCTTCATAAAACTTGTGAAGAATTGCCAAAACAGTAGCTGAAGAATGAGATGGAGTATCGGATACAGCGACGTAGCTTTTGTGTTTGAGTTCATCACTTTCGGTGCTTTTATAGTAGGCTACAAGCGGGTGTAAGGTTACTGTAGATTGATTCCAGTATGCGCTCTGGATTTCTTCTGCACTTTTACAAGTGTAGTTCTCTGAAAAGTCCATGTGGACTATCAGCTCGTCAGCTGGAAGATTTTGCTTCAAATGTCTTGACTGGGCATATTGTGTCTGTACTTTGTGTATGTGTTCCTTAAATTGAGTAACTTCCGATGTCCATAGTTTCTTGAAATCTTCTTTACTTGTCTCCTCTTGTACTATTCTCATGCGTTGTTTATTGTCTTTCATTGTCACTCTTTTCCACCTCGAGAATGTTAAAATTTCTGGTAACTTGTCAAAATCTACTTCTACGTTATGTTTAACAAAGTCGTCTGGATTTTGAGTAACGGTCAATCCTTCTTTTTTAAAGGCCTTCAGCTTAAGAGCGAAATTTTGGTGTTTCGTACACAAACAAGCATTACGACTCAGGCAGTTAGTCAGTTTGATATACTTTGGTCTCATTCTGCAAAATGTTGCAAGCGATAGTTTCAGAGTAGGATTTTCTGATAGGAATTTTTGATGAAGATTACTTAGATAATCCGTAAGCACTCTTGTTTGAAATGTACCATCGTCGGTTTTAGTTGCAGATTTCTTTCCGGGTTCCATTCGACAGTTGTCTTCTCTCTCAAGAAAAGCTGTTACTTCTGTTTGTAAACGTTCTATGACCCTTGAGCGTTTCTGTTTAGACATAGGTAGTCCTTCTTTGATAACCTTTATGACCCGTTTTCTATTTAGTTCTGCTGCTTTACTTATATGGCTGATGCATCTATATTTTTTCACTATATTTCCAGCTACAGTACCATACAGCATTGTCTGTACATCTTTATCTTTCTTTTTCCCCTTTTCTTTTATTTCTTCAATGATAACATTGCTTAACATTAGGTTTCGTCTAATTTTATCAGCTTGTAGTTTTGATATTCCAGCGTTGCGTAGCATTTGATCTGTTTTCCGCCTTGGAGTCAATGGTCCTTTCTTTCCCTTTGTAGATCTTTGCAGTTTTCTTTGGGCAGTTTTGAGTTTTTTGCGTAAGGTTTCATTTTCACTTCTCAGTTTTGTCATTTTTCTACGTGCTTGTGCAATAGCTTTACTAAGTCTCTTTTTTGGACCATTTCGTCTAGCATTTGGTAGCTTTACAACAAGGTGGTTTACATTACTATCCTGTGTTTCGTATCCGCTAGTCTCGCCTCTTATGTCAGTTTCTTCGGTGTCTTCATTTCGGCCAGCTGATAACTTTCTCTGAAGTCGATGCTTTCTGACTCTTTCTTTTATATTGTTATTTCTCTTTTTCCTTGCAGAACTACTAAGCATTTCTGTCGGTATATAGTTTCTCTTCTGTCGTGCTCGCTCACGGGCGACGTAGGCTTCTCCTTCTGTTGCCTTTTTCTTCTCTCGATATCTTTTCTGAATCTCCGCTCTGGACAACGGCATTCTGATGTCCTGAAATAAAATAAAACCAATATGTAATAGAAGAAACATACGTTACCATAAATGCAACATACGTTGCTACAAATTCGTACATCTGTAATGATATATTTTGCATTATACAGAATATTTTCAAAACCAGGGATAATGTATATAGTTCATTGAAAAGAAAGAGCATGAAAATATCCACTATATGTTCTACTTTCATATGAATTCCACGTCTACTTTTGGTCTATAGCAAACCTTGTTAGGGGGTTAACTTTCGCGCCAATTCTGCACAGTTTATATAATGGTAACTTACTTCAAACGAAATTATTTTAAAAGTAGAATGGCTGATTTACTAAATTTGAGTATTGAGGGAAGATTGGGTGGAAGTTTTATAAAGTTTATTTCCATGTTAAAAATCAGAAACATACGTTACTAAACGTAACGTATGTTTCCGACCTTAATCCCAGCTTTGTATACTTTGGCTAGTATATGGACTCAGTACGTGTGAATTTTTGAAAAATTCAAGCTTATTTCAACACATTTTCAAGGGGTTTTCTAAACTTTGGGCTATACATATTTCATATTAGTATTATATATGTACATACCTTTTTCCTTAATGATCATGAGAGGACTATAAGCAATTATGTTCCTAGCAGACAGCTTTTAGCAGACGATGCAAATGGCGGCGTCATGTAAGTCACGTGGTTATTGCTTTCGGAGGTGGAGATAACTCGTAAACCGTAGTTTCGTATAATTGGATAACGTATGTTACAGTAACGTATGTTGCAAACATGTTAGTAGAAAATGACCAAACCTTAAGTTGTGGATATTAAAAAGAATTTTTTTTAGCAGTTTAAGTGTAAGGTATATTAAGTATTTAAGGATGATATCCATGTCGAATGTACGCGTTGTTTTACATTCAGCTTTGCAAACGAATGTTACCGTTGAAAAATGATGATGTCTTGCAAAGTGAAAACCGACTCGAAAAAATATTGGAGTTAGTAGAAGACAAACATGTAATTAATTTTATTATGATATTTATATCGATGGTACTATAAAATCACTATCATTAACCAGTTTTAGTTTTTATAACGTTAATAAATTCCAATCTTAATCGTGTTTTGTTTGCTTCTGAACGCTTGGTGAAGAGTTGGCGACAAGGCATACAAATCTTGTGAAAAGTGAATGGAAGTAACTTCAGTAGTTTCGAGTTGTTAAATTGCTTCAAAATAATGTTTGTCAAAGTATTTTATATATATAACGAGATTATATTGTAGAATTATCATTTCACAGACTCGGAATTAATCAGATTTTAAATGGCGACAGTATCGTATGTTACGAAAGTAGTCAATCCAGACTTAAAATATGACAGGGGAAACCAGATGACACTCAATTTTTTTCTTATTCTAGAAATTAATATTAGTACCTAATTTTAAAAGGACAATTACTGTTTCTAACTAGTAAGATTTTTTCACGAAATGCCGGCGACACAATTGTCCCATCTTATTGAGAATGAGCGATAAGCTTTGGCAAACCCGTAGTACCGGAAGTGAGTTGTATGACACAAACGTCGTCTGGATCTAGTTTTTCTTCGGGTGTCAATTCACTCTTGGTTCCTAAGAGCATGATATCTTCAAACGTACAGGGGAAATCTTCATGGGCTACGTTCCCACAATGTATTGCGTATCTCAATTCATTGATTAAAGGATTGTAAATTTCACCAGAATCGTTTGTTTTGGGTGCAAAACTTTTCACGATTTCGTCATTATTTCTATCATGGCCTGAATCAAAGATTATCATAACACACTTTCCTGATTTTCTCATAACATGGGTGGCCTCTTCTTTGCTTGCAAATTTCAGTCTAAGGACTATGCCTCCAATAATGATTATCCCAAAGTGACATACCAGCCATTCAGAAATATTAGACACACCCAGCGCCACAATATCGCCTGCTTTAATACCAAGTTCTTTTAATCCTTTTGCTAAAATAATTGATCGTTCGTACAATTCTTTACAGGTCAAAACTGTTCTTTGCATTGAGGACGAATAAAACACAAACGCTATTTTGTCTGGAATAGTCTCCGCAAAGTGTTTCAATCTCTGTGGCAGCGTTTCATACATAAATCCCTCCGTAAGTGGCTTAAATGCATAACTCATGGACATTGTTTGTACAAACGTGTTTTTCCCTGTCGCATGCAATATTATATTTATTAATATCTATGACTTTTCCCGTGTGTTTACAGGTATATCAAATTTATGATTGAGGACATAGTGTGTGTATTTATTGAAGGTGATAAAGAGTTCAAGGTTGTTACACAACGTTAACTTGTTTAACTTGTCAGGTCAATAACCGGAGCACACTGAATATTTAATTCCTCGTACCGTGATGTTAGATGAGATTAAAAACTAGAGGATAATGGCAATAAAAATAATAGAAACGAGTAATAACTGTAACATTGAACTGTTACGAAGTCTCCCAAACTAAGTTACTGATATCTCGAATGCCTTAATTATGTATTGTATTCAATAAATTATTCGTTTTTCAGAGACTGACATTGGGAAATTGTTTATGCATACTAAATGGAGAGAATACTTGAAAATCGTGATTTGTTTACAGTCATACAATGTCCCATTTGATCAACTTTTGCTTGTCGACATGCTGCATTGACAGAGATTTATCCCAATATTACTGAACCGTTAATGAGAACTGATTTAATCGAAGTCGACACGTTTATTTAATTTACCCAAAAATTGCTAATTTTGTGATTTTTCGTGCATATTTGATTTTTTATGGACAAGCCGACAAAACTCCAGAACAATATCTGACTTTCATATGGTAACAAGGAAATTTCAGTCTAGTGAGCCTTTTTAGCTACTTCAAAATTTGATCACAGATACAAAGAACTTGGCAATATTTTGTAAACATTTGTCACCATTTTAGTAACGATGATTTAAGAAACAATTAGAAAAAATAAATTAAAAATAACAATCCAAAGATACTAATATTAGATATAGTAAATTTATACTATGCTGTATACGACGCATTTTAACGAGTTACCTCTCATCAGCAGCATTAAAACCGAAACATTTGGAAGACCAAAAACCAAACTTATTTTAAACAAGAAGTGCTCATAACCAAAAATACCGAAATAGGAAGCCAAATTTCAGCTAAGGAGATCTACCATGTGCAATACAAGGAATGAACCCTTAGTATTTCTATTATTTTTGAATTTTGCTAAATACTGGTAATTTCTGTAACAAATCAATGAATAATCATGTCAGACAAGTCTGACAACTGGGGTGGCGAATACCCTCGGGGATCTAGGATCCACCATGCAGAGGCATCGTCCCAGGAGTTTCAAAATAACAATCCAAAGATACTAATATTAGATCTAGTAAATTTATACTATGCCGTATACGACGCATTTGAAGGAGTTACCTCTCATCATCTGCATTAAAACCGAAACATTTGGGAGATCAAAAACCAAACTTATTTTAAACAAGAAGTACTTATAACCAAAAATACCGAAATAGGAAGCCAAATTTTAGCTAAGGAGATGTACCATGTGCAATACAAGGAATGAATCCTTAGTATTTCTATTATTTTTGAATTTTGCTACAAAAAATGTTTTCATGTTCTTATTAATAAAGTTTCATTTTTATAAGTAGAAAGGCTAGGTAACAGTCAACAGGAAGACATATCGTCCCACCCGGACACATTATACCGACTCCGAGCCGACTAGTCCTTTGCTCTTTCTCCTAGATGTCGCGTGTTTGGTGGAGAAGCAGCATATACAAATTTTAATGTCTTTAAAAAAAAATGAATAATTGATAGCCAATGATATATTGTAACAGCTGTCAAGTTTTTCACGATACAGTCAAACCTGTCTATAAAGGGCACCAAAATTAAGGAACCAGAGAAAAGTGCCCTTAATGAGCAGGTGCCCTCTATACAGAGATTAATTTTACATGCTTTGTTCATGAACGGGACTTTTTTTTACTGTGCCCTTTATAGACAGTGATTTGGTATATAGAGGCGCCCTTTAAGGCATGTTTGACTGTATTTGTATTCTAAAGATTATATTATAATATTATAACATTGTTTTTCTGTACAAGTCTTGGCCTTGTTATTGGTCCGAGGCTTTCTGTATTGGCCTGAGGTTGATATTGCTCGGGTACAAGTCGTAAAAAATACATCTTTTTGACCCTCTTTCCCCTTTTCTGTATTTGCTCATAATGTTGGAAAACATCCATTTTGGAGAGATATTATCATAGAATATCTAAAAGTAATTTTATTGAACTTGTCGGTTGGAGTTGACCCTTTTAATTTGTATAAGGCAAGTCAATTTCATTTTGTGAATGTTTAGGACAACTCATATTACTGAACTGTATTCGTATTTGGCAATTGTTATATAGCACTAAAGAAAAAAAACAAGGACCAGGTGTAAGAGATTTGCAACAATTTAATTTCATTCCGATAGTTTCCATCATTGATATTTTTATCTTGTTTATAAAAACAATACGTTATAGACAAGTGTATAAAAAATTATATTTTAGACATCTTTTCGGAAGAGTGTCACTTTACCTATATTTTAGTTGATAAGAAGAATTTTACAAAAATAGTCCATAAAAAGGTATCATATTTTTGTGATATGACTTTTAAATCCAATATTCTTATTTATCGCTTAGAGAAAGTGGGTTGTGCTTTTTTTATTCAGTGATATTGTTCTTGTAAACTATATACCATTTGGATGTATGTCATAAAAGAAACAAATCATCACCTACTAGGAAAAATCTTTTTATAAAGTACATTTTTTTTTCATCATACATTTCATATGCACGTGCAGAAGTCACACTGCAATTCAGTCATCAACAAATGGCCGGTATCACTACAACAAAGGTATATTTTTTTTTTGTATGAATGTAGTCAAAATATCAATGTTGATTAATCATTAATTTTATACAATTTAAGGGAAAATAGTGCATTGTTGTTTTTTTTGGCTGAAATGTTACCATTTGGTCAAGGTTTACGTATTTTCAAATAATTTAATTTGAAATAATTTAATTTGGTTTGTAAAGACGTCTTTTGATTGGCTGAAATTATTGATGTTATTTTCCAATAAACAAAATGTTCATGTTGTCATGACGTCACGGTTGATTTTAAGTATTTCAACAATGCTTTGAATTAAATTATAAGCAATTATCGACATTTTTTTGGTTTATTCAAAATAACATCAATTTTGTTGTACACACTTACATGTACATGTGACTTATGTGTAACCCGCTTCGCATTTTACACGGTATGTACAAAATAATTGATGTTTTTTCTTCAAAAAAAAAAAAAAAAAAATTAGTATCATTGCTTAATTGTAACCGACTGGTTGTTACTGGTTTAGCAAATTACATGTATATTAAGGTGGTACCCAACACTTTCACTAAAATTAATTTGGCTCGTTTAATTTTCATAAAATTTTGACAAAGTATTTACTTTGACACATTGACAAAAATTTTAAAATTTCAAAACATTTGAACCAACCAATTCATCAGAAAAATTACACTGTTTGTATTGCAATTTGACAAACACTAATATTGATCATTGAAAAGCTTAATATTCCATTAACAACACAACGTTATTAAAACGTTTAGCTGATTTTACAGAGTTATCTCCCTGTAGTGTTAGGTACCACCTTAAATTGTATATTCTATTTTGAGTACTGTGACGTCACCGACGTATTACTTTGCAGTCCGCGATATACTCGGGTTAAATAAGTTATACAAATGATTCTATCTAAAATTTTGGATAAGAATTCTTTTTGAAAGTTTGAGGTTTATGAAGCGTAAAATACCTCAGAGTAGGTTATATCGTATTTTTTAACCTGTTCCAAAGTTGAAAATAATCTTTTAATAACAATTACATGAACGAAACCTTTTCTAGCCTTAGTATGTAGGACAATATGGCTATATTCGCTTTAACAAATAAATTCACTTCGGATTGCATAATGTCTGCCCCCATTAAACAAAGACTTTTCTAAATGACCCATATGCTACCATAGCGCTCGCTGCGCTTCACATAAAAAACCAAGTAAAACTCTGAATAAGAATAAGATTGAAGGGCAAAATATTAGACTAGCTATCACCATGTTGGGTTGATATATGTGACTGTTTAAATTATCAATTCTCCGTATGAGCAATGATAAATAAAGCATTTCGTATAATAAAATAAATAGGTGCCAGATCGTTTGTTACTCCTCAAAAATTCACTGTCAACCTCATATTTCATGCATCGTTCGACAAAATGAAATTGTAAGGATAACAATCTCTATCACACTATGAAATATGTTTGTAATGTTTTATAGATACCTGATCGTCAACTTTCCTTCTCTCTTTATAATAGTTTCAAAATATTAAGTTAAATTCTTTCAGACCTCTAATTGTCTTTTCATAATTCCCTTAGTTGCAATGTAAAAGGTCAGAAGTAAAAGTTTAAGAATTTCGAGAGCCATAACTAGTCCATATAAAACCTACAAGGAATTAAAAAAAATCACCTGGTTTGGCCAAATTTTCAATCGCTTTTATCTCAAAGATAAGGACACAATAATTAACACAAGAATAGCACAGATATGTCTTTCAATAGTAGAAATGTACTCCGTAGTTTGAAATCTACTCTGTGTCCATGAAAATATGTTCGGAATCAATCCGCAATTTGCCTATAATTACGAGGTCCTTGCCATTTCTTAGCATATGATGGAACACCTGGGAAATTTAGTTTGAACAAACGATCAACAGTTTCCTTGTGTAGAAACATACTTCGTATCTGCTGCAGGTCCATGTAAATAAGTTCGGCCTCAATCCGTAATTTGCCGATAATTACCGAGCTCCTTGCCATTTCTTTGCATGAAACATCCGGGACATTTAGAGTGATATAGTTTTCTTACGTAAATGTCATTATTGGTTTCCTAAAAGAGAAATTATTTGCAGGTATTTCTGGTGCGGATACTGGTGTATTTACTGATCGATGTCAAAGGTAAGACACTAATACTAGTAACAATAATAATAATTTTGCGCTTAACCATGACCATGACCCACAGGCACTTGCTTCTATCAATGGGAAGGTCGACTATCCATATATAATATGCATAGTCGACCTTCCTATAGATAGAAACAAGTGCCTGTGCCATGACCAGGAGGTGATTAAAATAAAAATTATCTATTTTAACATACGATTCTTTGATACCACTTTTGATGCACAAGATGTGCGCATGTCTTCGACTCATCAGTTGTGCTCAAGGCCTAAAATGTTGAAAACCAAAAAACAACGGGATGAAATGGAATATATGCACGTTTGATGCACAAGATGTGCAGATTTGGCCTCGTCATTATTACCAGTAAATAGAATATTCTATGACAAAAATTGATATACAAAAGAGAGGGTCATATTATTTTTTCTGGCTCCATACCAAAATCCGTCTTTTGACATCGTGATATTTGCTCTGAACATTTGTAACTATTGTGTGTTTTATTGTATTCTAGAACCAGTGAACGGATACATGATTACATAGGTACCTGAGATTACAACACAGATACCTACCATTTACTGCGGATTCATTTATTTTCGTGGATACCAATTTTCGTGGATAGAGGAAAAAATGCATTTCGTGGGATACCTAAATTCGTGGATTTCTGGCTTAGAAAAAAATATAAAAAGTTGTTGAAATACTTAAATTCGTGGATTGGCACATCAGATATCATGAAAATACTGCGACAAAATGTGCCGATCAGACTTGCTATTGTACAGTAAAGTACTGATTTAAAGCGCTCATTAAACAAAAGTCTGACAAACAGATTCTTTTTCTTAAATTTGTAACGGAACAATTAAAGCTTGTCATGAATTTAACAAGATTAACAAATCCGTAATTATTTACTTATTAGGTTAAACAGGTGTGAAATATATATTGACAAAATTGCAATCACTTGTCACCAAATACACCAATAAGTCTGTATTGTTTAGGTCTACTTAGGATTAAGATTTTTCTTGAATGTTTGAATAAAAAAAAACCGGAAGTGAATTCCGCGTCAATTTACACAGTCAAAATCTTTTTAAAGAAAATTGTTCGAGCGTTTATATATATGTTACCAAAGACAAAATTACATGAAACACTGTGTCCTCTGTGGATACAGCTAAGTCATCATATGTCAGAATTCAAGTACATGCTGTAAAAACGCAGTTGTTCAAAACTCCGTGGTTTCAAACTTCAGTGCATTTAAACAAGAGTAAAAATATTTTTCGTTGGATATTTAAATTCGTGGTTTACTGGGACCCACGAAAACCACGAAAATTGGTATACAACGAATATTAATGAATCCACAGTATTTAGAAATTCTCATTAACACATATACATGTATCCGTACATATTGGTACCATTTTTTCATGTAATAGGGATGGATGGATGATGCATATCAGGACGAGAACATGTTGATATGATAATGAATATGATCCCTGCTTTGTACTAGATCGACACGCTGAGCCGGATTTTCAATGTGCTAGCTCACGAGGCAACAGTCCGCAGGAAGACATATCACCTCACCCGGACACATTATACTGACTCCGAGCCGACCAGTAGATCTTTGCTCTTACTTCTAGATGCCGTGTGCTTGGCGGAGAAGCAGCAAATACCAATTTTAATGTATTTGGTTTGACCCGGCCTGGGATCGAACCCGCGACCTTCCGCACTCGAGCACGAGACAACCGAGGCGGTTTGTAATAGGTTTGAATTAAATAATGATAGAATATATTTCTTAATTTAGATGTAAGCGGTGGTGTTGAATTTATATGGGAATATGATACAAGAAGAGGAGCAGGGGAAAGATGCGCTGCTTTGAACTATTCCCTGATTTATTTGACGTCGCTTACGAGAGATTTGTTTTATCGAAATTTTATTTATGAACCAATAGATCTAAGGTATAAATTTTATTCAGACCAGGCCTGGGCGCCATAAAGAACTATTTTTGCTGAGTAAAGAAAATTTTACTCAAATTCCCATTCTCAGCCAATCACATTTGAGTATCCCCATATTTAAGAAAATTCTCAGACTTAAGAATATTCTCAACTTTTATGGCGCCCAGGCCAGATCCTGGTCTCGTTTCACAAACATTCTTACGACTAGCTACGATTAGTGGTAGCTGTGATCTAATTTCCGGTCTGCAATGTGTCTGTTTTATTGATCTCCCTGAACCAGTCTATCGTAATCTTACAAATGTTTGTGAAACCCGGACCAGTCCCTTAGACGTAAGTTTCCCGTATGTTTCTATAGATCGAAAATAAAAGCGTTTTATGTAATAATTCAAACAACTATCCGATGGATTTTTCTACCATTCAGCTGGGTCCGGTAAAAGGACACATTCCCAATGGAAATTATTTTAAAATCATGCAGAATTCCCAAAAATGTTAACTTACACCTCTAATTTTTGTTCCCAATTGACCAAAATTTTCCCCAAAATAGGCCAAAAACAACCCTTCCCAATAACCCTGGATAAACCCCTGTATCCTTAGCTTGTTTTTTTTTCGTACAAAGAAATAAAAAAGATTGAAGACATATTTCCTCCCATTTCAAACAAGACGAAATCGTACAGATCAACGACTATGTACAGGCAATATAAACACGATATAAAAGGAATCTTTACAAAAATAACTAGACTGAAACAGTCGAAAACGACAGCTATCCCCGCACTCCGCACATGTTGTATCCATGAGCACCTTTTTCACAATTATACCTTTGAATACAGGCCCCAATTTTGGAAAATTAAAATTCTAAAACCTTATTGCACATCTGCAACAGTGTATGGCAATACTGCATATAAATAAAATGTATGAAATAAAAAATGAAAGAAAAGTTTCAGTCACCAGCGTATAATTCCCAATTTTTGAAATTCGACCCCTAAAGGCCCCAAGTTTTGCAAATCTAAATTCTAAAACCTTATTACGCATCTATATACAGTGTGTGACGATACTGTAAAGAAATTAAATACATATATGAAAAGTGAAAGGGGAGTTTAGGTCATAAGATTACATTGCCAATTTAAGAAATTCGACCACTGTGGGCCCAAACTTTTTAAATCAAAATTCTAAAACTATATTGCGCATCTAAACAGTATTATCTATGTGATAATACTGTATAGAAATTAAATACATAAAATGAAAAATGAAAGAGGATTGAAGGTCACAAGCTTAAATTCACAATTTTTGAAATTCGACTCCTGTGTGACCAAAATTCTAAAACCTTATTGTGCAACTACATACAGTATGTGATAATACTGTATAGAAATTAAATGCTTGAAGCCAAAAATGAAACAGGAGTTTAGGTCACAAGCTTCAATTCCTAATTTTTGAAATTCGACCCCTGTGGGCCCAAATTTTTGAAAATCAAAATTATAAAATCTTATTGCACATCTATATATAGTATAATACTGTACAGAAATCAAATGCGTAAAATGAAAAATGAACGAGGAGTTTAGGTTAAAAGCTCAAATTCCCAATTCAATAAATTTGACCACTGTGGGCCCAAATGTTTTAAAATCAAAATTCTAAAACCTTATTGGGCATCTAAATACAGTATCTGACAATACTGTATATAAATTAAATACATAAAATAATAAATGAAAGAGGAGTTAAGGTCACAAGCTTAAATTCACAATTTTCGAAATTCGACTCCTGTCGGCCCCAATTTTTGAAAAACTTGTAAAACCTTATTACACATCTACATACAGCTTTTTACAATACCTTATAGAAATTATATAAATAAAATTAAAAACAAAAGAGGAGTTTAGGTCTCAAGTTTCAATTCCTAATTTTCCAAATTCGACCCCTGTTGGCCCCAATTTTTGAAAATTAAAATTAAAATTCTAAAACCTTATTGCGCATCGACATACAATATATGACAATACTGCAGAGAAATTAAATGCATGAAGTTAAAAATGAACGAGGAATTTAGGACACAAGGGCTTTACATTTCTTTTTACCATCGCACTTTCGAAGAAATTTCGAGGATATAGTGATGGTCTCCGTCCGTCCGTCCGTCCGTCACACATTCTTGTGACATCAACTCTTCCTTCACTTTTGGGTTTAGGAATTTAATTTCTACATGTATATAGAATGGTTGCATACTACCTGTAGATGGGCAATAATATTTTATAATTTTCTAAACAAGGGGCCCACGTCAAACAAAAATAGAATTTAAGCTTGTGACCTAAACTCGTCTTTCATTTTTCAATTGATGCATTTTATTTCTGTGCAGTATCGTCGTGTACCATATGGAGATGCGCAATAAGGTTTAAGAATTTTGATTTTCTAAAATTGGGGCCCACAGGAGTCGAATTTCGAAAAAAAAACCTGTCAATTTAAGATTGTGACCCAAACTCCTCTTTCATTTTACAATTTATGCATTTCATTTCTATACGGTATTGTCATACACTAGATGAAGATGCGCAAAAATGAATATTTTTTTGATTTTCTAAAATTGCGGTCCACAGGGGTCAAAAACTATCAATTTAAGCTTGTGACAAAAACTTGTCTTTTGTTTTTCAATTTATGCATTTTATTTCTATACAATATTGTCAAACACCATACTATGCAGATGTGCTAAAATGTTTTAGAATTTTCAAGTTCAGCTTGGTTCCACGGCTAGAAGCCGGATATTTGAAAATAATGAGGTGAATCATTAAATGATGTACGTGTACTCGGTTATCTGATGCATTTTCATGTATTGCAGCGTAATTGATAAATCAAGTACATCTACATTTTTCTACATCGCAAGAAGGTTGATATAGATTTTGAGCATGAAGACCGATATTGCTGGCCCATTTAAAAAGCTGGTCTGCTAACAGCTGGTCCGTTTGTATCAAATTGCATATCAGAAAAACAAAACGAATCATATATCATAAGAAAATATGCGATAAATATTGTTATTTCATATCAGAGAAAATTTAGTTGTGTTTATTGGTTAAAACATATTCATGTGGTATTTGTTAATCTGCGTTAAAATGCCAAGCAGGCATTATCATAATAATGCCCGTGGGCATTACCACACGGTATTGCCTGCTTGCAATTTAGAGTTAAGTCCCCTTTTTAAAACGCAAACGTGATGCAGCAGTTGTTAATTAAATTCTAGATATTTCTAGATGAAATTTTGGTTTCAATGAAATAAAAAAACAATACTTGCTCAAATAGTATTGTTGTAATATTATATAACAGGCTGCCTTTTTTATGTACTTAGTAGGTATGCATATTTCGAATAATAAATTCTTGTCAGTAATGCTTGAAGTAGAAAAAAGAATATACTAGTATATGGGTAATTTCCATGAATGTACAATATATACCAGCATAGCACCAAAAGTAATGACAGAAACATAAACACATATCTAGAGGTCATCATGAGGTCTTCAACATACATGTACATGTAAGGAGCCCACACCCAGCAGATTTATATTTTTCAATGAAATAAACACAATAGTTGCTTATATAGAGGGCATTATCATGATAAATTGACTGCCCTCGGGACAGATATTGCCTTTAACATTGATAATGCCCTCGCCTGCGGCTCGGGCATTATCAATGTTTCAGGCAATATCAGTCCCTTTGGCAGTCACTATATCATGATAATGCCCTCTATATAATCAAATATTGTATAAATAATCACATGCCTACGTTAGTATCTGCCTTTGTATCACCACGACTGAAATTCCATATATGCCCAGTCAATGTTCAAATATGGGTCCAAAAATGATGCCAGGGCAGTGATTGAAAAAAAAAAAAAATCAGAATGCAACAAACATTTATTTATTAATAGTTACAATTAATGAAGACAGATAACATAATTTCGGTTTTGTACCAAAAGAACAAATTCAATTAAACAGGCAGCAAATTTTACTACCGATCACTACAGGGAAAACCAAATCCATATCAGATGTTCCATGGAAGTTTTGTCATATTTTTTGTAATTTTGGAAATAGGCAGCTTCATCAACAGTAAACCGAATACAATTTTATTTCTGACGCGATTTCATCACGCGCAACAGCACGAGATAATTGTTATCGAACGAACATCTGTTCACACAAAACTGCATAATTTTCTTATAAATATGTGATAAATAAGACATATTGTGTAGCTCCTAAAATTTTGGAATATTTTGATTAATCCAAGATATTTGTAAAAACAATTTGAATCCATCGAAAAACTGTTGATGGCGTTATTTCTTTGTCCAACTAGGGTTGTGTTTTTTCTATGTGTTTTACGGAATTATTTTAATTTTCAGCTATGTTTTATTCTGGACCAAACATCGGGCAAACAGAGACTCACTGATCGAAAACAATATTTACCACAGTGATTTTCCAGTGCCAGATATCCATAGAGATGTTGAAAGTACTTTGGGTAATTCCTCGACATTTTGTATCCTTGCTGAATTTAACGTGAAGACCCGTGTATTTGCATGGTTTCCAACCGAATGTGATTCTCAATTCACAGGTTTTATTTGTTGTTCAACAGGAAATGCCAAAGGTAATAAATTCTTTGATATCAATTTTAATGCAAAGATGTGAAAATTACGACTCATTATAAACAAAATACAAAAATGTCATACCAAAAGGATAAATTAAGCCCAAACCATCTACATGATCTACGGATAGAGTTTTCTCACTAATGAGATAGCCCAGTACCTATTTTTACCCATGTGAGATATCCTTGTCTTTCCCGTGGGTGAGATAAGAATTTCACGATTGTTTTCCCGCAAAATTTTCGCGGTTCCGACAATCATGATTATTTACTGTTTGAGCGATATTTAACAAATAGTTTGAGTTTTTATTAGTCTTATCTATTCCATATTGTCCATATCGTTTTATATTTAAAGGTTTCACTCCTCCGTGGCTTGAATAATTCAAAATACATCCAATATACAGATCAGACACAAAATACTTTCATTGGGAGATAACTCCGTTTGTTTACGTCGTCTGACACACTTGCTTGAGTAAATATTTAATAGTGAGAAAAAGGATCAAAACACCGGTGTTAAATTGCAATACAGAAAAGTCTCAGAACCCGCGTGAAAGATTTCTATTGGTCTCCAACTCGGCGGAGCCTCGTTGGAGACCAGAAATCTTTCCCTTGGGTGTCTGAGATTTTTCCGTCTTGCACTTTCACCGGTGTTAGATCCTTATAGTCTCCTTTGTGCAACAATTGATTCAAAGTATCGATTCCGGGCTAGTTTCGAAATACTCACATGATACTAGAAACTGAGTTCGTAGTACCCTCGTGGACTTGATGTCGTCCAGCACCAATTATAATGACTCAGGTGTAATAATAAATTCTTTGATGTCCAGTTTGATGCACACTATTTGCACATTTCGTCGACTTATATAATCAGTTGTGTTTGTTTAGTTGGGGTTTTACGCCGTTTTCAACGCGTTTGGTTATTTCGCGGGGGCCAGTTTTTATTGGTGGAGGAAGCCGGAGTAACCGGAGAGAACTACCGACCTTCGGTAGGAAAATTGGCAAACCTTGTCAATTTAGATCGGAGTCGAACACACCCCGCCACAGGTGAGATTCGAACTCGCAACCTCAGTGTCGACAGGTTAGTGACCATTAGTAGTCATGACAGACTACCTAAACCACTCGGCCACCGAGCCCCCTCATCAGTTGTGATTAAGGTCCCAAATGTTGCAAAACAGAACAATAATCCAAATCGTTGAAGTGCCAATTCAACAATGACAATATGACCAAACGTTGTGATATTTCTCGAGCATTTCTTTCGAAAATCTCGATTTATAGCCAGCGCAGCGATCGCTATAGGAGCATGTGCATTTTCTACATATAGGCTTTTTACTTGACGTTTTTCGTTAAGTCAAGAGTAAACTTCATTAAATTAAAACACAAAATAGGAGTTGAAGCTATATGTTTAGCATTGATTAGCAGTTTTCCATTAAAAGATACTTATCTTAACAAAGTATGTTTCAAATTTTAACAAGATATATTGAGCACATCGAAGTCGACACGTTTTTTAATTTACCCGAAAATTGCTAATTTGGTGATTTTTCATGCATATTTGATTTTCTCATGGACAAGGCGACATAACTCCAGAACAACAACTGACTTTAATAAGGTAACAGTACAGAGGAGCCTAAGGAAATTTCAGTCTTGTGAGTCCTTTTAGTAACTTCAAACTTGGATCACAGATACAAAGAACTTGGCAATATTTTAAAACCATTTTTCACCATTTTAGTAACGATTATTTAAGTTTTTTTTAGAATAATTATGAATATTTATACTGAAAACAATAAGAAAAATGTTTTCATGTACTTATTAATAAAGTTTCATTTTTTTAAGTAGAAAGGCTACTACATATGCATCATTTAGAAAAGTCTTTGTTTAATGGGGGCAGCCATATTGTGCTACATACTAAGGCGAGAAAAACTTTCGTAAGTAAACGGAAGTAAGGAAAATAACGTGCTTCAAATTATAGCGAGCGCAGAGACTGCTATAGAAGCATATGCATTTTTTTTTACATATGGGTCATTTAGAAAAGTCTTTGTTTAATGGGGGCAGCCATTATGCAATTCGAAGTGAATTTATTTGTTAAAGCGAATATGGCCATATTATGCTACATAATAACGCTAGAAAAAGTTATGTTCGCCGGAAACGGAATTAAAGAATCCTGATATGGGCAGTTAATTTATTTAAAAAAATGAACATGAAATAAAAATAAATCCATTATTTTAAATATTAATCTGGTAAGTTGCATGAGCATTTTCCAGTTTATAGGGTAAATCGCCCATAATTCGGACTAGTACTATGGTTCGGACGAAACACGTGTTGTTTTTTTTTACGCCTCCGTATCCGTTACAAAGTGTCTTTTAGCGAATGTTTGCAGCTTGAAATAAAACTTTAGATCTCTTTCTCTGCATTGGTTTGTTGTTTTATTCGGAACTACCTGTCACTATTCCCGCCAAAATCTAAAAATTTTGACGGTCAAACTACGACCCAAAGCGGTGAATAATCATCTATTTATAGCATTAGACATTCTTTCACTTTCCACGTTATACGTGTATTCGTTGAAATAGGTCGGATTCACATCAATAATATATTCAGCTATTCAATTTAATTGTCAATTGAAACAAAATAGCGGATTTTTCCATGGTTCGGACACCTGTTTTGCCTAGGTTATAAATTTACTCCATACATGTATAGTATACATGGGTAAAATGCACAGTATTTGGACATTCTATTTCTCTGCCAAATACATAAACATGATAAACTACCTCTCTGGTGCAGTAAAATCATCCGTCCGACTATTTGCAGATGACTGTTTACATGAAAATCGACAGCCAAATCACAGGGGCTCGTTACAATTGACACAGTATGTCATCTGTGACTGATCCGGCCCCGATCTATAATACCATAACAAAAGGGAGGAATCAATTCCGAGAGCGCCAAATTTCAAATCGTCAGAATTTTTTTTCTGTTCTCCATCCACTCTGCTTTTTTGCTAATTTCTGCAGTAAAATGATTATATTTTAACAAAATGCCTACCTTTTAGCTCTAATTTCCCACCAATCGGTTGTATTGGCTCATTTTAGTCCCATTTCTGATGAAATCAGACATTCACTGTCCGGAAGTGACCCACATTTGTATAATTACCGCCAAATTTTACATATCCATTCCGGAGATAATTTGGAACTAACTTTTTTTTATCGGAATACCTTTGGGGTCAAGTATGTGAGGATAGGAAAACTCTGGTAAGTTCCGAATCGTCAGAAAATGATGCAAGATCGAAAATTATCACCCCTACAGTAGACGTCAGACGGAAACAATCGAAGCTAATATTTTTCTACAGAGTTGTTGAGGGTCAGATACCAGCGATGCCACCTTCCGACCATATAATCCTAAACCATCAAAACCCAAAAAAGTTTCAAGACTGCATGTGAAATAACAAATATAGTGGAAAGACACTCCTGCATAAACTAAAGATTAGTTAAAGCCCAGAGCTCTTCCACCGACGAATATAAAAACTCATTAGACTAGACTAGAATAACCTTGACAAGAGCATTGTGACAAATTCAACTGAATGCTTCAAACCAGCACTATATAGCCGCAAGTGAGACTAAATTCGTTCTCCGTCCCCGTTGTGATAAAGCCACAGGGATTCTACAACGTACCCATACAGATATAGAAGATTATAATACTGTTAACACTGTCAGTAGAGTTTGAAAATATCCTCTTTTTCATGAAAATCATATAACGGCGCTGGCTCAAACGACTTTGTGCTATAAAACAGAATCTATCTGGTTTATCATCAATTTTTGATCTAAACACTAGATCAATTTTGGCCACGTTTTTCATCTGTCTTAGGATATTTGTATAACATGTCCGAATTTAATATTTATATGTTTGTCACAAACTAATCATATGGATAGTTTAACTGTCAATAAAAACAAGTATGTAATATATATATGTGCCGCTACTATATATGTGTCGGACGCAAACGCGGTATATCTTTTTTTATGGGTTCGCCCTGGGTCTGTTCGCTCTACTTTCGTAATGGGATTTAAAATATGAATAGACATTAAATAAATTGGTCCATTAGTTGTTTTTAATATTTTCTTAATCATAATATTTAAGAATAGTAAACATAATTCACTGACACGTTATTTTATATGTGTAACCCTTGAAATATGTTCATCAGTTTTCTCGTTAGTAATAACACAACTTGTATAGCCCTATGTCCGATTTAAACATGTTAAAGGCGAACTGTCCGAACGATAGTTGTCTGTCCGAACCATGGACAAATTTTAATTTTCTGTCTTAAACTGGTTCCTTCAAGTAAATATGATACGTAACGTACCACAAAAATCACTATCACACAGGGAACGAGTTGTTTTATTTCATAGAAACAGCTCCCACCCTTCTGGAAACGTAATTACACGCTGAGCAGCTGCTAAAAACGAAAAGTGTCCGAAACATGGGCGATTTGCCCTAACATTCTTTACAAAAGCCGAAATATTCACTCCCTTTGTATGTAGCTTTGACGCTGGACACAAGATTTGCGATCTTTGAAAATTATTATCTATCTGCGAGAAATCGATCAGTTTTCAATTTTTTCAAATAAAATTTTTACCACATTTTTGACTGTAACGTATGTACCATTCATGTAGATCTAGTGTCAAATTAACAATTCTCAACCAATCGTTGTGTTTGTGTATCATCCGTACAAGTGTTAATATTACAACTGAATAAAGTTTAATTGTATGCTACTGAAATGTGAAGATTTTTTAACAGTACCTCATGTATAACTATAACAGTGTGTTCTGTTTCTACCAAGCTCACATATGTCCCGGGGGGGGGGGGGGGGCGGGCGGGGGGGTTACTCCCTATATAAACCTATACGGGGATGTGCGGAACATTTGGGTTAGTTTTCCTATCATGATTGTTGGTATTAATTCGGGGTATGTTTTGGAAAACTAATATTTATTCGGGTTGTGACTTGAGTGCTATTCAATTTCTCAGCTATTTGTACATACACATCAGCATTATTTCGGGTGTGATGTTTAGACCGCCTCGGTAGTCTCGTGGTAGCGTGTTCGCCTCGAGTGCGGAAGGTCGCTGTTTCCATCCTCGGCCGGGTCAAACCAAAGATATTAAAATTTGTATTTGCTGCTCCGCCAAGCACGCGGCATCTAGGAGTAAGAGCAAAGACCTACTGATCTGCTCGGGGTCAGTGTAATATGTCTTCCTGCTGACAGTTACCTTGTGAGCTAGCACATTAAAAATCCCGCTCAGCGTGTCGGTCTAGTACAAAGCAGGGATCATATTCATTATCATATCAACATGTTCTCGTCCTGATATGCACCTGGCTACCACTGGACGTTAATCAACAATTCATCCATCTTTTTTTATATGGCTGTTTTGCGGGTAGGTATTTTCATCATAATTATTTTTTCCGGTATATTATTGACATGTATGTAACAGTGGTTTGATTCCGCCAGTGTACTTTATCCGGCGGATGAAAACCCCTAGTGTTTTTTATCCACCAACAAAATATCCCTAGGTTTTTTTCTCCGGATCCAGTGTAAAATATCCATCACACATCCTAACATTCTAAAGAGGGTTTTTTGAAGGGGAACTATATAAAAAATGGGGCTTGGTATTTTTGGAGGGTATTTGAATATACTGAAACTTGCATAAATTATTTATGTGATAAATGGACAAAATAATCTAGTGTTTTTTATCCAGGAATGATTACACTAGTCCTTTTGTACCCGGAATGATTACACTAGTGATTCGGAACCATGAATGATTACACTAGTGATTTGTAACGGGAATGATTACACTAGTGCTTTAAATCCAGACAATGATGAAGTGTTTAAGTACTCATTTTAAATTAGTGAGGGGGCGAGTTTTTTTAGAAAAAATATCCTGACCCTGATTTTGGTTAAAAAAAATATTTCTGGTCTGCACTTGTATTGAAAAAAATAATCTGTCTCACATTTGACAATTAAAAAAAAAATTTCTACACTGAACGTATAGGGAACATAAGAAAGACTGGTATTCTCTCCACCGCAACATCTCCTGATTTAATTGTTATAACTTTATCAGGTGAAATCAAAAATAAGGTATTTCAAATATATTGAACAATGGAATATTCATAAATAGTGAATGCATATCAAAATTTAAATATTTTAACACTTAGATAATCAAAGCTTCTTAATATTTTAATCTGTTTTAAGCCAAATCAAACTTGTAAATAACATCTTATTAAGAAAAATTCGTAAGGGTTCCGCGGAACCCAGTGTCTCGCCTACTTTTGATGTTGTCTATATTTTCAGTGTGATAGGTGAATGCACATAATAGATTTGCAGTTAATGAAATAAAACATTTGAAATGTATGAAAAAAGATTTTGTTGTAAAAAATTAATATAGTATGCAATTATATATATAGATTTATAAATGAGTAGAAACATAAATTTATTGAATGAACAAATGTTAAAGAAGACAAATTTTAAAGTGCTTAATGATCTAGCCTTAAATTAAAAAAGTAGAATATATATATAGGCTCTGAAACACAGTAAATAAATTCCTGCAATGAAATAATGAAATCAATTCCAAAATTATCGTCTGGATACTCTATTTTGATAATGAAGAAACTTCTCTGCAAACTTAATAAAAATAATAAAGTTATTAAAATTTTTAAAAACTTTCACAACATAGTGAATGCAATGTTAAGTCCATTTATACGTAAAAAACTGAAAAACAGAAATAAATATTTTACAAAATTTTCTCCTGGATACAATCTTTATATCATAAACAAGCTTCTGTCCAAATTTGGTAAAATTCCTGGATAGTTTAAGAAAGTTATTAAAATTTTAAAAACTTTAACCACAGAGTGAATGTAATGTTTCCTGGCAGAAAAACTAAGTCCATTTATAAGTAAAATACGGAAAATTTTTTTTTTTTTTTTACTAAATTTACTTCTGGATACTATATTATGATCATAAACAAGCTTCTGTCCAAGTTTGGTACAAATCCAGGATAGTTTAAGAAAGTTATTAAAATTTTGAAAACTTTAACCACAGAATGAATGTAATGTTTCCTGGCAGAAAAACTAAGTCCATTTATAAGTAATATACAGAAAAACTGGAATTTTTATTTTACAAAATTTACTTCTGGATACTATCTTATGATCATAAACAAGCCTCTGTCCAAGTTTGGTAGAAATCCAGGATAGTTTAAGAAAGTTATTAAAATTTCAAAAACTTTAACCACAGGGTGAATATTTGTGGACGCCGCCGCCGACGACGACGACGACGACGGAATGTAGGATCGCTATGTCTCGCTTTTTCGACAAAAGTCGAAGGCTCGACAAAAATGAATCCGAACCTATTAAATGGAGATAATGCTAATCCACACAAATCACATTTATAAAATACACAGCGACATGTAAATAACCACCCAAACATGTGACAGGAATATACTAGGTAATTTAATCCTATTTACAATAAAGAATCTATGATTTATAACAATACATTTACTATTCAGTAGTGTGTTTTTGTTTAGTTGGGGTTTAACGCCGTTTTCAGCACATTTTGGCCATTTCGCGGCGGCCAGTTTTTATTGGTGGAGGAAGCCGGAGTACCCGGAGAGAACCACCGACCTTCGGTAGGAAAATTGGCAATCCTTGTCAATTAAGATCGGAGTCGAACACACCCCGCCACAGGTGAGATTCGAACTCACAACCCCAGCGTTGACAGGCTAGTGATCAGTAGTAGTCATGACGAACTACCTAGACCACTCGGCCACCGAGGCCCCAGTAGTGTGTTCAATTTTAAAAATTCTAATATGTTTCCCATGTGAATTTAAAGAAAAGATATTAAAAAATAAAATAAATTACAAATTTTAATAATATACTGAACGCATTTTAAAATAAAAAAGGTTTACAGTTAGATAACTAATGTTCATTTATATTTTTATTTGTATTAAAGGTTTCAACATATTTTAAACATCTTATTCAGAAAAAAATTTATCAAGACCGAATAAAGGGAGACTATTCAAATCAGCTAAAATCACAATACATGTATTGTTTGTAACTAACAAAAGAGAGTCCTTACTAAGTCAAATATACACTAGAGAGTTTTATCCTATGTACAAAAAGTACCAAAATATTAAATTCATTAAAATATATATTGCAAGGTCAATGAAGTATGAAAAGAAAGTAAACAACAAACCGGTCTAATGTAAACAAAACAACGAAATCAATATCGACGTTTTCACACTATTTACATCCAATATTCCCTAGTGAAAAACAGTTACCCGGAATAAATACACGGCGGAATGAAATTACGCTTACACTATCTTCAGTTCTCTCCAATATAGAACCAATAACTATTCCATCAGAGTAATTCGTCCACAGCAGAAATAAAGAGTTGTGAGTACTTCTATCAATTACTAATTGTAATCTGTTATCTGTTCACATCGGGTGTTTGGTAAAAACCATGATCTTATTTATTCCCTGCTTTTGAATATATGTTGACTCCCATATGCATGAGATATCTTTCGTGACAGAAGGTGTCTTGTATTAAGCAGAAATTGATTGATTGATTATTGCTAAATGTCCAGTGGCTAATATTTCATGCTTCTTCAGGACGAGAACCAGTTCAATTTATCAAACAATTCAAATAGGAGTGGGACAGGACACAAAGGGAGACCAATTTTGACTGCCACTGTAAAAGGAGGATGGTTGGGTAGGGTCGGATAATTTAGCCTTTGGTAGCGGCATTAGCCTACTCTTTTTCTAAAACTACAGAAGGCGTCTTTAGCGTGCAATCGGAGTGTGGCATTCTCCAAACACGTTACCCACTTTAATTGGTCGGCGGGTAGGCCTTTCGTATTATGACCTGACAACCACCAACGGGAGGGTCTCCCCTATCCGAAACCCGGGGACGCGCTATGCAGCTCTGTGGGTTGAGCTCCGGTGATACATCACAGGTGCCTAGTATTTACCAGGAAGGGCAATTTTTTTATAAAAATGTTGAATTCGTGAAGACGTTCATCAGACACTGAAGAATGTTGGAAAATATATCCAAGAACATATCATTAATGTGTGTGGAGGATATTGGTAGGAAAGAAACTATTTTGGAGAAATGCAATTTGTCCATTGATATCTATGTAAGACATCTTCTTCAAAGAGCAGATAACTCTGTAGATGGGAGACAACTTACATGATTCAAAAATGGGAAACAGACAAATTGCATAATTTTAAAACTGAAAATGGCTTTTACTTTTTCAGATATTTCTAAATTATAATTGAATAAAAATTCTAGAAAACTAAACATAAACGATATTTAAATGAAAATAAATAAAAAATAGGCCTTTGCATAACACGGTCAATGAAGATGAATCAAGACCAGTTTATATCATGCCTGATCCATTTTATATCGTCACAAAGGAGATGCATTATTGTTTTTGGTCACATATGACTTGGTCTGTATACCAGTCTTGATTGAATGCAAGATATGGTCTTTAGAGAAGGTGTCTACTATGGACATTATGGACAAATTGTTATTTTTCTACAGAATGTTTTCTTCCTAGCAATATCCTTCGAATGATGTTTTTTGGTATATTTTCCCTCAGTTATCGATGTCTGAAGTACCTCCAAATTAAATATTTAAATATCTTTATGTTAAATTCAAGAACCTTCTGGTAATAAAGATAACTCATGCATATGGGAGACAACTTCAATTTTCGTAAGTAGCGAATTTAAAATCTATAATACTAAATTTACGAATTAGGCGGCAGAATTGGTTCAGATTATAAAGCTTATTATCGGATTTGACAATCTGCATTTATAAATTTAAACTGCAGTTTTGTTTATGTGCAAATGGAATTTGTATGCACTTTTCCGGAATGAACATATCCCTTAGAAGGTTCTCGAATGCATCATTTTAACACATTGATTTAAATAAACAACTATGCACATATTTTAAATGTATTTCTGTTTGAAATTACGGAAGAAGAATAAGACAAATTAAAAACATTCTCCTTCGAGTGGGATATTTCCGCTTCATGTATTCAGGATTGTTTTTGTACAAAAAGCAATTTATCCTGACTGTAAAGGTTATGAACTTTGAAGATTATGAAGAGGTAAGGTAAAGTTCAGAGGAATTCCTAACTTAGTTGTTTTTTGGATTGCTCGGATGCTAACCTTGCACAAAGTGATAAAACCAACCATTATCTATTTTTACATTATTTGTGATGTGACCTGTCTAAATATATCTCTACCATACAATTCCCTGTAAGTCCTAGATAAAAATAGTTTTAACAAATGGTCATCTTTATCATTAATGACGAAATTTATCTCGGACATCTTTGATAAATATAAACGTGGACAGCACAATATAAACAAACAAAATGGCAAGCTCAAAAGAGATGGACACACATGTGACTGACAATGTTTTTGGGGTACATACACATATTCTACCTTATAATATGTGGTTCTCTGTTCCATAATAAGTGTGTAAACATTATTTTTACCAGTTATGAAAACCGGCATATAAACAAATGATGTCTGCAACCGCAAGTATTAGAGACCATGCGTGCACATAATAGTAAAAGGATGTGGGGGAAAATCACGCCCATGAGACAACAAACCCATACCAACAGACAATCCAAAAAAACAAGAGGGCAGCGCTCAGCGTTCAACACGGAGCAAATCTCACACTGAGCCTTAAGCTCTAATAGGCCCCTAAAGAAATCCAAAATATACATAGAGCAACGGACAAGACTAGCACTGGACAGTCTCCTGACTTGGGACAGGTGTATTAATACAGGTTTATGGAATCCCAACACCCCCCTACTGTCCAGTGGTATGACAAAAGCACAATTTTATACGATTACAATAAAAATCAGTGTAAAAAGGCGGCTAATTCTGAGAACATATTACATGTATCAGTCAGTGTATATACTCTGGGTCAGACCCAAACCAAAGACATCGCAATATAATTTACCGTCCCTAAAAAATATCTGGATATTTTTAGGTACAGTAGAAAAAACATGTAAACCTGCACATAAATATCTGCAACTGCAAGTACACGTCGTTTCTTGAATACTATATGGAATATAGTTATCAAACTCCATGAGTGGATACATCTTGGGTAGTAACAAACAGCCATATGAAAATTGGGTCGCTCCGACTTACATTTGACTCTTGAGTGACTTTTGTTACAGTTTGCGTTAAGGTTCCATAAAAGTCAAAATCTAGGACAAAGACACAACCATATAAATTGTCAATATTTTTATTCTTACCGTGAGTTTTGGATTAAAACTTTGTGAAAAGTTTTAATTTGATATACATTCCGTAATACATAACCGTTTTTACTCAGAATAAACATGGAAATGCAATGGTAGATTCCATTGTTTCCTTAGTGACTAATGAATTTTACAAAAAATGCCATAACATGGGAAAATCATATTTCTTGGCAAATATTGTTTCAATTGTTCCATTGTCTTTCATATGCAGGGCAAGCGAGGCTTGAATTTACAAAACAATGCATGAATGTTGAAATAATTGAAATTTTACTAAGGGTGTACCTGAATACTACGCAGCCACACATTAAAAATGCTTTTATCTGATTATTGGATATGTTTGTGAAATTAAGCCTCGCTTGCCCTACCCAATGGAACAATTGGAACAATTATTTTCCAAAAATATGCTCCACCTAACTCACGGCATCTTTTGAAAAAATCATCTACAATTTCATTTTCATATTTATTCTGAAGGAAAAAGGTAATGCATTACGAAATGTGTATTTAATGAAAGATTTTCATCAAGTTCCAGTTCAGAATTAATTGTAACAATAAAAATATTGAAAATTTATGTGGTTGTGTTTTCGTCATAGATTTTGACTTTGATGGAACCTTAAAGTCCATTTTGGTAATTCTACGTGGCATACAGTCTACTTCATCAGTGGATACATCTTCGGTAGTTACGAACAGCCATATGACAATTGGGTCACGTTGACCTACATTTCACGCTTTATTGACTTTGGTTAAAGTTTGCATTAACATCCATTTCTGGAATAATACAGCATATAGACATGAAACTATCAGTTGATACCACCTACTTGACAGGAAAGTATATGGGAAGCCTGCCACAACATCCATATTGAGTTCTTGTTCCATGAATGACATGGCAGCAACAACTTTTTATAGTCAATTTGGCCACCAGAAAAAACAATGCTTATTTTCACACGCTCGCGTGGGTTCAATGTCTAGTACTTTCCTATTTTTACGAATGTCTTGCTGTAATTATAACGGTTTTGATTTTTATTCTTAGCTGCTTCACTGAGAAATGAATACGTTTTGTACCCTGAAAAAATCTCATGGAATAAAGCAAATGAATATTGCTCAAGGAATGAGGCATGGTTATCTGGAATTAATTCGTTTGCAACTGATATATTCTTCAGAGATCTTCCATGGGCCGACAAGGGGTAGGCTATATATAAAATGTTGTTCTTCAATTAACAAACATAATTTAAGGCTATATATAAAATGTTGTTCTTAAATTAACAAACATAATTTCTCAAACATAATTTATCTTAATTATTTTGAAGTTTCAGTGGATAACAATGAAGAGATATGCTGGATTAATTCTTGACACGGAATCTTTATTTATACGTTACAAAGGTTAAGCTATTTGGGTTATTTTCAATTAAAAAGATAGTTTATATTATCATATTAGGTTTGCCGCAGTATACTTGTCTTGTGACCCTGACCCCATTTTCATGGTTTACTGACTTCATAAACATAAATGTAAAATCTGCGTCCAAGTTTCGTGCATTTTCGTGGTTAAATCTATTTCTCAGCAACTGTTTTACCTAGGCCACCATACAAGGCCAACCATATTTGGTCACTTTTCTCTGGACATTGACCTCAATTTCATGGTTGAGTGACTTTCATCCAAGTTTCTTTATAAGGTCCATTTTTCAGCAACAGTAATACCCAGACCCACCGTGTTTGGTCTATAGATAGTTCTTAGTGGATACATGCAAGTCTGACATATGTTTTTCGACCGTGACCTCACTTTCATGGGTAAGTGACCTGTGATGCATTTTCTCGATTACGTCCATTCCTTAGCAAATGCAATACTTAAGCCAACCATAACTGGTCAATGGATAGTTCTTAGTATGTACACGCCAGTCTGACACCTGTCTCTGGGCCTTGACCTCAATTTCATGCTTGAGTGACTTGTGTTACATTTTTTAGATTAAGTCCATTTCTCAGCAACTGTATTACCTAGTCCCATTATATTTGGTCTGTAGATATTTCTTAGTGGATACATGCCAGTCTTACACCTTTCAGCTGAACTTGACCTGAATTTCATGCTTGAGTGACTTAATATACATTTTCATGGTTTAGTCTATTTCTCAGCAACTGTACTACATTTGTAACTAGACCCACAGTATTTAGTTGATAGAAGTTCTTAGTGGGTATATACCACTTTAACATTTGACACCTTACCTTTGACCTCTATTTCATGCTTGACTCACCTTTTCACGTTTTTGGATAATATGCATTTCTCAGCAACTGCAATACCTAGACCAACCATATTTGGTCTATAGATAGTGCTTGGTGAGTACATGGCTGTCTGACTGACCCCTTGACTTGAATTTCAGACCTGAGTCCATTTTTCTGTAATAACTATATCCAAATTGACCCCAACTTTAGGCTTGAGTGACTCTTGTCCCATTTCACAACAGATGTTATAAATGTATTATATAGACCAACCATTTTTTGTGGGTACATACCAGTCTGAGACCTGTCAGCTCGCCTTAAACAGTTTTTAGGCTTGAATGACTTTCATGAGATTTTTCAGACAAATTATCGCCTGACCATTACTTTTTCTTTTAATGCATTTTCCTTTGACTTGCAATTTCAGGTATCAGATACTCCTTATTCTGTGGCCATGGGCGTACCCAGGCGAGACATTTAGTGTGTCCACTCTTGTCTATCCTACTACTCACAAAATTACGATACTAGTATGCCACACATAAAATTTGGTTGTATTGTGTATCTATCAGCCATGTCACTTGTGTAACTAAGTGACTATATTGTCGCATTTTTAAAACACCTAGCCTATAGGCCATGTGAGCTTACGTCATCACTTTGCGTCCATTGTGCGTAAACCTTTCACATTCTGATCTTCTCCTCTGAAACTACTTGGCAGATTGTAACAAAACTTGGTAGGAATGGTGTATTTACTCAGGAACTTTATTGTAATTGGCAGATTGTAACCAAAGTTGGCAGAAATGATGTACGGAAGGAACTCTACAAACGACCCACCTGCAGTTCAGGTTGGATGAACAACATGGCCGCCAGAGGCCATCTTTGATTTTTATTGGCTATTTTTCAAAATTCTTCTCCTCTGGAACGACATTATGATATGTTTTGAAACTTTGCAGGATTTATGACAGCAATACCTCTGCAGACGATCCACATTTTGGTTGAGATTCATCCGCTCACCCGACAGCTGCAGATGCTCAAAATTTCCATTGAACCATATGGGAAATGACTTTTTTTATCATTTGCTCAGCAACTAATGGGCAGATTGTAACAGAAGGCCTCTACAAACGATCCACCTTTGGTTCCGTTTGGATGAACAATATGTTTCCAGAGACAAAAATCTTTTCTGAAACTACATAATCATATGTTTTGAAACTTTGCAGGATTGATAACAGCAATATCCTCTACAAACGATCCATTTTTTTAAAATTCCTTTGCTCATCCGACGACTGCGGCTGTTCAAAGTTCCATATAAGGCATATTAGAGAGGACCTTTTTGTCATTTGCTCAGGGACCAATAGGCAGATTGTAACAAAAGTTGGCAGGAATGATGTATGGAAGGACCTCTAAAAACTATGCACCTTTGGTTATATCTTTCATGTTGATTGGCCAATTTTCAAAAGTCTTCTCTTAAAATACATTATGAAATGTTTTAAAACTTTGCAGGATTGATGACAGCAATATTCTTTACAAACTATCAAATTTTGTTTGATATTCAACCGCTCACCTGATAGTAGTGGTTGTTCCACATTTCCATTGAAACCAAACGGGAAAGAACTTTTTTGTCATTTGCGCAGAAACGTATGGGCAGATTTCAACCGATTTTCTCAGGCATCTCATATGGAAGGACAGATGCAAATGCTTCACGTTTTTAGGTTAAAGGTCAAATGTCAAGGTCCCTTTGACATTTTGTTCCTTTAACAGCCAGGTGGATTCAATAGACTTTACATTTTGAAATGGGCTAATGGATGCTTGGTGAGCGATACAGGATCAGGTAACCCTCTAGTTTGTTCATGTGTTTTACAGAGTTGACACATTTTGGACAGCTACAGAACCTGCAGGAAAAAATGTTTATAACAGGACATGTGAATATGCAATTATAACTAGGCAATATCCAGAGTTACCATCAAGAGAGACAAAAAGCGATCTGTGTCACACAGCGGAATACAGCTTCATCTGTCAGAAAGACACCAATTTAAGTAAGAAATCGTAAAAAGATATAACGAACCTGTTATTTAGATAACCATCTAAAACATTTTGAGAAAAAGTCGAGGAGGATAACAACAGACGCCATTGTTTTAAATAATATGGAACTTCTATAACTAATTTTATCATCTTCTGTCTTGGCCCAGTTGTTCATATTTTGAATTTTTTTCGGAATAAATGCTGGACAAAACCAATCCCAGTTAACAATTGACACTAAAAAAAAAAAAAAAAAAACAATGAAAATAACAAAAGACCTATTTTATTATACTTATACAATTGGTCTTCGACATTTTTTTTGTCCTACATGTATATCATTGTTTTTCATATCTTATATCCCATTGTAGTACTTAGGCCATCCACTGCCTGAAAACCTCAGTTCATAGAATAGATTTAAAAAAAATTAAAATGCTGAAATTATACGACAAATTTTTGATAAACCTCAATTAGTTGTCCAAGAACACACAATTTTACCGTTGTTTTTAGAGGTTATTCGTATAACCGCAAATAATATTTTGAATTATTAACGTACAATGGAAAAATAAATGCACTCAAAACGTTAAAAAATATTTAAATTTGAAATGGCTAACGAAAAATTTGCAAACCCACGATTTTTCGTGCACGTTTTTGTATATGAGATGCAACCTCGGGATGAAATACTTGATTAGATAAAATCTCAAAGAAGAATAGTTTCCCTTGAAATTGAAAATTCCATTAACGATATATTTTTTGTTTCAATTGAAGATATGATTGTAGAAAATCAGGTAATTTCGGTTGTTTTAGTTATGACTTAGCTGCCAATTAGTAAGACGATTCAAAATGAATTAGGTACTAAATGATGAAAAATCCGTTCCACGGGCTGAGGTTTACAGAAAGTAGACTGAAAATTAAGTTTTAAATATTTTTACACACTTTTGGTTTTATTGTTCAAATGATATTTAACTTTCCAAAGCTTTACTCAGAAGTTTTATGTTAATCTAGGAATTAATCTAGTTTTTTCCATTCTATCAAAAGGCACGGTTTTCCAGATTGAAACAAAAAATAAGAATGTGAATATACATCGGTCAGGATGTTAAACCTCCCCTCTTGGTTCGAGGAACCTTTTAATTTGGATAGTCAGACCATACAGGGAACCTGACCATGGACCATAGTGGGTCACTTATAAAGAGAATGATATTAACAGATTAATTTGAGACCACTCCCAATCTGCAACAAACTATTCAACACCTACCCAAGTGTTTCGGGTACCTGGTTTGATCGATTAATAGGATCAAGGCCGTACCCATCATCATCGACTCAAGCCTCTTGTGTGTTATTTTTCAGACCTATTATCTTTATTTTTTTTTGTTCAGAAACTGATACACAAGAAGTCAGACACTTGGTGGTCAATAGTGTATGCTTTTCTATTTTATTTTTTTTTCCACACTGTGTTCAAAAATTGTTTTCAATTGAGAATGTGTATTATAATTAACGTATTGTATACGTTTAAGAAAGATATACTTTTTTATTTCGTTTTACCCGAGGGGAGGTAATTTTCCAGGCTTTTATGTTTTATGTACGCAATCAGCGGGGGCGTTTAAATAAATAATTTGTTTCATCATTCCTTTCAATAATATTCCAGTGCTTAATGATAATTCTTCCTAACTCTTTGAAACAGGGGTTAAATTTTGTAGCAAATACTAGCGGTGGCGCTTTGTTTTTATTTTTAGGCCTGTATTTAAGAGTTTTTTCTCTATTAGTTAAAATAGCTTTTGACACTGCATTTGTAATTTCAGTGTGTTTGTAGCCTCGTTTAATTAGATTAGTTTTAAAGAATTCAATTTATGATTTAGTTTCATTTTCATCACTAGTACATCTGATTATTCTGGTTACTTCCCCAGTTATTAAATCGTAAAATACTGAGGACGGGTGTGCCGATGTTCTATGGAGATATTGGTAATTTTTAGTAGGTTTTCTATATATTTTAAAATCAAGTATGTTTTGTCTGTGGAATCTATTTCCTCTGAATATGGTAGTGTCCAGAAATTGCAATTCACTACTAGATATTTCGTGAGTAAATTTCAGAAGTGGGTGAATGTTATTTGCTATGTTAACAGATTGTGTATCAGTTTCTGAACAAAAAATTTAAGATAATACGTCTTAAAAATAACACACCAGAGGCTTGAGTCGCTGATGAAGGGTACGGCCTTGATCCTATTAATCGATCTTAACAGGTACCCGAAACACTTGGGTAGGTGTTAAATAGTTCGTGGCAGATTGGGAGTGGTCTCAAATTAATCTGTTAATAACAATACGTTAATTACAACACACATTCTCAACTGAAAACAAGTTTTGAACACAATGTGAAAAAAAAAAAAAATGGAAAAGCATAGACTATTGACCACCAAGTGTCCGACTCCTTGTGTATCAGTTTCTGAACCAAAAAACTAAAGGTAATACGTCTCAAAAATAACACACCAGAGGCTTGAGTCGCTGATGTTGGGTACGGCCTTGATCCTATTAATCGATCTAAACAAGTACCCGAAACACTTGAATAGGTGTTGAATAGTTTGTGGCAGATTGGGAGTGGTCTCAGATTAATCTGTTAATGTCCATAAATAACCTATACTGCGCAAGATTGCTTACTCATAAACCCGTCCAGTGCTATCCAGTGGCTATGTTGATTACATACTTAAACATTTTAAATGTCATTATTGTCGCTAAATTTTACATCTTCCCATTTGTAAAGGCTATAACGATATCTCCGAATTCATAACGGTTATAGATTGATAATAGGTTGAAAATTCGAACAGTTGTAGTGTTTATTTGTAAACATAATACCCTATAGTTTGCAAAGAAGCCAAAGTTACCAAATTTCATGAAACAACCCATTTTGGTTTAAAAAAAACTTAGTTCCATCAGTTCATCCTACTGACCTCAAAATTCTGCTTTTTTACATACAGGGGATGCATTCCTTATCTACGTTCATATCCGTAGTACTGTAGAAGACCTTTGGTCTTTGCATCAAAGTATACTTAAGTATTTTGGAATGTAAAATCTCAATATCTACCGATATGAACCTAGAATAACTAATATTATAGGCTTCTTTTAACATTCTGTTCTAATAGTCGTTTACACTCGATTTTTTAACATAGGTATAGTGTTAACGCATCACATGATATTGTGCACTCTACTTTAGTATAAAAAAACACAAATGCATCATTTTATGTAATTTACAGACAATTTTAACTGCAGATGACAGTCAATGTTTCAATCAGGCCAATGAATTAATGCCTTTTAATCGCCACATTATAAGTAAAAAATAAAATAGAAGAGTAAAAAACAACAGCGAACCAGAATACATTTTCTTTGACCAATATTTTTTAAAGTCAAACCAAGAACGACCTTTTAATCTAGTGGAAAAATTCATTTTGATTTTAGCGAACGCAGCGAACGCTAGTGGGAGCATATGTGTCATTTAGAAAAGTCTTTGTTTAATGGGGTCAGCCAACGGAAGTAAGTAAAGTAAGGGAAATAAGTTGCTTCAAATTATAATTTTAGAGTCAGAATCGTGATACCGGAAATTAGTTTCTGGAAAGGGCTATTGCTGTGTTCGCATCATTGGCCACGCCAACAGCATATTATTCTTTATTTCAGTTAATTATTTTAGACTAACAAATATGGTCTCATCAGGTAACATCATCAAAACTGAGGAGAAGAAGAAACATAATGCCAGTGACTGTATGGCTGAATGTAATCTGATGAATGAATCCGGATTCACATGTAGTGGATTTGACTTTAATATACAATATGGATACTGTCGGTATACTGAATATTACAATATCGGGCATCACGGGTATAGTCATGCATATATTTCTAATTACGAATGGGATCATTATAGAGTGTCGCCTAAACGTAAGTACTAATAACGATAAAGGCGTTTTTGATTGATTGATTCAAAGAGAGAGAGAGAGAGAGAGAGAGAGAGAGTCATCTAAGGAAAGAGCTATGCACGAGGGAGTTACTCCTTAGTTTTCACAAATTTTGAAAAGATTTTCCAGAAGGCCAAATACTTCCTTTCTCTTAAACTCGTTGTCGAAAATTGTAAAAATCATAGTATAAACTCATAGCGAGAAAACTATTACAACAACAGGTGGGAACGACCAGTATATATTTAGATATTAAAAACCTATTATATAATTTGTGAAGACAGTCATGTAAGTCTTAATACATTTTATTTTCAGTGTTAAGACATCACACCTTTGTTGAAGTGAATTTACCTGATTATACCAACTTACAAATGTTTTAGTTTAAAACTTAGATTGTGTAGAAGAATGAAACGTGTTTTGAATGTTTTATTCATTGCTTATGTGCCTTTACATTTTCCGTTCAAAATTTGACAAAATATTATCAGAAATTTCTAAGGCTCTTCCTTTTGATGCAGAGGTAACCCTTAGTTGAGTTTGGATTCCTGTTTGTTTTTATTGTTTTGGGTTTTGATGGTTGTGCTTACTAATTCATCATTACATCCTTAACCGGATTCTCGAGCACTGCTGATGAGTTTTGAGTCAACGAAATGGCAATACAGAGCATCAAATTTATTCGGTATTTGTGATACATTTTATTATACATTAGGAACATTTAACTTTTATAAAATATGTCGATATCTCGTTGCAAGTTTTTCCATGAAAAAAAAACATTTTTTTAACTTTCGTATGCTTTTTAAATCTGCAGTTATTTAACATGTTCACGTGAGACCATATGTAGTTGTAACTCATTGGAATAACAACTATTACAAGACAAAGGACCGTCTTTGATCGTTGTGTAATGTCTTTTAGTAATTTGAAATATAAAGAACAGAAATGACGTTGCTTTTTATTTAGTTTCATAGATTATACTGGAATTACATTATTAGTTTCCAATATTTTATGCAATGTTTTCACTGACGATGCTAAATGTTTCACAGTTGGCCATTTACACGTGAAAAATAGTTCAATAATATTAAGTAAAATATTTCGTAATTGACGAATACGCCATAAATAGTCATTTCATTTCAGAAAGATTGAAATTTTGGTCATTATTTTATCCATTGTGTTATGTATCGGATGGCACCTATTATTACTTTAGGGTTATACAATGTATTTCTCTTGTTTGATTTCTCTAGTTTGTTTTTTTTGTTATTCTCATATAGTATAGTTTCCTACGTATTTGTTTTTTTTTGTTATTCTCATATAGTATAGTTTCCTACGTATACCTCGACGAATTTTCGAGCAGAAAATAATACATGTAAATGCCGTTGTCTGAAGTAAAATTCCTGAGTGTATACGATCCAAATAAAAATTTATATGGAAACATTTACTGGTTAAGACAATATACTATTATGATTAGCATTGTGAAAGATGAGTATTTTTTTCTTTTCTTTTGATAGCTGTCGTGGGTAAATACACACCATCAGATTCATCTGAAACCTTAAGCACATTCCCATCAGACGAAAGAAGATATGACGAAAAAAGTTCAAGTATAAGTTCAAATATCGAGGAACAATATACCATTTTAGAAACATCACCAATAACTGAAATCCCAGACACGACCGAAGCTGGATTCAGAAAAGAACGTAACATCAATTTCATTTTTATTAGTATTTGATTTCCACTCAGAGGGTTTTTCTCTTTGAATCTGAAGCTTTTTAATTTGGCGCAGAGGATTCCATCTAAATAGCCGTTCTACTTAAAAAATGAAACTTTAATAATAAATACATGAACACGTTTTTCTTATTTTTTTCTGTGTAAATATTCATAATTATTCTAAAAAAAACTTAAATCATGGTTACTAAAACGGTGAAAAATGGTGACAAAATATTGCCAAGTTCTCTATCTATGATCAAAGTTTGAACATATTGAAGTTGCTAAAAAGACTGGTACAAAATAACAATCCAAAGCTACTAATATTAGATATAGTAAATTTATACTATGCTGTATCCTACGCATTTCAAGGAGTTACCTCTCATCAGCAGCATTAAAACCGAAACATTTGGAAGACCAAAAACCAAACTTATATTAAACAAGATGTACTAAACCAAAAATAGGAAGCCAAATTTCAGCTAAGGATATCTACCATGTGCAATACAAGGAATGAACCCTTAGTATTTCTATTATTTTTTAATTTTGCTAAATACTGGTAATTTCTGTAACAAATAAATGAATAATCATGTCAGACAAGTCTGACGACTTGGTTGGCGAATACCCTCGGGGACCAAGGGTCCACCAGCAGAGGCATCATCCCAGGAGTTTCAAAATAACAATACTTATACTAGATATAGTAAATTTATACTATGCTGTATACGACGCATTTCAAGGAGTTACCTCTTATCAGCAGCATTAAAACCGAAACATTTGGAAGACCAAAAACCAAACTTATATTAAACAAGAAGTACTCAACCAAAAATACCGAAATAGGAAGCCAAATTTCAGCTAAGACTCACTAGACTCACTAGACTGACATATCCTTATGTTCCTCTATACTGTTACCTGGTGAAAGTCAGATGTTGTTCTAGAGTTAAGTCGCCTTGTCCATAAAAAAATCGAATACATTTATGCACGAAAAATCACAAAATTAGCAATTTTCAGGTAAATTTAAAAACATGTCGACTTCGATGGTCTCAATATATCTTGTTAAAATTTGAAACAAACTTTGTAAAGATAAGTATCTTTCAATGTTCAACTGCTTATCAATGCTAAACATATAGCTTCAATTCCTATTTTGTGTTTTAATGTAATGAAGTTTACCCTTGACTTAATGAAAAACGTCAAGTAAAAAGCCTAATCTAACTTTGTTTTTGATGAATACTAGTATACATAACGTATACTGAAAAACAAAGATTTATATTGCTTTCATTTGGAAAAAAATCCTGGAAATCCTGAACTTGATTTTGAATGTTTCTGAATATTTTGTATATGTAAACAATCCTTTTAGTTCTTCAGGCAAATGCAGAGTTCAATGCGGGGATAACACTAGCAGGTAAATAATTAAAACAAAATTGAACAAGAAAAGTATTGGACCTTAGTGTCATATGTTGATTAAAATTCTGGTTTCTAATATCTAAATTAATTTGATATTTAACATGAATGATCATATCATAATTTAGCCAAAAATAAACAATAAATTGATACGAAGTCTTCGTATTTACAATTTTGTTCGTTAGGCTTCATTTCTATATCACAGCATCATTTTTGTAACGAATTGTAATAATTATAGATTAATACATGGCCCTTTTCATATGGGCCTTGATATCAGCCCGAAACCTTGATATCGACCCCGAAGGCTTTAGTCCGAAGGACGATATCAGTCGAGGGCTGATAACAAAGCCAATATGAAAAAGACCATGTATTAATCTATTTATCTCACATTTTGCCACTACACAGAAATGTTCCTATCTTCAAGCAAGTCTGTCAGGTTTTGAACAACACTGATGTTGGGCCTGAATATAAAGTGCACATTCATAGTGCTACTGCTAGTAAAAAGTTATTTCTTTTACTTTTAGTATATAAATGCAACTTCAGTTTCTGTGCTTTGTCTCGAGATCTACTAAAAGTCCCTATTGGAAACTGCTAAAAACATTTATGCACTGTTAATTTACCGTAAATAATGGTCAGACGATTATTTACATCTGAGCAGAAGTGACGTCGATGAGGCTCACGAGAGGGCATATAACATGTTATCTGCCCTCTTATGAAGTTATTGCCCCGGGGGGCAAATAACATGCCTCAAATTATCCTTTTATTACATATGCAAAATCGGTGTCATTTCAATAAAATATGTGATAAACTCAAGAATGCTACAACAGTCATGTACAAAATTACTAAAAATTAGACAATTAATATTTTGCAAAACTGCACGGAAAATCGAGAAGAATCACTGCAATTCAAGACATTAAATGTGATTGTCCCAAAGTAATATATTATTATTCCCCTAATCGTTTGTGATACTGAATTTACCACTACAAATTAATACCTGTTAGATAAAAATAACAATTTAAAGATACTAATATTAGATATAGTTAATTTATACTATGCTATATGCGACACATTTCAAGGAGTTACCTCTCATCAGCAGCATTAAAACCGAAACATTTGGAAGACCAAAAACCAAACTTATTTTAAACAAGAAGTACTCATAACCAAAAATACCGAAATAGGATTCCAAATTTCAGCTAAAGAGATCTGAATGAACCCTTAGTATTTCTATTATTTTTGAATTTTGCGAAATACTTGTTATTTCTGTAACAAATCAATGAATAATCATGTCAGACAAGTCTGACGACTGGGTTGGCGAATACCCTCGGGGACCTAGGGTCCACCATGCAGAGGCATCGTCCCAGGAGTTTCAAAATAACAATCCAAAGATACTAATATTAGATATAGTAAATTTATACTATGCTGTATACGACGCATTTCAAGGAGTTACCTCTCATCAGCAGCATTAAAATCGAAACATTTGGAAGACCAAAAACCAAACTTATTTTCAACAGAAGTACTCATAACCAAAAATACCGAAATAGGAAGCCAAATTTCAGCTAAGGAGATCTACCATGTGCAATACAATATTATGTATCCTTTGCACATGAGAAATATTTTGAAGTTTGAGCCGATGCGACTTTTTACATAAAATGTTATATTGATATAAAATGCACCATGAATTAATTGTGGTCTCAGACCATCTTTATCTTTATATAAATCATAGGTCTTGTTGTGACAATTACATATGGAACAGTAGGGTCAATTTCCAGTGTGGTTGTTTTGGCATCGATGATTAAGTTGTTTAATCAAACAACACTTGTGGACGTAAGTTTTCAATTTTGATATTGTAATACGATTGATGCGAATCTTGTCTGCCACTGGAACAAATCCTTTAACAAGTAAATATCACTTCTGTGGTTCGCCGTTGAGCTTTGGGTGAAGATAAAGTTTTTAATTAGTTTATAGGATTACGAAAATGTAGATTTTTGAGAGCTACTTCTTTGTTATCTCCATGATAAGGGGTTTGTAGCACGGGGGTTACTTCTATTAAAAATGGTAGTATGTATATCCCGCAGAACAGAGTCCATTTTTCACACATGTCCTGTCATGATCAGAGTTGCTATTTTTACCCCTCTCAATAACAGGATTACTTTTTCATAATTTTATCATTGCGGAATATACACATCACCTGTCCTGTCAAATGCACAGGGTCTGCTACACACTACAAATCACCCTCTGTTTTAACTAAAAGGTAATGCTTATTACAATGTATATCGTTATCAGTGATCATCAGTGATGAGACTGCACCGTGCAGTTGTCATTCCAAGTCATTGGCAGGGTTACCTTTGAACATTGAATGTCACTGACAGGATATGATTTCCAAATTTCCATGAATAGGTTCCAGTTTGACCACCACAATTAGCACCCATATATACACTTTTTAACGGAGTAACGCCCCGGGTTTGTAGCTGGTTAGTTAAATGCGAGGGTAAATGACATGTAAAGCATCTTGTTTTCTATGATGTTAATATTATAAAACGAAATAGTGTTTTGTATGCACATTTGAAAAAATTTAATTACTAATTTCATTACACATAGCAATACGTTATGAATAATAAAAAAAACGGGATGAAGAAGTGTAATTAACCCTATATACCTATGCAAATTTGGTGCCAAAATTGACATTTTAAATCAGCGATTACTGAAAAATAAGCACGGTGACCCCCGATTTTTAAAAATTTTTGGTGTACTTTTGATAGTTCTTAAGGGATTCATGTAATTTTATCAATAAATTTTCGGTCCCATTTGGTATCGTGTTACCTTAAGGCAAGCCAATGGGGCGTGTTGACCTCGACGTGACGTTCAAGATTAAGAACAGCTATACATGCACTGTTTGTTTCATAAATATTCATATGGTGTAACTTTCGGTGTCATTGTTCTATTGATTGCTTAGAACAAGTATCGATCATTGTCTGACGAATGTTTGTGAAACTGACTAATTTATTCCGAATATTTTTCTTTGGTTGTAGGAAACGACTGAAGAAGACGGAAATGATGAAATGGAAGGCGATGAGTTTGCAGATATACCAACAGAACAAAATGCGAACAAATTATATCTTTATATATACCTTATTAATATTCCTCCACTAAGCTATATTGATGAAATAGCATGAGGGGCCTTTGTTTGTTAGATGTAAAGTTTACTGACAGTTGCGTGCGATTTTTTTTAACACAAAAATAAAAATCCAATCTGTTAAAGGTTCTGCAGTTGCTGGTAGTGCAATTTGAAAAGTCAAAGGTCGGAAAGTAATCCATTGTCATGGTAATGTGCATTAATAACCATACAATAGAAGACGTTTGTTTGTCCATTTTTATCCTTTTATTGGTGCTTCGACCAAAAACGTTTAGGTTTTAAATCAATTTGTCATCCTTTAAATTCTTTAAATTTCATATTGAAGGGCGTGTTTTTTAATCCTCCATTGAGTCTTTGTTGTATTAGTTTTTTGTGTTCTCTCATATTCGTCTTGTCTTCGAATTTTTTAACAGTTACAATATAACTAGAGGCTCCCACATAGATAACACATTCTACACGTCATTTGATGGCCAAGAAGATGTACTCTCCCGTTGAATAATTATTTAAAACTAGTCAATGAAATTCAGTATTTGACCAGCAATTATGAAATCCTTAGCTAGTTTTACTGTCAAGACTGAGCACAATTTGACCCTGCTTTCTAAATTATATACCGTCCAACTGATTTTATCATTTCTTGTGAGGGGTTACATTGTCTATAATCATACTGTATGGGCTTTGATAACGTCGTTTTTAAACCAGTTGGTCCAAACGTATTAGAATGAGATTTGGGTACATATAAACCATATCACATACAAAGTTTGCGGTTTAGGTACTCATAAAATTGCTTTAACGCCACAATTACTAAGTTTGGGGTTTAGGTACTCTAAAATTGCTTTAACACCACAATTACTAAGTTTGGGGTTTAGGTACTCATAAAATTGCTTTAACGCCACAGTTACTAAGTTTGGGGTTTAGGTACTCTAAAATATATTTAACACCACAATTACTAAGTTTAGGGTTTAGGTACTCATAAAATTGCTTTAACACCACAATTAATAAGTTTGGGGTTTAGGTACTCTAAAATTGCTTTAACACCACAATTACTAAGTTTGGGGTTTAGGTACTCATAAAATTGCTTTAACGCCACAATTACTAAGTTTGGGGTTTAGGTACTCTAAAATTGCTTTAACACCACAATTACTAAGTTTGGGGTTTAGGTACTCATAAAATTACTTTAACACCATAATTACTAAGTTTGGGGTTTAGGTACTCTAAAATATCTTTAACACCACAATTACTAAGTTTAGGGTTTAGGTACTCATAAAATTGCTTTAACACCACAATTAATAAGTTTGGGGTTTAGGTACTCTAAAATTGCTTTAACACCACAATTACTAAGTTTGGGGTTTAGGTACTCATAAAATTGCTTTAACGCCACAATTACTAAGTTTGGGGTTTATGTACTCCTAAGACCACTTTAACACCACAATTACTAAGTTTCTGTATTAAGTCACACTAACTATCTAGTAAAGTTGCTTTACTGATTGATACACGTGTTTTACCATATCGACAATTTTTATCAATACTTTTCAAATACTCAAAGAAAACATATTGATTGTCTTTTATTTACTTTAGATTCATGTAGAAGAAAATTTTGTACTGATTTCTTTTTCATTTTATTATAATTATCTTGAAGTAACGGAATTCTGTTTGCCAAACCAAAGAGTTTGGGTTCATGTGCTAATTGCGGAGATATTTGAGAATACCCCAAATTTAAGGATAGTATGTTAGCGACGCAATTACAATACCCCCCCCCCCCACCCCTCCCCCCTTTCGTCTACAGTATCGTGTTCCCTTGGACTTAACAGATCGTATACATTTTTATTTATGTAACTACATTTAATGACCTTATAAAAGAATAACACTTTCAAGTAGCAAATCAAATGGAAATGAAATACAAATAAAATGTTTATGCGCATGAATCGTTTTTCGAGGTCATACTAATAGTCATCAGTTGCACTCAAAGTCTGAAGAAGTGTGTTTGTTTATCGTCTCCGTAAAATATTCTTAAACGCTTTTAGAAATTCAGGATTGCTAAAATTATACTGGAAAGGATTGATGGTTGAGTTAAAGTAACGTCATCCACAATATTAACTGAAATAGAGTGTTCTGGGCGGCGTCTGGTTTTATGGAATTTATATCGAAGACAATATGGAACGGAAATCAGAGTATCAAGTATGCAACACTTATTTAGGTCAGAGTAACAAATGTTTTCCTATCTTGTTTCATAACCTGTTTTGTATTCTCGGTTTCTTCTTTCTCGTGTGATGATGAAATTGATTGACCAATATAGTATCAACTGGAATTGATTTGTGCAGCGTCAGAATATATGTTTGGATAACATTTTCTTTTTGTCTTTTTGATCTAAGTACTTATAGTTTTGCTCGTTGTCGAGTGCATTTCCCGAGTTAACTGAGCTGCTTCGATTGTTCACAGATTCTGAATTGTTATCCGTTTAAGCCGGATTTTGCGAGAAAACCTTACCTATCGTTTAAGAATATAAAATACACGCACGTAAGAAAAGAGGGTAATGAAAAACGACCAATGGTGTTCTAACGATGATATGACAATAACAAATGTCATTTTCATTGCCGAAGCCCAGAAACAGATAGTTGGGTCTGGAAGCCAGAGTTTCACCATGAAAATCCTATAAGGATACATTTATAACTAATAATAGTATATGAAATAAAAAGAATTGCTATCCTTACGTTTTAAAATTTGAAAATAAACGATTGGAGTGGGGAACTCTCATCTCAATCACTTGATATACATTTAGTGGTACAATCAAGATTAAAAATATTATCATTAATAGCCTATATATTGTTGTACATGTCCAAATGTTATTGCTAAATATTTCAAATCTAAGTTTTGAATGAAATACTGGACAAAAATAAATTGAAATAGGTCAGATACCTACTCTATTGTTTAGAACCAAACTGTGTCGTGCCTTAAAAACTAGAATTAATTATACATTATATTGCAATATGAATTGATAAATATTTTTTAGTTAAAACTACACGTTTTCCGTCTCAGGATGAAATACATCAAGGTTAAAGAAAGATACGTGTGTCATTAGCTTCCTTTGTGTTGTCTGTGTTTCCATTAATTCACTGTAAGAACTGTATTCTATGAGTTTTACACACAACAGAATAAAGGGAAGGAATAATTAATATTAGAAAAAGGTCGACATTTTAACTGTGAGAACAAAGACAAAGTAAAGCAAAGAAAATCGTTATACTATCCGGTGACAGCTGTGGATATCAGGCAGAGAACATAATGATGCGATAGGAAATAGATATAAACCCTGTTTTGTACTAGACCGACATGCTGAGGCTGATGTTAACAGTCATACATTTCAAACCAAGTCTATGGCCTAACTAAGCACTGCCGCGTGCTCAGAGTAGAAACAGCAAACACCAATTTTATGGTTTGGTTTGAATAAGTCATGGGTTAAACCCAAGGCCTTCCGTACATGCAAGGTACACTCTACATTAAACTACTATATATATCAGTGAGTTGGTTTATGTATATATTTAGTGTTAATTATGGCTTTTTGTAAATCATAAAGATACTGATTGCAATACCAAACGCCCAACTTAACGCTCTCGGGTTATTGATGACGTCTCTTGTTGTTATGGGATGTGATATTCTTTATACTGTGAGACACTTATTATTCGTGTTAAACCAATTTTCGTGGATTTCTTGGATAGATCATATTACAGATTTACAAAACCAACGAAATATGGACCCTAGGTCACCGAGGGTATTCGCAAACCCAGTCGTCAGACATGATTATTCATTGATTTGTTACAGAAATTACCAGTATTTAGCAAAATTCAAAAATAATAGAAATACTAAGGGTTCATTCCTTGTATTGCACATAGAAGATCTCCTTAGCTGAAATTTGGCTTCCGATTTCGGGATTTTTGGTTGAGTACTTCTTGTTTAATATAAGTTTGGTTTTTGGTCTTCCAAATGTTTCGGTTTTAATGCTGCTGATGAGAGGTAACTCCTTGAAATGCGTCGTATACAGCATAGTATAAATTTACTATATCTAATATATATATATATCGTTTACGTAAGAGGAATGCGCAATGCAATCTTGTCATTAACATGATCAACAAATTGCTAATATCGCATAAACGGAAGGCATGGTTGTTAGTTTAAATGTATATACCTATTGAATAATAATATTAACTTATCTTCTACCAATTATCATACTTTGATAAATCAAGCTTGGAAGTCTACAAATGTTCAAAATAGAAACTCCATTACTGGTCATAAACAAGAAGATAGATGACAGGAAAGGTCAACAACGACATACCAATCAATCAAAGAAACCCAACTGACAGAATGCCGGACAAAAGAAAGAACATAAACGAGTGCAAAACACAAACATGAACACAACAGAGAGTCCCCCTTTTCTTTCCCTACACTTTGGTGACTGTATAAAATACACAATACATAGACTAGATTGGGCGACTGATATTTTATCACTTTAACAATATTGGAAGTCTTAATTTTTCTACTCTGCGTACTGTCCTGTCATGACTGTGATCTAATCATCTAATATTTCTACACAAAAAAGATATATCTAAATTATGATTATTTAGAAAAAAAGATATCAATTTCATGCTTGTTATTAAAGGACGTATCTCGCCAAATAAGGTGTCCGATTGCTATAGGTGTAAAATTTGGTTGGACGGCACATAATTTAGGTAGCAGGGTCAGATTGTGCTCGTATTCACTTTAAAACTGGCTAAGGCTCTCATAGCTCCTCTGCTAACTCTGAATCCCAAGGAATAATTTAAATTTTATTATTGTCAAAGTCACACAAAAAACAATAAAGAACTGTTTTTCCTGTTTTAATACAACACATCATGCTTATCGTACAACTTAAGTCGAAATTTGTAAATATTTCGCATCGCGCATCAATAATACAGTAAAAAATACTTCCGGTTCTATCTAGGACGACCTTTCAACACACAACAGAGAAGACTAATCGGAACAACTAATACATGTAATACTAGTGATATCCTCTTATATCCTTTCATGGTCTTGCTATTGTTCAACAAACTCGACAAACTAGTCAGTCAAGGTAGCATTATTTTTACCAGCTCTTACTTAACAAGCTCAGTCTCTTACCAATTCGAACCATCTTATAATGTATTCAAAGCTTGGATAACCCTGGGATAGATAAACATTTTATTTTCGGAAGAGATAATGATTGTACAAGTACAACTCAACGATTTTGGATGTTTAAAGTGCGATAAGTCTTCCATCTATCATCCAATAATACTACTATACTTATGTTATAATTACAATTAAATCTTCAATGTGCGGTGTTTATTTCGACAGTATTGAACACTTTTATGTTTACTGCATTTGTTTTTCAATCACCCATATATAAATTTGGAAACCATTTTTTCCAGGGTAACTTATTAGTAGCAATAATCAGCAGCAGAACAATGTCTTTAATTGGGTAAATATGTAGTACAGATTAAACATAAACTCTACTGTGCAAGTAATTACTACTAACAACCTGAGTTTCTGACTTTTTATCAGATTAATCTTGTTTTAATGTCGAGCTACCATAAATACATATCCCTAAAAAACTTCAACTGTGAACTTCTGTTCAAAATTAAACCCTTAACTAAATATTTAGTAGCGATACTTCCAAAGAACCAATACGATTGAATATTGTCACTAGTTTGTGTAAAATCCCCTCCCCCAACCATTCTGAGTAACCGAAAGTCATGTAACATTGGCATTGACCGACTAAATTACTGAAATAACAACGTAATATAGGCACTTGATGTTTGTTAAAAAATAAATGAAGAACGATTTTTCATATCAGCAGTCGACTGATATTTATCACGAACACGAAATGAACGTCTGTATGGAACAGTATGTAAACAGATAAACAGAAAAAGGCATGAGGATGGAACAACGGGCAGAGGTGGTGGGGGTGGTCTGGGTGTTCATTATTACCCTCGACAAAGTAATTTTTTGGGCGTATGTTAGACTGTTGACTCGATCTTAAAATTTAATCGACTGTTGCTAGCTCATATACCCGGACATTACAATCCGTGTTGATATCCTTGAATTTTACAGATTGCGACCTATAATGTCAATAACGATATGTGAGTCATTATAAAAAAATGGAGGCATTTATTTTGTATTAAATAATACATAACAATCTGTTTTAAGGGATATTTATACTAAACTGGAGCAAAAATGTCAAATTAAATGAAACATTCAATCACATATCTTATTTTCTTTAAAAATGGGGTGTCTCAATTCAATGAAACCAATTTTTTTACTGCAAAAAATGCATGTTTTTCTTATATAAGACACAGGATGCTTTTAAAAAAACAGTTTTGTTCATCTGAACTATTCAGATATTATAAATAAAAAAAGGAACAAAGAATAATTTTGGTATGCTATGTACGCTATCTTTCCATAAAAGTGTATAAACATAATATTGCTTAAACGCCATTTCTTGTATGTTGTTGAAGTTAAATGATTTGGAAATGAAATTGTGAAGCAAGGACATAAATGTAAGTTAATAGTTGACTAAACCTGCATAAGTAACTTTAAAGTGTCATTGATGTTACTCTTCATTCATATCTAGAAACACATGACAATGAATAGGTTGAATAACATTCAGAAAATGATTTTTGCAAATTTTGCATATTTGAAGTTTCTTTGAGAGCAGAGTTAGCATATAAAACTTTTAATCATTCTAAGGCAAATTTGTCGCTGGTGTTATAGTCATTGATGTTATGAAAACTAAATTAACATCAATGACGTTTTCTGTAACATCAGTGTCTAAATTCTAATAGCAGTCATTTAGATTTAATTCTCAGAATATATAAAGACTTAATAATTTAATTATCCTCAAGACAAAGTGTATTATAAAATAACAGAATTAAAAAAATTTAAATCCTCTGTGATCAAAATGAAAAGCATGTATAATTTTGGTAAATATAACATCACTGATCTTTCATGTTACATTACTGACATAATGCATTAAAACATACTAAATTTTTAATTCTTGTCATAAATCAGCTTAATTTTTCATATATTTGTACACTGTATCCTATTTCATGGTATTCTCTGTGAAAATTTATAATATACTTTCTATCAGAATTCATGTTAAAGTTACATCACTGACGTTTTACTCTCTAGACAGTTGCAAATATTTATGAATGCTTCCTTTTTATTTGTCAATGCACATACTAGTATATATCAATATATACTGCACATTATTTATTTGTTTGTTTGTTTAGTTGGGGTTTAACGCCGTTTTCAGCACATTTTGGCCATTTCGCCGCGGCCAGTTTTTATTGGTGGAGGAAGCCGGAGTACCCGGAGAGAACCACCGACCTTCGGTAGGAAAATTGGCAATCCTTGTCAATTAAGATCGGAGTCGAACAGACCCCGCCACAGGTGAGATTCGAACTCACAACCCCAGCGTTGACAGGCTAGTGATCAGTAGTAGTCATGACGAACTACCTAGACCACTCTATTATGAATAATTGGTAATATCTACCAAATGAATTAAATATCATAACCAATAAATAAAAACGAAACCTTCAGTTTTTAACATTTTTTTCCGTACCCTACTAAATCATGATCAGAAAGTAAATTATTTCTCAATGTTTTTTAAGTCTCCTTGAAGATTTAAATGCCAAAAAACAAGGGCAATGCAAAAACTACATTGTGTAAACATACAACAAAATGGATAACAAGAAAGGTAAACAATGACATACCAATCAACCAGAGAAACCCAACTCCGTGCGAGAGGGCTGCAGTTTACAGCAGTAGTTCGGTCACAAGTTATTTATTTCTGGTATTTCAATTCGGCGATTAGTTATTCATCGTATTTCATTGTGCAGAATCTAGCATTTTAGCATAAAAAAAAAAAAAAAAAATAAAACGTACTTTGTCTTTTGATATTTCTCCGCGGCAACTGTGACGTCAATTTCTAGAGTGAAATACCGGCTGTTCTTTTCACATGTGATTTAACTGATAATCTTTTACTCGGATACTACGGTAAATCCCTGGTTACAATATATAGTGCATTTTACTGGTTTCAATGACTAAGTATTATAGAGAGGTCAATTATTAGAATGCACTGATTGAACTTTACATACCGTATACTTTTAATTTTATTTATGTAAATATATATAATGTCTTTATAACAGAAAAAAACACTTTTAAAGGAAAATAAATAACATATGTAATACAAAATAAACTATTTATGCGTTTGAAATAAATTTTTGGAGATCAAACTAATCGTCATCAGCTATGCTCATGACCAAAATCTAAAGAATGAGTTTGTTTATCGACTCAATAAAATCTTCTTAAATGCTTTTCGAAATTCAGGATTACTGAAATTATACAGGAAAGGATTAATGGTCGAATTTAAGTATGTCATCCAGAATGTTATCTGAAATACAGTGTTCGGGACAGCGTCTGGATTTATTGCACTTATGTCAAAGACAATATGGAACGGAAACCAGCATATAACGTATCCGACAATTATGTAGGTCAGAGTAGCAAACGCTCTCCTATCGCGTTTCGTAACTTGTTTTGCATTGTCGGGTTGTTCTTGCTCGTGAGATGATGTTGATGGACCAATAGAATATCCATTGGAATTTACTTGTGCAGGATTAGAATATGTTTGGATAAAATCTTCTTTATGACGAACTTTGTAAGCTGTTGGATCTTCGCACTTATAATTTTGCTCGTTGTCGAGTACATCTCCCGAGTTAAACTGAGTTGGTTCGATCGTTGACAAATTCTGAATTGTTATCCGATTAGGTCGGATTTTGCGGGAAAATCTTACCCGTTTTTGAAGAATATAAAATACCCGCACGTAACAAAAGAGAATGACGAGAAACGATCCATGGTGTCCTAATATTGCTATGACAATAACAAATCTCTTGTTAATTGCAGGATCCCAGAAACAGATAGTTGGATCATTATCTGCATTGTTTAATCTGTCCACTATGCATGCTGGAAGCCAGAGTATAACCATAAATATCCTGAAACAAAAAGGAAAACAAAGATATTTTTTCCTCTTATTATAACGAAAGAGAAGGATACATGTGTCATTCGCTTCATTTGTATTATTCTCTATATCCATTAATTCACAATTAAGAATAGTATTTGTCATGTTTGTGGAGCTTTACAAACAACAGAACAAACGGGAGGAATAATCAATATTAAAAAAAATTATCAAAGTAATTGAGACAACGCAAAAATAAAGAAATTAAGTAAAGAAAAGTACAAAATACGTTGAATAGAGAAAAGAACATGTAAAAGAGAATATGTGCTGTTAATACAGTTATTTTCGTTATTTTTGGAGGGTGGAAAAGAAATATTCGTGGGTTCTTAATTTGGTGGATTTCTAAGTAAAAAAATGGAATAAATTTTGTTGTAATTGGTGAATTCTTAAATATCAGCAGACAAATAAATAGTTTTAGGTCTGATAGAATTATTTTCAAGTGTATCCAATGACTTATTTCTTCTGATTCGCGTATTTCATTCATTTAAGGCTTAATCAAAACTTAAAATTGGACGTAAGATTAATATTTCGTTAGGTTCTTTAAAAATACGTGTTTTGATATCTCCACGACATACGTGAAAATTAGTGTAGCTGCTAGTACAAAAATGTTTCACAGTAACGAAAAATGACAAAACCGCTTAAATGAATCCTTGGTGCAAATTGAATACTAGTATTTAGTTTTTATTGGACCCAAGATCATGAATTTAACGATGGAAAATTTAAACACATGTATCTTGAACTTGTACCGAAACAATATTACTTAGGGGGGTTGTCAGGTCACAAAACGGATGTGGATGATGTGTTTGGAGATTGCCACGCTCCCTGTACGCTACACTCAAGACCCTTCTGTAGTTTTCAAAAAAGGTAGGCTAATGGCCGCTTCAGAAGGCTTATCTATCCGACCCTACCCAACCCATCCAACATTTTACAGTGGCAGTCAAAATCGATCCTCATTTGTGTCCCGTTCCACCGCTATTTGAATTCTGTTTGATAAATAAAATTCTTTTATTCAAATTTTGATGCACAAGATGTACACATTTTGTCGATTTACATCAGTTGAACAGGTGCCCAAAGCTTAAAATGCTGAAACCAAAAGAACAATCCAAAGAGTTAATTTCAAAAATGCCAAAATGACCAAAATATGTAAATCCAAAACCCATCTAAAGACAGAGCTCCTTAGTTCTTGAAAGAAAAATTGTAGCAGTAAATTTTATAGCATCAATTTCGGGCTAGTATCGAAATGCTATAGCAACTGAGCTGGGGATACCCTCGGGGACTTGAAGATAAAACTGTCGAACTTTGTTCTTGTCCTGAAGAATCATTAAATAAACAACAATCGACAATCAATCTATATTTACATACTGTGCCGCAAAAGTGGTTTTATACAAAAAGTTCCTTCAGTTGAGGGGATATGCCATGAAAGCACGTTACTTGCATAAAAATGCACGAATATACTAAAAAAATGTTTATTAAACTCAAAATAAATGATTAAAGCACTAGTCAGTGTTATGTGAAAGTAAATTAAACATTCCTTAATATATTTTTCTATTTGGACCCATCCCATCTCAATTCAAATGTCGATGTACGATTTCCATATGCATGTATTGTACGAAATTGATGCAATGCACCACATTTTACCCATAATTCTTGTTTCAATGCAGACACGACTGTTCTTAGTCGGTGTTTTGTATGTATAGTTTGAGCGTGTTTTTCCAAAATGAAAGCAAATTCAATTTTATTTGAAAATTGGTCATTTTCAATCAGTTTTGACTTGTATCAAAATGGCGGCACAGAGCGGAATTACCTTCTTGCTTATCAAATCGAAGTAAAAATCGTTCATGCGGGCAAGTAAGATTAATTATATAATATATCCAATGTAAATTATATAACTTGTGAAATATAAAGTATTTATTTAAAATAAAAATCCCATTACTTATCTGAAACATTTCATAATACCTCTGTGCATTGACATTAAATTCTGTAACCCAACCACACCTTTTATAGAAATGCTGCATGCATTTTTCAAAGCGTTATCAGGCTTTGAAATCCATCTGTTTTTGTCATCAAATCGATTTATCTGTATTCATATCTGTACACCTTAAGCTTTAGAACAATAAACATCCGGACTGTCAATGTACAATATTCATGTCAAATCGTTAGTTGTTATTTAGCTTAAAAACACTATATGGTGCCGAGAACAAAATCATTTACCTGTAAGCTGATTTAAGATAAAAAACCATATAAATTTAACAAAAAATAATTAGCTTTCTCTGCGAGTAAAAAAAATAAAAAAGCTTGCAGAACCACTCTTTTACAATCATATACGTTTTCCGTGTTCGTACAGGGTAATACATTTAATATTATTGATTATTATCATAACTTCAATTATTGAAATCACAATCGATTTGAAATGTTGCTACAGGTTTCAAAACAAAGTTTTAGAAAGACAATTAAGAAATAGCGAAGACGAATTCTATTTGAACAAGAATATGTGTACTACAATTAATACTGAGTTATCCAACATGCAAATGACTGCATTTAGTTAAATACGAATAGTTTCTGTCCCCCTCCTCCAAACGTATTAACTAATTCATTTCCATTAGAAAAGATCAAATCAATGTGTAAAACGACCTTTTATATTTTTCAATAAATATGTAATATTGCATTTTTAATAATTTTAAGTATTAATTTTTCTAACGCAAAAAGGGTTATGTAGAATTATTTAGTATTACTAAGTTTATCAATATTTTATAACTTTTATTCCGTAATCATCGTCTTTAAAACCGTATTTCTACCTAAAAAATCTATTTTTTTTTCTCAGCTGGGCACCTGTTTTTCAGTTATCAAATTACACCTAACCTTCCAGGGTTCACCCACTTGGTATATGCAAATTACATGTGCCATAATTCAGTTGGATTATACATGTACATATAATGCGCTTTTGTCGAATAATAATTTGGAGAAAACCGCATCACCTTAAAAATGGTGGCGTAAACCTAATCTCTTTGAAGCGGAAACATATGATCGATGTATTCCTATGATCTGTAAAAGACCCTTGATGATAACATAAGTTTTCCGCGATAACACTGGACATATTTTATATTTTGTCATGTTGGGGAGGCGTTAAAAATATTTCTCATCGCAAAAATCATTACGAAAAAAGGGACCAACATGGAAAGAATCAATTAGTTTTAATTTCCAATAAAATTAATAAGATTGATTTTTACATACATATTTACTGGTCCAATTACTTCATAATAAGATTAATATTAAACTACGTCTTATTCTATGGATGAAATTGAATTATCATTTTTGTTTTGTACGAAAATATGTAAATGACGTCATTTTGTTTCGTATTTTTGTTAAATTTAAACAATCTAAGATATCGACTTTAAAGTAAATTAAATATGTAGTTCAAGTTCATTTGAAGATAACATCTAAGTCTAGCTGAAACCTTCATATTAGAGAAAAATATAGTTTTGTTCTCCTTGTATTTGGCTACGTTAAGGGTATGAGCAAACTGTTAGTATACGTTCGCTGCTCAGTTTCAAAATAACAAGCCGTTCATAACACTGGTAAATATTGATAGTGAATTAATAAAGGAACTAAAAGAGGAAACAAATTATACGTTCATGTGCTTGTTTTCGAGATATAATCCATTGAAAATTTGGCGGGAAAAATATGCTCTCTTGATTTTACATAGCTTTATTATTGACAAGTTTTATTTATCAAAAAACATTAAATTTTAACGGGGATTTTATAATTTTTTAAAAATGGCTTATTATTCTGCATGCAAAAGATTTATGAAAAGAAAAACGGGTGTTAGCAGGAAAAATAATTTATGGCATTAAAATGGATAAAACCAGATGATTCTGAACATCTGACAAAAATTAAAAAAAACACGACTAGCGAACATCCTTAATATTAATGTTATAGTAGTTAATAAAGAACAAAACTATTGCTCAGTGGCCAGAATTAATGGCTACACCATTACGATAGAAATAATATGGAGTACAATACAATTATTTATATATATATCAATTTTGATGCACGAGATTTACACATTCTGTCGATTTACGACCCATTAGTTAGCCCAAGTACTAAAATGTAAAAACCCAAATAACAATTCAAAAATTCGAAGAAAAAATTCAAAAATACCAAAATGACCAAAATATGTAAAGCCAAAACCATCTACGGACAGAGCTATGCACGAGGGAGACACTTTTTAGTTTTATCAATAAGAATTTTATCAATACCTTAAACAATGCAGAAATATGTTTAATTATACAAGATATTACAAAATGTAAACAACTACCAATGTGATGATATTTTATCTTAAACTAAGATTAAATAACTGAACGAACCCTTTAAACACTTTAAATATGTGAGCACATCCCAGTCATAAAAAATAATGAGTTAAGCCAGTTGCTTCAGAACAGGGTGATCGCTTCCTGTCTAGTTTTTGGCACCCATCGTGCTCTACAGCAAAAGTAAGTCAATCTTGTTTAAAAATCACAACAATAGAGGAACATATGTTATGAAAGGGGAACTGTTTCAGTAAAGTTTAATCAATGAAGTTTAGAAAATGCTGCAATTAAAAATACTGATATACAGTATGGATATATATGTCTCTCGAATATAAAATGTACTTAGTATATAAGATACATTGAAATGATAATTAAATGCGAGTTTTGCTAGACGTTTGACACCAGTAAAATAACAAATTTGCGACGCTTACTACTGGCTTTTTAAAGATACATTTGTTATTTATAGGTGAATTTCAGTTGAGATAAGATATTGTATTGCTTTTAGCTGAGGCTAATATGCACGAATATCACACGAAGGTAGGATAAATTCTTTAATGCTTCATCTTAAGGTTATTAACACAGTTTAACAAAAGTCTTACTATATACAATTAGGAAAGTTCTATTATACACTAACAGGATAAAAAAATGAGGAAAATTATAAGATTAGAAATTAGTTATTAAATTAGATTTTGATTATACACATGGGCTCATATCAGAAATATTTTCTATGATTTAACGGGCATTAATTTTTACATTCTTAATTCATATAATGTATATTAGAATAGTTCTACCTAGCTCAACTAATACACGATAACGTATAATTGGAACTTAAGTTCAATAACAATATCGTTTACATCTTAAATACACGTAAGTGATAAAAATCCCATCAGACTTAGATGATTTTATTTCAGAAAAAAATATTATCATATAATTAAATGATAATTCGGAAATGCACTATGAACATTTCCTAAAACGTAAATGTTATCAGCTATATTCTAGGAAAAACTTTGGGAAGGTAAAATCACGTTACATTACTAGGGTCTTCGTGGACGAGTGGTGTAGGAAGTTCGTCATGACTACTTATGATCACTAGCCTGTCAACACTGAGGTTGCGAGTTCGAATCTCACCTTTGGCGGAGTGTGTTCGACTCTGATCTAAATTGACAAGGATTGCCAATTTTCCTACTGAAGGTCGGTGGTTCTCTCCGGGTACTCCGGCTTCCTCCACCAATAAAAACCAGCCTCCGCGAAATAGCCAAAAGTGCTGAAAACGGCGTGAACCGCAACTAAACTAAACAAACATTACATTACTAAATAAAACAAATTTTTGTTATGAAAATGGGTATAGCAGGTTCAGTCAAAGCGAACAAAAGACTGGCAAAAGCGATCTAACAACTAATAAAACTGTTCAATAAACTAACAAGACTTTGTTAACATCAGCGGATACATATTTTAACAAATTAACAAAATTTATGTTAAAATCAGCGAATACAAGTTTTAACAAACTAACAAAACCATGTTAACACTCGCGGATACAATTTAAAGAATATCTCAAACGATGTTAAGAGTAACACTAACAAAAACGACGAAAGAGTCCTTCTATACACAAGTTAGCTATTTGGCTGTTTAAAAAGTTTTCAATAACTGCAATAGGTAATTGTTATATTAGAATTAATACCGTCATGCATGACCGTGTTCCTTTAAATTATGCACTTCCTTTAATGTTCCAACAGATCGAGTAAATAATTAAAGATGGTATTTGATGATAAAATACCGGTGGTTGTTTTGAATTTAGTGTACTTCTTAATTGAAATAACTTAATGTTTTTAATTAATGAAAGTGACACATACTCTGTCATCAGATGTCTGAGATGTTTATTCACCTTCATATTTTTTCCATTTAAAATTACACAAAGGCATATTCTAGAATAGAGAATGGAAACGGGGAATGTGTCAAAGAGACAAAAACCCGACCAAACAGCAGAAAACAGCTCTACCAATGAGTCTTCAACGGAGCAAGAAAATCCCGCACCCGGTGGCGGGCTTCAGCTGGGCCCTAAACAATAATGCATACCAGTTCAGCAAAATGGACGGCACACTAAACAAGGGATTTCCGTATTGTCTATATATCTCAGGTTCTTATACTTGTCCAAACATAAAAACAAAGACATATTTCGCTTGTGGGATCTCGTTTCACGTCCTTTCCCTTTATTTCGCTGCAACAATGCTTTGCTAAACAATTTGAAGTCATTTATAAATAAAATAACAATCCAAAGATACTAATATTAGATATAGTAAATTTATACTATATTGTATACCACTCATTTCAAGGAATTGCCTCTTATCAGCAGCATTAAAACCCAAAAATTTGGAAGATCAAAAACCAAACTTATTTTAAACAAGAAGTACTCATAACCAAAAATACCGAAATACGAAGCCAAATTTTAGCTAAGGAGATCTACCATGTGCAATACAAGGAATGATCCCTTAGTATTTCTATTATTTTTGAATTTTGCTAATTACTGGTAATTTCTGTAACATATCAATGAATAATCATGTCAGACAAGTCTGACGACTGGGTTGGCGAATACCCTCGGGGACCTAGGATCCACTATGCAGAGGCATCGTCACAGTAGTTTCAAAATAAAATAAAAATCCAAAGATACTAATATTAGATATAGTAAATCTATACTGTGCTGTAAAAGTCGAAGAGAACCTATCGCAATACCTTGTGCACAGGTCATTTTTATTTCACCACGCGTAACAAAGATCAGGATATCTGCCCCCTTGACGTAGTAAATACAGGGTGTGCTTTTCAGTGAAGGTTATCTAGAGTGCAAATTTTACGTAATGACATCTGCAGAATTCTTTTCGGTGTAGGTGTGTACGAAGTAATTCTACATAAAAATATCTCTATGAGACATTTAATGCAAGTCATACAGAACCTATGCCATCGCAAGTTCTTCTTCATAGGTCATTTTCATTTGGTCATGTGTAACCAAGATCAGGATATCTTCCACCAATCGTAGTAAACACAGGAAGTGTTTTTTAAGTGGAGGAGATCTAGAGTGGAAATCTTTTTACGTAATGACGTCTGCAGAGTTCTTTGTCGGTGAAAGTATGTACGAAGTAATTATACAACAAAAAATGTTTTTTTTGACACAGATGATATATTTGGCTTCACTGTTTCCAAAACTCATCGCAATGAAGGAGAAATAAGCCGGTACAAATACCGATTCTAATACAGAGGCATATGACATCTTTAAATTTATTTTCATCAGCTATGATCATGGCCAAAATAAGGAAGGTCATAAACCAAAGTTAACATAGGCAGAAGCAATACTTCAGAGGCTAATTTCAACCGGCTTCATTGTATCATATGTATGTCGTTAGTAGTCTTTTTGTTGAAAATATGTATGATTTCATGATAAAGTCTGTCCTATTTTTATTAAAAAAAATCGATATATCACTGTGCTTATTCAATAGTTTAACGAATGTGCTAACGTCATGATTAATCAATTTGCCAAATTCAGTATACAATTCATGTGCTTACGACATAATTATTATTGAGCTAATTAAATAGAGTTTAATTAACATCTAACTTCATATAGTGTAAAAATTTTATGATTAAGGATGCTCGCTGGTCATGTTTTGGTCTTTTTGTCAGATTTTCGGAATCCTCGGGTTTTATCCATTTCTTAAACATGAAATCTTTTGCCCATGAACCCCCACTTTTTCTTTTATAATTCAATCATTATACCTTAAAATGGTATTTGACAAAATTTTATGAAATCCTTTTTATTTTTTCATACATTTTTGAGAGACTGAAGTTGTCAATGCAAAGACAATGAAAAATCCATAGAAAACCCATTTTCTGCAAATTTTCAAGGCCTTATAGCTCTAAAATGAGCACATGAACCTATATTTATTTCTTGCTTATTTGTTTACTATTCATATGTTCTCTCAAACTAAAACACCTATTTCAAATCCTATTTATTTCCTATTAGACCAGCGATCATCCTTAAAGAATGTGCAAACTTCAACATTTTAATCAATATTCCGATTCCGTAATTATCCCCTCAGATTAATATCCTGACGTAAATATTATGATTAAATATGAGAGTCACGTTCTTTTGCCAGAATTACAGCACGCACTTATGGGATATCCTTTCTTAATTACATAAATCGGTATTATGTTTAAATGGATTAACCGTGATAGATTATATCCTATATCTCTTAAAGTATCTTGAAAGAAAAATATAAACTAACAAACAGTTTGATAACAAGATATCTCAGTAGGGACAATCCAACCAATCAACGCCGTCCAATCGACAGAAACCCAGGCAAATTACTTAAAAGAACACGAAAACAACAAAAAAAAAAAAAAAAAAAAAAAAAACAGAAAAAACATGGGGTCATTCAGTATTGATGAAGTTAAATCGTTTTTATGGATACCCAAACCGCCCTCTAAATATAAATCCAAAGATACTAATATTAGACACATGTTAGATATAGTAAATTTATACTATGATGTATACAACATATTTCAAGGAGTTACCTCTCATCAGCAGCATTAAAACCGAAACATTTGGAAGACCAAAAACCAAACTTATATGAAAAAAAAAGTACTCAACCAAAAATACCGAAATAGGACGCCAAATTTCAGCTAAGGAGATCTACCATGTGCAATACAAGGAATGAACCCTTAGAATTTCTATTATTTTTGAATTTTGCTAAATACTGGTAATTTCTGTAACAAATCAATGAATAATCATGTCAGACAAGTCTGACGACTGGGTTGGCGAATACCCTCGGGGACCTAGGGACCACCATGCAGAGACATCGTCCAGGAGTTTCAAAATAACAATCCAAAGATACTAATGTTAGATACAGTAAATTTATATTATGCTGTATACGACGCATTTCAAGGAGTTACCTCTCATCAGCAGCTTTAAAACTATTGAATGGCGACTGTCTGCAAACAACAGGTGTTCTCTGTCTATTGTTGACACAGTTTGGGATTCCGTGTTCTGATTTTACATTATACAAAATTATTAATGCATATTAATTAACTGTAATGTTATTATATTAATAAACTGAATGGAATTTCTGAAGATTACGTTCTTTGATATTAATATTATGTCATAGATAATCTTTTCCTAATTACCTGGTAGATATATATTAGGTTTAAACTTTAAGAAAAATAATGAACATTAAATATTAATGTCGATATAATCTTCTTTTAATTATAAAAAGTACTTTTAATAACAATGATATATAAAAGAATTTCTTGTTAAAAGAAACAATATCCTGATTTATTTTATTAATGAATTTCTTGGAAAGACCAAATACAAGTGCAAAAAATCATCAAGTTTTTAAATATATTAAATTCCTAGAAAACAATTAAGGTCAATTAGTATAGAATTCTTCGAAAGTACTAGAACATTATAGTAATTCTTGTTGCTTTGCTTGCTGTTTGGTTATTCTGTTTTATAATTATTTCACAAGGTTGTGAAAATTTAATCTAGAAGTAGATATGGCAGATGATACATTCTTCTGTAAATGGCCGTTTTCGAGTTGAGACGACTGAGTGAAGACGAGTTCACGTATGCTCGTCTTCACTCGATATGACGTCCAATGAGAATCCTTAATACATTCGTTTATTGCGACTCTCGACCAATCAAACGTAACGACACTATACCTATTTGGTTGTTCATACTGAAAATACATAGGTGTGCGAGGCCTAAAACCCTGTTTTTACGGAAGAAATAGGTACTTACACTCGTTCAAAAATGAAGAACTGGAAAATCTTAAACTCTTTTTTAAAATTCAGCGTCTTTGCCCTCGTTCCGCTGCGCTCCACTCGGGAAAGACGTGAATTTTAAAAACTCGTCCAAGATTTCCCAGTTCTGACGTATCATATTAAATAACAAAAAAAAAAAAAAAAAAAAAAAAAAAAAAAAAAAAAAAAACAACAACAACACAAATCCAATCTAAGTATGAAAATGAAAAGATAAGGGTTATAGAGTTGGACAATTTTATTCAGTCTAAGAAATTTCGATTATTTGTTAACTTTTTGGTCATTGGAAACGATGCTTTCAAATTAAAAATGGCAACAGCAGATACACGTACCTTGTCATTGGTAGAGATACTTGGTTAAAAACCACTTTATATCTAACAAAAAATATACAGAGGACGAAATTGTCCTGATGATTGAATTTTTGATCGACAAAATATTTGTTCAATTTGGTGGACGTGTTTTCCAACAGACTATTGGCATTCCTATGGGCACTAATTGTACACCAGTCTTGTCCAATTTGTTCCTTTACTGATACGAGGCAGACTTCCGTGACGGGCTTCTTAAAGAAGACGCTAGCCCGTACCTTTAATTTCAGCTACCGTTACATAGATGATGTTTAATCACTCAACAATTCGCGTTTTGGGAATTTCTTACATCTCATCTATCCCAATGAGCTCGAAATTAAGGATACCAGTTGTTTCGATTTTACCCTCCTTTGAATATCCCTTTGGTATTTCTTGACTTTACATAGAACACTGTAAGATATTTATGCGAAAGTAAAAAATTCCAATACATTTTTGCACATCTACATACAGTATACACAAATAACATTGTATACAAATAACATTTGAAATGAAAAAGGAGTTTAGGTCATAATGAAATTATGATAACAGACAGACCGGTGAGGACACCAATAACCCGGACTTTAGTCGAAAGTGCGTGAATAATACACAAAACTAGAATGGCTGTTTAAGACAAATATGAATTACTAGCTTGAACGTTATCTAATCACTGACCTATTTGTAACATAGAACTTTTGAAATATAATTGAATTAAAAAGTATACGTAATTTTGAAAAAAATCAATATATGCTTTTAGTGGTTGCGGTTAGAATGAAAAGAACTAATGCATCGTTCAATATCTATTATATAAGTTGAGATATGAAAAGTTTAAAATCGTATGTTTTTTTTAAAATCAAGAGAGAGTAAGTACTTTTGGTAAGATCTATGATGCACAAATTTATTCAAAGGCAGTAAATGCATAAGTCAATTATAAATTCATTATTTTCCCCCAATTTGTCGGTCAAAATTTTCCCATTTTCTTTTATATAAAACTCATTTCATAATTTCCCAAATTGTTGGTTTAAAACTTATTCACAAGACATTTACTCCCCATATAAATTTCATAAGGGCAATTGAATAGTTAATCTGTGACATCAGAAAGAAAAATACATTCAAATGGAAAATAAATTTTGATAGTTTTTGTCTGCATGGTCTGAAAAATTTTAAAAACTAAAACACTAAATCACGGTTAAGAAGAGACAACTTTTCGATTTTTTAACGATTGAAAAATACGTCTGTGTTTGTTTTTGACGATACGAGGCGGCTCCTTGGCCTAATTGAAACAGTAGCAACATTTGTAACAAGTAACAATCAACATTTCTGTTGCACAAAATCAATTATGACATTATAGTATTGTTTTCTTATTTTTGGGGTCAATGTTTTTGAATGGTCGTCGCTTAATCATGTCCAAGGTCAAAACTTTTAAAAGCCATTACAATAGTGCTTTAGTTCTGTGATGTCTTGTTCTGTTTAGTTTATTACTATTTGTTTTTTATTTTTTTTTATTATACATGCACCTTTGTGGCATTCCATTCTGATGACATGAAACTTTATTAATAAGTACATGAACACATTTTTCTTATTGTTTCCAGGGTAAATATTCATAATTATTCTAAAAAACTTAAATCATCCTTACTAAAATGGTGAAAAATGGTTACAAAATATTGCCAAGTTCTTTGTATCTGTGATCAAAGTTTGAAGTTGCTAAAAAGACTCACTAGACTGAAATTTCCTTAGGCTCCTCTGTCATGTCTATACTGTTACCGTATTAAAGTCAGATGTTGTTCTGGAGTTATGTCGCCTTGTCCGTAAAAAAATCAAATGTGCACGAAAAATCACAAAATTAACAATTTTTGGGTAAATTAGAAATCGTGTAGACTTCGATGTGCTCAATATATCTTGTTAAAATTTGAAACATACTTTGAAATATACCAGCATCGCCTGCATATGGCGTCTACGTTTCTCAGCTTATCCGATTTTCAAGGGCATGCGTGAGTTACCCTGACTTTCGACAAAGAGGATTACTGCTGTCACAAAAGCTTCTTAACCAGGGTTTTATCAGGGATAAGTTGATGTCATCACTTAAGAAATTTTACGGTCGTCATCATGAATTGATTGACCATTACAGTGTTCCAATATCTAAGATGATGTTGGACCTGTTCCCACTGTCGTAACCTTTCATGTGACCCCTACGATTTGTGACTTCCACCGGATTGACCTTGTTGAACTTCACGACGGGTGCCGTATACGGAGCAGGAACTGCTTACCCTTCCGGAGCACCTGGGTTCACTCCTGGTTTTTATAGGAGTTCGTGTTGTTCATTGTTTTTAGTTTTCTGTGTTTATTTGTTGTGCTTGTGGTTGTTCGTTTGTCTTCCCGGGTTTGTCTGTCCAATGGATTACGTTTTTTTGATTGCTCCTTAGGTATATTTGTCCTTTTTGTTAAGATAAGTATCTTTTAATGGTCAACTGCTAATCAATGCTAAACATATAGCTTTAACTCCTATTTTGTGTTTTAATTTAATGAAGTTTACCCTTCACTAAATGACAAACGTCAAGTAAAAAGCCTACTTGATGGGTATATTCAAATACCATAACCATAGTTAGCAATGTCAGTAAACACCAGGTGGAGCAGTTTTGGGGGAAGTTATTTGAAAACTGGATTCCGCTTCTTTACAACCTTTTCCAGCCTATTTTGGGACCAGTTTACTGTAAACAAACTCTGGTTTCCAACCGGTGGCGCCCCTAGTGTTTACTGACATTGCTACCATAGTGACGAAAATGAGCAAATAGAAAAGGTATGGAGATACTCCTTAGTTTGCATAAAATGATATAACAATATCAATTTCATAATAGCATCAAAAATGATTCATTCAAGTCTAGCTTGGTCTTACTTTGTCTTAATTTTCTGCTTCACAATATTTAAAACAAAATTAAGATAACAAGATAAAATCAGATCTGTCAAGACGAGATTCATTTAGTTCAACTAGTATACTATATATATCAAACTTTACATAATTCTTCAACAATACAACAATTCTTTGAATATTAATCAAAAATGTTGTGGTAGTCAGTTTACAATGCAAAAAGACTCATTTATTCAAACAGGTATTAGGGGCCTCGGTGACCGAGTGGTCTAGGTAGTTCGTCATGACTACTAATTATCACTAGCCTGTCAACGCTGAGGTTGTGAGTTCGAATCTCACCTGTGGCGGGGTGTGTTCGACTCCGATCTTAATTGACAAGGATTGCCAATTTTCCTACCGAAGGTCGGTGGTTCTCTCCGGGTACTCCGGCTTCTTCCACCAATAAAAACTGGCCGCCGCGAAATAGCCAATGTGCTGAAAACGGCGAAACACCCCAACTAAACAAACAAACAAACAAATCAAACAGGTATTTGACGCGGATATTTGCAGTCTGAGGGTATGTTGTGTAGGTTGTTATATTTTCTGTATGTAATTTTACTAAATTTTATGATGAAACCTTTTTTCTTTACATTATTTTTAATACAATTGTCTGGACACCTCAGTTCGTAAAATGGATTTTTCAGAATTTGAATACCTTAATCAATGTGAATTGCCCAGTTACTCGGGTGAAAGATGCAATGAGCTAAGTCGTAACTGAAACTGATACCTCAATCATGTCTTCAAAAGAAACAAAAAACTTTCGCCTATGGAATTTTCAGTGTAAAGGGGAGATAACTCTTCCTATGAGATTTTATAAAATGAAGTATTACAACCCGGTGATTCATGAAATATGCACAAAGTGCGTTCAAAATGATCAAAATAAGAGTTTTACAAATTTCAGGATAGGTCTGAGTTAATAACTTCAAATTATTATTTTTTTGAAATTTTCAAGTGCTTTAATTTTTCTATTGGAAATTCCCCATTCAGAATCATTTGTGAGGTATACAAACATAACCTTTATAAACAAAGTTACAATTTTTATGTTTTCTTAACCAAGAAAAGATTGTCTAATAATTCTAACGTTTAGACTTTCAAAATGCTAAAAATCCATTTTATGAACTGAGGTGTCCAGACAGTAGTCTAAATTCTATTTATTCATTTTTACTTTTATATTCATATTTTTATGATATTAATAAACTTCTTCATTCATTGGCTTTTGATTTATTAATCTCTCTTTTTCTCTCTCTCTCTAAAATTGTTTCAAAGTAATAATACTTGAATAATTTCCATATTTTTTTTTATTTTACCGTAATGTCATAGGTAATTTATCAATAAAGATGTCAAAGTAAAATCAATACATCGCCATTGTTGTAAAACATATTAATTAAAAATAATTGCGAGAGTACTGAAATTATCATCAACTCGTCAATGACGGAGTCATTCGAAGACAAAAGTTATTTAAAATTAGACGATGAAAGCATACTTGCTTTATTTTTCAACATAATCCATAATGTTTAACTTCAAAGCATATTTGAGTGAGTCTTGTCAAAAACAATTTTAAACATCCATAAAAAGGCAATCTTGATTTTGTTTTTTTTTTTTTTTTAAATCATAACTAATAAAAAATAGTTTCCCTTCATGAGAGAAATGGGGTTCATTTGTTGTATTTCTTCTGTTTCTGTTTAAGGATGCTCGCTGATCATGTTTTGGTCTTTTTGTCAGATTTTTGGAATCCTCGGGTTTTATCCTTTTCTTAAACATGAAAATTTTTGCCCATAAACCCCAACTTTTTGTTTTATAATTCAATCATATATACCTTAAAATGGTATTTGACAAAATTTTATGAAATCCTTTTTATTTTTTCACCCATTTTTGAGAGACTGAAGTTGCCAATGTAAAGACAATGACAAATCCAGAGGAAACTCTGCAAATTTCAAGCAAATTTTCAAGGCTTACTAAAATGAGCACATGAACCTATATGTTTTTCTTGTTTATTTGTTTACTATTCATATTTTCTCTCAAACTAAAACACCTATTTCAAATCCTATTTATTTCCTATTAGACTAGCGATCATCCTTAACATTGTCAATTATTATGATAGTTATATAATAAAAAATATATAAACATAGCACGAAGTGCTGTTGTCCAGCACTGATGCTAACTCCGTACTGTAACAGGCATTAATATTTACTTAGTAGTAGATTTGTAAAGAGGATTTTTAAAAGGAGGAATCAATTTTTTTCGCGAATTAAAAACAAGACATGTAAATGAATTATGACAGACATACTTATTAGCGATTGATTTTGAATTACTACAAAAAGATGTATAATTAATTGTTCACTGGATCCTCTATAAAAAAATTCTCTACCATTTTGCATAACTTTAAGAAGATATTAAAAGTACTGAAACTAAAATTCACAAATTAAAGGATGCTCAAAATTCAGATATAATTATAGAATGTAGCCTTCTACTTAAAAAAGGAAAGTTTATTAATAAGTACATGAAAACATTTTTTTATTTTTATTGTTTTCAGTGTAAAAATGCTTACAAAATATTGCCAAGTTCTTTGTATCTGTGATAAAGGTTTGAAGTAGCTAAACATACTGGTACAAGACTCACTAGACTATTTTTTGGGTAAATTAGAAAAACGTGTCGACTTCGATGGGATCAATACATATTGTTCAAATTTGAAATATACTTTGTTAAGATAAGTATCTTTCAACGGTCAACTGCTAATCAATGCTAAACATATAGCTTCAACTCCTATTTTGTGTTTTAATTTGATAAAGTTTACTTTGACTTAATGAAAACCCTCAAGTAAAAAGCCTATAGAGTGGCAATCTCAATGTTTTCAAATATATAGACAAATCTGTTTTGATGTACATGTGCAAGGCGTACCTCCCAGGTACCCCCCATACATCAATGAATGCGTCTTCTGTGTGTCTTCTTATAAGGAGAAACAAAATACGTTTACAGATTTGAGATCTCAACCATTTCATAGTTATACTTGTTTCGTATTTCTTTTCGAAAGATTACTTCCAGGTAGAAAATAAACTCAATAAAATTTATTTTAAAATCGTTCTCACAACAACTAGTTCGAATACAGTATATGGTTTAAATGGTTTAAAATGACGAAATGAACACTCGATGAGGACTGAAAGTAATTAACTTACTGAAAATGTTAAAATTACCGCCGGTAACAATTACGGACAATCATGGTTGGAAATTAAATATTGAATTTCCCTCGCGTTCGCACTTCTGTAACTTATTAATGCGCTAAAATTTGCTCCACTCAAAACACTGTCTCTAATATCCATTTGTTATTCGATAGAGATATCTTTCAATAAATTTTATTCTTCAGTGAATAACTGCATGCAACCGTATGCATTGTTCTTTGATTCAAAATTTTATTGAGTTCATAGGAGCTTTTTGCAGATTGGGGGTATTTTGTTCCAGGAAACAGTCGTGACAACAATAATCCAGCACGGCCAGCATAACATATCTATAGACTGTTCGAAAACATACAAATGCATCATGTAAAACGTTACAGCCATAGTCAAGTTTTGTGCCATTTTTCTATGAATCTAAACCTGTTTTTTTTTCGTGAGGTAATTCACGGTAACCAATGTGTCTGGACTTAACAAAGTTTACAAAAATATGACAATTATAAGGCTTATTGTGTCCCAACCCCCCCCGCCCCCCCAAAAAACAAAAAACCAAAAAAACAGTGATTATCAAAAAGTACACTGTGACTGATGATGTTAACATGATAGAGTTTTTCATCTATACAATGTTTTTCAACACATGATCTTTGTTTCAATGACAACCCGAGCCGCTCTAGGCCGATATGTTTGTATTTTACTCTTAGGCTAAATTTTGACAGGGGCTACTAGATCGGAAAGAAAAGAAACCCGCCCAGTCCTTAAATTTCAGTTTTTGCTATCCTAACTTTAAGGATAACGGGCATTGCGGGACCTTAATTCCGATGACCTCAAGTCTAAACCCCTTGACTGTTCCTGGTCAACATCTCCAGGGTGTCAAGCCATTTTGGACCAAAACTATATAGGAAAATAGGATTTTTCAGGTTGAAAATATAGGGTAAATAAAGGACAATTGCTACCAAATTTCACTCTTAATTTATGGCTTCCACCTCCCATACAGCCATACCTCACCTCCTTTTTACTTAAAATAAAAGTTAATAACACAATTTTTTATAAAAAAAAAATGTTCTAAACTAAATGTTACAAAATAAATTGTAAATGAAACCACTTTTGCTGAAACTTAGTCTTCAATTTTGGCATTTTAAACTTGTTCAATAATTCAAATCAATATGAAACAATGAATTAAATTACAATATATTGTCTCAATAGCAGAGCACTCATACCAATATTGTTTGACTGTTTTTAGTTATTTCAAGGTAAAAAAGGGAACAATTTAATCTGTGTATAGTTTACTATTTAAGATTTCATTTATATTTTGAGCCTACTAAGAAACAATCTTAAGATTACAATTTGGATGGATGGGTTCATGCATATTTCATCTAACAAATAAACATCAGCAGTGCTCAGTCAGGGTCAGCTGAAATACAAAACAATAATTGGAAAACATTTAACTAGAGTCTCTCAAAAGCCTGTATCGCTCACCTAGATTTAACTTTTCACCTTAAGCAGGATTAAAAATTTAAGTGTTGCAGTCAATTTGGCTGGTTTTTCTATAGGGTTCTATGTTAAACTAAGTTCGGCTGTGGCAGCCATCCTGGTTGACACATTTCTAAAAGAGAACAATCTGAGGACCATTACTGCTAGGTCTTGTTCCAACTGTCTAAGTGATTTCAGACAAGAAGATTTTTCAATGAATTTTCCCATAAGGTCCTATGTTTAACTAGGTTCGGCTGTAGCAGGTCATTGGACATAATCTTAAAAGAGAACCTTCTAAGGACCAATACTGCCAAGCTTGGTTACAATTGGCCTTGTAGTTTCATAGATGATTTTTTAAATTCATCCCCCCTTTTATCTATTTTTAGCAACAACAGCCATGTTGGTTGGAAATCGGGGATGCCGGATATACTTTGGAAAGGGGGCCACCCAAAGACCATTCCACCAAAGTTTGGTTCCAATTGGCCCAGTGGTTTCAGAGGAGATCTTTAAAGGAAAGTTTACGCTGGATGTTGTCTTTAACGGGCAAAAACTCCTATAAGGGATCAATCAATGATTTTGGTCATGTTGACTTATTTGTAGATCTTACTTTGTTGAACGTTTTTGCTGTTTACAGTTTGTCTTTATCTATAATAATATTCAAGATAATAACCTAAAACTGCAAAATTTCCTTAAAATTAACAATTCAAGGGCAATAACCCAACAAAGGGTTGACCGATTCATCTGAAAATTTTACTGCAGGTAGATCTTGACCTGATGAACATTTTTCTTCGTTAGTTTTGCTCTAAATGCTTTAGTTTTTGAGATATAAGACAAAAACTGCAGTTTACCCCTATGTTCTATTTTTAGCCATGTCGACCATGTTGGTTGGCAGGCGTGGTCATCGGACATATTTTTTAAACTAAATACCCTAATGATGCTTGTGCTTAAGTTTGTTTTTATTTGGCCCCATAGTTTCACAGGAGAAGATTTTTGTAAAAGTTAACGGACAACGGACGACGGACGACAAACGACGGACGACGGACGCCAAGTGATGAGAATAGCTCACATGATCCTTTGGGTCAGGTGAGCTAATAATGTTATTTAAAAGTTCTGTATTTAAAAACATGATGTAAAAATAGTACAAATGCTCTGCAGTCAAGTAACCTGTGAGAGATTCACTGAAATACAAAATATTAATTAATTACATAAAAAAACCTACATTAATAAAAACAACAAATAATTTTGCTGCAGAAGGTTAGCTTAATACTATGATCAATCAGTATAAGCATTAAAACCAACTACAGCCTACATGCCTAATGTGAATCATTCCACTACATGTATTAATACTTTTTCTTATAATATATATTTTTCCAACCTTTTTTCAAAATGTAGGAAAAAGGGTGAAAATGTAGGAATTTTCAGTGAAATATAGGAGATATAGGAATTGCGTGGAAATATAGGAAAAATATAGGAATATAAGACCACTTGACACCCTGCATCTCCATTCAATTATAGTCCTGTGGGTCATATTATCACTGGAGATCTCAATCTAGTTGATAATCAAAAGCTAAAAAATATACAAGCTAAAGGCCCCAAATATCGAGAACCTCAGTTAATTAATTGGAAATATAATTTCAAATTACTTATGGATTCTGTTGAGGACTATGCCAGAAAATAGACTTCAAAGGAACAGAAACCTGCTGACACACTTTCAGAGTGGGTGAAGGCTATTAGGTCAATGATACAAATCCGAATTAAAAGCCTCCAAGGGTTTATGAGCACTAAAGCTCAATCCATCTTTAAAGACCCTAAGGTTGTTGAAAACTTGACTCGCCTCCATGACAAATATGTAGTTGTCCCAGCTGACAAAGCCCCCAATAACATCGTTTTTGTCTGCAATAACTATTATTTCGAGTGTCTTAGAAACGAATTGGGAATAGATAACAGTGCGGGTAACCCAACTCATACACCGACCACACTCACTAAGCAGGAAGTCCTTGATAACCACAAGACCGTTCTTCATTCCTTTGGCATTTCTACAAAGGGTGAAGAAATGGACCTTCCTGCTCTTTATTGGATTCCTAAACTACATAAGAATCCGTTTAAAGAAAGGTACATTGCTGGGTCAGCTAATTGATTTACAAAACCTCTTTTAAAGATTTTAACATTCATATTGACAAGTATTAAAGAGGGCCTTCAGAATTACTGTGAAACATCATATTCCACCAGTGGCGTCAATCAGATGTGGATTCTTAAAAACTCCAAAAATTTACTTCAATATCTAAAATCACAATCTTTGGCTACACACAACAGCATAAAAACATTCGACTTCTCTACACTACCATACCATATTCTCAATTAAAAGATCGCTTAAAGCAACTAGTTCATCATTGTTTATTCAAGAAAATGGGACACGCAGGTATACATTTCTCGTTCTAGGTAGAGAAAAGGCTTATTTCGTGAAGAACCACTCTGATTCTGACAAAAAGTATTCTGAAGATAAAATAACAAACATGTTAGATTTTCTCATAGACAACATATTCGTTGAATTTGGCGGTATAATTTTTCAACAAACAATTGGCATTCCAATGGGAACCAACTGTGCTCCTCTCCTCGCCGACATGTTTCTGTTACTCATATGAAGCGGACTTCATTCAAGGGTTACTACGTGAAAACAAAAAGAAACTAGCCCAATCCTTAAATTTCACTTTTCGTTATATAGATGATGTGTTGTCGTTAAATAACCACAAATTCCAAGACTTTCTACACTTATCTACCCCAGTGAGCTTGAAATTAAGGGTACTACAGATACACCAAAGTCCGCTTCATATTTGGATTTGTTTCTTGAAATAGACTATGAGGGACATTTGAAGACAAAACTTTATGACAAACGTGATGACTTCAACTTCCCTATTGTAAATTTCCCCTTCTTAAGTAGCAATATACAGCATCCCCTGCAGATGGCGTCTACGTATCTCAGCTTATCCGATTTTCAAGGGCATGCGTGAGTTACCATGACTTTCGACAAAGAGGATTACTGCTGTCACAAAAGCTTCTTAACTAGGGTTTTATCAGGGATAAGTTGTCGTCATCACAAATTGATTGACCATTACAGTGTTCCAATATCTAAGATGATGTTGGATCTGTTCCCACTGTCGTAACCTTTCATGTGCCTTCACCGATTTGTGACTTCCCCCGGATTGACCTTGTTGAACTTCACGACGGGTGCCGTATACGGAGCAGGAACTGCTTACCATTCCGGAGCACCTGGGTTCACTCCTGGTTTTATAGGAGTTCGTGTTGCTCATTGTTTTTTAGTTTTCTATGTTTATTTGTTGTGCTTGTGGTTGTTCATTTGTCTTCCCGGATTTGTCTGTCCAATGCATTACGTTTTTTTTTATTGCTCCTTAGGTATATTTGTCCTTTTTTTCTATAGCTACATATCGTTTATCCCAGAGGACTTGAAATTAAAGAAATCACAGACCAACCCACTTCTGCTTCATATCTAGATTTGTACTTGTAAATAGATATTAATGGCCGATTGGAACAAAAACTCTATGACGAACGTGATTATTTTAATTTTCCGATTTTGAACTCCCCCTTGTGAGCAGTAACATACAAAGGTCACCAAGCCTATTGGGTGTACATTTTGCAGTTGATTTGCTACTGCCGTGCATGTGATATACACGACGACTTTCAAGACAGGGAGAGAGAGATTGCTGTCACGTAAACTTCTAAGAGAGGGTCGTGCTCAGTTTACTAAAAAAATCTAAAGATTGTCATCACAAATTGATTGGCGGATACATGCTTACCCTTGCGGAGCACCAGATGTTACGTGAGAGTTCACGTTGCTTGTTCTTTAGTTTCTGTGCTGATTTTTTTTCCTTTTTTCTTGTTTAGTTTATTATGTGTTTTTTTTGTTGTTCTTTTGGTTATACAATGCGTTCAATTCTCATGACTTTATCTTTTCCTTGTATTTCGAATTAACGGACTTTTCCTACTGTTTTGTCGCTTCGGTATTCTTTTGTCACATAAACTGATTCTTTTTATTGGTCAAACATGAGATTATTTCCCGGGATTTAGGTGTAATACAGATTCACAGTAAACAATTTTTTCTGGGAATTTGTCCTATTAAAATATGAGAATAAATTTTAGAAGCATTATTCAGAGGAACTGTCAGTAAATTAACACCAAATCCAGTTAAAACACATGCTTAGCAAACAAGATTAACAGTTTGACTACTAAATGTTTTCACTGAATATGATTCGTTACCTTATAGCTTTTATCTTTAGATATTGTCAATTCCATGTAAAAATGCCGAGGCTTTTACTGACTAAATGCTATTTATTTCCTTACCATTTATTCAAATAATAAAACTTACACAAGTTTAACATGGTACTGTAAAAGGCATTTTCCAAACCACAAACATTTTTCTACTTTCTCCTGTTTGAAAGGTTTGAACTACGAAGAACTGAGATATGCTCCCGGTTTAGTATTCTATCTACCTTTACTCCAGGGGCCTCGGTGGCCGAGTGGTCTAGGTAGTTCGTCATGACTACTAATAATCACTAGCCTGTCAACACTGAGGTTGCTGGCGGGGTGTGTTCCGACTCCGATCTAAATTGACAAGGATTGCAATTTTCCTACCGAAGGTCGGTGGTTCTCTCCGGGTACTCCGGCTTCCTCCGCCATTAAAAACTGGTCGCCGCGAAATAGCCAAATGTGCTGAAAACGGCGTAAAACCCCAACTAAACAAACCTTTACTCCGATCGAAAAACAAACATTTAGACAACTACATCATTTCTTGTATTTTGCTGAGTAACCTTGATGGCCTAAATTACATAAAATTTCAAAAACATCATGCCTGTCAAATAAATACTTTAACCATTTTACAAAAACGTACAAACGTAACTGTATAATTCCGGATTATCGTTTATATTGAACACATTTTGTAAGGAATATTCAGTTTAGGCCAAAAAAAAAAATATATGTGTGTTTACGGTCACCCAACCGACCCTAGTTTTATCGTCCCGACCCTAACTTTTTTTATAGGAAATTTTCTGAAATTCCGGAAATTCACGCCTTTTTCGTCACCGGTACCGGTATTTATCGTATTAAACAACAATGGCGGCCTCTAGTGCCAGCACCACGCCGGCAGCATTTTGTCGCTAACTTTTAAACAGTCTCCCCATTTAAAACCAGACAAAAATGTCATAGCTCCGTTTAACAATTCAAGAACTTTAATTGATATACGTGTATTCAATAAATATCACGATAGTGACGATTGTCATTTGAAAAACAATGATTCATGTAAAGTAATGTCTCCAAATAAGTTTGAGGTTACTCCTACATTGTCAGTCGGAGAAGTAGTGACATCTTCCAGTGTTAGACAGTTTACTTTTACCTGTTTGAATGAGCCCTTAAAAAAAACAAAAAAAATAACGACCCTGTTTTTTTTTCAGCATGTGACAGGAAACTCACATTTTCTTTTTTTTGGCCTTATGACGTCAAGGTTTAATTTTGAAACTTTGTAAATTAATGCATTTAAACGAACGTTAATGACAATAATAGAAACAGACCAATTAACAGATATGATGAATAGAATTTAAAAATAAAAATATTGATAATATTATTCGTAATCTAATTCAACACGAAGTTTGGATTAATAAAGGTATACATGAAAGTTTGATTATTTACCTCGAACGTTTTCTTGCCTAAAATCACTTTGAGTGAACAATTAAAATAATATCAAATAACAAATTAGAAGAAAAATGCCATGACATCACCATTCAAAGGTAAAAGACAAATTCGTGAAAACAGTGGCATAGAAAATAAATATATATCCATTTGTGCAAACCAGTGTTCGTGTAGATGGGTTACCCTGGGCAAATGTACACAGGACTACAGTCAACGGTTTTTCAGCAGTAAAAAAATATCGTCACGATTACCATTATCAATGTGATAATACAATAATAATCTATATCATCCTAAAGAAAAAAATATGATATTATACCCATGACATAGCACCATTTGTTGGTTAAACGTTAAAATATACACAAATTAGTAAGCACTTGTCAAAATTCAAAACAATCAGGGCTGGTTACAATTCTGAAATTATTTTAATTCTTTTCAGTTTTTTTTTTACTCTATGTCTCTTTTTGTTTATTGTTTTGTTAAATTTACAGGGTGAAATGGGCACATTTTGAAGGGTTGAATATTCGTTTTTTCCAGCAGATTTTCCTACGGTCTCTTCAAAGCATGGGACCTTTGCCTGTGGCTCCAAGTGTTTCCTTCTTTTCTTCACAAAATCTAACATGCTTGGTTATTGGTGAAATAATTACAATGGAAAGCGACCCTATTCATTTCGAACTTACGATATATAAAGATGACATGCGTATTTTTTAAATATGGAATATTTTCAAGACGAAAGCGTTTGTAGTTTATCTAATTTCATACAAGAAATCTTCTGTTTACATTTCATTTGTCCCTGTTTATACACTCAATATTTATCTCACTTTCAACCTTTTTGTCCACTATCAGTGGCTATTTTAATTGTCTGAAAGCTCGATGATAGCGATAACATTTATTGGGACAAACCTTTAATGATTACTAATAATCACTTATTACTTATTAGCAAACACAAGAAATATTAACGTTTAATTAAACAAGTGTTTAGACAGGGACGAATTTGTTAGGAATGTAAATGAATTGAAAATGAATAAGCAAAATATGAACAACTGAGAAGGGAAATAACATATATACAAATACAGGAAAATACAGATAATAAAACGTATCACAAAATACCGAAATAAATTTGATGCACTGTATGGCCATTTCGTTGACTCAGCCCCCATTACAAACAACCTGTGTCCAAAATAATACCCCTTTTAACCAGCAATCCAAATGTAGAACATTGACATCCAGATTTGGCTTCAACTACTATTCTTATATTTGTTTTCCCCATGTAAGTTTCTTTTTTAAATGTTTCCTTCAAATTATAACTCCGTTCCAGATGTTCTTGACATATAACCCCATTCCAGATATTCAGAGATTACCCCTTTGTAGAAAAGAGAAAAAAGTATAACCCTTTACAGTCGTTTTGCGAACAAAACACGGCCCCTTTTGTCAGAACATACCTAGCACCTCATATATTGTATGTGCCCCCCCCCCCCACAGGGATGTATTCTTCTAATGTTTCAGTCTCGTTGAAATCTGGTTCGGGAATTATTTCCAAAACATGTGATACAAGTGGCAAATATTAATGAATTTAAAAAAAAATTATAATCCAACTAAATTCTGTGAAAAAATTATTTACTTACAATAAGTAGTTTTTGAGTAATAAAATTTTCAAATTTTATAACCAATCCGCTCAGTGTCATCAGCCAAAATGTTGAGAAAACGGATGAGGGGTACAATGAAATGATTTTACCAAAAATATGTACATGCCATATCATTTTTTTCTTTTTAAAATTCTTAAATATTTATTTTTTCAAAGAAGTTGAAATTATATGCTCTTTGTTCTAAAAAAAAATGAGTAAAACCTCAAATTTACTAAATTGACTGCATGGTCAATTTGACACGAAAAAACAACAAAATTTTATAAAACTTTCTTATATTAACACCTACCTATAGAGTTTCTAAGTTAATTTTTTTCAGATTGGTCCATTCCATCTTTAGGGAAAGTATGAAAAAAAAGTTTAATGGTGGAACTGTAATTTTTTTTCATCATAATAGTCAAAAAATGGGTAAAAATTGATGAAAAATGGGAAATCATCAAAAATGGGGTACTTTCAAATGACAGTTGCAAAAAAAGAAGTGCACCACCATTTGATTTTTTCTTCATTTTACTGCTTAGCTTTATTTTTTATTGCAAAGATTTATCAATTTTAATTTTCGATACATATACATTGTATTATTAATTTCATTTAGATTCGGTATCGGAGATTTAAATTCAGACCTGGAAATACACCACTGTCATGACTGTCATAGACACATGATAGATGACAATTAATAAAAGAATTGTTTGCACTAGCATTCTCTTTTAAAATTATAAAAGCAATATTTCAGAAATGCTTATTGTTTTTTTTTCAATTTTTTAATGATTTTAAAATTGCCTAGTTGTAATGAATACATGACATTTAACATGGAAATTACTAAATAGATTTAATTGCAATTGATGTCAATGACTGAACATACACACAACCTAAATAACTTATGAGGCGTTGGATTGCGTTTATAGAATAGAGAAAAAATAGTCAATAATAGTCAAAAAATATAGAATAGAGAATAAAATAATTACGTTTTAAAATATGCAAACAATTAATGAAAAATACTGATTACTGAAAATAACTACTCTACGGAAGAAAGAAAATTGTTTAAAAAAACTTCTGTTTCATGTATGTATGGATTTAATATAATTTGTACCTTATCCTTATATTTCCCCATAATTTGGTATTAAGGGAGCAACCATTTGACTTTTATGGGGGAGGGGGATCAGATTTAAAATAAAAAGGCAGGACCAGGATTTTGGCAAAATAAAGAGACACGATCATTTAAGGTGTGAAAAAAATGAAGGACCCGTGTCCATCAGGAAATGTTTTGGTTTAAATGGAAATAAAAATCTAGGCCGATATAGTGGCCGAAAAAAAATAATCCAGGACCAAATTTTCAATGACAAATATAGGCAGGATCAAAAATTTGACCCCAACCCCCCCATAAAAATCAAATGGTTGCTCCCTAGCGTTTCCGATTCCGAATATTTTACTTAAATTGTTCATCTTTGTAGAATTAACTGAAAGATTTTTTTACTAACTAGAGGAAATGTGGAAAACACTTTAAAGAATACTACTGAATTTGAACCCCTCTCCCCATTCCATAATTATGTTTAAACGACTTAATCTACATACACATTCGAACGAACTCATAGGTTTTACAGAAGTCATACTCACCAGACAATAGCAATAAAGATAAAGCATTTCTTCTTAGTATGGTGAGTTCTGTAGTGAGTTGGCCACGTTACCGCCCAAAAACGGTCCAAAGATATGGCAATGATAGTGAAAACTGAGGCAAATGTCATTCCATAGTCATTGAATATCCATACACCACAGAGAAACCTTCCGAACGGCCAATATCCCATTATATTGTCTGTGGAATAAAAACTCATTGCAGTTAAAGCAACCGTTAAATCTGTTATAGCCAGGTTCGTAATGTAAGTGTTAAATTTTGTCTGCAGTTGTTTCTCTTTTTTAATTGCTACCAGTACCAATATGTTTCCAAAAATAGTAAAAATGGTTACTATCATTAAACAAGACCCGATAATCACTTTTTCAGTGCTTACAGACTCTGAATCATTGATAGAGACATTTGAACTGTGGTTTGTGTCCATATTGCAAAATAAATCAGGTGAAATTCTACGCCGACGTCTTTAGAATGAGAGATGATATATCTCCGTATAAGATATTAACTTCAAACGGTTCGCGTTACTTTCATTATAATACGGCATGTAATCTCCTTATTTAAGATCTCTACGTTTCACGTGACATTTCGATCAAACAGTAATTAGATAGCTAGAAATACATTGGAATAGATCAGATATATCTGAGGATCATTTGTGTCGGATTTAAATTTATTGGTAAGGAATTACTATGTACACCTGAGTTCACAATAGATCGCTCTAATTAAATAAAAATCCTACTTTTTATTTCCTTTTTAATTTTGTTGATTTTTTCTTCTTGGATTCTTTACAAAAAAATTATCTTTTGTAGATTTTCTGTTTTTTTTTTTTTTTTTTTTTTTTTTTGGAGTGTGTGTCTTAAGATGTATCCGCCCCTATTATTCGGTTGCGACATCTTAATAGCCAAACAAAAGCCTGTATCTTTGGTAAGCATACCTGGTTTATCGTGTTTAGAATAATTTTATTTTAATCTGACTTTGTCATTTTGTTTGTATTCGAATATGATTTTGTCTATTACATTTAATTACAAAGTTTATTATTTTATTTATTTCCTTCATTTTGAATAAATAATGTATAAATAACTGAATGCAGAATAGTGATCTATATATCATATACGGATTTTACATCAACAAACTACGTAGAAACTGATTTGAACCAAATCTAAAGCCAAATCCGAAAAGAAACTAACAAACAATTAGCGAATGTTGTTTAATGTCCTCTGCTTATATCTGACCCTTCTTGTGTAAATTACATCCTTTTCAAAATCGAGTACATAAAATGATGTCAAGAGAATACAATGCCAGTATTGTACGTAAATCAAAATGCATTTTGATAAAAAAAAAAAAGTAACCCAGTTACTTTCCATCCTTCCAAGTCAGGGTTTTGTATCCACGTTCGTTCCTACAACCCCTGACATCACATATTCATATTTTGCGGGTCGGAAATGAACGGTTTTCATAGGTTCTTAAAGAGAATCCATTTGCGTCGTAGGTAGAATTTTCTAGGTTTCTTCCGTAAATGGCCATTTTCAGTGTGATATGACCCGTTGAAGATCGTTTCACGCAACCTCATCTGCACTGCACGAGGCCTCATCTTCCACTGTTTTTAGACCAATCAGATCGCGACGTTCACAAATGCCCATAACTTATAACCAATCAGGCGTAACGTTATTAACTTCGTCGACTATTTTCATTAAATTTTCCTAGGTACATGAAACTTATAAACCGGATATTTACGGAAGAAATAGGTACTTATACTCGTTCAAAAGTGAGGAACTGGAAAATCGTCAAATCTTTTTTAAAAGTCAGCGCCGGGCCTTTTCCCTCGTTCCGCGTCTTCACTTTGTACTCCTGTAAGAACCTATTAATATTGTTGAAGCATCTCCTCAACCTCTCCATGATAACGGATTGTCATTGTTAAATGAAGGTATATATACTAATTTTATTTGGATCACAGTTAATCATACAGCAAATACCGACAAAAGAATACTGAAGCGATAAGTCTGTGGGGGAAATTCCACAATACCAAAATCAAAGACGAGGCGGATGTATGACGCAGACACAACAAAAAGACTAAAAAAATATAAATGTTTAATTTGGCATTAGGCCAAGAATGCAGGGTATCTTTGCAAACTGATATAAATGGGTCATAAAGTAGAGTTTTTCCACTGATGGAAGATATAACTCTAAACAACAGTCAAAATTTTAATGATATTATCAATCACCATGTCTGCTGGAAGAAGGAAAATTGCTTATTTGCTGCAATTTGTATCAATTAAATTTGCAATTGTCAGATAAATATTTGAATGCCCCCCTCCCCCCCCAATGCCTCAGAAATTATTCTGAATATAAATGATAAACTGTTGGTTTTGGTCCATAATGGTAACACAATACAGATAATTAAAATTTGTTTGAGAATCATATTTTAACATAATGGTATGTTTCATTGTCCGTTACAGAATAGGTATTTATTAGTTGTTATACAAATGTTTAATTTGTTTCATCAATTTGAGAAGTTATTGATTAACGACCATTAAAATAAATTTGTACAATAAGTTTACTCTTCACTGTAAAATTAGTAAATTTTATTGAATTATTGAAACAATGCATTTAATTATCCATCTACATATTTAATATTGACTAAAGCTCAAAAGAGGAAGGTTGGTGTTTGTATCTAGTTTATTTTATTCTCAATACTAGTGTAAAGTACGTTGATATGACATGTCGTCATTATAGACAAACGTTGACTTAGTAAATGGACCCGATCGCATCCTTTCAACCAAATTCTCTTGAATGTGAGCCACTTCCACCGTCATGTCGTTTACCGCTTTTCATCTGAGATGAACCCATTTTCCTATGTAAATAAGCCATACGTCTTACAACTATCTTTCATACAGAGACATGTAGCATACGGGAATTCTACCCAAAGGTCACATTTTTCTGTCAGACACGAGGCTTGCTGAGTCACTTCCACCGTCATGTCGTTTACCGCTTTTCATCTGAGATGAACCCATTTTCCTATGTAAATAAACCACACGTCTTATAACTGTCTTTCAAACAGAGACATGTAGCATAGGGTAATTCTATCCCAAAGGTCACGTTTTTCTGTCAGAAACGAGGGTTGCTGAGTGATCCCGAGGGTGGAATTCCATGATCCTACATCTTTCTGTATGAATGATACATTTGCCCTTATTACAGACCGTAAAAATGTAAAGAAATAGATTGAAAGTAAGAATAGCCGACAAGCCTCGGACGCTGGTAGAAAGCATTCAGAACTAAATTCTTTTCTGAATATTTTCTACCAGCGTCCATAAAACTCTGGAACAGGTTACCTCAGACATTAGGGAACACAAATTCAGTGGAATCCTTCAGAGATAAATTACAAAGAAACCGGTTTAGATGCCCCAAGTTACATTATGTATGTAGCAGAATCGGACAAATTTTACATACAAGACTGGGAATGAACAGCAGTTCATTAAATGAACATCTGTTCTGTCGCAATTTGATTGTTTCACCGAACTGTACATGTGGCCATGTTGAATCAACCTGTCACTTTCTGTTGTACTGTCCAAAATATAAACAACTGCTTCACGAAATATTTTTTTCCATTGTATGCGATGAACCGGTTAATACAAATATTATGCTGTATGGCTCAGTGATTTATTAATACATGAAGTTTTTCGTCACATAATTTATTTTATGCTAGTAAATAATAACACAACACGTTCACGTAGTGTTGACACCTTTTGATAATACAGGAATATTAATAAGGAACGGAATTCTATATAAGCTATTAGCTTATTTCCAAATCCTATTGTTATTTATGTATTTTGTCTGTTATTTTGTATCTTTGATTATTAGAATAAATGTGTTTAAACTAAGCCTCGTTTCTGACTGAAAAATGTGAACCCTCGGCTGGAATTGCCTAGTCTCACATTTTTTTCTACCATGAATGATTTTTTTCTCACATTTCTAGGCCGAATATTTAAAGAAATAAACATTACATGATAAAGAATCTGGGAAAAATTAAAGTATGTGGTTTAGGAGGAGATGCGGATACAAAATGGATACCCCTCATATAATGCAATGGCAAACTATATGTTTTTGGAAAAGAACCCCAAAAAAGTTTTTTCCAAATAAAAAATTAGGAGGTGCACAATGGCATTGTATAGTTAAGAATCCTAGAAATTTTCATTACAGTATGTGGTTTACAAGGAGATGCGGATACAAAATAGATACCCCTCATATAATGCAATGGAAAACTCTATGTTCTGGGAAAAGAAACCCCAAAACCGATTTATACCATATAAAAAATTAGGAGGTGCACAACAGCATTATACGATAAAGAATCTGAGAAAGTTATATTAAATTATAATAAGTGGTTTTATGAGGAGTTGTGGATACAAAAGTGGAACATATTGTTACCTGACAGACGAACGGACAGACTCTCCCATCACTATATACCCCCGCTTTACAATAGTATGTTTCTGATATATCGTCCACCAGAAAATCCAGCATGCTATGTTATCAGTATGGTTTTTTGACACACAAAGAATTATGTTTTTATGATTGAGTTGTCCAGTTTTCAGTTTTAGGTGTTATTGTTTTTAGTTTTATATTTATTCAATTTTATTTTTAGTTTTGTCTTTCTCTTTCATTAATATGTTTTTGTTTACTACCTACGTATACGACATTTTCTGTGAAGATGTGCTCACATATTTAAAGTGTTTTAATGGGTCGTTCAGTAATTTAACCCTAGTTTAAGAGAAAATATGATCATATTGGTAGTTGATTACAATTTGTAATATCTTGTATAATTAAATATAGTTCTGGATTTTTTAAGGCATTAATAAAATGTTTATGCTCCGTATTACACGTATTTCTATCGTAATGATGTAGCCATAAATACTGGCTCATTTATTGTGCAATAGTTTTGTTCTTTATTATCTTCTTTGACATTAATTAATAGTAAAGCGTATGATAACAGTTTGATAATTACGGAGCCCCGCTGGGGACACGACATTATGATATCGTTTTCTCGATTTATTAGATCGTTATATCAATTTATTATATCGTTATCTCGATTTATTATATCGTTATCTCGATTTATTATTATCGTTATCTCGATTTATGATATCATTATTTCCATGTAATATTGTTAGTTAAATATTTGTCCACTACCAATCCAAACACATACCCAATTAAGTTGTTTAGGTTTTAAGAACCAAGGCATATCGTCATCAGGCACCCCTAGCCTTTTATTCTTTAAGAAGACATGAAAATGTGTTGCCGCCAATCACATATTACTATTAATTTTCAATAGAAGAGGAATGGGGTACGACACCGGTCGTTTCTTTCCATGAAAATGTCGTGCATTTGTTTCGTTTAAAAGAATGTTTCAATATAATAGAAAAATTAAACCAAGATTCACATCCCATTGGTATTTACAACAAAATATAACCCGACTCTTCGGCAATTAGGAAGGGCTATTAAGAAGCATTGGTATTATATCCATAATGATGAACCGATCCCAAAATGATGAACAGAGCAACAGAATCCTCAATAGACCACCCGAGTTTCTAAAATATGCAAAATACATTTATCCAAAAGAGCTACATTTTAAAAAAATTATTCCAATATATCAACTTACACGCAGCCATTTTGAAAATAGTGGCCATCTTTGATTTTTCATCAAAATGATCATCTATAGAATTTTCGATGAAGCTGAACATTTCTACGCTAAAATTGAATATGTCAAGAATTGTTTTCTAACTTTTAAGAATTTTTAAAAATTTGATAGCGGCCATTTCAAAAATGGCGGCCATCTTGGATTTTTTAGTCTGACGAGGCACTACCTCAGATGGTTCCCTATTTTTGTTACAAGTTTGGTTTCAATAGATCGAGCCGTTTTCGAGAACACTCTGCAAAAACAGCTACTGAAGAAAGAAGAATAATAATAACTAGTCATAATGAGTCCTCGACTGCGCAGACGACCATCGCATGGCAAAAGAACAAGCCATAATATGCATCATCAACGTCGTTCCTCTGTTAATCTTAAAGATCTACACACGATATTTAAAAGTAATGGGCGACAAGGTTTATTCATCAGATTTTGTTCCATTCCTACTTCTTAATAACATAAGATTTATCAGAAATGTGCTTTTGCTTCATTCTTTCATCAATCTTATGAATGTTCAAAAATTACTTATTCGTTTTGGCGATACTGTGTATCGACAGGTCATTGGGATTCCTATGGGTACAAAATCTTATTGCCGACTTATTTTTATATTGTCATGAACAGTTTTTCATGAAAAAACTCATTAAGTGTAAAATACAGAATCATGATAAATTGATTGACATTTATAACAATAATTACAGGTATCTTGATGATGTACTTACTGTTGATAACACCGAGTTTCTTAAATATGCAAAAGACATTTATCCAAAAGAGCTACATTTGAACAAAGCTAATAAGAATAGTAAATGCTGTTCTTTTTTAGATCTTACTATATCATATCGAAAATGTAGAGATACGTACTAAAATTTATGACAAAAGGGACGATTCTAATTTTCCAATTACTAGCTTCCCCTTTCTTGATAAAGACGTGCCTTTGGTACCATCCCATACAGTGTACATTTCACAGCTTGTATGTTTTGCACGAATATGCTCTCGGCTAGAAGATTAATGAACGAAACTATACGATTACTAAAAACATTTATTACAGGGTTGTAGATTTCACAAGCTGCTTATAATGCTTTTAAAAAGTTTTATAATAGATATCAACATCTTTCATCTAAATATCCAGCTTCCAGAAAAGCACTTATCATGAACGGGTTTTCGTATCCTAGTTTTTACTACAATGTCGTGAATAAATGCAGAAGTCTCGCTAGTAACCCACAGAAACACGGTAGTTACCTAAGATTTTTTCACAGTAAGGGGTACAAATATGAAATTATGTGTAATTCTGTAAAAATTGCTCATTCTCCAAATGGCTTGAAGACTTTAAATCCATAATGGCCTCTCACAAATACTGCCGATTTCTATTGAACTCTATGACTAGATACCATTAAACCCTTTATGGAAGTGTTATTTGGGATTTCTTCGTTCAGTAGAGCAAAGTATGCGACCTGCAGCTATGAGAGCCTTAGTTAGTTTTACTGTTAAACTCTCCACTATAAGTTTCATTTCTAGCAAGTGGTCCCCTTGTTGGTAATCATACTGTATTGGTTTTTATAGTGTTTTTTATACACCAGAGTGTGATAATAGAAAAAGGGGGAGGTTAGGGTACCCATTAAACCGGATTAACCCCACCAACATTCAGTGTCTGTACCAGGTTAGACTATCCTGACTCTCTGTTGTGTTCATGTTTGTGTTTTGTACACTTTAATTTTTGTTCGGCGTTTTTGTCAGTTCGGTTGCTTTGACTGATTAGTATGTTATTGTTGACTTTTCCTGCTTTCCATTTTGTTGTTTGTTTATAGAAATACAAAAGATTATCTCACATCAGATACACTTAAATAAATTATCTATATAAAAGTAAAATTCTTTTAAACGAAATAATTGCAACACACTTTCATGACTTTTTTATGGAAAGAGAGCATCGGTGACGTACCCCATTCCTCTTATATTTAGAATATAATAGTTATGTTATTGGCGAAAACAAATGTTCATGTCTTATTTATAGATGAGGATATGCCTTGGTTCTTAAAACCGAAACACTGAACAACTGTGACTCGACTAGTACTATTGGAATTATAAATTACAAATGATACACATGGTAATTAACTTATAAATTATTTACTAATGGTGAACCAAATAAGGTATTTGTTTGGATTGGCAGTAGACAGGTATTTAACTTACAATATGCATCGAAATAACAATATAACGAGAGGCTTCCAGGGGCCTGTATCGCTCACCTGGACTATCTCCATCTTGACTGGCAGCCTGAAAATTGCTGTCAAGTTCCAATTGGCGCACTGGTTCTTAAACAAGAAGAGCATTCAGTGAACTTTCTCATTAGGTCCTATGTTAAACTACGTTCATTTCTGGCAGCCATCTTGGATGGTGGACAGGAACATCGGATATACTCATGAAAGAGGATTAACTAAGGACCATTGCTGACGAGTTTTCTTCCAATTGGCCAAGTGTTTTCAGATGAGAAGATCTTTAAGTAAATTTCCCATAGGGTCCTATGTTAAACTATGTTCGACTCTGGCGGCTATCCTGGATGACGGTCGAGTCATCGGATATAATTCTGAAAGAAAAAAACCTAAGGACCATTGCTGCCCAGTTTTGTTCAAATTGGCCTAGTGGTTTCGGACAAGCAGATCTTTTAGTAAATTTCCCATAAAGTCCTATGTTAAACTAAGTTCGGCTCTGGCGGCCATCTTAAATAACGGACGCGGTCATCGGATATAAATCTAAAAGAGGACCACCTAAGGACCATTGGCCCAGTGGTTTCAGAGGAGATGATCTTTAGACGAACGTTTAAGACGACGACGACGACGGACGACGGACGCCAAGTGAAGACAATAGCCAAAGGGCCATGTGAGCTAATAAACCGATATAACGATATAATAAATCGAAATAACAATATAATTAATGTATATAACGATATAATAAATCAATATAACGATATCATAAATCGAAATAACGATATAATAAATCGATATAACGATATCATAAATCGTGATAACGATATAATAAATCGAGATAACGATATAATAAATCGCGATAACGATATCATAAATTGAGATAACGATATAATGTTTTTTCTTGTCGTGTCCCCTGCGGTGCTCCGTAGATAATACTCTTACATGTCTTAACGCAGCCAAAAAAAAAGTGAAATAGAACTACAATTCATCGGTGTGTAGGTTTCATCATCTTCAAATGAAATTGGATTACCTCTGCGACACAGGTATTTGGGTCATGGACCCCCATTTTTAGGCCCCTATGTAAAAAAAAAAATCGCACTTTTTTCATATTTACAATTTTCTTATATTTCTAGACATATAACAAGTCTCATAAACCCATAACTAGCCTTTTTCTACTATCCACACGAACCCCAACTGAAAAAAGAAGAAGGTAATTACCTTCGGTGAATGACCTACTTTCACTTTGGAGGTTCAGGTCAGGAAATCGTCATAAATTTCGTACAAAAACTCACTTTTTTTCAAAATAATGACATCCCTCGTCTCCGGGGATATTACTCTCAACGTTTAAATAGGTTTCATGATTATCTACGGCGGTTTTATGTCTTGTTTTAGTAATTTTCTCCTTCACTTGTCGTCCGTTTGAACCTCGATTCCCGGAAATAAAAATACAGCGCCATCTGCGTGGTCGTTCGCGATGTTCGATAACTCCGTTCGAAGAAACTGTGTTCCCGTTCATGATTACCAGCATCGCACAGGAGTTCCGAAAGCAATGTTGCTATACGAAAAGGTAAGAGATACTCGAATGAAGCGTTTTGGCGGACTTTATAAATCCAAAAAAAAGATTTATAATCACAAAACTTGTTTTAGTGACAAATTACTTATCAAGATGTCTTCTGATCAAACAAAGTTACACTCTTGGTTAATTGATAACATAGAAAAATGCAGTGATACGAGTATTTATGTTGATCTTAATGAAATTAAGAAAAAATTTCACTCACCAGTGTCAAGTGCAGCTATTGGAAATTGTATTGTACAAATATTCATGGGTGTCCAAAAAAAGAAAAAACGGTGTAAAGATGACTGGAGCAAGACTACTCAGGTCTATTATGGATTGTCATGGCGGTCACAATCAGAAACAAATACATGTATAGAATTTAAAAACATAGTTTCTATTGTACCAAATGACTTTTTTGTAATATCAAGTCTCCCAGAAAAAATAATTCTTGGGTATTTCAAAAAAGAAATCATAAATGGCAACAGATTAATGATTGAAATGAAATTTGAATCCAATGCGCAATGGTTTATTATTGCACAAGGAAAGACAATTGATTTGATCAAATTGGTATTGAAAACAACAGTTATTTGAACATGTCAGTGCATTCTGTTTTTGAGACAGTTAGACAATTAAATTTTTGTAGCGGTTTTCCTAGTTTTGAAGGCGACCATATTCAACCAGATGTTTCTGTATATAAAGAACATTTGTCTATTATTGGTGATGAAAACTCAGAAACTATCCGGTTCAGGTCAAAATTCTGTAAAACTGTTTTACCATTCAAAAATCAAATGTTGCTTCTCATTTGTGTTATTTCTGTAAAAAAATCAAATGTTGTCAAGAAAAGGAAAATGAATATGCTAACTGTACTGAAATACCTTTCGAAAAAAAATATAAAATACAGGAAAATGAAGATCATGAGGTTAATGATGGAATAACATTAAATGAAAGTGATAATGCTGATATGACAGAAATATTTAGAAAAATTTTTCCTGATTATTCTATTCAAATGCAAACATTTTTATTGTCTCAAAAGATGGCATTAGAGCGCCATCCTTTTGGAAGAAGGTGGAACAAAGAAATAATTAGATTGCGTTTAACACTGTGGTGTAGAAGCCCGAAAGGGTATATTGAACTACGAAATAGTAATTTCCTGATTGTACCATCCCATAACATTTTACAAAGATATAAAAATTCTGTAGAACAAAAAAGTGGAATCAACAAAGAAATCCTACATTGGATGGCAAATGAGGCCAAAACCAAAAATATTCCACCTGAGGGCTATAAGGGAGGTCTAATGATAGATGAAATGTCTATTCAATCAGATTTACAGATAAGGAAGCATAATGGTGATATTGAACTCATAGGTTTTACTGAGTGTACACCAGAGTCAATTGTATTCGAAAACATGAAAACAGGTAAAAGTGACAGGACTCTTGCGACCCATGTTTTACAGTTAGTGTTCTTTACTGGCTTTCGTTTTCCATTCGCTCATTTCCCTACCACCACAACAACTGGTTATGAGCTTTACTTATTGCTTTGGAAATCTGTTCACATGTTATCAATGTTTGGTTTCTGTATTGAGTATGTTAGCACAGACGGGGCTCAAAGTAATCGAGATATGATGAAACTTCTGCTACCTGGTTTTGATTCTGCTAACCCTATCACATGTTCTTTTAAAAATGTGTACAATCTAACTTTTTTTTATCATGGACTTTTCACATGTCGTAAAAAAAATCAGGAACAATGTCTCTAAAAGTGGAACTGCTGCATTTTGCAAAAAACATTTGAAATTAAATGACAACTTCATAGAATGGAACCATTTTAAAGAAACTTACCTATGGGATCTTCAAAATCCATTTCCCATCTATAGAAAACTCACACAGGATCACATTTTTCTCACATCTGAAAGTAAAATGCGAAATCATTTGGCTGAGGATATACTCAATAAAGATATGTTACATTTGATGGAAGTGTATAAGGAAACTCAGAAGAAAAATGGCAAAAGATTGAATTCAACTATTGAATTCAACTATTGAACATACCAGTGTTATTATCAGCAATTTTTGGGATCCAAGGCCCATAACTGATGCAGGTGATCATCGATTAATCCAAAATAGAGAGGTTTTAGATTGGTTTGTTAAATGGGAAAAAAGCATAGTAAATGACAAAACAATTACCAACAAACAAAAACACCTTATATCCTACCAGACCAGACAGGACATTGTATCATGTATTATGGGATTTGATGAGCTGTGCACTTACAAATTTCAAAGTTCACATGCATCCATAATTCCAAACAGAATCAACAGTGATGTTGTTGAAAATATGTTTTGTCAGCAGAGGACATTACACAATGGAGCAAACACAAACCCCACATATTTGGGTTATTGCAACACAGTAAACTCTGTCATTTTAGGACAACATGCAATATCAAAAAAATCTAATGCAGGAGGTGGAGATGGTGCACAATCATGTAACATGTCTTTACAGTTAAAGAAAAAGGTATATTAAAATCAAGAAATCTAGTAGTCATACAAAAAAAACAGATATGGGGTAAAATTCAAAGAGACAACAAACAATTTATATTCATATAATATAAGAAGATGTGGGGTAAAAGTAGAAGAGACAGCAACCCGACAATCAATCCCAAAACAACACCTAGAGAACATAAGCCTTCAACAATGGTCAAACATCCACACATGCATGCATTTGTTTTGTTGTTTTTTTTTCAGTCCATTCATCACATATATTGAACAATATACATAATACAGTATGATATATACTTGTAATATAATATGTTGTTAAAATTCAAAAGTGTGTACTCTCCTACATAATGGGGGGGGGGCACTGATCTAAATACCTCTGAAATGTTTATTTCATATAATTGCAATTGTCAGTGTTTTAGCATTAAATTTAATTTGAAATATATTTATTTGGAACTGGACGTTAAGCAACCGGCCATCAATCATTCAATCTATGTAAGATTTTTATGCCCTGCCCACAAATAGAGTGGGGCATATAGGGTTACCCTTGTCTGTCCGTCCGTCTGAACTATGTGGTTAAGTTGTGCGTTTAGGTTCATTTCTTTGGAACTAAGCATAGTGTATCATAATCAATGAAACTTCATCAGTGTGTACATCCATCCATACATATGTTTTAACTATGTGATTAAGTTTTTTTGTTTATATGGATTTGAGGGCGGGATATCCATGTATTAGGGACACAATTTCTAGCATTACATTACTTCTCCAATTAAAATCAACTTACCTAATTACTGACAAAGAGGACAAGTAAACTGTTCACCATCTTCTGCGAAACAAGTCCACTCAGTCTCATCTTGTAAATTAACACAATTTCTGTGAAACCACAATGCACAAACATCACAACAAATCCAATCTTCTCGTTACTTGTATGACAGATTACAAATTGCACAATTATCATCTGATTCATATGTCTGTTGTTTCACTTTTCCTTTTCCTTTACCCTTTCCTTTGCCCTTTCCTTTTCCCTTGCCAACTAATTTTCTTTTTCGTGATTGTTTTGATTTAGGTTGGAGTGCTGAAGCCTCATGCCCAGAACAAGAACCAGTAGTACCAGTATGTGTGTCTGAAGTCTTTGGAGGAGAGTGTGGTGTCACAGTGCTAGGTCCTGGTATCTGATTGTCTATAATGGATGTGCCTGGTATCAATATATCCAGTATTTCAGATTGTTCAGTTTTTTGAACAGACTGGCCTTGTAAATCAACAGTTTCAACAGATTCTCTTGGATGCAGCTGATTGATGTCACCTTCATTTATTTCTCATGGTATACTATAACTATTTAAAATAGCATTAGCTAGCACAGAACTGATATCATTCTTTCTTTTAGACGAAGTCACCGTGACATTATAAATTTTGCATAACAAAAGCAAATCATTTTTAGTAAAAGTCTTTTCGGTCAAAAAGCTTGAGTTTGCAACAAGTTCGGATTTGAGTCGAAGGTGGGAAACTATTTTTCCATCCGATTTATCATGTTTAAAGAACTGCATGTTAAAAGCTTTTACAGCCTTTTTAGATCTGTCCATTACCTTTTTCCTTAGGGCTTTTCCTTTCTCTTTCTTCAGAAATTGAAGATAATCTCGGCGAAATTGACTGAATGCAACTTTTATAAACAAATCCACAACAGCATAAAAAATGTCTATATACTCCACACATTGTTGTGCTACTGAAGACAAAATTTCATTAATGTCACAGTTATCTTCACTTTCTGAGAAAGATTTAGCTTTTGTTAGTGTTATACTCAACAGTTCAAACAGTTCTTTATCATTGATAATTTGATCTTTAATATAACGAAACAGGTATTTCCCATGCTGAACAAGATTGACATGAGTAAGACTGTCCCTACACAAAAGTTCCAATTTAGTGAAAAATGTGAAAGCATTGTCAGTAATATTAGTTAAGCCTTCTCTTAAATTTTGTTTTATTTTGGTTTCATTTAAACTCTCAGGATCACTAGTGTTTACCTGTAGTTCATTATAAGATGTTGATAATGAATTTATAATTGTTAATTGTATTTGCAATTTAGTTACTTTGGATTCCATCCCTTCTGAAAAAATGGCGTTTCTAGTTTTTACAGAGATTTTGTGCTTCAGTTTTGCTATAACATACCCACTAACATATCTGATTTTGCCTCTTGCAGCGCCACATAAGTCATCATCCACAGTAAGTTTTGGTAAGGGTTCTGGAGATTGTAGCTGAAGATGACCAGACAATGTCTGAAACAGTTGATTTTCCAGATAAAATATTATAGAGGTCAAACATTGGTTGTATGGGCCATTTGCACCCAATCCATACTTTGTGAGTAGTGATAATGCATTTTTTTTCATAATCATCTGTGGTGATATACATGTTTAATTTTGAGAAAAAGTCATTCTGAGTTTTAGCAGAATATTTTAAATCCCCTTCAGGAAAACAGTTCAGTCCAATATCTTCAATAAGTGAAAATTGCAAATCAAACCAATCATTATAGTGTTCATATTTGCTTAAAATTAACTGCTTGAATAATAAAATCTCATTTTCCAGAGGAGTGTCAATGAACTCAGTTACTACAATGTCTAAAGCTAATTTTGATGGAGAGCTTGATTGTCCTTCAGTTAAAATGTTTTCTGCTGTAAATGAATCTAAGAAATCTAAATGTTCGATTTCACTGTCTGAAAAATCTGAGTCTGCATATGTATTCACAAATACATTATCAGGTTGAGGCGGATCATCATGATCATCCTCATCAGTGATGTCACCTTTAGGATCTTTTTTATTTCGACAGCAAGTCAAGTCTTTGTTAACAATTCCTAATGTAAAACTTTTATAAAAGTTAGTAACATGGACTGGATGTTTCTTACATAATATTTTTTAAAGTTTAATACACGAAGTCCTTCAATACTTTCTGCTCTTCCAACAGCGACTCCTATCTGTCCAGGTTGACAGCTGTTACATTAGCTGTTACAGACTTATTGTCTATCATAAATTCAACATCAACAGAATTGGCATATACTTTAGTCACTATTCCACGTAGACCATTTACTAATGATTCACTGAGATTCTTTACCAACGTAATACTACATCCATTTTTAACGCCTAGATTTTTGGGAGCTAAAAATCTATTCAAATAATGTTCAGACCCGTGATCTTGTGCATTATAAACTTTTAATTCTCCTGGCAAAGACTGCAATTTGTTATAGTTAAAGAGGTCAACATCTAAATTTCGGGCAAAAAGTTGCACTGCATTCTCTTCATTTTCAGTTGGTCTATTTAGGGAGTTTAAAAATGCTACGGTCTCGTCTGATGGATCACAGATTTCTAATTCATTAATAGACTTGATAAGAGTTTGGTCATTTTGACGATGAATTAAATGTAAAATAATCTGATGTGGAAAACAGTCATTAAACCAACTTATTCTAAAACAGTGGTTTCCGGGTCACCTAACAGTTCATTTGGTACAGGGGGGAGCTGGTAAAAATCTCCTACTAATACAATTTGAACACCACCAAAGTATTGAATTTATTTCCTCACATTTCTGATTAAAAATTCCACTTGACAAAGAACTTTTGAACTAATCATAGAAATTTCGTCCATAAAAAGAACATCTGCGTTCAGAAAATTCTGCTTTACAGAAATAAATCTTTCATCTGTTTCAATGAGATGGAGTAAATGTTCATTCATGTGCCTACCGTCTTCAATTCCTGCCCATCTATGTACTGTTTGTGCTCCTAGATCTGAAAAATGTGTGGCAGCAATGCCCGTAGAACACAAATTTCTGCCTTTCGTTCATGCTTTCTTAAATATTTAACGGCCTTTTCTACCAGGAATGTTTTGCCAGCTCCCGCTTGTCCACTAACAAGTAAATTGTGACCATCCTTGATCAAATTAAAAGCTACAATTTGATCTTCATCAAACATTTTGGAATTTTCCCGTACTTTTCCAAGTAAAACAAAATATTATTCGAGTATCTCTTACCTTTTCGTATAGCTACATTGCTTTCGGAACTCCTGTGCGATGCTGGTAATCATGAACGGGAACACAGTTTCTTCGAACGGAGTTATCGAACATCGCGAACGACCACGCAGATGGCGCTGTATTTTTATTTCCGGGAATCGAGGTTCAAACGGACGACAAGTGAAGGAGAAAATTACTAAAACAAGACATAAAACCGCCGTAGATAATCATGAAACCTATTTAAACGTTGAGAGTAATATCCCCGGAGACGAGGGATGTCATTATTTTGAAAAGTAAGTGAGTTTTTGTACGAAATTTATGACGATTTCCTGACCTGAACCTCCAAAGTGAAAGTAGGTCATTCACCGAAGGTAATTACCTTCTTTTTTTTCAGTTGGGGTTTGTGTGGATAGTAGAAAAAGGCTAGTTATGGGTTTATGAGACTTGTTATATGTCTAGAAATATAAGAAAATTGTAAATATGAAAAAAATGCGATTTTTTTTTTACATAGGGGCCTAAAAAGGGGGTCCATGACCCAAATACCTGTGGGGTTTGTAGGAAGGAACGTGGATACAAAACCCTGACTTGGGAGGATGACAAAAAAAAGATAAAGATTATTCAATTTTATATAAAGAATTAGACGTAGTTAAGTACTAATCTTATTATGAAATTAATGGACCAGTAAATAAATGTAAAAAGTCAGTCTTATTAATTATTAATTGAATTAAAGAAAATTGATTGCTTACAAGTTTAACCCCTTTTTGCGTAATAATTTTTGCAATGAGACAAATTTTTTACATCTTCCTATTATAACTAAAGAGCAAACGGAGTTATTACCTGCACAAGATTATGTCCCCTTTACTTCAGAATATTCCAAGAACTGTTTTTATTGGATAACAATATGTCCAATGTAATCGAAGAAAACTTTTGTTATCAATGGTCTGTTTTAGACTTAGTATATTAATAATTGCAAATCATAGGAATACATGATCAATAATATTAGATTATTATACGGTATAACGTACAATATGGGAAGATATTGAATGAATGCGTATTATACTGAAAACTCGTAATGGACGAGACGCCGTCGAGTCCAATACGGGTTTTCAGTACAATACGGACGAGTTTAACATTTTCCAAAAAATAACAGTTTAAAAAAGATTTTTTCCCTCAATTACACATTTCACATTACTCATAACTCGAATTAAACAACTATGCATACAAAACTATAACCTTAGAGTTTACATTTCATATTATTACAATCACAGATTTCTGTAAGTTATACGTGGTACATATATAAAAAAGACAATATTTTGCATTTTAATTAGAAATATTTCTAAAGGAAAACATATTGATTATGTTTGAAAATACGATTTAATTAAATTTTAAACATTGATTTATAGAATTATTACGGAAGAGTTAACGTCTTTGTATACATATCCAACTATAGAAGTCATCACGTGACTTTGGTGACGTCACACACCACCTATACCATACCCAAGTAAATTGTATAGAAATGCACTTGGGCGATCAGGAATCGATAAAATAAACTACTTTTAGTTCGTGCTGAAAAAAATTTGGTGTTATGTAGTACTTCCTCATATATTTGGAAATATATTTATGCTATTTGGAAACGTTTAAATTTTTGTCTTATCCCTTCCAAATGCTTTTGAAAATTTTGTCTTATTTTCCCGTTAAGTCCATATTGTTAAATCATCTAACTCCGATAAATAGGCTTTTTTGTCGTTTTTAACATAAAATTGCGATTTAACCAAAACCGATGGAAAAATTTTGGTGCTATGTGCTAATTAATACATTTATAAATTTTTGAAATATCGTAAATGCAATAGTTTAATTTTTTATTGTATCCCTTCCAAATTGATTTGAAAATTAGCTATTTTCGGAAAATCTGTTATTATTTTTCAAGATGGCAACGATGACCGGAAATGGCACTAGGCGCGAAAATACAAACATTTAATGATTTTCAATTTCATATTTGCATCGAAACAAACGCTTATGTTTGAAATATAAAGTATATATATATATAAATAGCTGACATAACTTATATATTAATAAGTGTATAGTTTCCAATTGCACTGCATATTAACTTATCCTCGCCAAGGGCGATATAGATTATGAAAAAAATCGCACATTTGCCAGTATTAATGAAAACTAACACAGATGATGGATCATTTCATACAGACATCATTTCTTTTCAATAGAGGATTTTATTATATAATGTTTGTGTGATGAAGTTATAATAAAAAGGGGGGATATGCATACTATAGATACTGATATATTACTAGAGACATATTGTTTTATGTCTCGGATGTTACTAATAAAGTATATCCTTTGGTCTTCATATATCATATGTTTGAGTAAAACCTTCATAACTTTTCGAAAGATCGTAATTGCAATAGTTTAAATTTTGATTATGTCCCTTCCAAATTGATTTGAAAATAAGCTATTTTGAAATGTGTTTTTTTTTACTATTATTATTCAAGATGGCGCCCATCCTAATCAGCTTCTACCTTGCCATAACAAAGTAAATATATATACGAGTAAATAGAATTACTCATATAATATGTCAAATGTTAAATATATAAATACCAAAAAGATAAATTATTAATTTAAAATAAATTAAAATGTTACTTATCTGACATTTGAAATTATATTTCATCACTGCATTCTTTGTGACCCCCCCCCCCCCCCCTTAAACAAACACACCTCTTTATTAAAATGTTGCATTAATTATCAAAGAATGTGGCGTTAAAAATGAAATCACGCTGTTTTTGGTCAGCAAACGGTTTACCTATATACATACAATGTACCTGTGTACCTTAATTAACGGTTGGAACAATAAACATCCGGACAGTCAAGGTACAATATACATGTCAAATCGTTAATTAGTTATAATTACCTGAAACACATAGCATGTTAATTGCGCATAATTAATTTCTTTGGATAAAACTCAAATAAATTTTAACCAAAAAAAAAATCGCTTTTCTCGCGGCTTAAAAAATTAAAAAAAACTTGCACCATTACCCTTTATCACGTGTAATTATGTACTTTTGACAGTTTGTATAAATTGGTGATAAATATCATATTATTAATTATTGTCACAATTTCATATATTGAAATTATAATCCATGTGAAATGTTACTACATATTTCAAATAAAAAGTTTTTTAAAGTGAAGACGTGGAGAACGTGCTATAATCAATACAGAGTTATCGAAGTACGATGAATGCCTGGCATGAACGGGACCAGTAGATTCCCGATATTGGGTAACCAGTTAATACGTCTAAACAGAGTTACCTAACATAATTATGACCGATATAGCTGCATATGTTTTTGTAATTAATCAATTAATATACTTCATGCCAGAAACTACTGTGATATTTGGTACATTAATAATTCGCATATAAACTCCAACCTGTCCGGCATATGAACTACAGTAATATGTCCATGTGTGGCTTTAAATGTCGCGCGAGTTTTTATGTACATTTATCCGGCAAATAGGGCATATAAACTACATTAATATGTCCATGCACGTGCGGCTTTATATGTCACGTGAGTTTTTGTGTACATTTACGGTTTCAAGAATAGAGCGCTTTTCATGAATATTTACAATAACAAATGTCTCAGTCACCGTTGCCCCTTTTTACATGAGAAAAGTGAATTAATTTTAATTTAGATGAATTCTTAGCATAAAGTATAATAATCACAATATTAGGGTCTTGTGACGGTTATATGCGAAATATTTGCCTGGTCTGAGTGACATTTTACCGTCATTTGTAAAGATTCACGCAAGAGTCTATCAACATGGATAAGTGTTTTCGATCCCTTAGTTTTTCACAGTGATGTTAGCATTAAAGTAAAACGAAGGATTTATGCCGTGAGAAAATTGTGATATATTTTTAAATAAATTAACAAATATATCAAATATCGTTAGAAATATGTTCCAAAGTAAGCTTTTAAGATTCTGAAAAAATTCCCAAGACTGCCACATTTTAGAAGATGGAAGAAAAAAAAGAAGAAAATCGTTGAGAGATCAGACATTAGCAGTAGGAGTAGGAGAAATTCCAACGATTTATTTTATTAGGGTGCATGCATTTTTTCTTTGTATTTCGTTTTAAAATGACAGGGTATTTCTACATTATCAAACATTTAAAAAACGCATTAAGCATAACCAACATTCGTTTTATGTTTTAGTTTACTCTATAATGGTTGACTAAAATAATATAAAATCAAGGAAATTTGTTGGTTTCCCTCCAAGGTAGCCTTCTGTACGTGCATATTCTGAAGCAATGGGATAGATTGGCACGTATAAATACGCATAAAACAGAGATGGCAGTCCATAAGGTCAAAATGCGGAGACAATGTGAAATCCTATTTGAAGACTTACTAGTACCTTTACTAATACATGATTAACAATCTCCCTTTTGATCTTAAACGGCCAACCTGGTCTTGTTTATTCTTAGTTGTTCCTTTTTCTGCAGCATCATATTTCAAATATAAACCACGATAACGTTTCAGGGTCACTATTTTCATGTAATAATTTATATAAAATGGCTCAACATCATTTTATCATTTCCCTAATTTCGTTGGCCTTAAAGGAAATTTCAGGTATACTTACTCAATTAAAAAATGCCAAATCTTTCCTGTTTCTCATGCATTGTCTTTTAAATCTACTCTGTTTTATAAGATTTTTGTTTGTTTAGTAGGGTTTTTGTCAGCACATTTTGCTTTTTCGCGGCGGCCAGTTTTTATTGGTGAAGGAAGCCGGAGTACCTGGAGAGAACCACCGACCTTCGGTAGGAAAATTGGCAATCCTTGTCAATTACGATTGGAGTCGAACACACTCCGCCACAGGTGAGACCTCAGTGTTGACAGGCTAGTAGTCATCACGAACTACCAAGACCACTCGGCCACCGAGGTCCCGCTTTATAAGATACAAATTAATTATTCTCTTTATTTTGAGTATTTCTCCATATATTATCTGATACTGGCAGCAGTAATTTTTGTAAGAACTTGTTTCGTGCCCCACGAAAATTCTATTTTGGTATTAGTGATCCTGAACCAACAAGATCGGTTAACGGGGTACAGAAAACCTAAGGGAGTTAACTCTTTAAACATCATCTGAACGTTTTAATCGCATACTATTATTAAAGAGAAATCAAGCTTCTCAATGATCAAAAATTGTTTGTCAACTGCTATATATCCAATAAAATTATTCCCGTAAAATGTGTGGTTCAAATTTCTTGAAATTTTTATATTTTTGTCAGCAGGTCAAAGTAAATATTTCGTCGAAATTTTATGAAAATTAAACGAGCCAAATCTATTTTAGTCAAAGTGTTTGGTACCCCCTTTAGAAAAAAAAAATCAGGATAACATGATCAAATCAAGACATGATGTCTTGCAGTGTTATTTTGATCATGTCTGCAAACTTAAATATAGCAAAATTCAAGACAATCAAGAGTAATCAAGAAAGACATGTCATGTTTAAGATCAAAGAGAATTTTCTAGTCATGTTAGAGCAGAGAATGGAAATGGTGAATGTGTCAAAGAGACAACAACCCGACCAAGAAACAGAAAACAGCCCAAGGCTACCAATATTAATACGAAGACAACACAAAACTCAGTAGCAGTATAATGAACTCTCAAGTGCACCGGAAGATACACTCCACAATCTACTCTGACTGATCGGTAACGGGAACCGGACACTGCCAAATTGTCAAGTCGTCGGATTAAAACTATTTCTTTTGAAACAATTAAATATACAAAGTACGTGTAGATGATATCAGAGCACATGTTTGTCTTTCATTCAATATTTGCATTTCATATATAGCCATTATTTTCTGACTGTTCTATGCAGTAACCTTTGTCTATATTACACAGCAATTCTTATATTCGAGCAGTCAAAATGCATCGACAATATAATTACAAAATTTAGGCCACCCCTACTTGACCTGACTGACGGGACTGAAATGAACAAACTGACTTAAATTTTTGGAACCAATTTCAATACTTATTTTCTTGTTACTTATTTTGTATTGCTGAAAAAAATATATAAAGCCAAACTGACCTTTCATTTAGATAACGCCTATCAATGGTATACCCGCTCGTCGATCTTTGAAAGGTGAGTTCTCCCGCCAAATCAATTGAGGCCTTTTGAGGGTAACAAACATTTTAACTAAAATTGAAATTGGTAGTAATATCAATTAATGTCGCCATAGATTGCAGTATAAAGACAATAACAGTACAATGACCTGACATAAAATTCGATATACGAATTCGGCACGAATCGTTGAAATCTGTTCGGGAAACCCTCTTATATATAAACCTCATCCGTATATCGATTTTATGTCAAGTCAGTGCTTATTCTTTATTGTTTTTATATTATATTAGACCAGAACATATCACTAAGCATGCTTTAAAGATAATTCAGACACGCAATTATACGGAATCTTGTTTCCTTTGATTTCGACTCGGTTAACACGAAAAACATACATTCTTATTGTTCGGCAAGAGGTTTCATTATTAGAAACTAGTTTATCATTCTTAATATAGAAATGCATTTTATGCAACGTTTGTATGCATGTTTCCTCGTTTCGTTACTTTCAGTAATATTGTGAAATAGATGATGGATGGATGGATGAATTTTTGTTTAACGTCCAATGGCAACCAGGTGCATATCAGGACGAGAACATGTTGAAATGATAATGAATATGATCCCTGCTTTGTACTAGACCGACACGCTAAATCGGATTTTTAATGTGCTAGCTCTCGAGGTAACTGTCCGCAGGAAGACATATCACCTCACTCAGACACATTATACTGACTCCGAGCCGACCAGTCTTTGCTCTTACTCCTAGATGCCGCGTGCTTGGCGGAGAAGCAGCAAATCCCAATTTTAATGTCTTTGGTTTGACCCGGCCGGGGATCGAACCCGCGACCTTCCGCACTCGGGCGAGCACGCTACCACGAGACCACAGAGGCGGTCTTGTGAAATAGACAGACGATAGTGTAATATATCATGTATTTGTTGAATTCAAAAGATATCAAGTTAAAACTATATAGAAGGAAAATTAATCTGTCGACAATAAATAAATAAATAAATGCCACTTTTCTAAAGGCTTTTAATTATAATCGAAGGAGGTTATCATAAACCTGTTAATTGTCCTGAAACATTGTAATATTATTATTGGTTTTTTTTTTAATTATTTATTATCATTTATGTTTTTTTTCTTAAACTACAGTTTGGTTCAAAGTATATTCAATGTTCCTCCGGGGCCTCGGTTGCCAAGTGGGGTAGCCTGTAAACACTGAGGTTGTGAATTCGAATCTCACCTGTTGCGGGGTGTGTTCGACTGCGATCTTAATTGACAAGGATTGCCAATTTTCAGACCGAAGATCGGTGGTTCTCGCTTCCAGTCAAATGTGACGAAAAAGGCGTAAAACCTCAAACTAAAACAAACAAATAAATCAATGTCACACCCGGCCACCAACTCAAAATCAAATGGTTACTTGCCCAGTTGCTTCTATGCACTAGGTTTGCATTTTTTACTGTCATCAGAAGCCAAGCAATTAGGAAGCAATACCATAAAATTCCTCGATTTATTCCTAAAATGAATTTAACCTTTTAGCGCTCTGTTGTGTTTCATTGTTTTTTCCTTTGGTTTTAAAGTTTAATTATAGTATGACAAAGGATAAAATTATTAACGAGATAACTTAAGAAATAGGTAACCATAGGCGGTATTGTGCTTCCTATAATCCTCGGTGTTTTGATGCAATTTATTGGAAAAAAGGTGTGTTCATCAGGGAAACCGTATAAATGTATCATATCAAATGCGTCAGTCGTTCATTTACCGACTTTAGCGAAATAGACAATATTTGATTCAATATATCTTTTTCAAATTAAATATCGGCGAGAAAATAACGAAACATGACCAGAAATGGTCTAAATGTTCAGCTGCTCTGGAAACGCGTAAGAATATACAAAACGATATAAGTGGGTTTTTTTAGCAAAAAATAGACTTACACCTCTCAGCAATAACTTGAAGATTGTCCCATTATTCCAACACCCGTTAGAATGTAGATAATTACACTGCTATATACATAATATCGGTTATTTAAAATTATTACATTGAGTGAGGTGAAATATGGGGATTTCCTAGTGAAATCAAATTCGATAATTCACCCAGTGAAATCGAAAGTGATATTTCACTCTAGAAAGTGACGTAGCAATAGCCGTCGTCAACGACGTTTAGTTGCTATACAATGGTCGACGCGTAATCATATAAAAACATATTATTACATTGATCATGTTGATGATGGTGAATTATCGTAATTTCCAGTGAAAATAAATTCGATATTTTCACTCAGTGAAAGATCGGTTTTTATTTAACGTCGTCAATTGTGTTACTAACAAATGACGTTTGTGACGTCGAAAGATTCCGGAGGGATCTAAGGAAAATATGACACTTTTAAGCATTTTTTTGTCTATTTTACCAATCACTAAGAATCATTTTTTCTTAGGTTGCTCGTCACAACCTTAACTTTAGGGGTAACAGGCTTAGTTTCTGAGATGTTACACATTATTCTAAGCTTGTGAGAATTATAGTAGGCTGTTTCCTTTTACTTTAAGGTGTTGCCCCTAATATTTGTGCGTGAGGATTATTCTAAGGGTGTTACTAGAAATATTAAGGATTGTGAGGATTATTCTAAGGGTGTTTCTAGAAATATTAAGGATTGTGAGGATTATTTTTTACCCCCTGGGGTACTCCTGACCACTCAGCCATGCGGACATATGATTGGTCAGTTGTTTCTGATAAGACTGAATGCACGTGATTGGTCGGTTGTTTCATATTATTATTTATGGATAAGACTGAATACACATTCACTCTGGTCAATACGTTTCGTTAAAATTAATTTACTCAATAATCAAAAGCAATACTATTGTCTGCTGTCGATTTAAAAAATATGTCACACACAGGTAAGTATTATAACAGAGTGTTTCCTGACTGAATACAGATCGGTTTTTATTTAACGTCATCAATTGTGTTACTAACAAATGACGTTTGTGACGTCGAAAGATTCCGGAAGGGATCTAAGGAAAATATGACACTTTTAAGAATTTTTTTTGTCTATTTTACCAATATAATGTAATGAACAGTAAACGCGTGACCGGAAAACACTAATAATTCCCTCATGCGCTGCGCGCTTTCGTGAATTAAGGTGTTTTTCTGTCACTCGTTAAATATTTTGCAATATTCAAATTCTCGAATTAGTTATCCTATTAATCCATTGTATTTTCTCGTTAAAATTTCTGAATACATGGAATATTTCCATGTAATAAACAGAATAACTTATCTTGAAATTCGAATACCAATGATCTACAACTCAAGACCGAAAACCCTTATAATTCACTCGTGAATTAATGTGTTGTTCGGTAACTTGTTGTAGATTGTTAGGTATTTGCATTTCAAGATTAGTTATACTTTAAGTATTGAGGGATCTAGCCATTTCATTTTTCCCGAGACACTGACTATTTTCCCGACGCATAGCGGAGGGAGATAGTTAATGAGTCGACGGGGACAAATAACATGGCTATATCCCGAAATGACTTTTAAATAACTGTTATATTATACCAATAATTTTAAGGAAAATGCAAAAAAAAAGGTGAAAAATGTGTTTGCGTTAAGATCACGCGCAAGGAGACTATACCAACGTGATTACAGATGTCATTCATTTTAACATGACACGCCCAATACCGTGACGCTGTCCAATCAAAGTCGGTGAATAGCATTTGTAATGGTACTTTTCCGGCAGATGGATCATAAGTATTTTTAGGACAATGAATTTTACATAGCAAAAAAGAAAAAAAGGTATAATAATTGTGATTATCAGGCACATGTTTTTTATCTTTAACTTCTTTAGTGACACATATAAATAAAGATGTGTAAATATATATCTATTGTAAATTAACAGTAGTTAAATTAGAGACCACACTTACTGAAATTCCAGCCAGCTTGTCATTAGTACTAACTGTGTTTACTTACTTATTTTTGAATTTATCTTAGAAAATTATATTGTATAGTTTCTAAATTTGTTTGTACCATATTGTACCTTGTTCTATGGAGAGGGCTTATATAGGCTTTGCCTGTTGCCTAATCCTTTTCAGTTTTTCTGAATAAAATATTGTTTAAACTAAATTAAACTAAATATATAGCTGTTATTGCTGTAATTATGATCATAAAGCGTAACTATATTACAACAAACATCACGAGATGTTTTTCGAAGAGGAAAAGTACCAATAAAAATCATTTTTTGTTGACTTTAGATAGTAAGACTAACCTTTTATGTGATCAAATTTATTTCACCGTAAATAATCCCCCCTACTATACATATATAGATTGAGGGTATTTTTATGTCAACAGAACGGATGTCCTGCTAGCAGCTAATGAATTCGCTTATTTGATGTCAAGATCAATATTATCATGCTGAAAAGATGCCAGTCATTAATACTTATAGTATAACTAATCTTGAAATGCGAATACCTAAAAATCAAAAACAAGTTACCGAACAACAGTTTAATCCACGTGCACGAGTGAATTATTAGTGTTTTTCATTCACGAGTTGTAGATATTTGGTATTCGAATTTCGAGATTAGTTATTCTGTTTACTACATTGAATATTCCACTTATTCAGAAGATTTAACGAGAAAATACAAGGGATTATGGTTTTTATATAACTACGCGTCGACCACTGTATAGCAACGTCACTTCCTTGAGTGAAATGACTTTCCATTTCACTGGGTGAATTATCGGATTTGATTTAACTTGTAAATCCAGGTATTTCACTACACTCAATGTAATAACACCCATTCAAGATTCAAGATTATAAACATCATACCAATCAATGCCAATACACCAATCACTGGTTTAAGATGGTACAATAATTTAAATCAAAGGTCTGCATTAGGTTTTTAAATGGATAGCTGGTAGGCATGTTTGTTTGTTTAGTTGGGGTTTTATATCGTTTTCGGCACATTTGGCTATTTGTGGAAACACATATTTTTGTAAACTAAATGATCCTGATAAGTCTTAAAGATAATATAATCCAAAAAAATCTATAATTGCTAAGTAAAATTGCAAAAATAAGTCTTCGACACTTTCAGGAAACTTACGAAATTGGAATCACATATTTTAAATCCATACAATCCAAAGTAGTGCTCTTGGTATAGTGATTCCAAGTATATATGGTTGCGAAGTAGAAATCACAAATATTGTAGTGTTTGAGTCTTTCAGGAAATTTACCAAAATTGGAAGCAAGTTTTTGTAATCCAAATGATCCCAATAAGTCTTAAAGCTAATATGATCCAAAAAAATCTATAATTGCTAAGTAAAATTCCAAAAATAATAGTCTTAAACACTTTCAGGAAACTTACCAAAGTTGGAATCACATATCTAGATGATCCCAATATGGTCATTGCTGGTGTGATCTAGAAATTAAATGGTTTCTTGTCAAAAATTTAAAAAATAATGGTCTTTGAGACTTCCAGGAAATTTACCAAAGTTGGAAATGCATCTTAAAACAATTCTGAAACCTTTAGCACAATCTACATTAATGGTACAATTACTGAACCAACTTTCAGTTCCGTATTGCAAATAACATGAGAGGAGTTGCATGACAAAGGAATAATGTATCCTAAGGCTACCTGTGCAGCTCGGCCCCCAGGGGTGCTATTCAAATACTGAAACATTTGGCACAATCTACATTGGCAGGGCGATTACTGAGCCAACTCTCAGTAACCAAATAACATGAGAGGAGTTGCGCGACAAAGCAATAATATACCCTTAGGCTCTCTTTGTAGCCCGGTCCACAGGGTCACTATTCAAATTCCCAAACCTTTGGCATAGTCCCCACACACAGTGCAATCAATGACCCAAGTTTCGTCTTTCTACATTCAGTGGTTACTGAGATTATCCTGGACATTACTAACGTGTGTACGCCGAACAGCAAAACAATATCCTCGCACTTAGCTGAAGTGTGGGGATAAAAGATTATTCAACTCCATTGCAACTAACGTACACAGCTGATGAAGGAATTTCCATTTTCATAGTGACAATAGTTTTCTTGATGGAAAGTTGAAATTAAAGCAATCACAGAGAACATTTAAATTTTTCAATATTGCAGTTACAATGTGGCAAACTCCATCAGCAGCTATAAAATAGTGGTCACCTTGTTTAGAATCATACTGTATTAGTTTTTATAGTATGTTTTATACACCAGAGACTGAGGATAGATAAGGAGATGATTTGGGTTCCCATAAAACCGATTAAAACCCCACCAATGTTCAGTGTCCGTACCCAGTCAGACTATCCTGACTCTCTATTGTTTGTTTGTGTTTTGTTCTCTTTTATGATATTGTATGTCTTGGATTCTGTCAATTGATGGCCTTGAAAATTATATCATTGTTTTCCTTTACTGTTATCAGTTTTGTTGTTTATTCATAATTGTTCGTAAATCTTTTTTAGGTTTACTAAATAGCATACTAAGTGTATCCTTTTGTGCTAATAATTTTATAAAATAAAATATAAAACAGAACACTTTATATTTCAGAAAATAACTTTTTCTGAATATAAACCATGTAAAATAAACAATTTATTACAAACCAAATAGAAAACTAAATGTGAATACCTCCATAGGCACAAAAAAAAACAACAAAAACCCGAAATAAAGTGTTAATTTCTTGAATACCAAAGTTATAACTGTATATTTCTCTGAAATTTTTCTTTAGGAAATACTTGAAAAATTAAATGATACTTACCTGTAAGTAGAAATTTGATTGAAATTATCTGAAATACAGAGAGGCTTAACATGTGACCACGTGAGATTATGACCTAGTTCCCAGAATGCTTCAGTTTTTAAAGAATGTGTAGTGGATTAACCAAACAATAAAAAGGGAGGGAGAGGTGGGCACGTGGTCACATGTTAAGCCTCTCTGTATTTCAGATAATTTCAATCAAATTTCTACTTACAGGTAAGTATCATTTAATTTTTCAATTATCTTACAATACAGAGAGGCACATGTGACCCAGTGAGATGTTTAAAGCTAATCCACTACACATAAACATGCAGGTTATCTAAATAAGATATTACCTTAGTTCTGCTCATGAGATGCTACAACAGCTAGCCCAAAGTTCTGTGAAGTATTTGTCTCTTTTTCATAAAATCTGGCAAAAGTATCACAAGAAGTCCAACCTGCACATTCCATAATATCTTTTAATGGTAAGCCCATTTTTGATGCTGCAGAAGTAGAGGCTGAACGTACACTATGTGCTTTGAATACATCAATGTCTATTCCTGACAGTTTTAGCACACACTTAATCCACCTAGCTATGGTGTTTCTAGATGCCTTTTTATAAGGCTTATTTGTCGTTATAAATAGACTGTTAATTTCTCCTCTTAATTGTGCAGTTCTATGCAAGTAAACTTCTAAAGTTTTAACCACACACAATGTTTCATCAAAATTGTAAGGTTTGAATTCAATAGGCTTAATATGCACTCCTGGTCTAGAATGTTTAAGTAACTGTGTTATACGAAACATTACATTTCCATTAACGATATCCATATTAGATATTTCTAAATATTCCAATGTTTGACATCGCTGTCCTGAACACAGTGCAGCAAGCATAGCTAGCTTAAAAGTAAGGTTCTTTAACGAAATAATGTCAAATGAATCCATAGATTTCAAAAATTTCAAAACTAAATTTACATCCCAAGTATATACATATCTAGGTAAAGAAGGTTTAATATTAAAAACTCCTCTCATGAACCTTTTGACTAAAGCATGCTGTCCTACAGGTATACTATGTACATTAATAATGGAAGATAACGCAGAACGAGCTGTATTAATTGCACTAAATCCACACCCAGAATCCAATAAACTGGCAAGAAAATCCAAGACATTAGAAACGGACGGCATCCAAGTGTTAACATTATTTTCTAAAGAGAATTTTTCCCAACGTTTCAAATAAATGTCATACTGTTTACTTGTAGAATTTCTCCAAGATTTCATAAGAACTGAAATTGTTCTGTCTGATAAATTGTTTCTTTCAAAGTTTTGCCTGACACTTTGCATATCAGAAGTTTCATTTTCTTGTATAAAGGGTGAGTTAAAGTGGGTTTGTTCGGTAATGTCAGATTGCATTTTCCTGGATTCACAATATAAGGGGGTACTACACAAATCTTCATAAGCAATGGGAACCAAATCTGTGTATTCCAAAAAGGAACAACTAATATGCCTTCTGCGTGATCTCCTATTATCTTTTGACACACTAAATCTATTATGCTGAAAGGAGGAAAGGCATAAAATTTAAAATCAGTCCAACATATAGTAAAAGCATCAATAGCCCAAGCCAGTGGGTCTGCTTTCCAGCTAATAAATTTCTTAATTTTATAATTGAGTCTTGAAGCAAATAAATCAATGTCTAAACCTTCGGTCAAGCTCAAAATTTTACTAAAAATGTTGTCATTCAAAGACCACTCTGTTTCATCACGTATTAATCTGCTTTGTTCATCTGCTATTACATTGTCCACCCCTGGCAAGAAAATCGCTGTTAGCCACATATTATGACGTTTAGCGAGTTCCCAAATTTCTCTAGCTTTACCATTACAATTCATACTTATAGTTCCACCAAAATTGTTAATGTAAGCCACTGCTGTTGCATTATCACACATAATTTTGACATTAGAATTAGCCAGCTGCTTGATAAAGCAAAGAAGTCCTAAATATATGGCTTGGAGCTCAAGAAAATTTATACTGTTTGCAATTTGTAATTCTGAAGAAGACCACTGACCACCCGTGGCATGACCCAAAAATTCAGCACCCCATCCAACAAATGAAGCGTCAGTAGTAAGAGTTAATTTAGGAGGATCTCGGCTAATAGGAGATTTATTACAAATGTTCATATGCCACCAGTCAATATCTGTTAACGCTAGTGAAGATAGTCTCATAGTAGCATCAAAGTTCCAAGCTGACGATTTCAATGCTTCTGCTTTTTCATATTCCAAAACTCGAGTATATAACATTCCTAAAGGAATTGCAACACTATAAGCTATCAATAAACCTATGAATTGTGCTACTTGGCGAATAATCAGTGTCTTATTAATTTTAATGGAAGATTCAGCTTTGTAAAAGTTTTCAATCTTATCAGAAGTAAGCGAGATTGACATATCAATGGAGTTAATTTTGAATCCCAAAAATTTTAACTCATGCTGTGGTGTGAAAACCGATTTATCAGGGTGCACAATAAACCCCAATTTATTGAACAGTTTACATGTAGTTTCAATGTTTCTAACACATTCATTGTAAGAGTTCCCTTGTAGATAAGAGTCATCTATGTAGGCGACAGAAAGTAATCCTTGCTCTCTGAGTGAAGCATACACCGGTTTTAATAATTTAGTGAATAATCTAGGTGCTGAAGATAGTCCATTAGGACAGGCAGTAAACTGAAAAAGTTGTCCCTTCCATAAAAATCTCAAATATTTTCTATCAGATTTGGCAATATTAACAGAATAATAGGCGTCCTTTAAGTCTATAGAACCCATAAAACAATTAGGTGTGACCAATCTAATAGCAGATAATAAACTTTCCATCTTAAAATGTTTATATTCCATATATTGATTAAGTTCACTAAGGTTTAAGATAAGCCTGTGTCCACCAGTCTTTTTAGGTCTCAAAAACACAGTCGAAATAAATTCTCCTGATTCATGTTTAGCTAATTCAATTACACCTTTAAGTAAGAGTTTATCAATTTCACAATTCAAAATTTCACTTTCCTTAGCATTAAGTTTAGTTTCTCTGAAATTATACTGTACTGGTAAAGAATTAAATTCTAACTTGTACCCTTTGACTATGTCTAAAATAAAATGGTCTTTAGTAATATTTTTCCAATTATCATAAAATTTTGAAATACGACCTGCTATATGTGTATTTGAGACACCAACCTGAATTATTTCGTGTCTTGTTGGTGAGCAGGCCTCCTTTTGGGTCTGCGGTGGATGCCTCTGCCTAAAAAAGGTCTTCCACCTCTGATTCTCCTTAAATACCCACGTCCTCTTGTTCCACGTGAGGTGCCTCTATGATATGAAAACCCTGAGTGAGGTGTGCCAAAATCATTGGTACTGTTGGTGTTGTTTGTGACTAACGCTGCTGCCTTTTGACCTTTGGTCAATTTGTCAATTTTGTCACAGACATCGTCTCCGAATAACATATCAGTAATAGGAGTTTGTGTTGAGCACAAACTACTATACCGCTCATTCAAATAAGATCTTATGTTTGTTCTTCTGTACATAGAAATACTGTGGCTAGTTGAAGCCAGCATAGCAATACTATCAGTAAGCTGCTCGATCTGCAGAGTTTTGTCAACAGGCTCATCCGTATTCAAAAGGCTGTTTGTTATATTGACAATAGGAGTAAGTCCTTTTAACAGACTACGTTGTATGTTATGGAGTTTAACATCTTGGGATCTTCCAAACCCACTGATGCACAAATCCCAAATAATGTCATTAACCCTCGGAAATTTCAGATTGCAATTTTCAGGTCTAGGATATTTGTCGAATAAATCGTTCCTTTTAGACTTATCTATCTCCGTAGTCAAGAAGTTGTTTACTAAAGTTGATAGCTTATCAACAACTTTTGGGCCCGTCTTTTCTTCTTGACTAAAATCGCTAACTTTACTATCTAGTATTTTGTAAAGCTGGGCGCTGCCATCTTTGTTTACATCACCACTGTCACTTCCGCCCAGCCTCTCTTTCGTGTTAACATCGCACGTGCTTTGAGGCTCCAGACGAGGAGTCTTAGTTGTCAGTTCTGAAGAAGACACATCTTCAGTAATTTTCCTTTTACGTGAGTCGACAGTATCGACATCTGAAACCCGTTCGTGGTCGTATTCGTAACCTTCGTAATCCTCATCTTCATAATAATAGTAATCATCATCATAAAATCCTTGTTGAAAGGATTGCAGCGCTTTTGTCACCTGTTGCATTTGACTATTGTAGCCGCTCATAAAGTTCTTAAACATATCGGCTGTTACGTATTCATGAGAATTATTGTTACTGGTAACAGTACTACTTGTAGTATTTGTTACATAATCACTGACATGAGGTCTAACGTGAACTTCGGCATTAACCACTGTCGCGTGAGTTTCATTGTTGTCATTGTTAGTAGCGTTTACACTGGGGTGAAGTTCGACAATAATCTCATTAGAGGTATCTACTTGCTTACAAGTTTCTGATACCGGTATATTTGTAGCACTAGATGAAGACAAAGCCTGCTTGCAGGACGTAATATTGTCTCTAGTATTGTTAGTATTGGGCAAAAACCGTGCCAAAAGATCATCATTGTTTATATCCATTTTCAGACAAAAAATAACCACAAAATTACGACAAATACATTAAATAAACTTAGCTGATGTTGAAAAAATCCTTAGTTCTAATAAATCCATAAAACTAAAATCCTGATGTACTATAAAATAAGTCTAATAATAAAAGATAGAAACTCAGCATCAATTATGATGCATGAAGCCATTCCAGGGAAAAGTCATACTGAAGCATTCTGGGAACTAGGTCATAATCTCACTGGGTCACATGTGCCTCTCTGTATTGTAAGATAATAATAAAATATATCACAAAATACCGAAATATATTTGATGCACTGTATGGCCATATTGTTAACTGACAACGCATCAGCAGTGCTCAGGATCAAAATGTTGGAAATCTGGTTAAAGATATAATGATGAATTAATTAGCACAACCAACAAAAATCAAAAACAGTTAAAGATTTTTCATTATGTCATGGGTATATAACAGGGGAAATAAGTCAAATGAAAAAATGACTTTACATCTTTTATTGCAAAATTAAGGTAAATGTCTGAATCTGAACACATTTGAGATCATAAACGAGTTATATTGCATATTACATTGTTTTTCAATTAAGATTTCACATACTTACATAATTCCAAAAGTTCAAAGATCATTGCACTGACTAATTCAATAAAACCTATATCTATATACAGTGTACATTGTACATATATGGTTCAACCAACAAAATTTCGAAAAGAAAAGTTAGTTTATATAAAAAGTTATTCACATTATATACCATTCTAGTTTTCTCCATAGGGTGTTATTTTAAATTTTGACATTTCCACAATTTTACTCAACTTAAGGTGTACAAAAACTTCCACTTTTTTCTAAATTTAATTTAAAAGAAAGGGATATACTTGTTTTATACTATCACTTGTAATAGGAAATACATGAAATGAACTAAAGCTATAAAAAAAATATTTTCAGGTCAATTTTGAAGATACTTTAAAATCAACTCAGCAGGGAAATTTAAAATTTAAAAATAACTGTCTGAGTGACAGCAAACCAGATTTTCCTCCATCACTGTGTAGATTTGCCTGAAGGAAAATCAGGTTAAAATCTGGTACTACAAAAAAAAGTTAGACTTCCAGACATATAATTTGAATTATATATCTTGTAATCATAATTTATTAAAAAATACAGTAACAATTTTCCTGTGACAAAAACTGTTTGTTGCCCTAATGACCCTGTATCATTTCAATGTCGACATCCAGACTGTAAACTTATTTCTAGAAAAACCCAAAAATTCATGAATGGCTCACCTCATGAATACTGAAATACCACAACCAGTATGTTTGCAGAACATAATTCTCCAGTGAACTGAAAGAAAAAGTTCCTATTTCTGCTTCAAACCTTGTCCATTGCTTAGAGCTGTATATTTATGAGTTAATTTGGTTTTACTATTTATCTCCATCTTGTTCATTTTGTTGTATAAACGGAAATATCCCAGTGCTGAGTTAATTGACCACAGAGACATGCCAATCATACCGAAGTATATATGCCAATTAGTCCATGATGACGTTGTTACTTGTGCATATAACTGAGCTGTTATTAATACACTGTTTATCTGTAAAGAACAATATAATTGTTTTATTTTTTTTTATAATAAGAGTCTTGGTGTATAAGTAGTTAATTATAACTTCCTTTTTAAAATTACAATTATATTAAAAGATTGTTTAGAATAGAGAATGGAAACGTGGAATGTGTCAAAGAGACAACAACCCGACCAAAGAGCAGAAAACAGCTCAAGGCTACCAATGGGTCTTCAACGCAGCGAGAAGATCCCACACCTGGAGGCAGGCTTCAGCTTACCCCTAAACAATAATGTAAACTAGTTCAGCAAAATGGACGGCACACGAAACTCTGAAACATAAAAATTTGTTTGTGTGTTTAGTTTGGGTTTTTATGCTGTTTTCAGCACATTTGGCTATTTAGTGGCTGCCAGTTTTTATTGGTGGAGGAAGCCGGTGTACCCGGAGAAAACCACAGACCTTCGGTAGGAAAATTGGCAATCCTTGTCAATTAAGAACGGAGTCAAACACACCCCGCCACAAGTGAGATTTGAACTCACATCCTCGGTGTTGACAGGCTAGTGATCATTAGTAGTCATAACGAACTACCTAGACCACTCGACCACCTATATCAAAAGAATGTGATTTGAACAGTTCTATGTCATTCTTTTACTGCAATAACAGAAACCAACTATTTATTCTATGAAATACGAAATAGACAGGGTGTCATTTCTTTTATTCAAAAGTTTCATTCATCTTTCATGAGGCCTTGACTTAGGGCTGCTATGGGTTGAGGAATGATATTTGAACTGATATGGAAAATGGGGTGTCATAAACTGTTTATTTCTAGTGTGACCAAACAATTTAGCAGTAAACCAACAAACAAATTTGAACACTTTTCTCTCCAAAATTATTAATAATCTATTCTGAGCATTCTTTAAACTGGTTTGTGAAAGAAGCAATACCTCAGTTGATAAGGAATATTCCTTCCGATTTTACATTATGAGCTACATCACTGAAAACTTTACCAATATATTGTCTAAGGATATTGTATTATAGTATTATTGATGTAAAGATACAAAACTACTGCAGGTGATCTAACCAAACATTTTATGGCACAACAATTATGACGTCATAATACTGACAAAGATTTTTTGCCCTCCATGTCTGATATGGCAAGTTCACGTCAGGCAAAACTACCTACATGTATATCAATGCTAAATATACGATCAAATAAAGATTCTGCAATGATGACCAGTTGATTATGAAATTTATCAACTCGAGATAATTTAATATTCATTTTTAAACTGTGAGGCTTTTCGGGCAGTTTAAAAAATAAAAAATTTACTATCGAGAGTTGATAAATTTTATAATTAACATGTCAAGAGTTTTAGAATATTTTTCTCTATTAATGACAATGTAAAATTCTGAGATGTCTTCCGAACATTTTTTTTTTTGGAAAATTTCAAGAACTTTTAATCAAAATGTTGTCATAACAGTTATTTTTTGTCAAATTTTAATGAAATCTGTATTGATTAGCAGAGAAATATATATCTTTAATTTATACTAATTAATTAATTAAACCTATGTAATTTTATCTGATTTGCATTAAAATAATGATTTCTCACAAATTCCAAAATTATCTAAAGATACTTTAAATATTTCTGAGATTGGTCGTAAATATTCATAATGATAGGATGAGAACATCAGGACAGTATTCTGAAATAAAGTAGTTTTATATGAAATTTATAGGGAACTCAGTTATGTCCACTAAGTGTATATGAAATCAATAGAATACATATTATCTCAGGGGCCTCGCTGGCCGCGAGTGGTCTAGGTAGTTTGTCATGACTACAAATTATCACTAGCCTGTCAACACTGAGGTTGTGAGTTCGAATCTCACCTGTGGCGGGGTGTGTTCGACTCCCATCAAATTGACCAGGATTGACAATTTACCTACTGAAAACTACTTACTATAATTCTTGACATAAAATGCTTTACTTTATCTTCGTCTTGTGAAAAATGAACACTTTGCCATGCAATCATTCCTGTGTTAAATACAAATGCTGCCATCATTCTTAGTAAAGTTGCATGGATATGGTTCAAAGATTTAAAAGTCTGAAAAAAAATAATGATAAAACATATATTAATCAATGTCTGAAAAAATAATAAACCTTCTCATACTGAAAATACTGAATTCCTCAAAGCAATATTAATGCATTAATGGAAGGCTTTAATTTAAAAAAAAAAATTTAGTACTATAATTAATTGTCACTAATATACTTCTATTTTGGGAACTGCCTCAGCGGTCTTGTGCTCGCCTTGAGTGTGCAAGGTCACACGTTCCATCACCGGCCATGTCAAACCTAACACATTAAAACTGATATTTGTTGCTTCTCCATCAAGCTCAGTGGCATCTCTTTACAGTTGTCATACAGCTGCACATGACTAATCTTGGACCTCATGATCATGACAAGATGGAAAATATTTAATTTTTGATAAACCATCTTTAATAATATCCTTGATAAAGAAATATATTTACCTGAAATCCTAACATTGTTTTTGGAAGCACAAAGAAAGTCAATCCAAATAAAAAACACTGTATAAAGTCTGATAGTAAATACACATTAACTTTTGAATAGGAGATTGGTTTTTCTCCCATTTCTGTTGACTTGGTTAACTTCAAGGCATAAATTAGATTTCCGAGAAGCCAAAGACAATCACCATAGATACCAAACACAAGTGCCTGAAAATTAATTAAACAAACACATAATGAAGCTCATTTTGTTGTAATACTTAATAGAAACAAGCATAAAATTAAGATCCACTACATGTGTAAAAATATAATCCAAAAAAGATAAGTTTTACTTTAAAAAATTATTAATATACACTTGGCCCTACAAATGTACATGGGACAAATTTCAAAGTTGCGAATTGAAGGTTGTGACCTAAAATCATCTTTCATTTTATCAATTTCATTTATACAGTATTGTTATACACTATAGGCCTTTTCAGAAACTCATTTCCGGTATCATGATTATGGCTCTAAAATTATAATTTGAAGCATGATAACAGCTTATGAGGTCATTCTTCATGAGTGAGCTTTAAATATAATACACTATCTGATATTACTCTACGCATAATGATTTTATTCTATGAAATACCAAATTGACAGGGAGACACTTCATTTATTCCAAATTTGCATTCTTTTTCCTCTTCTGCATATTTATTTGCATAAGTTTAAAAAAATTCAATGCAATTTCTGTGTCATTCATTTCAGCAGCAAGAAGATATGTATTTTTTGTACTAGATTTGTGACACTTTGAGTGAATTTCAAAAAGGTTGGTCACTCCTAGCAACATGCACTTCAACACGCTTATTGACCGAGGCTTCAAATGAGTTTTAATGTATATTAAGAAATCAGTTTATTAGCTTTACATAAACTTTCAAAAACAACTCATCATAAGATGGATCTAAACTCGAAACTTCAGTGATGACAGGCTAATAATCATTAACCATTTTATGGCTATTAAAAAAGAAGCTTTAGGCCACTCATCTGATAAGGCCCTTATTGCAATTACCTGATGATTCCAATTTGTGTACTTTGAAGTCTGTGTGTATCCATTTATTCTGGCCATAACATATACTGAAACACCCTAAAAACATAAAAAGTTGGTATCCAATTACATGAACTTCAAATTCAGAAATTAGGGCAGGTTTTCATTTTTTACAAAAATTTAGTTTTATTAGTTATATTAGGCCAATCCAAATTGATAGATTATCATCCATCCCTTCTTTAATCTTAATAATATTGGGGGGGGGAGGGGTTATTATTTTTTAACACAAAATTCTGTGTACGTAGTACACTCATTTTATACAATAATTTATAAATAACATGCATCTTTCAGATTTGGCCTAAAATAAGGAAAGAAAAGATTACTATACCCATGTAAAATAAAACAATATAATATTTGGGTGTTTTGTCCCTTTTTCAATATTCATAGCAATACCTACACAAAACTGTAAACAATTAGGAAGGTTAATAAAAATATAGATAAATATTGATCAAAAACATCCTAAAATTATCATGCAATAAAATGACAAATTGTGTCTTTGCACTGATAATTTCTCAAGAAGATTAATATAATAGTTATGAAAGGATATGGTGGATACAATTGAAAAATAATCAATGCAGACATATGCACAAAGAAAAGTTCAAGTAAACAGCAGATCTTTCTTATGACAAAGTGACAGTGCGGAGTTCAGTATATGGATACTCACTATGACCCTTCCCCACAGAATAGCAGCTGTGACTGCAGTATCCTTTGATTTTCTAGCAAACCATGAAAACAAACTGCTACTCAGTAACACAATGCCACACATTCTGTATATATGGAAATGGACATCATCCAGACTTCCTTTGATCTGAAAATAATTTTGTTAAATCAGTTATTATTAGTAAGTAAATATATACAATTTCTTCAGCATGTTCAGTCATATCATGAAGAAATTAATCAGATGTACTTTAAACGTAAGGTGGCATCTTTAAACAGGAAATGACTATGCCATATGTATAAGACCTGTCTTACAACCCATCATGGTCATGCTTTACACTAGCAGTGTAACAATTCAGTGATGCATCCATAGTATAGAATGACACTCCAACAATACAGGTCAATCCAGAATCATGATGCATTTCGAGATTTTTTGCACCTTTTTTTGGTAAAATTTTAGAATCCCCAGATTGATTTTCAGAAGAAAGAATTTCAGTTATGCTATCATTAGTCTCGGGTACCAGTTTCACATGCGTTATAAAATTCAGCATGGTAACAGAGGAAGATACACTTCTTTTATTTTACACATGTATGTATTATAGCTTTGAACAGCTTTAACTATAACTTTTCGGAGTAAATGTGTTGTACGTTACATTGTACATGTACTATATTTGTTTAACTACCAATTTGAGGGTAAATTTGGAGTTCCAAAGTAAATAACCAATGTATCTTGTATCTTGTCATATATTGGTATCGCAAGTAAGTATCATGATCATGAGTTGTCTCACAATACTCAAGCCTACATTTCTTTTACTTTACACAAAACATGAATTAATTGTGGCCTAAATCTACATGTAGACTTACATGTACTGAGAATTTGGCGACCAAAAAATTTATGTAGTCCATATGGTGAAAAGTCCCATTACAATATTTTTCGGAACAGTTTAGAACTTCAGTAATGTATACAGGTAAGTATTAACAGTTAGCGCCTTCTCTGGTACTATGAACTTTAGAAGTCTGATATGTACATATTATCAGGTTTTCTGCAAATGTATATCGTAAAATATCAGCCGCGAGACACAATGTGAAGCTTTTTTGGCGAGTGAGCGTAGCGTACGAGCTAAAAAGCTTCATATTGTGTCGAGCGGTATATATTTTCTACAATATTTGTTTGAAGAAAACATGATGATAAATTTATTGTATTGATAACTAGCAAACTTAATGGAATTTCTTACTTTTCAATGGCCATCTGCCTATAACCGGATGTTTTCCTGATATATTCGGGTCAACGTTGGGTCAAACATTATGACGTCGCTGATATATTCGGGTCGGGTCAACTCTTTACGACGTCACAGTGCCGAAATACGGGAAATTGTGAAGGCTTCAGCAGGTAGATATAGGCATGGGGAAATACGATAAATAAAGGTACAAAAAATATATATACCTACCTGTCGATTTAGAAAATGGTGTGGGAAGAAAGTGATTGATAAACTAAAAAGAGTGGTGATTACGGTATCTGCAGTGATCCAAACATCGACACCCCATGGCACAATACCACAGAATAAGACTGTTATAACAGTGGACGGAAAATATTCTTGAAAATTCATTTCCAAATATTGTACCGACCGCTTACATCAACGTTAGTTTGTCCTATTTCGTATAAGCATTTTTGTCGTAATGTCACACATATTTGTGACTCGGATTAAATATAATCTACAATTCGACTGACGGATTGTAATATCCGGAAATCCACAAGTAATTTCATATTTTGAGAAAATTGGTTTTTTTTATTATAATTAAATAAAATCCAAAATCTTATTGTATCAAGTAATATTTTAGTAATTAGTCTTTCCATTTAAGTTAGATGTAATCTGGGACTATTATAAATAGTGCCAGATCAGGGATCATATAATACTAACTTCATATAGGGTTCCTGGCCAGATGTAATTAATGATTTGTCAGAAAACGTCATTTGAGGGGATTTAACAACCTATTTAATAAAGCCGCTTTCAGGTAACATCGAGAATTCTGTCTTTATTTTATTTTATTCTATTCTATTTTACATGTTTATTTATATATGTATATATTTAGTTATGTATTTTTAATTTACTTTAGAATTGATTAATTAATTATTTATTTATGTGCTTGTTTATATTATTTTATTATTATTGTTCTTTTTTAAAATTTTACATCGTTTCAAGTGCCATACAAAGTACGGAAGTACCTAAATTTTAGTCAGTTACAAATATGTACAGATGCAAAATATGGGACTCGGACGGATGAATCGTGGCACTGAGATCACTGAGTTTACTTATATATACCCCATACGACACACTGATTTTATATTTCTTCTTGTTGTTTAAATACAATTTGTGATGTTTCGTAGTACAGGTTTTATTTTAGACATATGGGAATATATGATGTTTTAATTTTTATCATCCGTGGACTTCTTTATGTGTTAAAAATGTTTCACCGTGAGACTGATTTACGTGAAAAATTGGCCTATCATTTTGTTCATAAGCCAACAGATGATAAAAAGTAAATGCCATATTTCCAGAAAATACATGTCTTCGTAAAACAGAACTTTATGTAATTAAAAAATTTAATTCTAATATTTATAAGTGGATACTTCAGGGTGTTTTTTTTCATGTTTTTAGCGAATAAATAACGTCTTTTCTATGCTGCCCATTACACGACTTTCAATTTGATTGTAAAATGTAATATTTTCTTTGTCTGGAAATTCGATAACATGTAGACTATAGTCATATCTATGATTCCTTACTAAATTAGAGCACTGTGGGAGACGACAGTTATACACGCGCCCCACATTTGTTTCATCCAAGTGATGATTTTGATGCAAATTTAGCGTTAAGGGCAAAACTTACCCCGAGTTAACATAAACCATGCAAAGTTTATTTTAGGATCAAAGATCTTTATGTTAATCCTCAACGGTATATTTTGATAATTATAATACTTCCTATTTTCCATGGGTCAAAAATTGTGGGTTAAGCATCTTTTTTTCAATCTGTTCATCATGGACAATCTACCTATGAAGAAACCAGAAGCCTGGCATAAACATGATAAAAAAAATGACTCAAAAATTAATGTTTTAAATATATTTTGAAAATTCGTTCATTTTCGGTCCCAAATTTCGCTCCACGAAAGAAATCAAAATTTTAAAACCTTATTGCGCATCTACATTACATGTACAATCATTCTATAATGAATGTAGAAGCCTTGCATCAATAATGAATGAGGAGTTGATGTCACAAGCATATTATGATAATTCGCTAGTTTTCGGTCCCAAATTTCACCCGTTGAGCGAAATCAAAAATTCTAAAACCTTATTGCGCATCTACAGGATATATGCAACACTACTGCGAAGGAATTAAAATGCTTTACCCAAAGTTGATGTCACAAGAAAGTGTGACGGACTGACGGACAGGCAGACAGACGGACAGATGGACGAACGGAGACAATGCGGGTATAACTATAGAATAAAGACAACGCTTATAACAACTTCATAAGATGGAAAAGACTTACCTACGACCACAAACGTTTCTTGTCATGAATTTAAATATGTAAAACAGCCCACAATTTTACGTAAAAAAGTAATTTGTGCCGCACAGCTACCTATACATTGGTAGAGTTTCTTCATAAATTTTTAATGTTGACCTCAATTTTTAGACCTCATTTCGCACTGTATGAACGTTCTCCGTTCAGGGCATGCATGGTATGGTGAATTGTTTTTATTTTTAGAATTCCGTTTCAGTGTCGCATCGATATTTACATTTCTCTAATTATGTGCACATTTATACATCTTTTGATCCGTTTGATAAATTCTTTTATCATATATTTTATTGAAATAACGTCGATTTTGTATATGTAATAAAAGCATAATTTGAAGCATGTTATTTTTACTCCGGGACAATAATATGATAAGAGGGCATATGTGCGCAGATGATATGTTATCTGCCCTCTCGCGAGCCTTTTCGACGTCATTTCCGCTCAGCTGTAAATAATCGTCTAATCATTATTTATGGTAAATTGACCGTGCATAAATGTTCTTAGCAGTTTCCAATAGGGATTTTTTGTAGATCTCGGGAAAAGCACAGATACTGAAGTTGCATTTATATACTAAAAGTGAAATAAATAACTGTTTACTAGCTGTAGCACTGTGAATGTGCACTTTATTTTCAGTCACCACATCAGTGTTGCTCAAAACATGAGAGACTTAAGCTTGAAGACCGGAAAATCGAATTCAGCATTAAAATTATTTCTGGGTAGTGGCAAAATATGTGATAAATAGATTAATACATGTTTTTTTTTTTATATTGGCCTTGTTATCAGCCCTAGACCTTGATATCGGCCCCGAGGGCTTTCGCAATATGAAAAATACCATGTATTAATCAATACATATCACCACACGTTGGATAAAAACGGCTCGTGAAATTTCCCGCCAAAAACCGTTCGGCAGTCCTCTCGGAGTTTTACATCTTCATTAGAGAAAAATATTCTAAAACCCTTGATCGACGCGTTAATTGTGAAATTTGTCCACTCTCGATAATTAAATTTTTATTTTTTTAAACTGCTTGGACAAGCCTCGCAGTTAAAAGGAGAAAATTTAATTATCTGAGTTGATAAATTTCATAATCAACTGGTCATCGTTGTATAATCTATATGTATCAGACGGGTACATAAAAAGGGATGCTTGCTACAATGTCAACTCAAATTCTTTGCGTACAAAACGTATTACTAGATTAACCTTCATCAGGTAAGTACGCTTTAATCCAAAAGTTTTAAAGCTAAAAAATAACACTAATTAACATGTTTAGCAGCAGAATAAAAATGTTAAAAATACCGAAAATCCAGTAACGTCAAAATTGCCCGAGGGAGTGGAAACCTATTTTTTTTATAAAATTTTAGAATAGTAAAAATGACTGAAAAGTTCGACACGTGTATCATGTGACAGCTGAAGCCATGCCTACTGACGGGTACAGTGGTGTCATCTCAAATGGAAATAAAGTAACCTCAGGTACCAACTTGCAAATAATAAGGATACAAAGTTATGGCTGTCCATCAAGTTAATAACAAATTACCGACTTGAAGATATCAATTCTAACAAACTATTATATGCGTATTTTGTTCGTATCGCACTATTACATGAGTATTTTGTCCGTATCGCACTATTAAATGCGTATTTTGTCCGTTTCATCGGAACTTAAGTACTCAAGACTGAAGCTATTAAAATCTAAAACAATAAACACAAAGTTTAAGGACGAAAAAAAAACCCCGAATATGGAAGTTCAGAATATTATAATTAAAAGGCCAGTGCGAATAGGGTAAACTGTTTGTAATAACATACATGTATATTATGTATATATAGCAATGTATAGTACATTTATATGTCCCTAAAAATCCTGAAACTTCGGAAAATTGCTATTTAGAATAATAAAAAAAAAACAACAACAACAGAAAGGCGAACAATATTTTGAAATATTCTGAAAAGGACAACCAAAATTCATGTTAGGTGAATTTTACCCCATGCTGATATAATTTTTGAGCTTACCCTTCTAGATCTAGATCACCTGATGTCAATGCCGGATTAAATGGGAGTTGACATTGTTAGTGCTTTAGTCACTGTGCTGTCTTCTGTTTAATTTATTATATAGAGAATAATACATGGCAAAATCTGAGTCACATGCCGTATCACCCCAAGATTTCAATATCAGGCCGAGGTCCTCTGGCTCGAGGGATGGTAATGATCGAGACATGATACGACATGTGATACGGACTTTGACATTTTTTATACGCTTTATCATATATTTTAAAAGATCTTTCTGGTCACGTGACCAATATCATGTATGATGATAAAGAGGTGATGATATCGATATCACCACGGTAGAAAATACAGCTGACAATGTTCTTTCAGTATCGTATATGCAATTTGCCTTTATTTAGTACTAAGTATATGATACATGTTTATTTAAATATTTTTTTGGTTATATATGTATCCTCCTCGTATTTTATTATTCCATTCTCGTGAGTTTGTCTTGCCCCTGGATTTCAATTTTAAGGACCCTTACCACTGTTGTACTGCTTCGATATTATTTTGTTGATATTTGATATCAGGAAGATAAAATAATTGACCTTTTTATGATATTTGTTTAACATAACATAATTTAATGATAATATTTTATTTAATCACAACCAATCAAAGAATCCGAGTCCCTGAAGTTCTGAACGGAACTGTTCTTTCTCCTCAGGGGTACATCTCCTCATTGGTGATCTCGGCGGTCCCATTTCTGTAACGGCGAAAGACATAATCTGTTTTAGAGCTGCTACATTCCCTCCCAACATGTTACCTGGAAGACATTTTATCCACCTTATTTGTATCGATAGTCATGACGATTGCGTTAACAGTTTTATTGCATCCCTATATAGAATATTAAAGAAAGGGGACTGTTGAATTAATTTATGTAATCCTTGACAAAAAGGCCCTACATACACATGGGAAAAGTGGAGAATTTATGAGAACCCCTTAAATATTTAGTTTTCTGGTTTAGAACCTTCCGCGCAGTTTAAACATGATTTCTGAGATTCTATGCTTTTCTAAAAGAAAGTCAACAAAGACAACGAGACATCTTTCACACTGAAAACACAAGGAATTCATTAAATAATTAATTTTTTATAGGAACTTTCATGCATATGGATATTCTGTGCCTGTCTAAAAGAAAGTGCACTAAAAATCCACAGAAAAAAGATCAATGGAATGTTTTGCACTTTGATTTTCAATTATGAAAACAATATGAACACACGAAATTCATCTGAGTGAGCGTTAGCATAATTGCATTTTTTAAAATTCATAAATCAAATCTACGATTAAGCTATATAATTCTGAGATAAATTGTACCTACCATATCTAAACATTATTCTGCATAAACGTTGTCCTTTTATTTGTTCATTTCTGGCTTTTTCTAAATTTCCTTCTTTCAGAAGAGCTATAATTTTATGATAAACCTTAGGCATAAAATTATACAAACTCCCTACACCACCATGAGCTCCCATGCACAACCCAGCCACAAGTTGCTGTAAAAAATGGAGCCAATAGCTTATACTAGTAGTCACAAAGTCGTCGTATAATGTATAAATTTGTACGTGTTTTAATCAAGAGTTTGAGAATTTTCAATTTAACAGTTCTATGTCATGGTATGTACTTTTGTTTTTGTTTTTGTTTTTAAACATAATGTGGTAGGAAATGGACCATTTTTTATTTATGTTTGTTTACACACATGGCAGGGTTAGAACAGATAGGTTCATGAATGTTATTATAAAACGTTTCATACAGGCCTCCACATTAATGATTATATATACAATGTACCAAGAAGACTATTTCTCTGATGTGTACGTCATGTATGTGTTTTGCTCCCTTTTTGTTTTGTAGTTGAAATATAAGGATGTTATTTTTTGTTAATATTTCATTGTTGACCTTTACTAACTCCTCATTTCAAATATTACAATATTACAATTAATTATTTTGTCTTTAGACAGTATTTCTCGACAAGATATGAATCTGTAATCGTTCTCTCAAACTGTTTTAGGGAGCAACCATTTGATTTTTATGGGAGAGCTTTAATGGAATGCCTATTTTTTTTTTTTTTTTTTTTTTGCGAAATTTTGGTCCTGGATTTTTTCGGTCGCTACCACGACCTAAATTTTTATTTTCATTTAAACAAAAAAAAATTATGATCGACACAGGCCCTGCATTTTTTCACACCTAAAGTGATCCTGATTTTTCATTTTGCCAAAATCCTGGTCATGCATTTTTTTTCAAATTTCACCCCCCCCCCCACCCATAAAAATCAAATGGTTGCTCCCTTCAAAATGTAGCCACAAATGACGTAAATATAATAAGCAAATATACCAGTACCTCATCACATCCATATAAAACATTCACACCATTGAAAACAACACCTATCATGTCGGGAAGTTCTTTTGAAGAAAATTTTATTCCAGCAAAATTTGGGATCTTTTCAACTGCTGTTCTGCTGAAATCTTCCATGTTTACTGAAAGCCAAGTTACTTATATAGTGTTATAATGTTAATTCTTTCAAACAATATAGAAATTCTGAAACTATCATACAATATTATCTCTTTCATGCATAACAATTAATCATGTTAAGGATGCTCGCTGGTCATGTTTTGGTCTTTTTGTCAGATTTTCGAAATCCTCGGGTTTTATCCATTTCTTAAACGTGAAATGTTTTGCCCATGAACCCCCACTTTTTCTTTTATAATTCAATCATATATACCTTAAAATAGTATTTGACAAAATTTTATAAAATCCTTTTTATTTTTTCATATATCTTCAAGAGACTGTAGTTGTCAATGCAAAGACAATGAAAAATCCAGAGAAAACCCATTTCCTGCAAATTTTCAAGGCCTTATAGCTCTAAAATGAGCACATGAACCAAAATTGTTTTCTTGCTTATTTGTTTACTATTCATATGTTCTCTCAAACTAAAACACCTATTTCAAATCCTATTTATTTCCTATTAGACCAGCTATCATCCTTAAACAGAGTTAAATATTTACATTACCTTGCATTATTTGTAGTTTTCCATGACTTATTAAGTCCTTATTCTGGTTAATTACGCACGATTATAGCCGCGCGAAGAATTCTCTCAAAACTGATTCTCAGAGTCTGTCTTAGGGAGCAACCATTTGATATTTATGGGGGAGGGCTAGGATCAAATGTTTGATCCTGTCTTTTTTTTTCGTCGAAATTTTGGTCCTGGATTTTCAACAAAAAAATTAATGATTGACACACGTCCGGAATTTTTTTTCACGTCTAAAGTGATCCTATCTTCTTAATTTGCCCCAAATCCTGGTCCTGCCTTTTTATTTCAAATTTGATCCTAGCCCCCCCCCCCCCCCCCCCCCCCTCCCCGTACAAATCAAATGGTTGCTCCCTTAGCCAATAATTGTCCGACACAGAGTTTTCAATCAGTGTCGAAGCGTATGTAATTGTACATGTATGCTGTAATACAACCAATTCAATCGAGGAACTACAAATGAACTATTTCATGATTTAACTTTCACCAAATTTTGAAATCATTCAGCATGTAGAAACTCAATGAAAAAAAAACATGAATATTTCAATAAATCATGCTAAATATATATTTAAAGTTTTAAATAAGTTTTACATACATTCTACTCCTGTCATGATTGGGAGATGGTAGTATATGAACGGTAAATTTGGAACACATTTCGCTATTTCTGCACAATGGTGAACCAATGCTTCTATAAAACAATACAAAAAAAAAAAAACAAAACAAAACAAACAGCATTTAAGGATGCTCGCTGGTCATGTTTTGGTCTTTTTGTCAGATTTTCGGAATCCTCGGATTTTATCAATTTCTTAAACATAAATTTTTTGCCCATGAACCCTCACTTTTTCTTTTATAATTCAATCATATATACCTTAAAATGGTATTTGACAAACTTTTATGAAATCCTTTTTATTTTTTTATACATTTTTGAGAGACTGAAGTTGCCAATGCAAAGACAATGAAAAATCCATAGAAAACCTATTTCCAGCAAATTTTCAAGACTTTATAGCTCTAAAATGAGCACATGAACCTATATTTTGTTCTTGCTTATTTGTTTACTATTCATATGTTCTCTCAAACTAAAACACCTATTTCAAATCTTATTTATTTCCTAGTAGACCAGCGATCATCCTTAAAGAAAATTATCTGCTGTATAACTATTTCCTTCATTTTGAGTAACTTGAATTGAAATGTTTTTTTTTTTCAAACAGAATTATGTTTCCTTAAAAAAAATAACAATGAAAACCACCTTATTTTTTTAGCCTCCTCATGATCATGGGGTTTTTGATTAGGTGATTACTTGGCCGTTTTTTGTAGTGATTAGTTGATTACTAGACCCAATATTTCATGATTATTTGATTATCTAGGAATGTATTTTTGTTTAATTGATTACCGAGTTTAAAAAAAAATAAATTTGAAGATAAAATATAACTACCTAGGATCACCTAGCGTTACATATAGATAAAACTTTAGAAGACTATGTATAAACGTGAAGAAAAAATGTATACACAACAAATTTGTAATGACATTAATGATAATATAGAAAAGAACCCCAAAACATTTTTGACAATGTTAAATTAGTTAGACAAAATACACGCCAAGTCTGACTTCTTTTAGTACATATCTCATGACAATTTTGTTCAATTCTTTAATAAGTTAAACAAACGTGATGATAACTACGGTAATTTCCATAAAACCATTATTGAACATTTGCAACAATTAAAAGATAATTTAGATAATGACACATCTAATAATATTTTAGACACTGACATTACTACAGAGGAATTAATAAAAGCTATTAAAGCTCTTAAAAATGGGAAAAGTACTGCAATTCATTTGGAATCAAACAAAATGCTTAAATATTCAGGATATTATTATATTATTATACAAATTCAGAAATCCTATACTTTCGCTTTTACTTGAGTTCAAGTTTACAAGTTAATGTTAAGGCAAGACTTCCATTTGGCACCCCTTGCACGTATGTCTATGCTTATTCCGTCAACCAAGGGGTGCCAAAAGGAAATCTTTCCAATGTTAATCATTATACATATTCTTGTATTTTAAGCCGAAAACAAACAATAGAACCCTTTCAAAATAAAAAACAAAATAAAGCGAAAAAAATAAATATCTTCAATGAATAAAAAAGTAAACAGAGAAGATCCAGATTTCATTTACAACTGTTGAAGTTTTTTTTGTTATTAAATATTTTACATTAAAATTGTTATTTAATGTTTACTAAACTTTTAGTTTATGAATATTTGATTACTAAAGAATATCAATTTCTGATTACAAAAGCAAATATTTAATGATTATATGATTATATTGGCACAAAATTGTTGATTATGTGATTACTGGGACCCCTTGAGGAGCCACTTTTTTCATGTCATTTCATTTAGCCTGAAAGGTAAAAGCGTAAAATTTAGACTTTTAGTTTACCTTTTTTTCAAGTCGCATTAATTAAATATAATAATTTTCACAGACATACACGTATGACAAATGTTTGATACAATTGTATTTCATGAAGTCTATAAGTTGTCCATATAGAGAAAAAAAAACAATATCAGATACATCCTATCTCCGAATTAAACTGAATAAAAATAGAACGTTTTCTTTGATCTTGTAATATTGCATATTGCATTTCTACGAATTCTTACATTTAATAAGAGAATCGGATATCGGCAAAAGAAATCCGGATCAATGAGGCAAAGAAACCAAATTCAAGGACAGGGCAAATTCCTCATACATATGTTACTAAAATATACAAAAGATATAAGAACAGGACTCCAAAAGATCTAAAGCACTAGAAATGTGAACTCCAAGAATATCCAGGATTGACATCAGGTGTTTCGGAAGCGTAAACATGCTCTAAATCTGTTTTCGGTACCCATCACGTTTCAATTTGGTAACATCCGCTGAAGATTCAAATTTATGTATAACAATACTGCTAGAGAAAAAAAAATACATGATCATTACATATTATCGTAAATCTATCGAACACAATGTCAGAAAACGACGTAAATGGCCAGGAAAACTAAATACAGCAAACTAAAATGTAGCTATACACCTATTGACGGTACATGTCCAACCCGGAATTATACTGAAATTACACAACTTTGTCATGACGTGACAAAACCAGTTGAGACCAAATAGTTCCCGGCTGTCACATGGCATTGTAAAAAAAAATTTACAAGGAGGCATATTTAAATAATCGTAAACACTTCAAATAATTTGTTTATATAATAAGTAGATAGGCGTCAACATGCTGGTTCAAAACTATCATCAACCTAAAGCATTTTCCTTTCAAAGTTATCCTTTCCTCAGCTCTTTATTGTAACATTTAATTCTAACTCCACTTGAACCAAAGTGGAAGTCGTTTAATATCCGGACAAATCTGTCAATAGGTGTATATAGATTAGCAGACACACAATACTTACCAACTGTGGATGGTTTGAAGAACAAAGATGGTAACGATGCTATTGCGTCTGCTCCTACATACTGGGCATGTTTTGCCTAAAATTCACCAAAATCTAATGTCAGTGTATACTTTAGTATTGATTAACAAAGTTCTGAATCTAGATAGTGAAATGTGTATCGGTCAGTGAAAAAGAAATACCGGTATGTGCACGCACATCTAATTTCTACATCTTGCGCATCAAGACTATTATTATTACCACTGAATGTATGGCCGTTTCCCCGAGTGCAAAAATGTGAATAAATATTTAAGTATTGCCAATGAAGTTTCATAATCGTCGGCTTTACATCAGAGCAAACAGATATTTTTTTCAAACTATTAAACGAAGTATAAGCGTTGAAAAAATCCCTGGGAAATTTAGAAATCCCGAAGAATATTACAGTCCATCCTGACTTTCTGATGTGTTTGTGTTTTTATTGCTCTTTTATGTTATTTTTTTCGGGGCTCTGTCTTTCGTGTTATGTTGATTGATTGATATTTCGTTGTTGACCTTTCCTGTCATCCATTTTGTTGTTTATCCAAGACCCGAATGTATAACCAGCTCTGTTACTAGTGTCTCAATACTAGCGTGAAATGATGTTGAAATATTTATTGTTATGAATAAAAAAAAATTGATATTTCTCACTATTGCATAGCTCTATCCTAGGATGGTTTCGGCTTATCCCTTTGGTCGTTTTGGCATTTTAAATATATGCTTGTCAATGATTTGGACTATTGTTTTGGGTTTTCGGTACTTGCATGACATTGGGCACAACTGATGAGTCTAAAATCTACAAACTGCGTACCTCTTGTGTATCAAAGAATATTTATTCTAACTAATATGATATTTGATTTAATATATTGCACGTTTGAATACAATGTTAAGCAATTTCACCTACCAACTCTTGACTTTCTCTCATATTAATGCAGCCAACATGCACAACAACGATTAATCTAAAAAGAAATGCAATTTAAGTTTATCTGTACTAAATACAATTTTTACAACATTCTAACTAAATTTACGAAAACAATTGACGATGTAGTTCATTTTTCTTTCAAAATACATTTTAAAAATTAGGAGATTAATTAACTACCAGAAGGTTCAAAGTTTTGTAATCAGGAAGTTATCAGGTTTCCCGTTGAAAGTTTTCAGATTTTTAATGAAAGGCAATCGGTTTCGTTTCAAAGATCAATAAGCGTCGAAAGGATTTAAAGACAAAGTGAGATAGACCCGAAGTGCTATCCAAGAATTGTAAATCGAGTCAAAAAGACAAAACAGAGATGGGGAATGAATAGCAAAAACAGAACAGAAACAAAACAATGATAAAAAGGAACCAACCATAATGATGAACTTTTCTATACTAATTATCGGCAAAAGAATACAGAAGCGACCAAAAGTGGGAAACGTCCACAAATTCGAAGTCAAAGGAAAAGATAAAGTCAGGAGAATGGAACACAATAAAAAACGCCAAAAGGATACACGTACAACTAAAAAAAAAACAAACGTAAACTAAAAAAAACTAGAACAAGACAGCACAGAAACTAAAGCATTAGCAATGTGAACTCCCATTACATTTTCTAAATACAATGTACCTCTTTTTGGATACTTTAATCCATTCCTCTACAACTGCCTTTCTTTCCGACATGGTAAGCGATTTTCCTTCGCCCGTAGTTCCATTGACTTAAAAAAGAATTCAGTATATACGTAAGATGGTCTTACACGTGTCGCAGTCATAAAATGTGTTTTCGAAAGGGTCGCAACTTGTGACATGTCACAAAATTTGTCACAAAGTTACGACACCAAAGAAGGTGTCGTAAGATGGTCTTATAATGTCGTATATGTATAGAAGCACGAATAATTCGTTAACCGGGAATTTGAATGTTCGAACCCTAGGTATTTCTTATTCATATTAAAACAGAGTAGACCGATAAACTTTTAAAAATGGTTTTATTGATCCATGTTAATAGATTGTCATATTCCATAATTGATTTATATGTACACGCATGTACAGTAAACGTATATACATTAATCATTTTTAAAAAAAACTATTAAAATTAAAATTAATTGAATGTTTTTTTTATTTTTTTTCTTCTTTTAGTTACATGTACTTTTTTAAATTAAATTGCATACTTTGTTAAATCATTTAAAATCTCATTTTTTGTCATTACTGACTTGCGATTGTCATATGGTCGTCGTAACTATGATTGTCTTAGGATACCTTTGTTTTACATCATACGATAGGTCGTAAGACCATCATAACTTAGCCGCAAGTAATGTCATAAGATATGTCTTACGATCAATCTTACGATACTTACGAAAACCTGGCCCCAGTTTAGCTCTTTAACATTAAACTAGTTTTATAAGACGAGACGTATCTTTCTCTTTGATTCTTAGTATTTTTTTCTGAGTTCTTATACAATTCGAATGTTAAGACAAAATTTATTATCTTAAAGTATTTGGGACTAACAAATCCATAAATTTCAGAAAATGATTTTGGCTTGACACATTTTAGCTGACTATAGCTTCTAAATTTGAATTAACTCTTATTTACTCTAATATTGCTTAAACTTCCGAAGCACCTGAATCTATACCCGGTTTTTGGTGGGGTCCACGTTTTTAGTTTTTAATTGTAGTGCATGTATTGTTTTGGTCTTGTTGTCGTTGTTCTCCGGAATTTGTCAGTTGTTTCGATTTTTCCCTCCTTCGAATATCCCTTTGGTGTTTTTTGACTTTACTTTATTACTTACTGTAGATTTCTGTAATGTTATTCTTCAACAGATATTCACAATATGGTCCTATTTGTGAGTAATTGACTTCACTAAAATACATTGTGCATCTCATATATATATATATATATATATATATATATATATATATATATATGTCTCAAAGAGAAACATTAAAAACATTCATTTGACATCCTCTAACGGTCTGTTGCAATAGTTGACAAGCTGATTTCTTTGTGTAGTATTCATTTTCAACTATTTTGCTTTTCTGTGTTTGGAGGAAGACATAAAATATACTGAATTTTTTAAAATTTTTTATATGCTATTCAACATGAGCAGGGGTCCTCGGTGGCCGAGTGGTCTAGGTAGTTCGTCATGACTACTAATGATCACTAGCCTCGGTCGACACTGAGGTTGTGAGTTCGAATCTGACCTGTGGCGGGGTGTGTTCGACTCCGATCTAAATTGACAAGGATTGCCAATTTTCCTACCGAAGGTGGGTGGTTCTCTCCGGGTACTCCGGCTTCCTCCACCAATAAAAATTGGCCGCCGCGAAATAGCCAAATGTGCTGAAAACGACGTAAAACCCCAACTAAACAAACAAATCAACATGAGCAAAACGGCGTATTTTTATTTGTATGTGTAACATGATCTCTATGATTTCTAAACATATGTTTGTACCACCAAAAGAAACCGGACATTAAATCTATGCAAAGGTCAAGACAATTGCCCGTTCGCCAAATATCGGTTAGCCACGCCCATGCTTAACAACGGTAGTCAAGTAGCATATGTCCGTCAACTTCGTAAACAAATATGGCCGACATCTTGCAACTGCAGGATGTGCCAGACGACTTTTCTGCATCATATCTTGGTTATTTGCCAACCCTAGGACACTGAGTATAAAATAAAACTGGTATTTTTTCTTTTATTCTAAGATTTCATTTTGAGCTTTATGAAGACAGAAAAAGGGAATTTCAAAGAGAAAACTACTTTACAAACTAAGAGATGACCTAAACGTTCAAGCTTATACTGATCTAGCAGCGTGATATCGTTGTATTTCTCAGCTTTTCGATGGTTTGTGTAACTACATGTAACTAGGTATAGTTGGTTTATTGATGTCAAAAGAGCTACTTATGCTTGTATAAAAGATAAATTCTTGTCATAACTTCTTAAATTTTACGGTTGCCATCAAAAACCGATTGCATCAATATCAAATCTGTGTCGGATTTGTTTCAGTGTGATTTTTTAAACACCAAACCTTTTTCTACTGATTCATGTCCAGTTTTGATGGTTGCACGGTAGATATTTTATATGGACTTCTTGTTCCATTATGATACCACAAGTTTACACTTGGTTGGTTCACTCATTCCGTAGCTGTATGTGTGTCTCTGTGTGAATTTCTTCGTATATCCGAATTTATTTTACTTTTATCTTTTGTCTTAAGGTAATTTTTGGTATGTTGGCATAAAGAACACATTTTTTAAAAACGAAACAAAGTATTTTAAGTGTTTTGTGAATTCAACGACTAAATTCAAATTGAAAAAAAAAAACAAATTAATTGTATAGTTTATTACATGTGTTTACTCACCCGTCATCCGTCATAGGTGTAAACACCGCGGGTACAAGACCTTCAAGCCAAAGTTTCTTCTTCTTTTAAAACATTTAACAAAAAACTGTTTATTTCAAATTATAATTGCTTTGTATAGCCGTAAATTAAAAAATTTGCATATATAAGTTTTATCAACATACTATTATATACTTATCAAACACCTTTTTATATACTTAGTTTGTTAGTGTGTTTTGTCGAATATCTCTTTCCTTAACCATGTTAACATGAAATAGAAAGTGTTAAAAGTTTTTTTTAGATGTGTTTATAAAACCGATAAATCAATATTAAAAACGTTCAATGTGTTGGAGAAAAATGTATTGTATTTTCTCCTATTCTTGGCGTGTTTAATCGGTGGGATAAAAATACATAATATTTTTAACCACTTCCCGGTGTTTAAATTTCTACGTGGAAATTACCCCCGTTTTATCTACAGTTATTTGAACGATAAACTAGAGAAGTCCCGAAATGACGTCTATGTAAACAAACTACATAGCAACGACATTTTCTTGAGGCTTTTGTCGAAAATCATAGGAGAAACAGATTCTCCTTCATATTACTCGTGAGTTATGGAATTTCTCCACCCTCAATTGTTCAATTTTAGATTTTAACACGCTCGCAAAAGCTCGCGTGTTGAAAATCGAAAATGTAACTATCTCGGGTGGAGAAATTCCATAACTCACTCGTATATTTAATACATGAAGGCTGAATATCACTGCAGAGTGAATTTCATTAAGTGTCATGCAGCCTACACAATTTCACTGATAATTATATGTCCAATTGTGACCAACGATACCTGTTGTAAGAAGAAGAACCTTAACATGTATATTGGTGTTGAGAGAGTTAAAACAACTATGAACAAAATTATCTTTAATGGAACTTATCAGATAGCAATTCGATTGAAATTGAATTGTTTCTCATACCACAAACGCCTTTCTCGTCCTTTTTTTTTTTTAGGAAACTGGCCCTACTGAATACAGTTAAATAAGGCATGTTTATAAACGAGGTTGTACTGAAAATACACACAATTAAATTGGATTGCCTTATGAAAATTGATCATTTCAATCAAACAGAGTAACTAGTATATAACACACTGTACTCGTCCTTTCCATCGACTAATATACCTGTTATCTTGGAAGAAATGCAAATAGGATAACCACAAGGTGATGGGCTTATCTCTTAAATGTCGGTTCGAACAGTATTAAATAGAATGGACGAAATTTGTTCATTTTAGGAGTAACACGAGGTCAAGTATTCGTAACGTCTTCGCAGAACAGAATAACCATAATCATGAGAATTAAACTTACCTCAGACATTCTAAATGTTTTAATAGTTACATCTATGTTAGTGGTGTGGTTTATATCAAATGTCACTGATATAAACTGTTTATATCAGCACAGATATATACATATGTATGAAAGATTACATGTAAATATTTGTTTAAGGTAGATTTGAATTGTATGAAAAGGATGATGATTTGTTATGTAATTGTAACGATAGATACAGTCAAATCTGTGTAAAAATGGCATCCACAGGACCATAGAAAGTGCCTTTTGTCAGCAGATGCCCTTTATATAGAAGTTAATTTTACAAGTTTTGTAAATGACATGGACTTTTTTCACAGTGCTTTTTATAGACAGTGATTTCCTATATAAACGTGCCTTTTAAAGTAAATTTGACTTTATTATATTATTATAAACATTTAAGTGATCAAAGAAAGGGTAATCAATGACACTCTAATCAACAAACAACAAAAAGAGACGAAAATTAAATAAAATACAATTCATTATTAGATGGATTATTAGTAACGAGTAATATATTGTAACAGTGAACTGTTACGAAGTCTCCCAAACGAAGTAACTGATATCTCAAATGCCTCAAATGCCTTACCTTGTATTCAATAAATTATTTGTTTTTCAGAGACTGAAATTGGGAAATTGTTCCTATCAAGTTTATGCATACTTAATGGAGGGGTTACTTAAAAATCGTGATATGGGTATTTTTTGTTACCCGATTTTTACAGTCATACAATGTCCCATTTGATCAACTTTTGCTTGTCGACATGCTGCATTGACAGATATATATCCCAATATTTCTGAACTGTTTTCGAGAACTGATTTTATTGTATGGTGTTGTAAAATGCATTCGGTTTCATTGAATAAAAATAATAAAAAAGACTTCTTACCTTCCATGATAAGTCCTCCCAATATCAAGTCAGTGTAGTTTGAATCATATTTATATAAAATGATCAATTGCAACACAAGAAATTGTTTTAATTTGTGACTAAGCAAATGAAATAATATCTATTATTACATATTATGTCTGATACATTGATGTCTTCCTTGTATCAATATTGTATTAAATCTACAATATGATGTAAAGAAATAAAATAAAATAATTAAAAGTTATAACACCACTTTAATAATAAAAAAAATATCTGAGTTTCATATTCACCCAATAAAATAAAAAATATCTATAAAGAAATACAACTCTTAATTTCTTTTTAAAACAAGAACACCAGCAAAGAAAAAAAAAAACAACTGGACAGTCATGATCCCCGGCCAGGAGCAATACCTTGCAAAAATGATTTAGCTGGTTAACAAAAATATACATGTATTTAGATGGCCGGGTTTACAGTTTTAAAAATTACGCTATAGTTAACACACCCACAAAATCACAGAACGAAATCAGTGTCATCTTTCTCTTAGTAAGTCACCTTGTCGACCTTTTACCTACTGGGGTCAATAGCAACAGGATTTTTCTCTTTCATTTTCATTCATTTGCGTAAGGGCGAGGCAAAATTCAATATACATATAAAAATGTAAAGATAGGTGGTAAGCATCATGGAACTCATCATCGCCCCTTTGACCCTTTTATGTTGTAAACGGTGAAAGATACAAAACAAATTCTGCAGTAACCTTTGTTGGGTTTTTCGTGAGGAATCATGTAAAAAGTTCATCAAATCCGATGAAGAATCAAATAGTTTCAAAAATTAGCGTGTCACCTCGTATCGCAAAAAACGATAACAGATATATATACAAAACGGATCGAAAGTGACTTTTTTCCAGCAAGGAACATAATAAACAAGTCCCATAAAAATCAGACAAAACATAAAAAATGTAGACCAATACAGTTTAGCAAAAAATATTATTGGAGAATTTTATATGAGATATAACAATTTATTATTTTCTGGGAACAGTAAATTATCCCTGCGCACAATACCAATTGTGTATCCACTAGGTCTTGTCATGGGCATAATGATTATCCTTGCCAGCAGTTTCGAAGCTATCCAGAAACACTGATGATACATCCAGTGTTTAAAGGGGTGGGACATGAACTCTGAGGATATCTGAGCTTTTCACTAAGAATAAAAATGTTTATAATTAAGGGCCAAGGATCTAAATGTCTTTTGTTGATTTTTTTACGAGGGAATATCCCTATTCCCCGGGCAATGTGTAAAATTATTTGTTGCGTCTCCTTATAGGCAATTAGAAATATATGTGGTTGTGGGGTATGGAGATAAATGGTTTGTGAGATTTGAACATTGCGTATATAAACGTGTTAAAGGGATAAACATTTTTACCGGATTTTGAAATAAGTAAAAATTATTAATTTGATGGGGGTGTTAGGTTTTTATCAATCTGTCTTATTATTGGAAAAAAGAAAATATATGATTTTGGGGCAGGGAATTCAAGTACTTGTCAATGAGATTTCATGTCCAAATGAAACAGCGCTTCCCACCCAAGAAAATGAAAATAACTCAACATCGCCATGATCGTCATAAGGCGTGAAGGTAGGAGAGTGGTTGAGATACTGTCTATAGACACATCAGTTCGTAAAATTGATTTTTCTAAATTTGGAAGAAAGAAATTCGTCTCCCAATGCGACCAAGAACACAAACAGACACACTGTCGATAAAAAAAAAATGAGAATATATTTGTTACAGATATTTTAGGTTTATATTCGAGCTAGAGCATCACTTTCAAACTAAGTATAACCATTCAAAGTTTGTTGTTTACGGTGCTTTCTATTACGTCCGCAGTATGTTCTATCATAGAAGTTGAAAACAAGTGCTAGTCATATAAATGCATTTTTATTTCCGGTTGCATTTGATAATGATAGTGAAGTTTTGGTGATAGAATCGGGATGATTTCTGTAAGTAATAAAGAGGCAAAGAACTTTCAAAAGGGAAGAATGAATATCAAAGGAAGTACATATCTGAAATATAGAAAATTTTATGGAATAAAAAATTAAAAAAAATAGAGGCTTAATTAACGTTATTTATGTAATTCACGTTATAAACTTTTTTGTATTTAAGAATACAAAGGTTGTGAACGTGTATAGAGAACAAATATTGGTTTGTACTACACCTACACGTTGCGCCGGATTTTTAACGTGCTATTTCACAAGGTAATAGTCTGCAGGAAGACTTGTCATCCTACCAGGACACATTATTCTGACAAACCGACCAGTCTTTGCGCTTACTCCTAAACGCCGCAAAAGCAAAGGGGCAGCAATTTCTAATTTAGAAGTCTTTAGTTTGACTCACGACCGGTTCACGCACTCGAGGCGTACACATTATCACGAGACTACAGAGATGAGGCAACTATCATTAAACCCTAAATGACACAGATGTGAACAATTTAGGCTTTCCGTATTTTATTAGGTTTTTATGCCAATCCCTAATTTCTACATAATTTATTCACAATTTTACTGAATTCAATACAGTTTTAAAACTTAAAATATTTTATAGATTTATGTCTAGTGTCCAAGACTGCATGTCACCCTTAGCTCTTTTTTTAGTTAGCATATTTGTCGTTAAATTGCTGTTACATTATAAACCAAACCTCGCAATGATTGAAAAAGAATAAAATAAAAAGATCGAAACTCCTCTATACGATCTTTCTTGTGTCTTGCCTAAAACATTCAAAATTGTTATAGTCATTTTGTATGGATTTAGAAACAAAAATAAAGAAAAAAATATTAATAATTTTTACAGTAGAATGAATTAAAATAAATGGAAATACGTTCTTCCTTCATCGGCAGGCTTTTCTGTTATCCGTAGAATGTAATAAACTTAATTTCTTTTCAGACAATAATTTAATTTCATATTTCTATAAAGTGCATTCGTAAAACCTTTAGTAAATAAATATATCAATTGTAAAAATCAAAAGATTTATGGGTGCTTTGTAGACCTGAAAAAAAATTTTGATTCAGTATGGAGATTAGGTCTTCTATATAAAATAAGAATGAAAAGGTAGGAGAAAATTTTTATTATCACATAAAACGTATGTGTAAAAATACTGAAGCTACTGTAAAATTAAAGGAAAACTTATCAGACTGTATTTCTATTGATAGAGAAGTAAAACAGGGGGACAATCTGATTCCAACTTATTTAATATATACATTAATGATTTTCCGGAAACATTCGATAAAGATTGTAAACCAGTAACAATAGATAAAATTTCGATTAACTGCTTAATGTTTGCAGCTGATCTATTATTATTATCAAAAAGTCCAGAGGGAGTTCAAAATTGTATTGTTAAAATAAGTTCTTACTGTAGTAGATGGCAGCTCTCAATTAATATTCAGAAAACCAAAGTTATGGTTTTCCAACAAAAGAATATCATTTATAATAAACATGACTTCTTCCTTAATGGCAAAAAGTTAGAAAAGGTTTTAAAATATAAATATCTTGGAAATATTATAGAAACTTCTGGAAAATTAAATTCTTCACACATTGAACTATCCAAGAAGGCAGCTAAAGTACTTTTTTCATCTTTCAAATATCTCAATCCGGCCTTTAGAGAAAGTCTCTATCAACATATATAAAAAAATTGTTTGAATTACTTGTTAAACCAATTTTGATGTATAATTCTGAAACATGGTATATGGATTTCCATGAGAAATTGTCAAATGCATTTATTCGAGCAAAAAAATGGTGGCTCAAAAAAATTTGATATGCTGAGTTTTATTGATAAAAGCCAAGCTGAAAAAACACACCTAAGATTTTGTAAATATGTATTGGGCTTGAGCAAACAATCGGTCAACATAGCTGCAAGAGCAGAACTAGCTCAATATCCAATAGAAATTTTTATGAAATTACAATCACTAAAATATTTTGCTGGAATTTCTAGCGCTGATAATAATCCTCTATTAAATGATAAATTTTCTCTTTGTAAATCTCTGCACTCAGCTGGCACATATTCATGTTAAAAACATATGCAAATTTGATGATATAGATCTAAATGAAATACAAGATGTCCATATTTCTCATAAAAATATCTCTTTAAATAAAGACATTAGAGAAAAACTAAAAGAGAAATATGAAAACATGTTTTTGGAAAAACTAAAATCAACTACAGACAGCAGTAAAATCTTTCTATATAGTAAAATTAGAAAAAAAATGAAACCAATAACTATATTCTTAATAACGATTTTGAAAATAGAAAACCTATATGTAAAATGCGTGTGTCTGATAATTTTCTTCAAGTTGAAAGAGGTAGACATACAAGAATTAAAAGAGAAGATCGGTTATGTTAACTTCGCCGTTTAAATGTAGTTGAAGATGAATATCATTTTTTCTTTACATGTCCAAAGTACCATTCTTTGCGATGTAAATTAAATGAAAGCATAGCAAGTGTCTGTCCTGAATTTGGTGAATATGATGAAAGTAACAGATTAAAATTAATTCTGTAATTACCACAAATTTTGCAGTATACAGTTCCATTTATCAAAAAGTCTATAGAACTGAGGAGGGTGGACTCTATACCTGTAGAATTGTAGTTAAATTATTGTCTATTGTGTTTATTTTATTGTTTGTGTTTGTTGTCTATATGCATTCATCTCATCGGGGTATAAATGTGCATTTGATTAATAAAGAATAAAGATAATAACCTACTAGTATTCACCCAATGTGTTTATGTAACCTAAATTTCAGCCACATTTTGGCTCACAAAAAAGTTTCATTTATCTCCGCCGGATTTGAAGACAGAAAGAAATGTTAGAGTCTGGCGACGGAAGGACGGCATATCCAAACTGATTGTTTTCCGTTTTCCCCCAAAGTACCCCAAAAGAGATCTTCAAATTGGGTAATGACAAACTACACTGTGCGTTGATCATTTATCATTGTTTATGTTATAAAAGCATATATTCACTGATTTTACTCGGATTTTTTATAATAAACAATTCAAATGAGTAACTTAAATGCATACAGCACGTTTCTCAGGCCGAAATACAAAATGGCTGAAAGTTCAAAACATGCATAATTTAAGAGAAAAAGCGACACAAAATTTCGAATCTCTTTATTTAGTAATATAGATAGTTCGCATATTTATTTCTTACTTTTTTATCTTAACATTTATAGATTCTCATTTTAACAATTATAAATTAAAATATAGTTTAAAAAGTTTTTTTTTCTTTTTCTTTGTTATTTTATAATATCATGTAACTATTTTTTGTCAGACTGATTGTATGGATCAGGGTGGAAACTTCGGTGAAATTAAAATTGAAGGCAAATTAAACTTTGTCAAAAACTTAGCAGGGAAGGCGAATTCAACTTTGTGAAAAACTTAGCAGGTGGCCACAGTATGTATATTTTTGGCGTTGTGGTATAAATGGTAATCATATATTTAGCCAAAGACAAAACGAAGAAGGAATATTAAAACTTTCCCTCTGATTTTGTCTTAACAGAAAACTGTTCAAATTATAATCTTTGAATACTATGAAACTGCACATTTGGACGAGAAGAATCGTTAGAGATGATAAATATTTGCGATTTCAAATTCCAAATGATAATTTAAAAGAAATTAATTCATCTTTTCTTCATAAACTTACAAGTAGGATTGAATAAATCCAATTATATACACTTTGTAGCAAAAAAAAATAATCGTGTATTGATAGGCCTTTTTGCACAACCGTAAACAAATCATGTGCCTATAGATTTTTAATAGATCACCTGGCCTATAGGCCATGTTAGCTTATGTCATCACTTTGCGTCCGAACTTCTACAAACAATCTACCATTTGTTCCAGTTGGATGAAAAACATGGCCGCCAGAGGCCATCTTTGATTTCTATTGGCCAATTTTCAAAAATCTTCTCCTCTGAAACTACCCTGTAAAATGTTTTGAAACTTTGCATGACAGCAATATTCTCTACAAGCGAACCACTTTTAGTTGAGATTCATCCTTTCAACCGACGGCTGCGGCTGCTTAAAGTCTCCAGTGAAAATATATGGGAAATTACCTTTTTGTCGAATGCTCAGGAACAATGGGAAGATTGTAACTAGAGTTGGCAGAAATGATGTATGGAAGGACCTCTACTAAAGTTCTAGTATTAGTCAGATGAACAACATGACCGCCAAAAGCCATCTTTGATTTTTTATTGGCCAATTTTCAAAAATCTTCTTCTCTGAAACTTCATTATAAAATGTTTTGAGGCTTTGCAGGATTGATTACAGCAATTCACTCTACAAACGATCCATGGATGAACAACATGGCCGCCAGAAGCAATCTTTGGTACTGATTGGCCAATTTTCAGAAATCTTCTCTGAAACTATGAAATGTTTTGAAATTTTGCAGGATTTATTACAACAATACCATCTACAAACAATCCACTTTTGGTTGAGATTCATCCCCTCAACCGACAGCAGCGGTGCGGCTGTTTAAAGTTTCCATTTAAACCATATGGGAAAGGACTTTTTTGTCATTTTCTCATGAACTACATGTATTGTTGGCAAGAATCTCATATTGAAGTTGAAATGATCCACCTTTTTTTGGGTCAAAAGTCAAATATGAAAGTTACTTTGAAATTTTGCGTTTCTTTAACAGCTGTGTGGATACAAGAGTTTACATTTTCAAATGTCTTATGGTTATTCATTAATGAGTTCAAGATTTATAACCACAAAGGTCGTGTTTATTGGATTTGGATAAATTGGTATCACCTTTTTGAATATTGCCAAGGACCTTCAGAACTAAAACCATTCTTTTGTCATATGAAAGGAGAAACATGAACTCACAGTAAAAAAATCGTTTTGGTTTTAAGTGTGCTTATTACGTTAACAAATTGTCTTCAAGATGTTATTTTGTCAAATAAGTGTTAAAATTTATTCCAAAAGCCATATTTAGGTGTTTAGAAAAAATTCTAGTACCTTATTTATATGTTATTTTTTTAGCAATTCCTAAGGAAACACCTACTAAGCCATATCCACAGAAATTTATACAACTTTTTGAAAAAGTGAAATAAATAAATAGTCCTACTTCTTTACTTTTACAAAAATGTTAAATATGTGAAAACTAAGGAGGATCGTCTTCGTGCATAGCTCTGTTGTTAGAAAATTTTGGCCCTACACATTTGGCCATTCGACATTTTTGAATTTGCTCTTCAAATTTTTTGAGTTTTGTATTGGTTCTTTAGCCTTGTATGTCTTGACGATTCCTGAGTCAAAGAAATGTGCATATCGTCTGCATCAAAACTAGTATCAAAGTATTTATTTTCGCCATACTTAATCTAAGTAATTAAATATGTTTCTTAAGTTTATGGGACGTGTATATGGCCTAAACGTTGTGATCTTAAAAAAAATATTAGATCAGGTTCATGATGAAAATTAATTTAATTTTAACAATTTAAACAGTTTTCTCTCGGCTTACAAAACGCATTTTTATTAATTTTGTTTCTTTTTGCTTAAATGTCTAAACCATTATACTTGTAGGCGGAAAATAAATCGTTTCCATTTGATAACAATATTAAATCAAAAATCTATTTTAAACTAAAATCAATCATAAATCTTGCGTAAAAAGATAAAAATAAATAACATAAAATTTTAATTTAATTCATTAAAACAAATTATTCCTTATGTTCATTGATCCGGATGACAAAATTTTTGACTTAAAGTACATTTCTCTTATCAATAATCCATTATCCCTTTTTAATGCTTAAATATAATCAGTCACCGTCATTGTGGGAGATGACGACATTTAGGCGTAAAGTATATTTCTCTTGTTCATAAACCATTTTCCCTTCTGATAAATTGATATAATCGTCACTGTATTAGTTTTAACCTTTAAAAAATATGAAGTCATGTTAGCTTGGGAAAACTATCAAAATATTTTTCTCTAGGCTTACATGTAGAAGGCACACCACTAAATCGAGCCCCCGTTTACTTCAATGTTAAATTCGTCATTTTCAAAAATTAGGGAAAAATATAAAATGAATTTTCCCAAGTCGGGCAATATGTTGACATGTTTTTCAAATAAAAGCTGTCTTAGAAAATTGTACTTGAACAGTACATTGTTTACCAAATAAGAAATTTTTTCTCGTTTCAAATTTCCCGGTGAAAATTTGCCCCATCACTTCAAACTGAATACCGGAAATTACAGGCGCATTAATATGTCTAGTTCTCGAAACTTTTAAGGGTTATTGACATGCCGTAAAGTGTATTTCGTAGGGTATTCATTCCTTTCCAGAATAAATTCACTTGTTTATGCTTTAGATTGTGGCATTAGTTGTGACAGATCGACGCCGAAACCCATAGGAATTATTTTGTACTACTTTCGTACTCTGTCGAAATTGCTCCAGCTATTTACTGTAGTGCCCCCTTAAGGTACCTCTAGATTTTGAGGAATTTTAATTTCACGGCTGGTATAGAAAGAGGGACCATTTTGGGTGTTTGATAACACAATTTTATTAGAAATTGAGTTTTATTAACCTCTGAAAAAATATTTTCTTAAGCCTACCCCCTCCCTGAATTTTGGCCGATTTTCACCCCTTTTTATCTCATTATTCAGAAACTAAAAATATACAGTTTTGTGATTATTATCACATTTTCACACCGACATCTATCTTTTCTTGTCTTCTGCTACCCAATATCCCCCGTTTTCGGGCGTTTTCGGTAGAAAATAGCAGAAACATTAGATAGGTACCCTAAAATGTGACCGATCCAGGTTTTAGAAATTGCCATTTCACGATCATTGCCAAACGATGTTCCAATTATATTTTCTCAATAATACGCACTGGACAATTGCCTAACATATTTTAACAGACATGTAGTCTTATGGCAGATATTGAGGTCAAATGGATCAAATTTCAAAAATTGGGATTTTTCACGCTTTCTGGAATATAAGAAAAAAAACGAGTGTTCGTAAATTGCGTGTGCTCAATTTATCAGAGTCAAGAAGTGCACAATAAAATTACTGAAAGTGAAGAATACACCGTGCTTTTATTTAATGCCAGAAATTTTCATATTTACTTCAATTCTCTTTCAGTTTGGCACCTTGAATTCTGGAGTAGATCAAATTTACTCTAAGTGCTGAGTCAGCATTTTTTACCTCCCCCCTTTTTAAACGGTCGTTTAATTTTAAAAGAAATTTGTTTATTTATCGTTTCTTACCGAGAACTTTGGAAATAAATAAAAATATCCATGTAATTAGTCTTTATTTAGATTCTCTTAAGAAGGCACACCACTAAATCGAGCCCCCGTTTACTTCAATGTTAAATTCGTCATTTTCAAAAATTAGGGAAAAATATAAAATGAATTTTCCCAAGTCGGGCAATATGTTGACATGTTTTTCAAATAAAAGCTGTCTTAGAAAATTGTACTTGAACAGTACATTGTTTACCAAATAAGAAATTTTTTCTCGTTTCAAATTTCCCGGTGAAAATTTGCCCCATCACTTCAAACTGAATACCGGAAATTACAGGCGCATTAATATGTCTAGTTCTCGAAACTTTTAAGGGTTATTGACATGCCGTAAAGTGTATTTCGTAGGGTATTCATTCCTTTCCAGAATAAATTCACTTGTTTATGCTTTAGATTGTGGCATTAGTTGTGACAGATCGACGCCGAAACCCATAGGAATTATTTTGTACTACTCTGTCGAAATTGCTCCAGCTATTTACTGTAGTGCCCCCTGTATGAAAGACCATTTATTGTAACATAAGGTTACAAACGAGGACAAATATACATTGTACATAAGGAGTAAATAAAAAAAAACATAATCCATCGGACAGACAAACCCGGGAAGACAAATGAGCAATCACAAGCACAACAAATAAACACTGAAAACTAAAAAAACAATGAACAACACGACCTCCTATAAAAACATGGAGTGAACCCACGTGCTCCGGAAGGGTAAGCAGTTCCTGCTCCGTGTACGGCACCCGTCGTGAAGTTCAACAATGTCAATCCGGTGGAAGTCACAAATCAAATTATTATAGGTACACAGCGGCCATTAATTACCACAATAGCCATACACTGAATAAATAAATTACAGTTTACTATTTGTTTCTTCCATTTGGTATGAAGGGGAAGACTTAAAAAATATCCAGCTTCCAAATTCTGCTGACAAAAAGCTTAAATAAAGCATGTAAAGAATGAATGGTTTCAAAACACCTCTGAGAAATGTCTGTACGGGGTCAACTTGATTATCCTGACGCTTCGTTGATTCTTTGTGTTTTTTACTGTTTCGTCTGAATGCCTAGATACCGTATATTGACTAGTATTTAATTGTTGATCTTCTGTTATCCCTTTAATTAATTTTTAAACATGACCTTGGGTCAAAAAATAAAACAACAATTCATCCACAAGAGCTAAAAATATCTACACCAGAGGATCCTATTAAAATATTAAAACATTTTCCGGATCAAAACCTAATTGCTTCTTAATGAAACACATAATTTACGAAAAATGAGTTAAAGAGGCTTGGAAACGTACAAGATTGGTAAAAAATGTGATAACCATTTGGCATTCCATCTTCTTGTACTTAAGGTGGTACCCAACACTTTCAGTAAAATTAATTTGGCTAGTTTAATTTTCATAAAATTTTGACAAAGTATTTACTTTGACCCATTGACAAAAATTTTAAAATTTCAAAACATTTGAACCAACCAATTCATCAGAAAAATTACACTGATTGTATAGCAGTTTGACAAACACTAATATTGATCATTGAAAAGCTTAATATTCCCTTAACAACACAACGTTATTAAAACGTTTAGCTGATTTTACAGAGTTATCTCCCTGTAGTGTTAGGTACCACCTTAAAAATTTCAAATATTTCCCGTTCGAAGCAGCGACAAATCACTTGGTGAATATAAATCAATACGATTGGACACGATTGTGTATTTCGGTCTGATGAGAATGATAATGTAGAAAATAAACTCGTCTACTGCTGTAGTCAATGTGAGATATAGTTTTCAATTTGTGTCCATTGCTTGTACGCGTATCTACGACCGTGAGATTCACATTTTAATCAAATTGTTAGATACTACTGAGGCAATTGTACCCACACCTGCCATTGATAGTCCCCGTTTCGTCTTTATGCAAGATGCCACCACAGCTGAACCTAGTTTAACATCCAAATTTATGGGAAAATTCACTTTAAGAACTTGTTGTCTGAAACCACTCGACCAGTTCGAAACCAAACGTGCATGACTGCAATTGTCCTTATATGGTCCTATTTAAGAACTGTTCCCGATTAGCTTGATGATCACAAAGCCAAACTAAATTCAACTTATAGGTATGTGGTAAACCTCACTAAAAGATCTCGTCTGAAAAGATTCAGCTAAATTGGAACTAAATGTGACAGAAAATAACCCTAGGTGGCCTTTTTCCTGATCCTGAAACACTTTTGACTGCCACTGTAAACGGAGTATGGTTGGGTAGGGTCTGACAATATAGCCTTCTGTAGGATTCAACAGCATACTCTTTTTCGATAACTACTAAAGGGGTCTTTAGCGTGCAGAGAATGTGGCATTTCCAAACGCAAACTCCCTTCACGCTAATGCAGGACGCGGTAGAATCTTTATGGATTGAGCTCGATCCCGTGATCCTACGGGTTCTAATTGAAATATAAAACGCATTTAATAAATTCATCAATTAAATATTTTGTAATTTTTTCAATGTATCGGTTACTTTTAGTCCCGTCTTATTTTACATTAAAAAAATCAGACTTAAATGGCAAAATAAATAGATAAGGAGTTTTATCAGTTAAAGTGAAATTAATCAGACCAGAAAAACAAACTTTCCATTATAACTAGGGAACATAAAACTGAATAATATTTACTGTATGACGAGAGTATTTTTCTTTAATTTCATTGGTTAATAATATCAAAAATAATTATGCAATTCTGCTATATATAAATTCTACAATTCATATTTCAAGGTATATTTTTTTTAGACTTTCAGAAATGAGTTTTAAAATGAAATCCATGCTGTTGCTCTCTTTGTTTGGTATTGCTGGTGCTGTCAGAGGTAGGCAATTATATTTTTTAAAATGTGTTAAGATTGTTTCCTTCGTCAGTCCGTCACACTTACTTGTGACATCAACTCAACCTTCACTATTGAGTTTAGAAATTTAATTTATACATAGAATGGTTGCATACTACTTGTAGATGCGCAATAATGTTTAAGTATTTTGATTTTCTAAACTTGCGACCCACAGGGGTCGAACTTCGAAAATTTTGAATTTAAGCTTTTGACGTAAACTCGTATTCATTTTTTAATTAACGCATTTCATTTCTATACATTAATGTTAAGAACCATATGCAGATGCGCAATAAAGTTTTTAGAATTTTAATTTTCTTAAATTGAGGCCCACAGCTGTCGAATTTCGAAAAAATCACCCAGTTAAGCTTGTGGCGCAAATAGATGTTTTGTTTTTCAACTTACATGACTTATGCATATCATTTCTATACAGTATTGTTAAGGTATCCGGACCATAATAGATCGAAATTTTATCCATTTTGACCGTGAATGGCTGAAACAAACAATTTAAAGCTGGAATTTTGTATATATATTTTTTTCAAGTTGAAACACACTTTGTTGCTTATATACAGAGTCTGTAAAAATAAGTTAGTTATATTAGCATTTCCGAAGTTTGCCGATAATTACCGAGGTCATTTCAATGGCGTTATATGGAACATCCGGGAACTTTTGAATAATCACGTGGTCATTTATGGTCCGGATACCTTAAACACTATATACAGATGGGCAATAAGGTTTTATAATTTTAATTTTCTAAAATTGGAGCCCACAGTAGTAGCATTTCGAAAAATTGTGAATTTAAGATGTTAACCTAAACTTCTCTTTCATCTTGCAATTTATGCATTTCATTTCAATATATTATTGTCCTACATTATATCATTATATGTACATGTGCAGTGTAGTTTTATAATTTCGATTTTTAAAACTGAGGTGCACTTGGGTCGAACTTAAAAAAAAATGTAAGCTTGGGCTTGTGATCCAAAACTTTTCATATTTCATTGGGTTTATTGATTTGATTTCTTAATAGAATGATTTAATACTATTTTTGGATGGGAGTAAGGTTATATATTTTGGACTGTGGGTAAATATCCTTCTTATTTACTGGGATGCGGGAATTACGTTCGACTCCGATAGTAGTTTTCGAGATAACTGTGTAATAGAAGAGCATGATTTGTCTCCCAAAATTACCTGCACCACCAACAGGGGATCGAATCCGGAACCTATGGTTGAATAGTCCACCTCTCTCTCAATTGAGCTAAAGGAGTTCAGTAGTCCATTGTTCTACCAACTGTGCTAAAGTAGTACTCCCTTAGCTCAGCTGGTAGAGCGGTGGTTTACGGAACCAAAGGTTCCATATTCGATCACCGGTTGGTGCGGTACATACAGGTAATTTTAGCAGACAAATGCTCTTTTAGTTGGTAGATCGATGAACTACTTACCAAAGGTTCCGTAGCGGTAGGTAATTTTGGAAGACAAATCATGCTCAACTGTTACATCTGTATAGCTCTTTCCCTAGATGGTTTTTGCTTGCCCTTTGGTTGTTTTGGCATATGGATGCATTCTTCAAAATGTCTGTTTGTTTTGTTGGGGTTTCACGCCGTTTTCAGCACACTCTGCTATTTCGCGACTGCCAGTTTTTATTGGTGGGTGAAGCCGGAGTACCCGGAGAGAACCAACGACCTTCTGTAGGAAAATTGGCAATCTTTGCCAATTAAGATCGGAGTCGAACACACTCCGCCACAGGTGAGATTCGAACTCACAACCTGAGCGTTGAGAGGCTAGTGATCATCTGTAGTCATGACGAACTACCTAGACCACTCGGCCACCGAGGCCTCTCGAAATGTCTGGTAATTCTTTTAGGCTTTCCATATTTTTTTTATCTTCCATACTACACATGGGTCGTTAGTCGATTTATATAATATAGCAAAATAGTTTTAATCATTCTTCCTTTTATGTTCGGACAAGAAAAACGCAAAATTTCTCTAAAAAACATACATAAAATCGGATAAACAATTTCATGTGAAGGAAACGCTATTTGGTATAAACTTGAAAACTGATACACCTAAAAATTACGTTTATGATAAAAACTTTCGAAGTTGAAAATAATCAAAATCTTATGATCATAGCAAAGTGTAGAATAATAATTTATGCTTTCTATTCGTTGGTTAATTTCGGTCTTTTAATAACGAAATTAATAAGTGATTTTAGATAGCTGCGAGTATCATTTGTATATATATATATATATATATACAAATATATTCAGGCAGTGTTCGTAACGACAATTTCGATTATATATATATATATATATATATATATATATATATATATATATATACACAACACGACTACACGCTAACCCAACACTGTGTTAATATCAAATTGTTTACCACCTTTGTGTGAGAGACACTATGTCACCTATTCGCCTATATGTGTAAATACAGTCACAATTTTTTTTTCAGGCTGTGAAAAAAGAAATGTCTTCGTTCGTAAGTATTTTAATAATTTAAAGTCTAACGAATACGTAACTAAATTTTAATAACCACCATTATAAATGGGGTACAGAGGCTAAACTTATTAATCACATACTATATATTAGTAAAGAGAAATCAGAGACATATATAACAATATATATGTCTCTGGAGAAATCAAGCTTCTCAATAATCAAAATTGTCAAATTCCTATATATATCCAATAAAATTATTCCCGTAAATTGTGTGGTTCATTTTAAAAATTTTTGTCAACAGGTCAAAGTAAATATTTCGTCCAAAAATTTTTTTGAAAATGAAACGAGCCAAATCTATTTTAGTCAAAGTGTTGGCTACCCCCTTAACAACTCATTAATTCTAGAGCAACATAATTCGATGCACCATTAACGCGCCTGGTTATCTCTCTCATGCATTACAACTGATCATTTGCGCATTATTATTTTTTATTTTTAAAACCCAATAATGTAATTTTATATCATTTTTAGAAATTTTGTTTCATTCCAGTCAATAACATTCGAGTGAAGCCGCAAAATGCGCTCTGTACTAATTGTAGAAATATGATTGATGCACATCTGTTTGAGCCTTAGGGAGCAACCATTTGATTTTTTGGGGGGCGGAGGGCGGGGGGGGGGGGGCTGTTTGATCCTGTCTATTTTTTCTTCGAAATTTTGGTCCTGGATTTTTTCGATCGCTATTGTGGCCTAAATTGTTATTTAAATTTAAAACAAAAAAAATCCCCCCCCCCCCCCAAAAAAAAAAAACGTCCTGCATTTTTTCACACATAAAGTGATCTTTTCTTTTTATTTCCCGCCCCTCAAAACCTGGTCCTGACTTTTTATTTCAAATTTAATCCTAGCCCGTTCCCCCCCCCCCCCCCCCCCTCCCACACACACACATGCGCACATAGAAAATCAAATGGTTGCGCCCTTACTCTGGCGTTTAACGTTACATCCTTTATGAAAATCGTCAAATATGAGAAACTTTGGAATAACATAGAAATAAATAATATTGTTAACCTGAACCTTTATCAAGCAATTCAAATAAATTATTTATTTTGAGTTAAAAATTCTAACCGTGAGTTATGCAAATTTAATCAAATGATTAATATCTTTTACTGCAGTTGGTCACGTGACCTGTCCTGATGGCTCAGCTGTTGATATTTCTTGTCGGGACTCTTCAAAGGTCATTATTATGTCTTCGGGAAGCTATACTACAGGCAACAGCCAATGCATGTATCCAAACGTTAAAGGGACACTGGAAGACACGTGTAACGGCAAGAATGAATGTCAGTTCTCTGTTTCTGACGCCATGTTTGGTGGATGTAACGAAAATGAAGATGAAATATTGAAATTCAGCTTCAAATGCATGAAAGGTAAGTTTTCGGTTTGTCCGAAACCCGTTGGATCTTTTCTTCGGTTCGGTCGTACAATAATACACAATGTAGGATGTCTATGAAGATTTGAATATTGGGCAATTAGCTACATGTATATCGTGGCGGCAACCTTTTTATTTGCCGGGGAAAGCTGGAGCAGCAGGAAAGAACCACCGAAATATGGCGGGAAAAACTGGTGCGGGCTTTTGAATCCTTGCCAAATTAGTTCGCTCTCCATAGGCATGATTTTTTTGTGTAACGTAATATTGAAAGATCGATACATTACAATGATGCTGACTTGCGAAATTATTGATTTCCAATGACATTTTTGACGGTCCAAAAATCTAAGTAAACGTATTTTTAAATTTGATGATGACAAATTATAATGCAATTTTAATTACTCACCGATGTATTATTAATAATACAGACACTGGTCACGATTTTGTTGAGACATGTTGGGTTTCTGAAACAGGGAAACAATAAGGGTACTGTGGTGTTAGCTATAGGCATGGTATCGAGTGCGAATTTGGTGACATTAATTTTCAATATTTAAGATCTACATAAAAAAGATTTTTCACAGAAAAAACTTCATTGCTCTATCTTCACGAAAGACAATGACTTATAACAGAGTCTTTATTCACCAAGGAAAGCGTGCATTTCAAAGTGAGCTAGCTTTAATATTTCTGTATAAACATACTGCATACTTAATAAGGCTCGTCTCTCAAAATCGAAATCACGAGATTATATTGTTGTTTACCATCTTTGTAGAGGGTTTTCAATGTTTATAGGTATCATGCTCAACACAAAAATTTGCTAGAAAATTATCTTCCATTGTAAAAAATATTAAAAAATAATTTCATTTTAGTGATTTCATCGTGGTATAAAAGTCTGTCAATCTTAATGACACGATGACAGTGTAATCATTATAGCGAGCGCAAGGAGCCCTAGTGGGAGCATATGGGTCATTTAGAAAAGGTTTTGTTTAATTGGGGCAGTCGTTATGCAATCCGAGTGAATTTATTTGTTAAAGCGAATATGGCCATATTGCGCTACATACTAAGGCCGTGTTTGATTACAATTAATCCGGAACCGGGTTTGAAAACCAACACGTTATTTTACAAGAAACCAAAACCGGATTTTCTCGGATTCAAGAAACGATGAAACCTGCCCTGAAACAAGATTTATCGGATTCAAGATGGCGACGAACTCGCCCTCCACCAGCCAAGAAACTGAATCGTTAGTACAGTCTGATTATATTCATGATAAATGTCTTTCTAAAAAACATGTTATTCAAAAAAAGAACTTTACATAATTCTATTGCATATACGGGTGCATTTTAATGGTCCTCTGTTCCGGTTAACAGGTCAACGTGCGAACTTGATGAAATTTTCGAGATTTAATAATTGGGATATTAACTTTTATGAAGGCCATAACTGTATTATTATACTGAACTGAAAATAAAGATATAATTATTAAATCAGAATATGGTTCTTTTCCTGATGTGCACAGACGAATATATTCTAAATAAGTCTGAATCTACAAGACAATTTTGTATCCGCCGCCATTTCTACCCAACGACAAGTTCTTATTTGAAAAGACATGCATTTTGCCGACAAAGGAGTTATTTTATTTACGCGCTCGTTCGCATTTTGTCTTTATTTTGCCTACACGCAGTTTCCCGAGGGAAATAAGGGGTTATTTTTACGACGTGCATTTTCCCTTACAGTTATTCCGCCTACGCGCAGTTACCCGCGGGAAAGAGGGGTTAATTTTATTTGTGCTGGTTATTTTATTAGTGGTTACTATAGTAAAGTATATAATATATTTGTGTGTACGGTTTAGATACATTATTGTTTCGTTAGATTTTTTTTTCAATACAGAATGGCTTTGGTTTTGTTGATTTATTAATACAATCCTGTCTTGTCCTATAGTATGGAGGACATATTCATTTTCATCGTGTTTTTTTTTAGTTATTGCCAAGCTCAGTTTTTCATTTTCAAAATTACTCCCCCCCCCCCCCCCTCGAGAATATCAAATGGTCTTCCACTAAAACGTTAAATGGACAAAACTACCGACGGTTGCTGTTAGTGTGTATTCGTTGTTTATAACATCATTCGACAGAAAATGTGCAGAATGAAGCAGCGATTTTATTAATTTGATAACGTACCTTCGGCCACTTGATAACGTCCTGTAACTGATCATGTAGTGCACTTAGGAAATTGTTTCGGCACTTTACTACTGAATATTCTGAAATATTAAATTTGTCCGCAATCCGTCTAATTGTTTCCTGACATCCCATATAATACAATCCAACTAGGATGTTTTTTCAGCGGACACAGGCTTTTTACCTCCGCCACGAGGGTGTTTTTTTACAACATTGTCACCAATCATGCACACAAGTTCTTCAAACAGTGATCTGCTAACACGGAGCACAGATCTGAAGTCATCTATATTATAGAAAGGTAGCACATTTTCAACATAACCTTCAATACGTGGTTTTTTGTCCCTCTTTGTTCTTCCAGCAGCAATAAAATTAATCATTGGTATAAAATTTAAATCATCATCGAAAAGAAAATCAAGCACAGGATAACTTGTAATATCCATGTTCATTAATTTGATTTAGAATATTCTTTGGTCTCCAAATGAAACCAAACACTGAAACTAAAACGGGTTTTCTTTAACAAAACCGGTATTTAGTTTTAGCGTTTGATTTCATTTGTAAGTTTTTGAAAAACCGGATTATGAAACCGTATCTGGTTCTCTTGTAATCAAACACGACCTAAGGCTAGAAAAAGTTTCGTTCGCCGGAAACGGAAGTAAGTAAAATAAGGGAAATAACTTGCTTGAAATTATAATTTTACAGTCAGAATCGTGATACCGGAAATGAGTTTCTGGAAAGGGCTATTACTGTGCTCGCATCATTAGCCACGCCAACAGCATATTACATGTTTGTGGGTCAAACGTGTAATACTGCAATAAAAAAAACACGACAAAACATACTTGTTCGAGGTCTGTCCTCTTTTGATAATTTGCACTTAATTGATACATTTGTACTTATTGAAATTTGAAATACGAAATACGCAATACGAAATACGCAATACGAAATACTTTATTAAGAAAGCTCATTCACTGAACATAGTAATTGACAAAGATTATGAGATAGTACATGGGAGAAGATATTACATGAAAAGAAATGACATAAAATGGTCCACAAATTTTACATGCAATCACCGAATATCACGTGCATCAGTTTGTAATCTATGAAATACAGTAATTAATGTACCATAACGTATTTCAAAATTTTTATTTCAAGTCTGATATATTAATATTTTTGTTCAAGATCCATGTGGGTCGCATTTCTGTGGAAATGGTGGAACGTGTTACTTGGACGGGGAAACACCTAAATGTAATTGTGTTGACAACTGGCAGGGGGAACGTTGTACAGGTGAGATAATCTTATTCAGTCGGTTTTTAACGCGAGTTCACATTGATTGCCTCGCATCGCGGTGCGGAGCTATTAGTTTCAGTAGACATACACGCCATCTTGAATAATTACTGATCGCTGATTGGTTACTTTATGATGTGGCTGAGATACAGCAATAGCCATTGGTTTAAATGAGATAAAGAATTACAGACTTAAGTTGTTCAGGATAAGTCATCAAAAGCCGGAAAAGTAATTATGTGTATATCAGTTCCGATCAAGTATCATTACATGTTTTTTTAATATTCATATATTCTGAAATTCATTATTGAAATTAATTATTAATACGTTTATATTTGCTGTGTTAATCTTGCAATACACACGGTTTGTTTTGCTTAATCGTATACACTATAATCCCATGTTTACAACAAAAAATGTATAATCTCTACTTTATAACTTCTGCCAATCTAGGCACACCTCCAGAGTCGTGTCTATTTGTTGTATTTGATATCAATCAATATCCAAGAATACCACAATTCCAATACTAAATTAACAACCACATGCTCACATATTACAATAAATTAGATACAGCGAAGCAGTCATCAGCTTTTTAGAAAGCTAAAACTTGTGTTGCTTTAGTTTCTGTGCCGTTTTGTTCTGTTTTTTTTTTGTTTAGTTTATTATACGTTTAGGGCATTATCAACTGTGTTATGTTCAGTTCTGTGCACGGTCATTTCAGTTTGAAAAAAAACCTCTGATGAATTTAAAAACAATCAGGACTTTGAATGGCAAGTGTTGTATTCATGTCTAGTAATACATGTACAGTGTGGTATCTATACCAAAGATGAAAAAAAAAGGATTACATAAATTGAGCTTTCTGAATAAGTTTAAACACAAATTTGCTATTTTTTGGCCTACAAGACAGTTGTTCAATACGACAGACATATTGATTAAAGTTAAAATAAGGCATGTTCCAAAGTTTGATGGAAATGCAGAATTTAATATCAAATGGCTCCCTCAGTAATAAAATATAACTTTTTATGTAGACAATCCTTGTGTGGGTGTAGCCTGTGAGAATGGAGGGACATGTCTTACAGCTGGAGATGGAAGTGCCAAATGTTGCTGTCTTCCGGGATACACCGGAGATTTCTGCGCCAACAAAGGTATTTTCCATTAAATAGAAATATTAAAAAAAGTAAACATAACATATACATTGTTTGATATAGGATGTTGACCAATGGTGCTCACACGAAGGTCGCGAATGAAATAAAATCCACAGTAAGTTTTTTTGCGGAGCCCCGGGTGAGTTTTAAAATGTGAATTTGACTTGAAAATCTATTCCTGTACGCCATGGCGTCATTTGTGGTCTGCTACCTTACATATGTATCTAAGAAAAAGTATGAATACCGAACTGTCAAAAGAGGAGTCCGTGGACAAAAAGCACACCGGAAACACCAACAGACGACAAAGGCCAAGGTAACAAACAACACAAAAAACCAAAAAGGACACAAAGAAACGACCAGCACGAACCCCTTAAAAACCTGGGGGTGAACTCAGATGCTAAGGGAGAACGAGCAGTTACTGCTTCTTGTACCTAAACCTTAAGAAGTTCAGCTTCGTGAGATTTCAAGTAATAAGCACATTTTTCACTTAATAGAGAAAAATGAAAAAAAAAAAAAAAACAAAAGAGTAAAACATTTTAGACCCACGTCCTGACATTCATGCAAACAAAATCCTCGGTATATCGAAACTAACGTTTCTTTATTTTTATTATCTCATATAGTTTGTGAGACGTTAACGTGTAATAATTGTGGCAAGTGTGGCATTGATGAGACAGATGGTCAGGTGAAATGTCTTTGCACACCAGAGCACACAGGACCTACTTGTGACGACTGCTCAGGAAGTAAGTAATCTTTTTCCTGTAAAAAAATCAGTGTAGATCACGGGTGTGATTCGAACTCGCAACCGCAGTGTACAATTTGCATAATGACGACAATAATACATATTTAACAAAAAAGTGTAAGAATAATGAATAGACAAAAAGGGATGAAAATAATACGAAAAAAAACCAAACAAACATACATAGACATAAATAATAAAAAGACATAATGAGACAAAAATAAAGATAAAGTTATTCCGCTCTAAGGATAATTGTTCCGCTCTAAGGATAATTGTTCCGCTCTAAGAATAATTGTTCAGCTATAAGGTGACAAGGGTTAACCTAAAACATTACTAATGTGCGTAGTAATTATACCGCAGATGTGTTAACAGAGTTTAGCTTCTAAATGTTTTACTTGCTGTAATAAGAACAAAATAAGAGCGAATGTGCTCTTTTCGGGAAATGATCATCGCTGTACAAGATCAATAAAATCGCATCCTTCAAAAATGTCGAAATGCTTTATCCAAGGGGTTAGAAAAGATATCCCGTCTTTTTTGGAAGAACAGGTGGTTTTCTAGTATTTTATTATTATTTGTAGTATAATCACCGCGGTTGACCACGTGGCCTGGTTATACTGTAGTTAACGGGTGAAAAGAACATAGTAATTTTATATCCTTTATTGAAACATATTACACGTATCTTATATATACAACGAGTGGATTATCGGATTTTTCCAATCGAGATGGTTAGATTACGGAATTTAAGCACGAGCCTTGGCGATATATAAAAATAATTATGTAAATTTTGTAGCGGGAGCGTGTGAAGCCGGCTGGGAAGCCTCTGGTTGTTCATGCTACCAGAAATTTTCGACAAGTTTAAAATGGACTGCTGCACAGGTAATAAGTGGGTTTTGTCAATTTAAGTTTAACGTTCATCTTTTAGTATTTTTCTGTTTCTTCTTTTTTCCCTTTTTGAGGGGTGGGGGTTGTTTTTTTTTCTATATTCAGATATTAATTTTACAAGATATATATATATATATATATATAATTGATCATAATTTTTTTTTCAATTTAGATATTTGATCTGAATTCGTCTGACGTCAAAAGGACTATTTAAAATTAGATGATGACGTGCGTTTTAGAGCTCACATCATACAAAAAATGAAAAATCATTATATTTTACTTAAAAATTTTTCTACCACGAAATTTTATAGTCTTGACCATTTTTCCCTTAATTATAATTATTCAATCAGTAATTACTGTTAAGATTCGATAACGAATTATGCAGGTACTATACTTTTATTACACTCCCCCCGAAAGATTCGGGAGCCCTGTTTGTTCATCCTTCCATCAGTTCGTCCGTCCGTCTTTCCGTCTGTCTAATAGTCCTTCCGTCATAAAATATTTGATCGCAAAATTTTCACTAGCTGTTAGTCACAGCGAACTCATATAATGTGAAGCAAGTCCACGATGAGTTGTCAGTTCAATACCTTTTTTATACCTGAGATATAATTTCTGTTAAAATATGCCACCTTAAATTTTCACCATATGGACTATTGAAATTTTCGGCCCTAAAATTTTCAGCTACAATTTTCCACAGTTAATTCATAGTTGGTTTGAAGCATGACTATGATACGTTGTAGGGCGAGTACCCACGAGTAACTATAACACACTGCAACCTGATATGATAAATGGGATATACATGTAGTCTTAGGTCACACGTTCCTATACAATTCTAAACAAGGCTGTTTGGCCTCTCAAGAATCTAGGACCATTTCCATGATCAATCAACGACCAACATAAACACAACAGACACTAAGGATAGTCTGACTAGGTGCAGACACGGATCAATGGTGGTATTTAACAAGTTTTATGGGTATCCAGATATCCATCCCGACACATAAAACATACTGTAGAGGGCAACACAGTATGATTGCCAAAAAGTGGCAGGTTGCTAGAATGGCAAAACTTGGCTTGGCGGTACATAATTTACATTGCAGGATCAGAATGTGCTCGTATATTTCTTTTTTCATAAATCTTACTTAATATCGAATCCTGATGTATTTTATTTTCACTGCATTTTAAACTATATAGACTATTCACTGGTCATTATTGACTGGTCAATAGTTATTGAAACTATTGACCGGTAAGTAGTTTTATGTTATGAAATGGGTAAAATGTTTATTTTGATTTTTATATCGAATAACCATTCTAATAAATAATAATTCATAATATAATGTGACCATTTTTGCAGGCTGAGTGTATGAACCAAGGTGGAAATCTAGTTGAAATAAAAACGGAAGCCGAATTCAACTTCGTCAAAAACTTAGCAAATGGCGAAAGTATGCGTATTTTAGTATTCTAGTGTCTTATCACGTTACACAATGTAATTTAAGGATACAAATTAGAAAAAAATAAGGAAGAAATAGGGCCACTTTCCCTCTGATTTTTTTTTCACATGAAGGGTCAATTTCAATATCTGTTAAATTACTAGATAAAAAACAAAATGAATAACAGGAAAAGTCAACAATTATATACAAGTCAATCATAGCAACTCAACTGACAGAACTTCTGACCAAAAAACAACATGAAAAAGCACAAAACACAAACATTAACACAACAGTCAGGATAGTCTGACCTGGCACAGACACAGAATAGTGTTAGGGTTAAACCGGTTTTATGGGTACCTAAACGTTGAACCAACGAGAAAAACGCATAGAAAATATTTTCTAATGAAAAAAACAAATTAGGAATTTTTAAACCAAAAGTTGCTGATTTGATATTTTTTGCTCGACTTGTAGTTGTCTTTCACCTGAGATTTCTCTAAGAATTATACAGAGAACCAAAAGAGGTTTTGGTTCTTTTACTGCAATTAATTATGTAGATATATGTGAAATTGCTTCGTAACGTCATTTTCTTTTTGAGAACACTTTAACCAAACTGAAAATATGGAACTGTTCAGATCTCGGGGGGGGGGGGGGGGGGGGGGGGGGGCTTTACCGTTTTATACAAGGCCGTTATCATGATGAGATATAGTTATACATTTAACATATATATATTGAAACACGTCCTGTATCTAAATATCACGAGTTAAATGATTAAATTTCTTCATAGATTGATTGCATAACATCTGAAAATTGGCAATAAAATTTTAGATTTAGTGTCCCAAATTAGAGGATTTAGAGGTTGTTGATTCCGACAGTAAATTTCGAGTTTTTTTCCTATTTTCCAGGTTTGTGGATTGGTCTGGTACGATTTGGCCCAGAAGACTCAAATTTCCGCTATGTATCAACTGACTCATGTGATGTATATAACGGATGGGAAATGTCAGAACCTAGCAATTCTGCTGACAACGAGTTTTGTGGCGAAATGCAGACAAATGGAAATTTGAATGACGCTAGATGTGCACGACAACAAGGATACATATGTGAAAAGAGGTACATTTTTTAAAGCATTTAAAGAATACTTTTGTGCTATGAGTTGGAGAAGATTCTGAGCATGATTTTTGAGAGGGGCGACAAAAGCTGAAAAACTGCAGACGAAGTCGAGAGGGAAAACAAACTTATAATAATTGAAGATACAATTTATCTTTATTTCACCTATAGTCCTAATTAATAACATTATTAGAAAAAAAAATATGACGAATTGATTGGTCATTACGAAATTTGTACCTCACTAAAAGATAACATAATAACTATGTTGCAAGATGTGCTTTTCACGTAAAAGAAGTAAACACTGAAAGTCATATTTTGTTCAACTGTTTTACGAGATCGGTTGATGCAATATGGTGAGGAAGCTGGGCTTTTCACAATATCTGAATTTATTTAACTAAGTTTGAAAGAGGATAAAAATACCTAAGGAGCAAACCAAAAAAGGCAATCCATTAGACAGACAAACCCGGATAGACAAATGAACAACCACAAGCACAACAAATAAGCACTGAAAAATAAAAAAAACAGTGCACAACACGAACTCTTATAAAAAGCAGGAGTGAACTCAAGGCTCCGGAAGGGTAAGCAGTTTCTGCTTCGGTATACGACACCCGTCATGAAGTTCAACAAAGTCAAATATATATTCTCTCGAGGTTGAATGCAAACTTGTCAGATATACTTCTAAATGCTAAGTGTTGTTATGTTGATGTTGATTGTAAATCGAAAATGGCCACCAGCGTATGACCTAGCTATCATTGAAGCCCATCAGAAATGGACTTCATCTCATGCATGGAGAAAATTTAAATGATTAATAACAAACTTGGCAGAAACGATCCTCACCTTGCTGAAAGGTTCATATGCGTTATATATTTATCACAATTACTAAACTGTTCTTTAAAAATCTCTTCCTTTATTTGAAACCATTCTGTTTTATTTTGGTGAAATGTCTGTGAATGATCATTTTCAAAATTGTCGCAGCGCCCCGACTTTCAACCAATATGCAGCCTATGAAATGTGTTTTTGATTTTCGCTGAAAATACTGGGACATGCTGAGGTGATGTTATTTTCGTAATATGGCAACTGTTAGTAATAATAGCAAAATCAGAAAAATCACAGATGTGTTGGACCAATATTTCTGCCATGATTGAAGGAATAAAATTATATTTTGAAATATTTATAAAATGTACCCTTAAACTAAAATCCGAAACGGGTCCAAATTACAATAGCTTGGTCTTGTGTTTGAAAGTAAGTTTTATATCAACAATTTAGTTTCAAAAGCTTTATGTTCAGGAATGACCTCTTCCTTCTTTTAGTTTTATAACAAAAAAAAGAAAAAAAAAAGATCTTTTCATAGATATATACAAATATTTGTAGAAGGTTAGCTTGGTCAATTTTATTACTTTTGGACTTGAAACCCTAAACAATATAATAGCGAGCGCAGCGAACGCTATAGAAACATATGCATGTTCTACATATGGGTCATTTAGGAAAGTCTTTGTTTAATGGTAGACAATATTATTTTTTTTTTCTATTTCAGTCGACCAAGTGCATGAAGACGGAGACAAGTTAGAACGTACAACCCCCAATTTTTGTTATCATTCTTTCTGAACACGTTATGCATATATTCATATCTATTATCAATATATCAGCAATGTCAGTGAATGTTACCATCATTGCAAAGACGAAATTGACCAAAAATAAAACCCCAACTAAGTAAAGAGGTATATTTGTAAAAAAAATTCATAAAAGAAATCTCTAGTTTTTGATGATTTTGGCCAATTTTCACACAAACTTTGCAACGGGAAATTGCCTGCGGATGCAAGAAACGACTTTATATTTAACATGAATATGTATTGGGATAGTATACATCTCGGATAAAAATATCTTTTTTTTTTTTTGTTTCTCGAATGTGCACAATGTTTTGTCAAGCACAATGTGCATTGAAAATTGACTGCTAAAAATCAGTTATTTTTAAGATTTTCAAGATATTTGGTCAATGAAGCAATATTATTATATAAATCTGACGTCACAATGCTTGAAATTAAGCTGAAGAATGTTAAGGGGTAACAGAACACCTAAGGGAATTAACTCTCTAAAAATCAGCTGAACGTTTAATCACATAGTATTAGTAAAGAGAAATCAAGCTTCTCAGTGATCAAAATAATGTTTGTCAAACTGTTATATATACAATGAAATTATTCCCGAAAATTGTGTGGTTCAAATTTGTTGAAATTTTTATATATTTGTCAACAGGTCAAAGTAAATATATCGTCAAAATTTTATGAAAATTAGAGAGCCAAATCTATTTTAGTCAAAGTATTGGGTACCCCCTTAAGTTATTTTTCTAGCATCTAATATATTTTACCAACTTCTGGCTAATTTAGAATCCATTTAATCATTTCTCATATTTTAGGCCAAAAACGGGCCTTAACACCCCAACTCCTTTCACTGTATCCCGTAGTCCATTGATATCTACACAGTACTTAAATGGGTAGAAACAAAAATTATTGGACAAATCTAACGACGTGCGTGTATGCAGAGATAACCCTTAGCTGAGTTTGGATTCCTGTTTGTTTAAATGTTTATTTTCCTGATGGTTGTGCTGAATTATAAATTCATCATTATATCTTTAACCGGTTTTCCAACATTTAGATCTCAGATGAGTTGTCAGTCAACGAATGGCCATACAGTGCATCAAATTTATTTCGGCATTTTGTGATATATTTTATTACGCCGAAAGGTTTTTTGCGGTTCAGTTATGCATATCATAGAAATAGAAAATTGACAAATTTCTGTTTTTTTATTCGTCAATGTTTGGTACGTCTTTGCTTCAACAATTTTTTCTTCCGATTAATCTGGCAAAATTATGGAATTACCCTATTACACACATGTACACAATGTATTTCATATTATTTCATACTGTCGTTGTTTTATCACGACGTCATTCTTCCTTTTATGATAATACACTTTAGCATATAGTTTGTTTTGTTGTTTTTTTAATGCCCAAACCCTTTCTGTCAGTGAAAAGCCTTCGTTTTTTCTTACTATTTATGTGATGTTATTATTTTGGGGATGTACGGAGGGCTGAGGGTTCCAGCCAGTGATGAAGAATAATTCGGTTTTTTGTCATTCAGACAGCTTCTTTTTATCTTTCAACCTCCGGAAGTAGTATATGGGCAAACGATCTGGTGGTATCGTTGTTGCATATAAATAGGCTTTTTACTTGACGTTTTTCATTCAGTCCAGTGTAAAAACACAAAAAAGGAGATGAAGCTATATGTTAAGCATGGATTAGCAGTTTAACATTAAAAGATACTTATCTTGACAAAGTATGTTTCAAAGTTTAACAGGATATATTGAGCACATCGAAGTCGACCCAATGGGTCAAATGAGCTATTCTCATCACTTGGCGTGCGTCGTCCATCGTCGTCCGTTAACTTTTACAAAAATCTTCTCCTCTGAAACTACTGGGCCAAATTTAACCAAACTTGGCAACAAGCATCATTAGGGTATCTAGTTTAAAAAATATGTCCGATGACCCCGCCTGCCAACCAACATGGCCGACATGGCTAAAGATAGAACATGGGGGTAAACTGCAGTTTTTGTCATATCTCAAAAACTAAAGCAATTAGAGCAAAACTGACACGCGGTAAAAATGTTCATCAGGTCTACCTGTCATGAAATTTTCAGACGAATCGGTCCACCCTTTGTTGGGTTATTGCCCCTGAATTCTTAATTTTAAGGAAATTATGCAGTTTTAGGTTATTATCTTGAATATTATTATAGATAAAGACAAATAATAAACAGCAAAAATGTTCAACAAAGTAAGATCTACAAATAAGTCAACATGACCAAATCAATGATTGACCCCTTATAGGAGTTTTTGCCCTTTAAAGACGGCATCCAGCATAAACTTTCCTTTAAAGATCTTTTCCTCTCAAACCACTGGGCCAATTGAGACCAAAATTTGATGGAATGGTCCTTCGGTGACCCCCTTCCAAAATTATGTCTGGCATCCCCGACGTCCAACCGACATGGCTGCTGTTACTAAAAATAGAAAAAAAGGGGGGTGAATTTCAAAAATCTTCTTATATGAAACTACAAGGCCAGTTGGAACCAAAGTTGGCAGTTATGGTTCGTAGGAGGTTCTCTTTCAGACATATGTCCAATGACCCGGACTGTTAACCAAGATGGCCGCCAAGATGGCCGCCACAGCCGAACTTAGTTTAACATAAGGCCCTATGGGAAAATTCAGTGAAAAATCTTGTCTTAAACCACTTGACAACCAGAGTTGGCGGCAATGGTCCTTAGATGGTCCTCTTACAGAGGTGTGTCTGATTACTCGGACTGTCGACCAAGATGGCCGCCACAACCGAACTTAGTTCAACATAGAGCCCTATAGGAAAATTAATTGAAAAATCTTCTTGTCTGAAACCAATTGACATATTGGAGCCTTTTTCAGAAATGTGTCTGATTTCGTATACTGTGAACCAAGATGGCCGCCACAGCAGAACTTAGTTTAACATAAGACCCTATGGGAAATTCACTCAAAAATCTTCTCGTATGAAACAACTAAGCCAATTAGAATTAGACTTGGCAGCAATGGTCCTTAGATGGTCCTCTTTCAGAATTTTGTGCGATGATCCAGACTGTCAACCAAGATGGCCGCCACACCCGAACATAGTTAAACATAGGGCATTATGGAAAAATTCATTGAAAAATCTTGTCTGAAACCACTTGACATTGGAGCCAGACTTGGCAGCATTTGTCCATAGGAGGTCCTCTTTCAGAAATGTGTCTGATCACCCGGATTGTCAACCAAGATGGCTGCCACACCGAACTTTGTTCAATATTGGACCCTATAGGAAAATTCATTTAAAAATGTTCTTGTCTGAAACCGCTTAGCCAGTTGGAACAAGACTTAGCAGAAATGGTCCTTAGATGGTTTCCTTTTAGAAATGTATCCGTTGACCTGGACTGTCAACCAAGATGACTGCCACAGCTGAAATTAGTTTAACATAGAATCCTATAGAAAAACCAGCCAAATTGACTGCAACACTTAAATTTTTAGGTCTGCTCAAGGTGAAAAGTTAAATCCAGGTGAGCGATACAGGCTCTTGAGAGCCTCTAGTTTAATTTCCCCGAAAATTGGTAATTTTGTGATTTTTTGTGCATACTAGTATTTGAATTTTTTCAAAGTGGACCAGGCGACATAACTCAAGTACAACATCTGACTTTATTAAGGTAACAGTATAGAGGAGCCCTAGGAAATTTCAGTCTAGTGAGTCTGTTTAGGAACTTCAAACTTTGATCACAGATACAAAGAACTTGGCCATATTTTGTAACCATTTTTCACCATTTTAGTAACGATGATTTAAGTTTTTTAGAATAATTATGAATATTTACACTGGAAACAATAAGAAAAATGTTTTCGTGTACTTATTGATAAAGTTTCATTTTTCTAAGTAAAAAGGCTAATATAAAGAGAAGAAAACATAGACTTATTAGAGAAGTTGTAAATATACTAATTGTAAATATGAGCTTTTGTTTAGATGTTATAGCCATTTATTAACTAATGTGTTGAAATACAGTAAAATCTGTCCAGTTAATACAAAACCGGAACTGGTTATTAATACAGGTCTAATACAGGAAGACGAAAGTGTTGTTGATTATCGTATCAGAGGTTATAGGGTGTTAATTGTTAATGGAAGACTGGGTGGAGATAGAAACAAAGGCCAGTTTACATGTCGGGACGCAAGTGTTGTTGATTATCGTATCAGAGGTTATAGGGCGTTAATTGTTAATGGAAGACTGAGGAGCCTAGTTCTTCAGTAATAACAAACACGCTAAAATAAGGTCATGTTATTCTGAAAAGGCATTATTTTTTCAAGCAAAAATATTGATTCCGAGACATTACGGGCTTAAGACATCAAACTCACAGATTATGAAGTAAACATTGACCATGTAAATAGTGAAACCATAGATACCCTTGTAGATGAAATCAGTGGTATTTTTACAGTGTACTGTGGTTCAATCGAGACTGTGGATTTGCGAGACAGGCGTTTCAAAAATTTTGATACACCAGAAAATAGTTAAGAAATTGCAACTACTGAGAAAAAATACAAAAAATTGCTAGATTCAAAGTATAAAAGTCATTGTAAAAAACTAAAAGACGAACTGCAAAAATCTTAAAGAATTCCTGGGAATTTTAGCCGGTAAACACAATCAGATATATGAGACGTTCATATATATATATATAGATTATTACATAGCATTTTCCATATCAGGTCCCATATCATTCCGAGACCCCATATTTGGCCGAGGCGTCAGTCAAGTCTTAATATGGGTCGAGGATTGATATGGGAACATATATGGAAATGCTGTGTAATAAACTCTTTATCATATATTTACCCTCATAAATAAAATTGAGAAATTAACTTCTCAGTTTATTTATTCATTTTTTGTTTTTGTTTTTTTTTTGTTTATCTATTTACCATTTTTAGAAGTCTTTTAATTTTTTTTGTGGTTGTTATATTTATCTTTCTACCTATTACTTCATTCTAAAATATCGAAATTTATATTCTACGTATAAGGTATGTGTGTAACAACGACATTCATTTAAGAAATAAAATCCTGATAAGCCCCGCTTCTCTTTCTAACGTCAAAATGGAGCACCGACGTCATTTTTTGACTGTGTGACATTTTACTGAGAAATCGCAAATTTCTTATAACTCTCGTAATTCTAAATGCATTAATATAGGCGGATATGGATAAAAATGCCAACATAATGCAGATTTCGAATATATTTTTCAAATCTGATGTAAAGAACAAAGTTTCTGTTCATGTTCTGTTAAAATTTGAATGTGATGTGCGTCAAACGTTAATTTGTTCATTTCCGGCTCTGTGTGACATTTAGTTACATGCGAAATCGCAGAAATGGATGTTTAGCCATAAAATTGCAGAAGAGATAAAAACTTCAAGTTATATTAAAAGGAGAAATGAAGGCACATTTCCAATATAAATGAGAATTTTAATATATGTTGCTAAGTTGAATATTGATATGAACGGAAATCGTGTTTATTACTTTTGAATTCCCGAAAAATTGATACATTTTCGAAATGTGACGTGAACCGTTTTCGTAAAAAGAAGAGTGGTTTGTGTGCATATGTTGCGAATGCATACTTATTAATAGTCGATATTAATTTTAACAAAATTATTATCAAAGAAAATAAAAACACTTGAATTAGAACCCGTTACTGCGTTTAAAAATATTTCCTTACGTTTTGTGACACCTCCGTTCACTTTAAGGATTACATGATAGTACAATAACATTTCTTTCCAATATTTTGATAAGTAGATGATATCGGAAGAAAAATATTTAATCTTAAACATTACATAAAAATCATAAGAAATAAAATTGTTGTTTTCTAGCTTTTCCGAAGATTATCATTATCAAATTTGTCCATTTTACCGACGTTTTCTATTCTCTACATGCATGGTTCTCTTGAAACCTTCATTGGTTATTTTCCGTAAAATACGCCAATGACGTTGTAGTTTATATGAAATAATCATTTTCTATTAGGGACGAGATCAAAAGTTCAATGTCGGATAAAAAACTTAATTCACATAGTTTTTTCACTGACCCCCCCACCCCCCCCCCCCCTCTTAACTTAATTTGGGAAAAATTGATTGACCAATATGGGCATATGCTTTGAGTATACTTTTTTGTATCATGGGTCCTGTTTTTCCTCAACAATGTATGTTTGTTCTGTATTTTGACAAGGACATCACTTGAATCCGTATTTTTCAATCCGAAAATCGATGTCGGATAACAAAACTTGCAGAGATTTTTACTCCCCCACCCCCAAACTATTTGAATTAAGTTTTTTATCCGACATTGAACTTTTGATCGTTTCCCTTACCAAGTGATGTAATGGTAATTTTTCGATTAACCACTTTTTTACTGGAGTTAAATATAAAGGAATATGTTCTAGTTTTTAGATACGCCTCTACAGCTGAAAAAAACTTTTTTCTGGGCGTTCTCAAGCTTATGCGTAGAAAAATAATTTATTTCAAATAAAATATTTGTTTATGAGAAAAAAAGGAAGTTTATGATTTATTCAATGTATAGTTTTATTTGATAAAGTGTACAAATACATTTTAGTCAATCGCTTTTGCTACCGAATACGCCGACATCGCGACGTGATACCAATATCAAGCGCGACGTCTATTTTAAATATTATTTTATTATTATTATTATTATTGTTGTTATTATTATTATTAATTTTTTTGGCACTTGCAGTTAGTTGTTAGCAGTATTTTTAAAATTTACAATCTATATATGGTAAGCACATATCCCAGCCCATGAAAATTATTGTCAACAAAAACTAATGTTGTTCTTCCAAGACAAATTTTCAGTCATTTTAAATTTTAAAACTTACCACCGCCCCCCCCCCCCCCCCCCCTTCCCCTTTTCCCCTTCTTTTTCAAAGTATAAAATGTCTTGTATTTGTATGTAGCCTGGCCCCTATGGGTGAAGTTTGCTATTAATAAATTTATTATAGATCCTTGTTCTCTTAAGTCTTCACAAATTCAGTATGACTGTAACAGCATATTTAATATACGAATATAGGACAATTTGGACCGTAGACAATTCGGGCGGAGACAATTCGGACCGACTGTAAAGACAATTCGGCTCGTCTATTGATGGACAATTCGGACCGTGTTTGAAAAACTGTGTGAATTAAGACTTGGACAAATAGGTTGGTTATTTTTTTATATAATATGCTGGCAAATATATATTTCTTGATCAATTATCATTTTTAGTTCTTATCATAAAAACTTGTCTTGTCTACAGAAACATATCCCAGTCCAGCATGATTTAATGTCTTTTGAAGAAATGTGCCAGTATTTATGGACCTTCCGCTTAAATTTATTATATGTACCGAAATTTGGTACTTTTCATCTGTTTGCTCATGATTAGCAGGACCCCAGAAACGTACCAATTTTCAAGGTTCGAACCGGATAATTGAAAACCAAATGAATACTATGGAGATATCTAAAAGGATTAATGTAAATAATTCAGGATCATGTTAGATATATGATCTTAAATCCTGAAAAAAATCTTTAACAGTGTCAGTTTGGAAATTTTGCCCAACCTTTACAAAGGGATAATTTTAAGCCACTGCATCCGATATCAAAATTTTTAACTATCCCGGAACTTCTTAATCGTCCAGTATCCGGTTTTGGGTTTTTCCACGAACCGGATTCATCCGTCTGAGTAAACACATGCTGATTAGATCCCTCTTTTTCTGTTAGATAAAGGTGTTGACAGTAAGTAAGGGATATTCTGTTTGGTATATATAATATATATGTAATAAAATATCAATGGGGAGTAATATTATATTGTTCAAACCTCAATTGCAATATAATTTTTTATATCCCCAATAATGTCCTAGATTGTGACCCTAGATGTCCATTTTTCGTTCTGATTAGGGAACGATAGTTTTTGGAAAACTGAAGCTGAGGGCTTTCAAATTATTTTATTTTTACACATATTCTTCATCTTTCTCCATAAGTTAGCTGGAAAATTGTTATTGTTTTCCCAGATACCCTCCATGTAGTCCAACTAATTATTAGAGACATACCTGTCGGAAAAAGAAAGTCTGCAAACATATAATGACATAAACATACATATAGATTATTTCATGCCTATTTCCATATACCTCCGGATATCCTCCCAAGTCTCCCATATCTATCCCGAGCCATCAGCCAAGGGCAGATGTGGGTTGCAGATGTCGACTAAACAAAATTTAAAAGTATGGCCAATAGGACCAGTTAGAGTGTAAATTAACTGGCCCTACTCAAATAAAATTTGCCCTAATAATACTATCTAAGTGAAAATATAGTCAAATGTACTGGCCAATGGGGCCAGTAGTAGTCTTATGTTCAACTGGCCCTATCGAAATTCTACAGGCCAGCAGGCCAGTGCTTAAGTCAACCCCTGGGGTTGAGGGAAGATAAATAAATATCTGGGCAGATATCAGATGCCCATTGGACAGGTCTGGTCGAACTCGCAAATGCAAGTATATCTGAAAGGTGAACTGAAACTCGCTTTTGCGAGTATGACGGCATCAATTTACTCACAACTGCGAGTTTCTTACCTGGTTATATATTCTTTCACCTGTATTATGCAAATGCATAATCAGTCATAACTGTAAATTAGGATATATATTCTTTATACATTTTCGAAGATTTTAACAGAGCAAATTTAAAATCTAGCATGCAATTATGGAGAAATTCAAGGTAAAAGTTGACTGAATGTTGAAAGATCTTTCAGACGTTTTTGGCATAGATAACAGACACATTTCATCTATTTTTGTGACTTAATCTTACATAAAAGGACATTATTTCTATTAAACAAGGTAGGAAAAGAATTTTTGTCAATTAAAATTGATTTTTTTATGACTTGTTCACGTTTAATTTAGAAAATACATAACTAGAAGTCACTTCTGCATACGAAACTAGAGATGTTCAAATGTTTCCATAGTTTTTTAGTTGGTTTTATTTATTTATTTTTATTTTATAACAATTTATATTCATGATATATTGCATTTCTTTTGTGATTTTTGCATATTTACAAAATATACGAAACTCTGGTGAGATACTATTCCAGCCTTAACACTGGAGATTTGATCAAAAACATTGAATACTGATCAGGGAAAGAAAACTCGCTTTAGAGAGTATACTCGGTTTTGCGAGTTCGACCAGACCTGTTGGATGTAGACATGTAATTATCTGTTTAACATGTTTATCACCTATGCGCATATCCATATAGTATGTGAAAATACTGTATGGAAATTAAATGCATGAAGTTAAAAATGAAAAAGGATTTCAGGTCACAAGCTTAAATTTCTAATTTTAGAAATTCGACCCCTTTGGGTCCAAATTTTGGAAAATCAAAATTCTAAAACCTTATTGCGCATCAACATACAGTATGTGACAATACTGTATAGAAATTAAATGCATGAAGTTAAAAATGAATGAGGAGTTCGGGAGACAAGATTATCTAATGCACAGACAGACGGACGGATGGTCAGACGGACCCATTACAAATATCCCTGAACTTCATTTGAAGTGTGGGGATAATAAACTACAGTTAAGTCTGTTGCAATCGACAACTCCTATAGATATTATATTTATTATATTATAAATTATAAAATTAGAACCAGTTTAACAATTTTAAAATTAGTTTATAAGGCCATTTATTTTTAATTAGTTGGTTTACGGATCCGCCGACCCGATTTTGCCGATTTGAAGAAAAAAAATAAAATTGAAAATTTTGGTTTTTTATTACCGCCGACCCTCTGAAATCAGCCATCCCAAAAATAAAAATAAATTAAAATCCTTTTTTGCATCAAAATTTCATAAAAGATTATATTCCAATTCGTCTAAAAATAGATTATCCATCAATAAAATACTTGTAAACATGATCCCAAAAAAAATCTATTTATAGACGTTAGTTGATGCCAATTTCCGAAACACGTTTTATGAAACGAATTTCTTAATAGAATCCATGCGGCTTTTAAGTTCGTTTTGTATGAATATGTTGATTCCGTAAGATATCGAATCCACTCATTATGTTGTAGTTGACGAGTCGGTCCCTTAAAAAGGGAACGGTCTACTGAACAACACCTTTCAAGATAGATGTTCTGATATTTGGGTTTCAAAAGAGGGAATTAACTGATCATTTGCAACCTTTGTACATTTGGCAATATAACCAAGATTGTTCAAAAGTACATGATTTTCCCTCTTTTTTTTTCTTTTTTTTTCCCGACCGACCGACCTTATTTTAAAAAAAAAAAAATCCGTAAACCAATTAAATAAAAATAAAAGGCCTAAAAGACGATCCGTGTGTCATACATGTACACATGTATCCATCATCAAAGATGACTACCTACAAATTTGAATTTCTGAAAAAAAGCTGTTCTTCATAAAACATAAACTTGTTAAAAGTGACCCTCGAATCTGTACCTGAGGGCCAATACAGAAACAGCCAGTTAATAATGTAAATTTTAGAATTAAATTTAAGTTTTGTTATATAAATACTTACCATCACAAATTCAGATAACAGGTACTAGCAGCTTAGCGTCATAGGGTTTGGGCCAGGCTAGAGGTCATCAGTCTTTCTTTGGTCTGGTTTCCGGTTCAGTGAAGCTGCTAGTACCTGTTATCTAAATTTGTGATGGTAAAATATTTATTGTTATAAAAACACTATATTATAGATCATATTGATATCAATTGCAAAAGGAGAGGTGTTTTTATAATTGAAATTATTACAATTGACAGTGAACCAGAGCATGGTAAATCTTCAATACGATAGAATCCCTAAAGTGGAAAACTCGGGTCTGCAGGGATAAAAAAACACAAAATGTGAAAGCAGTTATAACAACAACACTTTAAGGATAACTGCAGCAATCACTAAAGTGTTGTTGTGATAACTGCTTTCACAATTGAAATTATTGTTAAATACGTCAGGTATGTTTAGCATTTGTACTGTGTGTTTCATTTAATCAGTATTTAAAATTTCAAAAAACTTCTTGTGTTTAGTATGAGTGCTGGTCGTGTCATCAGAAACATTATGAAAGCTATAAGAGTGTCACAGTTTGGAGGACCTGAAGTATTGAAAATAGAAGAAAATGTGCCTATACCTGAACCAAAAGATAATCAGGTTTGTATGTCAAGACCAAAAGAAACTCTTCCTGTGTTCAATCTGAGAGATTTGTGTCATTGATGCTTCTCCTGTGTCTTTAATTTTCATAATAGAAAAGCAATTCTGAAAATATTCCTTCCTGTTGTTTTTTCATATAAAAAGGAGGACATTTTTGTATCATATCGATGACACAACTGTCTAGGCAGTGTTCTTCCTCAAGTGCAGAAAATCCTGCATTCAGTCCCCTGTAAGGTCAAAACAAAGACTTTAAATTTGGTGTTCTTCGAGCAGCTCGTGACATATGGAAGTAACTGCAAAGACTGGTTGGCTAGGAGTCAGAATAATGTGTCTGGATGGGGTACATGATATCTTCATGTGGACTGTTACCCCATGAGATAGCATTTTAAAAATTCTGGGTCATGTTGTCAGTCTTGTAGAAAGCAGGGTTCATATTCACATCACATTAAAAAGTTCTCACCCTGATATGAAAGTAAATAAAATTTGAACAGGACATGTACCCATTATTCACTTAGGCAAATAGCTATTATTTGTGCTGGTGCAAAAAAGAAATATGATTTTTTTTATATGGGACGTCTTATGGTATACAAATAACCGGCGTCCGTCTGCCCGTTGTAAACATGTTGCGCCGTAACTTGAGAACGACTCATCCAAATTTCACGAAACTTAACATAGTTGTTTCTTATGATGGTCAAACGATCTGTATACTTTTTGGTGAAAATAAGATTAAAACTTTTTGAGTTACAGGACTTTTTAACTAAAACAGAAGTTTTTTTTTCCACATGTCGCGTCGTATCTCAAAAACGATTTATGATTATTGCTTAAAACTTTACACACTTCTTAGTTATATTAATCTAAAGATCTGTATACTTTTTGGTGATGATTAAAAATTTTATTTTAGAGTTCTTGAGTTTTTTGCAATAAACTTTAGACACTTCTTAGTTATATTAATCTGAAGATCTGTATACCTTTTCATGATGATTTTTTATTTTATTTTTGAGTTATTGAATTTTTATTGAGCTTTTTGGTAAAAAAGGTAGTCTTTTTTGGTCACATTTCGCACCGTATCTCTATTGCTTAAAAGTTTACATGCTTATGTTTTGCCGGGTTTCCATATACATCCCACCAGCAGCTCCACTAAATAAAGGAGGATTCCAAAAACATTTATTATGTTTTTTTCACAAGACGACGGGCGTATCATGCGCTCGTGGCGCAGCTGTTTATTGTAGAAAATGGCATAAAATATGTCTTAAAATACCCAAGATTTTAACTAAATTAAATAAAGTTGTCTCCCTTTATTTATCTATTTATAATGCATTCATTGTATTCTACTTGAAAATCTGAAAACTGAAATCTTTTTTTTAACATCATATGACTTTGTTATTATACCTACCAGAAGAAAGAGGACAAATATGAAAACTTAAAAACTATGAACAACACAAACTCCCATAAAAACCATGAGTGAACTCATGATCTGTGGAATGGTAAGCAGTTCCTGCTCTGTGTACAGCACCTATCATGAAGTTCAACAAAGTAAATCCGGTGGTAGTCACAAATCGGTGGAGGTACATAAAAGAATTAAGCTTAGGACTGTTAGTGAATGTATTAATATTATCAAAGATTTGCTATCTGTACAATGGACTGCAGTTTGGATTACAAATCTTGAAATACAAGATAATTCCAAAATGACTTTTAACTGTAGGTTTTAGTTAAAGTATATGCTGCTGGAATAAACCCTGTTGATACCTATATTAGAAGTGGAACATATGCTGTTAAACCTGCCCTCCCCTACACACCTGGAATGGATGTGGCTGGAATAGTTGAAAAAGTTGGCAAAAATGTGAAAATTGTTAAGGTAAATTATATACCATCTGAATAAATGATGTAATGCATGTGTTAAGTGCATCTTGGTATTGTAATTGATAAAAAATAAAGACAAAAAAATATAAATCCATAACTCCGACCAAGTTGCACCTCAGAAAATGAGAGATAACTCTGAAAAAATTCAATTCTAAATGATTTTTTGTATAGGATAACGACTGTGTTTTGTTCTGGCTGTGTTTTCCGTGTCCCAAATTAATTGATTATCTTGGTAAAATTATTTTTCTACATTCACAAACAAAGTCAACAAATAACTCATTAAACTAGTTGATGACATTCAACAGAAGTGGACCAAAATTTTTCCACTATGAGGAACTAGTCAGCACATAACTAGTTATGGGTAACCCATCAACTAAGGATTTTTTGCATTTACTAGGGATCTATTTGAAATGCATTTAATGTAATTTTTAGAAATTCTATTTTTAAATTTAAAGGGCATATCTGCATATAATTTACTACAGCTTTTCAAAAGCAACATTATATATGTATCTTATCTAGTTAAAACAAAATATGTCCCAGAAATATGGTTATTTCATAGACATGTGGTAACTTCCTTATTTCAGATACAAACATTTTACTTTGGAAAAGTCAAAATTAAAAAAAAAAATATTTATCACTTCAAATGTACCCCTCGTGACAGGAACATTCCCTCAGTGAGTTACAACTCATCTGAAGGTTTTTTCCCATCCTGTTTATCCTATAACAAATAATCCAGAACAGATTACTGGACGAATGAAGATAGAAGACATCGAATTAAAAAAAATAAAACTTCGTTCTATTAGAGATTATTATCTGCATAAAATGTGTTCCCGTATTCATGTCTTTTGGGGTCGATTTCAATAACAGGATATGACATAATTAACATTTGGTTAAGGTTTTCTGCTCTACCCAGAGCTGGTGGAACCATATTCTGTTTGTGGTGGATGATAAATTTTTTTGTTCTTGGACCTCACTGTGCCTTTCAGATGAAGAGCAGCAACAAAAACGTTGATTTGCAATTTCAGGTTTATGCAAACTTCCTCTGGTAAAAAAATATTTGCGTTATAATGCACAAAAACCGGATTTAATGTGATCTAAATTTGAATCTCTATTGGTTAAAATTATACCTTAGGGATACATATCTCCTCTTTGACAAGGAGAATTTAAAAAAAAAAAAAACAGGTTCTCCTTAAAACACAACAAATATGTCAATAAGACTAGCTATTGAAAAAAAAAACATGATCATGATACTTTGCATCAATGCATAATGACTTTTCTTTGTTCTCTCTCTACTTCTCCCTGTTTTCTCTCTACTTCTCCCTGTCCTCTCTCTACTTCTCCCTGTCCTTTATCTACTTCTCCCCGTCCTCTCTCTACTTCTCCCTGTCCTCTGTCTACTTCTCCCTGTCCTTTCTCTACTTCTCCCTGCCCTCTCTCTACTTCTCCCTGTCCTCTCTACCTCTCTCTGTCCTCTCTCTACTTCTCCCTGTTCTCACTCTACTTCTCCCTGTCCTCTGTCTACTTCTCCCTGTCCTCTGTCTACTTCTCCCTGTCCTCTCTACTTCTTCCTGTCCGCTGTCTGCTTCTCCCTGTCCCCTGTCTACTTCTCCCTGTCCTCCCTACTTCTCCCTGTCCTCTCTACCTCTCTCTGTCCTCTCTCTACTTCTCCTTGTTCTCACTCTACTTCTCCCTGTCCTCTGTCTACTTCTCCCTGTCCTCTCTACTTCTTCCTGTCCTCTCTACTTCTTCCTGTCCTCCCTACTTCTCCCTGTCCTCCCTACTTCTCCCTGTCCTCTGTCTACTTCTCCCTGTCCTCTGTCTACTTCTCCCTGTCCTCTCTACTTCTCCCTGTCCTCTGTCTACTTCTCCCTGTCCTTTCTCTACTTCTCCCTGCCCTCTCTACCTCTCTGTTTTCTCTCTACTTCTCCCTGTTCTCACTCTACTTCTCCCTGTCCTCTGTCTACTTCTCCCTGTCCTCTATACTTCTCCCTGTCCTCTGTCTACTTCTCCCTGTCCTCTCTCTACTTCTCCTCGTCAGTTTAAGAGAGAGAAATCTCTTCTCCTTAACTTGAACCCTGAACTATATTCAATACTGGACAAGTGCAACATGTGATTTCTTCACTGGTACACATTTTCCTATCTGTAGCTGTGAACAAAAAATTCTACTTAGGTACATTTTGTAGCAGACCACAAATGAAGCCACGATGTTCTAAACATACTTTTGAAAATAAAACATACATGCTCACAATCAACTGGCTTTGTGCATCTTGATTGTTCAACAATATATGTATGAAATTCTCACGTTCTACAGATTTCATTTCACAAAGATTAATTATAAAACAATTTTGACATAAAGTTTTACCAGTGGCAGCAAATTGCACAATTTTCTTTGAAATATCTGCAAAAATGTAACTTAAATACAACGTTTGACTTCTAAAATGACTAATTTCTAAAATTTCAATCCCATAATCTTATATATTGCCTTTCAATTAAGAGGAAAAAAAGTTGGTCCATTTCATCTTGTTTTTTCAGCAAATTACTTCACATTTTTCACAGGTAAACATCCCTTTCTGAAAACGTTCAACAGATTGGGATATACACTCTGAGACAATCCTGCGCAAATCATTATTTTAATACGGATGGGTGGGTGTATGCTAAATAAATAATTAATTAAACTCTTCTATGAACCATTCCCTATCTTTTGAACCTAATTCACTCATATATTAACCTTTATTCTTAATTTACAGCAACTTAAACTTCAATATTGAATATTATTTCTTTTATACTGGGAGGACAAAATTTGAAACCTACAAAATAAAAAACCCTATTTGTATACTGGTACCTCAACATTTGAACTTTTGTGATGATAGAGGAGGATGACAATCTAAACATTATTTTATGTGATCTTATGTTTTTGAGATCGTCTTTTTGTTTGCTTTTCGTCTCATTTGAATTTATATATTTTTTAGGAAGGAGATAGAGTATTCTCTATAAGAACGTTATCAGGAGGATATGCTGAGTATTGCACAACAGAAGCAGAATTTACAGCTTCGTTACATGAAAATCTGACATTTGAACAAGGTGCTGCACTTGGTGTCCCATATTACACAGCTTACAGAGCTGTCATGATTCAGTAAGTTTAGAAAAAAATAATTTTGAATATCCTCAGTAATTTTCCTAACTGTCTGTTGTAGGAATAATAGTTTGATCTCAGGAATGAGGTTTTTAGGAATAAATTTTAAACATCATGTTAAAAAATTTGGGAAAAAAGAAAACAAAGATTGGCATAATGTATTTTACATGTTTTATCACCCCAATTAAAGCATTATAATTTTACAGTTCATAACAGCCTGTTTCACTGAAAACTGCCAAAACTGTCTAAACTTTTTTATAAAACATATATTTCTATTTTAAAATGGTTGTTTTTGTATAAATGTGATGTAATTCCTTCTCAAAGACTACAATCATGATACATTATTTGTTTACAGTTTTGCATATATAAGTGTTAAAATTTGTACCAAGATATTCGTGCAAAATATAACTTTGTTGAACATTTTCAATATATTTCTTTTTCAGGAATGCTTTTATCAAGACATAAATTTTTTTTACCACAAATGTTTCTAAAATTAGACATGACTGTACCTGTTCAATATTGAGAAATGCTATTTCTCAATTTTTAATACATGTGAGTTGTCTCCTATTTACAGATTATCAGCTCTTTGAAGAAGCTGTCTTTCATAGATATCAATGGACAAATTGTCACTTTACTGCAAAATATTATATCCCCACTCTCCGTCTGTCTGTCCGTTCGTTCAAACTGAAATGTTTCGTCGCACTTATCTCGGCTTCAGTGCAACAGAATGTTTTGATATTTGGCATGTAGCTTTATGACCATGAGTTGTATCATGTCTCCAATTTCCAAGTCTGTCAAGGAATCGCTTCATGTTGCCGATACTTACAAATTTTACAATACCTTATGTTTACATGAAATTTTTCGTCTAACTTTTCAAATCTTTTTTCCCAATTTTAAAAATTTAAAAAGAGTGGGGGTATACTTTGCACGATAACATATGCAACCTCATGTTTTTTTCCTAAAAATATCCTCTATGCACAATAATAATTTTTTTTATGGATGTATTAATTTTCCCAAATTTTTCGATGTCTGATGAAGGCATTCCCTAGTTCAATATTTTTAGAAAAACATTATATTAAATAATTTTTGACTTCTTGACCTTCTGTCGGGAAAGATAACTCATGTATATGGGAGACAACTCTAATATCTCAAAGTATGAATACCAACATCTTTAAATCGTGTTATTTTGAAATAAACAATAATCGTTAGGGTTAAATCAAAGCTGAATGTTTTTATCTTATATTTTGTGAAAATCTTGAATCAGTTGGCCTTTCTTTAAAGCGGGTACCAAAAAATGTATGTTATCAAGATTTTTTTGGATGACGGACAGGAAGTGTTGATAATTGTTATCTGACAAACATTTCGTCTCACATTTGTTCATTGTTATTGAATAAAACACATCATTGAAAATCATATTTGACTTTTCTTACAGAGGCAAAGCAAGGGCAGGACAAACAATATTAGTACATGGTGCTAGTGGTGCGGTAAGTACAACTTTTATAATGCCAAGTCAAGTTGATTACTTCAGTGATCCAGCTACCATTTCAAAAGGGCAGGGAGCCAGTCATGAAAAGGGCACTTTAGCATGCTGATTGACAATTCAAAAAGGGCCTGTCAAACATTGTCTTTTTATCACGTAAGCAGTAATATACATTGCATTTATATATACATATACATGGGCAATAATGTCAGTTGTTAAACCATCTACCAAGATAGAATTGAATTTTTCTATCTTTCATGCTAAAAAACTTCTTAACAACATTAACTGACAGCTGTTCAAAACTTTGTTTGTTACAGTAAAGTTTAACATGAAGGATACAGTTCAATGTTTCTTGTTTCAAACGGTTTCTGTGCTCACATTTAACCAATTTTACCTGTGAGAAAACCCTTTCAACTTCTTCTGTGCTCAATGGTAACACAGCGGCTGTGCTCATCAAGTAAATATTTGGAAACAGTGAAGATAGCCCCAACTTTTCATTCGATAAAAACTTAAGACAGGCCATGATACTTCTGTCATTACATCCCTTGTCCATAATAAGTTCAATGAAAGATGTCCATTGTTAAATTTATTCTTTTATTCATTGATGATTTTGTTAACTTGGATTTTAATCGCCCTAAATTAGCCAGTGCTAATCAACCATTTCAAATAGTTGGTCAATCAGCTGTTTCCTTAATCAAGGTAGATATTGATTACGATGCGTGCACAATGTTTACAAGGAAAGGAAGTTTTATCGATAAAATGGTGGCTTAAATTGAAAAATAAATAATACGACAATAAAGGCATGGACTTGCGAAAAAGGGCAGGGCATCTTAAAAAGGGCACAAGGCATCAGTTGGGAAAGGCCGGGCACACCGCCCTGTGAAAACGATCAAGCTGGAACACTGTACTTGGATTACCTTGGGGCCTCGATGGCCGAGTGGTCTAGGTAGTTTGTCATGACTACTCTAGCCTGTCAACACTGATGTTGTGAGTTCCAATCTCACCTACCAAAGGTCGTGGTTCTTTCCGGGTACTCTGGCTTCCTCCACCAATAAAAACTGGCTGCAGCGAAATAGCCAAATGTGCTGAAACCCTAACTAAATAAACAAATAAAACTTGGGTTTTCACCTATATAGTTGGACAGGAATTTCTGTTTTTCAAATTAAGCATACTCACTTTTGTAAAATTTTGAGTGAAATAAATTTATTTCACAAAAGTATTAAAGATTAAAGGCAGTATGTAACATTGCATTTTTATTGTTGATTTTAAGGAAAGAAAAAACTCCTAAATTAATTTGATGTTGCCTATAAATAATTGTCATTCTTTTTCTGGGACTGCTCTATTTATTTTTCCCCACAACAGACAGGTCTTCTAGATTGTAAAACAGTTTTTTAGATTTTTATAGGTTTTCAATGAAGAGTAACTGTGTTCTTACTATATATATATAACATCTGGCAAATCCTGGCATGATATTTACAATGTGTTTGCATCTAATTGGATGTTCCATTCAATGGTATATTTTAGTGTTAGTGCATCACACTGCAAAGCTTTGAGTCCTTGACTTTAATGAAATTTCACCAAATTTTATTCAATTTGATACCATTTGCAAGGATGGTCTATTCCATTGGACAGGATATAAAATTTGTCTCCCTTTAGAAGTAGGAAAACACTCTTGTCACATGCTATTAACTTTTGAGAAACTTTCAAATATAGATAGCAGTTTAAAACTTTACCTTTATAGTAAACTTAAAAAAAGAAGTTAAATTGGAAAACTTCTTGCACAACCTAAAAAAAATTTAAAAGTTTAACAAAATTAAGTATAAGTGACCATAACTTGTAAATTGAAATAGCTCAATACAAGAAAATTCCAAGAGAACATAGAGTTTGTAAAGTTTTTTAAATTTTAGATGATTAGGAAAAATTTTTCCCTCATTGTCAGATCAGTAATAATATTAGAAATCCCCTTAAACCAATTACAGCCATACTTATTCTGAATTATCCTTTGGGTATCTAGATTAAAGTTTGAGTTTTATTTTCTTGTCTGTAGAAAAACATGGCCGCCATGGCTAAAAATAGAACATAGGGGTAAAATGCAGTTTTTGGTTTATATCCCAAAAACCAAATCATTTAGAGCAAAACTTATGGGGTAAAAATGTTCAGCAGGTGAAGATCTACCAGCCATGAAATTTTCAGATGAATTAGACAATCCTTTGTTGGGTTATTGCCCCTGAATTGTTAATTTTAAGGAAATTTTGCAGTTTTAGGTTGTTATCCTGAATATTAAATGCAATTAAAACCCATTATCATAATTTTAACCAGCCTGACTCAAACTTTAAACTAAACCATCTAAAATCCCAATAAAGATATTTTGTCAAATGTTGTGGGCTATATAAAGCAATTCATGCGAAAATGAGGTTGACATTGGTCAATTATCTATATCTATATACTTATATAATTATTAACTTTAGAACTTTACTCATATGTTGTATTTTATTTATGTAAATAGCTGTAATTCATTAAATGTTTGCATTTTAACCTGTCAGGGTTTACTTTTTGCAATAAAACATGACCCTATTAACACATTTTTGATCTTTAAATAAACAGCCAAGTCAATTCTTTTTTATCTTAATTTTCTACCTCACCATATCTTCAAACAAAACTAAGATAACATGATCAAGTCAAGGCACATTAAAAATTAGCATGATTCATTCTTAGGGACTTTAATATTTAACGGGGGTTTGTGGGGGTGAGGGGGGGGGGGGGTGAGGGGGAGAGTCAAATGTAGGGGGATCAAAAAAGTTTTGAAAGTTGGAAAGGGGAATACATTTTTTATTACTATGTTGGGAGGGGGGCATCAAATATTTTTTCTCAATATCAAGTCAGAGGGGGGATCAAATTATTTTCCCTGATTGTGATTTGTGGTATCAAAAACCTATTTAAGAGAGATCAAACAACTGAGTGATTTTTATTATCATTTGAACAAAAAATAGCTGCCACAGTATGGTAAGCTTGGAATACTTCATTTTCATCAAAACATGTAGTATGATAATAGACAATATTGAAGTAGCATAATTATGCATAATCTTATGAGCGGATGTTAAAATTTTACCTTTGACATTCAAGGGGGAGGGGGGAATAAATCTTGATAGATTTTGAATTAGGGATCACAAAATTTTGAATATTTCATTTTCAGCATGACCAGTCCACTTATCCCCCATCCACAGATGAAAAATGATAACTCCATTAATTTTATGAATTGGTCTTAAACAGTCTTGATTTGCTGCAAGAGCAATAGATTTTTAGGGTTAGGTTGCTAAGCAACCAAAACCCTTATGCCGTCGGTCGTTTGGTTGGACAATGAAGGAAACTTTGGAAATCTGGTGTTTTGTGGAAAAAGTTGGACCAGAAGTTTTTGAAACTATGTTTTTATGAGTAAATATGCAAGCTTATCTAGGATTGAAGCTTAAGCAAGGCTAGTTAAGCAGCTTTTTATTTCGATTTTGAGATGACACATGCGCAAAGAAACCTCCATATTTTCCGAATTACGACTATGTTTATATTTGAATATCATATAAGAAAATAAACATTCCGCGGTAAAATAGTCCTAATATTTGTTGTTGCTGTTGTAGTTGTTTTTTAATAGAAATGTAACTGAAACACACCGAGAAGTGTAATTGTCCAGTTATTTAATAAAAGATGTGTGTTTTATTGACGATTTCCTTTTTGTTTTGAAAGCCGTATAAAGTATTCGCGCCTTTTAAAATGTACAATGCTATCGGCGTAAGGATTTTGAATGTTTACATTTGCACGGATATCTTGGGAAGGATTACAATCAGGTTTATTTTCAAAAGATTTCAAAGGTAAGTTCCATTTTTGTTGTGAACGTGATTGTTAACTTATACAGAACATATTTTGCACATTATTTGCTTATTCTTCTTGTAATTCTGATGGTATTTTGTGTATTTGATTAACCTTTTGACCTGATCATCGTGACTTCATTTTGTCAAACCTGTTGGTTAGTGATAGAATTGCATACAGGTTATTTGAAATGCCGACAACTTGCACATTAAGATTGAAAAACAATGTGTTTATCATTAATTTAGAAAACGGTATTATCGAAAGTATAATGGGTTTATTTTAATTGAAAGCTTGAATGTTTACGTTCTGATCTACCTGCACATGCGCAATGTAGTGTAAATATATTGTAGAAATGACCCCCTTCTACAATTGTCCAAACTTTGTCTTTTTATATAACCTTAATAACTTGAAGACCTTTGATTTCTGTTTATTTTAATTCATCAAATCATTATTATGCGTTTGTCTTTTTAAAAAAATTCAATTTAGAGTGATAATTCAAGAAGCGTTAGCCGACTCGTGCTTTCTTTGATTGATTAGTGCATATTTATTGAAATAATCATCAGCAATGTTTGTACAAATAAAAGTCAAATGCTAGCAACCTAACCCTAGCAGTGCTATGCACTTTGATTTAAAAATCAAGACAGTTAAGATTAAAGAACGGAAATGAGGTTTAAGATCAAAAGTGTAGTGTCATTGTAGGTATTGAAAAATGGCAGACTAAAATGAAGCTGCAATGGTCACACTCTCATCACACTACTTAAAATTGATTAGTTTTAGTTTACACTATAGATAAATAATTGGATGGATGGATGGATGAATTGTTTAATGTCCAGTGGCAGCCAGGTGCATATCAGGATGAGAACATGTTGATATGATAATGAATATGATCCTTGCTTTGTGCTAGACCGACATGCTGAGCCGGATATTTAATGTGCTAGCTCATGAGGTAACTGTCCGCAGAAAGACATATATCACCCCACTCGGACACATTATACTGACTCCGAGCTGACCAGTAGATTTTTGCTCTTACTCCTAGATGCCCTGTGCTTGGCGGAGAATCAGCAAATACCAAATTTAATGTCAAAACCGTGACCTTCCACACTTGAGGCGAGCACGCTACAACTGAACAAAAAATAAATTAATTTTGGATTAACTGAGCAGTTTGAATCTTACAGGAGAGGACTATCTTAAGGACCATTGTTGCCAAGTGTGGTTCCAATTGGCCATATAGTTTAATAGAGAAAGATTTTTCAAATTCATACTTCATTTTGCCATCACTTGGCATCCATCGGCCGTTGTAAACTGTTTCAGAGATCTTCTCCTCTGAAACCACTGAACCAATTACAGCGGCCATACTTAGTCTGAATGATCCTTAGGGTATCTAGAATAAAGTTTATGTTTTATTTACTTGTCTGTCGAGAAGGCTAAAAATAGAACATAGGGGTAAAATGCAGTTTTTGGTTTATATCTCAAAAACCAAAGCATTTAGAGCAAAACTGACATGGGTAAAAAATGTTCAACAGGTCAAGATCTACCGGCCATGAAATTTTCAGATGAATCGGTTATTGCCCATGAATTGTTAATTTTAATAAAATTTTGCAGTTTTAAAATAATGGTCTGACATTGTCACAGATGTTTAGGGCATTACTTGAAATAAATTAAGGATGTACACCTCTGAGGAGCCAAAATTCTTTTTTCTTAACTTGATTTTTGGGTTTATATGACTGTAAGAAAGTAATTTATGAAGAAAAAATCATATGGTGGTGGACTTCCTTTTTTGCTATGGTCATTTGAAAGTACCCCATTTTTGATGATTTTCCCATTTTTTTCATCAATTTTTGCGGTCGTATATTGGTATGACGTTGGCGTTGTCGTCGTCCGAATACATTTGGTTTTCGCACTATAACTTTAGTATAAGTTAATAGAAATCTATGAAATTTAAACACAAGGTTTATGACCACAAAAGGAAGGTTGGGATTGATTTTGGGATTTTTTGTCCCAACAGTTTAAGAATTAGGGGCCAAAAAAGGGTCCAATAAGCATTTTAGGTTATTATCTTGGTGTAAGGGAGGTAATCCAAACACATTTAAAGTAAAATGTTGTGTATGATTCGATTACCTCCCTTACAAGTCGTAAATTATGTATAAAGAAAAGGGGGGGGAGGTGAAAACAAAATTTAGGGGGGGTAAATGAGAAATTGGGGGGGGGGGGGGCAATTTTTTTCTCATTTCAGATTTCAGAAATTAAAAAGAAAATTTCAAATTTTTATTTGCAAAAAAGGGAGGGGGGGGGGGGGGGTTACAATAATTTTTATGGTTTTTTGTTTTTTGTTTTTTTTTTTGGGGGGGGGTCAATGTGCAACTTCATAGTGTATTGCACAAAAGCAAAAAAAGGGGTAAATTATTTTTTTTTGGTGGGGGGGGGGGGGGGGGCAATTCGCCACAGCATATTGTATTGCACAAAAAGCAAAAAATTGAATATAAATTCAAATCATATGACCAATTCTAAGTTCTTTGATTACAGTTATTCTGTGTCGGAAACCTATTATGTGTCAAATATTTAATTACAATCCAAATTCAGACCTGTATCAAGTGCGAATATTGTGTCCATTTTTGCCCCAATTGTTCAGGGTTGGAGCTCTGCGGTCGCAATTTATTGGGCTATTATCATGAAAAAAATCACAGTTCCTCTATTAAACTTTTTTTCGTACTTTCCTTAAAGATGAAGTGGACCAATATGAATAAATTTAACTTTTAAAAACTATAGGTAGGTGTAAATATAAGAAAGTTTTATAAAATTTTGTTGTCTTTTTATGTCAAAATGACCATGCAGTCAATTTATTAAATTTAGGGTTTTTCTAATTTTTTTAGAACAAAGAGCATACAATTTCAACTTCTTTGTTATAAATGATTAAAAAAAAACATTGATATGTGATGCACATATTTTTGGTAAAATCATTTCTTTGTACCCCTGACCCATTTTCTCAATATTTTAACTGATGACACTGACCAGATTGGTTATAAAATTTGAAAATTTTATTACTCAAAAACTACTTATTGTAAGTACATAATTTTTTTTCACAGAGTTTAGTTGGATTATAATATTTTTTGAATTCATTAATATTTCTACTTGTATCACATGTTTTGGAAATAATTCCCGAACAAGATTTCAATGAGACTGAAACATCAGAAGAATCCATCCTTAAATGGTAGCTATACAAGTAAAATGGAGTGTCAAGAGTCAAGGTCATTGAAAAATTCCATAGCAACCAATGAAAAAGTCCCTAGCAACAGATGAAAAAGTCCCTAGCAACCATATATATTTGGGTTAAGGACCTTATAATTTACCTGTACAAGTCAAAAAGAAAGGTTAAGGGTCAAGGTCATTGAAAAAGTCCATAGCAACTGATCAAAAAGTTCCTAGCAGCCATTTATATATTTGGGTTCAGGACCCTACGATTTACCTGTTCAAGTCAAAATGGAAGGTCAAGAGTCAATGCCATTGAAAAAGTCCCTAGCAACTATATACAGTGCCGTCAACGTATTTGTTAATTTCCCCACTCTCCACAGTGCAGGTGGAGATGAATTGAGAGGCATTTGTCTTCACTCATACCCCCACCCTCCATGGTGGGGTTACGGTGGAGTTTCAGTGGGGTTGGGTGCAGTGTTTGGGTGGGGTTTACATGGAGTTTGAGTGGTGTTTAAGTGGAGTCATGGTAGGGGTTTCATGTTTAATATGCACTATCTGATAAATATCGAAGTAGAATAGAGTTTTTTGATTTGTAAATAACTGTTTTATACCGAAGATAAACAGTTAGCAACCAATGAAAAAGTCCCTAGCAACAATATCTTTTTGGGTTCAGGATTCTATATTTTAGCTGTACAGGTCAATATTAAGGAGAAAATTGCGATGGTATACATTAAATAGCAAAAATAGTCATTGATGAAAGATCTACACAAAATATAACAGGTGAGCGATTCAGGCTTTTGGGAGCTTCTTGTCTATTTTTAGTAACAAATATGTCGGTTGGAAGTCAGGGATGCTGGACATACCTTTGGAAGGGGGCCACCCAAGGCCAATTCCACCAAAATTTTGTCCCAATTGGCCCAGTGTTTTCGGAGGTCGGGGAATCTTTAAAGGAAGTTTACGCCGGACGACAACAGACACATAGTGATGGCAATAGCTCACATGGCCTTTTAGGCCAGATGAGCTAAAAATGGTGCAATTCTTCAGTAATGCATTGCTTTATCTTGAAAGTAGTTGTACATTCTTCATCACATATAAGGTATCCAGACTATAATAGATCACGACCGTAAATATACATTTATTCCGTTTTTGCACATTTTCTATGACGGACAGCCCATGACAGACAGGTGCACGCGACCATGTCTGTCATGGATAGTTCAACCAATCAGAATTCTTTTGTCATACCCTTTGACCAATCAGGCGTAATGTTATTTAACTTCGTTGACTACGCTCAATGAATTTACCTTGGTACAGAAAACCTAAAAATCGTGTATTTACAGAAGAAATAGAAAAATGAAGAGTTCATTTTTAAAATTCAGCGTCTTTCCCGTAATTTTTCTGTGCTTTTTCATAGAGATATCTTTTTCAAGTTTTTCTGAAGTTCGCCGACATTTACCGAGGTAATTGCCATTATGTTGTATGCAACATCCGGGAAATTTGAAGAATTACGTGGTCATTTATGGTCTGCATACCTTAAATGAACCACCGATTTTACATACAGCTACTAACCATTCATTGATAACATGTAAATGAATATAATCAACTCATACTGAGTTACATTTCGACTTAATTACGATCTACCGTGATTTTTAGACGATTTATATAATTATGCAAAACAGTTAACAACAGGCTGCGTTGCAACGTCATGTTTCTAGTTCATTGACTGTACCAGAAAAACAACCAATGCCACCATTTTATATATCTGAGAGATTACACTGAGTATTGTTATACTAATATTGTCAAGAAACCCTTTTACCACAGAAAAGATCTATTGTATTTGCCAAGTCTGGGTTCCAGTCGAAACCAAGATTAATGTATGTAAATGTACATCTCAACAATATATTTTTTATCTTATTTTATTGCATTTATTTTTCTAATGAATATAAAGAAAAAAAATTGCCAACTTAATACACAGCAAAATGGATAACAGGAAAGGTCAACAATGATATACCAATCAATCAAACCCGGCAACATTTGGATTATCTTTATTCCTTGATGATTGATGTTCTTATTGTACAAATATAAAGATTCGGTGTATTTTTTTTTTTATAAAATTTCCTGCTTTATTGTATTTTTGTATAGAAAGAAGAATTTGTTGTAGCAGAAAACATGAATTAAGTGAAATATAAACATCCAATATTTTTAATATATTTTTATAATGGAAAAATGGCAATAATTCTTTGAGTTATATAAATGATCTTAATATAAAATAAGTGACACCATCCTTGCTGGAATGAAATTTTGTACCATGACTTGATCAATATGCAAATTAACATGTTCTGTACTTAAAGATGCATTCATGAATTGGACATTGAACTGATAAAATTTGATTAGTATCGGAAAAAAACATTTTCTTCTAAATGCCAACCTTGAAAAATTTCAAACCAACAGAGACATGAATATTCCAAGACCATAATACTTAAGTGATATTATTTTTCCAAGTTGTCAAGTTGTTAGAACCAATTATTTATCACTGCCTCGGTTACCGAAGACGTTAAAATCGGTATTTGCTGCTTCTCCACCAAGCACGTGGCACCTAGGAGTAAGAGCATAGATCTACTGGTACCCTCCCGAGAAATTCCGTTTGAAACAATCAAAGAAGTCCGAATTGGGGTGCAATACAGGCTGGGTATCAGGTCAAGTCGCCCCCAACAACTCGCCAACCGGTTGAGACAACTCGCCCACCTGTTGAAACAACTCGCCCACTCATGTTGGACAACTCGCCCACTCTAAAAAAACTTTTATAAAACTTTTTAATTTATTTTTTCGGCTAACATTTTTTTCCGTTCTGAATGTCCTTCTTGAAAGTAATCCATAAGGACGAGATCAAAAGTTCAATGTCGGAGTAAAAAACTTAATTCAAATGGTGGGGGGGGGAAATCACTGCAAGTTTTGTTATCCAACATCGATTTTAGAATATGCCCGTATTGGTAAAGCAATTTTTTCCAAATTAAGTTAAGAGGGGGGGGGGGGGGGGGGGGGGTCAGTGAAAAAACTATGTGAATTAAGTTTTTTATCCGACATTGAACTTTTTGATCTCGTCCCTAAGTGATACAAATTGACTTAAATCGATTGTTAAGAGTTATTATGAGCATTATACGTATAGTTACGAGTACTTTACGAATACATACGTATAGTTTACGATTTAGGAAAGGTATAAAAATTTGTCTTGCTGGATGTCAATTGCCGAATGATGATACACAGAGAATTGCATACTTTTTGCAAAAAGGCATAAGGACTCGTACATACTCGTATCTAACTCGCAACTGTTCGTAACAACAAGTTAACATTCCGTAATATACTCATAACAATCCATAAAAAGCTCGTAAAATGTAACTTGCTCGTATTTATCCGTGCCGTAAATACATCGTAATAACTCGTAATAAACCGTAAATGGCTCGTAATTTTTCGTAACCACTCTTAAATCGCTCCAAACTATTATTTGCGTCATTGATTCCTCGGGGGTGGGGGGTGGGGGGGGGGGGGGTATTTGACTACTTTATGACGGGGGGTTTGGTCGGTGAACGTGAAACCACTACCCGAAATTATCTACGATATATCGAATTTGTGACCCCAAAATAGCCAGAAAAGGTGAAATTACATACAAAAAAAAAAAAAAAAAAAAAATTAATAATAATAGGCACTTATCATGATGAGACATATTTTTAAATTTAAAGTCAACCTGAATTCTTTCAACGCTTATAAAAATCTGCAGAATTTTTTAAAATCCTGACCGGAATTCACCAGAGTGTCAAAAATACCCGACCCGAAATCTCCGCACGTTCCGTATCTAAATATCATTGAGTTATCCCCCCTCCGAGATTGAATCATATAATATCACATAATAAGGCATCAAATCTATGCATGTTTGACTATTGCATATATTTGAGATATTAGGGAAATTTTGACCTGGTTTGTTGTTTATAAATCAACAGGATGCATTGCAGCCATCCAGGATTTTACAAAACGTTTATTCTAATATCTATCCGGATAACCCAGCTGATGATGTATCTTATATTATCCGTGCCGTAAATACATCGTAATAACTCGTAATAAACCGTAAATGGCTCGTAATTTTTCGTAACCACTCTTAAATCGCTCCAAACTATTATTTGCGTCATTGATTTCTCGGCGGTGGGGGGGGGGGGGGGGGGGGGGGTATTTGACTACTTTATGACGGGGGGGTTATTTGTGACCCCAAAATAGCCAGAAAAGCTAAAATTACATACAAAAAAAAAAAAAAAAAAAAAAATTAATAATAATAGGCACTTATCATGATGAGACATATTTTTAAATTTAATGTCAACCTGAATTCTTTCAACGCTTTACAAAAAACTGCAGAAATTTTTAAAATCCTGACCGGAATTCACCAGAGTGTCAAAAATACCTGACCCGAAATCTCCGCATGTTCCGTATCTAAATATCATTGAGTTATCCCCCCCCCCCCCCCCCCCGAGATTGAATCATATAATATCACATAATAAGGCATCAAATCTATGCATGTTTGACTATTGCATATATTTGAGATATTAGGGAAATTTTGACCTGGTTTGTTGTTTATAAATCAACAGGATGCATTGCAGCCATCCAGGATTTTACAAAACGTTTATTCTATTATCTATCCGGATAACCCAGCTGATGATGTATCTTATATTATAATAATTGTAATTATATATACGTGCTTAAATGTTGAAAATGCCTTTAAGATTTGGCTGCAAAATGAATTTAGGAGAAATAACAATGAAAGTAAAAGCATTGCAGATGTTTCTGTATTGATACTTTATAAATATCAGAGGCACAAATCAGCAATAATGCAAAGCTAAAAAAGACGAAACCAAAAACATTCTGCTTTGTATGTAAAAAGTTACACTGCGATATCTAACATTTTCAACAGCCAGTAATGAAGGAAAGTCCGGTTACCTGTCAAATTCGAGCACCTAATGCCACTCCTGTTTTCAGTTTTTTTTTTCACCTTTTAAGCTCACCTGGCCTTTAGGCATTTGAGCTTATGTCATCACTTTGCGTCCGTCGTCGTAAACTTTTCACATTTTGATCTTCTCTGAAACTACTAGGCGGATTGTAAGAGTTTTGTATCGAAGGACTCCTACAAACGATCCACCATTGGATGAACAATATGAACAACATTGCCGCCAGAGGCCATCTTTGATTTTTATTGGACAATTTTTTAAAATCTTCTCCTCTGAAACTACAGTATGAAATAGTTTGAAACTTTGCGAAAGTATGACAACAATACCCTCTACAAACGATCTACTTTTGGTTGAGATTCATATAAACCTATGGCTGCGGCTGTTCGAAGTTTCCATTGAAACCATATGAGAAAATACTTTTGTGTCAATTGGTCAGGAATTAGTGTACAGATTGTAACCACATTTTGCAGAAATAATGTAAGGAAGGACCTCTGTCAAAGTTCCGTTTTTGGTTCTGGATGAATAAACAATATGGCCGCCAGAGGCCATCTTTGATTTTTATTGGTGGGTTTTTCAAAAATCTCCTCTGAAACTACACTATAAAATGTTTTGAAACTTGCAAGATTGATGTCAACAATACCATCTACAAACGATCGACTTTTGGTTGAGATTCATCAGCTCAACCGACGGCTGCAGAAGTTCAAAGTTTCCATTGAAACCATATGGGAAAGGAATTTTATGTCATTGGCTCAGGAACTATTGGGCAGATTGTAACCAAAGTTGACAGGAATGATGTATGGAAGGACCTTTACCAACTTTCAACCCTTGGTTCTGGTTAAAGTAACAGCATGGCAGCCAGAGGCCATCTTTGATGTTTATTGGCCAATTTTCAAAAATCTTCTCCTCTGAAACTACACATTGAAATGCTTTGAAACTTTGCAGGATTGATGACCACAATACCCTTTACAAACTTTCAACTGTTGGTTTAGAATCATATGCTCAACCGACGGCTGCTGCTGTTCCAAGTTTCCATTGAAACCATATGGGGAAAGACCTTTTTATCAATTGCTTAGTAACTAGTGGGCAGATTGTAACCAAAGTTGACTGGAATGATGTATGGAAGGAACTCTATTTAATTTCCACCTGTGGTTCTGGAAGGATGAAAAACTGGCCGCCAGAGGCCATCTTTGATTTTTATTGGCCAATTTAAAAAAAATCTTCTCTGATACTACATTATAAAATCTTTTGAAACTTTGCAGGATTGATGACAACAATACCCTCTTCAAACGATCAACTTTTGGTTGAGAATCATCAGCTCAACCGACGGCTGCAGCTGTTTAGTTTCCATTGGAACTACATGGGAAAGGAATTTTATGTCATTTGCTCAGGAACTATTGGGCAGATTGTAACCAAAGTTGACAGGAATGGCGTATGGAAGGATCATTACTAACTTTCAACCCTTGGTTCTGGTTGAATGAACAACATGGCAGCCAGAGGCCATCTTTGATGTTTATTGGCCAATTTTCAAAAATCTCCTCCTGAAACTACACTATGAAATATTTTGAAATTTTGCAGGATTGATGACAAATAGACTCTCTACAAACGAACCACTTTTTGTTGAGATACACATACTTAATATACTGCTGCGGCTTTTCAGAGTTTCCATTGATTCTATATGGGAAAGGGTTTGTTTTGTCTTTGCTCAGGAATTAATGAGCAGATTTTAACCAAAGTTGGCAGGAATTATTTATGAAGGACCTCTACCAAATGTTTACATTTGGGTCCGGTTGGATGAACAACATGGCTGCCATAAATCCATCTTTGATTTTGATTTGCCAATTTTCAACAATCTTCTCCTCTGAAACTACATTATGAAGTGTTTTGAAAGTTTGCAGGATTGATGGCGACAGTACCCTCTACTTTACAGTTTACTTTTGGTTGAGATTCAACAAACGGATGCGGCTGTTCCGAGTTTCCATTGAATCAATATGGGAAAATACTTTTTTTTGCGTTTGCTCAGGAACTAATGGGCAGACTGTTACCAAAGTTGACAGGAATCTCATATGGAAGGACAGATGCAAATGATCCCCCTTTTTAAGTCAAAGGTCAAATATTAAGGTTACCTTGACATTTTGCATTTCTTTATAAACACAAAAGAGCTTACATTTTACAATGGCTTAATAGAAGCCAGGTGAGCGATACAGGCTCAGCTGAGCCTCTCGTTGTTTTATGGCTCCGCCACTAAGTGGTCGGGCCATATAGTTTTACCTTTATCCGTCATTCCGACATTCCACAACGAACAGTTATACCGACTTTTTTCTAAGCGCCTGCAGGAAATGAGGTGATTTTTGGTATGCGAGTCTACCATGATGAGTGACAGATCGAATTTACGTTTCCTTGCACCCCGCTGACATTTGCCGAAATTACGGGCTATGATAACTGCACTTGAAATTTTACTAGATAAGATTTTTGTACGTTATGGAGATTCGGGGCCTCGGTGGCCGAGTGGTCTATGTAGTTCGTCATGATTACTAATGATCACTAACTAGCCTGTCAACGCTGAGGTTGTCAGTTCGAATCTCACCTGTGGCGGGGTGTGTTCGACTCCGATCTTAATTGGGAAGGATTGCCAGTTTTCCTACCGAAGGTCGGTGGTTTTCTCCGGGTACCCCGGCTTCCTCCACCAATAAAAACTGGTCGCCGCGAAATAGCCAGATGTACTGAAAACGGTATAAAATCCCAACTAAACAAACAAACGTTATGGAGATTCCGTATACCGCCAAGTTATCGAAATTCCAATGGGGACTAACTGTGCACCACTTATTGCGGAGCTGTTATTACACCCTCGGATTTCCATATCACAAACTTGTCAAAACTTTTACTAAATTTTATCATCGGTACAAGGACCACATTCTAAATATAAATCAACATGCAAACATGTTATATGTTCAGGTATTTCACATCCCATCTTTTATGGTATATTCAATACAAAGCACAAAAATGTCGCCATTCACCTGAAAAACTAACCAAACCTTTAAACAGACTTATCCACAAGGGATATAGTTACGATACTGTTGTCAAGTCATTAAAAATGGCATTTTTGGAATTAATATTGATTCACTCATAGGTCTTTGAATCGGAAATAAACACATTAATTCTAAAACCAGTTGTTAGCATGATACGGTTTATGTTCCTCTCGTATAATTTATGATGGCATGATACTAAACCCCTAAACGGAGGGATTGTGGCTGATTTTCTATATGACAAGACATAAACTATCAGTTTAATTAAGGTCTGGAGCTGGCATGTCAGTAACTGCTAGTAGTCCTTTGTTAATATATATTGATCATTGTCATTTTGCTTAATTTCTTCTGTTACCTTTTTTAACATCGGACTCGGACATCTTTTGAACAGAGTTTTACTGTGTGTATTGATATGTGTTTGTTTATTCCACATTGGCTAGAGTTATAGTGTGGAAAGGGGGGGGGGGGGGGTTTGAGATCTCACAAAACATGTTTAACATCGCCGCATTTATGCGTCTGTCCCAAGTCAGGAACCTTTAGCCTTTGTTAGTTTTGTGTTTTTTTTTTAATTTTGGATCATTTGTATGTTTGGGAGTTTAATGTGCCGTCCATTTGGCTGAACTAGTATGTATTATTGTTTAGGGCCCTCGGGGTGCTGGATTTTGTCGCTGCGTTGAAGACCCATTGGTAGCCTTGAGTTGCTGTCTGCTCTTTTGGTGTGTTGTTGTCTCTTTGACACATTTCTCGTTTCCATTCTCTATTTTATTTGGTTTGAGAATTTCGTCAAAATTACAGTTGTACGGACTATTTTTCTGAAAGCCTTCAGGTATTGAGCCGATTTTGGTATGTGAGTCTACCATGATGAGTTACAGATCAAGGATAAGTTTCGTTCCGCTCCGCTGATTTTTGCCGAAATTATGGGCTTTGGACTGAAAATTTCGTGAAAATGCCATCTTTCCGGATTTTTTTATCTAGATGGCTTCAGATATTGAGCTGATTTTTGGTATGCGTGTGTACTATGATGAGTTACAGATTGAGTTTACGTTTCGTTCTGCTCCACTGATTTTTGCAGAAATTACGGGCCTTTCACTATTAAATTTCCACTTCTAAAAATGGGATTCGGAACTTTTCTTTGCGGGCGGAGCCATTTGTGTCGTTCCGACACATCAAGTTTTTGCTGTTTTTGTTTTGTTTTGTTATTGTGTTTTTGTTTTTGTATTTGTTTTGTTTCGTTTGTTTTTGTTTTTGTTTTTGTTTTGTTTTGTTTTGGTTTTTAAATTTTTTTAGGGGGGGGTGAGGGGGTGTAAGGTCACACTTCTGATTCTGTCTGGTTTGCTGCGTGTAAATGTTTGGTTGTGTCTTTGGCTATGTCTTTGGCTGTGTTTGTCTGCTGTTTTGATTATCGTCTGTTGTGTAATTGTTGCCTTATTGTTATGGATTATCGAGGCATAAATAAGGGTGCAGATATAGTGGATCACAATAGTCATTAATGTGACACGAACTGACATAAAGTTTTAAAAAAGTGGTAAAAAGGGTAAGAATATCCCGAACATGATTTGTAATAAGAACAATATTTAGAAATACAATAATATTCTCCCATATGTAAGTTGGAATGAACTTTATTAGATTCACATGTATAAATTAAAAATGTGTAAAATAAATACGTTTAAATGGAGCGTCCTTTGTTATTAAATATAAAATGAATTCACGTTTGTGATTCAGTTTGTAATGTACCTCGTGATAAATAACTAATAGTAGAAGTTTCATGCCTTAGAATGATGAAAGGTGGGTGGTATTATAAATGTTCTTAAAGTCAGCTGAAAGTCCTGTCCGATACAAGATAAGGGGTATCTGTTGGGTACGGGTCGTACGATTCAGCAACAACCGGAGTGTCACGTAATGGGAAACAATAGGTCCTTCCGTCTTCCTTTTCACGAAAATTAATTGCTGTACAATTATGAATATCAACACATTGTACAAGACACTCCATGAAAGTAATGTTACGTTGCTCCCAAGAATCCTCGAGGGTTTTATAATACATCCTTCCAATAGGAAACATCTTCTGTAGGAAAACTTGTTTAATTCTGAATCCTGAAATATGAAAAATAAGTGTATATAAACTCCAAAATAAAGCAAATATACCTGTTCAGTTTTTTTTTGTTTTTTTGTTTGGTAATCGCATGGAGTCCATTGTATGTCAGATTTTTCACATTTTAAACTTCTTCTCTGAGATAACGTGGGCCAAGACATCAAATTTATGGTTGAAGAATTTATGATTCACCATTATAATGGTCTGAAATATTTTCTCTCTAACGAACGTCCATCACAAGTATCATCAAAGCCGTGAACAATTCCGCATTCAGGAATAACCGATTTTAAAACTTTTCTCTCGAACCACTGGAACCCACTGAACCAGAAACGGAACTTCTCTTTATTAACTTTTGTTAAACTTTAGCGTAGGGACCTTTATGGAAACATAATATTTTGTCCCTCTACTCTTTACAACAATCATGACCTTTTTAGCTCACCTTACCCAATAGGCCATGTGAGCTATTGCCGTCACTTTGCGTCGTCGTCGTCGTAAACTTTCTTTAAAGATCTTCTCCTCTGAAACCACTGGGCCAATTGGAACAAACCTCGGCATCAACGATCCTTAGGTGGTCCTCTTGCAGAATTGTATGCGATGACCCGGCCTGTCATCCAAGATTGCCGCCAGAGCCGAACATAGTTTAACATAGGACCTTATGGGAAATTTACTTGAAGATCTTCTTATCTGAAACCACCTGGCCAATTGAAACAAAACTTAGTAGCAATGGTCTTTAGTTGGCCCTCTTTTAGAATTATATCTGATGACCACGTCCACTATCCAAGATAGCCGCCAGAGCCGAACATAGTTTAACATAGGATCCTATGGGAAAATTCGTTTAAACATTTTTGTGTCAGAAACCACTGTGGCAATTGGAACAAGACTTGGAAGCAATGACCGTTACATGTGTATTTGGTCCAAGATGGCTGCCACAGCCAAATAGTAGTTTAACATAGGACCCTATGGGAAATTTACTTAAAGATCTTATTGTCTGAAACCACTTGGCAAATTGGAAGAAAACTTGGCAGCAATGGTCCTTAGGTGGTCGTCATTCAGAATTATATCTGATGACCCGGCCCGTCATCCAAGATGGCCACCAGAGCCGAAAATACTTTAGCATAGGACCAAATGAGGAATTTACTTAAAGATCTTATCTGAAACCACTTGGCCAATTAGAACAAAACTTAGCAGCAATTGTGCTTTGGCGGTCCTCTTTCAGAATTGTATCCGATGAGCCAACCCGTCATCCAAGATGGCCACCAAAGCCGAACAGTGTTTAACATAAGACCTAAGTGGAAAAATCACTGAAAGATCTTCTTGTTTGAAACCAGTGAGCCAGTTGGAACTTGACAGGCTGCCACTCAAGATGGAATCGTCCAGGTGAGCGATACAGGCTCCTGGAAGCCTCTAGTTGAATAATACCTTATTTTGCATTGGCCGAACTTAATAAGTTTAAACCGCGTAGCCAAATAAAAAGAAGCTTGGTATGCACAATTTGTTGAAAAACTTGTTTGGAACTTATGCATATATGAGACAATTAACACAACTCGCCGGTGCATGCATTTTTCTCCAATTCATTTAGATCCCATTCCCACTGAAAACATATCTCAGAATGTTACTTTCCCAATTTTCGACTTAAAAATTTTCAGTCGTGAACGTTGTCTGCAGTTGAGAAATCGACTATAAAAAAGTTCGTGGTACTTACCAGTTAATTTTTGTCCTGGCATGATTCATTACTTAAATACCTTTAAATTTTCCGTTAAAAATTTTGACATAAAATTATCAGAAATTTATAAGGCTCTTCCTTTTGACGCAGAGGTAAACCTTAGCTGACTTTGGATCCCTGTTTGTTTTAATTGTTTTGGGTTTAAATGGCTGTGTTTATTAATTCATCATTATATCTTTAACCGGATTTCCAAAGTTTTGATCTCGAGCACTGCTGATGAGTTGTCAGTCAACGAAATAGCCATTCAGTGCATCAATTTATTTGGTATTTTGTGATACATTTTATTACAGTCAATATGTATAGTATAACTAATCGCTGAATTTAAATACCAGAAATAAACAAAGTGTGACTTAACTACGTTGGATGTTTTAATAAAACTTATAAATGGTTTTTATTATAAAATGTGATTTTTTAGCTCACCTGACCCAAAGGGTCAAGTGAGCTTTTCTCATCACTTGGCGTCCGGCGTCCGTCGTCGTCCGTCGTCCGTCGTCGTCCGTCGTCGTCCGTTAACTTTTACAAAAATCTTCTACTCTGAAACTACTGAGCCAAATTGAACCAAACTTGGCCACAAGCATCATTAGGGTATCTAGTTTAAAAAATGTGTCCGATGACCCCGCCTGCCAACCAACATGGCCGACATGGCTAAAAATAGAACATAGGGGTAAACTGCAGTTTTTGTCTTATATCTCAAAAACTAAAGCAATTAGAGCAAAACTAACTGGGGTAAAAATGTTCATCAGGTCAAGATCTACCTGCCTTGAAATTTTCAGACGAATCGGTCTACCCTTTGTTGGGTTATTGCCCCTGAATTGTTAATTTAAAGGAAATTTTGCAGTTATAGGTTATTATCTTGAATATTATTATAGATAAAGACAAATTGTAAGCAGCAAAAATGTTCAACAAAGTAAGATCTACAAATAAGTCAACATGACCAAAATTATTGATTGACCCCTTATAGGAGTTTTTGCCCTTTAAAGACGGCATCCAGCATGAACTTTCCTTTAAAGATCTTTTCCTCTCAAACCACTGGGCCAATTGAGACCAAACTTTGGTAGAATGGTCCTTGGGTGGCCCCCTTCCAAAATTATGTCTGGCATCCCCGACATCCAACCGAGATGGCTGCTGTTACTAAAAATAGAAAAAAAGGGGGGTGACTTTCAAAAATCTTCTTATATGAAACTACAAGTTCAGTTGGAACCAAAGTTGGCAGTAATAGTTCTTAGGAGGTTCTCTTTCAGAAATATGTTCAATGACCCAGACTGTTAACCAAGATGGCCGCCACAGCCGAACTTAGTTTAACATAGGGCCCTATGGGAAAATTCATTGAAAAATCTTCTTGTCTTAAACCACTTGACCAATTGGAACCAGATTTGGCAGCAATGGTCCTTAGATGGTCCTCTTACAGAGGTGTGTCCGATGACCAGGACTGTCAACCAAGATGGCCGCCACAACCGAACTTAGTTTATCACACGGCCCTATAGGAAAATTCATTGAAAAATCTTCTTGTCTGAAACTACTTGACATATTGGAGCCAGACTTGGCAGCATTGGTCCTTAGGAGGTCCTCTTTCAGAAATGTGTCTGATTTCGTGGAGTGTGAACCAAGATGGCCGCCACAGCAGAACTTAGTTTAACATAGGACCCTATGGGAAATTCACTCAAAAATCTTGTCGTCTGAAACCACTAAGCCAATTAGAATTAGACTTGGTAGCAATGGTCCTTAGATGGTCCTCTTTCAGAATTTTGTGCGATGACCTGGACTGTCAACCAAGATGGCCGCCACAACTGAACTTTGTTAAATATTGCACCCTATAGGAAAATTCATTTAAAAATCTTCTTGTCTGAAACCGTTTAGCCAGTTTGAACAAGACTTAGCAGAAATGGTCCTTAGATGGTTCTCTTTTAGAAATATATCCGTTGACCTGGACTAAACCAAGATGACTGCCACAGTTGAAATTAGTTCAACATAGAATCTTATAGAAAAACCAGCCAAACGACTGCAACACTTAAATTTTTAGGTCTGCTCAAGGTGAAAGTTAAATCCAGGTGAGCGATACAGGCTCTTGAGAGCCTCTAGTTTGTAGACTGTTTTAATGCGGAAGTCAGTATGTCATCTCACGCAAATGCAGACAATCTGATATAGAATTCAAACTGTATATTGGAATTTGTTATTGTACTGTGTACCTTCATTTGTTATTCAAGGATACATGCACATGTATAACTAAAAGAATAAATAATAAAAAAAACGTGTAATAAACTAAACATAACTAGAACAAGACAACATAGAAACTAAAGCACTAGCAATGTGAACTCCCATAAAAAAACCGGGAGTGACATCAGGTGCTCCAGAAGGGTAAGCATGTCCTGCTCCGGTAACGGCACTCGTCACATTGCCAATGAAGTGTCACGTCTGGTGAGGTGTCCAGTCCGGTGGGGTGTCAATTCCAGGAGGACGTGAAATTCTAACTGAAAATATCTAGTCTAGAAAATGTTCTCATGATTTAAGAAAAACAATTTAAGATATTTAAATGCAAGTTCAGTTATGTGTCAAATCATTGTTCCTTCCTTACATGTACATGTATATGTGAAGGGTTGATTTTTTAAAAGCCAACTCTCATGCAGTGTTTATAAATTTTGTAATACACTGCATGGTTATTTACTCTCATGCAGTGTTTATAAATTTTGTAATACACTGCATGGTTATTTGAGGTTTAAATGTATTTTTCTTTTTTTTCCTTTTTTTATGATTTATAATTTTTGTTTACTTTTTGTTTTTTATTTACTTTTATCACTTGCAATGAGTAGTTCTCAAAAGGTCTGACTTGTCTTTCGGATGAGATGTCGTTTCACATTGTCAGAAACTAAAATAGTTACATGTATTTTTTCAAACGCCCTTAAAATTATGTAAAGATAAATTGAATATACGATTTTATCAGTTGACCTTTGCAAGTTGAAATATTTGGCCTTTTCCCTTTTTATTTTAATTGTTGTTGATTGTATTGGCCTTTCTACCTTTTATGTATTTAAGGATTGCTTTCGGTTTTGGAACAGAATATTCGATATAACTTACTTTGATATAGTTTACGCTTCATAAAAATTCGCGGTTTATGTTTAAGCGTAAATCAGCGATCATATAATACTATCATTTTTATACTTCATATACAGTTCCTGCGTAAATTAACCAAAGTAGGTTATACACGTATAACCTGTTCCAAAATTTAAAACAATCTTTATATAAATTTAATTTTCAAAACTTTTGGATCCAAAATTACAGGTCTAATCATTTGAATAACTTATTTCAATCCAGGAATATTTGAACTACGGACTGCGAATTAATAAGTTGGTGACGTCAGACGTCACAGTACCAAAAGTTTATTATAATGCGACTTGCCCAAGCATTAAGGTGGTACCCAACACTTTCACTAAAATTAATTTGGCTCGTTTAATTTTTATAAAATTTTGATAAAGTATTTACTTTGACCCATTGACAAAAATTTTAAAATTTCAAAACATTTGAACCAACCAATTCATCAGAAAAATTACACTGATTGTATAGCAGTTTGACAAACACTAATATTGATCATTGAAAAGCTTAATATTCCCTTAACAACACAACGTTATTAAAACGTTTAGCTGATTTTACAGAGTTATCTCCCTGTAGTGTTAGGTACCACCTTAAACAATCCAATAATTACAAAACTGTCTCTTACAATTCAAATTAAATTATTCAACTTCAGCCCATTTCACAGTTTATTGTCCAATTAACAATATATGTATTTTTAATTAAATATGCATATTATGTGCACCAAAATTGGCATCACGGAATATTGATCATGAATTTCTAACTATATGTTGCGTAGAATTACACATTTGGGAAATTCATCTTAAAACTGATATGTATAAATGTTCTAATTTATGAATTATATTTTTTCAAAAGAAATATGTTATAAATATTCATTCAAAAATCGATCTAAAAATATGTAGCTCGGCATGTCTGCTGAAAAAAATGTAGGATGTCAACAGCGATCTTATTCACTTTCTACAAAAGTGTTCGTTCTGTCAAAAATTGTAGCGATGTTATTAGACCAGACACAGAACTGGGAACATGACTCAAAGAGGTGAAAGAAATACATTTATAGTGTTGAATGACAATTATAATACCGAAAAGCCGTGGGGTATTTATGATTTTACTCCAATATTTATAGTTTTCTTAAGATTGATGTAATCTTTTTAAACAAAACAAGCACTTTCTTAGTCATATAAATTCTGTTTGGCTGATCCATAGCAAAGAACAGTGGTCCATTACCCCGAACCCCACGAAAATGTAGAATTTAAACAAGTAACGGCCACGTTCTATATCCCTAATATTGCAATGATTATTAGCTCACCTGACCCGAAGGGTCATGTGAGCTATTGCCATCACTTGGCGTCCGTCGTCCGTCCGTCGTCCGTCCGTCCGTCGTCCGTTAACTTTTTCAAACGTTAACTCCTCCAACACCATAAGTCCAACTGCAACCAAACTTGGTACAGTTATTAATTGGTATGGGTGCTACAAATCTGTTGTTTGGATTTTTGATTCGTATAAAAACATGGCCGTCATGGCTAAAAATAGAACATAGGGGTAAATCGCAGTTTTTTGCAAATAAGTCAGAAACGGTCACAGATATCAAAATTCTGGCATAGGGTAAAAGTGTTCAGCACCTCAAGATCTACCTGCCATGAAATTTTGAAGAAGATCCAACGACCCATGTAGGAGTTATTGCCCTTTTTTTTGACATTTTTGGCTTTTTTTATGTTATTATTTAAAAAATCTTCTCCTCTGAAACTACTGAATGGATTTGGATAAAACTTAGCATGATTGTTCCTTAGGGTATCCTGCACAAAGTTTATGCTTCGATTTTTGATCCGTCGAAAAACATGGCCACTGTTGCTAAAAATAGAACATAGGGGTCAAACAACAGTTTTTTAGCTCACCTGACCCGAAGGGTCATGTGAGCTATTGCCATCACTTGGCGTCCGTCGTCCGTCCGTCGTCCGTCCGTCCGTCGTCCGTTAACTTTTTCAAACGTTAACTCCTCCAACACCATAAGTCCAACTGCAACCAAACTTGGTACAGTTATTAATTGGTATGGGTGCTACAAATCTATTGTTTGGATTTTTGATTCGTATAAAAACATGGCCGTTATGGCTAAAAATAGAACATAGGGGTAAATCGCAGTTTTTTGCAAATAAGTCAGAAACGGTCACAGATATCAAAATTCTGGCATAGGGTAAAAGTGTTCAGCACCTCAAGATCTACCTGCCCTGAAATTTTGAAGAAGATCCAACGACCCATGTAGGAGTTATTGCCCTTTTTTTGACATTTTTGGCTTTTTTTTATGTTATTATTTCAAAAATCTTCTCCTCTGAAACTACTGAATGGATTTGGATAAAACTTAGCATGATTGTTCCTTAGGGTATCCTGCACAAAATTTATGCTTCGATTTTTGATCCGTCGAAAAACATGGCCACTGTTGCTAAAAATAGAACATAGGGGTCAAACAACAGTTTTTTTTATGTTATTATTTCAAAAATCTTCTTCTCTGAAACTGCTATTCAAAATCAAATGAAACTTGGTAAGATTGTTCCTTAGGGTATCCTGCAAAAAGTTTATGCTTCGATTTTTGATCCGTCGAAAAACATGGCCACTGTTACTAAAAATAGAACATAGGGGTCAAACAACAGTTCTTCGCAAATATCTCAAAAATCATTAGGTTACGGCAAATTCTGGCAAGTTGAAAGTGTTCAGCATGATGAGAGCTACCTGTGTGCTGATTTGCGTGAAAATCTGTCAACTGATGTTAGAGTTATTGCCCTTTTTTGACATTTTTTGGCTTTTTTTTATGTTATTATTTCAAAAATCTTCTTCTCTGAAACTACTATTCGAAATCAAATGAAACTTGGTAAGATTGTTCCTTAGGGTATTCTGCAAAAAGTTAATGCTTGGATTTTTGATTAGTCGAAAAACATGTCCGCCCTTACTAAAAATAGAACATAGGGGTCAAAATGCTGTTTTTGCTTATTTTTTCCTGAATTATAGAAAGAAAATGAAGACGAAAGCTACTTTCAAGGTAAACATGGTATCCCAAGTTGAATGGTGATGATGAAAGTTTGTTTTGGACGGCCATTTTTAAAATGGCTGCCACTTTCCCGCCATTTTTTACACTTGCTCGGATTTCAACAATATTTCGTTTTTAAAGTAAACATGGTATCCTTAGTGAATGGTGATGATGAGATTTAGTTTATAGTGCATTGTTTGCCAGGTGAGCGATTCAGGCTCTTGAGAGCCTCTTGTTGAAAATTACAGTAATATTGTATCAACTCGTGTCTCAATAAATATATATAATGACATAATTGTTTGTAGAAAAATAATCATTGCAATTCATATAATTAGTAGAGTATATGTTCAAATCTATCTATTTTAAAGCTAAAATAATTTACAATAATAGAGAACGAAGCAAAACGAACTGTCAGACTTAGTGTATCATATTTTAAAAATTATTTCATGAAAAAAAAATCGCACCTCCATATACAATCAAACCTGCTTGAAAGCACCTGTATATAGCAAATCACTGTCTATAAAGGGCATTGTGAAAAAGTCCATGCTAGGTACAAAGCTGGAAAAATTAACCTCTATATAAAGGGCACCTGCTCATAAAGGGCACTTTTCTCTGGTCTCTTGGATGCCCTTTTATGCACGGGTTTGTATTTAATGCTATGGTCTGTTTTATCTACTGTACAAAGTTTTATTTTATTGTATCTTGCTGCCACATCATTGAAATGGTGTCTACAAAACTGAATTCGCCATATATTAGTAGCTCTGTTGCTAGTATTTCGATACTAGCACTAAATTGATACTTAAAATTTACCGTTACAAAATTTGTGAAAACTAAGGAGTATCCCCCTCGTGCATAGCTCTGTCCTTAGATAGTTTTGGCTTTATCCCTTTTGATCATTTTGGTATTTTGAATTTGCTCTTCATCCTTTGGGATTGTTGTTTTGGTTTTCAAGAATTTAGGCCTTGAGCACAACTGTTTAGTCGTAAATCGACAAAATTGATGTCAAATAATTTTATTTATTTAATATTTCGTTGCTAGCTCATAGACGTTTCAAGCGTTTCTGAATTATGCACGATACCGTGTCATCGGATTTTGTCAAAGTTTAAGAGGTTTACAGCTAGAGGCTGAAAAATGTCAGCATTTATCTAATGCACCTTTAACATGCATTTTCGTTCTTTCATAACGTTGTAGCGATGTTATTAAACCAAACACAGCCTTGGGAATAATAGGTGAAAGAAATACATTTATATCCCGATGCCATAAGATGTAAACCAGATATCCTGCATTTATCATAGTTTATCTGCGCAGAAGGTGAAATTCCTGAAAGATCACCTTTCTAAATTATTAAAACCTATCATTATCACTTTTCAGGGTATCACGATATAAATAGGATATTACTTTTTCGGGTTAACGCCTTCGAGGGTATATCCAATACTTATAATGTTAAATAACAATTCCATTTTTTTTATATTTAGTAAATGCATTTCATTGAATTACAGTTTTGTAAAAGAATTGCCGATTTTACTTAATACCTTCAAGCAACTTATTTTAGAATCTGTAAGGGACGAGATCAAAAGTTCAATGTAGGATAAAAAACTTAATTCAAATAGTTTGGGGGTGGTGCAGATACTAGTAAATGCTGGAAGATTCTGGTTATACCAGAATTTCAGATTCTGGAGAATGCTGGAAGATTCTGGTTAAACCAGCATTGCAGATTCTGGAGAATGCTGGAAGATTCCAGCTATACCAGAATTGCAGACACTGGACAATGCTGGTAAATCTGTAATTGTATCCTACATAATGCTGGTTATACCAGAATTGTAATAAAAATCGCTGCAAGTTTTTTTTATCCGACATAGATTTTCGGATAGGCCCATATTGGTCAATCAATTTTTCCCAAATTCAGTTAAGAGGGGGGTAGGGGGGTCAGTGAAAAAACTATGCTGGTTATACCAGAATTGTAATAAAAATCGCTGCAAGTTTTTTTTATCCGACATAGATTTTCGGATAGGCCATCAATTTTTCCCAAATTCAGTTAAGAGGGGGGTAGGGGGGGTCAGTGAAAAAACTATGTGAATTAAGTTTTTTATCCTACATTGAACTTTTGATCTCGTCCCTAAAGCGGTCCCACAAAAAACATGCACTGACATTCCGCCAGCGTTATTTATTTGGTGACTGATTTATCAGAATTTCACATAACCTTAAAATTTAATTATGCGGGCGATAATATTCGTAGAATTTATAATTTTTTATATCAAAATATGCTACAAACATTCTAATACAATGATCCCCTAACTAAGAATCAATTAACCTTTATTCTAAGGATTGTGTGTTTTCGACTTCTTTCTATGGAGGAAACTCCGAACTTAATTATGCGGGAGATATTTTTCGTGGAATTTAAATTTGCTTTATATTAGAATATGTTAAAAACATCCCGTAACAAGCAATACGTTATTAATAACCATTATTCTGGGAGTTTGAGTGTTTGCGACTTCTTTCTATCAATGGAGGAAAATGGTTTTTTTTAAGCAAGATTATTCTAGCTTTTTATAAAGTAAAATAAATTTAAAAAATCTCTTAAAGCAAATAATAACACAAACAAAGAAAAAAAGACGAACATTGTACAGTAACTTACCAGAACTTCCAAACATACAAAACAGGATAAGTCCTATCACTATGTAACATTTACCAACCGAAAAATGTCGTTTATATTTCATTTCTAACACTTTCTTCACTACTGACTTATAAAAGTATAATTACTAACTATTCCAAATTCTTGTTATTGTTAATTTATAAGTTAACACCATAATCCTTTAATTAATCTTGAGACTCTGCTAATACAAATGCTATATTCTAGTTTTGTTTCCCAATTTCCGTGTTTCCTGTTGCTTTTATTAGACTTTTAACAATCTCTTACGTTTATCGACCGTTGTCATAACTGGCTGAATTGACTATGGTGAACGATTCCAATACTGAATGGTATAAAAGGGTTTTTTATTTAAATCCTAGAAATCATCACCATCGTTTCTAAGGCATTAATTGAGTTACTTCTTTACAGTTTGTTGTAACCAATTTGTCCAATAATGGCCAATTGACGTGGAGGTGATGGTGGTACCAGTTAGCCTTTGGACTATTGTTTTTATGAAAGTCATACTTTTAATTATTTTTCAATACTTCATGTTGCACTTTGCATTGCATTTACGTATGCATGCTTTCAGTTATTTTGAATTTTGATCTCGAAATATCCCAAACGACTCAATGAATTAATGCACCAAGATCTTTATCAGTATTTGTCTTTGCAACAGTGCAAATGAATTTCCGGATTCTTTGATACCTGCTCGAGATATCATGAATTTGGGTTTTTTACCTGAATTATATATTTTCAACTTCGTAAAAAGGCTGAAAATACGGTATGGGTTGATTTTAACTATGTTTTTTATTTGCATTGAACTGAACTTTGCTTCTTTTTGGTTGGCTGGTTAAATATAAGCAAGAGAATTCCGAAGATGAAGGAAAAATTACACAAGACTAATTTTTGAGACGAAATGGATGCATAGGAACAAACACGCATCACAAATAGTAAATAAGAAATTCCGGTCAAATAATAAGCAGAATAATTTTTAGATTTTCTTCGTTCGAAAACCCGGTTAAAACGTATATCTGAAATGTTTGATTTGTTTGTTTAGTTGGGGTTTTACGCCGTTTTCAGAACATTTGGCTATTTTGCAGTGGCGGCCAGTTTTTATTGGTGGAGGAGGCCGGAGTACCCGGAGAGAACCACCGACCTTCGGTAGGAAAATTGGCAATCCTTGTCAGATTAGATCGGAGTCGAACACACCCCGCCACATGTGAGATTCGAACTCCCAACCTCAGTGTTGACAGGCTAGTGATCATTAGTAGTCTTGACGAACTACCTAGACCACTCCGCCACCGAGGCCCCCTGAAATGTTTGAAAGCCTGTAGTAAACATTATAGTAGATAAGATTAAGACAAGATGAAATCAATCCCAATGTGAAATCCTGGAATGACATAAGTATTTTACAACCCACCCTTTTAAGTGTATAACTATATTGTATGGATATAAAATGCATGCAATGAAAAATGCAAGATGTGTTTAAGCCACAAGCTTAAATTCATAATTGTTGAAATTCCAACCCTGTGAACCTTTTTGAAAATCATACTTCTACAGGTGGTAGGCAGTCATTCTATAAAGAATTTATATCGATGCAGCCAAAATGAAAGAGGGTTTGGCGTCACCAGAAAGAATAACGGGTGCAGACACGGACGTTGATAACGACAATTTCCTCGAATTTTCATCCAAAAGTGCGGGAATAAATATGTCATCGAAACTCTACAAAATGATAAAAACTTTAGATCTGAAGAAAGCGGACGAGCTGAGACAATCACAATTCTCCAAAACAATCACAAGAAAATGTTCGGGTAATTATTTCGCGTCAAGATGAAAGTCCGTCACTTTGAAATAAAAAAATAATTGCGTTGAGTAAGTCCAAACTTTTGACGAACTTTGAAAAAAATTACAATCGCGTTAAGCTTGACCGAAATTTAAAGCACTTTGAACATTTTTTTATATGTGGTTTCTGGGTTGTAATATTTCTCCGGTTTCGAGTCATGTGACAACTCAGTTTACATTTTTAAACATTTATCAGATATGAGTGTTGAATGATGTAAGTATACAACGTAAATTTGCCGATCGATTTTATTTTCAATTTCAACAATTGTATTTATATTTCTGGATCAGTTCTGATACAGAACCGTTTGTTTATTATTTTGCTTGTCCAAATTTTTGTCGTGTAATGACTTAAGTATTATGGTCAATGGCAAGTATCATTTATTTGAATTCATTAGTTTATCAAGCTTATTTGACGACTGGACTTAATTTATACACTTGGTTATTTTTTTCGGAGCCATTTAGGGCTGCAAATTGAAATAAAGATATAGAGGTGCTGTAACAACAGGATTTCACTCATGGTCGGAAACCCACGGCCGGTCGCGCTTACGCTTCCCACAGATGCTTCCTGTCAAGTTTCGTTCCATTTGGCCAAGCGATTTCAGAGGAGAAGATTTCCTTATATCATCCAATCAGAAACACAAGACCTGCCAATGGCAGGTATGCTTTTCATCCAATCAGGACTCCATAGAAGCTTCCTGTCAGGTTTTGTTCCATTTTGCCAAGCGACTTCAGAGGAGGATTGTTTTATATCAGCCAATCAGAAAAAAGGACTGCCCATGGCGGCCATATCTGTAGTCTGATCGGGACGAACTGAGGAAAGTTTATAAAGGACCTCCCGTTATATGCTTCCTGTCGAGCTTCGTTCCATTTGGCCAAGCGATTTCAGAGGAGAAGATTCTTTTTTTCGTATCAGCCAATCAGAAACAAAAACTACCCATGGCGGCCATATTTGTAGTCCGATCCTGACGAAATGAGGCAACTTTATAGAAAAAACTTCCCATAGATGCTTCCTGTCAAGTTTCGTTCCATTTGGCAGAGCAGTTTCAGAGAAAAAAATGTTTTAACCAATGAGAAACAAGAATTGTCCATGACGGCCATGTTTGTTGGCCGATGGGGATGAAATGAGGAAATTTTATAAAGAACCCCCCATAGATGCTTCCTGTCAAGTCTCGTTCCATTTGGCCAAGCGATTTCAGAGGGGGCGATGTTTTTTTTTATTTCAGCTAATCAGAAACAAGAACTGCCCATGGCGGCCATATTTGTAGTCTGATCGGGACGAAATGAGGCAACTTTATAAAGGATCTCCCGTATATGCTTCCTGTCAAGTTTTGTTCCATTTGGCATAGCAGTTTCAGAGGATAATATTTTTGAAAACAACAATTGCTCATGGCGGCCATGCTTGTTGTCCGATCGGGACGAAATGAACAAACTTTATAAAGGACCGTACATTGATGCTTCCTGCCAAATTTAATTCTATTTGGCCCAGTGGTTTCAGAGGGGAAAAAATTAAAATTTGAAAAGTTAACGGACGGACGACGGACGTCAAGTGATGACAAAAGCTCACATGCCCTTTGGCCATGTGAGCTAAAAATACACTGAAATTTCTTACCTTCGATGACATATATCTTGAACCAAAGCTCGTCTTTTAACTATCACTTGATTGGCTGTATTCCCATTACAGAATTGTGTTGAAACCAATCAAAATGGTTCATGAATTATTCATGAGAAAGAGAAAAAATGAATGAATTGACCCACGGTCGGTAATTGTAGCAAAGCATAAGCGCAACCGGCGCTAGGTTTCAAATGATGGCTGTCACTCGATGTATACTTTTCGTTGATGTATGAGAAATGATAGCTCAAAACGATGGTGCTACGCCAGCACATTGCAAGTTTCGGGGCGTCATTTCAGTTTTTTCCCCATTTCAGAAATCACGAGACATGATGGAAATTTTCCTTAAGCCCGTCTTTTAAATACTAGGTGATCCTGTCAATTGTATGGAAAATGTCTCAGTTGTATATAGTTTTAAAGCAACAGTAATTAGAATAGAGAATGGAAACGGGGAATGTGTCAAAAGAGACAACAACCCGACCAAAGAGCAGAAATCAGCTCAAGGCTACATGTACCAATGGATCTTCAACGCAGCGAGAAAATCCCGCACCCGGAGGTGGGTTTCAGCTGGCCCCTTAACAATAATGTATACATTACTAGTTCGTTATCATGAAATGTTTTGTCATATCAGGTTTAATAACATGGTTCAGCGATATTTTAATTTACGGAATTTTTTTGTGTCGTTATGGTTAACACTTAATGTAGGTCTTCATCCACATGCTGTTGGGTTTCCCACTGATTGAAGATCGTGTGGTGAACCTTTGGTTTATTCATTTCGCAGATGGAATGATGTCTTCGTGGCATTTGACTTCATGTCCATTATTTTCATATAAAATTAATAAAACATTCCCGTTCAGTTAGAAATTTTGACATTATCTGAAAACTCATTTGCGTAATTGAATCAAATAATATCAAATATCAAGGCTTCAACATGGTGCTTGTATAATTGTTATGAATTAGAGAGAGAAGTGGGTTTGATTTTGTTTTATTGGCATGTGAATTTTCTCGTTGCATATTATAAGTTTTGATAATTTCTGATGACAAGTGTGCATATCATTGCATCAAAATTAGTTTACGGGAATCTTTATTTCTTTTGATAAGAATGGTTCACGTTTTCCCAAAGTGGAAAATAGAATAACAGTATTAACAATAATACAAAGAAAAAAGATATAAAAAGAACGATTTCTATGTTAAAAAAATTATAATCAGTATGTGTACAGCTTGTAAGTTTTCTTTTGTTTTCACAATAAAGTTTACGAAAACCGTCGTACATTGTGGTGTACATCCAATTTATGTTTTAATGTTCCTCGTTAACTTTTGAATAAAAGGTCCTCGCCCAGCTGTATTGGCTTTCGGCTTCGCCTCAGGGCAATACAGCAAGCCTCGGACCTATACCTAGACCATTAGGAAAAACATTAAGTAATAATACCATAATATAGTAATGAACAATTATTATCAAATCAAGGTTGAAACAGTAAGCCTGATTTCTGTATCGGTTCCATTACTGGTCCTCGACTAGATGCGTTTGAAAGGCAGCCTTACATTGACCTAGTCATGAGTCCTCTGCTTTCTACTTTCGGCTCCTAATTAAACGGTATATATTTATAACCAATTAAGTAATTATATCTGTATCAGTCTCATATTCTGGTCCTCAACCAACTGCATTGGCTGCATATAAATCAATTAGGGCATAATTACAATGTGTATTTCATTTTGACCTAGATAAGCATACTGTGTCCTCGGACCAATAACAAGACCTATACGAAAAACATCATACAATATAAAAGTTCTGTTTTATACTTTACTGTAGTAAAATTTTAATGAAATCAATGATTAAACAATATGCGTACATGCAAGATTGAAATATCGAACCAAATTTTTTTGTTTTTTTTTATGTTCGTGCAATATGAAATTGCTAACATATATAATACATTACATTTTGAATTAACATAATACCGAACCACTGTTTCCATTTTAAAATATCTGTCTAGTTAGAAATGCTTCATTAAGTGACGGAAGTCACCAGTGAACACAAGTTAAAAATAATCTTTCCAGTCATGATTCATTTGCATAATAATGAAACAACCATAGAATCTTTAGTAGTCTCGAATCTATTAAAAAAAATTTAAAAGGCGCTATTTTTTTATTTGTAAATAATTGTCTAGCGACCTTAACTTTATTATATTATTTTGTACTCTTCGGTTGAGATTTTCTTCTTGTTCTTTTGTCAACACATTATATAGTTTAGGAAGCATACCATTTGATTTATAGAGGGATGAGATCTCGAAGGTGATTTTGGCTACAGGAAATATTTTGGCGACATCTAAAGCGTGTTTTTTTCTCGCAGTGTACACGTACTTGATTGCATTTTTCTTTTTTCTTGTACTTTTTGCACTTGATTTTTGTCCAAATTTAGAAACCTGAATTTTTTTAAAACGCTTTCCTCCTCGGATTTAGCAAATACAAATCTATGGTTCTTCCCTAATCGTGATTGTTTAAGTAAAGCCAAGAAATACCAAAAGGGTATAAAGGGGTATTCGAAGGAGGGGAAAATCGAAAATAACTGACAAACTCCGGAGAACAACGAAGACAAGACCAAAACACTACAAACACTACACTTGAAAACTAAAAACAACATGGACACCACCAATACCAGTGGGTAGACTCAGGTGCTCAGGAAGAGTAAGCAGTCTCTGCTTCCTGCAGGACACCCGCCATGCTGCCCATATTTGGTATGGCGGTTTGTTATAAGCTACCACGTTTTAATACCTTTTGATGAATTGCAATCAAACAAACAACCTACCAAATGAATAATGCTAAATGATATGCACTTTTATGATGCCTTCCCGGAGTTACATAATTGTGTGTCTGCCTGAATGCGAACTGATAATACACTGTCAATACTTCTAATTATCGAGCTTAACACTCAATACAAATACTAAGTAAAAAATGAAAGGAACTAAAGTCTTATTTTCAATGAAACACTCCATAAATACATTAGCTATTTTTATAATTTCTTTATTAACAAGAATCTAACCATTCACTTTTCCTAGAAATAGTTTAATCTAAAAATGATCAACCCTGCGCTTAACAAAACCAACTCATTTAGTGATTAATGACATTTAATAAGATTCTAATTGAATCAGATAAAATGTTAATTAGTATTCGCATGAGCAACCTGTATCACTAGATCAAATAAAAATGCAATTTTACGTTCATATAATGTTGAAATGAATTTTAAATGATCACGCGATAAATTAATTTAAATCACTTCGACCATGCATTGGGGTCTGGTTTTCTTTATACTATTCTTATGCATCCAAAAGTAAACAAATCGCCAAAAATAAAGATAACTTATTATAGAATGTAAATGAATCATGCATTCTTGAATAAAAAATGCTTCAAATTATTGCATGTATTTTGTATGTTTTAAAGAGAATTGATTTCATTTAACCTGATGCAATTCGATAAGATATATTAAAAAATGTCGAACAAATCAGATGCATATACGTGCAAATTGAAAATTAAATCCAACAGCCGAACATTCGACATTCAATTCTATCGAAGAGTGCCCTATATAATTATGATTTTTTTATTGAAAGTGGATTTCATACTCAAATTGAATACATTTTAAATAAAAATGAAATACTTTAACATGATTCAAACTTGTCACCCCTCATTTGTTGATTGCAAAATCCACGTCTCGGCGGCCTGTGTTCTTCTGTGATCCCAAATTACCACAAGTATTGCAAGATTTCCTGCCGTAGGTTGGTGGTTCTCTTCTGGTATTCTGGCCTCCTCTACCAATACATTTATTAACCCCAAAATGTTTTCATGGAAATTCCGGAAAAGTTCCGAATATTACACGGGGTCAAAAGTAAAAAAAAACTAGGGGTTTCCAAATGAAGAGCAAAGGGAGGTCAGTTTATTTAAAAGTGATACTTGCAAAAATGAACGATTTGAAGTAAAATATTTGATTCACTCCCAAATTAAAGATGGGGAAAAGGTTTGCAAATACATATATTTACGACGTATGACTTCACAGAGGACCACCTAAGGACCATTGCTGTCATCAGATACATTTCTGAAAGAGGACCAACTAAGAACCATTGCTACCAAGTTTTGTTCCAATTGGCCAAGTGATTTCAGACAAGAATATCTTTCATTAAATTCCCTAGGTGAGCTAAAAATATAATGGTTGCTCCCATTTAAAGGATTCCGAATTTTTTATGATAGTGATAAGATAAGTCCTAGTTAATATGTATTATATTTCAGGTTGGACTGGCATGTGTTCAGTTGTCTAAACATTTAGGAATGAAGGTTCTTGGTACAGCTGGATCAAAAGCTGGAATAAACATTATAACAGATAGTGGTTGTGATTTTGTGTTTGATCACAAATCAGAAGATTACATGCAGAAAATAATGGTAAGAAAAAGTTGGTAAAGAATAAATTTAAAAAGATGTAGAAACGTTTAAAGATAAGTTTAAAAACTGAAATTTGTATTTTTGGTCTGAAATGCACTTTTTGTGAGAATTTTTAATTTTTATAAAGTAACGTTTTAAATGTAGATTCTCCTTGTGGTTGGAGTGTATTACGATATTTCACAATTGAGATAGTTGAATTTTCGGGATTTGTCACGTAGATATATCCCGGGTATACATACATGTCTTTAATTCAGTTAAGTTCAATTTATAATCTTGGATTTTCTGATTTTGTGATTGGAGAAAAAATTATGTCATTTAAGTTTGTATTTGTTGTAATTTACAATTGTAGGATGCCACTAATGGAGAAGGGCCGGATTTAATTATAGAAATGTTAGCAAATGTCAATTTAGAAAAGGACTTGAGTATGGTGCGAAAAAAAGGACGAATTGTGGTAAGATTTCTGGTTACAACAGTCAGCTTAAATGTGCAACAAATTTACCCTTGGTTACGGCATGCAGGTTTGCTAAAATGCAAAAAAATCAGGACTAGCTGAAACTAGGTCCGTCCTGAATTTACAGCCATGACAGTGAGATGAAAGATTTTATTATATCTTCTTACTATAGCTTTGAAAGAAGGTAAAAAACTACAATGAAGACAAAAAAAAAAGATAAAAGAAAGTCAACATCGACCCAAAAATCCAAATAAACGATAAAATAAAGTCGAATGTTAACGTACAAAACGCATTGATGATCGTGACATTACAAGCGTCCAGTCGGATAGAGTATTTTTTGGCAAATACCACGGCAGAGAGGGTAAAAAAGGCATATCCTTTTTGCATATACCCCGGCGCTGTTTAAAAATGAACGATATTCATTTGATAAAAGTAAATTGGTGAAAAATACACTGGCTATCAACCAATCAAAACCCAGGATTCTTACATAAGGTGTAATTAACCTACAAATCCCCCAAAAACGATAAACGAAAGTCAACATTCACCTACAAATCCAAATAAACGATGAAAGAAAGTCAAAACTGACCTACAAATCCCCAAAAACGATAAAGAAAAGTCAACATTGACCTTCAATAAAAATAAACGATATCAATTCATTCAGAAAAAATATAGTAGAGCACAAAATGCAAAACATCAAATCGACAGAGAGACACCATAGTCTTGCTTGGTACATACACATAACAGTGGTGGAGTTTTAACATTTTTATGGGTACTATAAATATAGAATAAAGGGCTTTCTTTTTTTGATACTGTCTTTATCAGGGGTATTATCTGGCAAGCCCGATTTCTCACAAATATTTTGTATTGTAAATTTGGACTAATGTAATTAAAAAAAAATTATTTAATTGAATTATTTTAATTGGACATTTTATTGTAAACAACTGCGATTTATGAATTACTTCCGATCTAACGTTGCGTCATTGTTTGTGTTAGATATGACCGACATTGATCTAGTAGATCCTTATCGCGGCGGTTAGCGCCTGTCAACTTGTGTACTGACGCGATAAATTTCGGATATGGTCCAGTACGTTGACCATGACTTTATCGGAAGCCACAAATCAAAGGAATAATTTCAAATTACCGATAATTAGCGTTATTGAAATTCGAATTAGATTCATAATTTTGTTATTTGAAATAAAAATACCCAGCCTGATCCAATGCTAAGATTCTAGGAGAGAATATTTTCCATTTTCCGCGTGCTATTTTCTTTGAATTCAATGTAGAATATGACATCACCGCAATGTATGTAAATATTCTTGAATTACAAAATAAAAATTTTATTTCCAACAAATTGGTACCCTGTAGACTTAATGACAGTTCGGTTAAAAAGTTAAAAAAAAAGATCTGAAATCCACAGAATATGAGTTATAAGCCTTGATTTTTCAACCTGTCAAGGAAATCCGTTTCAGAAGTATTTGAATTAGCTGACATTGTAAAGTAGCTGATATTTTCTATAGCATGTGCAGTTAGCTGATATTTTCTATAGCATGTACAGTAGCTGATATTTTCTATAGCATGTACAGTTAGCTGATATTTTCTATAGCATGTACAGTTAGCTGTTATTTTCTATAGCATGTACAGTTAGCTGATATTTTCTATAGCATGTACAGTAGCTGATATTTTCTATAGCATGTACAGTTAGCTGATATTTTCTATAGCATGTACAGTTAGCTGATATTTTCTATAGCATGTACACTTAGCTGATATTTTCTATAGCATGTACAGTAGCTGATATTTTCTATAGCATGTACAGTTAGCTGATATTTTCTATAGCATGTACAGTAGCTATATTTGTCTTAGAATTATCTTTTTATGGAACAGATATTGTTGATCACAATGTATGTTATCATTTGACTAGTTTTAAACATATTCATTGTGATAGTTCATATTACAAGTGCTTTAGCTCTTATGCTTTCTTGTTATCATTCATTTTCGATAGTTATGTGCTTTTTACTCCTATCTTGTTGTATTTGTTTTCTTCCGTTTTGGGGCATTTTCTATGACAGAGAGCCCATGACAGCCACGTACACGTGACCATGTCTGTCATGAGCAGTTCGATCAATCAGAATTCTTTTTGTCATACCTTAAAACTGAGTATTTACGGAAGAAATAGATACTTATACTCGTTCAAAAGTGAAGAACTTGAAAATCAACTCGTTTTTAAAATTCAGCGTCGTTTCCCTGCGCTGCGCTCCAATCGGGAAAGACGTGAATTTTAAAAACTCTTTGAAGATTTTCCAGTCTTCACTTTGACATCGTGTAAGTTAAACCTATTGGTATTGATTTTTCTATCTTGATTTTTTTCTTAAATCACTAAAATTGTCGAAATCAAGAAAATAAAGGTAAAACAAGAAAAAAATGACTGGTTAAGAATAAAAATGTGACAACAGTGCTATGCTTGACCTATTATGATTCCTTAATTGTTTCGAAAGTAAGTATTTTTCTAGTATGGCACTTCGTTTAAACTATCAGCGGTTTATGTTTTTATATAGGTGGTTGGAAACAGAGGTACAATAGAAATTAACCCTAGACATACCATGGCTAAAGAATGCATAATAACAGGTGTTCTTCTAATGTCCTCAGCTCCGGTGAGTTATTCTAACATGAATTTAGTTTAAGATGTGCAATTAAATGTTTTACAGTTTAGATTGTCTTTTACATGTATTTTTTAATTTTAAAAACATCTTTCTTTTTAATATATATTATTTTAGTCGTCTGATTTAGTTAACTTAAAACAGCTCTCGCCACGATGTGACCTTAACCCGTCGACGTGGCGTTAAGCATCAATCATGTCAATTAATCAATCAAATTTAGTTTATTTATATATATATAAGATATTTGAGGAGTATGATATCAATTTTTAAAAATATCTTATAAGTTTGTAAATTGTAGAAAGGCCTTAAATTTTGGAGTGAAAACGAATTTATTTCAGGTTTGTTTATATTTCTTAAAATTATTTTATTTATCATCCGTTAACGCATGGAGGCCCTTTGTAAGGTTCATCCAGTGACATGCTATTGATTCAGGAAAGTACAAAAAAAGAAAATTTAGTTAGTAAAACATTGTTTCTAATAAAACAATTCGTTTGATTACGTTTTACTCAAATCAAAGAGTTAATAGAACGCGTGGTATGCAGGCGTGTGGGCTCTTCCGGTTTGTGAACTTGATACATCATGTAAATCATGCATTTGTTTTTCAATCTGTATTGTTTAAAATTTTGGATGACTTGTTGGCTTTCAAAAGTGTTGCCCTCGCTCAGTGCTAAAAAGTCTTGCAAACTGTTCATAACATTTGTATCATGTATATTTTATACAGATACATCCTGCTCTGGAGGGGTATTTGCGAAAAATACCAGTCGAGAGACGTGAAATTTCCCGAGCCCAACGGGCGAGGGGAATTTTTTTCTCGAGACTGGTATTTTTTGCAAATACCCCTCCCGAGCATGATGTATCTGTTTAATTACACCGAATGTCAAAATAAAATGTTTCCATCTACAAACGCTTATAACGCTGTGATGATGTAGACATTTCAAGCGTCCAGTCGGATAAGAGAATTTTTCGCAAATACCGCGGCAGAGGGTAAAAAGTGCAAATATATTTTGACAAATACCCCGCTGTTTGTGAAATATACTCCTCTAATGAACCAATTATATTACAGCATTCTTATATAAGGTGTAATTAAATTGATATTATGATATCATTTCTTTGTCATAGGATGAATGGCATGAAATGCACGCAGCAGTACAAGCAGGAATGAGGTCTGGCTGGATAAAACCACATATAGGAAAGGAATATAACCTAACCCAGGCAGCTGAGGCTCATAATGATGTGATAAATAATACTGGCGCTCAGGGAAAGCTAGTTCTGAAATTATAATTATGAGACTTCTATCGTGTCATTTAGTTGACACTAGAGAAAACTTTTGATTTGTTTTTAATTACAATGTAAGCCCCCAAAACAGGTTTTGGGGACTTGTTGTTTTTGCTCTGTTTCTTATTATTTTGTTATTTTATTATTCTTTTCCTTTCTTATTCTTCTTATTCTGAGCCATGAACTTGCCGAAGGAGACCTCAAAAACCATTCAAGCGAACTTAATGAAACTTGGTACAAAAATAGATGGCCGCGCTTAGTTGTGCATGAAGGTTTCGGAATTTTCAAAATGGCCGCCAAAATGCAAAAAAAATCAACATGCTTCTATTGCAACGAAATTTAGTTTCCAAGTAGATTATTATATAGCAAAGTGATTTCCGTCATCCAACATTTTCAGAATGGCCGCAGTTTTGGGGACTCGTGTTGGCATCCCAACACAGTATTACTTGTTTTTGGTGCTTTAATGTATATGAATGAAGTATTAGATGGTGTTGTATATTTCTAATCTAGTACTGTGTCAGCATTTACTATAAGCATTTGTTATTATATATACATGTATATATAAGGTTTTTCTGTAGTATATTTTATTCAAGGATGGAATTTTTAATTTTTTGATATGGAATAATTGGTTTTGTTGAATGAGTTTTTTATTGCATAAAGATACTTTTAGATTAATTTAGATTTTTAACGGGATTTTTTGAACGGAGAAATCGGATACTGGGTTTGCCATGTACTACCGGCTGGCTGCTGGACGGACCTCAGGCTTCTCAATTTAGTTTGCAGACAGCCACCCAGACCTTGTTGACTTTCAGATAGAAATTATCAGTCGAAGGCATTTAAAACAATTCTACTGAGTGTACATTTAGCAGTAATTTATAGCAGACCTCAGCATTGTAATATCAAATGTGTTCTAGATAAAAGTAATAAAACCACAAGAAGAAAAGGTGTTTCTCATATAATGTGAAAGAAAATACTAGTAATTAAAACATTTGAGAATTGATCTGAATGGCATGAACTTAAACTTTTTCAGTCTAAGCGACATAAAACATGGAAAAATTCGAGCATTTTTCTTAAATCTACCTTAAATTCCAGACATTGATACGTTTACTAACTCATCCAACTCGAACGTAGATGAACCGCCTCCTTGGTTGTCTAGTGGTAGCGAGTGCTCGATCGACTACGGAAGGTTGCGGGTTCGATCCCCGGCTGGGTCAAAGCAAAGACGTTTTTAATAGAAAAAGGCAGGCATTTAAAGATACCTAGAGAGGATAGAAAATTTAAAGTTTGCAATAGCTTAGATAATGAATGCCATTTCCTTTCAGAATGCAAAATAAACTCTTGTATTAGAAATAAATATTTAACAGAAATTATAAATGAAAATCCAGGGTTTGATGATTTAAGTATAATTAAGAAATTAAGCTTTATATTAAACCCATCAACACCATCACAAGTAAATAGACTTGGTTCCTTTATAAAAAGGTCATTAGAACTGAGGACGGGGGACTACTGATTTACTTGTGTATATACAATTATAATTATGTTTTTTTATTTACTTGTATTATATGTCACAAACATTTTATGTTTATATGACAATAAACATTTGAATTGAATTGAATTGTTGAAATTGGTATTTGGTGCTTTTCCGCCAAGTCCAGGGCATCAAGAAGTAAGAGCAGAGATCGACTAGTCGGCTCAGAGTCAGTATAATATGTCTGGGTGGGTGATATGTCTTCCTGCGGACAGTTGCCTCGTGAGCTAGCACGTTAAAAATCCGGTTCAGCGTTTCGGTCTAGTACATGTACAAAGCATGGATCTTATTCATTATCAAATCAACACGTTCTCGTTCCGATATGCACCTTGTTGCCACTTGAAGTTAAACCATAATTCATCCATCCATCTATCCAATATATTTTATTCTGGAATAGTTTTATTTGATTTGAATACACTGTACTGCATTTTGATTGGCTGAACACCATAGAGCAACATTGGTTATACTGTATAACCTGGTTTTGACTTCTGACATCATCATCGAATTCATCCGCCACTTGTAATTTCAAATAGTCCCATGTCATTATTGATGCTTGAATCTAGGAATCATTGTAGGTCTGTTTGGAAATTGTTATAAAGAATGTTTCCAATTTTTAACAGATTATACTTCAATAATTTGATATTGGATGTAACGCGTCATTTGATTGGTCAAATTTTTTTCGTCTATCTATCATCGACTAAATTTTCTTTTCTACTATGATGTCATTAAAGGGAATCCGACGTTTTAGACGTCCAAACAACCGTTGGAAATAAATTATAAGGATTGACAGTAATTTTGTTTTCAGTCTATTCGAAATAACCCCAATGAACATGGTGCACGATTTCAAATAATCCGCTGCGCGGGTTATTTAGTGTGCACCACGTGCTTGAGGTTATTTCTTCATAGACTGATAAAAAATTACAGTTAATCCTTATAATTTATTTCCAACGGTTATTTGAAATAAACGCATATAGACCTGCATTTCTTGCGTACGATGCACAATTCACCACTCACATGCCTTAAGGTGAGAATAGATTTAAAATTCATGTTATAACCCAAGTAATGACTACCAATGGGAACATTAAAATGATTTTTTCTAATTTTTTGATGCACAAGATGTGAACATTTGGTCTATTTACGACTCATCAGTTGTGCTCAAGACCTAAAATGTTGAAACCCTCCCCCCCGCCAAAAAAAAAAATAAAAAAAAATTGAATGTCCAGCTAGGCATCAGTATGACCAAAAAAATAGAGAAAAAAATCAGTAAATCTCGTCTGAAACAACCATCCAGATGAAGACCAAACTTTGATGAAATAATCTTTAGCTGGTTCATTTTCAGACATGTACAATGGACAGATTTTTGGAAGAATATGACAACTGAAAAGTTTTTTTTCTATGTTTTTTAAATCCTCTTTCTGGTAACTGAATGGCACATTAAAGAGAACAAATATACCTAAGAAGCAAACAAAAAAAAAAAAAAAAAAAAAAACGCAATCCATTAGACAGACAAACCCGGGAAGGCAAATAAACAACCACAATCACAAAAAATATACACTGAAAACTAAAAAACAATGAACAACACGGAACTCCTTTAAAAACCAGAAGTGACCTCAGGTGCTCCGGAAGGGTAAGTCGTTCCTGCTCCGTATACAACATCCGGTTGAGTGATGTATTTCTCTCTTTTCTGCTTAATCACTTATATTTGTAAATGTCTAAGTCAAGAAACATATTCAGTCGTTTTATATAATAACAAGATGTATTTATACGTGGTACATGTATGTTTGAAAATGTATAATACATATCTTACCAGTTTCAATATAAACGAATACGGTATTTTATTTTCATTTCTTTTATAAAAGTGAATATGGAGTAAATATCAATGAGGCAACACCCTGAAACGGAACTAAAATGTACATTTTTAAAAATGAACAAAATCCTTTCAAAAGAATATTGAATCGTAAGGAAAATTAATGCAAATTCATGTTGATGTTAAAATAAAATAAGTGTCTATATGTGTACTTCTATTTTCCATCTTTAGAAATAATCGTAAAAATGACGAGAATGACATGCCAGTTTGAAATATTCCTGTATTATACTTTATAAGATGACTTCCTTGTCTGCTGCAGTTACCAATAAAGAACCACAAGATATTCAATGTGTTAGATGATATTGGCATAATCAGTATTTCACAACAAATGAATAATTAACAGAAATCGTAGTTATACGTGTGACCTTTTGAAAAAGCACCGAGGATGTTTGATCGGTATTGAAACTTCCGAATGAAATTGAGCCCACGTGATTTACTGGATATCCCCATGGGTCTAGTACAAGCAACAGTCTTTTGGTACACGAGCATTTAGATGTTGAAATTTTACCCATAAAGCGAACTTCCGACAGGGTATTCGTGTGGTCATATTGCTTATATTTCTTCAAGCGAAGTTCTAGCACTAGCACTCACTAAATCTTCTTACAATCATAGTAAATTAAAACTGAACAAAGCTCTATTTTTTTTTGCTATTTACCCACTGACACTCTTTGATTACTACAGTCACGTGACTTTCTTGCTAAGGAATGGTTAAATTTAGACTCTATTTGGAAAGACACAGTACAAAATTTCACGCAAAAAGGAACTTTGTATCGGTCACCAGGTCTTCATTATTATTATTTCCATTTGTACACATTGTATTGCAAAAGTCATATTGTTATATGATATTTCCATAAATTCTTTTCAGATTTTTGATAGAATATATGGCAAGCCAAAGTGGACAAAAAGGTTTATTTATTAATATTGATAAATAATCATAAATATTTATAATTCTTTTATTAATATTTATAATTCATTTATTAATATTTATAAAGATGACAATTAAAAATGTTAATAATTCATTTATAAGTGTTAATAAATGATTTATACATATTTTTAATTGACTGTCATCTTTTTTGCCCCCTTTGTCTTGCCATAAGAATACCAAAGTGATATTCTAAAGAACTGGTGCCATTTCCCCTGTATTTATTTCACTTCTAGGGCCATTTTCAAAAAGTCGTCTAAAACCTTTCAAAATCTCTGGAGGGATAGAGATTTGCTAATAATAACTAACAAGTATGTTACTAAAATGTTCTACATAGCTCAATATCGCTTTTAACACAAATGCCAAAGTAACGTCTTTAAGACAGTTTTTTTAACCCGAAGGAATCAGAATCAAAACTAAATTTTGGCTTTGAGATTATATAAGATATCATTTCATACAACATTAGAATTGTTTTGGTTCTAAATTCCCTTCTTGGCAATATTCCAAAAAGTGAAGCAAATTGACGCAAATCGCCTATATACATGTATATGTACACGACCTTTGCCGATATAAAACTTGAACTAATGGATGTTACATTTGTAAACATAATTTTTTGTTTTCTTATATAAACATTCACTTCATACAATCGTTTAAAATTACAAAAAAACTGGTAAATATTTAAGATTATAAAAAATCAACGGTTACGAATGAAAGTAGTCCTACTCCTTTAAAATATACCATAAGATGGAATTATTCTTTTTGGAAAGAAGTCCAAGTTTCAGTCAAGTTGGTTAATTTACACGAATATTTAGGCAAGACTTCCATTTGGCACCTCTTGCACGTATGTCTATGGTTATTCCGTCAACCAAGGGGTGCCAAAAGTCTTTCCAATATTTATGTACAAATTACCGATTGTATACCTCTGCTAATTTAATTGTGATCTTGGACCAAAAGTATATCTTTGTATAAATTTGTTGGGTGTGTCATATTAATCTATTATAGACTTCTCTCGAAGGAACCGTTTCCCTACACCTCTCGAGACAACATTATTGGAAAACTTCCTAACTATACATTTAGTACATAAAATGTAAAAATCTTGGCATTAAAAAAATCACTTTATATGAACACTTGTTTTTTTTATCTTGACTAAGAGAGACTATACTTAGTGACGGGCACTAGACCCATATGACACGTTTTCCTGCGGGAATATAGTTCAAGGTTGATTGATTCCCTGTGATTAGTGAAGATTAACAAAAGACTGTTCAAACTGTGAGTGAATGCTCATTGTCCAATCAAATGTTCAGATTTTGACATATTATGTGCTTAAACTGCTATAATACAACCTGCATTAAAAATGCAAATGATTTGAGTAAATAGTGGTGTTTTATTTATCACTTTTTATTGGCATTTTCGTTTGCAAAACACTATCCAAATCGCAATGAGGAAGTTTTACAGGATGTAGACATACTCCGAACTAATTACACCTTTATAATCTTCCAGCTTTGTTGATGGCGTTTCTTTTGCAAGTACAAGTATTGTGTTTGAAAGAAGGAAGTAATTACTACCTCATGTACCTGGTGTAATCATACATGTAAGTTAATGAACTCCAAATTAATAAAATTTAATTATATGTATATGTAATGCATTAATTATTTTCAGGAAAAAATTCTAAACATTGCGAACGTGATCTAACGTTATAGAAACATGGCTACGAAATTGATATTTTATGTTGTATTATTCTAAAGGTAAGGACGTGTACCAAATGCGGATATGTAATCAGGTAATACAACACGATAACAAATAGAAGCTAATATCTGCATACGAAGCCATGGGATACAGGAACACAAGTTAATTTACGATTTATTGTCTGGTAAACTGGATATTAGAACTTCAAATTGAACAAATAAACATTTAGGGTTTGAAAGAGAACACTACTGTATATTAGTCTTTGCCTTAGACAAAGTGAAGGTCATAAAAGATGCGATTTGTGGTATAATATGATCCAATGCCCTATTGATGTACTACTGAAGGTCACTTCTAAATAGACACAGAGTGCATTAGTCGGTTTGATACATATACTTTCATATAGCTTGAATCCATGCATATAATTTGAAATATATAAATATCAATATATAAATACAATTCTTGTTTGTTTCATTGAAGTCCGCAATTTTTATTTGATGGCGCTAGTCGATTTGGTTCTGAAAAGTGATGTTTTACAACCCAATTAAAGTCAAAATCTTGTTTAGCACGTGCTTTAATGACGAGAAGGCAGCGGGGCAATATTTTGAGACAATGAGAAGACTATTTTAAAAATAGTAATTTTTTGTGCTTGTTGAATATAAAATGCAACGATAAGAATTGAATACATCATTTTTGCAGTTTTATAGGGTTGTTAAAGCCTTGACCGGGTGCACACTTTTTATATGAAGCTCTTTAACGATTCATACAAATGTGTTTTGATCAAGGCTTTACACCCCATTTAAATTACAAAAATGAAGCATTTTTAAAATTCTTAAAAGGACAAATATACCTAAGGAGCAATCAAAAAACGTAATCCGCTGGACAGACAAACACGGAAAGACAAATAAACAATCACAAGCATAACAAATAAACACAGATGCGGATATAATTTTGATGAAAACTAGTCAAGCTCAAATGTACACTTGGGTACAATTGTCTTTAATTTAAACTCGGTTTTTCGATGCAACCGGAACTGACATAACTCATTCCTACAAAAACTCCCTGATCAAAACATTTGCGTTCTAAGTACAGAAATGTAAATAACATTAATTCTACAGATTTGTTTGTCCCGGATATCATGAAACTTGATACACTGCATATAGAAATTCGTTTAATATACTTATTAGGACACATGTGGCCAATCAAAAATAATCTTTCATGTTTACTAAACTGCATTTCACTCCTATTCGGTATAAAATGGAAAAAAAACCTGCACATAATCCACTCGTAAAGTCATTTTTTAAGGAGCTATGTTGCTGTTAATATTAATTATACCGTATGGATTGTTCAGTTGTACAACAGCAGTTGAATACGAAGGTAAAGTTCTTTTAGCTAATCTAAGCTAAAATGTTGAAGGGCAAAAGATACATATGTTAAGATCTGGCCTGGGTGCCATAAAAGTTGAGAATATTCTTAAGTCTGAGAAATTTTCTTAATTATGGGAATACTCGAATGTGATTGGCTGAGAATGGGAATTTGAGTAAAATTTTCTTTACTCAGCAAAAATAGTTCTTTATGGCGCCCAGGCCTGATGTCAATTTTGTTATAGTTAGTTTTTTTTTGTTGTACATTGGCAGTATTATTCTTCATTCCGAGGAGGTAGCATAAAACTTTTTATTATACCTCTAATCAGAATCTAGGAATTTGATTGGTTGTTGACCAAACATTAAAATCTGCAAATGACTCCAATAACGCTTACTTGAACAGAAATGACCTCGCGTGCGTTATAATGACTCCAACTGGACAAGAAACTGACCTCGCGTGCGTTATAATGACTCCAACTGGACAAGAAACTGACCTCGCGTGCGTTATAATGACTCCAACTGGACAAGAAACTGACCTCGCGTGTGTTATAATGAATTCGTCAATTAAATTAATAGCCTGTGTCGGCTCGTTATAATGTTTACAGAACTAGTTGAAGTTACTGTTAATTTTCTAATTTGTTGTTGTTGTTATAATGTTGTTGTTATATATAAAAATAAAAAAAAACTAAACTACAACTGCTCTTTTATATTCATTATTAAGTAAATAAAACAATTAATTATTCTTTATGAGGTCAACATGGGGAAGTGGGGTCCCTTGACCTGACCCACTCGCTGACCTGACCTGACCTGACTTCGGTCGTTGCCTCAGTCAGGTCTAGCAACCTCTTAGGTCAGGTCTCGGATTCAATGGGAGTGTTACTTCGACAATTTCCTTCAATAGAATTACAGTATCTGACAAGCAGCTATGGGATCCTAGCTCGTTTTACAGAGAAATGAATACATTCTGACCCTGCTATCTAATTACGTATCGTACAACCAATTTTTGCAGTTCTAGCAAGCGGTCATCTTGTTTGTAATCATATAATGTATTGTTTTTGTAGTATGTTTTATACACCAGAGTGTCATTCGAAATAACCTCAATGCACATGGTGCACACTTTCAATTATCCCGACTCTGTTAAAAATACTCTTTCCATCTGGGAAACAACCATTCAACTTAAGGAAGGGGGGGGGGTTGTGAAAAAAATATTCCGATTCCAAAGAGAGCCTATGGTAAAAAAATTCTTGTTTAGATATATTTAAAAAAAAATATCCGAAACCCATTTACGTGCATTTTCAAAAAAAATCTTTGATTTCGGATTCTGTAGGAGACCAACAATTTATTACTTTGTAGAGTTTTTCACAATTCTCCCACAGAGCTATGACCTTATTTTTTTATATAGATGTAATGCATTCTGTATTTCGTAGCTGTTCCGGCAACGCCTGAAGTAGTTTTTTGAAATCTGACCTTGTAAGACTTGTCCATTCAACGTTTTTCAAAAAGTCGCCTCGTCCGTCCTGTACCTTCTTTTCCCATACGGAAAATGGTACACCATAGTTTCGAATACATCCACAAAGCTGATCAAGAAAAGCTTTTATCTGTCCCTTTTTACCAATACCTTTTTTATGATCAACGTTGACAGAGTCTTCAATTAGATTTCGCAAGAGAATGTCACAAATTCTCATCAAAAGGTGCAATTCATCCACAACAACATGAGTAAGCTCTATGTTTAAAAGGGGTGGATGAATGCAACCGTAGTTTACCTTTGACTTTGATGACAACTGATGCATTTCTGCAATTGTTCGTTTAGTTTTATCAGACCAATAGAAATTTTCTGGTTTAGAAATATCAGAACGATTCTTCTTTTCTATTTTGCAGTATAAACAAGCAAAGTTTGAATTGGCTGCGTTTAATCCGAGAACTGTTAACAAAAACTTCATGTCTCCAACGAGAAAGATTTCAAGTCTAAATTTTTTATTAGACTTCGTTTCAAAAAGAATCTCACCATTTTTTTGCACAAGTAGATTATTGATTTGGTTAAATATTGTGGAAAAACATTCTTTTTAATATTAAGGTGAAATACTTTTCATCAGAACTGACTATGGCTAAAGTTTGTTGTCCGCTACTAGACATAACTTCATCTCCGTCATTTAAGGTGGTACCAAACACCTTGACTAAAATAAATTTGGCTCGTTTAATTTTCATAAAGTTTTTAGGAAATATTTACTTTGACCTGTTGACATAAATGTTGATTTCTTTTAGTAAATATAATTTCACACTTTACAGCAATAATTTCATTGGTTATATAGCAGTTTGGCAAACATCAATTTTGATCATAGAGAAGCTTAATTTTTCTTTACTTATTAAATTTAATTAAAACGCCCTGGTGATTTTTAAGAGTTATCTCCCTGTAGTATTGGGTACCACCTTAAGACGGCAAGTGAGAGAATCAGAAAACTAGAAATCCTAGAAACCTTCGCACCATCAGCTGCGAATTTAAGCCGAACTTTCGGCACCTTACTTTCTTGCCTACCAGGGGGCCGGTATTTTATCTAATAATCTATCAAGCGTTTCGAAAAGATCAAGCTAAGCCCCCAGAAAAGCACCTGGTGTTCGCAAAATAGAAAAAGTATTGTTCAAATTTTCACGACATTTTTTTTACCATGTATGATTTAACCATGTGCTTGTTTTGAAGTATCAGTTCATGGTACGCTTCATCTGAAATGCAGAAAGTCAAGAATAAAAAGTATATTTTTCACCTTTTCTCTCTCAATTTCTTGTAAATCAGTGTAACTTTTCGTGTTACCTAACAGGTCATATTGCTTTCCATTTTTATCCTGTCCTGTTATCTCTGTGAATGTAATACTAAATGATTTAGCAAACCATAAAGCTTTTTGCACTTTGTCTTTCAGTACTAAAACCTTTTTAGAGACATGTTTGCTTTGAATGTCATGGATTTTTTTTCCGTGTTTAGAAATTGTGTCCTGATTTTTTTCTAAGTATACATTTAATGCGTCATTTTTAATGGCATACTCTGAAAAAAGTTTGTTTTTATATTCATTTTCATTTGTCAGTGAGTTCATTCTTTTTTAAAGCTGCATGATTTCATTGTAAAGCAAACCTAATCGATTCTCATACTCATTTTCTTTCTGATCTGTTCGATTTTGGTTCATTTCATCAACTCTACACGTTTCAACCTTGAAAACAGAAACGTGTTTGGTTTCTAAAAGGTATAAGGATTTGGGTCTACCCTTAAGTTTCTTAAATTTTGTCATAATTTCTTAGATAATTCGCCTTAAGCTTTCCTCTAGCTTAACATCTTCCTCACGTAAAGGCAAAAGTGCCTCTGGGAAACTCCGATTCAACAATTGTATAAAAGAAAGCCTATATTGATTTGATAAATTTGACATGCATTTAAGTATTCCTCTTTTCAACAAAAGTTTATAACATACTTTTGACTCTGACCTATCATTTTGAGCTGAAAACGGACGACCATTTTTATCTGAATTATCAAAACCTTCAACAATAAAACTGATTTTCAGTTTGTCTGTTTCACTGAGAAAATCACTCATTTTTAACAAATTGATATAAGTACAAATCAAAGAATTTTATGAATTTCAATTATTTCTGTTTTCAAACACGAAATCTTTCGGTTGAGAAGTAAATCTTCAACAGTTTCATTGGTCGTCTAGGGCCTGGCACAAATCGTCCATTTTCACACTTGTAGTACTTTTTTGACCACCGCAAGACCGGCATTAACACCACTGGGAACACTATTCTCCTTTATCTGTATAGATGACCTCTTCCCATGTCGTTGGAAGGTTTAATGAATTAAAATCATATTTTTAAAACAGTAGCACACCATCTTCGGATTTTCTCCCTTTTCCTTCAAAACAAAATCTATAGATATCGTGGTGGCAATTAATATAGTAGTGATTTACAGTTCGTTGTATCAGCCGTGATTGGATACTGGCTAAGAAGTCGTCCTTTGCTTCTTCTACGCCTTGAGGTCGAATAAATGGAGTTAGACAAGATCAAAAGATATATGTTGATGCTGTTCCCATGTACACTCATAATAGGAAAAGTTTTCCTGCTTTATAAGGTATTCAATTTCCTGTGAAAAAAAGAAAATTATTGATTGGTATACCAATAACTTAGGGACCGAACGTTTAGCCGGGGAAAAGGGTGGGCTATTTTTTTTTCATTTAAAAATATTTAAATTTTCATTATCTTCATTATCGCTATTATTTATTATTATTGAATAAAAAATTTGGCTGGACACGGGAAAGAATATTCTGACTTAACATTCCATAGTAAACATCTGTGATCTTATGGCTGGGGTACAAACTTCAAGTTATATCAAATAAACTAAATTTTAACAGAATCTATACTCTTACATAATTTAATATTCATTGTTTTCCTCATAGTAATTTAATTTATGCATTATATTTCTGGAATTTTCTCACTAGGTAATAGTTATACGGAAGCAAGCGACACATGGCTTCAATCCTACCCCCCCCCCCCCCCCCCCCTTTTGGATAAATTTCTTAAAAACAATCCATTGCGAAGCTAACAGATTGTGTGAAAAACAAGGTTAGATGAAATTAGTGGAAAGGTATTTTTTTTTATCATAGTGTAACATGATTTCAATTCCTTTGATTAATGTATCCCTTAGGGAACCCCTTGTTTTCATTGAATCGCTTTTTATCGTTCTAGAGTAATTTCCTAAGCTTTTTTTTTTGGATACTGTTGATATATAAACAATGTTTCGAATATATAGATTCTCTTTCAGGTACGAGATAGTTAAATTTTCGATTTTCAACACGCGAGCCTTTAGCGAGCGTGTTAAAATCTAAAATCTAAAATTTAACTATTGAGGGTGGAAAAATTCCATAACTCACGAGTTAATTGAAGGAGAATTTGTTTCTCCTATGATTTTCGACAAAAACCTCAAGAAAATGTCGTTGCTATGTAATTTGTTTACATAGATGTCATTTCGGGACTTCTCTAGTTTATCGTTCTAATAACTGTAGAAAAAAGGGCGGTAATTCCCACGTAGAAATTTAATCACGGGGAAGTGGTTAAAGATATTATTTATTTTTATCCCACCGATTAAACACGTCAGGAATAGGAGAAATATACTTTCAGGTGTGTATATTGTCATATAATTCCATTTTTATTTTAAATATGATAAAATACAAGAATTTCATTGGTCGGAAGGGCAAAATCATAAGAGTTTATACATCGACTTCTCTATACACTATACTACCATACCACATTCTCAATTAAAATATCGATTGAAACCACTAGTTCATCAATGTACTTTCAAGTAAATGGCACACGCAGGTATAAATTTCTAGTTTTAGGTAGGGAAAAGGCTTATTTCTTTAGGAACCACTCTGAATCTGACAAAGGTTTTCTAAAGATGAAATTACAAACATGTTAGATTTTCTCATAGACCACAAAAGTCATATTTGTTGAATTTAGCGGTCGAAGTTTTCAACAAACATTCGGCATTCCAATCGGAACCAGCTGTGCTCCTCTCCTCGCCGATCTGTTTCTGTACTCATATGAAGCGGATTTCATTCAAGGGCTTCTACGTGAAAACAAAAAGAAACTAGCCCAATCCTTTAATATCACTTTTCGTTATGTAGATGATGTGTTGTCGTTAAATAACAACAAATTCCAAGACTTTCTACATCTCATCTACCCCAGTGAACTTGAAATTAAGGATACTACAGATACATCAAAGTCCGCTTCATATTTGGATTTGTTTCTCGAAATAGACAATGAGGGACATCTGAAGACAAAACTTTATGACAAACGTGATGACTTCGACTTTCCTATTATTAACTTTCCATTCTTGAGTAGCAATATACATGCATCGCCTGCATATGGCGTCTACGTTTCTCGGCTTATCCGATATTCAAGGGCATGCGTGAGTTACCATGACTTTCGATAAAGAGCATTACTGCTGTCACAAAAGCATCTTAACCAGGAGTTTATCAGGGATAAGTTGATGTTATCACTTAGTAAATTTTACGGTCGTCATCACGAATTGATTGACCGTTACAGTGTTCCAATATCTAAGATGATCTTGGACCTGTTTCCTTTGTCGTAACATTTCATGTACCTCCACCGATTTGTGACTACCACTGGATTGACTTTGTTGAACTTTACGACGGATGCCGTATACTGAACAGGAACTGCTTACCCTTCCGGAGCACCTGAGTTCACTCCTGGTTTTTATAGGAGTTCGTGTCGTTCATTGTTTTTTAGTTTTCAGTGTTTGTTTGTTGTGCTTGTGGTTGTTCGTTTGTCTTCCCTGGATTTGTCTGTCTAATGGATTACGTTTTTTATTGCTCCTCAGGTATATTTGTCCTCTTTACAAAATAACAATCCAAAGATACTAATATTAGATATAGTAAATTTATACTATGCTGTACACGACGCATTTCAAGGAGTTACCTCTCATCAGCAGCATTAAAACCGAAACATTTGGAAGACCAAAAACCAAGATGTACTCATAACCAAAAATACCGAAATAGGAAGCCAAATTTCAGCTAAGGAGATCTACCATGTGCAATACAAGGATTGAACCCTTAGTTATTCTATTATTTTTGAATTTTGTTGAATACTGGTAATTGATACGTATTTTTATCTGTCATATGACACAAATATAATAAATACCCATGTGAATTAAAGTTTAATTCATTCTTACAAGAAGAAATAAAATGCATGCTAAAAACCCCTTTTATATCATCTAGAATTTCACGTGATATTTCTGTGCGTTTTTCGTCCGTTTTGTCCTTTTAACATACGGTCAGTATTCGGAACACATCCGTTTAATCCGTTGTATGTCCGGTAATACTCCGTTTCGTGTATACGCTCCACCGTAAACCAACGGATGTGAGCCGGGAGCCGGACAAGAAAAGGAAAAGGAACGAACGAGTATCGCAAATAACGCATACCTACCGTACATTCAACGGTCATTCTACTCGGTGTGTTCAAAATTTTCCACGGACTGAGCGGACTTCAACGAACTTCCCCGGACATGTAACGCATTCGCCGAGTAAGGAACGGACGACAAACGTAATTATGTTAACGGAGAAGAACGGATTGAAAATTGTGCTTTCCGTTCGACGTCTGTTAGCATTGCACGATAAAGTGTGGTTAACTAATAATAACCAGTTACGCGCGTTATTTAGTGTGTACCATGTGATTATTTCTTCATAGACTGAAAAAAAAATCATAGTCAATCCTTAAATATTCTACAACTAAAATCAATAAGAAATATTTTTCGCGTTGAGAATGGTTTTCTTTCGAAGTAATGCATATGTAGCCTGATTTCAACTGGATAAATTTTAAAGGACAAGGAATTTCACGTGGTGTCTTTTGTAGTGAATGTTACATAAAATGCATATTAGTCGAGGAACCGGTTTTTTTTCTTTTTCTTCTCTTCATAGATGGTTATTTAATTAATCTGTATTTTTGCTCGAAAGTTGGAGGAATTTACGGCTGTGAATTCAGGTTTCTGGTTTCGAATTTCTCCCTTTATGTTAGCTTTAGTTTCTAATGAAAAATCCGTGCTGATATTTGTAAATGAACATAAAGAGTAGAATTCAGATGAAAATGGAAACAAGAAAATATAAGGCCACGCCAAATTGATTTTCAGATCTTTTGATTTTTTTTATGCCATAAACAGGTGCGAGCGAGCGAAAATGGACCACGGAACTCGCCGAAAAATACTCTAACCTATGGATAACACTTAGACAATTTGAATTGGGTGAATCTTCGGGGGGGGGGGGGGGGGGTGGAAGGGGGAGGGGGTGGAGCATACCATAAACAAATTGTCGAGGTGTTTGCGAAAACTAGAAAGCCCTGTATAACGTGTGTGATACCAAAAGAAAAAGTATTTTTCTACTGAGCGACCTCGGTCTACTTATTTGCTTTCTCTGATACTTAATTTTTCTGTAAAACAATCTTTTTTCATTCTGCCCCCCCCCCTCCCCTCTAAGATTTGCCTGTACATGGAGGAGATGTTTCAATTTATTTAAAAAACTAGAACATGTAGAACTGCAATGTTTGTTTATCCCTGCACTTTCGGAAGAAACTTCGCGGATATTGTCGTTGTCCCAGTTCGTCCGTCTATCACAATTTCTTGTCAAGTCATCTCCTCATTGGCATTTAGCGATTTAATGTCCTTGTACCATCTCTGGATAGGCAATATGGTTTTAGAATTTTAATTTTCAAAACCTGGGACCAACATGGGCCGAGTTTCGAAAATTATGAATTTAAGTGTTTGACCTAAACTTCAGTTTCATTTTTTCAATCCAAACATTTTATTTCTTTACAATTTTGACAAAAATTATATATACATGACGTAGACAGGCAATACGGTTTCGATTTAAAAAAAAAAAAAAAAACAGATCTCAGTTGAGTTGATTTTCGAAAAAAATGTGAATTTAAGCTGGTGATATTTTAATAGAATGCTTACAGATGGGAAAAATATTTACTTCGGTAAGCAAAAATAAAACAAATACATATTTTCATATGCATTCTCTCATATTTTTTCGTGTTAATAAATCATCGAATTAATGTTTGAATGGGCATTCTAATATGACGCCCTGCATTCGCTATATAAATAAAACTATACGTAAACAACAATAAAATATAGTTAGCACTTGCGCAATGATGCCATTCAACATTTCCTACATAACTTTCATTTGAGCAATATTCTTATGAAAATTTAAGCGTTAGCGTCGAATAAAAGCCTAATCTTATAATCTTAAAGCTAAAAACATAAATGTGTAATATTAAAATGTGATATTTTCAATGTCCGTGACCTTTTCCACAACATTGTTGTGGCTGCTCCAGCATACCCCCACGTAAAAGCACATTAGAATTGTCGTCTGCAATGGCCGCTGTAGGGAATACGCCGTTGAAAATTGGACTTAAAGTTGAACATGAGGGCAGTTACTACAAAATTATTAATTACTATAGACCCCAGAACTCTGTTAATCAATACATCATTGAGTCGTTGGATTCTGGGAAGTTGGAACAGCCACTTGATAATCACACATCTATACCGTATTTACCAGTATAAAAATTACCGTAATGTCCTATTAGAATCGAAATAATTTATTTCTGTCATATTTTATTGTTATTTACATATGGGTAGGCATTATATTCATGAGATTTAACCCCTCGCTATCGCTCGGGGTTAAATATTCATGAATATAATGCCTACCCATATGTAAATAACAATAAAATATGACAGAAATAAATTATTTCTTAAACATTGTCACTTATCTCCCTTTAATCCTAAAGGTTACAGACACAATTTTAATATCTATATACTTACTATAGGTAAATTGAGAGAGGGTAAGGGACATAACTCAATTTCGGCAAACTACTTATATCCAAACAGTAGCTTTTTAGTATATAACATTATTTGTATTTTATCACAAAATTTTAAATGTATATGTAGGTTTTTTACTTGACGTTTTTCATTAAGTCAATGGTAAACTTCATTAAATTAAAACACAAAATAGGAGTTGAAGCTATATGTTTAGCATTGATTAGCAGTTTACCATTAAAAGATACTTATCTTAACAAAGTATGTTTCAAATTTTAACAAGATATATTGAGCACATCGAAGTCGACACGTTTTTTAAATTTACCCGAAAATTGCTAATTTTGTGATTTTTCGTGCATATTTGATTTTTTTATGGACAAGGCGACATACTCCAGTACAATATCTGACATTATTAAGGTAACAGTATAGAGGAGCCTAAGGAAATTTCAGTCTAGTGAGTCTTTTTAGCAACTTCAAACTTTGATAACAGATACAAAGAACTTGGCAGTATATTGTAACCATTTTTCACCATTTCAGTAATGATGATTTAAGTTATGAATATTTACACTGAAAACAATAAGAAAAATGTTTGCATGTACTTATTAATAAAATTTCATTTTTGGCCGGGTTGCACAGAGTGCAAATCCGGGTTATAGTATGGTGAATCTCGGGCGGGCGGCGGCGGGCGTCGGGCGGGCGGGAAAAATGGGTACCTATTTTGCGCAATCAACTCCTCATACAGTTTTTCACCCACATCCTTGAAACTTCATAGAATGTTTCTATATATATTGAAGATGTGCACCTCACTTTATGGAATTATTTCAGGAATTATTTACCATTTTTCCAAACTTTAGAACTTAGTCTTTTTTTATTGACATCTTCAATAGAGGGTACCTATTTTGCGAAATCAACTCCTCCTACAGTTTTTCACCCATATCCTTGAAACTTCATAGAATGTTTCTATATACATTGAAGATGTGCACCTCACTTTATGGAATTATTTCCCATTTTTCCAAACTTTGGAACTTAGTCGTTTTTTATTGACATCTTCAATAGAGGGTACGTATTTTGCGAAATCAACTCCTCCTACAGTTTTTCACCCGCATCCTTGAAACTCGCAGAATGTTAATATATTTGGATTACAGTATAATGTTCTTAATAGTAACAGTAATATCAGTGTATATCAGCTTTAATCAAATTAAATTTTGCTAACTACACCTGTGAGACTTCAATATTGATCTAAAAAAAGACGGCATGAAACATTCTCACAAAAATATTCAACAAATTCCATCTGAACCAAGTTTTAAATCAAGAAACCACAGACCACCATTCCCATACTCTTCAATGCAGTCTGTCAAACTGGAGTTCTGGAGGCTTACTGGAGTGATCACAAAGGTATTTGGATTACAGTATAATGTCCTTGTGAGTAACAGTAATCTTACTCTCAAATCATTAGTGTTTATCAACATGTAATCCAATCAAATATTGCTCACTTCACCTATTTCTAATTAAATTGATGACTGCCTCTGTGCTCGTACACCAACATACAATGTGTCTGATTTTGTCTATATAAATATTCATGACTGCCAATGTGCAATATGATCTTGTAACCACCTTTGTCACCACTACAGTAAACACCCAGTAAAGCAACCCGGCCATTTGTCTTTGACCCATTTTTAAAAAAAAAGGCTAGTATATGTACACAAAAATGATGTACAAGGTATACTAATATTTGGTATCATAATGTTGACATAGTCGAGAAGTATTACACCTAATACGAAGTATTACACGTATTAAACGTATAAACTGGTAAAAAATAAGAGGAACTCTATCATGTATTTATGACCACACCCAATTGATTTTTAGTTGTTTCGAATTCGCCGCTACGATTTTCAAACTTTGTAAATTTTAAGAAAACTTTTTTTTGAGCAACAATACTGATAATTCGCCCCAAATTCCTCATATTTCAAGAAAATGAAAATAAAAAGTGCGCGCCCTTTCCTTTTAAACATTTGGTAAAAAATAGTGATTTATTTTTCCATTTTTTGAAATATTATAGTTAACAAAATTTGTGCCGCATGTAAATTTGATCTTCGCCTGAAAAAAAATAGTCCTCAGGAAAAAAAAAGGAAAATTAAAATTTCACACCTATTTTTACCATAAAAAATTTGAAGAACTAAAAATCAATTTGGTGTGGAAATTGTTGAAATCTCTTTGGTAATACTGATAATGAGAAAATTATAGCCGAAGGTCGTATAAGGTATTGCTTAATCATGCTTATATTATGTTTTGGTGGGAAAAAACACAAATAATCCGCGTTCAGGGTGTTTTTGTCCATGAAGGGCTTGTATTTCATCCGGTAATCGGAGAAATAGTTATACCATTATAACAGAAATACGAGTAATGACAAGAGAAAGATAAACAGTTTTTACTTACGGATATTCAAGTAGGTTAGTTTAACTAACATATACATAACACAAAGTCCACTAGCCGTGACGACCTGGTTTTGTCGTTGTCTTGTCGGCTGTTATATTTACCTCGTGTTTCATTACTTTCCAAAACTCTGCATTAAAAGTGTTTTAGAAACGAACTTGTGAGAAGATGGAGATGAAACATAAATGACAGTGTTATCGATTGTGCAATACATTTTTACCAAAATATATTTAAAACATTTCATAATTTTACAATGGTCAATTAAAAGATTTCTCCGAAACTACAAGTTTGATTATCTAGAAATTGGTTTATATATAAACAATTTATGGAAGAGTTTCTATGATAGTTCGCATTTCATACCGTGGCAGCAAATCCATAACTTCTCTATGATTGGTCAAATTTTGAAACTGCAATGCCAAATGAATAAAAGAGTCCATCTGAATCATCTATTTGAGGGTCGCAATGAAATTTACTTATTTTGTCCCATATGGTAGCAATAACCATATTTGTTTCTGATTGGTAGAAATTTGAAAATCGCCCATAAGTCTCCTTGGCAAAATGAATCAATGCTTTTGTTGTTGTAATTGTGATAATGTTTATCATATTTACATAAAGGATCCAGGTGAGATATTCGGATATTTGGGAACCTCTAGTTAATTCTAAATATAGAGATTATTTTCTGTGCATGCAGTTACATTAAATAAAAAGTAAAAAAAAAACATAATATTTCATAAATAGGTTATGAACTTTTTTTTCTTCAGATTACAAAGATCATCCTTGCATACGACCATGTGGAGTCAAAACGCCCATGATATGTGAATATGAATTTACATTAGAGCATTACTATACCTTATCAAAAGCCTGCTACGACTGTCCATTCAAAACATCAGACTGCACCAGACCACACTGTGTTCCGGCAGACGGCACCCCACGCGCTATTCTAACAGTCAACCGGATGTTACCAGGACCATCAATTAATGTATGTATTACTTTTTAAAATGGAGAAAAAAGTCCTATGCATTATACAGATATTTGTAGTTTGGTTGGAAATGCCCAAAAAAACTCTTCGAATGTGAGAATTTAGGAAAATGGTAAATTATGAACACCTTTAACAAATCCTAAGATAAATCTCACATTTTTAAATTGAAAATTATGAACATATGTTCTGTATGAAGAAAAACACAAATGATTAATATACTTGTTTTGATTTGATTTTTTTGTTTTGATTTTTTTGGTTTGTTTTTGTGTTTTGTTTTGTTTTGTTTGATTTTTGTTTTTTTTTGTTTTGTTGTTTTTTTTGCGTCCTTCTTTTATTGACTTGTATAATATACTTTCTGTGACACCAATATGTTTCTTTTGTTTCAGGTTTGCCTTAATGACACAGTTGTTGTAAATGTGGAAAATAAATTGGAAGGAGGTGAGGGTACAACCATTCACTGGCACGGCGTTCATGTATCACCTTACATGGATGGGACAGATATGATATCTCAGTGTCCCATACCATCACAGTCTTCTTTTCAATATAGGTTCGTACATACTTGCGTTGTTTAAAAATCCTTTGTAGATTACACACAAGAATAAATTAAATATAACACGAATTGATTGACCATTACCGTGTTCCAATATCTAATATGATGTTGGACCTGTTCCCACTGTCGTAACATTCCATGTGCCTCCACCGATTTGTGACTTCCCCCGGATTGACTTTGTTGAACTTCACGACGGGTGCCGTATACGGAGCAGGAACTGCTTACCCTTCCGGGAGACCTGGGTTCACTCTTGGTTTTTATAAAAGTTCGTGTTGTTCATTGTTTTTTATACTGTTCAAATAAACTATATGCTTATGCAAAATAATGCAAAAAATGCAATCATGTACATAAGACAGTAAAAGTCTTGAATTTTAGAATTGAATTATCTCGTATGAAGTGAACGGACACATCACACAGCTGATTGACAAAAATAAAACTATACATTTTCAGAATTACATGATTCTTACAAAGATATACTTAAAAACTAATATAGCATACGATATTCTTTAATGTACAGATTTCTGGCATCAACACCGGGTACCCATTACTGGCATTCACATTCAGGATTACAAAATGCCGATGGGATATTTGGCGCATTGGTCATTCGGGAACCACCGGAACTCGACGTCCATTTAGGAAGATTTGATGTTGACACCCCGGAGTTCACGGTCATGTTAAATGATTGGATGACGGAAATCACCGTCAACAGAATGGCAAATATTTATCACAATGGCGGAAATAATAAAGCAGCATCGATGTTGATCAATGGTATGTTGATAGCCTTGGTGTTGTTATACAAAAATATAAAAATGGCGAACGGTTTGCAATAAAATCTAATCAGGAATCTGTAAGCTTGAGGTTGATTTGGTTGGAGTTAAGCATATACACAATTATTGTAGTTTTTCTTTTCTATAATTTTTCCAGCGGTCACATCTTCTTCGACATATCAAAAATATAATACTAAAGGCTAGGTCTGTTTACGACATGTAGATAGAAAATAGTTCAAAACCTAACCATTTTGAGGAATGATATCCATGTATTCTTATATTTACATCTTTTTAATTCTACATAAGGGCTTCTAGATAATTTAAGTAAATAATTTGTCCTACATGTATTTCTTTAAAGTTTGTTGTGCCACTTTGCGTTTATTTTAATGTCTATTTAATGTGATTTCCCGGACTAAATTTCATCAGGTAGGCTGACATAAAAGTCGCCGGAAAGGACGTACTTGCAAAAATAATTTTTAAAAATTTTTATTCCAGGTAAAGGTGCATTCCATGATTTCAGTAGTAATGGCGAATCTTTCCACACGCCATATGAAGTATTTCGCGTTCAAACTGGACGTCGATATCGCTTTAGAATAATCAGCAACGCACTTAACAACTGCCCAATTTTATTCTCTGTTGACAATCACAAAATGACAATAATTACAAGTGATGGAGCTCCTGTGAAACCAGTCACGGTTGATTCCCTTTATTTGTTCTCTGGGGAAAGATTTGACGCCGTCATACATACCGACCAATCAGTTGGCAATTACTGGATAAGGGCATCCGGAAATAATCTCTGTGGACCGAAACATGCACATCAGCATGCTATTCTACGGTATGAAAACGCAGAGGAGAAGGAGCCAACCCAAGACAAAGGCTGGAATCTTGGAATACCTGGCACTGTAAGACAGAATAATAATAATTATTAATTTTTATTAACCAGTAGGGTAAAATACGTTAAAAATGCCTTATCTTTATGAGCAAAATGAATGCATTACAGCAGGGCCATTACAGCATTTTGTTCATAATAACCGGGCCATTACAGAATTTTTTTCATAATAACCGGTTATTACGGCTTTTTCAAAATGGCTGCTTTTTTTAATACTCCACTTGGAAATTTCAGGATGAGCAAACTAGAACATTTTAAAACATATTTTTGAAAAAAACTATCCGAAATTAATCTCTAAAACTGTTCTCACAGGTTTTGCTTACTTACCATTATATTTGTGCTATTCGGATTAATGCAAATGCTATATACAAACTGGTTAATAAAAGTATTAAGAAATGGGTGTTTTCATAATGGCCCTGTTATATGTCCTCGGTCTGTAATAATGGCCTTCTGATGCTGTAATGGCCCTCGGCGTTGCCTCGGGCCATTACAGCAACCCTCAGGCCATTATTACAGACCTTGGACATATAACAGGGCCATTATGAAAACACCCATTCATTAATACTATAATATTTTTTATGTGTTATAAAAGCAGACATCGAATTTTGGTAATATACACAACAACAAAAAGGCGTTTCCATTGCTGTTTCTTTATCGTAGAAATCGCCGTGAATCTTCTACAATGAAGCTGAATGTCACTTCTTGCAGTAAGTTTGTGAGTGAACTGGTCTCCTTTATATACCGATAAATTGCTTCAAAACAACTCTTATTATTTATAATTCCATAATAACTACATCTTTCGGCAAAATAAGAAAGAAATGAGCGGTTTAAAATGGTACTCTTTAACTGGTTCACATATTCATACGCTGAACGTCATTTATCGTAAAATAAAAGATACCAGACGTCACGTCGGTAAATCAAAATAAAAAATACACACAGTATTGGAATTATTGAAAAATATAAATGTTTTATTTCTAACATTATCCAAGTGAATCTGCAAATCCAATTTTAATATGATGAAGAAAAAAAAACATTATCTAGTTTACTCTCATCCACGAGTCTCATATATTTTTTGCATAATTAACATAGACTGAAATAAGTCTTAGATTCTTGTCATACGTTCTACTTCCCGAAAGTCTTTGTTTCTTCCGGTTTGTTAGGTTGTATGGTAATCTATAGCTAAAATGCTGAAAAACTGCAGGTTATCACATTAAATTTATATAACTCTGTGTGTCGGAATTTTGATTGAATAAAGGGTACATGTGAATGAACTGTTAAAATATGCATATAGAATATCAATAATAATACCCTCCAGATTTTTTGTTTGAGAGAGAGAATAGAAGACATGATAAAACTGTTGAGATTCAAAATAACGAGATATTTGAATTTCTTTAATGAATGCAAGGTTTAGAAGATCTGGTCTGTTTCTTATTAGGAGTTCGAATTTCGTTTTTTCAAACTTTTATACTGTTGATAAAACATTAGATATATTTGTATTTCTACTACATCACTGCTGTGTATAGCTAAGAATATCTTATAATACCATTGGAGATACACTGGGTATACATATTTCAACAAAACATTTCCTGGTTGTATTCATACACACTACCAGACATTATCAAGAATGTTTCAAATGACAATCGATAATAAATTAAGTTTCTTGACGCAATTCAATGTACCTAGAAAATTAAAAACAAGAAAGCAAGTTTTACCTGTAGTAATATTGACCCGGTAGCATTTTCATTATTAATTAAAACATTTATACACGTGTTTTGACGGGGCCATTTAGGACTAGCTATAGAATGTGGTGGTTCACTCATTGTAGATATATTGTGTGGTTTTTTCTTGATATTTGACGCCGTAGCAGTTCCTTCTTATATATATTTTATCAAATATTCTAATTAACAATGTTTGCTGTTGTTATACTTTCATATACAGCAACTGAACCCAGTCAATGTTATGAAATCAGAGAGTGTCATTTATTTATCTGAACTCAACTCGACAACGACAAAAGATAAGGCTCTAAAGGAAGTTCCTGACAAAACCATTTATCTAAGATTAGACTTCCATGACAAAGACAACACTAGATTTAACGACCCAAGTTATTATAGTCTTGCTCAGGTGGAACCTAAATATCGTGTTCGTACCCAACAGATAAACCATATATCAACTATTTTACCTCCTGCTCCTGTTCAAAGCCAGTATACTGATGTGCCGCAGGTAAATATATTTTTAAAAATTTTTTATTCCAGGTAAATATATACAGCCAAAATTATTTTATAGGACGCCTCAATCAATTTATCCAACGGTACTGCAAAACTGTCCTAGTCACAAGCAAGCGTGAACAATTAATGTATGTGTTCAGAAAAGGCGCGCTTTTCTTTTCTATTGGTGCCCCTTCAACACACGGTAAACTATAATTATAGATAAATAAAGTTATACCATACTTTGTCGAAAAAAAATGGTATTGTAGGTAAACTTTCGTTGTGAATAACTTTGGAAATCTAAAATAATTAAGGCATCAGTATATAAATGTAGAAGTTGCAAAATAAGAGAAATTCCATTACAAATATGAGCCATCTTAACAGAGGCTTTTCGTATTATAATTTTATTACCGGTATTAGAAATTAGACCCTTTCGTAAGGAGGTTATATGGTACGGTAATTTTGGCTTTCAATTTGTGAGAGTTACCAGGTAATAAGAAACAAGTTATTTCTCCCTAGGGATGCCAAAGAAAAATAGCAAATTCCATTTTTTTTATCAGAAGGCAATTTAAGATCATCAATTTTCATGCATGTGCCAAAATATTATATGTACAAACACAACTATGTATCGATTTATCGTCTTCAATTTTTCCTGTGATAACCTACTAATTTCCTTCATCATTCCAGGAACAATTTTGCAACCAAGAGACTATAAGAAAAGACTGTACCCAGCAATATTGCGAATGTATCCATTTAATTCAAATTGGACTGGGCGAAGTTGTGGAAATAATCATGGTAGACGAGGGAAAACCTTATGACTCTTCACACCCATTTCATCTCCATGGAAACTATTTCAGAGTAATAGCGATGGATAAGGTAAATACATGTTTACGAAAACAAGAAGAAGAAAAAAATGGTCTGTGTAACAATACGCATTTAAGGATGATCGCTGGTCTAATCGGAAATAAATAGGATTTGAAATAGGTGTTTTAGTTTGAGAGAACATATGAATAGTAAACAAATAAGCAAGAAAAAAATATAGGTTCATGTGCTCATTTTAGAGCTATAAAGCCTTGAAATTGCAGGAAATAGGTTTTCTCTGGATTTTTCATTGTCTTTGCATTGGCAACTTCAGTCTCAAAAATATATGAAAAAATAAAAAGGATTTCATAACATTTTGTCAAATACCATTTTAAGGTATATATGATTGAATTATAAAAGAAAAAGTGGGGGTTCATGGGCAAAAAAATTAATGTTTAAAAATAAATAAAACCCGAGGATTCCGAAAATCTGACAAAAAGACCAAAACATGACCAGCGAGCATCCTTAATTAACCAAATAAACTAAACAAAAAAAGCAACAAATCTTTCAACTTAACATACGTTAAACTTATAATAGATTTGCAAATGCGTGTGTATGAAGATTATTGCTATCTCCTATACACAATCAAAACGTTTAGACATAGACGGGTGAAATTAAATTATACTGAATCATGCGTTTGACAGACGTAAAAAGTATACGTTTTCACACTTGGTTCTATACGTTCTTGATACGCACGTACATGTTCAGGTGATTTTATTTTTCCTGAGTTGCTGCCAAATGTTTTAAAGATAGAATCCTTTGATGCATCAATTTGTGTAATGAGTTCAGTTACAGTTGGTTGATTATTTGGTTTTTAACTATGTTAATAAATTCTTTGGTGTCCATTGTGATGCACAGAATAATGCACATTTCGTCGATTTGCGACTCATCAGTTGTGCTCAAACTGTAAAGTGTTGAAAACCAAAATCCTAAAAGGTTGAAGAGCAATTCAAAAGACCAAAAGACCAAAAGACCAAAAGAAAAACCATTTAAGGACAGAGCTATGTACTAAAGTTATACTCCTCAGTTTTCTTACAGTTTGAAATTTTTGAAATAGTAAAGGAGGAGGTATGATTTCAGCCATTATTTGTCCCATCTGACATAAAAAAAATTAAAAGTAATATTTCAGATTCAAATTTGTATCATTTTTATCGTTTAATGATCGAACTTTAACAATCTATCAATCATTATTGTACAAAATTTCTTCCCATGATGTCACAGCGACGTCATGGACGTCTGCTAAATCAAGGATTTGAAGAAAATTGAGCGTTTTCACAGCAGATTTTGGCCAAAACAACTATGAGCAACAGCCTTGCCCAAAAACACCTTTCAGTGAAATATCTTTTTTGGCAAGGCTGTTGAGTCATATCTAAATTTTAATTCAAAGGTCCAAAAATGAGTGAAATTTGGTGTGAATCATTGATTTCTTCACAATTAGCCATCTTTGACAGCATATTCCCACTTACAGATTTGTTTCTGTTGAAAACAAAAAATGTTTAATAAAATGCAACATTTTAAGAGTATGTAATAATAACTGAGATTAGGTTTTTCACGTCCGCGTGCGTGTCTCAATATAGCAAAAATTTAAATCGCATTTTGGTCTAAAATGACAAAATTGCAATAATAAATGCACGCAATAATTTCTGAATTTACTTTTATTTTCAATAATAGCCAATATCTTTAGCTGTGTCACGTCTAGTGTTCAAGGATTATCCTATCACTTATAAACATGCACTTTTTATCTTAAACGGTCATTTCTGTCTTATTTGATCTTGATTGTCTTGATTATCACAGTCTGAATATTCAGACAAGATCAAGATAACAAAACCAAAACAAGATACAGTAAATCAAGACTTGTTAAGGATGTTCGCTTGTGACGTTTCTAACTTTTGATAAAACGTTTGTAGCTCCTCTGGGGTGTTAATAGGAAATACATTGGAATTTTGTTTTGCCCAGTAACCCATATATTTATTTTCATTTTCTCAAAGAACTTCTTTCAAATGCTCAGTTTGTAAAATATTCCGAAAATGTAGTTAATCCTTTCATACGTTTTAAACGTGTTTCAATATTATTTTCCCAATGTATTTCTTACGAAAAATCCCGAGAAAAAAATTATCCCGCCAAACATTTGAACTTTTCAGTGGATAATATCTCAAAAACAAGTATACGAAAATATAATTTTTTTTTATAATTTTTATAGCATTTCACATTCACTTGTAAAAAATGTATTATTTAGGAAAACATTGTTATTTTGAACTTCAGGAGCGAACATCCTTAAGGATGATCGCTGGTCTAATAGGAAATAAATAAGATTTGAAATAGGTGTTTTAGTTTGAGAGAACATATGAATAGTAAACAAATAAGCAAGAAAAAAATATAGGTTCATGTGCTCATTTTAGAGCTATAAGCCCTTGAAAATTTGCAGGAAATGGGTTTTCTCTGGATTTTTCATTGTCTTTGCATTGATAACTTTAGTCTCTCAAAAATGTATGCAAAAATAAAAAGGATTTCATAAAATTTTGTCAAATACCATTTTGAGGTATATATGATTGAATTATTAAAGAAAAAGTGGGGGTTCATGGGCAAAAAAATTTCATGTTTAAGAAATGGATAAAACCCAAGGATTCCGAAAATCTGACAAAAAGACCAACATATGACCAGCGAGCATCCTTAAGACCAGTTAATATTTGTTCAGATACCTGCAATCTACAAATACTTACTGTGCGTCTCAAATACGTCGGCAACTTATTCCTTGATGAAAAACTCAATAGTTCATGACTATTCTGTACGTTTTAAATAACAATAAGATGTGTTTTATGGATAAATCTTTAGGAAACAGAACTTGCACATAATCTGCAACATCACATTTGTTTATGGTCATAATATATAATAATTATATATGGTGATATCGACCATGAACTTCGTTATCAGCCAATATCACTCTACAAAGTCCATATATATCGTATTGACCTCGATGAAACTCCTAATTTGATAAATATCCCACTGACAGGGGCGGGTCCAGGTGAGGGCGTAATGGGCGTACGCCCCCCCCCTTTTAAAAAAAAGAAAAAAAAACTATCGTAATCTGCTTATATTGTATTGAATATGGCAATTTATCATATTCATTAATTAAACACATACTCTGATTTCTTTTTAAACTGTTACATTAGTGCATTTCACAATTATTTTATGTTTTTTAGCAAAAAAAGAGGTCCAAAAAATTTTTCGCCTCGCTGCGCTCGGCAAAAGTTTTATTATGCTCCCCCTTTCAAATATCCTGGAAACGCCTCTGACTGATAAATGAGTTAGAAGACAAATTAACCTTAGAATCCTTGATTATGGCGTCTTCAAGCAACAAAGTTTTATAGCGAGCGGAGCGAGCGGTATGGGAGCATAAGGGTCATTTAGAAAAGCTTTTGTTTAATGGGGGCAGGCATTATGCAATCCGAAGTGAATTTATTAGTGAAAACGAATATGGACTTATTGTGCTGCATACTAAGGCTAGAAAAAGTTTCGTTCGCCGGAAACGGAAGTAAGTAAAGTAATGGAAATAACTTGCTTCAAATTATAATTTATAATCAGATTCTTGATACTGGAAATGAGTTTCTAGAAAGGGCTATTGCTGTGCTCGCATCATTGGCCACGCCAACAGCATATTAATAAAATATTAGATTAGCATTAACAGAAAAAAAACCGAAATATAAACAATGACATACTAGTCTATCAACAGCATCACAACCCTAAAAACACAGCAACAAAAAAACAGCCAAAATAAAGGATTGTTTAAATTCTAAGCATTTATTTACATGTAATTTTATTATGTTTCTCATTAGCTAAACCGGACCACGACATTAGAAGAAGTTAAATCTTTGAATGATAAGGGCATGATTCACAAGAATCTTGACAATCCACCGTTAAAAGACTCCGTTAATATCATGGATGGTGGTTACACAGTTATCCGATTTCATGCCAAGAATCCAGGTAACGTTGTAATTAAAAGTGTTCATACCACAAGTTCATGTGGTGTTATAATTATAAAAGGTAAAATGTATGCCAAGAAGTCAGGTAATTTTTAAAATAATGTTGTCGTTATAAAGTGTGCCCATCACGAATCCAGGAAACGTTGTCGTTATAAAGTGTGCATGCCAAGAATCCAGGTAACGTTGTTGTTAGAAAGTGTGCATGCCAAGAATCTAGGTAACGTTGTCGTTAAAAAGTGTGCACGCCAAGAATCAAGAAAACGTGTTCGTTATAATGTGTGCATGCTAAGAATTTAGGAAAACACTGTACATTAAAGAGTCAATACCAAGATAACAGGTAATATATACTGAACCGCAAAAGAAACGTCGCTTTTTTCAAAATGTTAGCAAAATTCAAAATAAATATTAATTAATGATTTTTATATAATCAGTATTACGATTACATCACCAGGTAAGATTAAATTACCTGTGAATTAAATTTTCGGTTGAATAATTTTCAGTTGATATCGTAGAGCGACCGTACCTAAAACCGCTCGTGGGACACACTTGGCGGTAATTTTTCTTAAATCTTAAATGTTCGTGAAATTCATGCTCCTTTATGGGCATAAAAGGCCGGAGAAAATTAAAGAGTGTTAGTATCAGTGTTGACACAGAAGCTATGCCACGTCTGACTCCACAACAGAGAGAACAGGCCATTGGTCGATTGGATGCTGGGCAATCTGCCAGAGTTATTGCCAACGACTTTAACTGTGCTGTTCGAACAATTGAACATCTACGGACACGGTACAATGCATCAAACAGCACAAATGACCGTCCACGGAGTGGTAGACCCCAAGTCACTACCCCTAGACAGAATAGAGGCATTGTTCGTCACCATTTGATGAATCGGTTCACCCCAGCTGCCGAAACTGCCAGAAACACTGTTGGAACACATGGACGACCCATAAGTGATGATACGGTTCGTCGGCGATTAGCTGCTAGAAACATGAGATGTCGCCGTCCAGCAAGAGGACCTATTCTTACTCCTCGACACCGTCAAGCTCGTCTTCAGTGGGCCACTCAGCGACAGAATTGGCGAAATCGACAATGGCGTAACATCATCTTCTCTGACGAAAGCCATTACTGCATTTCAACAGCCGATGGCAGAACCAGAGTGTGGAGAAGACGCGGGGAACGTTACGAAGACAGCTGCATTCTGGAAACAGACGCGTGGGGAGGACCTAGCATCATGGTATGGGGTGGAATCGGCCTTAACGTTAAACTTGGTCCAGTCATCTTTCAGAACCTTGGCCCAGGCAGAGGAAATGGCGTAAGAGCTGCCCGTTACATCGACCAAGTCTTGACACCCCATGTTCAGCCCCATTTCGCACGTCATCAAAACAAGACTTTCCAACAGGACAATGCACGTGCGCATACCGCAAGAGCCACAAGAGACTTCCTACAGCAGAATAACATTAATGTTATGGATTGGCCGGCTTTGAGTCCAGATTTAAACCCTATTGAACATTTATGGGACGAAGTTCAAAGACGGTTGAATAATGAGCAGCCAAGTCCGACAACTGCAGCTAAACTTTCACAAGCGTTTCAGAGAGTATGGGCACGTATTCCGATGGAGTTTATTAATCGGCTCATCAACTCCATGTACCGAAGATGTGCCGCAGTAATTGGTGCCGGTGGAGGACATACACGTTATTAACGGACGTGGGAGCACAGCATTGAAAACATGTGACGTTGCGACAATTGTGAACATTGTAACCAAAAGACTGTAAATCATTCATTAAATTTTGTAAAAATTAATTTAAAATATATAAATGTCACTTTGAAATAAATGTATGTGAACATGTCATTTTGTGCGACGTTTCTTTTGCGGTTCAGTATATTTGTAGTTATAAAGTGTTTATAAGAATAGCTGTAGTTGAGCTGGGTAATCATTTGTTAAATCATCAGTGAATTCTCACCTTGTACAGGCAAATCTTAGTAGGGGAAGCATCAGAATCGAAAACAGATTGTTTTACAGCAAAATTAAGTATCAGAGAAAGCAAATAGATAGACCACAGAACTAAGTATAAAAATAATCTTTATTTTTGTAACACATACGTTATGCAGGGCTTTCTCGTTTTCGCAAACACCTCGACAATTTGTTTTTGGTATGCCCCCCCCCCCCCCAAGTTTCTCCCAATTCAAATTGTCTAAGTGCCAGTAAAAACTAGAGGGTTTCGCAAAACGTGTGTATAACCAAAGGATAGAGTATTTTTTGCCGGATTCTGTAGTCCATTTATTTACTTTCTCCGATTCTTTATATCGAATCGATACACTATTTTTTCGATTATGGTGTCCCATCCCCCCTCCCCACTTAATACCATGTGCACGGTGATTCTGGCTTCAATAAAAGTCCTGAGTATTTACACATAAATGCATATCATATATTTAGATTAAATACATTCCACATACATGATTCTGCAAGACCAGTATCACCTAGCCTATATCGCCCCCATAAACCTATTTCGCATACCCTATATCGCACCGCTACACACACTTTTATTGTTGAAATATACGATGTAAAGAATAATACATGGTCAAACCTATATCACATGTTATATCAACCTTCGACCAATATCACACCTCGGACCGAAGGCCGTCGGGGTGATATTGGGTACTCGGGTTGATATAGCATGTGATATAAGTTTGGACATGTATTTTTCTCCATATATGAAAGACCTTGGAAATAGTTTAAGTAAAGTGTTGCTTTAGAAAAATATAGATATTCATATTGACCTGTTTCCTTCTCACTAAATTAAAAGGAATTAAAAGCCTATATTTTTGTAGAGCAGGTGTTATTTACACATATGTTTTACACGTATTTTTTAAAATTTGACTGACAATGCATTCATCATAAATGCTTACATAATTGCCTTAAAATCTGGCATCTCGCCAAAGTATTTATTTTCAAATTTGGCATCTCGTCAACATTTTTTATAATAATTGCTGTTAGTTAAGAATATTCTGAAGTTTTATTCATTTGTTGAATTATAAATTTTGTTTAAATCTATTTCGTCTTTTTTTTCAGGTTTTTGGTTTTTTCACTGTCACTGGACATTCCATACATTTATGGGACAAGGTCTAATATTTCAAGTTGGTACATTGAATGAACAACCACCATTACCTAAGAATTTTCCAAAATGTGGACCATGGAAGTTCGATGGATACGAAGAGCGTGAAATTGATCCTAGTAATCGTGGAAGCAAGACTGTTCATTTCCCCATTGTCTATACTTTTATTGTAGCCCTTATTTTGAAATTGTAGTAAATTTTACTATTCATTTTTTATATATATATATATATATATATTTATATTTACTACTGTTTTACAGGAAAAATAGGAAGACAAACTTTAACATTTTCGGAGATCTTACTTTCTCACTAACACATTAGTTAGCCCTAGTATGGAAAATGTGGAAGTTCAACAACTAGATTTCGTACAGGACAAGTCAGGAAAGGACAGTTTGGTTTTAATTCACTTTCATATATTGACCCTTAGTGATAATAAAAATGTGAAAAAAAATTTAAATACAAAAAACATGTTAAAAAGTCATTATCAGCTTAACTGAAAATAAAAAATGAACAACACTTCACAATACAGAAATCATTAGTGTACTCTCCCATCGTATAGGTATTTACAAAGTAAAGTCAAGAAATAAAAAAGAGATATTCGAAGGGGGAGGGAAATCGAAAACAAATGACAAACTCTGGAGAACAGCGAAGACAAGACCAAAACAATACAAACACTAACTTAAAAACTGAAAATATATTAACAACAGGGACCCCACCAAAATCCGTAAGGTAGACTCAGGTGCTTCGGAAGAGTAAGCAGTATCTGCTTACTGTAGCACACTTGCCATGCTGCTCACAAAATATAAATTTAGTCTATAATTATTCCTCTCATCATACAGGTATTTAATGTAATGTTTGTAATTTAAATAGAACAGACTATAGTATTGCATGGTCACTGATTCCTTTGAAGATTTTGTTTATGTAACAATTTGTTAATTGGGCTAATTAAAAGTGGGAGAATCAGGATGAAACCTGGCTATTGTGCTTTTTCATACTAAACATTAAAATTTTATATCGTCATTCACATTGGATAATCTTCAGCTTATCTTATTTCATATCAAATGTTATATAATATTAAGTTTTAGAAAAAATTAAAAAAAACATCATTTAAATGTATTAAACTACCCAAGGATTAAAATACTGTAAATACTTGAACTACCCAATAAAAAATCAGTGAGACTCAAATTTCTTTTCTCAACAGTTTATAAAGAAATCATTCATAACTATGTGGAAAACCTTTATGTGACTGGAATATAAAGTTCATTTAAATTTGAATCTGTTGTTGGTAGTGATGTTGTCTTTCGTCTTGTATTTAACATTTGGACTGATTAGTGTAGCATTTCAGCGTGAATTAAAAGGTAGGCCAGTCCTCATCATTAAAAGTTTTCGTTGAGGTACATTGGAAATTGTCAAACAGACTTTTTGTAAAGCTTTTTTTTTCATGACAAGCTCGATTGTAGAGTACAAAAAACAAAATCTTATGTTGTTAAAAAAAAAGAAAAAAGAAAAAAAAAAAAAAAAAAAAAAAACGGCATGAGACGTTTTTGCCTGTCATAAGAATTTTTTGTTACATTGTATGTATCGAGTACATCGATCTGCAAATTAATTTTTATATTAAGACCTCGTTTACGGGAATATGACCAAAAACAAAACCACACCTATGTCACAGGCGATTAAAATGCTTATTAGAGTTTATGTTATATATTTGTTGATACTATCGTCTTAAAATATAATGTTGGATTTGATTTGAGTATGATTGGCAAAGCTGTGTATTGTAATTTTAGAAATTAAAGCTATTTTTGTATCTTATTTAATTTAATTTTTATTTCTATTTTTTATTTTTTTTCTTATCGCATTCTTGTTTTGTATATACTGCATGAATCTCTTTAAAATATTCGCATTATTCTCAGTTGGCGATTGTTTAAGATTCACAATAAGAAGTTGATGCAAATATTTCAAAATTGATGACAAAAGTCACAATTTTATGATAAAGTGCTTTTAAATTTCTGAAATACAAGTTACTTCTCTGTTGATGCCCTTAATACTTGAACACTTAGTAAACAAGCCAAATTCTCATCTGGACTTATGGCCACACCAAATTGATTTTTAGTTCTTTGGATTTCGCCGCTCCGATTTTGGACTGTAAATTTTAAGAACATATTTTTTCTCATCATTTTTCAAAACTGCTGAAAATTCGCCCCAATTTCCTTCATTTTTCAAGAAAACAAAAATAGAGCAAGTTCGGCCGCTCCTTTTTTCCTTCATTTTTTGCAATATTTTGTGCCGAACGTAAATTTGATCTTCGCCTGAAAAAAATTGTCCTCAAGAAAAAAAAATAGATTTCGCTCGCTCTCACCTACTTTTACCATAAAAAAAATCCAAAGAACTAAAAATCAATTTGGTTTGGCCTAAATCCAACAAATTATGATCTTTAGTGCTACCACAGGTATCGAATTAATGAAAAATAGTCCAGCAGCAGAGGGATTTACCTACTAGCTTCATTAGTATCTGTTGGACTTGAGTTGACCAGATTGAACTCCACTTTATAAACAATCAAAATTAGAATCTGCGGATTTGCGTCAAATAAACACTTACTTTATAAACCACTCTGTGACTTGAATCTTGTCTCCTTTTTACAAAATATCTAGCGTGTATATATATAAATTTATTATATACTTAGTACTTAATAAAGGAAAATTACATATACATGTACGATACTGAAAGAACATGATCAGATGTATTTTTTACCTTGATGATATCGATATCATCACTTTATCATACCCCTTAAAATGATATTGGTCACGTGACCAGAAAAAACTTCTACACCACTGTTGAAATATATTATAAAGTGTATAAAACCTGTCAAAATCGGTATCACATGTCGTATAACCCCTCGAGCCAGAGGCCCTCGGACTGATATTGAAATCTAGAGGTGATACGGCATGTATACGGATTTTGCCATGTATTATTCTCTATATATAGAATACTAAGCAATGACGTAATAATTACAACAAGTCCACATATATGCAAGAACAATTATTATTATATTGGATATGATTCAAGCAGCGGAAACATCCACTTCCTATTAAATCAGCACGAGATTAAGCTTTGTGAAATGTTTGAAATCAGAAATGTGTGTTTGTTCAAAGCTATAAGTATTTATTGTTTCTTATTCGAGCTGACTCAGTTGATTGAAATAGCTACGATGTATGTTACTTTTGTGTGTTTTATTCAATTCGTTTAGCTGTGTTTTTTTTTTTTGTATTTTGTATTCATAATTTGATGTAATCATTTCCTTTTCGATCGCAGGTCTAAAGGGAGACAATTTTATTATCTCCCTTTGGTAACTTAGTTAATGCGGATAAGTGAGAAATATTTCTCGTAAAATCTATGCCCTATATACGTCGCTGAACCATGAATAGGTGATTGAAAAAATATCAACTTTTTATACCTAAATGCCATCCTCGGGTAATGACTTGTACCTCGTTATTTCGAAGGTCATCTGTAGGTTATGATTTGTACCATAACATTTAAAAGATAGATCAATTCAGAATACTTGTTGACATAATTAAATCGGCGACTGAGCTTGAATATGATGGTGTCTTGAAGAGAGTGTTTACACAAATAAAGATTGATACAACATGTATTTAGATTGTCGCATTGTTCATATAGACTTGTATGTTAGCGCTTAAATTAGAAGGTGTCTTTTGCAAAATTTCAAAAACAAACATTCAATACTCATGATATTACAGGCACTGTGAGGAAAATGACTTTAGTTGGTAATCGGACTAAGTCTTGCAAGTTCATACAAAAATGTGTTGCAAGTTACAGTACACGTAGTTAGGCCACACCAAATTGATCTTTAGTTCTTTGGATTTTGCCGCTCCGATTTTTGGACGATGTAAATTTTAAGAATTTTTTTTGCCGCTTCATTTTTACAAAATTTGCTGAAAATTTGCCCCAAACTTTTCATTTTTCATTTAATTAATAATAAAAATTGTTTGCACGCTCCTAAAATGTTTTAAACAATTGGGATTTTCCCCCATTTTTTTCAATATTTTATTTTTGAAAATGTGTCCTACAAGTTGATTTGATCTGCTCTCGAAAAAAACAAGTACTCAAGAAAAAAAAATTAAAACTAAAATTTCGCCCGCCCGCACCTATTTTTGCCATCCAAAAATCCAAAAAACGAAAACTGAATTTGATATGGCCTTAAATATGTCGTACTGCTTCAAAATGCAAAAGTAACCTCACTCCCTATAAATAAATTTAACAATTTGTTTTGTCATCTTGATAACACTTAATATTCAGTCAAAATAATGGTATGTTAAAGATATCCAAGAAGTAGAGATTGTGTGTCTGTAAGAGATGGATGCCCCCTCTTATTATTTCCCATCTATTATTTACGATGGTAAATCGTTTTGAGAATGTTATATAAGATGAATGGATACTGATATATGTTAATATATCCCGAGAAATGGACCTGAATCAAAAATATTAACCGAGTCACTCATACATTAAATGTAGGATAATTTGACCCAAATGCTGTTCATCTGTGTTCAGTATTATAAGAGGATTCTCTTGGTATAATATCATTTATATATCTCAGTTTTTTGAGAAATTGACCTAAACTAATTAAAATTAGATCTCCGCGCTTGCTCATTATTTTCGTTTGTTTGTTTATATGTCGCACTACAACCGCTTGGGGGTCATGTCTAGGTTCAATGTTATTTTACATTCGGAATTACTCTAGGCGCTACAATAACTTCTATGCCAGTTCAATACCCTAATATTTTATAGCCTCGTCGCTGATTGGCTGCAGCAAATTTGACCCTAGACATGACCCTCAAGCGGTTGTAGTCAGAACTCCCACGCGCGACATACCAACACGAACGAAAATAAGGAGCAAGTGTGGAGATCTAATTTTAATTAGATTGACCTAAACCAAAAAAAAAACAAAAAAAAAAAAAAACAAAAAAAAAAAAAAAACACTTGACCAAACCCGACGGACGTAGGTACGTAAGGACGGACAAGGGTAAATCTATAATCCCCTTCCGCAACTTTTTTTTGCTTCAGTCTTTTTTAATCATTTTCTCGTTTGACTCTGCTCTACAAAATTTGTGCTCTTGGATAAACATTCTATACATGTACATACATTTCAAACGACGCTTTTTTGAACGAAACTTGCACATAATAAACGTCACCTTTGTCAGTGATGACGGTATATTTTATTTAATAACAAATCTCTCGTCTCTCCTTACACAATCAACGACACACGAGAAATTGAAGAATTTTAGCACTGTAAAAGGTAAATCAAAAAATTTATAAGGAAAAAATTTTCAAATTTACTACAAACTTGACTTAAAGTGACACACACAATCGTCTTGGTAGATTAAATGTTTTTGAACAAACGCGAACGAGTCGATGACCTTGTGATGTTCAAGCCGTGTCCATATTTTAACACATTCACTGGTTTTAGCAGTCCTCTGTTGTGAATTTTCAATTTGACCTACAAGTGACCCCTGAGAAGTACATTTGGTAATATCTTAAAAATGAAACACAATATCATCATGTGTTCATGTGATTTTACACCAATGACAAAAGAAAAATACGGCCTCTCGTATTTCTTAAATTTTTACGAGTTAAATTTTCTGTAAAAACAAATTGGAAGTGTACATGGTATAGCAATTAAAAACTGATTTATGATACTAAATACTACAAAGAATTTATGAAGTGTCATGACGGCAGATAGAAATTAAAATTATTATAGTCATTTTAGCTTTATCATCGTGAAATGCATTCTTTTATGTCCAATATTTCTTACACAATATTCGTAAACATCAATTGGCAGAAGACAGACAAACGTCTTCCTTTCATTGCCAAGAGATTTACCGACGTCTTTCTTTCATTGCCAGCAGATTGACAAAAATTTGTCTTTCATTGCCATAAGAATGACAAATATCTTTCTTTCATCACGTCCATTGCAAGTAGACAAACAAACTTCTTTCTTTCATTGCCAGCAGATTAGCAAACTTCTTTCTTTGCAAGAAGATTGACAATGGTCTTTCTTTCATTGCCAAGGGATTTACAATCGCCTAATTTCGTTTATTGACAGCAGATTGACAAACTTCTTTCTTTCATTGCCAGCAGATTAGCAAACTTCTTTCTTTCATTGCAAGACGATTGACAATCGTCTTTCTTTCATTGCAAAGGGATTTACAATCGCCTAATTTCGTTCATTGCCAGCAGATTGACAATCGTCTTTCTTTCATTGCCAAGAGATTTACATTCGTCTTTCTTTCATTGCCAGCAGATTGACAAACGGTCTTTCTGTCATTGCTAGTAGACAGACGAACTTTTTTCTTTCATTTCAAGAAGATTGACAATCATCTTTTTTTCATTGCCAAGATATTTACAATTGCCTTTCTTTCATTGCGAGCAGATTGGCAGACTTTCATTGCCAGTAGATTGAAAAATGTCTTTCTTTCATTGCCAACAGACTGACAAATGTCTTTCTTTCATTGCCAGTAGATTGATAAACGACTTGGTGTTAATGACAACAGATTGACAATCGACCTCCTTTCAATGACAGCAGATTGACAATCGACCTCCTTTCAATGATAGCAGATTGACAATCGACCTCCTTTCAATGACAGCCGATTGACAATCGACCTCCTTTCAATGACAGCAGATTGACAAACGGCTTTCTTTCATTAACCGTAGATGAGATTCTCTTGTCTGAATTGTCATTAGGAGCCCGATTCCGTCTTTTTTCCGTTTGTTATTCTTTTTTTTTATTTTTGTCATTTCAGTATATCTAATTATTTCTTATTTCAAATGATGCGTAAAAACAAAATTAACTTGCACTTAAAAGGAAACTCAGTTGTGAAGTTCCATATTTAAAAAATAATGCATTAAATTTTATTTTGATTCAATTTGGTAGACATGTACGATCTTTAAATTGATTTCATGTCGTTAACTATTTTGCACACATTATGATGTTTATTCTATTTGTCGTTGAACTTTCTTCATTTATATAGGTTACTATTTGACAATTTGAAATTTGTATGTTTACAAATATACATCATGTGTGTTAGTCATAATATCACCATGACAGTAAATTGTTCCTTGATCTAAATAAAAAATGTGTCCCCCAAGTAAATTTGATCTGCGCTCGAAAAAAAAAACAAGTAGTCAAGAAAAAAAATTCGCCCGCTCGCACCAATTTTTAACATAAAAAAATCCAAAGAATGCTTACATTAACTTTTACCTCATTAAAAATAATGAATCCACATTAATGACTTAATGTTTTTGACATAAGGACCCAAATGCTAAAATTCAGTGGAATCCCCCAAACACGAAATGTGGAACATATGAACTTATATGTTGGTGTTCTTTGTTCAACTTAAGAAGATGATTGTAGTTATAAAATATCATTGATATGTTATCAAAGATTTTATATAATATGACTGTAATGCTGAAATATAATTTATACATTATTATATTATTATAGGTTCTAAATGCCAAAAATTAATAAAAGTAACTGAAAAAACTTCATACTTTTAAAACATTGTGAAATTATATGTCCGGACCCCCCCCCCCCCCCCCCCCCTTTTCAACTTTGAAAATCTAGTGTGGGACTTAGGGGCGTTAACCCAACTATCCCCTGGGTGAAATAAAAGCTATGGTGTATATCTTGAATTTAACCACAAGCGGTTAAAAACTTTGCCGGACTTCATACTTTTAAAACATTGTGAAATTATATGTCACGAACCCCCCCACCCCACTCAACTTTGAAAATCTAGCGTTGGACTTAACCCAACTATCCCCTGGGTGAAATAATGGTCCGGACCCCCCCCCCCCCCCCTTTTCAACTTTGAAAATCTAGTGTGGGACTTAGGGGCGTTAACCCAACTATCCCCTGGGTGAAATAAAAGCTATGGTGTATATCTTTTTATTTAAACCACAAGCGGTTAAAAACTTTGCCGGACTTCATACTTTTAAAACATTGTGAATTTACAAGTCCGGACCCTCCCCCACTCAACTTTGAAAATCTAGTGTGGGACTTAGGGGCGTTAACCCAACTATCTCCTAGGTGTTCTCTGTTGTGAATTTTCGGTTTGACCTACAAGTGACCTCTGAGAAGTACATTTGGTAATATCCTAAAAAAGAAACACAATATCATCATGTGTTCATGTGATTTTACACCAATGACAAAAGGAAAATACGGCCTCTCGTATTTCTTTAATTTTTACGAGTTAAATTTACTGTAAAAGCAAACAGGAAGTGTATAGGTATAGCAATTACAAACTGATTTATGATAAAATACTACAAAGAATTTATGAAGTGTCATGACGGCAGATAGAAATTAAAATTATTATAGTAATTTTAGCTTTATCATCATGAAAGAAATCCATATGAATGCATTCTTTTATGTCCAATATTTCTTACATAATATGCGTAAACATCAATTGGCGGAAGACCGAGAAACGTCTTTCTTTCATTGCCAAGAGATTTACAGACGTCTTTCTTTCATTGCCAGCATATAGACAATCTTCTTTCTTTCATTGCCAGCAGATTGACAAACGTCTTTCTTTCATTCCCAGTAGACAGACAGACAAACTTGTTTCTGTCATTGCTAGAAGATTGACAATCGTCTTTCCTTCATGGCCAGTGGACAGACAAACTTTTTTCTTTCATTGCAAGAAGATTGACAATCGTCTTTCTTTCATTGACAAGATATAGGCTTTTTACTTGACGTTTGTCATTTAGTGAAGGGTAAACTTCATTAAATTAAAACACAAAATAGGAGTTGAAGCTATATGTTTAGCATTGATTAGCAGTTGACCATTAAAAGATATTTATCTTAACAAAGTATGTTTCAAATTTTAACAAGATATATTGAGCACATCGAAGTCTACACGATTTCTAATTTACCCAAAAATTGTTAATTTTGTGATTTTTCGTGCACATTTGATTTTTTTACGGACAAGGCGACATAACTCCAGAACAACATCTGACTTTAATACGGTAACAGTATAGACATGATAGAAGAGCCTAAGGAAATTTCAGTCTAGTGAATCTTTTTAGCAACTTCAAACTTTGATCACAGATACAAAGAACTTGGCAATATTTTGTAACCATTTTTCACCATTTTAGTAAGGATGATTTAAGTTTTTTACAATAATTATGAATATTTACCCTGGAAACAATAAAAAAAATGTGTTCATGTACTTATTAATAAAGTTTAATTTTTTTAAGTAGAAAGGCTACAAGATATTTATAATTGTCTTTCTTTCATTGCCAGCAGATTGACAAACGTCTTTTTTTATTGTCAGTAGATTGATAAATGATTTGATGCTATTGACAACAGATTGACAAACGACTTTCTTTCAATGGCATCAGATTGACTTTAATTAACCGTAGATGAGATTGCCTCGTCTGAATTGTCATTAGGAACCCGATTCCGTCTTTTTCCCGTTTGTTATTCTTTTTTTTCTATTTGTCTTTCCAGTATCATATCTAATTATTTGTTATTTCAAATGATGCGTAAAAACAAAATTAACTTGCACTTAAAGGGAAACTCAATGTGAAGTCGCATATTTAAAAAATAATGTATCAAATTTTATTTTGACTGGTAGGCATGACGGATCTTTAAATTTATTTCATGACCTTGGCTATTTTGCATACATCATGATGTTCATTCTATTTGTCGTTGAACTTTCTTCATTTATATAGGTTACTATTTGACAACTTGAAATTTGTATATATTCAAATATGTGTGTTAGAAATACATGTAATATCACCATGGCCGTAAATTGTTCCTTGTTATGGATAAAGCAGTGGATCAAGCGGGGATAGGGGCCGCTTAGATCACAGAAGACTGAACATGCAATTGTGTAAATCCCTGGATTTTGAGAAATACCAAGTCCTACTTTGCATCTTTACTAAAAATATTTTAACCAAATAATAATGAAAATAAAACTGAATAATATGTCATTTATTAAACCCAAAACTAACTGGATATCTTGTATTTTGATAAAGGTGACAAAATATCTTGATAATCATATTCCCCGTCGGTAAGGGCTGAAGAGCAACTGCCTCCTATGCCACAACGGAATGTCACAAAAAGAACCTTTTAGCCCAAATATTTATTAGAAGAAAGTGTTTAGTCATAACACACAGATATGTATGTGCCGACTCTGGAAAATTTTAAAGTAGCACGCTCTAACGTGCCCTAAGCCAATACTAAAACAGGCCATCAAGGAATCTCATACTACCAATCATTGGCAGTGTTAGCGGTTATAGTTAAGGTATCCGGACCATAATAGATCATGATCGAAAATTGTATCTCTTTTTGACCGTGAATGGCTGAACCAAACAATTTAAAGCTGAAATTTTGTATATATATTTTTCTCAAGTTGAAACACACTTTGTTGCTTATATGCAGAGTCTGTAAAAATAAGTTAGTTATATTGGCATTTCCGAAGTTTGCCGATAATTACCGAGGTCATTTCAATTGCGTTGTATGGAACATCCGGGACTTTTGAATAATCATGTGGTCATTTATGGTCCGGATACCTTAAAACAAGTAATATACAGATGGTACATATAATGTAACAATTTTATCCGATTTGGCCAAATTACAACATGTGTTAAACAGAGTAAAGGAAATAATTTACTTTATTGTTGGAGACACTCGAATATAAACCTGAACATCCCCCCCGCCCCTTGGCAAAACTATCGAAAAATGAACTAGAAAAAAAGGAATTAACTTTATGGAGGGAGATATGGATGTCAAAATAATTCCTGCAAGATGTCACCTATAAAGTGCCGTTCTAAATTTATTTGGCGTAGAGTTAGGATTCGGCTTGTTGTAAATCATGCTCTGTTTACATTTATACTTTATGTATCCAAGAAAATGTTTGGCATATTTCAGTGACAATAAATTCAGGACAAATCGTAGTGTGCCGCCTAAATCGACCCCTTGACAATCCCACAATCCCACAATCAAAATTAAAGCACACCATATCAATACAAGCATATGACATACTATACATCATCACTTGATTTATTTTTAACGAACGTATCAATTGAATACCGATATGGCTGTGTAAGAGTCTCGATAAGGACCAGAATGAAAAAGGGAATTTTTTCTCAAGACTGAATAAATACCACAGTAACTGTGAAAATATAAAAGCGCACACCTCAAACATGGGAAATCTTCCTCACGGCCCGGAAAGAAACTCGGCCACTGTAGTACGAAAGAATGGATATGGAAATATGCCCTTATCTAAATTTCAAAAATACTAAATAGCGAAATAATTCTTAAACGGTAACCAGTGCTAAGCGATCAGTTCGTTTTATAATTCTAGGTCCATAAAATGTTTTCAGGTTGGTCCTGAAAAGTCTACTTTTGAGCTACATAATGATTTCATAATAATTGTTTTTAGATTACAAAAATCACCCTTGCATACGACAATGCGGAGTCAACACGCCAATGACCTGCGAATATGAGTTTACCCTGGAACATTACTATACTTTATCAAAGGCCTGCTATGACTGTCCATTCAACAAAACAGATTGCAGTCGACCACATTGTGTTCCAGCAGACGGCAACTCACGTGCAATTCTTACAGTCAACCGGATGTTACCTGGACCAGCCATTTATGTAAGTTTATCTATAATCTTTGAAGGGACGAAAATATGTTAACTTTCAAAATGAAATAACCGTTGAGAAAATATCAAAATTTAGACCTATAAAAAATCTGCATCCCACTCTTGCTAAGTGAATTCGATACAGTAACAGGGGAGGTAATGACGTCGCCAAAACATTCCTATTGTGACGTCTTAGTATATTTCAAGAAATACCCTTATAGCACCCTAGAAATCGAGGTTTTTCTCAAATAATTATATCTGTAATAAGCACATGAATCCCGACTTATTTCTTCTGCAAACAGTACTTCATTTCTTCAAGACAACTGTAAAATTTTAATAAAAAATCAATATTATATTTTTTTTCCTTTGTGCACCTACAGTTACCATATGAATATCAATATTCCTTATTTGGACAAAATTTGCATAATTTTCTAATTATTTGAACGGCCCACATGTACGCCAAAAAATATATATTAGAGAACAATGTCTATATATTTGGGTATAATTTACATAAAAACCTATAGTGAAGTTACCTTTTATCGTCAATGTTTTAAAACTTAATGATCTTTTCTTTGTGAAAGCCTTGAAAAATGAAAAGTTAAGGATTTTCGGCTCATACATACCAAAAACAAGTCAAATATCTTAAAATCTAAGTCATGAAGGTATAGTTTTCTTTGCGTATTTGAAAATTATGCATAACAAGTTATCAGATGGTAAAATGTCAGCAAAAAGGCATTAGAGTAACCTTACTATATCGTATTCCATTAATGTGAGGGATTGTATTAATTGCACACATCTTCCTGGACTGTCTAAGATAAATCTTTGTTTAGAGTAGGTACTAATATAAGTTCGTCCGTTACAATTTTCTTGTGTCTTGAACTCTTCCAAATTTATCTGTTAATAATTTTTAGATTTCTTTGTAAGATGAATCGTGTGTACATGTAGTTTGATTTCCCGTGCATCTGTCCTCAATGACACAGATTTGATGTAATCTTTAGCAAAAAATCTCGCTTAAACCGGTCTTAGCAACTTAAACTTGTAGTGGGCACTGTGGGATTGTGGGATGCAATATTTTTCTATGTGTTGAAAGCTTTATCGTGACCTTAAGATGAAGAACAGCAATACAATCGAAGTTCCTTTGATAAAAATAAAAATATCACGTACATTGTTGTATGTGTAATTCTTAGGGATTTTTATGTCCATCATTAGTACACGTTAGATAGAATCTCTCTTTCATACATTTGTACATGTATTATACTAGATTTGTACATATTATCAGATTTTCTGCAAACGTATATCGTAAAATATCAGCCGCGAGACACAATGTGAAGCTTTTTCGGCGAGTGAGCGTAGCGAACTAGCCAAAAAGCTTCATATTGTGTCGAGCGGCTTATATTTTACAATATTTATTTGAAGAAAACTTGATGATAAATTTATCGTATTGTTAACTAGCAATCTTAATGGAATTTCTTACTTTTCAGTGGCCATCCGCCTATAACCGGATGTTTTCCTGATATATTCGGGTCAACGTTGGGTCAAACATTATGACGTCGCTGATATATTCGGGTCAGCTGATATTAGGGTCGGATCAACTCTTTACGACGTCACAGTGCCGAAATACGGGAAATTCTGAAGGCCTCAGCCATAGGGAAATACGATAATGTTTATTATAAGGGCATAACATACAGTTTCTTTTGTCACTTACACGATGATTCTCATAAAAAAAAACAGAATTTATTTTGATTACTGTTTATTAGGTATGCTTTAATGATACAGTAGTCGTCAAGGTAAATAATGGTTTGGAAGGAGGTGAAGGGACGACCATTCACTGGCATGGAGTTCAAGTGTCACCGTACATGGATGGGGTTGACATGGTTACGCAATGTCCAATACCGTCACATTCTTCTTTTGAGTACAGGTATAAAACATGTACTTTTCACAAGAATACACTATGGTGTATTCGGATCTAGAGAAATTACTCTTCAGAAGCCATTTCAGATTTTTACGCAGACGATTGTAGTTTTTATTTTATTCAAACGCTCATGAAGTATATTATAAATGGCTAAATTGTCGAATGAATGAAAGACTGTTCCCTTCCCTGAGCTCAAGAGTCTGTTAGTTTAAAATAGTTTATTTGTAATGGAATGGTAAACAAGCAACACCAACGTATGCTAATCCCTCTCATCTTGGCGGATACAAAAGCTGCATCTGTAGCAGCGTTTAGCCTACTATTTTTCTACATCTACAATATATAGGGGGGTCTTTATCGTGCCAAGGGTGTTTCTCCAACTGAACATTGACAGAATAATAGGTTCTTACACGATTTGAAAGTGAGGACTGGAAAATCTTCAACGAGTTTTTAAAATTCACGTCTTTTCCGAGTGGAGCGCAGCGGAACGAGGGAAAAGACGCTGATATTTAAAAACGAGTTGAAGATTTTCCAGTTCTTAACTTTTGAACGAGTATAAGTAACTATATAAGTAACTATTCCGTAAAATACCTGATTTTTAAGTTTCCCGTACGTAGATTAATTCAATGAGCACAGTCGAAGAAGTTAAATAACGTTACACTTGATTGTTCAAAAGGTATGTGCATTTGTAAACGGCGCGATTTGATTAGTCTGAAAGCAGTGGAAGATGAGGCCTCGTGCAGTTGGAGATGAGGTTGGGAAAACTGATAGAATTCCGTAGGTCAAGGTCATAATAAACATGTAGTTCATTTCATGATGTAACAGTAACACATACACATATATACACTGAAATGCTGTTTGTTCTTTTGCGTTAAAGATGTAGGGCAATTCCCCTCCCCCTCCCCCTTTTTGCGTTTATTTCACTTCTAGGGCTATTTTCAAAAAGTCGACAAATGCCTTTCAAAATCGCTGGAGGCATAGCCTAGTATGTGGTCTCTAAAGATTTGCTAATAATAAAAAGTAAATTAATAAAAAGAATTACTACATACCTCAATATCGTTTTAGGAGACAGCCTTAACACAAATTTGCCAAATCAACGTTTCTAAGAATTTTTTTCAACATGAGGAAAACTCAGAACCAAAACGAATTTTTGGATGTAAGTGAGATTATATATCTGTAAATTCAGAAATTATTGCGGCGTTTTTATTATTGAAAAAAATGCGACGGGGTTGTAATCGCAATAATTTTGGAATTTTTAATATGAATAAAGCGGGATTTATTCTCCATATCGTAAAAATTGAAATCGCATTTTAGTCTAAATGACAAAATCGCAACAATAAATGCACGCAATAATTTCCGAATTTACAGTTACTGTATCTCCTTTCACACCACATTAGACATGTTAGAATGGTTTTGGTTCTGAATTTCCTTCTTGGCAATATTCTAAAAGTGATACAATTTGACCCAAATCGCCTATATAATTTGCCCATAGAAAATTTGAACTTATGAATGATTAAGCATAAAATTTGTGTTTGCTTAAACAAAAATGCTTTGCATACAATCGTTTACGATACAGAGTAGGTAAATATTTAAGTTTAAAAAATCAATGGTTATGTGTGAAACAAATACACGGGAAAGCGGCCTTGCTCCTTTGTATAATAAACGGTTTGATGCGAATAAATACAAAACTAAATGGAATTTACGAGTGTGCGCAAAATCAGCAGCTAAGTGTCAAAATGTTTATGTATGTAGACGTTGTTACTGAGAGAAAAACGTTCATAATTAGATTAAAAATCACGGATTATTGTCTTTTTGTATTTACATCGTGTCTTTGCAATGCCTTTGGGGGATTTCGAACCCCCTTTCCTCAACAACACTACATGAATGCAAGTTTCTTTGTCTGTTTATTCGGGTTTTTTACCCCTCCTTGAAAATCCATGATGGCAAATGAAATTGCACATGAGTGCGATGAAATTATATTTAAATATTCTCTCCATTTCTCAGATTTCTAGCATCTACACCAGGGACCCATTACTGGCATTCACATTCAGGTTTACAAAATGCGGATGGTATCTTTGGTGCCTTTATCATTCGGGAACCACCACAGCTCGACGTCCATTTAGGAAGATACGATGTTGACAACCCCGACTACATAATTATGTTAAATGATTGGATGATAGAACCAGCTCTAAGCAGAATGGCAAACGTCTATCATAATGGTGGAAATAATAAGCCAGCATCTATGTTAATCAACGGTAAGCACCGCCTTCTTAAACAGTCTGAAACACTTGTAATCAGTATCTTAAATAACAAGCTTATATATTGTTATCTCCAGAGTTCATAACGATTAGCAAACAATAGTACATGTAACATACTTTTGATCGTAGGCTGCCATACCTGTCTTGTTAATCCTTGGCTGTTTTGTTTTTAAAATTTATGAAATTTCAAACAAAACCAAAGCAAGATTAAATGCCTTGCAGTCAGTCAAGACTGATTAAGGCCAAGTACTTCATAAAAGTTATGCAATGTTTTTAACTCTATCTGTGTTGAACTGATGCAACTTTGTCTCGACAGATCTTAACTGGCTGCAAAACAACCTGTCTTGATCTAATCCTGTTGCCCTAGATATATGGTGCAGCTGAAAATCAAGACAAAGTAAGAACAAACAAGACCAGAATGGCCGTTTATGATCACAGGCGCTTGGGTACAGGTTGGTGTATTGAAATTATGTATATTTGTGTAATAAAATCGTTATTTCTTGATTTGACAACATATGATACCATAATACGCATGTCCGACCTAGTTTTTAGTCATTTTAACATGTTTGATACAATCCCTTGTTTGTGTATCTATATATAATTTCTATATAGATACACAAACAAGGGATTGTATCAAACATGTTAAAATGACTAAAAACTAGGTCGGACATGCGTATTATGGTATCATATGTTGTCAAATCAAGAAATAACGATTTTATTACACAAATATACATAATTTCAATACACCAACCTGTACCCAAGCGCCTGTGTTTATGATCAAAAGTTTGTTACTGGTAAATGAAGCCTGAAGAAACTGTCATATATTCAAAACAACAAAGTACGCCCAATTTCAGTGGAAGAATCATATTTATTACATTGTAACCGGTGATTTACCATAGTATCCGAGTGAAAGAAAATCTGGTAAATCACATGTGAAAAGAACAGCCGGGATTTCACTCTAGGAAGTGACGTCACAATTGCCGCGAAGAAATATCAAAAGACATAGTCCGTTTTCTTTCAATTTATTTCTGTTATAATGCTAGATTTTTTACAATGTAATAAAAAGTACAACTAATGGCTGAATTGAAATAAACAATTGTGACAGAACTACAGGTGGAAATAATTCGTGATTTAATGCGTAGGTAAGGTCACGCGTTGTTTACTTCTGGTATATGAATTCGTCGATTAATTATACTATCTATAATACTAAATTTACGAATTAGCCGAAAAGGCGGCAAAACGCGTGGTTCAAAATAAACGATGTATGGTTCAGATTATAAAGGTTATTATCGGATTTGACAATCTGCATTTATAAATTTTAAACTGCAGTTTTGTTTATGTGCAAATGGAATTTGTGGACTTTTCCGGTATGAATTCTCCCAACATATCCCTTAGAAGGTTCTCGAATGCATCATTTTAACACATTGATTTAAATAAACAATTATGCACATATTTTAAATGTATTTTTGTTTGAAATTACGGAAGAAGAATAAAACAAATTAAAAACATTCTCCTTCGAGTGGGATGTTTCCGCTTCAAGTATTCAGGATTGTTTTTTTCTACAATAACGCAATTTCTCCTAACTGTAAAGGTTATGAACTTTGAAGATTATGAAGAAGAAAGGCAAAATTCAGAGGAATTCCTAACTTAGTTGTTTTTTGGATTGCTCGGATGTTTACTTTGCAGAAAGTGATAAAACCAGCCATTATCCATTTTTACATTATTTGTCATGTGACCTGTCTAAATATAGCTCTACCGTACAATTCCCTGTAAGCTCTAGATAAAAATATTTTTAACAAATGGTCTACTTTATCATTAATGACGAAATTTATCTCGGACATCTTTATAAACGTGGACAGCACACTCAGCCACACATTAAAAATGCTTTTATCGTCTATTGGATTTATTTGTGAAATTAAGCCTCGCTTGCCCTGCCCATGATGACAATGAACAATTGGAACAATTATTTTCCAAAAATATGCTCTACTTAACTCACGGCATCTTTTGAAAAATTCATCCGTCACTAAGGAAATGTTTATTCATATTCTTTTTCATATTTATTCTGAATGAAAAAGGTAATGCATTATGAAATGTGTATTTAATGAAAGCTTTTCATCAAGTTCCAGTTCAGAATTAATTGTAACATAAACATATTGACAATTTAAGTGGTTGTATTTTCGTCATAGATTTTGACTATGATGGAACCTTAAGGTCCATTTTGGTAATTCTACGTGGCATACAGTCTACTTCATCAGTGGATACATCTTCGGTAGTAACGAACAACCATATGACAATTAGGTCACGTTGACCTACATTTCACGCTTCATTGACTTTGGTTAAATTTTGCATTAACATCCATTTCTGGAATACTACAGCATATATAGACATGAAACTATCAGTTGATACCACCTACTTGACAGGAAAGTTTATGGGAAGCCTGCCACAACATCCACATTGAGTTACTGTTCCACGAATGCCATGGCCGCAAAAACTTTTTAAAGTCAATATGGCCACCACAAAAAAATGCTTATTTTCCCGCGCTCGCGCGGGTTCAATGTCTAGTAAATATCAAATAAGACAGAAAGGCCGTTGCATCATATCGTGCCCACAGCTTATTTCGTTCTTTCATTAATATCCATTGTTTTCAGTATCCCGCGTAATACTTATTTCCGTTCCGTTTAGTTTATTCCATACACACGTATTCGGTCCATGATTCAATGAAGCAGTGTACTTGCAAGATTGCTGTCTTTCGGACGGACATTGACTAGTTGTTTTCTTGTACAGTATAAATTATGATATATTCCTTGTCTCAAATGAAAAGTGAAATAAGAATTGATAATAATTTTATATTTTATGGACTTTTAAAATTTGTATCCTTTATTATCTTGGTCTTCTGAAAAAAAATATATTAAATGTTTAGACATTAAAACATTAATACACGTATCCCCCTTGCATTTTGATAAGATATATAATGTCTGGGAGGGATATATGTAAAAACAAAATACCAGTCGAGAGACGGCGAAATTATCCCGAGCGGTAAGGCGAGGTAAATTTAGTTTTGAGACTGGTATTTTTTGCATATAGCTCTGTATCTGTTTAATTACACCAAATATCCAGAAAATATTAATGGAATTACTAACATGTCATGTTGATTCAATTGATGAAATAACAAAAATACTGCTGTACCTAATGTTTGCAGGAAGCCGAATCTACAAAATCCGATACCCGTTTTATTTTAACTTTTGCAACAATCTTTAATACGTTACGAAGAAATATCACACTCCGAGTGTTCCGAATTAAATGTTGGCTCGTGAGGGTACAAAATGTATGACCAGGGTAAAAAGAGTATACGTTTAGGCATATACCCCAAAGAGCGGAAAATTGTGTATATCCAGGGGATACACCGGCAAACAATCATTTTTATATAAGGTATTTATCATGATCGGGAATATGCGCAAATATCCCGACCACTCATTACATATGTTTAATTACACCGAATATTATTTATTAAAACGCGGCGACAAGACGTTACAAGCGTCTCACTGAAGGGTAAAAGTTGTATATACAGAGTTAAAATGTTTAAACAGGGTAAAGAAATGTATATTCACTTTGCATACTTATTGGAGTAGTATATCTAGTATATACTACTCCACTTTTAACAATGCAGAGAAAATGAAAGAAAATTGAAATATACACCAGCGATCAACCAATCAGAATCCAGGATTCTTACATAAAGTCTAATCATGTAACGAAAGAAAATCACGATTTATACATAATTCTATATGTAGCTTGTTATCCAGGCTGTTAGTTCACGGAGCAATGGTCATTAAGCGAAGTTTTGATAAACTCTGAGTGACAAAAATATTAAAATCTTTATCAAATAGTTATTTGTTTGTTATTAAGTCTTTCCATCTTCACTTCAGGTAAAGGAGTATATCACGATTTTGACAGGGATAATGAAACATTTCATACACCGTACGAAGAATTTCACGTTCAGCCTGGACGTCGATATCGCTTAAGAATAATAGGAAACGGACTTAACAACTGTCCAATTTTGTTTTCCATTGACCAACACAACATTACAATAATTGCCAGTGACGGTGCACCAGTCGATCCGGTCATTGTCGATTCTTTCTACTTATTTTCCGGGGAACGGTATGACGTTGTATTGCATACCGACCAATCTGTTGGAAATTATTGGATAAGAGCTTCCGGAAATAACTTGTGTGTTCAAAAGAAAGCTCACCAGTTGGCCATTATCCGGTATGAAGGAGCCAATGATGAGGAGCCAACCAAGGACAAAGATTGGAATCTTGAAATACCTGGGACTGTAAGAATGAAATTTTATTTATTAATCTATTTATTTATTCTGAATTTTCATTTCATAAAAACGTAATATATGGTCATAAGACTCACAGTCTACAAATATGATGTCAAACATAATTACAAAATGGAAGTAACCCTGTTTTTCTGTGGAAACATAAAATGTATGATAACTGAATAGAAGTTACAAAAAGAACATGGCCAATAAGACGTTTTAGGTTTTTAGGTATACTTTTGTATCATGAAAGTCATCAAGAAATTTTTTATGTTTAACTAAGACATACGTATACCTTTTCATGCTACTTTCCTTGTCAGCTTGTTGGGCGTAGTATTTTATGAATAAATCGGTCATCAGATTCACATCTTAGGAAATAGATCCATTTTCAGCATGTTCAGGTCTCAATTTTTTACTTTTTTTCAAAAATTTATAAAAAATAAAATTCCCAGAGTTTCCCAAATGCCAAAGAATAAATAAATTAATTAATAGAATATTAAAATGAAATAAGTACAAATAAATGAATAAAAATATAAAAATCTGCAATAAATGATAAAAAAAACGTATCTTCATAATGTTGTTAAAATTTTTGAAAAGCCTTTGTTAATGTTAGTAAATATGTTTGTTTAAATATTTTTTTTATAAACAAAATGTACACGGCCGGTGAAAATAAAATGAATTTTGATATGCATTTGCACTGTGAACTGTCACACATTTCAGTTTTACATTGAAATTCACAACACCGTGATAATGATTTCAGTAGAACACTAAAATACATCCTATAATCCCATGAAACCAAAAAGTTAGAAAATTGCTTATTTTTTTTTTTTAATTAGTAAATTCTTCAAACATTTCAATAAATATTTTATTAAGAAAAAAAAAACGGATTCTATATTTCAGATTACGCGCATTATATAATATACATGCTTTTTTTTATTTATTACCATTAGCAATTCAATCCAGTCAACATTGAAAAATCGGACGCTGCTATATATGCATCAGAACTCAACTCAAAAGTTACAGCAGACGAAGCCCTGAGGGAACTACCTGACAGAACTATTTATCTTTCTATGGATTTCAACTATATCGATAATTATAGAATTAACGACCCGGTCCATTACAGTCTCTCAGACGTGGAACCTCAATTTCAAGTGCGCACGCAGCAAATAGACCACATATCAATGGTACTCCCACCTGCACCTGTTCAAAGCCAATTCTTTGATGTACCACAGGTAAAAATTTCACATAGTTTTTGGTATGCTTTCAAATAAAATATGTGCATGTAGTGTTTCGTACTTATAAATTATGTAAGGTCACAATATGTAGTTCTAGATGTATATATTATTTTGTTTTTATATACTATAAATTCAGAAATTATTGCGTGCATTTATTATTGCGATATTAAGACCGAAATGCGATTTTAATTTTTGCGATATTGAGAAAAATCCCGCGTCATTCATATAAAAAAATTCCAAAATGCGAGTTTAAATTATTGCGATTACAACCCTGTCGCCTTTTTCGCAATAATTTCCGAACTTAATCTTATCGTTTATACCTTGTCTCTGTATGCCAGACTTTAGTCAGGTTTTTAGTTTCTAACTGTGCATTACAAAAATGTCAAGTTGAGAGAAACTCAAACGCATATAGAAAAGAGAATGGATACGGGGAATGTGTCAAAGAGACAACAACCCGACCAAAAAGCAAAAAACAGCCAAAGGCCGCCAATGGCTCTTCAACGCAGCGAGAAAATCCTGCACCCTGAGGTGGGCTTCAGCTCGCCCCAAAACAATAATGCATACTAGTTAAGCAATATAAACGCCACACCTAACTCCGAAACACACAAATGAACCAAAATTTAAAAATTAAAAAAAAAAAACAAACAAGACTAACAAAGGCTAGAGGTTCCTGACATGGGACAAGAGCAAACATGCGGCTGGGTTAAATATGTTTTGTGAAATCTCACCCCCCCCCCCCCCCCCCCCCCCTTATACCTCTAGCCAATGTCGTATTTACGTGTATTTTATTTGGCCTTATTTTACGAGTAAGGAGTAAAAGGTACTGATGTAGGCTTTTATATGTAATGGACTCTTAAGACTAATTTTGTGTTGCTTATCTCAGAAATCATATTTTGAACTTGCAGCTCAAACGGAAAAATATGACGGTTTATTAGAGTAAAAGGTACTGATGTAGGCTTTTATATGTATGGACTGATAAGACATGAGACTAATCTGTGATGCTTATCTCAGAAATCATATTTTGAACTTGCAGCTCAAACGGGAAAATATAACGGTTTATTACTATTACACATAATAAAATGTAAAGAAGGCTGAAAAAAATGACGGAAGGGCAATACAATTTGAACTCTCAACGGGGTAGCTAAAAGTTTGAGAAGTATGAAGGTAGGGAAGGATACAAAATACGAGAAATACGAAAACTACTAGTAACCAAAATTTGTGATATGGAACAAATGAATCATACTTTCGGTGTAGATGGATGAATGGATCGTCGTTTAATGGCAAGTGGCAACTATATCCCATGCATATCAGAACGACACCATGTTGATGTGATATGTATATGACACCTGCTCGGTACAAGGCAGCCATGCTTAGCCGGACTTTTGTTGTACTGGTATCACTCTTTCCTGACACATTATTCTGACTTCAAGCCGACTATTCTTTGCCCTTATAATTATTACATGGACTCCTAAATGCCGCATTCTTGGCAAAGAAGCAACAAATGCCAGATTTGAAGTCTTTGGATTGACCCGGCCGCGATCTTCCACACTCAAGTCGTACACATTACCACAAGACCACTAAGTAGGTTCTTTTGGTGCAGACAAATTTATAGTGTTTTAGCTATTGACAACCAGATTAAATGTTTCTATTTCAGGAATTATTTTGCAACAAAAACTCAATTAACGCCAACTGTAAACACCAATACTGTGCATGTACCCATTTGATACAACTAGGACTTGGGGAAATTGCGGAAATCGTTCTTGTAGACGAAGGAATGCCATACGATTCTTCACATCCTTTTCATCTCCATGGAAACTATTTTAGGGTCGTAGCAATGGATAAGGTATTGAATTGTTATTTGATATTAATAATAATATAAGTACTATTACATGTATCTAATATTATTATTATTTTTATTATTATTATTATTATTATTATTATTTAATATTATTATTATTATTATTATATTATTATTATTAATATTATTATTATTATCTAATATTATTATTATTATTATTATTATTATTATTATTATTATTTATTATTATTATTATTATTATTATTATTATTATTATTTATGTATTGTTGTTGTTGTTTTTTAAAGGAAATTTTAGTTTAGTTGAATACAACGAAGAGACAGCTATGCTTGTTAGAAACAAATCAGCAAAAATATTCTAAAATTTTACCCTTTGGGAGGAAAGCATCCGTCATATAAAAGGCTTCAAGCTACATTTGTTTGCTGAAATTGTGGTTATTCCACTGTAAACTACTTGATACGAGAAGGCATTACAATCGATCGAACTGACAGTAGAAAAATGTACCTGCTGATAATGTAACGGGGCTTCCTCCGAGTACGACCAAAGTCATAGAACCATAACATGTATAACCACCTTCCTTTCCTTAAACTCAGTTGGTAGAACGGATAAATACTCAACCAAATATTCCTGGTTCGATCCCCGGGTGGTGCAGTTAGTAATTGTTGGAGACAAATCATTCTCTAAAAGAAACCTACGGTGTCAAAAAGCCAATTTTGCAAATGGGTAGAAGTTGATAAATCGTCATCGTAGGACGCTCGCTTTGAGATTCGAGAAGAGTAACTCTGCTTCCCTCATGTGGGATAAAAGTTATAGAACGGTTCAACTAGCCCTTTTTGACAACCGGGATTTTTTTAATGGGGCGCCAATGTAACAGAAGAAAGTGACTTGTTACACAAAATAGCCTATCGCACCAACCAGGAATCGAGCCCTGAACGTTTGTTTCATTACCATAACAGGTTTATTACCACCCAATGTTAGCTGTGCTTATACAGTATACCATAATGATTGTTCCTCAGTTGGTAGAGCGGTGGACTATACTGAACCGGTTAGACCACTAGTTGGTGCAGTTGGTAATTTCACGCAATTCTGTTACCATGAAATTGATATAACTGCAAATTGAAATTCGTTTCATTCATTTTAATATTATTTTTACTACAATTTAGTTGAACCGGTCAACTACAGTAGAAGAGGTAAAAAAATTAAACGAAAATGGAATGATCCATAGAAACCTGGAGAATTCACCATTGAAGGACACAGTCAATGTAATGGATGGAGGATATACCATAATCAGATTTCATGCCAAGAATCCAGGTACTAGCTGTTTTAAGATCCCCGGATCATACGTGGTTATTCCTAATGTCCCGGATGTTCCGTAATGGCAATGACCTCGGTAATTGTCGGCAAAATTCGGAAACAGTGTTTATCTAGCCTAATATTTTTATTGACGTCACGTGCGTTTCAACTGAGAAAAGCCATATCTACGAAATTTCAAAGCGCTTTTGTTCAATTTATTTTCGATAAAAAAATAAGATTCACGGCCATTATCATTTATTGTCTGGATACATAAAGTTGAACCACAGGTAACATTTCCTTTACATCGAATATACATGTATACTATTTTGGCTATAGGGTTATCAGAAAAAAATCAGAATTATAATGATAAAAATTCTTTTCTCTAATTCTGTGTGCTTTTATACATTTTACCCGTTTGATACTTTAGATATCATCACACGTTAGTTAAATGCTCGTGAAATTTCCCGCCAAAAACCATTCGGAAGACCTCTCGGACAACCATCGCAGTTTAAAAATAAAAATTTGATTATATCGAGTTGATAAATTTCATAATAAACTGGTCATCGTTGTAGAATCTATGTATAACAGTGTAGATGTTCCGCTCTATATTGGCACATTTCAAACGCTGAAAAACCAAAACTATAGCCCAAATTGTTTCTGAATATATGAGTAAAACTTAACGACATATACTCCATAATCTAAGGCGAGAACTATGCTTGATGAGATATAGAGAATATCATATGAGGTTTTTCATATCATATTCCATATCAACCCCAATACACCAATATCAGCCTGAGAGCTTGCTCGAGGGAAGGTATGGGTCAACCCCAAGACACCAATATCAGCCTGAGAGCTTGCTCGAGGGCAGGTATGGGTCAACCCCAAGGCACCAATATCAGCCTGAGAGCTTGCTCGAGGGCAGGTATGGGTCGAGGGGATGATATGGAATATGATATGAAAAACCCCGTATTGTATTCTGTTTATCTTATATTTTATATTTTGACATGTTGCGAATAAAATAAATATAAATCTTTCAATGGTATTTTTCGTGTATTAATTTTACTAATTATGTAGTTTTCTCTTTGTGCAATAATAATCATAAAATCTTTTATTTTTTTTTGCAAAATAACGGTCACATCATCATGCATGTAGTTTTTCTGGATCACGTGATCACGTGATTATTTTCGGGTACGCTGTGGGAAACTCAGCGGGATTATATCCGCATCATCTTGCTGGGATGATATGGCCCGAACCAATTTAGCTTTATCGTCTATATAGAAGAGGAAAAATATACCTAGGGAACAAATAAAAAAACTTAATCAATTGGGCAGACAAACCCAGGAAGACAAATGAACAACCACAAGCACAACAAATAAACACTGAAAACTAAAAAACAATGAACAACACGAACTCCTATAAAAACCAGGAGTGAACCCAGGTGCTCCGGAAGGGTAGGCAGTTCCTGCTCCGTATACGGCACCTGTCTTATGTTCAACACAGTCAATACGGTGGAAGTGACAAATCGGTGGAGGCACAAGAAATTTTACGACAGTGGGAACAGGTCCAACATCATCTTACATATTGGAATACGTATTTTTAGATAAATATATGATAAACTAGGTTATTATTAGTTTCCAAAATATTAACAACCTTATAGAGGTAAATTAAAGCAATTAGCTTCAAACAAGCACCGAACTAAATGCATCTCTGCAGGCACTTGAATTCATTAGCAAATTTCGAAGCAGCGTATATGCACATTTCACAAATTAAGTCTCGTTTCAAAACACAAGGCAAACATAATAATCCAAAATGTTGTGGAGGATTTAATCTAGACAAATAAAGGTCAAATCCAAAAAAACATTTTTTTTAGAATGATCTAAGTATTATATATCTTTACCGATTACTCGAAACAGTATTATGACCTCAGACTCTTATTTTAATACACAAAAAAGAACCAATGACACGTGGTCTTAAGCTTGGATGTGTGTATATACAATGCAATACGTGCGTTTTTATCTTTTACGTTTAGGTTTCTGGTTGTTCCACTGTCATTGGACATACCACACAATGTTGGGTATGGGGTTGATAATCCAAGTTGGCACAGTGAATGAACAACCTAAAAAACCAAAGAATTTTCCTAAATGTGGGCCATGGAAATTTGAAGGATATGTAGAGGATGAAGTCAATGAAAATCCAACATGTCCTACAAGTGACGGAATCAAAATATGGACGAATAAATGCACTATGCTAGTTTTCATTACAGCCATTATTACGCTACTACAATAAAAAAAAATAGTGACCGAAGAAAGGGTGATGTCCGATGTCCGGGCTTTTGTTCGATACTGAAACGTGACACATATATATCATTAAACAGATGTATCTAGCTTTACCAATATCTTTTCAAAATTTAATCATCGCCATAAATCCTGTAGAAAAATAATATTTCTGATTCAACATGTTTGCTTCGCATCACGGTGCGGAGCTATTAGTTTCAGTAGACATACACGCCATCTTGAAATAATTACTGATCGCTGATTGATTACTTTATGATGCGGCTCAGATACAGCAACAGCCATTGGTTTAAATGAGATACAGAATTACAGACTTTACTCGTTCAGGATAAGTCATCAAAAGCCGGAAAATTAACTATGTGTATATCAGTTCCTATCAACTGTCATTACATGTTCTTGTTATATTCATATATTCTGAAATTCATTATTGAAATCAATTATTAATACGTGGATATTTTCTTTGTTAATCTGCAATACACACGTTTTGTTTTGCTTAATCGTATACCCTATAATCCTATGTTTACAACAAAAAATGCATGATCTCTACTTTATAACTTCTGCCAATCTAGGCACACCTCCAGAGTCGTGTCTTTTTGTTGTTTTTGCGCTGAAAATTTTACTGGTCAGCAGAACGCTTTAAGATATACTGGGTTTGCAGATATACAAAAATTGATATTGCAAGTCTAAGACACATTTCATTTCAATCAATATCTAAGAATACCACAATTCCAATACTAAATCAACAACCACATGCTCACATTTTACCATAAATTAAGATACAGCGAAGCAGTCCACAGCTTTTTAGAAAGCTAAAACTTGGTAATTATTAGGACTTATAAAACTTTTATGAAAATTGTCACACATGAGTAACCATTATAAACAAAAGCAAAAGCACATTTTCTGTTAAAGAAAGACTACGGTTAACTTTTATTAAGTACAAGTGATATCTAAATGCACATTATAGTATAATTCGGCAGGTACTCAACATTTGTTGAAATGGATGAAAAACTTTGCATTTTGATTTTGAAACATCATAATTAGCATCCAACATCTAAATTTCGTTTTCACAACTATGCAATGTTTGTCAAAACGAAACTATAGATGACAAATCAGACGAAAAAAATCGGCTTGAAAATTGTACCTAGTAAGTGCACCTTAGGCCACATCAAATTAATTTTTTGTTTTTGGGATTTTGCTGCTCTGATTCTTGAACTATGTAGATTTTAAAAAAAATTGTTTGCCGCTTCATTTAGAAAAAATGCTGAACATTTTCCCTAAATTCTTCGTTTTTCAAGATATTGAAAATAAAAATTGCTTCGACGCTGCTAAAATTTCGTAGAAGTTGGGATTTTTCACATTTTTTTTGCAAAAAAAATAGTCCTCAAGAAAAAAAAATCAATAACATTTTGCTCTCACGCACCTTTTTTTGCCACCCAAAAATCCAAATAACTAAAAATCAATTTGGTGTGGCCTTAACTACATGTAGTATGCATTATGTTTAATTTTTTTCTTCCACTTATTGCATTTACTTTCTTAATTGTTTATGTTCATAATTATTTACTCTGCTCTAAATAAAATAATGTTTCAAATTTAACACACTATTATTATTGGCATAGAAATAACTGTAAGAGTCAATCTTATTATCGGGCAGCAATGATTTCCCTAAAAGATTTGCGCTAGCAAATGCTTTTTAATTCGTCATTTTGACAAGTAAATGTCACCTGGCCCTAAAATATGCCACACGTGCGATATTGGAGTTGTCTTCCATATGCATGAGTTATGTCTCCTGACAGAAGGTATTTGTATTAACATAAAGGACAAAAAGTAATTTTAATTTTTTATAAAAATGTTGAATTCAGGAAGACCTTGAAGTTTGTAGAAATTTGAAAGATGTGCGCAGATATATCCAAGAACATATAATTAATATATGTGTAGTATATTATTAGAAAGAAGAAATATGTTGCAGAAACACCACAATTTTTCCATTGATATGTATGGACACACTTTTTCCAAAGAGCAGGTAACTCTGTAAATGGGAGACAACTTACATGTATCAATGATGGGGAATAATATTTCTAGGCCGTAGAATGAATAACAAAACAAACACTGCTAAACAAGCAGCGTTTTAAGCGCTTCTGTCCGCTTAAAAATTTTACTTCGTCAATCATGTCGACTTTATCTCTCCTATAAATAGTAACTTTTGATATATCGAACAGTAGGCATCCGATTCCACCTCTTTATGAAATTCTTTTTATAATAATCTAGACACAGTTACATGTATCGGTTTCCAAATCTGCTACGTACTTTCTAACCTGGGCAGAAGGACTATCCTTAAACAGGAAGCAGTACCCCGTATACTAGTAACAACGGTAAGGCCTTCTTGATCTTGCGACTGTTGAGGGAATTTGGTTCATTGTTCAACCTCTTACAATAATGTCGAGATGAGGAACAGCAACTAAATGTTTTTTTTTTTGTTTTTGTTTATTTCGACATGTTACAATACAGCATGTGTAATAACCTCACATCGAGTTTTAGTGAATAAAAAAATTTAAATGTAAACAATTATGCCTGTCTGAACCGAACTCTATTTAAAGTTAACCTGTGTATCAGAACGTACTTTTGCAAAAGTTAATCAAACACCAAGACGAAAGTCTCTTAATTCACGGTAGATTGTTATGGGATGTCAGCTTCCTATTTAAAATTTGATCTCTTCCCGAGGCCTAAATTAAGTTTGTTTGCTTTACCCCGCAATTTGTCAAAAAAAAAGTCACATAATTTATTTTTATTCAACTGAGTTCGTGAATTTATTCATCAATATGATTTTGAAAACATAGAATATCTACTTACATACCGTCTTACGTATGGGTCGGTCTATAGCAAACAAAGAATACTGTAAATATGGAAATTATTGCGATGTTTTTATTATTGCGAAGATTGCGATCGGTTGAGCATCGCAATATTAAAAACTCTAGCCTGATCTGTTATATTGTTGCTTCTTTATATTGGACTTAACATGCAACATGACGGATGTCTTATAAGGCGGCGCCACCCTCCACACAAGGGCTATAGTTTCATAATAGTTACAGTGGAGTTTACTGAGGAAATGACCCTGCTACGGAGGTTGATACGGGGAAACAACTGATTTCCCGCCGGAACCAGCTGAGTTAACCCCCTGTTTTTTTCTGCTGTCCTTGTTACCGATCTTGTTTATGTTGTTCATCCGAGCACAACTGATGAGTTGTAAATCTACGAAATGTGGACATCTTATGCATCAAAATTTATATCAAAGAATTATTTTTATATACCACTGAGTTGATTAAACTGCTGACGGACCCCAAGTCATGGGTATCCCCAGCTCAGTTGGTAGTATTTCGATACTAGCCCGAAAATGATACTTAAAATTTACTGTAATAAAATTGTAATTTTTTATAAAACTAAGGAGTTTCTCCCTCTTGCATAACTCTGTCTTTAGATGGTTTTTGGCTTTATCCCGTGTGGTCATGTTGGAATTAAAGAATTTGCTCTTTTGGATCGTTGTTTTGGATTTCAACATTTTAGGCCTTGATCACAACTGATGAGACGTAAATCGACGAAATGTGCATCAAAATTGGTATCAAAGAATTACTGCTTCAGTTCTTACCTACATGTATGTCGGTTTTTTGTTTTTGTCTCCGTCTTTATGGTTATTGATTTCCGACACTGTGTTTTTTCAGTACAGACGATAGCGATTTCACACAGAAATAAAGCCAATCTGGCGATGACAAGATCGTCGTTTTGGAAAATTGTGATATATAGCATATTTAAAGTTTATAAAAACAATATTCCAGAATTTTAGAATGGTCAACAGAAAAAATTTTGGGGACATTAGGCCACACCAAAATGATCTTTAGTTCTTTGGAGTTTGCCGCTCCGATTTTTAGACTATGTAAATTTTAAGAAAAAAAGATTTTTGCCGCCTCATTTTGCAAAAATCCTGAAAATTTGCCCTAAATTCTTCATTTTTGAAGAAATTAAAAATAAGAATTGTTCTTCCGCTCCTAAAATTGGGATTTTTTTGCAATAATTTATTTTAAAAAATTTGTGCCGCACGTAAATTTGATCTTCGCCTGACAAAATCAAGTGTTCAAGAAAAAAAAATTAAATTAAAATTTCGCTCGCTCGCACCTATTTTTGCCATCCAAAAATCCAAAGAACGAAAAATTAATTTTGTGTGGCCTTATAAAGAAAAATTATAAGTTTAAAAAAGCTTTAAGGTAAATTAAAATCCTGTACAGCCTTTACTAGTTGAAAAAACATCACCTTTACAGACGCGCTGGAAACAGTTACCTCCCCTGGATGAACGTTACAAATAATCACGACAATAGCAGCTATAGCAACGTCGTCGTTTGCGGTCGTTGTTTTGCCGCCAAGTAGTGTCGAATATTAACCAGTATTTTTGGAAAATTTTCCAGGAATTTTTGCAGAATTAAAAGTAAGTATTAATTAATTCAAATTCTAAAACCTTTTGTTTGTTTAGATATTAACAATTTAGCTGTAAAAATTAAAGAAACTCGCGAAACCGAAATTTCCATGGCTGGCCTTGCCTACCAAGTAAGAATTTATATAAGCAGTATTTTCAATTTCAAAAGTTAAAATATATATCATAAATTATAATAAGAATTTGAACATATTTTCTTGTAGAATAATTTACCAAAAATTCAATAAATTCATTCTCAATTCTTACCTTCCTGGTACCCCCCCCCTTTTTTTCATCGAAATAAAAATCTGTAATTGAAAATTCTACAGGTACCTTTGTCATCTTTATTATTTACATCCGTCGTAACTTTTAGTTTTTATTTTTTTTAATTTTTTTAATTTTTTTTTTTGTTTTTTTTTTTTTTTTTGGGGGGGGGGGGGGTAAGTTCTCGCTAAATTTGTTAGACCACGGGCAACATTTTTTAAGTGCTATGTTGATTCTTAATGATGGGTAATAGTAATTATTTCAGGTTCATGTATATGATTTACTCTTTATAAGTAAAATTTCTTTCAAAAATCTCCTCTGAAACCACTAGGTCACTTATTAAGACTAAACTTCGGTTGGATGTTTTTAGGTAGTCCACTCTAAATTCTGTCAAGATGTCCGGAACTTGGACCAATATCGCTGCTTTTACTAAATACAGAAAAAAACAGCAAAAAATATATTCTCTGAAACTACTGGGCCGCTGATATTTAAGTTTCGTAGAATGGTAGTTAGTTAGGTGGTCTTCTTTCAAAAATGGTGTGTTCGACGATCCGGACCTCCAATCTATATAAACTATGTTACTAATGAGAAAAATCATCCCAAAGATGCTTACAAATCATCTCTGAAACTACAGAGCATTTGACAAAAATCAATAAAAACATACTGTGGCAAATGCTATCAAATAATTTTGGTAACGTGGTCCTGTGGTGGTTGCCTTTCACAATGATGTCTGAGAGTCCAGTCCTCCTACCAATGTCGTAGCCGCTACTCAACATATTTAAAGATCTTCTACTATGAAAGTACTGTGGTAGCTCAGATCAAACTTTGGTGAAGTGGTCCTTAACTGACCCCTTTCAAAATTAGGTCAGGGAGTGTAGACTTTTCACGAATATTGACATCGTTACTAAAAATGGAAAATTCGCAAAAAATGTTTAGAAATCTTCGACGATAAACTACTGGGGCAACTGAGTTTGAACTTAGGCGTATGGTCCTTAGGTGCTCCCTTTTAAAACTTTATCCGAGGTTTGAATTTGTACCAATAAAAATGTGGATTAATAACTAAGTAAGACGATAAATAAATTGTATAAACGTGACAGTTAAAATTTTCAATAATGTTTTTATATTTCATTTTATTTTATTTTATTTTTTTTTAAACTTTTTTCTGTACGGGGGTTGGGGGGGGGGGGGGGGGGTGAGCTCGTAAAAAGTTATAATACATCACCCATATGTTGTACTAAAGACCGAAAACACTGAACCCGAAACAATAACCCCGATTATTTAGTATCAGATTCAAATGTCTAACTACATTATGTAGTCCAAAGAGTACAGCGTAAACCGTCTGAGGAAAAAGCGAGAGAGAGAGAGAGAGAGAGAGAGAGAGAGAGAGAGAGAGAGAGAGAGAGAGAGAGAGATTGTTTAGTATACATCTTGAAAGTCCCTCATAGATTATCTGGTGCATAATGTGAAAGCCGGAATAAAAATTTGTAATTAAGCATTTTAGCTTTAGAAAATAGTAATAGTAATAATGATCTTTAATTTTAACCTACAGAACATATATCAATTTGTTATCCACAGACGTTTTGTTTTTTAACATTGAAAATAAAAATTTTTGTCCAATGACAACAGACCTTTTAAAATGTTCATGATATTACCATAGAAACTTGTCTTTAAGGTCAAAGGACAAAACCGTTAACTATAGCGACTGAATCAGAAAATGTCAGAAAAAGTTCAAAACGTCACAATGAGCGTTACGCGTGATGACAACAATAGTATCTATAGCAACGTCGTCTTTGCGATCGATGGGGCGAAGACTCTTGATACATAAACCAGCATAATCTCATGTATGTATTTTTGCAGAATCAGCAGTAATTCTTTATCAGATCAAAAGTCTGAAATATTTTATATTGCAAGAAAAAGTAAGAAAACGAAATTTTCATGTGTTGACGAACAAAATGTGCACAGATTTTTTCATAAAATTGCATATAATTATTTGAGGTATTTCTTTAACTTCAGATTAAGGAGAAATCAACATGATTGAAGATAAAGAAAAGATGTTTTATTGCGAGGGAACAGTAGAAATATGTTTTGAAAGATCTACTTTTGAAAAAGGTATGTTGTTTGTTTCGTGAGTTAGACTACAACAAATCTCATCCTGAGCAACCAAAATGCTTTTGTAGATAAAATATTAATTTCCTTATCAGATCTTGGTGATGGGCAGCCTGAGGATTTGTTCAACTGTCCTTAAATCCTGATCTTAATTCACCCTTTTCCAAAAAACCAGATGACAAGGGCAGATAATCCAAATTTACGTGTAAAACTTCTTTTAGCAACAATAGATTGTACAGTGAAAATGCGTGTGGGCTGTGTTAAATCTCTCATCTTTGTGTGGCCCCATTTCTTCAGGTAGTTTTAATGCCACCATAGATGGGACCTGTTACCGTTAGGTTTTGTATATTCAAATGACATGATCAAATACACTAGAAAAACCGTACATGTTATGTTCAACACCTTACATAAGATAAGATTTATAATACCTTATTTAAGATAGTAAAGTTGTTTAAAAATATGGAATAAGTCATATATCTTCTACTTTTTGTAATAATTATTAAATAAAAGACTTAAAAGTTGAATCTAATAAACAAACTACCTGAATTTTTACATTTCAATAAGATAATAAAATAAAAATAATTATATCTCATTATATCATAATTAAATTTCATAATATTTTTTATTTCTTTAATTGTATGTTAGATATTCTTTTCTTTCCATTCCTTTTTTCTTTGTATAAAGGCGTAAAACGACAAATTTCTTAATATATTTTTTTTTTATACAAGTATGATAATGTATTTTTTAAAATTTTACATTTATTTGTCTAACTATTTCTTTACAATGCGGATATAATAATAATGAAATCCCAAAGTCTTTATCAAAATAAAAGCAGGAAAAGAAAGTAATAAAGAAATCTGAAATCAAACCAGGAAAGGATATGAAATGATTCTCTGTTATAAATAAAGTCAAGAAATACCAAAGGGATATTCGAAGGCAAACTCCCCGGCAGTTCCAGTTCCGTCCGTATCCGTTCCTCCACTACCTAGTAGCGGAGGTATCTGGTACCGGAACGGATATGGTCACTGTCCCTCATGTCAAATCCGGTATGAGGACGGGATAACATCAATGGAACAGGTCCATTTTCATTTGGGAAACTTTTTTTTATACCTGTCAACCAAGTCATGATGACGTCCATAAAACTTTAATAAGGATGACTCCAACTTAGGAGCAACATACCCCTGTCTTAGGAACTTTTCTGTCAGGAGCCGGGCTCTGTCCAGGAAATCAATGTATATTTCACAAGATCTGGAATAACGTATGAGTTGTGAAATATATACTCCATACCATGGCGCTTCTGGAATATTGCCGCTAACAAATAGGAAATTGACGATTAGAAAGTCTCGTAAAGTTTTGTATTCAACCTTCCTCTGGTGTCAGTTTCGAGGTGAAGGTCAAGCTAAGATGCAGACTTGGCAGTGTCTGTGGTATCCTTAACTTCGAGCTCATTCGGGTAGATGAGATGTATGAAATTCCCAAAACGTGAATTGTTGAGTGATAAAACATCATTTATGTAGAGGAAGCTGAAATTAAAGGTACGGGCTAATTTCTTCTATTTTTCCTTAAGAGGCCCGTCAACGAAGTCTGCCTCATATGAGTAAAGGAACAAGTCGGTCAGGAGTGGCGCACAATCAGTGCCCATAGGAATGCCTGTTGGAAACTTATAAAATGCAAATATTTGGGCAACAGTTTTTTATACCAATTCTCTACATTGGTTTTTTATATGATAACTGTAATAAATGTTAATTTGCAAGGAAATAAGGAAAGGCGGGTTTGGGCAATATTTAGTTTGGAAAAAGTCTTTGTCTGTATAGAAAAATAACTATAATATGAAGAAAGTTCGACCTGGAAAGCAGGTGAAGCGTAAGATTTTTATTTAGTGAAATATTCTGAATGGCGGTAAAACATAGAATTTTTTAAATTTAATTCGAAGTGGTTTCTCTGATTTTTATCTTAATTAATATTTAAAGATTTGTAATTAAAAAAGATGATTTAAGTTCCAAAAATATATTACTATGCCCAGTTATTGCTTGATTCATTTACAATGTATACTCACACCTAGAACCAAACCCCATCTAAGGACAATTACTGCTAAACTGGGTTCCAATTGGCTCACTAATTTCAGACAAGAAGATTTTTAAGTGAATTTTCACATACGGTCCTATATTAAACTATTGTCGGCTCTGGCGGCCAACATGGGTGGCAAGGTAAATATTCTGATAGAGGACCATTGCTGACAACTTGGGTTTGAATTGGCTCACTTATTTCAGATGTGAACAATTTTAAGTGACTTTTCACATAGGGTCCTTTGTTAAAAATATGATTAGCTCTGTCGGCAATCTTTTATTATGGGCAAGGTCATTGGATACAATTCTGGTAGGGAACCATCTAAAGAGCATTTATGCCAAGTTGGGTTCCAACTGGTTCACTGATTTAAGAAGATTTATAAGGGTCCTTTGTGAAAACTGTTTGCCTCTGGTGGCCATCATCGGATACAGTTCTGAAAGAAAACCACCTAACAACCATTGCTGCCAAATTAAGTTTAAATTGGACAAACCGTTTCGGAGGAAATCTTTAAAGAAAGCTTACGACGACGACGGAAGACGGACGCCGTGATGGCATTAGTACACATGGCCCTGTGGGACTAGAATTAAAATTATATGATATACTAAAATTGGTTAAGATCTATTATTCCGAAAATCCGATAGTCCGAAAGCCGAGTGATACAAAGACTCGAGACAATAAAAATATTATGTCATGTTTTATTATCAGAAAAATATTTATATCATTTTCTACAGTTTTTAAAATTAGTGAAAAGAATACATTCAAAGCTTTGCGTGAAAGTGGGATCGACTTTGAATAACAAACATCACGAAACAATTTGTTTCTTAGCATGTATAGTCTGTTGTAAAGTGTTCTTTGGTCGGTTTGTTGTCTCTTTGACACATTCCCCGTTTCCATTCTCTATGCTATAATTAAATAATATATCCCTTATTTTATATCCGTGTCTCTCAGGCGTTTTAAAAAGCTCACAGTTATACAGGGGTTATCTCCCTTGTCTTATTGTTGAATTATACTCAGCAGAAACAGAAGATGAGTTGGAGAAAGAAAAGGTAGAGAAACAAGAAGGTGAAGAAAATAAAACAGAAGAAAAAGAAGGTATAAAATATGAAGGCCCAGTTCTAATAGTACTAGACGAGTCTGCGTTGGTCGAAGCTCAACTAATGAGCATAACGTTGTGCGGAAGAATATCTTTACGCCTTCCAACTCGGGGAAAAAAAATACTGTACTCGCCGATACTATGCAAAGTGGTTAACACATTTGCATTACTCACTGTGTTTTACATCTAGTGTTGTATGAGATGTCTGTTGTTAGGTTTTACTGACATATTAAAACATAAACCACATCTACTGAACATATTAACTTAGTTATGACAGTCTCTGACCAATATATAAGGGAATTCATGCTTTCTAATTGAACTCTCATGCCGCCCTTGCGAGTCAACTCTTTGGTCCTTCAGACCTTTGATAAAATAAGTGAACGGAAGTTAAAGCTTTACATGAAAATGGGACAGACTTTAAATTACAACCATCACGAACCAGTTTTGTTTCTTAGTATGAATAGTCTATGATAAAGTATTAATTAAATAATATATCACTTTATTTTCTGTTATTTCCATGTCTCTCAGGCGTTTTAAATATCTCACTTAGTTATGTAGGGGTTATCTCCCATGTTTTATTGCTAAGTTTATACTCAACAGAAGCAGAAGATGAGTTGGAGAAAGAAAGAGTAGAGAAACAAGAAGGAGAAGAAAATAAAACAGACATGACAGAAGAGGAAGAAGGTATAAGCAGCACATGTTCACAGCTATAACGAAAACGAGAAAATTTTCTATTTATGCCCGCAATTGCGAAGAAAGTTCGGGAATATAGTATTATCTCCGTCCGTCCGTCTGTCGGTCTGTCCGTCTGTCACACTTTCTTGTGACATCAACTCCTCCTTCACTTTTGGGTTCAATTTCTATATATAGAATGGTACATACTACCTGTAAATGGGCAATAAGATTTTAGAATTTTGGTTTTCTACACAAGTGGCCCACAGGCATGACAGGGGTCAAAATTTTAAAATTTTGGAATTAAAGCTTGTGACCAAAACTCGTCTTTCATTTTTAAATCTATGAATGTTATTTCAGTGTTATCATGCACCATATGCAGATGCGCAATAAGGTTTTAGAATTTTGATTTTCTAAAATTGGGGACCACAGGGATCGAAATTTGCAAAACTGTCAATTTAACCTTGTGATCTAAACTCCTCTTTCATATTTCAACGTATGCATTTTATTTCTATACGGTATTGTCATACACCATACGCAGATGTGCAGCAAGGTTTAAGAATTTTGATTTTCTAAAATTGGGGCCCACAGGGGTTGAAATTTGAAATTTAAGTCTTTTTTTATTTCGCAATTTATGCATTTTACTTACACACTAGTAAATTGTATTGTCCTACACTATATGTAGTTGCACAAAATAAGGATTTAGAATTTTAGACCAGGGGCCCCTTCGAGTCGATTTTCAAAAATTTCAAGTTTAAGTTCGTGATCTAAACTTTTTAAATTTTTCTTTGGGTTTATTGATTTAATTTCTTATTTTATTGATTGCATACAATTTTTGGATGGGAATAAGGTTTTATAATTTTTTTACTATAGGTAAGTGTTCCAACTACTAACATGGGGTACGGGGATCACTGTCAATTCCGACAGTACAGTTTTCTATTTATTAATTCAGTTTTGCGTCTTAGTTATTTCACGTATATTTTTTAAATACCTCGTCATTTCGCCTGAGGAGAGCACTTCATACTTTTAGCCCTTTAAATGTTTGTAAACCTCTAAAAATAAATATTTCCAGCATAACATTTATTCCGTTTTTTCGTTTCATTTTCTTTCACTTTTTGCGTGCACGATTCTGTTGATTGTATTATTCAAAACCCCAGTGTCGATTTGTAGCTGTCGAAGACCCTTTAATTCAAATCATTATTTGTGCTAAAAAAGAGCCAGACTTGAAAATACATGACCTTAAAGGGGTCAGTGAAGTATAGAATATAACGGGATTATACTCAGATGATAAAACTAAGCTGAGGGTGCAGTTCACACAATGCTCACATGTATGATTTCCTTAATTTACAGAACAAATATCACTGCACTTGGTAGATGAAAACCAAGATGAAAGGAAGGATGAGGTGATGAAACAAACGAATGTAAGTACAAGGAGGAAAATATATTAAGTATATTACTTCATCTTCAGAAAAATAAATAAATACACGTTAAAGATTTATTTTCCTGGGTACCAATTTTCGTGGATTGAGGAAAAGTATCTGAGGACATTTAATTTCGTGGTTTCATGGTTTTTTTTTAAATTTAATTAAAATAACTAGTTAATATTTGATTTTGTTTGTTGCGTATTTAAATTCTTGCAAGGTTTCCAAACTAGGAAATGGACAAAAATCCGTTTCCCTTGAACAATAATGTATCCCTTGAACAATAATGTAATCAGGAAAAATGGAACCAAAAAAAACAAAACTTAATTTCTTTCTTTGATGACAAAGGATTTGAAAAGAGGAAGAAAAGTACAAACGAGAGAAGAAAGGAAAAGAGAAAAGGAGAGGAGGAATGAACAGAAATTAAAAGAAAAAGAAGAAAAGATGAAAGCCAAAAGGGAACAAAAAGAAGAGAAAATTAAAGAAAAAGAAGAAAGGAAGAAAGCCAAAAAGGAACAAAAAGAAGAGAAAATTAAAGAAAAGGAGAAAAAGATGAAGGCTAAAGAGGAAGATAGGAAGATAAAAATAGAAATAAAGAAGGAAAAAGCAAAAAGGAAGGCGATAGAAAAAGAAAATAAAAAGAAAGAGCGAGAACACAAAAAACTGGCCAAGTCAGAACGAGAGAGAATTAGAAAGGGTAAGAGTCTATTATCATTCGGCTGGTTTTTGGATTAAGGCTAGTGTTGTTTTAGATCGCCTGCTATTTTCGACAATGTATTAATTTTATGTTTCTGGTGTATACAGTTTTCCATATAGTTTGGAAGACGTGAAGAAAAAATGGCTAATCATATTATTGTTGAGAATATATTTTGTATCTACCATGCCGGTTCCGTTTCAAAAACATTTGTACGACTACACACACAGTTTAAGTGGGATCTGAATCCTAATCCAATCGGCAATCCTAGGCACATTCCGCTACCCTTCATCTAATCTAGTATAATCTGCCGAGGAGTGCCGAATGAATCCTAATCTTCAATTCCAAGAACCAGTCTCGGTTGTAATCGTACGATTGTTTGTGAAACTTGAACCATCCTAGTTTTATATTTTTATCTGACGTGATATTTCTTTGTCTCCCTTAAAAAACCACGTGTAGTTTCCTGGAAAATTAAGAAACTCTTGACTTCTCCTCAAGCATTCCATATATATTAATTAATTTTTTTAAAAAGTTACAAGATGGCATTTAACCTCAATATTTAGAAAAATTAAAAAAAATTCCAACTAGACAGATCTACATTTATTTAGATATGCTAGAGATGTACCATTTAATTGGGGACTGCTAAAAGGGCAGGCCAAAAAAGTGTTGAAAAAAAGGAAGGAATATCATTTAGAATCAAATATATTCTAAAAAAAAAACGGAACATATACCCCACCCCTTGGTCCCCTCATTCTGTAGGAAAATTGGCAATCCTTGTCAATTAAAATCGGAGTCGAACACACCCCGCCACAGGTAAGATTCGAACTCACAACCTCAGTGTCATACATGTACTTGCCAACATATAATGAGGAACCAGAGTGAGTTATCTTTTCCTAACCAATATAGGAAAGGGAGATAATTAAATTCTCTCCCTTTTGTCCTGAGGCTAAAAGGGAGACAAATTTATTATCTCCCTTATCTACATTGGTTAGGAAAAGATAACTCACTCTGGTTTCTCATTCTTGATATTTTGACTGGAACAGCAGTAATGAAAACACAAGATATGGGTATCATGAAGACATTGTGGTGACTTCTGAATTGGTGTCTTCATTAAGAGAAGGGATTTTGTCTATCATACATTACTGAAAAAATCCTTTGTAAATTAAGAAATCCCGGAGAATATTAAAGTCCACCCGGTAACCCGCGGGAAATGAGGTCAAATTTTCGGAGGTTCCGGGAGAAATCCGGAGCATTGGCATGGATGCAGTGTTGACAGGCTAGTGATCATTAGAATTCATGACGAACTACATAGAGTACTTGGCCACCGACACCCCATTATAACGACTTAGCTACCTCGTCATAACAACTTAGCTAACTCGTTTTAACAAGGTTAGCTAAGTCGTAATAACGAGTTACTTAGTCGTTATAACGAGTTTCTAAGTTGTTATAACGAATAAGCAAAGTCGTTATAACGATTTAAAGTTAAAGAAAAAACTCCCTATGGCAGGTAGTACGAAGACATATCTTTCAACCTTAATTAGTTGTATTTTTGGATTTAGAGTAAGGGAAGATATATCACACCCTCTGGTGGCGGCCATGGGCAATGATGTAACTTAAGTATATTTATCTTTAAGGCATTAATATGTTAATGACTGGGCAGGACTTTCGACGATTTTATTTTTTTGGGAAACAGGGTATTTTCAGCCAAAATAGCTGAGTTTTTTTACCTTTACCTCGCAGGAATACGATCAAACTGTATTTTACACACATCTGGTGGTTTTAAATAATATCACAAAGAATCTTTTAATTTCATCAACGCGTTAAGAATGTCAGTGCCTGGTCCCAGTTAGTAAAAGACATTTTTGAAATAGTTGACCTTGAACTTGCAGAATACAATTTAACTTTTTATTCATGACAAATCATGAGGTGAGCCTGATACAGCGTGTAAAGATAGATGAACGGACAAAGTAATTTCTATATACCAATAATTTGAACCTCGTTTTCGGATGGTAAAATAATGGATGCCGCGAAGAAAGATTTCCAGGGTCCCTGCATGTAACCCCACCCCCACCCTTCGCCCCCCACCTTTTATAAAAATCAAATTGTTGCTCAGTTATTATAAAAAAAACGCTAAAAACAGGTTTGACTGATTATTTAAAACCACCAAAACGGGTGAAAAAAATTTTGCTGATAATAATTCATTTCTACATGGCTTCTGTATAAAAAATTTCTATTGCAGTTTTAGCTGAAAATGGATTTAACTTGGTTGATGAAGAAGAGGAGAAAAGACCTAACAGATTTACAGAATTTTTAAGTCGCCTTTTCTGCTTTTAATTACATGAACATCTTATTTAATATGCTTAACTCTGTATACAATTTTGTAACATACATTTTCCAAACTTTCAAAATACGACGAGCACATCTGAACATCTTTTTATAGCATCAAAGTAGAAAAAAAAAAAAACAAAACAAAAAAACAAAAAATCGCAGAAAGCTTAAATGAACAAAATATTTTGTAACATTCTTAGTAAGATAAATATTATCAGATATCCAGCGGGATCTAAAAAACTTTCCGAGCATTCATTTTATAAATATTTTCCGTTTAATATATTTTCATATTATTTTTTCTTTTCCTGGAACATAACATAAATCACAAAAAAATGACTACATAGTTACCAACGTGTTCGATTCAGTTTTTTAGAGTAATTTCGCGGTTCCTCTCTATCGTTGTTTGTATGTTTGTTTTTTTTTTGTATTTATACTTATACTCGTGTCTTAGTGCATTGTGTTGCACTAAATCATTTTATTTTTATTTTTCATTTTTTTTTTCATTTTTTATTTTTTTTATATTTTTATCTTTTATTTTTATTTTTATTTTCATTTTTTATTTATTTTTTTATTTTGGTCTTTCATTTTTATTTTAAATTTCTATTTTTATTTTCTTTTATTTAATTCTTTCTTTTACTTTTTTTGTTGTTAGGTCTTTTGTTTTGTTTTTTTTTGTACAGGTTTTGTTTATTTTTTTTACACTAGTTCTAGTAAGGGGTTAGTATTTTTTATTATATTGGTTTTTCTTCATTTATATATATATATATATGGAGGATGGTGTTTATTATCTAAGTAGTTTTTCCTTTCACTATTCATTTTGTGTTCTTTGATGTATCTCGTTTCGCGTATTCTAAAAATATTTATTGATTTTTGGCTTATCTGACTAAATAGGCATGTGAGTTACTGCCATCACTTTGCCTCCATCCCTGTAGATTTTAGTATCCGAAATTCTAGTAAAAGACACATATAGAAATAAATGATAAAAAAGAGAATAGAACCAAAAAAAAAAAAAAAATAATAATAAAAAATAAATTTAAAAAAAATTAAAAATATATAAAGAAACCGATAACAAAACGCAAAAAAAAAAAAAAAAAAACTAAGCCAAACCGATAACAAAACGAAAAAAAAAGTGGTTTCTATTTCTCTCATTTTATCATTTGAATTCTAGATCTATGTTAGCTTTTTCCTATGAACTTCTTTTCCATACTGAAAACATGCAAGGCGTAATAATATTCAATTTGTAAAAAAAACTTTCTTGGGGATAATATAAAGTAGTTTTTTCCCTTTCTTGAACTAGCTTTATTTGGCACCACAGAGCCAGGAGAGCGATCCGAGGCTTCAGTAGGCATTTTTTCGGTTTCTTTTCATTGGTGTTATAGCCAGTAAGTTTCAAATTATTCTATGCATCCTGCAGCACAATGGTAGTCAGGTATTTTGCACAGATAGAGCTCTAATAGTTGAGTTTCAGATCAGTTTATATGGATGGGGCAAAGAGTCGATTTAATGGCCCATACTAGCCTGGAACCCTATATTTTGAAGGCCATTTAGTGCTTCTTGTTTCGAATTTGTCACTATACTTTTAGGACCTTTCAATGCTTGTTGATTCATGCCTGGGTGCTATATTTCTGATTCCCATTTAGTGCACCTTTTATTTGGGGTCTTTGGACGGGAGTTGAATGGTCCTTGGAAGCTTGTATTCTATACTTTTTTACCATTTAGTGATTGTTGAAACCTGGCACCTATATATTTTATGGTGTATTAGTGCTTGTCGTTGGGGATTAAGAGATATTCAGTGCTTGTTGTTTCAAGTCTGAATCCTCAACTTTTGCGGGCCATTTATTGCTTGTTGTTTCAAGCTTGGATCCTAAACGTTTGCGGGCCAATTAGTGTTTGTTGTTTCAAGCATTGATCCTAAACTATTGCAGACCATTAGTGCTTGTTGTTTCAAGCATGGGGGGTCCTAAACTTTTGTGGGCCAATTAGTGGTTGCTGTTTTAAGCATTGATCCTAAACGATTGCAGACCATTTAGTGCTTGTTCTTTTAAGCATTGATCGTAAACGTTTGCGGGCTATTTATTGCTTGTTGTTTCAAGCATGGATCCTAAACCTTTGCGGGCCACATAGTGCTTGTTATTTTAGGCATTGATCCTAAACTTTTGCAGGCCATTTACTGCTTGTTTTGTCAAGCATGGATTCTAAACTTTTGCGGGCCATTTATTGCTCGTTGTTTTAAGCATTGATCGTAAACGTTTGCGGGCGATTTACTGCTTGTTGTTTCAAGCATGGATCCTAAACTTTTGCGGGCCACATAGTGCTTGTTATTTTAGGCATTGATCCTAAACTTTTGCGGGCCATTTACTGCTTGTTATTTTAGGCATTGATCCTAAACTTTTGCGGGCCATTTACTGCTTGTTATTTTAGGCATTGATCCTAAACTTTTGCGGGCCACATAGTGCTTGTTATTTTAGGCATTGATCCTAAACTTTTGCGGGCCATTTACTGCTTGTTATTTTAGGCATTGATCCTAAACTTTTGCGGGCCACATAGTGCTTGTTATTTTAGGCATTGATCCTAAACTTTTGCGGGCCATTTACTGCTTGTTATTTTAGGCATTGATCCTAAACTTTTGCGGGCCATTTACTGCTTGTTATTTTAGGCATTGATCCTAAACTTTTGCGGGCCACATAGTGCTTGTTATTTTAGGCATTGATCCTAAACTTTTGCAGGCCATTTACTGCTTGTTTTGTCAAGCACGGGTCCTAAACTTTTGCGGGCAATTTATTCCTGTTGTTTCAAGCGTGGATGCTAACATTTTAGAGACCATTTATTGCTTGTTATTTCAAGCATGGATGCTAAACTTTTGATTGACTCTTAGGGTTTGTATCGTCCACAGCGAATCATTGTTAGACATCTACGGTCATTAATTGATAAAGATCAAGAGCAAACGTTACAAATGCTGTGAATTGGAGCAAATAATACAACTGACAAACCAATGGAAAGAAACCTTAAGCAACGATAGAGAGGATACAGTCTCTGTTCAAAAAGCATAAACCTTAACAATTCAGATGCAATTTTGAAAACCGCCTTACTCTGTCTGTAGCCAGTTACCATGTTTTTGAAATCTATATGTAAAATGAGCGCGTGGAGGTGAACGGGGTCTGGGTAATCTCCACTGCCTGATTTTGTAAAATGTACTTAACTAATGGTTTTGTTTTTATCGTATAACATTGTATTGAAGTTAATCTTTTTGATGGTTCAATTACACAATCATTTGCTTGTCATAATTTTATTTTACATATGTGCTCAACATTCTACTTTCTATTATACTTCCTATGTAGATTTTATTATATACCGCTACTAAATAAGATGTAGAAAATATTTTCCAGTGATATTTTATAATTAAAATACTAAAACGCATTTGTAACTGTTTTGTTATTATTATAAAGTCTTCAAAATAAAATCCATTTAATCTTTACTGAACTTCATAGACTAATAAAAAATGATCTTGGCAAATGCGACGAGGAATCTTCAGTATTAAGAAATCATCTGAATTTGTGATTGCACTGGAAACTGGAATCGTTTGGAAGACGTGATTCTTTCATTAAAATACTAATTTTAATTTTATGCAGTTTTTTTTCTTTGTTTTGTTTTGTTTGTTTTTTTTTCTTGTTTTTTGTTTTCGTTGGTTTGTTTTTAATTAAAACAGTGAGAAACACTAGTCAGTTATCTCCCTTACCAAATTACGAGGGTTATTTCCCTTTGGTTCCCAAGGCTAAAAATGTATGGAAAAGGAGAGGGGGCGCATTCACTAGAATGGTTATGGAGAATTGGTAAACATTTTATCTGATGTCTGAATTGTAAATCGATAGGTGATAAATATTTAGTAACCCACCTGTTAAATAACAGCCAGGAAGATAGCTTTGCTGGTGTTTGGTCATGTGACATCTTTAATGGATATGTATAACATTTAGTTTTTTAAAGTTGTTGATGACATCAGTTTGTAAGGCCAAATTCCAGACAAGTGGAAAAAACCTGGGTGCCTTTTTGTGTAATCCGCACCTCTGGATTAACCGTTATCATGTATTTCAAAACTGAAAAGTCAAAAAGAAAGAAACAAAAAGCAAAACAAAAAACAAAACAAAATACGCATTAGAAAAAGAATGAAAATGAAAAACAAAATATTGAAATATGACCAAATAGGCCTTATAAGTTTATCAAAAACTCAGATAAGGCCAATTTTGAGGGATTTAACATAATTTCGAAATTAATCAACTAAAAATTATAATACACGTATCTTAAAAGTTTGATTGCTGAAACGAAGACTAGTCTTGGGAAATTACAGCATAAAAGTAACGGTAGCAACTCACTGGGTCTAAAATACTCTGATACCAAATGACTTGCGTGCAGTGCACACTTCTAATGTGTTACGATCAGCAGACGACAGAGTCCAGTTACAGTGAACTAAGAAAGCATTAGAATATTACTAGTAGAAACCCGTGGTTTATGATGATATATGATTAATGCACCATTCATAGCTGAAGTACTAAGCAGTGAACGTAATATGCTTTTGGACGGAAGGCACAAAGCCATGAATTGAAGAAGTAAAAGTGCTCCCAGTTACTTAAGTTCACCTGGATGTTGTCCATCAACCATAAATGCAACAGTATGAGGTCACATTGAACTTATTTGCCGGAGTACTGACAAATCACCATATATGTTGTGGCATGACAGTTTATAATCTCTAGATCATGTACTTGCCGAGTTATGGATAAATTGGCTGTAAACTTTTGGCAAGTCACTCAGTCGTGAAATGCAAGTCACAGTGATCTATTTCCTGGCAGATTAGGCTTTAATTTTATTTTTTTTTAAGTGGCATAAAATAACAACCTGTCACCACAAAACTGACCCGAGCAGGTTAGGGGAAACCAATCATCATTTTTCCTTGGCCTTACCTAAGTAAAAGAAAACGCAATTTCCAGTGTTAGTCAAGTTAATAACAAATACTGATAAAATGCCAGAAATTCCTTTGAAATTTTTCATGTTTCTATCTGCAATAAGTATGTAATTTCCAGTAGGATAAATAAAAAAAATTGGTCAAAGTCAGAAAAAGCTGAATTTTTTAAACAGAAAGTTGATGAGCGACAGACCTGAAATTGCATATATAGAATGGGTCACTCACCTGAGGCTGCATACCAAATATCAGGAGCCTCTGACTGATAGTTGCTGAGAAAACTGTTATGGAAGTTCATGTCTGTTTTTCCCTGCCCGCCCAACATTCACTATTTTATAACCCAAAGAAAAATAGGTTTGAAGCAAAATCATACATGTGATTTTACTAAATATGCCAATTCCATTGGGAACTTGGCCACATCTATCTGATCACTATTCTCATCTGCCACTAAATTTTGTCGAGATAAATGGGGTTAGTCTGTGTATGTTTTTCAACCTGTAGGCAAACCCCTACTACAGGCTGATATACTATACCTGAATACATGTATATCATTGTCAAATCTGCAATATACGTAACGTCGTTTAGGTCAATATCGCGAGTCAAGAGAAAATTTCATGGTTTTACTTTTTCGTTTAAAAATGGTGAATTTTAAAATTGATTTTAGGCTATGGTGCCCTAACTCAAGTTACGAAGTGTACGCACATTATTGCAGACGATAGTTTTTTTTTTAATAAATAAGACGTGATGTGCATCTTCTGTTGTCTTGGGTAGTAACCTGTGAAGTGTTTTTAGACGGGGAAGCAGATTTGCCTTTTTTATTTTCATGCATGTGATGTTGGGCATGTGGTCACTTTCTGTTTTTAAAATTTCCAGTTGCCCACAAAATGTTTGTTTTTACAAATATAATAAATAAGACGTGATGTGCATCTTCTGTTGTCTTGGGTAGTAACCTGTGAAGTGTTTTTAGACGGGGAAGCAGATTTGCCTTTTTTATTTTCATGCATGTCAAGTTGGGCATGAGGTCACTTTCTGTTTTTAAAATTTCCAGTTGCCGACAAAATGTTTGTTTTTACAAATATAAAGACGCGATGTGCATCTTCTCTTTTTGGATATTTAATCCCTGGAGCCTTGGGTGAAGTGTTCTTTATAAGACGGGGAAGCAAGCATATTTGCCTTTTTTATTTTCATTCATTTTGGGCATGTGGTCGCTTTTTAAATTCCCAGTGCAGATGATTGAATAGAAAGACGATTGTTCATTTTCTTTTGTGCATTTTTCTTTACAACGAAATCCTAAACCGTTTTCTGTCGAGCTGTCTTTAGACAAACTTTTCCTCGGTCGATACCGGAAACTTCTTGTGATGTATACTTCCGGAACGGTATCGGTTTTCGTGATCCTGATTTATTAATTAGGGGTAATTAGCAAAACGCGGAAACAATTGCGTATGTACTGATAAAAGTTTTAAACTGCACAATGGTCTCATACTTCTGATATATAAAGATCGCACGTCGCATTTGTTGTTGAAACGGCAACCCGGCTAACAAAAATTTGTCTCATTCTTTTAGTAGTATTAATAAACAAAAGGCTACAGATAGTTAAAAACATGTGTTTACGGTTTGCCACTTATTTTGTCAAAATATGTTAAATAATAATCCTACCCTCCTACCAAGCCCGATCTCAACTTCCTTTGAAAAAAGGGAATAGAAGAATATAATTTATCATTGTGATGTTGTAGAGATTTAGCTAAGATTGTAAAACTAAACGTAAAGCTTAGATATCGTGTCTAGCTCCTTACCCATTTGTAGTTTGCCAAAAACAGAAGCGCTTTTTTATATCATTTAGAAGTCCTAAGTATCTAGTTATTTAATACATGAACAACGACAAACGCTGAATTCCCTTTGTTTCGAGAATAATAACCTAAGCTTGTTACCGTTTCAGAAATGTTCGTATGACTACGATCAGTTGCCATTGTAATCTGATTTTGGCGAGCGGGCGGGCGGTACCAAACAGTTTTGTCGTCGATCATAAAACTTCTTGTTTATCATTTATATATATGGATTTGTATTTCATGAGTATATACTTGGTACATTAAGCCACACGAAGATTTTGTAAATTTACCAATAAAACCAAAGCTTATTATGCCAAGCAATTGTCTTGGCTTATAAGAAGGCTTGTTGTAGTTTGATTCCAGCTATCTTAATGATCTCAGACAAAACCTCCGTAGCGGTAGCCAGCTTGGTTGGAAGTCGGGGAGGTTGTCCTTATATACAGCTCTCTTTAATCCAATTTTTTTCCAATTTATATGCTGAATTGTTTAAGACCAAACGATCTGTAAGCAAATTCGCCTGTTTGCGGGAATTTTGATTGGCAAACAGAATTATAATGCAATTCTGAGGAGGACCATCTAACGACCATTGCTGTTACTTTTGTTTTCAAATTGGTCCCATGATTTCAAGGGAAAAGGTTCACGAAGTAGGACTATAACATATGTACGCCACACTGAAGAATTAACCCTCATTTAGGAACAATGACGTTTACCATAACTAATATGTAACCCGTTTCACAGTTTCTTTCTTTTCTTGCAATCTAACATTTTTAATTAAACATATATATATATATATATTATAGATTTGACTGCAATGTCCATTTTTTTGACGTTCTATATTTCGACCTTGTCGTACTTTCACTAAGATATACCTGCAGTACTTATGGCCTATTTTTAACATGAATCAAGATCAAGTCCTTGTCTCACCAAGTACAAATAAAATTTCAAAATACCAATGACCTCATGTCATTTGATAGGGATGACAAGATCGTCTCGTGCTCCTTTGATCACAATGTTTTATCATAATAGATAACAGGGTCTCAAATATATAACAAGTGCTCCTTCAATAATATTATCATTGTAATATTTAGTTCCTGTGTCCTAACTTTGCCATGAAACACTTACTAGTCTTTATTTGTGCTCTCATAAAATTATGTGCGGCAGATCCTGTTCCTGCAGACACACAGCCTGTATCGCCAACAAAGCCTACCCCTACTGAAGCTTTTGGCAACGTTTGGCAATTAGACAAAGATGGAAACTATTGGTTGTTTTGGAGAACGAATTCAACACATATAACTTTTGAAACTCACGTTAAAACTACAGGATATGTTGGATTCGGCCTATCGTCAAATGGAAAAATGTTTCCTTCCGATGTTGTAGTCGGTTGGGTCGATAACAACGGGGCAACACATTTTAAGGTCTGTACATTGAATTTTCTTTTCTCAATTTACTGAAAATTTAGAAAATAATGGTACGAACTGACTTCATCTCTATTAACTCTGGTATAGCTTTAATGTTGTCTGTACTGGCAATTTGGGTCGACGGGCCCAAAGAGCTTGCCATATCAATTAGTCCTCCAGTTTGCTACAAACTGTTTCTACCATTCATGGTTAGCTTTGGGTGGATGACTTGAATCTGCAAGCGTGAAAATGCTGTACTACTTGTAGATGTTTTAATACATACTATGAAATATAAGTATATTCTTGATAAGAAAGGGGAACAACGCTTATAGTTTTGAAAAATCGTCTATACATGCACATACATGTCGATTTGCAAGTATGGCCTTGATAAAAGATGCTAGTCCGTCGGAAGGGGACGAAAAAAAAAGATTTTTAAATATAATGTCTGTCTGACATAAGACACATTTCACTGAAATGTCTATTTGCGCAAGGCTGTTGCTCATATTTTTAAAAGCTTTAATTCAAAGGTCCAAAATGAGTGCAATTATTGTTTTTCATTAATTTCTTCGCAATTCGTCAAATTTTACAGCATATTTTCGCTATTACAAAAATTCCTGGTCGAAAACAAAATACGTTCCTTAATAAGAGTACTTAATGATAGCTGAGAGTAGATTTTTCATTACTTTTTGATTTTAGAAGACAAGGGGCCAAATATCAGTCTAAATCATACCATGCCTTTTTGTGAAAACTAAATATTATCTCCCACGTGCATTGTTCTGTCCTTAGATGATCTTGATTTACCCTTTTAATCATTTTTGCATTTTTAAAATTGCTTTTCATTTTTTCGTTTTGGATAATTATTTCGAATTTCAACATTTTACGCCTTGAGCACAACTGATGAGTAGTTACTTAACGAAATGTGCACATCTTGTGCATCAAAACTGGTATCAAAGAATTTGTTGTTACACAGGTAAAGCACAAGATAATACAGATTTTATTGCTGGTTTTCATTTGAAATTAACAGGTCAAATTCTCGCCACTTACTGCAAGTTCAAGAAGATCGACCCTAGCATCATTTAAAGCGGAATTATTTGGTCGATCATGATCTAGCTTTACACAGAGGCAACGTGAGGGTAATTTGAACAAAATAAATGTTATACAACTAAGAAATCTAACATGTACGTAATATTTTGTTTTAGGACTGTCATACGGAAGGACACTTCGCACCAATTGTCGACACCAGTCAAGATTGGTTTTTGATCCAAGGAAAGGAGGATAAATCTGGAACAATTTTGACTTTTACAAGAAAACTAGATACTTGTGATGAAAAGGATTTTCACATCACGGTAATAACGACAGAATATGCATTTTTATATGTTTCTGTCGTTGTCTTTATATTCTATCTCCGTGAAGTTAATTCTTAAAATACAATTTTCATTTGTAATGTATATGATTGAAGGTATATTATAACTAGAGGCTCCCAGGGGCTTGTATCGGTCACCTGGATTCAATTTGCCATTCAACAACCATAAAAGCAGCTAAGCAACAAACGTACGTATTATTGGACATAATTCTGAAAAAGAACAATCAAATAACCATGGGGGTTCCAACTGGCCAAATGCTTTCAGACAAGAGGATATTTTAAATGAATTTTCCCATAAGGTCCTATTTTAAACAAAGTTCGTCTGTGGCAGCCATCTTTAAGGACAGTCCGGGTCATCTGACAAAATTCTGAAACAGGACCTCAAAAGGGCCATTTCTGCCAAGTTTGGTTCCAATTGGCTCAATGGTTTCAGACAAGATTTTTTATTAATTTTCCCATAGGGTCCAGTGTTAAACTGGGTTGGCTGTGGCGGCCTTCTTGGTTGACATTCGGGGTAATCTGACACAATTCTGACAGAGGACCATTTAAGGACTATTTCTAGCAAGTCTGGTTCCAACTGGCGCTGTAGTTTCAGACAAGAACAGGGTCCTATTTTAAACTACGTTGGGCTGTCGTCCATGTCATCGGACACAATTCTGAAAGAGGACCATCTAAGGACCATTTCTGCTAAGTCTGGTTCCAATTGGCCATGTAGAAGAAGATTTTTTAAATGTATCCCCGCCTTTTTTCTATTTTTAGTCACAGCAGCTATGTTGGTTGGAAGTCGGGGATGCAGGACACATTTTGGAAGGGGGCCACCCAAGGACCATTCCACCAAAGTTTGGTCCTTATTGGCTGAATGGTTTCAGAGGAGAATATTTCTTGTTTAATGGTGGATGGACGGACGGACGACAAACGACGGACGCAGAGTAATGGCAAAAGCTCACATGGCCTTTTAGGCCAGGTGAGCTAAAAAGGAACAAACATTATCTGACTGTTGAATTGATTCAAAAGTACTTTTTCTTTATATGCACATACTTCGTCTTTATATGCACATACTTTTGTAAAGTAAAGAAAAAAGTATGTGCATATATATTTATTGAACATAAGGCAGCTACGGCGTTCCATACAAATGAATTCCCTAGAAAAACTGGTTCTAGATGATGTAAGATTGAAATTATCTTGTTGAAAGTGACTTTTCCTTTCCGTTCATTATCACTACACGTATGTCTGTTTGAATAATTGGTGCAATGGTTATTTATTTTGCTCAGGAAAGCACAATAAAGGTTCTTTACTCTTATCACCCCGATGATCCAGTATCGTTCAGTTCTCTTCCATGGCACGGCGCGGAAAGACGTGGCGCCAAAAGTCTGATGCTACTGTCGTCTGTCAAGGCCAATGAGTATGTGCCTCCTTCTGATGCTGAAATATTTGATATGAGGCATCACCATGTAAGTATCATAAAAAAATAAACTTTCAAAATTCAAAACTTTTCGTCTTATTTATCATTAAGTTTTTTTTAAATTTTTTATTTCAGATATAGCTTCATGAAAATGACACAAAATTCAATATAGAAATTTATCATGTAAATGTATTTCATTGTAGATACGTGTATACTAATATAAGCAAAAACAACAATATTTGAGACGGTCTCTTTCTGAAAACTTCAATTTCCTGTTATTCGTCAGTGTCTTCAGGAAATACAAGTTCCATAATGAAAGGGAAGTGCTGGAAAAATCTTGTTTATATTTGTGATTTTTGTTTTATTGACAGTTCCACATTCCAGCCAAAGACACAACATATCAGTGTAGAATATTTAAAGTTCCTCATAAACCCAGAAAATATCACATGATCAGAGTAAGTAACAATCCAAATAAAATGTACCTGTACAAACCACGAACTATCACATGATCAGAGTGGAAATATCACATGATATAGAGTGGAAATATCACACGACCATAGTAGTGTATGTTTAATATGTCCAATGCACGTTTCGAATAACAGAAATTAAAAACCAAAATTGATTGGGCATAAATTGCAATAAAATAACTATTGGAGGTCTAAAACTTGAAAGACATTAAAAAGAAACACTTTTAAATTGTCGATATGAGGGGGTGGAAAGGGGGTTACTTTTCTCCTTTCTCCCGCCCCTCTGCTTCCATCTCCCACCTTAACAACCGTCTTTTTTTCAGATCAATCGATGTTAATACAAATTTGAATTAATATATGATCATATATAGGTGGCATAGGTCTTTATTAAAACATATACTGATTTTACGAACAAGGCCTGCCTCCGACTGGTACGCAAATTAATACACAATCGAATGATGTCAATGGTGCATTGTGCATGCCCCAGTGTCAAGAAACTCCTTTTTGATATGTTTGGTCATGTATACATGAGGATCATGAAATTAGACATAGTTTTTTTAATTGTGTCATCTCTATTTTTCCCTGTCCTCGAGAACACCTTACTTTGTATGGTCAAGTGGATAACGTAAATATTTTAAGGTGACCTGGAAAACGCGTTAAGTACATGTAATATTGTTTAGATGAGGGAGTGTATCTCTCTGACATTGTCAGCATTCCTTCTTTTTAAATTTGTAGAAGATCGCCAAATAGTTACAGGAAACATATACCCACATGTGAAGGCAAACCGGAAATGATGGGTGCATTTTAAAAAGGAAAACGTAACGGAGAGATAATTCCGTTTCGAAAGGATGATTTCTAGAAATGATCGGAAATGGCAAAAATGGTTTGGGAAATATAAATGTTGCCTTTTTTCAAAGATTTGTCCATTTATTAGAACATTTAGTATCCAGTTTTTTCGTTTTTTTACCTCTTTATTTTTTTTTTCAACATTAAAGTTCGTCTCCCTTTGATAGTTCTCCCTCCTTTCTCCCGCCCTTTCTCTCCTTTCTCCCGCCCCCTTTCTCCTTTCTCCCGCCCCCTTTCTCCCTGTCTCCCAATACCCTTTCCACCCCCTCCGATATGCATGTAACGTGTAATACCATCGTACAAGCATGACGAAAGCTATAAATTATCTTTACACAGTCTGACAGTATATAATTACGCAAAAAATCTAAATTAAAAAAAATTAAGATCAAGGGTGTGAAGCCTGTGAATCCAATACGATTGGGGGAGATCTGATAAAAAGTGTCAACAACATAGCCACCGCCATGAGAAAACTCTGAACTCTGAGGACATGCGTATTAGTTCTATTGTGATGATACATAAACAAAGCAATAAATAATAAATATTGAAAAAAAATAATCAAGAACTTAAGGATGTACACAGCACCTAAGGGAATTAACTCTTTAAAAATCAGCCGAACGTTTTAATCACATATATACTATTAGTAAAGAGAAATCAAGCTTCTCAATGATCAAAATTAGTGTTTGTCAAACTGCTATATATCCAACGAAATTATTACCGTAAATTGTGTGATTCAAATTTCTTGAATTTTTTTACATTTTTGTCAACAGGTCAAACTAAATATTTCGTCAAACTTTTATGAAAATTAAACGAGCCAAATCTATTTTAGTCAAAGTGTTGGGTATTCCACTAAACAGCCTTTTTTTTAAGAAAACATTTTCATCTTTATTTAAAATAGAACAAATAATAGTACAATAAACCGCTTTTAATGTAATTTTGCTAAATATGAATTCAGCATATCTATAGACGCAGGTACCACGTCATTCGCGTAATCCAGTGATTCGGGTGTTTTCGCAAAATACCTAAAAGCAATAAAATCCTTGCTGTTCACTCGCTCTCCAGGTTGCAGCTGTTTCACATGAAAATTATAATTTGTGTTAATGGTCAGAACTGGATTTTATAAAATTGATTAAATAACAAAATGATAAAATCCATGCATAAAATCATGTAAATCGTGTTTTTGACATAATTTCGAGTTCATAAGGTCATTACTAATTTTAAATTCATTTTCAGTTTGAGCCCGTAATAACTCCTGGGAATGAAAACCATGTACATCACATCCTAGTATACAATTGCCCGTCGGCTACTGACGCCGACGTGGGACATATATACCAATGCTACGAAAAGAGACCAAGACATTTACATCACTGTAGTGAAACAATAATTGCATGGGCCATAGGAGGTGTGGTAAGTAAAGTACTCAAATAAACAGTTCTGTTTATCAATTTTACGCGGAAATTGTCGCAACTCTGGTACAGTTTTGTCGCAAAATTTACCGGGTGTTATTCTTTCTATGCCTAACAAATCGGCGTCACGTGATACGTCACTCTTTACCTCCGTCGCAAAGAGCGATCGATCTCGAAAAAGTCGTAATGGATTCTCTTGCGACCTTGGGAAGAACCAATGAAAATCGTTCACTTCCGACCCGAATATGTGACGTCAGGAGTTTGTAGGAACGAAGTCAACGTGGATACAAAACCCTGACTTGGGGGGATATAAAATGTAAAGAATAAAGATTTCCAAAATATCAATATGCTGGACAACTGAGCAAATTAAATCTAATTTCAGTTTTATAAAATGATGAAATTATATTTGTACTCGTATCTTACTTTTTTTTTTTATATAAAAACTGTTCAAGGATAGACCACCTATCGAAAGAAATTAGAATTCACTTTATACATTCATGATATTGCATATTTACATTTTAGGCTTTTGATTATCCACCAAACGCGGGATTTTCTTTCAATTCACCAGGAGATCCCATATACTTACTTATGGAAGTACATTATAATAATCCTACACAAATATCAGGTAAATATTGCTATGGAAATTTAATTCCTGCAAAAACAGAAAAGTGAAGATTACCATAAAAGGCTTTTCGATTACTATCCACGCTATCAAGATTTAGTTACTTGCCTGTAAAATATTTTAATACAAGAAGGCATTACGTTGAACAGCTGAATTAGGAGATAACTGTATTGTATTTTAATATTTGCTCCCATCAATTGATGATTTGATGGTTCCTAATTGAGTTTACTGGCCACGTGTTAGCTGAGCCAGTAAACGGATATTTGCAACCATCAAATCAAAATTGAGACCGCCAAATAACAAAATACAATACTAGTTTAGTTTAAAATTATTTATTTATAGTGGATTTGGGAAACACTTTATACCAATTTATACTAATCCCTCTCCACTTGGCGGGTGCGAGATTTTAGCCTACTCTTTTTCGACACCTACTGAGGGGTTTTTAACGTTCTAAGGGTGTTTCTGTCCCTTAACACGGGCCAGCCATTTTTGTCCCCATCCGACGGACTAGCATCGTTTACAGAGACCATCATCGCAAATAGTGTCGCACAAATCCAATACTGTTATCTAGGCTTTTTACTTGACGTTTGTCATTTAGTGAAGGGTAAACTTCATTAAATTAAAACACAAAATAGGAGTTGAAGCTATATGTTTAGCATTGATTAGCAGTTGACCATTCAAAGATACTTATCTTAACAAAGTATGTTTCAAATTTTAACAAGATATATTGAGCACATCGAAGTCTACACGATTTCTAATTTACCCAAAAATTGTTAATTTTGTGATTTTTCGTGCACATTTGATTTTTTTACGGACAAGGCGACATAACTCCAGAACAACATCTGACTTTAATACGGTAACAGTATAGACATTATAGAGGAGCCTAAGGAAATTTCAGTCTAGTGAGTCTTTTTAGCAACTTCAAACTTTGATCACAGATACAAAGAACTTGGCAATATTTTGTAACCATTTTTCACCATTTTAGTAAGGAAGATTTAAGTTTTTTAGAATAATTATGAATATTTACCCTGGAAACAATAAGAAAAATGTGTTCATGTACTTATTAATAAAGTTTCATTTTTTTAAGTAGAAAGGCTATGTTATCTCCATTCTAATGCTAGTGTAGAGAATTGAAGTAAATTAAGATTTTTTGAAATCCGGAAGTGACGCTTTGCACGTGCCATTACCTCCGAGCGCATCAATAGTAGAATTGATGCTTTGAAATTTTCGACGTCATCCAATGAAATTCAACGTTACAACCAACAATGCATTCGAATGGAAAATAGTTTAACAGCTCGAGCTTATCACAAACTTTTATAGCAAACACCGATCTCCACCAATAAAGTTTCACTTCGACACACGGGTTGCAATTTTGAAGCTATTTTTTGCTCCATAATAACGGTTCCCCCCCCCCCCCCCCCATTTCAATCATAATAGCATCACAAAATGTTAATATAATCTCTTTGTTTTCCGGATTAATATATGTTTAGTTACACCAACGTTTAGACCCTTTTTTGTTATTATTAAGGGTTGGGTGATTTGTTTTTCAAATCACCTAACAGGGAGGGTTTTTATCGTAGAATGTGCAGCGTGTTTTATTTGTGTCCAACCATAAAATCCCTCTCTATATATAATGTAAACCTTTTAAGAATCTCTCATTTAGACTACAACTTTCGTTTGGCATCTGGATAATATTGAAAGGGAAAATGATATATGAAATTTCATTCAGTTTATAAACTAGTGTAAGCACATTTATACCCAAGATGGGTTGAAGGCTTTTAAACATAAAAATTTGTAAAAATGATACTGAAAAAGGAGGTACAAAATACATAATAAACAGTTATCATCCAGTTTTTTTCAAAGTTTTCATTGATAGATGCTGTCAAAATTTTCAATATAATTTGAAGATTAGGCGCAAAATAAACGCAAATGAAGGATACATTCTGTATTAATATCAATTACGACAGAAAATTTCAACTAACGCCGTATTCGACACAAACTACATAGCATTATGTATATACGATACTTGTTTCCAAAATTTCAGGTATCGTAGATAGCTCTGGCATCAGAGTAACAGCCACCCCCACAGTTCGGCAGTATGATGCAGGTGTGCTTGAAACTGGAGCTGTTGTCAACAATTTACAGTTTGTGCCTCCAAACGAAAAAGAATTCCTTTCCCAACACTATTGTTCAAAGGAGTGCATGGAAAAAGTAACTCTTTGTTAACAATGTTTTGTGAACTATTCAAGCAACAAGTGCTTCCGTGAATTATATATAAGTCGTAGTATAACTTAAACGTTTTAATTTAGCTGTCAAAAAATGTCTTAAAAGTTTAAAAATATAATTATTTTTAAATAGCTTTTTTACCGTATTTTCCATGGTAAATTCAATTACATGAAAAAGAGAAAAAAACCTACAATTTAAAAAAAGAAAGTATTCTCAAAGCGCTTAACTGTTCATATAATTGCTATCATTTTCGAAAACGATGAGGTTTTGTAATTTCGATCTATCAGCAGTTTGTTCACGGAAAACCACATTGTTTTTATGAATGAAGTACACGACAAACAACGTATCTCTATTCAGTGCTTTAATACCAACAGATCAATTAAGCGACTTTAGGACGATGGAAACCTAAAACGATAATTAATAAATGCCTATGTGTATACAAACAAAGACAAATAATTTTAATTACAGGCTCTTGAAACACCAACAAATAGCATGAACGTCTTTGGTGTACTTTTGCATGCCCATTTGCTGGGAGCTGCGATTACTGCACGGCATATTCGAGGTGATACGGAGCTAGAGCCGTTTGCTGAAGACAAAACGTATGACTTTGACTACCAAGACATCCGAGTGTTGCCGAAGGAAAAAGAACTAAGATATGTAAGATATACATGTATCATTTATACAATAATTATTAAGCGATAACAATTTTGATGCGCTAAATATGCATAAATTTCAACAAATTATTTTGCATCAGTAATGAATAACGCCAAAAATGTAGAAAGTGTGAGCAGTAATCCAAATTTTCGTTCCAAATTCAAGTGCAAGATGAGACAAAGACTTAAGACAAAAATCCATCTAAAAAAGACAATTGATACAAATTTTGAATCACGGGAAATTGCACAATTAAAAAATTCATGACTCAAAATCGAAAATATGCATTCTGAAACAATAATTCTAAAGGTCGTAAAGCAGCTTCTGTAAAATACTGATAATAGTTATAATCAACTTTGGACTGTATTCCGATTACTTTAAGGTATCCGGACCGTAATAGATCATGATCGAAAATTGTATCTCTTTTTGACCGTGAATGGCTGAACCAAATATTTTGTGTATTCCTTTCTATATATATTCCTCAAGTTGAAAGTTTGCCGATAATTGCCGAGGTCATTTCAATTGCGTTGTATGGAACATCCGGGAACTTTTGAATAATCACGTGGTCATTTATGGTCCGGATACTTTAACACAGGTTGATATTATGGCAAGCCGTTTTACTATTTATTCTAACTTCAGGATATCCAATGAACTTTATAAGATACTCATATAGTTTATATGATATCTTATATAGTTTATAAGATATCTTATAGTGTATATAAGATATCTTATAAAAACTAGATTAAATAAGATATCTTATATATTACATGAGATATCTTGTAGTTAGAATAAACAGTAAAACGGCTTGCCATATGATCTATAACTGTACGCATTTGCTGATTGCTGTGTGACTGTTTTGTAAATTCAACATTTGACACGTTTAATTATTCCAGGGTGACAGTGTAACTGTAGACTGCATTTATGATTCCACTGGAAGATCTAAACCAACTTTAGTAAGTACCGACATGACCGATACAATCATTTGATTACGATAATTATTGCCTTACTGAATAAAGGACTTTCAATAATTTCCTTAGAAGAACCTGAATACAGTACCTTAAATTCAGGATTATTGACAGCCTAGAACAAATTAATCTACTCAATGTCATAGAGGATTCAAAACTGTGAACTTCTATAAAATTTAAGCGTTTATGATATCTGGTCAAGGATTTTGGCAAAAGGAAAAGACAGGATCAATTTAGGTGTGAAAAAAAAATGCAGGACATGTATCAATGAGGATTTTTTTATGGTTTAAATGAAAATAAATATTAGCGGACGAAAAATAAATCCCGGACCAAAATTTCGACGAAATTAATAGGCAGGATCAAATATTTGATCCTACCCCACTCCCAATAAAAATCAAATGGTTGCTCCCTAATACAAACATTTTATGGTAAACGCCGATCTCCAATAATATAATTTAACTTCGGCACGCGGATGTTTACATTTTTTCACAATGCTATAAGATGAATTTTTCGTCCATATAAAAAAGAGGCTACCTCTTTTTGTTCAAATATTTTTTTATAGGGAGGATTATCAACCTCTGAAGAGATGTGTTTAGCTTTCCTGTTCTATTATCCCAAGAAAAAAATAAGTAGATGTTTAAGTGAGCCATTGTACCATGAAATAAGTAACAATCCTGGACATGCCGTGAATATGATGTATCAATGGAACTGGAAAGACCAGAGTGTAAAGGATAAATTCAAGGGTATTCTAGCAAACACCACTTACTACCATTACTGCGATGGGACAAATGTACCTAGAAGTAGAGATGTAAGCATGTTTATTATATATTAAGAACTAAATATGGGTTTCCTGTATATATGATGTTAATTGAAGCACATGGTCCCTATCACCTTTTCGTGATTATATCCATAAAACCACGATTAGATTCCGTATCGGACCCCTACGAAAATTCCGTATCGCACCCCTACGAAATCATGTGATCGGAGAATGACACAACCAGACACAACAGACAACGATGGCAGACAAAGACGCGTCCATAGCGAACCTAAGAATTAATTTTATATGTCTATATGGTGGAATATTTTGTCTCAGAGCTGAAAAATGAAATCTGCTTTATCTCATATACGCCAGTATGTTTAACCGGTTTAACCCCACATCTCTTAATTGTCTGTATCCTGACTCTCTGTTCTGTTTGTTTGTCTTTTGTGCTGGTTTATTTCATGTCTTGTCCGAAGACATGTCATTGGGTTCCTTTCAATGATTGGTATGTTATTGTTGACCTGTCTAGTTATCAATTTTGTTGTTTATTTACAGCTGGACACAAAACAACTTCAGTTATAAAACTCTTTTCATGTCCATTCATCTAAGGTTTAAATGTAGGATAAAAAGATTATGATATTCCATTTTTCATATTACACCCCATTTCAACCCCCGACCCATACTTACCCTCGAGCTAAAGATCTGCGGCTGAAATGGGCGTCTCAGGTTGATATGGGGTGTGGTAAGAAAGAATCCATGTATTATTAAGTAAAAGGACAAAAGAAAAGGAAAAATATAAATTTCGGGGATATTAAATAATGGAAAAAAGGTGCATTAATCCATTTATCACATATTTCAATGATGGAAAGGAAGATCCCTTCTTATCTTTAATTTATCCTTAACGTGCATTTGAATTTCATACGGATTTCAGCCTCCATGATATTTTCTAGACAACACATCAAGGTTGGGCAGAAGTGACTTTTCGAATATCGATATCAGTGTTGCACTTCCGGTCTTTGCAAATGGGAAATATGTCAATATCATTAAGTAATATGTGATAATAGATAATAAAGACGCAATCTCTGTAAATAATGTTAACACTTTTATGATATACGCCACGTGTTGCATAGAAGTTTTAAAGCGGGCGTCTATGATGTTAGGAATTAGTTTCCCCGAGTATATCACCAATTTACCGCTCGTCGGTTGTGCTTAAAATGCAATGAAACGTTGAAAACCAAAACTTACAATACAAAACTTAAACGGGCCGAATAAATGTAAGTTTGGGAAAGATTAATTAATTTGTATAATATCATTAAACGTTGTTATAGCAATATGCGTAGTTTATGTGTGTTAGTATAAGGAAATATTACTAAACAGGTGGTGCCATTTTGACAAACTACATGTATATGTTGCAGTCGCATATTATTTTTTTCCTATGATAATAAGGTGGATTTATTTCTGACACAAAGACCACACATGAACATGACAAAAGTTGAATCAAAGGAACAACGCTTTTATTGCTGTTCTTCATCTTGAAGTTACAGTGAGCCTTTCAACACAGGACGGTCCTCAGACTGAGATTTATTTGTACATTTTAGGTATTTATGTTCATATATTGTTTCAGTTTTTAACACTTCTTTGCATTTTTAAACAAAATCTTTATTATGCTGCATTATACATAATTTTCACAAACCAACTTTGATTCCAAAAATTATATATTTTTTCAACTGGTCCTTGTATGGCATTATGTTTCCGGTTTAAAGGCCAAAGCAAGATAATTCTTGGTTTGACGTCAACTTTTTTTTTCAAATGGAGGAGGATATGAGGCAAACAAATAAAAAATCAAAATAAAACAAATATGAAAACTGGCAATAAAACTTAACTTTCCTCAACCTAGACCATTTGGACTTTAGACGTATCAAAGTAAAATTGTAGAAATTTACTAAACATTCATTTCCAGGCATTATATGCAGATTCTTTTCAATGAAATTTCGATATTAAATATAAAAAGAGATGTAATTAAACTAAAATAACACCTGCATGTATAGTACATTTAAAATGAGGGAACAACGACGAATTTCCGGATTTTGTCGTCAAATACCCCCAAAATTACCTTGTTTGTTTTATAAAGAAATGAAGAAAATCCAATGCGGGCGCTGACGCCAAACGTAGAATTAACTTGCTTTGGCCTAATAGAGGAAAGAGAGAATTACATTTGTTAATAAAAAATAAGCTGATAAGTTTTTGTGACTTTTAAGCCTCCTGTTTATGATAGAAAGTATCTGTACGAGGCAGACAAACCTCAAAATATACAAGGCAGCGAATAATAGCTTGGTGAGCATTGTCTTTCTCCCTTTCTTGCTCAAGACCAGAACCATGTAGCCAATAAGAGAACCATTCTAAAACACACAGGAAGTATTGTATAACAGAACCAAACACGGTAAATGAAAACTATATATAACGATGTAAGCAATTGTACGATATCACTTTTCATATTCTACTTTAAGCATTCGAAGGACGTCTATGGTATTCGTAAGCCAAAAACTGAATACAGTCCACCTCCAAGGCAGTGTCCAAAGAATTAGAAAGTGCAGGCGATACCCTAACCAGACAATACAAATATTGGTCGATTGCTTTCAATTGTATGATATATGAAAATACAGCATGAATTTGTGGAGTTTAATTTTTTTCGCCTTTACGTTTTGCTATTGTGTTTCAAAGTGTTCAAGGTTGATCTGTGTTTATTTTTTCAACTGACGTGTATGATAATCAATTAAATTATTTTGTTATTTATAATTGAAAATCACGATTATTTCGTTTTTCTCCTCTCCATTTAAATCGATGTTAAAGAAAAAAAGTAAACTCACAGTAAAAAAAAACTATGTAAAAAAATACATTTTGTGTATCAGTTTTTGACGAATTCTGAAGCTGTTTCTAGCATCATTTGTTTTCCTCATGTATTGAAAAGCCAATAAGGATATGGATGGGGTTCATAGAATAGATAATAATGGCCCAAACCTAATGAAGAAAAATAATATTCTACAGAATAAATAATGTAATAATTGATACAGAGTTTACGAAAAAAAATACTGATTACAGAAAATAGCAACTCTACAGGATAAAGAAAATTGCTCAAAGAAATCTATTATAGTAATGAAGGTTATTTTGAAGGAATTTATCAATGTGAAAACTCGGGCAATTCACTCACAAACTAAATAAAGTCCGAAAAGAATTTATCAAGTAATAAACTTTTTACAAGAAGTTGCTGTTAACCAATGAAATTACTGCATTGGATGTTTTGAAAACATTGGAATTATTTAGTCATATAAAACAAGTCATGAACGTTTTAAGGTATCCGTACCATAATAGATCATGATCGAAAACTGTATCTCTTTTTGACCGTGAATGGCTAAACCAAACAATTTAAAGCTGGAATTTTATATACATATTTTTCTCAAGTTGAAACACACTTTGTTGCTTATTTGCAGAGTCTGTAAAAATAAGTTAATTAGTTATATTGGCATTTCCGAAGTTTGCCGATAATTACCGAGGTCATTTCAATTGCGTTGTATTGAACATCCGGGAACTTTTGAATAATCACGTGGTCATTTATGGTCCGGATACCTTAAAAAGTCAAAAATGTAACTTTTAATCAAATTTCGCAATAATGTTTGGATTTTTTATACTAAGACAATATTTCAACCTTAGACGATTTATAATACATGCTTTTAACTGAACAGAGAAAAAATTAGACGAAACCTAACTGAATACAGAATTTGAAATCAGAAACCCCTCCATCCAGACCCTCACAAGTGCATCACAGAACATACTTTCTTGGTTTCTTTCCAAACGTACACATGCATGGTACAAGTAACTAAAGATCATAGTAAAACTCGCATGACTTCTTCCGTGTGGAACGGAGTAAAACCTGGTGGTCCACTTTCACCGGTAACGCCGGAAAGACGGTACACTTTTTAAATCTCATTTTGGTTCTTTCAACAAGCGTAAACTTAACATGTGCGTAAGTAAAGTCGGATTAATAGGTGCTATTAAACAGAGGATATATTTTATATATCTATCATTATATAAACCGGCCATTTCCTCAAACATTATAGCAATAAAGGTCATTTTGAAGGAATTTATCAATGTGTAAACTTCGGCGATTCAGTCATAAACTAAATAAAGTCCGAAGGACTTTATGCAAAGTTTGTGAGTGCAGATAAACCCGAGTTTAAGCATTAATCAAATCCGTAAACATAACCTTTATTACTTATAATTCCAAATTAATGCAGAAATATGACGTTTTCCATTTGAAATTAACATTTTCCTCATGCACTAAATTGCATGCGTACGTATTCATACGCACGACGTCATGAAAAGAATTATCAAGTTATAAACTTTTTACCGGAAGTTGCTGTTAGCCAACAAAATTGCTGCATTTGATGTTTTGAACACAAAATTGGAATTATTCAAGACGTATAGTTTACTTTCATTATCTTGGAAAATATACTTCATGGAAGTTTGAAAAAAAAACGACTGTCCTTTCGGGCTGTAAATATTTGATATGCCTTATGAAGAGTATCGACTGGATCCGAATGCAACAAACGTGACACGGTATAATAGCTTTCGCTGAGATATCTCATCTATATAACTAATCTATATTACTAAATAAAGAGACTCGAATTTGTGTGTCGCTTCTTCTTCTTTCAAGTAAAATCCATGACTATGCTTTTATAACATAATTGATCAACACACGGTGTAGGTTTTGATCATGTATTTTGAAGATAACTTTTGGGGTTATTTAGGGGGGGGATAACCAGTTCAGTCCTTCACTTCCCTCGACTCTGAGATTTCTCTCCGATCTTCATTTCCGGCTTTCAAACTACTAGTATATATATTTTGCGGTACAGCTGCTTTGCACTTCAAATTTGCATTTTTTAGTTTTATCTGTGAATTGGACCCGACCTGTCCTTTCTGAATCCTCATAAACCAAGAATCGTCATTCTTTTCAACAACTACATCTTTCCTATGTGCAAACATTACAAATAGCATGTATTTCATACACTGTAGAGACGTGAAAAAATCAGTGAATTTTGCAGTCTATAGGATTACAGGTTATGCATGCAAAGCAGAAATCCTACGTCACGTCCATAAATATTTATCTTGTACAAAAAAAAAAACAAACAAACAAACAATCATTGAAAAGAAATCTACAAACTTCCTGATTGATAAAGTGAATGTATCAACAACGTCTCGTGTAAACATGACCAATACAATTATCATTCCACAGAGATCCGATTCACAACTGAGATATCTTAAAAAAAAATGTACGTAGAAAAATCGGCCCTCTCCCGTGAATGCTCTCAATTAACTCAAAGCAAGCTCATGATTCAATACAGAATGACAAAAAGCATCAAGTAATATAAAAACCATTTTTGAAAATGTAGGACTCGATCATTTTCAATATGGATAATGTAATGCCAAAACTTTATATAAATTGTTTGGCTATATGAACAGATTTAATCAGCCCAATACTAACTCTACGAAACCAAGTCTCCAGTTCTACAAATCTGTAAACATACAAAGCGGGACAAACAATTATCTTTTAAACCATTTCGAGGCCTCCAGGCTCAAATTTTTGGCTAGAACGAATTCATTGCCAATAAATAACTTCAACAAGACTTTGTTCCGTAAAAATTTACGAACAAATGATATATGCGAAATGTGCAAGAACGGAGCAGAAGACCTAACGCATTTTATACTAGAATGTCCAACATATGACGCACTAAGAAATGATATGACACAAAGTATATATACCCTGTTTCAAATACAAAATGTTGCAGCTGACTTCAATGGGCTACTTCCACATGATAAGTTATTTTTTAATGACAATGTGTTAAATATGCACAATGTAAAGGGTGAAGAAATTGACCAAATATTTAAAATTATTTAAAAAGCGCGTTTTCTAAGAGACAGGCAATAATTGAAACCCGAAGCGGAATATGAGCTATAAAGTGTATGATGTATACTTTCTGGCGTTTACTAAATATTTGGTTTCCCGTTGCCTTTCTACGTAACGATCTACATATTAATAACTTTATTTTCTTTTTAGAAGTATAGTGTACATACTGAAAGTATAGACATTTTAGACATACATGTATTATTAGTGTTGTATGAATTTTAGAATTATTTTGTATTGCATATTCTGTTGAGTCTGCCAGTTAAAACAGCCTAGATTTAATTAAAACAATTAAACTTGCCTAATTTTATTCCAGAGATAAAAAAAAATAGCCTTTCTATTCACCGTGCTCGCCCCGAGTGCGGAAGGTCGCGGGTTCGATCCCGGCCGGGTCTATCCAAAGGAATGCGGCATCTAGGAGTAAGAGCAAAGACTGGTCGGCTCGGAGTCAGTATAATGTGTCCGAGTTAGGTGATATGTCTTCCTGCGGACAGTTACCTCGTGAGCTAGCACATTAAAAATCCGACTTAGCGTGTCGGTCTAGTACAATGCAGGGATCATATTCATTATCATATCAACATGTTCTCGTCCTGATATGCACCTGGTTGCCACCGGACGTTAAACAATAATTCATCCATCCATCCTTTCTATTCACGGGAGATAACTTAGTCATTTCGCATTTTTAATACATTCGAATGTATTTATTTTCCATGAGGTTATCGCGAACAATCCAATAAAGGTTAATTCAATAAATAAAAGATTTGTTTTACTTTACAAGGATTTAGACTAGAAACGAATTAAAAAAATAAATAATAATAAAATAAAAAAAACATGTATCTGATTAGAACACTCTCATACACTGAAGGGGTATTTCAGCTGATGGATTCTCCCCACTGGATTCATACTTTAAAAACTCATAAAAAATTACAGGTTAACAGGCTTGATAGGTACATAATTATCAGGTTAATTCAATTAATGTCATCCAATCAACCCTGATTATCTGTTCTTTTTTTTTTGTATTACTGGGCTTCATAATTATACATTTTTGTATCCATGGGCCAGGTTTTCGAAAGTATCGTAAGATTGATCGTAAGACATATCTTATGACATTACTTGCGACTAAGTTATTATGGTCTTACGACCTATCGTATGATGTAAAACAAAGGTATCCTCAGACAATCATAGTTACGACGATCGTATGACAATCGCAAGTCAGTAATGACAAATAATGAAATTTTAAATGATTTAACAAAGTATGCATTTTAATTTTTAAAAAAGTACATGTAACTAAAAGAAGACAAAATAAATAAAAAAGAACGTTTAACTAATTTTAATTTTAATAGCCTTTTTAAAATTATTAATGCATTTAGGGTACTGTACATGTGTAACATGCATGTACATGTAAATCAATTATAGAATGTCACAATCTATTAACATGGATCAATAAAACCATTGTAAAAGTTTATCGGTCTACTCTATTCTAATATGAATAAGAAATACCTAAGGTACGAACATTCAAATTCCCGCTTAACGAATTATTCGTCCTTCTATAAATATACGATCATTATAAGACCATCTTATGACAACTTCTTTGGTGTCGTAACTTTGTGACAAAATTTATGACATGTCACAAGTTGCGACCCTTTCGAAAACACATTTTATGACTGCGACACGTCGTAAGACCATCTTACGACATGTCGTAGTCATAAGACATCTTCGAAAACCTGGTCCATGCATATTTTTTTCCCTTTTGTAAACTCGTAGTTGATATGTCGCAGGCACCTTGGAAATAATTAATACTAAAGGAAGAGACCGTTTTCTTTGAGCGGTAAAAACTCTGAAACCGTAAAATGTTGGAAATGTTTGAGATAAAACATATAATAGTGACATTCAGTAGTTCCCAAGTTCGCCTGAGTTTTGTGTGAAAATGTTCTGAAAAAGCTCCCGTCATTGGGAAGAGTATTATTCGCATGATTAATATTTTATTATCTCCCCTTTTGAAATAACATTTTTGCTAAAGCTAATTTCATTTTTGTGATAGTATCTATTTTGGTAAAATTTAACATTCTAAAAAACGGGAATAATCATTTAACATAAAAATATTAATTATTATGATTAAATAATCAGTTTAACTTAAATATTTTGCAAAAGATATAGTTATATGGTACCATGATTTATGATTAGTATATTTGATGTAAAGCCTACTGTTAATACTTATTCGTTAATATGTTAAGAATCACACTTTGGGTTGGATCTTGCTTACTTGAATACTCAAGTTCCCCTCTCAGAAGTATGAAGCGCCGTTCAGGTCATAATTCATTTTGTTACACGTACGCTAAAGGTACGTTCCTAGAGGTGCGCGTAACAGTTTGTTCACGTACACTAGAGGTACACGTAACTGTCTATGATGTTGACACAGATAATCCATTATTCAGGGAAAGGGATGATAGGTTTTCTATTGCGGTTAGCTGCACGAGCAAACAGTTACGCGTACCTCCAGGGTACGTGAACAAACAGTTATGTGTACCTCGAGGGAACGTGAACAAACTTACGTGCACCTCTAGGAACGTGAACAAAGTGTTACGTGTACCTCTAGGTTACGTGTACCTCTAGGGTACGTGAACGACCTGTTACGCATACCTCTAGCGTACGTGTAACAAAATGAATTATGACCCGAACGGCCCTTCATACAGAAGGTTCTTTGTTAATTTTTCAAGTTTAATCCAAGATTTCAGTTTCTAAATTAAAATGGAGACTACGTTAAAATTTTCCGCTTAATGCCATTACCACGTAGTATGTTTTTCTAGAATTATTATTTCTGGAGTCATTTTTACTTTGCCAGTGTTGTTTTTCCCAAATTATAATTATTTTTGATATAGAACTATTATTTTTTTGTAAGGAATTCCTATTTAAATTTTTGAATGATATGTTTCGAATCTTTGTTCTATGTTAACATAGCAAATAAAATATGAAAACTTAAATTTTTTTTATATAAACATCTTGGATTCCCAGTTGAACGAACTGCATGTCTTAATTGCTACTGTCCGTCTGTTTGTCAGTAAATTAGTGGTTTATTGTGAAACTTTTATTTGAGGTTTGTCGGAATACCAATTCTATACATTTGAATACACAGCGGGGCTTGGAAACGCATAGCTGTCAGACCCTCCTGTTACATTTCCTTTTCGTACCAAACAAGTAACACCGCCGTCAAACATTGAATGGAAATATTGTTTACACAGTATTAATAGTAGGTAAAATAGATTTAGATATATGAAAGCCCCAACTTTATTTGATCACCGTCACAGGAAACGCGTGATTCAGTTGTTGTACACCTTTTAGCATTTAAATGTGTTTCCAAAAATCACATGGCGTGTACGCAATACCGATGGTACATAATAGGGTAGTCCAAATAATTAATCCGTCTTGGAAAATTTTTACTTGGACGTATATTCCATCGATGAGGGATCAAAAAAAAAAAAAAAAAAAATCAAAAATAATTATACCCTATAGACGCCATGATTATCTGGACTAATAGATAAATTATAGGTCCCGTTGTGTACGATGAAAATTAACAGTATGTTAGTTTGTCATTTAAATAAAAAAAAAAATGATCAGAGGCTGAACACCTACATATACGGTGTGTCTTGTCTTCACGTGGCGTGTACATGATAAACACTCAGAATGGAATGGTTGTCCCCCGGATTGTCCCCAAAGTATTAAAAGACTAAAAGTCCAAAGCTTGAGAAACAATAAAGACATAATGACAATACCAAATTGTTGAAGAAAAAACACATTAAGACTAACACCACTGTGCATCCCTTTACAGCAGATATATATTGCTCTTTTCTGGTACCTATTGCAATAGTATACATGTAGGTGTACCGTAAGTGGCAACAGGCTGCAATTAACGGTACACTAGCGGCAATTGACGATACACTTCTATTGTTGAGATATATGCATTGGTTACCAGTAAATAGCAATATCTGGTGTACGGGGATACACAATGAACACGCATCCATAAAAATCAGCTTCACGAGCAAAGTATGAGTCTTCTCCTCCTTAAAGATACCCGCCGAGATTGTCGCATAAAATTGAAACTGTACTATCAATGATATAGTTTCTGTTCGCAAAAAAAATTATTTACTCTTCAGCATAATTATTGTTAACAGACTTCAGCTTTTCCCCACTTTTTTACCTATCAAATATCGACTCTCTTACCTCTCCTTCTAGTAGATTTAATGTGTCCCCCCCCATTTTTTTTATCTGCAACCCATTCCCCTCCTCCAGCCCATCTCACCTCCATTATATTAATTTATAATGTACATGTATCAGCCAACAAAATTTTACTATAACAGTTTGATATGGCATTTGTTTATTTCGTTTAATAAATATATTTTTTGTGTATTTATTATTTCGTGGAGAAATTACACAATTTTATTGTATTATTAAATAAAAATAAATGCTAAGGCAGATTTAAATTTAATTTACTAATAGTTAATACGTTTTTCCCTTTCATCACTTCCTTACTAAATGACGCAAATTACAATATCAATTGTTTTAAATACAAGGTTGAAATATTAATTCAATATTTTGACCAATTTGGATTGGCAAATTACACAATCAAATCAAATCAAAGGATTTTGCAATACGTGTACATTTTTATTGAACCTACAAAGAGATATCAGCAGTGTACTTGTGGACTGTATATAAATTTATAAATGAATTATCAGTAAAAATTCCTATGTATATGTATTAGATCTTAGCATTTGTACTTCAATGTGAATTTATTTCGACATTTCACCACGTGATCAAAGATAATTGACACCATTATATAGATCTTCATTTTCAAAGTACTGTACACACACAATGAGGTTAGGATATTGTTTTCCGCTGTTTTTATGCATTGTTTCAATCACTGCAAGTAATTTGCCACCAGCTCCATCTAAGCCAACCCCGACGGAACCATTTGGAAATGTTTGGCAGTTAGACAGCAAGGGAGACTACTGGTTGTTTTGGAATACTAATTCTACGCACGTTACTTTTGAAACCCATGTAAAAACGAAAGGCTACGTCGGGTTTGGTCTGTCATCGAATGGCAAAATGTTCCCGACTGACGTTGTCGTCGGATGGGTTGACAGTACTGGGGCGACACACTTCAAGGTTTGTGTGAATACCTTTTTACTTTTTATGCACCAAATATGGTCACTTACCATATATAAAGTATCTGTATATTTTTATTTTCGCCTGTAAGGGAGCAACCATTTGATTTTTATGGGTGATGGGGCTAGGATCAAATGTTTGATCCTGCCTATTTTTTTCGTCGAAATTTTGGTCCTGGTTTTTTTTTGGCCGCATTTGCGGCCTAAATTTTTATTTTCATTTAAATCCAAACATTTCCTGATTGACATGGGTCCTGCATTTTTTTTAAACCTAAAGTGATCCTGTCTTTTTATTTTGCTAAATTCCTGGTCCTGCCTTTTCAATTCAAATTTGATCCTACCCCCCCCCCCCCCCCCCCCCCCATAAGAATCAAATCGTTGCTCCCCAAATGGCCTAATTACTGGCAAATAAAAGAAGTCGCATATTTTTGCCTATGTTCTGCTTGTTTCACACTTGTAATAATATCCTGGTACTATTGTCCTCATGATAGTGGTGTATAGTGTGTTTATCACACTGTATTTTCCCATAGATTACACGCGCAAAAAAGTACTATAATAAATCGCCTAGAAATGTTCGATTTCCACTCCTTTTCTAGACAGCATATCACAGGATACAAACATTATATGAACATGATAAATCAAAATTATAGCTTTATAGTAAACTTAAATTAGAAATTAAAATAAAAGATTATTTACTAAAGGAGTCCAATTTTAAAAATAGACAAATGATCACTAAATTTCGTGTAAGTAATTATATTTTGGAAATTGAACTAGGAAGATACAAGAATACTCCGGGGGAAATTTGTAAATATGAAATTGATGATGAATATCGTTTCTTTTTAAAATGTAAACACAATCCAAGTTTAAGGGATCAATTATTCTCAGCAATTAATAAAATAAAGCTACAATTTTGTCCAACGTCAACCACTAGATAAACTAAAAAATATTTCATCTCCCGAATTTTTGCCCGCAAGTATGCGACTTTATAAAGCAATTATTATATTTGCGAAAATGATGTCCGTGTCGGTCAAGATTTTTACATTTATATATATAATTTGTACCATTGACTTTGTGTTTGTATTTGTTTCTTTGTTCAGTGTTTGTAATTTCTTGACCCACATGGATGTAATTTGGCAAATCAAGATAAAGAAAACACTAAAATTTATGCAAAAGCGCCAAAAAAAAATGGATATTTGCTAAAAAAAAAATATGAACAATTGTGCCATTTTTTACGTCTTAGTATAACACTAGAATTTACCAACAATACAAAAACTTCAAAATTTAAGAAATAAAAAACACTAAAATTTATGCACTAGAATAATCCCACATACAAAGTCAAAGCCAATAAAGACGAAAAACTTATAAATTTGATAAGTTTTCATAAATTTGTGTCAAATTATTATTTTATTTTAATACTTTATTCAGTAACAACTGTCTATTTCTATTTCAACCAATTTTTGATTTCAGCATTTTGTATCATATTTAATTCAGTCAGATTAATTTGGCGTAAATGGGCATATTTCAAACTGGCGCTTATGTCCATTTTCGAGAGGCGCAAATGTCCTTTCACATCTTTAATAAAATGGCGCAAATGTCTATCGCACATGAGAAAAAAATTCAGAAGCCCGTAGGACATTTACTATCTCGAAAAATGAAACCCCGCCGATAAAAAGACACTAGTCCTCAGCGTCCAGCCAGTGCTGTTTTCAAATCCTGATTAACATACTCTGTCTTATATTACAGGACTGCCATACCACAGGACACTCTATCCCAATTATTGACACAAGCCAGGATTGGTTCCTTCTTCGAGGCAAGGAAGATAACTTTGGTACCGTTCTTACCTTTACCAGAAAACTGGACACCTGCGATGAAAAAGATTTCATAATAACGGTAAATTATAGTGAGTTAGCGATGAATGAGTAAATTATAGTGAGTGAGTGAATAAATGAGTATATTATAGTGAGTGAATGAATGAATGAGTAAATTATAGTGAATGAATGAGTAAATTATAGTGAGTGAGTGAATGAATAAATTATAGTGAGTGAGTGAATGAATGAGTCAATTATAGTGCGTTAGTGAAAGAGTGAGTTAGTTAAGCATTTGACATGCACAGGAAGGATAAACATAATTTAGTTTGCTTGTGTTGGGATTAATAGCTATTGTTTTTATATAGTATAACAGGTATATGCCTTAAACGCTACATCAACCTATAATATGAGATTATTACATAGTTGTTTCTGTATTGGCCTTGTTATTGATCCGAGGCTTGCTGTATTGGCCTGAGGCGGAGCCGGAGGCCAGTACAGCTGACCGAGGACCAATAACAAGGCCAATGCATATTCTGTATGAATTTTTTTCTGAATCATCTCTTTGAAAATTCTAAAGTATATTCATTGAAGGATTGGAATGAGGGTTATGAAAGATAGTTTTAGTCAGAGTTATTTACTGAGTAATTTATTAATATAAACGTTTCAAGTACCTTTAATCACAGATCAAGTATAAAGTTAGATAGTATAATGTAAACATTTTAGAGTTTTCGTATGTATTCAAACTACAATCTAGAGAAAATCGACTCGCTCTATTTTGGCCGGGTACAATTCGGCCAATACAGCAAAAAATTTGTATTGGCCGAGTTAATGATTCTGTTTTGAAAGGACAGTGTTAGTCGTAATTAAGCCAATGATACACTAGTTAATTGATGAAATGTTAATGTCCGACCCACTGATTCCTTAGAAAAAAATATTATATTGAAATTCTTCACATTAATTTGCAATAACGATTTGTATACATGATTCATTGGACCAAAACTTGTGAACTATAATTATATTTTATGCCAAAATAAATGAAAGGTTCTTTTTTCTATGGAAAATTCAAATCATTTAAGAATATTGGAGCCTACCTTTTTCAAATTCCTTCCTATTCCCCTCTATTGCGCCCTCAATATTGGAGGAAAAATAACTTTATAGTCAGTGCTAATTAACAATGCAACTTTTTATTTGAAACTTATTTCTACAGGACAACACCATTAAAGTTATCTACTCATTTCACCCTGACGATCCAGCATCTTTCAGCTCCTTACCATGGCATGGCGCGGAAAGACGTGGAACAAAAAGCATAATGCTACTGTCGTCTGTTAAGTCCAACGAAATTGTTCTACCTTCTGACGCTGAACATTTTGACCTTCTGCATGATAATGTAAGAGGTTTGATAAAAACAAAGTGGGCTGAATAAAAATAAATAAAAAACATATGCCTGTTTCAGGTTTCATGCCCATAAAAAATGTGGTAGAAACATTTATGTAGTTATTTTTTCTAATTTTGCTGATTTTTTACCGGAATTTATGTTTTTAGTGCAATGTTGCTGTTAAGTGGTCCATAAAACATGATATTGCACACAGTAAATTTAAATGCCATCATTGTATAATATTGTTACTGTTTCTGTTGTAATTTTATTTGTGGCTCCGGGGGTATAGAATTACTTCTGTAGGACAAATGCTCAGTCGTAAGGCTGAAATCGTGAAAGTGAGGCAAAACATATAAGAATCCGTCTTGTAATTAAAAATTGTATTTGCAAACTTTTTACCAAATGAATCCTTAATTTGCCATGTCAAATTTCGATGTGGCATTTGCCTCAATGGAACAACGGCCGTGGAAATAAACATATAATCTATTCCATAAAACACCATTTTGATAAAATAAAATTATTTTTTTATTCATGATATTATGTAGTTCCATGTTCCGGCCAATAAAGACACTACTTATCAATGCAGAGTTTTTAAAATCCCACCAAAGACCAAAAAACATCATCTTATCAGGGTAAGTACTATTATTGTATTTTGATTGATTGATTGATTGGTCGGTTTGCATTCTAAACCACTTGGTAATGTTTAAAAAATGAAGAAAAAAGCTGCTACTTCTTATGAAAACTTGGCATAGTATTCAAATGAGGACAACAATGTACCACATGGGATTCCTATCTCCTGTAATTTCATAAAGTTTTACAAATCAATAAATTAATTAAAGTTCCATAATTAAGAAAACATGGAACTCCGAGGGAAATGTCATAATCAAAGTTTAAAAAAACTGGCTAGGACGAGAGACCGTCAAACACCCAGAACAACTGGAAAGCAACAGTCATACTCCTGACTTGGTACAGGCATTTTCAAATGAAAATGGTGGGTTAAATCAGGTTTTACGGCATACCAAACCTCCCACTTCATATATGACCGTTGTATAATTCCGGGTTGTTTACGAAAAAGAGTAGCCGTTAAGAAAACCGACTTATAAGTCACATGAGTAAACAGTGGTCAACATATCTCAGGCAATTTCATCAAGACTATCCTTTATAAACTTTGAAAAGGAACAAAAGGAACGAAATATTTTTGTAGCAACCCTTTATATCTACCAAAGAATCTTTTTAGTAAACGAAGAAGCAAATTAGTATTCTGAAAGGAAAATTAAAGTGTCGGAGCTGATAAAAAAAAGAAAGGTGGAAACTAAGAATGTTCTGATAATCCTATGTTGGATTTTAAATCAATAAAACTTTGAACTTTTATAATGTTTTGGCTTTGTCATTTTGATCAGTTTTATATCATAGTCAGATTGCATTATGTCCCAAATTACTCAAATAAAGATTTTGATATTTATTTTGATGCACCAGATGTGCACATTTTGTTGATTTACAACTCATCAGTTATGCTCAAGGCCTAAAATGTTGAAAAACAAAAAGTTGAAGAGCAAAATTAAAAAATCCAAAAATGACCAAACGGGATAAAGTCAAAACTATCTAAGGACAGAGCTATGCACGAGGGAGATACTCCTTTGTTTTCCCCAATTTTACAATTTTGTAACCGTACATTTTATGTATCAATTTCGGGGGAGTATCGAAATACTAGCAACTGATCTGTGGATACCCTCGGGGACTTGGAGACCACCAGCAGCAGCATCGATTCATAGGCAGAAATAAAATTCTTTGATACCAATTTTGATGCACAATATATGCAAATTTCGTAATAATTTAATTTTGGATGAAACGTCGTTTCTGAATGGTGATCGTTTTTGTGTTTATTGTTCAATCAACAAATTTTCTCCTTGACTGTGATGTCACGCTGTCTTAAAAGGTCAATTTTTGGGGACTTCACAAATTATTTTCAAATTAGATTATAAGGAATGGCTGTCATTATTTTTTTTTTGTTCATTAGAAATAACATAAAAAATGGTATGCACACGGAACATAACACACTCCGCGGGTTATTTAGTGTGCATCAAATTTTTGATGTTATTTCTTCATGAACAAAAAAATAACGACAGTCATTCCTTAAATAATGAATACAGAAATAGAAAGACAAGAGACAGGTTTCACAAACATGCGTGTGACTACGATCGAGACTAGTTCCTTGACAACAGATCGGAAAAACACGGAAGAGCGAAAATCAGATCTAACTTATGACAAATCTTAGTCTTCCGTAAAACCGGCCCAGCCACTTAAAATACAGCGTCCTGACTTGAAACGGAAGTATAAAGCATGTCAGCATCATTAAGACTTCACATCCCTCCCTTTATACATGGCTCTGTATCTTTTTTTTATATTTTGTTTCCAGATCGAACCCATAGTAACGCCTGGCAACGAGCTCCATGTTCACCATATTGTAGTCTATACCTGTCGAACAGCTTCTGATGCTGACGTAGGGAGAATTTTCGAGTGTTATGGCGGGAAACCAAAGAAGTTTCAAAACTGTTTTGATGAAGTTTTTGTTTGGGCCATAGGTGGATCTGTAAGCATTATACTTGGCTTTTTGTAATCCGTTTCCCATTCCTACACTCTGAATTGAGGGATGGCACGTTACCGAACATGCGCAGATACTGAAATACATACTAACTCCATACTACAGCTACATGTAACTGGAAACCTGACATTAAGGATTCAAATTAACTTTACAAAATTCAATTTGATTTTTATTTTCCAGTCCCATTAATGTTTTTCCATAGTATTCAAAGAAATTAAAGATAGTTTTATTTAATATAAAAACAATATTTGAAGGTTGAAGTTCATAATCAGAACAACCAGTATTTTTTAACGTGAAGTAAGGGAGAAACCGTTTGATTTTTATGTGGGGGCAAGGATCAAATGTTTGATCCTGCCTATTTTTTTGTCGAAATCTTGGTCCTGGATCTTTTATTCGGCCAAAAATCCTGGTCCCGCCTTTTCATTTCAAATTTGATCCTAGCTCCCCCTCATAAAAATCAAATGGTTGCTCCCTAAACATCCAAAAGACTAACAGTAAGATACAGCAAGCTATAGTTTTCAAGCATTGAGGAATGTTAAGAAGAATAGTTTATTAAATAGAGTTACATGAGATTTAATTAGGAATTTAAATGCCAAGTGCTTTGTGAATCTATTAATTTCATTTGTAAAAAAAAAACGTCATTCCGATATCTACAGTAATAACTGTATTTTTACAAATTGATCTATGTATCGAAGCACTAAACTGTACGCCATGCCTATCAATTCGTTGTCTAAATATATTTCCCGATATTTTATAGTGTACATTTGTATTTTTTTCAGCTTATTTTTCCCTGCTTTCTGTTTGCCTTTTTTCAAGTATCCTAGTTACAATATAAAGCACACGAGTCAAGTTACTTAATTTTAAACAATTTTTAAATCAGAAGTATGTAAAAGTTGCAACTTCGTCACTGTCGAAATGGGCCAATTTCAGGATGTTATGGTCTAAGTGAACGGTAACTATACCCTTAAGAACATTTGGGTATTTTCTTGAATTAGCAACAGACAGTGTATAAGTTTCTATAATTTTGATATAGTCTCCAATTTTAAGTGTTTATTGAAATAAAGAAAGATTATAAAATTTGAGCTAGTGTATTTTTTTTAATTTGACTAATATGAATGCTAAAATGAAAATACACTATAAAACAATGGTCTCGGACAATCTTATCGAAAAAAATGTGGATAGTAAGGTCACGACTTACAAATTGTATCCTAAAACTAAAGAGAAATTTTCTACAATATGCTACAATTTACATAATTTCCAATTTTTGTAACTATTAGCAAATTTAATTTTACGTACCTTTTGTTAGACGTTCGACTTTCCAGCCGAAGCCGGATATCCATTCTACGGACGAGATGACCCCCAGTATTTGATCATGGAAACACATTTTGACAACCCAACGTTAAAATCAGGTATGTATTTACTTATTGAAGGCTTTAATTACTGTGTACAAATAGTAACTCCGCGGAAAAACTGCATATTGTTTTTAAATATGGCTGAAAAGTATATTTACCAGATTAAGGATGCTCGCAGGTCATGTTTTGGTCTTTTTGTCAGATTTTCGGAATCCTCGGGTTTTATCCATTTCTTAAACATGAAATTTTTTGCCCATGAACCCCTACTTTTTCTTTTATAATTCAATCATATATACCTTAAAATGTTATTTGACAAAATTTTATGAAATCCTTTTTATTTTTTCATACATCTTTGAGAGACTGAAGTTGTCAATGCAAATACAATGAAAAATCCAGAGAAAACCTATTTCCTGCAAATTTTCAAGGCTTTATAGCTCTAAAATGAGCACATGAACCTATATTTTTTTCTTGCTTTTTTGTTTACTATTTAGACCAGCAATCATCCTTAAGGTCCACTCACACCTAGACGATTTACTCTTTACAAACCATATCAGATGTTTACAAGAAGGATAGTCGTTGTTTTAAAACATACCTTAAGCGTATTTTCGAAGGTAATGAAAGTCATTACCATGCATCTCCTCAAATGTTCAAGCATAATGTATGCTTGAACACTTGAGGAGATGCATGGTTGATTTTCTAATACATATCAAACATGTTGTTTGCTTATTAATCCTTAGGGTTTCCGTATTCACTAAAGCAATTTATTGTATACTTATTGAAATTAGCAAAACTAAGAAATACAATTTTTTACCGTTTTTCTCCCTTACCAGTTGTGCAACATGTACACGGTGATAATTAGTTTTAAATGCGTGAAAAAGTTCAACGACGCTACAAAGTAAAAACGGAAGAAAAAGTGAAGGAAATAGAAGTTCAATTAAAAAATATAGATTAATATCATTAATATCAAATGCAAATAGACAAGAAAATACAAGTTTTTAAAATGACCAAGGGTCCGAACTAAAGACATAAGTAACTAGGAGCAAACAACAACTATACTGCACTGTACTGAAAATACAGTTTGCCGACTTCAGACAGGCACATAGGTGGCTAGATTTAAGTAATTTGCAAGAACGCAACCAGGCAAATGTATAGCATGCCTAAGAATACAGCCGAATTAAGAAAGGTTACATACATAATTTCTCCTATTCTTGACGTTTTTAATCGGTGGGATAAAAATACATAATATTTTTAACCACTTCCCGGTGATTAAATGTCTACGTGGGAATTACCGGCGTTTTTTCTACAGTTATTGGAACGATAAATTAGAGACGTCCGAAATGACGTCTATGTAAACAAACTGCATAGCAACGACATTTTCTTGAGGTTTTTGTCGAAAATCAGAGGATAAAAAGATTCTCCTTCAATTTACTCGTGAGTTATGGAATTTCTCCACCCTCGATGGTTAAATTTTATATTTTAACACGCTCGAATAAGCTCGCGTGTTGAAAATCGAAAATTTAACTATCTCGGGTGGAGAAATTCCATAACTCACTCGTACCTGAAGGAGAATCTATATATATCACCATCGACAAACAATACAACCAATAACAATGATTCTTTCAATAAAATAAACATATTCGGCCAAAAATACAATTAATAACTTCCGTAAGCTGCCGATTGGATTGAATTTCAAACAGGACAACTCTAATCTATTGGAATATAGTTAACTTTAAACATTATGACAGGGCTCCAGATAAGATTTCATTAATTGGGTTATTTCCTCTTGGATGGGTGAAAGCTTTTCCATTTGCTTTGTTATGTCAGGTTCACTCCTCTGATAAATTTTTAACGGGGGTGTTCACCCCTTCAAGCAGCTATCTATTGGGTGACTTTCAATTTCAGTGGTAATTATGGGACAGTTGAATCAAATTTATGTGATAAATGTTTTTAATACACAACAGAATCATTGAAAATACAGGTTTTTGATAATGACATAAATAATTATGTCACCAACATATTCCTAAGTAAACGGGCAAATTAGAGGATAACCAACATAAGGGAATACATAAAGCTGACAGAGCTGCATGGTTAGTACATGTACGTGCTGGTGATGTTTCAGGCACAAACTACCAACCAACAAAGAGAGTACACAACCTGCTAGCTAGTCCAGATAATCCTGAGGCCATTTGTCATTTGGACTTTTTAGAAACCAGAGACGTTGCATCAAAATTTTAAATAACCTTCTTTGGACTATCTGCTGGCAGAAACTATGGCGCGGAATCAGGGTCATAAATATTGATTTTAGTATATACTAAAATCGATTTTAGGGTATCCTAAATTCATTTTAGCATATACTAAAATCATTTTAGTATATATTAAAATCATTTTAGTATAGGCTTAAATGAATTTAGGATACCCTAAAATCATTATAGTATATACTAAAATCATTTTAGTAATTTAGTAATTGAGAATAATGAGGGGCGACAGGGCCGTTTTGAGGACGTCGGTATTGGGTGGTTGTAAGCTCGGAAATTCGGGATTTAATACGTTAGTTGTCCAGGATCCAGGATGCTTTTAAGGAATTGGGAATTTATTATTTATTAGACGTGAATTCATGACTAGACCTTTTTTGCTGGAATTAGATCACAACCACTCCCACCAACTAATTGAAGTGGAAAACAAAGGTCACAGCCAGTATCTGAGGCATTTTGCCATTTTGGTACGAAACGTTTAAACTGATACATATCATATGACATTTATAATGAGAAGAAAAATTGGTTAGTGGGGAACCAGATCCAATCATATTTAAAATTAAATTTCTCCGTTTAACAGAGCACATGGTTTGAACCTTGATAGACAAGGTCAGCCCCGAGAGATTCCGAAAGTCTTAATTGTTTATTTCCGATGATTTTTAAAAATGCTTTTTTCAACGCCAATCAAAGTAAAAGAAATGGGTTAAAACGTATGAACCTGCTGTTTATTTGCGTAATTGGTCAAATATATTGGGTAATCAAACGCATGACCATAATTTTTATTGCGTTTTATCAATTTTTAATTGCGTAATTACGCAAATACGCAACTTATCTGGAGCTCTGTTTATGGTAAGACTTCCATTTGAACCCCCCTCCCCCTTCCATATACATCTTTAGTTATACCATCATTATGGGGAGGGGGGGGGGTGTACAAAAGGAAGTCTTTCCAACTTTATGAACACTTTTCAATTTTTCTTGTCTGAGCCAGAAGAAATGTGATAAACACAACAAAGCTATATAAATATAATTTATTATTTTGTAAAAAATCCAGGCATATTCGACAGTTCAGGATTTAGACTGACGATTACCCCTACGTTACGACAGCATGACGCAGGCGTTATAGAAGTAGGTGCGTTTGTGGATAATTCACAGTTTATACCACCGTACGAAAAAGAATTCATATCAAAATCATACTGCCATGTGGACTGCTTTAAAAAGGTGAGTGTATTAAATTTTAAATAAGAAAAGGGACTTCGTTAAACAGTATGAAAGTAACATAGGCGATAGCTATCAAAGATATTTAACAAAAAACGTCACGCATGAAACGGGCATTTATTTCGTAGCAAAGTAGGAGATCAGTCCAGTAAAAACAGTATTATTACAAAAGAAAAATTTCCCAAACTCTTCATGTTATTACAACTGATTGACAAGATTATTTCCGAGCATTTTGGGGCAAGTTAATGGATAGATGGATTGTTATTTAACGTCCAGTGGCGGCAAGGTGCATATCAGGACGAGAACATGTATGATAATGAATATGATCCCTGCTTTGTACAAGACCGACATGCTGAGCCGAATTTTTAATGTGCTACATGTAGTTCACGAGGTAATTGTCCGCAGGAAGACATATCACCCTACTCGAACACATTATACTGACTAAGAGCCGACCAGTAGTTCTTTGCCCTTACTCCTAGATGCCGCGGTGCTTGGCGGAGAATCAGCAAATACAAATTTTAATGTCTTTGGTTTGGCCCGGCCGGGGATCGAACCGCGACCATCCGCACTCGAGGCAACCACGCTACCGCCAGACCACCGAGGCGATTGCAAGTTAATGGACAAATCGTGAATATGCAAAACAGCTTGTAATCCCTTTTCTAGTTGCATGTTTGTTCAACGTTGTCTCATGTGTCTAAAGTATATAATCGGAAGTCATATCATAGGGGCTCGTATCATAGATGTATTTGGGCGAAAATATATGCCAAAAGACTGGTATTGTAAACACTTGTAGAACGCATACCAGTCGACTGGCACTTATTTACGCCCCAAAAACATCTATGATACGAGCCCTTGTTGGTCAGATGTGTGAAAGGGGTGGTTTCAAATGGATTCCAGAATTATATCGAATTATATCGATTTTTTAAAGTACAGTTGCATTTGCAACGGCATGTTCCGGATTAACTACCCATTTGTTGACTAATAAATACATAAAACATAAACTTTAAGTGTTAAGCTGTAATTATAGAAAGACCAGGTTCCAGTGTTACTCTTTTGTGAATACGGGGCATTTTTAAAAGCAAAATCAGCTGTGCACATACAATTATGTAATTTGCTTTTTTTATATATATATATTTAGGCACTGAAATCACCAACTGCTAGTATGAAGATATTTAATGTTTTCTTACATTCCCATCTTCTTGGAGTTGGCATTAAAGCGCGCCATTTTCGTGGAAATAAAGAGTTAGCGCCCCTTGCTGTTGATGAAAACTACGACTTCGACTATCAGGATAATCGTATTCTAAATCCGGAGAGAGAAATAAAAATGGTAATTATATTTGATTTGATAATTTCATAAATGAATTCTTTAACTTATTGTTTAATTTATATCCGGATGCCGTAAAGAAATTATTGATCATCATTAATACCAAAAATATTAATTTATTGTTTTTGTCCTTAAAAAATATTCTGATCCTCAATTTGATGAAAAAAGTAATGTGGTCAAGCAGGTGGCAAAAAATATACTGAATCCAGATTATCACAATAGCGTAAAGTGTTAAATTTTGAAAAAAATAATTTGATTGATAGCGCTGAAAAAAACTATAAAAAAAAAAAAAAAAAAAAAAAAAAAATCTGACTCGGACAAAAAACCATAACCCCCCTCCTCCCTCCCTGTGGAGTTAAATGATCGGTCCCTAGCGAATTATCAGAGATATCTGAGACATGTGAGAGTACAGGTATGAAATTATATATAAGACATACATGTACATTATAAGTTACCGTAAATTATCGACAACAAATATTTTAATTTACTTTGGAATTATCTCCCTTCCACAACTTGTCAAAGGGAGACAATCAGTGTTTAAACTTTATTGTTGTTTTGTTATACAGGGTGACAATGTTGCTGTCGAATGCACCTATGATTCATCCAGACGCACCAAGCCTACTTATGTGAGTCACTTTAAAATAAATAAAAAATAACTAAAACCTGCACAAGCACCAAGTCATGTAGATAGTGCTTGAGTGATTGACATTTTAAGTTACTTTGTATAACTGCTTTATTTCTGTCACATGTACCTGTCTGTAACTAACATCGTAAAGTTAATTTTACGCTAATGCCAGCCATGTTTTAATTTTCTCTTTGTTTAAATTTGTATTATAAAGCAGATAAGATAGTTGCCACTGGACGTTAATCAACAATCAATCAATCAATTTTTTTTTTCAATAATTATAAAGTTGACTTCGACTTTGATTACTGATATCGAATCGTGGTGTGTTTACAAATATCACAGAAAAAATTGTTTATTCCATGGATCTCGGTAAAGTACATGATGCAGTCCAGTGGAGTTTCGGATTTCAGATTTTATTTATCATAGTTGGAAAATTAAAATGCTAATCTTAATGAGGATTACATATTTTCGATGATATTTGAATACTGACTTTATAACATTGTCACTACCGAAAAGAAAAATGATAATGAACTTGTACAGTGATTTCAAACGTCACGAACTCAATTATAAATTAGTAAATAACACCGATACAAACCCAACTTGTTGCGCAATTTCAGCCCACTGTAGAGAAATAGTTTACTCCAGTTTTAACACTGTATTCTTATTAAATTCCAGGGAGGATTACCAACAACATCAGAAATGTGTTTAGCTTTCCTCTATTACTACCCGAAAGTGGACTTCACTTTCTGCCTCAGTAAGCCGCTTTACAATCAGTTGGCCCCTGTGCCTTGGCATGCTGTTCAGCAAATGAACTCATGGAATTGGAAGGACCAAGGCACCATAGACAGGTTTAAGAACATATTAAAAAATTCAACATATCAACACATGTGCTTTGCAACAGACAAACAAGGGAATTTTCTTACCGTGAGTATGTTTTTAATTGGAAAATAAACATGATTAATACATGTTGATTTTTTTTAATTAAGGTCGTGCTCATAGAGCAAATGCTGTTCATAAATTTCAGTTCGAAAAAAAAGTTCTATCACGTATTTAGTTACAATAGATTTGATTTCGCATGGCAGGTATGACCGGATATGGGTGTCCATATTTTTACTAACTCGTTAAAATCCATAGTTGTCCTCAAAAATAAAAAATCCATATTTTCCCTCAAAAATCCACATTTGCTTACCTTCTCAATTCAGACAAATAAAATAGTTTCTGTGATATTTTGTTAAAAATACATTCCAGTAGAATTTAAATTTTCAGCATGAAAATTTGTGAATAATAAAATTATGACACGGAATTTTCCATTTTGGTCCTGGCATCAGCCCTCGGACAAGCCCTCGGGCTCAACGTGGGAGTTGCAGGCTGATACAAAGGCCAATGATATGGAAAATGCCATTGTAATAAAATAATAGAAAAGGTAATAGGGCATATTTTACCTCTTGAAAAGAATGAAAGATTTTGAAATTTTTATACAATACAGTATATCAAGATAAAAAAAACCGTGAGAAAACACAGAAAAGATGAGCTGCAGAACCTTCCTTTCTTTCGCATTTCGCATTTAATATCGACAAAAGACTATCGAAAGGTAAAAAAAACAGTGGGGAACGTCCGTAATTAAAGTCGAAATCAAAGGCACGAAATTTAATGAGGTTTGAACAAATGCCATGCACGAGGATACATTATAACTTAAGTAATAAAAAAACATATAATAAACTAAACCGAATCAGGACAAGATAGTACGGAAACTAAAACAATAACGATCACATGTCATGACTGTGAAATACCACTATAACGTGATACAATTTCTTTATAGAATTATATCTTATGTTTTTGTTTCTATGCAGATTGATGCAGGTAAATTCCTTTTATCAGAAGTCGAACCAGAAATAAAATACACACCATCAGCAAGGAATTGTGATTCTACCAAACAATAAGCAATCGAGTCCACCGCATAACTGTCCTTGACATTTCTCCATACGTATGTAACGTTGCCGAGAGAAATGAAATGAGATAATAATTAAAAATTGTATGAATATATTGAAGTTATAATTTGAACCTGTGTAAGCTTGCTAGATACATTGTTTAGTTTTGCACCCCGTATCTTATTTAGGGTACTCGCCTTAATTAACCATCTGTACATACATTTATAAGTTTTTCACTAGAAATATTTTTTACCCTAATAAGGTTTTAATTTCAAATGTACCTCACCAAAAATAACCGGAAAAACACCCTTTTCAAAAACAAATTAGAAGTTTTTAATATTTGGATGTAAAAAATAGGAAAAAGAAAATAATCTAAGACAATTTAAATGGTAAAAAAGCCCATCCCCACTCCATACGGAAATACTTGAGGCAATTGAGACAATTTTCATGTCAACAAAATACCTCATATTTTTGTGATGTTACTTACATAGATCCAGGTCATGGAACAATATGTAATCGTACAAAAAACCCAGTGTTTCTAAATTTTCATAGTGTTGGAGTGTTTAATGATTTCCGTGGCTACATCGGCATGAATATCACATTTAATAGGTTGAAAGTCTTCTTGTATAACCACAGTGTTCCGCTAAATTATTTGTTTTGTTCAAATAATTGATAATTTGAAGATATCTACAAGCAAACACCAACTTACCTCTTTATCTCCACTTCAAATCCGTGTCCGCGATCTCACATGATCAACGTTACCACATGTGGCATTGGACATATGGTGGTTAAACTTTCAACAAGAATGAAATATGACGTGTTAGGGTCTTCTTGAATTCTTGAAATAACTGGCAACTGTCCTAGTGAATTGTGCTTAGGTGTTTGGGCGAGGAAAGGATCTCGAGATCTTAAGAAAATCCCTCATCACATCCAACAATTTGAGGTTTTTGAACAGATATAGCATGTTAAGGAGGGGTATTTGCGAAAAATACCAGTCGAGAGAATGTTAAATTTCCCAAGCCGTAAGGCGAGGGAAATTCATTCTCAAGACTGGTATTTTTCGCAAATACCCCTCAAGAACATGCTATATCTGTTTAATTACACCGAATGTTAACGTACAAATCGTGACATAAAACGCATTGATGATCGTGACATTACAAGCGTCCAGTCGGATAGAGTATTTTTTGGCAAATACCACGGCAGAGAGGGTAAAAAGGGCATATCCTTTTTGCATATACCCCAGCGCTGTTTAAAAATGAACGATATTCATTTGATAAAAGTAAATTGGTGAAAAATACACTGGCTATCAACCAATCAAAACCCAGGATTCTTACATAAGGTGTAATTATGTCAAATATCTCCCTAGCAAGCACATGAAATCGACATTTTGTCTTCTGCATTTTTTTCCATTACATCATAGGTCGTCAATCGACTGAGAAAAACTGTTATATCAGGAATATCGACATCATAAACTTCTAAACAAAATCCACAAAATTTTACTATCGATATGAATCTTTGGTACGAGAATTCAACTGCACTTGTAAAACAACCCACATTTTATGGTAACGTAGTTTACAAAGCTCATAAACTATAAAAAAAAGACACCCTTTGGATCTTATCAAAACATTGAACTGACTTATTGATACATTCTTAACGTTATGGTTCGGTCACTATATATAAATCGAGTTTTTGTTGGTACCAGTACCGATTACCTTATATGAATTCCTTAAAGAAAATTTAAATCATTGCTTTACATGTCCAGTTTTTTAGCCTTTTAGAACTTCTAGCTATTCTATTTTAGAGCACTTATATGGTTATTTTAAAATTGTTTTGTTTCTCTGTTTTGTGTCACGTGGGTGTTTGAAGCATGTCTGATCGACTTTCATAGTGTTTTGATATTTTTATGCCCGCGTTGCTAGGCGAAGCAGGCATTAAGGTTTACCCTTGTCGGTCTGTCCGTACGTACGTCCCTAATTTAGTCTCAGTTCTCTAACTTTAGTTTGCCTCGATTAAATGTTATGAAACTTAAATACAATGCTTATTACCAACAAACACAGATCAGTTTGAATTTCGGTGGCGCCTCTTTCACCCTTTTCCCTTTATCAATAGACAAATTGCTGAATTTGACGTTTCCGCACTCTAACTTTACTTTGCCTCAACCAAATATTATATGAATACTATACACATTGTTTACTAGTATTATTACTACCAAGTACAGGTCAAGTTCGAATTCTTGTGGTGTCACTTTTAAACTTCTCAAGTTATCTACCTTTATAAAATGTAAAATTGCTAAAGTTTAGGTTTCCACACTTTAACTTTACTTTGTCTCAACCAAATGTTATAAAACTTATACACAATGCGCATTACCACCAAACCCAGATCAAGTTCGAATTTGAGTGGCGTCAATTTCGCCGTTCTCGACTTATGTTCCTTTATAAATACTAGAAGAATTGCTGAATTTGCCTTTTCTACACTCTTACTTTACATTGCCTCAACCAAATGTTGTGAAACTTGTACCACATGACACTGTTCAAATTCGAATTTTAGTGTCGTCATTTTCATGGTTCTTGTATTATGCCCCTTTATAAATTGTAAATTGCCAAATTTGCCGTTTTGTGCACTCTATGACTTTTACTCATTAAGTTTCAATAGTACATTGACCCATGCATATTTATACATGTAAGCAAGGGCATCTGTGACCCATGGGCACAGTCTTCTTTTATTTAGTTTTCCTTGACCGTATTAAAACCGGGGAGGGTTGGACCTCCAATAAACTGGTTTAACCCCGTGGCATTTTATGCGCCTCTCCCAAGTCAGGAAAGTATGGTCATGAATGTTTTTGTCTCGATTAACGTTTTAATTTGTTTATTGATATTCTAACATGATATTGTACAGCCGGACATGACTACTCATGACTTACTCTGGGCCCATTCAAGGCTTGAGGCATGTTGTAGTTTGGCTCCATTGAAGACCATGTTGTGACCTCTGGATGTTTATTTGGTGATATGCATGTACGTTTGATTTTCTGTTTTCTTTGTGACGTCATTTCACGTCATTTTTTTCGGAATAATGGACAAAAAAGTCCATAGGATTTTCATAAAAACTTTGTTTAGCTGAAGGTGTCACATGTGAGCGGCCAATAAAAATAAAAAATGGCCTCTCGCGACCATGTTGTTCATCCAACCGGACTCAAGGGTGGATCGTTTTTCTGTTTCTATAGGTCCTTCCGTACACCATTTCAGCAAACTTTGGTTACAATCTTCAGATTAGTTCCTCAGCAAATGACAAAAAAAGTTGGGTGAGCCACTGAATCTCATTCTTCGGAAGTGGACCGTTTGTAAGGGGTATTGCTGTCATCAACAAGATCAGTCCTACAAAATTTCAAGACATTTCAAAATGTAGTTTCAGAGGAGAAGATATTTTATATCGGCCAATCAAAATCAATGGCCTTTTGCGACCATGTTGTTAACCAATGGTGGATCCGTTGTACACTAGAGGTCCTTCCATAAATGTACACCATTCCTACCTACTGAGTTTGGTTATAATCCAACGGGTAGTTTAAATTATGAGGAGAAGATCAAAATGTAAAAATTTTGCGGACGATGGACGACCGACGATGGACGCAAAGTGATGACATAAGATCACATGACCTATAGGCCAGTTGAGCACAAAAAAAAATCAAAATGTAAAATGTTTGCGGACGATGGACGACCGACGATGGACGCAAAGTGATGACATAAGCTCTCATGGCCTATAGGCCAGCTGAGCACAAAAAAAAAAATCTCACTCCATGATTTTTTCTAAATTTATCTAATGTTACCAAATAATCATTAATATTCCCTATTTGGCAAAATCTGCATTATGTACTGTATGTCATCGCTGTCATCAACTATTTACTAGAGAACAATCCCTGTGTATTTCATGTATGTGGGAATATGTGAATAATACTTGCTTAATATTATTGATACATGTGCATTTATTTTTACAAATATAACCTGTTTTTCATTAGACCACACTAGATTGGTTTTTAGTTATTTGAATTTCGCCTCTCCACTTTGACTTTGTAAATTTAAAGAACAGACATTTTTGCCGCTTCATTTTGAAAGAACTGCTGGGAATTCAAGAAATTGCAGATCAAAAGTGTTCGCCCGCTCCTAAAATTTGGTACAAAATAGGGTTTTCTTGGATTCTTGGCAATATTTCTTTTAAAATATTTTGAATTAATATATCGCTCGCTCGCACCTATTTTTACCATAAAAAATCAAAAGAACTAAACATCAATTTGTCGTGATCTTAAATATTGAATTTGACAAAATCCAGTATGTGAAGCTTAATGAAGTCGTTCTATAGACCTTTATTATGAAATAAATTATATATTTTCATTCAATGCATTAATTTCTGTTTTTTTATCTTGAGATAATGATTTAAACATATAAACTTCACAATGGAAGACACACTCAAAATTACATTGTTCAGAAAAACATGTACGGAAACCATCCATATTATTATTTACAAGTTTCAATAGCCTACTAATAACCTTTACCTGAGATTGTGATTTATGCTTGAGCACCCAATATTGGACCCCTTAGTCCATGCCTTTTGTTAATTTAACTGAAAAGTTTACAATCGGGGATTCAGCAGAAATATAACTTCACGAGGCCTTTTATAAAAGCCTTTGTAAAAGGCTGATACTCCAAAAGTCAAATTTGTATTAACCTTTATTTCTAGGTCCAGTTGCCAATACACAGGAGTTTCTGCATTTTGGGAAAACAATTGTGGGGGGGGGGGGTCAAGTGCCTGTGTAATCAAGTTACATAAGTTACGATATCGTAAAATTTCAGCTAAATTTTATCTAAAAATAACAAAATATGCTTTATTTTTTGGGGTATTTATCATGTCTTTTTTCAAAATTAATCGGTCATTTTTCATGAGAAACACTACTGCATATATAGTAAAAAATTTCCATAGTTTCAACTATAGCAATTGTATAGGATGGGCCACGGTACGAATTTCAAGTTGATTACATGTAGCTGTATTAGTACACTCGGTTACGTTTTACGGTGTTCCCATCTGCCACTTTTCTGCTCCACAAAAAAATACTGCCATTTTTTTTTAATTTCTAAAAAAGTAGACGGTTTGGGCCTGGGGGAGGTACTCTGAAAATGTTCCTGTTTTTTTGGGGGGTGGGTCTGTTTTCTTATTTTGGCTATTTTTTGGGGTTCTCAGTATGTCAAAGTATTTTGGGGGATTTTAAATATTTCAGACTATTATTTGGGGGTCCGGAAAATTAACATCGTCGGAAACACAAGTTGAAGTAAAATTTATTTTAAGTATAAATTAGTGTTAGTATTAACTGAGACTGTGTTATATCTTGATCGTGTCTCAAAGTCATGATTACCTTTATTAATGCAATGCATCCCAATTAAAGGTATAAGCATACAATTTGTATACATACAATATAATACATAAATCACAATTAACATTTAACATTTAACCCACAAACATGTTCATAACATAATACATTTTTTAAAGACAAAGGACTGACTATTTATATACAGACTCATAACTTTTTTGCATATATTTTCCGGATTCATTTCATATCTTCTGTTCCGATTCTTTATTTATAGCATCATTTAAAATATCCGGTCCAAATAATTTTTAGCGCATTCAACATTTCAGACAATACTTCGAAGGAAATTCACGACACACTGAACGATTAACTACAATACTTATCGACTGAACAATTTTAAATATATTTTTTGAAAATTTTGTAGAATCAGAAAGTGGCAAGCCTTAACTGCTTAAGAATATACTGTAATATTTGCCATGTAGCTTTGATGGTATGAACATCAGCAACTGTTGACATAAGGTTTTTATTACGTAATATTCATTTGACTTTACTGCAGGGACTCCTATCCCCACCTTTGAAAAAAATACCTATCCACATAAGTAGCAATGTCAGTAAACGCCAGGTGGAGCTGTTTTGGGGGAAGTTATTTTAAAACTGGATTCCGCTTCTTTATAACCTTTCCCAGCCTATTTTGGGACCAGTATATATTGTAAAAAAAACTGGTTTCCGCCCAGTGGCGCCCCTAGTATTTACTGACATTGCTAACATAAGCTGCTAGAAAATTATACAAGGAAAGACATACTTATAAACCCCACCCTTGATTCATTTATTTCTATTTTATTTTACATGTGTATCAGGTATGATTTGTGTTCTGTTTAATTTTAAGGAACTATATAAGATGTTGGAAAAATGTTTATCCTGATAATTTCCGAATGAATAAAAATTAAATCTGGCATAATGATCATGTCAGTTAAGTACAATGTACCACACATAAAGTAGTTTTACTTTCATTTTGTGTCCATGGATAATGTCCTGTTTATGACTTTTGACAATATATTGAACCATAAATTTATATGTATTATTGGTGCGGTTTGGGTACACATGTACCAATGTTCTCCCCAGAAAATTTGGATAGCAGCATGGCACTATGTAGGGATGTTTTTCATTTACTGAAAATAATCGGTGCAAAGTATATATATTCAGCTATACAATTAATTATAACAACATCTTAGCTAGCCAAGGGTTACGATTCACTTCTCTGTCTTCACCCTTGCCACCTTGGCAGATTAGGCCAAAATTTGTAATTCAACACCGGCGATATCTGGCAGATGACAGTAGTCATGCCCACTCTGATTACACTCTGATTACATCACTATTCACTTATGAACACTGTATTGTTTCTACTTCGTAAAACTGAACTCTCAAATGTACTTTGGCATTACATCAATATCATCTGAATGAGGCACACTACCCAAACAGAGTAAACTAGTATGAATAGTGTTATTTTATGTGTTTTGGGAGTAAAGTCTCGTGGCATAATTTGAAATGTTCAATGCATTTCACCATATTATTTGTTGACATGTTATTTCTGCATTCTGACATGTCTGATGGGTGCAGCTAGTTTCAGCTGCATCGAATAAAAATAAGTACTGCACAGACCCGAAATTCTGATTTAATCTGCCAAAGGTGAAGAGAATCATAAACCTTGGCTATCGAAGATGTTATAACAATTGTTAATTGTATCACTAAACTAAAAGGTGGTATTAAGTCTTGCCAGACAACAGAAGTGTCGCCTTAGTTATATAATTAAAAATCTGAGGAGGTAATAAATTTTAAACTGAAAGGGTTTCACTCCAGTGTACATATAAATATTTTATGAAGAAGATGTCTACTTTGGGAATGTGAGAAAGTCCAGACACTTTTGGAAGACATTGATCACTGGATAGTAGCACCATTGCTTTTACTTTAAACTACAATAAGAAGACATTTCTCTTGGGAATTGCAGAGGACACAAATTTAGCAATTTTAAAAATAAAACACTATATTTTTTCCTGTCGCTGTCTTAGTAGGATGATTACCTTTTCTGCGGTTTGCCAATCATTGAAAAATTTGAATCTGACATAGAAAGCAATTGCAACAAAAAATCAGAAATTAGAATTCCAGAGCATCTGGAATAAATGGCACATATTGTTCACAGAGTAGTTTGGCTGACATGTTTTACATTTGTACCAAATCCAGTAGAAATAAACGTCAAATTGGTGATAGTTGGGTAGAATTTTTACTTTTAATTATGTCTGTTTATGTGTTGTAGAATTTTTAAAAACAAAATCATAGGGCACCCTGACAATTTTACTATTTTTGTTTCTTTTTGTACTTAGAATATATATGCATGACAGAATTTATTGGAAAAAATTGACCAATCACATACACACTTTGCATCCTACCCTTTAAAATAAACTAGTAATGTAATATTTTGTTTTTTTATACCTAATTTCTATTTCTTTTTTTTATTTATAAAAAGTCATTGAATCCTGGATATTTGTTTTGGCTGAAAAAGACCTTGAAAGGTAATGGAATTGAAAAATGTCACAAAGCATTGAAAATCGTGGTGCTAAAATTTCCTAATTCTGTGGGTAAAACCCTGATTTGTCAGTTGACGACTTGTACATTTCTACAAATGTATGGTTCTTACTTCCTTGACCAAGGGAGATAATTGGTTATTTGCTGTATTGCTATGCTTGTCCACAGAATATTGGCAGCATTACAAATGTAATTATTATTTTTCAGATATTATATACCAGTGTAGAATTATCATCCAATGGCTGCCAAACCAGAAGAAATATTTTCAAAGGTATTGAAATTATGAAGTGAAAAAAAATGGATATCATGTGGTATGCATGCACACACTTTTTATATATAATATCCCATATATGAACTTTATATAAGCCAATGCAATTTTGTAGCCATATTTTTTCTCTCAAAGTGCATAAATTACTTGAGTGTTGAGTATATCTTATTTCAAAAGATTTGGATCTTTAATAATGTTGTTCTAATGATCGGGGGGCCTAGGTGGCCGAGTGGTCTAGGTAGTTTGTCATGACTACTAATGATCACTAGTCTGTCAACGCTGAGGTTGCGAGTTCGATTCTCACCTGTGGTGGGTTGTCTTCGACTCCGATCTTAATTGACAAGGATTGTCTATTTTCCTACTGAATGTCAGTGGTTCTCTCCGAGTATTCCGGCTTCCTCCACCAATAAAAACTTGCCGCCGCGAAATAGCCAAATGTTGTTAAAATGGCGTAAAACCCCAACTAAACAAACAAACAATCTAATGATCGATCTTTTACAAGGTCAAATAAAAATATATGTGTTAAGGGTTTCCCTACCAACCATATTTTTATCCATACTATAAATATTTTATTGATATTTTTATACAACCACTGAAAACAAAAATTCCTCCCATTGGACAACCTAAATTTTAGAAAAGTCAAAAAACATTTTTCTGTGCAGCTGAAAACCCTGTCAGACCATAAACCAGGGCTTGAAATTTTCTGAACACATTCAATAACTCAAGGCTTTTCAGTAGAATAATCAGGGGTCGCGCTGGCATTCAAAAACTTGTAGCCAAAAAAATGTCCAAAGCATCATTTTTGTCGCCAGTTTCAAAATTTGTTCACCAAATTTGGATAATATAAATATTACTTTAGTTTCGTCAGAGAGAGTTCATCAATTGAGCAGTCAAGTGTAATCAATCTCGGCACGTGCGAGTTATTGATTATGTGTTTGTTTACTGTTGAAACACCTGCTGTGTTTATTAGCCTGATGTAAAGTGTTCAATTATCATAGATAATTATATAAAACTTTCAAATGATGTTTCTTAATGTTACCACATAAGTGACAGTTTAAGAAAAAAAGATCGAAAAATTCTGTAGCCAGAAATATCGCCAACTATAATCTACTGTTGCCAGATTGAATAAAAAATCGCATTTTGCGACATTGGCAAAGCCGAGCACGGTCCCTGCTAGTAAGTCAAGCCAAGAACTTATAGGGTATGGAAATTTACCAGCTTGGGTATTTGGGGATCATAGCATTTTCCCCGTCACAAATGTAATATTTGAGAAGAAAGTCATCATGGATTCAAAATATGCAGATTTTACAACATGTAGTCCCTTCATGCCAAATATTCTGAAGCGAGTTGTAAAATATCGGCATAACGGGCCTACCCATGATATTGTCAAGCCACTGTAAATTATTTTTTATTTTAATAAGACAATTTCTGCAACATGGATATTCAAACACCATTACAAAACGCAATGTAACATCGTTACAGCTTTTGGGAAACTTTACTATGACGTTGCTAAACTAGCCGTCTGATGTCTGTGACGTTGGAATCAAAATATCCATATTTTACCACAGATATACAAATGTACATGTAGACTGAATGCATATAAAGCAGGTCATATTAGAATATCCTTTCAAAAGTGGTGATTTATATTTGATTTTTGAATTGTAATAGACATACGTGATAGGGAAGAGATGAAAATTTAGTAGCTGTTTGGACTTTAATTTGACTATAATAAAATGTTATCTTCGACTAGTACTACATTGTATTATCAACCCATGACACAATATTTTTTATTTGGCCTAATTGAAAAATAATTATGGCAAAAAAAACAACAAAAAAATAGCAATCGTCCAAATCAAAATAAATATCAGATTAGCCAAGTGCACACGGAATTGATTTTAATTTCTTTGGATTTCGCCGATCCAATTTTTGGACTATTTTTGTTGCTTCATTTTGCAAAAATGCTAAAAATTCACCCAAAATTCATCATTTTTTAAGAAAGAAAATAAAATGTGTTCGCCTGCTAAAGATATGGATTTTTTCCATTTCTTGACATATTTTAGTTAAAAAAATTTGTACCACACATTATTTTAATTTCTCCTGAAAAAAGAAGTCCTCAGAAAAAAAAAATTAAATTAAAATTTCAATTGCTTGCACCTATTTTTTATCATAAAAAACTCCAAAGAACTAAGCATCAATTTGGTGTGGCATTTATATTGATATTCCTTCTTTCACATTAATTTTCCAAAACAAAGTTTAATACATTTTTCTGCAAAATTTATGTGATGTGTACAATGAATGAGAATGTTGAGTGAGTGACTAAAGAAAATTTGTATTTTTTCATACATTATATATTAAATTCTCTAAATTGTTAATTATTTTTCGTTACAGTTCTTAGAATTTTGTAAACCACACTTAGAGAAGCAAAGGTCTACCGAGCTTGTCAAGTTGATAGAAAAAAGATTTCACGATTGTAGTGATGAGTTCAAGACATCTTCAGAATTTTCAGATTTAACTGAAATCACATCTGCGAAAATTGAAAGTGACAGTGGCAACATTTTTATACACTTACGTGATTATATTCACGAATTGAAGTCAAAGGGTGACAGGAAAAGGAAAAGGGAGACAAATCATTTAAATGATTGTGATTTACCAAGCCCAAAATCTTTGAAAGGGGAGAACACTGGTGCTGATACTGATGATGATAGCATAATCAATCATGAAACAAAAAGGTCACATTTAAAAATTGACCCAGAAAATGTGAAAAGTAAAAAGGTAAAAGTTTCCTCAGTTTTTACAAGTACAAAAGTTAAAGAAGTGTGCATAACAATTGATGACAGTGACGATGAGTGTGCACCAACTGTGTCCATAGCAACAGAAGAGGTTAATAAGTTAAAGGTCAATAGCAAAGTCAGACCTCCTTCCAAAAAATTTAATTTATCCCTGAAACCCAAAACTGTCTCAACTTTGACTGATAAAAATGATTTTGTGCCAAATAAAATCACCAAAGTGCCAAGGATTTTTCCGGAAAAGGAAATGATTGTTTTAGATGAAGATGAAGATGAAAATGCTGAGAAAACATCAAATGAAAATGAAGAGACGGTATTAAGCAATTGTATTAATATTTCAAGTACTGAAAAATTACAAAAATCTGGAGTTGGGAAAACCAATGAAAATGATGTTGTCTTACTCCACAATACAGAGGAAGAAAACAAAAGTGAAATAAACATTGAAAACACGAGTTCTGTGAATTTTGATGATTCAGCTAAAGGTAAGGGACACGGGAAATGATTCTTTTGGGGGGGGGGAAACAAAGTCTTGCGAAGATGTTTTAGAATGGGATTTATTTTTTATTAACATTGTAAGGAAATATTTGCAGATTGCCTATTTAGTTGTGTTCAAGGCCTAAAATGTTTAAAACCAAAACAATCTTAAAAGTTAAGGCTGGACCAAATTGATTTTTAGTTCTTTGGATTTCGCCGCTCTGATTTTCTTACTTTTCAGAAAAAAATATTTTGCCACTTCATTTTTGGGAAAATGCTGAAAATTCACCATTCTTCGTTTTTCAAGAAATTAAAAAGAAAAAATATTTGCCTACTCCTAAAATTTGGTATAAATAGGGATTTTTTCAATATTTTAGTTAAACAAATTTTATCTTTGCCTGAAAAAAGCTCTTCCTAAAAAAACATTTAAATTAAAATTTTGCTCGCTCGCACCTATTTTTGCCATAAAAAATCAAAAGAACTAAAAGTCAAATTGGTGTGGCCTGAAGAGAGAAAAACTGCTAAAATGACCATTTAAAGCCAAAACCATCTGAGGACAGGGCTATGCACAATGGAGATACTCTGTTCCTTTCAGATAATTTAACTTTTTAGTACATGTAACAGTAAATTTAAAGTATCAAATTCAGGTATATCAGTATTTTATTTGAACTTTTTTTTTGGCACATTTTTATATACAGTGTACATGTATCATTTACATTACATGTAGATACCATAAAAAATAACAGCTTACAAAAAATTGTAACTGCAGCATATAAATGTGTACTAAATACTATAGAAGCTACATGTCTAAATCTTAATTCCTTTCTTTTTAAATGTACAACAAATGTATACAGGGATTACTAATTACAGGGTTTACTAATTAAATGTTTACAGGGATTATTGTACAATTTATTATGTTTTTCAGTGGAAATCTTCCTTTTGAAGTCCGATATGTCCATAACGATTTATTTATTGAAAATAAAAATTTGGATTTTGATACAACATTTTTTTTCCTGATTTTCAAGATTACATGTATCTGTGAGATAAAAAAAGTTATGCTAAAAAAAGTGAACAAAATTTCATCTGTCAATCAAAGAGTATATATAATTTAAAATTATATTTTCATTTAACTTGTCATAACAGTTATCAGTGTATTGGGTTTGTAGGTACAAAACATACACAAGTATCGGTAAAGGAACCAGAAAATCCAAGAGAAAGTGAAAACCAGAACCAAAAAACGTCTTACCAGACTGAAAGTACTGAAGTACAAAAAAATGTACATGACAGTGTTCCTAGTGGGAGTTTAACTCACAATCAATGTAGCAGCGAAAAGTCCACAACAGATGAAAAACCAAGTCAAAGTAGTGCTAAAATGATAGAATCTAATATTAAAAAGGCATCTGGTACAAAGAAGACAATTCAGCATACATGTCAGCCAGGTACATTGTAGACAGTAATAATCAGTCATGATTTAAGATACCGTAAATTGGGATATTTTGGCTGTGGTTATATTTTGGTTTATGTATAGCCTGTTGCAAATCTGGCAAAATTAAACACACCAAAATACATGTAGAACAAATCCAAAAAATAAACTTCCAAAATAATTTCATATTCTTGTAATCTGTAATAGTTATTAACTTTAATTATAGTTGCAATGTTTTGATTGTGTTTAAGGTACATGTAAATTACTGTAATCATATTTGTATAATCATGATAATCAAAACAAAAGAATAATTTTATTTAATCAGTTGTCTATCATGACAGCTTGTGGTGACAATATTATTAGCATTTAATTATACAGATTACTAAATCATAGTGTAAGTTTGTTTAATTTTAATATTCATTTATTCTTTAATTTTTTTTTTGAAAGTGCCAAAATTAAACACAGCACTGAAACAAAGTGCCAAATTTAAACACACCAATATTTTACACCCATATTTTCAGCGAAAACCACCAAAATACGTATGCTGATTTACCGTATGAGATTGGACAATTCCACCTGAGGGTTCACAATTTCAAGTCAGAAACGAGGCTTGCAGAGTTTCTGATGATAGAAAATGTGAACCCAAGGGTTGAATTGTCCAATCTCACATTTTTGACCATGAATGATTATTTTTCTCACATTTTTCCACTGAAAATTAAAGGTAATAAACATGGCCACAAAAATGTGTTTTCTTGAACTAGGCGATCTAATGCAAAATAAATTATATACATGTATTTGAAAAGATCCTATGCGTTTTGGTTTTGTACCACAGGTACAAAACTTTAAAAAGATATCTACATGTGTATTAGGTTGCGCTTCAGGGGTTTTCAAATTGAAGCGATGTTAATTTCGATGTTATCGTACCATTTGTGCGAAGTTGTGTTTTCTGACGTTCTAGCATTGTGACTTGATGTTTTTTTTTTGCATTGTTACATCAAGGTAGGTCATGTGATGTGAGATGCATGAATCTCACACTGGTGTCTCACATGGAATATATATGTAACTGTCCCAAACACATAGAAATGTGAGAAATGTATTATCTCAAGTGGGTCTTTGGTTATACATTAATATGTTGGTGTGACCAATGATGTGAGCACATCAATAGTCCTTTCCAATACTCATTTCTGGTATCACGATTCTGGCTCTAAAATTATACTTCCGTTTCCGGCGAACGAAACTTTTTCTAGCCTTAGTATATAGCACAATATGGCTGCCCCCATTAAACAAAGACTTTTCTAAATGACCCATATGTTGAAAATGCATATGCTCCTATAGCGCTTTCTGCACTCGCTATGATGCTGTTTTTTATCCTTCTCACAGAAAATATTGTTGTCCTGCTGGCATCCAAAGGAGCCCAAATGTTTTTATAAAGAGATGTTTAATTTCTTCATTATTATTTTTTTTTTCACCAACGTATCATTTTTTGTGGCCACTAATTTATTCCATCCAAGTATGCTACCAAATTGGTTAAATCCACTTTAATCACCTTCACATACCAGTGACAGATGGCAAATGTTTAGCTCAGTTGATGTGTAATATTGAAACTGGATAAAATATGAACAGTTTTCCAAATATGACTGTCATTAGAATAATAGGTTCTAAAATGAGTTCAAAGTGAAGACTGGAAAATCTTCAACAAAGTTTTTAAAGTTCATGTCTTTTAAGATTTTCCAGTACCTCACTTTTGAACGAGTATAAGTGCCTATTTCTTCCATAAATACTATATTTTTAAGTTTCCTGTACCTAGGTAAATTCAATGAGCACAGTCGACAAAGTTACATAACATTACGCCTGATTGGTCAAAAGATATTTGCATTTGTGAACAGCGAGATTTAATTGGTCTAAAAGCAGTGGAAGATGAGGTCGCATGAACCGATCTTCAACAAGTCTTCTCACACTGAAAATTGCCATGTATGGAAGAATTTTATAATCTTACTTTTTCACCTTTATAAAGGTATCTATAGTCATGTAATACTTTTGGGTGTGGAGTATTTTTATTTGAAATTGAATTTCTTACTCCTTGTAAAATTAACAGTTTGGAAAAACATTTTCTTGTTTTCTTGTCCTTTTGTTAAGGTACGAGTTCAGAAAATCAAAATGAGATGAACACAGGAAAGGAAGAGGAAACAACAGAAAAACAGAAAGAAGGAAAGAAAAAAAGTCAGATCAGAAGACTGGAAAGATTATTAGAGGTAGGGGTATTTTTCATTAAAGACTTGGTGAATGTGGTTATACTGTTGCAAATTGATTTCAGATCAGTGTTTTTGGTACACAAAGACCCTTTTGGATATTTTCTGGGTGTCAAAATGAAAACCTGGGGATCATTTTTTTAAGATTTATTAGCAAATGCCAGAGGTGTTTACCACTACGGATTTTCTGTATTTTACACGGATTTTAAATGCAAAATACGGACTACGGATTTAATTCACGGAAGTACGGTTTCCGGTTCTTTTCAAGGAATTATTTTTTTTTCTCCTCAAAGTGCTTGAATGAGCGGTGGTTATGTATTAAACTAAAGTAAACGCGACTGAGATAGAGATGTCTGCGGTTTTCAGGAAAACCTCTTATTAATCATATGTTTTATCGATCTTTCAAAGTATGTAACGAAATTTAACGAAATTTAAAATGTGCTTGAAGAAATTATGAAAACTCAAAATATGTCAGCTACAAAGCGGGCAACTCCGGCTGATCACCGGTGATACTACAGAAAAATACTGAGAAAATTGTTATTACTACTGATAGACTGAAATAGGGGTAAACACCTCTGAAATGCACATAAATTACTTTGCATTTTTGCACCATTCTTGTTCCTATAAATTCTACAGGTCTTCTTTTTAGAGACTCAGAGCTCAGTATGGCTTGGAATCTACCTCATCGAATATCATATGATACTCTGACCTCAATTTTCATTATCATGTCTAATATTTGAACTTTTTAGTCTGTTGGGAACATGACAAATACTGCAGAGACACTCAGTTCAAAACTAACATCTATACTAGAGGAATTAGATAAAATTTTTATTCAGAATGTAATCAAGATCTTTTCACTATTGTTATTGGTGTCCAGTTCAAGAAATCCATCGTATTCCACGCTTGGTAAACATTTATTGGGCTTCCGAAATTGAACACCATGGCCATTTTCAAGGAAATTTTTTATTCAGAAATCTCAATTATTATCGAAAGTCCATAGAATTTCGAACAAAAATTTCAGAACTGGAATTTGGAAAGCAGTATCAGTAAACATAAGAGAAGCGAAAAAAATTTCGTTACACTTTTCTCTGCAACTACCCATCACAGCTGCTGGATACACAAGCCTTCTATAGGTAAGCCACACCGTGTGATACGTTTTCGAACCAATATAATGTGACATCAACTTCCTGTTTGACGACTTCTTTTAATTTTTAATTTTGACATTATCGAAAAGCGGGGATATGACTAATGAGCAATGGCTCTTAGTACGTCTTGTTATATTTGTTTTAGTTCTTTATTTTGTGGGAAAGTTAACATGGTTAAGTTATGAAATTTTTATTACAATGAATGAATATTGTTCAATTTTCCAAAATTCATTACAAACAAACTAAATGTCTAATGGTGATTTTAGGTTTAACTGAGATGTAACAATTAATTACCATCACTGCTTAACTAAATGAAATTTTGATGGCATTTAATAAAAGATTTAATCCATTGGGACCCTTATCAATTTCATGCTCGAGTGACTTTGTCACTTTTTCATAGTAAAGTCCATTTCTCAGAAACTGTAATACATTGTACCTACACCCACTGTATTTGGTCAATAGATAGTTCTTGGTGGGTTAATGTCAATCTGACACTTGCCTTTTGACCTTGACCTCAATTTCATGCTTGAGTGACCTGTGTCACATTTTCGTTGTTAAGTCCATTTCTAAGAAACTGTACCTAGATCCACTGTATTTGGTCTATTGATAGTTATTGGTGGGTACATGCCAGTCTGATATTTGTCTCTGGACCTTGACCTCAATTTTATGGTTGAGTGACTTATATCCAAATTTCTTGATTAAGTCCTTTTTTCAGCAACTTTAATACCTAGACCCAGCATATTTGGTCAATAGATAGTTCTTAGTGGATACATGATGGAATGACACCTGCCTTTTGATCTTACCTCAATTTCTTTTAACACATTTTCCTTTGACTTGCAAAATGTCAGGTATCAGCATTATTCTGTGTCCATGTGCATACTCAGGCGAGACATTTAGCGTGCCCACTCTTGTTTAATTTAAAACTTTGTGATAAATCTTAATGTCATATATATAATTATTAAATTCTATGTTAAATATTACAACAAATAACCTATGCTGATAGATTATATCACCTAAGCAATCAAACAGTTGTTTTAGATTTTTTGAGGGGGGCCTCGGTGGCTGAGTGGTCTAGGTAGTTCATCATGACTACTACTGATCACTAGCCTGTCAACGCTGGGGTTGTGAGTTCGAATCTTACCTGTGGCGGGGTGTGTTCGACTCCGATCTTAATTGACAAGAATTGCCAATTTTCCTACCGAAGGTCGGTGGTTCTGTCCGGGTACTCCGGCTTCCTCCACCAACAAAAACTGGCCACTGCTAAATGGCCAAAATGTGCTGAAAACAGCGTTAAACCCCAACTAAACAAACAATAGATGTTTTGAAGTGTCATGATATGAGCATGATGAGACACAAATACCTGAAAGATAAAAACAAAAACAAAACATTTTACATTAATTATAGATACCTATTCTCCAGATACAGAGGCTTACATGCAGAATATGCAATAAAAGTATCGGTAATGCAATGAAAACTGTATCCAAGATTAATAGAAGAGTCAAAACATGAAATATACCTTGATATTGATGTTTGGAACTTATATATTCTATAAGAGTTATCTCCCATTTTCAACTGTTAACATTGATTTGAATCAGGAAGTGAAATTTAGGGATCCCAGGGGGTAATATTAGAGGGCCAGGTACTTTCAAACAGCCATATTGTTAGCTAATTAAAGGTTGAATTGATAATGAATCGTATTTGGACAACAATAAATCGTTTTTGTGTTATCACAGTAAAGGCTTGATGATTTTAATAAGACAATATTAATCTACAGGTTGACTCGAAATCTCGGATCTATCGAATTAACTTCGCGGTCCCTGCAAATTTCCCATGACTCGAACTCTGATAATTCGAAATCTCGTATAATTCTAGATTGTTTAGAGGTCCCCAGAAAAAAATACAATGTAGTTTTACCTCGATGTGTTGAAGTATTTTTTTCTCAGAGAAGTCCAAAGACTGATGTTATAATTTTTTGTAACATAATTACCTCGACGACTTAAAATCTCAGAAGATGCATATAATTTATAAGAAAATATATTGACATTTTGAAACTCGCTTTTATTTCACAAATAATATTTGGTTTTATAATGGACAACGTGACATTTTAACATGTTCAAGGTCATACTCTACCTCAGATGACATGAACCTCAGTTAACTCTAACACTTTTTTGTAGTCCCTTCAACTTTGACTTGTCGAGGTTCAACTGTATTTTTTATGGTTACTTTTTATTGTAGAATATCAGAAACAAAATAGAAGAGCTAAAAGAAAGGGAGTTAACTCTAGATGATATGGATGATGATTGTTCTGCATATATCTTAGAGGAAAAATATCAACAAAAGTTTGTGAAAGTTTGGAAAAAGCTGTGTGAACTGAAGAAAGAGCCTTCAGCTACTGGAAGACCATCAGAAAGAAGGTTTAAATTCACAGGTAAAATTAAAGCCATCATGACAAATTAGCAAGTGAGAATAATAAATAGATTCTTCCACAAGTTCAAAGTGAAGAATGGAAAATCTTCAACAAGTTTTTAAAATTGACATCTTTCCTGAATGGAGCGCATCAGAACGAGGGGAAAGACACTGAATTTTATTTCCAGTTCTTCACTTTTGAATGAGTATATACTTACATTTATGATCAAAAGAACACATCATTACCTTGATTGATTACCTGTAATTAGTCCTCAATGCCACTAAACAGTGATTAAAAGGGTGTTTATTCCCTTAAGATATATAACTCTTAAGATTTTAACGAACCAAAGCTGACACTAATTACATGTAGCTTATGTCATTGGAAACTTCAATGTCAAAAGTCAAAAGTCAAAGGTCAAAATTGCAACCAGGAAGATGCAAAACGTAAACAAGACATCTGACTGCCTAAAAAGGAACCAGGAATAGCCAATAATGAATGAAACTTTGTAAAATAAAATTGGTTTTCCAATGCCAACCAAAAGGCTGCAAAAATATACTTTTCCAACTAATACAGGACAATTATTGAATGAAGAGATCTCTGTGCCAAAGAGTGACGATGTGCAGAAAAATAACTGATTTGTGACAATTCAATCTTTCCAAACTGCCAACACTTATTATGCAGATTCACTCATTATATACATGTATGATTTATATAATATACTCAAAGGCTTTTCACTCCAAATACATGTACATGTACATGAAGATTATAAGCAGCCATATCTAAATATCAATATTATTCATACATTCTGAGTTTGTTTTTTTCTGTATATATTTTTTGTTTAGGCCATTTATTTTTAATTAGTTGGTTTACGGATCCGCCTACCAGATTTTGCTGATTTGAAGAAAAAAATGAAATTGAAAATTTTGGTTTTTTATTACCGCCGACCCTCTGAAATCAGCCATTCCAAAAATAAGAATATATTAAAATCCTTTTTGCATCAAAATTTCATAAAATATTACATTCCAATTTGTCTAAAAATAGATTATCCATCAATAAAATACTTGTAAACATGATCCACAAAAAATATCTATTTATAGATGTTAGTTGATGCCAATTTCCAAAACAAGTTTTATAAAACGAATTTCTTAATAGAATCAATGCGGCTTTTAAGTTTGTTTTGTATGAATATCTTGATTCCGTAAGATATCGAATTTTAAGTTGTCGAAGTTGAAGAGTCGGATTCCTTAAAAAGGGAACGGTCTACTGAACAACACCTTTCAAGATAGATGTTCTGACATTTGGGTTTCAAAAGAGGGAATTAACTGATCTTTTGCAACCTTTGTATATTTGACAATATAACTAAGATTGTTCAAAAGTACATGATTTTCCGTCTTTTTTTTTCTTTTTTTCCCGACCGAATGACCCTATTTTAAAAAAAAAAAATCCGTAAACCAATTAATTAAAAATAAAAGGCCTTAGAACTCTTTTTGATTATATTTTCAAAGTGTAAATTTATTAATCTTTGTCTGGCTCATGTAACATGCAATGTAATCTTCAATAAGTTGAAGGTGGTCACTATTTGGTAGATGTAGATAAAGGGCAGACATTATGACATTTTAAAAAAAATGAACAATAAATATTTCTTTATTTTTATTTAATAAAAACAAGAAAAGATAGAATAAGTTATTGCATTTAATATATTATAATATAAATACAATACATCATACATCATTCACAAATAAACAGGCAAAGCAGTTGTACATGTACATTTCCGCGATGGGGTCTGAAGCGATATCTACAATAGGAAAGTACGTTAAATGTGATGCTATCCAAATTTTATGGGGAGAACACTGGTTGAGGATATTGTTAGGAAAGAAAAATATTTTGCAGAAATAAGACAATTTGTCCATTGATAACTATCTAAGACACCTTTCCAAAGAGCAGATAACCCTGTAAATGGGAGACAACATACATTTATCAAAAACGAGGAATTGTTGCCCATTCCATTTCAGAGACGGCATCTTGGTAAGATATTCTTGTAGAAAAAAGAAATTCTTGGTAACTCGATCTTTTAATGTCTTTCATTGTTGTTTAGAAACTTTGTGTTATTTAAATGTATCGTCAGAAGTCAATAGACAAACATTGAAAATCAAAAAAAGAAATCTATTATACAATTAATTACTCCTCATGAGGTCAGCATGGGGAATTGAGGACCCGAGACTGACCTACGAGGTGACCTGACCTGACTGAGGCCAACGGCCAACGGCCTAAGTCAGGTCATGTCAAGGGACCTCACCTCCCCATGTTGACCTCATAAAGATTAATGAATATAAAAGTCTGCTCTCTTTTATAATATTAACATTATAAGAACAGGTGAGTAATTTTATTGATGGAGTCATTATAACACACGCGAGGTCATTTTTGTTCAAGTAGGCCGATTTTAATGTATGGTCAACAACCAATCAGATTCCTAGATTCTGATTAGAAGTATAATAATTGATTTTATAGGAACTCGTTATCCTGAAATAAACAGAAAAATTGAAAAGTTTGTCAACAGAAGAAAAGAATTTCCAGATTTTTATGATATTCGTAATGTCATTATGAAGGTCAACAATGATAAAAAGATTGGTCTTGGGTATGTATTAATATGAGAATTTATGAGCAAATATCATTTAGCGAATGTCATAAGGGAGAGAACTAATATAATTCTGATGAATTGAATATCTCTATAATCCTCAGTTTTGGAAACATTCACCTATTGGATTTTTATATGTGTATGTGTGGTCAGACAGTTTTTTCATGTATTGTAATTGAAGTTAATCCATTTGTTGAACTTTAATTCAATTAAATTTAATGACTTGCTTAGGAAATAGACAACAAGTTTCAGATAGGGGTAGACATCCCCATCTGCATCTTTTCTATATAGTGATTGATGGAAGCAGACGACACATCAGTGTATTTATATGCAAATGAAGTATTACTTGCCTGGGAAGATAGAAGGTATTTTTATTTTGCACGTTTTTATATGCAGATGAAAAACTACATGTATTTACATTGTAAATTGCAAGCATTTTTTTAACTACATGTAAAATGATATTGGGGGAAATATGCCTCTTTTGTGTTCCTGGATAAAAAGATGGATAATTGATTTAAAGTATATTCATTATTTTGATTATAGATCTATGGCAGTGGAAAGGCTAGCTAAAGAGGCTTTTCTGGATGTTGGAGAAACTCTGCAAAAAAGAAGAAAATTAGATCTTGCATATACATCTGCTGGTCATATGAAAATTGGAGAAAGGTAAAATATTATAAAACTTTTAGCTAATTTCTAGAAGAGTGGAAGGTCACAAAATCAGATTTTGTATACGACCGCAAATTTTTGCGGACATTATGGTATGAGTCTGTCGTCAGCATCCGTAGACAGTTAGGTTTCTGCTCATTTACTTTTGTTCTATTGAATGTATCCTTGTAATATTTTACCACAATGGTCCCCATAAGAAATACAGGTTGCGATTGATTCTGGGGAATCTGGCCCCTCCCGTTTTTGTCTGTGGTCTTTAAGTCAATGTTGCGGTCGCATCATGCTGCGCTTAGCTAAGCCCTTTATTTATTCTGTTTTAAAGCGGAATTCTGGATTTGTCTGTGACGGTTCCTTATTATACAGGTACATAGTAAAATGGCTGCAGACGTATCATTTCCACTCTTTTAACATGATATTCAAAATCAGGTCTGCATAATGTTAAGTGTCATATAATACGTTATATCTAATAGGGTAAAATGTATCAATTAATGTCATATTCTTTTTTAATATAAAATACGTAAATAATTTTTATTCAAAATGGTATTAATGACATAAAATACTTATTGTCTGGGCACCTCAGTTCGTAAAATGGATTTTTCAGAATTTGAATACCTGAATCAATTTGAATTGTCTAGTTACTGGGTTGAAAGATGCAATGAGATAAGTCGTAACTGAAACAATTGAATTTACCTAATCATGTTCAATCATGTCTTGCAGAGAAACAAACAAATTATGTCTATAGAATTTTCAATGTTAAAGGGAGATAACTCTTCCTATCAGATTTTATAAAATTTAAGTATTACAACCCGGTGATGCATGAAATACATGTATGCAAAAAGTGCATTAAAATAATACAAAATAACAGTTTTACAAATTTTAGGATATGTCTGAGTTGATAGATTCATATTATTAATTTTTGGAAATTTTCAAGTGCATTAATTTTCTATTGAAAATTTCCCATGTAGAATCATTTGTGAAGTATAAAAAAATACTCTTTATTAACAACTTTACATTTTTTATGTTTTCTTGGACAACTCAATAAGGTTAATTAACTAACAAAACTTTGTCTAATAATTCTAACATTTACACTTTCAAAATCCCAAAAATCCATTTTCTGAAATGAGGTGTCCAGACAGTAAATATGCAGGGAATTTCAGATGCCTTAAATATTCATTGTTTACAAATTTAATCTCCACCACTGTAAGCATATTGGAATGTTGACAGAATTTTGAATGTGTAATGAACAAAAGTTGACTATAATTGAATGAATTTTGCAAAATTGTTTAATGGTGAATATTGAATGATCGTTAATGTTATTGATAGGAGATAACAGAAATATTTGGAAAAAAAATACTGTAAAAGCAGAAATTTTTGCTTATTTTGTGGATAAGTATAATTGACCATTTTATTTGGGGGGTGCGTCGATGAACTCTAAACCCCTACCAGAAATTATCCATATATCAAATTTGTGACCCAAAAATATCCAGGAAAGCTAAAATTACATACCATAAATTATCCAAAAATAAGAAAAGGCAGTTATCATGATGAGACATATTCATACATTTAACATTTTGAAAAGTCAATCAAATTCTCCAGAGTGTAAAAAAATCCCGACCCGAAATCTCCGCCGGTTTTGTAAAATCTTGACCCGAATTTCCCGCACGTCCAGTATCTAAATATCATTGAGTTAACCCCTCTCCCCCCAGAATCCCTAATCAATATTTGTCAAATTTGGAATCCATGGAATTTTTACTCCAGGAATCATTTTCGAAAAGCATGAATCCACACAATATTCACCCTGCAATAATTAGTGATTTTACCTTTAAATATCCATAAACTGCAATCATTTGAAGTAATAATTTTATAGTACGATAAAATTGTCATTTCTATGTTTTTATGATTGTTACAGCCCAACAGAAGATCCAGCATCTAAAGATCCTGAACTGAAAAAGAAATTAATGTTGAATAAGAAATTTTATAAAGAAAAGATGGATCAGGTATAATGTATAATAGAGAAATTGATTCACTCTGACATGTTAACACATGAATATTCACTTGATTTAAAAGTGGCTTTAAGGCCATGTAAAAAAAATCATTAGATTCTCAGGCCACTTTTCAAATTTTTTGATGAGGCAGGGAGGAGTCTTTTTTTTTTTTTTTCTTGTTTTTACTTAAAAAATTTGTTGCTTCTCAGGCCATTTTTAAAATTTTTTAATGAGGCAGGGTGGCTCTTTTTTTTTATTATTATTTTCAAATTCAATCTTCGACCTCCCAATGAAAGCGTCGGCGGTGTAGCCCTGATAATTTCCAAAGGCTGCTTCATCATTCGTTTTAATTGATTCTAGCAACTCCCCCAATGTGCACTCGGTCATGTAATCACAATGTATCCTCCATGGTACGATGGTTTTTCCTCCAGAGACGACTTGGCATGACACTAAAGATGATGCCATGCTGACAGAAGTTTAACAAACAATGTATATTTAAATCACCACACCACATGATAAAGCGTGTTTACGAAAACGTTTTGCTGATTAAGATCGCGATCCTAAAAATTACCGGTAACGGAAACAGAAGCGAAAAATTTCCGGGCGGGACGCATAACTGCCGATTTTTAATTTTATATTTTGTATGATAAAAACGACGAATGCGGCGGGTTTAAGGGACACGCGGCAGGGCCTGAGAAGCTAATAATATATTTTTTTTTGGCCTAAAGTGGAAATTCCACTTTTGGAAGTCTGGATTTGTCCACTAGTTTCCTTTATTATGAATAGTTAAATGGTTGCTGAAGTGTCATTCCCGATCTTTCTTTCCCGATTGTCAAAATTAGGTCTGTATATATAAATATATAAAATAGATTCTGAATACAAATTTACTGGAACTCAAATCTTAAAAGTCTTTTGAGTCATAACTTACGCTACAGACTTACTCTCAAGATATTTTATCAAAATGTCTCCTTGTTTTTAGGCTAGCGATGTATCGTGGGCAGGTTAATGTTTAGGGAGGCGGACATGTGGGAGACTCCAAAAAGTGATGAATGAAAATATCGTTAGTCGTCACTCGGATAGTTTCTTGTCTTTTCTTTTCATTATTTTTGTAAAAAGTGCATTGTAATAATTTACGACATTTGTTTTGTGAAGTATTATAGCTTGGTAAGTCTAAAGTGCCACCTGGTAAAAACTTTTAAGATAATGGGTTTTGTGAAAATATATATTTTTCAGGATACCAGATTTCATGGGTTTTGTAATTGGTTATACATGTACAATGTAGTAATACCACTTTAATATGCTGTTGGCGTGGCCAATGATACGACCACAGCAATAGCACAGAAACTCATTTGCGGTGTCACGATTCTGATTCTAAAATTATAATTTGAAGCAAGTTATTTCCCTTACTTCCGTTTCCGGCGAATGAAACTTTTTCTAGCCTTAGTATGTAGCACAATATTGCTGCCCCCATTAAAGAAAGACTTGTCTAAATGACCAATATGTAGAAAATGAATATGCTCCTATAGCACTCCATGTGCTTGCCATGAATAATGCATAATGAAATCTACATATAACCAGGAATTCAAAAATTCTCTGAAGCAAGCAGAATAATTTTTTAATGGAAACTTTAAAGCTTTACTTCTTCACATTAATATGAAATTGTCCTGTTACAATGAGGAACCAGAGTGAGTTATCTTTTCTAACCAATGTAGGTAAGGGAGATAATTAAATTCTCTCCCTTTTGTCCTGAGGCTAAAAGGGAGACAAATTTATTATCTCCCTTACCTACATTGGTTAGGAAAATATAACTCACTCTGGTTTCTCATTGAAAACCGGCTTTCCTTATTTTGTGTGTACAGTAACATAGTTGGAACAATATCTGTAAGGCCAACTAAAATTAATTAGTAGATTTTCATCCAACTTTTTGAAAAAAATGGGGCGGGTGGGAGGATTTTATTTTTTAATTTTTATTTCATATGAAACTATTTTGTAAGGTGTTATTAATATGTAAACATTATAAAATGGCTTATATATGTTTTTATTCCAGAAACATACACAATAGAAATTTCAACTCCAATCTCTGCAGACTTAAGCTGACCAAAAGACATCTAAAGGTCACAAAAATAGTCGAATCACGAAAACCACGTTGAATTGTTACAGGAAGTTAACAAAAAACGAAATTATTGACACGGATACCGGTAACGGAGATGAACAAAATCCGGAAATCGTAAATTTTAGAAAATAAAAAAAATCGGGGCGGCACGGTTTTCGAGGGGCGGGCAGGGATGAAAATCTATCAATTAATTTTAATTGGCCTAAGTTTTGTCAATATATTTATATATTTTTATATATTTATTTTTAGGTTTTGACAAAATATTCTGAGATTGAGATAGAAGATGGTGGAGATGAAGATGAGGGCAATGAATCTGGGGATGTAGATGATGACAATGAATTGGAAGATGATGGACTTAAAGATGAAGTACCAGAACTGACTACAAGTTAATACTTGCAGATAGGTGTTGTATATGGCCATTTCAAATTTCTCTTCTGATTTTAATTTCTTTTTTCCTGGTTAAACAATGGAGTCATCATATAGAAGTGTTTGGTTACGTGTGTCATTCACAGTTGGCTGTCTGTCTCAAACTCACTTTAGTCGAATATTGTAAATTCAGTTTAATATTTTCGTTGACATGAATTTTTGTGGATTGGGGGAAAAGGACCTATTGGTCTGTTCTTAATTTTGTGGATATCAAATTTCAAGAGAAAATGAAAAGACAACAATTATTTTTGGCAAAATGTGTTTAAACCAAAAGTTAAATAAACATGTTTCTATTATGGAACATATTTACTTCTAAGTGTAATAAACATGATAAACATTGTAATTTGTCTATTATGTGCTTAATGTTTAGTAATGATAATCATAAAATTATATTGTAATAATGATATTTTCTACAAAAACTAGACCGCTTTGGTGGTCTCGTGGTAGCGTGCTCGCCCCGAGTGCGGAAGGTCGCGGGTTCGATCCCGGCCTGGTCAAACCAAAGACATTAAAATTGGTATTTGCTGCTTCTCCGCCAAGCACGCGGCATCTAGGAGTAAGAGCAAAGACTGGTCGGCTCGGAGTCAGTATAATGTGTCCGAGTGAGGTGATATGTCTTCCTGCGGACAGTTACCTCGTGAGCTAGCACATTAAAAATCCGACTTAGCGTGTCGGTCTAGTACAAAGCAGGGATGGTATTCATTATCATATCAACATGTTCTCGTCCTGATATGCACCTGGTTGCCACTGGACGTTAAACAATAATTCATCCATCCATCTACACAAACTAAATACAAAGCCATTGAAATTACTAATTGAAAAAATCTGTTGAGTAATGAAAGCTTTATAAATATCATGGAAAATCTGACATTAAATATAAACACTTTACTACGAAATTATTCCTTACCACAAGGAAAAAAATTAAAACAAATAGCAAACACACTGTTGAAGTATTTATTTTCAATACATAGTCATTTTCCGAAAATATAAAATTTATTTAGATGAGCTTTAGAAACATGAGAAAAGGCGAGCTTCAGCGAGACTTTTCCCCATGTTTCACAGCAAGCCCAAAATATTTTTATATTTTCCGACAATGACTTTGTATTGTCTTTATCATAAAATCCCCTCTTTAGATGCATAAAATGCCTTAAAATTACATTTGATGTTGAAATTCGGCTGCCATACTAAATGCGGGAAACATCACTATGTAATATGGTACATATACTACGATCATTGTGCTCCTCATGTAAACAAGTACAAGTAGACTTTATCAGGCCATTGATCTAATACGACTAAAGTTTATTCTACCCCTGTTATAAGACCAGAAATAGCTTGATTGCTGGATAAATATATATTTAAATTATATTATCTATCTCCATATTCCATCCTGTTTAGTAAACTATTACCATTCTCCCTCGACAACATGGTCATTCATTCTTCATCATTAATTTGAATGTATTCAGCCATTGAAGGTCAAATGATTATCTGGTATTCTTGGAAATGATCCTGATCATCGTTTTAATAAAAGCAATAGACTATTAGTCTAGTCAATCTAGGCCAAAAATGGCCCAACCTTAACAAAATTGCAACAGAAAGTGTTTTGGTCTTATTTGATAGATGAAAGTGTCCTTTAAAACATATCAAAAGTCTAGAAAAATCTAAGTTGCCGTTTTTAGGTATTTTGGGGTAAAAATGTTGGTTTTCTTTGAAAAATCACAGAAAACTGGAAATATCATCATTTTTCATATTAAAGTGAAATATATGCAAATCAAAGATAAATTGGAGAAAATATTGGTATTTACTAACATAATTGAATTTGGTTTTGACTTTTACCATACATTAACTGTAATTTTGGGGCAAAAAAAGCGGTTTTAGAGAAAAAATCAATGAAAACTGAATAAACTTTTTAATGGATTCATATCAAACATTAACAGATGGACAAGTTTGAATCGTTAACAGTATGTATTATTGTATTATTTAAAAGATTGAAGAGTTATTTCCACAACACAATTATAATTTAATTGCCTTTTAAGATTTTTTTGGAAAACTGTTGGGTTTTGTTGAAAAATCACTAAAAACTGGAAATTTGGAAAATTGATAAATTTTCATAAAAGCGTACCCTGGAGAAAGGAAATCAGGTTTTAATGAATTAAAGTATCATTTATCCTATATATGAAACAGTTAAAAATAACATAGATCAACGAAATGGGGGGAATGGGGGTGGGGGGGGGGAAATATGAATTATCACACAATAAATTAATTTGACCGTTAATCATAAAGATTACTTTGTTTAAGGTTAAAATCAGTATGAATATGATTGATTATTCTATAACAATATTCAGATATGCCTTAAAATAGTTTATGATAATTCATATCAAATGTCCTCTAAATCAGTTTGTGAGAGAGTGGCAGAATTTGAACAGTTCAAACCACGACATTCACCACATCCTGCAGTACACTCGATGCCGTGTTTGCGACACGAACATTTTTTACTGTCACAGTTCATTTTACAGTTACATCGGATGATTTTTAATAGCTTTTCCGGAGCAGGCGGTAATGATGATTTCATAGGTAAATACTTGTTTTCTGAGATATTCCATCCCCATTCTTTTGGATCTAGTTCTTCACCTTTGCATATCCATTTTTGTGTTTGATAGTATGATCTCATAGAATGCAGATTGGCTGCATCGGATGTTGGTGGCAATGTGTGGACTTGGACGTACATGTTTCCAACTACAACCTTTGATGCAAACTTTCTATATCGTAAGAGATCTAATCCTTCGAACTGAATGCCTCCATAAAGACCCACCATGATTTCCTCGCCAGCCTTTAGAATGGCATCTTTAGATATACTGGTAACAAATGTCATTGTCTGATCCTGTAAAAATGTAGACAGTTTACATTTTTTCAAAATAGAGCCTTTACCAACACCAAATATACGTGAAGTTGTATCGCAGCCACTTATAGCATGAAGCGCAGGCATAAGTGAACAAATCTTTTTTCCAAGACCAACCTTTGTTTTAAGTATATCCCATATTCTAAGTCTCTGTGTAGTCTGTTTTGGTTCAGATCTGAAGTATATGTTATGTGATTGCTCGTTTGTATGGTAACATAAAAGGACCAGCAAGTCTGTGTCCTCGCCAATGACTGTAACAGGCTTTGTCTTTGAACATTCAACGGCTGCCTGAACAATATTAAGATCGGCGTCATCATTTGCCTGAACTACAGTGTAATTATTTTCCTGAAACCCGGAAGTCAGCATATCAATGAAACGCTGTTTGTTTTCTTGATTTGCAAAGAAAACATCCTTTTTTGTTTTACAAGGCATGTCAGCAGAAAAATCAACTTTCAATGCATTCAATCCATGTGTCCGTCTTATGTGAGCCACGTCTTTAATAGTAGGACCGTCTGGATAGCCATCAAACACCACAGTAGCCTCTTGGTAGTGCCGTTTCACATAGTTAATGTATGATTGAAATATATGTGAAAATGTATCACCTTTTTGCCAAGGCAAACGATGTAAAAGAGATCCACCATCTAAAACGAAGTGAGTTTCTTTTGGTATTTCCGAAACACCGCAATCATAATTATCCCAAATATAATCAGCAAGTGTCGACTTGTGTGCCTCACGTGGAAGTCCATTTTTCTCAAAGAGTGCAGATGGGACACTGCTTAACTCATATCTAAATATTTCAGAAATGTCGTCGAACAGACCATGAGCAGCGGTTGTACATCTTTGAAATAATAACTGTGGATCCACATTTAGAGCATCTCCGTCTATCTTAACATTTATCTTGGTATTCAAAGTAACTACTTGTTCTTTTCTCTTAAAACTGTGGTCCAATATGTGTTTACCTTCCATAGAATTTATTATCTTTTCTCCTACTTCCTTCGCATTATCTACATTGACTGAACGATCTGCGGTCACTCCTGTTTCAATATTGCGAAGAGCTTTCTCACCGGAAAATGGATTTCGTTCTGTCAAAACTTCAATTAGAGACAAAATGTCTTTCTGATCCCTTTTCTGTCGAGCACGTGTTTCTTCTTTATGTTGATCACTGGTGTAAAAACCAATGTCAGTAAGCTCTTGCATTGCTTGGTTTATATCGACGCATGCTGGCATTGCCATCAACCATTGTGCTCTTTGACTTTCTCCTAATCCGCGGCCTCTAGTAAGACCTCCAGAGGTTTTGACATTTCGCATCAGAACTTGCTCAATCATCAAGTCTGTTGACAAACCACCCCAGAATCTTTCACTTCGCCTCATGACGTGTTGGCCGTTTATAAAAGCGTCAAAAACATCTGGATGATCTGTTTCAAGCTGTTGCATCATCATTAGGTAGACGTATCCTGATCTTGTGTACAAGTTATGTCCTGATGCTGCAAAGTATGGGAGCATGTCAGTAATAGCTTGCAAATGTAAGTGTTCCAGTTTCCTGTTCTCTCTGCTTTAATGAATGTTCTTAAAATTTGTATCATTTCCGAGTACTGAATCCATAATCTAGCAGTTCTGTTTTCCTTTTTAGACTCCAACATTTTTAAGAAATAGCTCTTCAATTCGTTTACTATTGGGTGGTTACAAACGAAATCAACCGACACTTTTCCTTCTAGCAATTGGTTATACAATTCTAATCCATGTTGTAGAATAATGTTTGGAGCATTTGAATCATTTTCAATTGTCTCTTGGTTCCTGTCGTTGTTTCTTGTATCTCTCGGAATAATGTTTGGAGCATTTGAATCATTTTCGATTATCTCTTGGTTCTTGTCGCTGTTTCTTACATCTGTCGATAAAAGTATTTCAAAGCCAAATAATTCTGACCCAAGTAGACAGTGCAATGCAGTATCAACAAGCATATGTCCACGAATCGCTCGTGCCACAGCTTTACCGCTCAACATGTGCAGTACGGCATTGGAAGCGTAAATGTCTTCTAAAATTTCCTGCAGACCAGAACCACTCATGATGTGTCCTATGCAGCCAAGAAAGCTCATTTCAGTGTGAAATCCCCCTAATCTTATCACTAATGACTTTAATTGACTGTCTGACTGTTCATTCCATACAATTGTCATGGCCTTCCAGAATAAAGGTTGATCAAATGTTAACACTGGAGTTCTGTTATAACGACTTGCCTGGTTGCAAATGAACACTAAAGTTGAGTATATGCATGTCATATTGCTTGGGTTCATATCTATCATAGGAAGAAAGACTACAGATGTTTTCCCAGGAAAATTACCTTTGTTTACCATTTGCATTACACCAGACCATCCTGGAGTTGGATTCTTAAGAGGCCATACCATCAGTAAAAGGAGATCTAAATTTAATGTTTTATCCAATGTGCTCAACCTTTTGATTTCTCTGTAAGTTATCTCTGTCATTGAATTTGATTTTTGGCTATAATATTCAATATTGATTTTTGCTAATTTTATCATATCATCTGTTGATGTCGTTGTCCGTGGAATTGGTCTGTTGCGAAATGTTCCTGGTGTTACACCTGTGATGATGCCCATCCCATGAAAGGTATTGTTACCATCAAGAGTACGAACGTTGTGGTCAACGTTGTCAGCTACGAACTGGATGAAGCTTCCACTAACATCACCTGGAATCTCTAAACCCTGAGAAGCTGCAGCATTTTCTTCGAATTTCTGAATCTCAGAATAAGATAAACAAAAGCCAAGACTGTGTAGTGTAGATACCAAAAACCGAGATGCAAAACTGTGATGAATCTGAACTCCTAATCCTAATTGTAACGGAGCTAGAAGAATTCGCGGTCTTGCAGCCTGCATTATAGCCTGACCTAGTGATGATACTTTTAGTGTGCAATCTTTTTCTGAAAACAAATTCAACAGAAGCAATCTTAGACTCTCTGGTACATACTCAAAGTTTGTATTAACTGACCCGATATCTACTGCAGTAGGATAGTTGTCTTTAACTCCACTCATCGATCTGATGTCGCTTTTGATTAATTGAGCCGCGGCTTCAATTATTGCCCTCTTTTCGTCCTCCGGGTTCTTGCACCTAGAACGAGTGTAAAAGTCATGCAAGATAGATGTCGCTGTGTCCCTTAGTGTGACAACGCTGCTTTTACCATTGATATCTGTAATTATAATCTTATCACCAAAGTGATTTTTCAATTTTCTCTTCATGTGTACTGCACTGTACGCAGATTTTCCACATAATTCATCCATTTTCTTCACAAGATCCAAAATGGTAACTTGTTCATCATCATGTCTTTCTAAATATTCTATTAAATATTTGAAGTTGCTTTCAGCATCAAGACGCGGAGGTCGGCCTCTTGTTTTCTTTGTTTTAGAATCTGGAGAGAATGCTTTTGGTTGTGACTTACTTGTTCTAAAGTTCACACTACAAGTCTGGTGGTAAACGGCATCTGCAGCGTGCAAGTCATTTATACTTTCAAGTCTTCCATTAACTGTAATTGCCCAGTCGTCATCCCGCTCTTTGCATACGTGTAAAATTTTAGCTTGAAAATCATCAGTTCGAACTGGAAATATATCATTTTTACTTTCCTTTTTGGCAGCTAGACCGCAGAAAAAGCAGTGATCTCTGAAACTGAACTGACATCGTGATCGTAAATTTATACTGTTTGTGTTTTCTTTAAGCACATTATTCTGTTTGTTAGATTTTAAAATCTCATTCGGATTTGTATAGGTTTTTCTACAATCTTGATGTACGAACTGGCCGGTTTGGACTGCTAAATTATCACCCCTTTCTTTACTCGCTTTCATCACGCCTTGGTATCCCTTCTCTCGTAACTTCACCAATGAGCTGCCGGTATCATTCTGACAGATTACGCATTGATCCATATTTACCATAAAGCACCTGAAATTGAAATTAAATATTTTATCATGGTGTTTATATTTTATATTTATATGATTGTTGAAGTTTTTTTATTTTGTTTTTATCAATCTGGACTGTCATTCTCCTAACCGAACATGACCATTGACACGGCGGGTGTCTTGAAAGAAGCAGGAACTCCTCACCCTTCCGAGGCACACGAGTTTACTTCGCGGTCTACGATGGGGTTTGTGCTTTTCGTTTCTATGTGTACTTTTTAGTTTTTTGCTTGTCATTTAGTGTATTTCGTCCCTTGATGTTCTCGCATGTCTTTTCTGCCGATCGTTTTCACCTCTTTTGACACTTTCGTATTATATGGATTCATTCATTGTTAGGGGTCGGTCTTCGATTGTAATATGTCTTGCTTCTATGGATGTATTTTTTTATTATCATCTTTTAACTTGATTTACGGGTTTTCTTATTTCTTTAATAATTGTAATTGCATATTCGTGTAATTGTTTGAAATATACAGCTATATCATCAACATATCCATGTCCGTCATACCATAATAGCATTTTAGTACAGAGTTGATATGGTTGAAAAATTAGAAACAAAGAATTTGAGAAGTTGGACATTTTTCTTCAATTTTAAAACTTTTTAAAATATCATTTTAAATAATATTAAAGAATCTCCGTTCCCGTTCTTCAAGACATCTTACCAGATGTATATGTACAATCCAATAGACACACCGTTCATCTGGACAGGTCTTTCAATCAAACGCCTTCTAGAATTCCTGTGAAATGTATATATATATAATAAAATGTAGTCTCTTGCTGCTTTATCTTCTTTATATGTATATATATATATATATGGAATCAAAAATGTTTATCTTATACATCATCTGGATATAGTCGTGCATTCGTCTTTTATGAACCAATATATCCCGAGAAACAGTGAAAAACTAAACATTTTTCTAATTTATGGCTAAAATTCATCAAATTTGGTTCAGAAATGTCTTAAAATAACGGTTTGTAAAAAAAAAGGTTTATGAAATTAGGGCCCTAAAATCGAAAACCGTGAAAATATTTCAACGAGCTGAAGTTTGTACATTTGTCACAAATTTATGCACATAATGCATTAATTACGTATATTATATCTGGTAAGAAATGTTATTACCAATGATTCACATTGTTTTACGATTATCATTGTCGATTCGTTTTCAATATTTTTGTCCCGTTTGGCGTTCCATACATTTTTACTTCCGGCGAAAGGGGCTTCCCTTTTTAAAATGTTGATTTTGGGCTAATACAATGTACTACTGTCTGTAAAATGAGTTAGGATTTGTTTTATGGTGTATTTACTGTGTATCATATAAAACTGTTATTTCACATTTGTTTATTTTCAGGATTTCATGCGTTTGTCTGTAGTTAAGGGGGGTGTTGAATCTTTGGAAGAACTTTCCTCGATTTGAATATAAATATCGATCGTGGCTACTTCAAGTATTTTATTTATTTCTAATTAAATTATTTGAACACATTTAAGTCACTTACCGATGGAATTTCGCATTTTTCTGGTCGAATAAATCATGCAGTAATCATAAATATTTGACGCCTCATTTTCTTTTTGTCTCCCTTTGACTCTATGGCAGCTCAATCGTAACAAAAACAAACTTAGAAAACGCTTTCATGTTTAATGGCAAAATTTATACATTTAGGAATTAAATTTTTTTCTAGACTTTTTATATGTGCAATAGATCGATGACTAGACTTCATTGACACTCAAAATAATTCTGTTGCAATTTTGTTAAGGTAAAAGTATAGATTTACTAGACTATATGTATTTTGTTGGATTTTTAAATTTGTGGATGGAGTTGTCCACGAAATCCACAATCCTAAAACAATTGCTGTACAACGAATAATTGTGTTTCACAGTATCAAATAATTTTTTTTTTACTGTGGAACCTTCAGTAAATCAATTCAGTTGCTTGATTAAATATTTTATTATAAAAGACGGAGAACACAACTATGTAAATCATTGTTTTTCTCCAGCACGTCAGTTTTGGTTGTTGTTACCTCCCCTGTTTCACTTTCAAAAAAATGTATTCATTGAATATTGTCCTACCTAATTTTCTTCACCACACCGTAAGATATCACAGTCATCTTTATCATGCCTTGTTTTCTTTGAGTGAATTAAAGAAACAGTTTTAATATAGATCAAAATGTACAAGTATGTATATGCTTTAGATGTGTAGAAGTGATTTATATGTCATTTCTACATATATCACTTGGCTAAAAGAAAACTTTAAGTTTGAAAAGAACCATTAAATTATTTTATTATATTATCAAGGATATTACTTTCTGGACACCTCAGTTCATAAAATGGATTTTGGAAGTCTAAACATTACAATTATTGGACAACCTTTTTTTGGTTAATGAACCTTATTGAGTCGTCCAAAAATTGTAAAGTTGTTTATAAAGGTTATGTTTTTTATACCTCACAAATGATTCTGAGTGGGGAATTTCCAATAGAATTAGTGCACTTCAAAATTTCAAAAAAATAATAATTTGAATTAGACCTATCCTAAAATTTGTAAGACTTTTTTTTAAATATATTTAATGCATTTTGTGCATATTTCATGCATCAGGGGATTGTAATACTTAATTTTATAAATAAGAAGAGTTATCTCCCTTTTACATTGAAAATTCCATAGGCAGAAGTTTTTTGTTTCTCATGAAGAAATGATAGAAAAAATCAGGTAAGTTTCAGTTACGACTTAGCGCATTGCATCTTTCACCCAAGTAACTAGACAATTCACATTGATTAAGGTATTCAAATTCCGAAAAATCCATTTTACGAACTGAGGTGTCCAGACAGTAGTCTTATTTGATTATTAAAGTAATACCCCTGGAGTTCTTTTCACAAAAAATCTTAAGAGTAAAGTCACTCGTAAGTTATATGTATATTAGAATCCGTATGAGAAACATTACCCTCAAGATATTGTGCAAAAAATTGTACTGGACACCATGTGTGTATATCAAGGTATCTTAATAATCTATCTCATAAATTTCTCTGGAATTTTGCATGCAACTAAAATTCACGGAAATAAGATTAGTGGTTTTCTCTGGGTTCTTCACCAATAAACTGGCCATCACAAGTACGGTATGACAGATTTTGCTGAAAATGTTGTAAAACCCTAATAAACATAAACCAAATTATTTTTGATAATATTATTGAGGTACTTGACATGCGGTTATTCATTTGACAAAAAAATTGGATTTTCAAAATAAAAATAGATATGAATATTTTCATATTATTCTTGAGTGAACCTGTGGAAGGTGAATCAACAAAAATCCTTCGTACATAAAAATATTTTCTTAGAAATTGAATTATTTGTGATAAAATGAAGATATTTGAGTTAATTTGAGATGGCTACAGTAATATATAATATTTTTACGCATGTTTGGAAACTCTTATTGCAGATTGATGCATGCTTTAGGGATAAAAAACTTAATTCAAATAGTTTTTTCACTGACCCCCCCACCCCCCCTCTTAACTTAATTTTGGAAAATTGATTGATTGACCAATATAGGCATATGCTTTGAGAGTATACTTTTTGTATCATGGGTCATGTTTTTCCTCAACAATGTATGTTTGTTCTGTATATTGACTTGGACTTCACTTGAATCCGTATTTTTCAATCCGAAATTGGATGTCGGATAACAGAACTTGCAGCGATCTTTACCCACACCCTCAAACTATTTGAGTTAAGTTTTTTATCCTACATTGAACTTTTGATCTCGTCCCTTACTATTGTTAACTTTACTCTATGTGTTGGAATGGATTTTCTGATTTCTTAAAAATTAAAAAAATATGAGAGAAGATAAAATGTAATGAATTGGACACGATATTTATTTCACAATTAAAAAAATACAAAATGCTCGTTTTGACTAAATTAATTGTTTAAATATACCAGTAGTTCCAAGTATTTATTTTTTCATAAACTAATGTATCCACTTTCATGTTGTGAAAATTTTATGTTCTTTCTAATACATATGTTCTTGTTTTAACAGTTCTTGATGACAGATTAAGTCCAGTTTTGGAGAACCTTGAGAAAAAAGGTCATAGTTCAAAAGGTCATGAACAAGAAATATTTTGGAATAAAGAGTTCAAATCTGGAAATAAGGATAGAGATGCTGAATTCAAGAGTAGGAGAGTTTTTAAGATTAAAAACTCTTGCACTATAGACAATGCAGAAGAAATTGAAGAGGGGGAAAAAGAGGTAGAGACTGATTGTAGCATGATGGAAGAAAAAACTTCAGGTGATGAGAATCCTATGGGGAGCCCCATAAGTTTGTTGGACTTGAATGATGTGAAATCAGCAATGAATGACAGCATTGACAATAGTGAGGTTTCAACAGGGACTTCTTGTACTTTGCTTACAGAAGAAAAAACATCTGGTGATGAGGAACCCCTGGGGAGCCCTGCAGTTTTATGGGAAATTGACGAAGATGATGTAAATAGGTCAACGATAAACAATACCACTGTTATTTATTTGGATAGAGAAAATGAAACCCATCCACAACAAAAAGAAACAAATAAAATTGAAGAGGAGGAATGTCCAATCCTTTATACGGCTGTGAGGATTGATGATGTGGATGACAAGAATAAACCAGATAAGGCAGAAACACAGTGTCATGCAGAGAGCAAGGGGAGAAAATTGACAGGTGATGATGATTTGTTTGAAATGTCAGGTGTTGAAGAAATGTCGGATTCTGATGATGATGGCTCAAGATTGCAAATTGCAGATATTATCGATACTTTGGATTCCCCAAACCAGAATGAGGTTAGTATTTCTGGTGGCGTTGTAGAGTCTAAAAGTGAAGAAAAGCAATGTTCTAATTTTTCAAATAGTTTTTCTGTCAAGACCAAATTTTCTTCATTGGATACATCAGAAAAACAAGCAAATAAATCAACAGTTATTGATAAATTGTGTTCAAAAGTATCGAGTGATAGCGTGAAAGCAAAAGTTAGAAACCTTTTACATTCGCATGTTAATGTTCAAGTAAAATCATCGTGTGACGAAAGGCTTGATGAAGAACTGGAAATTTTTCTGGATGCTGAAGAAGGAACATGCCATTCAAATAAATCAGCACATATGGAACCTGGAGATCATGGTGCTAATAAGAGTTCCAAAATTTTTTTATTGACCTCTGACCTTAAAACTCGGGCTCGAAATGTTTTATCATTAAACCTTAAAAAAAATCTGTCTCAGAAAAATAATTTTTCACCAGAAACAGAACGAACCATGGATAACAAAACTGCAATTTTATGTGACTCGACAACTCATTCAAGCGATGAACAAGTGATTGTTGACTCTCAGGCATCATCTGTGAAATATCCATTAGACTCCCGTTCACGTTCTTCATCATCAGATTCACAAACTGACAAGAAAAAGGAGGATTCTGAAAAAAAGAATTCCAAAATTCATGAAAAATCAGTCAATATTGAATTGGATTCAATTGGATTCACTGAATCTTCAGAATCGTTAAATGACCCAAATGATATCATTGAATTGTCTTTGCATGGTTCATTAGATAGCAATGTTGATAGCATTGATGAGGCAGTAAATAACAGTGAAAAAGTTTCACAATCACTGTCTCAAAATGATTCTCAGGGATCTAGTCCATTTTTAAAAATTGTAGGGGTAACAAGTATCGGCTTGGAGGAATATAATAGTGACAGCTGTGATACTGCAATAAATAAATTAACCACAGAGACATCTTTGGAAGCTTCCAAATCTGAAAATAATAGAATTTCTAAATTGTTCGGGAAAGGGGACAGAATTTCCAACTTTCTCTCCTCAAGGACAAGATCAAATGATTCGGAGTGCAATACTTGTATTTTAGATGACAAAAATTTATCAGGGAATAAAAACATTGACAATTCAGTCTCGGGTGTTTTAGACCCATGTAGAAAATTAACCAAAGAAATAGATTGTACTGTTCAAGAAAAAGGAAATATTTGGAGTTCGTCCTCAATCAAAAGTGCGAAAACTTCAAAAGACATTCATTCAATCCGAAAACAATTTTTACAGAAAGAAAAATGGAATAAAGAGCATGTACAGAAATCTTTGATTAAAGCAAAAATGAATTTATTGGTGAAAAATTCAAAAGTTGAAGACACAGAAATTGCTGAGGTAGACGACGATATTGTAATTATTCAAGAAGATATTGTTACATGTTCTGCCATTGATGATGTAGTTGTTTTATCTGACTCTGAATAAGATAATTATAAGATATGTGTAAATTCTACCATCAAAAACACAGAAAAGTTGATTTTAAAAAAATGTTGGTATGAATTTATTTTTGCAATGTTACTAAATGGCAGGGATTTGTATCATTATATTTATTTAAAAAAATTCTTATCAATATAAGTTTACTGATCCTATAAATTTGCAAGTCTAATGCATAAACATGTACATGATGTACTGGGAGATAGAATCGGTGAAAATTAATTGGTTACATTTAGTTTCCAGTCAGAACTCATTTTTTTTGGAAAAAGTAATTACATTGGAACCTATGTAAACTGAACAGCTATGGACTGTAGAAATTGGCCGGTTTTCAGAGGTGCTGGTTTTGAGAGGTTCCAGACTGTACTGAAATCCGACCGGAAGTAAATTACATGTTGTAATTGACATATCGAAAGGCATGAAATTTACATATTTACTACATTTGCATTGTTTCTGTTTTAACTGTTACTACATCATGGTCTTTTAGCTTCGTGGTTAGTTTCTGGTAGAATGGCAAAATTAAAATCCTTTAGTATAACGAAGTTTTTCCTGTACACATCAATGAGGCTTTGTTTAAAATACTCTTCGCAATGAGTTCGGCCGGTTTTTAGAGGTGCATTTGACAGGAATATATATGTTTTGGACTGGTATTCGGAATTCAGAGGGGCCGGATTTTGGAGGATTTATTTACTTGAAAACATAGGTGTAAATTCCAGCCCTGGAGGAATCCGGTTTTCAGAGGGGCCAGTTTAGGGGAGTTCAGTGTACTAAATAATTCTATTAAGTTGGAATGGTCTGTCAGAGAACAAATTGAAATTTAACACTTCCAAGTTTTGCAAAAAGCAACAACAACAAATTTTTAAGTGCAAGTTTGAAATTTCTCTTTTTTTTTTTTGGATGAAATAACCATTGAGTTTGATCCCCAGTTAGCACAAAACCTGGCAGATTGAACTTTTAGATTATCTCCTTGCAAAATTGTATTTTAAGGTGGTACCCAACACTTTCACTAAAATTAATTTGGCTCGTTTAATTTTCATAAAATTTTGACAAAGTATTTACTTTGACCCATTGACAAAAATTTTAAAATTTCAAAACATTTGAACCAACCAATTCATCAGAAAAATTACACTGATTGTATAGCAGTTTGACAAACACTAATATTGATCATTGAAAAGCTTAATATTCCATTAACAACACAACGTTATTAAAACGTTTAGCTGATTTTACAGTGTTATCTCCCTGTAGTGTTAGGTACCACCTTAATTGGACATTGAAACTTCACGTACATGTATTTTATTTGATGGTTTTAAGTTGAATCTTTCCTCTTAAATATGTGTTTCAGTGGTTATAATCAGATGGTCATATTTTATAGATCCATTAACCTTTTAAGAAAACTACGACAAAAATTATTTACAACAACCAAAACAAAATTATCTCCCTTTTCAAAATTTGATAAGATTAATATTAAATGTATATTGATTTTAACCATTAAAATGTAGAAGCCATTGACAGAACTGAGAACCAAATGATTTATTTTGTACGGCTTAAAGTGCAATTTTTTTTTTAAATATTAAATGTATGATTTTACAAGTTGTTAGAATGTTAAGCTACATGTATATTAAGTTGTTACATATTAACTTGTACATTGTGTATTCATCTCTAATTTAAAAAAAAACAGTTTCTGTGGAAACCGGGCATTTTTATATGACTGAAAATATTTGCAGATGTATTATTGTATGAGCCTGTCGTCAGTGGCATCATCAGTATTAACACCCGTAGCCATTAGGTTTTCCGCTCATTTAATTTGGTTCTGTTACATATATCCTTATACATGTAAATATTTTACCACAATGATCCCCCATAAGAAAAAGAGGTTTGGAATAATTTTGTGAAATCTGGCCTCCTTCCATTTTTTTCTGTGGTGATTCTGGGTTTTTTGATAATTTTGGTGGAACTTTTAAAATTTTAAAAAGTTATCTTAGTGAGTGCTTTCAGTAGTATGTCAACACATTTCTTCTATATTTTATTGTTTTTGAGATAAAAGGGACTAAAATGGCCCAAAAAGCAATGTGGCTTGATACTTAACATTTTTTTTGTTTTTCATCTGGTTTTATGGTAGTTCCAATATCTCTGTGTAATGTACATGTATATATTATATTAACCAACACTTTATTGTGTAAAGCATAATGATATATCCTGGTTCACTTTAATTCTTTACCTGTCGACATGTTGTTTCATGCTGCACTTAACGAAACCCTTTATTATATATATTTTTGTTTATTTATAAGAAATTTATCCAATTTTATTGTTTTAATGAGACATGTACAATACATGTGTCCTTTACCTACATGTGGTTTTTTGAATTACATGCTTTTTAAAAAAGTAGTTTTAAAAAACAACTGTCTCAATTCCTTTTACTCAACATCATATATATAATATATAATTGTTCTTGTTTTTTTCTAATGATCCATTATAATGGAAAATTGATTGATTATGATCAAAAGGTAATCATTGAGCCCAAAAATAGATTTCTGTATCTGTTCTGTCTTGTTACTTTGTATTTACATTGAATCCAAAAAAAGCAAAATTCAAAATGCTGTAAGTTTTCATTCGCTCAAATAAGTAACATTCAGTCATTTGTTGGCTTTGTAGGAGGTGGAGCTTCAGCTATGTTATGACATGCATCTTGTTCGTATTATACTGTAGCTACATGTATATATATATGTAATACAAAGGATTTCTGAGACTAAACAAGGCATTATGGTATATTATCGGCAATTCGTACATATTTCCTTTGATCTTTTTGCCTAATACTTTCGAGTATCACATACAGGCTGTATCACTGAAAATATTAGGCAATACATTGTGTGACATAATGCGGAAGGATTTACTTATCTGAGCGTCCAATGAAAATGAATTACGGAAATTATCGATGACAAGTCGTCAATTCAAGCAAATAATCAGTATATTCCTTTCCCATTCACTGTCAACACATATGTTAAGAATGTGTTTCAAAATGATGTCACGCGCCAATGATTCGTCAATTGCAGTACAAACTTCTTCCGCTATGAAAAAAAGTGCACATTAGTTTCGGACTCCTCTGACATGATACAGTCAGTATCAAAAACGAAACTACCTATTATTTTATATATATTAAGATCTGCATATTATACCTTGCTTTTGTACATTTACAAGAAATAAACAAATTATTTTCGAAAAAGATCAAAGAAAATTCAGTCATTTATGTTACAAATGATTGTTAATCCTAAAAAAAGAAGAAATCATCAAAATATAACTTAAAATAACAAAACTTTTTAAAATCCAATTTCTGGATTTTCGAACTTGAGTCTAAAATTATAATTTCTTACAAGTTGTATGTTGAAATTTTTGTTTGAAGTCATGCTTATCTGTTTCGTCTTCTTTTCAGATGGAAATTTGTTTTTTTAATCTATTGTTTGTTACATTCATTTATAAAGGTTAAAGGTTAATTTCCTGGATACAATTCATGACTTTTTCAAGAAAAAAATAATCAGAAATCTTTAAAAAATTTTGCATCTTTCATGCATTTGACACAATTTGTTCAACATAAACACAATTTTTAATTTTACTCATTTTGTGTTTTTTGGAGAAATATGTGTAAAAATTGTATTAAAAAAATGTACACAAAAGATACAACCTTGTCAATTCCATGCTTCCGTGAATTTTAGATCTTTTCTAATGTTCTTATTTTTATATTTATTTTTATAATTATATGTAATAAAGCAAAGCAAGTACCAAGAAGATATTTCACGGTAACAAAATCTGTTTATTTTTGGACTTTCAATAAAAACAGCAGGCTTTGGATGTCGGCATGATGTCATTAGGGCATCATACACAACATAACTATTTGTAAGGCCTTCATCAGAAAGGACATGGTATGATTTTGCCTGATATTTGGCTCCTTAAATTCCAAAATCAAAAAGTATTGAAAGATTTACCCCCAGCTATCATTATGTACTCTTAAAATGTTGCATTTTAAGGAACATGTTTTGTAATTTCTGTAATAGCAGTAATATGCTGTCATAAATCGCTAATTGTGAAGAAATCAATGAAAAATGACAAATTTCGCTCATTTTTGGACCTTTGAATTAAAAATCTGAATTGAGCAACAGCCTTGCCCAAAAAGATATTACACTGAATTAGGGGCTAAAAAAGGGCCCAAATAAGCATTTTTCTTGGTTTTTGCACAATAACTTTAGTATAAGTAAATAGAAATCTATGAAATTTTAACACAAGGTTTATGACCACAAAAGGAAGGTTGGGATTGATTTTGGGAGTTCTGGTCCCAACAGTTTAGGAATTAGGGGCCAAAAGGGTCCAAAATTAAACTTTGTTTGATTTCATCGAAAATTGAACTATTGGGGTTCTTTGATATGACGAATCTAACCGTGTATTTAGATTCTTAATTTTTGGTCCCGTTTTCAAATTGGTCTACATTAAGGTCCAAAGGGTCCAAAAATAAACTTAGTTTGATTTTAACAAAAATTGAATTCTTGGGGTTCTTTGATATGCTGAATCTAAACATGTACTTAGTTTTTTTATTATGTTTGATGCATGGCTATGATGTCATTTTCTATTTTAATACGTTTATGGTGTATTTAAATGGGGGGGGATATTTGAAAACAAAATTTAGGGGGGGTAAATGAGAAATTGGGGAGGGGGCAACTTTTTTCTCATTTCATATTTCATAAAAAAAAAAAAAATTCAAATTTCTTTTAGCAAAAAAAGGGCGGAGGGGGGGGGGTTACAATAATTTTTTTTTTTTTTTTTTTTTTTTTTTTGGGGAGGGGGGGGGGGGGGGTTAATGTGCAACTTCATAGTGTATTGCACAAAAGCTAAAAAAGGGGTAAATTTTTTTTTTTTTGGGGGGGGGGGAATTCTCCACAGCATGTTGTATTGCACAAGAAGCAAAAAATTGAATATAAATTCAAATCATATGACCAATTCTAAGTTCTTTGATTTCAGTTATTCTGTGTCAGAAACCTATTATGTGTCAAATATTTCAAGAAATTTTTAATTGCACAGTATTGCGCAATAGCAAGAAATCTTCAATTGCACAATATTGCTCAATAGCAAGAAATTGATATGTGTGCCCTGTTATCAAAACTTTATTATTAACAAATTCCATTGGAAATTTGCCAATAACTTTAGTTTAATGAACTTCATTGGAAATTTGCCAATATAAAATGTGCTGATGAAGCTTTTTTGTTTATCTCATCTAAACTGCTTTTAAATTATGTATATATAAAATTTGCCATCCATGACTATGATGTCATTTTCTATTTTAATACGTTTATTGTGTATTTAAATGGGCTGTTATGGTTGCAAAGTATAAAGAAATGGGGGGGGGGGGGGATTTGAAAACAAAATTTAGGGGGGGGGGGGGTAAATGAGAAATTGGGAAGGGGGGCAATTTTTTTTCTCATTTCATATTTTATAAATTAAAAAGAAAATTTCAAATTTTTATTTTGCAAAAAAAGGGGGGGGGGGGGGGTTTACAATAAATTTTATTGTTTTTTGGTTTTTTTTTTTGGGAGGGAGGGTCAATGTGCAACTTCATAGTGTATTGCACAAAAGCTAAAAAAGGGGTAAATGTTTTTTTTTTTTTGGGGGGGGGGGTAATTCTCCACAGCATATTGTATTGCACAAGAAGCAAAAAATTGAATATAAATTCAAATCATATGACCAATTCTAAGTTCTTTGATTTCAGTTATTCTGTGTCAGAAACCTATTATGTGTCAAATATTTAATTACAATCCAAATTCAGACCTGTATCAAGTGCGAATATTGTGTCCATTTTTGCCCCAATTGTTCAGGGTTGGAGCTCTGCGGTCGTATCCAGCTGCGCTCAGCGAAGCAATTTATTTCGTCATACACCTGCACAATATGTTTATGATAAATCGATTCTGATGAATCGAAATTTTAAAGTAGTTCAAGCAGGTTATGACCTTTTATCTTAACTAATCATCAACTAAGATCATTGGCAACTACACTTTGATTAAATTTTGATAAACAAATGGTTCAGAAAGGGTTAAATGGACAAAGAATTAGACAAAGTATTTTCTACCATTCTGGGAACATTTCCACACTTCCAAGACCAGTGGATAAAAATTATTAAATTCCCGCGGGAATTAAAAAGTCTCGTGCAATTTCCTCAACCACTGTTCACGGATTTTACATTTATCGGAACTAGAAAGTTCAGAAATGACGTCCATGCAACAGCTTTTTCTTAAGGTTTTTGTAGAAAATAATAGGAGAAACAGATTCTCCTTCAATTAACTCATGAGTTGTGGAATTTATCTGCCCTCGATAGTAAAATTTTAGATTTTGATGCCCTCGCTAAAGCTTGTGTTTTGAAAATAAAAAATTTAACTATCTCGAGTGGAGAAATTCCATACTCACTCGTAACTGAAGGAGAATCTATATATAAACTTCCATCTGAAAGCCAATTCAAGCTGTTGAATATTCTTGACAATAAAGCATGTCACAGGAGATGGAGGATTGAACATAGTCTAAACACATGGGTTTTGGATGATGGCCTTTTTCTATTATACAAACATTTTTAGCAATTCTGAAATGTTTAAATTATTTTTACAGGCAGAAAAAATATCTCTATCATAACTGCTCCTTTGTTATATCTTGAGGAATCTCATTTTAAATGCATTATACTTTTCTTATTTTTAACAATGTTATGGGTTTTATCTTTATAAATTTTGTATAAATGTATATATTTTTTTTCAAGTATGTTTTCATATATTTACTAGCTAAGGCCACTCCAAATTAATTCCTAGTTCTTCGGACAACTATATGAAAAAAAAGGTAGCGAGCGAGCGAAATTTTTTTTTTTTTTTTTTTTTTCAAAAATCAGTTTTTTGGAAGCGAAGCTTTTTTCACCAAGCGAGCGATTTTTTTCTTCAAATTTATAAAAAATTAAATTTCACCAAAGATGAAAAATTGAGCGAGCGATAATAATTTTTGTGCATTTGTGTCATCAGGTCATAATAAAAGTTCATGCAGTAATTTCCTCTACTTTATAAAATGCTACTAGAAATCAGGCTTTACTGTATTGACTCAATATTTTTTCAACTGACAGGAGATGCTTACTTCATTTTGGCACTTGTATATGCTTGTATTTATATAAACATTTGTAGTATGATGTAATGGTATTCCCCTTGCATGCAGTTAGTTTGCAGATTTACCAGAAGCACTATTGCTATATATGGCATAAAACAAAGATTTTACAAGTAAATATTTTTTATTTTAATTAAAATAAATAAAACAAATGTAAAAAAAGTAACAGATTGTTTCCTCCTTGGAATATTAGCACCAAAACCCTCTACTCCTCTTAGTGGGGGTATAATAATAAAACAACATGAGATAAACCTCTATAAACTATCACAGATACTCTTGTATCATAAAAATACAAAAAAAATGCATAAAACATTTGTTTGTAAACAATACACATGTATATATCAATAATAAATATCAAAAGATGTACACCTGGATGAGACTGAATACCTTAATACTTTGGGTTTTTTTTGGTAAACTAGGCATAACATTGAAAAATATTCATGACTTTCAGTATACTTTTTTCAATGCTTTTCTTTTTAAATTTTATATAGAATTATTTAATAAAGTAAAATGTAATATTTGGATAGTCAAATTAAACTCTCTAAAACTGCAGAATTTAAAATAATTTTGTTTATACTTATTATGAAAAATACAAAGTTGATATGCATTTAGTGGTAGTTTCCAACCAAAAAAGAAATAAAAAAAGAAAAACAATTTTAAAAATATTAAACTTCCAACTACTTTAAAAATATAAAAACTGAAACCAAGATTTAGCATACTCCATCTGGAAACTCAAGATATATTTCAATATAAAAATACAATCAATTATGAAGCTAAATTGGACAATTATTTGATTAAACAAAATGTATTCTACAAGCTTTGAAAGGAGACAAAATAAGAAATTCCTATTTCTTAACATATGAAAAATTTAATATGATTAAAGTTAGCTTGTCAGTAAGGAAACCACAATCAGTTACTCTGACACCAATTAACCACCTAAAGATCATAAAAATAATAGTCTTTTTAACATCAATGGTGTCAAAAACATATTACATCAAAACCTGTCAAACCAAAAGTCCTTTGGGCCAGAAGATTTTATTTTGTTCTTAAAGAGATATGCTAATTTTTAACATGGTTAGAATGTATAAATTTTGATGCATAAGAACTTCAAGGCATGTTTTCACACAGTTGGTTCAATTTAAACATATTTCACTTGTATATGTAATACACATTTGGCTTCATCAAACTGTAACAAATACAAGATTACAGAGTTATTTCGTAGACTTTTTCAAAAACTTTTTCCCCCATAATTTTGCTTCTAACCCGTTTTGTCTACATTGAACACATAATGGCCTTACAACTGAGTACTGTCGTAATAATTCTGATATGTAATCATCAGACGACTCCATCAAGTTTTCAAAACTTCCACAATAAACACAACAAGGTGGTAGAAAGGCTTTCACGGTGGAACCATAGTATGTTGTCTCTATTTCACTTGAACAATGAAGACTTTCTCTTGTTATCATACCACATTCCTCTGGCATGGCATCACCACAGATATATGAGGACTCTTCTTTTAGTCGTCTTAAAACTGCATCCTAAAATAGAAGAATGAAATAATAAATATTACTATATAAATTTCAATTTAACATTTATTTGATAATGATTATGAAGTTATAGGAAACTGAACTAAAAAACTATTCATATTATTTGCACTGGTTTGGGTGTCATGTTTTATGCAGTACACAGATGGGTGAGTAGAACAGTCTCTATGGTGACCTGTAGAAGTTTAATTATTTAATCTTAACTATTTGATGGATGGCTGTCTCATTGACAATCATACCAGATCTCCATTTTTTTATATCTATGAGTCATCTTATATCATTATGCTGTTATGTTTGTCCTTTTACTTTTATTGCCATGTTATTGATTCACAATTTTTTGAATTATATTTCTCATTATTTGTTTTCTGTTATACCTGTTCATCATTTAATCTATTGCTGCTATAGATAACTCTAGGCTTGTTGCATTCTGAGCATAAAATTGCATCCCTGGCCTTTCCCGCCTTCAACAGGTCTTTGTTTCTTTTGTCTGCTTCAACAGCTTCAGCTTCATATTCAGTGACTGCAGAAGCTGATGGTCTGTGAGAATCATCAAAGGCTTGTCCGTACAACTGAAAAACATAAGACGGTAATTCAATGTAATAGAATAACAAAATATTAAGTTAAATAATCATAATCATATCAGATTTTAAATAACATCTGAAAAAAAATTGGTTGTACCAAATGCTCCCAACTTCTTAATACACCTATTGTAAACTTGCATGGCTTTCAATAAAGTCCCATAACCCTTGAAAGGAAAATCTGAAAAATCTGTAAAAAAAAATAGAGATTTATGAGACTATCATACACAATAACTAAGTTTGAAGTGAATTGGTTCAAGGGTTCTCAAGTTACATTTTGCAGTATGTAACATAGTGAAAATGGATGGACAGAAATATAGTACTACATTTGTATACCATATGTCCCGTACGAGACAAGTTTATGTTAAAATATGGTTGTTTTCTTACTGTCACAAATAGCAATAAAGTACTTTTGCATATTTCTAGTCCAAGACTATTTACATATACTGTGGCATAACAGAATAGTATTTGAAGAGTTGGAGCCCTCAATAGTTGATTTGACAGCCAAAAATGCAGCTTTTCATTGCAATGTGAAATAGAAACAACTCTTCAAATAAAATTTTCAGTAAAAAGTACAAACCTCTTCAAATTTTTTATACTGTTGGTTTTCATCAGCTGGAACTGGGCATGGCAAGAAATTCAACCCCTCAATAACTTCGTCTTCCAAGTTTGGTGGATTCTTAACACAGTATGAGCATGGCTCCTCTCCCATACACTTTTTAATTTGAAATATGTAATGGCTGCTTCTACAATGCCTTGAAATGAACTCCTGAAATGATATAAACATATTTAGTTTACAGTACACTTATAGACTTTTTTCTATTAATAAAGATCAGGGATCATCTCACAGACATCATAACTGACTTGGCATAAAACACTAATCCTCCATCCATCTATAAAGTGAATGTCTTGTTTTGTAAGGTGGTTATCCAGGTCAATAATTTATACACATGTATAATCACATATTTTTGTATGTTACTACATGGAAACTGGATATAGGAAACAGGATGTTTGAATACAAATAAACCAAGTAAATTCTGTAGCAATTGCTAGTGTCATTGCCAGTACCAAATCCATACATATAAATTCTAAATGTGTAATACTATATATATATACAATATTTTGTTGTGTATGGTTGTTGGGTGTTATATTTTTTGTTTTATACTTGAGTTCCTTTAATTTTTACTGCTGTTTTCTTCAATTCAAGATAAATTTTGAGATGTGGTTTCAATTGGCAATGCCCTTATTGACATGAAATAAAAACATTTGGATATTATATACATGTACAAATGTATCTGAGAGCTTGATTTTACACTGCAACACAAAAAACTGAATATATAATGCAACACTTACTTGATCACCCTATAAAGGGCTAATAAAAATGAATTAAGCCTGCTGCGTATATTTTTGTCGAAGGGATTTTTGGTTAATGGGGAGAGAAACGAGTTTCTATATATCAATACAAGTTAAAATGCACTCACGTCAAAGTGCCCAAATACATACAGTAATTGTCCCTTTTGCTCATGATGATTTTCTTGATTTTAATATTCTTTTTTATTTGTTGCTTTATATTGAATTGTCAATGTTCCTAGTTTTTGTTTATTTAAAGTTTCCTACTTGTTAACCAGACTCCATTTGTCGGTTTTTTTTTTCAATGTTTCAAAAATGTCCCATTATTCCCCCCCCCCCCCCATTTTCCCCACCAAAGATTTTCATTTCTTAATATGAAGTGAAGAGATTAAAGATTTTTTCTTTTTCCTAATAAAATTACCTGCAGCTCTTTGCATTCTCTTAGATCTTTACTGGATGCATTCTGATTAAGCCTATCATTACATGCACCAATTGATTCTGCCAGAAATTCTACACTTTTATCTATAACTTCCGTTGGAAGACCTTCATACACTCTGAGTGATTTTCCTTTAAATTTCATTCTCTCGAATCTTCCATTTACCAGATCAATAACAGGCTTGATACTGGATTCATAAGCATCTTTCAGACCTGCACGAATTGTTGCAGTATTTCTGATGGCATTCAGGCTACTTTTATTCTTTACCATTTTTTCAAATTTTTCAGGCATTTCACTACGATCCAACGCGCAATGTTGTAAAGCTAGATTAAGAAGGGACATCACCCTTTCTGCTGGATTTGCCCAACTGTGATTTGGTGCAGTCCTTACAGCAATGAGAAAGTCTAGATCTAAGTTCATAAAAACATGCACCAAAGATGCTTTAACCGTTTCATACGTCACTCTATGGTCAGGGCCTCCATCGGTCATTATACATAAGATGGGTACTGCCAAATCTCCTTCATTGATTGCATAGTGATCTTGAAGAATTCTGGTTAGTTCTGTGGAATGACGAAAAGGCGAAGACGGTTGAAATACTTTGTCCTTTGTTGTTACAAACACCTCGCCATCATAAAAGCTATCATTAGCATCAGTTGGAATATTGGTCACTAATGTGACTGAAGGTACAAGGCCTCCTACATGAAAGTCATGGTCTAATGCTGTCAACTGCTGACCACTTGCTGGAGCTAAAGCTCTATTATGGGCCCTTACTCCAGTTGAAACTGGCACTCCTGGTTCCCCTACTGGAACTATTGCTTTGTCATCAAGACAGACAAAATACGTATCCATTCTATATTTGACACAAAATTCTTTGAGGTATCGGAATAAACATGCCACATATCTAGCATCTGGATGATTTATTCTGGCTTGCCGAGTTTGTACTTTGTATTTTACATTAAAACGGCCTGTGTATTTAAGCGATGTTCTGTGTAACGGATTTGTTGGCATGAACTGGAGGCGAATTAATTCTGAACTTGGGATTGGTATGTTTTCATCATCCGGTAGTCTTTTCTTAATTTCGTTTTTCAAGTCCTCCACTGATATTGCTAAGGGTAAAAATAGTTCATCCCCATGTCTACGTTCATGGACAGCCATTAATTGTTCATCAAAGTATTTGTTAAGCTCTTCAAAAAAGATATTAAATTTTGTGTCAACATTTTTTCCATTCAGTGACCGATAGTCTAATAATAGTTGTGGATCGTCACCATTTAATAAAATCTGTGTTACTCTCTCATTGATCAAATGCTGTTCCTCGTTTATAGATATTTGTTCAGTATTTGTCAATTCATGATACATGTACCGCAGTACAGATTTTGGTGCTTTAATATAATCAGAATACCTATTAATGAAATCCCTTCGCATTGTTCTGGTTGAATACTTCGGTAAATCTTTAGAAATTTCAGCAACCAATTTGGTGTTTTTCTGTGTCATTTCACAAGGATCTTCCATATCAACACTCCAAATAAAGTTCAATGTCCCTAATCCACCACCATATGCCATTCTAAAAATGGTGATTGGTTTTGATAGCTTTAATCCCTTAATATATTTTCTTCTTTCGATGCGATCTTTTGGTTCAAAGTTTATCAATGGAATGACTGTATATTCATTAGCATTCTTAACTTCTTTGTCCAATTCTGCATAAATGTCATTTACATCACATGTTTCATGTATTAGTTGCAGAGTGGTATCACTTTCCGTACTGCGCGCTGGCTCAGATCTAGCATGGTATATAGTCTGATGTCTAAAATTGTCTTTGTCAAGCCTTTCCTTATATTTTGTCAGACATTGTAAAAGAGATTCAATGTGGTTTGCTAGCACTTTATGCTGTGTAGTAGCCATTGAAGGAAATGACAGACATTTTGTTAGTTCCATGCAATGTTCATTTAGTTTTTCAGAAGTTATAATCGGTGGAACATGGTGACTCTTTTTATAATCGCTATACCCATGAAATGCCCTCAAGGCTTGGGGAACAGGACAGCCATTGTTTTCCATTTTTTTATGGCAGTGGTCTATATACCATAGAGCGTTGGCAAATTTTTTGCACACAATACTCCCCGTTTCTATAACATCTTTTGTCCACCCTTTATCAAAATTTTCTATCCAGGAAATTATATCAGAGAGAAGTTTCTGTGGACCGCTAAGCTTTTCCCCAACTGGCTTTGGTGGGAACAGAAATTCATTCTGTGCTGCTATCATGATTGCAAATGCATTGGGCCGATTTGGTGCCTGTGGGTCACTTGAGAGTGTTTGATTGATTTGATCTTTGTAAGAGACATAAAATTTGATGTATTTGCATTTAAGGTCCTCACATGTTGTCAGTTTCATGTCCGTTGACACTTCAATGCAAGATACCTGCGAGTGCGAATGTGGCTCGGTCCCGGAGATGGATATTTTTGTGATGTCATCGTAACTGTATTTTTTCAAAATGTCATGATTTTGGGGTTTCTGTTTCAAAATTTGGAATAACTGTAAGAAAGTTGAATCGGCGTCACTTATATCTAAAGCTGTGTTATTGATAAGAGTTGACTGTCTTGAAACAACAGACACCACAAATATTTTGCCCATTTTCTTCTAAGTCATTCTGTATCGATAATTTACATGATTTAACGATTGAATACGCTATTACGGCCTTTGTGTATCAAACGCACAAGTGACAAAAAATTTTTTTCTCTAAATTTGGGTTCGGACGCGGGCGGTTCCGGATTTGACGCGGCGGAAAAAAAAATTATTTTTTTCTTCCCGTTGCCGAAATACACGCGGCGAATCCGACGAACTAGATATTGATTTGGAGTGGCCTAATTGAAAAAGCTTTAAACAGACTCAAATATTTCATTTTATAAGCAGTTGTTTTGGCTTTGGCTGCTGGGTATAGTAATTTTATGCTTTAATGCATGTATTTTAACAGATATTTGTAACAAGTATTTTATAGAAATTTATTTTCCCCAAAATAATTATTCTTCTTATAGAAAGACAAATTTAACTGGGCATTTGCCTGTTTTCATGACACTTGATATTTCAGCACCTTGGATTAATATGACAGAAATGCAAATATGTTTAAACAAAAGTAATGTATAAGGAATTAAAGTTTTAATTAAAATTAAAATTTCTGAATTTTTGTACAATTAGATTTTATTCCAAAATATAAAAGATTTTAATTAATGTCTTGAGGTATAGAGCTGTTTCCTTTTCTTTATTACAAGATAGCAGTAGATAAAAAAAATTCTACTAATTAAAAAAAAAAGATCTCCCTTTTAACAAATTTCCCATTTTTTTCATTACAAAATTTTGAAGGAGGTCTGTTATTATCACTGCTGTAAGCAGATTAATTATTTTAAAGTGCTACCCTGTTTAAATATAAATTGCCACACGTAGAATGACGATCTTTATTGATAAGCTCAGTTCACTATTATTAGATCAAAGGGGACTGAAAATTACATCAAACAATGATAAACCCAGAGACACATTTTAAATTGGGTTTAATTTCAAACAAAAAGAATTAAACTATAGTGACTGTTGATATCTATACAAGAAATTTATTTCCTAAAATCACAATATGTTTTTTACAAGTTTAATTTATCAAGGATTGCTTTGCTACTAATTTATCAGTTTATTTTGGGCAAAAAATTTGAATATTATTCGTGAACATTTTTATCTGCAAATTTGTTTTATATTGATTTATGAAAGTACTAGTTGTTCACTTAAAAAATGTTCAAATTGTTAATGTATTACCCCTTAAAAGAGTGCAAAGGCAGATACATGTACACAAACGTATATAATAAGTAATTATTTATCATTCATTCATTATATATATGAAAGATGGGAATTAATATTTTTGAGACTTTCCTTTTTTTAATGTACAGCTACGTTGTTAAAATATGTAAAAGATGAATAAATTATTAAATGATTTTTTGGTATTTTTGGTGTTTCTACCGTATGGCATATATAGAAATCAAAGCCAGAACATTGGTGCAATGAATGCATATTTTGACACGGAAAATCTCTTAAGCCATGCATGATCCTGGCAAAAGTATTCCCGACTTGCGGATATTGGAGTTGTCTCCCATTTGCATGAGTTATCTTTCCTGATAGACGTTGTTTTGTATTAAACATTAAGGGCAAAAAGTAATGTTAATTTTTTTATAAAAATATTGAATTCGAGAAGACCTTCATCAGACATTGAAAAATGTGGCAAAATATATCCAAGAACAGATCATTAATGTATGTGGAGGATATTGTTAGGAAGGAAAAATATTTTGCAGAAATCCAACAATTTGTCAATGAGGAACCAGAGTGAGTTATCTTTTCCTAACCAATGTAGGTAAGGGAGATAATCAAATTCTCTCCCTTTTGTCCTGAGGCTAAAAGGGAGACAAATTTATTATCTCCCTTACCTACATTGGTTAAGAAAATATAACTCACTCTGGTTTCTAATTGATATCTATCTCCAATGAGAAGATAACTGTGTAAATGGGAGACAACTTTCTTGTATCAAAAATTGGGAATTAGGAACTGAAACCATAATAAAAAATGTTATTGAAAACACTGCAGGCCAAAATTACCAAAAGAATATACCAAAAAAATTTTAAGTGAAGAAGAGAGATATGTACCAGGAATGAACCTGTTTAAAATTCATGATTTTGGTTTTGCTTGTATTGCTCACAATTTTTATTTATTAATTAACATTTTTTTTGATATCCCAGTTTTTGTCAAGAGAGTACATGTATGTGAGTAGCATTGATGTTTTCCACATTACAAAGTTGAGGTATTAGATCCGACATAGTAATAACATAAAAATGGATTAAACAACAAACCAAGGTACAATGTATAATTTTTCTTTGACACAAGGGCAAACCTCCTCGGTGGTCTCGTGGTCACCTCGAGTGTGGAAGTCACAGTTTGGATCCCTGGCGGAATTGAAGCAAAAACATTTAAATTGGTATTTTCGGCATCCAGGACCAAGATCAAAGTACTGGTCGGTTCGGAGTCCGTGATTGTGTCGTGGTGGTGTGATGACCTTCCTGTAGACTGTTATATTGTACCTAGTAAACCTTACCCAAACTCCACATCTAAACTCAATTCCAGCGCTTTTGGTAATGTGTCTTTGAATTGATATAAACAAAACACAGTAAAACTTGTGTATTCCACAAGCATGGCTAGTTGTGAAATAATTGCCGCCGTGAAAGAAAAACATTCTTAATTTGGTAAAAAGCATATATGGAAGAACTGTTTTAAAGCTTGTATAGTGCCATGAAAAATCCTTTATCTACAGCAACTGCTTGGCAAAATGAATTTATCAGATTATAAAATCTGACATTTTCCAACCAGACTCTACCAGACTCTTAGTTGTTCCCGTCTAGAACGTTACGTCGCAAATCTTTTTATAACCACGTTTTGTCTGATCTTTGTGATGTGCCAAATTTAACCGATTCCCTGTCTTTAATAGGCTGTTTGTAAGAACGATAGACACCCATTTCATGACCAGCAGAAATACAAGCTGCTATTTGAAAATAAGTCCTTTCCCACTGCATTTAATTCAATTCTAGGGCCATTTTCAAAAAGTCCATCACACAAAATCTATGGAGGCATATCCTGGTATGTGGTCCCTAAAGATTAGCTAATAATAAGTAACAAGTGTGTTACCAGAAAAAATAAGTATATTGTAGGACCATTTCCCCTGCATTTATTTCATTTTTATGACCATTTTCAAAAATTTGCCTAATAGAACCTTTCAAAATCGCTAGAGGTAAAGTTTGGTATGTGGTCTATAAATATTTTCAAATAATAAGTAACAAGTAAGTCACTGATATATTTTGTACATACCCCAATATCGCTTTTAATACAAACAGTTTCAACGTGGAGGAAATTCAGAAGAAAACGAATATTTGATTCTAAGTTAGATTATGTATCTCATTTCATACGACATTGGAATGGGTTTGGTTCTGAATTTCCTTCTTGGCAATATTCCAAAAAGTGATGCAAATTGACCCAAATCGCCTATATACACAACTTTTGCCGGTAGAAAATTTGAACATAATAATGATTAAGCATAAAATTTGTGTTTGCTGACATAAAAATGCATTGCATACAATCGTGTACGGTTATTTAATATTGAGATTCGATGGTTATGGTTGAAACTAATACACGGGAAGTGGCCGAACTCCATTCTACATGAATGTACCTTAATATCGCTTTGGGGGACAGTTTTAATTACAAATATGCCACATTAATTTCTTTAAGACAGCTTTACAACGTGAAGGACACCCACACTGTTACAAATGCTTTTTACTCATGCCCAAAGGGCCATATGAGCTATTGCCATCATTTGTTGTCCGTCGTCCGTTGTCATCGTAACATTTCATGTCGATAAAGATCTTCTTTGAAAACCACAAGAACAATTGGAACAAAACTTGGCAGCAATGGTCCTTAGGTGGTCTTCTTTCAGAATTGTATCCGATGATCAAGATGGCCGCCAGAGCCAAGCATAGTTTAACATAGGACCATTTGGGAAATTTACTAAAAGTTCTTCTAGTCTGAAACCACTGGGCCAATTGGAACAAGACTTGGCAGCAATGGTCCTTAGTTGGTCCTCTGTCAGAAGTATATCCGATAATCCCGCCCTCATCCAAGATGGCCACCAGAGCCAAACATAGTTGAACATAGGACCCTATGGAAAATGTACTTGGGCCATTTGAACATTTCTTGTTTCACTGAAACATCTTGTTTGATCTTCTTGTCTGAAACCACTAGGCCAATTTGAACAAAACTTGGCAACAATGGTCCTTAGGTGGTCTCATGCATCCAAGATGGCCACCAGAGCCGATAATAGTTTAACATAGGACCCTGTGGGAACTTTACTTAAAGATCTTCTTTTCTGAAATGCTTGGCCAATTGGTACAAAAATTGAAAGCGATGGTCCTTAGGAGGTCCTCTTTCAGAATTGTATCCGATGACCCCGTTCACAATCCAAGATGGCTGCAAGAGCTGAACATATTTTAACATAGGACCCTATGAGGAATTTAATATAATAATAATAAAGTCTTTTATTTCAACAGAATGACATATTTAGCACAAAGACTAGTTCACAATATGGTCCTGCATTATATACATAATTTACAACATAAAGTATAAAATACACATTGATTGAATAAAAAAGTCAAAATATAGCCTACTACAAATGAAATAATATATATATGAATGTCTAATTATTGTTTGACATACTAAAGAAATGTTCTAAATAAGATCTCTTGAAACTCTCAACTGTAGTACAATTTCTAATATATAATGGTAAATTATTCCATAATAAACTGCCTGAGATAACAAAAGACCTTTTAAAATAATCAGTTCGAGCTCTAGGAATATATAATAAATCTACTTCGCTCTGTCTGGTGTTTCTCGAACTAACTTCATGTACATATTTAAAAACATAAAGATATTCAGGTGTTAATTGATTGAGCGATTTGAACACTAAAATAGCTTTTCTATACATAAAATAGTCAGGCATTGGCATCCATCTCAATCTACTAAATAATACAGTCGATGGTGTCAAAATATTATGCACGTTTAAAATTATGCGTGCAGCTTTTTTCTGTAGTTTAAAAATCTTGTCTACATTTGCTACATTTTTAGAATTAGACCATACAGTGCAACAATAATTAAAATGTGGGAATATTACAGAGTTATATACCTTTAAAAGTGCTTCAGGTGACATAAAGCTTTTTAAGCGTTTTAAAACACCAATTTTCTTAGAGATTTTTCTGGTCAAAAAATCAATATGGTATGACCAGGATAAAAAACAATCAATATTAACTCCTAAGAGTTTAGAATGTTCAACAGTTTCTAATACAATAGTGTCTATATCAATATATATTTTACGACATTTCGATAATTTCTGCTGAGTACCAATAAGCATACATTGAGTCTTCTTAAGGTTCATTGTAAGTTTATTACATTTCATCCAATTAATTGAGTTTACAAGATCTTCTTTGAGCTTTTTTTCTAGAACATCTATACATTTATCAGCAACATCTTGAGATGTATCGTCAGCATATATAGTTGCATGAGAATGAATTAAACAATCTGGATAATCATTGACAAAAAGTATAAAAAATAATGGACCCAAAATGGATCCTTGAGGTACACCAATTGTAATATCACTTGGTTTTGATAAAATACCATTCCAGCATACACATTGCTGTCTACATGATAAATAAGATGTAAACCATTTTAAACTTTTTTCACAAACACCAAACATTTTGAGTTTATGTAACAATACAACATGGTTAACCGTATCAAAGGCTTTACTCAGGTCTATAAATAAAACACCTGTTAACTTTCCTTGATCAATATGTTTTAACCAACGATCAATTAGACTATTTAAAACAGTTTCACATGAGTGCTTTGGTCTAAAACCTGACTGACAATTTGTAATCAACTTATTTAAAGATAAATAATCATAAAAAGAATTAAATACGTGTCTCTCTATAATTTTACTGACAATAGGTAACACAGAGACTGGCCTGTAGTTATTGACCATGTGCTCATCTCCAGATTTAAATATTGGAGTAACTCTTGCAATCTTCCAATCGTTTTCAAAAATGCTACTCTGTATAGATAAATTCAAAATATGTGTCAATATGTTAACAATGACACCAGATGTAATTTTTAACAATTTAACAGAAATATTATCAAGTCCAGTTGCTTTGGCTGTTGACATACCATGTATTTCTTTTTTAACAAATGTTTCAGTCATCTGAGGAATCGAAAAAGAATTTAAGTCCATTAATTGTTTCACCACAGGTAACGAATCATCAAAATTTTTGCCAAGATTATGTCCAATATTGCAGAAAAAGTCATTAAAACTGTCGGCTATTTCATCACTTTGAGCCACAATGTTACCATTTACTTCCATATAAGATGCTGCCACTGTTTTTGATTTAGATGGAATAAACTGTTTCAGGCGTTTCCACATGTCCTTCGGCCTCATTGACGATTGCTCAATAGCTTCGTCTACAAAATTTTGTTTTGCCTCCTTTATTTTAGACACCACAATGTTCCTTGCTCTATTGTAAACAGCCCAGTCTACATCCGAGTTGGTTTTCAGTGCTTTATCATGTAGAAAGTCTCGTTGATGCATGGCTGATAAAATGTCATCATTAATCCATTGTTCTGAAAGATCTTGTCTGAAACCGCTGGCCAATTGGAAAAAAACACTGGAAAGCAATGGTCTTTAAGGGGTCCTCTTTCAGAAATCATTCCGATGACCGCGCCTGTCATTCAAGATGGCTGACAAAGCTGAAAATAGTTTAACAGTACACTATGGAAAATTCACTTAAAGATCTTGTCTGGAACTACTTGGCCATTTGGAGCAAAACTTGGCAGCAATGGGTGTTAGGTGGTCCTCTGTCAGAAGTTTATCCCATTACCCTGTCCACCGTTGAAGATGGCTGCCAGAGTGCAACATAGTTTATCATGGGACCTAATGGAGAAAATCACTGAAACATCTTGTTTGAAACCAGTGATCCAGTTGGAATTTGACAGCAATGTTCAATGCTGCCAGTCAAGATGGACAGAAAGGGATGCACACCTTCAATTTGTATCCCATCAATATGCAGTTTTGAATTATATATGTGCTGATGTCCGTGGATATGTGCGTCATTCCTTCACACTTTGTAATCGCACTCTCTACTACATTTCCGCTAGATTATAATGAAATTGATGTCAAAGGTTTATGATTTAGCATTCTCTCTGATATTTTGCAACATTATTAAAGATAGATTGGATACAACCTTGAAATTATGTGCCATAAAATGGAAGTTATAGCACCGGAAAAGATCCATGACCAACTCTGAAAGATAAAAATAAACCGCCGTTTGTACACTCAAACCGTGTCCAAATACTGTGATCTTCTTATCGAACTGTAACATAGCACATCCAAACCTGTCGTATGTTATGATGGGAAGACCCTACAACTGTCTTTTATCAATAAGACCAATGGATTGTCAAAAGTACTCACATATTGAAATTAAAAATTTGGAGTCACTTATGGGATGGGTTATGTTTTTTCCCTAAAAAATATTCTGATCCACAATTTGATAAAAAAAATATTGTGGTCAAGCAGATGACAAAAAAAATATATTCTGAATTCAGATTTCCCTCATAGCGTATTTTAAAAAAAAATTCTGACTCGGACAAAAAACCATACCCCCCTTTGAAGTGAAATGGTCGTTCCCTTATATTAGAGTTCTATTGATTTTTTTCCCTTTTTCTCTTTCGGTTTTATTTCATTTCATTTTAATCTAATGTCTTTTGCGATTAATAGAAAATTAACAGAGTATCCATATCCTTTCATTTTCATCGTGTCATCGCATTCCCTACAGTAACTGCGAATATTGAAGTTGTCTCCCATATGCATGAGTTATCTTTCTTGACAGTATAGGTCATGTATTAAACATAAAGGGCAAAATGTAATTTTAATTGTTTGACAAATGTGAAAAAATATACCCAAGAACATATCATTAATGTGTGTGGAGGAAGGATGACAATTTGTACATTGATATACCCCCGTGTAAGAAACCTCCAAAGAAGAGATAACTCGGTAAATGGGAGACAACTTACATGCACCGAAAATTGGGAATTATTTACTGAAAATATTCAGTTGTAACAATGATGTTTGGAATGACCCAGCACAACAAGAGTACACTAAAAAAATGAAAAAAACAATACGAAAAAAATCCCGATAGAAAAGGAAATGAAACGAAAAGGCAAAATTTAATTTGATGTTTTGAATATTTATTCAAAAAAGCTTTACGATTATTCATAGGGCTATTAGTAATCCTTTGCTTTTAAGTAATGATTCCTAAAACTATAAGAAACCGAACTGAACGGAATTATAGGAAAATGTTGACCTCTTTCTTTTTGACTCAAAACGAATAAAAAGAACAGTAGAGAGGAGAGCGGTTGGAGCTTCCAAACCTCGCCTTAATCTTGACAATATTTGTTGTTAGGAAGAAGTGACCTTCATCTCCTATTTTCGATTCTTCATCTCCATTTTGTTTATTAACCTCATTTTATCTAACTCCATTTCTTATTCTGCTGAATATAAATTATAGGATACAGAAGATAACCATAACCAAGTTCATGTTTTAAATGGAATAAAATGAAGAGATTTTAGAACGCATTCGCGCGACATAGAAATATCAAAATAGAAATACTATAATTTCTCCTATTCTTGACGTGTTTAATCGGTGGGATAAAAATACATAATATTTTTAACACTTCGCGGTGATGAAATTTCTACGTGGGAATTACCACGTTTCTTTCTGCCTTTATTGGAACGATAAACTAGATAAGTCCCGAAATGACGTTTACGTAAACAAACTACATAGCAACGACATTTTCTTGAGGTTTTTGTCGAAAATCATCGGAGAAACAGATTTTCCTTCAATTTACTCGTGAGTTATGGAATTTCTCCACCCTCAATAGTTAAATTTTAGATTTTAACACGCTCGCAAAAGCTCGCGTGTTGAAAATCGAAAATTTAACTATCTCGGGTGGAGAAATTCAATAACCCACTCGTACCTGAAGGAGAATCTATATTTATACCATGCCAATACTAGTGCTTGCGCGAGTTTCTTTAAATATGTTAACGAGTAAGCCATGGTATAAATGACTTGTGACAGAAATGAAACTAATTGATATGTTTATTTTTTCACCTTTGAACCTTCATCTAGCCAATGAGGTGACAGTTATTTTCAGTGTCTTGTTACTTTGTATGGAATCCAAAAGAAGGCAAAATTCAAAATGCTGTAAGTTTTCACTGCATGGCTCAAGTAAGTAACATTCAGTCATTTAAATTGTTGGCTTTGTGGGAGATGGAGCTTTAAAAAATAGTTCTGCCGCCATTTGTCCCGATGAACGCCATCCTGTGTTATCTGTGGTTCAGATCTACTCGACCAATGCCCGATCACTGCAACTACTATTATATTTGATGCACAGACAAACTCGACCAATACACGACCAGCGCATGTCACTACTTTACCCATCTGCAGCCACCTAATGTCCAGCTTGTTTCTACAACAGTCAGCTACCAGTTCTTCAGATGCCACAGTAATATCAACCAAGACTCCATCTCTAATCCGCCGTTCTAGGGATGTTGTCTCCACACCTTACAATTCCATCAACCTAAGTCAGGAGACGTTTGAAGCCAACCTTGACGCATTACAGGAACTGTCGTAATAGATATTGATATCGTAGCCTGAACTTCTAAGAACAGCAACAGAAACAGCATTTCCCAGCCTCAGGAAAAGGTGTGAAATGTGACTTTTACTCAGTAATGCATACTGATCTGCATTAAGTGATTCGATGTGAACTTTGAATCGTGAACCACACTCGATCACTTCTCGATCTCTACTCGACCATACACGAGTACACATGACCGCTACAGGATTCTATAAAAGGGTGTGCAGATCTGATGAACTATCATACCTTGCTAATAACAAGAAGAGATCACAACTGTTTTCTACATCTGCTTACTATTATCTCCAACATGTAGGATGCCCCGAAGAGGTAGAAAGGTCAACCCTTCAGCTGTCTTATTTGATTATGAAACTACAACCTCGACTAAGGACTAAGAAGGCAAAGTACGTTAGTAAGCAGTCAGCACCACCTACACCCGCTATTAATTTTCCTTTCCATCATACCTGGAGTCAAGATCGCGAGAAGCCTTGTTTCCATGAAAAGAGGTTAATCTTTTATTAATATATTTTTTCATTAACGATTTTTAATTTTATATTGCTAGGTTATATTTTGACGTATACATTATACATTTTCTTATTTGGAATGTAACGTTTCTATTTTGGCATACAGTAAAATTTACAGTTTTATTTATGAATGTTGCTTTTTCATATTTCAGATTGGTTATGAACCCAGGAGGAAGCCCGTATGCCTTACACTCTCTCAGGATGAGGAGGACGATTTGGTAACATGACTAAGAGAGAACACATTCCTCTATGATAAATCCGAAGCTGATTTTAAGTTAAAGGAGAAGAAGAGCAGGACATGGGATCAGGCTAAGGTGTAGGCTTTTTACCTGACGTTTGTCATTTAGTGAAGGGTAAACTTCATTAAATTAAAACACAAAATAGGAGTTGAAGCTATATGTTTAGCATTGATTAGCAGTTGGCCATTAAAAGATACTTATCTTAACAAAGTATGTTTCAAATTTTAACAAGATATATTGAGCACATCGAAGTCTACACGATTTCTAATTTACCCAAAAATTGTTAATTTTGTGATTTTTCGTGCACATTTGATTTTTTTACGGACAAGGCGACATAACTCCAGAACAACATCTGACTTTAATACGGTAACAGTATAGACATGATAGAGGAGCCTAAGGAAATTTCAGTCTATTGAGTCTTTTTAGCAACTTCAAACTTTGATCACAGATACAAAGAACTTGGCAATATTTTGTAACCATTTTTCACCATTTTAGTAAGGATGATTTAAGTTTTTTAGAATAATTATGAATATTTACCCTGGAAACAATAAGAAAAATGTGTTCATGTACTTATTAATAAAGTTTCATTTTTTTAAGTAGAAAGGCTATAAGGTGGAAGAATTGGGCCTCAAAGCTGGTGTCCTGTCATCAATATGGTATTCTTATATGAAGACTCAGTTCTCAAATCTTGTGAAGTTATCCAGCAAGTCGGGGTTTGGTGTAGCATAACACACAGCAAGGCTAATGGTAGCCTCGGATTCCTGCGTCCTTACCTTCTGCAGCTGATTTAAACTAAACAAATCTTCTGTAATTTTCACTGTTCAAACATAAATATGATCCAAATTGAGTAATTACAAAACTTAATCTTAAACAGAGTGGTCTTTGTATTTTACATATTGGACTACTTTAAACTGACTAACAATCTTGTGTACTTTTCAATATATTTAAACAAATTGTCTTATCTTTTTTATTTATTTGCTGAGAAAAGGAAGGAACAATCTTCAGAGGACACTGATGATGTTGATCCCACCTTAAAGTTGTCAATATCCTCAACCTCACCTGCACCTGGAAGTAATCCCAAAGCAGCACGGATTCTCTCCTCACTAAGGGCGAGATAGAGTCCGTGCGTAGTGCCATCACAGGTGCTCAGGATTCAGCTGCACAGATTGGGCAGTTCTTGGTGTACTTGATGCGCCAAATTAACCAGCAAAGGATGAACCTATTCGTCACATGTTCCATAAGGCTTGCTCTAGACCTTGTGGACGAGAGTCAAGAAGAGAAGCGGCGACTGGCAGCCCAACAAGCAGCTAAGCAGACAGCAGCTCCTATATTTGCTATGCCTACCCTTCCCACATTTACGTCACCAACAAATAGAAAACGAGCTCAACCATAAGCAGCTGCTGGGTCAGTAAGCAGCAGCAACAGTTTAAGCAACAACAATTTCAGCAGGATTTTCAGACAGCCACCAACATAGCTGCAACTGCGCCACCAGCGCATGTCACTCCACAGTGGTCATACTTTACCAATCTGCAGCCACCTAATGTCAAGCTTGTTTCTATAACACTCAGCTACCAGTTCTTCAGATGCCACAGTAATCTCAATCAACACTCCATCTCTCATCCGCCATTCTATGGATGTTGTCTCCACACCTTACAATTCCATCAACCTAAGTCAGGAGACGTTTGAAGCCAGCCCTGACGCATTACAGGAACGGTCGTAATAGATAACCTGAACTTCTAAGAACAGAAACAAAAAAAGCATTTCCAAACCTCAGGAAAAGGTGTGAAATGTGACTTTTACTCAGTAATGCATACTGATCTGCGTTCAGTGATTTGATGTGAACTTTGAATCGTGAACTTTGATTTATATTTTGCCTTGTTTTATAAAGTTTGTGATATTCAAAGTTAACTTTTTTGAATCATGCTCCTGTAAATTCAGAAATTATTGCGTGCATTTATTATTGCGTTTTTGTCATTTTAAACCAAAATGCGATTTAAATTTTTGCGATATTGAGAAAAATGCCGCTTCATCATTCATATAAAAAAAAATCCAAAATACGAATCTAAATTCTTGCGGTTATAACTGTCGCATTTACACGCAATAATAAAAACATCACAATAATTTCCAAATTTACAGTATCCTAATTTGAAAAGAAACCAGTGGGGGAAAAATAGTTACATATTCTTACTTGGATTTGGCTATTCTTTTGGATCTTTTGGTAGAATATAGAATGGAAACGGTGAATGTGTCAAAGAGACAACAACCCGACCAAAGAGCAGAAAACAGCTCAGTGGTGTATTGTTCCAATTTTTGAGCTTAACTGCATGGTCTTCCTATACGTTTCTGGCGCCCACTTGATTCCGCAAAAATATATTACAACTGTTTTTTTAATAAAACTGTACAAAAGATTAACTCCGCAACAATCCGCCATATACAGTACTTGGCTGTACTTTTACAAGGAGAGTGAAAGTTTAAAGGATTTCCTCAACTCTGAGGATCCCGTATAAACGTGCAGAAAAAAACTATATTTTTTAATATGTAGAAAAAAGGTAAAGCTAAAGTTAAACTTAAAACAAAACAGAATTACCTTTATTATAAAACAATCATGGCAATTTTATAACACATGACAACAAGAGCTAGGTCATAATAAAATAGCTACATCAGCGGTTTCACGGTGAAACTACACGTAACTGTATAATTACACTGCTGAACTAAATCATCCTCTATTGCCACTCAATTTAACCAGTTGGGGAATTGAAATGGTGCTCTAGATAGTCTCTTTGACGGACCCCAGCGCATGTCACAGTATTATTTCCATGGGTATAATCACCATCTGTTATCTGCCGTCCCTGACGACATTCACCAGGTTGTAGTAGATTGTGCTCATCCTCATGGTCGATGGCCTGGCGTGTGATAGAAGGATTCCGAATTCTGTGAAGATTATGCAGTGTAATAGATGTAAGAATGATGGAATCAACGATCTCTAGAGACTGATGGAAGCAGCCAAACAGGCATTGAAACCGCGTTTTCAACCACTCGCCTTGCTCGGGAAAGTCTACAAAGTAAAAATATACAATGTGTAATTATACAAAATCCATTCAAACGCAAGACTATTATCACAAGTTATTGATAAAAACGTTTTTTTTGGCAAATGAAAATCAATAAACAAATGAAATTCCTTTGTTATATTAAACCAATAGAATTATTTCTCTTGTGCATTTCATCAGTACCGGTAAAGGCTAAAAAGGAATACTATGATGAAAAATCGAAAATTTGAAAGGACCATACAGCCTTTAGTTATAGTTTTCTTTCAAGATTCCTTCCGGGACTTTATCCTCACGTGCTTGCCACCAAATGCTCCACAGGCAGGTGGAAAGTTCCACTTAGCTTGGAAGTCATCGGTAATCTGTTGCCACTGTTCGGTTGTGACGACGGCTGGCAGTACCTCTTCATAAAGCACTCCTTTAGCTTTAAATTTTAAGGTTGTTAATCAACTTTGATTTATTTGTGAACTGTCGAATAGTTTTTACACATGTCAAAACTTTCTGGTCTTTGGTTAGATTCCCCCCCCCCCAACACTGGAAAACTGGTTGCCATCTGTCATATGACGGTTACAACGGTTATAAAGCGTCAACGCAAGCAGTCGCACACTTTTCCCAATCTTTAAATTGTGAGTGTATCAGATATTTTTCTTCAAAGCATTCTCGTTTGCTAGTATGACTTAAAAATAAACTGATATCCCTTCGCTCTTTGGAAACTGTTACATTTAACCCTGTCTAATATCCCCAACTTAATTTCCGCAATTTCTAAGAAATTATTTGTAGGTTGAATGAAGCAGTAACCGAGTTTATTTCAAACTGTACAAATGTATATTGTTATACAAAATATATATTTTAATGCATTATAAATAAATCTGAGTCTTCATAGTACGTGCAAACTATCGTTTTAATCTGAAACCTATTTTTGGAAGTTGTAAATTAAATCTAACCATGTCACTTCTGAAATTAATTTCATACAAGAAAATTTCCAGTTTTTAGAAGTTAAAAAACACATTGTTTAACTCCAAAGAGATCGGTTTTTCGACTGGTCCTTCTAGTTTGGTGACTTTTGATTGTCTCATTATCATGATAATTGACCATCTGTAGAAATCCGATTCCTGTTAGACCAGAACTGTCTGTTACAGTAACTTTCACTATACACTTATCCTAACTTCGCACTGAAGATGTCCACCGGTAATACGCGTAGGTATACGTGGAACTACTTCTTATTAGTGGTAAATGGCAGTAACTCCTCATATAAGCTTTTAGCTTCGTGCGTTAGAAGTATGTGCAGCCATCGGTATACATTGTAATTATGAAAAAGATCTTTCATTTTTCTGACAAAACCTGAGTAACATTCATTTTGTTTGGCTTTTGTTTATACATTTTGAGCTCATTTTCATATTACTTTATCATGTTTATTTGTGTTCTTAAAATATATTTAATCTAATGGTTGAATGATACAGCATAGCCGATAAAACCTCCCAAACATAACATTAAAATTTTATACTGCAGGGTCCAAGCACAGTAAAGATTATTTTGTAGTCGTCTATCAAGTCTGCCATAGATATTTCAAGTCTACTTGTAACTCCAAAACATAAGTATTGTGATGTCAATTCAATCATCATTCTAGGTTTTTCGTGCTTAAAGTGAAATATTTTAATTACTGCGACAGTCTATTAAAGCACTTCTTTTGACCCTGGATATACTTTTAATTGTAAATTCAATAAAAACTCCCGGTACAAAAGATATTCGTTCTTTTTCGCGGTTACGCAACTACGGCTTCTAATAAAAGGGTTAGATAGTACATAGCCGATATGTCCTCCATTTAGGAATGCGTCATTTCTCTTAGTTTCGTATCTCTGCAAAAAATAAAACGTTTAAAGTACAATAAAAGAATTCCAAAGTTGTTATATGTTTAATTGTGGGTGGATAATTTAGTCATAAAATTATCTCTTATAAATGCAATTACACCCAAAACAAGGATATATATACGGGTGCATTATTGCATATTAATTCACTTATTTATTAACGTTGGTCAGAGCAACCAGTTTATAATTCTTACATTAAAACTGTGCATTGCTTCAAATTCAAATTTTTTATTCAAATTTTTAGGCATGCTTAAATTAAGTATTTTAACTTTTTGTGTTTTGTGCGTATGCGGACAAAATACGGATCAGACAAGAACTCCTTATTCAAAAGGATCCAACGTGGTTGAAGCAGTTGTGAACTTAATCCGGGAATCATGTATATTTCCTAACGACAAGCTATACCTACGAAGACTTGCTTATGTTGAAACGGGAGATGGCTTGGAAGCAAATACTTACAGACAAAATTATTATGGAGGAATATGGCAGGTAATAAAATATGTATCAAGTTTTATTGTTCTAAAAGTTTTTAGGATTTTTAATTTATCAATTACCATTAAACTATTAATACTGTGTACACCTAACTGAGTCTCACTTTTTGATGTATAACAACCGTTTGAAGGCTTTATGAGAAAAAGAGTATTAAAAGTTTCTGAGAACGGATGTTAAAGGCAAAAAAAAAGAAAGAAACAAAACAAAACATAACAGAGTAGCATTACATCACGGCTACAAAATTGCATGTATTTACTTTGAAACTTTCTAGTATCTTTTGTATAAATCCTATAAGGCAAGTTCACCTTTGCCTTGTTTAGACCAGTCTGGTTCACAATTAATGTGCACTCGATCTGGCGTCTATTAACAGCCATTGAGGCGATTTCTTTGCTGGAGACTATTACCCCCCCCCCCCCCCCCCCCCCCTTCCGACATGAACATCAATCTCCCAACCCCTCTGAAGCAAAATTATCAGATATAGCCCTTGAAACTGCTGCTGGTAAGGTTTTTACCTCGTCAATATTTTTTTGGGGTCAGTTTCAAACCTGATAAGGGTTACCACAGAAATGCGCATTGTAATAACAATTAACACATCTTAAAGACAATATTCGATACGGAAAAGATTGATCACATCAATAAACATTCACAAAACGAGCACTAAATAGTCCCGGATATATGGGTACCACAAAAACACAATTAACAGATAAGAGCTATCATAGTGACTTTAAGCTATTTTGTGGCTGCAAAAATATTTGAAGGAAGATACTTGAGAAATACTTCCCAGTGGCTTTAAAATATCCTGATCTTAGGCCCTTTATGCGACAGCTACTGGTAAAATAATAGCATGAAGGGCCAACCCGTGGTAAGATCATGATATTTTCAAGCCATCGTGAATTATTCTATTCTAATAGGACAGTGTCTGTGACAGTTTTAAAGGGCGTAAAATAGGTAGACAGGAAGACGAAGACGCCATTACACAACGCAAGTTATACAAGCTATATAATTTCAATATACAGTCAAACCTGCTTTAAAGGGCACCTCTATATAGCAAATCACTGTCAATATTGGGCACAGCGAAAAGTCCCATTTATGAACAAAGCATGTAAAATTAACCTTTATATTAAGGGCACCTACTCATAAAGGGTACCTTTTTCTGGTCCCTTGGGGGCCCTTTATAGACAGGTTTGACTGTACCCTTTTCGTATTGTTGTCAAGGTATTTTCACTGATTATGTGCCTTTTCCATTACAGATAGACCAAGATATGTTTAACCAAATCAAGACAGCAACGGTTCTGGACAGTGTAAAGCAGACGATAAAAGGCAAACTTGGTATTGATTGGTCATTAGTTCAATGGTCTGACTTGACTAAACCACTATATTCTGGTTTAGCGGCTGCTCTTTACGCCTACTTGAAGGCTGGCTCCACTGGAATTCCGCGTGGAATAGAGTACCAGGCTAGTTTTTGGGTCAATAATTCCAGGCCCAAACAGACAGCGAATGTATTTTTCACAAAGGCCAACAAACTAGAATCAGGTATTAAATTATAATTATTAAATGAATCCATCAATCGAAGACGCGGACGTTTTTCCACATTAATGGATTTTCTAGAAGTTTAAACCATTAAAAATAAAATAACTACATTTAACTACTGTTACAATTGGCATTTAGATATATACTGAACCGCAAAAGAAACGTCGCTTTTTCAAAATGTTAGCAAAATTCAAAATAAATATTAATTAATGATTTTTATATAATCAGTATTACGATTACATCACCAGGTAAGATTAAATTACCTGTGAATTAAATTTTCGGTTGAATAATTTTCAGTTGATATCGTAGAGCGACCGTACCTAAAACCGCTCGTGGGACACATTTGGCGGTAATTTTTCTTAAATCTTAAATGTTCGTGAAATTCATGCTCCTTTAAGGGTATAAAAGGCCGGAGAAAATTAAAGAGTGTTAGTATCAGTGTTGACACAGAAGCTATGCCACGTCTGACTCCACAACAGAGAGAACAGGCCATTGGTCGATTGGATGCTGGGCAATCTGCCAGAGTTATTGCCAACGACTTCAACTGTGCTGTTCGAACAATTGAACGTCTACGGACACGGTACAATGCAACAAACAGCACAAATGACCGTCCACGGAGTGGTAGACCCCAAGTCACTACCCCTAGACAGAATAGAGGCATTGTTCGTCACCATTTGATGAATCGGTTCACCCCAGCTGCCGAAACTGCCAGAAACACTGTTGGAACACATGGACGACCCATAAGTGATGATACGGTTCGTCGGCGATTAGCTGCTAGAAACATGAGATGTCGCCGTCCAGCAAGAGGACCTATTCTTACTCCTCGACACCGTCAAGCTCGTCTTCAGTGGGCCACTCAGCGACAGAATTGGCGAAATCGACAATGGCGTAACATCATCTTCTCTGACGAAAGCCGTTACTCCATTTCAACAGCCGATGGCAGAACCAGAGTGTGGAGAAGACGCGGGGAACGTTACGAAGACAGCTGCATTCTGGAAACAGACGCGTGGGGAGGACCTAGCATCATGGTATGGGGTGGAATCGGCCTTAACGTTAAACTTGGTCCAGTCATCTTTCAGAACCTTGGCCCAGGCAGAGGAAATGGCGTAACAGCCGCCCGTTACATCGACCAAGTCTTGACACCCCATGTTCAGCCCCATTTCGCACGTCATCAAAACAAGACTTTCCAACAGGACAATGCACGTGCGCATACCACAAGAGACTTCCTACAGCAGAATAACATTAATGTTATGGATTGGCCGGCTTTGAGTCCAGATTTAAACCCTATTGAACATTTATGGGACGAAGTTCAAAGACGGTTGAATAATGAGCAGCCAAGTCCGACAACTGCAGCTGAACTTTCACAAGCGTTTCAGAGAGTATGGGCACGTATTCCGATGGCATTTATTAATCGGCTCATCAACTCCATGTACCGAAGATGTGCCGCAGTAATTGGTGCCGGTGGAGGACATACACGTTATTAACGGACGTGGGAGCACAGCATTGAAAACATGTGACGTTGCGACAATTGTGACGTTTTTGTGAACATTGTAACCAAAAGACTGTAAATAATTCATTAAATTTTGTAAAAATTAATTTAAAATATATAAATGTCACTTTGAAATAAATGTATGTGAACATGTCATTTTGTGCGACGTTTCTTTTGCGGTTCAGTATATATTGATCGTCAGGTTCGTAAAAAAACTGTATTACACACTGTAAATTGTATAACCAGTAGTAATTGGAACGTTTTGTTTTGTCTACTTGACAGGGTGCAAACGTACAAATGCTCTTGATCTCGCCTTTGTACTAGATAGTTCAACTAGTTTGTCTCCCCAGGACTTCGAAGTAGCAAAACAATTCGTTCAGTCTATTGTGGACTCATTCGAAATTGGACCTAATAAAACCAGGGTTGGTGTGGTTAAATTTAGTACTAGTGTATCCGGAGAATTCTCATTGAACCAATACGGTACCAGTAATGCAATCAAGAAAGCAATTGAAGGCATAAAATACGTGGCTGGTGGTACGAATACTCACGAAGCCATTAAGTATGCTGTTGATAATGTTTTTACTATAACGAATGGTGCCCGAGTGGGATCTTCAAAGGTATGGTTAAAACAGACAATTGTTGTCATCTTTAGAAATGCTTGAATCATCTTTTTTATAGTCTATATTTTTAATCAGTTAAAAATAGGCAGTAATAGCAAGTAACCGAAAAAGTCAACAACATGAACAATAAAACATTAGTAAATATCAAAATCCCCGGAAGTTCCAGTTCCGTCAATATCCGTTCCTCACTAAATCTAGTACTGGAGGTATGTAGTACCTGAACGGATATTGTCACTGTGCCGGAGTTTGAGTAAATAAGATATACGAGACCTATATGGAAATGATATGACGTCTTAGTACCTAAAACTTTCGCCTACTTATTTTAATTGAAACCACTGCTGTGACGTCAGCCTAGTATTCATTTACCGTGGTTTCTTTTTCTAGAATCAACGCTTCTTTAATCCGTCAGTGAAATGAAGTCATCAAATTATATCCAATTGTTCCTTTTGTGTACTTAATGTCATTAAGTTTGAATTGGCTAATTTACTGATTTCTGTTCACAGCTGGTATTAGTTTAAAAATTTACCTTTGATTTTTGCAAATTTTTATTTGCTGTGACTGGGTTCGAACTCCCTCCTTCAAGTAAATTATATGTCATAGTTCAAGAACACATCGACGAAACCTCTCGGCTACCAATCGGATGATATCTAAATGTCGTTTTTACATATATCAATATGATACGGTGCAATATATACATAAGGCTTTCGCCTTTATATATATTTAAAAACGACGTTTGTATAGTATAAGATGGTAGCCGCAAGGTTAGGATGAGTTGAGAGTAACATTTGTAGACATAGTTCGAATCTCTGTTTCGGTGTTCCCTTTTTTCTAAAACTTTGTGTTATCATTGATATGACTTAGTAATAAGAAAAGATCTTTATTTTTTTTTATTTGATTATTATCGACAATTTCATATAATTCAATAAAAAATTAGAACATTGTTATTTTGATGTCTATGGCAATTTCATCTGTTTCACTACATATTTTGACATATTTTTAAAATATAAAAAGTGTAAATCGAGTGGATTTAAACTATTTTTTCTTTCAGAAGCATTATGTTTTACTGAAAAATTATTTGGACTATGCTTTATTTTGTCAATAATGGACAAATTTTTTTTCTGAATCATATGCCTTATACTGTAAGTCCATACGGTTTTGTATTAATTTTCATTTACCATTAAAATCATCAACGTGACTATATATATATTATCTAATTGAATAGTGGTATAGAGAATTAAGTTAATTTAAACTCACACATAACAGGGTCTAATTAAGAAAGGAAATGTAATTGGGAAAAGTCGTCACAACAATAGTTTAAGTAAGAGATACAATGGATAAGCGTTGGTTCAAGAAAAACAAACCATTCGCCCTCCGGGCTCATGGTTTCTTTTTCAAGAACCAAGGCTTATCCGATACAATGGATAAGCGTTGGTTCAAGAAAAACAAACCATTCTCCCTCCGGGCTCATGGTTTCTTTTTCAAGAACCAAGGCTTATCCATTGTATCTCTAATACATAATGGATAATGTCATTCGAAATATATAGTTCATTCAAATTGCATAAACAGTCAAACCTGTCTATAAAGGGCACCCAAGGGACCAAAGAAAAGTGCTCTTAATGAGCAGGTGCCCTCTATACAGAAGTTAATTTTACATGTTTGTTCATGAATGGAACATTTTTACTGGGCCCTTTATAGACAGTGATTTGCTATATGGAGGTGCTCTTTAAAGCAGGTTTGACTGTATACACATAAGGGATAACACAAATGATTTAAAAATACAATATAAAGCATACGCATTTGATATATACAGTCGAACCTGTCTTATGTGACCTTCCAAAGGGAAACAAAATTATGGCCACTTAAGACAGATGATCTTTATATACAGGTTAATTTTATATAGAGTGCACTACAAGGGGAATTTGAAATGATGGTCTAAAAGACCACCATTTCGAATTCTCTTTGTATTATTCTTAAAAAGACATGTTATTGCTTAATGCCGGTGGTCGCAGATACTGCTTACTCTTCAAGATCACTTGGGTCTAACCCCGGTTTTTTGGTGGGGTCTATGTTGTTCATATGTTTTTAGTTTTTAATTGTAGTGCATGTATTGTTTTGGTCTTGTTGAACGTTGTCCTCCAGAGTTTGTCAGTTGTTGCAATTTTTCCATCCGAATATCCCTTTGGTATTTCTTGACTTTATTTATCTGAAATTAGGCAAAATAATAATTAAATAAATACACAAGTAAATAAATAAATGCAACAACATCAGTTTAAATTGTGTCTTAATACAGGTGCTTATTCTAGTAACTGATGGACGTGCAGAAAATGCAATAGAGACGTCTAGAGTAGCGAAGGATGCCAAGACAAGAGGTATAACAATATTTGCTATAGGAGTTACACAGCAAGTCAACGAGGTAAGTGCGGCCATGCATCTATTAGCAATATTATGATACAGGAAAACAAATATCAGAAAGACAGACTGGGACAACGAATGTTTTAAAATATTAATTATTATGCACACGCCATATTTAATAATAATACATGCAAGGTGGACGAAGTTTGATATCGGCATTTCACCCATATATTTTACTTTCATATGCTGTCCTGTTCGTATTTCATCTTTACGATTTGTTATCTTGAACCTTCAACAAAATGCACTATATATATATATGATTAAAGAATTCAACAAAATTGTTTTTTATTCAGGGAAAATAGTGAATATTCAAAATAGAACATTTTATTACTTGTCAAGGTGACCTTTGTTATTTTTAAATTAAAATAAATTCAAAATGTTATGTATATTTAACGCCGCGAATTTTTGCGCCTGTCCCAAGTCCGGAACCTCTAGCATTTGTTAGTCTTGTGTGTTTTTTTTTCAATTTTAGTTCATTTGTATGAACTAGTATGCATTATTATATAGGGACCAGCAGAAGCCCACCTCCGGTGAGTGATTTTCTCGCTGCGTTGAAGACCCATTGGTAGCCTTGAGCTGTTTTCTGCTCTTTGGTCGAGATGTCTCTTTGACACGTTCCCAGTTTCCAGTCTCTATTCCATTTGTTGCTCGTTTATCATTTTCACGATTTAGTAAGAAAAATAGTATGGGATTTGGTAAGAATTTGATTTTATTTCAAACATTTTTGTAGCGAGAACTAAACTCAGTGGCGAGCCTTCCAACTTGTACGCATGTCCAGATTCTGAACGCATTTTCAGATCTCGATGCAATAAAGGCAGAGATTGAACAAGTGTCATGTAAAGGTAAGAAATATGTCATGTTCTCCTATTTAGCCTGGCAACAAATGCCATTTTGTTCTGAAATGGACGAACGGATTTTTTAATATAAAATTTTGTTTTATGTATATTTTTTCTGGGGGCTGGGGGGGGGGGGGGGGTTAAATTGAGAGAACCAAAAGTACAAGGGTTGTTCAGCACCAACCATCAATATGACTTCAAGATGCGCATGGCAGTCCTTTGGGCTTCTTTAAACCATTTAGTGCGCTAAAGTGGTGTTGTGGGATGTTCATCACAAAGCAATACATTTCTTTTTATGAACTTGTTGTATATACCGGAATGATGGATCCAGGAAAAGACGGACAGCTAAATCAGGCACTTACTCTTTAAAATATACAAAAATGAGTTTAAAAACATGAAAAATATGAATAATATTGGATAAAATGGAACACGATCGTTTGATATTCATCATAGGGAAAAACATTGGTGGCAAGAAAGTGCTCTTGTAAAACTTAAAACAATATGGTACAAGTAATACTGTGTTGGGATGTCAACACAAAAGTCCCCAAAACGAAGCCATTTTTGAAAATTCCGAAACTTTTATGTACACCTATTTTTGTACCAAGTTTCATTAAGTTCGCTTGAATGGTTTTTGAGATCCGCTTCTGACAAGTTCATAGCTCAGAAGAAAGGAAAAGAATAATAATAATAACGAAAAAACAATAAGAAACGAAGCAAAAACAATATGTCCCTCAAACTTTTTTTGGGGGACTTAAATATATATTGTGTACAGGGTATCGACACTAACCATAAAAGGTAGGATAAAAAGAAATTGATTTAATTTTGTCACTGCATATGTTATTACTGGTATACTAAAACTTTTTACAGCTCCTGCAGTCCTGACTCCAAACAAATACGTATATGGCTGTAACAATGATATTGCAGTTCAGATCTTACCAAATGTACAAGCTGGGACAACCGTCACTGTATGTATTAAGTTTTATTTGCATTCTTTCAGTGGGCGGGTGAAGTTCATGTGAATTTTATAAAATGTACAGCTTTAGATATTGATATAATGTTCACCTACATTTACAATGATTCTCTTTAGGGACGAGATCAAAAGTTCAATGTAGGATAAAAAACTTAATTCACATGGTTTTTTCACTAAACCCCCCTCCCCTTAACTTAATTTTGGAAAATTGATTGACCAATATGGGCATATGCTTTGAGAGTATACTTTTAGTCAATGAGACGACTGCATAACATGAATTTTTTATTAACTATATGAGCCACAGGCAACAGTATCAAACAAGTTATTTTCTGAATTTGTTTCGGTATTTTCACAAAAAAATGTATATACTATAAACTGACCCATTTGTATATTATGTCTGAATAAAAATTACCGGATGTAGCGATTTTGTATGATATCTTACAAACATAACAAAAATAACTTTAAAAAATTTAAAAAATATACAAAAAAAGTCATGTAGCTATGAAAAAATTGATAACCGTGGACTTGTAGTTAATCACAACTTTCTAAAAGTTTAAAACCGCCTTGGTGGTCTCGTGGTAGCGTGCTCCCTTCGAGTGCGAAAAGTCGCGGGTTCGGTCCCTTACCGGATCAAACCAAAGATATTAAAACTGGTATTAGCTGCTTCTCCGCCAAGCACGCCGCATCTAGGACATAGGCGCTTGTCTCCGAAAAAAAAAACTATATATGCCAAGAGAAAAGAATAGTTGTTTTTTTTCTGAGACAAGCGCCTGTGATCTAGGAGTAAGAGCAAAGGACTGTTCGGCTCGGAGTCATTATAATGTGTCCGAGTGGAGTGATATGTCTTCCTGTGGACTGTTACCTTGTGAGCTAGCACTTTAAAAATCCGGCTTGGCGTGTCGGTCTAGTACAAATCAGGGATCATATTCATTTAACATCAACATGTTCTCGTCCTGGTATGCACCTAGAAAGGTTTCCAATGGACTTTTTACAATAATTCACCTCCCATCTAAAAGTTTAATACATTCCATTTTTCAGGTAATGGTTGATGAAGGTGAAGTCGAAGTATTTGGTTCGTTGGCAACATCAAACCCGAACGAAATCATTAACGATTTCTTTGCGATTGCAACAGTCAGAGCGTCTACGTCATTCTATATCAAGGGAGATAAGCAGGTTGCCCTTGCTTTTGTCAGCAATAAGGCGTCATCGTGCAATACGAACTTTTCAGTGAACGTCGAAGAAGGAAATAAAATTAGGCCTGGTAAGACCATTGAAGAAAAATGTTCATTTTTTTTTATTAAGAATCTTTTTATGGTCATGTTTTTCTTGAAATAATATTAGATCACGGTGTAAAATCAGCAACGCCGGAAAGACGTTAACTTTTGGATTTCTCAGTGATAACGACTAAATCATAATGAAATGTGTTGCATACGGATCTAGAAGACTTAGGCTTCATAATGCATCAGGTGTTTAAGGAAATATAATTGATAGTTAAAACATTTAAGAAGTATTTTTGAAATTGTATTAAATAAGTCCTTTATTACATAAACCCCTAGGTATTTGATTGCAATCCAGTTTATTCTCCTTGAAAGTATCAAAACTGAGAAAATAAAAGAACAGTGTTCCAATGTCTCTCGCAACATGGCACTTCGTTTAGTGGAGAACTTTAAATAGACCCAAAACAATATTTGCTTACTGCACAAATGTACTTGTACATCCACTTGATAAAAGGCAATTTTAGCAAAATTTTAAAGTTCAAAGGGGAATAACTCCGTCAAAAATCATGTTACCGCACTAGAATTTAAAATTGATCTAGATACCATCAAAATAAGTATTTCATATGAATTTCATCAAAATCCGCAAATAAATGTAGGTGTGAGAGCGCTTACAAGGCAAAATTTTCAAAGTTCAAAGGGCAATAACTCCACCAAAAAAATCAAGTTACGGCAGCTGAATTCGAACTTGATTGAGCTGCTATCAAAACACATCTTCCATATAAGTTTCATCAAAATACTTAAATAAATGAAGGCGTAAGAGCGCTTACAATGGGGATGGTACGACGAACGGATGGACGGCATTTCTATTTCCCCGCGTCGCTTTGCCGCGGGGGACAATTAAAAACTTTTTTTTGCATTACCCTTTGTGTAGATGTTTGGAACTGATGAATTTCCCTATATTGTTTCGCTTGATCGTGTTTATGGAACGAAACACTAGAAAAACGCATCATACTCATTACATGTAGCAATGGTGTCTGAGTTTTGTAACACCAATACCTGGCATAATGATTTGATAATTTAAACATTGTTTCAACATGTGTATTTCTTCATTTCAGGACTTCATCTTTTATGCATTGAAGATAACATAATACAAAATTGTTCTGCAGAAACGTTAGGAAAAAGTCCTTATCTTGTCACTCCAGGTAAACAGTCTATTATTACGAACTTTGATGTCTAAATATAGTAATGAAGGTTATTTTGAAGGTATTTATCAATGTGTAAACTCGGGCGATTCACTCACAAACTAAATAAAGTGCGAAGGAATTTATGCAAAGTTTGTGAGTGATAAGCCCGAGATTACATATTGATAAATTCCGTAAAAATAACCTTTATTACTTGTAATTCCAAAGTAATGCAGAAATATGACGTTTTCCATAAATAAACATTTTCCTCAGTCATGTGTATTGTTATAAACTTTTACCGGAAGTTGCTGTTAGCCAATGAAATTACTGTATTTGATGTTTTGAAAACAACATTGGAATTATAAAAGATTAGAATTCTTCTTTTTTGTGTCAATGAAATTATAGGCATTGAATGCTTCTCTTAGTACTAGTGAAGGTAGGTGGTACATAATTGGGCTATATTTAAGATTTTCATAAAACTTTGTATGTTGAACTTCATCTGTATTTTGTTAAGAATAACGTATGTCACTTAATACTTCCCGCGCTGGTGTTTTAATTTTTGGCAAACAGATGTGTAAATACATGTACATGTACACAGAAACCACATAAGTATCGCGACAAAAAGTCAAATATTGAGACTTTATATTTTTCAAATCCTGGCTAAAATCAAAACTGATATATTATTGCCATTGAAATTTCCCTTTTATTGCTACAGATTTTATTAAAGGGTCACCAGATTCGTTTTTTTTAGTATAACGTAGTCAAGACGTCGCGATGAAAAATGTAGATATTAAGTGTTTTTAATTTACAGACAGGACCTAGAGTTGAATGTTTTCCCGAAAGCTGTTGACCATATATTTATTTAGTATCAATAAAACGGAAAAGTCGACAGCAATGACATATCCTTTTCATAGAAAATTCTAGGGATTAATATTTGAGAAAAGACGATTTAAGGTGAATTTTTTAATTTTTTGGCAGTTTTTATATGAAATCTACAGTAAAAGACTTTTATTTTCAGGATCTTTTAATCGACATTATTGAATAAATATAAAAGCTTAATATATCTTTTTCGATAGTTAGATGCAGCTTCGAATATTACATCCGCATAGTAAAAATTCGTAACGGGTTTAAGTACCTTAAATTGTTGTCCGGTCGCACATATTTAGTACGAATCTGACAGAAAATTTGAGGTAAACTTTTATGTATTAAAATTATTTTGTTGGAATTATTCATTTCAATTAAAATGACAAGCTGTAACGATATAAAGGTTGCAGTTAATGTTTTTCATTTAGAAATGAAAAATTCTTTGTTTAAACACGTGATTCTTTTCAGCCAATCGTATTTCCTTGATTCAATGAAATATAACTGAAATGTAATTATTACTTCGTGATGGGTCAAGTAATACATGTAATAGTAACAGCCTGTTTTCTACTTTGTTACCTGTATTACTATATCTTCTCTTTCTTTCATGGAGTCAAATGTTCTTGAATTGACATAGGGTGCTTTCCATTATGCGGTTCGTACCGGTACGTACCGACTTTCACTAATTCTTCTTCCGGTTCGTCTGGTTCGTCAATTCTAAAGAACCACTGTGGTACGGACCAATAATGGAACACGAATATTTGGTTCAGTTGGAACGTACCGCATAATGGAAAGCACCCATACATTAACTTACAGGTTGTGTTCATTTGATGACCGCGCTGTCATTTTACACATAAATCAACATTTTTTTTGTTTTTTCCCAGGTGGTAGTCAGTACTTGAGTTTCTGCAATGCTGTTCCACAATTTTTCGTCTTTCCTGAGAGGAATGACAGATTTATCTTCTGTGATGGAAAAGGGCACTATTTTGTAGTGCTTTGCCCTTTAGATAACATATTTGAACCGTCCGTTTTGAGATGTACCCCAGGTCATTTGGTTCTAACGCCACTAACAACGCCACCTGTATCTACACTATCACCTATACCAACAACACCTATACCAACAGGTAAACAGATGGTAAATTATGTCGAAACAAAATTTCTTTGTTAAAATAACTTTATAATGCATCTTTTGAAATCTTGCTGTAGGTAAATACTCTCGGTATTCTTCGTTATGCATACATGTTTTTATTTAATTTGTCACATTGTTTTTGTCGGTCTTAAAGACAAATCTCTCTATTCAGATCTACCAATAATATCTTCTTTAAATTTTATTTTTACTTTAGCCTTAGGGAAAGCTTTAAAAATCAGCCTATAAAAAATGGGGTCACCGACCTCGTTTTCGATTTATAACGTCATCTTTTTCACAGAATTTAGAAATCGGAACTTGTAGTTATCTACAGTTTAATATTTTATAAAAAGTCCTTATCACATGTAATTTGTTTGTTTTGTTAACCATATTGTTTGTAGAAATTCTATTATTGGTTTTATCATCTTCTGAGGGACAAATGATAACGATATGTTGCTATAAACATTTTCCCGCCTTTTTTATTGTAAAATATCTATTTTAAAATTCAGTATTGTAAAAAATTGACCAATGTTTTTCCGATGAGAATTACATAGAATATTCATTTTTGTTTATTAAACAAAATAAAAAAATAAAATCGTGGGGTCACCGTACTGGGAAAAGAGATATTTGAAATCTGGATGTATGACGTTTTGCACGTACAGTTAACTGAATTAACTGAATCAAAAGCAGAATCGATAGTATGATATTTTCACCGCCATTCATTGGCACCGACAGAATATTTTTGTTCTTTATTTTTTGTTAAAACATATGAATTATCAAAATCTTTGGCAAAGATTCTACTATTTTCAGGAATAATTGTTCCCACTGGGAGACCACAGAATCCTTGTACACCACAGAACCTTGCTTTAGGCCAGTTCTATTTTGAATATCCAGGAAATGACCAATTGTACATTCACTGTTACAACCTACCTTACGTAGCTGTTGTGAAGAGTTGTGACGTGCATCATAAATGGGTACAGGCGCGACTTGCCTGTTTATACAGGGAGGCCGTCGTGGATCCTACAGTTGGTGTGTACACTAATGCGCCTAATACGTGCAAGAGTGTTCCTAACCTATTCTATTATCCATTACCTGACAAAACAAAATACATCCACTGTGACGACTTCGGAGATGCTTTTGTAAAGACATGTCCAGTAAATTACGTTTGGAGTCAACCTATATTACAATGTATACCCAGAGGATTGATGTTCAGCGTCCCAGTTCCTGCTGTTGGTAGATAAAAATATACTCATTAATCTATATGGACTTTCTGCTCACGGACTGTTTCGTTTTGATAAGGTTAAATGACTGATTTATCTTCAGTTGCTGTTTCACCAATTCTTTCAAGCTGAAATCATTTATATAATAAAAATAACTGATCGTATTATGATTGTTATTTCAATGATAAACGAAGAAAGCAACCGGTTTTGAGATCCTTTTGATGCCTGCTCGCCTCGAGTGCAGAAGGATGTGCTTGGGTACGACCCCCGATCAGGTCCAACCAAAGCCCGTATAATTGGTAAGTGTTGCTTCTTCGGCAAGCATACTGCATTTTGGTGTAAGAGCTACTGGTGGGCTGTAGTGAGTATAATGTGTCCGGAAGGGGTAATATTTCTTTGCAAAGACGTGCTGCGTCTTTGCCATCCATGCACGTGGCATTTTGGAGTAAGAGTAAAGACTGGTCGGCATGCATTCGGAATATTGTATCCTGTTGGTTTGTTGTTTTTTCCTACAGGACTGTCGCCTCTTATGCTAGAACATTAAAAATCCGGCTCAGCGGAGCAAAGCAGAATCATTTTCATATCATCAACATATTAACATTCTGCTACGCATGTTATGATTGCCACGGGACGTTAACGAATACTCAACGACCCATCCGACCCGCCCCCTCCCCCCCGCCCAATAAAGAACTATTACTAGTATAGTAAAGTCAATAATGTGGATATGAAAACCAAAAAACAATATGATCACATAATTTACAAACGATCTAATTACAACAAAAAATGCAACATATATTCGGGACCCGAGGGGGGTGGAACATATTTTTGGTATTAATTCTGGGTATGTTTTGAAAAACTAATATTTATTCGGGTTGTATTTACGTTGAGTGCTATTCAATTCCTCAGATATTTGTGTATAAACATTAGTATTAGTTCGGGTGCCTTTTCGATATAGCTGTTTTTAGCTCACCTGGCCCAAAGGGCCAAGTGAGCTTTTCTCATCACTTGGCGTCCGTCGTCCGTCGTCCGTCGTCGTCCTGCGTCGTCCGGCGTCGTCCGTCGTCGTCCGTCGTCGTCCGGCGTCGTCGTTAACATTTTGAACTTCTTCTAGAGAACCACTGAATTTAATGAAACCAAACATGGCATGAATGTTCCTTATGAGGTGCTGACCAAGTGTTGTTACTTTGTAGCCGATCCATCATCCAAGATGGCCGCCAGCGGAGAACTTAGTTTAACATAGGACCCTATGGGAAATGCATACAAATGACTTCTTTTAGAGAACCTCTGAATGGAATGAAACCAAACATGGCATGAATGTTCCTTATGAAGTGCTGACCAAGTGTTGTTACTTTGTAGCCGATCCATCATCCAAGATGACCGCCAGCGGGGGACTTAGTTTAACATAGAACCCTATGGGAAATGCATACAAATGACTTCTTTTAGTGACCCACTTAATGGAATGAAACCAAACATGGCATGAATATTCCTTATGAAGTGCTGACCAAGTGTTGTTACTTTGTAGCTGATCCATCATCCAAGATGGCCGCCAGCGGGGAACTTAGTTTAACATAGGACCCTATGGGAAATGCATACAAATGACTTCTTTTAGAGAACCACTGAATGGAATGTAACTAAATCTGGCATGAATGTTCCTTATGAGGTGCTGACCAAGTGTTGTTACTTTGTAGCCGATCCATCATCCAAGATGGCCGCCAGAGGGGGACTTAGTTTAACATAGGACCCTATTGGAAATGCATACAAATGACTTCTTTTAGAGAACCATAGAATGGAATGAAACCAAACATCGCATGAATGTTCCTTATGAGGTGCTGACCAAGTGTTGTTACTTTGTAGCCGATCCATAATCCAAGATGGCCGCCAGCGGGGGACTTAGTTTAACATGGAACCCTATGGGAAATGCATACAAATGACTTCTTTTAGTGAGCCACTGAATGGAATGAAACCAAACATGGCATGAATATTCCTTATGAAGTGCTGACCAAGTGTTGTTACTTTGTAGCCGATCCATCATCCAAGATGGCCGCCAGCGGGGAACTTGGTTTAACATAGGACCCTATGGGAAATGCATACAAATGACTTCTTTTAGAGAACCACTTAATGGAATGAAACTAAATCTGGCATGAATTTCCTTATGAGGTGCTGACCAAGTGTTGTTACTTTGTAGCCGATCCATCATCCAAAATGGCCGCCAGCGGGGGACTAAGTTTAACATTGGACCCTATGGGAAATGCATACAAATGACTTCTTTTAGAGAACCACTTAATGGAATGAAACCAAACATGGCATGAATATTCATTATGAAGTGCTGACCAAGTGTTGTTACTTTGTAGCCGATCCATAATCCAAGATGGCCACCAGCGGGGGACTTAGTTTAACATAGAACCCTATGGGAAATGCATACAAATGACTTCTTTTAGTGAGCCACTTAATGGAATGAAACCAAACATGGCATGAATATTCCTTATGAAGTGCTGACCAAGTGTTGTTACTTTGTAGCTGATCCATCATCCAAGATGGCCGCCAGCGGGGAACTTAGTTTAACATTGGACCCTATGGGAAATGCATACAAATGACTTCTTTTAGAGAACCACTGAATGGAATGTAACAAAACATAGCATGAATTTTCCTTATGAGGTGCTGATCAAGTGTTGTTACTTTGTTGCCGATCCATCATCCAAGATGTTTAGAAGTCTATCAGAAAATTGTAAAAAAATTTTGAATGGTCACAACTTGACCACATATTCAAAAATAATAATGATAAGATGTCTTCAGTAGCTATTGTAAGACTACACTAAGATGACCTGTTTTTAATTTTAAATACTGTGTCAAATTAAACCAATCTTGGTTTCAATCATTATATAATTTTACATAATTTCCAAAATCACATTAGATACAGGTGAGCGACACAGGCTCTTGAGAGCCTCTAGTTTGGGTAGGTATTTTCATCAAAATTAATTTTTCCGGTATATTATTGACATGTATTCTTATATTTGCTCGGGTGCCTTTTCTTAAGCCTTTTCCGCACACCCCCGTCAAAAATCCAGAGAGTTACACGTAACACTTGACAAAAGTCCAAGCATCAGAACAGCGCTTTTATTTATAGTCATCATTTCAAATTCATAATTAAGTTCAAGAAAACTCGAGCTCCACACTGACACCAGTTTAATTCAAAGTACATATCAAAGACGTGTTCAAGTTCACATATAAAAAAATATAACAAAGAGATTCAGAAACAAGCACTAGATACATGTACCTGTGATGGATGGGCCTCGGTGGCTTAGTGGTCTAGGCTACTAATGATCACTAGCCTGTCAACGCTGAGGTTGTGAGTTCGAATCTCACCTGTTGCGGGGTGTGTTCGACTCCGATCTTAATTGACAAGGATTGCCAATTATCTTACCGAAGGTCGGGGGTTCTCTCCGGGTACTCCGGCTTCCTCCACCAATAAAAACTGGCCGCCCCGAAACAGCTAAAACCCCAACTAAAACAAAACAAAATACCTGTGATGGATCACGGGAGCTCATTTCAAAGAGCTGCCTAGCGCGTCTCCAGGCTGCGGAAAGGAGGGACCCGCTCAATGGGGGTTTTCAGGTCATAATACGGAAAACTGGCTGGAATAACATTCATACAGTGGGTAGTCTAGTGATTGTCGCGCTCCATGTACGCTAAGGACCCATTCTTTAGTTTTGGAAAAGAGAAGGCTAAATTATCAGACCCTACCAACTTAGTTCCCTCTGTGTCCAGTCCCAACCATATTTGATTTGTTTGATGGATTTTCGCACCGGTTTTCGTCCTGAAGAAATATGAAAGATTTGTCACTGGACAATAAGCAAACAACAAACAAACCAACAAACAAACAGAAACTAGTACTAACTTATACCAATCAGTTTTCCTAACGTAGGACCATAATGGAACTACTGATAATATAAATGTGAATTATATTGTGACAAATCGAGCTCTACACTCCTGTTTAGACATAACAGAAATAATGCTTGTTGAGAAAAGGTAACGCTAGGAAGACGGCAAATTAAAGAAAAATTCTAATTGAATGCTACTTGTCACAGAAATAAACTATAATGCATTCTGTATACTATAGAAGCAATATTATACACAAGATATTCTTATGCATACGGTAAGGGGCAGTTGTAGTCTAATTGGATATATTTCTCAATTAATACTTATAAAATCTGATCTATTTCCGGTCCGAATATATATATGATTTCATTAAAGATACCCTTGTTGAAGACTGAGAAATCGAAATGTGTGCCACCTATCTAGCGTCAAGTTTGTACACGCAGATGTATGGCAAGCCGTTTTACTATTTATTCGAACTTCAAGATATCTTATAAACTATATAAGAGACATCTTATAAAGTATATAAGATATCTTATATAAAAAATATTTATAAGATATCTTATAACCTTTATGAGATATCTTATATACTTTATAAGATATCTTATATACTTTATGAGATATCTTATATACCTTATAAGATATCGTATAAACTTTAGAAGATATCTTATAAAGTATATAAGATATCTTATAAAAACTAGATTATATAAGATATCTTATATATTATATAAGATATCTTATATAAAAAATATTTATAAGATATCTTATAACCTTTATGAGATATCTTATATACTTTATAAGATATCTTATATACTTTATGAGATATCTTATATACCTTATAAGATATCGTATAAACTTTAGAAGATATCTTATAAAGTATATAAGATATCTTATATATTATATGAGATATATTAAAGTTAGAATAAATAGTAAAACGGCTGGCCATACAGATGGAATTTTTTAAATTGTTTTAAATGACTTGTATCAGACAATACTTCACCAGAAAATAATAAAGTACAATTAAAACGACAAAAAACAACAAATACGTCTACTATAAAAGGATTTATTTGGGTTTGAGTGTTCCATTGAACACTGTTGCCTGTTCCCATCAAACAATTACATTTACTAACTAAATTAGCTATCATGACTATGGCTAATGTCACTTACAAAAAAACAAACGATAAATGAAAAATGTTAACGGTATATTATTACAATATAAGAAGTGATCACGTAGAAATGTTGTACTGCATGTCTTCCGTATATTTTTTCCGACGGTCATTTTTAAATTAAAATGACATGTCACGGTCATTGACAGTTTAACCCCCAAATACCATTCTGATAACAAATGATAAAATTGACAGTCCATATTAGTATAAGAAAGCAACTATTTGATTTTTTTTTTGGTAGGGGGAGACTAGGGTCAAATTTGAAATAAAAAGGCAGGAACAGGCTCTTTCGCAAAATAAAAAGCCAGGATCGATTTAGGTGTGAAATAAAATGCAGGACCTGTGTCAAACATGATTTTTTAGAGGGTTTTAATGAAAATAAAAATAAAATGTTTGCTCCCTAAGATTCTCTGAAATCCATTCACAGGTTAACGAGTTCCGGGTGATATAATATGTAAGCCTACATTGTATCTTAAGTATTTCCTAAAGTTACTATTTTGGCTATTTTATAAAACGAAGAATGGATTTATGTTTGTATATACACTTTTTGACATCGGGCTCATTTTTCGTAATTCATAGTATTTTAAATTTTGAAAAATGAAAAATGAATAATGGAAGTACTTTAGCCAGGTCTTTTTGACGCAATACATGCGCAAACATATATTTCGACTATTTATAAAATTATTCCTCAAAAGTGTTGGAAACCAAAACATAAAAAGTTGAAAATAAATAAATAAATACTAGCATTCTAAATCCCCATGCCGAAGAACCGTAAAAGTTGACTACGAAGCCATTCTAGTGTGAATGAAAATATACCGAATATTTTAAGCCATGTCCACACCATTTCCCGGATTCAAAGATTTAAAAGAAAAAAAACCCGGATGCTTATGACAGTTTAATATCAACACCATTGGCATATTAAAAACTTTTCTGTGTACTTGATGTATCTATGTCAAAAGAATATACTGGAAGGACGCTACAGGGCTGCTCTCGATTTCGCTACAAGTAGAGAGGGGTAAGTATAAATCGGTACACTTTCTTTAATGTACAGTGTAATATGTATAAATAAGTAAAGTAAAACCTACTCTAAATGTTTTAAATAGAAAATCAAAATGCCAAATCATGAAGCCAAAAGTCATCGCTGGTCAAAAATTACGAATTGTGCGTAAGAAATAAATTTGTTTATAACATTAACTAAGCCGTTGGCTTAAAAGTACTACGTGTACTAGTATTTAACATAACGATATCACATTGAAATATCGCCATTTGTACACAATAAACGGATAAGGTATGTTGTTAAATAGAAATACAGGTATGTCTAATAACGAACTTGACTATATTTGGAGTTCAAAATGTTTTGCACTTTGACATTCGTTATTAACATAAAAACTGCAATATGTGAAAGATACAGCACGATATTTAATAAATCAAAGTAATTTGGAAAATGAAAATTATTTCTAAACATGATAAAAAAAGCCAAACTAAATATTAAACCCCAAAATTATAATCGTTTGAAAAAATTATTTAAATATCTTATAATTTTCAATAAATAATGTTAAAAAGCAAAAATATTTAGCAAAAAAACCTGATGATCTATTAAATCGAATTGCATTTAGAAAGTTTTAATAATATTATCATGATTCTGTTAAAATAACTCTTTTGTGGTCGCGTATTTTATCACGGTTTTAAACCCGCGTAGTATAATAATTAATTAATCTAGTGAAAACTCCTGACACTTCAAATATTCATTTCAAGTTTATGATTTCGCATCTTAGCATCAAACCCACAGATTATAATGTATTGGGCTGGGTAATCCGAATGTCAAATAAATAATGTATTAGCTATCGAGTCAAAAGTTTTATCAGCCAGTGTCGTAACGCCGAAACAAACTGAAATCTTAAATGTCCGTCAAAGAATTCCACCGTTACCCTAAGAAGTAGTTGTAGGTGGGCACTTTAATAATTGACTTATCTAATATGGTAATATTTGTTCAGCCAATCTGGCCATTAGGCTCGGTATAAAATCAAAGGTCAAACAATAATTACTTACTTATTGGGATCTCAAAAAGTTCAACGTTCATCTAGAATACCACCCGAATTCACTCCTGGGATCTCAAAAAGGCCAGCATACATCCGAACTTACAACCAGAAGGTTCACTTTCATCCTATATACCTTTAACTTTTTGACATTTTAAATCTACAAAAATGCTTAAATTAGGCATTTTGGCGTTATGTTTTGTGTATGCCTATAGCCAATCCGTTGATCGAACAAGGCTTCCGATGGCGAGCGGATCTGACGTAGTTGAAGCTGTTGTTAGTTTAATTCGAGAGTCATGTATATTTCCAAACGATAAACTATACCTACGAAGACTTGCTTACGTCGAGAGCGGAGATGGCTTGGAGGCAAATACTTACAGACCAAATTATTATGGAGGAATTTGGCAGGTAATATAACATATACTAGTCTAATTTGAACATTTTGATTGTCACCGATTTTCATTTATATTGTATATTTTTAAGCATATACACTGTATAAATTATTATGATATAATTTAATGTTGGATGTAACGCGTCATTCGATTGGTCAATTTTTTTTGTTTATCATATCATAGACTAAATTTTCTTCTCTACTTTGACCTCATGAGAGGGAATCCCAACGTTTTAGACGTCAAAACAACAGTTTGAATTAAATTATAAGGATTGACTGTAATTTGGTTTTCAGTCTATTCGAAATAACCTCAATGCACATGGTGCATACTTTCAAATAAACCGCGTAGCGGGTTATTTAGTGTGCACCAAGTGACTGAAGTTATTTCTTCATAGACTGAAAAAAACTACAGTTAATCCTTAGATAGATGTAATGCCATTTAAAGTTCATGAATAGATTATCTTCCACCCTTTCTAACAAATATATGGTGAGGGGCAGGAATTTATTTTGTTTTTTGTATTACATGGATCTATTTGTGTCATCAACTTATGTTTTGCAAGACACCAATGTGGGCGGAAATGTTCGTTGTCTGCAGGTTCAGCATTTTGACCTACAACGTCAAATTTAAGATTTTACATAGAAATAAACTAGAGATAAATTTCCGAAAATTGCATTTCGGAAGAATAAAAATTTGTTAATCTATGAGGTAACGTCGATTGGTCTAGCTTTACATTCTATGACTTGACTAACCAATTATAGGTGGAGGGAGGGGGGAAGGGGGTTGGAAAAATTGAGCAAATAAAAATTGAAGGTAATTTGGAAAACTGAGCATAGCATTTAGCGAAAAAGGACACTGCCAAAAATATAAGGAATTGAAAAAATCATACCCTCTCCTAATTTATTGTTAGTTTGTTTCGAATGTGGATTGTTGTCGTCCTTTTTTCGATTTGACAGTTTACTCTATTTCAGTTAAAAAACACATAACTGTATGTTTTTTTTTATCACAGGTGGACGAACCCATGTTTAATCAAATATCAACAGCTAAAGTTTTGGATAATGCAAAGATGATGATTAAGGGAAAACTGGGCATTGATTGGTCAAAAGTTCGATGGATGGACTTAACAAAACCCTTATATTCTGGCTTAGCAGCTGCTTTATTTAACCTTTTGAAAGCTGGTGCTAACGGAATTCCCCGTGGTATAGAATACCAGGCCAATTTCTGGGTGAACAACGCGAGGCCAGGACAAATAGCAAATGTGTTTTTCTCAAAGGCAAACAAACTTGAAACAGGTATTTGTACATTTTACGAATTTCAGCAATTATATAATGTAAAGAGGTATTTTTTGCAAATGAATTCGCGATTCCTTGTCAATTGACAGTGACAAAGTATTGAAAAGATTTCTCGCTTGGGTTTGATTTTCATGTTTCATGTCTTGCCGTGAAAATAGAAAAATTAAAACTGTCGCGACAATTTCTCTGTTAATATTAATACTCAATTCTCTGATACCAATTTTGATATAGGCCTAAAATGGTAAAAACCGAAACAAGAAATCAAAAATATGAAAAAACATTCCAATATGCTATACTGACGAGAAGGGTAAAACCAAAACATTCTAAGAACAGATATATACATAGAGATACTTCTTAGTTTTATAAAAAGATTAACATTTTCTAACAGTAAGTAAAGTCAAGAAATACCAAAGGGATATTCGAAGGAGAGAACAATCGAAACAACTGACAAACTCCGGAGAACAACGAAGACAAGACCAAAACAATACATGCATTACAATTAAAAACTAAAAACATACGAACAACATGGACCCCACCAAAAAAAACAGGGGGTAGACTCAGGTGCTCTGGAAGAGTAAGCAGTCTCTGCTTCCTACAGGACACCCGCCATGCTGCCCATGTCAAATCCGGTATGAGGAAGGGATAACATCAATGGAACATGTCCATTTTCATTTGGGAAACCTTTTTTTTCATACCTGTTAACCAAGTCATGATGACGTCCATAAAACTTTAATAAGGATGACTCCTATTTACGAGCAACATACCCCTCCCTGTGTGAGCACCTTTTCTGTCAATTAAAGTATCAATTTCGGGCTAGTATCTACGTGCTAAAAACCAAGGTACATGTAGTGAATATCATACACGTATCACTGAAGCAATATTTTCATGGAAGCCATTTTGAAGACAGTGATTTTATAGCAATTATTATCTAATACTTTTACTGTTTACATTGATACTTATAGATTATTACATGGCATTTTCCATATCGCCCCTGTTATCATCCCGAGACTCCCATATCAGACTGAGGGCTTTATCCCGAGGTCAGATATGGGTCGAGGGATGATACCAGGGCCGATATGGAAAATGCCATGTAATGATCTTTTTATCACATATTTAAAAAAAATTTAAAAGAATTTTAGATTTTTAAAAAATGGAAAAGAGAACAAAAAACAAAAATATGGATTTTCGAGAGCCAATATGGATTTACGAGGGCGAATATTTGCCCCGAAGACAAATAACCGACTATGACTTCCGGCTATTATTGGACATGCAAAAACTTACATATTAGTACAAAACATGTGTACAATTAGGTGCAGACATAACCTCCCACCAAGTTACCTTAGAGAAGTTCTACTGATTGCTTTAAGTTAACTTAGAGAAGTTCTGCTGACTGCTTTAGAACTTGCTCTAGAATATAATCCTGACTTCTCTAAAACAGAATCCTGATCGATTCTGACTGCTCTAAGCTGTCAGGGTCAAGAACAGTTATACTTAACAGTCAGGGTTTAGAATAAATAAGAAATTCCGACTTAAAGTTTGAGTAAAGTCTTTTTGTAACACTATAAATAAAAATGCCACACTGAAATTCTTGACCAGAGCTGTTCTTAAAAGCCGTCGTGGACCAGAACTGTTCTAAAAAGCAGTCGTGGACCAGGACTGCTCTTATTCTTGACCAGAGCTATTATTTTGCCTGACTGCTCTAAGTAACCTAATGCAGTTCTCAGAGCTGCTCTGTAAGTTAACTTGGACGAGAGGTTATGACTGGTTATGATACTACTATACTCATCAGTTTGAATATTGAGTTAAAATTTTGATAATTTCATTTCGTATACAAGTATACTACTCAACAATAGAAACGATACCATGTAATGCATTTTTCATATATTCATAATTTCAATTAGCTGTACTAAGCAGAAAAATAGACACATACATCTGATTTTCATAATAGATTGTTTTCTCATCAAAAGCATGGATTTTATGCAAAAAGTTTGAAATAGATTTCAAAAATCACATTTTCCAACCCAAAATAAAAAAAAAAAAATCAGTATTTTTACTTCGTTATGTCAATCATAATGTCTGTGACAAAAGATTTGAGCTTTTTATACTGATTTCAGCAACTGGATTTTCATTTTACAAATTTTCTTTAACCCTCTTTTGGAAATTTCTATTTTACACCATTTCAAGTTTTATCCAAATTGCAAAATGAGACGTATTATATCAAAAAATGAAGTAGCAAACCACTGTTGTCCTAGTTCTTAATTTTTTTAAGGAATTACCAAGATATTTGGTTCCGAACTCGTGTATCGTTACTTTTGTTGACTAGTATTTTTTAATAGTAAAAAGTGCTAAGCAATTTGGTGGCAAATATCACACCACTGAAACAAGGTAATTTTCAATGTTCTGCAAAGAGGTCATTTTGACGTCTACGTTTTTGTATTTATTATTTAAAACTTTTCAACTCATTTTCATCTATTTGAATATTTATTTGAAATGATTTCAATTTCAAATAAGGGTTTTAGAGATGCAGATTACGAATTGAATTAATAATTTGATGAAGACAAAAAAAGTGCTTCGTATCGGATTTCACGTTACATTTTATTTTTAGGATGTAAACGTACAAATGCTCTTGATCTTGTATTTGCCCTGGACAGTTCTGTCAGCCTGGCTCCCCAAGACTTTGAAGTAGCTAAACAATTTGTCAAGTCTATTGTGGATTCTTTCGAAATTGGCTCAGACAAAACACAAGTAGCAGTTATTAGATTCAGCAGCACAGCTGAAGGAGAATTCATGTTGAACCAATACACTACCAGTGATTCAATAAAGAAAGCAATAGACGGAGTCAAGTACAAAGCTGGAGGTACCAAAACAGACGAAGCCATTACTTTAGCAATGAACAATGTGTTTGGTGCTAGAAACGGTGCACGTTTGGGCTCATCAAAGGTTTGTTTTGTTTTGTTTTTTTAAAAATTAATTCAATTTTACATTATTATTGATTTTTACTAATAAGTGACAATAACACAATTACTACTTAATAAGTTGAAGAAAAAGCACAATTTAAGGATTTTTCATGCCATCTATATTTTTTGAAATTCCTTTCTAGGTTCTGATTGTGGTAACCGACGGACGTGCCGAAAACGAAGTTGAAACTCTCCGAGTAGCAACTGAGGCCAAAGCTCGAGGTATATCTATATTTGCAATTGGAGTTACCAATCAAGTGAATGAGGTAAATATTGCTATATTGTTTTATTTTTATAATCAAAGCTTTTTAAAATTCGTAATAGGATTGAACTTTGGTCAAATGAGAAATTTAAGATACAATATTACTAACGCTCAGAATTTCTGTTCGTACATATAGAAAATCTCGGTGGTTTTCATGATCTTTTGAGTGTTGTTCCTTTAAAAATAAGAATACGATTTTAAAAAAATAAGTAAATGTATGACGCGGTATGTGCGTCATAAATATTTATTTATGCCTAGGCATAAATATTTATGCCTAAGCACCAATCGATTTATGCCTACGATTTATGCCTAAGCATAAATCGATTTATGTTTAGACATAAATATTTATGCCTAGGCATAAATAAATATTTATGACGCACACACCGCGGATATTCCGTAAACAGAGAATTCATAGAATTGATACAACTGACTACCAAAAAGCCAACAAACGGCAAATCCACTCATATGACTCATGCTTTGGTACACACATGTACATTCCCAAGGGATTTGATGATGTCTGTAGATCCTCTTTTAGAGGAATGTCAAAAACAATGTAAAAAGCTGTTTATGTACACTTTTTGAAGAGGGGTGGGGGTTTCCCAAAAAAGAGTGCTCTTTGTAAACTTGTGAAAAATGTTAACAATCTGGATGATCTCTAAATGAGTAAAAATATTATACAAATATACTAGTAAAAAAAAAAGAAACGTTACATACCTTTAAATCCAAATTTATCAAAGAATATTGAAAGTGATAAAAAAGGCAATTATTCTGCTATAATTTATCATTCAGTAAACATTATTTGAATGATCTCGATAATCTGATATGGCAGGTATAAAATCTGGAATTTTTTATCGAAAGGCTCAAATTCAATTTCGCAAAAGTCATGACCAAAATCATCATCAGAATTAGAAAATCAAAATTTTATAGTCCAGTTTTTGAAACCGAACAATATATATACACTGTATATGGCAATAAGACATTATCCATACTTCAAACTTAATATGAAAATTTCAATTTTTAAAAATTTTTGGTAAAAAAGTGGTTTTTAAAATCTGAAAAAATGCGAAAAAAAATTGTTGTTTTTTTCACAAAATCTAAGATTTTGACGTTAAAACGATGCCCTGTGAACATGAGAAGGATCGAACAATTTTTAAGCTCGCTACGACGTTTTGAAAATCTTGTGTCCATTGGAAATACATTACCATGTAACGTTTCGTTTTTTGACTGGTATATTAATGAGAGTAAGTCAGTATTTTAGTAAGTAAAGTCAAGAAATACCAAAGGGATATTCGAAGGAGAGAAAAATCGTAACAACTGACAAACTCCGGATAACAACGAAGACAAGACCAAAACAATACACGCACTACAATAAAAAACTAAAAACATATGAACAACATGGACCCCTCCAAAAGGTGCTCCGGAAGTATAAGCAGTCTCTGCTTCCGGCAGGACACCCGCCATGCTGCCCATGTCAAATCCGGTAGTAACCGCCACATTTGTTGTTATATTTCATTTTGACAAATTTAAACATTATAGATAAATTGAACTGCTTCACCACAGGCAAAGTTCTGGATAAAAGTTTGTTTACGTTTTTAGAAAAATCTTAATGCTGTGGCAAGTGCACCAACATGTACGCACGTGCAGATATTAAGCACGTTCGCGGATTTGGATTCCCTTAAAGCTGAAATTGAACAAGTATCCTGCACAGGTAGGCTTATTTTGCCATAATTTAATAGCTTGTCTATTTTTTTTTGTTGATGTTGTAGTTTATTGTTTGTTTTTCATTAGGAGGGAGGTGGGGGGAGGTGGGGGGGGGGGGGGGGGGGGGGGGGGGGGAGGCAGTGGAAGTGAAAGATAAAAATATATATAGGCAAAAAAACAACACTAATGCAATAATCTAATATGCAGTTGCTTTCCAATAGAAAGTCTGTCAATCTGAAATAAATTTTTTTTTTCAAATACAATGTACATGTTTTTTGCCAAGTGCATTGTTGTAAGAAAAGTATTTCATCATCCATTCATACTCTCATAAGTTTCGCTACCATGTATTGAGTCCCCAGATGTCCTTGCTGCTGTTCGTATATACTTGTTCTAGATCGTTGCTGGATGTTTGAATTTAGTCATTTTAACCAGGAATCGGTATCGTAAGGTGTGTGAAATGTTACGAGCCAGTGTGAAAATTTTAAAATCTGGCATTCAAAATCGGAAAAGTTAAAATTGATATTTGGCACGGTAATGTATATCTCGAATCTCTCTTATGATCTGTAGACAGTGAACATACATCCATGACGATTTTTCGTAAATCGACGAAATGTTTACATATTACGACTCAAAATTGGAATCATGGAATATCTAGGCACTGACATTGAAATTACATAATCTTTACTCCTATCACGGAAATGATATTCTGTCGATAATTTTGAGGAGAAAACGAGCTGTATATTTTCAATAGCACTACCAGGAGAAAAGTTTCAGTGTCTTTTTCAATGTTTTTCCCTGAGTGCATCTCCAGCTCAGTTGCCAGTATTTCAATGCTATCCCGAAATTGATACTTAAAATATACTGTTAAAAAATTATAAAAATTTGTAAAAACAAGGGAGTATTTCCCCGAGCATAGCTCTGTCAGATGGTTTTTGGCTTAAGCCCTTTGGTCATTTCGGTATTTTGACTTTGCTCTTCAACGTTTTGGATTGTTGTTTTGGTTTTTAACATTTTAGGCCTTGAGCACAACTGAAATACATGAATGACGAAGTTTCGTAAATCGACGAAATGTGCACATCCTGTGCATCAAAAGTGGTATCAAAGAACTATTGTTACCACTGATTCCATGCTGCTGGTGGACTCCAAGACACTAAGGTTATCCCTAGCTCAATTGCTATTATTCGGATAATAGCCCGAAATTCATAATTAAAATTTACTATTGAAAATTATAAAATTTGTAAACACTAAGGAGTATCTCCCTCGTGTATAGCTCTTGCCTTATATGGCTTTACCCCTTTTGGTCATCTTGTATTTTGAATTCGCTCTTCAACGTTTTTGATTAATGTTTTGGTTTTCGACATTTTAAGCCTAGGGTACAACTGATGAGTCGTAAATCGACGAAATATGTACATCTTGTGCATCAAAATTGTTGCCAAAGAACTGTTGTTATATTTATTTTAAAGTAGTTCAAATCTTTAAATATATTTCAGCTCCAGCTGTTCTGACCCCAAACAAATATGTTTATGGATGCAACAGCGACATTACGGTTCAACTCTTACCGAACGTACAAGCTGGAAAAACAGTCACAGTAAGATACATCACATATTGATATTATAATTAATTTATTATTTCATCAACTGAAAATATTATGTAGTAGGTATAGTCCCTAGACTATCAAAGGAAATAACTTGCTTCAAATTATAATTTTATATTCAGAATCGTGATACCGGAAACGAGTTTCTGAAAAGGGCTATAGAGTATCAATTAATTTAAAACATAGAGCAAAAGGGACGGAGGAAAATCCACATGAGATACATGTGTAAAACAGCAATAGAAGCAAAAACAAAAAATCAATAGAAAGACAAGCTTACCCATCTGCAACAGCTGACGTCACTCCTGCTTTTCTTCAATGCAATAAACTGACCCAAACAAGGTTATTGAAGTATAACCTGTTCAAAAATTGGAAACATTCCTTATAATTAAATTTCCAAACAGAAGTAAAATGATTCCTCGATTCAAGTACCAATAATGACATGGGACTATTTGAATCTATAAGTGGCAGATTAATCCGTTGGTGACGTCACAAGACCAAACCAGGTTATAAAGAATAACCAGTGTTGCTCTATGCTGTTCAGCCAATTAAAATGCAGTATTCAAATCAAATTTAATTGTATTGCTAGTGCTTTAGTTTTTGTGCCATGTGATTTTATTCTATCTATTGCATTTAATCTGCCTTATCCTATAAATTCACTTTAGTTTTAGATCCTATAAACGTTTTTCTTATAATTTATTTTGTTACTAAACACAGAATATTTTTTCAAAATAGTATAGCACTTATATAAACTTAAACACGTATATAATCATATAATCGACATCATGTAGTATCAGTAAATGAATTTAAGACAAAAAGTAAATATTTCACACAAAAAGAGTATTTCTAGGTTAGAGAGTTATGACTGTTTACTGAATGATATAGGCAAATGTTAATAATAATAATCATAAAAAGGAATAAAAAAATCAATTTCACTTTTTATTTTCAAAAGTCTATTAATCAAGGGTTCCAGAAAACTTTTATCTTATGTACACCTCTATTTTGTTAATCCTACGAAAATTATCATTATTATATATTTATCACTGACAGTATAATTGAATCAATCTCTTGGCTAATAAAAGATCACGTGGCGTGAAATAATTCGGAAAATTTCGTCCTAATCGGGGGTGCCGGTGAATAACTTAAAAAAATGCATCGTCCCGTGAATAACCCTTTTATTCACCGGTGGTAAATAACCTCAACAAATTGCACCGTCCGGTGAATAACCCTTTTATTCGCCGGCGGTGAATTACCTCAACAAATTGCATCGTCCGGTGAATAACCCTATTATTCATCGTCACTGAATAACCCATTATTTGTTAATTACATAAATAATACTTTATAAATTTTTTTTTTTACAGAGGCCATACTGAAAACTAATATTTACGTGGTATAATAAAATAGTTACGGCCATATGAGTCTCTTAGGAGGGGGACATCCATAATTGTCAACTTGTGAGGGTTGTCTTCCCGAGGGCTTTAGCCCTTCACAAGTTGACAATTCTGGATGTCATCCGACTAAGACGTTTTATTAAACCGAGCTTCTTGCATGGCGACACACAAATTTAAACAAAAAGGCATTTTACCGAGTTTCTTGGTGACACAAAAATTTCAACAAAAACTCATTTTGACGAACCGCTTCTGTAACAGTAGAGCATGATTTGTCTCCCAAAATTACCTACCGCACCAATCGGGGATCGAACCCGGAACCTTTGGTTCAGTAGTCCACCGCTCTACCAACTGAGCTAAAGAAGAAGTACTCCACTAGCGCTGCTAATGGAGGATGGTTATAAACCTATTACGGTTCTATAACATCAATCGTACACTTGGGAAGCCCCGTTACACTTCCCTGACAATGGACATGTTGAAAATGAACGCAAGCAAACAGACGACTTCCGGTTTGTGTTTTTCTTCACGTGACTAGAGGGTCTGGGGATGTCGAGGGAAAATATAGATGTCGGGGGAGACAATACTATTGTCACCATCGAGTGGTAATTTTTCGGGGTTGTCAGAGGAAACATCCCAATTGTAAACGACACGTCATCAATTATCTAGCCAATTAGATACTGTTTTACATAATGAGGTTTAATAATAGTCCATGTTGTAATTAAGATGAACAACGTATATCACTCGACCATTACAGTCGTATTTAACTGATATATAGCATGAAGGCTTCTTTTTAGGTAATAGTTGATGAGGGTGAGGTAGAAGTATACGGATCTCTAGCAACATCCAACCCGAACGCAATCATCAATGATTTCTTCTCAATAGCAACTCTTACGGCTTCAACCTCATTTTACATCAAAGGTAGCAAGCCTGTAGCGTTAGCTTTTGTTAGCAGCAAAGCAACTTCATGTAAAACTAACTTTACAGTGAACGTTGAGGAAGGCAACAAAGCAAGACCTAGTAAGTGATGAAGTTCTGTTAAGGTTCTTCTAAAAAAATCATTATTTTGGTGTCTTCTTTCATACAATTCAATATAACTTATGAAAGTCGATTTTGTTCAATCTTGATGGCAACTGATGACTCAGAGTCGTAAATCGAAGACATCTTCTGCATCAAAAGTGGTATCGAGAACTTTCTCAGTATAGAAACATATGTTTCGTATATTAAAAATCTATTTTTACCGATTTGTTAGATATAAATGTAATATTTGGGTGCAATTTATTCTACTTTCTTAAAATGCTTTTTTTTTCAAACAAATTTTTGAGATAAAAAAGAAGGCTAATAAAATATAAGTCAATTGCAATGAATCTATCCGTTTTTACCAATGTCACAATTTTCTAAAGCGCAAAAGTTGTATAACTAATAATTATTTTGTCATTGATTAATGTCTCTTTGCTAATCAAATAATATAAAATTTTCGGTAATGCATTGCCTTCCATACCTAGATCATGCATTAACTTCCGGAACATATGAAGCTACTTCCGGTTTTTATGGATTTTCGCATAAGTCTTATTTTCTTCGTTCTGCTTAGTTTCTTTCTTGTCAAATAAATTAAGATATTTTATGTGTTCACCTTATGTATTATTCACATATTTAAAAATCAGGAATCACACCACAACTTAAAATGAAAGTATTCCTCATTTCTTATATAAATTGAGTACCATTTATAAATGGAAATCAGACATAAAGACTTGACGGTACACAGAATGCAATACATGTATTAACTTGACCTGACCGTCGGTCGCGATCTTTGGAATATACATTACAGAATATGTGACATTGTCTCGGAATAAACAATTTTTTGGGACAAGTCTGGTAGAAATGCGAGGCTTGCCGAGCTTTTCTCACCTGTTTCGTGCCGAGTTCGAATACATGTTATATATTCACGACGTCATAAGTAAAATTGTAAGGTTTTGTACTGTGACGTCACAGAAAAAAGTGATATACAGTACATCACTTTTAAGGATGCTCGCTGGTCATGTTTTGGTCTTTTTGTCAGGTTTTCGGAATCCTCGAGTTTTATCCATTTCTTAAACATGAAATATTTTGCCCATAAACCCCCAATTTTTCTTTTATAATTCAATCATATACACCTTAAAAAGGTATTTGACAAAATTTATTGAAATCCTTTTTATTTTTTCATACATTTTGAGAGACTGAAGTTGTCAATGCAAAGACAATAAAAAATCCAGAGAAAACCCATTTCCTGCAAATTTTCAAGGCCTTCTAGCTCTAAAATGAGCACATGAACCTATATTTTTTTTCTTGCTTATTAGTTTACTATTCATACGTTCTCTCAAACTAAAACACCTATTTCAAATCCTATTTCCTTTTTCCTAATAGACCAGCGATCATCCTTAAATAATTATACAGCAAATGCATTTGTGTTGTTCATAAAGCAGACTTGCAGGATAACTGTATATAATTGGTAATTTGTATGGAAAAAATTGTACTGAATGATTGTCTTAAACTTTCCTTCAGCAAAAAGTGAACAATCATTCTAGGATTCTGGGTACCTCACTATAATACATTTGTATTTTTTTCAGATGTACATTTGTTATGCATTGAAGACAACGTAGTTCAAAATTGCACAGCTGAAACCTTGCAAAAAAGCCCTTTCCTGCTTCTTCCTCCAGGTTGGTTGATAAATTTAATATATTTGAACTTGTCTATCTTTTGAAATATTTGTTACTGTCTGGTTACTTCAGTTCTTAAAATAAATTTTTAAAAATTTGAATACTCTAATCAATGTGAATTATCTAGTCACTTGGGTCAAAGATGCAATGAGCTAAGTCGTAACTGAAACAATTGAACTTACTTAATTTTGTTCAATCGTGTCTTCCAGAGAAACAAAAAATTTCCGCCTATTGAAATTTCAATGTAGAAGGGAGATAACCCTTCCAACGAGATTTTATAAATTTAAGTATTACAACCCCGTAATGCATGAGATATGCACAAAGTGCATTAAAAATATTTAAAATAACAGTTTCACAAATTTGATGATAGGTCTGAGTTGATAAATTAAAATTACTAATATTTCGAAATTTTCAAGTGCATTAATTTTTCTATTGGAAATTCCCCATTTAGAATCATTTAAGGATGTATACAAACATGACCTTAATAAACAACTTTAAATTTTTTATGTTTTCTTCGACGACTCAAAAAGGTTAATTAACCAGCAAAAGATTGTTTAATAATTCTAACGTTTAAACTTTAAAAATGCGAAAAATCCATGTTATGAACTGTGAGGTGTCCAGACAGGTAAATTGTATTGCTGCAATTTTTGCAGATTATCTCGTTGATAATCTTTGGAATTTTCAATTATTGTTTTGCCAACTCATACAGTACCCAGAGTACGTTGAACTGCATCTGAATATCAAAAAAAAATGATGTAGGTCCCTTTAATACTTCCCAAATATGGTGTTTCAAGTTTTGGCAAACAGACAACATTACAGATGGGTAAATACATAGAATGCACGCAGTTATCCAAAAAGTGTAGATTTTTAGTGTTTTTACAGACAGAACCTATAGTTGAATGATTCTCACAAGAAAAACGAAGCTGGTGAGCCTATGTTTATTTAGTATCATTGACATGAAAAAGTTGAAAGCAATAACATATCGTTTTTATAGAAAATTCTAGGGATTAGTTTTTGAGAAATGATGATTTAAAGTGAAATTATTATTTTTTTTCGGCAGTTTTTATATAAATTCTACATTAAGTCTATTATTTAAATGAATTTAAATCAAGCTTATTCAAGAATTATAAACGCTAAATATAAAATGTTTTCGATATTCAGATGCAGTTCCGAATGTTCTTGCTGCATGTAAAATTTCAAGAAAATCCGTAATTTAGCGGATTTAGGTACCTTCCACTTTAATGTGTTAACTCTCAGTTAAAACACATTGAATTTGTTTTTTTATTATTTGTTAACGTGACCATGATAATTTTTGTGTATATTTGCTTGACCCGCATGGTTGTAAAATTCAAATAAAAGATTTAAAAAGCCATGATCTTTAGATGTAATTGAACGTATTAACACTAAAATGAAATCTATACTGTGACAGAAACAGAAGAAAATTGATATAGAAATCATAACCTTGAACTCATATTAAAATATATCATTTGTATATACATGTGAACAAATGATTTTTTGGGGGGTTATTTGTTTTCCAGATAATAACAAGAATTACCTAAGCTTGTGCCAAGCAATTCCACAGTTTTTCGCATTTCCTGAACGAAATGACAGATTTATATTCTGTGATGGACAAGGCCACTACTTTATTGTACTATGTCCTTTAGATGATGTGTTTGACTCATCTGTTTTACGTTGTGTTCCCGGGAGACTAGTACTAACACCAATAACAACCACCCCGGTACCGACAACGATGATGACGACGACAATGGCAATAACGACTATGCGTACAACTGCTATGCCTACAAGTATGCAATTTTTAACTATTTACATATTTGTCTTACAGTAAAAAAATATTCTTATTTGAACAAATCTAGCTGCAGGTTAAATATATTTCTATAATTATTTGCCTGTTTTCAGCAATGTTCAGTGTATCCGATCAGTAGGAGAAAAAATTGATAATCCACGAGGATTCGTTGTTCTCGGTCACTGATTGGTCGTTGAACTAGCCATTCAATTTTCTCTATGCTTTTCGAAGATTCCATAACAAAACGTAGACAAAATATCGTCAAAATCTGCAATATTCTGCATAATAAAAGTGTCTCTTAACGAAAACTATAAACACGGACAAACAGTAAGGCGTTTACACTGACCATCGGCGAATAACCCAGGGATACACTAAAATTACAGTTTCCAAATGTGACATATTTATTATATTAGCAATATTCCGACTACGTTAAAACGTCTGAAAGAATTACAGAAACAAAATTTTACATTGCGAGTAGTTTATTAGCGAGCACTTTATTTGAAGGTTTAGCTATATATCTCGACTATAAATAAAATAACAATCCAAAGATAATCAACTGCTTGCGTTTTACGATTTTACAGCTGCCATATCAAAAAGAGTTCATCTTTGCTACATGTTAAAAAAAGCCACAGCATAATCATTTTACTTTCTCTTTATTTCATTTCGTCTTGTATCTGGACACATGCCGAATCAAATTTTTGTTGTCTTTCGAACATGTTACATGAACTTGTGTGTCAACAGTTATAGAAAAGATTTGATTTGAATTGCTGTTAACAAGCAATCTGATAATTTTCAAATATTTTATTAAGGATATTCGATGGTCATGTTTTTGAATTTTAGTCAGATTTACAGAATCTTCTTGTCTTATCCATTTGAATACCATAAAATATTTTCCCTGCTGACACCCATTTCTCTTTTCATAAATCTTTTACATGCAAAATATTAAACCATTTGTGAAAATGCTTGTTATTTTTTAATAGTTTTTGAGAAATAAAACTTGTCAATGATAAAGCTATGAAAAATCAAGAGAGAATATTTTTCCCGGCAGATTTTAAATTGCTTAAACTCGAAAACAAGCACATTTGCATATTTTTTTTCGCTCTTTTAGTTTATTTATTAACCCCCTGTCAATATTTACCAGTGTTATAAAAAGCTTGTTATTTTGAAAATTAGCAACAAACATCCTTAAACATGAACAAAATATATTTGAACCCAAAATTATGTTATTTAGCAATGATTATAGTACCAAATACATAATAAAATTAATTCTTTTAAAAATAAACTGTTGGTGTAAGTATGCCCCAAAAATATTAAACGATAAAAAATTTAATCTTTTGAGTTGAACGCAATGGTGTATCCCATTTTGCCCCCATTACTGAATGTTTTTTGAAATTACAATTTCATTTCATTTTTGTATCGTGTAAATTTAAAGATTACTCATTGATTTTAAGAAAACCAAAATTTAATCTCTGTGCGTTTTATTTTTTTCTATACATTTAAACTTATAAGATAATGCGAATTGAATCTTTTACATTGCAGAGATATTTGTTCCAACAGGCACACCGAAAAATCCTTGCACTCCACAAAATCTTGCTCTTGGACTTTACTTTTTTGAATATCCTGGAAATGACCAGCTGTACATAGAATGTTACAATCTGCCTTATGTAGCTGTTGTGAAAAGTTGTGACGCTCATCATTACTGGTCGCAGAAAACTCTTACTTGTTTGTATAGAGAAGTAGTTGTGGACCCCACCAGGGGAGTGTACAATGGCTTAAGCAGCGTATGTGGATCCATTCCAAACCTTTTCTACTATCCACTGCCTGATAAAACAAAATACATCCACTGCGACGATTTTGGAGATGCTTTTGAGAAAACTTGCCCCAAAAATTATATTTGGAGCCAACCAATATTACAGTGCATTCCAAGAGGTGTCATATTTAGTGTTCCTATCAGTGCACAACCTCCAGTTCTTGGAAAATAAAGAAATAAAAAAGAAGATTTCATTTGGAAAGTGTTTGCTGTATTGAGTCACATTACTTTATATTACAACTAAATAAACTCGTCAAAGCAGTTGTATATAGAAATTTTAACCATTGACTCATTGAGTTAACATGTACATTCTTTAATAAAGTGAAGGATAAGATGTGTTATTTAATGAATTTATAAAAAAAATTAACGTTCAACAGCTGTATTTTTGAAGTGCATAATTTACATTCCTAAACAAGAATGGTAAAAACATTTTCACATTGGTTATTTTACGGTGCTGATAAGTCTTTAGATATCAAGCTTGTTTAAGAAACAGAACAAATCTGAAACACCAGTTCTGAAGTATGTTTTCTTAACAATCAGAGATGCCACCAATTTACATTAGGTATACTATGGATTATATTAAACCCGCTGTCCTGTTTAAAACGGGCCGGATGAAAAATGAGACAAATTGTTTATATAATCAGCGTGCATTTTTAGCTCACCTGGCCAAAAATGAAGATGAAAGCTACTTTCAAGGTAAACATGGTATCCCGAGTTGAATGGTGATGATGAAAGTTTGTTTTGGACGGCCATTTTCCCGCCATTTTTTACACTTGCTCAGATTTCAACAGTATTTGGTTTTTAAAGTAAACATGGTATCCTTAGTGAATAGTGATGATGAGATTTTTGTATGTAGCATCTATGGAAGGTCCTTTAGGAAATTTGCATAAATCTTCCCGGTCCGTGAAACAAAATGGCTGTCATGAGCATTTACATGTTCTGATTGGTCGGAATTTAAAAGTTCTCCTCTGAAACCGTAAAGCCAAATGAACTGATTTTTGGTATGGATGATCTATGGAAGTCCTTTACAAAGTTTGCATAACTCATCATGGTCCGTGAAACAAAATGGCCGCCATGAGCCATTACATGTTCTGACTGGTTGAAATGTAAAACTTCTTCTCCTTACAAACCGTTTAGCCAAATGAACTGATTTTTGATATAGAACATTTATGGAAGGTCCTTTACAAAATTTGAATAAATCAGCCTGGCCCGTGAAAATGGCTGCCATGAGCATTTACATGTTCTGATTGGTCAAAATTTTAAACTTTTCATCAAAATTCATTGAAGGTTAAGGAGGAGTTACACTGACAAGTTTTAAATTTGTAAAACCCTTAAGTTTGATTATTTCCTTTTGCAAGCATCCCGTGATAATTATCTTGCTTCATACACATCTACGTATGATGCCCAACTTCATATAAAGTTTCATCAAAATGAATTGAACAGCTTAGGAGAAGTTGCGCTTACAAGCTTTAAACATGTAAAACCCTTAAGGTGAATTATCTCCCTTTGCAAGCATCCGGTGATAATTATATTGCTTCATGCACATCTACATACATGTGTATGATGCTCAACCTTCAAATAAAGTTTCATCAAAATCAATTGAACTGTTTAGGAGGAGTTGCGCTTACAATGGTCAAACTAGTTCATCAGATAGTTAAGAACTGAGTTTCCTTTGTACTGCAAATGGTAGAATTCTGATTAGACACGGTAGCTTTTGATTTGTCGTGCCAATAGTGGTTGTGCCTTATATTTGTTTATATTTTACACCGAGCGTTAGTTTGTTCGATCTAAAAACGAATTGAGAATCGGGTTCTATGTTAAACTAAAGTCGCCTGTGGTAGCCATGGTAATGGGATACAACTCTGAAAGAGTACCACCTAACTGCCATTGCTGTCAAGTCTGGTTCCAATTTCATTGGCTAAGTGGTTTTGAGATAAAAATCTCTTTAAAGGAATTTTTCTCATAGGGTACTATGATAAACTGAGTTCATATAGCTTCTTATTTCACTCTTGGTTTTTTATAGGAGTTCGTGTTGTTCATTTTTTTTTTAGTTTTCAGTGTTTATTTGTTGTTCTTGGTTATTTGCCTTCTCGGGTTTGTCTGTCTAATGAATTGCGTTTTTTTGTTTGTTTGCTCCTTAGGTATATCTGTCCTCGATTTAAATCAGTTTATGGACCATTACTTCTAAGTTTGTTTCTAATTGAGTTTCAGCCAAGAGGACCTTAAAGTGAATTTTCCACACGGCCATTTTGACGGTCTTATGTTAAACTACGTTCGTCTTTGGTGGCCGACTTGGATGACGATCGGGGTCATCGGACACAATTCTGCAAGAAGATCGCCTAAGGAACATTCCTACCAACTTTGGATTTAATTGAGCCAGTGGTGTCAGAGAAGTTCTTAAAATAAACGTTTACAACGCCAAAGGATAGCAAGAGCTCACCTGGTCCAGGTCGCATTTTGTGATAAAGCGAGCTGAAGATTTGTTTTTATTGTCTCGCCTAGGTACTACATTCCAGCGGTGGCGTAAAACTTTGCCAAACAATTATAACTCTGCACACATAACACCTACTCTTTAGATCTTTGGCCCATGCACAAATGCATGATGCTATCTTTGCAGCAGTATCCATGTACTTGTCTTATGAACCTGGCTTCATTTTCATGGTTCATTGACATCATAAAGATCTGTAAAAATATGCGTCAAAGTTTCGTTATTTAGTTTTTTTAAAGCCTTAGATTAATATAATTTAATTTTTAAGCATATAATGAATTTATTTCTATTTTATTTTCAGTCTTTAAAAAATAATTCACTGCGCATGCGCAGGCAATTCCTTACTCCGTGTCCGGTGAACGAAACTTTTTTGTCCTTGGTATTTACCACAATACGGCCATTTTCGCTTTAAGAACTTAATTTAATTCGGATTGGATAATGGTTCCTTGCATTGAACAAGGACTTTTCTAAATGTCCACTATGCTCCTACTTATTAGCGCTCACTATAAATAAAGAATAATGGCAGTTTGTTTTCTGATACTGACTTTATCGGGTTTGTTATAGGACGAGCCCGTCAGGGTGTTTAATGAAGGAAATTATGGCCATTTCATTAAACTGACGTGTACAAACAAAGAAAAATGACGTCAATGCATAGAACAGTGACGTTTTCCTTGACACTGACCTGATAGTTTTGATATCAGTCCATGATTTTGGTTTTATTTGCCTCTTGGATCAAAGGAAATATACTAAAATTATCGATAAAGCCAATGTTAAGGTTATTTGTGTATATTATAAGTACATTTCTGAAATATTTAAAAATCTTAAATGGGTCAAGAAATTTCTCGTTTAACATTCAACATTTACATGATCAGTAGCGTCATTAGTCCAAATGTTTTTGCGTATTTTGTTTTACTATTCTGCCTGGATAGACACATCTTTTTCATAACACCGTAATAAATGGAAAGTGATTGTTTGTGGAGAGATTATTTAGAGATTAATTTTACGCATTGTAATGCAATTGGGTTATATTATTATTTCAAATAAAGAAGTACGCTTTAAAAGATTTTTAATTCAAGACTCATCGGCTTGGAACAGGAATTTATATTATTTCGTAGAACAATCATGTAGATCCTGTAGCTTGGTGATAGGTTGGAAGTATAACATCTTTTTCATAACACCGTAATAAATGGAAAGTGATTGTTTGTGGAGAGATTATTTAGAGATTAATTTTACGCATTGGAATCTAATTGGGTTATATTATTATTTCAAATAAAGAAGTACGCTTTAAAAGATTTTTAATTCAAGACTCATCGGCTTGGAACAGGAATTTATAATATTTCGTAGAACAATCATGTAGATCCTGTAGCTTGGTGATAGGTTGGAAGTATAACATGAATATATGGTCTTGGTATCGGGTGTGTAATGGTGTTGTGTACCAAGAACGTTGTACTTTGTCGTTGTTTTTTACTTGTTGGGTGTTGGCTATAACGACAACAATATATTACTGTGTTAACAGTCTATTTATTTGTTTGTCAAGCTTTAAGTGTATAATGGCAATACATGTATTAACGAAAATTATAAACTAATGCAAATTTGTACACAATATTGAAACCAATATCTACACGAATTATATATACCAAGACATATGATATAACAATACAAAAACACGTGTTTATAACAATCAAATGAAAATTAACGTTGAACAACTCAATAACCAATGTGTCCAAATAATTAGCCCTTTATCGCCCACCTGGAATTATAAGCCTATATCAATATATAAAGCCTTTTGTTTCCACAATGCTGTTAATAAAATTCAAAACGTGACCTTGATAATTTGCATCTCTCCTTCCATATAATGTTAACATCGGTTATAATCTGGCAATTAGTTCCTGGACATACATGTATGTCAAAAGAGCCCTTTCAAATATGGTCTCTATGTAAACTGTGAGCAGCCACAACCGTCGGTTGAGCAGATGAAGCTCAATCAAAAGTGGATATTTCTGTCATCAATCGTGTAAAATGTAAAAAGATTCCATAATGAAATTTGGCCAATAAAAATCAAAGATGGTCTCTGCGACCATATCATGCGTCCATCCAGAAATAAAGCTGGACAATTTGTAGAGGTCCATCTATACATCATGACTGCCAATTTTGCTTGCGATCTGCCTATTAAGTCCTAAACAAATGACAAAAAAGTCATTTTCCATGCCGTTTCTATTGCACATTTGAAGAGTGTAATGCTGCTATCATTCCTGCAAAGTTTCAAAACATATCAGATTTTAAAAAGTGTTCAAAATTGGCCAATTAAAATCTAAAATGTCCTCTGGCGGCCATGTTGTCCATCCAAAAAAAGTTATTTCGAAATGGTTAACATGGAACCATTGAGTTGTTGGAGCCATAGGATGAGCAGGTAAATCTCCGATAAAAGTGTATCGTTTGTAGAGGGCATTGCTGTCATCAAAGTTTCAAAATATTTCATAATGTAGTTTCTTCAAAGCTTTGTGAAAATTGGCCAATACAGATAAAAAACGGCCTCTTGCAATTATGTTGTTCAACCAACCGGGACAAAGGTGGATCGATTGTAAAGGTCCTCCCATAAATCATTCTTATATAGTTTGGTTACAATCTGTCAGGTAGTTTTAAAGAGAAGATCAAGAGGTTTACCGGATGCATACTGATTACACGAGGTCGCATGGCCTATAGGCCAGGAGAGCTAACAAGAGCTAACTACACGTGTACTTCTTAAAAACAAACGAAATAAAACATTATAGCGGTATCAATTACGATTATGCTAAGACGTTACGCGCGATGTTCATGCCTTTGAAGACATACAACGTGTTCGCTATAAAACTGTCCAGAATTTTAAGAAAATATAGAAATGTATGCCAATATATATATTTTCTTGTAGATCTTAAATAGGACGGCCAATCTTACTTGTTTAAATTTTAATAAACTGTTATACATAAATATTACACGCATTTAAAGATAGATTTACGGGAAAATGTTTGCTGTCCCAGGTAACATTTATGAAAAATATTTCAGCTTTAAGTCGGTCTTGTATTTTTATTTTTGGGCGCATATCCCCAATTTTTTGCCACATTGCTGCCACAGTGGCAAAGTTTTCTGACGTAACTTGTTGTGACGTTATGATGACGTCATAAACAGATAAGCCCATTTAAGTTCACAAAGTTTTCCTGTCCCATGCAACTTTTTACGATTCAGTCATCCTAAATCTTGTGTGAAAAAAGACAAATTTCTGGCCGTCGGTTAAAAATCGCTTTATCTATCAAATATTATTAAACCATGTTAAAGGCTGTGTGATTGTTAGTGTAATTATACTGTTTTGTAAAATGATTAAAGTTATGCTGGTAGAAATGTTTGTTACTTTATTTACAAATTTCAAAAAAGGAGGGAGAGTGTGAGATTAAAAAACAAAATCTGTTTTGAGGTATTTTGGTTTTATTTTTGATGATATTGTTTATGTACTTAATTTAGAAAAAAAGGAAATAAAACTTAATGAAATGGTTTTAAGTTATTGGTGATCGTCGAAAATGAGAAACCAAGTTATTTCCATTGAGGTATATTAAATTTTGTACGAGTTTGGTATTTCAATTATTATTTTAACGTGGAAATGTGTAAAAGCAGAACTTAACTTTCATCATTGAAAAACGTCGCTTGTAAAGGACGACGTAACGTTACCCTAATGTGTACGAACATCGCGCGTAACGTCTAAATAATTTACATCTTACTTTAAAAAAAAATAATGGATAATAAATGTACTGACTTCTGGTAATTAATATCTTTTGCTTTTATTTTTCACATGATACACGTGGACAAATAAAATAATAACGTAAAATAAAGAAAAAATAAGTAGACCAGCTAATTGAAAATAAGACTTTACAAGTTACATCATGTACATTAAGGTACTATTTACAACAATCCACAAATTGTTTTTAAACTTAAAACACAAGAATATTCAATTGAATGTGTAAAAACTTACAAATACGATAAAATAACATCTAACATTTATGTCATGTATGTACGGATGTGAATGTGGTTAATTTGCATTTGGTTAGAAAGGTGAGATGAGAATCGGAAACATGTACGTGTTAAATGTATGAGGTCCCAGGAGGCAAATATATATACCTATGAATATTTCGAACTCTAATCAAAAGATTGTAAGAACTAACAAATGTTGGAAATGTTCATATTAATAACCCCTCACAGTTTCTAATTTATTCTAATACTAATGTGATTTTTTCTAATATATGAATATAAATTGTTTCCAAATTTTAATTGTCTTATATCATTGCAAATAAAGCATAGAATTGAATATTAAAAATATATTAAATTATTCTTATAATTTTACGAAATATTTTTTCTTTTAAATTTTGGACACAATTTATGTTTTAATTTATGGCTTGTTTTCAAAACATCAAATGCAGTAATTTCATTGGTTAACAGCAACTTTCGGTAAAAAGTTTATAACTTGATAAATTCCTTTCATGGCCATCGTGTATATGCATACGTACGCATTCAAAAAAGTGCATGAGGAAAATTTTAATTTTAAATGAAAAACGCCATGATTCTGCATTACTTTGGAATTATAAGTAATAAAGGTTATTATTTATGGAATTTATCAATTTGTAAACTCGGGGTTATCACTCAAAAACTTCGGACTTTATTTAGTTTGTGAATGAATCGCCCGAGATTACACATTGATAAATTCCTTCAAAATAACCTTTATTACTATAATATTAATTTATTTACCTGATAAAGTTTTTAAGAATCAATAAACTCAATGAAAAATTAAAAGGGCTTAGATCACAAGCCTAATCTTATAACTGAGTCCCAGGTTTAGTGCACATGTAAATGTAGAGTGGGACAATAAAGACTAAATGTCACAGACTTAAATTAAAAATTTCAAATTTTGACCCCTATGGGCCCCAAATTTAAAATTAGAATTCTTAAACATTACTGGGTATCTGCTATGTTGTATGACAATACTATATAGAAACGTAAGCATACATTGAACAAGAGACTCTGAAGAGCCTGAATCGCTCACCTGTTATTTTTTGTGTACCAGTAGATCTTGCATCAATGATTATTTTTGCTATTTAATGTATATAGTCGCAATTTTCTCCTTAATATTGACCTGTACAGCTAAAATATAGAATCCTGAACCCAAATAGATATGGTTGCTAGGACTTTTTCATCGGTTGCTATGGACTTTTGCAATGGCATTGACTCTTGTCCTTCCATTTTGACTTGAACAGGTAATTTGTAGGATCCTGAACCCAAATATATATGGTTGCTGGCGACTTTTTCATCGGTTGCTATGGACTTTTCAGGGACGTTGACCCTTGACCTTCCTTTTTGACTTTACAGGTAAATTATAAGATCCTTAACCCAAATATATATGGTTGCTAGGGACTTTTTCATCTATTGCTAGACATTTTTCATCGGTTGCTATGGAATTTTTCAATGACCTTGACCCTTGACGCTCCATTTTTCTTGTACAGCTACCATTTAATTTATTTCAAGTAAAGCCCTAAACATTTGTGACAATGTCAGACTATTATTTTCTGTTTACTTGTAAATAATCTTTCAAGGGCAAAAACTCCTATAAGGGGTCAATTGACTATTTTGGTCATGTTGACTTATTTGTAGATCTTACTTTCCTGAACATTTTTGCTGTATACAGTTTGTCTTCATACAGGTTATATTCAAGTTAATAACCTTAAACTGCAAAATTGCCTTAAAATTAACAATTATGAGGAAATAACCCAAAAATGGGCTAATGGATTCATCTGAAAATTGTATGACAGGTAGATTTTGACCTCAGAAACATTTTTACTACTTATCTTAGTTTTCAGGATATGAGCCAAAAAGTGCATTTTCACCTATGTTCTATTTTTATTCAGGGCAGCCATGCTTCTCGATGGACAAGAAAATAAAACACAAAATTTATACTAGATACCCTAAGGATCTGTCAGCCTAAGTTTGGCTGAAATTAATTCTGTAGTTTCAGAGGAGACAATTTTTAAAAGTTAAAAAAGATGACGAAAAAAATGTGAAAAATTGTCTTTAAAGGGCAAAAACCCCTATAAGAGGTCAATTGACGAATTTGGTCATATTGACTTATTTTTAGATCCTACTTTGCTGAAAATTTTTGTTGATTACAGTTTGTCTTTATCTATAATAATATTCAAGATAACAACCTAAGACTGCAAAATTTCCTTAAAATTTACAATTCAGGGGCAATAACCCAACAAAGGTTGTCCGATTCATCTGAAAATTTCATGGCTGGTAGATCTTGACCTGTTGAACATTTTTACTTCATATCAGTTTTGATCTAATTGCTTTGGTTTTTGAGATATAAGGGAAAAACTGCATTTTACCCCTATGTTCTATTTTTAGCCATGGCGGCCATGTTTCTCAACGGACAAATAAATTAAACACAAACTTTAATCTAGATACCCAAAGGATCATTCAGACTAAGTATGGATGTAATTGGTTCAGTGGTTTCAGAGGAGAAGATCTTTGAAAAAGTTTACGACTGACGACGGACGACGGACGTACGACGGACGCCAAGTGATGGCAAAAGTTCAAATGTCCTTTTAGGACAGGTGAGCTAAAAATGAGACGACAAGTATATATATCACAAGCTTACGTCTTCAAAATTCGTCTCTAAATATAAAAATATTAAAACTATAAAACCCTATTGCGCATCTGCACAAGGTGCATGATAAAACTGTTTAGACATTACAACTTAAGGTCACAAACTTTAATTTTTTTTGATCCCCTGTTGGCCCATTGTTTTGAAAATGAAAATTAAAAAATTTTTTTTGCGTAGCTACAGGTAGTTTGCAACCATTCTATATAGAAATAAAATTCCTAAACCCAAAAGTGAAGGAGGGGTTGATATCACAAGAAAGTGTGACTGACGGACGAAGGACGGAAAATCGCACTTTCCCCGAACTTTCTTCGAAAGTGCGGGGATAATAAAATAATACTTAAAAAATTACGTAGTCACTTTAAAATAGGAACTGACAGAAGCTAAATTTTTAAAACCTATACTGTAAATTCGGAAATTATTACGATGTTTTTATTATTGCGATAAATTCAGCAGGGTTAACGTTGTAACCGCAAAAATTTAAATTCGCATTTTGGAATTTTTCTATATGAATGAAACGGGATTTTTCTGAATATCGCAAAACTTAAAATCGCATTTTGGTCTAAAATTACAAAATTGCAATAATAAATGCACGCAATAATTTCTGAATTTACAGTATTCATTTTGTTGTATGACAAAAGTATTCAGTGGCTTTTGTAGACGTGTGATAAAACGGTGAGTTTCATTAATAAATTTAGAATATAGCAAAGTGCTCTCGACCAATGAAATTGTAGGATTTGATGGTTCTTAATTGTGAAGAATCAATGTAAAACATGTTCTTAGTAAGGGAGTATCCTATTGTTTTCTTACCATTCAAAACAATGAATTCCTATAAATGAGTTCCAACTGCCCCGAAGCACATTTATCACCTTACAGAATTTTTAAAAATTTAAATTTGATTTGAAAAAAAGTAATAATGAAACTGTTCCAGTTTTTAAGATCGGTAATGTTGAACGTTAAACACGACATAAGACCAATACAAAAAAGAAACATCTCATTAATTAAATTTACCTACATCTCTATCTAAAGGCATTAATACTTCTAAACTCAGATTACTTGACCCGCGGCTGGTAAGAATAGACATTTCAAGTATTCCGATGTAATTAAAACAGGAGGTAAAATTAATATTGGAATTTAATATATAAAATTTAAATTTTAGCTTATTACTTTATATATGAAGTAGTATTTTAATTATGTATACAGAAGGCATTCCCTGTGGAATAAAATATAGGTTTAACTCATATTTAGAAATTTATTGATTTCAACTGTAAATAAACAAAAGATAATTCCTTATTTAAATGTTACATGTTTTACATTCATACTCACAATAAGGAAACACCATTGCATCGTACTGTTGTGTCTTTGAATGTTTAAAATGCAATGAATTAAAATTTCCCAAATTATTAGAAATGCCTTACATCACTACGACTAATTCATCAATGAATGTCTAAAAGGAAATCATGATTAACTATAAACCTTGCACTGACATTGAAAACAGTTATACTTAATTAAAACCAATCAAGCGGTCATTTGAGCCTTGAGCACTTTACAATATTCTAAGTTTGTAAGAGAATGATAATCCCTTTCTTCATGATAAGTACTCGCTAACGCTCGAGTTATCATTCTCTTACATATACTAAGAACCATTTGACGTGAACAGCTATTCAGGATTAGTTAAACCATATTTTCATTTTAGAATATAGCAAAGTACCCTCGACCAATGAAATTACAGATTTTATGTTTCTTAATTGTGAAAAATGTATGAAAAACATGTTCTTAGTAAGGTATTATCCGATTGTTTTCTTTACCATCCAAAACAATGATTTTCTATAAATAAATTACAACTGCCCCGAGGCACATTTATCACCTTACAGAATTTGTGAGTGGAGCTTATTAAAAATTGAATTTCAATTTGAAAACAAAAAATGAATTAAGTAATTGTTGTAGTTATACAAAAAAGAAACATCTCATTAATTAAATTTTACCTACATCTTATTTAAAAACATTACTACTTTAAATAAAGACATTACTTACTTACTTACGTACTTACTCGAAAATCAGAAACTCGATAACCCCTTTCTTCATGATAAGTACTCGCTAACGCTCGTTCTTATTTAAAAGCATTATTACTTTAAATAAAGACATTACTTACTTACTTACTCGAAACTCAGAAACTCGAAAATCCCTTTCTTCATGATAAGTACTCGCTAACGCTCGTACTTAATCATGAAGAAAGGAATTATCATTCTCTTACATATAGAAAGAGTATAGAATTGCACAATGTATTTTTGTTTCTCTTGTCATTCAACTGATTTGAAAATCCATAACCTCTTGTCAAAAGACAAATGGTCTACAAATTACAATAAACAACACACACTTACGGTTATATTCACAATGATAAACCCAACTTAAAAGTAAACATTTCTTATGCTTTAAAACTTTATAGAAATATGCATGATTTAAGTTTGAATAATTTTTTCGTACTTTCGTGGATATCAGAATACATTGATTCGAATTATATAAACAAAAATGGCGTGGTTACAAAAAATATATACATAAACAGCCTTGACCAAATGAATTTGAATCAAAGAAAACTACAGGATTTTAAACAACAATGCATATGATTTAACAGTAAAAAAACAGTTTCATGGGTCGTAAGGACAAGCCACTGCTGCCTTTCCGGTATTACATTTGAACAATCTTCAAAATATATAATCAGAAAAAAATCGGAAACACAATATTCTATACAGTAAACAAATACTTATGATAAAAAATACAGCCACTAGAATCTTATAATACGTGACGGTTTGTTGAACATGTAACTCACCAAAAAAAAAAAAAAAACAAAAACAAAACAAAACAAAACAAAAAAGTGTTCCTTGCGAAACATGTGTGTACAACTTCAGATCGTACCCATGTAATGTTTGAATTGCATGCGTGTAGTTAGAAAAAATGAGATGAAATTTATGTAATATGCATGAGATTCATTGGTAGAGACAACTTGAATAAAAACATTGTCGGGACGAACTTCGAGCGCTGTCAAAAGTTTTGAAATGTTCATATTATTATCCCGCACAATTTGATTTCTAACACAAATGTAAATTATTCAATTAATAACCATAATTTGGTTTGAAAAGACTATTGTGAAATACAATATTTCCTTAAATAAATGATGATATATCTCGCATATAAATTCGCAAAAGAGATTTGAAGTTGAACTTATTTAAATTATCTTCAATAATATTTCTTAAAATATATGTACGGCGAAATAAAAGTTCATTGTGTTGACAAATTTTATGTAACAATTAAGGGTTTCAAGTAGATCTTTAATATGAGGCCAGTCTCTGTGATTTTTATCATGTACCTAAGACATGATGACGAAAAACATATACAAGAAATTGGTATCAATTTTGTTTTTTATTATTACTACTTACCGCTGCTGGTCGACTACAGGTCCTCGATGGTATCTCCGATACTTAGAATTTACTGTTGCAAATTGTCATACTTGTTAAAAATAAGGAGAATAGAATCTGTCCGTAGATTGTTTCTCTTTAGGTCATTTTGGTATTTTTGAAATTGCTCTTCAATTTTTTGGATTTTTTTTTAACATATTACGCCTTGACCCAACTGATGAGTTGTAAATTTATTAAATGTGCACATCTTGTGCATCAATATTGGTATCAAAGAATTTTATTCTAAATGATATCTACAAAATCAGGAATGATATCATTGTCACTTCTCGTGGAATTTGAGATTTAAATCCCAGTGTATGCGGAAAGAATAGATATTGTGCGCGCACCTAATTTTTCAAATGGGTAGGATTTTTTGCAATATCCGTGCCAAATATGTTTTTTGATGACCTTCCTGTGCGGCAGAAAGTGCCCCAACGGACATTGTATCCATTGACTGATTAAATTGGCTTAACGGTTTACATGTAATTGTTTTGTAGAATGACCAATTGAAACCATCTTTTTATTTCGTTTACACAGTTTATTATATGACAAACGAGGAATTTGAGATGAGTCAATTTTGCTTACGATAATTTATTTTTCTTTAAACACAACATCATTTTATTTCCAAAATTTACAACGTAAAGGCTCTTATTACAGTTCAAATAAGCAACACGTTTTAAAAGAAATCCGATTTGGCCGTTGAGAAATTATGGTGAAATCCTTTTTTTTCGCTGAATACATATGGTTAATTTGAGAGATAAAAAGTATTTGACAATGTTTTTTTTTTTGTAAAAAAATAAATTTCTTTTTTATATCTAATAATCACGATCTACGTTTTCTGTCGTTATTGTAATCATTTTACAAACACGACCGTTTTAACGACACTACTGTTGTAACTGTTTCTCAGCCTATACAGCTATATTAAATCTTCTCTTAAATTATATTCATTTGTTAATATGTTTTTTCAGTATGAATTTCAGATTTCTAAAAATTTATAATGAGAAAAAAAAAGATATTTCAACAGATAACAATACATTTGTAACTGAAAAAAACCCAAAACAAATTTATTTCTGTTATTCAATTCAAAGACAAAAGAAACTCTTGTCACGTTTAAAGACGCAAAACCTAAAACAAAAGTACAATATATTTGCATATTTAAACTTAAAAAATTTATAGTTAATTACTACAGAATACATTCAATGTCGAGGGCAGATGGTCTTTAATCAGCCTTTTTCAAACATTTGACTCAAGAGGTATCCTGTTCTCCTCCGGATAAATTTCCATATTGTTGTCATAATTCCTTCCAATCTGGACATTCCTACTGTAAATGTAGAAAACCCAATGTGATATTGAAAGGTTAATATAAACACACTGAAACTAATTGCAATTGATAACATGTATGATCTCCAAATTTCAAAATATATCTAATGATTGCCATTACCGAAATAACATCGCCATAATTTTAGTCCACAAAATGTAACAAGCTATATATTCCTTGTGCAGTACGGGCAAATGAACTACATGTATACTGGGGTCTCATTGTATCACCGTAGTTAATTGTTTTCACAAGGTGAAAAAATAGGGCATTGGAATGTTGATTTCTATTTTTTGTGAAGTTAGCCCAACATCTAACGTTTCATTAAATAAAACTTATTTTTCACATGCATTTTCTTTTACAATCATAAAATGCTCATCAAAAAGTGTGGTCATTTTATGTGCTCAAAAATAGGTTCTCATTATATCATTGTATTGGAAATAAATGTCTCTATAATTATTTCTTGAAAAAATCTAGTAAAGGCATTTGGTACGGACGAACGTCAACCACTTATCAGTAAATCGTGATCCCTTTAAATAATCCAAATTTCTTAAACATACAATTGGGTATAAGTTCTCGCATGATAACCTTCAAATAATTTGAAAAGAGCAGAAAATCACACGAAAATTACAAGTCTGCAGTTTATTTCCTTGTTCTTGAGAAATTTTCAAAAAAATGTTCTTTTCAAGCTTTACACTTCTCTCCTAGTTATATATACTATAATAAGAAAATACTGATGAGACGAGCTGATTTAGGTCAGCTATATATGTATATTTCTCAATTACGATTGGCTAAATTAAGGTCAGCCTCGAGCTCGGTATCACTGACTTCGCTATCACGCTGCATACACTTAAATGCGTTCCAGCTTAGCGAAAGGATGTTCGACATAGTAATATGACAAACTGTTTGCGATGAATAAGAAATGGAACGGGTATTTTCATTGGTCGATTCAACCACTCGACCTCAAATAAACATATTATAGCGTTATATTTATTTAACTGACAAATTTATTATTATCATATAAATTTTGGTTAATTAGCTTTAGTTAATTATGTAAAAATAACACGAGACGGTTTATGGAGTTTTAATGAATTTAAAATATAATTTCACAGATCCGCCATTAAAGTTTTATAAATTTCACGTTAAAACAGCAGATGCAAATAAATATTTTGTATTAATGACAAAAGTTGAATGTCGATCGTATAGCAACGGCTTTCTTTTTTTCGCGCTTATTATTCAATAACAACTGCAATTATATTAAACATTTCACTGGTATTCATATCCGACATAACATCTCATTATTTCCTTTCGTTATTTTCCGTTCGTATCTTACAATCACAAGTTTTAGACATCGCACGGTCGGTAATCATGAAACGTGTAACGTGCATCGTGTGGTTTGTGTGTAACGTGCGAATCGTGTGCGTGTATCGTGCGAATCGTGTGCGTGTAACGTGCGAATCGTGTGCGTGTAAGGAGTGAATCGTGTGAGTGCGGTTTGGTGGATTAAACGTTCAACCATGTGTATATACATGCAACAGATTATTCATAACAGTTTTACGGTCCTTCTGTTCTTAAAATTTTCATATTTGTTTTTATGACATTTGAACTCCCAGGAAATTCAGTACAGAAACGATATTCGTATGCACCAAATTTGATATCTTTTAATTTCTTGTTTATACAAAATAAATATTGAGTTTGTTCATGGCACCATGTTGATGTTCTGGTAATACGGCGATTCAGTGGGACGGGCGTTAAAATCAGAACAATATAATATATAAAGGTAATACTTGCATTTTGCTTTTTTTATTACGCCAACAGATGATCCTGATTACCACAATGAAAACAATGGAGCACATTCCCCCGATAATTAATCCAATTATTATATTGCTTGTATCTGAATCTGAAACATAAAGAAATAATTCATAATTACAGTCAAACCTGTCTACCACTGTGCCCTTTTATAGGCTGTGATTGGCTATATAGAGGTGTCCTTTAAAGCAGGTTTAACTGTAAAAACATTTTCCCGACTAATTTATTTAACTATTTAATGACTTCGACGTAGCAATTATTTAGACTGGGGTATGCTATATATTAGAGTTCATTTATTTCTATAAAACATTAAAAGTCACTTTCTATGATACCAATTATTAATATATAAACTAAAGGTCCTCGATAGCGATTAATTCCAAGTATGTGAAAAACAAAAGCGATAAAAAAGAAACGTAAAAAATGACTGCAAAAAGAAAAAGACAATCTAAGGAGAGGCTATTTATGAGCGAAATACTCCTTTGTATTTATTTCATGAGTTATTATTGGTATTATTCTAATGTCTAAAACATGAAAAGTGTCTTATTTTAAATAACCTTTTCCGCATTTTTGTCAAGTTTCAAGATAATTCAATGATTATTAGCATTGATATAGAATGGACAAGAATACTTTTGGAAGAACTTTTAAGCCGAATAACATAATATGTACTTACAAACTTGGGAATAGAAATGTTGATAACTTGAGGCTCGATTGAGCCTGTATCACTCATCTGGTTTCTAATAGCCCATTTGAAAATGTAAGCTCTTTTGTATCCAAAAGCCCGAAGAAACACAAATGTCAAAGCAACCTTAACATTTGACCTTTGACCAAAAAATGTAGATCACTTGTACCTGTCCTTCTTTATGATATTCCTGCCATCATCGGTTACAATCTGCCCATTGTTTCCTACATGTAAGCAAGGGAAAAAAGTCATTTCCCATATAGTTTACAAGAAAACTTTAAGGAGCCACAGCCGTCGGGTGTGCAAATGGATCTTAACCAAAAATGTATTGTATGTAGAAGGTACTGCTGTCGTCAATCCTTTGAAGTTTCGAAGTATTTCATAATGTTGTTTCAGAGGGGACGGTTTTTAAAAATTAGCCAATCAAAACGGGCTCTGGCGGCCATGTTTTTCATCCCACCGTTGTTTATCCATCCAGAACCAAAGGCGTACAGACGTTCTTCAATACATTATTTATTACAATCTAACAAATAATTCTTGGGCAAATGATAAGTCCTCTCCCACATGTTGTCAATGGAAACCTTGAACAGCTGAAGCCGTTGCGTGAGCAGATTAATACCAATCGACGTTTGTGGAGGGTATTGTTGTCATCAATCCTGCGAAGTTTCAAAATATTTCATGATGTAGTCTCGGAGAAGATTTTTGTTTTGAAAATTGGCCATTAAAATTGGAAGATGGCCTCTGACGGTCATGTTGTTCATCCAACTAGAACAACGAGTGAATCCTTTGTAGAGGTCCTTCCATACAACATATCTACCAAGTTTGGTTACAATCCGTCAAGTAGTTTCAGAGAAGAAGGAAAATGTGAACACACGACGGACACAAAGTGATGACAAAACACAAAAGTAAAAACTTTGAATAACATGAACACTTGTGAAAAGTAAAGTAAACATTCTTCTCTAGCAACGTGATCACTACCAACTTATCTCTATTAAACTAATATGTGATGGGATTTTTACAATATTGCTACTGTAAATATCTGTGCCTAATAACATTTTGGTTCAGTAGGGTTTCTTTGCAGATAAATTTGACTAGATCAGTGCTCGATCGACGTCCCATAATAAATATGAATTAATAATAAAGGTATCCATTTACAACTTGTCATAATTTTACGTCTAGAAATACTATTGCCGTCTCACCTTTTGGTGTTTCTTGATCCAAGCCCGAATCACAAATACCCTGCAAAAATTATAAGATGAGGTAAGTTCGTTAAAGCATAATATTTTAATTGAAGTTATAGTCATATAAAATGAACAAGTCAATAGTTGTTTTTAACTAATTAGCGACGGCATCTAACTTTACATCTACATTTGAGGACAACAGAAGTGAACAAGTATCACGAAACTTCGATGTTACGCTAAGCACCACAATGGACATCTGTGTCAAGAAAATAAAGATATTTTCACAAATTTCTGCATAGTATGTCATTGTGAAATATTAGCTCCATGTATTGAAGTATAGTACTGAATGATAGACTAGTCGACATCTAGGAAGGTAAAGTCATAAAAAATGTTCTAGAATTTGGTTTGTAATTTGCCTTTCTCGTCGATTTACCCCAGTGTGGGTCCCGGGGACACAAATAGAATAGGTCTACAGCTTCTCGGCTTGGCGTAAGAGGCTCTCGTGTGTCGCAAACCCGTGTCGGTGATAGGGAGTGTTCCTGGATGGCCGGATAAACTCTTCCGATCACCATCTGGGGCACAACCTTTACCTAGACGGGAGGCCGGAAGGACCAAATTCGGTAAATCGGCTGGTTGCATCAATCCCTTATACATTATATATCTATTTTCTTTATCCTCACTGCAATTGTCAGTATCCCTCCTGAGTGTGTATCATGCCTATGTCGACATTTAAAATTTTTGATGGACTGTGTAGATAAATCCGACATTATTAGTCGGTACAGCACAGTCAACAACATGAAAGACTTGTTGGGTTGCATGCAACCGTATTTTATAATATTTGAAAGGCGTTGGACTGTATGAAACAATTTAGTCTGACTACATTCTTGAATTTAAATTTGTTAATATGTTTGAATGTTGTCATTTTATTTCATAGCGTAGATGTGATATTATTTTGCAAAGTTCGTCTGTGATATTATTTTTCATATTTACAGTTTGTCTGGTACTTGTTTAATTTTTTTTATTTTCTCTTTAAATAGTACTTGTAAATATTCAATTCGTTTTAGTATGTGTTTTAATCAAACTTAATTTGATAAGATCTCGCCGTGATATGGCTTAAATGTCGCCCACACGACAAAAACAATATTCAATCAATCTCGTCGATTTGAAGTTATGACATGTCTCGCTAGCAGTACTGGTTGATATATGAATAATCCAAAAATGTTGTAAATTCAAATTAAAAGAAGAGGAAACGAACAGGCATCCTTTATTTCAGACTTTTTGAGACACATTACATGTAGATAATAATCTAGAAGCATAAGATCACCTAAACAGCCTCCGCTCAAACAACGTTTCTGCTGAATTGATTTCATAGTCTTCAAGTTAACTGAATAATTATGATACAAGCGAGGTCCACAAGAGAACGGGTACATTAAGCAACCGTTATAGATTTTTATTACATTAAGATGAATTTTTCTGACTTCCAAATTGAAAGAAAAAAAATCATCAGAAACTTGATGTTTGCTCGATTTAATCGGTTTTGTTGTTTTTGTCATTACACATTTACAATGACATCTGATACTGATTATGAAATTATACAATACTGGACTAGTTTCTGAACCAATATATTGTAATTGGCTAATAGATATACATGTGTAATTCGAATTTGCTATTTCAATTTTGCATTTTAGTCCTAAAAATTTGTTAAGCCCCGAATTCTAATTGTAATTTATACTTTAAAATATGAAAATGATGCCTGTCTAAGTATTCGTCGACCTCGATAGCTCCACTTCAAATTAAATGTATGGTTTGTAGAGTACCTAGTTCTATATATAAATATCTGAATAAGTAAATTCATAATAATTTGTGAATTTATCATACATCAGATTTAAAAAAATTATGTTCTAGTGTCAATATTTATCGTATTCAAATACCTACCAAGTCCATGCATGTTGCTGTACTGCTGTTGCATGTGTAGCATGTTTCGTTATATAATATCATGTTCACGGTCTCTCCAAACCTCTCACCGTCATACGAGAGGCTAATAGTATATCCATCAGCAATTGAAATATTTAATGTTGGTTGATTTTCACGAGAAAACGGTAAGGTTACCATGACCATAAACATATTTCTAAAGTCTACTGATGTTATTGTTTCATTTGAAGAATCAAGTTTACCGTCTCTTGTTATCTACAAATTGATATAAACAATCTAATTTAATATTACATTTACATGGAGTTAATAATCATGATTAATGTTTCCCGTATATGTTGTAAATGTTAACAACACTCATTCTCTGAACTCAACAAAATGAAAAACACACGGCCACTACAAAATATCCAATAAATCATTGTAAACTTTGATATGCTGTCTCTCTAATTACACAAGAAGCATTAAATGTTTAAAAAAGCAGTTTTCCTCTAGTCACTTTATTCTCTGTAAGAAATAAATCGTTATTTAATACTGGATATAAAAAAAATGTTGCATATATCGGGCAAACGTTCACGAACGAAACTACATTTAAATAGTGTTAAACATGTAGGATAACGTGATCACCCTGACAAGGAAATAGAACAATTAATGCTGACTGAAAGATAGTGTAGAAATACCATGTTTACAAATTATTTCTTTCTAAAATCTAGAATAAATATATGAATTAGACTAGTTGCATACCCAGAAGTGTTCCAATCTGCACCATACTGTGGGTGTGATGAAATTTCCAAAAATGTTAGTTTTTTTGCAAGGTCTGTTTACAATCCCGCACAGACCGCTGTTTGGCAAACTAATCATACTAGGTGGCGTTGATATTCTTTGAGAGCAATCTTGACCAATGAATCCGAAATCACAGCTACAGACACCTACATGTAGAATGTAAGTTATACGGAGTAAATATATGGTTGATACATTCTTTACAAATAATTAGTAGATACTCATGGCAAAGGGAAAATGGTTTCATTAACGCCGAAAAATCGAGTCTGATATTGTAGTGAGGACTTTTACATATAGTCAAGCTTTACAAATAAAACAAAATTTATTATTCATTAAATAGTTTTTTCGTGGAAATATTTTCTGAAATATTATCCTGTAGACTATGTGTTTGGCACTCATGTGCCGATTATTTACAACGATTACATTTTTAAAAAAATCACGAGAAAAAAGTATCTGAAACATAGGTAAGAAATTAACATAGAACAACCATAAGCAAGGCTTTCAATATGAAGATGACAAACCGTATATGTACATGTACTCTTCATTACTCGCATTTTTGAGTAATTATAACATGGAATATAGTGATCCATGCAATATGATGCAATTCATCCGTTAATGTATTTATGAAACCAATATTACGTGTACCCCTATTGCAGAAGTACAAATATAGGTCCATTTATAAAAAAGTTCGAGGAATGTGGACTTTGCTGGTGAATACAAGATTGATTCTCTTCGACTATTTTATATGTCTCTTCATTCTTTGTTATTTCCCAATTTAACCAAATTTATATCGGTATTTTGTGATACGTTTTATTACAACGGTTTTGCATTTATAATCAAGTTCTTAAATTAATTGTTAAATGTCTGGAAAAGTCTGTTAAAATAACATATTTATACCCTTTTATAGCATTCTTTAAAGAAATATAAAACCCAAGGTCCATATTCTGTATATTTTCAATTGGTGGATATACATGTATTAATTATCAGTTTTGTTGTTTATATATAATAATTACCAAAACTACATTTCCCATTTCCTTTGCAATTACTTGGGCACAAACGGCTGGTAATATACTCTAACATAGTCTGGCCTTTATTCTCTGTAGTTTGATTGTACAAATATTCATATCTCACAAGTTCAGTCAGTATGAAGGTCGTCATGGCAGTTACGGTGTCTTGAAGAAATGTAATACTTGCAGTAAACTGAAATAAAAAAGAACGATACGCCTTTTTAAATTTGACCTATGTCATATAGATTCCTTACAGTGGGTTTTTCAAACATAATGTTCCTTTTGTTTAATTTGAAGAAGAATGAATTGAAATTACATTGAAGTGAACATTTTTACAATGGATTAACGGATTAACGAAGTAACATAAAACGAAACTTTGAATCATTCATAAATCAAAGGGTTTAATAAACCGTATCTTTGTGTCATATATATATATATATATATATATATATATATATATATATATATATATATATATATATATATATATACTCTTCATGGATCAAAAACGTTGAATAAATCCATTTAAATTTGTAGATTGGTCTTATTTTTCAACATTTTGCTGAAAATGTTGTACATGTACATAGTTTGTAAGTTTAATATATTATGTTGAACCGGTTGTTGGACAAAAAAAAAAGATTATTTATAATCCCATGACTGTCGACTGCAGATCGGACTAATTTCAAGATTATCTTCATCCCAAAAATGGTCATCCGTGTATCGCATTAATGTTCCAACAATTTCCCGATATTTGAATTTTGGCTACTGGTATACTCCAAGAAGATTCATCTAGAAATACAACCTATAACGATCTATCGAGAAATACTACCTCATAACGATTCATCTAGAAATACTCATTTCAAGAAAAAGTAATATGCCTGGAGTATCTGATTTCATAAAAAAAACTGTTCATCTTACCTCGATGTCTTTAATGCATGCCGCAAGAAAATATTCTGTGGGTACATCAACAATATGACTATATAATTCTTTTGGACATTTTGGACACACATTCTCAATAGTCGCGGAACAAATCGTAAGTGCTTGATCATGGGTCCAGCCTTCTCGAAACGTTGGTGGATCCTGCAACCACAATATATATTGAGTTGAAGTCAATAGATTAAAGAGAAATCATTCAACTACTTTATATATATACAAAGTAAAAGATTGTCATATTTGAGATTTGTAAATAACCGAATTTCACTCCAAAATTGATGGATTTTCAATCAATTCCTAAAATAATGGACTACATACATCAACTTATTCTTTATCTTGGGTTTAGTGTCTTGCTGCAAATACAATTTCATAACAAAACATGGAACTTCAGGGGAAATGTCATAATCATTATTCTGACTTGTTACATGTCATTTTCAAATACAAATGGTGGGTTAGACCAGGTTTTACGGCGTACCAAACCTCCCACTTATATGACAATTGAGACATATATATTCTTACTCCGCAAGCGGTTAAGTACCATATTTCTACTGTCGAGATAGTTAAAGCTTCAAATATTGAGCCCCTTGGAGATAGATTTGAAGGTTTAATTATGGAGATTGTAGAAATACGATAGTCAACTGCTTCCAATGTAAGATTCGGTTTCTATCATCCTTTGAACAGTTTTAAATAAGCCGTAATATTCACAACTTGCCATGGACTCCATATTGATTCTCTTACATCTTTCGTATGACGCAACATAACAATACGTCACATTTTGAAACCGATGTTTTTTGTGTTTTCCACGATTATTCCCTGTTGACCAATCTAAACCTCTGGATGTTGGTCATTGAATATTAGATTTTAATATGGGTAGCATCATTTACTTAAATTTTACTCCGCGCTTACGATCGGAATAAAATTTTGCTCACATAATGTTGTCAATATTAAAATCTCCAACGAAAATGTGGTTGCTATGAATAATTTCTTAAACAAACAAACCCCGTTGGTTCCATCCTCAGCATAGGAAAGCGGTAGATAATCAACTATGTCATCACTGTCTATTGAACCTCTGCGATAAAACTGATGAAGCGAATCGGTAGAACTCCGTCGTTTGATAAAACCACCATCCGAACAAACAGTATAGTAAAGATTACTGGTAATTTCAGAATTTGTCGAATCTGGTTTATGGATAGAACATGAATCTGTTGTGTCCGTCAAATTGCAATGTGAAGCGTAAAATTCATCAACTTTCTCTTTTTGGGTAGTTTTTTTTTCACAGGCACAGTAATGCCGTGTTGTTGATTTCTCTTCGTTATGTAATCCGTGACTGAAAACGTACATTTCGGGATTACCTGTAAATAGTTGTTCACTTGTCATTTCAGCGGTAACCCTACAAATATAAACATTAACTTACGCATGAAATATAATACAATAATAGGTTACTTTACTTTAGATTTTTAATAAAAGATTTCAATGCAATTGTATATAACACACATCTTATCAAAACTGCTGTCTTTGATCTCATAAATACACAAACATAAAAATTATAATGTACAGATAACAACGTTTTGGAGTCTTTGTTATTGCATTTTTTAGAATTCGTTGTATCGATATAAAAAAGTTTATTGTACAAATGTAATATATATATATATATAAGTCAACATTTTATTTCAGTGAAACCTAAAACTAGATACAAGTATATATATTGTCACAATGTTTCCACGTGGTTGCCTTTTTGTAATCACCACTCTCGGGGTGTATTACAGGTGATATTCGATATCGTAAAACACCAACAAATATACATCAGACGTACTGACCGTTAAAATGTAACATAATACATAATTGTACTTGTGTTGTGTATCGCAGAATAAGGGATATTGTAACCGGATCTTCTCGAAAACTAAATTCGCTATACCTATAGAATTTAATATAGGTTATTATTGATTTAGGAAGGAAACTGGTTTAAGAATAGAAAATAATTTGCTATAACTGTAAAGTCGTTATATCCATGTTAGGTACAGTACGGATCATTTAAAACATCACATTCGAAATCGAGATTATGACCGTTCCGAGTTAACTTAGACTATAGATTATGACTGGTCCGTTTGCTCGAAATCTCTGCATAAAGTTAACGTGAGGACAGAAATGGTTTTTATGACTGTTTTTAGGAATACGACTAGGACCGCGTCTGGTTTCGTGCTTAGGACGAATACAAGACTTTTCAAACCTAAAATTCCGCCTGACATATGCTTATCTTGCTTTTATGAAGTTTTGATATGAATTTAGTTCATATATGTCTTACGTTATCTTAAAAGGCTTCTCTGTGACTTACCGTAATACATTTTAGATGAAAAAATTTCAATTTCACGGTGAAAAAACACTGATTTTAGCTAAGTAAAATTAAGACCTATCAGGATGTGCGATATAAGAAAAAAGTGATTTTTGTTTTAACAGAAGTGTTTATTAAACTGATACAAGTTTTAAACTTGGCATGTACCTATTTTATACCTTTAGGAATTTTTCACCTTCATTTAGTTCATAAATTTGATTCGCTATATTAAAACGTTTTTCCTTTTTAATAATAGAAAAAAAATTCAGAGTGAAAAAAAAGAAAAAATTTACCTTTTCCAACATACGGTATCCAAAAAGTCTCTCTGCGACTTACTGGAGTTCTTTTTTGATGAAAAAAAATTTCACAGTGAAAAAGCACAAAATGTAGCTTTTCAACTAATTTTAGGAATTTTTGACATGAATTTAGGTATTTATGTCAGATGCGTATTTTTACTTTCATTAATTTTTTGAAAGAACTTAATTTGATACCCAAAAAAGTATTTCTGCGACTTACCGTACTACTTGTTAGATGAAAAATAATAAATAAAATTAAATTAAATTGTTTCAATTTTACATTTAAAAAAGCACAAACATTAGCTTTTCAACCAATTTAAGGTTCATGTTTTAAGTTAATCAAATTAAGCCATACCAGAGTGTGCGAAATCTTATAAAAAGGTTCTCTGCGACCTAGCTACTACAATACTTGTTAGATAAAAGAAATCCAATTTCAAAGTGACAAAATCCCAAAATTCAGCTTTTCAACATTTTAAGGATGATACTTTGTTATAATTAAGCAAACCAGATTGGGCGACATGAGACTAAACATATTTTGATTGTACCTTAAGTGTTTTTAAAGTCAAAATATAAGTTTCAGTATTGACTTGAAGTAAAATTTTATACTTAGCAGAGACGATCTGTTTTCAAATCTCTGGTTTTGTCACAAGAACCGCGTTCGCAGTTGAATAAATCGGACCAGAGATTATGACTGGTCAGACCAGAGATTTTAACCAATCCTAATCTCTGCTTTCAAATCTCTGGTTGACCCGTCGCAGGACTGGTCCTAGTTGTTCTAATCTCTGGTTTTTGGTCCTAGAGCAGAGATTTGAACCAGAGATTATGTTAACTTGAAGTAAACTTAAGGTGATGTTTTAATTGAGCCGTACTGTATATTTAAGTTTTACTGTATTTCAATTATAGTTCTTATTAGACATTTGCAGAAACTAGGTCTATACCTAGGATTACACTTAGGCTTACGATTATAGTTGACGAAAAACGAGCGGTCATCTCAAAAAATAAAAATTACAAAAGAGATACATAGTAAAACCAAATATTTTTTTTATTATGTATTAAGTAAGTCTTTGCACTAAAGATTTTAATCGCTGTCTTGAAAGACGCCAAAAAGTCCCCATAACTTTGTAATTGATTTTCTCCGATAGCGTGTTCAACCTCTACTCTATATTGTGTATAATAAATCTAGGAATTGTAGATAATTAAATAGATTTATTACACACTATAGAGTATAGGTTGAACACGCAATCGAAGAATAAAAAAGTTACGAAGTTATGGTAACTTTTTGGCGTCATCCAAGATAGCGATTAAAATCTGTTGTGACCAATTGCTCTGTATTTGCGTGTCATCGAAAAGACTTACTTACAGAATAAACCATTTAGTTTTACTATGTATCTCTATTGTTATTTTTATATTTTGCGATGACACCTTTTTTCTGCAACTGTAATGGTAAGTCTGAGTGTAGTCCTATGTATAGACCTAGTTTTTGCAAATTAGCGGCAGGGGTTATAAAGTTCTTACAAGTGCACCATCAGATATATATGCACTTTTACAGACCGAGATAAATTTGATATTGATGAATTGTTTTAACATTTTTGATGAATTCCAAGCGTTTACATGTATACATCACAATACAGAGAATATCGCAATTTTATTGTACGTAAGTAAGATTGTCGTCTTGTTTACAGTCTTACAACTATCTTGCAAACATTTTCAATTTAGACATTTTTTCGTCTTAACTCGTTATTGCAGTTCCAAATTACGGTCAAATCCTTTCCAAATAAAACGTAAGAAAGAATGCTTTGCGGTTATTGGTGCTGAATGTATTCAATCAAAATTGCTGGTGGCGAGGCGACTTCAGATAAGCATAGCAGAATTCCGCGTTGTTCTTCGAGTTTTTTTCCTGATCATTTCAATATCAGCTGGCGAATTATGACTGAATTGGTATAAAATATGATATAATAGAATATTGTAAACAAGGCTAGGTTTTAAAAATACGCACCTCCAAGAATCTCCAAATGATTTCACGCCACTCGTTACTGCATTTTGTCTGATAGTAAAATCGTCTGAAGGGTCTTTATTTGTATTGGGAACTCCACAGAGCCCTTTTGAGTCATCAAGGTCGTACACAGATGGCTTTATTGATATTCCGCTTATAAAACGCGAAAATCTGTACCTTGAAAATTTTATTTCCGTTCCATGGGGTAATCGTATCTGTAACAAAAATATTCTTTACAAACAAAAGTCAATTTAAAACGAAGAGAAGACAATTCGGGAGAATGCAACGATCTGCGATAACCCTTTATTATTAAAAAAAAAAAAGATAAAGCATCAAATTTGGGGAATTTTCTTTAAGAAATATCCCTGACAAAACATTTATTGATATTTATTGTAAAATGTAATCAGGAGTTTCAAACTTAAAACAAAACGTTGAATAATATATATGTTGTCGTAGTTTAAGCAAAAAGTTCTATCTTTGAGAAAACGAGTCAAACTATAAATGTATATTCAAAATTTGAGTCCAACCTTATAGGAATTCGTCGACTGTTCTACAAACATATCATTTTCATCACACGTGTACTGACGAATGACTGGTTGCTGAAGCTCGTGGATTTCCGTTTTTGATATTTTTTGGCATGTACGGAAAACAAACAAAGAATTTCTGCTTCGTATAGCCACACCACAGGTACATGTTGGTCCTGTCAGCCCTGCAACACACGCAGTAAACAAAACATTCACCTGTAAAGAAGTAAAATGTCTTTGATTAGATAGCACTGTCAATATTAACCGAGACGGTATATGTCGATTCTTTCTCACTTTTGAACTATATTTTTCATTCAGTGCACATATTTGATTTTACGTATTTGAATAAAAATCTAAAATATTACATTTTAATATTAACCAGATTAAGCAATTAAAATAATGAGGTAAAAATTCAGTTCAGAGTTATTAAGTAATTTTTGGCTACAGTAGTTGTTACCATTATTATCTGTAAAGTAGATTATATAATGACAGTTAAGCAAAGATGTTTAAGTTTAACTTAGAATAGCTTCCTAAAAACAACAATTAAAACCCGTGTTTTCGCTAGAAATTTCATTTCATGCTATGAATTATTCTGATTAGTCAATGCATTAAATACCAAAGAAATTCAAAATTTTAATAGCTAAGTCTCCAAAGGGAAGTCCAACATCTATGAAACTTAAGGATATGCTAGATATGCATCCCTAGATGTCATGGATGTGCAGTCAATAATATTTTTTTTTCTGGGTGTCCATTAAGGTTATATTTGGGGGGGTCCAAATAGGATGGGGTTTACTATAGAAACCTATGGGGAAAAACTTTTCCAGCAACATGTTCATAACTTAGCAAACTTTAGGATATATTCAATATGTATCTCTAGGCGAAACCCTGCCTAATTATCTTTTAAAGGGGTCCAAAAAGGGGTGCAGAATTAATTTTGGGGTCCAACAGGGGATACACTTCACTTCAAAATGAAACTAATGGATTGTTTTCAGCAATTTAGAAATGGGTGTATACTCCCAGACCCAGCCGGAGTAAGCTGAGCACGGGGAATCCCTGCCCAAATTCTTTATAAAAGGGAGTCTAAAAAAAGGTGCAGAAGATATTTGTGGGTTTAATTGAGGATATAATTCACTTGAAATTAAAAAAATTAATGCATTTAAGAGTATAAAAAGTTTTTTTTTAATTGTTTTGTTCAAACAAATGATGGGATATGTAATATATGTAATATATGTTTTTCTGTCGGGGTCTAAGTAGAGGTGGTGCTATTTTAGAATCATTTTGAAAAAAAATATTTTGTTTGGAATTGGGTGAATATCCCAAGACCCAGACGGGATAGACTGGGCATGGGGAACCTTACCCATTTTTTAAAAAAAGGTATAAAAGGGGTGCAGAGGATATGGGTCTCAAACGAATAAGAAAATATTGCATTCATTTGTTTGTACAGAATCATCAAAGGTATTTGTACATTTTGGCCCTCGTTTGGGAGACTTTTGTACCCACAGGATACAGTTATCAATTTTTTTGTATGTTCCTGCTTTTCCAGTGCGATCATGATTTGACTTTGAACTGCAAGACATCATGGAAATTGAGAAGTTTAGATAAGTGTTATTGTGGAATTATATGTTGCTTGTCCGTCATTTGATTTTATATAATGCTTGTCCATGTGTTTGTTTTCGTTCAGTGCTCTATATTTTCTCCTGGAATTCTCCCTTTGAATATTCCCGCCATGAACAAGGAACAAAGCTACCATAAGAAACTAGCTCTCCAAAATATTTCATGAAACTCTTATCTACTCCTTATGTACGAGCTGGATATAGCAACTCTAGATATTTTGGTGCATTTATCGACAAATGAGATGATCAATGAACATGTCGCCTAAAATTAGCATGATTAGTGCACATTGAGCAGTCAGACTTGTTTTGAAAATAAATAACTTGATTAAAATTACTTATTACCATATATGGGCCTTTGTCGTTTCTATAAATGATATACTCTCCAACTTCCATATAGTCATATATTCTACCGTCAAATGTTTGGAAATGAGCAAAACTATAAATTTGGCACAGTCTGTTCATCAATAAATCATCTTTGTCAACTGATACAATCTAAACATAAAAACATTAACATATATTGACGAAATGTGCATATCTTGTGAATCATGAATAGTGTACTCTACTGTTTGACTTCTAGTTCACAAGGTCATCACCACCTATGTTGCTAGTGTGAAGAAATACTTCATAATCACTGTAAAAATGTTGTATTTTGTGTAAGCTAAGAAATCTCTTACTAAGTACTTAAACGGTTTTTGATTTACCCTTTTGGTCATTTTACAATATATATTTCTCCTCAACATTTCGCGATGTTGTTTCTGCTTTCAATATTTAAGTGTTTGATTACTATTAGTCGTAAATTTGTTTTTCGTCTCTTTTCATTTTTCCAAATCGTTGTGGGATATATATTGGCATGAAAGATTAAACATAACATTATTAGGAATAATTCAAGTCATATCTAATTAAGAGATAATTTCATGTGTGAATAGGAAAAATTTTATGTTCTAAACTTAACAGGGAGAATATATCAAGAGATATATAAATTTCAGGATCGATTAAGTAAAAACATGTACACAGATCACCCGCTTCCTTCTAAAAATAAAAAAAAAATCAATGGGTTATAGCGAATATCCATTTATACTAATAATACCTTGATATCTGGTATAATAACATCTGACCATATCTTGCTGCCTGAAGAAACAGAGGTGGTTCCCAGACGAAGAAACGTTGTACGGTTTTTGCAATTGTACATTCCGTCATTAAACCCATAAACTATAAGGGTTTTATTATCTTTCCAATCTTTTGTTGTCAACATTAGCCCACAGAATTCAGCTTCAAAAAGAACATCTCTGTTGCTAAACTTATTTGTACAAGTGGCTTCATCATCATCGAAATTTGGTTGATAAACATAAATGTTTTGGTAACAATGTGATTCGAAATCTTTATGCGATGAAACACAATAGACGGGTACTGTTGGAGTAAAGGTTACATTTACCGATTCCCCTTCAAATACGGTATACTCTAGAGCCTCAGGCTAAAAAAATATGCAAACGTGTCCAATAAAAATAGTACATATAAATATCTCAGAGGAGAAATAAGGTAACATTACATAAGATCTAAATCATCTATCCTGGAGTAAAGGCATGGCAAAATTACAAACCATTGATATTTAGTTCATAATGTTCGTTTAAATGACAAAAAAAAAAAAAAACAAACAAAAACAAAAACAAAACAAAACAGTTTTTGTATCTTTTTTGTATCTTTTTTTGTGCAAACTTTTGGAGCTGTTTGTGATGAATTCAAAAGAAGAGGAATACGAATGGTTCCGTTCTTTAATTGCACTGATAATTGAATTCAGCAAAACTTTCAGCCTGACCTGACTCTGACAATTATTGTTGTTCTGTTCCTCATCCTTTTTTTCAAAGTGAACATGAAGATATCCGCTTTCAGTAATGAACTTAACCAAAAGGAACTTCAGTTATTACATTGTAAGCGGTGATTTACGTAGTATCCGAGTGAAAGAAAATCTGGTAAATCACATTTGAAAAGAACAGTCGTTCTTTCACTCTAGGAAGTGACGTAACAATTATCGCGGAGATATATCAAAAGACATAGTCCGTTTTATTTCAATTTATTTTTGGTGAAATGGTAGATTCTGTACAATGTAATAAAAATATAACTAATCGCTAAATTGAAATAGGGGACTCAGTGGCCGAGTGTTCAAGGTAGTTCGTCATGACTACTAGTGATCACTAGCCTGTCAACGCTGGGGTTGTGAGTTCGAACCTCACCTGTGGCGGAGTGTGTTCGACTCCGATCTTAATTGACAAGGATTGCCAATTTTCCTACCGAAGGTCAGTGGTTCTTTCTGGGTACTCCGGCTTCCACCAACAATATAAACTAGCCTCCGCGCAATAGCCAATTGTGCTGAAAACGGCGTAAAACCCCAACCAAACAAACAAGCTGAATTGAAAAACCAGAAATAAACAACTTGAGACCGAACTACAGCTGTAAATAAGGTATGCGCTGAGCCCACTCGTGATTTACTGCGTAGTTCGGTCACGCGTTGTTTCTGCGATTAGTTATACCATATGTAGAAAACAGGAACAATCTTAAATTTATCAACGGTTGCTATTTCAACAAATTACAGGAATTAGTAAAGCATGTATAGCTAATCTTTAAACTATTTCCTAATATATAAGTTTAATATATCTATTGAGAAATAAGAAAACATTATTTTGTAGCGTCTCCTAATTATTAGTAGTTTTACCTTTAATTTATAACAACTGAATGTTGAGTCATATACTTTCTTCTATTCTGCGTTGTCAATTAAATCAATATCAATTTCATAAAAAAATGGTTGAAATGGTTATCAGGTATATTAAACTTTATAAAAAATAACTTGATATTTCCACAACATTTACGGGGTGTGGGCTCTGGGGTTTCATGGGCTGGTCAATTCTGCAACAGGTCGTCTAATGTGAGGTGAATTCTGGAGGCTCTTTAGTAAAAACATACGATAGAGTACCCAATAAATGATATAACACTACTGTTATGGACTTGGACATCGAAAAACGGTGTCTATTGTACTCTCGGATTGCGCGTGGTTCCTCGGATCTAGGAAAAAATAATTATTGTTTGTTTTGGTTTAATATTATTTTACATTAAATCCACCTACAAGTAATCCTGCATAGTATGTGTCACTATAAATAAATGCTCTTGGGGCGTCCTCTTCAAGGAATTTTATTCGAATGGCACATTTAATCTAAAAAGGAAAAAGACATGCTTTATTACATTCATTTATGATTTATAAAACAGTAATTTTCTATCATGAGTAAATGATCCAGACGTATTAAAACTGCTGTAAATGACAATTCTATTTGAGCTGAACAACACAATTGATTGGTGGTATGCTTACAACCACAGTACTATTTAATATTTAAATTTTGAAACATCGATTGCATCGAAAATTCAACCTTAAAAAACACATTCAAAAACTATAACATTTAAGCCAATGAAAATGTGATTTAAAATACTAAAGGTCTTAGTAAAGAGTAGCATGTAGTTTAAGTAAGAAGAAAATACCTTGTCCAAAGTGAACAGTGATTTGAAGGTGAAATTATCGCCATAGCTGCTTGAAATAGCCGTTCACTGTGAGGGAACTAAAGTGACTATACTGATACAATAAATTTGAGCCTAGGTTAAAGAATGATTCGATAATTTTCCATAACGCTAATTATGAACTGATGGATATGGTAGCCACAGTAGTTAAAAGAATAATAGTATTTACCTCCATGTTCATTTTGTGAGTCTCTACCCAATCTTCCTCTCGTAGCACTGTCGAATTATAATAGTCAAATGATATGTTTTCTTTTCGTGAAACTAAATCGTTATTTATGAACCAGTGTACATCAAATAGGTATGGACCGTTCGTTACATCGCCTAACCACGCTAATGTGCACTTAAATATAAGTGTGTTGTTGTTCTGTCGTAAACTGCCTGATAATATTTCACCTTCTAACAACTCAGCTGCCACGGTAGGAATAGACACTAAAAAAAGGGAAGTTTATCGTATATATTTTATTTGTTTGTTATACACAGATGCCCTGTCCTAATGAAATTTACAATTCCTCAAATTTATTTTAAGTGACTAATAAACATTGCCAAATTCCGATTCTGACATAAGGACACAAACACTGAAATTTAATGGAGTAACTTAAACATGAAATGTAGGTGATGTGTATCTGTGTTGAACTAAAAATGATGACTGTAGTTGTAGAATATCATTGATATATCTTCACCTGTATTTTAAGAAACAAAATATAGCTTATATGTATTGTACTATATAAGATACAATTATGTATGTTTAATTATGAAATATCATGAGTACTTTACCATAGTTCTAATAATACACTGTACAACTAAATGCACAAATTTAATCAAAGTCACTCAAGCATAAAATATAGGTCATGATCACTCGAATGTAGCTGAAAAGTGTTGTAATATATAAGATAATTGTAGTGGTGAAATATCAACAATATACGCATGTACTGCCATTATTTTTTTTTTATAAAATACATACATTCAAATGTTTTTACCAAAGTCACTCAAACATAAAATATAGGTCATGGTGACTACAATATTTTTATTGTACTATATGAGATGAATGCCTATATATAGTATTTTTAATATTTCTCAAGAGATCCATATTGACAGGCGGACAAGGGTAAATCTATATACCCCTTCCACATTCGTGGACGGGCACAAAAACAATTACGAACATTTATTTCAAGAGAGAAGCTATTGATCATATACTTAACATGTATTGATTCCAAAGGTTTACATATCCGTCTTATTTATGCATTTCAAATTCATATGAACAAAAGGCCATTCGTTATGCTCAATAATTCATATTATAACGTACTATTGCAGTATCCAAGGTGCTGCTGTGGTATTTTATCCACCATTCTTCCATCGCTGCATTCTGCACGCGATACCAACGTATGTCGGTCTGTTAACCATTTCCAGAAAGATAAGATATGGCAATTACAGGCTAATGGGTTCCCCTCCATACGCCTGGAATTAATGATAACCTTGATATACTTTGTACTAAACCAATACGGTAATCTGGATTTTTAACGTGATGGCCCAGGAGCTAAATACAACAATTTAACTTGATATCATCAGGAAAAATATTGCTGAGCTGTCTGTCAGATGCTTCTAAGATCACGACCTCTTGAAAGAAGACATATCACCCCACTCGGACACATTTTACTGACTCCGAGCAGACCAGTCCTTCAGTCCTTTCCTCTTACTCCTCGATACCCCGTGCTTGGTGGAGAAGCAGAAAATACCAATTTTAATGTCTTTTGTTTGAGGCCACCTTATTATTAGGTTGACACCTTTGTTAAATTTTGAAATCTCAATTTAATTCTTTTACTCTTCCAGCTTCAGTCTAAATGGAACCAGAATGTCCTTTTTATGACGTATGCTGTCGCCTATGACTATTCTGAGATTGCTCTGACATCTACCGGCCTTTTTGTGATGTGGGCCGTTGGACGTCAGAGTGCACTCAGTATAGAAAACATGGAATTTGCCGACCACTACTTGTGGAGGCAGTTTTTAGACCCGAAATCGTAATATGTCAAATTATAAGTAGATAAATCATAAATCATTCGATTCCTTATTAATATTTCTTTAAGAATATGTGCATTTATTCACCAACAATCTTCCTGTAGCACAAACGAAAGCTTTCTTCCCTTCAACCCACCATTTTCATCATTTCACTTTCACTTTGAACAATTTGTCACATGATTACGTTATTTCATTTTTCGTGTAGTAAATTTATGCATATGATCACGTAACCCGTATATATTTTCAAACCGGAAGTCCTTTATATATAGTCATGTTTTCAGTGGCATGTAAATGAGGTTGATGCGTGCCAACCTACATGTATAAATTTGCTTCAATCATTCCAAGTTTTGTAACGACAGGGAGATTGTTGGTGAATATAATGTACATATTCTTAGAGAAAAATGAATAAGAAATCGATTGATGTATGAAATATCTACTTATAATTTGATATATTACGATTTCGAGTCTAAAAATTGCAACCCAAAGTCTGGGTCGGCAATTTCCATGTTTTCTATACGGAGTGCACTCAAAAGTCCCATGGCCCCAGCAAATCACAAAAAGGGCGTCGGACGTCAGAGAAATCTCGGACTAACCTATGACAAACTACGTACGTTAACGCAATACGGGTTTAATATTTCAATGTAACTTGATGTCATCAGAAAAATATTGCTGAGCTGTCTATCAGATGCTTCTAAGATTACCTTCCATGGCTACTTGAAAGAAGACCATCACCGACGTCAACCTCCTTATTAGGTTTAACGTTATTTATTGATATAACAACTGTTGTATTGATATTTGTTCAAAAGTATTGGCAAAAATATTTGTTGTAAATATCATGACACTCTATCTCTTCCGACGATATATTTGCCGTCAAGATGGGATAATCTGTTGTCGGCAATACTATTTTCGGAGATATGAATTAATAAATCCCTTAAAATTTTAGTTGACGGGCCTCTTATTTAAATATTGTCACATGAGAAGAAATACATAAGGGGGGACAGGCGTTAAAACAGTTCCTTAAGAACTGGTAAATCTCTAAATGCATTGTTTGCAATGCAGTTATATGATTGCCACGCATATTTCTGAAATACATGTATGTCATTTGCCTATCTATGTTAGATAAGAACATTATCAAACATATGTATGCAAAAAAAAACAAGAAAAAAAACAAAAACAAAACAAAACAAAATAAATATATAAAAAAGAGTCATAATATTGTTGATCACATCGAAGTATATTTATCATTTCATATTTATTATTTAATGATTTTTCAATAATTTTACTTTAGTCACCTCTCAAAAATCCTTATTCTGATTCTATATTGTTCATTGTATATTTTCTGCACTTTCCTATAATCTTTATTAAAATATGTATTTATTTATCAGTATCTCTAAAGAGGCTAGTTGAAAGTATAAACTTTACGACAAAGATACGATGAGGTTACTCGTTTGCAACATGTGCAATTGTCATCGCTGAACATTGTTTCAATGCTTGTTGGCAAATAACATATTAGATATACATTTGTGATTTGAAATTATGATACAAGTAACATTTGCGTAAATCTTTAAATTGTTTTCAGTAACATATTGATTAACATGTTACGTAACTAAATAAATCTGCTTAAATGAATTCTTTTTTGAAAGGGGTATTTTTATTTCGTTTGAAATTGAATTTTAATTACATAAATAAAATTATATGATACAAACAGTCCAAAATGTTGCATAACAAATGAAAAAAAAAGGCCGATAGAGTAAAGCCAAAACTATTTAAGGAGAGCGGGAAGCACGTGAGAGATATAAACTTTAATATTTTTGAAAGTGATAGTCATAAATTGGTGGAGGTACATGCAATGTTACGACAGCGGGAACCGGTCCAACATCATCTTAGATATTGGAACACTCTAACGATCAATCCATTAGTGATGATGGCCGTAAAAGTTCTTAAGGTATTAACTTATCCTTGATAAAACTCTGGTTATGAAGCTTTTGTGACAGCAGTAATCCTCTTTGTCGATAGCTGGGTAACTCACGCATGTCGTTGAAAATCTTATACCTTGAGAAATGTAGACGTCATATGCAGGCGATGTTGGTATATTGTTACTCAATAAGGCAATATTTTACTAAAAGGCCTAACTTTGCAATAAAAATTTGGGGGACTATGCAACGACAGACTGTGATAGAAAAAAAGTACTCTATACTCGGGATAATATTTATCAATTATCCATTATCGTTTTATCACCTGGCCTACAAGGCCAAGTCAGCATTTGAGATAACTTTACTTCCGTCTTCCGTCGTTCGTCCGTCCAGAAATACATAAAGTCTTCTCCTCTGAAACCGCTTAACTAATTTGGACCAAACGTTGATGGAACGGCACTTGAGTGGCCCCCTTTTGAAATTATGTCCACGACTTCCAACTACATGGATGCTGTGATTAACCATAGAAAAAAGGGGGATGAATTTAAGAAATCTTCTTTTATGAAACTAGACTTGGCAGCAACGGTCCTCAGGAAGTCCTCCTTCAGAATTATGTCCAATGACTAAGACTGTCAACCAAGATTGCCGCCAGAGCCGAAGTTATTTTAACATTTAACATTCATTAAAGAATCTTCTTGTCTAAAAGTGATGAACCAATTGAAACTAAACTTAGCAGCAATGAACCTTAGGTGGTCCCATGACCCGGAATGTCAACAAAAATGACACAGCCGAACTTAGTTAAACACAGGACACTATCTGAAAATTTATTAAAAGATTTTCTTGTTTGAAACTGTCAATTATAACCATACTTGGCAGACATTTTCCTTGTATTGCCCTCTCTCAGAATTTTGTCCGATGACCCAGAATTTCAGAAATGGTTTTTATCTGGTCCTCTGTCAGAATTGTATGCTATGATCCGGAGTGGCAACACAAATTGCTGCCAAAGCCGAACTTAGTTTAACATAGGACACTATAGTAAAATTATTTAAATAATCTTCTTGCCAGAAACCACTAAGCCTTTTGGTACCAAATTTGGTAGAAATGTTACTTAAATGGTCCTAGAAATGACCCAGAAAGTCAACCGAGATGGCTGTCAACAAAGATGGCCGCTTCAGCTGAAATTAGTTTTACATAGAACCATATGCAAAAATTCATTAGATCATCTTGTTTGAAATGGTCCTTCAGTGGTCCTCTTTCAGAAAAGTCCATTTTAAAATTCTTCTTGTTTGAAAGAACTTGCCAATGGAAACAGACTTTGTAGCCATGGATGTTAGATTGTACTCTTTTAGAATTATGTCTATTAATACAGAATTTTGCTTCGTAGGTGATTTTATGGCTGTTGGTTGGCAAATTGAATCTAGGTGAGCGGTACAGGAAGTGTTTAATACTAATCATGTACTATCACAGAATGATGAACATGGAATATATTTTAATATCACTTTATGACAAAATTGCATATCTTTATAAAACTTCTAAAGGTATATATAATCAAGCGATGATAATATAACTTTATAACACAATTGCATATCTTTATAAATCTTTTAAAAATGAGGATGTATAATAATTTTCCTTTTATTATTGTTACCACATATTTTATTAGAAAAATTACAGGTACACTGTAGTTTTTATATAAGTCATAATTATTACGACCCCAACATCAACAAAGTCAACTTCCTAATTTGATTGAACGTTTGCAAAGATATAATGACTGTAACCATATTTATCTCAGAAGAATTGAAACTATATTTTTGTGGATATCATGACAATCGACAACATAGGGATAACCTTCCTTTGCTAGAAATGTTTTCTGAAAAATGAATTAATATCTGTCTTAACATATTAGGCGAGGGGATTCTTATCAAATTATGTTTACATGTGATGAAATTGAAAGATGAAAACAAGTGTATTTTAAACGATTGAATTACTACTTCATGAGACATGATATATCTGTTGTGATTGTACCTACAGGTACACGAGTGCTGGAAGATCTCCAAATGCATTATGTTCAATATAAGTTATATAATTGTTCTGCGGATATCTGAAATATGTCATTTTTACATCTATATTAAAAAAGAGGCTAAGAAAATTCAAATATACGTATAATTTCAAACAACAATAAATAAAATATAAAAAGAGGAATAATAATTTTTTATCACAGCTGAATATTTTATATTAATTTTTTGCATCATCTTGATAGCCTCCTAAGATTCTAAAATCTCCTTCATAATTTATGTGATGGGTCAGTTAAAACTAAAAATACGAAGTCATAATGATCCCATTGGCAGCATGTTAGTTCGGAAATGATATATAAAATATCTATGAGTGATTCGGCGTTATGATTTTAACTTTGCTGAATTATATTAAACTTTTTCAAGTGGCATATTACAAATTATATTACAATTTAACCTTTATCTGCTTAATGTAATTTTTCGAATTTTAATCATCAGAAAACAACGAGTTTAAAAATAAAAAAACTCAAATAAAAAACGTTTGGATATAATACATTTAACGCTACCAATTTTATCCACAAGATGTGTATATTTTGTGGAATTTGATGTGTTTAAGGCCTTACAAAATAACCCAAAACTTTGAAGAAAAAATTACAAATATCAAAATGTCAAAAATAGTACGGCTAAAACGATTTATGGACAGAAATATGCGTGAAGGACTTGCTCTTTAATTCAACAAAAATTCGTATAGTCATTATACTACATGTACCTAAAATCGACTGAAGTGTGAACCGGGCAGAGTACAAACATACTGAAATATCTAATAAATATACCACTAATATTTGTACTCACTCATGAATACAATTCAATTATTGTTTTTAACAACAGTTGTGCAAATTACAGATTTATAGCATGTTTAAAATTTTCCTTAAACAATTGTTTAACAATTAAATTAATAGAAAATGTGGATATATGCAATCAATATTTTTCGTCATTTGATCTGGCCAAAACAGCAATCAGAATCAGAATCTGAATTACTTAAATATTATCAACCTTGTTTATTTTTTCTTTAGAATGTGCATATCTTTTAAATGTGCAAAAATAGCAGTTTGAGAGATAATACTAGCTGACTAATATTTGAAAAATGTGTTCTTATTGTTTTTATTCCTTTTACAGAATTTGCTATATAACAGTATTTTATAATCAGTAAAGAACCTAATCCTAAGAACATTTTGTCTACGAATTCTTGATCAATGCCTTTTTGTTTATTAGTATGGAGCTTGCTAAAATAGATTAAAATATATCGTTCATAAAAACACTATTATTATTAATCCTCATTCATGTCGTTGGATAGCAAAGGGATGTTAGTTTGATAAACTTTCCATCATGAAATTCGATCCTGTATCATATGATCACTTGTTTTCGAATTGGATTAGAAAAAACTATAAAATATGCCGATTCTGGTTTTATATGTATTTTACGAATAATATTTTTTTTTCTACCACAAACAACCTTACATGTATATGTCTCATCTCACTAATCATTTTACTCTTACAACAATGTATAGTTTTAAGTAATAGTTCCTGTTTATTAACAATTTACTTGATTTACGCAATCAATGTTTTTCGCCTACCCTCCTTTTATCTGGTCACAAAGAGCAATCTCATGTTGATGAAAATGATTTGTTTAATTTCTAATTTTGAATACTCAAACTGTTACAGAAGTAATACATTCACAGTTTCTTTCGTGAACAATTAATTTGGATCAAGAGAAATATTGACTACTGTGGTTGTGCAATATCTTTCATTATATTGCTCTAGTCATTGCTTGCCATTATAGCCGAATTAAATAATAGATACCACATAAGCTCACCGTTGACATATTAATTAAAAAACTGGACCTAATCATGTAAACTACCTCACACACAGATTAATTTCAGTTGAATAAAAGAAATCTTCCCTTTGATGTAGTTGTGATGGTTTATTTTCGTACTACTTGTCACAAATCTAATATCTACTTTATCCTCGAGATAATTATTTTCTTCCTGTGAGAATCTAAAGTAACAAAACTCTTTCATTGACGTGAATCATATTTCTTTTGTTGTTATAGATATTCACCAAATATCATATATATCATTTTCAATTCTAACTGTGGTATTATCAATCGGTGACCAACATTACCTCATAACAAAATACATATCTTTATAAATGATTAATATATATATATATATATATAATAATGGTTCTTTTATTTTTGTTACTTTACATAATATTAGAAAAAACTACATGTACATTGTAGTTTTTTTCAGTGATAATAATTACATACCCCAACATCACCAAAGGCATCTTCCTTATTTTGTTAAACATTAGCTAATAAATGATATAACGATTAAGGCTATATTCTTTTTATGCGGAACGAACATAATATTTCTAGTTGATATCATGGCAATTTTTCTACGTAGACAATATTTACTGTCCAAGTGTGATAATATTTTTTATCACTTTTGTAGATTATTCATCTTCCCATAATGGTTTTTTACTGAATTTCAATAATGAAAACTGCACATAGACTTTTTAATTACTTTTTAAATCAAATATCCATATGTGTTTTGAAATGATGATACAAGTAACATTGCTTAATTCTTTAAAGCAGTTTTCAGTGGTATATTAATAAACATATTACATAACTATCTACGTTTGTGTGGAAATCTTGAAGAAAACAAAGCAATACAGGAAAAAGAAATGGCCAAATTTGATGACAACGTGTAAAAAATACTATTATATTCTTTTATTTCTTCCTCGGGATAATATTTACCAATTATCTATTAGTGTCAATACTAATCGTGGTATTATCACAGAGTGATCAGTAGGAAACATTTGTTGATATCAAAGAGGACAAATATACCTAAGGATCAATAAAAAAAAAGTCATCCATTGGCCAGACTAACCCGGGAAGACAAATAAACAACCACAAGCATAACAAATGAACACAGAAAACTAAAAAAACAATGAACAACACGAACTTCTATAAAAACAAGTAGTGAACCCAGGTGCCTCGGAGTGTTAAGCAATTCCTGCTCCGTATACGGCACCCGTCGTGAAGGTTAACAAAGTCAATCCGGTTGAAGTCACACGATGGATACACATAAAATGTAACGACAGTGGGAACAGGTCCATCATCATCTTAGATATTGGAACACTGTAACGGTCAATAAATTCTTAATGACGAATTTATTTATAATGTTTATAATATGATATATAATTATTTTGTTTTTATTATTGTTACTAAATATTTTATTAGATGAAAATACACGTACATTGTAGTTTTTTTTATATTATAATAAATACAATCCCCAACATCACCTAAGTCAACTTCCTTTTCTGATTTAACGTCTCCTAATGACATTACGACGATAGCCATATTTTTTTCAGAAGTATCGACAATATGTGTTGTGGATATCACAACAGACTGTCCTGTGATGACAATTAAAAAAACTACTCTATACTCGGGATAATAGTTCTCAATTATCCATTAAAAGGCCACGTGACCTTTTACCTTCACTTTGCGTCCGTCTTGTATCGGTCGTCCGTCCAAACCTACAAAAAGTCTTCTCCGCTGAAACCGCTTAGCTAATTGGTACCAATTTTGGTGGAACTGTTTTTGAGAGGTCCTATTTTGAAACGATGTCCGGCATGAACGACTTTCAACGGCGGGCTGCTTTGACTGAAAAATAGAAAAAGGGGACCAATTGGAAACCAGCAACAGTCCTTCAGAGGTCCCACTTCAGAATTGTGCCCAATGACTAAGACTGGCAATCAAGATGGCCACCAGAGCCGAACTTTTTAAACAAAGGACCCTTTGGGTAATTTCATTTAAAAATCTACTTGTCTAAAAGTACTGAGCCAATTGGAACACACCTTGGCAGCAATGGACCTTAGGTAGTTCTATTTTAGAATTATGTCCGATGACCCGAAATATATCAAGAAAGATGACCACCACAGCCGAACTAAGTTAAATATAGGACACTCTCTGAAAATTCATTAAAACAAATTCTTGTCTTAAACTACAGAGTCAATTAGAACCAAACTTGGCAGACATTTTCGTTAAATGGCCCTCTCTCAAAATTGTGTCTGATGGCTCAGTATGTCAACGACGATGGTTGCCAGAGACGAACATTATTTAACATAGGGCCCTATGGGAAAATTCATTCAAACTACAGTAATTTCAAGTTTATGAAAATAATGTGTTTTATTCGTAGAATATGACTATTCAAACTGTTAGCTGGCAATATTAAATATCGATTTGTGATTTGAAAGTGTAGTCCAAATAACATTTTCTTAAATCTTTAAAACTGTTGTCAGTGACATATTGAGTAACATGTCATATAACTAACTTTATCTGCTTAAATGGACTTTTTTGGAAAGCGTTCTCCGATCTGTTTCTGTACTCATGAAGCGGACTTATTAAAGGTCTACTACGTGAAAAGAGAAAGAAACTAACCCAATCCTTTAATTTCACTTTTAATTATATAGATGACGTGTTGTCGTTAAATAACGACAAATTCCAAAACTTTCTACATCTAATCTACTCCAGTGAGCTTGAAATTAAGGATACTACAGATACACCAAAGACTCTCATCTTACATGTACATGTTTTATTTTTCTAACCATTTTACCTTTGCAACAACGTATAGTTTTAAAAAATGGTTGCTTGCTTGTAACAATTAAATTAGTATAAAATACTTGAATTACGCATTCAGTGCGTTTCGTTTACTTTTATGCTATCTGGTCAAAAGCAGCGATCTCAAGTTAATGAAAATGATTTGTTTTATTTCTGCTATTTGACTGTTCAAACTAATACAGAAGTGATACATTCGCAGTTTATTTTTGAAACAATCAATTTGAAGCCAGACAAATGTTGACTACTGTGGATATGCAATATCTTTTACTATATTGATCTAACTAATGTGTGCCAATTTGGTAGAAAAATAATAAAATAGATACCACATAATGTCACCATTGACATATTCATTAACTACGGACCAAGCCATGTCAAGAACCCGATAAACACATTAAATTCAGTTAATTAAAAGCAGTTTGCCTTTGGTGAGGTAATTAAGGTTTATTGTCCAATAACTTGTAATAAACTAATTTCTCACTTTTGGGTCAAGAGAATTCCAATTTTTGCCGGTCTGAGAATTCCTTATATCAGACCAGAAGGAAGGGGCCTCGGTGGCCGTGTGGTCTATGTAGTTCGTCATGACTACTAATGATCACTAGCCTGTCAACACTGGAGTTGTGAGTTCGAAAAAGTTTGGTTTTTGGTCTTCCAAAGGTTTCGGCTTTAATGGTGCTGATGAGAGGTAACTCCTTGAAATGCGTCGTATACAGCATAGTATAAATTTACTATATCTAATATTAGTATCTTTGAATTGTTATTTTGAAACTCCTTGAACGATGCCTCTGCATGGTGGACCATAGGTCCCCGAGGGCATTCGCCAACCCAGTCGTCAGACATGTCTGACATGATTATTCATTGATTTGTTACAGAAATTACCAGTACTTAGCAAAATTCAAAAATAATAGAAATACTAAGGGTTCATTCCTTGTATTGCACATGGTAGATCTCCTTAGATGAAATTTCGCTTCCTATTTCGGTATTTTTGGTTATGAGTACTTCTTGTTTAATATAAGTTTGGTTTTTGGTGTTCCAAAGGTTTCGGTTTTAATGCTGCTGACAGGAGGTAACTCCTTGAAATGCGTCGTATACACTCTAGTATAAATTTACTATATCTAGTATTAGTATCTTTGGATTGTTAATTCCAAACTCCTGGGACGATGCCTCGGCATGGTGGACCTTAGGTCCCCGAGGGTATTCGCCAACCCAGTCGTCAGACTTGTCTGACATGATTATCATTGATTTGTTACAGAAATTACCAGTACTTAGCAAAATTCAAAAATAATAGAAATACTAAGGGTTCATTCCTTGTATTGCACATGGTAGATCTCCTTAGATGAAATTTGGCTTCCTATTTCTGTATTTTTGGTTTGAGTACTTCTTGTTTAATATAAGTTTGGTTTTTGGTCTTCCAAAGGTTTCGGTTTCAATGCTGCTGATGAGAGGTAACTCCTTGAAATGCGTCGTATACAGCATACTATAAATTTACTATATCTAATATTAATATTTTTGGATTTTTATTTCGAATCTCACCTGTGGTGGGATGTATTCGATTCCGATCTAAATTAACAAATTTCCCTCCGGCTTCCTCCACCAATAAAAACTAGCCAAATGTGTTGAAAACGGCGTAAAACCCGAACTAAACAAACAAACAAGCAAACATACTTCAAACATTTTGAAACAGACTCCAAATTCCCTAACATCCAAAAATGTATCGAAAAAACCTTCCTTCCATCATTTTTCCATCGTAAAAGGTCAGTAAACAAAGTATACAACAATCGTACACAAAGACCGGAACCTTGACATTCAATATAATTGTGGTATTTAAATGTTGTTACCCATGGTTCATTGCTTTGATGAAAATTTTTGTGTTATTACATTTTATCTTGAAAAATAATTGTTACAACCTAGAATTTGCTTTAATTTGAACTTCGTTTTTCAAATCCTATTTCACTGTGCGCATGGTTCATTTACCTGTGTGAAACGGCATATCCCTGAGCATAGTGTTACGTCACGAGCAGCTGATTAACGTCAGTCCCCACACTATTTTATTCACAAACAAAGTTGGTAAGATTGATCGTCCTCTAACTCGGCGGATACTCGTAGAGTACGATCAAATCTTACCCTCGGGTGTCTGAGATTTCCTTATCTCGCACTTCCACCGCTGTTAGATTCTAAATATCTTCGGTTGCATCTGCGGAATAATAGTTTTCTTTCTGTGAGAAACTAAATTACCAGAACGTTTTCATTCACGTGCATCATATTTCTTTTGTTATGTAATAGATATTTACCGATTTTTAATATCGGTTTTGTCTTCTGCATTATAAAACGAGTACCAACATGATTTACATGTATATGCTATGATAAACTCATGACCAAATGTGCATCTTTATAAAACATTCAAAAGAATTAAGATATATAATAATGGTTCTTTAATTCTTGTTATTTCATATAAAATGAGAAAAAAAACTACATGCAAAATTTTTTTAGTAGCCATAATAATTACAATCCCCAATATCACCAACGTCAACTTCCTTGTTTGGTTAACGTTAGCCAATTATATAACGACAATATTCTTTCATATGGACCGAAAAAAATATTTCTTGTGGATATCATACCAATATGCTACCGTAGATAATATTACGTTTTTTGATTTGCTCCTTAGGTATATTTGTCCTCTTTATTGTTTTTAACTATAAGAAGCTCTTTTTGAAAAAAGAACCTGCTCACACATTGATATTTTTCAAACATTTCAATGATGTCATAGCTATATATATAGGCAGGTACAAGCCTGCACGTGAAAGATCTAACGATTTTCCGAATATTTTGTTGGCAGTCTTGGCTCCCTCATTGGCAACGCTTGCTACCGAATCTATTGATTTGATAGAACGATCAAGAGACTTGGCACTGGTGGCACACAACATGGATACTGTTGGAAACCGTTGATGTAAATATAAAAATAGCTACAGGCATTCCGAATGCGGAGATAGCTCACATCAGGGATTTTGTTGGCAATCTGTGATATTGTAAACGAAAGGCATAGCCAGTTGGCACTCATTCTGATCCCGTACACATGCAGATGTGGTATCGCGGATGTATAGGTAGTTATAAAAGTTTTCCCAGGAATTAAATTAAAATGAATGATTTTTCGACCTAGTCTAATAAGCTCGCTTTTGATCTATTTAACTAAAGAGACGCTTTCCGAAGACAACAGGCGGCATGTGATAAATTTGCAGCCGTGTAATTGGATAACATTGAGGAAAATTGTGATGGTCGAATATCATTCTTCATTTGACGCGAATGTTCTAATATCGACCAAATGTGCCCGAACCTCTGCTTTTGAAAAGCTATCACTTTTCACAATTTTACTTTATTCATATTTTTAAAACTTGAAAAAAACTATATTCAAGAGGTCAACAATTCTAGTTTATTAATAAATACTGCTGTGATTTAAAGAATCTGCATTTCAAAGATATGAGTCAACACAGTGCGGATTGATTACGTCCGCGTCAATGAATTGTGTGTACATGCATGTCATTTGTATTTCTATTTATAGAAGATTCATAGATCGTATGCCATAAGACAATGCTGTCAATTGTAAAGAATGGATTATTTTTAATTACTAAACATTTTTTAATATGAACGAGTTCAAGGAGTGTTCATGATCAAAAATCCTTTTTTTTCAAGTACCTTTTTGATGATCTTAACTAAATAAATTTCTGCGCTACAGGTAACAAAACAGATCGAGACCCGGGACTGTGGAAAACTTAACAAATTTTAATTGAATTTTTTAAATGTGAAAACTATAATTTTCACAATGAAACCTATTCATTGTGCATCTTCTAAAGTTCCTTAAAGTTTTGAATTGATATTTGTTGTTATTTTCGTATATTTTAGAAATCCGTGAAAAACATATTATATTTTAACCGAATCTTGACAAAGTTACTTTGTATTAAATTTCCAATTCAATTTCCCTTTTTTAAAAATGTAGTTAAAACTTGGTTGGCAGGATTTCTACAAAATGCACATTTTAAAATTCCAAATGTATACTTCTTGATCATGTTTATCTTAAGCCGCTAAATACATATTTATTTAAAGTTTAAAACTTCTTGGAAAACTTACATCCACGTTAAATCTATAATACACAACTTTATACCGGACAAACACTGTTTAGATGTGACGAGACTAGGGACGAGACATTTACTGGCATTTACTATGGAAAAGACAGCAGTGTAATCCTATCACTTGGAAATTTACATTTGAAATTAAATATTGTAATTAGCCTACGTTAAAGGCACCCCCAATGTCGTCTTCCTTCGTATACACCACCGTCGGCGGATGCTGGTACTAGAAGTTTTATTGTTGAAATAATGTTTTTTTTTAACTTTTATGTATAAAAATTCCACATTGTATGATATAAGTTCACTGCAAAAAAATTCTTGAAATGCGAATTCAACTTAGAATGGCCGATCTACATATTATTATATGAAAATACAGTCAGGGATACTACATCGCCTATCTTTTAAAAAGAAAGATAACACTTGTTTAGACCTTTTAAAGGTATATATTTTCCCGGTGAACCTTTAAATGTGCGTCTGTAGCATACATGTAAAACATTGTCAAGCTAGAAGCATGATTTTTTTTCTTAATTTACTTACGGTAGACATTGTATTATTAGTTATAAATAACAGTCAAGAATAGCACCTAGTCAACATCTTTCATCGAAAAAATGAAAGTCATTAAATGAAATTTTTTTTTTAGAAAAAATCGAATAAATCAGATCGTATATTTATATAAACTTCCAAACTTGTAAATACATAAAGAAATAAGAAATAAAAAGGGTAATAACAATTTAAGCGCTATTTCAGTTTATTTGTCTTTGCTTAATTGTTTTTTAAGGGATTTTCAGTAATGACAGCCAGGTTTGGACTTTTTAAAATTATCTTCTTTTATATTAAATATCCATTTCTGATTTGAAATGATGAGAAAGTAACATTGCTTACTTCTTTAAAATATAATACATAACTATCTTTACAAGACTATACAGAGACTTTTTTATTACTTTTTTATCTCAAATATCCATTTTTGATTCAAAATGATGATACAAGTAACATTGCTTAATTACTTAAAACACTTTTCGGTGACATATCAATAAATATCTTACATAACTAAATTTATGTAGTTTATCTACTTTTTTTGGAAATGTTGAAGAAAAATTAATAAAAGGCAATACAAGAGGAAGACATGGCCAAATTGTATGAAAACTTGTGAAAAACTAATATACTCTCTCAAAAAAGAAACGCAACATCAGATTATCTTTTTGAAATATTATTTTTCCGGACAAATAACCAATAAATATCAAAATATATGTACACATGATCATAATTACACCTTCATAAAAAGTTTCCAGGTACAATCATTTAAATTCATCCACCCGTAAACGACTTTGGTCGCAATCTGGGACACCCTACGATTTACGCATTGCCAAAAACTGGGTCGACTTTCACGTGCAAATCATGGGTTATTTTTTAGCTCAGTCAGTCGGTATAAAAACCCGGTATTTCTTTTCATGAATGCATTCGTAAAATAAAATTCTGATGAGGTGACGCTATGCCAAGGTTAGACGCTGCTACCCGGAATATCGCTATCGGACGACTAGAGGCCGGAGAATCACAGAATGCTGTTGCTGTAACGTACAATGTTCATCGTAGCACAATTTCACGCCTTTGGGGACGCTACCTGCAGCTTGGTACTACGACAGATCGGCCACGTTCAGGGCGCCCGCGTGTTACAACCAGGGCGCAAGATCGTTACATCAGACTTTTCCATCTGCGGAATAGGACTATTGCTGCAACAGAAACAGCTGTAAACGTCCCTGGGTTGCGCCGTATATCAGCACAGACAGTACGCAATCGGTTACGTTCTCATGGATTGAGGGCAAGAAGACCTTACTTTGGAGCAACACTGAGACGCCAACACCGCCGAGCGAGGGTTAGATGGTGTACTACAGTTCGTGCATGGAATTTACAGAACTGGAGAAGAGTATGGTTCAGCGATGAGTCACGTTTTCAACTGGAAAAGCGAGATGGTCGCATACGTGTGTATAGGCGCCGAAACGAACGTTTTGCGCAAAACTGTGTTGTGGAGAGAGACAATTTTGGCGGAGGCAGTGTTATGATGTGGGCCGCTATTTCTTATGCCAGAAACACACAGCTGATACATATCCAAGGCAATCTGAACGCTGTTAGGTATAGAGACGAAATTTTACGACCTCATTTATTGCCCGTAATTGACATTCGGAGAGAAATTTTTCAGCACGACAATGCCCGACCACATACAGCACGTGTAACAGTAGACTTTTTAGAACAACAGAATGTCAATGTGATCCGTTGGCCGTCACGATCACCCGATCTTAATCCAATTGAACATTTGTGGGATGAAGTGGATCGGCGCGTGCGCCAACGACAACCACCACCGCAAAATCTGCAACAATTACAGCAGGCACTTCAGTTTGAGTGGCAAAGGATACCGCGTGTTCGAACTCAGCGTTTAATTCAATCTATGCCAAGAAGAGTCGGGGCTGTGTTACAAGCAAATGGTGGACATACCAGATATTGACAATTTATGAGTGATTTATTGACAATATGTGACAAACTGTGATATTCCAAGGTAAAAGAACTCATGAACAAGAAGTGTGCCAATTTTTGCATTCCTGTGTAAATTATTTATATCATAAAAAGGACAAATATACCTAAGGAGCAATCAAAAATACGTAATCCATTGGACAGACAAACCCGGGAAGACAAACGAACAACCACAAGCACAACAAATAAACACAGAAAACTGAAAACAATGAACAACACGAACTCCTATAAAAACCAGGAGTGAACCCAGGTGCTCCGGAAGGGTAAGCAGTTCCTGCTCCGTATACGGCACCCGTCGTGAAGTTCAACAAAGTCAATCCGGTGGAAGTCACAAATCGTAGGAGGCACATGAAAGGTTACGACAGTGGGAACAGGTCCAACATCATCTTAGATATTGGAACACTGTAATGGTCAATCAATTCATGATGACGACCGTAAAATTTCTTAAGTGATGACATCAACTTATCCCTGATAAAACCCTGGTTAAGAAGCTTTTGTGACAGCAGTAATCCTCTTTGTCGAAAGTCAGGGTAACTCACGCATGCCCTTGAAAATCGGATAAGCTGAGAAACGTAGACGCCATATGCAGGCGATGCTGGTATATTGCTACTTAAGAAGGGAAAATTAACAATAGGAAAGTTGAAGTCATCACGTTTGTCATAAAGTTTTGTCTTCAATCGTCCCTCATAGTCTATTTCAAGAAATAAATCCAAATATGAAGCGGACTTTGGTGTATCTGTAGTATCCTTAATTTCAAGCTCACTGGGGTAGATAAGATGTAGAAAGTCTTGGAATTTGTCGTTATTTAACGACAACACATCATCTATATAACGAAAAGTGAAATTAAAGGATTGGGCTAGTTTCTTTTTGTTTTCACGTAGTAACCCTTGAATGAAGTCCGCTTCATATGAGTACAGAAACAGATCGGCGAGGAGAGGAGCACAGTTGGTTCCCATTGGAATGCCGATTGTTTGTGAAAATAATATATGAAGTAAATTTCCTATTTTCTGTATGTTGCGTTTCTTTTTTGAGAGAGTATATATACTTTGGTTTCTTCCTCGGGATAATATTTACCAATTATCAGTAATCATTTTCAATACTAATCATGCTATTATCACAGAGTGATCAACATGAAATAGATGTTGGTACAATGTATCAATTTATCACAAAATTGCATATCTTTATAAAACTTTAAAGAATTATGATATAAAATTATTTTCCTTTTATTATTGTTACTACATATTTTATCAGAAAAAATTACGCGTACATTGTAGTTTATATATATATATATATATTTATTATAGTGTCACATATCAGATTAACAATAAATATTACAAATTAAACTTTATATACAGCCCATACATTAAAACAATAACCTTACATCATACATTACAAAAGAATATAGAAAATAAATCTGATACCCGGCCATTATGATCTACGAGACCCTTGTCAAGATATTGAATCCATTAAATGTAACATATGTAATCTTAAAAAAGAAAGAACAGGGAAAAATAAATAAAAATAAATAAAAAATAAAATAATAAAAAAGAGACAGAACATGGAATTTTAATAAGAGCAAAATATTAAAAAATAATCTTCATGGCCTATTCTAATATCAAATTTAATCTTGAAAAACGAAAAGAACTAAAATAAACAAAATTAATAAAAGTGATAAAACATGGAAATAAATAAATAGATAATAATGATAATGATAAAAACAGTGAAAATAAATATATAAATAAATAGCTAAATAAAAGTAAATAAAAGAAAAAAAGTCAACTGTAAAATTCTAAACTTCAATCTAAAATTGGAAAAAAAAATGTCAAAATGTATATGGAAATTTATTTAAGAGGTGAAAGAAGAAAAAAAAAGAGAAAAAAACTATTCATATGATAATACAAAAACCATAAAAATTATCTGGCTAATAAGGCACGGCGTCTTCTTAACATATTGAATAATAAAATACCAAGACTATACTGTAGTTCACAATTTTGCAGAATAAAAATAAATTTCTCAACAGTAGACATAAACACAAATGTACGTTCTATTATCAAGGCATTGTCCATCAATGTTGGTCTAATGTCACTATATACATCACAGTTTATCAAAAAGTGAATTTCATCTTCGACTTCGTGTTGACAGGATAGACAAGTTCTTTGATATATATTATAATAATTACATTCCCAAATTTCGCAAAAGTCAACTTCCTTATCTGATTTAACGTTTGCTAATATTTTAAGGACTGTAACCATACTTTTTTTCAGAAGTATCGACACTCTTTGTTGCGGATATCATGACAATCGGTGACCGCAGACAATATTTGCCGTTCACATAGAGATAAATTATTTTGTTGTTTATTAGACATATCGTTCATAAAAGAATAGCTATTAAATGCAACAATAATCATTGTTCAGGTAGCAGTCATTAGATAACAAGGCTATGTTAATTTGTCATATTTTTTATAAGTCTGAGATGAGTTTATCTATTCTCTTATTGCCTTTATAGAATTAGTTGAGGAATGCTCTATTTAGGTAAAATTGTGAAATATGCCGATTCTTCTTTTTTCTGTATATTGAGACTACTAAATCTATTTTCTACCACAAACAATATATGCTTCATTTCAGTAACCGCTTTACTCTTACAACAACGTATAGTTTTAAGTTATGTTTTATTGCTTTTAACAATAAATAATAAAACATACTTGATATACGTAATCAATTTGTTTCTTCTACGTTCATTTTATCTGGTCAAAACCGGGAAATCTCAAGTGTATGAACATAATATGTTTTATTCCTGTTATTTGACTTTTCAAACTGTTACAGAAGTGATACATTCACAGTTATCTTTGAAAACAGTTAAGTTGAACCAAAAGAAATATCTATCAATGTTGTGTACACTATCTTTTATTATATTGCTCTAATCATTCCTTGCCAATTCTGTCGAATAATCGAATAAATAATAAAATAGATATCACAAACGGTCATAACAGTATTTTTCTGAAAGGCCAGACTTTGCAATAAAGATTTGGGATGACTATTGAACGACAGACTGTCGTGTGATGACAATTGAAAAAACAAATACTCTATACTCGGGATAATAGTTATCAAATATCCATTAAAAGGCCATGTGAGCTTTTGCCATCACTTTGTGTCCATCTTTAGTTGTTCGTCCGTCGTCCTCCGTCCAAACTTACAAGTCTTCTCTGCTAAAACGGCTTAGCTAATTGGTACCAACTGTGGCGGAACTGTTCTTGAAAGATCTTCTTTTGAAATGATGTCCGGCATCAACGATTTTCAACGGCAAGGCTGCTGTGACTTAAAATAGAAAACAAGGGGTACCCATTGGAAACCAAACTTGGCAGCAACGGTCCATAAGAGGTCTTACTTCAGAATTGTGTCCAATGACACTGTCAACCAATATGGCTGCCATAGGCGGACTTTTTTTTAACATCCCTTTGGGAAAATTCATTAAAAAATCTTCTTGTCTAAAGGTACTGAGCCAACTGGAACTAAACTTGGCAGCAATGGACCTTAGGTAGTACTATTTCAAAGTATATCCAATGACCCAAAATATATCAAGAAGCCGAACTTAGTTAAACATAGGACACTATCTGAAAATTCATTAAAACAATTTCTGGTCTTAAACTACAGAGTCAATTAGAACCTTGGCAGACATTTTCCTTAAAAGGCCCTCTCTCAGAATTGTGTCCGTTGACCCAGAATGTCAACCACGATGGCTGCCACAGACAAACTTTAGCGTTCGTTAAAATAGATTGAAAGATATCTTCATAAGTCTATTTCCATGTAGCAGTCATTGGATAACAAAGACATATTGATTTAAGAAAATTTCTATAAGTCTGCGATGCGATCCTGTATTCTCTGATCACTTGTTTTGGGATTAGATTAGGTAAAACTATAAAATATGTCAATGCTGCTTTTATATGTATTTTACGACTAATAAATATATTTTCTACTCCAAAAAACCTTACATGTATATGTTTCATCTCACTAACCATTTTACACTTACTACAATATATATTGTTAAGTAATGGCTCCTTATCATAAACAATTTACTTTATATACTCAATTAATGTTTTTCGTCTACCCTCCTTTTATCAGGTCAAAAAGAGCAATGTCAAGTTTATGAAAAAGGTTTGTTTTATTCCTGTTATTTGACTATTCACACCGTTACAGAAGTTATACATTCGCAGTTTTATTTGATGGACAATTAATTTGAATCAGGAGAAATATTAACTACTATGGTTGTGCAACATCTTTCATGATATTGCTCTAGTCATTGCTTGCCAATATTGTCGAATAAAATAATAGATACCACATAAGCTCACCACTGACATATTAATTAAAAACGGGACCTAGTCATGTAAACAACATTACAAACAGATTAATTTGAGTTGAATAAAAGAAATCTTCCCTTCGATGTGGTTGTGGTGGTTTATTTTCCTACTACTTGTCAAACAAGAGGCTCACCAGAGCCTGTATCGCTCACCAGGAGTCTGGCTTTCATTGGACAATTAATCAACTATTTGAACAAGTTTGTTGCAATTGTTTCAATTGTTCAGGGAAAATTTGTTGAAGATTTATTTTTCATAAGTTTTAATGTTAAAATATGTTCCCTGATCGTGGAAGTCCTGGCAGGAAGTTGACAAATTTGACCAGAAATAAGGGTGAACCTTAAATAAATGTAACAGAACCCAACCTCAAATTACACAAACCAGTAACTCCTAAATAGAATCAAAATTTCAGGGTAGGTAGATCTTAACATGGCAAACATTTTTCAATTTATATTTCACTTCTATCTCAAATAGTTTTGGAGATAATTGCAAAAATGTTAAAATTTTGAAAATTTGACAAAAAAGGGCAATAACTTCTAAATGGGTTTTGGGATTTCCTTTAAAATGTCAGGGTATGTAGATCTCAACATGGCAAACATTTGCCAATTTATATTTCACTTCTATCTCAAATAGTTTTGGAGATAAATGAAAAAATGTTAAAATTTTGAAATTTTGACAAAAAAAGGGCAATAACTCCTAAATGGGTTTTGGAATTTCCTTTAAAATTTCAGGGTAGGTAGATCTCAACAGGGCAAACATTTTTCAAATTTACATTTTACTTCTATCTCAAATAGTTTTGGAGATAAATGACGAAAAATGTTAAAATTTTGAAAATCTGACAAAAAAAAGGCAATAACTCCTAAATGGGTTTTGGAATTTCCTTCAAAATTTCAGGGTAGGTAGATCTTGTCATGCTGATCAATTTAGATTTTTGAAATAATAACATAAAAAAGCCCAAAATGCCAAAAAGGGCAATAACTCTAACATCAGTTGACAGATTTTCACGAAAATCAGCACACAGCTAGCTCTCATCATGCTGAACACTTTCAACCTGCCATAATTTGCCGTAACCTAAAGATTTTTGAGATATTTGCGAAAAACTGTTGTTTGACCTCTATGTTCTATTTTTAGTAACAGCGGCCATGTTTTTCGACGAATCAAAAATCCCCACATCAGTTCTATGCAGGGTACCCCAAGGAACATTCATACGAAGTTTGGTTCTAATTAGTCAAGTAGTTTCAGAGGAGAAGAGTTTTGTGTAATTGTTAACGACGACGGACGACGACGACAACGACCTTTGGCCAGGTGAGCTAAAAACTAATATTTACTTCGGTTTCATCCTCGGGATAATAATTTTCTTCCTATGAGAATCTAAACGAACAAAACTCTTTCATTGACGTGCATCATATTTCTTTTCTTATGTAATAGATATTCACCGATTATCAAATATCGTTTTCAATAACAGTGACGAACATTAACTATATGCTCTGATCAACTCATAACAAAATACATATCATTATAAATGATTTTTGTTACTTTATATAAAAAGGACAATATACCTAAAGAGCAATCAGAAAAAAAAAACGTAATCCATTGGACAGACAAACCCGGGAAGACAAATGAACAACCACAAGCACAACAAACAAACACAGAAAACTAAAAAACAATGAACAACACGAACTCCTATAAACCAGGAGTGAACCCAGGTGCTCCCAGTCGTGAAGTTCAAGAAAGTCAATCCGGGGTCAAGTCACAAATCGGTGGAGGCACATGAAAGGTTACGACAGTGGGAACAGGTCCAACATCATCTTAGATATTGGAACATTTTAATGGTCAATCAATTTGTGATGATGACCGTAAAATTTCCTAAGTGACGACATCAACTTATCCCTGATAAAATCCTGGTTAAGAATATTATATAATATAATATAAGAAAAAACTACATGTACATTGCAGTTTATTAGTCATAATAATTACATCCCCCAACATCACCAAAGTCAACTTCCTTATTTTGTTAAACGTCAGCTAATTAATGATATAAAGATTACGGCTATATGGATATCATGACAATCTGTCTACGTAGACAATATTTACTATCCAAGTGTGATAATATTTTTTATCACCTTCGCAGTTTATTCATCTTTGCATAATTGTCTTTTACTGCATTTCAATAATGAAAACTGCACACAGACTTTTCTTATTACTTTTAATATCAAATATTCATTTTGAAACGATGATACAAGTAACATTGATTAATTCTTTAAAGCATCAAACTGTTTTTTTAAGCGTTATTTTTTTTAAACTGAATTTTATTTCAGCTGAAAATAACAAGTTTAGAAAGAATTTAATAGACACATGATCAATTCTAAATCAGTATTACTTAAAAGTGCTTGTACGAATAATTAAATGTTCAAAAGAGTCACTTTAAGTGCCATCAGAGCAATAGCGGTTGTATGTAATGACTTTAATGATATTAATTTCATGCATATATTGTGGAATTGGATGTGATGACGGCCTAAAAAAATCCCAAACTGTGAAGAAACTAAAAAAAAACCAAAACGGCAAACATACAAATTTAGTAAAGCCAAAACCATTTAAGGACAAAAATATGCACAAGGAAGATACTATCCTTTATTTCTTTAACGATTTTTTTCTCTTACACAAACTTATATTTGTATGCGTTGTTTTCTTCTTATTAACAGTTGAATTAATGGAAAATGCCTGATATACAGAATCAAAGTTTTTCGTCCACTTTCATTGTGCAAAACAACAATCTGAAGTTGAAAAAATAATTTAAATAATATCAAATTTAATCGCTAGTTTATTTTTCTTTTAAAATTTGCATATTCCTTAACATATCTTTAAATAATAGTTTGGAAAATGTTGCAAGCTAATTAATATTTCAGAAAATTGATTGTTCTTAATGTTTTTTATTCCTTTAATAGAATTTGCTATATAACAGGTTTTATATGTATTTTACGACATATGAATTTATTTTCTACAATAAACAACCTTACATGTATATGTTTCATTTCTCTAACCATTTCACCTTTACTACAACGTATAGTTTTAAGAAATGATTGCTTGCTTGTAACAATTAAATTACTATAAAGTACTTGAATTACGTAATCAGTGCGTTTCGTATACTTCATTTATCTAGTCAAAAGCAGCAATATCAAGTTAATGAAAATGATTTGTTTTATTCCTACTATTTGACTATTCAAACTAATACAGAAGTGATACATTCGCGGTTTATTTTTGTAAACAAACAATTTGAACCAAGACAAATGTTGACTACTGTGGTTGTACAATATCTTTTACTATATTGCTCTAACTATTGCGTGCCGATTTGGTAGAATAAATAATAAAATATATACCACATAAGGTCACCATTGACATCTTATTAACAAGCGGACCAAGTCATGTAAAGAACCTGATAAACAAATTAACATCAGTTACATAAAAGCAATTTGCCGTTTGGTGAGGTTGTTTTGGTTTATTTTCCAATTACTTGTAAAAAAACTAATTTCTCACTTTTGGGACAAGACAATTTCAAGTTTTGCCGGTATCACCTTATATCACCCTGGGTTGAGGCAAAACACGTGCGGTTTCCAGTAAAAAGTTATCACCAAAGTGTCGGGCGTGTTATGACTAATATGCAAACGATTCAGATATCCTCTTCCTTCATACGTTTTGAGGGGCCTCGGTGGCCGAGTGTTCTATGTAGTTCGTCATGACTACTAATGACCACTAGCCTGTCAACTCTGGGATTGTGAGTTCGAATCTCACATGTGGCGGGATGTGTTCGACTCCGATCTAAATTAACAAGGATTGCAAATTTTCCTACCGAAGGTCGGTGGTTCGCTCCGGGTACTCCGGCTTCCTCCACCAATAAAGACTGGCCAAATGTGCTGAAAACGGCGTAAAACCCCAACTAAACAAACAAACAAGCAAACATGCGTTTTGAAACAGACTCCAAATTGCCTAACAACCCAAAATGCATCGAAAAAAGCCTTCCTTCCATCATTTTTTCCATCGTAAAAGGTCAGTGAACAAAGTACACAACAATCGTACACAAAAACCGGAACATTGACCGTCAATATACTTGTGGTATTTAAATGTTTTACCCATGGTTCATTGTTTTGATGAATTGAAAATTTTGTGTTATTACATTTAAATTTTAAAAATAATTTTTACAACCTTGAATTTGCTTTTGAACTTTGTTTTTCAAATCCTATTTCACTGTGCGCATGGTTCATTTACCTGTGTGATACGGCATTTTGTGCGCATATTGTTACGTCACGAACAGTTGATGAATGTCAGCCCCCCACACTGTTTTAGTCGCAAACAAAGTGGGTAAGATTGATCGTTCTCTAACTCGGCGGATCCTCGTTAGAGAACGATCAAATCTGACCCTCGGGTGTCTGAGATTTCCTTATCTCGCATTTCCAGCGGTGTTAGATTCTTAATATCTTCGGTTTCATCTGCGGGATGATAATTTTCTTCCTGTGAGAATCTAAATTACCAGAACGTTTTCATTCACGTGCATCATATTTCTTTTGTTATATAATACATATTTACCGATTGTCAATATCAATTTTATCTTCCGTATTATAAAACGAGTACCAACCTGAACTACATGTATATGCTATAATAAACTCATGACATAATGTGCATCTTTATAAAACATTCAAACGAATTAAGATATATAATAATGGTTCTTTAATTCTTGTTATTTCATATAAAGGTAGAACAAAACTACATGCAAATTGTATTTATGTTAGTACCCATAATAATTACAATCCGAAATATCACCAAAGTCAACTTCCCTGTTTGGTTAACGTTAGCCAATTATATGTCGACAACGGCTTTATTCTTTTCATATGCATCGAAAATAATACTTCTTGTGGATATTATAACAATATGTTACGGTAGATAATATTTACCATCCAAATGGGAAGAATCTACCTTTAGGGATGCTTTCAAATAAATACGTCAATACATCCTTTAAAATGTTAGGTGAAGGGCTTTCTTAAATTATTTTTTACATGTAATGTAATTGATAGCTGGGACGTACGATGTTTAACGGAAAACTACGTACTTATTAGTGAAACAGGCAATAGCCGTTATATTTGATAAAGTGGTTGTACTTACAGTGTCTTAAGTGCTGGAAGATCTCCAAATGTATTGCTTTTAATGTAAGTTATATCATTGTCATACAGCCATCTGAAATATGTCATTTTCAAACTTATGTTTGATAAAAAGAATATAAGAACATTATGAAACATAAGCATGATTTCAAAATGATATAAACGAATTACATATAAATGTGCAAATAAATAAATGGATTTTAGAAACTTAAATTGTGGGCCTTTATATAGAAAGTATGATATATAATCCTTAGTTCATAACGACCCTAAGATGTAAAGCAACAATCTATTGTTTCGTTTTTTGTGCTTGTGGTTGTTCATATATGCCTTACCGGATATGTTTGTCCCATGAATTAGGTCTTTTGATTTCCTCGTTAAGTATATATAGGCAGGTACAAGCCTGCACGTGAAAGATCTAACGATATTCCGAATATTTTGTTGGCAGTCGGCAACGCTTACTACCGAATCTATTGATTTGATAGGAAGATCAAGAGACGAGCAAAATGATATGTTGACGCTAGTCTTTGGCACTGGCACACATCCTGGATACTATCGACAAGCGTTGATGTGAATATAAGAAATAGCTACAGACATTCCGAATGCGGAGATGGCTCACATCAGGGATTTTGCTGGCAATCTGTAATATTGTAAACGAAAGGCATAGCCAGTTGGCACTCATTCTGATCCCGGACACATACGGATGTGGTACCGCGGATGTGGAGGTATTTAAAATAATTTTCCCAGGAATTAAAACAAAAAGAATGATTTTTCGACCTATTCGAATATGCTCGCTTTTGACCTATTTAACTAAAGAGACGCTTTCCCATGACACCAGACGGCATGTGATAAATTTGCAGCCATGTGATTTGATAACATTGAGGAAAATGCTGATGGTAGAATATCATTCTTCATTTGACGCGAATGTTCTAATATCGACCAAATGTGCCCGAACCTCAGCTTTTGAAAAGCTAACATTTGTCACAAGTTTAATTTATTCATATTTTTAAAACTTGAAAAAAACAAAAGGTCAACAATTCTAATTTATTAATAAATATTGCTGTGATTTAAAGAATCTGCACTTCAAAGAGTCAACACAGTGTGGATCAATTACGTCCGCGTCAATGAAAATGGACAAACATACCTAAGGAGCAATAAAAAAAAAACGTAATCCATTGGACAGAAAACACGGGAAGACAATTGAACAACCACAAGCACAATAAATAAACACAGAAAACTAAAAAACAATGAACAACACGAACTCCTATAAAACCAGGAGTGAACCCGGATGCTCCGGAAGGGTAAGCAGCTCCTGCACCGTATACGGCACCCGTCGTGAAGTTCAACAAAGTCGATCCGGGGGAAGTCACAAATCGGTGGAGGCACATGAAAGGTTACGACAGTGGGAACAGGTCCAACATCATCTTAGATATTGGAACACTGTAATGCTCAATCAATTCGTGAAGACGACCGTAAAATTTCCTAAGTGATGAAATCAACTTTTCCCTGATAAAACCTGGTTAAGAAGCTTTTGTGACAGCAGTAATAATCTTTGTCGAAAGTCAGGGTAAATAACGCATGCCCTTGAAAATCAAATAAGCTGAGAAACGTAGGCGCCATATGCAGGCGATGCTGGTATATTGCTACTCAAGAAGGGAAAATTAACAATAGGAAAGTTGAAGTCATCACGTTTGTCATAAAGTTTTGTCTTCAAACGTCCCTCATAGTCTATTTTAAGAAACAAATCCAAATTTGAAGCGGACTTTAGTGTATCTGTAGTATCCTTAATTTTAAGCTCACTGGGGTAGATAAGATGTAGAAAGTCTTGGAATTTGTCGTTATTTAACGACAAAACATCATCTATATAACGAAAAGTGAAATTAAAGGATTGGGCTAGTTTCTTTTTGTTTTGACTTAGTAACCCTTGAATGAAGTCCGCTTCATATGAGTACAGAAACAGATCGGCGAGGAGAGGAGCGCACAGTTGGTTCCCATTAGAAGCCGATTGTTTGTTGACAAATTAGACCACCAAATTGAGACTAAAGTGTGTGTACATTTCTATTTATAGAAGATTCATAGATCATATGCCATAAGACAATGCTTTTGATTCTAAAAAATGGATTATTTTTAATTACAAAACATTTTTTAATATGAACGAGTTATAGCAGTATTCATGATCAAAGATCCTTTTTTTCAAGTACCTTTTTGGGATCTTAACTAAATAAATTTCTGGACAGAATTCAACTAAGAATGGCCGCTCTACATATTATTTTATGATAATACAGTCAGGGATACTACGTTGCCTATATTTTAAAAAGACTTGTTTAAGGTTTATATTTTCCCGGTGTACTTTGAATGTACGTCTCTAACAATTCGTGTAAAATACTGTCAGGCTAGAATCATGATTATTTTTTTTCTTAATCTACTTACGCTAGACATTATATTATTATTTATAAATAATAGTCGAGAATAGCAACCAGTCAACATCTTTCATCGGAAAAATAAAAATCAGTAAATGATTTTGTTTTTTTTTAGAAAAAAATCGAATAAATCACATCTTATATATATATAGACGTCCAAACTTGTAAATAAATAATTAAATGAGAAATAAAAAGAGTAATAACAATTTAAGCGCTATTTCAGTTTATTTATCTTTGCATACTTGTTTTTTAATGGATTTTTAATAATGACAGCCAGGTTTGGACTTTCTAAAATCATCTTCTTTTATATTAAATATCCATTTCTGATTTGAAATGATGAGACAAGTAACATGGCTTCCTTCTTTAAAATATATTACATAGGTATCTTTTTTGGAAAGCGATATTTTTACAAGTCTCAACCGCACACAGTACAAACATACTGAAAATATCTAATAAATTTACGACTTATATTTGTACTCACACATGATTACATTGAACTTGTTATTTCTAATAACAGTTTTCCAAATTACAGATTTATAGAATGTTTTTCTTCAACTATTGTTTAACAATTAAATTAATATAAAATGCTTGATATACACAATCAATTTTTTTTTAATCTACTTTCATTTTATCTGGCCAAAACAGCAATCTGAATCTGCATCTGAATCATTTAAATAATATCAAGCTTGTTTATTTTTTTTCTGTAGAATTTGCATATCTCTTAAATATATTAAAATATCTTTAAACAGTAGTTTCAGAAATGTTGCTAGCTGATTAATTTTTGAAAAAATTGTTCTTCTGTTTTTATTCCTTTGATAGAATCTGCTATATAAAAGTAATTTAGAATCAGTAAAGAACCTAATCCAAAGTTTTACAAAAAAAACTTTCTAGGAAGTAATTACAGTATCCTTTATAAGGTATTTTATCTAATAATTCTGGATCAAGCCTTTATGTGTATTATTATGGATTTCGCTAAAATAAATTGAAAGATATCGTTTATAAAAATACTATTATTGGTAATCTATGTTCATGTAGCAGTCATTGGGTAACAAAGACATATTGATTTGATAAAATTTCTATAATTCTGAGATTCGATCCTGTATTCTCTGATCATTCGTTTTGGAATTGGATAAAACTAAAATATGCCGACACTGCTTTTATATGTATTATACGACTAATAAATTTATTTTCTACCATAAACAACCTTGCATGTATATGTTTCATTTCACTAACCATTTCACACTTACAACAATGTATAGTTTTTAAGTAATAGTTCCTGATAATTTACACTTTACTTGATATACGCAAACAATGTTTTTCGTCTACTCTCATTTTACCTGTACAATTAGAGCAATGTCAAGTTTATAAAAATGATTTGTTTTATTTTTGTTATTTCACTATTCAGACTGTTACAGAAGTAATACATTCACAGTTTTATTCGGTGAACAATTAATTTGAATCAAGAGAAATATTAAGTTTAACGTTTTGTATTTGTTTTGATATTTCTTCAGGAGTATTGGCAACACTATTTGTTGTAGATATCATGACACTATCTCTTCCGACGATATATTTGCCGCCAAGAAGGGGATAATCTGTTGACGGCGATACTATTTTCGGAGATATGAATTAATAAATCCCTTAAAATGTTAGTTGACGGGCTTCTTATTTAAGTATTGTCACATGCGAAGAATACATAATGGCGTTCAAAAAGTTCCCTAAGAACTGGTAAATCTCTAAATACTAGTACATTGTTTGCAATGCAGTTATATGATTGCCACGCAGATTTCTGAAATACATGTATGCCATTTGCCTATCTATGTTAGATAAGAGGAAGATAAGAACATTATCAAACATACGCATGCAGAAAAAAAAACAAAAAACACAAAACACAAAACAAAAAACAAAACCAAATGAAAATATAAACAAGAATCATAATATTGTTGATCACCATCGAAGTATATTTATCATTTCATAATTATTATTTAATGATTTTTCAATAATTTTACTTTAGTCACCGCTCAAAGATCCTGATTCTGATTCTATATTGTTCATTGTACATTTTCTGCACTTTCCTATAATCTTCATTAATATATATATTATCAGTATCTCTAAAGAGGCCAGTTGAAACTATAAACTTTAAGACAAAGATACGATGAGGATATCTCGTTTGCAACATGTGCAATTGTCATCGCTGAACATTGTTTCAATGTTTGTTGGCAAATGACATATTAGATATACATTTGTGATTTGAAATTATGATACAAATAGCATTTACTTAAATCTTTAAATTGTTTTCAGTAACATATTGATTAACATGTTACGTAACTAAATAAATCTGCTTAAATGAATTCTTTTTTGAAACGGGTGACTTTTAAAACTGTTACAGAAGTTATACATTCACAATTATCTTCGTATTAAACTTTTAATTTGAACCCAGAGAAATATTTATTAATGTTGTGTACACAATCTTTTATTATATTGCTCTAATTATTCCTTGCCAATTCTGTCGAATAAATAATAAAATAGATATCACAAACGGTCATCACAATATTTTACTGAAAGGCTCAACTTTCCAATAAAGATTTGGGATGACTATTGAACGACAGACTGTCCTGTGATGACAATCAGTTAATTTTGGTTTTTTCGGTTCGGGTTTTAATACGCGGAAATTCCTGAGAGTAATTTTGAGAAGAATTCGTCGAAAAATTTTCACCAAGTTTTTGACAGATCTCATTGGCTTTCCTATTTTTACCATTAAGGTTTTGTATAAAATTCCAAACTTTGTTCATTGGTGTATGAGAATTTATTTTTGAGACGAAGTTTTGACGCGACTTTCCTCTCTTTTGTTTGAATGTTCTACGTGCTTTTGCACGGAATATACAGGTGTTACCTAAAGTATCTTGGGTTGGATGCTTATTGAATCGTCGTTCGGCCTTCTTCCTATTTGTTTTCGCCTCCTCACAGTCATCGTCAGACGATGGTTTGCTAGGGTGCTTTGGATTTGTCGGGATTTAGGAATGGATCTCCCAGATATCGATATTAACGTTTCACTAGATTTAAGGACTGGAGTAATAACATTATCAAAAGCATCTTTCTTCATTTCATCTCGACCGAGTTGCTCGAACAAAGGCCAATTGGCTTTGTCAAATTTCCTGCGAGCAATTCTCTCGTATGACGTTGGAAATAAATTTTCCAAAATTATGGGAAAGTGGTCGCTTCCACACAAATCATCATGGACGCGCCATGAGAAATCAAGTAATAATGAAGGGTCACTAATTGTTAAATCGATAGCAGAGTAAGAACCATTCCCTGGATGGGGATGTGTATCAGATCCATCATTGAAAATGCACAAGTTTTCCTGATTTAATAAATCTTTGATCTTCTTCGTTTTGTGAGTTACTGTCCCACATAGGATTATGAGCGTTGAAATCACTCATAAGAAGAAATTGGGCAGGTAACTGATCCGTCAACGTTTTGAGTGTACTGATTTCCAAGTTTGTGTTAGGAGGGATATACACAGAACATAATGTAATAGTCTTATTACGAGAAAGGCGAACAGAAACTGCCTGGAGATTAGTGTTTAAATTTATTTGACTATGAATGACGTTGTTTTTATTAAGGATCAAAGAGCCGCCTGCAGCCCGTTCATCCTGTTTAGTTCTAGTACTGTAAAGAGAGTAATTTTTTATATTTACATTATCGTTTTCCTTTAGGTGAGTTTCTTGGAGACAAAAGGCAACAGGTTGGACAAGTAAAGATATTTCAATTAAATTAACTTTTAAACCCCGGCAATTCCATTGTACAATAATGTTCATATTTTAGGCGGACGAATTGGCGAGAATCTGGAGCTTCGCCCTGCCTGCGGGGAACAACTTCTGTTTCTCTCAGCAAAGGCACTTGGTTTTTAGACATCCCAGATAGATTCAGAAGAATCATCTGGGGTTATATCAATTTGACTGTCATCATCGCCATACTCTGATGGCAGCGTTTGGAAGTTGACCAAGTGCTTTTCTGCCTTCGTAAGTCGACCAGTGTTTTGTTTAGGTTTGGTCTTTTCTGTTGAATTGGAACGAGTTCTTTGGTGTTGTGATGAAGACTGTTTTATTGAAGAAGATTGTTTAGCTGATGATTGTTTTGTGGAAGACTTTTGAGGTGACGACTGTTTGTTAGAAGATTTTTGTTGTGAAGACTGATTTTTGGAGGTAGAAGGTTCTTGTGCAGGGGGTTGAGCTTTTGTGTTCTTAGCAGCGTTTGATGAAATTTCGAGTTTTCTTCCGAATTCTTTGTGCATCATTTTGTCAACACTGTAGTTGAGGTACATATCAGCCATCTCAAAGTGGTTAAAAGGTAGAGATGAGGCTGATGTTTGCGAAGAACTGGAAGTTTGGGTATTGGATTTTGGTTTTGATGGATCAAATTCCGAAACAAGTACTGGATATTCAGTGTCATGTAGCCATGTAAAAACTGTCTGAACAGAGTAAGATCTTGTTGTTAGAGGTTCTTTTATCTTGTCAGCATAAGAAGAATTTTGAGGTGAGTTATTCGCGACAGAGACCAATTTACGTGCTTCTTGGTAAGAACTATTTTTTCTGCTTTAATGTTTTGAATTTCATTTTCTTTTTTTTGTAGAAATCACATGTTCTGGAAATAGCCGCCACAATTAACGCATTTTGCTTGTCCTTTACACTCGAAACTGGAGTGACCCTCAACAGAACATTTGACACATTTTTCCGCACCTTTACAGAAACTCCTGCCGTGTCCAAACTTCTGGCATTTGAAACAACGGATAGGGTTCGGTACATATGTGTCAACCTTAATTCTGTAGGGGCCAATGTAGATGTGGTCGGAAACTGTCGGGAGTTCAAAACAGAGGAGGTAGGTATAAAGTTTAATGATTTTATTATCAACCTTGTGTTGAATCTTTTAACTTTTGAAACATTTTGAGATTCTAATTTTTCGCCGATTTCATTTCCAGTAAGTTTATGAAGGTCATTGTCTCTATCGCGAACAACTCCCTGACAAGAGTTCAATGTCCTGTGGGGAGTTACCAAAATAGGATCGGTACCAATCATATCCAAATAAAGCAATTTTTTTTTATTGTTGAAGCCGAAAGCATTCTACAAGTATACTGCCAGATCTAAATTTTGTAATATTTTTTACACTGCCAGAACAGCCTTGAATAGATTTTTGCCAAAAAAAGTGAAACTTTGTAGAGAAGCTTTCCCGAATTTTGACTAGTAAGTACCAAATATTTAAACAACTTTCCTGAATCAGAATTGAGCACTTTTGAAGTATGCTCTTCGTCATCGCTTTCTTCTTTTTTTCCTTTTAGAACTTGTTGACTGAGGGTTTGGGGGATTTTGTTTTTTTTATTGAGACATTCCATGGTTATTTCTGTTGGTTCATTGCCCTTGCTCCCCGCCCAATAAGTCCAGGCTACAACAGAAACTCTGAAAATAATTTTGCTTTTTTTAAATGTGGTAAGAAATATTTGTTTAATATATGAATATTTATTTATTCGTTCTTTTAATTTTTTTATTATTTGATTATAATGCATTCATACATGAAATATTTTATCTCAATTGAATTTGGATATTTAACTCAATTAAATTTGGATAGTTGAATTTTGTGCAAGTGCAAGCTAGTAAATCTTCCTGACTGTGAAATAATTTTACACCTTTTACATATATAATAATAGTAGGCCGTGTGCTGATACTTTTACCCAGGTGGACAGTGTCATAACAACTCGTTAATTAAGTTAATTTTAATATTCCCAAAAGCATTTTCCATGTAATGCAATATGAACAAAATTATTTCAATATACCGAATTATAATTTCACACCTGCTTGTTATACAAGACAATCTATGTTGTGCTACATGTACCTTCTCAAAACTTTGTATATGTATACAGAAAATTAGATATTTGTAACAAAAAATGGATTTAATTTTTGGACCAAGTAAATCACAATAACCACTAACAATGAACGGTAGCTCATATAAACCGCAATTCCGAATATGTATACATGCATGGAGAACATGTATAATGTGATTTGCATATAATTCATTTTAATTAACACTATTTCAACATCTTTATAATTCGTATTAAGCATGATAATACTTCAATTGCTAATAATCTATTTTAAACAAAAACAAAAACAAACAAAACAAAAAACAAAAAACAAAAAAACAAAACAAAAAACGAAAAAACAGTTAAATACAAATTAATTCAAAGTTGTTTTAAAATAAATTCTTGTCCCGCCAACAACTTCCATATATTGCAAACGCTAAAATTACCATGTATGGCAGAGTAAGCATCTGAAAAAAATATGGTCTTTAGATTTTGGTGAAAAGACAATTCAGTGTTGTGCTCATCTTGCAACGTTGTTTAAGTTTGCACTAATTAATGGCTTACAGACTGCTGTTAAACTGGCAAAATGATCTAGTAGTCGTTCTTAAACCTAAAACTGAGAACACCATATATCACATCGCCACATACCCGCTAAATAATCCCACCCGCACCCAATCACCCCATTCCCCAAAACAAAAGAAAAAAAAAACAAACTGATCAGGAAGGAAAAGTATGAAAAAGACAAAGGAGTATTTCATTCATAATTGTTGAATTTTTTAATCTAAAATATTTATCAACTTTTTATCACAAACGGATGTATACAATGCATTTTTATGTTAGCAAAAAAAAGTGTTATGCAAAATCCAGTTCAAGTTTTCTTGATTTAGGTAAATGTCCATTACTTTTTGGAATATTACCAAGACGGAAATTCAGAACAAACACCATTCTATTTCGTATGCGAGGTGATACATAATATCATTTACAGCCAAAATATCGTTTTGGTTCTGCGTGTCCTCCCCGCTGAAAAACTGTCTAAAAGACTTTAATTTGGCACGTTTTTGTTGAAACTGTATGTCAAAGTGATATTGATGTGCGAGCAAAACAGTTTACGTAACTTACTTGTAAGTTATTATTAGCAAATCGTAAGAGACTATGCGTCCAGATTGTGAAAGGTTATAGGCGAATTTTTGAAAGTCCTAGAAGTGAAATAAATAGGGAACATGGCCCTACTCCTTTAACCACAAATCGGACGTGAACAGAGCATTAAATATAAGGTTATAATGGTAATTACACTGTAAACGGATATCCCAATGGAAATTTGCCTTCTCTAAGTTCAACATAATACTATGAGTACATGGATATATGTAAGAAAAACAAATAAATTAAAACAATTCTGTTTTAAATGCAGTTAGTTTCGTTTGTTTCTCTGTGTTAGGTATACATTTTTCAAGAAAATTTTGAAAATTCATCAATCTCTTTTCTCCTTTTGGTCATATGGTATTTTTTAATTTTCTCTTCAACTAATGAGTCTTCAATCGACGAAATGTGCACATCTGGTGCATCAAAACTCGTATCAAAGAATTTAATTTTCTTTTTCTAGTAACAGTAACACTGTTGTGGATTCCTGGCACAATTTTGAGAGGGAGCCATCCAATGATCATTCCACGAAATTGTGGTCCTAATTGGCCAAGTGGTTACATTAAAGAAGATCTTCAAATGATTTTTACATAAGGTTCTATGTTAAACAAAGTTCGGCGGTTACGGGAATCTTGGTATACAATCCGGTTCATTGGGCATCCTTCTGAAAGAGACCACCAAAGGAACTTTTCTGCCAAGTGTGGTTCCAATTGGCTTAATGGTTTCAGACAAGAAGGTTTTTTTTTATCAATTTTCCAATAGTGTTCTATGTTAAATTAAGTTCGGATGTGGCGGCCTTCTTCGTTGACAATCATGTTCATTTGACAACATTTTGAAAGATGATCACCTAAGTACGATAAATGCCAAGTTTGGTTTCATCTGGCCATGTAATTGTATAGAAGATTTTAAAAATTCATTCCTCCTTTTAGCAGCCATTTTGGTTAGAAGAGGGAATTCCGGAAAAAAAAGGGGGCATCCAACGACAATTCCACTAAATTTTGGTCACGAATGGCCAAGTTGTTTCAGAAAATAAGATTGTGTAATTGATTTTGCAATAGGGGGATATTCGGCGGTGGAGGACATATTGGCTGAAAGTCCGGATCGTCGGATAAAATTCTGAAAAGGGATAACCTAAGGATTACTGCAAATTTTGGTTCTACCTGGCCATTTAGTTTCGTAGGAGACCATTTTAAAAATGAAATATCCCCTCTTTTTATTATTTTTAGTAACAGCAGTCGATTGGAAGTCGGAGATGCCAAATACAACTTTTGAAGTGGGTCACCCAAGTTCTATTCAAACATAGTTTGGTCCCAATTTGCGCATTGCGTTCAGAGAATATCTGTAAAGTGAAATTTTCGAAGACTGGCGCAAAGTGATGGCAATAGCTCACCTCTTTGTCCAGGTGAGCTAATAAGAAATCTGAAATATGACCTTAATATGCAGAATATTAAATACTATTTTCTTTTCAAATTCATTGGAATGATTATCAATACATGTATGCTTTTTTTGTTGATTTCGTGCGATTATTTTTCAATGCGCAAATGTTTATAAAAAAAATGTCTCATGAATGAAGTTGGATGATGTAAGGAAAGAATTTGGTAAAAGAAAGGTACGTTATCAATCTTAGTTTTGAAAAAAAAATGAAATTAAATATATTCTTGATTCAAAAAGAAAAGTTTTTTAATGTGCTAGCTCACGAGGTAACTGTCCGCAGGAAGACATATCACCTCACTCGGACACATTATACTGACTCCGAGCCGACCAGTCTTTGCTCTTACTCCTAGATGTCGCATGCTTGGCGGAGAAGCAGCAAATACCAGTTTAATGTCTTTGGTTTGACCCGGCCGGGGATCGAACCCGCGACGTTCCGCACTCGGGGCGAGCACGCTACCACGAGACCACCGAGGCCGTCTATTGCCTGTATTCATTTGAGTTCGCTGACTGTGTTAAAGTTTGTTTTAGTTTTGTTTTTAAATGTGATTTACAAGCAAAGGAAAAAAAGTTAGCTTTAGCAAGAAAGTATAAATTTAAGATTGAAAATGGAATAAGTAAGGCATTGGATGACGGACAAAATACAGATGAGGAATTTGGAATGATTATCAATTTTATTTCTACTTTTTACGACGAACGTCAAAAACTAGATGATGTTGCAGTTCCTTTATGTCAGGAATTAAAAGAAATTAAGTGTTCTGATACAATTAAAAAATATTAATAGTTTGCCGGGGGAATCAATTCCAATTAAAATGGATTAAGATCATCTTATTTTATTTAAATTTGGTGTATATTGTAGTATTTTAGTTTAACTTATAATTTTTTTAGGTTAATCAATCTAGCCTTTCATTATAAAAATATATATGACATTACATTGCCTTATTGTACAAATTTATTATTCTCGATATTAACAACATCCAGTTTATTTTTATATTTATGTTGGAGTCAGTAATGTTCTAAAATTATCTTTGTACTATATCTCACCCGTCACAAGGAAAAGGAGGGGGGAAAATAGCCATATTTTTCAACGCGCCCTTTGGTCTGAAAAAAGTACAGTTCTAAGGGCAGCGGTGATAGACCAACTTCTGCAAAAACAAATTAAAAAAATCACAAGACAGAGGGACGAAATAGCCCTGTGGCTAGTTTGGGGTGGATTTCAAACATGCCTTTAGAACTTGAATAAAAAATGGTACAATTATAAGGGCAGCAGTAATCAACCAACTTTGGTCAAAAATAAAAAAGAAATCACAAGGAAAAGGGGGGGGGGCAAAATAGTCATATGACTATTTTGAGGGGTTTCGAAAGTGCCTTTGGAACTTTGATAGAAAAAAAACTACAATTTCGGGTGGCAGAGGTGATAAACGAACTTCGGTAAAAAAGAAAATCACAAGGAAAGGCAGTCAAAATAGCCAATGTGGGTGATTTGAATATAACTGGCGTATATATAATCTACGTCTTTCTTTTCCTCTGTTCAATGACCTCTTATGCACTAATCCATTCTGAAGACAAAAGAAATGTAGAAGGGAAGGGGTCACATGTCTGATCTTTTCAAGTAACATCGTCTTTGGGTAAAATTTGATAAATATGTACCAGAAGGTTAGAAGACTACCATAGGTGAATGAATGGTATGGTGAATATCTTTCATTTAAAATACAAGCGGTTAAAAAAATGTAAGACTTTATAGTTTTAAAAATTGAAAGAATTGATGGCCGGACCCTTTCCCAACTCAACTTCGAAAATATGGTGTGGGCTTGACGGGAGTTAACGGACCTAACCCCTTTGTGAAATGAAAGGTATGTTAATTATTTTTCATTTAAACCATAAGTGTTTAATAACTTTGCCGGACTTTATAGTTTTAAATCATTGAGAAAATGTTATGTCCGGACTGTCCTTCCACTCACTTTTGAAAATCTGGTGTGTGGTTTCGAAGAGTTTACCCACTTAACTCCTTGGTGAAATAAAAGCTGTGGTAATATCTGTAATTTAAACTACAAGCGGTTAAAAAGGTATATTATTTTCACAGTGTTTTAAAATGTGTGAAGCCCGGAAACGCTTTTAACCACTTGTGGTTTAAATGAATTATAACAGTTCGCCTGCTTAAACTGATGGGACTGAAATGAACAAACTTACTGATTGAAATCTTTAAAACACAATTTCAATACTTATTCTCTTGTTACTTATATTGTATTGAAGAAAAACAATAAAAACAATATTTACACCCAATGTGTCATTTATTTTAAACAAACTTATCCCTACCAATGGAATCTTTGAAAAAGTTATTCATCCCGCCAAATCAATTCTGGCCTCTTGAGGGTAACAAACGTTTTAAATAAATTTGAAATTGGTAATAATAATTATATAAAAATATCACCAAAGATTGCAGTATAAAGACAATAACAGTGTATTTGCCTGACATAATATTCGATATGTTCTATAGAAAACCTCGAATGTTCACACGATTCTAAGCCTCATCCGTATATAGATTGTATGTCAAGTCAATGCACTGTTATTGTCTGTATGTACTTTCTATCAGTTTATTTTGCCAAAACCTCTTCATAAACTGCCATTTTCTGTTCCTAGCTCTTTTTTATCTTACATTTCTAAAAGGAATTTTGTGTATAGAAAAAAAATCTACCAATAATCTTCATATAATGATCATCTAATGATACTTTGAGAACCTAAAATTAAAACTAATGTGGAAACCGGTCGTTTAAGAGAGTAAAATGCGTGAGTTTGATGTATTATTAAATGTTGGAGCGAAGCAAGTCATTTCCCGTTCATGAATAACAACGTCGCAGGGTATACGTGTATTCAAAGCATGTGAAGTAAAAAAAGTTGACATATACCGCTTTTAAGCAAGCAGTTATTTTTTGTTCACGTTACCTACTGCAGCTTTAATGTTGATACCGAACATTGATAAGTATTGCACTTGTCACCTGCAATGTACCTTTTCGTGAATATATTTTCTTCAGAAGTCCGCGAAATATACTATGAAAGTCATGCTAAAATCAGAGAACTCTGTTTACATGTTTTAGTACATAAAAATATGAAAGAAAGTATTGCATTTTCAAAGTGATGACTTTAGTACAAGAAAGGAAAATTGGTTAATTTCATATCACTTGCCATAAATCTAATTTGTTAAAATCACATAATCATCCCCCTCCCCCTTTTGTAACTTGAATGTGCATATGATTTTTAGTGTGTAAATAATATCTACCAAAAATTATCTTCTGAAACTCTCTTAAAAAAATGATCATTTTGGAAGACATTTAAAATTCAAAATGAAAAAAAAGACAGAGCTATGCATGACGGAACTATTCGTTATTTTTCACAAATTTTACAATTTTATAGCAGTAAATTAGAACCACCAGTTTCGGGATACTTTAGAAATACCAGTTCCTGTGCTTGGGACACGTATTAACTGTAAACCGTGATTCCCCCTGTATCCTGGTGAAAAATATAATACGGGACAGCTACCATTGTTAGATTGTACTCATATGACTTTAACTGTTCCTGTCGTGTTGTAGGGTTCAATCACAGGTGGAAAACAAGAGTCGGCAGAAAACACCCGCTTTTGTGGTATTTCATCAAGAAGGTAAAGTGGGAGGAACAGAGAGCCTAACTACAAATTCAAGCTTCAGATCAAGGTGATAGTTCCCCTCCACCCCTCCACGAAGGCGAACATACAGATTCCTGCAATCGCGCATAGCCAGACTGCAAGCCAGTTACAGGTCTGGAAACAGAAACATCGACAATTATCGGGAAGCTATGATATACACCGTTGCCCATTTTCAGTGAAGACTGAGTACATGCTACAGCCTCGCCAAACATACATTTGGTCATGTATACATATACATGTAATCATCGGATTTGAAGTAGATTATTACACTTATTAAACTGCCTGTTAGCTCACCTGACCAAAGGGCATGTGAGTTTTTATCATCACTTGGCGTCCATCATCCGTCCGTTGTCCGTCCGCCCGTCTTCCGTGCGTCCTTTAACTTTTCACAGTTTAATCTTCTCCTCTGAAACCACTGGGCAAAATTGAATTAATTTTGACAGGAAGCTTCTATATAAGGTCATTTATAAAATGTGATCATTTCATCCACATCCGACAACATACATGGCCACCATGGGCAATTGTTGTTTCTGATTAATTGAGGTTTCAAAGATCTTCTTGTCTGAAGATTCTTTGCCAAATTAAACAAAAATTTGGGGAAGCATATATAGGAGGTCATCTATAAACTTTCCTCATTTTTTCTAGATCGGACTTCTAATATGGCCGCCATGAGCAGTTCTTGTTTCTGACTGGCTGATATAAAAACCTCTTCTCCTCTGAAATCGCTTGGCCAAATGGAACGAAGGTAAACAAGAACGATCTATAGAGGTTCCTTACAAAGTTTCCTAATTTCGTCCCGATCGGGCAACAAACATGACCGACATGGACAATTCTTGTATTACATTGGTTGATTATTTTTTTATTCTCTGGAACTGTCTGGCCAAATAGAACCAAACTTGACAGGATGCATCTATGGGAGGTTTTTTACAAAATTTCCCCATTTCGTCCCGATTGGATTACAAATATCGCCGACATGGGCAGTTCTTGTTTCTGGTTGGCTGATATAAGAAACAATATTCTCCTTTGAAATTGCTTGGCAAAACGGAACAAAACTTGACAGGAAGCTAATTTGGAAGGACCTTTATAAAGTTTCCTAATTTCCTCCCGATCGGACTACAAATACAGCCGCCATTGCCAGTTCTGTTTTCTAATTGGCTGATATAAAACAACCTTCTCCTCTGAAGTCACTGATCCAAATGGAACGAATCTTGGAAGGAAGCATGTATCGGAGCTTCTTTACAAAGTTTCCTCATTTCGTCCCAATCGTGGACAAATTCGTGTTTCTCATTGGTCGATTAAAACATTTTTTCTCTGGAACTGCTTGGCCAAAACTGTCAGTCAAACTTGAAAGTAAGCATCTATGGAACGTCTATTATGAAATTAATTTTTTCATCCTGATTGGAAAACAAGCATGGCTGCCATGGGCAATTCTTGTTTCGTTTTGGCTGATATAAAGACAATTCTTCTCTGAAACCACTCGGCCAAATGGAACGAAACTTGACAGGAAGCATCTGTGGGCGGTTTTTTACAGTTTCCTCATTTTGTCAATATAAAGTGACAACCATGGCCGCCATTGGTAATTCTTGTTTCTGATTGCTTGATTTAAAAGAAAATTTTCTCTGAAACTGCTAGACCAAATAGAGCCAACCGTGATGGCTTATAAAAAATATACCGAACCGCAGAATTGCTTGAAACCAAACATGGCCTAAACGTTCCTAAGGTGTCAATCGCTCATTCAAGATGGCCAACAGCAGAGGATTAAGGTCAACATTAGACCTTATGGGAAATACATGTAAAAATATTCTGGAGAACCACTGAATTTAAGAATATGCTGATCTGTAAGTAGACGGACCTCAATGCAGAAACATTTGGTCCCTACAAGGCTTATCAAACTTCATAATGATTGTGAGAAGAGACTTCTCTCTTTGAGGTACATCAATAAAAACGGCTTTCATTCGAGGTGAGCGATACAGACTCAGCCCTCTGAGCCTCTAGTTTTTATTTGTCACTTAAATATAAGTGATATTACATGTATAATTGATTAATTCTTGACTCAAATTACCAACACAAACTCGCCAGACTGTTTTTCATCTTAAAGGTAGCAAAGAGGCCTTTGACGTGAAGTAAAATCTGGCACCCTTTTTAAGTTTAAGACAAACTCTAGCACAGTTTTGAGCGGAAATATTTTGGTCTTGTAAAGGGCTTCCGTTAAAAGAGAGATATATTTTATGCTGATTTTTTTTTCATTGTGCCTTTTATCAACCCACATGAATTTGGTTTTGCTCCTTTAAAGTTCTTATATATCTCAAAAGCCATAAATGATAAAGAAATATATTGATATACTACAGGAAGTATTCAATAAGATGAATTAATTGTAAAAATTACCATTAAGATCGGATGAAAAATGTAATATTTAAGTGTCGTGCAAAATGGCTGATTTGGCCCCTTGAATACCTTTTATCTCTGCACCGAAAGAATTTACACAAAAATCCATGGAGTATCTTTATCTTATTTCTATTGACAAACCATCTGAAAAAATCATATCAAAATTGGAAAAGAAATAAAAAAGTTTCGAAATTAAGTTGAGCTCTTTATTTTTACCCCTTAAACATGTTAAATCTCGAAAATAGTAAGAGAAACTGAAACTGATTTTCAAGAAGTTCCTCCATTTTCATCAAAAACACTTAATATAAAAAATCATAAAAAGCGGAAAAAGACTTTACAAGCTACACCAAGATTATCACAAAAGCCCCGAATGACCCCAAGATAAAAAAACTGGAAATTCATTGTAAAATCCCTTTGTCTGAAACCAATGAGCCAATTAAAACCATACTTGGAAGCAATGTTCACTAGATGGTTCTCTTTTAATTGTGTTTGATGCCCAGGATTGGCGCCACAGCAAAAGTTACTTAATCATAGCACCCTTTGAAAAAAATGCTTTTAATTTTTTGGTCTGAAACCACGGAGCATATTTGAACGAAACTTAGCAGAAATAGTCCTTAGGTGGTTCTCTTTCAGAATGTTGTCCGATGGCCTGGATTGTCAACAAACATGTCCGCCACAAACGAAATAAGATTAACTTGGAACACTATGGGATATTTTATTGAAGTTTTCTTTCTGAAACCTCTCAGCCAATTGAATCTAGACTCAGCAGTAATAGTAAATAGATGTTCCTATTTTAGAATTGTGTCGAATGACATGGACTGTCAACGAAGGTGGCCGCTGCAGCCAAACTTAATTTAACATAGGAACCTTACGGAAAAAATAATTTTAAACTCTCCTTGTCTGATACACCTCGATCAACTGGAACCAACCTTGGCATAAATGGTCCTTATTTGGTCCTCTTTCAGAATTTTGTCCGATGACCAGGACTCTCAACTAAGATGGTCACCACATTCGAAGTTATTTTAACTATACATATAAAACATTTTCATGGGTGGATACTGCCATTTCGATTTTTCGCCTTTGGTAGTTCAGGAAGCGAAAACGTGAAACCATACAAAATAAACAAAGCCATATAAAGTTGTGTCTGGCTTTTAGTTTATGCTTTGAAGGAATAAAAATATCTTTAATAATCTAGTTTTCATTCTATATATTTCCATTCTCTAAATAAACATACAACAAAGCCATGCCCTGCAATTAAGGCTGAAATATCTGGCCTTTTTCATTCCATAATATTTGAAAGAATAAGAATAAAAGAATAAAGCACATGAAATACTTTGTACAAATAAATGAATGTGACATAGAAATGTGAAACAGTAGAGTAAATAACATGTTTTGCTAGAATGGTTGATTAGAAGTAGCAATTTTAGTAAACGGTAACCTAGACAAAATCGTATCTCTACCTTTACAAATAATTTATTTTTTCATTTGTTTTTAAGTTTCAAAATTGTTATAATATCTCTAGATGAATATGGGAATAATACTGTCAGAACTAATACACATTTGCTAACATTAATAGTTTCTACGCAAACCGGGTTTAAGTCCTGATCAAAATTCCAGGTCCCTATTTACCCTATTTTTTTCCTGCATTTTCCGATTTTATCAAGTTTGTTTTAACGTGTTCCCTTAATTGTTAAAAATGCCTGTTATATCTGAATCTGAAACAGAACATTTTACTACATTTACATGTATATCTCGCAGAAATTCACAATGTCACTAAAGTATAGTTTATAGGCAAATAAATCGTGTGAACTATGCAAAGACGGACATTATTAGAACAAAATGCTAAGGAAAGGTCATTTTTTGTAACTTGATTGGTGCATATATATGAATCTTCACCTTTTGTTTCCTCTATTTAAAGGTCCGCCAGCTTTTATATGTATCGCCCATGTAGCAAAGGAGTGTGTCAAAATCATGGGCTGTCGGATTATAGAGGTGTCGTAGCAATGACTGTCAAACTATGGATCTGTCGAACCAAAGACTGTCGAACTATTGAACTGTCGGACCAATGACTATCGAAAACCCGAGCTGTCCGACGAGTGACTGACGGACTTGTTGTCGGATCAATGATTGTCGTACAAATGAGCTTTCGGATAAACGAATGTCGAATAAATGATCTGTCGGATAAACGAATGTCGAATAAATGATCTGTCGGACTAACTGTTGGACTAATGACTGTCGACGCAATAAGCTTTCGGACAAATGGCTGTCCGACTAACGACGTGTAACCATTTAATAAGGGTAATTATAAGTAAACTGATAAGAAAGTGCTCTACGATACCCCAAACTACCCCATCCCACAAAAAACCCAGATTAACCCCGCTACTGTTCAGTGATTGTTCCAAGTCAGTCGATCCTGACTCTTTGTTAGTGTTTTGTTCGGTTATTTTATTTTTTGTCTGAAGTTCTATTTGTTGGAAGGCAATGATTGATTAGTCATTTTTAACCCTTCCGGTAATACATTTCTTTATTTAACCTTAATCTGTCTTTGAATATGTTATTTTATACAAACTGTGCTGAGTTAAACGAAAATAAGCAGGATTTGTTCTGTAGAGGAGAGCAAATATCCTTCAGAATATTTTGTAAGCAAACTTTCTGTGAACTCTCACAGTTGTATATACAGTTAGTATCACATCGTAGTTTGACTATGGTTTTATTTTAAAAAAATGATATGCTTTTATATAATTTTTGTAAAAGTCTTTTGTTTTAAATCAAATTTTAGGTTTGTAAAAAATTGTAAGTCCTTAAGTCATCGAAATATTTCATTGTGACCAAACCTTATATATGTAGGTCATAGTTTTAAACAGTTTCAATGAAACTCTTATTACAATATGAAAAAGTCATATATGTGACACCTTTGTATTCCGATTTTCTTTCTTTAGATTTCATTTGCCACGATATTTTTTAAATAAGGTCTAAAAGAATATAACTTACAGTACTTCAAGATGATAACAATTTGCCAGAAATCCTACTGGCAGTTCCGATATCTCATTGCGATACAAGTAACTGAAAAATACAATGTTATGGCGTTGTTAATAAATGTTTGTGATACTACAATTCTGACCACGTCAGTAAGGGTTTTGCGTTTATTTGCTAGACTGCTTTGTGACAAAATTTCAAGACTAGTTAACTCAAACCCCTAGCCTTTTATTTGTGATATATATTTTACTAATTTCATTATTTTTGGCTTTGGTTTTTTACTTGTTAACCGATCCGAAAGCTCACCGAACCTTTTTGACGTATTTATTCATGTGATGTTTTGGGAAAATAATATGTTTATTCAAAAATGAAAAGAACAATTAATGACACACAATATTAACTTGTTCCATAATTTCAACAACAAAAAAACTCTGCTCTTTAGAAGAAATAAAAAGAAAATTTGTTATGATAAATGTTGATACACACTCAAGTTAAGTAATTTTAAGTCTGAATTCGGCAAGGATAGAATAGAATTCCCTTGTGGTATTGATGCGTAAAAACTTTCCTTCAAATTTAAAGAGAATCCGGCAAAATATTAATGTTATTCAGGCAATAGACAAGCAACGCAAGACTGTCAAACTTATAGATGTGTCAAAACATAATACCCCAGAAAGTTGGTTTAAAAGGGTTAACTGTAGGTGAGTAGAATAAAAAATGGTCTATAATACCCATAAAACCGCCTTAGCCCCGCCAATGTCCAGTAATTGTATTAAACTCTGTTGTGTGTGTGCTTTGTTAGCTTTTATTCTATTTTTTCTCCGGAGTTCTGTCTGTTAGTAGGAAAGATTGATTTGACATTGTAAACCCTTCCAGTTATCTATTTGGTTGCTTCTTCATGTAACCTAGAACTGCCTCACAATTTGTTATCTTATATTTTATTCGATTTTTTCCTGAGTTAAATAAAAGAAAATAACAAGATTTTTTCTGGAGAGGAGAACTAAAATTCGCATACAATAGTTGGTAAATGAAACTTTCTGTGAATTCTGTCAGCCGTATATAACAGTCTATATGTATTCGTATTTTGACTATGACTTTACGACGGAACAACAGAAAATATGTATTTTTTGTAAATGTCTTTTGATTTAGATCAAATACATATAATACTTTTGTAAAATGTAACTTTTTAAGTCATCAAAATGGTTATTTCATCAAAAAGAATGCGTAAGGTATCTACGCAGTCAATAGTTGAATCTTTTTAATCCCATGGCGTAATTGTTCTCGGGTTTCGTTCCTTGTGACCACACCTTATACATGTAGGTCATAGTTTTAAACAGTTTCAATGAAACTCTTATCACGGAAAGGCAAAGTTAAAAATATGACAAATTTTTTTTTCGGATTTCCTCTTCAGATTTCCTTTGCCACAATATTTTTTAAACAGGTAGTAAAAGAAGAACTTACAGTATTTCAAGGTTACTAAAATTCACCAGAAATCCCACTGGAAGTTGTGATATCTAATTAGAACTCAAGTAACGGAAAAATGAAAAGTTATTGCACTGTTAATAAATTTCTTCATATGTCACACACCCCACAGAATCACACACAAACACCCTCACTATCACTTAGTATATCATATCTTTCCGTGTATTAAAAATTCAAATACATGCAGGTTAATATATAATTATATAAAACAGATTGATTTTTTTTAAAAAATGCAATGCGTGAACCTAAGGATCTTGGTTTTGAGTTAATAACTAATTTTATAAAGAACATATGTGAATAAGGTAAATTTACTTATTTTGTTGGATTATGAATCCATAGTATTACATGTAGATAGATAAATTTATCCTGTAAACTATTCTTTAAAAAATCATTATCTTACATGTATGACCACAAGTTTACACCTGGATGTTTGTTTTGTTTTAGACCGTCGATGTTTTTTTTCAGTTTTCGTGGCTTTGACTCAATTCAAGTTTAATTTTTTTTTACCTGATTTCCTCTTCAGATTTCCTTTGCCACAATATTTTTTAAACAAGAAGTAAAGGGATAGAACTTACAGTATTTCAAGGTTACTACAATTCACCAGAAATCCTACTGGAAGTTGCAATATCTTATTAGATCTCAAGTAACGGAAAAATGAAAAGTTATTGCACTGTTAATGAAGTTTTTACAACATCAAATAGGTTTATTTTTTGAAAAAAAAAATGTGTAAGGAATTTCTTCATATGTCACACACCCCACAGAATCACACACAAACGCCCTCACTCTCACTTAGTATATCATATCTTTCCGTGTATTACAAATTCAAATACATGCAGGTTAATAATTATATTAAACAGATTGATTTCTTAAAAAAAAATACAATGCGTGAATCTAAGGATCTTGGTTTTGAGTAAATAACTAATTTTATAAAGAATATATGTGAATAGATTACATGTACTTGTTTGTTGGATTATGGATCTATAGTTATACCTTTAGATAGATCAATTTATCCTGAAAACTATTCTTTAAAAAATCATTATCTTACATGTATGCCCACATGTTTACATCTGGATGTTTGTTTTGTTTTAGACCGCCGATGTTTTTTTTTCAGTTTTCGTGGCTTTGACTCAATTCAAGTTTAAATCTTTCGCACATTGAATGTATGTGTATTATGGCTTACATGAAAATATGAAAGTATGGAGAATTTGAGTCGAGATTTTGGTTCATAAATGTATATATGCCATGCTGATTTATGGTTACCTTCTATTAGCAGAGAAGCGATTAAAACGAAATATGTTATCCGCTCAAACACAAAATCAAACTGAAAACACCTTAGATGTATATTAATATCAATAATATAATATGCCCTGAAAAAGTATTGAGAAAAGGACCTTTTATGTAATGTTGACAAATTAAAGATAGTAATAGCAAATTATTTGCTGAGCAAAATCTGTATCAGAACATTCTATTGTCCTATAGAATTTACCCTCTTTTATGCAATACAGGACATGAAACGAGTTGCACTATGATATCAAATGTTCTAAGCTAGAAGATAGATCAAATCGTATCTCTCAATTAATCAATATTAATCCAAGTTTTAGTATGTTTAAATATATTTAAATTTATAATGAATATACAAATATTATGAAAATAACAAGATGTATGAGCAAAGAAAATGTTGGATTATACATGAATAAAAAATGAATTTCAGTTGTAGTAGTTACACCGACATATTCATAAATACATATAATTGCATGACTGTAAGCTCAGTATTTCATGTGTGAACAACTTAATTAACCATTGGCTTTAATGAAGACAAAGTAAAGGCCCCATTTTCAAATTTAAATTGACCTGCTTGAGGTCAGACTGTTCTGAATCTCAAACGATCGAACAGTCTGAACTAAAAGTTAAATAGTTTTATTTAATTTAAATTTTTAGCAATTATTTATATAATTCTTCTAGTTTTACAATATATCTTGGTTAAATAAATATGCTTTTATTTGTTTTATGTATTATGTTTTGCCATAACTTAGTTCGAAGCGGTATGAATTTTAAGAATCCGTAACTGTAAAAATAGTGCAGTAAAACAACCTTTTTTAATCTACCGTTTCATTTTCAGAACAATTTACATGTGTTTTTGACTTGCTGGTATATCATGTTTAACCGATATGCACTATTTAATACATTTGTGGTCATATACGGAATTGAAAACAATTCGTTCAATGAAATGTACCTGGTACAGACAGAAAAAGATCCCTCATCATTTTAATCAACCCCTTCCCTTTCTTTCCATGCAGGTAAAAAAATCTAACTCCCCTTTGCCTCATTAGCAGAAATTATCCAAATCAACCACGATTCTAAAAAATGATAAAAAATATGTGCATATTCGAGAATATAAGAATACCAAAAAGGAATCCAAAGAACCCATAGAAGGACAAAACGATTCATCAAAGGACAATGTACGACGGTTTCTTTTTTCTCCAACATCGGAAAGTCACTACATTCCTGACCCGTATGCTATACGTTTTTCTTATATACATATACATATAAATAGCAAAGTAAAATTATTTCGTTAGACATTTGTTTTTGTCCAGCATAACAATTTTTTTTAATAAATCAAATTTATAACGGCATGTTTCTGAAATACGATCATTCATGATAACTTTCATTTTTTTACAATTTTAAAATTGTCCTAAAATAAATTGTCACTATGTCAAAAAATAGTTGCTAGAACTTCACTTATTGTTATATGTTGTAAACAGCTTGAAATATGTACTCTAAATAAACATTATATACACGTATAATTGTTTTCTTTCTTGTATCGTTTTTCTTATCGCCATTTAATAGGTGATAATAAAAGGTGACCAATCCCTTAACGGTTTTACATTATTGGTTTGTTAAAATATGCCTTAACGGTCAGATAATTAATTACTCCAGGTGGTAATCTGATAGAATTCGGCACACGCTACGAAAAATCGTAAAATTTTATTAAACTGGAATGTACTGTAACAACACGCAGTGATACTATTTACATGTATAATTATACAACAAAAGCATAGACATAGCGAGGTTCATGTGTAAAAATGTGTGAAAATACAAGTTGAAAGGGTCAGGAAAAGAGTGGGATAAAATTTCTTGGAATCTCAAATATATGAATATGGTGGAATTCGCAAAAGGTGGGCGCACATCTTAACCGTATAAAAGGGCCGGATACCCCCCCCCCCCCCTCCCCCCCGTTGGTTACAGGATTTCATTACAGCAAAAGCTTCTTATGAGATAAAAGGAATTTAAACAGTTAAATATATAAATTGTATACATCATTTTAAAGATTGTCCCCGCTTTTCTAGTCGTAATTGGACGTTTCGCATCGCTGAGAAACTCTTCTGTGTTTGTTTTATTTATAAAATGCCCAAATCAAGATTTTCGATTCGTGGCAGATATTAGATGTAATACTTCACTTCGAAATCTCGGGAGAATTCAACTTATTGTATGCGAATGACACTATTATTTAATTACATGGTTGTTTCTGTATTGGCCTTGTTATTGGTCAAATGCTTTCTGTTTTCACAATGCATGATCTGTATGAATTTTTTTCTGAATCAGAGGGTTGTGAAATCTATTTTTAGTCAGAGCTATTACTGAATAATTTATGATCATCAATTGTGAATCACCTTTAATCACAGACCATGTACAATTAATTTTGATATAATGTAAACATTTCGGAGTTTTCATAGTATTCAAAGTTAAATAGTATAGTATTATTGCATAAGGTTTTCCATATTGGCCTAGTGATTAATCCGAGGCAAGCCACATTGGACTGAGGCGACTAGTCAATTCGGCATATTGGACGGGTATGTGTCGTATTTGCGTACTTTTACATTTTGTATTGTATTGACAGGTTTTATCATATTTAGGCTTATATTCTATTGTTAGTCAATTACGAGAAATATTGACCGGATACAAGTCGGCCAAGACAGCAACAATACATTCAAAATATGCATTGGCCGGGTTTTTCGATATTGGTCGAGTTGATGATTCTGTATTGAAAGGACAGTTTTAGTTGTATTGGAACAAATAAAACACCAGTTATTTAATAAATTAAATTATTGGAAGATTACATGTTATAACTTTTATATTATCAAACGCTGTTTCAATCGACCCCAAAGACCTTGAAAAATACCAAATGGGGAAACTAGTGAGAAAAATAATTATTAATTAAAAGTTTTAGATGTTTCATATGTTTCATATCAAATAACCCTATTCCATACTTTTTATCAGAATTTAATCTACCATACGGATATTAAGTATTCCATATATTGCTACCATACGGATATTAAGTATTCCATATATTGCAAGGATATCTACTCCAACTGGTGCTATGCTCAATTTTAAGCTGCCAATGGGTAACGGGATTTTCCTAGTATTGAATTTCAGAATTAAATCATGAATTGTTATTCATTAACCTTCCACTACATATGTTTTAGTGTAACTTGTTAACTGAAATAAATCGAAAATTACCTGGAACTTTGTTCAAAACTTAGGGAACGATCATATAAATTTAAGGCGCAAGGGATCAAGGGGCAAGGAAGAAAAGATAGGCCCAAAATTTTGCAAAGAAATGTACGCAGGCTTAATATAATAACGTTGAATGTGAGTCTCGGTTTGCCGGAGGGACCTAGTAATTGTCTGTGTCCGTTTGTCCGTCCATCCGTCCGTCTGAGTTTGCTGCAGGGACCTAGTACAGGTCTGCGTCAGTCTGTCCGTCCGTCAGTCATAGTTATTTGTTGACGCAACTCCTCTGAGACCGCTGATCAGATTTCGTTAAAATTTTGTGAGACTTTTATGTACTTGATCCTATTGCATCGCCATTTTGATTGGACAAATTTTTGCGGGAGTTATGGGACTTTAACTTTTTTCTGCATTAGACACTATAGGAACACTTTGAGGATGCAACTCCTCTGAGACCACTGATCGGATTTCGATCAAATTTTGTAGGATTTTTATTCACCATATGAACTTTATCCTACCGGACGGCAATTTTGATTCAACTAATTTTACGAGAGTTATGGACTTAAACTTGTTTGTGCATGAGGCACTTTAGGGACAATGTGAACGCAACTCCTCTGAGATCACGTATCAGATTTCGTTTTTAGGATTGTTAGTTATCTTTCGTACTTGATCCCTTTGCACCGCCATTTTGATTTAACGAGAGTTATGGGACTTGTACTTTTTTCTACAATCGACACTAAAGGAACACTTTGTGGACGCAACTTCTCTGAGACCGCTGATCGGATTTCGTTCAAATGTTGTAGAATTGTTAGTCACCACATCTAATTGATTCCATCGCACCGCAATTTTGATTTTTCACAAATTTTACGGGAGTTATGGGACTTTAATATTTTTGTGCTGTAACACTACAGGAACACTTTGTGGACACACACTTTTATTTGTATTGTCTTGCATTTTTTTATTCGACAACTTTTACCGGAGTTTTGATGTACTGCAAAAGGATGACCTTTTGAATGCCAATGTTTTCAATTTTTATTCGCATGTTTTGTAACAGTGTTGAGATACATAATATGCCACCATTTCATTTTGTATATCGTGTGGGACTTCGACGTTTCTCTGCGGCGGGTGATATATGGCTACGTGTACCAATCTTGTAAGTTTTAATAATGAAAATTGGAATTTTTTTCACTTCCTGTAAAACATAACTGAGAAAGGGAGAGAAATAAAACATTTTGCAGGTGATATTTACTCCGATTTACCATACATTTAGAAATTTACCTACATGTATCCTCTCGATACGTCTCGTAAAAACAGTATATCGGCCCTTTGAGGAGATAAATTTAATTTTAAATGCAGTTGTAAGAAAAGAGTTATCCTCTCCTGGTGCACTATAAGTGTAATATATACTTTGTTTCAAATTCAAAAATCAACACCATGGATGTTCGAATGTTTACAGGATTATTTATTACGCTTATTTCTCTATGATTTTAAAATTTTCCTCCTAATGATAAGAAATAAGGTGTCCCTTTGCATGCCTTTTGGCCTCGTTATCTCTCAAACTGTCAGACATAACGAAAAACGAATCTAAAGCGGTTTTTGAATTTTCATCAAGAAACATTTTAATTTAAAAATTATAAACAAAACGAAAAACTACACGAAATGAACGAAATGAAACGAACGAAACGGAAAACTAAACGAAATGAACAAAACGAAAAGAAATGAACAAAACGAAACGAAACGAAACGAAACGAAACGAACGAAATTAAAAACGAAATAAAAAAAAACCAAAACGAACACAATGAACGATACTCAAAGAACAAATGAAATGTCATATATATACGTGGGGCAAGTTGTAATTAGTATGGCATCACATTATCAAATTGTGTATATTTCATGTATATATATATATTGTTTCTTTTCTGAATATACCAATAAATATAACTAGAGGCTCTCAAGAGCCTGTGTCGCTCACCTGTATCTAATGTGATTTTTGAAATTATGTAAAATTATATAATGATTGAGACCAAGATTGGTTTAATTTGACACAGTATTTAAAATTAAAAACAGGTCATCTTAGTGTAGTCTTACAATAGCTACTGAAGACATCTTATCATTATTATTTTTGAATATGTGGTAAAGTTGTGACCATTCAGAATTTTTTTTACAATTTTCTGATAGACTTCTAAACATCTTGGATGATGGATCGGCAAGAAAGTAACAACTCTTGGTCAGCACCTCATAAGGAACATTCATGCTATGTTTTGTTACATTCCATTCACTGGTTCTCTAAAAGAAGTCATTTGTATGCATTTCCCATAGGGGCCAATGTTAAACTTAGTCCCCCGCTGGCGGCCATCTTGGATGATGGATCGGCTACAAAGTAACAACGCTTGGTCAGCACCTCATAAGGAACATTCGTGCCAGATTTAGTTTCATTCCATTTAGTGGTTCTCTAAAAGAAGTCATTTGTATGCATTTCCCATAGGGTCCTATGTTAAACTAAGTTTCCCGCTGGCGGCCATCTTGGATGATGGATCAGCTACAAAGTAACAACACTTGGTCAGCACTTCATAAGGAATATTCATGCCATGTTTGGTTTCATTCCATTAAGTGGGTCACTAAAAGAAGTCATTTGTATGCATTTCCCATAGGGTTCTATGTTAAACTAAGTCCCCCGCTGGCGGCCATCTTGGATTATGGATCGGCTACAAAGTAACAACACTTGGTCAGCACCTCATAAGGAACATTCATGCCATGTTTGGTTTCATTCCATTCAACGGTTCTCTAAAAGAAGTCATTTGTATGCATTTCCCATAGGGTCCTATGTTAAAATAAGTTCCCCGCTGGCGGCCATCTTGGATGATGGATCAGCTACAAAGTAACAACACTTGGTCAGCACTTCATAAGGAATATTCATGCCATGTTTGGTTTCATTCCATTAAGTGGGTCACTAAACAAGAAGATTTTTGAAATTTCAGCCAATCAGAACACATTATTGGGCCTGGCAGCCATGTTGAATATTCGATCAGCACCAAAATCACAAATTCTGTAAAGGACCTTCACAGGAACATTGCTGCCAAGTTTGGTTCCATTTGGTTCAGTGGTTTTTTAGAAGAAGATTGAAATGTGAAAAGTTAACGGACGGACGACGGACGACAGACGACGGACGGACGACGGACGACGGACGCAAAGTGATGGCAAAAGCTCACCCTGGCTTTTAGCCAGGTGAGCTAAAAATGGAGGTAGCAAAATTTCCTTCTGTATCTCTGGTTATATATATGTATATATATTATTGGTAATGCTAATTTTAGAGGAGGCATGTTGTCACATCATCCATGTTCCAGTTATTTGGGAGCACTTTGGGACTCTTGATGTACGGTGTTTATTTTTCTGCATTTGGCATATGTTCTTGTGCATTTTCCCTTGGTGACTTTTGCAGTGAATGAAGATCACTTAAATTTACTCATGCGATGCAATGAATAGTTTTATGTAATTTCATGTAATAATCAATTTATTTGTACTTGTCTATTGTAAAAATGCCCCTTGTGGACCCCTGATTAGGTGAATAAATATATCTATCTATTTATCTATCTATCTATATAAAAACTATAATAATAATAATAACAACAAACTTTTTTTACTAGTCAATGATGCATGTTTGTATTGTTTACTGTTTATTTCTGTTAACATTTAATCTAGTGACAATATTATTGCTTGGATTTAATACTAATAAAATTATTCTTATTCTTATATATTCATTATTATAGAAAAAATAGTGTGGCTCCAGAATACGAAAGATTTTCGACCAACAAAGAATACAAGCGTAAACAAAACAGTTTTTCATATAACATTCATATTTGATACAGTAACAATGTTTGACACAGTATACTTATTACCAATCTTTGGTGTAGTAAAAAGTCTCCATTTTGTACAGAATGCAGTAAAATAAGCTACCGTGTCACAATTAAATTGACCTTTGGTCTACGAACTCAATTATCCAAAACCTTTTAGTATTAATTGAACTAATCAACTAGGGAAAATGTAATATATCACTGTAACCTTGGCATTTGACCTGTCAACTTGAAAATTCAATGGTTCTTTATGTTTGTTATATATTGAATATTTTAACCAACTTAAGAAAAGATTTATTTAAAAACATGGTCTCCAGACTCCGCAAGGGTACAATACGCTACAACGTCACGTTTACCTTAACCATTGACGCTGAAAAATAATAGGCATCTTCCTTCTGTAGAACTTAATTTGCAGCATTCCAACTTTTTTTTTGGACGGCGAAGGGTCATTATCTCCAGTGTTAACAAGGGCGCACGTTTCTGCGTGCTACTAAATTTTGATACAAATTTTGATGTACATGATATACACGTTTCGTCGATTTACGACTCATCTGTTATGCTCAAGGCCTAAAATGTTCAAAATCAAAACCATCCAAAAAGTTGAAGAGCAAATTCAAAAATGCAAAAATGACCAAGAGGCAGGACCGTAATTTTTTCCTTGTCTTGGAGGAAGTAACTAATCCAGAGGGGGTCTTAATCCTAGGCCCTCTGAAGTTACGGTGCAAAACAATTTAGTCTAAGGCATTCCAAGACATACTAGGCTTTTTCAATATACATGATTATTTAAAGAAATAATTATTTCTTTAGTTGGGGTTTTACGCCGTTTTCAGCACATTGGCTATTTCGCGGCGGCTATCTTTTATTTGTGGAGAAACCCGGAGTACCCGGAAAGAATAACCGACCTTCGGTAGGAAATTGGCAATCCTTGTCAATTAAGATCGGAGTCGAACCCCCACCACACGTGATATTTGAACTCACAACCTCAGTACTGCCAAGTGATCATTAATAGTCATGACGAACTAATAACTAAAATAAAGCAAAAGAATAAAAGTTGTTCATTTAACAAAAACCATCTGGATGTTTTGTAGCTTTAGTTGATACGCTAAACGTGAAAAAAAAATCTTGATGATCAGATTCCGTGGATCCCCTGATAAATGGTTTTATTTCGAAGTAAGATTAATGAGGATTTCCAGTGAGCAAAGGAGTGGGAGTTTCGTGTGACAAATGATGAAGTTTATGCAATGCGAGTGAAAGCGAATTTTCTACGGTTGTGCTGTTTTTGAACTTACTGTAGTCCGTCCTCTTTAAATGAGATGTACTAAATAAAGTTTCTTTTTAGTTCTCTATATCATTTATTTAAAAAAAAATGTTTTTGCTCGAAAGTTCTCCGCCTTGGTGAATTCCCTGCCTTTTTATCTCAAATGTGATCGTAATCCTCATCCCCTCAATAAAAAAATCAAATGGTTGATCCCATAGATAAACTCATTTTTCGTTCATTTCATTTTGTTTTTCGTTTCGCTTTGTTTCGTTTTTGGTTTCGTTTCGTTTCGTTTCGTTCATTTAGTTTTGTTTTCGATTCTAATTTTAGCACAACCCTAAAATCGGAAGATAATCGAGGAAATATTGGTTGATTTACAATTATTTACCTCAGATGCCGTATACTACCAATTTCAGCCTTACTGTCTTATGATGTGAATGGATGTAGCCATTTAAATTTCTAAAACTTTAATTAATAGTAGACTAGTTTATATTTTCTTACTTTTAGTGTTTCCTCATTTTCAGATTGTAATTTTTACCACTCAGACTATATTCCCCTTTTCTACAAACAACCCTGGTTATCTGTTCATCTACATAATGTCTAGATTTAATATGACGTGGCAACCTGACAGAGAATTTTGTACATAATTTTTGAGCCTATTAAAATCAGTGAATGAGAATTATAATAACATGTTTTTTATAGTTGTGCTACAGTTGTCCTCTGATTATAAAGTATCACCTTTCATGGAATTTTTATATATGGACATTAGATTTCGATAGGCTATTTATAATCTCGTGAATTGCGCACTTGTGTAAGACAAAATACTATCTTTATGAAATTATATCTTGTGGAAAATATTTAACATTAAATATTTTCCACAGGATAGTATTTTCCTGAGATAAACTTTCCACCCCTATACTATAGTTTCCAATGCTTAGATTGAAAAATTGAAAACATGGCTATTAATATGTATGAAACAGCTAAAGGTATTCCAAGCTTTATTCAGGATATTATTTCATTCCATTAAATGCTGCCCAGAACAGGGTTGTTACGTGGTGAGCAGTATTCATTCACTAAATAAGACCATTATTTTTTCGTTGAGTGCTCCATTATATTTAGTCAGAATAAACATCAGTTTAGTGAGAATTTGATTTTTTTTTAAATATCAATAATATTAAAAAACCAAACAGGTTTTATTTTTCTAATATGTATAACAGTTCTATAGATAAAAAAAAATACAGTATACAATACAGAACCAATGAGAAAATTCCGAATAATTTTTAACCCAGTGTAATATTTAGTCATTGAATAGTATACTAGATACTATTTTATGATTAAATACTATCCTGGAAATTATTTCGTTGCTAAATTTTATCCTGGAAATTATTTCATTATTAAATTTTACTAAGATACTTTCTAATATGAATACCTTTCCTGGAAAATATTTTGCATAAAAAACTATCCTTTTTTAGTTCTTTATTTCATTTTGTCATTTACACTTGATTGTGAATTATTTTTACCCCACAAAAACCAAGCCCCACTTTTTTAATACTTCCCCTTAAAGGAAATCCTTTTCAGACACTTTGATATCTAATCATGAAAAGTTTGTGTATGGAAACAATTTTACAACAATGGAGAATATTTTATTATCTAAAAATATCCATGGATATAATTTAATGTTAAATGTTTCCCAGCGGATAGTATTTCCTAGAGGATGGTACTGGATGTTACACTTGCACGAGATTTCAGATAAGTCGCATATATTTACAAACAAAAGAGTCTTGTTTTTTTTTTCGATTGAGCACAAAAGTTGTGGAATATGTTTACAAGACAGGGAATACCTTTATTTATCTTTGTTTTCTGATACAAGGTGGCATTTTCGAAAAACCATTTCTCATCTTTGTTTAAAAGTGAAATAAAATATATTAGAGGCCAAAACATTTCCACATATGTAAGTCGTCTTCACATTGAGTGGTGATGTTGATAATATTTGTCCATGTGATCTATTAAGCAATGGAGTTACCTCCTTTTTGACCTTGACCTCAATTTCATGCTTGAGTGACAGTCCATTTCTCAGAAACTGTAATACCTAGACATACAATATTTGGTCTATTGATAGTTCTTGGTGGGTACATGCCAGTCTGACACTTGTCTCTGGAACTTGGCATCAATTTCATGGTTGAGTGGCTTTGTAATATTTTGAAAATTAGGTCCATTTCTCAGCAACTTAAATACCTAGACCTACCATATTTGGTCAATAGATAATTCTCAGTGAGTACATGCCGGTATGACACCTGCCGTTTGACCGTGACCTGTGTCACATGTGTAAGTCCATTTCTTAGCAACTGTAATACCTAAGCCAACCATGTCTGCTCAATAGATAGTTTTCAGTGGATACATGCCAGTCTAACACCTGTCAGCTGAACTCTACCTGAATTTCATGCTTGAGTGGCTTTATATACATTTACATGATTTAGTCTGTTTCTCAGCAACTGTACTACATTTGTAACTAGACCCACAGTATTTGGTTCATAGAAGTTCTTAGTGGGTATATACCACTTAACATCTGACTCTATTTCATGCTTGACTGACTTTTCACGTTTTGGGATAATATCCATTTCTCAGCAATGCAATAAAGAGACTAACCATATTTGGTCTATAGACAGTGCTTTGTGGTTTCATGGCTATCTGAGACCTTGACATGAATTTCAGACTTGAGTCCATTTTTATTAACTTTAATACCTATATCCAACTGACCTCAAATTTAGACTTGAGTGACTCTTGTACCATTTTTACAAATAAGTCCATTTCTCAACAGATGTTATAAATGTATTATATAGACTCACTATTTTTGGTCTATCGATAGTTTTTTGTGGGTACATACCAGTCTGAGACCTGTCAACTCACCTTGGACACAGCTTTTAGGCTTGAATGACATGCGTTAGATTTTTCAGACATATTATTGCATGTCCAGTACTATTTCTTTAATGCATTTTCCTTTGACGTGCAATGTAGGGTATCAGATAGTCATTATTCTGTGTCCATGTGCATACTCAGGCGAGAAATAAAGTGTGTCCACTCTTGTTACCCTTTGTCTCAAAAGTTAGGAAACCTTTAGTAAAATTTGGTGACACAGCTGTTTATTGTATATTTATATTATGCAATATTGAAAATATTTGCTGGAATCTATTTGTATCCAAGACAGGAATAATAATTGTTTACTCCTCCACTAAAACTTTATATGTTTGTGTTCATAAGAACATATATAGCTTTGTTTGTAATTATTTTGTCCTTAAATATTTACCAGTGAATGTGCAACTTTATGTTTTTTTTAAAATTTTTTCTAATCTTAAAAAGTTCAATTTTACTTGAATATAGGTATATCAATCTCATTTCATTAATAATTAATCAATATCTTATCAAAAGAGAGACAACTCCTTCAAATTGAGATATCAGAGTAAGTGTAACTTTATTGAGAAGGTTAATCTATTTTTTTATTGTACGACAGACTACCAAGGGTGGGTTGTGTTGAAACTAATGGGTATCCTTTTGTTATATTTGATGAACCGTTCTTATTTTACATGCATTTTGTCCAGATTTAATTATAAAATGTATTTACAGGATAAATTTTGCTTTCAGGTGTTCTGTTTCCTGTATTTGCCATGAATAGTTATAAAATAAAATTGCCTTTGTTTATATTTCTTATGCTTCATATGAGTTTCAGATCCATAATGAACTGATTAGATGTCATTGTTTAAGTTCGATGTACAGCTAATAAAGGTATGTACAATGTAACTATGTTCATTTATCAGCATATATATTCTAGAAATTTTTATGTGATGGGCAAGTACAGGAGTTGAAGTCTGAAACAATTTTTTTTCAGTTTTAAATGCAGTGTTAAACTGAGAGAATGTTTAAACGGAGAGTGTAAATATGCACGACCTATGATGATTAGAAATTATTTGTAAATTTTTTGCAATTAAATACATGTTTATATAAATAAATATAAATATTAAATTTTTTGTAGAGCAGATATTAGGTTCTACAATTTGTTACTAGTATTTTCAAATAAATCTTGTTAATATTGTTTATATTTCTATGTACAAGGAAGTGCAAGCTTTGTAATTATGAAATGTTCACTATTATTTTTATATTTCAGGTAAGTGAGTGGAAATGTAGATATAACGGGTCATAACAGTTAACTGTTCTTCTAAGATACTCCACAAATAGTGAATGAACATTTTTATCAAAGAATTGTATCTCGGATAATTTTTTTTCTTCATTTTGCTAATTGTATCAGGAATTTTCCACTTTTCAGTAATTTATTTTAACTGATAAATTAATAGGATTGTCCAATTTTAGTTTATTAAAAATATTTTCAAATATTATCAGATTGAAATGCGCTAAATTTATCAAAATCTATATATTCCAAGATCAGAAAATTGAATATTCGGTCCTTTTTATGTGAATATTACCAGTTTGTGTTATATGGATGTAATTGTCCTCTGTTTTAAATGTGATTGTGACTGGATCGCTCTGCTTTTAAAAACCAAGATAAAACCATATACAAAACAACCACAATCGTGAATTTTGTTTTTTTACCCATAAAATAAAAACTTATTCATTCAAAATGTTTTTACACAATTTGTTTTTACTTTTTTTCTAGTAAGATAATTTGTTTTTTGATGCATCTTCTGAAAATGTGGCATTTTGCATAAAAATGTATATATTTCCTTGTGTTTCAGTTTTTATGCAGTTTAATAAAATGTTCAAAATAATTACGTTTTGCTACTTTGGAAAGACATGCATTTACTAGAAAATCATTTTGGCAGAAATGCCCTGTTTTTGTTCTCTCCTTAAAGCGACAGAGGGACATAGTAATGGTATCCGCCCGTTTGCAACACCTTGTGGACGCATCTCCTCTGAACAGCTTGGCAGATTACTTCCATATTTGGGAGAATTTATTGTTATGAAGTGTAGATGTACATACTCTACGCCATTTTGATTCAACAAATTTTGTAGGAGTTGTGGGACTTAGAATATTTTCAACATTTTTCAACAATAGTAGAACTTGTGGACGCATCTCCTCTGAAAACCCTTGGCGGATTGCTTCCATATTTGATAGGATTCGTTGTTATGAAGTTTAGATGTGCATACTATACCGCCATTTTGAATCAATTCTGTAGGAGTTATGGGACTTTCTCGGTATGAACAACTTCCAACCTCATGTTTATTAGAATTTTCCTTGTATTCCTTATTCAATTTCATTCCCGATGACTTATTATGCGAATGGATTCTGCTGCAGCGGGGGAAATATTTCAATTGGTGGCAAATTTTATATGAAATGGAAAATATATAAATTTTTTTCTACAATTTGACTTTACACGTATAATGTTCCGTGTACTAGTAAAATTTGGCATTTTTAGTGATAAAAGGACAATGTTTGCGGTACGTTTGAAAATTTTAACATCAGATGTCTAATTTTAGAGAAAAGTAAAATAATTTTCAATTTTCTACAAAATTTGCCAAAAAGAGGGTAAATTTGCCAAATTGATTTTTTTATTGTACACACAAGTATATAGTAAATATGCCAAGCTGCTCATAGACAATACTGACATACCAAGTCAAAAAAATAAATGTTAATTCCTGCAATCAGTTTTCTGCTTTTATCTATAATGCTTATAACTTTATAGGTTAATTAGGAATAGCACATATGTATTTTGGATATGGGACAATATCCCTTCATAGAAATACTCAAATAAGAATACATCTAAAGTTAACTGTAATTTATGGTGTTCAACATACAGCAAACTCAAGAACGCACCTTTACCAGGTGTAAAATAACTTGCAGACAAAACAAATAAAATGCTCCGCTGGGCGCAGCTTGATACGACCGCAGAGGTCGAACCCTGAACAGTTAAGGCAAGTATGGACACAACATTCAAGCTTGATACACACTGAATTTGGATTGTGAATAAATATTGGACACAGCATAGGTTTCTGACACAGAATTAATGTGGTCTAAGAACTTAAAAATTTTTAATTTACCTATTCAAACCATATCAGTATTATTTGCTTTTATATATAAATCAGAAATAACCAATTTAAAATGGAAAATTTTAAAGAAGTTTAATTTTGGACCCTTTGGACCTTAATGTAGACCAATTTGAAAACGGGACCAAAAATTAAGAATCTAAATATACGGTTAGATTCGGCATATCAAAGAACCCCAATAGTTCAATTTTTGATTATTCAATTTTTGATGAAATCAAATAAAGTTCAATTTTGAACCCTTTAAACCTCAATGTGGACCAATTTGATAACCGGGCCCAAATATCAATTTCTTGCTATTGCGCAATACTGTGCAATTGAAAATTTCTTGCTATTGCACAATACTTATTATAATAATTTACACATCCTGTTTGGTGTGTATCTCTGGCCTTATCATTATTATTTGCTTTTATATATAAATCATAAATTCAATAATAAAGTTTTTGGCAAATTTCCAATATACAAATCAAATAAAGTTCAATTTTGGACCCTCTAAACTTCAATGTGGACCAATTTGATAACCGGGCCAAATATCAAAAATCTAAATACATGGTTAGATTCAGCATATCGAAGAACCCCATATATTCAATTTTTGTTGAAATCAAACAAAGTTTAATTTAGGACCCCGATTTGGACCAACTTGAAAACTGGGCCATTAATAAAAAAACTAAGTACATGTTTAGATTCAGCATATCAAAGAACCTCAAGAATTCAATTTTTGTTAAAATCTAAGTTTAATTTTGGACCCTTTGGACCTTAATGTAGACCAATTTGAAAACGGGACCAAAAATTAAGAATCTAAATACACGGTTAGAATCGGCATATCAAAGAACCCCAATAGTTCAGTTTTCGATGAAATCAAACAAAGTTTAATTTTGGACCCTTTTGGCCCATAATTCCTAAACTGTTGGGACCAAAACTCCCAAAATCAATCCCAACCTCCTTTTGTGGTCATAAAGCTTGTGTTTGAATTTCATAGATTTCTATTTACTTATACTAAAGTTATTGTGCAAAAACCAAGAAAAATGCTTATTGGGCCTTTTTTTTGGCCCCTAATTCTTAAACTGTTGGGACCAAATCTCCCAAAATCAATCCCAATCTTCCTTTTGTGGTCATAAACCTTCTGTTTAAATTTCATAGATTTCTATTAACTTATACTAAAGTTATAGTGCGAAAACCAAATGTCTTCGGACGACGCCGGACGACGACGACACCAACGTCATACCAATATACGACCGCAAAAATTTTGCGGTCGTATAAAAAACCAAAATTATAGTTTTTTCCAAACAAAAAGTAAATAAATTAAAGAGAATTTGTATTTTTTTATTATAGCTCTAATGCAATCGAAATTGTGGACTGTAATAAATACTTTGGAGTTGATTTTCAAAACTCTCGAAATTTACACAGGCATGCCAATCCTTTCTGATAAAGCTAAAAAAGCATATTTTGCCTTGAAGTCTAAACTTCTATACAGCGAGAACTTGTCTGTTAAAACATGGCTTCAATTATATAACTCAATGGTAATTCCTATTTTAACTTACGGATCAGAAGTATGGATTTCCGAATCTAAACAAACTTTGAAGCCTTAGACAAAAATAAATTTGAAAAACACAAAACTTAATCTTTAAGAATATACTTGCTCACGGAGTCTTCCAATTTAGCAGGGTGTGTGAATTGGGTACATTACCCGTTAACATAAAGTGTTATCAACTTATGTATAAATACTATGTGCGTCTCAGTGAGATTGGTGAACAGTCTGGCAGTCCACATACAATTCTCAGGGCTGCATTTGAAGTGGATAAAACTCTCACAAATAGAGAAAATTCATGGTCTTATAAAACATCTGAATTATCAAAATATATTGAAATATCGTCAAACAATCTTTGTAATACTACTTTCAAACAACAAGAGTGGACACACAAAAATGTCTCGCCTGTCGTGTATTTCTAATGAAAGTAAATGCTATCAGACATATTGCATACAGTATTCGAAAAACAGGCCAAAACACAAAAACTTCACTATTACCACTGAACCATGAACATGAGGTCAAGGTCAGATGACACCTGCCAGTTGGACATGTACACCTTACAATCCTTCCATACACCAAATATAGTAGACCTATTGCATACAGTATTCGAAAAACAGGTTAAAACACAAAAACTTAACTATAACCACTGAACCATGAAAATGAGGTCAAGGTTAGACGACACCTGCCAGTTGGACATGTACACCTTACAGTCCTTCCATACACCAAATATACTAGATCTATTGCATACAGTATTCGAAAAACAGGCCAAAACACAATAAAATGCTCCGCTGTGCGCAGCTAGATACGATCACAGATGTCGAACCTTGAATAGTTGGGGCAATTATGAACACAACATTCAAGCTTGATACAATACTGAAATTGGATTGTGAATAAATATTTGACACAGCATAGGTTTCTGACACAAAATGAATGTTGTCTATGAACTTAAAAAATTTTACTTTACCTATTCAAACCATATCAGTATTATTTGTTTTTATATATAAATCAGAAATAATCAATTTAAAATTTAAAATTTCAATTTTTGATGATTCAATTTTTGATCAAATCAAATAAATTTCAATTTTGGACCCTTTAAACCTCAATGTGGACCAATTTGATAACAGGGCACACATATCAATTTCTTGTTATTGCGCAAAACTGTGCAATTGAAGATTTCTTGCTATTGCGCAATACTGTGCAATTGAAAATTTCTTCAAATATTTGACACATAATAGGTTTCTGACACAGAATAACTGAAATCAAAGAACTTAGAATTGGTCATATGATTTCAATTTATATTCAATTTTTTGCTTCTTGTGCAATACAATATGCTGTGGAGAATTGCCTCCCCCCCCCCCCCCCCCCCAAAAAAAAATAATTTACCCCTTTTTTAGCTTTTGTGCAATACACTATGAAGTTGCACATTGACCCCCCCCCAAAAAACCCCAAAAACCAATAAAATTTATTGTAACCCCCCTTTTTTGCTAAAAAAAAATTTATGAAATATGAGATGAGAAAAAAATTGCCCCCTCCATAATTTCTCATTTATCCCCCCTAAATTTTGTTTTCAAATGCCCCGCCCCCCCCCCCATTTCTTTATACTTTGCAACCATAACAGCCCATTTAAATACACCATAACGTATTAAAATAGAAAATGACATCATAGTCATGGATGACAAATTTTAAATATACATAATTTAAAAGCAGTTTAGATGAGATAAACAAAAAAGCTTCATCAGCGCATTTTATATTGGCAAATTTCCAATGAAGTTCATTAAACTAAAGTTATTGGCAAATTTCCAATGGAATTTGTTAATAACGTTTTGATAACAGGGCACACATATCAATTTCTTGTTATTGCACAATACTGTGCAATTGAAGATTTCTTGCTATTGCGCAATACTGTGCAATTGAAAATTTCTTGAAATATTTGACACATACTAGGTCTCTGACACAGAATAACTGAAATCAAAGAACTTAGAATTGGTCATATGATTTGAATTTATATTCAATTTTTTGCTTCTTGTGCAATACAATATGCTGTGGAGAATTGCCCCCCACCAAAAAAAATAATTAATTTACCCCTTTTTTAGCTTTTGTGCAATACACTATAAAGTTGCACATTGACCCCCCTCCCAAAAAAACCCAAAAAACAATAAAATGTATTGTAACCCCCCCTTTTTTTGCTAAAAAAAATTTGAAATTTTCTTTTTAATTTATGAAATATGAAATGAGAAAAAAATTGCCCCCTCCCCAATTTCTCATTTACCCCCCTAAATTTTGTTTTCAAATCCCCCTCATAACAACCATAACAGCCCATTTAAATACACCATAAACGTATTAAAATAGAAAATGACATCATAGTCATGGATCAAGCAAAGTTTAATTTTGGACCCTGATTTGGACCAACTTGAAAACTGGGCCCATAACAAAAAAACTAAGTACATGTTTAGATTCAGCATATCAAAGAACCCCAAGAAGTCAATTTTTGTTAAAATCAAACTAAGTTTATTTTTGGACCCTTTGGACCTTAATGTAGACCAATTTGAAAACAGGACCAAAAATTAAGAATCTAAATACACGGTTAGATTCGGAATATCAAAGAACCCCAATAGTTCAATTTTCGATGAAATCAAACTAAGTTTAATTTTGGACCCTTTTGGCCCATAATTCCTAAACTGTTGGGACCAAAACTCCCAAAATCAATCCCAACCTTCCTTTTGTGGTCATACGCAGCGATGTTAAGGCAACTGTTTATTTTTTTTTTTTATTTCATAATATTGGGTCTATTCCATTTAAGTAAGGAATACTCTTCATATTTATCATATGAGTGTTATCGTTAACCACTATTATAATGACAATGACAAGGGGTACTTAACTGGTAATTATTTCAGTCACGTGATTGCTCATTTGCATGCTACAGCGAATTACCAACAACGGACCGGGTGTACAAATATTTCGCAAAGGTGCAAGGGCGTAGGGGTGTCAGCTATAAACAAGAATATATACGATATATTCTATAGAACCGCGCCTTTCTGAAAAGTGCTGCTACTTTGTCTGTATTTGTCTATTGATTATACAATTTGCCATGAAGTACTCCAAAGCGTCAAAAAAGCACGATTTTTCATCTTTAAATGCAGTTTTCTCAAAAACTAATACAAACCAGGAAAAGTGGCAGAACTTTTCTATTACCGCAGATAAAGCAGATTTCAAACATATTCATGTCTATAATGTCTGTTTAGCGTATGCACAGGTACTTTTCGATTTTATTTTATTCAACAACTCTACTGTCATTTCGTTCCGGATTTAAAGCGCATAGAGGACGATGGATTTCTAAGAGCGGACCGATCACCCAAAAGATATCCGGAATTCCTGTTTCCATCTTTGTAGTCGACAACCAGTTATATAAACTTTAGAAGCGCAAATATTATGGACATATTTTTGATATTGTATTGTTACCATATTAAATAAATAAACATTAATACTCTATTTGGTTCTCTGGGAAAAATCAATTTACATTCGGTTTAGGTTTACTGAAACACAACACAAGAAAAGTAGGGGGGATGCACAATGGGATCTAGATAAATAATAACGTTTCATTCAGTATTTTGCATATCATACCAGTATAGTAAATTTTTTCACAGGATTACAAAGCACCAGGTTTCAGAATGATCCGATTTAATATTTTGGCTCCAGCAAAATGAAAACAAAACCCCACATGTTTATGTATTTATACCAACCCAGTAGGACCATATGCCAAACTGTTACAAATAAAATTTTATTTTCATTTTCAAATAAAATATTTGCTTTCATTTTCAAATAAAACACTCCCTAAATTTGACAAGGAATTAAAATTTTAAAGTTCAGAGATTGTTGTTTTACTTCAGACTGCCAAATTTCACTGCAGATAGCTTCTGAAACCAGAGTCTGGATGCAAATGTAGCGGATTTCAGACAAAATTTTGGAAGGGAACCATCTGTTGATGATTCCACGAAATGTTGGTACTAATTTGCCAAGTGGTTACTGACAAGAAGATCTTCAAATGATTTTTTCCATAAGGCTCTATGTTAAACTAAGTTTGGCGGTTGCGCCAATCTTGGCAGACAATCCTGTTCATTGGACACACTTCTGAAAGAGGACCACCAAAGGACTATTTCTTCCAAGTGGAGCTCCAATTGCTTCAATGGTTTCAGACAAGAGTATTTTTTTTATCAATTGTCCCATAGTGTCCTATGTTAAATTAAGTTCGGTTGTGGCAGCTTTCTTCGTTGAAATTCACGTTCATCTGATAAAATTTGAAAGACGACAACCTAAGCACGATAAATAAGAAGTTTGGTTCCATCTGGTCATATAGTTTTATAGAAGATTTTAAAAATGCATTCCTCCTTTTAGCAGCCGTGTTGGTTAGAAGTATGGAATGCCGGATAAAGAGGGAATCCAAGGACAATTCCACTAAATTTTGGTCCCGATTGGCCAAGTGGCTGACAGTCCGGGATGTCTGAAAAAATTCCGAAAGAGGACAACCTATGGACCATTATAGCAAAGTTTGATTCCAACTGGCCATTTAGTTTCGTAGAAGACGATTTTTTAAAATTCAATACCCTTCCCTTTTTGATATTTTCAGTAACAGCAGACTTGTCGGTTGGAAGTCGGGAAGGCCCGCTCAACGTTTGAAATGAGCCACCCAAGAACTATTCAACCAAAGATTGGTCCTAATTTGCCCACCGGTTTCAGAGAATATCTTTAAAGGAAAGTTTACGAATACGGACGCAAAGTGATGACAATAGCTAACTTTTTTGACCAGGTGAACTAATAAGAAATCCGATATCTGACCTTAAAATGCAGAATATTATATACTAGTTTCTTTCCACCTTCATATATGTACGCTTTTTTCAAAGATCTTCTCCTCAGAAACTACTGGGCCAAATACTTCAAAACTTTATGTGAATGTTCCTTAGGGTATCTAGTTCTTTTTTTTATCAGAAAATGTCTCGTGGATGAAGGTGGATTATGTATGGAAACAATTTGGTAAAAGAAAGGTACGTTATGAATCTTAGTTTTAAAAAATCAAATTAAATATAGTCTTGATTCAAACAGTAAAGTTTTAAAAAAAATTTAACAGTGTCAAAAATGAATATATAAATGATTATATAAATGAAATTTAAAAATGAAGGATCAAGGATTCTATAAACTTTATTGAAATGTCGTTAAGTTGTCCTTTTTCAAAATTGTATCTCCAGGTATAACCAAAAGAGCATCCATTACTGAAAATTTAAAATCATCAATTAATAAATTATATATTGAGAAACCTTAACCTCTGGAACTACTGTCCATCTGCTATACTTAATAATACCTAATTGGGCCAACGTTAAAAATTGGGAAATGGCCAAAATAAACTTATGTGAAATTCCAACTCAGCTGTTATTAGTGGTATAAAACAATACATTTTGTGTACTTCACAGATGAAGTTAAAATGGGGCAGTGAAACAAATATCAAGCCTCAGATATTCATATCAAAATGAGGAGTAACTCAGAATAAACAAAAATGGAATATGTCAAATTCGAACTGTTAAAGCAAAGCTCAAGTTATTGAACGGAAACCTCATATCAAAAATGTAAAGTCTGAAAAGCAAAATTCGTAATTTTCTTGAATGCTGAAAAGCACCATACCAAAATTAAAACTTTCAAAACAAAGGCAGAGTAAAAAAAATCACATTTTTTCCATTTACAAAAAGGAGATAAATCTGTCAAAGTTACAGTCACGATTCCCAAATTCGATCTTAGATGTGTAATGTGGTAGTAAGTATTGAATGTAAATGCCAGAAAGTTGGCTTCGGCAAACTGAAGTTAGAATGCGAAACCAACATATGTCGTCCGTAAAGATATGGTTATATGGCGCATACGGGTGAAAATAAATTGCCTTGTCGCGTTTAGCCGCGGTATAACAATAATAATCCTCGCACTTTCAAAGAAAGTTCGGGGATATAGCGATTGTCTTCGTCCGTTTTTCCGTCCGGCATACTTTCTTGTGACATTAACCCCTCCTCCACTTTTGGAATTAGGAATTTAACTTCTATATAGAATGGTTGCATACCACTTGTTGGTGCGCAATCAGGTTTTACAATGTTCATTTTCTAAACAAGGGGCCCACAAGGGTTGAACTTCGAAAAGTTGGAATCAAGCTTACGACCTAAACTCGTCTTTCATTTTTTAATGGATGCATTTTATTTCTATACAGTATTGACATGCACCATATGCAGATGCACAATAATGTTTTAGAATTTTGATTTTCTAAAATCGGGGCCCACAGGTGTCGCATTTTTAAAAACTGTCAATTTAAGCTTGTGGCCTAAACCCGTCTTTAATTTACAATTGATGCATTTTATTTTTATACAATTACAGGGGTCAAAATTTCAAATTTTCAATTTAAGGTTGTGACCTTAACTTCTCTTTCATTTTGGCATTTATTTATTTTGCTTACATATGGTATTGTCCTACACTATATTTAGTTGCACAATAAGGATTTGGAGTACCGATTTTTAATCCGGGGCTCATTCAGGTCAAATTTTAATAAAATGGTCCGATGGGCGCAGCCAGATACGACCGCAGATGTCGAACCCTGAATAGTTGGGGAAATTATGAACACAACATTCAAGCTTGATACAATACTGAATTTGGATTGTGAATAAATATTTGACACAGCATAGGTTTCTGACACAGAATGAATGTTGTCTAAGAACTTAAAAATTTTTAATTTACCTATTCAAACCATATCAGTATTATTTGTTTTTATATATAAATCAGAAATAACCAATTTAAAATTTAAAATTGGGCACACATATCAATTTCTTGCTATTGAGCAATTGAAGATTTCTTGCTATTGCGCAATACTGTGCAATTGAAAATTTCTTGAAATATTTGACACATAATAGGTTTCTGACACAGAATAACTGAAATCAAAGAACTTAGAATTGGTCATATGATTTGAATTTATATTCAATTTTTTGCTTCTTGTGCAATACAATATGCTATGGAGAATTGTCCCCCCCCCCCCAAAAAAAAATAATAATTTACCCTTTTTTTTTAGCTTTTGTGCAATACACTATGAAGTTCCACACTGACACCCCCTCCCAAAAAAAACCAAAAAACAAAAAAATTTATTTTAACCCCCCTTTTTTGATAAAAAAAATTTGAAATTTTCTTTTTAATTTATGAAATATGAAATGAAAAAAAAAATTGCACCCTCCGCAACTTCTCATTTACCCCCCTAAATTTTGTTTTCAACTACCCCCCCTCCCATTTAATTATACTTTGCAAACATAACAGCCCATTTAAATACACCATAACGTATTAAAATAGAAAATGACATCATAGTCATGGATGGCAAATTTTAAATATACATAATTTAAAAGCAGTTTAGATGAGATAAACAAAAAAGCTTCATCAGCACATTTTATATTGGCAAATTTCCAATGAAGTTCATTAAACTAAAGTTATTGGCAAATTTCCAATGGAATTTGTTAATAATAAAGTTTTGATAACAGGGCACACATATCAATTTCTTGCTATTGCGCAATACTGTGCAATTGAGGATTTCTCCCTATTGCGCAATACTATGCAATTGAAAATTTCTTGAAATATTTGACACATAATAGGTTTCTGACACAGAATAACTGAAATCAAAGAACTTAAAATTGGTCATATGATTTGAATTTGTATTCAATTTTTTGCTTCTTGTGCAATACAATATGCTGTGGAGAATTGCCCCCCCCCCCCCCAAAAAAAAATAAATTTACCCCTGTTTTAGGTTTAATTTTGGACCCCGATTTGGACCAACTTGAAAACTGGGCCCATAATAAAAAAACTAAGTATATGTTTAAATTCAGCATATCAAAGAACCGAAAGATCTCAATTTTTGTTAAAATCAAACTATGTTTGTTTGTTTAGTTGGGGTTTAACGCCGTTTTCAGCACATTTTGGCCATATTGGTGGAGGAAGCCGGAGTACCCATAGAGAACCACCGACCTTCGGTAGGAAAATTGGCAATCCTTGTCAATTAAAATCGGAGTCGAACACACCCCGCCACAGGTGAGATTCGTTCACAGGCTAGTGATCATTAGTAGTCATGACGAACTACCTAGACCACTCGGCCACCGAGGCCCCAAAATCAAACTAAGTTTAATTTTGGACCCTTTGGACTTTAATGTAGACCCATTTGAAAACGGGACCAAAAATTAAGAATCTAAATACACGGTTAGATTCGGCATATCAAAGAACCCCAATAGTTCAATTTTCGATGACATCAAACAAAGTTTAATTTTGGCCCCTTTTGGCCCCTAATTCCTAAACTGTTGGGACCAAAACTCCCAAAATCAATCCCAACCTTCCTTTTGTGGTCATAAACCTTGTGTTAAAATTTCATAGATTTCTATTTACTTATACTAGAGTTATTGCGCGAAAACCAAGAAAAATGCTTATTGGGCCCTTTTTTGGAACCTAATTCTTAAACTGTTGGGACCAAAACTCCCAAAATCAATCCCAACCTTCCTTTTGTGGTCATAAACCTAGATTTCTATTAACTTATACTAAAGTTATAGTGCGAAAACCAAATGTCTTTGGACGACGACTCCGACGACGGACGACGACGACGACGACGCCAACGTCATACCAATATACGACCGCAAAAATTTTGCGGTCGTATGAAAATTGTCAGTTTAAGCTTGTGAACTGAGTTTTTTTCATTTTCCATTAGGTTTATTGATTTACTTTCGCTATAGAACGACTACATGTAGGTAAATGGCCAAATTACTTTCAGACTTACAAGGATGCGGGGATCATTGTTGGTTCAGATTTAAGCACAAAAAAATAGTTCCAATCTTTTTCGGGAGGTGGTGGGGGTTTGGGGGTCATTTGCTGACTTAATTTTAGTTTGCATGGTTGTTGTTATTTAGATGCGGATATTAAGTTTTCAATTTAAATCTATATACTATAGTATAGTATTTGCCCTTAATAGTATTATTTCGCAAAAGCAGCACGATTTTTTTTTCTGAAAAAGAAGCAACCAATGGAAGTGAAAAGCCTTTTCGTATTAGAAATTTGTTCTTGCACGTGGCTTTCAATTGCCGAACCGCCAAGCTGGCATACGTGAAGGGCGATGATAGAAATGGAAAAATCTGGATACAAAATGGTTATAAATATCAGAAAAACAGGTCCAGGCTGATAAATATTTATTGACGGTGTTGGCGCACAACATGTAGTGCACCTATCTGCACATATCCGTTTGATTTGAGTAAGGAAACCCGAAACATTTACATTTTAAGTCTAATTATAAACGGAATCATTTTCATAGAGTTTGAACAATGTATTATTCTTAACGTTATGCCTTTTCATAACTATGTGACACATGACCTAAAGTTCAAACCCAAAACGCAGAATTAATTTCATTTTAATATACGTGTAGTGGTTACACAAACATGTCTCTTTTCACAACTGCATACTTAAGATATTTTACTGAAACTCTCCGTCTTTTCAGTTGACAAACACATTTTGTTTTGAACTACATGTAAATTCCCATTCTAATGTAATTCCACTCTGTCTTAACATTATCTTTAAGAAAAACACAATATACACTAAACTGTCTCTTCAAATTTATTTCTTTCATAAAAACGTGTATCCTTGATTTACCAAACAAAAGATATGCAGTGTGTATCAGTGAATGAAGGCCCTGTTCCTTTGCGTAAATTTGCATCTATACATGTACACTTTCAAACTTACCTGCCGTCATTTTCGTGTTTTTCAAACATGAGAATATTTCAATTGATATGATGTCTTTGATTTAATACTATGGAGTTGCAAAGTTGGTCGGGTGCAATTTTTTCCGAAAAGCTTGGGATACGTTATTGGGTATCTTCAAATTGTATACACTTAAAAAGTTTGACTAATTGGAATCGAGCCTGATATTCATTCTGGTGCTCAACCATCTTCATACAAATGCTGCGACCAATGAATTTTCTAACGGTTTATTGTAAACTATACGAAGAAAAGGACGATCAACATATACCTTTAGCATTATTTATTAGACATGATTGACATGCTTGGCGAACATTTTTATCAGAGACCATCCCTCACATAAATTGTGTATTATTTCAGTTGGAACCAAACTTGGCAAAACTGGTCTTTATTTGGTGCTCGTTCAGAATTTTGTCTGCTGATACGGAATGATAACAAAGATGGCCGCCATAGCTGAACTTAGTTGAACATAGGACCCTATGTGTAAATTTATTAAAAAATTCTTCTTGTCTGAAACAACTGAGGCGATAGGAACCAGATTTGAAACAATGGTTCTTAAATTGTCCTCTTTTAGAATTGTGTCCGAGTAAATTAACAAATAGTAAGCATCAAAATTGGCATTAAAGAATTTATTGTATAACACAAGGACCGTACTGGAGATAGCAGCCAATTTTGAGCAGCCATTCGCTAGCAGCAACTTTTTTAAAAATGTATAAAAACCAAACACTTATTTAAGAATGTAACGTTTTCAACTGCTATCAGCCACTTTCGAGATGCATACAAAAATCTATGAATTTCGATCGAATCAAGCACTCTTTAACACCAAAACGGAAAATGATATAATTATAACACTGAATTATCTATACTTAAATAAGATCCATACACCGGGCTAATAATATAGGGCAGTACCTGTATTTATTATATATTATACATACAAATTAACAGAATGTTCTTTGAAATCGCATGTAAATTATTTGAATATAACTTGGGAATATAATATCCGTCTTTCTTTGCCTCTTATGCACTAATCCATTCTGAAGACACAAGAAATGTCAAAGGAAAGAGGTCACACGTCTGATCTCTTGAAAATAAAATCGTCTTTGGATAAAATTTGATAAATATGTACTAGAAGGTTAGAAAACTACAACTGGTGAATGAAAGATTTGGTGAATATCTTTCATTTAAAGTACAAGTGGTTATAAAAATTGCAGGACTTTATAGTTTAAAAAGATTGAGAGAATTAATCCCCGGACACCCTCCCTCTCCCTCTCTCAACTTTGAAAATATGGCGTGGGATTGACGGATGTTAACAGACCTAACCCCTATGTGAAATGAAAGATATGGTAAATATATTTCATTTAAACCATAAGCGGTTAAAAACTTTGCCCAACTTTATAGTTTTAAACCATTGATAAAATAATATGTCCAGACTATCGTTCCACTCACATTTGAAAATCTGGTGTGTGGTTTAGATGAGTTTAGACCCACGTTAGCCCTTGCTGAAATAAGAGCTATTACAAATGTCTTTCCTTTAAACCACAAACGATAAAACATTTTGCCGGACTTCATATGTCCGGACCCCACCCCCACTCAACTTTGAAAATATGGTGTGGGAGAGTTAACCCACCTATCCCCTGGGGAAAATAAAATCTGTGGTAAATATCTTTCATTTAAACTACAAGTGTTTATTGTTTTCCCAATGATTTAAAATGTATGAAGCCCGGAAAATTTTTAACTGCTCGTGGCTTAAATGAATTATAACATTTAGACCACGCCTACTTAAACTGATTGCTGGGACTTAAACAATATTAAGCCTGTCAATAGAATCTTTGAAAAGGTGATTTATCCCGCCAGATCAATTCTGGCCTCCTGAGGGTAACAAACGTTTTAAATAAATTTGAAATGGGTAATAATATAAAAAAAGTCACCAAAGATTGCAGTATAAAGACAATAACAGTGCATTCACCTGACATAAAATTCGATACTCGAATTCTGCACGAATCATTAAAAATTCTATAGAAACCCTCGTATCCGTATATAAATTTTATGTCAAGGCATTGTATTGTTATTGTCTGTTTGTAATTTCTTTCATTTTGCCAAAACAACTTCTAAACTGTCATTTTCTGTTTCTCGCTACTTTTTATCTTACATTTTTGTAAGGCTTTTTGTGTTTAGAAAAACAATCTACCAACTGTTTTAAACTTTCGGATAATGATCATCTATGAAGATTCCTTCAGAACAAAAATTAAAACTAATGGGGAAACCGCTCTTTTAAGAGAGTGAAATGCGAGGGTTTGATGAAATATTAAATGTTGGAGCTAAACAATTCATTTCCCGTTCATGAAATAACGACGTTGCAGCGTATACGTGTATACAACACGTGTGAAGTTAAAAAAGTTGACATATACCACTTTTAAGGATGCAGTTTTTTGTTGTGTTCGTGTTACCTACTGCAGCTTTAATGTTGATACCGAATATTGACCAAGTATTCTGGTTGCACTTGTCACCTGCAATGCACCTTTCCGTGAATATATTTTGTTCAGAAGTCCGAGAACTCTAGATCTGTTTATATTTTTTAGTACATAAAAATGTGAAAGAAAGTTTAAGAATATCACTTTCCAGAAATCTAATTTGTTAAAATCACATAATTATTTTCTGCCCCCCTCCCATTTTGTATCTTGAATGTGTATATGATTTTTAGTGTGTAAATAATATCTACAAATATGTATCTTCTGAAGCTCTCGGAAAAATGATCATTTTGGAAGACATTTAAGATTCAAAAATAAAAATAAGGACACAGCTATGTATGATGGAACTACTCCTTATTTTTTACAAATTTTACAATTTTATAGCAGTAAATTAGAACCATCAGTTTCGGGAAGCAAAAACGTGAAACCATACAAAATAAACAAAACCATATAAAATATGGTAACTTGATTAGTGCATATGAAGCTTCCGCTCTTGTTTCCTCCATTCAAAGGTCAGCCAGTTTTTGTATGTATTGCCCATCTAGCTAGGGAGTGCGTCAAAGTCATGAGCTGTAAGATTATAGAGTCAGACCAATGACTGTCAAGCTATTGACGTGTAGAACCAATGACTGTCGAAGAATTAAACTGTCAGACCAATGACTGTTAGAAACACGAGCTGTCAGACGAGTGACTGACGGACCTGTCGGATCAATGACTGTCGCACTAATGAGCTGTCTGATAAATGAATGTCGAATAAATGAGCTGTCGGACTAATGAACTGTCGGACTAATGACTGTCGGACTAATGACTTGTAACCATTTAATAAGGCTAATTATAAGTAAATGAATAAAAAGTGGTCTACGATACCCCGCCCCCCTCCCCAAAAAAAAACAACTGTTCAGTCTCTGTTGTGTTTGTGTTTTGCTCGTTTATTTTATTTTTTGTCTGAAGTTCTGTCTTGTTGGATGCAATGATTGATTGGTCATTTTAAACTCTTATCAATCTTTTTATGTAACTTTAAATGTCTTTGAATATTTTATTTTATATTTTATTCAAATGTTGCTGAGTTAACAAATGTTGCTGAGTTAAACAAAAATTACCAGAATTTTTTCTGAAGAAGAAAGCAAATATCTTTCAGAATATTTTGTAAACAAACTTTCTGTGAACTCTCACAGTCGTATATACAGTTAATATCAAATCGTATTTTGACCTTGATTTTATTTATCAACAAAGCCATCTAATTTTTGTAAAAGTTATTTGTTTTACATCAAATGTTAGGTTTGTAAAATATACATTGTAAGTCTTTAAGTCATCGAAATATTTCATTGTGACCAAACCTTACATATGTAGGCCATAGTTTTAAACAGTTTCAATGAAACGTTTATTACTAGAACAAAAACATCATATATGTAACACCTTTGTGTTCCGATTTTTTCCCCTTAGATTTCATTTGCCACCAGTTTGTTTAAATAAGTCGTAAAAGAATATAACTTAAAGTTCTTCAAGACGATAACAACTTGCAGGAAATCCTACTGGAAGTTGCGATATCTTATTGTTTACAAGTTACTGAAAAATACAATGTTACGGCGTTGTTAATAAACGTTTGTGATACTACAAATATGACCATATCAGTAAGGGTTTTGCGATTGGTTGCGAGACTACTTTGTCACAAAATTTCATTGTGTACGTTGTACGGTAAACATCCCTGGCTAAGACTAGTGATCCTAATCCTCTGGCCTTTTATTTGCCATATGTATTTTATAATTTTATTATTTTTGTGTTTGATTTGTTTACATTTTAACTCATTCCAAAACTCACGGACCCTTTTTGACGTGTTTATTCGTGTGATATATTGGGAAAAAAATTAATGGAAATAAAAAAATTAAAAAATAGTATTTTAATTCAAAACGGAAAAGTAAAATTAAAGGCATGCAATATTAATTTGTCCCATAATTTATATGATAACTCTAAAAGAAACAAAAAAAAACAAAAAAAAAACAAAAAAACAAACCAAAAAAAAAAAAAAAACAAACATGTTATAATAAACTGTGTAAGGTATTTGTTTATACACACTCAAGTTAAGAAATGTTTCTATTTTAGCTATTTCAACAATATCAAAGTCTTATCTCGGCAACGATAGAATAGAATTCCCTTTTGGGATTGATATGTGAAAACTGTCATTCATATTTCAAGAGGATTCGGCAAAATAATCTGTCAGGCAATAGACAAACAACGGAGATGGACTGTTAAACTGATCGATGTGTCAAAGCATTATATCCCAGAAATTTTGTTTAAAAGGGTGAATTGTAGGTGAGCAGAATAACAAAAAAATACTTATAAAACCGGATTAATCCCGCCATGTTCAGTCATTGTACAAAACTCTGTTGTATTGTTTTTTGTTCGCTTTTATTTTATTTTTTTGTCCCGACTTCTGTCTGTTGGTAGGAAAGATTGACTTGACATTGTTAACCCTTCTATTTGGTTGCTTCTTTATGTAACCTACAACTGCCTAATAATATGTTATCTTATATTTTATCCGATTTTTTCCTGAGTTAAATAAAAGAAGATTACAAGAATTTTTTCCAGAGAGGAGAACTAAAATACGAATAATTGGTAAATAAAACTTTCTGTGAAGTCTGTCAGCCGTATATAACAGTTTGTATGTATTCGTATTTTGACTATGACTTTATCACGGAACAAAAAAAAAACATGTAATATTTGAAATGGTCTTTTGTTTTAGACCAAATACATGTATTAAATTTGTAAAATGTAACTATTTAAGTCATCAAAATGGTTTATTTCATCAAAAAGAAAGCGTAAGGAATCTACACAGTCAATAGCTGAATCTGTTTAATCCCATGGCGAAATTGTTCTCGAATTGGGCGAAGTTTCGTTCCTTGTGAACACACCATATAAATGTAGGTCATAGTTTTAACCAGTTTCAATGAAACTCTTATCACGGAAACGCAAAGTAAAACATATGACAACTTTGTGTTCCGAATTTCTTCTTCAGATTTCCTTAGCCACAATATTTTTTAAACAAGTAGTAAACGAATAGAACTTACAGTTTTTCAAGGTTACTACAATTCACCAGAAATCCTACTGGAAGTTGCGATATCTTATTCCCGTCCAAGTCACTGAAAAATGAAAAGTTATTGCATTGTTAATAAAGTTTTTTACGTCCTCAAAACGGTTTATTTTTGACAAAGAAAACGTGTAAGGAATTTCTTCATATGTCACACACCCCACACAATCACACACAAACACACTCACCCTCACTTAATATATCATATTTTTCCGTGTATTAAAAAATCAAATACATGTAGGTTAATAATTATATTAAACAAATTTGATTTCATAAAAAAAATGCAATGCGTGAACCTAAAGATCTTGGTTTTGAGTTAATAACTAATTTTATATTATTTAATATTAAAGATTAAATACATTTATTAAATTGAAAATAGTTCGTCTGCTAATCTTGTCTTAAGCGACATTTAATTTATTTACAATTTGTTAAGCGGTAATTTGGCCGCCTCTTGTCATTAAAGTGCATGCTTTTTTCATGCGAATGTAGTTACCTTATAAAAAGGACAGTGACTAGTTCATTCACACAAGTTAATCTACGGAGAGGAAACGTTTGAATAAAGGACTTCACACTAAAGATAAGTTTTAAGTATTACACAGGCAAAATTTGACCATGTGATTTTAACGTGATTTTAACGTGAAAATCACGTGATTATGTTCACGTTATTTTGGTGTGAAACGAGCATAAACGCAATTCTAACGTGAAAATTTTCAAGTGATTATTACGTTAATTTAACATGATTCTCATGTGAACAAGCATTAACGTGAAAGTCACATGAAAAATTAACGTGATTCTCATGTGAACGAGCATTAACGTTAAAGTCACGTGAAAAATATAACACGACTTTCATGTTAAAAAAGCAATAACATGAAAATCACGTTAAATTTTTAATAAATATTTTTTTCTGAATTGAGCTAATTACGTGATTTTCACATGATTCAAGCTTCATGTGAATATTTAATGTAAATTGAGGTTCACATAAGTATATTCATATAAACTTTTGTATTACGTCATAAAAAATACATGCAAGAGTAATGCCTTACTGGTACATACAACTCACAGTGACTTTAAGATGAAGAACAACAATAAAAGTGTTGTTCCTTTGTTATCTTTCACCTCGTATATATAGGTTCACCATGATAACTGAAAATGCTAAAATTAAAAGTTTTCAATCAATACTTGTTTTAACAAATGTATGTTCAATCATACACTTTAAAAAGCTAACACATTGTTTAAAAAAACTTCTTTGAATAAATATATTTTAAAGATATGTGTTAGTTATACAGGTAGTTTAGAAATGTTGAAACAATAATGACACTCTATTCATTTTTGATTTTTTTTTGTTTTATTCTAATTTTCATAATTTAATTCAATTTTTTTTTATTGTCCACAGTCCATCAAGTACCATCTATTCATCTTATTCATCTACCATCAATTGTTTACCTAAAATATTCAAATAATTCACATTATAATGTTAATTTTCTTTTGTACTGCATTGAGTATTCAAGTAAACAAATAACATATATTAGAATGGAGATAACAATATTGTTTTTGACAATCATTTACTGGCTCTGCTAATGAGTTGCAAGTAAACTCAATTTGCGACCATCAAATTTCAATTGATCCTGTGAAATTGTCAAATACAATACAGTTATCTCCTAAGTGTATTATATTTTGTTTATAAAAACAGCTTAAGGTCAAGGCGAAGTAATTGAAAGTACCCTACAGTTTTATAATTTTTTTGTCAGTATGTAAAACTAATCGAAATACATTGGAATATGAAATAAAATAGGGGGGTACCCATGCTTATTTTTTTGCTATAACCCTTTGAAAATGCCTTCTGCAATTTAATTTTTAACATAGAATATATAGGGAAAACGTCAATTTTTCGACAATTTTGCTCGAAAAGTCTATAAAAACCATAGATGTTAATCCTACAGTTTCTTGAAAAACTAATATTATATTGCCTCATCCACGAGCTTTGTGATGATATAAAAATATTTGGGGGTCCCCATGCTTGATTTTGTCCTATCTAATGCTGAAGATAATATCAAGCTACTAATTTTTGTGATTTTTTCAGGCAACGTCATGACGTCCAGCGTTCGATAACGTTCATATATTGCAGATAATAATTATAGGACAAACAACAAACCTTTTTCTTTCATCTGATGTATATTTTTTAATTTTAATGTTTTTATTAATTTTTATTTATTTATTTATTTATTTATTCATCATTTATTTATTTATTTATTTATTTATTTTTGGCTTTCTGTAAGGAGTTGCAGATTTTATTTATTATTTGTTGAATGTCAGTGTTTGATTTTCCTGTTGTCGATGAATGATTTGTATTGCAACTGTATCCTTACAGTCCCGTAAAATATAAGTAACACTTTTTGTAAAAGGATAATGAGGACCGTCTTCACTTGCTTGACATTTTTTATTTCTCCATCAAAGTAAAAATGATGTTATATGCGCAACTTGACGTCACATATTACTTAGTTCACAGAAATTAAGATGTTTAGTAAATTTTTAACAGTGTACCCGTGATCTAAGTGTCAAAAAGGTGACTTCGGCGTGTTAATACCTTGAAGGTAGTACACTGTACATAAATACCTAAAATTTAAACTAAGCAAATTACTTGCATAATATTTACTATACAAATAACAACACGTTCCTATGATTCTGAAACGAATTAGTCTAAATATGCGTTTACACGACAAAATAATGCTTTCGAATGCGTTTTGATAATGAAGGGACGTGTGAACGCACAATGCATTTTGAAACGTTTCGAAAAAATTTTGCGTTGCGTAATAACTGTACGTCTGAACACACCATTATTTCAACCTTAGGGCGACTCCACTGCTTCTCCGGAGTCAACGTCATAATGCCTACGACGTCAGACAATCAGTCGGGGACTGAAAAACAATGACAAGGGGCTGTTACCCTTGAAACGGTAAACAAATGAACACTAGATGGCGTTCAATTACTTCGCCTTGACCTTAAGGGCACCTCTGTTAAGCATGACTTGAGTTTTAGCCTTGAATTAGCCCTCTCTAGTTCCTGTTGTATCTGGATGTAGATCGCAGATTATAATTGTTTGATTTGATTGGATAACATTTTCCGTGAATTACACAACCCACCCATCTGTAACTATGAGGTGTTAGCCATCTTAAAATGTTGAATTTGTTCAAGTAATATTTTGCAAAAAGCTGCAACATTATTTACCCTGCTTACCTTTTTAACAGATTTTGTAAATTGTATCGGAAATTGAATAGTGTAGTCGTGTCAAAACTTTTTGTGTTTACGTTTCAATCAATATGCATTCTTATGAAATCATGTTGTTTAAATCACAGACAAGAACGAGGGGTACTGTGGCCTAGTGGGCCACAAATATTATACCCCGCCTTTTGTTACTACCACTTTTTATGATTATCTCCCCTAGAATTTGTTGGACCATAAAGATTTTCATCCATGCACATCTTCATATGATGTACCCGGTACTACCTTAAGCTAAGATTTCATTGAAATCCAACTGAAAATTGTAAGAGGAGTTGTGCCTACAAGAATTCTTGTAATGGACAGACAAACAGACAGAGGTAAGCCAGTACACAGCTGTAGTAAATATACCAGTACACCCTTTACTTCATGGCAGGGGTATAAAAATGTCTATGCTTCGACATAGATAAAACCAGAAAAATTTGAAAGTATTGCTCATAAAAATTTACAACTTTGCTATTATGTGTTAAATTATGTAAGTTTTTGGTAAACAGGAATGTGTTGAGTGATGAACCTGAAAATGTATCACACGGTATAGCTCACTCATATAAACCTTGAAACCAAAATTCAGAAAGCCTTGATGTGTAGTTCCTGAGAAAAGTTCAACGAAAATTTACTACTTGGCTATTATGTGTAAAAATATGTAAGTGTTCGGTAAACAGGAAGTTGTTGAGTGATGAATCTGAAACGGTATCACACGGTGTAGCTCGCTCATATAAATCCTGAAACCAAATTTTAGAAAGCCTTGATGTGTAGTTCGAGAGAAAAATGCGACGAAATTTTGATGGGACGGACTGACGGATGGACAGACAGGGGTAAAACAGTATACCCCCCCCCTTTTTGAAAGCATTTCTGAGCCTTTTTAATTAAAAAAAAAACTAGAATATAATGTAGTATGGATTTACACAGGTATTGAATTAAAATTAAAATAACAGTGTCAACAGGTAAAACTTCAATTGCGACTGTCAAATCCCCAATTGACGGCAGCAACTCTTTGATTGGATAGCATTTACTGTTAATTTCTCAATCTACCAAGCTGTAAATAAGAACATTTTGAGGAGGTGAATTTGTTTATGCAAGAAATATTTTTCAAAAAGAGCAACATAATTACATATTATTCCACTTATTTTTATACAATATAATACCAAATTTTATACAAAATAGCATAGTCTTGTCTTCTCAAAAATGACTTGTGTTTATATTTCAAACTCTATGCATTCTTTACATGGCAAAGACGTTTACTATATTTCATGGACCTTTTTTTAATTTTTCTATATAAAAACTAGAATTTTTTAAGATATTGCATTGGAATAGAACTAAAATAAAAATGTATTTGAAGAATTGCCACCTTCAATTGGGGATTGATGGCTGCAACTCTTCAAATACAATACTGAATGCTGTTATTTTCCTAGCATCCGCAAAGTTTCAAATACAATACAGGTATCTCAATTCTTATGCACTAATTTGCAAAATATTATATCTTTGCCTTTATTTTGGTTTAAAATTTGAAATCAGAAATTTAGGCCTAAAAACGATCACTAATGTCAAGAGTACAAAGAAATTATAAAATTTGCTAAATCTCGCATAAACAAAATCAAAAATGTACCTACACAGGAAAAATAGCAACGGGCGTTTAACGGATGTCAAACGTCCATTAAACATGTGAATATTAACGTGGTATGTGAATTGTATATGTATACTCATCTTTTATATTCTCTATGTGAATATTGTTAAATCATTCTAGGCAATATGGTTTTGGTATATTGCATTATACATATCAACTACCTGTTTCTCTGGAAAGTGCTTCTTCAAAGACATCTGGTATACTGGACTGCAAACCTCACCTTTCGACTGTAAAAAAATCAAATTTCAAGATAATTAAAAAATTGTCAATCTGCTCCTATTCCAAGTCTTCTTTAAACATCATTTTTATCATGATTCACACTCTGAAAAAAAAAATTGGTTGCATGAGCTTTTGATATACCTTATTATAAGATAATAAAACTTTAAATAATATAAAACAAAAATTAAAAAATATATATGAAAACACTTTCTTTCATAAATTGAAATTGTCTACTGAAAACAATAAAATCTTTCTATACAGTAAAATTAAAACTAAATATGAAATTGAAGACTTCTTCATAAAAACTAATTTTGAAAATAGAAAAAATGTATGCAAAATGCGCATAAGTGATCATTTTTTAGAACTAGAAAGAGGCAGATTCAAAAATATAAAAAGAGAAAATAGAATCTGCCCAAATTGTCATTTAAATATATTAACAGATGAAGCTCACTTCTTCCATAAATGTCCAAAATATACTTCCATTAGAGAAGAATTTGAAAAACAAAATGTAAACATTTTTAAAATAGAAAATAATAAAGATGAATTTGAAAAACTTGCTACAATGTTGTCTCTATTGGTTCACTTGCAATATGTTGCTCCATTTATGAAAAAGTCACTTATACTGAGAAAAGTGGAAAAATAATTGCATGGTTCACCACAGACAATATATTGTCAGATTCACATATAGAGTCATATAGGTTTCATATGTTTTGTTCTTATTATGAATGTTATATTGTACTTTATATGTTTGTACATATATATGCTTTCAACCCTTAGGGGTACAATTATGCATTTATAAATAAAGATAAATTAACAGCAAAACTCACCCATAGGGGTCATTATACATGTTATACATAGATGTATAATCACATACAAATACAAGACAATTATCCTAAAATAAAATCATCTATAAAACACATTAAATGAGATTGTGTGTCTGTAAGACACGTATGCCGTGTCCTCTTGCAAACCTAATCGCCATCTATTATTTATATCAGGATTTCAATCATTGTGAAATCATCTTAATTATATGAAATTTTAAGATGACTAATTGTGAAAAATTGTTATTAAATTATGGCATTTTATAGGTTCTTTTAATATAAATAATACTGTGTACACCTTAATGTAAAAATTTAATAAATCAAAGTCACTCGAGCATAAAATGTAAGTCGCAGTGACTCAATTTTTTTGAGTGGGGGTTCTTAAACTTCCTTAAAAATAAACCTATATGAAAACATTTTACCTAAGTTACTCAAGCATAAAATATAGGTGATCGAATGTTGCTGAATTTTGTTGTACTATATCAGAATGAATATATGGAATATGTTTGATATTTATATACCTGAAAAGGTTCACGAGAAACGTACCTAAACGCAAAAACTTACTGGAGCAACTCATGCTGAAATGTGGGTCATAATAACACAACTGTTGGAGAAATGCATTCTATAATTTAATATGATGATATTGGTGAAGTATCATTGATATAACAACATCATGGATTCCTAAGATATTAAATCAAATACAAAAAAATAATCAAATTTACTTAAGCATACATGTAAAATGTAGGTTATGGTGACTGAAATGCTGCCAATTTGTGGTGAACTTTATAAGATGATTTAGTTGTGAAAATCCTTTATATATTCCAACAAGCTTTTTTTTATCAATACACCTAAATCATAAATGCAAAAACTTTAGTCAAACGGGACAGACAACGGAAAATTATACCAAAACCATATTCGTTGACATGGCATAATAATCATTTTAAGTACATTGTATTTCACAAGAGTGGATTTTCCTTTTTTGTGTGTGCATTTTGTAGATTTTTTTCCATTAAAGTTTGATGTCAACACAAACAAATGTAAACTAGGACCTTTTTAATGAAAGCTTTGAGAGGTTTTGACGTCAAAATTTACATTAATTTAATATTGGATATAACACATCATTTGATTGGTCAATTTTTTTCGTCTAACATATCATAGAAAAAAAATTACGGTCAATCCGTAAATAGTCCATTATTTCTCATTAAACATGTACTTTTTCTTAATAATACCAATAAGTTTATGATTGGGCTTGAATTAAAGATGTTTGCAGACAAACACTACCCCCCCCTTTTTTTGAAAAAAAAGAAAAAAAATCTCGTCTGTCTTAATGTTTTGTTAAAACTGGCATATTTCTTGGTTATTTGTTATTTTGAAAGCTTGCATCGGATTAGTGATATTGTCAGCCTTCAATCAATTTCTCTAACCATTTTCCATGTTTTCCATAAAATCCAAAATCTCAATTAATTTTTTTATATTTTTGCCAAATAGGGACTGAAAGTATTTGAACAGACTGGTGTTTGAAATGTTTTCCCAAACTTTTGACAAAGCTGAAACTTTTTAAATTTTTTAAATTTGATTTTTACCATCCAGCTGCTATTTTAAAGTGCAACAGACAATTTTTTTCTACATGTATTTCTTTTTCTGAATATTTAACAAATACATAGAAAATTTTCAGCTTAGTTTATATATAAAATCATGTTTGATTTAATAGGGAAAAAATCAATAAATCATCACTTAATGGGATTGTCATGGTGTAAAGTAATTTTCATGATATACTGTAACCTTCTATTTCTGCCCTTACCCCGGTATGAACTCACTCCTTCCTTAGTGTGTTGGTGAAATTTTGATATTTGCATCTAGACACTTTGTTGAATAAGAATTCTTTGTGTTTTTTGGAGGATTTATGGTCTACTGCTTCTGCTGTATTTTAACACTAAACTGAAAAGACAAAATAAGAAAACACAAAGCACCAGGTTCTATGTAATCCCCCAATATTTTGTGTGTCAGAGTATCAATTTCCATATATATAAAAAAATTCACAACTTTGTGTATGTGTGGATACATTTATGAAATTGTAAAATAGTCATAACTTTTTTAACTGAAATTTATATATAATTTTCCCCTTTATCAAGAACTGATGAGTGATGACGTACAGTAGTTGGTCTTAATTATTTCACCACACCATTTTTCCCCATAGTCATTGATTTCTATACTATATAAATTCACAAATTTTCAGGTTTTTAATTATTGTTTATACTATAGTCAAATGTCTGAAATTCCCTCTAATTCTTTAACAACATATTTTGAGGGGAGCCCAAACATTCTGGAAATCAAATATCTTCCATATAGAAGGGTGTTATTTTTTATGGTGGGGGGGGGGGGGGGGGGGTTGTGAAAAAAATTGTCTGGATACTTATCTGAGCTATCGAAAATTCTGTTGATTATCAAACACTTCCACAAGTTCCAGTTAATTGTCTATATTCCTATCACTCGATCTCGCCAATATCAAGTTTCTGCACATTTGTCCCATTAAATTTGTTCACTGTGTCTGTGACTGTGTAACCATTTGCAACTTGTCGCTCACGAGCAGACGATGATGACGTCAGTTTGCAAGTTTTCTGTGACTGTCGGAAATCAACTGACACCCTCATACATTGTCATAACAAATATATATACAATTTTTCGTCTTCCAAAATGAAACGATAGACAATATTCAGATATTCTATGCAAGTCATTTGCTAGATTGTTTTTAAATCACGAAATCACCAAACACGAAATGACCGGAAGTGACGAATAAAAAAAACGCCCGAAGAAAAGGATACTGATACGGACAAGCGAAGTTTAAATCCGGATCGCAACATACTATGGAATTTAAAAAAAAATCGTTCAATGGCATTATAAAAGTTTTTTTTTTTTTAAAATGTATATTTCAACAGTAACACCCTTTTAATTACTGGTAATTTTTTGAATTGCTATCCTGTGCAGGGGGAAATATTACCATAATCAAATCATTAATGTGTGTGGAGGATATTGGTAGTTAGAAAACATATTTTGCAGAAAAATTTTTAATTTTTCCAGTGATACATTTTTCCAAGAGCAGACAATTCTGTAAATGGGAGACAAGTTATATGTGCCAAAATAAATCAGGAATATCCCTATTGAAACATTATACAGACGTTTTTGTAAAATGATTTTCATACGTTTGGTGAACGGGTGTAAAACACATGATATGAATTTCACCCGTTTATTTCTACACGTTTTACGGATGATTATTCACATACGTTTTACGCATGTTTAGGAAACGCCTGAAATACATGCGTTTACCATGCGTTTTACGGGCGTCGTTTTACGGGCGTTTAGTCTAACGCCCGTAAAACGCCCGTTGCTATTTTCCTGTGTATAAATAAAATATTGTTTACACTAAAACATGTCCTATATTTTCAGTCTTTGCATCACCAGGTTTCAAGAGCATTTATGACCATGAAATCACCAAGTGATGGATTTATAAAAATGGAATCAGTCATTATGAGGTGCTCCTACAGAATTGCATTTATCAACTCCCATGAGTTGAAAAAAATAACATGTTTATCACATAAAAAGTACTTCATATGATTTTTACATTTAACGTTCATTTGACAATTATGTGAAACTGACCTGAGAATCATGTTAAGATTTTCACGTTTATAATATTTCACGTGAGAATCATGTTAAAATTTTCACACGATTTTCACGTTTATGATATTTCACGTGAGAATCATGTTAAAATTTCACACGATTTTCACATTAATTTTATTTAACGTCAGACTCATGTTATATTTTCACACCATTTTCACATTATTTTTTTTTAACATGAGAATCATGTTAAATTTTCACACGATTTTCATGTTATTTTTTTTCCACATGATTATCACGTGATATTAACATGATTATCATGTTAAAACTTTTCATGTGATTTTCATGTTATTTTCACATGATTATCACACTGATATAACATGATTATCACATGATTTTTTTTAACGTGAAAATCAGATGCCTTGGTCAAATTTTGCCTGTGTATAGTATGTTACTTTAACTTTATTGTTGAATTTAGTTTAATTAAATTAATACCTTTCAAATATGTTGAATAATTAACTTGAAAGTGAAATATTTCAATTTGAATTAAAATGTCTTTTCTTGGTAGCTAGCTAACTTGTTAATATTGAATTACATTTAGTAATTTATACCGTGAATTATACATTTCAATATTCATGCTTGCAAATGCTACATAGTTTGTAATTGCTATATAGTTTGTATGTAGCAAGACTTTATGCATTTTTATATCATATAACTGGTCAAATCATAAGCTTTATGTGTATGAGGTTTGAGTTAATTTTCAGAACATCGGTATGTATTAATTGTAATATGACTTGCAAGCTAACACGTATGCATAAGCTGCGTCATCCGTCGTTTTTATTCAATCCTCAAGTAATTGTTTAGTCGCATTTTCAAACATGAAAATTCTGTTCATGATAATATATGTATTTTTCCTACTGCAGTCTATACATATGTTGATATAAATTGTAATATGTCTTTTAAGCCGTATCGCTTTTGGTCGATGAATTGAATAATGATTTTATTTGCATAATTGTCTATCTATGGAAGTTCATGTCTACATATTGTCAAAGACAAGCGGGTAAACGCTGAATTAACTACATGGATAAAGGTTTAGGCTTATTAAATTTATAAATTTTACAGCTATGTTGACATTAGTTTTATTTTAAACAGTTAACAATGGCAGGAAGCTGACGAGGACGTCGGCGACGGCCAGCTAACCCGTTAGCTGCATATCAGATACCAGTAGCACGCGGACGGAGGAGACCGGCGGGCGGTGTACAGGAAATTGATCCTGTAGAAGCTAACAGGGGACCAGCAGGACGTGGAAGGAGGGCGAACGGTGTACAGCAGGAGATTGACAAAGGAAGGCCAGCAGCACGTGGAAGGAGGAGGAGAGCGGCAGTTGTTCAAGATGAGCCATCACGTCAACTAAGACGCCTAGATCAGCGCCCGGAACCGGAGCGCCCGGAACCGGATCATGAAGAGCCAGCTGAACATGTGCCTGAACCGGTAGCTCCTGCTTTAGGTGAGGCTAATTTTAATGAGCCTTTAATGATACCTGGGTTTAATGAAGTAGATATTTTTGTTCCACAAAAAATTAAAGACAAAATTTGGAGCTTTGAATATATCGATTTGGCTATAATGCATCGTAATAATTTCAATCAAAACAATAATGAAGAAATTCTTGCAGTACACGATGGAGTTTTGGTCATTCAGAAAAAATTTAAAAAAACGCATACAATTAAAACAATCGAGGATTGGACAGATGCGTTTATTGCATATGCTCAGGTTTTAATTGAACGTCACCCAACAAAAGCATCAGAATTATTCGCATACATGTCTATTAAAAGGGGGGCAGTCAATGAACATTCATAAGATAAATGGTATAATTATGATCAACAATTTCGTTTAAGGGTGGCTAGAGATCATACAAAAAGCTGGTCGTCTATTGATGGTTGTTTATGGTTACGAACATTAACTGTCAATGTATCAAAAAGCAATACAGCTTCCAATCAGTTCTATAAATGTTTTGATTATAACTTTAAAGGTTTCTGTCGACGTAGTAATTGTCAATACAAACATGTGTGTATTAAATGTAATGGGTATAATCACCCATCTATACGTTGTAGAAAATTTATTGACTCTGAACCTAGTTGCAGTTTAAATAGGGCAAACAAAATAAATGACAATAAAAGTGCAAATGTCATAAAGTTTAAAAGATGATAGTGAAAAATTTGTTTGTAATTGTCATTAACAGATTTGCACCCCCAACAGTTTGATATTTGGTCATTAGGATGTTCACCTATAAAAACAGATGAATTAGAAAAATTACTCAAGTTTTACCCAGATCAGGAAAGCGCTGCAAATTTGTTAAATGGGTTTAAATATGGTTTCAAGATCCCTTTCGAAGAACCTAGAAAATCATGTGACTATCGCAATTTATTGTCTGCATTACAAAATAGTAATGAAACTTAAAAAAAGTTAAATAATGAAATAGCTTTAGGTCGAATGGCGGGTCCATTTCAATTTAAACCCATTTCAAATCTGAGGTGTTCACCCGTCGGTTTAGTACCTAAAAAATCCGGTGGCTTTAGATTAATCACGCATTTATCTCACCCTCCAAATGATAGCATTAATGATTTTATTGATACAAAATACACCCAAGTGTCTTATTCTTCTTTTGATAATGCAGTTCAGATGGTGGAAAAATCGGGTAAATCTACTTTAATGGGCAAAACTGATATTAAGTCTGCATTTAGACTTTTAAAATGTTACCCAGGTGATTTTGACCTACTTGGAATCAAGTTTAATGGCAATTGGTATATAGATAAATGCATGCCAGTGGGCTTAAATATAAGTTGTGCCACTTTTGAAAGGTTTTCAACTTTTTTTAAATTATGCAATTAAGCATGAAATGAATTCAAAAAATTTAGATCATTACCTGGATGATTTTTTCTTCATAGGGTCTGCTAACACTTTTGAATGTTCGGAATTGATGGCAGGTTTTTCAAAATTATGTAATAGGTTGGGTGTACCTATAGCACAGGAAAAAACAGTAGGTCCTTGTACAAAATTAGAATTTTTAGGTCTAACCATCGATTCAGATGAAATGAAAATTAAAATACCAGAAGACAAGGTTCATACTTTGGAAGCTCAAATAGAAAATGTATTGTCGCAACGAAAAGTAACCTTAAAAGAGATGCAGTCTCTAGCTGGTTTATTGGCTTTTTGTTCTAAAGCTTTACCTTCAGGTAGGGCATTCTGCAGAAGACTTTATGGTTCCATGCAAGGTGTGAAAAAGTCGCATCATTTTATTAGAATAACTAAGGGAATACGGGATGATTTGCAGATGTGGAAATTATTTTTGAGAGAATTTAATGGAGACATTATAATGCAAAATTTGGACTGGGTATCAAATTCCACTTTGAAATTATATACGGACAGTGCAGGAGGGCGATCTGCAGCGGCTGCAGCATATTTCAATGGGACATATGCAATTTTGAAGTGGCCAGAGCATTGTGATCAAGCTATTTTAGCTGATATCACATATTTGGAAATCATCCCTATTGCTTTAGCAATTTGTCTATGGAAAGATCAATTTAAAAATAAGAAAATCATATTCAATTGTGATAATAGCTCAGTTTGTTCTATTCTTAATTCAAAATCTTAAAAAAATGATAGAGTTATGACTTTGGTAAGACAAATTGTGTTTTGGTCATTAGTTCACAATTTCCAGTTTAAATTGAAACACCTACGTTCTGAAGATAATTCAATAGCATATGCTTTATCTCGTGGCCAGATGAACAGATTCAGGAAAGAAGCATTAGACGCAGAAGAAAACCCCAGAGAAATACCTCAAGAATTTTTACAACTTCTGATATAGACTTTGAAGTGTCTAACATTCTAAAACATTCTGTTGCTCGAAGTACGAATAATGTATATGAAAAAGCTACAATATGCCGACAAAGTTAAACAATCCAAAAGCACTCGATCATTCGCAACTCAAACTGATTACACATGTCTTGTTTCCTTTTGCCTACAAGAAACTCATTTAAAGGAAAACGATCAAGTAAATATTAAAGATTATTCTCTGTAAAATACCCATGTTAAAAATTATGAAAGAGCTGCTGGCGGCTCTTCTATCCTTGTTACGAATGGTGTAATTCACAGTCAAATAAATCTAAACACTGACTTACAGGCAGTTGCAGTTCGACTTTCTCTGAGTAAAACCATAACATTATGTTCTGTTTATATTCCTCCTAATTCTTCCTTAAATGTTTCTCAACTAAAATCTATTACAGATCAATTACCTGCTCCCTTTCTTCTTATGGGCGATTTTAACGCACAAAATCCTCTATGGGGTAGTAACTCTTTAAATGATAAAGGCAAGAGGATTGAAGATTCGGTGAATCAGGAAGGGCTGTGCATTTTACTGATGGATCAGACACCTACCTAAATCCAGGGAATGATGCTTATTCCGCTATTGATCTAACACTATGATACCATTCGTTATTATTGGATTACTCATGGCGAGTCCATGATGATTTGTGTGGAAGTGACCACTTTCCAATTATTTTGGGGAATCTATTTCCAACATCCTCGGAGAGAGTTGCTGGCTGGAAATTTGACAAAGCCAATTTGCCATTGTTCGAACAACTCTGCCGAGATGAACTGGGAGAAGACACTTTCGACAGTATTAGTAATCCAATTCTCTAATTTAGCGAAATGTTTGTATCGATAGCGGAAAGAACCATTCCTAAAACCTCGACAAATCCAAAACAACCCAGCAAACCATGGTTTGATGATGATTGAGAGGAAGCGAAAAAAAAACAGGAAAGAGTCCGAACGACGGCTCAATTTGCATCCAACCCACGGTAATTTAAGTTATCTCCGTATATTCCGTGCAAACGCACGTCGAACATTTAAACGAAAGAGACGAAAGTCTTCGCAAAACTTTTATTTTATTCAAACAATTAAAGGAAAAAACAGGAAAAATAATTTTCAACATCTCAAAGATGGACAAACTCTTTTGACATCTCAAAACGACATCACTCAAAAATTTGGTGAAACCTTTTCTAAAAATTGCTCTTCTCAAAATTATTCTCAGGAATTTCAACATATTAAAAACCGAACAGAAAAGACTAAACTCAATTTTCGATCAAAAAAAAATTTGAAGACTACAACCGCCCTTTCTCTTTGGATGAAATAAAAAAACTCTCTGGCAAAATCACATGACACAGCATGTGGTCCTGATGATATTCACTATAAACTTTTGAATAATCTTCCTGATACTTCTTTAAAAACTCTTTTGGATCTGCTCAATAATGTCTGGGAATCTGGTGACCTGCCTTCCACCTGGAAGATAGCCACAGTTATCCCTATTCCAAAACCTGGGAAGGACCATTTTGAACCGTCGAATTATCGGCCAATTGGCCTCACAAGTTGCTTCTGTAGGACAATGGAACGGATATTCAACGACCGCCTTGTCTGGTTCCTTGAGACGAATGGTCTCCTGTCTATTATACAGTGCGGGTTCTGGCAAGGGAGAAGCACGTTGGATCACCTTGTTCGCTTCGGATAATTTATTCGTAACGGGTTCGCTAAAGGTAAACATGTGGTGTCTGTCTTTTTCGATCTGGAAAAGGCTTAAGAGACCACTTGGAAATATGGTTTTTTAAAGGATTTAAACGATATCGGGTTGAAAGGTAGGTTACTTACATTTATCGATAACTTTTTATCTGACAGGAAGTTAAAAGTCAGGGTCAATAGAACAATGTCTGATCCGTTTGAACAAGAGATGGGTGTACCCCAGGAAAGCATTCTCTCGGTTACTCTCTTTAGTATCAAAATTAACAGTCTTGCAAAAACTCTACAATGTACCAATTAACGTAGTTAAAGAAACGACATTCCGTGGGTTACTTTTGACAGTAAACCTACCTGTCTACCCCATATCAAAATGCTTAAAGCTAAATGCTTGAAGGCATTTGATATTTTAAAAGTTGTTTCTAGCACTTTTGTTAAATTTATACCGATCACTTGTACGATCAAAACTTGATTATGGTTCCATTATATACGGATCTGCTCGCAAATCCTATACAAAAAAGTTAGGTACTGTTCACCACCAAGGCCTACGTTTGACTTGGGGCGTTCAGAACTTCTCCTGTGGAGAGTTAATATGTAGAGGCTGACTTGGGTGCTGATAAAAACATTTTGTAAAATTTATACCGATCACTTGTACGACCAAAACTTGATTATGGTTCCATTATATACGGATCTGCTCGCAAATCCTATACAAGAAAATTAGAAACTGTTCACCACCAAGGCCTACGTTTGACTTGGGGCGTTCAGAGCTTCTCCTGTGGAGAGTTTATATGTACAAGCGAACGAGCCGTCTCTTTATAACCGTGGAATAAAACTTGGTCTACAATATTTAACTAAGCTGAAAGCCTATCCGTCAAAGCCTGCCTACGACTGTGTTTTCAACTCTCTCTATGAGGATATGTTTGAACAACATGAAAACAAAATCCGTCCTTTCGGTATTCGTATGAAACCACATATTTCTGGTTGTGATATCAACCTTGATGAAATAGCCCCTATAAAGATACCTCAGTCGCCATCTTGGCTTGTACCCAAAGCCAAATCTATTTTTGACCCCAGAAAACATAAAAAGTCTGAATGATACCCAATTTTAATTCAGCACAAGTTTGCTGAAATAAAATCAAATTTTGCATTCCATGACTCTATTTATACTGATGGATCTAAGGACGGCAGGCATCAACTCTCCGTCTTCCATATTCCTATTCAATATTTACTGCTGAAGCTAGAGCCATTATTCTTACTTTGACGTTTGTCAGAGCGTCTGATAAACCGAAATTTCTTATTTGCTCAGATTCTCTTTCGTGTTTATTGGCTATAGAAGGTCAGAAATATAAAAACCCTTTAATTGCCCGTATTATTGAATTTTAGAAAGGACGTGTCCAAATGGGCAAAGAAATACTTTTTCTCTGGGTACCAAGTCATATTTGTATTAAGGGAAACAGAGTCGTAGATAGAATAGCGAAGGATGCTTTAGATGACCCCATAACTAATATGTCAGTGCCTTATTCTGATTTTAAATCTTTAATATACAAATATATTTTACGTCTGTTGCAGTCCCAATGGGATCTGCTTACAGAAAATAAATTACACTCTATGGAGCAAACTGTTGGCAAGAATGTTTGTTTCTTCGGCAAATGCCGACGAGACCAAGTTGTTTTAACGAGATGTCACATTGGCCACACCAGGACAACTCATTATTTTATTTTGGAGAATAAGCCGCCCCCTGAGTGTATTCCGTATCAATGTAGACATAGTATTAAACACCTTTTAATTGACTGTGAAGATAAATCCGACATTATTTGTTGGTACTACACAGTCAACAATATGAAAGATTTATTTACAAGGGTTGCAGGCAACTGTATTTTACAATATCTTAAAGACGTTGGACTGTATTCAAGAATATAGTCTGGCTGCATTCTTGAATAGAGTCCAATAAGTTTAAATTTGTTCATATGTTTTGCATTTTGTTTATTGTATTTGATAGCGTATCCGTGATGTTATTTTGCAAAATTAGTGTGTGATATTATTTGACATATTGAAAGTTTGTCTCGTATTTCTTTTATTGTTTGATTTTCTCCTTAAATATTATTTGTAAATAGTTCATTCGTTTAAGATAGTATTTGTTTTAATTAAACTTAATATAATGAGTTCGCGCCGTGGGATGGCTTAAATGTCGCTCACACGGCGTAAAAAAATAATCAATCAATCAACCTATTGGACAAATTTTACGTGAGTTATGAGACCTTAATGTTTTTGTGCATGTAACACTACAGGATCACTTTATTGACACATTTTTGTATTTGTATTGTCCTGCATTTTTTTTATTCGACAAATTTTACCGGAGTTTTGATGTGCTGAACAAGGATGACTTTTGGAATGTTAATGTTTCAAATCTTTATTCCCATGTTTGGTGGAAATGTTGTCATTCGTTTAAGATAGTATTTGTTTTAATTAAACTTAATATAATGAGTTCGCGCCGTGGGATGGCTTAAATGTCGCTCACACGGCGTAAAAAAATAATCAATCAATCAACCTATTGGACAAATTTTACGTGAGTTATGAGACCTTAATGTTTTTGTGCATGTAACACTACAGGATCACTTTATTGACACATTTTTTTATTTGTATTGTCCTGCATTTTTTTTATTCGACAAATTTTACCGGAGTTTTGATGTGCTGAACAAGGATGACTTTTGGAATGTTAATGTTTCAAATCTTTATTCCCATGTTTGGTGGAAATGTTGACATCCGTACTGTGCCGCCATTTAAATCATACACATTGTGTACCTATTGTGGGTTTCGACTTTTCTCTGTGGCGGAGGGACATATGGCTACGTGTAGCAATCTTGTTAGTTTGTATAATGAAAATTGGAATTGTATTCACTTCCCGTAAAAAATAACTGAGAAAGGTGGTGAATTCCGCAATAGATAAATTTTGCAGGTGATTTTTACTCCGATTAACCATACAATTATAACTTTAATTCATGTATACTCTCGAAACCTTTTGTAAAAACAGCATGTCACCGTCCTTTCAAGGAGCTAAATTCAATTATTAATACATTTGTAAGAAAACAGTTATCCTCTCTTTGTGCACTATAAGTGTGACATACTTTAATTTTTCAAATAGAAAATTCAACCGGATTATTTCTTACGCTTATTTCTCTATGACTTTTATATCTTCCCTCTAATGCTGCCTTAAATTCTAAATGCTAGGACATTATTTTAAAATGACCCGTTGGATTTTTGCTCGAAATTACGCAAAAATAGGAAGAAATTATCAGTTTATAATCATTTACTATTAATTTTGATGTGTGATTTTGAGGGTAAACTAAACATGTACATGTAACAGATACATCATATTGGTACTTTTTTTTATTTTGACAACAAATCTTCTGGTTTATTTTATTTTCACGTGTATCTTTGGACTTCATCAGATTATTTTGCATTAAAATCATTAAAAATTAATTGTCCTGTTGGAGTATTTGGATGATGTAGGTTTTGTTTCTTTTTAAGTTTTATGTACTGCTTGACCATTCAGTCTTCTTAAATTGTGCTATTGAATGTTGAAATAAAGGAAGACTGACAAAGAAAAAATCTTTTTTCACATGCAAACAATTAGTACACCACTATATTTTTAAAAAGGTGTTGAAAAAAAATCCAGCTTCATGGACAATAGATAAAAGTTTTGAAGGTCCAAAATAAGTTCCCATATAACAATCCCCCCTTCCCTACACACACAAGCAATCATTAGTTAATCATACTTGAAATGTTTCCTTCAGCAACACTTCAGAGAGCACTACGCCCCACAGTGTCTCAAATTGACTAGAGTCTTATTTTTAGAATGTAAGTAGAACATGTATACTTTTGAATATTTTTCCAACTTAAAACATGAATTTCGTGTACGCGTAGTATTATTTGGACCTGGACAGAGCTTTAAATCAATTTAATCATGTATTATTATGTAGGAGAAAAAATATTGTTCGACAGATATCAGTCTGGATATTAATATTTTTTATACGCTGCGCTGAAAATTGTGTTAAAAAAGTTGTTTCCCTTTTTGCCACAATTTACGTCGTCGTTGCGCTTTGCAGTGTCGCACGTCCTCCAGTTTGTTCAATCGCTTCCAGTATGTCTTCACTTCAAACTAAAAATTCTAGTTTTTCTCTCTGAACAGATATTGTAGAGCTGTATATCAGAAACCTCGAAAAGAATTACAGTATACGTTTTTTTGCTATGTCACATGACATAGTGGTGTCATAAATAAAATCTATAATGTCAAAGTGGAAAATATGTATCCAAATCCAGGAATAGCGGAAAAATATATTTTTTGTAAATTAATTACTTCATATTAAACCGCGGCATAGCACTTTTCGAAAAATTCCCCTTGACTTTGTATTACGGTAGTATATTATGGACTTTTCGCACTGTCTTACCGCTTTTGCATCCCTTTTCCCACATACACGATATTAAACATATTCTCTATGCAAATTTAATTGAAAACTTAAAATTAGGTAGCATGAGACAACATCCCGTATGATTGATTTACGGAAAGAAACTGAGTACATCTAATAGTTGTCGTTTGGTCTTCACCAGGGGGCTAAAGCTCATACCGAAAGACAATAATTAAATGATCATGTAAACAGTAATGTGCAAACATTCAACAAAAGTCACCACAAATCTTAGATTAATACAGTATTTTGCATTGCATTCGTATATCAACAACACGACAAGAATGATATTCGGAAATGAAGGGTCTTAGCATGTGACAGTGCATAACATATCCGATTAGTTCCCAACCTCTCGTAAAACTTTTAAAAATATTTATGGGTAATATGCAATATAGAAAGAATTAAAAAAAAAATCAGAGATAATTCTAAATATGTATATAGTAAACTCAAAACACACATGCCTTGAAATTAAGAAAATACTTGAAGAATAAGAACCCGGCCCCCCCCCCCCCCCTCCCCCCCCCCAAAAAAAAAAACAAAAAACAAAACAAAAACAAAACAAAACAAAAACAAATAAAAAGGAAAAATTTAAGCAACCCGCTAATGAGTGAACACGGCTTAAAGATTGGCAACGGTCACTACAAAATATTCCTCGACCTGAATAGCTTTATACTACATGTCTTATTTTCGATGATTAATATCATTTTCTCCTTAAAATTAGTAAAGACAAAAGCTATTAGAAATCAGCTATTCAGCTACATGAAAATGACAAATACCAGTCATACTTGAATTTTTCATCATAGAAAAAAATAAGTAGAGCTGTTTTATTAAACACTCACGTATAGCCGTTTGTTGATATACAATGTATATTGAAATAATGATATCGATGTCGGCCGATGCTGAACTCTTATTCATGTATACTTTTATATCATATATAATTTCATTTTTATTAAGTCCCGAAACAAAGTTTGGGGTCTTTTCGTTTTTGCTCTGTTTCTTATTAGTTTTTAAAATTATTTTTATTTTCCTTTCTTATTCATCTTCTTCTTAGTTATGAACTTGCCCGACACGTATCTCAAAAACTACTCAATCAAATTTAATGAAACTTAGTACAAAAATAGGTGGCCATGCCTTGTTATGCATAAAGGTTTCAGAATTTTCGAAATGACCGCCAAAATGCGGAAAAATTCAACATGCTCTGATTTTGATGAAATTTTGTTCCAAGTAAATTATGATATTGCAAAGTGATTTCCGTCATCACAAATTTTCCATCGGCCGCCAATTTCAAAATGACCACCAATAGTGCGGAAGAATTCAACATTCTCAGCGTTGGACGAAATTTGGTTTCCAAGTAGATTATGATATGGCAAGGTGATTTCCGTCATCGAAAAGTTTCAACATGACTGCCATTTAAAACGGCAGCGGTTTTGGGGACTGTTGTGTTGCCTTCCCCATACGGTATTACTTGTTATTGTTCATTTTGTTTTGTTAACTCTTTATGTGTGTATAGGCAATTATATGAATTAATGGCCCCTGATAAAAATACTTCTGTTTAAATATGTTATACAAATCTGGTATAATGAAAGTCAGTGTATTGCAAATGTGCCTTATATATAGCTTAGTGCCACTTTATTGATTCATTAATTCTATGCTTCTGTTGTAAAAGCTCTATCCCACTGTACTTAAAAGAATAGTTATAAAATACTTTCATCAGCAGGATCATGTTAACTTTAAAGAACATTGCCCTGTTTTAACAGTCATTTTTCTATTTCCAACAATCATACACAACAATTACAAATGTATATAATAACATTAACGATCATTTAACATGTCATGAATAATTTATTAACGATACACTTTAAAAAAAAATATATAACTTTTTAAAAATGCTTTGATATTCAACAGTTTGTAATTGTATTCGAAAATACCATTTTTCATCTTCTTTTCACTTCAGGCATATTCTCGGCGATTGAGTATTCGGAAAACATTTTGGCCCGTTATTAAATAATATATATTTTTAGTATCATAAAATATACGACCGGATTTTAAATCAAATGTTTTATTCGTGTGAAAAATGCAATAAGGATTATTGGAATGATCCTGATAAAGGACAAGATTTTAACTTTTGCTACTAAAATTAGTATAATAATAATAATTATCGAAAAACCTGGTTATTGAAATTATGAGCGCGAATTAATTTCAGATTGGCATTCATGTTTTTGTTTTTACGTATTAAAATAATACATTTTGCTCATAATTAACTCTTCCTTTTTTAATGATAAATGTATTTCTTACACATTGATAACATTGGATCAATATTATCGCAATCGTTTATTGCTTTAAAGAATAATAAAATAGATCAATAAGTATTTGCTTTAACTTAACATTACACATATATCGAGGTTCATCAAAACAGTTAGATATATTAAAGACTACTGGAGTTTTTCCCGCTGATTTTAAGTCTACTTAAGGAAATCTAGATAGTCGGATTCTTCGAAAAAAATGCTTTATATCACCATAAGAAAGTTTATATTTGTAGATATATCCTAAGACTAGTTTACACCATAACCTTATAAAAATGCCTTTGCGCCTGGATTGAATAACAAATAGTTTCTGAAATGTATTTGTTTATTGGGTGTTTTGTTGTTTTTACTGATTTATACACAAGACGCCGGGTTCCCTTTTACTACATATGTCTAATTTTAGTAGGTTTAATTTGCAGATGAGGTGTTTTCTTCTGACATTTTAGTTAATATTCCTTATTTTTTCATTGCAATTGTAAAACATCATTGGTATATCAACACAGGTTTTATTTAGAAATAGACCAAAATGCACAAATTCCATTAACTTCACTCTTCCATAAAATGTAGGTCATAGTGACTTGAATTTAACTAGGTTGTATTGTCTATACAAAATAACAATCCAAAGAAACTAATATACGACGCATTTCAAGGAGTTACCTCTCATATGACTATACTTATGAAATATCATTATTACATTACCATAGGTTTTTTGATAATACACCGAATTTTCAACATTTTAAAGTAACACATGCCTAAAATGTTGCTGAATGGTGTTGTACTATATAGGATGACTGATGTAGTGAAATAGGTAACATCCCTATGGTCCGACAATCATTAGTCCGACAACGCATTGATCCAACAGCCTATTAGACCCACAATTATTATTCCGACACCACATTGGTCCGACAGTTATAAATCCGATGCACACTGATCCGGCACTAATTATTCCGACAATTATCATTACGACACCCATAGATCCTGTAGTTATTACTCCCACGACGCATTTGTCCGACTGTTCGTTGATCCGATCTAATTAGTCTGACACTTATACTTTCGACATCCCATTGATCCGACATCTCATTTTTCCGACACTCATCATTCCAACATCTCATTTTTCCTACACTCATCATTCCGACATCTCATTACAACGACACCTTATTAGTCCGACACATTAATGTTTCGACAATCTATAACATGTTTGCACTTATTTCTCTATATCAAAGTTTTATCATGCAGACGCTGAACTTTACTGACAAATCCTGATCTTGAAAAAAAAAATATCATTCAATACATTCTAATTACTACAAATATCTACTTGAACTTGAGTAGGTTACTTTTAGATGCGATGCAATATTACATTTTGATTTTGTATTGCGATGTTTTAAACAATTAAATAATTATCCCCGCACATTCAAAGAAAGTTCGGTGATATAGCGATTTTCTCTACTCGTCACACTTTCTTGTAACATCAACTCTTCCTTCACATGTGGGTTTAGGAATTTAATTTTTGTATAGAATGGTAGCATACTGCGTTTAGATGCGCAATCAGAGTTTAAAAAACTTGGGCCAACAGGGGTCGAATTTCGAAAATTGTTCTTTTTTTTTTCTTAAATTGGGGTTTTACGCCGTTTTCAGCACAGCTGGCTATTTTGTGGCTGTCAGTTTTTATTTGTGGAGGAAGCTGGTGTACACTGAGAGAACCACAGACCTTCGGTTGGTAAATTAGCAATCCTTGTCAATTAAGTTCGGAGTCGAACATACGACCTCTGTGTTGACAGGCTAGTGATCGTTAGTAGTCATGACGAGCTACCTAGGTCGTAAATTGTCAATGTAACCTTGTGACGCAAACTCCTCTTTCATTTTTTCAATTGTTGCCATCTGTTTCTTATAAGTATTGTCATACACGTATGTAGATGTATAATAAGATTTAATAATTTTTATTTTCGAAACTTTTGGTTCACAGGGATGGATTTAAAAATGAGAATTCCGGAAACAGAGGGCATCCAAGGACAATTCCACTAAATTTTGGTCCCGAATGGCCAAGTGGTTTCAGAAAATAAGATTTTTGTAATTGATTTTCCAATTGGGGGATATTCGGCGGTGATTTCGTGCTATTATTTTTCAATGTTTATCAGAAAATGTCTCGTGAATGAAGGTGGATGATGTATGGAAAGAATTTGGTAATAGAAAGCTACGTTATAAATAATCTTAGTTTTGAAAAAAAATGAAATTAAAATTAGTCCTGATTCAAAAAGAACAGTTTTAACGAAAAATTAACTGTGTCAAAAATGACACATATAAACGTAATGAATATATAAATGCATATATAAATGAAATTGATGAATGGGGAATCAAGAATTGCATAAACTTTATTGAAATGACGTTAGGTTGTCCCATTTCAAAATTCTATCTACAGGTAAAACCCTTAAACCAAAAGATCCTCCATTACTGAAAATTTAAAATCATCAATTAAAAAAACATATATATTGGGAAACCTTAACCTCTGGAAATACTGTCTTTCTACTATACTTACTAATAACTGATTAGTAAAACGTTAAACGTTAAAGAATGGAAAATGACCAAAATCAACTGATGTCAAATTCCAACTCACCTTTTATTTAGTAGTTCAAAATACTTCACAAATAAAGTTAAAATGGTGTAGTGAAACAAAAATCAATCATCAGATATTCATATCAAAAAGAGGAGTAACTCAGAATAATCCAAAATCGAATATGTCAAATTCGAACCGTTAAAGCAAAACTCAAGTTATTGAACGGAAACCTCATATCAAAAAGGTAAACACTGAAAAGCAAAATTCGTAATTCTCTTGAATTCTGAAAAGCACCATACCAAAATTAAAACTTTCAAAACAACGTCAGAGCGCGGAGAGTAAAAAAAAATCACAATTTTTCCATTTACAAAAGGACATAAAGTCAAAGTTACAGTCACGAGTCCCAAATTCGATCTTAGATGTGTAATGTGGTAGTAAGTATTGAATGTAAATGGCAGGGGTTGAACTTCGAAACGGTGCAATCAAGCTTACGACCTAAACCCGTCTTTCATTTTTCAATGTATGCATTTTATTTCTATACAGTATTGACATACACCATATGCAGATGCAAAATAAGGTTTTAGAATTTTGATTTTCGAAAATTGGGGCCCACAGGTGTCTAATTTAGAAAAACCGTCAATTTAAGCTTGTGGCCTAAACTCGTCTTTTATTTTACAATTTATGCATTTCATTTCTATACAGTATTATCATGTACCATCTACTGATGCGCAATAAGGTTTTGGAAATTTAATTCTCTAAAATTGGGGCCCATAGGTCGAATTTCGAAAAGCTGCCAATTTAAGTTAGTTTGTAACCTAAACTCCTCTTTCATTTTACAATTTATGCATTTTATTTCTATACAGTGTCGCCATACATTATATGCAGATTTAGAATATCGATTTTTAAACCGGGCGCTCACTCACGTCAAATTTTTAAAAAAATGTATACTACTTTTGGATGGAAAAACGTTTTATATATTTGACTATAGGTAATTTGCCAAATTACTTACAGACTTACGGGGGTGCGGGGATCACTTTTAATCCAGGCAGTACAGATATCTAGTTTTTTCATGAATCTTAGCATAAAAATTATGTCCAATCTTTTTCGGGTAGAACGGGTGGGGGGGGGGGGGGGGTCATTGCAGACTTAATCATAGTTTGCGTGGTTGTTTTTAGATGCGACTTTACATTTCCAATTTAAATCTACATATATTATTTGTCCTTCAAAGTATTATTTTGCATTTAATCGCGAAAAAGCAACCAATAGAAGTGATCATCCTTTGCGAATTAGATATTTGTTCTTGCACGTGGCATTCAATTGCGGAACAGCAAGGATGGCATACGTAATGCGCAGTGATAAAAATGGAAATAGCTTGATTCAAAACGGTTTCAAATATCAGAAATACAGGTCCAGGCTGAGACACATATATTAGAGGTGTTAGCGTACAACATGTACAGCACCTCTTCGCTCATATCTCTTTGATTTGTGTGAGGAAAACCCAAAAATTTACTTTCTACGTGTAAGTATAACCGGAATCACTTTCATAGAGTTTGAACAATTTATTACTCTCAATTCATAACCATGTGAAACATGACGTAAAGTTCAAACCCAAAACGCAGCGTTAACATCATTCTAATATACATCTAGTAGTTCTTTTTTCACAACTGCATACTGGAGCTATTTTACTGAAACTCCACCACTTTTCAGTTGACAAAAACATTTTGTGTTGAACTACATTCTCATTATAATGTAATTCAGATATGTTTTAACATTATCTGTTAGAAAAAAACACAATATACACTGAAAATGTCTTTTCATATTTATTTCTGTCATAAAAAAATATTACCGTAATTTACAAACAAAAGATATGCAGTGTGTATCAAAGGGGGCTTTGGTGGCCGAGTGGTTTAGGTAGTTCATCATGACTACTAGTGATCACTATCCTGCCAATACTGAGGTTGTGAATTCGAATCTCACCTGTGGCGGGGTGTGTTCGACTCCGATCTAAATTGACAATGATTGGCAATTTTTCTATCGAAGTTCGGTGGTTCTCTCCGGTACTCCGGTTTCCTCCACCAATAAAAATTGGCCGCCGCGAAATAGCCAAATGTGCTGAAAACGGCGAAAACCTCTAACTAAACAAACAGTGTGTATCAATGAAACAATATCCAGTACCATATGTATGTTTTGAATACTTGGTCATAGTCTGACTTTAAAAGAGGAATAACCGCAATAAAGGCGCTGTTCCTTTGCTTAGATTTTTATCTATACATGTACACTTTTAAAGTTACCTGCCGTCATTTTCATATTTTTCGAACATATAGGATTATTTCAATTGATATTCGGAATTCGATATTTTAAGTCCCGTTAGAAATGGCTTTTGAAAACACTGGTGTCCATTTTGCCGCAATATCCGGTCTCCGGTTACCTGGTATATCGCTTCCAAAATCGTTCAAGTACAACACTCCATGAAACACTCCGTGTAAGACATTGAATCTTTTAAATCAATGTCGATTTTAGCAGTCATTTTTTTCTGAAAAAGTCCTATGATATCTAGGTACTCAAATATCATAGAATCAAGTGCGTCGGAGGTAAGTGAGTCGGAGACAATAAATAAATACTATTTTCCCCCGGAAAGACCAGTTGGGAAAGGTAATCCTGGAAATAACACTGGATTTCTTTTTCAATACCTTGTAAAAGCGGCCCAAGGAGTGGGTCGTATTTTCTAATTCTGTCACTCCTACCTTGCTATTTTCATTTAATTTCATAAAGATAGTAGGTGGTCCCTGGTAGCCATTATATTCAAAACTCCACGAACAAGTTGCGCTATTCTTTATTCTTTCGACATGAAACGGTGTCAACTTAACCATAGCATCCTTTCTTACTTTTTCAAAAGATATTACTTTCGGGGCGCCCAGCTGATTTATCTCTAATTTGACATTGAATTGGGTAGGCGTAATACTCCCTTCTCCCCCATGGAAAACCAGGTGTATACCCAGTACATAATCGGTTCCATCCTTATCAAAGCCAATGTCCAATTATCATAATCCTCTTCAATATTATCATTATTATACTCATCAACGGATAACCATTTGACTTTCGTATCTTCTGGCAACTACCAGTCGTGTTTTACCATAGCGAGAAATGATGCGGATTGCTTCTTTTCGTACTTTTTCTCTTGCACTTCATTACAAACTGAATGGCGTTGCTACTGATGCGTATCGAATCAACGCCTTTGTATTAAACTAGGACGAGATAATTCTGGACACAATTGGAAATGATATTGTAATTATATAAGGAAATAAAAGATGAGTAGATACGTCAATTATAGTCTCGGTTTATCCGAAGGTCAACAAAGAAATTTGGCAAAGGCATATGAGAATAAATCGTGCCTTACATTAAGATTAATGAATATTCAATTAACAGATGACTTTCCAATGGGGTTAACGCAAACGCAAGTAAATAGAATACAGAAAGCAAAAGCATCTGGGTATGGCGTTCAACTAACTATCACACAGACACAAATGAGAGCCCAATCACAAAATGTCGGATTCCTTGGTGGTCTTGCTAAACTGGCACTTTCGCTCGTGAAGACTGTAGCATCTAAAATATTACCCGCTCTAGGTGTTGGAGCTATAGCCGCGTTAACCTAGACGGGTGTAAAGAAAGTTCTTGGTAGTAGAGTTAGAAGCAAACCAGTACAAACAACAAGAGAACCATACAATAAAATTCCTATCTTATTAAGTAAACCTTATGTTGACAAATTGTCAAAAACACAAAAGACCAACTTCAAGCAGCACTCTATAAAAAGACTGGAACAACAAGAAGACAACAGACTGGTGGATTAATTGGTATGTTAGCAAGTTTAGCAGTACCAATGTTAGCCAGTTTATTTGGGAAATGACTACAGATAGAGCGTCCGTCTGGTAGAGGATTACAACTGGACAGTGTTAGAAGACCATATGTAATGCAATAAATACGCCTAAACCGCTAAACAACTTCAATATCTTCAAGTGGGTTGACAAATTGGGTATTACTTATTTCAGAGGGGTGTATAATCGGGACTATCTACCAAACAAACGGAATAAAAATGAGTGTGGAATATTGAATATTGATGATTCCATTGGTGAAGGGACCCACTGGGTGTGTTGGGATTTTTGTGATAAGCATATTAGTGCTGGATGCATTTACTTCGACAGTTACGGTCTTCCACCACCACAAGAATGTCTCGATTACATATAGACTAAATGTCGCTACAACACGATTCAGTAACAACACAAATTAAGTTTTTTTATGTGGCTTCTTCTGTCTATTCTTTCTTCATCAAGCACAGGAGAAAGATATCTATGACATCTTATATAAATACTCTAGTCCAACCGAGAAAATGTATAATAAAATGCTATTAAAAAGTACTTTTAAAAAATGACCGATCAAAAAATCAAGTATAGACAACGGTTACTTGAGGAACTGGAACATGATTTTTAATTAGAAATCAAGAAGTGTGAGAATAAATTTGAAAAAGATAAACGTTGGAGTAAAATTGTATCGGGTGCGGCCACTGTTTGTACCACATTAAATGGTGACAACAAGTACTTCGGTTTGAAGTGCTGCCACTGGTGTAGGAAAGATTGCCTGTATTCATCTGAGTTCGCTGACTGTGGAAAATTCTGTTGTAATTTTGGTTTTAAATGTGATTTACAAGCGAAGGAAAAAGAAACAAAAGCAAGTGGAAAAAAGTTCGCTTTAGCAAGAAAGTATAAATTTAAGATTGAAAATGGAATAAGTTAGGCATTGGAAGACGGACAAATTACAGATGAGGAATTTGGAATGATTATCAATTTTATGTCTACTTTTTACGACAAGCGTCAAAAACTAGATGATATTGAAGTTCCTTTATGTCAGGATTTAAAAGAAATTAAGTGTTCTGATACAGTAAAAAAATATTAATAGTTTGCCGGGGGAATCAATTCCAATTAAAATGAATTAAGATCATCTTATTTTATCTAAATTTGGTGTATATTGTAGTATTTAATTTCATTTATAATATTTTTGTTAACAATTATATTTAGTAACGCGATTTAGGTTAATCAATCTACCCTTTCATTATAAAAAATCTATACGCCATTACATTATCTTATTGTACAAGTTAATTATTTTCAATATTAATAACAGCCAGTTTATTTTTATATTTTATGTTGTAGTCAGTAATGTTCTAAAATTATGTTTGTACTATATCTCACCCGTTTGGTCGATTCATCCTCATTTGGCTTATAGCTTATCAGTTTTGTCGACTGTTTTACTACGACAACATTTACAGTTGTTATTATGATAATACGTAATGGCATTGTACAACAATAATTTTCTCAAAAATTTTAAAACATTTGCCATTTCAACAGGTAATTTAATATTAATGTCATCACGCCAGTGTGTTATATATACAAAATCAATAAACTTTAAGCAAGTGTAACTGTTATTGTCAATCAAGATAAGTTAAACGGAGTCTCTATAAATGTAAACAGATTGATAAGATAACATAGCAATATCATTACAGTCAGTTCCCAACCGACTAGTAGATACAGCGATGATAAACCAACTGCCGTAAAAAGTCACAAGGAAAAGGAGGGGCAAATAGCCATATTTGTCAACGCGCCCTTTGATCTTTGGTCTGAAAAAAGTACAATTCTAAGTGCAGCGGTGATAGGCCAACTTCTGTAAAAAAATTTTTTAAAAAATCACAAAAAAAGGGGACAAAATAGCCATGTGGCTAGTTTGGGGTGGATTTAAAACATGCCCTTAAAATTTGAATAAAAAGAATACAATTCTAAGGGCAGCAGTGATCAGCCAACTTTGGTGAAAAATAAAAAGAAATCACAAGGAAAGGGGGACAAAATAGTCATATGACTATTTTGAGGGGGTTTCGAACGTGCCTTTGGAACTTTGATTAGAACAAAAGTACAATTTCGGGTGGCAGAGGTGATAAACCAACTTCGGTAAAAAAAGAAAATCACAAGGAAAGGTGGTCAAAATAGCCAATGTGGGTAGTTTGGTGTGCATTTCAACCGTGCCGTTGGAACTTGAATAAAAAAAGTACACCTTTTTCCGCTGTTAACTGCTAATTGTAGCAGTAATTCCCAACGTTTTTAAAATGTATAACAACCAAACATGTATTTAAGAATATAACGTTTTCAACTGCTAGCAGCCACGTCAGAGATAAATAAAAAAAACTATGGATTACAACCGACTCAATCAATCTTTATCACCAAAACGGAAAATGATATAATTATAACACTGAATTATCTATACTTAAATAAGATCCTACACCGGGCTAATAATATATGGGCATTACATGTATTTATTATATATTATACATACAGATGAACAGAATGTTCTTTGAAATCGCATGTAAATTATTTGAATATAACTGGCGAATATATAATCTACGTCTTTCTTTTCCTCTGTTCAATGACCTCTTATGCACTAATCCATTCTGAAGACAAAAGAAATGTAGGAGGAAAGGGGTCACATGTCTGATCTCTTCAATAACATCGTCTTTGGGTAAAATTTGTACCAGAAGGTTAAAAAACTATCATTGGTGAATGAATGGTATGGTGAATATCTTTCATTTAAAAAACAAGCGGTTAAAAAAATATCGGACTCTACAGTTTAAAAAATTTGAGAGAATTGATACCCGACCCTTTCCCAACTCACCTTTGAAAATATGGTGTGGGCGTGACAAGAGTTAACGGACCTTACCCCTTTGTAAACTGAAAGGTATTGTAATTATCTTTCATTTAAACCATAAGCGTTTAAAAACTTTGCCGGACTTTATAGTTTTAAACCATTGAGAAAATTTTATGTCCGGACTCTCCTTCCACTCACATTTGAAAATCTGGTGTGTGGTTTAGAAGAGTTTATCCACTTAACCCCTTGGTGAAATAAAAGCTGTGGTAATATCTGTAATTTAAACTACAAGCGGTTAAAAAGGTATATTATTTTCACAGTGTTTTAAAACGCGTGAAGCCCGGAAAAGCTTTTAACGGCTTGTGGTTTAAATGTATTATAACAGTTCGGCCACGCCTGCTTGAACTGATTGACGGGACTGAAATGAACAAACTGACTGACTGAATCTTGAAAACACAATTTCAATACTTATTCTCTTGTTACTTATATTGTATTGAAGAAAAACAATAAAAACAATATTTGGCCTCCTGAGGGTAACAAACGTTTTAAATAAATCTGAAATTGGTAATAATATATAAAAATATCACCAAAGATTGCAGTATAAAGACAATAACAGTGTATTTACCTGACATAATATTCGATATATTCTATAGAAACCCTCGAATTTTCACACGATTCTAAGCCTCATCCGTATATAGAGTGTCAATGCACTGTTATTGTCTGTATGTACTTTCTATCAGGTTATTTTGCCAAAACCTCTTCATAAACTGCCATTTCTTGTTTCTAGCTATTTTTTATATTACATTTCTATAAGGCTTTTTGTGTATAGAAAAAAAATCTACCAATAATACTGGTTTAAACTTTCGAATAATGATCATCTAAGAAGATACTTTGAGAACCAATAATTAAAACTTATGGGGTAACCGGCCTTTTAAGAGAGTAAAATGCGTGAGTTTGATGTATTTTTACATGCTGGAGCGAAGCAAGTCATTTCCCGTTCATGAATATAGAACTCGCAGGGCATACATGTATGCAAGGCATGTGAAGTTAAATAAAATGCTCCGCTGGGCGCAGCTAGATACGACCGCAGATGTAGAACCCTGAATAGTTGGGGCAATTATGAACACAACATTCAAGCTTGATACAATACTGAATTTGGATTGTGAATAAATATTTGACACAGCATAGGTTTCTGACACAGAATGAATGTTGTCTAAGAACTTAAAAATTTTTAATTTACCTATTCAAACCATATCAGTATTATTTGTTTTTATATATAAATCAGAAATAACCGATTTAAAATTTAAAATTGGGCACACATATCAATTTCTTGCTATTGCGCAATACTGTGCAATTGACGATTTCTTGCTATTGGGCAATACTGTGCAATTGGAATTTTCTCGAAATATTTGACACATAATAGGTTTCTGACAGAATAACTGAAATCAAAGAACTTAGAATTGGTCATATGATTTGAATTTATATTCAATTTTTTGCTTCTTGTGCAATACAATATGCTGTGGAGAATTGCCACCCCGCCAAAAAAAATAATAATTTACCCCTTTTTTAGCTTTTGTGCAATACACTATGAAGTTGCACATTGACCCCCCCTTCCTAAAAAAAACACAAAAAACAATAACATTTATTGTAACCCCCCTTTTTTGCTAAAAAAAATTTGAAATTTTCTCTTTAATTTATGAAATATGAAATGAAAAAAAAATTGCCCCCTCCCCAACTTCTCATTTACCCCCTAAATTTTGTTTTCAACCCCCCCCCCCCCATTTAATTATACTTTGCAACCATAACAGCCCATTTAAATACACCATAACGTATTAAAATACAAAATGACATCATAGTCATGGATGGCAAATTTTAAATATACATAATTTAAAAGCAGTTTAGATTAGATAAACACAAAAAAGCTTCATCAGCACATTTTATATTGGCAAATTTCCAATGAAGTTCATTAAACTAAAGTTATTGGCAAATTTCCGATGGAATTTGTTAATAACAAAGTTTTGATAACAGGGCACACATATCAATTTCTTGCTATTGTACAATACTATGCAATTGAAGATTTCTTGCTATTGCGCAAAACTATGCAATTGAAAAATTTCTTGAAATATTTGACACATAATAGGTTTCTGACACAGAATAACTGAAATCAAAGAACTTAGAATTGGTCATATGATTTGAATTTATATTCAATTTTTTGCTTCTTGTGCAATACAATATGCTCTGGAGAATTGCCCCCCTCCAAAAAAAAAATAATTTACCCCTTTTTTAGCTTTAATTTTGGACCCCGATTTGGACCAACTTGAAAACTGGGCCCATAATAAAAAAACTAAGTACATGTTTAGATTCAGCATATCAAAGAACCCCAAAAATTCAATTTTTGTTAAAATCAAACTAAGTTTAATTTTGGACCCTTTGGGCCTTAATGTAGACCAATTTGAAAACGGGACCAAAAATTAAGAATCTAAATGCACGGTTAGATTCGGCATATCAAAGAACCCCAATAGGTCAATTTTCGATGAAATCAAACAAAGTTTAATTTTGGACCCCGATTTGGACCAACTTGAAAACTGGGCCCATAATAAAAAAAACTAAGTATATGTTTAGATTCAGCATATCAAAGAACCCCAAGAATTCAATTTTTGTTAAAATCAAACTAAGTTTAATTTTGGACCCTTTGGACCTTAATGTAGACCAATTTGAAAACGCGACCAAAAATTAAGAATCTAAATGCACGGTTAGATTCGGCATATCAAAGAACCCCAATAGTTCAATTTTCGATGAAATCAAACAAAGTTTAATTTTGGACCCTTTTGGCCCCTAATTCCTAAACTGTTGGGACTAAAACTGTCAAAATCAATCCCAACCTTCCTTTTGTGGTCATAAACCTTGTGTTTAAATTTCATAAATTTCTATTTACTTATACTAAAGGTATTGTGATAAAACCAAGAAAAATGCTTATTTGGGCCCTTTTTTAGCCCCTAATTCCTAAACTGTTGGGACCAAAACTCCCAAAAACAATCCCAACCTTCTTTTTGTGGTCATAAACCTTGTGTTAAAATTTCATAGATTTCTATTTAATTATACTAGAGTTATTGTGCGAAAACCAAGAAAAATGCTTATTGGGCCCTTTTTTGGCCCCTAATTCTTAAACTGTTGGGACCAAAACTCCCAAAATCAATCCCAACCTTCCTTTTGTGGTCATAAACCTTGTGTTTAAATTTCAAAGATTTCTATTAACTTATACTAAAGTTATAGTGCGAAAACCAAATGTCTTCGGACGACGACGCCGACGACGGACGACGACGCCAACGTCATACCAATATACGACCGCGAAAATTTTGCGGTCGTATAAAGAGTTGACATATACCGCTTTTAAGCAAGCAGTTGTTCATGTTACCTACTGCAGCTTTAATGTTGATACCGAACATTGACAAGTATTCTGGTTGCACTTGTCACCTGCAATGTACCTTTCGTGAATATATTTTCTTCAGAAGTCAGCGAAATATACTATGAAAGTCATGTTAGAATCAGAGAACTCTGTTTACATGTTTTAGTACATAAAAATATGAAAGAAAGTATTACATTTTCAAAATGCTGACATTAGTATCACTTGCCATAAATCTAATTTGTTTAAATCACATAATCACCCCCCCCCCCCCCTTTTGTAACTTGAATGTGTATATGATTTTTAGTGTGTAAATAATATCTTCTGAAACTCTCTTAAAAATGATCATTTTGGAAGACGTATACAATTGAAAATAAAAATAAGGACAGAGCTTTGCATGACGGAACTACACGTTAGTTTTCACAAATTTTACCATTTTATAGGAGTAAATTAGAACCACCATTCGGGATAGTTTAGGTAAACCAGTGCCTGTGCTGGGGACACGTATTAATTGTATACCGTGATTCCCCCTCTTTACTGGAGAAAAATATAATACCGGGCAGCTACCAGTGTTAGAGTGTACTCATATGACTATAACTATTCCTGTTATGTTGTAGGGTTCAATCACAGGTGGAATACAAGATTCGGCAGAAAACATCCACATTTGTGGTATGTCATCAAGAAGGTAAAGTGTGAGGAACAGAGAGCCTTACTACAAATTCAAGCTTCAGATCAAGGTGATAGTCCCCCTCCACGAAGGCGAACATACAGACTCCTACAATCGCGCATAGCCAGATTGCAAGCCAGTTACAGGTCTGGAAACAGAAACATCGGCAATTATTGGGAAGCTATGGTATACACCGTTGCAGTGAAGACGAATATATGCTACAGCTTCGCCAGACATACATTTGGTCATGTATACATATACATGTAATAATCGAATTTGAAGTAGATTATTACACTTATTAAACTGCCTTTTAGCGCACCTGACCAAATGGCATGTGAGTTTTTATCATCACTTGGCGTCCATCATCCGTCCGTCGTACGTCCGTCCGTCTTCCGTGCGTCCGTTAACTTTTCACAGTTTAATCTTCTCTCTGAAACCACTGGGCAAAATGGAATTAAATTTGACAGGAAGCTTCTACATAAGGTCATTTATGAAATGTGATCATTTCGTCCCCATCGGACAACAAACATGGGCACTTGTTGTCTCTGATTGGTTGAGATTTCAAAGATCTTCTGATATGAAGATTCTTTGCCTAATAAAACAAAATTTGGGGAAGCATATATAGGAGGTCCTTTATAAAGTTTCCTCGTTTTTTCTAGAGCGGACCTCAAAATGGCCGCCATGAGCAGTTCTTGTTTCTGATTGGCTGATATAAAAACAACTTCTCCTCTGAAATCGCTTGGACAAATGGAACGAAGGTTAACAAGAACGATCTATAGAGGTTCCTTACAAAGTTTCCTAATTTCGTCCCGATCGGACAACAAACATGACCGACATGGGCAATTCTTGTATTTCATTGGTTGATTAATTTTTTATTCTCTGGAACTGTTTGGCCAAATAGAACCAAACTTGACAGGATGCATCTATGGGAGGTTCTTTACAAAATTTCCTCATTTCGTCCCGATTGGATTACAAATATGGCCGCCATGGGCAGTTCTTGTTTCTGATTAGCTGATATAAGAAACAATTCTCCTCTGAAATTGCTTGGCCAAATAGAACAAAACTTGACAGGAAGCTAATTTGGAAGGACCTTTATAAAGTTTCCTAATTTTGTTCTGATCGGACAACAAATATAGCCGTCATTGCCAGTTCTGTTTTCTAATTGGCTGATATAAAACAACCTTCTCCTCTGAAGTCGCTGATCCAATTGGAACGAATCTTGGAAGGAAGCATCTATCGGAGCTTCTTTACAGTTTCCTCATTTCGTCCCGATCGTGCAACAAACGTGGCAATCAATGGCAAATTCGTGTTTCTCATTGGTCGATTAAAACATTTTTTTCTCTGGAACTGCCTGGTCAAAACTGTCGGTCAAACTTGAAATTAAGCAGCTATGGAACGTCTTTTATGAAATTAATTTTTTTTCATCCTGATTAGAAAACAAGTATGGCTGCCATGAGCAATTCTTGTTTCTTTTTGGCTGATATAAAGACAAGTTCTTCTCTGAAACCACTCGGCCAAATGTAACGAAACTTGACAGGAAACATCTGTCGGCGGTTTCTTTCTTTACAAAGGTTCCTCATTTTGTCAAGATAAAGTAACAACCATGGCCGCCATGGGTAATTCTTGCTTCTAATAGCTTGATTTGAAAGAAAATTTTCTCTGAAACTGCTAGACCAAATAGAGCCAAACGTGACAGAGTCTATGGCTTATAAAAAAATATTCAGAACCGCAGAATTGATCGAAACCAAACATGGCTAAACGTTCCTAAGGTGTCAATCGCTCATTCAAGATGGCCAACAGCAGAGGATTAAGGTCAACATTAGACCTTATGGGAAATACATGTAAAAATATTCTGGAGAACCACTGAATTTAATAATATGCTGATCTGTAAGTAGACGGACCTCGATGCAGAAACATTTAGTCCCTACAAGGCTTATCCCACTTCATAATGATCGTGGGAAGAGACTTCTCTCTTTGAAGTACATCAATAAAAACGGCTTTCATTCTAGGTGAGCGATACAGGCTCAGCCCTCTGAGCCTCTAATTTTTATTTGTCCTCTTTAAATATAAGTGATATTACATGTATAATTGATTAAGTTTTGACTAAAATTCCCAACACAAACTCGCCAGACTGTTTTTCATCTAAAAGGTAGGAAAGAGGCCTTTAACATGAAGTAAAATCTGGTACCCTTTGTAAGTTTAAGGCAAACTCTAGCACAGTTTTGAGCGGAAATATTTTGATCTTGTAAAGGTTTTCCGTTAAAAAAGAGATAAATTTTATGCTGATATTTTTTTCTTCATTGTGCCTTTTATCGACCCACATGAATTTGGTTTTGCTCCTTTGAAGTCCTTATATATCTCAAAAACCATAAATGATAAAAAGTATATTGACATACTACAAGAAACATTCATTAAGATGAATTAATTGGACAAATTACCATTAAAATCGGATGAAAAATGTAATATTTAAGTGTCGTGCAAAATGGCTGATTTAGCCCCTTGAATACCTTTTATCTCTGCCCCGAAAGAATTTACACAAAAATACATGGAGTATCTTTCTCTTATTTCTATTAACAACCCATTTGAAAAAGACATATAAAAATTGGAAAAGAAATAAAAAGGTTTCGAAATTTCGTTGAGCCCTTTATTTTTAGCCCTTAAACATGTTAAATCTCGAAAATAGTAAGAGAAAGTGAAAATAATTTTCAAGAAGTTCCTCCGTTTTCATCAAGAGCACTAAATATAAAAAATCATAAAAAGCGGAAAAAAAACTTTACAAGCTACACCAAAATTATCACAAAAACCCCGAATGACCCCAAGATAAAAAAAACGGGAAAATTCATTGTATAATCCCCTTGTCTGAAACCAATGAGCCGAATAAAACCATGCTTGGAAGCAATGTTCCCTAGATGGTACTCTTTTTATTGTGTCCGATGCCTCGGATTGCAGCCACAGCAAAAGTCACTTAATCATAGCACCTTTTGAAAAAAATGCTTTTTTATTTTTGGTCTAAAACCACGGAGCATATTTGTACGTAACTTAGCAGAAATAGTCCTTAGGTGGTGCTCTTTCAAAATTTTGTCCGATGGCCTGGATTGTCAACAAACATGTCCGCCACAAACGAACTAAGATTAACTTGGAACACTATGGGATCTTTTATTGAATTTTTCTTTCTGAAACCACTCAGCCAATTGAATCTAGACTCAGCAGGAATGGTAAATAGATGTTCCTATTTTAGAATTAAGTCCAATTACATGGACTGTCAACCAAGATGGCGCTGCATACAAACTTAGTTTAACATTAGACCCTACGGAAAACATAAGTTTAAACTCTCCTTGTCTGAAACGACTCGATCAATTGGAACCAAACTTGACAGAAATGGTCCTTATTGGTCCTCTTTCAGAATTTTGTCCGATGACTAGGACTCTCAACTAAGATGGCCACCACATCCGAAGTTATGTTAACATTTTATTATAAAACATTTTCATAGCTGGATACTCCCATTTCGATTTTTCACCTTTGGTAATTCAGGAAGGGAAAACGTTAAACCATACAAAATAAACAAAGCCATATAAAGTTGTGTCTGGCTTTTAGTTTATGCTTTGAAGGAATAAAATTATCTTAAATAATTTAGTTTTCATTCTACATATTTCCATTCTCCATAAAAACATACAACAAAGCCATGCCCTACAACTAAGGCTGAAATATCTGGCGTTTTTCATTCCATAATATTTTAAAATATAAGAATAAAAGAATAAACCACATGAAATACTTTGTACAAATAAATGAATGTGACTGGTCGTGGGGGTATGACTTTATTCTTGTTTTTAACATCAGAGTCAAATATGGTGTTGATTAAAAAACACCCTTCAGTTAATTACTTTGTATATTTTGTTTTCATTTTTTACAAGTTTCGTCTTATTAAATATAATTCCTTTAACAATTGATAGTATTGCCGAATTTGGAACGTCGTTTCTGTGAGAAGTATGACGTCATCAAATAAGTTTGATATGACAAAATGTCCTATCAACCGAATATTTGTACCACAAATAAAAGATTAAAAAAAAAAAAAAAAAAAAAAAATGGAAATGTGAAACAGTAGGGTAAATAGCATATTTTGCTAGAATGGTTGATTAGAAGCTGCAATTTTAGTAAACGGTAACCGAGACAATATCGTTTCTCTACCTTTACAATGAATTAATTTTTTCATTTGTTTTTAAGTTTCAAAATTGTTATAATACCTCTAGATGAATATAGGAATAATACAGTCAGAACTAACACACATTTGCGAACATTAATAGTTTCCGGGTTTAAGTCCTGATAAAAATTCCAGGTCCCTATTTACCCTATTTTTTTCCCTGCATTTTCCGATTTAATCAAGTTTGTTTTAACGTGTTCCTTTAAATTGTTAAAAATGCCTGTTATATCTGAATCTGAAACAGAACATTTTACTACATGTACATGTATATCTCGCAGAAATTCACAATATCACTAAGGTATAGTTTATAGGCAAATAGTCGTGTGAAATATGCAAAGACGGGCATTACTAGAACAAAATGCTAAGGAAAGATCATTGTTGTAACATGATTGGTGCATATATGAATCTTCACCTTAAAGGTCCGCCAACTTTTATATGTATCGCCCATCTAGCAAATGAGTGTGTCAAAATCATGGGCTGTCGGATTATAAAGCTGTCGAACCAATGGCTGTCGGACTAATGGGCTGTCCAGCCAATGACTGTCGAACTATGGATCTGTCGAACCAAAGACCGTCGAACTATTGAACTGTCGGACCAATGACTATCGAAAACACGAGCTGTCAGACGAGTGATTGATGGACTTCTTGTCGGATCAATGATTGTCGTACAAATGATCTGTCGGATAAACAAATATCGAATAAATGATCTGTCGGACTAATGACTGTCGACGCAATAAGCTGTCCGACTAACGACGTGTAACCATTTAATAAGGCTAATTATAAATAAACTGATAAGAAAATGGTCTACGACCCCCCTCCAAAACAAAAAAAAAAAAAACAGATTAACCCCGCCACTGTTCAGTGATTGTTCCAAGTAAGACGATCCTGACTCTTTGTTAGTGTTTTCTTCGGTTATTTTATTTTTTGTCTGAAGTTCTGTTTGTTGGAAGGCAATGATTGATTGGTCATTTTAAACCCTTCCGGTTATCCATTTCTTTATGTAACCTTAAAATGTCTTTGAATATGTTATTTTATAGAAATTGTGCTGAGTTAAACGAAAATTAGCAGGATTTTTTCTGTAGAGGAGAGCAAATATCCTTCAGAATATTTTGTAAACAAACTTTCTGTGAACTCTCACAGTTGTATATACAGTTAGTATCACATCGTATTTTGACTATGGTTTTATTTTACAAAAAAGATATGCTTTTATATAATTTTTGTAAAAGTTTTTTGTTTTAAATCAAATTTTAGGTTTGTAAAAAATTGTAAGTCCTTAAGTCATCGAAATATTTCATTGTGACCAAACCTTATATATGTAGGTCATAGTTTTAAACAGTTTCAATGAAACTCTTATTACTATAAGAAAAAGTCATATATGTGACACCTTTGTATTCCGATTTTCTTTCTTTAGATTTCATTTGCCACGATATTTTTTTAATAAGGTCTAAAAGAATATAACTTACAGTACTTCAAGATGATAACAATTTGCCAGAAATCCTACTGGCAGTTCCGATATCTCATTGCGATACAAGTAACTGAAAAATACAATGTTATGGCGTTGTTAATAAATGTTTGTGATACTACAATTCAGACCATGCCTTTATATAATTTTTGTAAGCGTTTTGTGTTTATTTGCAAGACTGCTTAGTCACAAAATTTCAAGGCTACTTAGTCCAAACCTCTAGCCTTTTATTTGTGTTATACATTTTTCTAATTTCATTATTTTTGGCTTCAATTTGTTTACTTTTTAACCGATCCGAAAGCTCACCGATCCTTTTTGACGTGTTTATTCATGTGATATTTTGGGAAAATAATATGTTTATTCAAAAAGGAAAAGAACAATTAAAAACACACAATATTAACTTGTTCCATAATTTAAAAGAAAACTCTGCTCTTTAAAAGAAATAAAAAGAAAATTTGTTATGATAAATGTTGATACACACTCAAGTTAAGTAATGTACGTTTTTATTCTAGTATTTTAGCAATACTTAAGTCTTAACTCGGCAACGATAGAATAGAATTCCCTTGTGGTATTGATGCGTGAAAACTTTCGTTCAAATTTAAAGAGAATCCGGCAAAATATTAATCTGCTATTCAGGCAATAGACAAGCAACGGCGGACTGTCAAACTGATAGACGTGTCAAAACATAATACCCCAGAAAGTTGGTTTAAAAGGGCTAATTGTAGGTGAGTAGAATAAAAAATGGTCCACAATACCGGCTTAGCCCCGCCAATGTCCAGTGATTGTATCAAACTCTGTTGTGTGTGTGCTTTGTTAGCTTTTATTTTATTTTTTTTCTGGAGTTCTGAATGTTGGTAGGAAAGATTGATTTGACATTGTAAACCCTTCCAGTTATCTATTTGGGTTCTTCTTTATGTAACCTAGAACTGCCTCACAATTTGTTATCTTATATTTTATCCGATTTTTTCCTGGGTTAAATAAAAAAAAAATAACAAGATTTTTTTTCTAGAGAGGAGAACTAAAATTCGCACACAATAGTTGGTAAATGACACTTTCTGTGAATTCTGTCTGCCGTGTATAACAGATTGTATGTATTCGTATTTTGACTATGACTTTATGACGGAACAACATAAAATATGTAATTTTTCTAACAGTCTTTTGTTTTAGATCAAATACTTTACTTTTGTAAAATGTAACTTTTGAAGTCATCAAAATGGTTATTTCATCAAAAAGAATGCGTAAGGAATCTACGCAGTCAATAGCTGAATCTTGTTAATCCCATGGCGTACTTGTTCTCGAATTGGGTGGAGTTTCGTTCCTTGTGACACACCGTATACATGTAGGTCATAGTTTTAAACAGTTTCAATGAAACTCTTATCACGGAAAGGTAAAGTAAAAACTATGACAACTTTTTTCCCGGATTTCCTCTTCAGATTTCCTTTGCCACAATATTTTTTAAACAAGTAGTAAAATAGAACTTACAGTATTTCAAGGTTACTACAATTCACCAGAAATCCTACTGGAAGTTTTGATATCTTATTAGATCTCAAGTAACGGAAAAATGAAAAGTTATTGCACTGTTAATAACGTTTTTACAACATCAAAATGGTTTATTTTTTGAAAAAAAATATGTAAGGAATTACTTCAAATGTCACACACCCCACGGAATCACACACAAACACCCTCACTCTCACTTAATATATCATACCTTTCCGTGTATTAAAAATTCAAATACATGTTGGTTAATAATTATATTAAACAGATTGATTTCTTAAAAAACATGCAATGCGTGAATCTAAGGATCTTGGTTTTGAGTTAATAACTAATTTTATAAAGAATATATGTGAATAGTGTAAATGTACTTGTTTATATGATCATGAATCCATAGTTATACATGTAGATAGATCAATTTATCCTGAAAACTATTCTTTAAAAAATCATTATCTTACATGTATGCCCATAAGTTTACATCTGGATGTTTGTTTTGTTTTAGACCGCCGATGTTTTTTTTTCTTCAGTTTTCGTGGCTTTGACTCAATTCAAGTTTAGATTTCTCGCACACTGAATGTACGTGTATTATGGCTTACATGAAAATATGAAAGTATAGAGAATTTGAGTCGAGATTTTGGTTCATAAATGTATATATATCCTGGTGATTTATGGTTACCTTCTATTAGCAGAGAAGAGATTAAAACGAAATATGTTATCCGCTCAAACACAAAATCAAATTGAAAACACCTTATATGTATATTAATATCAATAATATAACATGCCCTGAAAATGTTTTGGGAAAAGGACCTTTTGTGTAATTTTGTCAAATTAAAGATAAGTAATAGCAAATTATTTGTTGAGCCAAATCTGTATCAGAACGTTCTATTGTCCTATAGAGTTTACCCCTTTTTATGCAATACAGGCGATGAAACGAGTTACACTTTGATATTAAACGTTCTAAACTAGACGATAGATCAAATCGTATCTCTCAATTAATCAATATTAATACAAAGTTTTAGTATGTTTAAATATATTTAAATTTATAATGAATATACAAATATTATGAAAATAACAAGATGTATGGGCATAGAAAATGTTGGATTATACATGAATAAAAAATGAATTTCAGTCGTAGTAGTTACACCGATATATTCATAAATACATATAATGGCATGAGTGTAAGCTCAGTATTTCATGTGTGTAGAACGTAATTAACAATTGGGTTTAAGGAGGACAAAGCAAAGGCCTGACCTTCAAATTTAAATTGACTTGCTTGTGGTCCGACAGTTCTGAATCTCAAACGATCGAACAGTCTGAACTGAAAGTTAAATATTTTAATTTAATTTAATTTTTTGGCAATTATTTTATTTATTATGTATTATTTCTTGCCATAACTTAGTTCGAAACGTTATGGATTTTAGGAATCCGTAACTGTAAGAATAGTGCAGTAAAACAGCCTTTTTTAATCTACCGTTTCATTTTCAAAACAATTTACATGTGTTTTTGACTTGCTGGTATATCTATATCATGTATCACCGATATGCACTATTTAATACATTCGTGGTCATACGGAGTATTCACTTATAGTAAAAATAAAGTTAACGTAAAGTTAACACTTCTTGCGTCCGTATATCGTATGTAAATCGTCCGTACATCGTATAACGTCCGTTCATCGCCCGTACATCGTTCGTTCAGGGTGCGTACATCGTCTGTGCATCGTTTCGTTTATCGTTTGACTTAATGGTAAATCTCAGCGTTTGGTGTGAAACAGCGTTTAGCGTTCCGTTTAGCGAATGGTTTATAATATCGTTTATCGTATGGTAAATGGTACCGATTAGCGTTTTATTTAGCGCATGGTACATCGTTTGGTAAATGGTATATCATTCATCGTTTCGTTTACCGTTTGCTTCAGCGTACATCGTTCGTTCACCGTATCCTAAGATGATTGGTCGTTTATGGAGACCACGCCTCTTCTATTTGAAAAAGAAATTTATCCCCTCCCTTTTTATAAATAATATAGAAATGTATAGGTCACAGAATTAAAAATAGAGATAAATGATAATAATAAATAAGTAAATAAAAAAATTAAGCCAACAAAAAATGAATAGTTTAGGCCTCTGAATAATGACTTAATCTAATGTTCTGGAAAATAAATTCATTATACATTCATTTCAGGTTTTAAATTCCGATAATATTTACAATTGTAAATATTTTTTTTTTATATTTCATCACTAGAATTTTTCGATTCTATTTTTAAAAAATTGATTTAAACACTTTATTATGCATTATTTATGAAAAAAAATGTACGATTGTGTGCGAGTAAGTCATCAAAATAAGCACATCTTGTGCATAGAAACGGGCATCACAGAGTAATTATTGCTGACAGGTACGAATTCTTTTATTATATGGTTGCGCATTCTTCAATAGTGTTTGGGAAAGTGGACTATTAAAAGTGTAAACCCTTATGTCATTCGTCTTTTCTTTGCACGTATATTTTAGTGTTTATTTTCACTATACAAGAACTTGTATTAATACTTCCCTCACTGTAGGTATTTTAACAACATTTAAACAAAGACTCTTTTCATCGTTACGTCTAAAAACCGCATAAGCCGGGCTTAGTGCACTTATCCCTTCAAAGTGCACTTAGCCGAAATAGGAAGCTGAACCATTTGACTTTGTAACTGTTAAGCTTTTAGGTCCTGCATGAGGACTGGTGTGTGATCTGTGAACTTGATTTTATCAGTCACATATATACATATACGGAATTGAAAACAATTAGTTCAATGAAATGTACCTGGTACAGACAAAAAAAACATCCCTCATCATTTTAATCAACCCCCTCCCTTTCTTTCCAAGGAGGTAAATAAATCTAACTCCCATTTTTATCATTAGCAGAATTATGCAAATCAACCACGATTCTAATAAATGATAACAAATATGTGTATATACGAGAATATAAGAATACCAAAAAGGAATCTAAAAACCCATAGGATAAAACGATTCATCAAAGGACAATGTACGAGGGTTTCTTTTTTCACCAACATCGGAAAGTCACCATATTCCTGAGCCATATGATATACGTTTTTTTATATACATATACATATAAATAGCAAAGTAAAAATATTTCGTTAGACATTTGTTTTGTCCAGTATAACAATTTTTTTTTAATAAATCAAATTTATAACGACCTGTTTCTGAAATACGATTTTCCTTTTACTATTTTAAAAGTGTCCTAAAATCAATATTCACTATGTCAAAACAGAGTTGCTGGAGCTTCACTTATTGCTATATGTGGTAAACAGCTTGAAATATGTACTCTAAATAACATTATATACACGTATAATTGTTTTCTTTCTTGTATCGTTTTTCTTAACGGCATTTAATAGGTGATAATAAAAGGTGACCAATCCCTTAACGGTGAGATAATTAATTACTCCAGGTGGTAATCTGATAGAATTCGGCACACGCTACGAAAAATCGTAAAACTTCATTCAACTTCACAAATTTATAATCTACTCTGGATTTATTGGTCTTTTTTTTATTCTATGTTTATATATTTAAAAAAGTGTAAAATTGCAGACAAAAGTCATTTAAAATACAGCTAATTGTTTTTCAAAAGACTAAGTGCACTAACTCGAGCTATGCGGTGTTTATACGTCCTCCCTTTTTTAAAAGAAAATACCCTTTAAACTAACCTTTTATACTAAATTAGATAAAAGCAATAAGCAGGACAGTCTCGACGTTTGTAGTTTTGGCTAGCTCAATAGAATATTTCTGTGGTTGGACTGTGATTGTAATGTCGAAGAACAGAGTAGCACCATTAAAACAAATAACTCTACCTAAACTAGAATTGAGGGGAGCCTTACTGGGGGCACAATTAGCTCAACATTTAATAGAAAATATAGGAAATATGGATGTAATATTTTGGTCAGATAGCCAAATCGTGTTGAATTGGATATCATGTATTTACTGACGCTAGCTAACAAGCGTATGGTGTTCCGCCTACATTGTAAGGCGGAATCAGTCATCACTTGTAATGTGGTTGGAATGAAATTGTAATGTCGAAGAACAGAGTAGCACCATTAAAACGAATAACTCTTCCTAAACTAGAATTGACGGGAGCCTTACTGGGGGCACGATTAGCTCAACATTTAATAGAAAATATAGGAAACACGGATGTAATATTTTGGTCAGATAGCCAAATCGTGTTGAATTGGATATCATCTACAAAGCCAATAAAGAAATTTGTCGGGAATCGTGTCAGTGAAATTATAAATCTTGTGAAAATGCAACAGTGGAGATATTGTCCGACCGACACAATCCTGCAGATTTACTGACAAGATGAACCACAGCCGAAAAAGTTACATATAGTATATTTTGGCCTTGCGAACCAGAATGGATAACAGATGAAGATAAATGGACCGAATGGAATAGAAACGTACTTACGATGTTAACATCATCATGTAAAGATGGGTGAAGAACAAGATTATATTTTATTAACATCAACCTCAACACATAAAAACTTAATTCGGGAGTCACCGGATTATCTGAATCAACACAGTAGTTTACAGAGCGTTTTGAGGATTACCGCCAAAGTTGAAAGGAAAGGAAATTCAAAATGCTGCCCTCGTGTGGATTCGGAACGCGCAGGAAACTACTTTAACATAATTGATAAAACGTAATAGTAGTCAATGGTAAAACAATTAAAGCTTTACAAAGATGAAGGAGGAATCTGGAGATGTCGAGGGCGAATTGATAATGCACCAGTCATAAATACTAGAAAATATCCGTATATTTATTTCCAATTAAGCACAGATTTACAACATTAGTAATTATGGATGCTCACGAGAACCACTTACATAGTGGAGTTAGTAGTATTGTTACACATCTTCGTCAGACATACTGGATTCCGAGAATACGTCAATGCGTCAGGTTAGTTTTACGAAAATGTGTCGTTTGTCGGAAGGCAACAGGAAAACCATATTCTTACCGCATCCCCCGCCATTACCAAAAGAAAGACTAAATGAAATTAAACCATTTTCAGTACCCGCAGTAGATTTCTGATTAAATGATATCTGACAATGCTTTAACTGTATTGCTGCTAGCCAGGAGATTCAGAAGGTGACAAATTCACTTTCGTTGCACGAAAATCTAAATAGTGATGGAACTGACTGGAAATTTATTCCAAAGAGAGCACATTGGTTTGGTGGATCTTGGGAGCGCATGATTGGTCTCACAACAACAAGTCAGGAGAAACTGCTGGGAAAGAACTGTATAGACTTAGAAACATTACATAAAGTGACCACAGAAATTGAGGCTAGGTTAAACGATAGACCGTTAACTTTTATTTCGTCTGATTCTACAGACCTGGAACCATTAACACCCGCCAATCTTCTCTATGGCCGGAGAATCACTTGTCTTCCATATCCGCCAAGCGCTTTTAATTGTGAAAATAGCGGATATAGTGAACCATCCACAAACAAAAGTTTGTATAGAAATTGAAAAACTCGACATGAAGTTATTGAGAATTTCAGAAAAGATGGAAAACGAGTATTTAACCTCACTATGGAAATATCACAAAACAACAGGCCATAACAATCATACAGTACAAGTCGGCGATCTTGTTCAAATTCATGACGACGCAACGAGAATGGCATGGAAACTAGCTATTATTGAATAATTAATGCACGGACCTGATGGATTAGTCAGAGCTGTACAAAAATGGGTTTAGAAATCGTGCGATTGCTAAATTATACCCAATAGAAGTTTCTGATGCACTTACCTCAGTTGAAGAAGATACCGAATTCCGTCAGTCGAAGGAGAATGCGAAGATTAAGATTATACAATGGACATCGTTATAAATAAATGTTTCATGGACTGCTAATAATTTTTATTTTCTAGATGGACTTTAATTTGCTAATCGTTATATTGTAATCGTTTTAAATTTAATTTTAAATATTCCTTCATTTTAACTTCTCGGGGCCGGAGTATCACGAAATAGCTGCACATCAGAGATTTTAACTAATGTGTCTAACGTTACCTATTGTAATTGACGTGTCTAATATAAGCGATTGTTAACGACCTTTCATTGTTAAGTTATATTGTATTCATTACATCTTGCTAGATCAGTAATCAGAGTTTGATTCGTACACACGTCTTTTATTTAACTAAAGCGAAGTACTAGCCAACCAATTCTTTACAAAGGCGATTGATCCCGCCAAATCAATTCTAGCCTCCCGAGGGTAACAAACGTTTTAAATAAATTTGAAATTGGTAATAATATAAAAAAATGTCACCAAAGATTGCAGTATAAAGACAATAACAGTGCATTCACTTAACATAAAATTCGATATCCGAATTCTGCACGAATGATGGAAAATTCTAGAGAAACCCTAGCATTTTCACCCGATTTTAAGCTCATCCGTATATAGATTTTATGTCAAGGTAATGCTTTGTTATTGTCTGTATGCACGGTCTATCAGTTTATTTTGTCATTTTCTGTTTCTCGCTATTTTTTATCTTACATTTTTATAAGGCTTTTTGTGTTTAGAAAAAAGTTTACCAATTATACTGTTTTAAACTTGATATAATGATCATCTATGAAGATTCTTTAAGAACAAAAAAAATAAAAATAACGGGGAAACCGGTCTTTTAAGGGAGTAAAATGCGTGGGTTTGTTGAACTATTAAATGATTGGACCGATTGATTGATTGATTGATTATTGTTTAACGCCGTGTGGGCGACATTTAAGACATATCACGGCGAGAACTAATTAAATTGAGTATGATTAAAACAAATACTATCTAAAACGAATGAACTATTTACAAATAATATTTAAGGAGAAAATAAAACAATAAAACAATACAAGAACCAAATCAAAAATTATATCACAGACGAAATTTGGAAAATAATATCACAGATACGCTATTAAATAAATTAACATCATTCAAAAAATATAAACAAAATTAAATTTATAGGACTCTATTCAAGAATGCAGTCAGACTATATTCTTGAATACAGTCCAACATCTTTCAAATACTGTAAAAGACGGTTGCCAGCAACCTTTGTAAACAACTCTTTCATATTGTTGACTGTGTAGTACCGACAAATAATGTCGGACTTATCTACACAGTCAATTAAAAGATGTTTAATACTATGTCGACATTGGCAGGGTATACACTCAGGATGCGGCCCATTCTCTAAAATAAAAGAATGAGTCGTCCTGGTGTGGCCAATGCGACATCTAGTTAAAACCAATGATTTAAAATGTATGAAGCCCGGAAAAGTTTTTAACCGCTTGTGGCTTAAATGAATTATAACATTTAGACCACACCTACTTAAACTGATTACCGGGACTTAAACAATATCAGCCTATCAATGGGGTCTTTGAAAATGTGATTTATCCCGCCAGATCAACTCTGGCCTCCTGAGGGTAACAAACGTTTTAAATAAATTTGAAATCGGTAATAATATAAAAAAAAAAGTCACCAAAGATTGCAGTATAAAGACAATAACAGTGCATTCACATGACATAAAATTCGATAGTCGAATTCTGCACGAATCATGGAACATTCTATAGAAACCCTCGCATTTTCACCCGATTCTAAGCGTCATCTGTATATAAATTTTATGTAAAGGCTATGTATTGTTATTTTCTGTATGTACTTTCTATCATTTTGCCAAAACTACTTCTAAACTGTCAATGTCTGTTTCTCGCTACTTTTTATCTTACATTTTTGTAAGGCTTTTTGTGTATAGAAAAAACAATCTACCAACTGTTTTAAACTTTCGGATAATGATCATCTATGAAGATTCTTTAAGAATCAAAAATTAAAACTAATGGGGAAACCGATCTTTTAAGAGAGTAAAATGCGTGGGTTTGATGAAATATTTAATGTTGGAGCTAAACAATTCATTTCCCGTTCATGAATAACGACGTCGCAGCGTATACGTGTATACAATGCATGTGAAGTAAAAACAGTTGACATATACCGCTTTTAAGGATGCAGTTTTTTGTTGGGTTCATGTTACCTACTGCAGCTTTAATGTTGATACCGAGTACTGACCAAGTATTCTGGTTGCACTTGTCACCTGCAATGTACCCTTTCGTGAATATATTTTCTTCAGACGTCCGCGAAGTATACTATGAAAGTCATGTTAAAATCAGAGAACTCTGTTTACATGTTTTAGTACATTTAGTACAATTGGCTAATTTCATCTCACTTGCCATAAATCTAATTTGTTAAAATCACATAATCATCCCCCTCCCTTTTGTAACTTGAATGTGTATATGATTTTAAGTGTGTAAATAATATCTACCAAAAATTATATTTTGAAACTATCTTAAAAATGATCATTTTGGAAGACATTTAAAATTCAAAATAAAAATAAGGACAGAGCTATGCATGACGGAACTATTCGTTATTTTTCACAAATTTTACAATTTTATAGCAATAAATTAGAACCACCAGGTGGAATACAAGAGTCGGCAGAAAACACCCGCATTTGTGGTATTTCATCAAGAATGTTAAGTGGGATGAACAGAGAGCCTTACTACAAATTCAAGCTTCAGATCAAGGTGACAGTCCCCCTCCACGAAGGCGAACATACAGACCCCTGCAATCGCGCATAGCCAGATTGCAAGCCAGTTACAGGTCTCGAAACAGAAACATCGACAATTATTGGGAAGCTATGATATACACCGTTACGCAGTTTCAGTGAAGACTGAGTATATGCTAAAGCCTCGCCAGACATACATTTGGTCATGTATACATATATATGTAATCATCGACTTTGAAGTAGATTATTACACTTATTAAACTGCCTGTTAGCTCACCTGACCAAAGGGCATGTGAGTTTTTATCATCACTTGGCGTCCATTATCCGTCCGTCGTCCTTGCGTCCGTTGAAATGGACGTTTTCCATTGATATTATCCCTTCCTCATATCGGATTTGACATGGACAGCATGACGGGTGTCTTGCAGAAAGCAGAGACCGCTTACTCTTCCGGAGCGCCTGAGTCTACTCCCGGTTTTTCGGTGGGGCACATGTTGTTCACATGTTTTTAGTTTTTAATTGTAGTATATGTGTTGTTTTGGTCTTGTCTTCGTTGTTCTCCGGAGTTTATCAGTTGTTACGATTTTTCTCTCCTTCGAATATCCCTTTGGTATTTCTTGACTTTACTTATCATTACGACAATCATTGATCCGATAGTTATTACTCCGACAACGCATTGGTCCGATTGTTCGTTGATCCGACATCTCGTTATTCCGACACTCATCATTCCGACATCTCATTACGCCGAACACTAATTAGTCCGACACATTAACATTTCGACAGTCTATAACATGTTTGCACTTATCTCTCTATTTCAAAGTTTTATCATGCAGACGTTGAACTATAATAAACAATATCTGGATTTATTTTCCTTTACTGAAAAATCCTTATCTTGAAAATAAAATACATCCAATACATTCTAAGAAAGTTCGGTAATATAGCCATTTTCTTCGTCAGTCTGTCCGTCCGTCACACTTTCTTGTAACATCAACTCTTCCTTCACATGTGGGTTCAGGAATTTAATTTCTATATAGAATGGTAGCATATTGCGTTTAGATGCGAAATCAGAGTTTAGAATGTTAACTTTGTAAAACTGGGGCCCACAGGGGTCGAATGTTGAAAATTGTTGGTTTGTTTGTTTGTTTAATTGAGGTTTTACGTCGTTTTCAGCACATGTGGCTATTTTGTGGCGGCCAGTTTTATTGGTAGAGGAAGCCAGAGTACACAGAGAGAATTACAGATTTTGGGTAAGATAATTACCAATCTTTGTCAATTAAGTTCGGTGTCGAACACACGACCTCAGTTTTGACGGGCTAGTGATCATTAATAGCCATGACGAACTACCTAGCTCGAAAATTGTCAATTTAAACTTGTGACGCAAGCTCCTGTTTCATTTTTCAATTGTTGCCTACTGTTTCTTAAAGGTATTGTTATACACGTATGTAGATGTACAATACGATTTCAAAATTTTCATTTTCGAAACTTGGGGTGCACAGGGATGGATTTAAAAAACATACTATTTAAACTTGTGTCCTAAATTGTTTTCATTGGATTTTTCTATTTTAACGATTGCAACTTTGCAATATAATATTTTATATGATACCAATTTTAAGAACAAATTTAACATATGCACATTAGGTTATCAAACTTTAGTACATTCCCCGAACGGTATTAAAATTGCATGTAATTTTTTTTTGTCCACTAGACAAGCTTGAAGGTTCTGTGTAGAACAATCACCAATATAATGTTTAAAGTAGCAATATTAAAGGTGAAAAGAAAAAAAAATGAAAAAAATTATGAAATAAAGTAAAATTCATAATGTATATATAATACAAATGTAATACATTAAATAAGCATTGGGATTAAATGAAAAGTGATTAATTGTGCAAGAATCAAAATCCAAATTTAAACCATTTAATTAATTTTAGTCGTATATGGGAGGAATGTTAGTAAGCATCTGAAAAAAATTTGGGCTCTAAATTTCGGTGAAAAGATAATTGAATATAATAGAGTGTGTGACCATGAAATGTCGAATAAATACAAATACATGTATATTGTAAGAAAAAAAAACAATTTTGTTTTAAAGGCAGTTAGTTTCGTTTTCTTCGCTCTGTAATGTATAATTGTTTCAAGAACATTTTGAAAATTGATCAGCCCTCTTTTCCCCTTTTGGTGATATGGTAATTTTCTCTTCAACATTTGGATTATTGTTTTGCTTTTAAAGATTTTAGGCCTTGAGCACAACTGATGAGTTAAAAATCTACGAAATGTGCACATCTGGTGCATCACATTCGTATCAAAGAATTTAATTTTCTATTTTTAATAACAGTAGCCATGTTGGGGATTCCAGACACAATATTAGAAGGGAACCATCCAATGATGATTCCACTAAATGTTGGTCCTAATTTTTCAAGTGGTTACAGACAAGAAGATCTTCAAATGTTTTTTTTCATCTCTATGTTAAACTAATTTCGACGGTTGCGTCCATCTTGGAAGACAATCCGATTGATTGGACACACTTCTGAAAGAAGACCATCAAAGGACCAGTGGAGTTCCAATTGCCTCAGTGATTTCAGACAAGATTATTTTTTATCAATTTTCCCATGGTGGTCTATGTTAAATTAAGTTTGGTTCCGGCGGCCTTCTTCGTTGACATTCACGTTCATCTGACAAAATTTGAAATACGACCACTTAAGCACGATAAATGCCAAGTTTGGTTCCATCTGGTCATTTAGTTTTGTAGAAGATTTTTAAAATGTATTTCTCCTTTTAGCAGTCGTGTTGGTTAGAAAAAAGGACAAATATACCTAAGGAGCAATCAAAAAAACGTAATCCATTGGACAGACAAACCCGGGAAGACAAACGAACAACCACAAGCACAACAAATAAACACAGAAAACTAAAAACAATGAACAACACGAACTCCTATAAAAACCAGGAGTGAACCCAGGTGCTCCGGAAGGGTAAGCAGTTCCTGCTCCGTATACGGCACCCGTCGTGAAGTTCAACAAAGTCAATCCGGTGGAAGTCACAAATCGTAGGAGGCACATGAAAGGTTACGACAGTGGGAACAGGTCCAACATCATCTTAGATATTGGAACACTGTAATGGTCAATCAATTCATGATGACGACCGTAAAATTTCTTAAGTGATGACATCAACTTATCCCTGATAAAACCCTGGTTAAGAAGCTTTTGTGACAGCAGTAATCCTCTTTGTCGAAAGTCAGGGTAACTCACGCATGCCCTTGAAAATCGGATAAGCTGAGAAACGTAGACGCCATATGCAGGCGATGCTGGTATATTGCTACTTAAGAAGGGAAAATTAACAATAGGAAAGTTGAAGTCATCACGTTTATCATAAAGTTTTGTCTTCAAACGTCCCTCATAGTCTATTTCAAGAAATGTCGGAAAAAAATTCTGAAAGAGAACAGCCTATGGACCATTATTGCAAAGTTTGATTCCAACTGGCCATTTAATTTCGTAGAAGACGATTTTTAAAATTCTATACCTTCCCCTTTTTGCTATTTTTAGTAACAGCAGTCTTGTCGGTTGGAAGTCGGGGAGACCGGCTCAACGTTTGAAATGGGCCACCCAGGAACTATTCAACCAAAGTTTGGTCCTAATTTGCCCATCAGTTTCAGAGAATATATTTAAAGGAAAGTGTACGAAGACGGACGCAAAGTGATGGCAATAGATCACCTTTTTGACCAGGTGAGCTAATAAGAAATCTGAAATCTGACCTTAATATGCAAAATATTATAGACTTTTTTCTTTTCACCTTCATACATGTACGTTTTTTTGAAAGACCTCCTCCTCTGGGCCAAATACTTCAAGTGAATGTTCCTTAGGATATCTAAAAATGTCTAGTTGATGAAGGTGGATGATGTATGGATAAACTTTGGTAAAAGAAATGTACGTTATAAATCTTAGTTTAAAAAAATCAGATTAAATATAGTCTTGATTCAAACAGTAAAGTTTTAAAGAAAATTTAACAGTGTCACAAATGAATATATAAATGAATATATAAATGAAATTCAAAAAAGGAGGATCAAGGATTCTATAAACTTTATTGAAATGTCGTTAAGGTGTCCCTTTTCAAAATTGTATCTCCAGGTATAACCAAAAGAGTATCCATTACTGAAAATTTAAAATCATCAATTAATAAATTATAAATTGAGAAACCTTAACCTCTGGAACTACTGTCCATCTGCTATACTTAATAATACATAATTGGGACAAAGTTAAAAATTGGGAAATGGCCAAAATAAACTTATGTGAAATTCCAACTCAACTTTTATTAGTGGTTTAAAACAATACATTTTGTGTACTTCACAAATTAAGTTAAAATGGTGTAGTGAAACAAAAATGAAGCCTCAGATATTCATATCAAAATAAGGAGTAACTCAGAATAAACAAAAATGGAATATGTCAAATTCGAACTGTTAAAGCAAAGCTCAAGTTATTGAACAGAAACCTCACATCAAAAAGGTAAACTCTGAAAAGCAAAATTCGTAATTCTATTGAATGCTGAAAAGCACCATACCAAAATTAAAACTTTCAAAACAACGACAGAGTGCGGAGAGTAAAAATAATCACATTTTTTCCATTTACAAGTGACACTCACGATTTCCAAATTCGATCTTAGATGTGTAATGTGGTGGTAAGTATTGAATGTAAATGCAAGAAATTTGGCTTCGGGAAACTCAAGTTAGAATGGGGAAACATACATATGTCGTCCGTAAAGATAAGGTAATGTTACGCATATTGGTGAAACTAAATTGCCTTGTCGCGTTCAGCAGCGGTGTAACAATAAGTATCCGCGCAGTTTCAAAGAAAGCGGTTATCTCCGTCCGTCTGTCCATCCTTCATACTTTATTTTGACATCAACTCCTCCTTCACTTTTCGATTTAGGAATTTAACTTCTATATAGAATGGTTGCATTCCACTTGTAGATGCGCAGTCAAGTTTTAGAATTTTGATTTTCTAAACAAGGGGCCCACAGGGGTTGAACTTCGAAAAGTTGGAATCAAGTTTACGACCTAGACTCGTCTTTCGTTTTTCAATGTATGCATTTTATTTCTATACAGTATTGACATGCACCATATGCAGATGTACAATAATGTTTTAGAATTTTGATTTTCTCAAATTGGGGCCCATAGGTGTCGAATTTTTAAAAACTGTCAATTTAAGCTTGTGGCCTAAACTCGTCTTAAATCTACAATGTATGCATTTTATTTTCATACAATATTGCAAAACACCGTATGCAGATTTGCAATAAGGTTTTAGAATTTTAATTTTCTAAAATTTGGGTCCACAGGGGTCGAAATTTGAAATTTTCAATTTAAGCTTGTGACCTTAACTTCTATTTCATTTTACAATTTATTTATTTTGCTTACATATGGTATTGTTCTACACTATATTTAGTTGCACAATAATGATTTAGAGTATCGATTTTTAAACCCGGGTCATTTGCTGTCTTAATCTTAGTTTGTTTGGTTGTTGTTATTTAGATGCGGATATTACGTTTTCAATTTATATCTATAAACTATAGTATAGTATTTGCCCTTAATAGTATTATTTCGCATTTAACCGCGAAAGCAGCACGATTTTTTTTCTGAAAAAAAAGCAACCAATGGAAGTGAAAATCCTTTGCGTATTAAAATGTGTTCTTGCATGTGGCTTTCAATTGCGGAACAGCAAAGATGGCATACGTGACGCGCAATAATAGAAATGGAAAAATCTGGATGACAAATGGTTACAAATATCAGAAAAAACAGATCCAGGCTAATAAATATTTATTGGAGGTGTTGGCGCACAACATGTAGTGCACCTCTCTGAACATGATTTGAGTGAGGAAACCCAAAACATTTACATTTTAAGTGTAATTATAACCGGAATCACTTTCATAGAGTTTGAACAATGTAACGTTATGCCTTTTCATAACCATGTGACACACGACCTAAACCCAAAACGAAGCGTTAATTTAATTTTAATATACATGTAGAAGTTACACAAACATGTCTCTTTTCACAACTGCATACTTGAGCTATTTTACTGAAACTCTCCCTCTTTTCCGTTGACAAAACATTTTGTTTTGAACTACATGTAAATTCCCATTATAATGTAATTCCGCCCTGTCTTAACATTTCTTTTAGAAAAACACAATAGACACTGAAACTGTCTCTTCATATTCATTTTTTTCATTAAAACGTTTATCTTTGATTTACAAAACAAAAGATATACAGTGTGTATCAATGAAACATATGTACCATATGTAGGTTTTGAATACTTAGCCCTAATCCCTTTTGGGATTCTGTGTCCGGAGCTATTTTTCTGACTTGGCCGCCCACTGAATCCCTTATCAACCACTAATAACTCTATTCGAGAAAATCAAAATTGGTCCCCTACTCTCATTGCGGCACTCTGAACGGTTTGAATTTCATCTGACAGTTTTCAAACAGGTAAGTCTCCATTAGTAGACATATTTTACTTTTCAACAATCTTAAAATGATTTAAATTCTTTTCCTGTTTTAGCAGTTATGGCTCACGATTCCAAGACTCCGCTTCAGATTGACCGGCGGCAGCCATTGTTGTTTTCATTTGAATATCCCCCCATTATGCACGTTTTTCATTATAGTCTGTTTCATTTTTCTATTTAAAGGATGCCCTCTGGTCATGTTTTGGTCTTTTTGTCAGATTTTGGGAATCCTCTGGTTTTATCCATTTCTTAAACATGAAAATGTTTGCCCATTAACCCCACTTTTTCTTTTATAATTCAATCATATATACCTTAAAATGGTATTTGACAAAATTTGATGAAATCCTTTTTTTTCATACATCTTTGAGAGACTGAAGTTGTCAATCCAAAGACAATGTAAAATCAAGAGAAAACTCGTTTCCTGCAAATTTTCAAGTCCTTATAGCTCTAAAATGAGGACATGAACCTATATTTTTTTCTTGCTTATTTATTTAATATTCATATGTTCTCTCAAACTTAAACACCTATTTCAAATCCTATTTATTTCCTATAAAACCAGCAATCATCCTTAACCTCGTCAATAGTAATAAGTGAAAGGAACCACAAGATGACGGAAAATAAATATAAAAGTGCAATTTTCCACTTCTTTGGGATTTGTTTACATGTTGGCATTCTAATTACAATTATACCATGGGGAAGAATAAAAAAAATGGGGAAGGGGGTTCAATGTACATTTGGGCATGTAAAAAACATTATATGCTTTGTTTGCATATATATATATTTTTTTTTCTAATTTTGAGTCATTACATGTTAGCTTTGAAACAACGTATCAGATCTGAATTTAATTTTTTTTCTCATAATTTTTTAGATAATTATACAAACTGATAGATATGTTTTAATAAAAATTTAATAATTATTTTATACATTTGAGAAAGATGGGATTGGAGTGAAAAAAATTAGAAATTAATCTTCAATGAGTGGGACACTCCAAATCATGTTGCAGGCCCTAAATGGTCCTGACAAATTAACCAAAATGTGTAAATCAGAGAAAACCACACAACATCCAGCTGCCAAATTAGGTAGAGAACCTGAAGTAATTAAATAGATGATGCATTCAAGACCGTAATATTCTTGACTTTCCAAATTGCAGTTTTTGAGAGTTTTTTTTTTTTAATTTTACTCAAAAAAATTATTTCTTTTGATTTTTCTAACTTTTTCATTATTACTTTTTTATTCCATGTGTTTCTATGCTATTTATATTCAGTTCTATTTATAATATATGAAAGAAGAGGTGAAATTTTGTCAGATATTTATTATATGTCTAGTTAGGTGATCAATAAAAGTACAGGGACAGAAAACATGTAATCAGAAATAAAAATACACATGTATTTATTTCCTAATCTGGATTTTGTAGTAAGATAACTGGATACAACAAGACTAATATCAGACCACTTTGATAAAAAAAAAATAAAAAATGTTCTTTTATATTCAATTATATAAAAAGTTCATTCAGATACAATCCTCCTCATGATCTTAGCAAAAAAGTGATTTTATTTAATGAAGTAATCCAAATGCAGATGCTAAAAACAACATGCTTTAATCGTGTTTCACAAGAAATTATTTTTTTTAACAATCCACAAATATTCGAGCTCATGACCATAGCACACGGACATCTGTAAGTCATCCAGATGCACAGGTCACCAAGGGTCAATGCAAAAAGACTATATGTTTATAGATCGTCACTTGAAAAAATAAATTGATACAAAATAGGTAAACCTGGAATGGTCCTAGCATGATAAGTGCACAAGGACAAATTTAAGTCGTCCATATGCAGGGATCAAGGACAGGTGATGAAGGACACTGAATATGCCAAGTGCACAGTCTTACTGAATACATGTATACTTTAATAAATTATTTATATGAAATAAAAAAAGGACAACTTATTAAACAGTTAGTAGTTTAGTATAAGTAGTTTAGTATATATTGTAACAGTTCACTATAGGTTCTATATATATGTACATGTACCAAGTCTGCAAAGCACCACTTCATTTTTCATTACCACAACAGTTGGAACATTTATTACGAACAAATTGTTGCTGACTGCCAATGTTACGCTACTCATAGTTTCTTTCAAAATGCCATGCCTTTCGTTTTTAGAGCAATAATCCATAGTACCTCTTGTAAAATACATTTTCTCGATATAAAACTTTTTTGACAATACTGTTAAAATTTTCATAAACTGACTAATAAAGAAGCTGATTTCACGAAGGAATATGCTGTAATCGTTTCATAGGGTATTAAAATGTACAATTTCTTAGAGCGGTAGGATGAACAAACATTTTGTCAACTAGAGGCTCTCAAGAGCCTGTGTCGCTCACCTGTATCTAATGTGATTTTGGAAATTATGTAAAATTATATAATGATTGAGACCAAGATTGGTTTAATTTGACACAGTATTTAAAATTAAAAACAGGTCATCTCAGTGTAGTCTTACAATAGCTACTGAAGACATTTTATCATTATTATTTTTGAATATGTGGTCAAGTTGTGACCATTCAGAATTTTTTTTACAATTTTCTGATAGACTTCTAAACATCTTGGATGATGGATCGGCAACAAAGTAACAACACTTTGTCAGCATCTCATAAGGAACATTCGTGCTATGTTTTGTTACATTCCATTCAGTGGTTCTCTAAAAGAAGTCATTTGTATGCATTTCCCATAGGGTCAAATGTTAAACTTAGTCCCCCCCGCTGGCGGCCATCTTGGATGATGGATCGGCTACAAAGTAACAATACTTGGTCAGCACCTCATAAGGAACATTCATGCCAGATTTAGTTTCATTCCATTCAGTGGTTCTCTAAAAGAAGTCATTTGTATGCATTTCCCATAGGGTCCTATGTTAAACAAAGTCCCTCTCTGGCGGCCATCTTGGATGATGGATCAGCTACAAAGTAACAACACTTGGTCAGCACTTCATACGGAATATTCATGCCATGTTTGGTTTCATTCCATTAAGTGGGTCTCTAAAAGAAGTCATTTGTATGCATTTCCCATAGGGTTCTATGTTAAACTAAGTCCCCCGCTGGCGGCCATCTTGGATTATGGATCAGCTACAAAGTAACAACACTTGGTCAGCACCTCATAAGGAACATTCATGCCATGTTTGGTTTCATTCCATTCAACGGTTCTCTAAAAGAAGTCATGTGTATGCATTTCCCATAGGGTCCTATGTTAAACTAAGTCCCCCTCTGGCGGCCATCTTGAATTAGGGATCGGCTACAAAGTAACAACACATGGTCAGTACCTTATAAGGGTTCATTTATGCCAGATTTAGTTTCATTCCATTCAGTGGTTATCTAAAAGAAGTCATTTGTATAATTTCCCATAGGGTCCTATGTTAAACCTAGTTCCCCGCTGGCGGCCATCTTGGATGATGGATCAGCTACAAAGTAGCAACACTTGGTCAGCACTTCATAAGGAATATTCATGCCATGTTTGGTTTCATTCCATTAAGTGGGTCACTAAAAGAAGTCATTTGTATGCATTTCCCATAGGGTTCTATGTTAAACTAAATCCCCCGCTGGCGGCCATCTTGGATTATGGATCGGCTACAAAGTAACAACACTTGGTCAGCACCTCATAAGGAACATTCATGCCATGTTTGGTTTCATTCCATTCAATGGTTCTCTAAAAGAAGTCATTTGTATGCATTTCCCATAGGGTCCTATGTTAAACTAAGTTCCCCGCTGGCGGCCATCTTGGATGATGGATCGGCTACAAAGTAACAACACTTGTTCAGCACCTCATAAGAAACATTCATGCCATGTTTGGTTTCATTCCATTCAGTGGTTCTCTAGAAGAAGTTCAAAATGTAAAATGTTAACGACGACGCCGGACGACGACGGACGACGGACGACAGACGCCAAGTAATGAGAAAAGCTCACTTGGCCCTTCGGGCCAGGTGAGCTAATAAAAGGAAACCAGGCTGCAGTGTATACAACTTGAGGTCATATCTATATTTTTTATTCACTTCAGGGTGTCATGTAGAACACAGTCAGGGAAAAAACACTCAACAAGATAAAAAATGGCATTGCTGTTCATAATCTATATGCTAACAATTTAGCCTATTTAAATTCTGAAATGATTCTTTTTCCAATTTATTTATCTTCTCAATATCAGGCTCAACATCCTACCGTGTTTCTCGATTAATATGGAAAAATAGATCCAAGAACAAATACAGCTGATAAAGAAACAATAATACAATTTGAGGTTGGAAAATCTTAATCTCATATATATCCACTATTTACATTTAACATTAGTTTTACAATAAAAAAAAACAAATGAATATTGACCCACCCCCCCTCTCCTCTTTCCCCCACACACATTTTTTTATTCCTCCCCATGGTATAATTGTAATTAAAATGCCAACAAGTAAACACATCCCATAGAAGTTGATCTTGTGGTTCCTTTCACTTGTTTCTATTGATGAGGTTAAAATGGAAAAACGAAACAGACTATAATGAAAAACGTGCATCACAGGAGTGATATTCAAATGAAAACAACAATGGCTGCCGCCGGTTTTATCTGAAGCGGAGTCTTGGAATCGTGAGCCATAACTGCTAAAATAGGAGAAGGATTTAAATCATTTTAAGCTTTTTGAAAAATAAAATATGTCTACTAATGGAGACTTACCAGTTTGAGAACTGTCAGATGAAATTCAAACCGTTCCAAGTGCCAGAATGAGAGTGGGGGTCCAATTTTGATTTTCCCGAATAGAGTTATTAGAGTTGATAAGGGATTCAGTGGGCGGCCAAGTCAGAAAAATAGCTCCGGAAACAAAATCCCAAAAGGGATTAACTTGGCCCTAGTCTGACTTTTATAATTGTGTCCGACGAAATTAACAAATAGTAAGCATCAAAACTGGTATTAAAGAATTAATTGTATAACACAAGAAACAGACTCGAGCTAGCAGCCAATTTTTAGCAGTCATTCGCTAGCAGCAACTTCTCTAAAATGTATAAAAACCAAACATTTATTTACGAATGTACCGTTTTCAACTGCTAGGAGCCACTTTTGAGATACATACAAAAAACTATGAATTACGACCGACTCAATCTTTAACACCAAAACGTAAAATTATATAATAATGACACTGAATTATCTATACTCAAATAAAATTCTTACACTAATACGGGCTAATAATATATGGGGACTACAGGTATTTGTTAATATACATACAAATAAACAAAATGTTCTTTGAAATCTCATGTAAATTATTTGAATATAACTGGGGGATATAATCTCCGTCTTTCTTTGCCTCTATTCAATGACCTCTTATGCACTAATCCATTCTGAAGACACAAGAAATGACGAAGGAAAGAGGTTACACGTCTGATCTCTTGAAAATAAAATTGTCTTCGGATAAAATTTGATAAATATGTACCAGAAGGTTAGAAAACTACCATTGGTGAATGAAAGGTTTGATAAATATCTTTCATTTAAACTACAAGCTATTAAAAAAAATGCCGGACTTTATAGTTTAAAAACATTGAGAGAATTGATCCCCGGACACCCGCTCTCAACTTTGAAAATATGGTGTGGGCTTGACGGGAGTTAAACGACCTAACCCTTTTGTGAAATGAAGGGTATGGTAAATATATTTCATTTAAACCATAAACGGTTAACAACTTTGCCCGACTAAATAGTTTTAAACCATTGAGAAAATAATATGTCCGGACTATTTGAAAATCTGGTGTGTGGTTTAGAAGAGTTTAGACCCACATAACCCCTTGCTGAAATAAGAGCTGAGGCAAATATCTTTCATTTAAACCACAAGCGGTTAATATGCAATATAATGTGGGAGAGTTAACCCACCTAACCACTTGGGGAACTAAAATCTTTCGTAAATATCTTTCATTTCAACTACAGCGGTTAAACACGTTTATTATTTTCCAAGTATTTTAAAATGTATGAAGCCCGGAAAAGTTTTTAACCGCTTGTGGTTTAAATTAATTATAACATTTAGACCACGCCTACTTAAAGTGATTACCGGGACTGAAACGCACAAACTTACTAACTGAAATATTTAGAACAAAATGTCTATATTCTCTTGTTACTTATTTTTTTATTGATGAAAAACAGTAAAAACAGTATTTGCACCCAAAGTGTCGTTTATTTTAAACAATATTAAGCCTATCAATGGAATCTTGAAAAGGTGGTTTATCCCGCCAGATCAGTTCTGTCATCCTGATGGTAAAAAGCGTTTTAAATAAATTCGAAATTGGTAATAATATAAAAAAAAATGTCAGCAAAGATCATCTCTTTACTGCAGAAAAATATAATACCGGACAGCTACCATTGTTAGAGCGTACTCATATGACTGTAAATATTCCTGTTATGTTATAGGGTTCAATCGCAGGTGGAATACAAGAGTCGACAGAAAAGACCCGCATTTGTGGTATTTCATCAAGAAGGTAAAGTTAGAGGAACAGAGAGCCTTACTACAAATTCAAGCTTCAAATCGCGGTGATAGTCCTCTTCCACGAAGGCGAACATACAGACTCCTACAATCGCTCATACCAAAATATTGCAAGCCAGTTACAGGGCTGTTAACAGAAATATGGACAATTATTGGGAAGCTATGATATACATCGTTGCGCAGTTTTAGTGAAGACTGAGTATATGATACAGCCTCGCCAGACATAAATTTGGTCATGTATACATATACATGTAATCATCGAATTTGAAGTAGATTATTACACTTGTTTAACTGCCTTTTAGCTCACCTGACCAACGGGCATGTGAGGTTTTGTCATCACTTGGCGTCCGTCCTCCGTTCGTCGTCCATGCGTACGTTAACTTTCACATTTTAATATTCTCCTCTGAAACCACTCGGCAAAATGGAAATTTGACAGTAAGCATTTATATAAGGTCCTTTATGAAATGTGATCATTTCGTCCCCAACGGACAACAAACATGGCCACCATGGGCAATTGTTGTTTCTGATTGGCTGAGTTTTAAACAACCTTCTTGTCTGAATATGCTTGGGCAAATGGAACAAAACTTGACAGGAAACATATATGGGAGGTCCTTTATAAAGTATCATTATTTCGTCCTGATGGGGCTACAAATATGGCCGCCATGGGCAGTTCTTGTTTCTGATTGGCTGATAAAAAAACTTATCCTCTGAAATTGCGTGGCCAAATGGAACGAAAGTTGACAGGAACCATCTATGGGAGGTTCTTTACAAAATTTCCTCATTTCGTCCCGATCGGGCAACAAACATGGTCGATATGGGCAATTCTTGTATTTCATTGGTTGATTAAAACATTTTTTTTCTCTGGAACTGCTTGGCCAAATAGAACCAAACTTAACAGGAAGCATATTTGGAAGGTCCTTTATAAATTTTCCTCATTTTGTCCCGATCGGACTACAAATATACCCACCATGTATTGTTCTGTTTTCTGATTGGCTGATATAAAACAATCTTCTCTGAAGTCGCTGGTCCAAATGGAACGAAACTTGGATGGAAGCATCTGTGGGAGGTTCTTTAAAAGGTTTACTGATTTCGTCCCGAAAATGTTAGCCAAACTTGACAGGAAGCATCTATGGGACGTCTTTTATGTAATTATTTTTGTTCATCCTGATTGGACAACAAGCATGGGCAATTCTTGTTTCTTATTGGATGATATAAAGAAAAGGTCTTCTCTAAAACCACTTGGCCAAATGGAACAAAACTTGACAGGAGACATTTGTGGCAGATTTTTTACAAAGTTTCCTCATCAAGTGACAAACATGGCCACCATAGGCAATTCTTGTTTCCGAATGGTTGATTTAAAAGAAAAATTTTCTCTGAAACTGCTAGCCCAAATATGACCAAACCTGACAGAAAATGTCTATGGCTTATACCAAATATCGACAGAACTGCATAATTGCTTGACACCAAACATGGCCTAAACGTTCCTCATAAGGTGTCAATCGCTGATTCAAGATGGCCACCAGTATTTAGGTCACCATAAGACCGTATGGGAAATACATGCAAACATCTTCTGGAGAACAACTGAATTAAAAAAAAGATTGCTGACCTTTAAGTAGACGGACCTTGATACAGAAAAATTTAGTCCCTACAAGGCTTATCACACTTCATAATGATCGTGACAAGGCACTTCTCTCTTTGAGGTACATCAATGAAAACGGCTTTCATTCCAATTGAGCCATACAGGTTCAACCCTCTGAGCCTCCAGTTTTTATTTGTCCTTTTTAAATATAAGTGATATTACTTGTATTATTGATTAATTCTTGACCCAAATTCCCAACACAAACTCGACAGGATTATGAACAAATATGTCCGTCACAAACGAACTAAAATCAACTTAGAACCCTGTGGGATCTATTATTGAAAAGTCTTCTTTCTGAAACCACTCCGTCAATTGAATCTATACTCAACAGCAATGGTAATTAGATGTTCCTATTTTAGAATTGTGTCGAATAACATGGACTGTCAACCAAGATGGCCGTCAAAGCCAAATTTAGTTTAACATAGGACCCTACGGAAAAATTAATTTTAAACTCTCCTTGTCTGAAGCCATGCGATCAATTGGAACCAAACTTCGCAGAAATGGTCCTTTTTTGGTCCTCTTTCAGAATGGTCTCCGATGACCAGGACTATCCACCAAGATGGCCAGTACAGCCGGGGTTCTTTTTAACTTTACATATCCCAAATTGTCATGGCTGGATACTCCCATTTCGATTTTTCGCCTTTGGTAATTCAGGAAGCAAAAACGTGAAACCATACAAAATAAGCAAAGCCATAAAGTTGTATCTGGCTTTTAGTTTATGCTTTGAAGGAATACAATTATCTTAGATAATGTAGTTGTCCATATATATATTTCCATTCATCATAATAAACATACAACAAGGCCACGCCCTGCAATTAAGACTGAAATATCTGGCTTCTTTCATCCCATAATATTTGAAAGAATAAGAATAAAAGAATAAAGCACATGAAATACTTTGTACAAATAAATGAGTGTGACTGGTCGTTGCTGGCACGACTTTATGCTCGTTTTTAATATCAGAGTCAAATATGGTGTTGATTAAAAAAACACCAGTCAGTTAATCAGTTGGCATATTTTGTTTACATTTTTTCAAGTTTCGTCTTATTCAATATCATTTCTTTAAAAATTGATAGTGATTCCGAATTTGGAACAATCCGAATCTTTGAGAAGTACGACATCATCAAATAAGTTTAATATGACAAAATGTCCTGTCATCCGAATATTTGTACCACAAATAAAAGAATAAAACCATAAAAAAGTGAAATGTGAAACAGTAGATTAAATAGCATGCTTTGTTAGAATGGTTTACTAGAAGCTGCAATTTCCTTCACAAATAATTTATTTTTTCAGTTGTTTTTAAGTTTTAAAATTGTTATAATATCTCTAGATGAATATGTGAATAATACAGCCAGAACTAACACAAATTCGCTCAACATTAATAGTTTACTACGCACGCCGGTTTAAAGTCCTGTTTAAAATGCAAGGTTCCTATTTACCATGTATCCTTCATTTTCCGATTTAATCAAGTTTGTCTTAATGTGTTCTGATAACTGTTAAAAATGCCTGTTATATCTTAATCTGAAACAGAATATTTTACTACATTTACATGTATAATTCGCAGAAATTCCAAATATCAATAAGGGATAGTTTGTAGGCAAATAAATCGTGTGAACTAACCTTACACGGACTTTATTAGAAAAACTGCTAAGCAAAGATAATTATGACTAGATTGGTACATATGTAGCTTCCTCTCTTGTTTCCTCCATTTAAAGGTCAGCGAGTTTTTATATGTATCGCCCATCTAGCTAGGGAGTGTGTCAAAGTCATGAGCTGTCGGACCAATGACTGTTGGATTAATGGGCTGTCGATACAATGACTGTCGAACAAACTAGCTGTTGGACCAATGACTGTCCAGCTATTGACGTGTAGAACCAATGACTGTCGGAAACACGAGCTGTCAGACGAGTGACTGACGGACTTATCGGATCAATGAATGTCGTACTAATGAGCTGTCGGATAAACGAATATCGAATAAATGCGCTGTCGGACTAATGACTGCCGAAGCAATGAATAAAAAGTGGTCTACCATACCAAAAAAAAAAACAGATTAACCCCACCAGTGTTGTGTTTGTGTTTTGTTCGTTTATTTTATTTTTTTGTCTAGAGTTCTGTCTGTTGGATGCGATGATTGATTGGTCCTTTTAAACCCTTCTAGTTATCAATTTCTTTATGTAACTTTAAATATCTTTGAATATGTTATTTTATATTTTATTCAAATTTCGCTGAGTTAAACGAACATTACCAGAAATTGTCTGAAGAGGAGAGCAAATATCTTTCAGAATATTTTGTAAACAAACTTTCTGTGAACTCTCACAGTCGTATATACAGTTAATATCACATCGTATTTTGACTATGATTTTATTTATCAACAAGGCCATCTGATTTTTGTGAAAGTCATTTGTTTTACATCAAATTTTAGTTTTGTAAAATATACATTGTAAGTCCTTAAGTCATCCAAATATTTCATTGTGACCAAACCTTATATATGTAGGCCATAGTTTTAAACAGTTTCAACGAAACGTTTATTACTACAACAAAAAGTCATATATGTGACACCTTTGTGTTCCGATTTTTTACCCTTATATTTCATTTGCCACCACTTTGTTTAAATCAGTTGTAAAAGAATATAAATTAAAATTCTTCAAGATGATAACAACTTGCCAGAAATCCTACTGGAAGTTGCGATATCTTATTGTTTACAAGTTACTGAAAAATATAATGTTATGGCGTTGTTAATAAATGTTTGTGATACTACAAATCTGACCATGTCAGTAAGGGTTTTGCGATTGGCTGCAAGACTACTTTGTCACAAAATTTCATTATGTACGTTGTACGGTAAACATCCCTGGTTAAGACTAGTGATCCCTATCATCTTGCCTTTTATTTGTCATATACATTTTATTATTTTTGTGTTTGGTTTGTTTACTTTTTAGCCCCTTCCAAATCTCGCCGACATTTTTTGACGTGTTTATTAGTGTGATATATTGGGAACAAAAATTAATAGAAATAAAAAATAGTATGTTAATTCAAAACGGAAAATTTAAAGGCAAGCAATATTAATTTGTCCCATAATTTATATGATAAGTCTAAAAGAAACAGAAACAAAAAAGGAAAAAAAAAACCAAAACAAAAAAAAACAAAAAAAAATGTTATAATAAAATGTGTAGGGTTTTTGTTTATACACACTCAAGTTTGGTAATGTTTCTATTTAAGCTATTTTAGCAATATCAAAATCTTATCTCGGCAATGATAGAATAGAATTCCATTACGGGACTGATCAGTGAAAACTGTCGTTCCTTTCTAAACAGGATCCGGCAAAATAATCTCTCATTCAGGCAATACACAAGCAACGGAGATTGACTGTTAAACTGATCGATGTGTCAAAACATTATATTCCAGAAACTTCGTTTAAAAGGGCGAATTGTAGGTGAGCAGGATTAAAACCGGATTAATCCCGCCAATGTTCATTGATTGTACCAAACTCTGTTGTATTGTTTTTTGTTCGCTTTTATTTTATTTTTTTGTCCCGAGTTCTGTCTGTTGGTAGAAAAGATTGACTTGACATTGTTAACCCTATTTGGTTGCTTCTTTATGTAACCTACAACTGCCTAATAATATGTTATCTTATATTTTATCCGATTTTTTCCTGAGTTAAATAAAAAAAGATTACAATAATTTGTTTCCAGAGAGGAGAATTAAAATACGTACGGAATAGTTGGTAAATAAAACTTCTGTGAATTCTGTCAGCCGTATATAACAGTTTGTATGTATTCGTATTTTGACTATGACTTTATCACGGAACAACACAAAACATGTGATATTTGTAATAGTCTTTTGTTTTAGATCAAATACATACTTTAATTTTGAAAAATGTAACTTTTAAGTCATCAAAATGGTTTATTTCATCAAAAAGAAAGCGTAAGGAATCTACACAGTCAATAGCTGAATCTGTTTAATCCCATGGCGAAATTGTTCTCGAATTGGGCGAAGTTTCGTTCCTTGTGAACACACCTTATACATGTAGGTCATAGTTTTAAACAGTTTCAATGAAACTCTTATCACGGAAAGGGAAAGTAAAACATATGACAACTTTGTGTTCCGAATTTCTTCTTCAGATTTCCTTTGCCACAATATTTTTTAAACAAGTAGTAAAAGAATAGAACTTACAGTTCTTGAAGATTACTACAATTCATCAGAAATCCTACTGGAAGTTGCGATATCTTATTCCCGGCCAAGAAACTGAAAAATGAAAAGTTATTGCATTGTTAATAAAGTTTTTACGTCATCAAAATGGAATTTCTTCATATGTCACACACCCCAAAGAATCACACACAAACACACTCACTCTCACTTAATATATCATATCTTTCCGTGTATTAAAAAATCAAATACATGTAGGTTAATAATTATATTAAAGAAATTGATTTCTTAAAAAAATGCAATGCATGAACCTAAGGATCTTGGTTTAATAACTAATTTTATAAAGAATATATGTATATGTGAATAAAGTACATGTATTTATGTTGTTGGATTATAAACCCATAGTCATACGTGTAGTTAGATCAATTTATCCTGAAAACTATTCTTTGAAACAATCATGATCTTACATGTATGCCCACAAATTAACATCTGGATGTTTGTTTTGTTTTAGACTGCCGATGTTTTTTTTTTCAGTTTTCGTATCTTTGACTCAATTCAAGTTTCAAATTTCGTTGAGTGTACGTGTATTATGGCTTACATGAAAATATGAGAGTATGGTGAATTTGAATCGGGAGTTTGGTTCATAAATGTATAAATACCCTGCTGACTTTGTGGTCACATTCTATTATCAGAGAAGCGATTAAAACGAAATATACTATCCGCTCAAACACAAAATCAAATTCACACCTTATATGTATATTAATATCAATAATATACTATGCCCTGAAAAAGTATTGAGAAAAATACCTTTTATGTAATTTTGTCAAATTAAAAATAAGTAATAGCAAATTATTTGTTGAGCAAAATCAGTATCAGAACGTTCTATTATCCGATAGAATTTACCCTTTTTATGCAATACAGGCGATGAAACGAGTTGCACTTTGATATCAAATGTTCTAAGCTAGAAGATAGATCAAATCGTATCTCTCAATTAATCAATATTAATCCAAGTTTTGTATGTTTAAAAATATTTAAATTTATAATGAAAATACAAATATTATGAAAATAACAAGATGTATGAGCAAAGTAAATGTTGGATTATACATGAATAAAAAGTGAATTTCAGTCGTAGTATATTCATAAATACATATAATATAATGGCATAACTGTAAGCTCAGTATTTCATGTGTGAACAACGTAATTAACCATTGGGTTTAATGAAGACAAAGTAAAGGCATGACCTTCAAATTAAAATTGACTTGCTTTGAGGTCCGACAGTTCTGAATCTCAAACGATCGAACAGTCTTAACTGAAAGTTAAATATTTTTATTTAACTTAAATTTTAGCAATTATTTATATAATTCTTCTAGTCATGCTAGTTGTACAATATCTCTTGGTTAAATAAATATGATTTTATTTGTTTTATGTATTATTTCTTGCCATAACTTAGTTCGAAACGTTATGAATTTTAAGAATACGTAACTGTAAGAAAAGTGCAGTAAAACAGCCTTCTTTAATCTACCGTTTCATTTTCAAAACAATTTACATGTGTTTTTGACTTGCTGGTATATCTATATCATGTTTCACCGATATGCACTATTTGATACATTCGTGGTCATACGGAGTATACACTTATAGTAAAAATAAAGTTAACGTAAAAGTTAACGCTTCTTGCGTCCGTATATCGTATGTAAATCGTCCGTACATCGTTTAGCGTCCGTACATCGCCCGTATAACGTCCGTACATCGTCCGTATAATGTCCGTTCATCGTCCGTACATCATTCGTTCAGTGTGCATACATCGTCTGTGCATCGTTTCGTTTATCTTTTGACTTTATGGTAAATTTCGGTGTTTGGTGTGAAACAGCGTTTAGCGTTTCGTTTAGCGAATGGTTTATGATATCGTTTATCGTATGGTAAATGGTACCGTTTAGCGTTTTATTTAGCGTATGGTACATCGTTTGGTAAATGGTATATCATTCATCGTTTCGTTTACCGTTTGCTTCAGCGTAGATCGTTCGTTCAGCGTATCCTAAGGTGATTGGTAGTTTATGGAGACCACGCCTCTTCTATTTGAAAAAAAATTAGCCCCTCCCTTTTCATAAATAATACAGAAATGTATAGGTCACAGAATTAAAAATAAAGATAAATGATAACAATAAATAAGTAAATAAAAAAATTAAGCCAACAAAAACTGAATATTATAGGCCTCTGAATAATGACTTAACATTAATGTTCTACACAATAAATTCATTATACTTTCATTTAAGGTTTTAATTTCCAATAATATTTACAATTGGAAATATTTTTTTTTATATTTCATCACTAGAATTTTCGATTCTATTTTTAAAAAATTGATTTAAACAGGTACGAATTCTTTTATTATATGGTTGTGTATTCTTCAATAGTGTTTGGGAAAGTGGACTATTAAAAGTGTAAAGCCTTATGTCATTCGTCTTTTCTTTGCGCGTATATTTTAGTGTTAATTTTCACTATTCATGAACTTGTATTAATACTTCCCTCACTGTAGGTATTTAGGCATTGTTAAATGTAAATATCAGTTTAAGCACAAATTACACGGCGTTCACTCGACCTTATTTCGATAAAAAACTTACTCTTGTTTCTTTCTAGATATTAATATTAGCAATGTATATTAACAACATTTAAACAAAGACTCTTTTCATCGTTCCGTCTAAAAACCGCATAAGCCGGGCTTAGTGTAATTAGCCCTTCAAAGTGCACTTAGCCGAAATAAGAAGCTGAACCATTTGACTTTGTAACTGGTCAGCTTTTAGGTCCTGCATGAGGACTGGTGTGTGATCTGTGAACTTGATTTTATTAGCCACAAATATACATATACGGAATTGAAATCAATTAGTTCAATGAAATGCACCTGGTACAGACAAAAAAAAAAGACCCCTCATCATTTTAATCAACCCCTCCCTTTCTTTCGCAGCAGGTAAATAAATCTAACTCCCATTTTTATCATTAGCAGAAATTATGCAAATCAACCAAGATTCTAATAAATGATAAAACATATGTGTATATACGAGAATATAAGAATACCAAAACGGAATCCAAAAACCCATAGGATAAAACGATTCATCAAAGGACAATGTACGAGGGTTTCTTTTTTCACCAACATCGGAAAGTCACAAAATTCCTGACCCGTATGATATACGTTTTTTATATACATATACATATAAATCGCAAAGTAAAAATATTTCGTTAGACATTTGTTTTTGTCCAGTATAACAATTTTTTTTAATAAATCAAATTTATAACGACATGTTTCTGAAATACGATTTTTCTTTTACAATTTTAAAATTGTCCTAAAATAAATTTTCACTATGTCAAAACAGAGTTGCTAGAGCTTCACTTATTGCTATATGTGGTAAACAGCTTGAAATATGTACTCTAAATAAACATTATATACACGTATAATTCTTTCTTGTATCTTTTTTCTTAACGGCATTTGATAGGTGATAATAAAAGGTGACCAATCCCTTAACGGTCAGATAATTAATTACTCCAGGTGGTAATCTGATAGAATTCGGCACACGCTACGAAAAATCGTAAAACTTCATTCAACTTCACAAATTTATAAACTACTCTGGATTTATTGGTCTTTTTAATTCTATGTATATATATTTAAAAAGTGTAAAATTGCAGACAAAAGTCATTTCAATTACAGCTAATTGCTTTTCAAAAGACTAAGTGCACTAACTCGAGCTATGCGGTGTTTAGACGTCCTCCCTTTTTAAAAGAAAATATCCTTTAAACTAACCTTTTCTACTAAATTAGATAAAAAGCAATAAGCAGGGCAGTCTCGACGTTTTTAGTTTTGGCTAGCTCAATAGAATATTTCTTTTCATACAGAATAACGCAATAAGGAATCGATAAGGAATCGATATAAAGTAACTTGGAGCATAGATATTACTAAGAAAATGATTTTGTCTCCCTTCGATTATTTGAAAATCGGTTATTCTTTGCTTTCCATGCTAAGACATTGCCATGTAAATAAACAAAAATGTCCAAATATTCGTACTTTAATTTATGGCTTTTGAGAACCCAAATGTCATAATTGGTCATTTGTGAGTTACCCTGTCGCTATTCGATACTAGGTAACTGAATACGGCTTCTGTAGCTGTAATTGTCCATAATATCCTCAGGATGTAAAATAAAATGACCCGCATTTAATTAAAATTTATACCGATACACCTGTAAAGGAAGTTCAAGGGACCACTCAGTGTTTCATAATTGACAAATGTGATAATGATGTTGTATATAATTAATAAAATGTACGATAACCAACCAAGATGACACGTGTAAGGAAGCACTTGTGAGTGAATTTTAAACTCTACAATATAATAAATATCAAATAGAAATAAACGTTCAATAACAAAAAAAAATATAAAATTTTAAAAATCTTTTGTAGAGTAATATAAGATTAAAAATGGGCTAAAATAATTTGTTTGTTTTCAATAATATAAAAATCAGTAAAAGACTCTATTGGCTGAAATAACTAATCATTTATTGGCAAAGGACCAGGGGCAATAAGTTCGCAAATCGGCCCTATCTCAGATATTCATAAAATTTTCTGTAACACATGTCTAGAGCGTCTTCTTTCAAATGACATAATGAATTAATATATATCATGTATATTTTCTGTAGACGGCGCCTCCGATGTGGAATGTCAAATAACCTATATAATGTCTTGACTAATTCTTTTGGACGTTATACATGTATGTACAAAATGTGAATTCATTGGAAGAGACATTCACATGCATCAACGCCTATATGTATATCGTGATTCTTTTAATAATTCGAGTTAGGAGATAACGTATTTGAAGCTTTGCGGATGTAACTCGTAGGTTTTACTGTCGCAAATCGAGTGTACCTAGCGGTTACACAGCGGAGGTAGGTAAACAGACATCTGCCACGGGAAAACTAACCTTTTCGTCCACAAGTCTTGAAATACAATAAATTTATCTCAATTTTATTGAAACAGAATTAAAAGATTCACTATTTGTGTTCATTTTGTTGATAATATCGCCTAAATTCCATGCTTTGGCGTAAAACAACATGAAAGCAACATGACGTCATTGGAACGTTTCCTTTATGAAATGTTAATATCGGACATGTATTGCCTTTGAATTCGTTTAAAAATCAATTAAAGGCATGCGAAACGTACTTTTAAATGTATGTAATATATCTATTTTGTTTATAACTGCATAAATAAAGAAGATCGATTTCGGTTATTAGATATGGAAGTTTTTTCCGCGTGGATTTTGGGAATATTTAACAAAGTTTTGTGTCACTTGTGTTTTTGTAAGCCAGTTTTAAAAGTAACCAAAGTGGTCATTTATAAAATATCAGTTTTAATATTTTTGTTCAGACCCAGACACTGAGACAATTGTTCTTGTCCATTTAATCATGTAATTAACAATATACTACAAACCAACATCCAACTGATAATCTATTTACACATTAAAAGTTAGACATCTCAACAATGCATTCAGCTTTCAATAAAAATCAGAATTCTCCTTTATATATGTATTCATAAAACAAGTAAAACTCTTGTCTTCCGAAAAAATAATCAATAGATAATTTGTAATCAGAATACGTAAATGTATGCTGAAATAGAATAACACTATTTCCGTTGTCCAGAATCTGCAATTTCCCTATATCTTTGGTGTTGTAACATTTAACATGGAATACATTTTACATCATCCTCCCAAGTCAGGAGTTTGTATCCAAGTTCCTTCCTACAAACCCCTGACATCCCATATTCATATTTTACAGGTAGGAAGTATATGATTTTCACTGCTTGCTTCTCTACGTCAAAGGAGAATTCATTTGCATCGTAGTAGAATTTTCTAGGTCACTCACCAGGCGGCGATATGTTCGAAACGCAAAATATGAATAAGTGATGTCAAGGGTATGTAGGAATGAACGTGGATACAAAAAACTGACTTTGGAGGATGACTTTACATGAACCATTATATATTAAAAGAAAACCCCCAAATCACATATTTTAAAACAGACAGTGGCATAACTCTTGGACGGTATATGTCAAATGTTAAAGTTAAAAGCACATATAAACTGATAATAATTACAAGCTATAACAAAAAAGTAACATTTTGACATTGGTGACATCTTTAAGTTTAGAAGAAAGTTTAGTTGTACTAAACGAGACATAAAAAGCAATACTCTTGTTTTATTGAAACCGAAAATAGATAGACGTACAATACAAGGGCCAAATTAAATAGAGGAAGACACACGCATTGGAGATTTTCAACACATTTGTGTATTCACAAATTAACTTCTCGTATAATTGTATGTAAATATATTTTGTATTTTAAGTTTCAGGTATTATTAAGCCAATTTTCATTTCCTGAAATTTATCAACAAATCACAAGTGTTTTTCAATAGTAGCTACTAATACACCATTTTTCTCCATGACCAATGTCTAAGCGGTAGCCGTAATCGATTATGCGTACCCAAAACTATAAGGGAATAGGAAGATTATGAATTCGAACCTACAAATTGAACTCCAGATAGTTTACGTTGTTTATATAATTTTTTGTTGGTTTTATGTTTTTTTTTTTTTAAATTATAATAAAGGAAATAAAGGGTGCCATTAATACAAAAATTGACGGCAGAATTGGTATTATTAAAAACATGGTTTTAACATTTTCTGATTTAGAATATTAGAATATAAATAGACAATTTCTACATTGCTTCTTTCACTATCTGTCGTTTTGCGTCGTCGTCCGTGACGTCCGCGTCGTCGTCACACTTTCATTTATACACAACTGCTCTTACAGCAATGAATGGATTTCCGTGGAACAATCAGGGAATCTTCCATACCTCATGTCATTCCGCCTCTTATTTTATTTTTTGATCAGAATATCTACTGCCGTTCAACGCTATTATGTCACCAGTATTCGATCACAGATATCGCATCGAAGTCACAAACAGATGTAATTAATAGCGTATTTAAAGCTAAATCTTCAAAAAATCTGTAATCTGCATTCATTCGTATAATAGAAATTCTTCAGTAAGTAAATCCTTATGTTTTAATAATAATTATAAAATAATGGAGAATTAAAGGTATGGATCTTGATAAGAAAATTATTGACAAACCACTATTAACCGCAATTCCGAATAGTTATATAATTATACATACATGGAGGACATATATAATGTGATATGCATATGATTTAACATTATTTCAACATCTATTTAATTCGTATTAAGCATGACAATACAACAATTCCTAATAATCTATTTTAAACAAAAGCAAAAAAAAAACAACAAAAAAAACAACAAAAAAAACAAAAAAAAAACAAAAACAAAAAAAAAACAGTAAAATATAAATTATTTTAATAAAATCAAAGTTTATTGAAATACATTCTTGTCCCACAAACAACTTTCATGTATGGCAAACGCTAAAATTACCATATAAGGCAAACGCTAAAAATTACCTCATATGGAAAATTCAAAAATATACCATATATGATAAACGAAAAGATGTACGATAAGGCCATCGTCCGTACATCGTTCGTTCAGCGTTCGTTCGGCGTCCGAAGTTTATGCATTTTATTTCTATACAGTATCGTCATACACTATATGCAGGTTTACAATATCGATTTTTAAACCGGGAGCTCACTCACGTCAAATTTAAAAAAAAAAATAAAAAATTAAGTTTCAGCTTGTGAAGTCATGTTTTTTTCATTTTTCATTAGGTATATTGATTTGATTTCTTTATAGAACAACTGCATACTATTTTTGGATGGGAATTTTTTTTTATATATTTGACCATAGGTAAGTGGCCAAATTACTTACAGACTTACGGGGGTGCGGGGATCACTGTTAATTCAGACAGTACAGATATCTTGTTTTGTCATGAATCTCAGCATAAAAAATTATTTCCAATCTTTTTCGAGAGGTGCGGGTAGGGGTCATTTGCTGCCTTAATCATAGTTTGCGTGGTTATTGTTATTTAGATGCGGACATTACGTTTTAAATTTAAATCTATATATAGTGTTTGGCCTTCATAGTATTATTTTGCATTTAATCTGAAAAAGTAACCAATGGAAGTGATCATCCTTTGCGTATTATATATTTGTTCTTGCACGTGGCATTCGATTACGGAACAGCAAGGATGGCATACGTAACGCGCAGTGATAAAAATGGAAAAATATTGATACAAAATGGTTGCAAATATCCGAAATACAGATCAAGGCTGAGACATATATATTGGCGGTGTTAGCGTAAAACATGTACAGCACCTCTCCGCTCATATCTGTTTGATTTGAGTGAGGAAACCCAAACATTCACGTTCTAAGTGTAAGAATAACCGGAATCACTTTCATAGAGTTTGAACAATTTATTACTCTTAACGTCGTGCCTTGTCATAACCCTGTGACCCATGACCTAACATTCAAACCCAAAACGCAGCCTTAATGTCATGTATTAGTCCTTCTAACAACTGCATACTGGAGCTATTTTACTGAAACTCCCCCTGTTTTCAGTTGACAAAAAACATTTTGTGTTGAACTACATTCTCATTATAATGTAATTCAGCTGTTTTAACATTATCTTTAAGAAAAACCTAATATACACTGAAACTGTCTTTTCATATTTATTTCTGTCATTAAAATGTTTTACTGTAATTTGCAAAACAAAAGATATGCAGTGTGTATCAAAGGGGCTTCGGTGCCCGAGTGGTCTAGGTAGTTCATCATGATTACTAATGATCACTAGCCTGCCAGCACTGAGGTTGTGAATTCGAATCTCACCTGTGGCGGGGTGTGTTCGACTCCGATCTAAATTGACAATCATCTCCAATTTTCCTATCGAAGGTAGGTGGTTCTCTTCGGGTACTCCGGCTTCCTCCACCAATAAAAACTGGCCAGCGGGAAATAGCCAAATGTGCTGAAAACGCACTTAAACGCACTTAAATACTTGGGGTATAAATTGTCTTAATTCCCTCAACTGATCTTCTAAATTTATTATTACTTCAAAGAATTGTAATTAAGAAGTAAACACGTAGAACATTTACTTACAAATAAGGAATTTAATAGTCTTCTTTTGGCTTGAAAACTCACCACTTTACCATGCAATTATAAGTTGCTGATCCATAAAATGAAATATTCCATAAAAAGGATTATGAAATAACAATCCACGAATTTAAATCTCGCAAAAAATCCTCGTTTTTTCCTTTTAGCACGAAAATTAATGAATCCACCGTAGCTAGATATCACTACAAAGAATAGGAAATCAAATTGTTATGCGTCAGTCGTATTTCAGTAGTTTACAATAAATTGTTTGATACCAGTTTTTATTCACAAGATGTGCATATTTCGTCGATTTACGACTCATCAGTTGTGCTCAAATATAAACCCAAATGACTTATCCAAAAAGTTGATGGGCAAATTAAAAAATACCAAAATGATCAAAAGTGTAAAGCCAAATCATGAAGACTTGATACGTTTTTATTCTCAAAACGTTTCAAAAATTTCCACGATGTGCTTTAACGAACATCAAGCCGTCTGAAAAATCTCGAACACGCATGCCGTTAGGGTATCATTTTTATTTTTAAAAAATAGGTAGGTTATTTTTCTTTTAAAAATGTTTATTTTATGTAAGGAAGTTTAGTATTTTAACGGGGCTTTTACCAAAAAGTCAATAAAAATGAAGAGGAGGAAAAAAATTAGATCGGTAGGGAAACCCTTATCACACATTAAAATTGACCTCATTATAATATTAAAAATACTCACCGTATTTATATTTTCTGGATTGGGAGTAATGGAAAATGGAAATAACTAACTTTATACAACCAGCACTCGTAGAAATTTGCCGTATAATTATATTACATGCCACACTTTCACTCTTCGTATATAAATACAGATTTGGCATTTTTCATGAATTAACTGACATAACTACATCCGATTATCAACGGTCAATTTAAATTATAACAGATCTGCTACCGAAGGACGACGCATCCCGTTATTTTCTTTCATGGGTAAGCATCTTTCATTCAAAACGATCGATACCTTCAGGTTAATGGAATTAATTGTATCTAAATGGGAGTTATGGCCAAACTAGCCCATATGGTATCTCCAATTGAAAAACGTGGTTTGTGTATATTAAAAGATGTCATGCAGTGATATGTGACTTCCGTTCCCGGCTTCAATTCTTCATTATTCTTCGATATGTTGAACTATATATGCTGGTATTTTTATTTGTATTATAAATTAAGAAAATTACCACAACAGACAATAATTTGTCATTTCGGTTTTCACAAAACGTTCATTTTCCCCCAACATTTAAAATGTGTGCATTTTCACAATATTTAAAAATTGAGTAAACGTATAGTTCGAATTTTAACACTCTGTCATGGATAAATAAATAACAGTGTGACGAAGAGTCAAAGCACGAGATTGATATATAAAACGAGAAAAAAAATTCATATTTTTTTTTATAATGAACAGGTACTTTTTCCAAGTATAAACCAGACCAAACTTTGTCAATTTATTGGCGTAAAAAATGGATTTAAATTGTCTTTTGTTCTAAAAAAAATAATTTTTCTTAGGGAGATTATTATATACGACTAGTCATATTTAAAAAGGGCCCAAAAATCAACCTCATGCACCATAGAATAATATTTTCATTGAATGCTTTAACCTCGCGGGGCGGGGGTAATTTGACCATTTTATGACGGAGGCTGTGTCGGTGAACTCGAAACTCATACCCAAAATTATCCACGTTATATCGAATTTGTGACCCGAAAATATCCAGGAAACCTAAAATTACACACCCGAAATTATACAAAAATAAAAAAGGCAGTTCTCATGATGAGACATATTTATACATTTAACATTGTGTAAAGTCAACCTGAATTCTCCTCAGTGCTTTATAAAATTCTGCAAATTTTTTTAAATGCTGACCGGTGTTACATCCTAGTTTTCCCCCATACTAGAATTTCAACACGGAAAATGGGTATATACTCAGATTTAGCCCCGTCAAAAATGAGCATATACCCAATTTCCCCTCCCCCACGAAAACCTGGTAGGCGTACACACATACTCACTTCCCCCATACTAATTTTTCCACCTTATCAAAAAATAAAATGTACATGTGATAATATCGGTGAACGACATTTGAGCAGATTGATCCTACATTTTAGCAAATAAAATATTGCCCGAGGCCATGAGCGCTGAATGTGTGACCTGTTATTTGAAGAAAAAAAATCCAATAAAGAAATATCAGACGACTAAGAAGAAAAAGAGAATTTTAAGAACTTTGTATGGTTAAACCTGGTAATATGATGTCTGCCGGTACTAATCTGTGTGTGGGTGTTGGGGGGGGGGGGGGGGGGGGGGGACCGTCGAAATTTTTGTTTTTGACCATGATTTTACATTTACCGTGAAAAGTTTCAAGTTACGGAACAGAAATTATTTATGACGGATGGATACATGCATCTCGTAGGTGACATGGTTTAATAGAATAGAGACTGGGAATGGGGAATGTGTCGAAGAGACAACCGACCAAAGAGCAGAAAACTGTAACTAAGTTTTGACCATGACCTACAACGTATGGTTTTCTACCTTGTATGCATCACAACCTCTAGTAGAGGAGAAAAATCATGCCAAGTTTCATCACTAAACTCCAAGAGATACGGAAACTAATTGTGACGGACGGACAAGCTGATTTCTATAGGACCTCCACCGATAGTCAGCGGGGTCCTAATTAAAAGCCTTCCTAAAACCAATTTTGTGGTCGTGATACTATTAGGGTCTTCTCGTTCAATTTACGATGTCATGATGGTAATCCACTAACAGGAGGGATTGTGGTTCTTTTTTTCTATGGAAAAACTTGAGGCTCCCAGGAGCCTGAATCGCTTACCTGACGCTTTTATGCAAATTTTGACCTCGGACTTTCGGCCACTTTGAAATCGGTACAAAAGTAGCAACACTTATGAATGACCTAATACGAGAGACCTCTACAAAGTTTGTTCAAATTCTGATAAGTAGTTCTCAAAAAGAAGACAAAAATATCTTTTTCCATTGGGTTTCATGTAAACTTTAACCATGGCTGGTGCGATTTTGAATTTCTGATTAGTACTAAAGTGACACTTATGAAGGACTGCATAGGGATGAGGGAAGATCTCTGCCAAGATTGGTCAAATTCTGTTCAGTTGTTCTCAAAAAGAAGGCGAAAATATAATTTCCCATAGGGTTTCAATATAAACTTTGACATCGGCCGCTAGACATTTTTTGTTTTTTTAGTAGATAGTACGAATTTAATCAAGGGAGAAAGTCTAGTATTGATTCGGTCTGGGGGGAAATCTAGTATATACTAATTTATCCTACCATTAATTTCAGGGGGGGAAGAAATATATATACTCGATTTTCCGGGAAAAAACTCAGTATATACCAGTTTATCCGGGTGGAAACTCAGTATATACCCATTTTGCCGGGGGAATACTCAGTATATATCCATTTTTCCGGGGGGGGGGGACTGAGTAGGGGGAAACTCTAGTACGTGACACTGGAATTCTCCACAGTGTCGACGAATCCCGACCCGAAATCTCCGCCGGTTTTGTAAAATCTTGACCCGAATTTGCCACACCTCCCGTATCAAAATATCATTGCGTTACCCCCCCCCCCCCCCCCCGAGGTTTTAACACATTTCATCATGTAGGCGTTGGTTTAATGCATAATTTTTTATGTTTATTTAATTATGAAGCCTCACATACCATCCACTACTTAACATTTCAGGTTTTTTTCTTTCTTATCCGCGGATTTTCGAAGAATATTTGGGAATAATGCTTTGTGAATTTAAAGTAGTGGTCTAAACTCCGCTTTCATTTTTCATTTTCTGCATTTAATTTCTGTACAGTATTGTCACACAATGTATGTAAATGCGAAGAAAGAATTTTGAATTTTGATTTTCAAAACTAGGGGTCTGTTGTCAAACATTAGCATGATTGTGGAAGCGGTAAATAGAACACAAAATGTGTGGAGTACGGGGATAGCTACCTCTTGAGCTAATAAGTTAAAAATCTGAGTCAGTATGTCGGTCTAGTATAAAACAGGCTTTATATCATATCAATTTGTTCTGGCCCTGATTTATATGTACATTTAATAACTACCACTAGACATTAAACATTTATACATCTACCTATCACCCCCACCCACACACACACACAAGTAACAAATAAACCATACACAAAATCATAGCATGCAACAATAGTCTAGAAATTAAAAAAAAACAGATATTACTTTGGAATTACTCCTACGTATTATATAATACTTTTAGACAAGGATTCTTTAATGTTTTAAGCAAATTACCAGATATAAATAACTTATCAACTTCTGAGAAACTGAAAAGAATACTTTCTTATAATGATCTTATGCAGTTTGCAGCTCCATTTATAAAAAAAAATCTCTCGAACTTAGGAAAGTGGACTCTACAACTGCGTAGATTTTGTACAAGTTTGTGTATGCTATATTGATGTGACTTTATTCTACTTTGTTTATTATGTTCATTTTGTTTGTTATCAACCCCTAGGGGTATAAACATGCATTTCAAATAAAGAAATATAATATATATGAAACGTTAGGTGTAATCGAGAAATTAATGAGCATAAGAAAAAAGAGGAAAAATTATTTCTCTCTCTCTCTTTTACAGTATTATTTTAATTAGATTTTCATTTAGTAATTTCCATAGTTATAATTTTTATTTATTTCGTTTCAATTTCTATTTAATTGGTTGGGGAAAAAGTGGTTCTAAGCACATAATCAATATGAATTAAACGTGAAAGATGTTTCTTCAAAACTCAGCAGGTCGGGTTTTGTTTTTAATGTTCATCAAAGGAGTCTAAATCACTTTTCATACCATACGTAAATGTAACACAATTACATGGTGTGATACAATACATTATAATTCAATTTCATTGACACACATTTCATTTTGTCAGTAAACGTTCTCCAAACTACGGTTTCTAAGGTCCGAGTGAATAGATACACAGGAAGAGTTGAATACACATGAATATTTTTTTAATAATGAATAGCAATATCGGCAAAAGAATAGATTCGAAGGAGAAGAGAAAGTAAGGAATCTCATTAAAACGGAGATTTCGTGAGAACAGTATCACAGTAATATAGCAAACAAATACTAAAAAAAAAATAACTATGAGAATAATTAGAAAAAAACGATAAGGTTATGAGCATATCTATGAAAGTTTCGTCTCCTTCTACTTTCACCCCAAATTGAGGGCATTGAATGAGTGTTTTATCGTCAAAAGTATATACTGTATTAACTATTATCGTATTTCCCTACGGCTATATTGACCTGCTGAGGCCTTCAGAATTTCCCGTATTTCGGCACTGTGACGTCGTAAAGAGTTGTAATATGAGCTGACCCGAATATATCAGCGACGTCATAATGTTTGACCAAACGTTGACCCGAATATATAGAGGAAAACTTCCGGTTGTAGGCGGATGGCCATTGAAAAGTAAGAAATTCCATTAAGATTGCTAGTTAACAATACGATAAATTTATCATCAAGTTTTCTTCAAACAAATATTGTAAAATATAAGCCGCTCGACACAATATGAAGCTTTTTGGCTCGTTCGCTACGCTCACTCGCCAAAAAAGCTTCACATTGTGTCTCGCGGCTGATATTTTACGATATCCGTTTGCAGAAAACCTGATAATATGTACGTATTTTCGTTCAGTGTGATTTAAAAAAAATGATACATATAGGAACTGAAGTGAACAAGTTGTAAAGATAAAAGGAAAATAAATTAATGCACTTTATGAGCTATTAGGTAATTTTGCTTTAACATATTACATTTTTAAATTTTAAATGCCGAATTCAGTGCAAAAAAAAAAAAAAAAAAAAATTACATTTACAACCATATATATATTGATATAAATTAGACTTTTTCACATCGAGAATATTTAGTTCAACTGTCTGAACGATGCCTTTAAAGAAACTACATTGTTGAAAAGATATATTTATAACTTTTTCATGACCACTTGACCATTGACATGTAGAAGGAATTTATATGCGTGTCAAATTATAACCACGTCGTGCAATGTTTCATGTGTCAGATTGGGAAGTAAAATAATGTCATGGTTCACATTCCCGGTTGACCCATGCTGCTATGGTGACGATCGTTATTATCCTATTTACAGTAGTTTCAAGTTGGGAATTAGCTGGAAGATGTTAAACAATAAAAATCCTTATATTGTAATTATTCTAAAGATAAACGCATATAAAACTGAGATAAACACAAATCTTTAGTCACACTTCATTATTGATGGTTATCAAATCACATTTCCGGTACAAATCACATTATGTTCCTAATCACGGTAACTTGTTTATTATCAAATGTCTAAAATATGCAAAGTAATTTTTTTTAAAAATATGAAAGACATTGAAAATTAGTTCAGAACTCCATATTTTTTCATTTTCATATTTAATCTTCAAATGTGTGTTAATATTTGTAACAGGAAGAAATAAATAGTTCAACATATCAGACTTCATGCGAGCTGCATAGTTTTACTAAATTATATTAACAAAAACAAAGTCGTGAACATTTGATATGTTTGTAGTGAACATTTTTACCAATTTGAACGAGGTCGAAGAAAATCATTTCCCATTATATTTTCTTGAGCGCTTGATGCTGGATTCGATTTTTTTGGACGCAGGATATTTTAGCGGAACATTTTACAGCAATTTTTATTATTTTGTTACATACAATGTATAGTAAGCAAAAATATTGTCAATAGTGAGAAGATTAATGACTATTACCCAAAAACCCTCCAAAATTATTTGACGCGCATTACAAGATCAGTAAGAGGAGGCGCTGCAACCAAACGATCTGAAAAATGTTCCAAAGGCTCTGTGTAGAATTAAAAGAGCAAACACATATCCAGCTTTGCCCAAGACACAGTTAGAAACACACAGGGTGCTCCTAATGAACAACATACAGACTAAAAAATTTGAACATTTTTACAGCTGAAAGACCCAGACCATTACCAAACTCTCCCAATAAAATGTCCATATAGTATTTTAAATTCCGCAAAATTACCGCTAAAGGTCAATTTTTTCTTCCGCTAAATGGTCTTATCAATGAGCTAAAATGCCCCGCGTCGGATTTTTTATTGTATCATGATTAAAGAAAATTGTGGGTACTTTCTGATACAAAAATAATAATGGAAGATACCAGAAAAAAAAACATCTTATTGCATATTGAGGCTTATATTCTTCCAAACTTAAGTGGATTTAATATGATCTGAACTGACATAACTGAAGATTGGTAAGAAATAAAATTATTGTAATCAATTATAATCATTGTATCTAAATTGTTATTGATTGAACTGTCTTTTGGGCGTCTTCATTGACATTAAAGAATTTGAATTAAAATATCTTATCCACTAAACTTTGTCCTTTTTTTCGGCCAAGCACTTTTCTTGTTATTTATAATGTTGATTATACTGTTTGTGACGTCACATTGGGATATTTTCATGTTTAATCAAACGAATTACTACAAGAACAATAGAATATTACCGAATTCCAAAGACAAGGCGAAATACAAACAACAACAACACAAGCAACATATTTTATTTAGTTTAACCAAATACCAGAAGCAAAACCAAGAGAAACTGATCCAGAGACAACATACAAATATAATGCACTAAGACCGTGTACAACCTGCAATCTTGAAAGATGGCACAATGTTTGATTCCTCAGATTTTCTACCTTCAACAATAAAACAAAATCTAGGGATTATTATGAAAGTAGCTGTTTAAAATGTTAAGAAAATTGACAGTTTCTCCAAATATTCAAGCAGACTTTCAATATCTCGGAAATTATGTATCATGAATGTTTACAACGCCTTGTTAAGAGAAACCCTCATAGATCCGAATGTTTCGTAGTTAGTTGTTAAAGTAGTCCACTATTATTGCGTCTTTCTTACTTTACCGATTATGCACAATGACTCTGATAATATCAACAATGGCTGTATTATTAGTTTGTTGCAGTAATTTTGGCCTGGGGAGAAAGTCACCCTGCATTATCCATTGCAAGACAATAAAGAATCACACATGAAACACCATTAGTTGCTGTTATGTTGCCTCTTTGGAGTGTTAAAGACATTAAATTAGGCATTGGATGCTGACACAAACCCCACATCTATTCGTTTTCATATCACATCAGAAAAAAATACATTATAATTTGATCGAATTTATAAAGGAGAGGGTTTTATTTGAGTATTTTGGCATATTTAATTTACGTCTAGCTTATACATAAAATAAAAATTCTGATATTTATTTATTCTCAAATATACTATTTGACTACAGTATTTGTTGTTAGTTTTTCATTCCACAGAAACTCCGTTACAGTGGCCAAATATAATATTTCCTTATTTTATTAATAACTGTTTCTATGTGTTTTGAAATGAGTTGCTTAAGTACAAATCAAATCAAATCAAATACTTTATTGATATAAAGTCCAATAAAGGACTGTCATATGACCAGTTGCGATAGGGCAAAATATCCCGAGCCGTAAGTCGTAGAGGCTACAGTTTAATAAGTGATTATTAATATTTACAGATACACTACGTCAGTATGATAAACAAAAAATAAACAAAAAATCGAAAAGAGAAATGTGCATATCATTCCATCTGTGGACAATGTGCATGTAATGTCCATGCACTACTAAGCCTGACGTGTTAACCCTGGTGTAGAAAAATATGTGCAGACGTATTATGGTATGGTAGTGCCGTTATCGTCGGTGTCGGCTTCCGTAGACAGTTAATTTTCCGCTCATTTACTTTTGTTCTACATGTATTAAACAAATCATTATAATATTTTACCACAATGATCTCCATATACGAATGATTTTTGTAAATCTGGACTCTCCCGTTTTTTTTTGAGGGGGGGGGGGGGGGAGGGGGGATAAAGTTCTTTTTTATATAATTTTGGAGTACATTTAAAAAATTTCAACTGATTTTTGGTTTTCAATGTTTCTTGATTGAAATGGAATAAACGTCATTTAGATCCATATTTTGACTATCTCTTAAATACCTCTATCTTTTAGGGATTTAAAGGGGCCAATAAAGTGTCATGTCTTAATTTTCGAAACTTTTTACCTGCGCCAGCTACGGAGTTGAAGTAATTTACACCTGGAATGGGACTTCATATTCGATTATTTCATAAAATAAGAATATAAAGACCTAGCCCTTTGCTCTTTTGAGTTGTCCTATGTATCCGATATTGATTTGCAATACATATTTCATTTCTCCTACGAATAATATGGGGCTTCCTTTTAAGAGCTTATTTGGAATTTAACCATTGTTAAAATCAATTTACACTGCCAAATTATATAAATAATCATTTACTCAAGAAAAAGTAGAACTGTCCTGAAAGGGACTAATACCCCCCCCCCCCCCCCCCCCCCTTTCAGCAACATGTCTGTTTTGAAGCCTACACAAAGTTGAAATCATTATATTTTTCAAAGTATTCGCCCAAACAGACTTATCGGCAACCGTCGCGTCATTCAAAAATCAACATGGCGTGGCCTATGTAAATATGTATTACAGTGCAGTACAAGATTGTTATTGTACACAACTTTTTCCTGTGGAAAAGATACTTTTTGTCTTCAAAGCATACCCAATTCACGTTTACGTAAAATATGTACACACGGCATAAAGGTGGATGTACCCTGTAATATATCGTTTGACGACATATACGATGCCATATTTGTGCACGAAACAGTTTATTTCAGGACGAAATATGAAAGTATATATAACTGTTAAATGATAACAAAATTATTATTCTCAAATGAAAACAGCTGCATGGTGACGAGGGGAACAGTAAACTTCGGGACATACGCCTCATATCATCATGTTAATGCTTACTTTCCATTTGATCAATTAGAAGTTTGATAATTCTTTTATTCATAAGTAAAGGGGTTAAACCGCTCAAATATATGCACGTGTATGATGAATTGATGGACATAATGGGTGTGGTCAACGATAACCAATCATATGGTTTTAATTGTTCATGGTCACGTTATTATATGGAACCGTGTCTGATCGATAGAAAAAACTATAATTAATTGACGAAAGATTACACAGAACTCATTTAAGTTGAGAGGTATGTTCATTTTATTTAAGATTTAGTTACGATCGAGTTAATCATGCCGTATGTAATTGAATGCATTGAGGATTGGAAGGTTGTTCAAAATACAATATTATGAAAATTGTGATTTCAAAGTATCTCGGAAAACTGTTATTTTGAAACCCAAAGACATTAATTCAGGTATATTTATAGGTCTAGGGTTTTCAATTAATGTAATAACCCGGGAGTGGGGGTTTTCATGATTTTTGGTATTAATTCGGGGTGTGTTTTGAAAAACTAATATATATTCGGGTTGTAAATTGACGGTGCTATTCAATTCCTCAGATGTTTGTGCATAAACATCAGTATAAGTCCGGGTGTGCTTTGTCGATATGGCTGTTTTGCGGGTATATGTATTTTCATCTAAATATATTTTTTTTTTTTTTGTATATTATCAACATGTATTATAGTATTTGCTCTGGTACCTTTTCTTAGGCCATTTCCGCACATCCTCGTCAACAATCCAGGTAGTTACCCCTCCCCCCTCTTCCGGGTAATTACACTAATTTCCAAGAACATTTCGCATCGTCTTTAGAAGTGAGGCTGATTATTTATGCAATCGGAAAGTCTTAACGGAAATGACCGAGCTTCATATTTGTTGCCCAAAATAATCTAATTCCAAGAAGTGAGAACGTAAACATCGTAATGCATTTCAAATTTATTTTATTTATTTCAATTACAATCTTCACACATTTATTTTGAGAAAATTAGCGTAAAAAGCTTTAGTTACTGTAAAACAATAACATTGAGGAGCTATTTCATAATCGTAAATATCAAAACACGTGATGATCCAATCGATGAAGTTTATGATAATGTATTTCATTCCCAGCCTCTTCTTGCTAATTTGACGCCTGGCAAATATCATACGTTTCGTAGGCGTTGCAAAAACCACTTTGCAATTTCTTTTTTTTTTTAGCAGAAACAGTAAATGATCTTGGGCGACTAGTACTATTTACTTTGTGTAGACACTTTCTTCAGCATATTTCGCTAAACGCAAGCGCACGATTTCCACGGTAAGAGGTCATGTTGAGGTCATATGAATAGGGGCGGGAATAAGATTGATTTTTTGTCGCACCGACAAAAATTCAAACAGGGTTTGTTTAATGTTAGTCCATCGGTGATTTGTTTATACAAAAAATTTCTCTAGAGCATTTTGAAGGACTGTTTTATTATTTTCTATAAAACATTTAATTTTTTTTTTAATCGTAGTAGCTTTAACTGTTCGTACTTGACACGGTAAGATTTTCCATTCTGGCGTCTGTCAACTTCTTACATGTATCTTATGTTGTTTTGATTAGGGGCGTTATTTCTTTTATAATGATTGCATGCCATCTGTAGATCCATTGCAAACATTAGTGTTCGCAGGTAGTCGAATTTATAAAAAATGTGCATTTAAGCTTGTGACCTAGACTTTTCTGCATTTAACTTTGCACAGTATTGTCATATGTATTTACAGGTGAAATAAAGTTTTAGGATTTTGGTTTTGAAAATAGGGGCCCAGGGATAAAATGTTGTACCAAAAGTAGTAAATTTCAATTGTGGCCAAAATCTTCCTATTTTTTCAGATGTAATATTATAAGAAAGGATTGCTTCTTTTAGTAGGTTCATAGGGGTGTAAAGGCGTTGACCGACTGCCTTCACGCTTTAAATGTGTTTCGGTCATCCATGAGTGCTTTAAAATTTGTTTACACGCTAATGAATTACAAAAAGACGATTTCAATTATTTAAGACTGTTAAATCATTCATTTTTAGCTCCCCTGTGCAAAGGTCCATGTGAGCTATTGCCATCATATGGGGTCTGTCGTCCATCTGTCTTTATTTTAAACTTGAAATCAGTAAGTCAATTGGAACCAAAATTGGCAGCAATGGTTCTTAGATGATCTTTTATTAGCTCACTTGGCCCAAAGGGTCATGTGACCAAATGCCATCACTTGGCGTCCGTTGTCATCGTCGTCGTAGTAAAATTTCCGTTAAAGATCTTCTCTGAAACCACTGAAACAAATTGGAACAAAACTTAGCAGCAATGGTCCTTAGGTGGTTCTCTTTCAGAATTATATCCGATGATCCGGCCCCTCATCCTAGATTGCCGCCAGAGCCGAACATAGTATAACATAGGACACTATGGGAAATTTACTTAAAGATCTTCTTGACTGAAACCACTTGGCCAATTGGAACAAAACTTAGCAATAATGGTCCTTAGGTGGTCCTTTTTCAGAAAAATGTCCAATGACCTCGATTGTTATCCAAGATGGCCACAGTTTAACATAGGACCCTATTGGAAATTTACTCAAAGATGTTCTTGCCTCCGGCTTGAAACCACTTGGCCAATTGGACTAAAGTTTAGCAGCAATGGTCCTTAGGTGGTCCTCTTTCAGAATTATATCCGATGACGGGCCCGTCATCCAAGATGGCCACCAGAGCCAAACATAGTTTAACATAGGACCCTTTGGAGAATTTAATTAAAGATTTTGTTGTCTGAAACCACTATGCCAATCGGAACAAAACTTGACAAGAATGGTCCTTAAATGATCCTTTTTCAGAACTATATCTGATGACCCGGCCCATCATCCAAGATGGCCAACAGGACTGAACATAGTTTAACATAAGACCCCATGAGAAATTTACTTAAAGATCTTCTTGTCTAAAACCTAGTATAATATAGGACCCTATGGAGAATTTAATTAAAGATCTTCCTGTCTGAAACCACTGGTCCAATTGGAAGAAAACCTGGCAGTAATGGTCCTTAGGTGGTCTTCTTTCAGAATTATATCCAATTTCCCCACCTGTAATCCAAGACGGACGCCAGAGCCGAACATAGTTTAACATAGAACCTTATGGGAAATTAACATCTTCTTAATATCTGAAACCACTGAGCCAATTGGAACAAAACTTAGCAGCAATGGTCCTTTGGTGGTCCTCTTCCAGAATTGTATCCGATGGCCCCGCCTACCATAAAAAATAGCCACCACAGCTGAACATTGTTAAACATAGTACCCTATGGGAAATTTACTTAAAGATCTTCTTGTCTAAAAGCCATTTGGGAAAAAAATGGCAGCAATGGTCCTTAGTTGGTCCTCTTACAGAGTTATATCCTACGACCCAACCCGTCATCCAAGATGGCTACCAGAGCCGAACAGTGTTTAACATAGGACCTAACTGGAAAAATGACTGAAAGGTCTTCTTGTTTGAAATTGAAACTTGACAGCAAAGTTCCAGGCTGCCAGACAAGATGGACATAGTCCAGGTGAGCGATCAGGCCCCTGGAAGCCTTTAGTTAAAGTTGTAACCGATGACCCTGACTTCCATCCAACATGGCGCCAGAGCCAAACATATGGGAAAACTGACAAAAAAATATTGTCTGAAATCAGTATGCAAATTGGAACCAATCTTAGTAGCAATGGTCCTCAGTTGATCCTTTCACAGAATTGTATGCGATGACCCTGTCTGCCGTCCAAGATGGCCCACTTAGTTTAACTTTATCGTAAAATTCACTTATAAGTCTTTTTTCCTAAACCAGTGAGTCAAGTGGAACCCAATTTGGCAGAAATAGTCCTTAGAAGGTCTTTTTATAAGGATATTATTTGTTGGCCTGGACCATTCAAGGTGGTTAACTAACACCCTGTGGGAAAATACATTTAAAAGCTCTTCTTGTTTGAAACCAGTGATCAATTTGGAACCAGTGTGCCAATCAGAACTTTTATCCTCCAGACTGCCAAGTCAAGATAAACATAGTCAAGCGATTTATATTGCTTTAAGTCTGCAAATGATTTAATGTGAGCAACACAGACTTCTGGGAGCCTCTAGTTCAATATTCAATGCAGTATCTTATATTCTCGTTGCATGGAAAATTTCATGGATATCTGCAAAATAGCCTAATTTATTTTATTAAGGTTTGTCGATGCGTACATTTCAGTTAGTTACTTTTCAAATTGAAGACTTTATAAAAAAAATTTACATATGATGTAATTTTTTTTAGGTTGCAACAGTTTGTATGGAATATTTTACCAGTAATAATAAAGACCACAAACAAAATATATATCTCTGGCATATTAGAGGACTTTTGCTTAAAACATGAAAAGGACCCAATATAAAACTGGAACAAGATTCTGTTATAAACAAAAAATAAATCATTTATCACAAGAAGCCTGAATGATCAATAATACAATTTTCAGACAATTTCACCATCCCAACACTCGCTTTACATTGCAATACAATGGGAATTTTCTATTGGCAAATACAGTTAATAAATGAAAAACACAAACAAGCAGCTAGCTACTGATGTAAGTTATATAAGTACAAGGACAGAATGATATTATAGTTTAGTTGAATAAATGTTAGATTTAACAGGGTAGTTGGTATGCAGTTTTTTAGCTCACCTGGCCCGAAGGGCCAAGTGAGCTTTTCTCATCACTTGGCGTCCGTCGTCCGTCGTCGTCGTAAACATTTTACATTTTGAACTTCTTCTAGAGAACCACTGAATGGAATAAAATCAAACATGGCAGGAATGTTCCTTATGAGGTGCTGACCAAGTGTTGTTACTTTGTAGCCGATCCATCATCCAAGATGGCCGCCAGCGGGGAACTTAGTTTATCATAGGACCCTATGGGAAATGCATACAAATGACTTCTTTTAGAGAACCACTAAATGGAATGAAACTAAATCTGGCATGAATGAACCCTTATAAGGTGCTGACCAAGTGTTGTTACTTTGTAGCCAATCCATCATCCAAAATGGCCACCAGAGGGGGACTTAGTTTAACATAGGACCCTATGGCAAATGCATACAAATGACTTCTTTTAGAGAACCGTTGAATGGAATGAAACCAAACATGGCATGAATGTTCCTTATGAGGTGCTGACTAAGTGTTGTTACTTTGTAGCCGATCCATAATCCAAGATGGCCGCCAGCGGGGGGACTTAGTTTAACATAGAACCCTATGGGAAATGCATACAAATGACTTCTTTTAGTGACCTACTTAATGGAATGAAACCAAACATGGCATGAATATTCCTTATGAGGTGCTGACCAAGTGTTGTTACTTTGTAGCCGATCCATCATCCAAGATGGCCGCCAGCGGGGGACTAAGTTTAACATTGGACCCCATGGGAAATGCATACAAATGACTTCTTTTAGAGAACCACTGAATGGAATGTAACAAAACATAGCATGAATGTTCCTTATGAGGTGATGACCAAGTGTTGTTACTTTGTTGCCGATCCATCATCCAAGATGGCCGCCAGCGGGGGACTAAGTTTAACATTGGACCCTATGGGAAATGCGTACAAATGACTTATTTTAGAGAACCACTGAATGGAATGTAACAAAACATAGCATGAATGTTCCTTACAAGGTGCTGACCAAGTGTTGTTACTTTGTAGCCGTTACATCATTCAAAATGGCCACCAGTGAGGGACTTAGTTTAACATAGGACCCTAAGGGAAATACATACAAATGTCTTCTTCTATACAACCACTGAATGGAATGAAACCAAACATGGCATGAATGTTCCTTATGAGATGCTTACCAAGTGTTGTTACTTTGGTGCCTATACATCATCCAAGATGGCCGCCATCAGGGGACTTAGTTTAACATAGGACCAAATGGGAAATACATACAAATGTCTTCTTTTAGAGAACCACAGTATGGAATCAAACCAAATATGGCATGAATGTTCTTTATGAGGTGCTGACCAAGTGTTGTTACTTTGTAGCCGATCCATCATCGAAGATGGCCGCCAGCAGGGGACTTAGTTTAACATAAGACCTATGAGAAATACATACAAATGTCTTCTTTTAGAGAAGCACTGAATGGAATGACACCAAATATGGCAGGAATGTTTCTTATGTGGTGCTGACCAAGTGTTGTTACTTTGTAGCTGATCCCTTTATGGCCATTATATATGCAATTTTTAACATTTTTTTTTACAAAATTCTCCACCTGATCTGGGCTGAATAGAAATAAACTTGGCCACAATTTTCGGTAGGTTATCATGACTTGTTTGAACAAAAAAGTATCGGATGACCCTGCCATCAAACCGCCTTTGCTAAAAAAGAATATAGAAGTTAACTGTTTAGAAGTCTATCAGAAAATTGTAAAAAAAATTCTGAATAGTCACAACTTGACCACAAATTCAAAAATAATAATGATAAGATGTCTTCAGTAGCTATTGTAAGACTACACTTAGATGACCTGTTTTTAATTTTAAATAGTGTGTCAAATTAAACCAATCTTGGTCTCAATCATTATATGATTTTACATAATTTCCAAAATCACATTAGATACATGTGAGCGACACAGGCTCTTGAGAGCCTCTAGTTTAGTAAAGGCTCAAATCAAGAATTATAGTGATGTCTGACTGTGAATCCTTTCTTCACAATTATATGTTCTGTTTGAAGTTTAACATTGATACTTTGTGAGATTGTTCATCTCCTTCTACAGGTGTGTCACATATTTTACGAATTTCTACCTTGTAGGCAAAGCCAATTCATATGCTTAGTTCAAATTTCCATACTATGGGTGCTCGTTCAGAAACTGTTTGCTATATTTTCAGTACATTGTACTTTTCAGAGTTCAATTATGATACTTTGCATTAGTTGTCAATGTCTCACAAATGCCTACTCCTGTACATTATACTGACTCCGAGCTGACCAGTCCTTTGCTCTTACTCCTACAATGCAGATGTTGTGTGCTTGGCAGAGAAGCGGCAAATACCAATTTAAATGTCTTTGGTTTGACCCGGCCAGGGACCTAACCTGCGACCTTCAACACTCAAGGCGAGCATGCTACCACGAGGCCACCGAGGCCGTTTTGAATGATGATGAAGATACGAAAAAATAATGTATGCTAGGAATACATAAATTGTCTTTGTACATCAAAATTAAAGAAAAAAATTATTTTTAGCATAACAACATGGTATATTTGTATTGGGAAATAAATTTATTCCCTGAAAAAATAGATTGTACATTTGGATTTAAAGAATAAATTTATTCCCTGAAAAAGAAGATTGTACATTTAGATTCAAAGAATAAATTTATTCTCTGAAAAAGAATATTCTACATTTGGATTTAAAGAATAAATTTATTCTCTGGAAAAGTATATTGTAAACTCAGATTTTAAGAATAAATTTATTCTCAACAAAACAATTAAGATGGCTATTACTAAAGTTGGGTCATATCAGAGGTAAGAAGAAATTTATTCTCAGTCTACAAGCAGTTAGCTTTGAAATTGTCCATGACCCAAGAATAAATTTATTCTGATATATTTGTCTCAGGAAGACATTTTATAATGAACTTTAATTTTAATAGTATATTTATTGTTACTTTGGAATAAATTTATTCTTTGGGTTTTACCCTTTCTGAAATATACCACCAATTTAAACAAATAAACGGACTAAAAATGTTGTTTTTGCCATTTTGATGGAATTTTTCAATTTCATACCGGTAAAAAGGACATCCAAGAATTTCCTTTTTTATTTTGGAAGGCCTTTTACACAAAAATTATTAAAAAACCCTTAATGACCCCCAGAAAAAATTGGAGGGGCCAGATTTCCCAATAAAATAAAATAAATAAATATAAATCCCAACCTGTATTTTGATGGTGGAACATTTGGTTAAATATCGATAAAACAAAGGAAAAAGAGTGGATACATGACAGTCTACGAACGACGACGACAGTCTCATACCACAAAACGTCGGCAAATATTTGCGGTCATATAAAAACAGTGCATCAAATGCCTAAAAGTTGACAAAAGTTAGTATTTTTTAGTGTTTTCCCATGCAAATACTATGTGTGCTTATAACATGTAATAATTAATAAAAATAAGTTATTACAAGATACAAGTAATTAAGAGCAGATAACTGCAAATTGAATACATAGGTGGCGCTGTAAACAAAAGCAGTCGACAACGCTTGCTTCGGAAAATCGTTTCGAAATCAACGCCTATGGTGTTTACGTGCTTAATTAGTAGATTTTCCATTATATAAACAATTTAAGCGCATTACGGATAGCAGAAACACCTTTTACCTCGATAGTTTCAATACTTTTCTGCGTTTTTCTAAGCGATATTCTTCGTGTCGAAATATATGGCGGGTAATTTCCAATATAATTTCAACTGACGCAATCACATCCCCCTTGACCAATCAGAATGTAGAAGATATAAATATATTCTATTGTTATCAGGTAATCCCATCAAATCATCAATTTCCGAGCATATGCACTACATCCGGTGAATTTGTCCTCCAAAGACTGCTGACGTTCTACCTTCAATTCTAACGAAATTTGGCAACAGTTTTCATTTTATTAGGTTAAAATAGGGGGTTGTGCTAAAATAAGAAACGAAAACAAAACGAAATGGACGAAACGAAACGAAACGAAAAACGAAAAGAAATGAACGACACGAAAGGAAACGAACTAAAAACTAAACGAAATGAACGAAACGAAACGAAAAACGAAACTAAAAACGAAGTAAAAAAAAACAAAACAAAACGAACACAATGAACGATACTTAAATAACAAATAAAATCTCATATATATCCCTGGGGCAAGTTGTAATTAGTATGGCATCGAATTATCAAATTGTGTGTATTTCTTTTCTGAATATACGAATAAATATAAAAATGGAGATAGGCAGCATTTCCTATCTAAATATATATACGTCTAAAGTAATAACCAACGTTCGAACTTACTAGATGTTGGACCGATAATGAATTAACGATACAATGCAAAATAAAAATGAATAAACGTCTATAAAGTTCCGATTTCGCAACGCGACAGCACTGATGAAGGATCTCAGTGATCCGAAAATTTTGCTAAGTTTGAATTATTTTTATAATTCAAAATTTTATTTGTTGTATTTTGATGTTGTTTTGCAACTTTTTAGACGTTTATATATATATATATATAATTGGTAATGCTAATTTTAGAGATGGCATGTTGTCACATCATCCATGTTCCAGTTATTTGGGTGCACTTTGGGACTCTTGATTTACGGTGTTTCTTTTCTGCATTTGGCGTATGTTCTTGTGCATCGTCCCTTGGTGCCTTTTTGCAGTTGAATGAACATCAACTTAAATTTACTCATGTGATGCAATAAATATTTTTATGTTATAATCTATAATTAATTGTAATTTCATGTAATAATCTATTTGTTTATGTACTTGTCTATTCTAAAACATGCTTCTTGTGGACTCTTGATTTGGTGAATATATATATCTATCTATTTATCTATCTATCTATATAACAAGAGGCTCACCAGAGCCTGTATCGCCCACCTGGAATCTGGTTTTCATTGGACAATTAATCAACTATTAGACCAAGTTTGTTGCAATTGGTTCAATTGTTCAGGGAAAATTTGTTGAAGATTTATTTTTCATAAGGTTTAATGTTAAAATATGTTCTCTGATGGTGGTAGTCCTGGCAGGAAGTTGACAAAATTGACCAGGAATAAGGGTGAACATTAAATAAATGTAACAGAACCCGACCTCAAATTACACAAACCAGTAACTCCTAAATAGAATTTGGGATTCCCTTCAAAATTTCAGGGTAGGTAGATCTCAACATGGCAAACATTTTTCAATTTATATTGCACTTCTATCTCAAATAGTTTTGGAGATAAATGCAAAAATGTTAAAATTTTGAAATTTGACAAAACAAGAGCAATAACTCCTAAATGGGTTTTGGGATTTCCTTTAAAATTTCAGGGTATGTAGATCTCAACATGGCAAACATTTTTCAAATTTACACTTCACTTCTATCTCAAATAGTTTTGGAGATAAATGACGAAAAATGTTAAATTATGAAAATTCGATGAAAAAGGGCAATAACTCCTAAATGGGTTTTAGGATTTCCTTCAAAATTTCAAGTTAGGTAGATCTTGTCATGCTGATCAATTTTACCCCAGTAAGATTTTTGATATCTGTAACGGTTTTTAAGTTATAAGCCAAAAACAACACATGCACCCCTATATTCTATTTTTAGCTACAACAGCCATGTTTTATGTCAGATCAAAATTAATTGAAGATCGTTTGTAGAGGACATGTCACAGATCATTCCTATTAAGTTTCAAACCAATCGGCCCAGCGGTTTCAGAGGAGAAGATTTTTTAATAAAAAAATTTTGAAAATTTGACAAAAAAAGGGCAACAACTCCTAAATGGCTTTTTGGGATTTCCTTCAAAATTTCAGGGTAAGTAGATCTCAACATGGCAAACATTTTTCAAATTTACATTTCACTTCCATCTCAAATAGTTTTGGAGATAAATGACGGAAAATGTTAAAATTTTGAAAATTTGACGAAAAAAGGGCAATAACTCCTAAATGGGTTTTGGTATTTCCTTCAAAATTTCAGGGTAGGTAGATCTTGTCATGCTGATCAATTTTACCCCATGTCAGATTTTCGATATCTGTAACGGTTTTTGAGTTATTAGCAAAAAACAGCAATTTACCCCTTGTTCTATTTTTAGTAACAGCGGCCATGTTTTTCAACGAATCAAAAATCCCCATATCTGTTCTATGCAGGGTACCCCAAGGAATAATCTTACCAAGTTTCATTTGATTTTGAATAGTAGTTTCAGAGAAGAAGATTTTTGAAATAATAACATAAAAAAAGCCAAAAAATGTCAAAAAGGGCAATAACTCTAACATCAGTTGACAGATTTTCACGAAAATCAGCACACAGGTAGCTCTCATCATGCTGAACACTTTCAACCAGCCAGAATTTGCCGTTACCTAATGACTTTTGAGATATTTGCGAAAAACTGTTGTCTGACCCCTATGTTCTATTTTTAGTAACAGCGGCCATGTTTTTCGACGAAACAAAAATCCCCACATCAGTTCTATGCAGCGTACCCCAAGGAACATTCATACCAAGTTTGGTTCTAATTAGTCAATTAGTTTCAGAGGAGAAGATTTTTGAAATAATAACATTAAAAAAAGCCAAAAATGTCAAAAAAGGACAATAACTCTAACATCAGTTGACAGATTTTCACGAAAATCAGCATACAGGTAGCTCTCATCATGCTGAACACTTACAAACTGCCAGAATATGCCATAACCTAATGATTTTTCAGATATTTGCGAACAACTGTTGTCTGACCCCTATGTTCTATTTTTAGTAACAGCTGCCATGTTTTTCGACGGATCAAAAATCTCCACATCAGTTCTATGCAGGGTACCCCAAAAAACATTCATACCAAGTATGGTTCCAATTGGTCAAGTAGTTTCAGAGGAGAAGAGTTTTGAAAAATTGTTAACGACGACGACGGACGACGACGGACGCCAAGTGATGGCAATAGCTCACATGGCCTTCGGCCAGGTGAGCTAAAAACTATAATAATAATAATAACAACAAACTTTTTTTCCTAGTCAATGTTGCATGTTTGTATTGTTTACTGTTTATTTCTGTTAACATTTGATTTTGTGACAATTCTATTTCTTTGAATTAATACTAATAAAATTATTCTTATTCTTTTACATTCATTATTATAGAAAAAAATAGTTTGGCACCAGAATACGAAAGATTTTCGAACAACAAAGAATACAAGCGTGAACAAAACAGTTTTTGATTTAGCATTCATGTTTGATACAGTAACAATGTTTGACACAGTATAATTAATACCAATCTTTGGTGAAGTAAAAAGTCGCCATATTGTTCAGAATGCAGTAAAATAAGCTAACGTGTCACAATTGCCTTGACCTTTGGTCTATAAACTCAATTATCCAAAACCTTTGAGTATTAATTGAAAACAATCATACCAAAATTTGGTTCAAATCAGTTGAAAAATATGACATCTTAAACATGCTCACATCCATCAACTAGTAAAAAGGTAAAATATCACTGTAACGTTGGCATTTGACCTGTCACCTTGAAAAGTCATTGGTTCTTTATGTTTGTTATATACTGAATATTGTAACCAACTTAAGAAAAGTTTTGTTGAAAAATATGGTCTCCAGACTCCGCAAGGCTACAATACGCTAAAACGTCACGTTTGCCTTAACCATTGACGCTGAAAAATTAAGGCATCTTCCTTCTGTAGAACTTAATTTGCAGCATTCCAACTTTTTTTTTATTTGGACGGCGAAGGATCATCTTCTCCAGTGTTAACAAGGGCGCACGTTTCTCCGTGCTGCTAAATTTTGATACAAATTTTGATGCAGAAGATGTACACGTTTCGTCGATTTACGACTCATCTGTTATGCTCAAGGCCTAAAATGTTGAAAATCAAAACCATCCAAAAAGTTGAAGAGCAAATTCAAAAATGCAAAAATGACCAAGAGGCAGGACCGTAATTAGTTCCTTGTCTTGGAGGAAGCAACTAATCCAGAGGGGGTCTTAATCCTAGGTCCTCTGAAGTTACGGTGCAAAACAATTTAGTCTAAGGCATTCCAAGACATACTAGGCTTTTTTAATATACATGATTATTTAAAGAAATAATTATTTCTTTAGTTGGGGTTTTACGCCGTTTTCAGCACATTGGCTATTTCGCGGCGGCTATCTTTTATTGGTGGAGAAACCCGGAGTACACGGAAAGAATAACCGACCTTCGGTAGGAAAATTGGCAATCATTGTCAATTAAGATCGGAGTCGAACCCCCGCCACAAGTGAGATTTGAACTCACAACCTCAGTACTGCCAAGTGATCATTAATAGTCATGACGAACTAATAACTAAAATAATGCAAAAGAAAAGCTGTTTATTTAACAAAAACCATCTGGATGTTTTGTAGCTTTAGTTGATACGCTAAACGTGAAAAAAAATCTTGATGATCAGATTCCGTGGATCCCCTGATAAATGGTTTTATTTCGAAGTAAGATTAATCAGGATTTCCAGTGAGCAAAGGAATGGGAGTTTCGTGTGACAAATGATGAAGTTTATACAATGCGAGTGAAAGCGAATTTTCTACGGTTGTGCTGATTTTGAATTTACTGTAGTCCAAATGAAGTTTCTTTTTAGTTCTCCATATCATTTATTTCAAAAAAAATGTTTTTGCTCGAAAGTTCTCCGTCTCGGTGAATTCCTTGCCTTTTTATCTCAAATGTGATGATAATCCCCATCCCCTCAATAAAAAAATCAAATGGTTGATCCCATAGATAAACTCATTTTTCGTTCAGTTCATTTTGTTTTTCGTTTCGTTTTGTTTCGTTTTTCGTTTCGTTTCCTTTCTTTCGTTTCGTTTCCTTTCGTTTCGTTCATTTAATTTTGTTTTCGATTCTAATTTTAGCACAACCCTAAAACCGGAAGATAATCGAGGAAATATTGGTTGATTTACAATTAATTACCTCAGATGCCGCATACTACCAATTTCAGCCTTACTGTCTTACTTTGTTACGCGGTGAGCAGTTTTCATTCACTGAATAAGACTATTATTTTTTCGTTGAGTGATCCATTATATTTACTCAGAATAAACATCAGTTTAGTGAGAATTTTATTTTTTTTAAATATCAATAATATTAAAAACCCAAACAGGTTTTATTTTTCTAATATGTATAACAGTTCTATAGATAAAAAATATAGTATACAATACTGAACCAATGAGAAAATTCAGATTAATTTTTAACCCAGTGTAATATTTGGTCATTGACTATTATACTAGATACTATTTTGTGATTAAATACTATCCTGGAAATTTTTTCGTTGCTAAATTTTATCCTGAAAATTATTTCATTATTAAATTTTACTACGGATACTTTCTAATATGAATACCTTTCGTGGAAAATATTTTGCATAAAAAACTATCCTTTTTGGTTCTTCATTTCATTTTGTAATTTACACTTGATTATGAATTATTTTTACCCCACAAAAACCAAGCCCAACTTTTTTAATAGTTCCCCTTAAAGGAAATCCTTTTCAGACACTTTGATATCTAATCATGAAAAGTTTGTGTATGGAAACAATTTTACAACAATGGAGAATATTTTATTATCTAAAAATATTCATGGATAGAATTTAATGTTAAATGTTTCCCAGCGGATAGTATTTCCTAGAGGATGGTACTGGATGTTACACTTGCACGAGATTTCAGATAAGTCGCATATATTTACAAACAAAAGAGTCTTGTTTTTTTTTTCGATTGAGCACAAAAGTTGTGGAATATGTTTACAAGACAGGGAATACCTTTATTTATCTTTGTTTTCTGATACAAGGTGCCATTTTCGAAAAACCATTTCTCATCTTTGTTTAAAAGTGAAATAAAATATATAAGAGGCCAAAACATTTCCACATATCTAAGTCGTCTTCACATTGAGTGGTGATGTTGATAATATTTGCTCATGTGATCTATTAACCAATGGAGGTACCTGCCTTTTGACCTTGACCTCAATTTCATGCTTGAGTGACAGTCAATTTCTCAGAAACTGTAATACCTAGATCTACTATATTTGGTCTATTGATAGTTCTTGGTGGGTAGTGCCAGTCTGACCTTGTCTCTGGGACTTGGCCTCAATTTCATGGTTGAGTGGCTTTGTCATATTTTGAAGATTAGGTCCATTTCTCAGCAACTTAAATATCTAGACCTACCATATTTGGTCAATAGATAGTTCTCAGTGGGTACATGCCGGTATGACACGTGCCGTTTGACCGTGACCTGTGTCCATTTCTTAGCAACTGTAATACCTAAGCGAACCATATCTGGTCAATAGATAGTTTTTAGTGGATACATGCCAGTCTAACATCTGTCAGCTGATCTGTACCTGAATTTCATGCTTGAGTGACTTTATATACATTTACATGATTTAGTCTGTTTCTCGGCAACTGTACTACATTTGTAACTAGACCCACAGTATTTGGTTGATAGAAGTTCTTAGTGGGTATATACCACTTTAACATCTGACTCTATTTCATGCTTGACTTACTTTTCACGTTTTCACGTTTTGGGATAATATCCATTTCTTAGCAATGGAATAAAGAGACCAACCATATTTGGTCTATAGATAGTGCTTGGTGGGTCCATGGCTGTCTGAGACCCTGACTTTAATTTCAGACTTGAGTCCATTTTTCTTTAGCTTTAATACCTATATCCAAATTGACCTCAATTTTAAACTTGAGTGACTCTTGTTCCATTTTGACAAATAAGTCCATTTCTCAACAAATCTCTATAAATGTATTATATAGACTATGGCTAGTTTTTTGTGGGTACATACCAGTCTGAGACCTGTCAGCTCACCTTGGACACAGCTTTTAGGCTTGAATGACATGCGTTAGATTTTTCAGACACATTATTGCCTGTCCAGTACTATTTCTTTTAATGCATTTCCCTTTGACGTGCAATGTAGGGTATCAGATACTCATTATTCTGTGTCCATGTGCATACTCAGGCGAGACATTTAGTGTGTCCACTATTGTTACTCTTTGTCTCAAAAGTTAGAAAACTTTTAGTAAAATTTGGTGACATAGCTGTTTATTTTATATTTATATTATGCAATATTGAAAATATTTGCTGGAATCTATTTGTATCCAAGACAGGAATAATAATTGTTTACTCCTCCACTAAAACTTTATATTTTTGTATTCATAAGAACATATATAGCTTTATTTGTAATTATTTTGTCCATAAATATTTACCAGTGAATGTGTAACTTTATGTTTTTTTTAAATTTTTTCTAATCTTAAAAAGTTCAAATTTACTTGAATATAGGTATATCAATCTCATTTCATTATTAATTAATCAATATCTTATCAAAAGAGAGACAACTCCTTCAAATTGAGATATCAGAGCAAGTGTACCTTTATTGAGAAGGTTAATCTATTTTTTCTATTATAGGACACACTACCAAGGGTGGATTGTGTTGAAACTAATGGGTATCCTTTTGTTATATTTGATAAACCGATTTTGTAAAGTTCTTATTTTACATGCATTTTGTCCAGATTTAATTATAAAATTTATTTACAGGATAAATTTTGCTTTCAGGTATTCTGTTTCCTGTATTTGCCATGAATAATTATAAAATAAAATTGCCTTTGTTTATATTTCTTATGCTTCATATGAGTTTCAGATCCATAATGAACTGATTAGATGTCATTGTTTAAGTTCGATTTACAGCTAAATAAAGGTATGTACAATGTAACTATGTTCATTTATCAGCATATATATTCTAGAAATGATTATGCGATGGGCAGGTACAGGAGTTGCAGTCTGAAACATTTTTTCCTGTTTTAAATGCAGTGTTAAACTGAGAGAATGTTTAATCTGACAGTATAAATATGCACGACCTATGATGATTAGAAATTATTTGTATTTTCTTAAAATTAAATACATGTTTATATAAATAAATATAAATATTAAATTTTTTGTTGAGCAGATATTAGGTTCTAAAATTTGTTACTAGTATTTTCAAATAAATCTTGTTAATATTGTTCATATTTCTATGTACAAGGAAGTGCAAGCTTTGTAATTATGAAATGTTCACCATTCTTTTAATATTTCAGGTAAGTGAGTGGAAATGTAGATATAACGGGTCATAACAGTTAACTGTCCTTCTAAGATACTCCACAGATAGTGAATGAACATTTTTATCAAAGAATTGTATCTTGCATAATTTTTTTTTCCATTTTTCTAATTGTAGAAGGAATTTGCCACTTTTCAGTAATTTATTTTAACTGATAAATTAATAGGATTGTCCAGTTTTAGTTTATTAAAAATCTTTTCAAATATTATCAGATTGAAATGTGCTAAATTTACCAAAATCTATATATTCCAAGATCAAAAAATTGAATATTCGGTCCTTTTATTGGAATATTACCAGTCTGTGTTATAAGGACGTAATTCCCCTCTGTTTTAAATGTGATTGTGACCGGATCGCTCTGCTTTTCAAAACTAACATAAAACCATATACACAACAACCACAATCGTGCATTTTGTTTTTTTACCCCTCAAATAAAAAATATTCATTCAAAATGTTTTTACACAATTTGTTTTTACTTTCTTTCGAATAAAATAATTTGTTTGTTGATGCATCTTCTAAAACTGTGGCATTTTGCATAATTTCCTTGTGTTTGAGTTTTTATGCAGTTTAATAAAATGTTCAAAATAATTAAGTTTTGCTACTTTAAAAAGACATGAATTTACTAGAAAAAAATTTTGGCAGAAATTCCCTGTTTTTGTCTTCTCCTAAAAGCGACAGAGGGACATAGTAATGGTATCTGCCGTCTGCAGATTGCTTCCATATTTTGGAGAATTTATTGTTATGAAGTGTAGACGTACATACTGTACTGCCGTTTTGATTCAACAAATTTTTGAGTTGTGGGACTTAGAATATTTTCAAATTTTTTCAACAATAGAAGAACTTATGGACGCATCTCTTCTGAAAACCCTTGGCGGATTGCTTCCATATGTGACAGGATTCATTGTTATGAAGTGTAGATGTATACCGCCATTTTGAATCAACAAATTCAGTAGGAGTTATTGGACTTGATCGGTATGAACAACTTCCAACCTCATGTTTATTAGAATTTTCCTTGTATTCCTTATTAAATTTCATTCCAGATGACTTATTATGCAAACTGATTCTGCTGCAGCGGGGGAAATATTTCAATTGGTGGCAAATTTTATATGAAATGGAAAATATATAAATTTGTTTCTACAATTTGACTTTACATGTATAATGTTCCGTGTACTAGTAAAATTTTGCATTTTTAGTGATAAAAAGGAAACTTTTGTGGTACGTTTGAAAATTTTAACAAAATTTGCCCAAAACGTGTTAAATTTGCCAAATTGATTTTCTTTTATTGTATACACAAGTATATAGTAAATATTCCAAGCTGCTCATAGACAATATTGACATACCAAGTCAGAATTATTAATGTTAATTCCTGCAATCAGTTTTCTGCTTTTTATCTATAATGCTGATAACTTTATAGGTTAATAAGGAATAGCACATATGTATTTTGGATATGGGGTAAATGTACATGAGACAATATTCCGTCATAGAAATACTCAAATAAGAATACGTCTGAAGTTCACTGTAATTCATGGTGTTCAACATACAGCAAACTCAAGATGGCACCTTTACCAGGTGTAAAATAACTTGCAGACAAAGTAAAAAATAAACCGGTATCTAAGAACAGCCATATAGAAACAATCTGAACATCAAATAAAACAAAAACAAAAAAGACATCGACGGATGAACTGAATTCTTGCTATGGACAGGTACAGTTATATGTGGCGGGGTTAATCAATGTGATTAACGAATTGTCTTCTATCTACCTTGTAATGTTCTGGTTGTTTGTAAGCAAAACACTTTTGTGGATTTCATGGTATGTAACACAAAAGGCACTAACAGCAAGATGTGCATTACACAATACATTTTCATATCTTCCATAAGAGATTATCATACAATTAGTCCTGTGAATTCAGTGTATTAATTTAATAACAGTGTTGAAACTCTGTCAACTTGATGAACTTGCTCAATGATCATACTATAAAACCTAATTGTAATGATCTGATACATGTACAGGTTACATGTATGATGGATTGTAATTCCTTGAAAGTTGTAAATTATGTTAGAAAAGGGACATATTCAGGCATCAACAGGTAGGGGGAAAAGGAAGAAATAAATTAGCAAATACCACCTACACACTTGTTGTAGTTCAGCAGTCTGTCCTCTTAGTGATACAACACTTTACTATTATATTAAAAATGGAAGCATGACACTATAGCAAAACATTTGTTGAGTTTGAAACCACTTTTGTTGGGACTAAACCTGCACCAGTAATGTATGTGGTCACACAATCAAAAACTATTATCTCCTCCCTATTCTTACTGAAAAAAAGGAGTACAACTGGTGTACATGGTCGGTGAAATAAAAAGATTGCAACGAGTGATAATTTTTCCAGCTAATGAAGTTCCTTCTAATTGAAATCTAACTTGAAAATGTTTTATAATGTTGAAATTAGGGGAATTGCGATATACTCATTCTACAAACCGTTTTGCACATGAAAATATATTATACCCTTGCTTCTCAGGAAAAAAGGGGGGATATAGTGACCTGGTCCCATAGCCGTTTTGCACTAATTGGTAAAGGCAAACGTTTTATTCTCCTTCACTGGGCTATCTACATGATCGTCAGGGATTATCCCATAGAAAACAACTGAAATCTGATCAGCATCTGTCGATTTATGAAAATTACAAGCAATTTCATGGGACAGGCAGTGTCGATCTGCAATGGCCGACATATTTCAGAATAAGAATTGTCGCATACTCTACGATATTTTTACAATTTATAAATAAAATCCTTTTGCATTATAACCTCAATTAGCCTTCCCATACATAAAGAATATTAGATAAGAAATCTTTCACGTGTAATTAACAAAAAATATGCTGTTAGGTTTACACTCAAAAAAAGTCAAATATTTACGTCTAAAATCACATGACTAAAAACGTCAAGTGGAACTCTCCTGCGTCATTGGCACTCCAGCTGTACACTAGTAGATAAAAGCATTAAATATGCATAAATAAGTTATAGTAAAAATTATATATACGTATATATATTTTCTATAATGGGGAGACCAATTCAATAAAAAAAGCTATTTCACATGGAAACACCTAGTACACCAGTATAGCTTTTTTAAAGAAGGTGTTGAATAAAATCCAGCTTCATGGACCATGGATAAAAGTTTTGAAGGTTCAAAATAACTTGCTATATGAAAGTGCCCCCCCCCCTTTTGTCCCACATACACACATGAAATCATTAGTTCACCACCCTTGAAATCCTTCCCTCAGCAACATTTTAGAGAGCACTTCACCCAACAGGGTATCAAATTGACCAGTCAGAGTCTTATTTTTTATGTAAATAGAACATTTATGTATAGCTTTGCATATGTTTCCAACTAAAAACAACCAACATAAACATACATTTCGTGTATGTGTAGTATTATATTGGCCTAGACATAGCTTTAAATCAATGTAATCCTGTTTTAGTATGTGGTAGAAAAGAAATTTTTCGACAGATATCAGTCTGGATATTAATATTTTGTATACGCTGCGCTGAAAATTGTGTTTAAAGAGTTGTTAAGTCCTGGAACACATGCTGCTAGTAATTTGAATACAGAAGAAAAAGAAATTGATCCACATAATATTTTTAATATATGTTTTATCTGTAACATTCTTATGAATCCCCTTGTCTTTGTATTACGGTAGTATATTATGACCTTTTCGAACTGTCTTTCCGCTTTTTTATCACTTTTCCACATACACGATATTAAACATATTCTCTACGCGATATTATTTGAAAACTTAAAAATATGTAGAAATAAGACAACATCCCGTATGATTGATTAAGGAAAGAGACTAAGTATATCTAATAGCTGTCGCGTGGTTTTCATCCGTGAGCTAAATCTCATACCGAACGAAAATAATTAAATGATCCTGTAATGTAAAAAAATGCAACAAAAGGCACTGCATATCCTAGATAAATATATTATTTTTTATTGCATTCGTATAAAATTTGGAAATGGAGGTTCTTGGCATGTGACGGTGCATAACATATCCGATGAGTTCTCAACCTCTATTAAAACACTTTTGTTAAATATGTATAGGTAATGTGCAATATAGAAATAAATAAAAAATTCATTAATAGATATTTCTAAATATTTACATACTAAACTGAAAACAGACATTATCTGAAATTGAAAATTAATTGAAGAAAGACCCCACAAAAAAATAACAGAAAAACAACAAATAACAATGAAAATTTTTAACAACCTGATAATGAGTGAAAAAGGCTTAAAGATTGACACGACCTGAATAGCATTGCACTACATGTCTTATTCTCCTTAAATTTAGTAAAAAATCAAAGGTATTAGAATTAACATATTCAGCTTCATGAAAATGATCAATACGAATCATACTTGATTTTTTCTATCATAGAACAAAAAGGTAGAACTCTCTTATTTAAACCCTCGCGTACAGCTTTTAATTGATGTACAATGTATATTGAGATAATGATATCGACGTTGGCAGATGCTTAATTCATATCTAATTTCGTTATCATTATTATTTGTTTAGTTAACTCTTTGTTGCTTGATGTGTGTATAAGCAATTATATAAATAAATGGCCCCTGATAACTACATGTACTTCTGTTAAAAGATGTTACAAACTCTTGTATAACGAACACCAGATTATTGCAAGTCTGCCTTATCTATAAATAAGTGCCACTTTAATTAATGAATTAATTAATTGATATATGTTTCTGTTGTAACATCTCTATACCACTGTACTTAAAACAAGTGGCTTGCTTTAAAAAAAGTAATACTTAGGCCTATGAAGAGTGTTTTGCTGCTTACTGCATGGTCGATTAATTAGTAGATATGTTAACATAATAATGTAAAAGAAAACTTCAGATTATCTACAGACATCGCACCTGACTTAATTTTTGATTTGATTTACCCGGTCTAAAGTTTTGGAATAGCCCCAATTGCCATTATATCTTTTACTTAAATTATGTTCTGGAAAATTGATAGGAATTATGTTATATCAAAATGTTGATTTATCAATACAAACTTGTTATAGTGAACGTGTGTATTGATAAATCAAAATTTTAATATTATAACAATTATAAGATGGCAACTATTAATTCCTCTATCTGCCATAATATGCCTCCACTAATTGTTTTTATTTTATACAATAGTAATTAATCAACACATACACAGTCACTTCTAAATAATCACACCAACCAGCCTTATCCATGTTATCAGGAAGGTCATGACCTCGTATTTAGCAAGAGATGATAACAAGTAATAGTCTTTCTCCCTTTCTTCATGTTCTTGGCGCATTTGCAAATAAATAAATAATTATACACACCACCCTCTTTCGGGTTTAAATTATTACTTTTTGGAGTCAACTTGTATATTTTCATGACATAATATCCTGCAAAGTGATTTTAATCAGTAAATTTCAGTATAAATTCTTGCTTGTTATAGTCACTGTAGCAGTTGTTTTAAATTACAAAATTAATTGGTCATCGCAAGGTTTAAAATTTTACCATTTTTTTTATGCCAAGCAGTGAATCGACCATCTTTTTAATTGGCAAAATTTCCAGTAATATGTTAAAATGTGTGAATCATCCTTAAAAATTTAGACCTGCGGAGTGATAATAAATTGTGTAAGAGAAAGAAATTGAATAAATTCATCTGACATCTCTCCTTTTCGACAGACAGACTGACGTTTTTATTTTAAAGTTCTGTCGTGTAGGAACTGGCTTTTTTTCATCTCGGTTTCAAACATTTTCCAATGCACAAATCAGTTTCCATGGATCAGGATATTTTGCTATTTTAATACTTGGTGGAGAAAAGGAATAGTTATATATATTATATCTGCGATTACAAGTTTCAAGGTGAATAACATCAATTCGGCTTTATGGAGAAAACAGAGAAGTAGGGCCACTTTCCCCAGTGTTTGTTTCACTCTTAAACATTGATTTTTAATCTGAAATATTTTTCTGCTTTTTATCTTAATCGGTTGTAAGCAATGCACCTTATAAGAAAAAAATTCTACCCGCAAAGGTCGTGTGTATATATGGGCGATTTGGGTAAATTTATATCATTTTTGGAATATCGCCAAGAAGGAATTTCAGACCTAAAATCATTCTATTGTCATATAAAAAGAGATTCATAAACTCGTTTACACCAAAAACAAGTTTTGGTTCTGAGTGTCCTTCACGTGGAAAAATTGTATTTAAAAAGTTAATTTGGAAAATTTGTGTTAAAAATGTCTCCCATGTTTAGGTAGGAAGAATTTTTTTTAGTAACTTATCTGTTAGTTATTACATGTATTAGCAAATCTTAAGGGAACACATACTAGGCTATGCCCACATAATTTTTTATAGGCCTCAGACGGCTTATTGAAAATATACTTTTAAACGTAATCAGCAATATGAGATTTCATTAAACTGATGACGCGCGTAATATCGTTTAACCACCAACGGTGTAATAAATTTTTAGCATGATATTAAAAATAATAAACTCGCCTAAATTTTGACAGCATATGAAATACTTAACAAATACATAAAATGTTTAGTTTAGTATGATTTGAGCTATTTATTTTAAAATGTAAAATTTTTTGATACATTTTGTAGACTCTGGACTAAATAAGTCACAGGTACATGCACTAAAGATTAAAATTTTCAAATATTAATATTCCCAAATATACTTCAATACATCTTTTATCCCTTTTAAAACGCTTCATAATTTTTTACCCCCAAAAGATACGTTGTGCGTCTGGAGTTTTATCCCAAAGATCTCCAAAATTAGTAAATGTGTAAGCCCTCCAAAAAAGAAGTAAAGTGTTCCCTACGAACTGGTATACCTTAAGAGTAGTTCACCCCAATACAGAAATAGTCCTAGTCTACGTACTGGCAAATCTTCAATGTAATCCCGCTGGTATTCCATATATTTTTTTTTATTCACAGTTTATGTCGTTTAGATTACGATAAATATATAAAACCAAATTTTGTAAAGGCAGATTTATGGTTGCTGAAAAGCTTGTTAAAAAAACCTGCGACATTGGCGGATTTATAGGATGACCACCCCCCCCCCCCCCCCCCCTTTTCTCCAATTGAGGTAACAAAAAAATATGTGCTAAAATTACTAGACACACAGCTTCACATTGTTGGAAATCTTCATATTTATCCAACGGAAATTTTAAGAAAGTGACCATAACATATGCAATGATCTTTTGTAATGGTTAATAGAAAAATAGATGTGAAAATTAACATGTATGTAACTTTTTACAAATCTGATAATAAAAAAGAAGAAGAGTTATTTGGATGGAGACGTATTGCAGCGAAGAAAGTAAAACTAATTTTTCCATCAGTGGCCCTTGAAGATTTGCTAGTACATGTATTTAATAACTTGCACACCCTTCAAATACATTGGCTTAAACATTGATTCATATATAAACACAAAATTATGTAAAATTGTCTGTCTTTTTAAAACAAATTATTTGAAATTCATTGGTAATTAAACATATCTGGGTAATTAAACTAGATAAGATGTTGTACCATGAATGAAAGTCTTTAATTCTTCATTAACTAGGAAAACATGAGAAGATTAAATTGGAAATTGTGCCCCCCCCCCCCCCCCCCCCCCTCCCCCTCGTCGATCCTCTGGCTCCGCCTATGTGAAATTAGAATTGAAGATTATGGTCACAAGAAAGTCTACATGTCTACATACATGTATTTTGATTCACGGTAACTTACTTTTTTTATAATTCTACAGAGAATTCGTATTTATTTTAGTAAGTATTAAGGCAAACCATTCAATCGGATGAATAAAATTTCGAATATTATTAGAAGTTTTTAGAACAAAATCTTCATATTTTAGTCTACCATAATGATGGTACGCACGGTTTTATAAATTAAATAAGTGTAAATGTATGGCTCAGCATTTGGTAATGTTATTTGATGAAATAGTTCTCTAGTGTATTAGATACATTGTTGATAAATTTATAAGAACAAATATTGCCTACGAAATATATTATAAATTAGCGCACAGCGGATTTTGCTGCGGACTACAATATAACTTGCTTAGAACGCACACACTTAGGAAATGATATACCGTCATTCTTGGGTTTTTTAGCTTGAGCAGAACAATGTGAATATTGAATATCATTTGTTGCTATACATGCTGTTGCATACCCAACCATAAAGTTTAATAAATAAATTGTTTTCTCTACATGTAAAGTTATGTACCTTGTTATCCGCACTGACAAGCGGATTCAGTGCTACCATATATTTTATTTTCGAACAAATCCAGTAAAAATACAATAATATAGATAACTGTACTCCTTTTTTAATATAAAATACGCCATTTTCAGCACAATCGGCAATTTCGCGGCAGTCAGTTTTTATTGATGGAGTAAGCCGGAGTACCTAATAGTCATAAGGAACTGCCTAGACCACTCGGCCACCGAGGCCCCAATATAAATGTAATAGATATGGTAAAAAATAAGAAAATGAAAGAAAGTAACTGGTCTGCAATGTAAATAGTTTAGGTTACTATATCTGCACCGTTTAACGAACGCCGTCATGACGTTGCCTAAAAATTGCCCACAACTGGTGCCTTTTTGTAATTTTTAACAGTGGAACATGGGAACACACAGATATTTTTTTGTAATCATCAGAGCTTTCATGTATGTAGCAATATAATATTACTTTTTCACGAAACTGGAGGATTTACACATTGCTTTTTATGGACTTTTAAATCGTAAAATCAGAAAACTGTAGGATAATTTCAATTAGTTCGATTTGACCTTAACATAGATTCTCCGAAAAATTAATGTAGAATCTTCAAACATAGAACTCGTTATCACTCAGAAACATCTCACACATTAAAGACTTCAATGTAAGAAAAATTCAGTCTGACCACTGAATTAAGTAATTCAATGGACCATAACGGCATTATAATTACCAACGTAATAGATCTACTGGAATTTAACAGTCCATTCTCGATTGATCTGTTCAGTAATAAATGGATTGTGTCCGTTGTTTTGTAAAAAGGACATTTATCTCTAAAACCGTTTAAATTGCAAATTGTACCAAATTATACGACAGATGAAATCATTTCACAATCCCAAAGTTTCCCGAGTGCACTAATAAGTCCTGACTTTGACATTAACTATTTGCTTATTAACACGTGGTTTTTTTTTAAATTCGATTGTAAGAAAATTTGGAACTGAGAAAACTTATTCTAAAATATTTTTACAAGAAAATCCCATTATTTGCTACATGGAAACAGAGGAAAGATTTAAACTAATTTTAAATCCATCAAAACCCAATGATAAAGAAATTTTGATTTATTTTGTATTTCAGTCATTAGAACTGAGGAAAGAAGGATGTAAAGCTATTTTCATATCATATATTTGTTCGTTTAATTTGTCATGAGATGAATTTGTATTGATATAACCCGCTTAGTTTTATATGTTTGCAAAAAGTTTTAGCTGAATTGAATTGAGTTTAAATCAAAATAAATTACACCACTGTGACCATACTTATTGTAATTAAAAAAATCTTTATAATATTCTAAAAATAGTGGCAGATCAAGGAAGTGTACTATTTCAAAATCTTTTATTTTTTTAGTATAAAACAAACAATAAAACATTTTTGTGTCGCCCGCGGAACGCATGTTCGACTTATAGGGATCACTATCTGTCGTCTTGCGTCTTGCGTCGTCACACTTTTCTTCTATCCTCAACTACTCGTAAACCGCTAAAAGGAATTTGATAAAACTTTCTCTGTGCATTAACCTTAATGCACAGGTGTGCATATATATTTAATTTTTAGAAAATTTTAAATTGTATTAAATGTGCGTATACGCTAAAACCTAAAGTATGAATAATCCAAGATACAAAGTTTTAATATAAATCAAATATTCACAGAGAATATAAAAGGGGGTAATTGGATATTTTGTTCAAAATGCATGCCCCTTTTGTATGAATTAAGTTTTATTATTTAATTGAAGTCACCCACTATTTATTTTAGAGTTACCCGCTATTTATTTAAGAGTTAAGTCAAATCTTAAGCATTTTTGAACTTAAGTTTTTTTTTATGCATGACTTAAATGGAGCGGGCAGGGTTTCAATAAAGTAAGATTTTGCTCAGCAAATTCTTAACATGGCTCGTTTTATGCATACCACTCAGGTACTTAAGTGATTTCTTAGCAAAACCACACCCATACTCATACTACCAAGTAATAATAGGGAGTAGACACCCCCCTTTCCACCCGGGACCAGTTACGCACTCGATAAATTATGCGAGACGTAAACTTACTGCATTACTGCATCCGTGAATAAAATCTTTAAATAAAAGCAAATTTTGACGTGAAATAAGGAAGTTATCTAGATGTATATTTTTTAAAGTAAAACTAGGCCTTCATCCCTACGGAACTACTTTTTACGCTGATCCCTCCATTAAGATATTTTTACCCCCTCAAATGCTTATCTGCAAAGAAACTGAGGAAATATTACTTCATTTACCATAAAACAGTATTTAAAGCATACATTTACATGTATACAAAACTTCCAAATGCAACAAAATAAAAGCAAACCACCATATATATGTATAAAACTCGTAAATGAGATATGTGAGCTACCTGTACATAAAAGTGCACATTTATCTGATTAATAGCTTGTTTTTTGTTTAGTTGGGATTTTATGCCGTTTTCAGCACATTTGGCTATTTCGCGGCGGCCAGTATTTATTGATGGAGGAAGCCTGAGTACCCGGAGAGAACCACCGACCTCTGGTAGAAAAATTGGCAATCCATGCCAATTGAAATCGGAGTCGAACACACCCCGCCACATGTGAGATTCGAACTCACAACCTCAATGTTGACAGGCTAATGATTACTAGTGGTCATGACGAACTACCTATACCACTCGGCCACCGAGGCTACCGAGGCCTGCGAGCCCCATTTTCCTGTTAAGCTACTTGCACAAGTCAGAATGCAATTAAATGTACACGACAGTTACCATCTTCAGACGCCGTGAACTCTGTCTTATAGGTCGTGAATCTACACCAAAATTTCCTGATTAACGCAAAAATGTGTAAAGATTGCGTAAAACTTATGAGAGAGGTTGAAAAAAACCGATTTAAGACAGTGCAAAGAATTAAAGTCAGACTAAAAAATGTTGATTTTTCGTCAAAAACATGGAATAAAATCTATAAACCACTCACTCTTGGTGTAAGTCCAAGAGTTTGTAATAGCTCATGTGACCTCCGAAGTCTTGACTATCAATATTTCTTGTTGGAGGCAATTTTGAAATATCTTTACATCGGCGAAAATCGAAGAAATTTTTTCTGACGTATATACGTAGGTGAGTTCTGATTTTTTTGCATCAGAACAATTCTGACTCAAACAAGTCGATCCCCTGACTGTGTATTACTGATTAATTCTTGACCCAAATTCTCAACACAACCTCGAGAGACTGTTTTTCATCTTAAAGGTAACAAAGAGGCCTTTAACTTGAAATAAAATCTGACACACTTTGAAAGTTAAAGACAAACTCAAGAACAGTTTAGAGCGGAAATATTTTAGTCTTTTAAAGGTCTTCCGTAAAAACAGAGATCGATCTTATGCTGATTTAATTGTCATTGTGCCTTTTATCAACCCACGTGGATTTGTTTTTGATCCTTTAAACTCCATATATATCTCAAAAACCATAAACTATAAAGAAATATATTGACATACTACTGGAAGCATTCATTAAGATGACTTAATTGGAATATCGTTAGTAAAATCGGATGAAAAATAGAATATTTAAGTGCCGTGCAAAATGGCTGATTTGGCCCCTTAAATACCCTTTATCTCTGCAACGAAAGAATTTACACAAAATTCCATGGAATATCTTTGTCGTATTGCTATTGACAAACCATTTGAAAAAGTCACATCAAATTTGGACAAGAAATAAAAACTTTCGAAATTAAGTTGAGCACTTTTTTTACCCCTTATACAAGTTTAATCTCGAAACTAGTAAGAGAAATAAAAAATCATCAAAAGCGGAAAAAAAATTACAAGTTCCACCAAAATTATCACAAAAAACCTGAATGACCCCAAGAAGAAAAAAACGGGAAAATTCAAGGTAAAATCGTCTTGTCTGAAACCAATGAGCCAGTTAAAACCAGACTTGGAAGCAATGTTCCCTCGATGGTTCTCTTTCAATTGTGTCGGAAGCCCCGGATTGCCGCCACAGTAAAATTTACTTAATCATTGGACCCTATGAAAACATTTCTTTAAATTTGTTTTGGTCTGAAAGCACTGAGCAAATGTGAACGAAACTTAGGTGGTTCTCTTTCAGAATTTTGTCCGTTGGCCTGAATTGTCAACAAATATGTCCGCCACAAACGAACTAAGATCAACCTGCAACCCTATGGGATCTATTATTGAATTGAAAAGTCTTCTTTCTGAAACCACTCAGTCAATTGAATCTAGACTCAGCCGCAATGGTAATTAAATGCTCCTATTTTAGAATTGTATCTAATAACATGGGCTGTAATCCAAGATGGCCGTCACAGCCAAACTTAGTTTAACATAGCACCCTACGGAAAAATTAATTTTAAACTCTCCTTGTCTGAAACCACTCGATCAATTGAACCCAAACTTGGCAGAAATGGTCCTTATTTGGTCCTCTTTCACAATTTTGTCCGATGAGGCCAAAATAAAAAAGATGTTTGTTTCCCCTCGCCCCGACCGGTTCAAAAAAAGCCCCCGAGTCAAAAAATTATTTGCCCTAAAAAAATCGGAATTTTTTTTATTCCCGAAAATAATTCGTTTCCGTTCCAACATTGGTCCCGATGTTACCGGAAGTTTTCTCTCGGAACTTTCTGGAGTTATCTATCATTTTAGCGGTATGTATCGAGAATAAACTGTCTGCTTGAAAGATGGGCGACAAGATCGCATTGTCGTCTACTGTGCGGATCAAGTACAAAGACACCTCAAAAGTATTGCCGATCGTGGTTAGTCGTCTGTACAGCTTTTCTCAAAGGTGCACGTGGAGCGACGAGCTTTATGATCTAACAACTGATGATGGGCACAACATCGACAAATTGGTCGGATGAGGTTACAGTATCTGTGTCCGATAAGATGGCTCATGGGGTGGCTTTTGAGCCCGATTTTAATGAGGAAATACGAGTTGTGTATGAGTTTGACAAAAGACTAAAATTTGTTCAATTTGACATTTTAAGGGACGCACCACCTTCGAGTTCGGATGACAATAACAATAATCCGACAAGTAACACACAAAATGATTTTAACTCTTGATGGGAAATGCTACTACAGCGCTAAGGCAAACTCGAAAATGCCTTCAAAACTGGACGAAACAGCACCAAGATTTACTGGTAAGTATGTTAAAATTATTAAAGGTAAGAATTTTCTTTATTTTCTTGAAGGCTGGAGATGGTGTATGATTCATGTCATTATAAATGAATCTGCCCCCCACCATCTCCATTTCTATCTACATCCCAAACTTTTGGCCTGGAAATGGTGTGGAAAGGGAATAAAGTGGTAAATTCCTATAGGCAAAATGCTGCCCAAATTTTTTACAGGTATGGACTTTGTCATTTTTTATCCCCGCATACCATGCCGCACTTAGTCATAGCTGACTACGCGGTTTGAGCTTTGCTCATTGTTGAAGACTGTAGTGACCTATAGTTTTATTTTGTGCGCAGCTATGTTAAGGCAATGTTTTTTATTTTTGGTCATGGGCAGATAACTCCTGCTAATGACATGAATATTCATGAACATTGCGTTCTACGTCATAGACGTCAATGCGGCGTTGTTTCCGTCAGAAATAATATTTACGTTAAAATTTCGGTTAATTTTTCGTTGAGATTGATGCGAATGATATAACAACGTATATCCTTACGTTGTACATCGCAATGCATGTCTATATTTGGAGAAAAGGGCTTTGATGTGGTAAAACTTGAGCCGTCCATCATCGTACGAAGGCGGGGTCTATTTTCCTTATATGGAAATCTTAATCTTTGAGAAGCTTGAAGAGTGGACATTTCACGTGTTATCAGCCGAGGAGAAGGAACAACAATGATGCAGGCCTTGTGATTGACCAAACACTGATTATGCTGATCTTAAATATTAAGGTAACGTATATCAGCAACCTGACAGCATTCATAACATGACCCACATGCATTTGTCCACAACACGAAGTGGTGTATCACCTGTTCACTGTTGACACTGTTGTTTGTCATTTTTCGTGAACCGTATTTAAAAAAAGAATATTTGTGTGAGAATAGTACAAATTCCAATATCAGAACATGATGAGTCAAAAAAATATTTGTTTTGTTTAAACAACATTGACCACCCCCCCCCCCCCCCCCCAAATAAAATCTCCCCAAACAAACTCTGGCTAAGTTTTTAGTTGTTAATAAAGCCTCTTTTTATTGTCACCAGGGGATTGTAGTTTACTTTGAAAGCCAAATAATAAATAAAATATAAGCATTTTGTCCTGCTCTGATCTGACAATTGGAATGGGGGATTTGTTTTTGTTTTTTTAGGTGGCTAGAGAAAATTTAAATGCTGGTGCTGGTGGAAAGTTTATTTATTTAGTTGGGGTTTTACGTAATCCCTTTTGGGATTCTGTGTCCAGAGCTATTTTTCTGACTGGTCGCCGAGTCAGAAAAAATAGCTCTGGACACAGAATCCCAAAAGGGATTAGGGTTTTATGCTGTTTTCAGCACATTTTGGCTATTTTGTGGCAGGCAGTTTTTATTCGTAGAGGAAGATTAAGAAAATGACAAAAATATTATCGGTTCTCAGCAGATAAATATGGAGCTTTAAGTAATCTGTATAAATTCTTTTGAAGGTTTCTATATTTTTATTTAACTTTAGGTCTGTTGGTAAAGAATTCCATAAAATAGTCACATTGACCTACATTTCATTGTCGAATGACTTTGCTTAAGGTTTATGTTTAGGTCCATTTCCTCATATTTCTTACAAAATGTACATTTGATTTTTTTTTTTAATCTGCTCATTCGAAAATATAATAAAAGAAATCAAATTGATACTGCTATAGCTCCATATCTTAGAAATCATGTTGTCAATGATACTTAAACAAAACAATTTTGGTCTTTCAAAGTACAACACAGTTCTGTACCATATATTTGTTCCATTATAAACTTCATTTTTCACTTTTATAACTGGATATTTCTTTCCTATTTAGGGCAATATTACAAACCTGTATTGTTTTTAGGGCGGGACGTGTCTTTTGGACACATTTTCTAGTTTTCTTAACTTTTGACAGAAAAATGAGTTTTTTTTTATTGGTATTGGTTAAAGATTATATTTTAATTACAAGTTGATGTTATATGGCAAAAAAAGATTAAAAAGGACAAGAAAGTTACATTTATGCTTGTAAAAAATTAAATTCGATATGAATAGTTAAATAAAATGGAATTGATACTTGGAACACTACATCCAACCTTGAATCCATATCTAAGAGCCAATGCAAAAACCAACCAAGAGTATAAATTAAGTAATATGACTCTTGTCCCTTTGTTGTCCCACCTTGCCTTAAAAACACAAAAAATGATGATCACAAAAACTTTTACTTTACTAAAATTCTGACAACAATCATTATACCATTCTTGAATTAATTCTAAAATTGGCTGTTTTTTTTGTGCTTAAAAGTGTTGTAAAACTTTACACCTATAATACAGGGTCTTGCATAGGGAAACATGAAGAAATACAAATATCATTTATGATGAAAACCGCCTCGGTGGTCTCCTGGTAGCATGCTCGCCTCGAGTGCAGAAGGTCACAGGTTCGATCTCCGGCCGGGTCAAACCAAAGACATTAAAATTGGTATTTGCTGCTTCTCCACCATGCACACGGCATAAAGCCTACAATGTATAGGAGTAAGAGCAAAGGACTGGTAGTCAGTATAATGTGTCCGAGTGGGGTGATATGTCTTCCTGCGGATATTTACCTCGTGAGCTAGCACATTAAAAATCTGGCTCAGCGTGTCTGTCTAGTACAAAGCAGGCATCATATTCATATCATATTAACATTAATGTTCTCGTTCTGATATGCACCTGGTTGCCACTGGACGTTAAACAATAATTCGTCCATCCATCATTTATGATGAACAAAACATAACAATTTAACCTTCATGTAGTATTTTTATATAAGTTTGTTATAAACATCCTTCACTGAGAACTTCATGAAAATAACCATGTGCCTATATGTTCAATCTGATATTTTGAAAATAGGTGAAAATTTGAAATTTGAATAGGAATACATTGTACACAAACATTAAGTGCAGTTCTAAACTCAAAGAGTCATATTATAGCATCGACTTAGAAAAAAGTACTTCATTGATATATTGCATACATATATTCCATATTTACAGATATTGGAGTTGTCTCCTATATGCATGAGTTATCTTTCCTTACATAATGAGCAAAAATTTCTTTAACCTTTTCTGAAATATTGAATAGGAGAAAGCCTTCATCAGTTACAAAAATTTTGGAGAATAATGTGTATGGAACATATATATTCCTAAGAAAACAAATAACTATTTGTTCATTTAATGTGCACACAACAGTTTTCAGTTTCATAAATGATGTCAGGAATTGATGGTGTCTGTTAAGCAAGTTGGTAACTGACCAATTTGTTGTATCTTAAACCCCTATAAAACAATATATATCAAATAAAAGATTTTTTTTCAAACTTTTCCACTATGTGACATTTATTTCTGATAAATTTCCACTGTGACATAAATGAGATAAAATACAGTACCTCCCCCCTTACAAAATCCCAAATACATGTTTTGGCTGATTCTAGACTAATCTAACGAATTTAGGTGCGAAATTTAAAGGTGTATTATTATAGGTGTTTGAAAGGTTATATCACTCTGTTTTTAAAACATAGTTTCAAGGTAAATTTGCTGGCTTCCAATAGAGTAATCTCCCCTTAGATTATATTAAATTATATGTTTTAAATTCACATTTCTGATTTTTTTATACAACTAAAATAAAGTTTAAGTATAAAGTAAGATAATAAATCATAAAAATTCACTGTGCAATGATTAGCAAATTAGGCAATTTGCTTCCAGTTTTTTATTATTTTGGGGAAAAGTCTATAGAATTTTATTCAAAACTTGTTTGTATCATGTGAAAGATGCCTCCATTAAGAACGTAGGAGACAACTCACATCTATCATGTCAATAAAAAGCACAATAAAAAAAGTAATTTGACCTAGATTAAGAATTGTTTTGAAAAAAATGTGTTTGTTTTTACACAATCTTACACTTATTACAACATGTATCCACTTATTTAACATGTACCTTGTATTCTTATTTTACAGCTCAAGCTTTGTCATGTGTAACCCTGAACAGGAAAAGGTTTATAACCCGAGAAATGTGATACGACAAAATGCAAGGGAACATTATTTCTGGTATTTGATATACTACTGCTTGATTTTGGTCACTTTGACCTACATTTAACGGATGAGTGACTGATAAAATTTTACATTAAAGTTCTTTGTAACTAAATGTCAATAATGTAGCTTACAGGTAAATATGTAAGCAATACCACTTCGGATTTGTTAAACCTGTGCATAGTTGTTTCGGACTGAGTGTAACTTTGATGGCCTGAAAATAATTCTCAAGCTTATCTTCCACTTTTCAATGCGTAAATGAAGCTGATACGCACGTTATCTGGGGCTCTGTATTGTATTTTTGTTCACGGTGCTGATGAAGTCATGTTTTCCCTGTATTATTATCTTTGTAAAAAGGGGATAGAAATGTGCCATTTTCATGACTTTTCCCAATTAATAAAAAAATCTATCATTGCTGAATAAACAAGAGGCTCACCAGAGCCTGTATCGCTCACCTGGAGTCTGGTTTTCATTGGACAATTAATCAACTATTTGACCAACTTTGTGGCAATTGGTTCAATTGTTCAGGGAAAATTTGTTGAAGATTTATTTTTCATAAGGTTTAATGTTAAAATATGTTCCCTGATGGTGGTAGTCCTGGAAGGAAGTTGATAAAATTGACCAGGAATAAGGGTGAACCTTAAATAAATGTAACAGAACCCGACCTCAAATTACACAAACTAATAACTCCTAAATAGAATTTGGGATTCCCTTCAAAATTTCAGGGTAGGTAGATCTCAATATGGCAAACATTTTTCAATTTACATTTCACTTCTATCTCAAATACTTTTGGAGATAAATGCACAAATGTTAAAATTTTGAATATTTGACAAAAAAAGGGCAATAACTACTAAATGGGTTTTGGGATTTCCTTTAAAATTTCAGGGTATGTAGATCTCAACATGGCAAACATTTTTCAAATTTACATATCACTTCTATCTCAAATAGTTTTGGGGATAAATGACGAAAAATGTTAAATTTTCAAAATTTGACAAAAAAAAGGGCAATAACTCCTAAATGGGTTTTAGCATTTCTTTCAAAATTTCAGGTTAGGTAGATCTTGTCATGCTGATCAATTTTACCCCATGTCAGATTTTTGATATCTGTAACGGTTTTTAAGTTATAAGCCAAAAACAACACATGCACCCCTATATTCTATTTTTAGCTACCACAGCCATGTTTTATGTCAGATCAAAATAAATTGAGGATCGTTTGTAGAGGACATGTCATATATCATTCCTATTAAGTTTCAAACCAATCGGCCCAGCGGTTTCAGAGGAGAAGATTTTTGAATGAAAAAATTTTGAAAATTTGACAAAAAAGGGCAACAACTCCTAAATGGGTTTTGGGATTTCCTTTAAAATTTCAGGGTAGGTTGATCTCAACATGGCAAACATTTTTCAAATTTACATTTCACTTCTATCTCAAATAGTTTTGGAGATAAATGACAAAAAATGTTAAAATTTGAAAATTTGACGAAAAAAGGGCAATAACTCCTAAATGGGTTTTGGAATTTTCTTCAAAATTTCAGGTTAGGTAGATCTTGTCATGCTGATCAATTTTACCCCATGTCAGTTTTTCGATATCTGTAACGGTTTTTGAGTTATAAGCAAAAAACAGCAATTTACGCCTATGTTCTATTTTTAGCAACAGTGGCCATGTTTTTCATCGGATCAATATAAAATGAGGATCGTTTGTGGAGGACATGTCATATATCATTCCTATGAAGCCTCAATCCAATCTGCCCAGCCGTTCTAGAGGAGAAGATTTTTGAAAATCAGCCAATCAGAAACAAGAATTGCCTCTGGTGGCCATGTTTCTTGACCAATCAGAACTAAATGAGGAAACTTTGTTGAGGACCTTCCATACACCACTCATGCAAAGTTTGGTTGGAATTGGCCAAATGGTTTCTGAGGAGAAGATGTTTGAATGAAAAGTTTACGACGGACGGACGGACGGACGGACGGACGACGGACGAAAAGTGATGGCAAAACCTCACATGGCCTTTGGCCAGGTGAGCTAAAAAGGGTATTCTTTTAGGCCAGGCAAAATTTATTTTTGGTGAATAGTTTCAGTGTCAAAGAATTCTGTAAATGTAAAACAAATTCATTTCATTACAAAGTTAGATAAAAGGTTTGTTTCACTGGAAATTATTGAGTTTGTTTCATTCCTGATTCCATAAAATAAGCTATTTAAAAACATGGGGGAAGAAAGTTGCATGATATTATAACAGTTTCTAATAGACAGTCAGACAATTTAAAACAACATTAATAATTGCAACAAAACAAAACAGGAAATTTATTTAACTTTTGTGCGCCCGTCTTTAAATACGGGACATATTATGGTATACCGTTGTTTCCGTCTGTCGTCCACACTTCGGACAACAACTCGAAAACGCTTTCACCAATTTTCAAAACTTTGGTGACTTATTTAAATCTATTGACGTAAGCTCCCTTTTGTTTTTGTTTTTTCATAAATTCCGATATGACATGGATCTTTATTCGTCGAAAAATTGTCGTAAACTAAATTTTTCACACGGTTATGGAATTTTATTCATTCAAATTTCAGTGTTATGAAACTTTGTTCATTAAAAAGGGGGGAATTTTTCACATGGCATGCTGTATCTTAAGAATGCATTGTCATATTTACTTCAAACTTTAAACAGTTGTTTGTTGTGATAGTCTAAAGGTCTTTATACTTTTTGGTGAAGTTACAATTTTCGGTTCCAGAGTGGGATGCGACCTATCTGGTATTCATAAAAAATAAGCAACAAAATCAAAGGGTCTATATGTTAACCGGTGAAATTTTATTTCCTGGACGACAGGTGTATCATGCCCTCATGTTGCAACAGTTTATTTATTTCTGCCTGGAAAAAAATTGACCCCGAAGGTGAAAACAGACCTGATCATGTTAGAAGAAACCAACAATCATTCTGTAAATTGTCAGAAAATATACATTTATTTTTAATTGCCAATTATGTTATAAATTTCCACCTGTTTCTAAGGCTCATATACAAATAAATTATTTATTTCCCAACAATTTACTTGTACTTGAACAAAAATGCTTTACTTTGTCAGTTACTGATAAAAAATTATATTCTAATTTGTACAGTCACAAGGATTTTATGTAGATGTATACTTAATATAAAATTTTCCGTTTTTATTAATAGGATGGTGATAGGTTACAGCCAAAGAGCCTGTTGAAAATTGAACATATTAAATGTAAAATTGTCAGTTGTGGAGTTGGACAAAGTTGAGCTGAAGAAAACTGAGTGTATTATACAGTGTACGGCAGTACATGTAGCAGTTTGAAAAAGAGATTGAATTTTAATTTGACTAGATGAATTGAAAATTGAAATATATAATGACATTTCTGGAGTAATCCTGAAAAATTTTGTCAATTTAAAAAGAAGTTTCTGAAATGTTCATCACACCCTGAAAAAAAACCAATGGATTTATTTGAATTACGGAAAAAGATTAATAAGTTTTGGATAAATATATAACGCTAACTGAATGAAAGTTTCTATATTTAGTTTGAAAAATGTTCATTGAAATAGTTGTTTTTAATTCAGAATACAAAAAATCAGTAGATTTAATTTATATATTTATTTTGTTTATATGTTTTGATGTTCTTTATCTAAAATCTAAAAGTAATTTTTGTCCTTTGTAAATACAAGATACCTTTGGGGGAAGATATCTTATGCATATGGGGGACAACTTCAAATACAAGTAGGGAATGTGACATCTGGTTAACAAATGTAAAATGATATAAATATAAACATTTATTTTAGCAGTTTATTAGAAAATTTTTGTATTTTGAAAAAGGATTGTTGAGATTTTTTTGTATTGAGTATTGACATACTTTGTGATATTTATTATTAATACATATAGATTTATTAAAATCATGTGTTTTGAATAATTTTTCAAGTTTTATTTTTAAATATGAGGTGGCAAGAATTTGTATGAAATTTCTTGCTCTGTAGTAAGTGAACTTGATATCTTTACTTGAGGCTTTGATAAAACATACAAGTAAAGTAAAGAAATACCAAAGGGATATTCGAAGGAGAGAAAATCGAAACAACTCCGGAGAACAACGAAGACAAGACCAAAACAATACAAGCACTACAATTAAAAACTAATAACATGAACAACATGGACCCCACCAAAAAACGAGGGGTAGACTCAGGTGCTCCGGAAGAGTAAGCAGTCTGTTGACAAGAACCAACAATTGTGCAAGTATCAATGGGGGGGGGGCGGGGGGGGGGGGGGCTTTTTATGACCGAGAGGTGTGTCGGTGAACTGGGAACCCCTATCCGAAATTATCCACATATCGAATTTGTGACCCGCAAATATCCAGGAAAGCTAAAATTACATATCCGAAATTATCCAAAAATAATAAAAGCCATGATGAGACATATTTAAAGGCAACCTGAATTCTCCTTTGTGCTTTATAAAAATCTGCAGGAATTTTTAAAATCCTGACCCAAAATTCTCTAGTGTCAAAAAATCCTGACCAGAAGTCTCCACAAGTTTTGTAAAATCTTGACCGGAATTTGCTGCACGTCCCGTATCTAGTACCATTGACTTACACACACAGAACCCTCCCCCCCTTTCCTCTCTGAGCATTGGGGATGTTGATGGTAGGTGGTGCAGAATCTGCATGAATTGGCCTCTGCCATAATCATGCAGGGATCATATAATACTATATATACAGTTCCTGGATCATGTATTCCTGTAAAACCCTTGTATTATGTACACATTGACCCAGAACAGTTAATATGGCTCATACATTTAAAGGTAGAAGTTGCATCTATTCCTAAGCAAAAAAGGTAATTTTTCTCCCAAGTAGTGATTAATTACTGGTAGTCCACCATTTTAAAGCTTGGAAAACTTTTGCATCCAGACTCTGGTTTCAGAAGCTATCTGCAGTGAAATTTGGCAGTCTCTGCAGTAAAAAAATAATCTCTGAACTTTAAAATTTTAATTCCTTGCCAGATTTAGGGAGATTTCAATAAATGAAAGCAAATATTTTATTCGAAAATGAAAATAAAAATTTATTTGTAACATTTTAGCATATGGTCCTACAGGATTGGTATACATACATAAACGGGGGGTTTTGTATACATTTTGCTGGAGCCAAAATATTAAATCTGATCATTCTGAAACCTGGTGGTTTGTAATCCTGTGAAAAAATCTACTATACTGGTATGATATGTGAAATACTGAATGTATAATTTATCCAGATCCCGTTATGCATCCCCCCTACTTTTCTTGTATTGTGTTTCAGTAAACCTAAACCGAATGTAAATTGATTTTTCCCAGAAAACCAAATAGAGTATAAATGTTTATTTATTTAATATGGTAACAATACAATATTAAAAATATGTTCATATATTTGCGTTTCTAAAGTTTATATAACTGGTTGCCGACTACAAGATGGAAACAGTAATTCCGGATATCTTTTTGGTCATCGGTCCGCTCTTAGAAATCCATCGTCCTCGTTGCGCTTTAAATCCGGAACGAAATGAGAGTAGAGTTGTTGAATAAAATAAAATCGAAAAGTGCATGGGCATACGCTGAACAGACATTATAGACATGAATATGTGTGAAATCTGCTATATCTGCGGTAATAGAAAAGTGCTGCTACTTTTCCTGGTTTGTATTCGTTTTTGAGAAAACTACATTTAAAGATGAAAAATCGTGCTTTTGTGACGCATTGGAGTACTTCATGGCAAATTGTATAAACAATAGACAAATACAGACAAAGTAGCAGCACTTTTCAGAAAGGCGCGGTCCTATAGAATATATCGTATATATTCTTGTTAATAGCTGACACCCCTACGCCCTTGCACTTTTGCGAAATATGTGTACACCCGGTCCGTTGTTGGTAATTCGCTGTAGCATGCAAATGAGCAATCACGTGACTGAAATAATTACCAGTTAGGTACCTCTTGTCATTATCATTAACACAGTGGTAAACGATAACACTCATATGATAAATATGAAGAGTATTCCTTATTTAAATGGAATTGACCCAATATTATGAAATAAAAAAAAACAGTTGCCTTAACATCGCAGCGTGTGTCATTTGGTCTCTTGTGAATAGTTGTCTCATTGGCATTCATACCATAACTTCTTTTTTATATATATTTGGTATATAGGATATCCTAGTATGCATTGAACTTATTTTTACAGTATTTTTTTCCAGCTAAACAAAAACTGTTCAGTGGGATAGTTGACATGTTTCTGACATCTGAAGATAAATTTCCAGTGGTAATGACAGACAACGGAGTAGCAAACATCCATTCCTTCATCTAGTCATTGTGTATTGTTCAAACCAGACATTTTCTTGTAGTATGACAGACACTTTAAATGTATTTTTTTATATAAATACATATATATAAATAACTGCAAAGTTTGATTTTCAGTTTTATATTTTCAGATTTTTGTGCTAGGGTAAATATCCTGGTATCAAATACATTGAGTATACATGTATAACAAGCAAATAAACTATGGCTATTTGGAATCTACATCTTGTCATACATGTATTAACATGCATGTTAATAATATAAGCTTTAATGACTGTCAAATCAGAAAGTAGTAAATATACACTTTTTCAAACATGTTTATTGCTACATTAGTTTTATGCACTATTTAAATAGTGCTTGAAACCACAAGGATTGATAATCTAAATAGATACACTCAAAAGGAGCAAAAACAAATGATCAGTGGCCAAGTCAAACCATTCATTGCATCCAGTTTGGGGGGGGGGAAATACCTGCCTGCCTGGTCTGTTTACAAAGGGTAGACCCGGGGGAGGGGAAACAGACATTCTTTTAAATGTGGCCTGACCAGGACTATCAACCAAGATAGCCACCACAGGCGAAGTTCTTCTATTTTTACATATCCCAAATTTTCATGGCTGGATACTCAGCACTAGTCTAGATTCAGCAGCAATGGTAATTAAATGTTCCTATTTTAAAATTGTGTCGAATAACATGGACTGTACACCAAGATGGCCGCCACGGCCAAACTTAGTTTAACATAGCACCCTACGGAAAGATTAATTTTAAACTCTTCTTGTCTGAAACCACTCGATCAATTGGACCAAAACTTGGCAGAAATGGTCCTTATTTGGTCTTCTTTCAGAATTTTGTCCGATGACCAGAACTATCAACCAAAATAGAGTAAATAGCATGCTTTGCTAGAATGGTTGATGAAAAGCTGCAATTTTAGTCAACAGTGACCTCGACAATATATTTTCTTTACCTTCACAAATAATTTACATTTTCAGTTGTTTTTATGTTTCAAAATTGTTATAATATCTCTAGATGAATATGTGAATAATACAGTCAGAACTACCACAAATTTGCTCAACATTAATAGTATACTACGCAAGCCGGTTTTAAGTCCTGTTTAAAATGCAAGGTCCCTATTTACCATGTATCCTGCATTTTCCGATTTAATCAAGTTTATGCTAACTGTTAAAAATGCCTGTTATATCTTAATCTGAAACAGAATATTTTACTACATTTACATGTATAATTCGCAGAAATTCCAAATATTAATGAGGGATAGTTTGTAGGCAAATGAATCGTGTGAACTATTCGTACACGGACTTTATTAGAAAAACTTTTAAGCAATGGTACTTATGGTAACTTGATTGGTGCATATGTAGCTTCCCCTCTTGTTTCCTCCATTTAAAGTTCAGCCGCTTTTTATGTGTATCTCCCATCTAGCTAGGGGGTGTCTCAAAGTCATGAGCTGTCGGATTATAGAGCTTTTGGACCAATGACTGTCGGATTAATGGGCTGTCGAGACAATGACTGTCGAACTAACAAGCTGTCGGACCAATGACTGTCAAATTATTGACGTTTCAAACCAATGACTGTTGAACTACTGAACTGTCGGACCAATGAATGTCTTAATAATGTGCCGTTGGATAAACATATGTCAAATAAATGAACTGTCTGACTAATGAACTGTCGGACTATTTTACTTTAAATGTTTTTGGATTACCTCCCTTACACCAAGATAATATCATAGATTTCTATTTACTTATACTAAAGTTATTGTGCAAAAACCAAGAAAAATGCTTATTTGGGCCCTTTTTTTAACCCTAATTCCTAAACTGTTGGGATCAAAACTCCAAAAAATGGTCATAAACCTTGTGTTAAAATTTCATAGATTTCTATTTACTTATACTAGAGTTATTGTGCGAAAACCAAGAAAAATGCTTATTGGGCCCTTTTTTTGGCCCCTAATTCTTAAACTGTTGGGTCTAAAACTCCCAAAATCAATCCCAACCTTCCTTTTGTGGTCATAAACCTTGTGTTTAAATTTCATAGATTTCTATTAACTTATACTCAAGTTATCGTGCGAAAACCAAATGTCTTCGGACGACGACGCCGACGACGGACGACGACGACGCCGCCGACGACGACGACGCCAACGTCATACCAATATACGACCGCAAAAATTTTGCGGTCGTATAAAAACCATGTTATAATAAACTGTGTAAGGTTTTTGTTTATACAGACTCAAGTTAAGAAATGTTTCTATTTTATCTATTTTAACAATATCAAAGTCTTATCTTGGCAACGATAGAATAGAATTCCCTTTTGGGATTGATCCGTGAAAACTGCCGTTCATATTTCAAGAGGATTCGGCAAAATAATCTGTCATTCAGGCAATAGACAAGCAAGGGAGATGGACTGTTAAACTGATCGATGTGTCAAAACATTATATCCCAGAAAGTTCGTTTAAAAGGGTTAATTGTAGGTGAGCAGAATAACAAAACAAGAGGCTCTCAAGAGCCTGTGTCGCTCACCTGTATCTAATGTGATTTTGGAAATTATATAATGATTGAGACCAAGATTGGTTTAATTTGACACAGTATTTAAAATTAAAAACAGGTCATCTTAGTGTAGTCTTACAATAGCTACTGAAGACATCTTATCATTATTATTTTTGAATATGTGGTCAAGTTGTGACCATTCAGAATTTTTTTTACAATTTTCTGATAGACTTCTAAACATCTTGGATGATGGATCGGCAACAAAGTAACAACACTTGGTCAGCACCTCATAAGGAACATTCATGCTATGTTTTGTTACATTCCATTCAGTGGTTCTCTTAAAGAAGTCATTTGTATGCATTTCCCATAGGGTCCAATGTTAAACTTAGTCCCCCGCTGGCGGCCATCTTGGATGATGGATCGGCTACAAAGTACCAACACTTGGTCAGCACCTCATAAGGAACATTCATGCCAGATTTAGTTTCATTCCATTCAGTTGGTCACTAAAAGAAGTCATTTGTATGCATTTCCCATAGGGTTCTATGTTAAACTAAGTCCCCCGCTGGCGGTCATCTTGGATTATGGATCGGCTACAAAGTAACAACACTTGGTCAGCACCTCATAAGGAACATTCATGCCATGTTTGGTTTCATTCCATTCAACGGTTCTCTAAAAGAAGTCATTTGTATGCATTTCCCATAGGGTCCTATGTTAAACTTAGTCCCCCTCTGGCGGCCATCTTGGATGATGGATCGGCTACAAAGTAACAACACTTGGTCAGCACCTTATAGGGGTTCATTCATGCCAGATTTAGTTTCATTCCATTCAGTGGTTCTCTAAAAGAAGTCATTTGTATGCATTTCCCATAGGGTCCTATGTTAAACTAAGTTCCCCGCTGGCGGCCATCTTGGATGATGGATCAGCTACAAAGTAACAACACTTGGTCAGCACTTCATAAGGAATATTCATGCCATGTTTGGTTTCATTCCATTTAGTGGGTCACTAAAAGAAGTTATTTGTATGCATTTCCCATAGGGTTCTATGTTAAACTAAGTCCCCCTCTGGCGGCCATCTTGGATGATGGATCGGCTACAAAGTAACAACACTTGGTCAGCACCTTATAAGGGTTCATTCATGCCATGTTTGGTTTCATTCCATTCAACGGTTCTCTAAAAGAAGTCATTTGTATGCATTTCCCATAGGGTCCTATGTTAAACTAAGTTCCCCGCTGGCGGCCATCTTGGATGATGGATCGGCTACAAAGTAACAACACTTGGTCAGCACCTCATAAGGAACATTCATGCCATGTTTGGTTTCATTCCATTTAGTGGTTCTCTCGAAGAAGTTCAAAATGTAAAATGTTAACGACGACGACGGACGACGACGGACGCCAAGTGATGAGAAAAGCTCACTTGGCCCTTCGGGCCAGGTGAGCTAAAAATACCTATAAAACCGGATTAATCCCGCAAATGTTCAATGACTGTACCAAACTCTGTTGTATTGTTTTTTGTTCGCTTTTATTTTATTTTTTGTGCGGAGTTCTATCTGCTGGTAGGAAAGATTGATTGTGACATAGTTAACCCTTACAGTTATCTATATGGTTGCTTCTTTATGTAACCTAGAACAATATAGAACTGCCTAGTAGTATGTTATCTTATATTTTAACCGATTTTTTTCCCGAGTTAAATAAAAGAAGATTACAAGAATTTTTTCCAGAGAGGAGAACTAAAATACGAACAGAATAATTGGTAAATAAAACTTTCTGTGAATTCTGTCCGCCGTATATAACAGTTAGTATGTATTTGTATTTTGACTATGACTTTATCACGGAACAGCAAAAGCATGTAATATTTGTAATAGTCTTTTGTTTTAGATCAAATACATGTATTAATTTTGTAAAATGTAACTTTTTAAGTCATCAAAATTGTTTATTTCATCAAAAAGAAAGCGTTCGGAATCTACACAGTCAATAGCTGAATCTGTTTAATCCCATGGCGAAATTGTTCTTGAATTGGGCGAAGTTTCGTTCCTTGTGAACACACCTTATACATGTAGGTCATAGTTTTAAACAGTTTCAATGAAACTCTTATCACGGAAAGGCAAAGTAAAACATATGACAACTTTGTGTTCCGAGTTTCTTCTTCAGATTTCCTTTGCCACAATATTTTTTAAACAAGTAGTAAAAGAATAGAACTTACAGTTCTTTAAGATTACTACAATTCATCAGAAATCCTACTGGAAATTGCGATATCTTATTTTCGGCCAAGGAACTGAAAAATGAAAAGTTATTGCATTGTTAATAAAGTTTTTACGTCATCAAAATGGAATTTCTTCATATGTCACACACCCCAAAGAATCACACACAAACACACTCACTCTCACTTAATATATCATATCTTTCCGTGTATTAAAAAATCAAATACATGTAGGTTAATAATTATATTAAACAAATTGATTTCTTAAAAAAAATGCAATGCGTGAACCTAAGGATCTTGGTTTAATAACTAATTTTATAAAGAATATATGTATATATGAATAAAGTACATGTACTTATTTTGTTGGATTATGAATCCATAGTCATACGTGTAGTTAGATCAATTTATCCTGAAAACTATTCTTTGAAACAATCATGATCTTACATGTATGCCCACAAGTTAATATCTGGATGTTTGTTTTGTTTTGTTTTAGACCGCCGATGTTTTTTTTTTCAGTTTTCATATCTTTGACTCAGTTCAAGTTTCAAATTTCGTTGAGTGTACGTGTATTATGGCTTATATGAAAATATGAGAGTATGGTGAATTTGAATCGGGAGTTTGGTTCATAAATGTATAAATACCCTGCTGACTTTATGGTTACATTCTATTATCAGAGAAGCGATTAAAACGAAATATACTATCCGCTCAAACACAAAATTCACACCTTATATGTATATTAATATCAATAATATACTATGCCCTGAAAAAAGTATTGAGAAAAAGACCTTTTATGTAATTTTGACAAATTAAAAATAAGTAATAGCAAATTATTTGTTGAGCAAAATCAGTATCAGAACGTTCTATTCTCCGATAGAATTTACCCTTTTTATGCAATACAGGCGATGAAACGAGTTGCACTTTGATATCAAATGTTCTAAGCTAGAAGATAGATCAAATCGTATCTCTCAATTATTCAATATAAATCCAAGTTTTAGTATGTTTAAAAATATTTAAATTTATAATGAAAATACAAATGTTATGAAAATAACAATATGTATGAGCAAAGTAAATGTTGGATTATACATGAATAAAAAGTGAATTTCAGTCGTAGTATATTCATAAATACATATAATATAATGGCATAACTGTAAGCTCAGTATTTCATGTGTTAACAACGTAATTAACCATTGGGTTTAATGAAGACAAAGTGAAGGCATGACCTTCAAATTAAAATTGACTTGCTTGAGGTCCGACAGTTCTGCATCTCAAACGATCGAACAGTCTGAACTGAAAGTTAAATATTTAACTTAAATTTTAGCAATTATTTATATAATTCTTCTAGTCATGCTAGTTGTACAATATCTCTTGGTTAAATAAATATGATTTTATTTGTTTTATGTATTATTTCTTGCCATAACATATTTCGAAACGTTATGAATTTAAGAATCCGTAACTGTAAGAATAGTGCTGTAAAACAGCCTTCTTTAATCTACCGTTTCATTTTCAAAACAATTTACATGTGATTTTGACTTGCTGGTATATCTATATCATGTTTCACCGATATGCACTATTTAATACATTCGTGGTCATACGGAGAATACACTTATAGTAAAAATAAAGTTAACGTAAAAGTTAACGCTTCTTGCGTCCGTATATCGTATGTAAAGCGTCCGTACATCGTTTAGCGTCCGTACATCGCTCGTATAACGTCCGCATATCGTCCGTATAACGTCCGTTCATCGTCCGTATATCGTTCGTTCAGTGTGCGTACATCGTCTGTGCATCGTTTCGTTTATCTTTTGACTTAATGGTAAATTTCGGTGTTTGGTGTGAAACAGCGTTTGGCGTTTCGTTTAGCGAATGGTTTATGATATCGTTTATCGTATGGTAAATGGTACCGTTTAGCGTTTTATTTAGCGCATGGTACATCGTTTGGTAAATGGTATATCATTTCATCGTTTCGTTTACCGTTTGCTTCAGCGTACATCGTTCGTTCAGTGTATCCTAAGGTGATTGGTCGTTTATGGAGACCACGCCTCTTCTATTTGAAAAAAAAATTAGCCCCTCCCTTTTCATAATTAATACAGAAATGTATGGGTCACAGAATTAAAAATAAAGATAAATCATAATAATAAATAAGTAAATAAAAAAATTAAGCCAACAAAAAATGAATATTATAGGCCTCTGAATAATGACTTAACATTAATTTTCTACACAATAAATTCATTATACATTTATTTAAGGTTTTAATTTCCAATAATATTTACAATTGGAAATATTTTTTTTTATATTTCATCACTAGAATTTTCGATTCTATTTTTAAAAAATTGATTTAAACAGGTACGAATTCTTTTATTATATAGTTGCGTATTCTTCAATAGTGTTTGGGAAAGTGGACTATTAAAAGTGAAAAGCCTTATATCATTCGTCTTTTCTTTGCACGTATATTTTAGTGTTAATTTTCTCTAAACATGAACTTGTATTGATACTTCCCTCACTGTAGGTATTTAGGCATTGTTAAATGTAAATATCAGTTTAAGCACAAATTACACGGCGTTCACTCGACCTTATTTCGATAAAAAACTTACTCTTGTTTCTTTCTAGATATTAATATTATCAATGTATATTAACAACATTTAAACAAAGACTCTTTTCATCGTTACGTCTAAAAACCGCATAAGCCGGGCTTAGTGCACTTAGCCCTTCAAAGTGCACTTAGCCGAAATAGGAAGCTGAACCATTTGACTTTGTAACTGTTAAGCTTTTATGTCCTGCATGAGGACTGGTGTGTGATCTGTGAACTTGATTTTATCAGTCACATATATACATATACGGAATTGAAAACAATTAGTTCAATGAAATGTACCTGGTACAGACAAAAAAAAAAGATCCCTCATCATTTTAATCAACCCCTCCCTTTCTTTCCAAGCAGGTAAATAAATCTAACTCCCATTTTTTTCATTGGCAGAAATTATGCAAATCAACCACGATTCTAATAAATGATAAAAAATATGTGTATATGCGAGAATATAAGAATACCAAAAAGGAATTCAAAAACCCATAGGATAAAACGATTCATCAAAGGACAATGTACGACGGTTTCTTTTTTCACCAACATCGGAAAGTCACAAAATTCCTGACCCGTATGATATACGGTTTTTTTTATATACATATACATATAAATAGCAAAGTAAAAATATTTCGTTAGACATTTATTTTTGTCCAGTATAACAATTTTTTTTAATAAATCAAATTTATAACGACCTGTTTCTGAAATACGATTTTTCTTTTACAATTTTAAAATTGTCCTAAAATAAATATTCACTATGTCAAAACAGATTTGCTAGAGCTTCAATTATTGCTATATGTGGTAAACAGTTGGAAATATGTACTCTAAATAAACATTATATACACGTATAATTGTTTTCTTTCTTGTATCTTTTTTCTTAACGGCATTTAATAGATGACAATAAAAGGTGACCAATCCCTTAACTTAACGATCAGATAATTAATTACACCAGGTGGTAATCTGATAGAACTCGGCACACGCTACGAAAAATCGTAAAACTTCATTCAACTTCACAAATTTATAAGCTACTCTGGATTTATTGGTCTTTTTTTTATTCTATGTATGTAAATTTAAAAAGTAAAATTGCAGACAAAAGTCATTTCAATTACAGCTAATTGCTTTTCAAAAGACTAAGTGCACTAACTCGAGCTATGCGGTGTTTAGACGTCCTCCCTTTTTAAAAGAAAATATCCATTAAACTTACCTTTTCTACTAAATTAGATAAAAAGCAATAGGCAGGGCAATCTCGACGTTTTTAGTTTTGGCTAGCTCAATAGAATATTTCTGTGGTTGGAATGTGATTGTAATGTCGAAGAACAGAGTAGCACCATTAAAACAAATAACTCTACCTAAACTAGAATTGAGGGGAGCCTTACTGGGGGCACACTTAGCTCAACATTTAATAGAAAATATAGGAAATATGGATGTAATATTTTGGTCAGATAGCCAAATCGTGTTGAATTGGATATCATGTATTTACTGACGCTAGCTAACAAGCGTATGGTGTTCCGCCTACATTGTAAGGCGGAATCAGTCATCACTTGTAATGTGGTTGAAATGAGATTGTAATGTCGAAGAACAGAGTAGCACCATTAAAACAAATAACTCTTCCTAAACTAGAATTGGCGGGAGCCTTACTAGGGGCACGATTAGCTCAACATTTAATAGAAAATATAGGAAACACGGATGTAATATTTTGGTCAGATAGCCAAGTCGTGTTGAATTGGATATCATCTACAAAGCCAATAAAGAAATTTGTCGGGAATCGTGTCAGTGAAATTATAAATCTTGTCAAAATGCAACAGTGGAGATATTGTCCGACCGACACAATCCTGCAGATTTACTGACAAGATGAACCACAGCCGAAAAAGTTACATACAGTATATTTTGGCCTTGCGAACCAGAATGGATAACAGATGAAGATAAATGGGCCGAATGGAATAGAAACGTACTTACGATGTTAACATCATCATGTAAAGATGGGTGAAGAACAAGATTATATTTTATTAACATCAACCTCAACACATAAAAACTTAATTCGGGATTCACCGGATTATCTGAATCAACACAGTAGTTTACAGAGCGTTTTGAGGATTACCGCCTATGTATTTAGGTCTATTAAGAATTGTAAAGCACAGGAAAGAAAACGACAGAAGTCAAAGCTGAAAGTAAAGGAAATTCAAAAAGCTGCTCTCGTGTGGATTCGGAACGCGCAGGAAACTACTTTAACATAATTGATAAAACGTAATAGTAGTCAATGGTAAAACAATTAAAGCTTTACAAAGATGAAGGAGGAATCTGGAGATGTCGAGGGCGAATTGATAATGCACAAGTCATAAATACTAGAAAATATCCGTATATTTATTTCCAATTAAGCACAGATTTACAACATTAGTAATTATGGATGCTCACGAGAACCACTTACATAGTGGAGTTAGTAGTATTGTTACACATCTTCGTCAGACATACTGGATTCCGAGAATACCTCAATGCGTCAGGTTAGTTTTACGAAAATGTGTCGTTTGTCGGAAGGCAACAGGAAAACCATATTCTGTACCGCATCCGCCGCCATTACCAAAAGAAAGACTAAATGAAATTAAACCATTTTCAGTACCTGGAGTAGATTTCTGATTAAATGATATCTGACAATGCTTTAACTTGTATTGCTGCTAGCCAGGAGATTCAGAAGGTGACAAATTCACCTTCGTTGCACGAAAATATAAGTAGTGATGGAACTGACTGGAAATTTATTCCAAAGAGAGCACATTGGTTTGGTGGATCTTGGGAGCGCATGATTGATCTCAAAACAACAGGTCAGGAGAAACTGCGGGGAAAGAACTGTATAGACTTAGAAACATTACATACAGTGATCACAGAAATTGAGGCTACGTTAAACGATAGACCGTTAACTTTTATTTCGTCTGATTCTACAGACCTGGAACCATTAACACCCGCCAATCTTCTCTATGGCCGGAGAATCACTTGTCTTCCATATCCGTCAAGCGCTTTTAATTGTGAAAATAGCGGATATTGTGAACCATCCACAAACTCAAGTTTGTACAGAAATTTACAAACTCGACATGAAGTTATTGAGAATTTTAGAAAAGATGGAAAACGAGTATTTAACCTCACTATGGAAATATCACAAAACAACAGGCCATAACAATCATACAGTACAAGTCGGCGATCTTGTTCAAATTCATGACGATGCAACGAGAATGGCATGGAAACTAGCTATTATTGAATAATTAATGCACGGACCTGATGGATTAGTCAGAGCTGTACAAAAATGGGTTTAGAAATCGTGCGATTGCTAAATTATACCCAATAGAAGTTTCTGATGCACTTACCTCAGTTGAAGAAGATACCGAATTCCGTCAGTCGAAGGATAATGCGAAGATTAAGATTATACAATGGACATCGTTATAAATAAATGTTTCATGGACTGCTAATAATTTTTATTTTCTAGATGGACTTTAATTTGCTAATCGTTATATTGTAATCGTTTTAAATTTAAGGTAACTTCCGATACCAAGGGAAAGAACCCCGTTTGACTGATGTAAGACTGGTTTCCGATTTTAGTCATTGGATATATCGCCTATATTTCAATCTCGCGATAACAGTTTTGTTGTCGTCTAGTGTTGGTAAACAATCGATCCCATTCTCTACGCACAGGCACTAGACGTTCTATCAATAATAATAAAATATGGGCAATGGGAAAAAAATAATGTTAATGTGTAATAAAATATGGGCAATGCACATTGACATTATTTTCTTCCCATTGCCCATATTTTATTATTATTGATAGAACGTCTAGTGCCTGTGCCCTACGGCATTACAGTTTTAAAAAAGTTAAATACTGTCCTTAGTAACCGCTTCAAAATTCATTAATTTTAATAAAGTTTGAAGAAAATTATATAATTTGACTGAATAATTGGCACCACTTAAGACACTGAACCGAGAATGTGAAAATTATTTTCATGTGTAAGTAAAGTCAAGAAATTCCAAAGGGCTTTATGTAATTATGTTCCGCTTGCGTTCTTTTCCCTAGCGCAAACGTCTCCCATCAAAACAAATGGTTCAACGTGAATCACTGTCGAAGTTTACCACAAGATAAGGGTCTCAAAAAGAGTTAAAATAATCCATTTATATAGCAATGCTTGTTTCAATTGTTTTACTTACAGTGCATTGCTGTTTAAATGTATTCTGCAGTTGCCTGTAGGTTGGAGAGTTGAATGTACAATTTCTTCAGTCAAAGACCACAAATCAAGAACAAGGAGGAATGATAAAATAATCTTTATGTTATGTGTTCATATAAATTATGGCAAAAATAAGACGTCAAACAGATAATAATCAGTTACTCCTGTAACAGTTTGTACTTTAAGGAGTTGTATTTTACATTAGGCATGTTGTGGGGCCATGGAAGACACAGGCACTTGTTTCTGTTAAAAAAATACCATATATCCTTATGTTATTATAAGGATATGTGGTATTTTTTAAAAGAAAAAAGTGCCTGTGGATACAGTATCCTGACATATTTTGTTCAACTATATACAACAACAAAAACACACACACAAAATTCATAAACCAGTCTTATTTAATTCACTGGCAGTCAACACATGTATCTAGTTTCTAACTTGTCTTCTTTCACTTTTAATATTTCAAGAAAGTATATGATATTATAATCTATTTCCCTGATGTATAGGGCCAACCCAGCTGTTATGAGTAAAATTAGAGGGTCGCAGGGGACTGTATTGCTCCCTGGATTTTGTTTGACATTGTGTGCAGTTTATAATTTTTATAAACCAGGGTGTCAACCCATTTTTGACCAAAACTATATAGGAAAATAGGATTTTTCAAGTTGAAAATATAGGGTAAATATAGGACAATTGCTAACAAATTTCACTCTTTAATTCATGGCCTCCACCTCCCCTATAGCCATACCTCACTTCCTTTTTACATAAAATAAAAGTTAATAACACAATTTTTATAAAAAAAAACTAAATATTACAAACTAAATTGTAAATGAAACCACTTTTGCTGAAACTTAGTCATCGATTTTGGCATTTTAAACTTGTTCAATAATTCAAATCAATCTGAAACAATGAATTCAATTACAATATATTGTACCTCCCATAAGTCTCAACTGCAGAGCACTCATTTTCAAACATAATGTAAAAACAGTACAAATGCTCTTCAGTCAAGTAACCTGTGTTCTGTGAGAGATTCACTGAAATGCAAAATATTAATTACATAAAAAATCCTACATTAATAAAATCAACAAATAATGTTGCTGCATAAGGTTAGCTTAATACTATGATCAATAAGTATAAGCACTAAAACCAAGTACAGCCTACATACATAATGTGAATCATTCCACTATTAATACTTTTTCTGATAATATATTTTTCCAACTTTTTTTCAAAATATAGAAAAAAAGGGTGAAAATATAGGAATTTTCAGTGAAATATAGGAGATATAGGAATTGCCGGGAAATATAGGAAAAATATAGGAATATAGGACCACTTGACACCCTGTTAAAACTAGATTGAGGCAGTCGTAAACGACAGCTATCTCCACACTCCCCACGTGATGTATCCCTGTGCACCTCTCTCACATGAAACATATCTTTGAAATCAGGTCTAATTTTTGGAAAATCAAAAACCTTACTGAGAATCAATCTGCATACAGTGTATGACAATACTGTATAGAAATAAAATGCATAACATTAAAAACGAAAGAAGAGTTTCAGTCACCAGCTTATAATTCCCAATTTTTTAAATTTGATCCCTGAAGGCCCCAATTTTTGAAAATCAAAATTCTAAAATCTTATTGGGCATCTGTATGCAGTGTGTTACAATATTTTACAGAAATTAAATACACAAAATGAAAAATGAAGGAAGAGTTTAGGTCACAAGCTTAAATTCCCAATTTTCAAAATTCAACCCCGAGGGCATCAAGTTTTGAAAACCTTATTGTGCATCTACACACAGAATGTTATAGGAAATTTAACAAACCATAAAAGCCCATGTTAACTAATTCGGGCACTGACAATATTTGCTTTCCAATTGGCAGCTTAGAACCATGCAGTGATCATTCATGAGAGCTTTCGAATCCATTGGTCAAGTAGTTTCAGAAAAGAATATCGGAAATTTAGCCCACCAGAAACTAAACCATACAATGCTAAAGAGCACCTTCTATGTTATATTTTTGTTCGAATTATATTTTGGGGTTCCCTTAACAAATCCTAAACCTTGTAAAGCTCATTTTGCCGAGTTTTGCACACACTAACATAGTTTTTTAATCAATTTATGGGATGTTAATATGCCATTTGGGGGGGGGGGGTAAAAATTGCTGCAAGTTTTGTTATCCTACATCGATTTATAGATTGAAAAATTGAGATTCAAGGATTCAAGTTCGGCCCTAACATATGTTTGGACTTTTAAAGCAAATAACAAGCCATCAAATCGTACCGAAAAGCAAATTTTTGGCCGAGAGTATTGTGGCCAAATCAATCATAGTATCTACGCCTTCAAACACTTTATCGATCGTGAATTTGGAAAGATATGTATAAAATTCGGGATAAAATTATAATTTAACAGTGCCTCTTTTGATGCATACTAAAAATACACATCACTTTTTTCTAATATTTTTTAAAAGTGATGTCCAAGTCAATATACAGAACAAACATACATTATTGAGGACAAACAGGACCCATGATACATAAAATATACTTTCAAAGCATATGCCCATATTGGTCAATTATTTTTTCCTAAATTAAGTTAAGAGGGGGGTGGGGGGTCAGTGAAAAAACTATGTGAATTAAGTTTTTTATCCTACATTGAACTTTTGATCTCGTCCCTTATTGATTTAATTTCTTTATTATAGAATGATTGCATACTATTTTAGGGTGGGAATAAAGTTTTATATTTTTGACTATAGAAAGTGGCCAAAATATTTACAGTGGGTGCAGTGATCACTGTCGATTCCGACAGTACAGCTTTCTATTTTTTACAACCCACATTATTGTGAATTGTTTACATTTACAGAGTTACTTTGTTGCAAACCTCTGAAATCATGGTATTTGTTAATAGTCATATATGTGTAAATCTGGATTTTCATGCTTCTCACCTGTTGTCATGGTAACCGAATGTTGACAGAAATTTAAAATATCTTTTATTTGATTCTCACATTATAAATATCCAATAAAAATTATGCATGTTTAAGAAAAAATTCACCATATATGCCACATTCTGTACATAATTATAAATATAGACAGAAAAATGCCATTTATTTCTGTTTCCATGGGGTAACAAACATGTGTATAGTTCCCAAAATAGTCTGGTGACCCATATATTTCTGTTTATTATTTGAAAGCATATTGTTTGGACTATCATATGTCAATTTTTAAAAAAAATTCATCGAACCAATTTTTTGGAAATTCAAGCAAAACAGAAATTTTTACAGAAATTTTTGTTTTTTGTGTGTTGCTATGGTGAATGCATTAGGTCAGAAATTAATAGATATGCTTACCAATGCCATTATTTGTGCTCTATTTACTTTTTAAACAGTATGTATGTGATAACGGCAGAACAAACTGTCATTTTACTTAAAAAGGCTCTAAAAAAATCCATAATTATTACTTCGGGTATGTATTTATTAATACAATGGAAATTCCAACTTTGGATACCGTTACCATGGAAACGAACCTGGTGACATGCTATTTTTTTATCAAATTTTAAAAGAGGTCAATGCAAAGTATGTTTATGCCAAATTTTAGAAAAATTCATCGGGTAGAAAAAAAAGCTATATCTATAGGCATCCACCTTAATTTTAAATATTCCTTCATTTTAACTTCTCGGGGCCGGAGTATCACGAAATAGCTGCACATCAGAGATTTTAACTAATGTGTCTAACGTTACCTATTGTAATTGACGTGTCTAATATAAGCGATTGTTAACGGCCTTTCATTGTTAAGTTATATTGTATTCATTACATCTTGCTAGATCAGTAATCAGAGTTTGATTCGTACACACGTCTTTTATTTAACTAAAGCGAAGTACTAGCCAACCAATTCTTTACAAAGGCGATTGATCCCGCCAAATCAATTCTGGCTTCCCGACGGTAACAAACGTTTTAAATAAATTTGAAATTGGTAATAATATAAGAAAATGTCACCAAAGATTGCAGTATAAAGACAATAACAGTGCATTCACTTAACATAAAATTCGATATCCGAATTCTGCAGGAATGATGGAAAATTCTAGAGAAACCCTAGCATTTTCACCCGATTTTAAGCTCATCCGTATATAGATTTTATGTAAATGTAATGCTTTGTTATTGTCTGTATGCACGTTCTATCAGTTTATTTTGTCATTTTCTGTTTCTCGCTATTTTTTATCTTACATTTTTATAAGGCTTTCTGTGTTTAGAAAAAAGTCTACCAATTATACTGTTTTAAACTTGATATAATGATCATCTATGAAGATTCTTTGAGAACAAATAATTAAAAATAACGGCGAAACCGGTCTTTTAAGAGAGTAAAATGCGTGGGTTTTATGAACTATTAAATTGGACCGATTGATTGATTGATTGATTGATTGATTATTGTTTAACGCCGTGTGGGCGACATTTAAGCCATATCACGGCGAGAACTAATTAAATTAAGTATGATTAAAACAAATACTATCTAAACCGAATGAACTATTAACAAATAATATTTAAGGAGAAAATAAAACAATAAAAAAATACAAGAATCAAATCCAAAATTATATCACAGACGAAATTTGGAAAATAATATCACAGATACGCCATTAAATAAATTAACATCATTCAAAAAATATAAACAAAATTAAATTTATAGGACTCTATTCAAGAATGCAGTCAGACTATATTCTTGAATACAGTCCAACATCTTTCAAATTCTGTAAAAGACGGTTGCCAGCAACCTTTGTAAACAACTCTTTCATATTGTTGACTGTGTAGTACAGACAAATAATGTCGGACTTATCTACACAGTCAATTAAAAGATAGTTAAAACCAATGATTTAAAATGTATGAAGCCCGGAAAAGTTTTTAACCGCTTGTGGCTTAAATGAATTATAACATTTAGACCAAACCTACTTAAACAGATTACCGGGGCTTAAACAATATCAGCCTATCAATGGGATCTTTGAAAATGTGATTTATCCTGCCAGATCAATTCTGGCCTCCTGAGGGTAACAAACGTTTTAAATAAATTTGAAATCGGTAATAATATAAAAAAAAGTCACCAAAGATTGCAATATAAAGACAATAACAGTGCATTCACATGACATAAAATTCGATAGTCGAATTCTGCACGAATCATGGAACATTCTATAGAAACCCTCGCATTTTCACCCGATTCTAAGCGTCATCTGTATATAAATTTTATGTAAAGGCTATGTATTGTTATTTTCTGTATGTACTTTCTATCATTTTGCCAAAACTACTTCTAAACTGTCAATGTCTGTTTCTCGCTACTTTTTATCTTACATTTTTGTAAGGCTTTTTGTGTATAGAAAAAACAATCTACCAACTGTTTTAAACTTTCGGATAATGATCATCTATGAAGATTCTTTAAGAATCAAAAATTAAAACTAATGGGGAAACCGATCTTTTAAGAGAGTAAAATGCGTGGGTTTGATGACATATTAAATGTTGGAGCTAAACAATTCATTTCCCGTTCATGAATAACGACGTCGCAGCGTATACGTGTATACAATGCATATGAAGTAAAAACAGTTGACATTTACCCCTTTTAAGGATGCAGTTTTTTGTTGGGTTCATGTTACCTACTGCAGCTTTAATGTTGATACCGAGCACTGACCAAGTATTCTGGTTGCACTTGTCACTTGAAATGTACCCTTTCGTGAATATATTTTCTTCAGACGTTTGCGAAGTATACTATGAAAGTCATGTTAAAATCAGAGAACTCTGTTTACATGTTTTAGTACATTTTCAAAATGCTGACTTTAGTACAAGAAAGTAAAATTGGTTAATTTCATCTCACTTGCCATAAATCTAATTTGTTAAAATCACATAATCATCCCCCTCCCTTTTGTAACTTGAATGGGTATATGATTTTTAGTGTGTAAATAATATCTACCAAAAATTATCTTCTGAAACTATCTTAAAAATGATCATTTTGGAAGACATTTAAAATTCAAAATAAAAATAAGGACAGAGCTATGCATGACGGAACTATTCGTTATTTTTCACAAATTTTACAATTTTATAGCAGTAAATTAGAACCACCAGGTGGAATACAAGAGTCGTCAGAAAACACCCGCATTTGTGGTATTTCATCAAGAATGTTAAGTGGGATGAACAGAGAGCCTTACTACAAATTCAAGCTTCAGATCAAGGTGACAGTCCCCCTCCACGAAGGCGAACATATAGACCCCTGCAATCGCGCATAGCCAGATTGCAAGCCAGTTACAGGTCTCGAAACGGAAACATCGACAATTATTGGGAAGCTATGATATACACCGTTACGCAGTTTCAGTGAAGACTGAGTATATGCTACAGCCTCGCCAGACATACATTTGGTCATGTATACATATATATGTAATCATCGACTTTGAAGTAGATTATTACACTTATTAAACTGCCTGTTAGCTCACCTGACCAAAGGGCATGTGAGTTTTTATCATCACTTGGCGTCCATTATCCGTCCGTCGTCCTTGCGTCCGTTGAAATGGACGTTTTCCATTGAAATAATCCCTTCCTCATATCGGATTTGACATGGACAGCATGACGGGTGTCTTGCAGGAAGCAGAGACTGCTTACTCTTCCGGAGCGCCTAAGTCTACTCCCGGTTTTTCGGTGGGGCACATGTTGTTCATATGTTTTTAGTTTTTATTTGCAGTGCATGTGTTGTTTTGGTCTTGTCTTCGTTGTTCTCCGGAGTTTGTCAGTTGTTACGATTTTTCTCTCCTTCGAATATCCCTTTGGTATTTCTTGACTTTACTTATCATTACGACAATCATTGATCCGATAGTTATTACTCCGACAACGCATTGGTCCGATTGTTCGTTGTTCCGACATCTCATTATTCCGACACTCATCATTCCGACATCTCATTACGCCGACAACTAATTAGTCCGACACATTAACATTTCGACAATCTATAACATGTTTGCACTTATCTCTCTATTTCAAAGTTTTATCATTTAGACGTTGAACTATAATGAACAATATATGGATTTATTTTCCTTTACTGAAAAATCCTTATCTTGAAAATAAAATACATCCAATACATTCTAAGAAAGTTCGGTAATATAGCCATTTTCTTCGTCAGTCTGTCCGTCCGTCACACTTTCTTGTAACATCAACTCTTCCTTCACATGTGGGTTCAGGAATTTAATTTCTATACAGAATGGTAGCATATTGCGTTTAGATGCGAAATCAGAGTTTAGAATGTTAACTTTGTAAAACTGGGGCCCACAGGGGTCGAATGTCGAAAATTGTTGGTTTGTTTGTTTGTTTAATTGAGTTTTTACGTCGTTTTCAGCACATGTGGCTATTTTGTGGCGGCCAGTTTTATTGGTAGAGGAAGCCAGGGTACACAGAGAGAACCACAGATTTTCGGTAGGATAATTACCAATCTTTGTCAATTAAGTTCGGTGTCGAACACACGACCTCAGTTTTGACGGGCTAGTGATCATTAGTAGCCATGACGAACTACCTAGCTCGAAAATTGTCAATTTAAACTTGTGACGCAAGCTCCTGTTTCATTTTTCAATTGTTGCCTACTGTTTCTTAAAGGTATTGTTATACACGTATGTAGATGTACAATGCGATTTCAAAATTTTCATTTTCGAAACTTGGGGTGCACAGAGATGGATTTAAAAAACATACTATTTAAACTTGTGTCCTAAATTGTTTTCATTGGATTTTTCTATTTTAACGATTGCAACTTTGCAATATAATATTTTATATGATACCAATTTTAAGAACAAATTTAACATATGCACATTAGGTTATCAAACTTTAGTACATTCCCCGAACGGTATTAAAATTGCATGTAATTTTTTTTGTCCACTAGACAAGCTTGAAGGTTCTGTGTAGAACAATCACCAATATAATGTTTAAAGTAGCAATATTAAAGACGAAAAGAAAAAAAAAATGAAAAAAATTATGAAATAAAGTAAAATTCATAATGTATATTTAATACAAATGTTATACATTAAATAAGCATTGGGATTAAATGCAAAGTGATTAATTGTGCAAGAATCAAAATCCAAATTTAAACCATTTAATTAATTTTAGTCGTATATGAAAGGAATGTTAGTAAGCATCTGAAAAAAAATATGGGCTCTTAATTTCGGTGAAAAGATAATTGAATACAATAGAGCGAGTGACCATGAAATGTCGAATAAATACAAATACATGTATATTGTAAGAAAAAAAAACAATTTTGTTTTAAAGGCAGTTAGTTTCGTTTTCTTCGCTCTGTAATGTATAATTGTTTCAAGAACATTTTGAAAATTGATCAGCCCTCTTTTCCCCTTTTGGTGATATGGTAATTTTCTCTTCAACATTTGGATTATTGTTTTGCTTTTAAAGATTTTAGGCCTTGAGCACAACTGATGAGTAAAAAATCTAAGAAATGTGCAGATCTGGTGCATCACATTCGTATCAAAGAATTTAATTTTCTATTTTTAATAACAGTAGCCATGTTGGGGATTCCAGACACAATTTTAGAAGGGAACCATCCAATGATGATTCCACTAAATGTTGGTCTTAATTTTTCAAGTGGTTACAGACAAGAAGATCTTCAAATGTTTTTTTCATCTCTATGTTAAACTAATTTCGACGGTTGCGTCCATCTTGGAAGACAATCCGATTCATTGGACACACTTCTGAAAGAAGACCATCAAAGGACCATTGGAGTTCCAATTGCCTCAATGATTTCAGACAAGATTGTTTTTTATCAATTTTCCCATGGTGGTCTATGTTAAATTAAGTTTGGTTGCGGCGGCCTTCTTCGTTGACATTCACGTTCATCTGACAAAATTTGAAATACGACCACCTAAGCACGATAAATGCCAAGTTTGGTTCCATCTGGTCATTTAGTTTTGTAGAAGATTTTTAAAATGTATTCCTCCTATTAGCAGTCGTGTTGGTTAGAAGTATGGAATGCCGGATAAAGGGGGCATCCAAGGACAATTCCACTAAATTTTGGTCCCGATTGGGCAAGTGGTTTCAGAAAATAAGATTTTGTAATTAATTATCCAATAGGGGGATATTCGGCGGTGGAGGCCATATTGGTTGGCAGTCCGGGATGTCGGAAAAAATTCTGAAAGAGAACAGCCTATGGACCATTATTGCAAAGTTTGATTCCAACTGGCCATTTAATTTCGTAGAAGACGATTTTTAAAATTCTATACCTTCCCCTTTTTGCTATTTTTAGTAACAGCAGTCTTGTCGGTTGGAAGTCGGGAAGACCGGCTCAACGTTTGAAATGGGCCACCCAGGAACTATTCAACCAAAGTTTGGTCCTAATTTGCACATCGGTTTCAGAGAATATCTTTAAAGGAAAGTGTACGAAGACGGACGCAAAGTGATGGCAATAGATCACCTTTTTGACCAGGTGAGCTAATAAGAAATCTGAAATCTGACCTTAATATGCAGAATATTATAGACTTTTTTTTTTCACCTTCATACATGTACGCTTTTTTCAAAGACCTCCTCCTCTGGGCCAAATACTTCAAGTGAATGCTCCTTAGGATATCTAAAAATGTCTAGTTGATGAAGGTGGATGATGTATGGATAAACTTTGGTAAAAGAAATGTACGTTATAAATCTTAGTTTAAAAAAATCAGATTAAATATAGTCTTGATTCAAACAGTAAAGTTTTAAAGAAAATTTAACAGTGTCACAAATGAATATATAAATGAATATATAAATGAAATTCAAAAATGAAGGATCAAGGATTCTATAAACTTTATTGAAATGTCGTTACACATCCTGTAACGTAAAAGTTAACACTTCTAGCGTCCGTACATCGTATGTAAAGCGTCCGTACATCGTTCGTGTAGCGTCCGTACATCGTCCGTACAACGTCCGTACATCGTCCGTACAACGTCCGTTCATCGTCCGTACATCGTTCGTTCAGCGTCCGTACATCGTCCGTGCATCGTTTCGTTTATCGTTTGACTTGATGGTAAATCTCAGCGTTTGGTGTAAAACAGCGTTTAGCGTTTCGTTTAGCGTATGGTTTATAATATCGTTTATCGTATGGTAAATGGTACCGTTTAGCGTTTTATTTAGCGTATGGTACATCGTTTGGTAAATGGTATATCGTTCATCGTTTCGTTTAGCGTTTGCTTCAGCGTACATCGTTCATTCAGCGTATCCTACGGTGATTGGTCGTTTACGGAGACCACGCCTCTTCTATTTGAAAAGAAAAATTAGCCATTCCCTTTTCATAAATAATACAGAAATGTATAGGTCACAGAATTAAAAATAAAGATAAATAATAATAATAATAAATAAATAAATTAAAAATGAATATTATAGGCCTCCGAATAATGACTTCACCTTAATGTTCTGCAAAATAATTTCATTATACATTCATTTAAGGTTTTAAATTTCAATAATATTTACAATTGTAAATATTTCTTTTATATTTCATCACAAGAATTTTTCGATTGTAGTTAAAAAAAATTGATTTAAACACTTTTTGCATTATTTATGAAAAAAATGTACGATTGTGTCCGAGCAAGTCATCAAAATAAGCATCTTGCGCATAGAAATGGGTATCACAGAGTATTTATTGCTTACAGGTACGAATTCATTTATTATATGGTTGCGTATTTTTCAATAGTGTTTGGGAGGTGGATTATTAAAAGTGTAAAGCCATCTGTCATTCTTCTCTTCTTTGCACGTGTATTTTAGTTTTAATTTTCACTATACATGTACTTGTATTAATACTTCCCTCACGGTAGGTATTTAGGCATTGTTAAAAAAAAAACTTAATTACTGCCAATCTACTCTATATACCTATAAATATTTTGTCGTTTTTTAAGTTAAATGTAAATATCAGTTTAATCACAACTTACACGAAGTAAAATGAACAGCGTCCAATTGACTTTATTTCGATAGGAAACTTACTCTTTTTTCTTTCTAAATATTAATATTATCAATGTATATTAACAAAATTTAAACAAAGACTCTTTTCATCGGTACGGCTAAAAACCGCATAAGCCGGGCTTATTGCACTTAGCCCTTCAAAATGCACTTAGCCGAAATAGGAAGCTGAACCATTTGACTTTGTAACTGTTAAGCTTTTAGGTCCTGCATGAGGCCTGGTGTGTGATCTGTGAACTTGATTTTATCAGTCACATATATACATATACGGAATTGAAAACAATTCGTTCAATGAAATGCACCTGGTACAGACAAAAAAAATCCCCTATCATTTTAATCACCCCCTTCCCTTTCTTTCCATGCAGATAAAAAAGACTAACTCCCCTTTTTCTCATTAGCAGAAATTATGCAAACCAACCACGATTATAAAAAATTATAAAAAATATGTTTATATTCGAGAATATAAGAATATCAAAAAGGAATCCAAAAACCCATAGAAGGACAAAACGATTCATCAAAGGACAATGTACGACGGTTTCTTTTTTTCTCCAACATCTGAAAGTCAGAAAATTCCTGACCCGTATGATATACGTTTTTTTTCCTAGCCTGCAATCAAACCATTTCCGGTCTAATAAAAGGGGTAGAATAAATTTAAGTCGTATTAGGTCAATGACCTAATAAAGTCTACTGGTACTTATTTACATGAAGAGCGCAAGGTTCGTTTTCACTGCAATTGAATTTCAACTTCAAACGTAATTTTAAGGCATTTTACGCATCTAAAGGGGATTCCAGGATAAAGACAATACAAAGTCATTGCCGGCTCGCTGCGAAACATGGGGAAAATGTTCTCTAAAGCTCGCCTTTTCCCATGTTTCTAAAGCTCGCCAAAATAAATTTATATTTTCCGACAATGACTATGTATTGTATATATAATAGCAAAGTAAAAATATTTCGTTAGACCTTTGTTTTTGTCAAGAATAACATTTTTTTTAATAAATCAATTTAGGGACGAGATCAAACGTTCAATGTGGGATAAAAAACTTAATTCAAATAATTTTGGGGTGGGGGTGTGGGGGGAGGGGGGGGGGTAAAAATCGCTGCAAGTTTTCTTATCCGACACCGATTTTCGGATTGAAAAATACGGATTCAAGTGATGTCCAAGTCAATATACAGAACAAACATACATTGTTGAGGAAAAACAGGACCCATGATACAAAAAGTAAACTCTCAAAGCATATGCCCATATTGGTCAATCAATTTTTCCCAAATTAAGTTAAGAAGGGGGTGGGGGTGGGTCAGTGAAAAAAACTATGTGAATTAAGTTTTTTATCCTACATTTGATCTCGTCCATTAATAACGACATGTTTCTGAAATACAATTATTCATGAACAATTCCATTTTTTTTACAATTTTAAAATTGTCCTAAAATAGTCACTATGTCAAAAAATAGTTGTTAGAGCTTCACTTGTTATATGTTGTAAATAGCTTGATATATGTACTCTAAATAAACATTACTTACACGTATAATTGTTTTCTTTCTTATATCTTTTTTTCTTATCGGCATTTAATAGGTGTTAATAAAAGGTGACACATCCCGTATCAGTCCGATAATTAATTACTTCAGGTGGTAATCTGATAGAATTCAGCACACGCTACGAAAAATCGTAAAACTTCATTCAACTGCTAATTTTATTTTTAACACAAATTAGAACTACTACTTTGGATTTATTTATTTTCTTATTCTATATATATATAATGTATTTAAAAAGTGTAAAATTGCAGACAAAAGTCATTTAAATTACAGCTAATTGCTTTTCAAAAGACTAAGTGCACTAACTCGAGCTATGCGGTGTTTAGACGTCCTCCCTTTTTAAACTAAAATGTCTTTCAAACTAACCTTCTCTACTAAATTAGATAAAATGCCATAAGCAGGGCTGTCTTTGGCTAGCTCAGTAGAATATTTATTTTCATACAGAATAACGCAATAAGGAATGGATATAAAGTAACATGGAGCATAGATATTATTAATAAAATGTTTTTGTCTCCCTTCGATTATTTGAAAATCGGTTATTCTTTGCTTTCCATGCTAAGACATTGCTATGTAAATAAACAAAAAAGTCCAAAATATTCGTACTTTAATTTATGGCTTTTGAGAACCCAAATGTCATAATTTGTCATTTGTGAGTTACACTGTGGCTATCGTTCGATATAATTAGATAACAGGTAGGTAACTGACTACGGCTATTGTAGCAGTAATAGTCCATAATATCCTTAAGGATGCAATAAAATCACCCGCATTTAATTAAAATTTATACCGATATACCTGTAAAGGAAGTTCAAGGGACCACCCAGTGTTTCATAATCTACAAATGTGATAATGATGTTGTATATAAGTAATAAAATGTACGATAACCAACCAAGATGACACGTGTAAGGAAGCACTTCTGAATGAATTTTAAACTCTACAATACAATAATTATCAAATAGAAATAAACGTTCAATAGCAAGAAAATATAAAATTTTACAAATTCTTTTATAAAGTAATATAAGTTAAAAAATGGGCTAAAATAATTTGTTTGAACTTTTTTCAATAATAAGAAGCAGTAAAAGACTCTATTGTCTGAAAAACCAATCATTTATTGAAAAATTTCAACACTTCTGGTGTGATTTATTTATATCTTTTAAAAATAAAATTAGCAGGCCAGGCTACAGTATTTTTAAAATGTGGTAAGAAATATTTTTTTAATATACGAATATTTATTTATTCATTCTTTTAAAATTTTTATCATTTGATTATCATGCATTCATACATGGGATATTTTAACTCATTAAATCTGTATAGTTGAAACTTTTGTGCAAGTGCATGCTCGTATATCTTCCTGACTGTGAATTAATTTCACACATATTACAGATATAATAATAGTAGGACGTCTGCTGATAGTTTTATCCAGGTGGACAGTGTAATAACAACTGTTAATTAAATAAATTTTAATATTTCCAAAGACATTTCAATGTAATGCAATATGAACCGCTACAATTATTTCAATACACCGAATTATAATTTCACACCTGCTTGTTCTACAGGACATTGTATATTGTGCTACATTCACAAAACTTTGTATATGTATACATAAAATTAAATCTTTTTAAGAAAAAATGTATTTAATTTTTGGACCTATTAAATCCAAATAACCGCTAACAATGAACGGTAGCTCACATAAACCGCAATTCCGAATAGTTATATAATTAAAAATACATGTATAATGTGATATGCATATAATTTAACAATATTTAAACATCTATTTAATTCGTATTAAGCATGATGATACAACAATTGCTTATAATCTATTTTAAACAAAAATAAAAAAAAAACAGTAAAATATAAATTATTTTAATTAATTCAAAGTCTATTGAAATAAATTCTAGTCCCGCAAACAACTTCCGTATATGGCAAACGCTAAAATTACCATATATGGCAAACGCTAAAAATTACCTTATATGGAAAACGCAAAAAATATACCATATACGATAAACGAAACGATGTACGATAAACCATACCATGAGGTAATCAAAACGATCAACGCTAAACGAAACGATGTACGATAAACCATACCATGTACGCTAAACGAAACGCTAAACCATACTTTATACGCTAAAAGAGCGTTTATGGTACCGTTTATGGTATAAGGCCATCGTCCGTACATCGTTCGTTTAGCGTTCGTTCAGCGTCCGTACATCGTCCGTACATCGTTCGTTCAGCGTCCGTACATCGTCCGTAAATCGTTCGTTCAGCGTTCGTGAATCGTCCGTACAGCGTCCGTACATCGTTCGTTCATCGTTTGAGTTGTTAACTTTTACGTTACAGGATGTGTAAGTTGTCCCTTTTCAAAATTGTATCTCCAGGTATAACCAAAAGAGTATCCATTATTGAAAATTTAAAATCATCAATTAATAAATTATATATTGAGAAACCTTAACCTCTGGAACTACTGTCTATCTGCTATACTTAATAATACCTAATTGGGACAAAGTTAAAAATTGCGAAATGGCCAAAATAAACTTATGTGAAATTCCAACTCAACTTTTATTAGTGGTTTAAAACAATACATTTTGTGTACTTCACAAATTAAGTTAAAATGGTGTAGTGAAACAAAAATGAAGCCTCAGATATTCATATCAAAATAAGGAGTAACTCAGAATAAACAAAAATGGAATATGTCAAATTCGAACAGTTAAAGCAAAGCTCAAGTTATTGAACGGAAACCTCACATCAAAAAGGTAAACTCTGAAAAGCAAAATTCGTAATTCTCCTGAATGCTGAAAAGCACCATACCAAAATTAAAACTTTCAAAACAACGACAGACTGCGGAGAGTAAAAATAATCACATTTTTTCCATTTACAAGTGACACTCACGATTTCCAAATTCGATCTTAGATGTGTAATGTGGTAGTAAGTATTGAATGTAAATGCAAGAAAGTTGGCTTCGGCAAACTCAAGTTAGAATGGGGAAACATACATATGTCGTCCGTAAAGATAAGGTAATATTACGCATATTGGTGAAACTAAATTGCCTTGTCGCGTTTAACAGCGGTATAACAATAAGTATCCGCGCCGTTTCAAAGAAAGCGGTTGTCTGCATCCGTCTGTCCATCCTTCATACTTTCTTGTGACATCAACTCCTCCTTCACTTTTCGATTTAGGAATTTAACTTCTATATAGAATGGTTGCATACTACTTGTAGATGCGCAGTCAAGTTTTAGAATTTTGATTTTCTAAACAAGGGGCCCACAAGGGTTGAACTTCGAAAAGTTGGAATCAAGCTTACGACCTAGACTCGTCTTTCGTTTTTCAATGTATGCATTTTATTTCTATACAATATTGACATGCACCATATGCAGATGTACAATAATGTTTTAGAATTTTGATTTTTTCAAATTGGGGCCCATAGGTGTCGAATTTTTAAAAAGTGTCAAATTAAGCTTGTGGTCTTAAATCTACAATTTATGCATTTTATTTTCATACAATATTGCCAAACACCGTATGCAGATTTGCAATAAGGTTTTAGAATTTTAATTTTCTAAAATTTGGGTCCACAGGGGTCGAAATTTGAAATTTTCAATTTAAGCTTGTGACCTTAACTTCTATTTCATTTTACAATTTATTTATTTTGCTTACATATGGTATTGTTCTAGACTATATTTGGTTGCACAATAATGATTTAGAGTATCGATTTTTAAACCCGGGTCATTTGCTGTCTTAATCTTAGTTTGTTTGGTTGTTGTTATTCAGATGCGGATATTACGTTTTCAATTTATATCTATAAACTATAGTATAGTATTTGCCCTTAATAGTATTATTTCGCATTTAACCGCGAAAGCAGCACGATTTTTTTCTGAAAAAAAAGCAACCAAAGGAAGTGAAAATCCTTTGCGTATTAGAAATGTGTTCTTGCAGGTGGCATTCAATTGCGGAACCGCAAAGATGGCATACGTGACGCGCAATGATAGAAATGGAAAAATCTGGATGACAAATGGTTACAAATATCAGAAAAAACAGGTCCAGGCTAATTAATATTTATTGGAGGTGTTGGCGCACAACATGTAGTGCACCTCTCTGAACATGATTTGAATGAGGAAACCCAAAACATTTACATTTTAAGTGTAATTATAACCGGAATCACTTTCATAGAGTTTGAACAATGTAACGTTATGCTTTTTCATAACCATGCGACAAATGACCTAAACCCAAAACGAAGCGTTAATTTAATTTTAATACACATGTAGTAGTTACACAAACATGTCTCTTTTCACAACTGCATACTTGAGCTATTTTACTGAATTCTCCCTCTTTTTCGTTGACAAAACATTTTGTTTTGAACTACATGTAAATTCCCATTATAATGTAATTCCGCCCTGTCTTAACATTTCTTCTAGAAAAACACAATATACACTGAAACTGTCTCTTCATATTCATTTCTTTCATTAAAACGTTTATCTTTGATTTAAAAAACAAAAGATATACAGTGTGTATCAATGAAACAAATGTACCATATGTAGGTTTTGAATACTTAGCCCTAATCCCTTTTTGGATACTGTGTCCGGAGCTATTTTCCTGACTTGGCCGCCCACTGAATCCCTTATCAACCACTAATAACTCTATTCGGGAAAATCAAAATTTGACCCCCACTCTCATTGCGGCACTCGGAACGGTTTGAATTTTATCTGACAGTTTTCAAACAGGTAAGTCTCCATTAGTAGACATATTTTACTTTTCAAAAATCTTAAAATGATTTAAATCCTTCTCCTGTTTTAGCAGTTATGGCTCACGATTCCAATACTCCGCTTCAGATTGACCGGCGGCAGCCATTGTTGTTTTCATTTGAATATCACTCCCATTATGCACGTTTATCATTATAGTCTGTTTCAGTTTTCTATTTTAAGGACGCTCGCTGGTCATGTTTTGGTCTTTTTGTCAGATTTTCGGAATCCTCGGGTTTTATCCATTTCTTAAACATGAAAAAATGTTTGCCCATGAACCCCACTTTTTCTTTTATAATTCAATCATATATACCTTAAAATGGTATTTGACAACATTTGATGAAATCCTTTTTATTTTTTCATACATCTTTGAGAGACTGAAGTTGTCAATGCAAAGACAATGAAAAATCAAGAGAAAACTCGTTTCTTGCAAATTTTCAAGACCTTATAGCTCTAAAATGAGGACATGAACCTATATTATTTCTTGCTTATTTATTTAATATTCATATGTTCTCTCAAACTAAAACACCTATTTCAAATCCTATTTATTTCCTATATAACCAGCAATCATCCTTAACCTCATCAATAGTAACAAGTGTCAGGAACCACAAGATGACGGAAAAATATAAATGTGCAATTTTCCACTTCTTTGGGATTTGTTTACATGTTGGCATTCTAATTACAATTATACCATGGGGAAGAATAAACTAGAGGCTTTCAAGAGCCTCTGTCGCTCACCTGTATCTAATGTGATTTTGGAAATTATGTAAAATTATATAATGATTGAGACCAAGATTGGTTTAATTTGACACAGTATTTAAAATTAAAAACAGGTCATCTTAGCGTAGTCTTACAATAGCTACTGAAGACATCTTATCACTATTATTTTTGAATATGTGGTCAAGTTATGACCATTCAGAATTTTTTTTACAATTTTCTGATAGACTTCTAAACATCTTGGATGATGGATCGGCAACAAAGTAACAACACTTGGTCAGCACCTCATAAGGAACATTCATGCTATGTTTTGTTACATTCCACTCAGTGGTTCTCTAAAAGAAGTCATTTGTATGCATTTCCCATAGGGTCCAATGTTAAACTTAGTCCCCCGCTGGCGGCCATCTTGGATGATGGATCGGCTACAAAGTAACAACGCTTGGTCAGCACCTCATAAGGAACATTCATGCCATGTTTAGTTTCATTCCATTCAGTGGTTCTCTAAAAGAAGTCATTTGTATGCATTTCCCATAGGGTCCTATGTTAAACTAAGTTACCCGCTGGCGGCCATCTTGGATGATGGATCAGCTACAAAGTAACACCACTTGGTCAGCACTTCATAAGGAATATTCATGCCATGTTTGGTTTCATTCCATTCAGTTGGTCACTAAAAGAAGCCATTTGTATGCATTTCCCATAGGGTTCTATGTTAAACTAAGTCCCCCGCTGGCGGCCATCTTGGATTATGGATCAGCTACAAAGTAACAACACTTGGTCAGCACCTCATAAGGAACATTCATGCCATGTTTGGTTTCATTCCATTCAACGGTTCTCTAAATGAAGTCATTTGTATGCATTTCCCATAGGGTCCTATGTTAAACTAAATCCCCCCTCTGGCGGCCATCTTGGATGATGGATCGGCTACAAAGTAACAACACTTGGTCAGCACCTCATAAGGAACATTCATGCCAGATTTAGTTTCATTCCAATCAGTGGTTCTCTAAAAGAAATCATTTGTATGCATTTCCTATAGGGTCCTATGTTAAACTAAGTTCACCGCTGGCGGCCATCTTGGATGATGGATCAGCTACAAAGTAACAACTCTTGGTCAGCACTTCATAAGGAATATTCATGCCATGTTTGGTATCATTCCATTAAGTAGGTCACTAAAAGAAGTCATTTGTATGCATTTCCCATAGGGTTCTATGTTAAACTAAGTCCCCCGCTGGCGGCCATCTTGGATTATGGATCAGCTACAAAGTAACAACACTTTGTCAGCACCTCATAAGGAACATTCATGCCAGGTTCGGTTTCATTCCATTCAACGGTTCTCTAAAAGAAGTCATTTGTATGCATTTCCCATAGGGTCCTATGTTAAACTAAGTTCCCCGCTGGCGGCCATCTTGGATGATGGATCGGCTACAAAGTAACAATATTTGGTCAGCACCTCATAAGGAACATTCATGCCAAATTTAGTTTCATTCCAATCAGTGTTTCTCTAAAAGAAATCATTTGTATGCATTTCCCATAGGGTCCTATGTTAAACTAAGTCCCCCGCTGCCGGCCATCTTGGATTATGGATCGGCTACAAAGTAACAACACTTGGTCAGCACCTCATAACAAACATTCATGCCATGTTTGGTTTCATTCCATTCAACGGTTCTCTAAAAGAAGTCATTTGTATGCATTTCCCATAGGGTCCTATGTTAAACTAAGTCCCCCTCTGGCGGCCATCTTGGATGATGGATCGGCTACAAAGTAACAGCACTTGGTCAGCACCTTATAAGGGTTCATTCATGCCAGATTTAGTTTCATTCCATTCAGTGGTTCTCTAAAAGAAGTCATTTGTATGCATTTCCCATAGGGTCCTATGTTAAACTAAGTTCCCCGCTGGCGGCCATCTTGGACGATGGATCGGCTACAAAGTAACAACACTCATAAGGAACATTCATGCCATGTTTGGTTTCATTCCATTCAGTGGTTCTCTAGAAGAAGTTCAAAATGTTAACGACGACGACGGACGACGACGGACGACGGACGCCAAGTGATGAGAAAAGCTCACTTGGCCCTTTGGGCCAGGTGAGCTAAAAAGGGGGAAGGGGGTTCAATGTACATTTGGGCATGTAAAAAAATTATATGCTTTGTTTGTATATATATATATTTTTTAAATTTTGAGCCATTACATGTTAGCTTTGAAACAACGTATCAGATCTGAATTTAATTTTTTTTCTCATAATTTTTTAGATAATTATACAAACTGATATAATATCTGTTTTAATAAAAATTTAATATTTATTTTATACATTTGAGAAAGATGGGATTGGAGTGAAAAAAATTAGAAATTAATCTTCAATGAGTGGGACACTCCAAATCATGTTGCAGGCTCTAAATGGTCCTGACAAATTAACAAAATGTGTAAATCAGAGAAAACAACACAACATCCAGCTGCCAAATTAGGTAGATAACCTGAAGTAATTAAATAGATGATGCATTCAAGACCGTAATATTCTTGACTTTCCAAATTGCAGTTTTTGAGGGATTTTTAAAAAAAATTTTACTCAAAAAAATTATTTCTTTTGATTTTTCTAACTTTTTCATTATTACTTTTTTATTCCATGTGTTTCTATGCTATTTATATTCAGTTCTATTTTTAATATATGAAAGAAAAGGTGAAATTTTGTCAGATATTTATTATATGTCTAGCTAGGTGATCAATAAAAGTACAGGGACAGAAAACATGTAATAAGAAATAAAAATACACATGTATTTATTTCCTAATCTGGATTTTGTAGTAAGATAACTGGATACAACAAGACTAATATCAGACCACTTTGATAAAAAAAAATTTTTAAATGTTCTTTTATATTCAATAATATAAAAAAGTTCATTCAGATACAATCCTCCTCATGATCTTACCAAAAAATTGATTTTATTTAATGAAGTAATCCAAATGCAGATGCTAAAAACAACATGCTTTAATCGTGTTTCACAAGAAATTGTTTTTTTAACAATCCACAAATATTCCAACTCATGACCATAGCACACGGACATTTGTAAGTCATCCAGATGCACAGGTCACCAAGGGTCAATGCAAAAAGACTATATGTTTATAGATCGTCACGTGAAAGAACAAATGGATACAAAATAGGTAAACCTGGAATGGTCCTAGCACGACAGGTGCACAAGGACAAATTTAAGTCGTCCATATGCAGGGATCAAGGACAGGTGACGAAGGACGCTGAATAGTGCAAGTGCACAGTCTTACTGAATACATGTATACTTTAATAAATTATTGATAATAAATAAAATAAAATGCTCCGCTGGGCGCAGCTAGATACGACCGCAGATGTCGAACCTGAATAGTTGGGGCAATTATGAACACAACATTCAAGCTTGATACAATACTGAATTTGGATTGTGAATAAATATTTGACACAGCATAGGTTTCTGACACAGAATGAATGTTGTCTAAGAACTTAAAAATTTTTAATTTACCTATTCAAACCATATCAGTATTATTTGTTTTTATATATAAATCAGAAATAACCAATTTAAAATTTAAAATTGGGCACACATATCAATTTCTTGCTATTGCGCAATACTGTGCAATTGAAAATTTCTTGAAATATTTGACACATAATAGGTTTCTGACACAGAATAAATGAAATCAAAGAACTTAGAATTGGTCACATGATTTCAATTTATATTCAATTTTTTTGCTTCTTGTGCAATACAATATGCTGTGGAGAATTTCCCCCCCCCCAAAAAAAAATAATAATTTACCCCTTTTTTTAGCTTTTGTGCAATACACTAAGAAGTTGCACATTGACCCCCCTCCCCAAAAAAAAAACAATAGAATTTATTGTAACCCCCCATTTTTTGGTAAAAAAAAATTTGAAATTTTCTTTTTAATTTATGAAATATAAAATGAGAAAAAAATTACCCCCTCCCCAATTTCTCATTTACCCCCCTAAATTTTGTTTTCAACCCCCCCCCCCCCATTTCTTTATACTTTGCAACCATAACAGCCAATTTAAATACACCATAACATATTAAAATAGAAAATGACATCATAGTCATGGACGGCAAATTTTAAATATACATAATTTAAAAGCAGTTTAGATGAGATAAACAAAAAAGCTTCATCAGCACATTTTATATTGGCAAATTTCCAATGAAGTTCATTAAACTAGAGTTATTGGCAAATTTCCAATGGAATTTGTTAATAATAAAGTTTTGATAACAGGGCACACATATCAATTTCTTGCTTTTGCGCAATACTGTGCAATTGAAGATTTCTTGCTATTGCACAATACTGTGCAATTGAAAATTTCTTCAAATATTTGACACATAATAGGTTTCCAACACAGAATAACTGAAATAAAGAACTTAGACTTGGTCATATGATTTGAATTTATATTCAATTTTTTGCTTCTTGTGTAATACAATATGCTGTGGAGAATTGCCCCCCCCCCCAAAAAAAAAAAATAATTTACCCCTTTTTTAGCTTTAATTTTGGACCCCGATTTGGACCAACTTGAAAACTGGGCCCATAATAAAAAAACTAAGTACATGTTTAGATTCAGCATATCAAAGAACCCCAAGAATTCAATTTTTGTTAAATCAAACTCAGTTTAATTTTGGACCCTTTGGACCTTAATGTAGACCAATTTGAAAACGGAACCAAAATTAAGAATCTAAACGCACGGTTAGATTCGGCATATCAAAGAACCCCAATTGTTCAATTTTCGATGAAATCAAACAAAGTTTAATTTTGGACCCCGATTTGGACCAACTTGAAAACTGGGCCCATAATAAAAAAACTAAGTACATGTTTAGATTCAGCATATCAAAGAACCCCAAGAATTCAATTTTTGTTAAAATCAAACTAAGTTTAATTTTGACCCTTTGGACCTTAATGTAGACCAATTTGAAAACGGGACCAAAATTAAGAATCTAAATGCACGGTTAGATTCGGCATATCAAACATTATTACATGTAGTTTGACCTACTCCAAGATCATTTTCTGGAAGTCTACTGTTACCAATATAAACATTATTACGCTTACAAAATTCTATTAGTTTATACCCATAATTATTTGGTCCTGATGTATCTTTCGAAAATCGTTTAAGCGAAATATTCGTATTTACTAAATTTTGGTAATCGTACATATATGACATCAAGTTTTCATCGAAATCTTCTAAAAATTCAAAAAGATCATCATCAGGAATAACAATATCATCCAATACTTTGGATCTTGCATTCAAATCACCAACAATGGATGGAAAACAATCAAATTTACAACACAATGATATCATTTCTGATTCTATTTCATCACAAGCTTCATTACTGGTATATATGCTATTTTCTGGAGGTATATACACGCACCCAAGTAAAAGTTCAAGATCAATAATATCACTATCCATTAGGACCCATTGAACAAATTCAGATTTAGATTTGGGAAGTTTCAAATACTTTTCCAGACACTTTTTAAAAATAACAATTATACCTCCAGATTTCTTATCAAAATTTGATTTGTGTTTTGCAAAAGAGCAGTACCCACTTGGTAAATTTAACACATCTAAATTATCTGTTTTTGTTTCTATAAATATTAACACATCATATGATTCAATTAACTTTCTAAATTTTGGATATAACAATTTAGATTTTAAGCCACAAACATTAATACAAACAATCTGTATATTGTCTTTTATATCGTCTAGGTTTTTTGTACGATTAACTGTTTGACCCCTGTTACCGTATTCCTAACTTGGAGGCGGTACAAACTGAGGTCCTAGTTGACGATACTGCGGCGCGCTTGATTGTACATGCGGGAGAAAGTCCGGAGCATTTTGTGGTCTCGGAGGACGGAATTGTGGGCCCATCGACATTTATTGAGGTACACATTCTGGTCTACCATATGGCGGTCGTGACTGTGAGAATGAATTCGGGGTTGAGGAGGAGGATTCACAAGTTGATTTCCAACATAAAGTTTATCCATCACTACTCTAGCGTCGCGCTGGCCTTCTCCTCTCATAGCATGTATTTGGGGAAGGAGTTTTTTTCGTCGGTTGCTGATTTCAACTGGGTATTGCTGAAAAACGGCCTGATCATCATTACCTCTCAATTTTTCCTTGGCAGCATTCAAAACCTTTACATGATCAGAATACTTAATAAATCTGGCTAAAATACTACGAGGTTTCCTGTCTTTACGATACTTAAGCCTATGCACATTTTGGAGTTCAATTTTATCTTCCAGACCCAGGTTATTACTGATACATTCTTTTAATACTTGCTCACAGTTTTCATTTTGCCTGTGAAAACTTTCTGGTATTCCACTAAAGATTAAATTGTACTTCATAGAGTGTGCTTGAAAGCTTAGTAATTCTTCCTTAAGCTGGTGATATTCCCATTTCAATTTATCATGTTCAGCTTCCATACAGGAAACCCTTTCCTCTACAATATTATGATGAAATTTTTCATTTGTAATTCTCTGAGACTGCTGTGTAGGTCATTGCGGATATCGAGTATATCAGTATCTAGTTTAAAAAACTGCTTTTCAATATTTGAAATTTTAACACACATTTCATCTGACATGTCAAGTTTATTCAGCCTTTGGTTCATCTGATTTATTGTGTTTAAAATAATATGTACTGTCGAGTTATCTAACATTTGAACCGGTGGTAGGTTACTGTTAGCTTGTGAGGGTAGAGTAAATGTGTTCGAGTTCATTGCGGTAGCGTTGGGTATACACAACCCTGGTTGTGAAAATGTTACCTTTGGAATATTTTGTCGCTGAAAATATGGCTGTTGGCTATTCACCGGAGTGCTATGCTGGTTTACTACTGGTGTAAAGTCAATATGTATATGTATGTTACCATATAAAGAGTCGTTTGCACTTCCAATTATTTGGGAAACTTCAGCTGAGATGACATTGCTTACATCTGTGGGCGCGGCCATATTGGGTGGGGTCTAGGTAGATTTTGCCTTTCGTTATTTACATTTACGTTTCTTTGGACCCATGCAAAAGTCATTTTTTTACACATTTGCATTCTTATACATGTGCCAAACATCAAATTTAACAACTGTTGTGTGTATTACCACATTTAACGGAGTTAATTACATTTTCACAGGAGCAGTGTTTTCAAGCGTCCACTCGATCCGTCGCCATATTGAACAAAACAATACATTGTCTAGTTATGCTGCAAGACAAACGAGGGGACATAACACTCTCTTATTTTGTGACTCAGTTTGAAGAACCGCTTGTGCTAGATAAAAATAAACAATAAGTATTTGGTCTACCTCAGAGTTTTACTATGACGTACAGTTGGTATAATTTATCTGAGTACTATAATAATACGAAAACAATAAGTATTTGGTCTACCTAGGATTTTTACTATGACGTACAGTTGGTATAATTTATCTGAGTACTATAATAATACGAAAATCAAATACAGTGTTGACTCTGGAAGTACATTTAATGAAGAAATCTTCGTCAACGGAAGTTATAGTTAAGAGGACATATCCACATATATAACAGAGTACCTATCTGTAAATAATAAAATTGAAGATAGTCCAATTAAGTTAAACTTTGATTTAACGAGCTACAAAGAACTAATTAAACTAAACGCCAATACTCAACTGGATTTGAGAGAGGGGACATTTGCTTGTTTAACTGGGTTTGACAAAAAAAAGTGAGGAGACAGAAGAATGCGGAAGTAAATTATCTAATAGCACTAATGGTGTTGACTAATTACATACATTGTGATCTGATTACATATTCCGTTTCAGATATGTAAATGGTACTGATACTAGCTTTACTTTTATTTTCAGAGAAATATAAAGAGTAAAAAAAATGAGAAGAGTGTACAATAAGGAGTTGGAAATATATATCTATGTTGACCCTATAACGAGGGAAGAACAGAATGCGCAGCAGAGTACCAGTCTATTTGATAGTGTATTTAGTGCTGCAGCCAAGCAGACCGTAAAACAAATCGCAAAAGAAACAATAAAAAAATCGGGAGTCAAAAACAATACGTAGCAGAAAAAACTATCACCCAAGGCGTCCCATTAAACCACGAAAATTCCAACAGGCGTGTCTCCGGCACCCTGCGAAGCATTCCTGCCACAGGAGCCAAAACCAGGTGCGTTAATCAGTGAGAAAAAAGTATGATTCTGTGTTAAAAATCGGTACGTTACAGGGCAAGGCCACCCTGCGAAGCACCCTGCGAAGCACTCCGCGAAGCATTCAGAGAAGGCTCAATAGATTATTTTAAATAGTAACACAAAATAAAGAGGACAATGTCACACCAAAGAGATGACTAAAAAAGACGTGCCAACAACAGAGAAGCCTCAAAGAAAGCCTACCACTCTTACAAGTTCTACTATGAGATTTGTTATAAAATTCTTTGTGTAACAGCAAAAATGTATCACTATAGATCTAATGAGCATTGTAAGCGTGCAGTGGCAATTATACCTGGCACCGATTTTAAAATAGACTATCGCTCACTTGCATTGAACTTTTCATCTTGAGCAGGACTAAAGATTTGGCTGGTTTTTCTATAGGGTTCTAAGTTCAATTAAGTTCGGCTGTGGCAGCCAATATGGTTGACAGTCTAGGTCAATGGACACATTTCTAAAAGAGAACCATCTAAGGACCATTGCTACCAAGTCTAGTTCTAATTGGCTGAGTGGTTTCAGACCAGAAGATTTTTGAGTGAATTTCCCATAGGGTTCTATGTTAAACTAAGTTTGACTCTGTCGGCTATCTTGGTTCACAGTCCATGAAATCAGACAATTCTGAAATAGGACGTCCTAAGGACCATTGCTGCAAAGTCTGGTTCCAATTGGTCAAGTGGTTTCAGGCAAGAAGATTGTTCAATGAATTTTCCAATGGGGCCTTATGTTAAACTAAGTTCGGTTGTGGGAGCCATCTCGGTTGACAGTCCAGGTCATGGGACACAATTCTGAAAGAGAACCATATAAGGACCATTGCTGCAAAGTCTGGTTTCCATTGGTAAAATGGTTTCAGATAAAAATATTTTTCAATGAATTTTCCCATAGGGCCCTATGTTTAACTAAGTTTGGCTGTGGCTGCCATCTTGGTTAACAGTCCGGTTCATCGGACATCCCTCTAAAAGAGAACCTCCTAAAGACTACTACTGCCACGTTTGGTTGCAACTGACCTTGTAGTTTCATAGAAGAAGATTTTGGAAATTCATCCCCCTCCTTTTTTTTCTATTTTCAGTAACAGCAGCCATTTCAGTTGGAAGTCCGGGATGCCAGACATAAGTTTGGAAAGGGGCCACCCAAGGACCATTCCACCAAAGTTCGGTTCAAATTGGCTCAGTGGTTTCAGGGGAATTGACGAAAAAGTAAAATTCCCATAGGCTCAATCTTAAACTAAGTCCAACCATGGCGGCCATGTTGGATGGCGTTCGGGGAAACCGAACACAATTTTAAAAGGGGTCACCAAAGGTGAATTCCACCAAAGTTTGGTTCAAATTGGAGTAATGGTCTCAGAGAAGATAATGAAAATGTTAAAATTCCCATAGGGTCCAAGGTTAAACTATGTCCGACCATGGCAGCCATATTGGATGGCGCCCGGGAAAACAGAACACAATGTTTAAAGGGGACCTTGCAAGGACCATTCCACTTAAGTTTGGTTTAAATAGATTTAGCGGTTTCAGAAGAGTTGACGAAAAAGTAAAATTCCCATAGGCTCAATGTTAAACTAAGTCCAGCCATGGCGGCCATGTTGTATGGCGTTCAGGGAAACCGAACACAAATTTTAAAAGGAGCTACCCAAGGACCATTCCACCAAAGTTTGGTTCAAATTGGCCTAATGGTCTCACAGAAGATAACGAAAATGTTAAAATTCCCATAGGGTCCATAGTTAAACTATGTCCGACCATGGCAGCCATATTGGATGGCGCCAGGAAAAACCGAACACAGTTTTTAAAGGGGACCATCCAAGGACCACTCCACTTAAGTTTGGTTTAAATTAGTACTGTGGTTTCAGAGGAATTGATAAAAATGTGAAAAGTTTACGACGACATACGACGACGACGCCGACGACGACGGACGCAAAGTGAGGAGAATAGCTCACCTGGCCTTTTAGGCCAGGTGAGCTAAAAATGAGATAAAAGGAACAGAAGATTTTGCCGATTTCATCGATTTAATCAAAGTTACACAAACATTTATCTTGCACCGAACGAGGACTACGTGTACGACATAATAGAGATCAGAATTAAAGTAGTGAGGCCTCCGGACGGCGGATGTTGGTCTAGAGAAAAGTCAGAAAAAATAACAAATGGGGAAAAGAGAAAACATCTGAAATTGACCAATAACAACTGTTTCTTCCGATTTCTGAGAAAGTATTACCGGGTTTAATCCCACAATTATATTGTACGATTCGACAAGGCAGGATTACAATCTAGCGCATAGAACACCGATCCCGTTTCCGGGAGCGTGGGGGATAATAAGCCGGAATAATATTCCAGTCGGTCTACATTGTGCCGATACAAAAGAAAACAATAACACAGGTATAATATAGAGCTGGAAGAGAGACAGTACACCTTAATTGTTGCACAAGAGAAAATGAAGTGCGAGTCCTGTGATGAGATTTATTCCTATGAGCAAAAAAATACCTGTCCGATCATCTGTCCCCAATGTGGAAGGAAATATATATTACATAGCACAAATGTAACGACAGCAGAGTTGGCTACTATCAAGCGGTAATACAGAAAAGGGGCAGATGTCTGATCTGAAGGATGATGAAGGGCAACGGAATCAACCACAACGTGATTCACTACGACACGCCGTACGTTCTGGGATTTGTGGAAGAAGAGTGGGGTTTCAGATATTTTTCCGGTGACAATGAAGCGGTCCTCTATTTAATGCAAATGGACGAAGAGAATTTCGTCATTAACGCTTACAACGGAAGTAACTTTGATCACTACCATTTACTCAAGAGTATGAATAGACTAGAATTGGCACCCGAAAAAAATATTATGAATAACGGAGTATTATAGGTTAACAAAAATGATTCAAGGCGCCTCTTTGATCTGATAAAGCACCTTGGGTGTTCTGTCTCCCAAGCACTCTACCATTTCAAATGCGACGTGCAAAAGGGAACTTTCCATTACGACAAATAAGGCCTGTAGATGGAAAAGAATTTTCAACCGATGGGAGGGAAGAGTGGCTACGATACCTGACGTCTGATGTTCTCGGTTTGCAAGAGTTATTCAATAAGCTGAACGAACATTTTTTCAAGGACTTCGCTAGGGACATCAGTAGTTTTATTTCCACTAGTTCGCTGGGGTTTGACAGATGGCGCGATTATGTCCCCTCAGGGGCTTAGTTGGATATATCGGAATCTACGGAAATAAAAAAAAACATCAGGAAGAGTATATACGGCTGTCGGTGCTACAACAGCAAGACCGATTTCGTGTCCACGCAATACGATGGGGTAATGAAGGGGAAAATAAAGTTCGAGGATGTTCACGATTTCTTATTAAATGTCGACGTTGTGTCCCTTTATCCTACTTCCATGTTGAACGAGTTCCCGGTCTGGCGGCGACATAACACGAGGGGTAACACCATGAAGGGTAAAATAAGAGTATATTAAGTCAGATATAAAGCAAATAAGACCCTGTTGCACCCCGTCGTGGCAAGAAAAAAATACGAAGGGTTTTACAAAGTGGAACTTAGAAGATTCGAAGCAGATGACGAAATACGGATACTAAGTCGAAATCATCGAGGGGTATTATTGGGAAGAGACGAGTTAGGTCTTCTATAATTATATACAAACGCTCTTCGGACTCAAGAAGAGTGGCTGAAAGGGCAGCGTACAGTACACGTTAGCAAAACTGTTGATGAACGAACTGTTCGGGAAGATGATCCAAAGACCGTTATATAATCATACTCAGGTCACCAAGGACAACAATGATTATTGGAGGTTTCACCGTAGGTATGTGGTCACAGATCTCCTGTTGGTCTCTAGGACCTGGTACATTTCCGGAAATCTTAGATCCGAGATCGATTCTGTAAATAAAATTAGTAAACCATCGCATCTGAGTCCTTTCGTCCTTGCCTACAGCCACAAAATGATGTACGACCACATGATGAACTTGAACCCCAAGGTGGAAGAGGACATCTATTACACGGTCACTGATAGTTTACACGTGCCAGGAGATCACCCAAGCTGTACATGAGTATTACAATTGATAGTGATAATGCAATCAGCGTTAAGACAAAGGAAAAAGGGTTAACACAAGAACAGATCATCGAATAGATCATCGAAGGAGCAAGGGAAGGATCATTTCAGTATTCTTCATATCAAGAACTTCGAGAGGCACAAATAAGAACGAATACAAAGGAACAATTTTCCTAGATGATAATAAATCTTTTCTTATCGGTTATAAAAATGACGTCAGTACTACAATATTTCCATGAAATGGGGAATAATAATAACTTCAAGACAATAGGAGGAGTCAACAATATGGCAACAGATTTTCACCGTATGCTCATTGTAGGACCGTCCGGATGTGGTAAGACTAATTTATTAATGCATCTTTTGTTCAAACAGCTAGTGTGTTTTGACAAGGTTATTCTTTACGCCAAGAATTTGAACAACATTACTACCAGGAAATGATCAAACGATTTGAGGAAATCGCCAAAAAATCAAGGTGGACTTGGAGGATTTACTGCAAGTCTCAAATCAAGACGTCGAAGATATTGAAACTGTCGATGACAAAACTGTAATCTTTGATGACTATATTTGCTCGCAGCAAGATCAGTCTTCAATATCCAAGTACTTCATAGGCGGAATGCATAGAAAATTTAGTGTGATTTATCTTAGTCAATCTTATTTTCGGATAACCAAAGATTGTAGAATAAAATGTAATTTCTACATAGTATATGATTTTCCAAGCAAAAAAAAAATATGTAGGTGTTTGGATCAAGAAATATGAAATAACGCTTGAAGAGCGTCATCCTTTTCTTTTTTTGCACCATTTGTATGATCAAAAATTAAACAAAAGAAAAATGAGTGACAAACTACCAACTGTTGACGAGTCTGACTACGAAGAGTCATGTAAAGATCTGATGTCAGTACACCTCGATAAGAAAAGAAAGTTTTTAAAAATATTAAAGGAAGTGTGTGGCAAACCAATTTCTTTAGAAACATTACCACGTGGAATGTAAACAATACTCGATTTTGAGGAGAACAGTAAGATTCTACATCTAATAGACGGAGCTATTACCGGTAGTATATTAAGTGTGTGGGTACACGGTACTTTTCCAAAATTACCAGATAGCTGGATCAAACATTATATTTGGTAGGATAAAGACGTTAAAGAGCCTCAACTTGAAAGATTTAGGAAGGACGGACTTTCAGGTCTGACATGGGAATTCCAGGAATTAAATTTGTCTGAATATCCTTTCCATTTGATATAACATTCTTTTGATCCCGTCTGATAGTCATTGATCTGTTTTCTGGAGTTCGGGTTCGTAAAAGCTATCTTTTATAGGCTCATTGTTCAAGTCTGTAATTCTATACGTGATAGGATCAGTGTACTGAATCGCGGATATCGTGAATACCTCTTCAGTCCAGTTGGGTGTGTAGCCCTTTTCGAACGTACCTTTCTTTTTGCTTATTCTGACCTTTTCGCTCATTTGAAAGTTTGGGGTTTTTGAGGATTACTGCGCATCCGGATACAAATTGCAGTACATCGTGTTTTCATTAGGTTTACTTGCCTCGACTGGTTTCATTTTTATCGAAGTGTGCTTCGTTTTATTATATTGCTCCATGAGTTTTGGTAGTATTGCTATATAATTACAGGTGTTATTAGCACTGAACCAACTGAACATCTTACCCTTCAGGGTGAGATTGAAGCGCTCTATAATTACGACCTTTCCTTTATTGAATGTGTGGTACATCTCTATATCGTGGTCCGCCAGAAGTTTCTTTAACTGTTGGTTGTAGAACTCAGATCCCTGATCGTCCCATAGTAATTCTGGGTCATACCTTCCTTTAGTATTTTTCTGAACCCGTCACTCACTTATTGTTTTATCTTTGATTTCAGTGGTACACTCCACGCGTATTTAGAAAATACGTCAATTATATTGAGTAAATACTTGTACCTTTTGTTAAGTCTTGAATAAGACTGCGTGTCTACAAGATCGGCACTCCAAGTGTCATCGGCATCGGACACTTCCACTCGTCTGAGGTAAAACGTTTCCCTTGCTTGTTTATACAACTCCTCTGCTAATTTGTCTGTCCACTTTATTTCCTGCTTTTGCTATTTTCTGCTGGCTGCGATTTTTTTACTCCGAGTCCCAATTTACTCTTGGCTCCTATCACACCCTGACTATCTTTTTGTTCACAGCCTCTCCGACAGACGAGGGTTGTACCTGTTTTAATTCGGACATTTTTTGTCACAGTCTTGTTTTCCTCCTTGAAAATCGGAGTAAGATAGATCGTGAGTTCTACATACCCAATCTAATTTGTTCTTGGTGAGTATATCCATTCTATTATAAGGTCCACAGTACTTTGTACCTGGTAGAGTAACCCTACCTGTTGGCACAATTCACCTAATAGCTTTGTGTATGTCCAGTTTTCCTCCTTGTGTTCTTGAGAGAAGCTTTGGTTTAGTGATTCCGCAGCTAGCACACCTACTATACTTTCCATGTATCTTCCGTTGTTTGTTCTTTCTACCCTTGTAAAGAGAGATTCCGTAATCTTTTGCTCTTGCACACAGTAAATACTGATTTATATATATATATATATAATAATAATATTGTAAGAAAAATATGTTTAGAAGAACAAAGTTTGTCGAAAGGTACGAGTATTGTAGTATCCAACTAGATACTCCGTTAATATTACCTCCCAACACAGAACAACATATAAAGACGGATTATAATTGTACAGTAAGCGATAGGGCGGCGTTCATTGATTGGTATAATGGATACTTCCTAATAAAATTCAGTGTAGAAATACTAGCAGATGGTACGGCACCAATTAAAAATGAGGTATCTCTTATTTTAGATCCAACCAATTTTGTTAGTCAAATGACAGTTGAACAAAGCTGGAAAATAGTATTCGACTGTTATAATCTGTCATTAGCAAAACACGTTAAAACATTACTTACTTTGTCCGATTGGTATATCAATTCTGTTGGTAAAAACAACTTTATTCATCCTGATATTAGTGAAGTTGCTGCTGCGGAAAATACGGGGTTTGCGGTAAGAGCTACACTTACAAAGCATTTGCGGAAGTAACATCAAAAATACCCGTAAATCGGTTCAGTTTCTTTCAATCGCTAGAACAAAATATATTACCTCCAGCTAAGATGGGAATTAAGATGGAGATAATTACTTAATATTCAGGACTGGTAATGATGTAAGCAGAGTCATACTTACACACTTTGAGCTTTGAATTCGAAGACTTAAATTGAATGCTGATTGTTTTTCCACCGTTCTTCAAAATTACATGAAACCAAGAGGATGGACCTACCTGAGAGAATCCATACACAGTAGTGGTTCAACTAAGGTATCCTAACTTGCATATCGTATTACACCAGGAATAAAACACCCATAACACGTAATCGCATTCTTGCAAAGATGTGGCAAGCACGCTGATCAGATAAAAAGCCCTTTATTACTCGATACTTTTCGGATAATAAAGCAGATGCAGATCGTAAGCTCCTTACAGTCAGACTAGAAGTTGGGCCTGGAATAAATTAACCGGAAACTGAATACAGCTCGAATCAAATTAGCACAATTTTCGATGATGTCTGTAATGTCAAACCTAATGCTAGTAACGAGTATGATACATGGAATATGCTGACCTCTACCAATTTTGAGTACCTGTATGGGCTTATTTACTTTGATTTGACTTATGTAGATGAAAGAGTGAGTATGGAGAATATATCTCTTACACTTCATTACAAACTGAATGGCGTCCCTACTGATGCCTATCGAATCAACGCCTTTGTATTAAACTAGGGGGAGGTCATTCTGGACACAATTGGAAATGATATTGTAATGATAAAAGGAAATAAAAAATGAGTAAATACGTCAGTTATAGTCTCGGTTTATCCGAAGTTCAACAAAGAAATTTAGCAAAGGCATATGAGAATAAATCGTGCCTTACATTAAGATTAATGAATATTCAATTATCAGATGACTTTCCAATGGCGTTAACGCAAACGCGAGTAGACAGGATACAGAAAGTAAAGAGCATCTGGGAATGGCGTTCAACTAACTATCACACAGACACTAATGAGAGCCCAATCACAAAATGGCGGATTCCTTGGTGCTCTTGCTAAACTTGCACTTTCGCTCGTGAAGACTGTAGCATCTAAATTATTACCTGCTCTAGGCGTCGGAGCTATAGCCGCGTTAACCGAATCGGGTGTAAAGAAAGTTCTTGGTAGTGGAGTTAGAAGCGAACCAGTACAAACAGCAAAAGTACAATACAATAAAATTCTTATCTTATTAAGTAAACCTTATGTTGACGAATTGTCAATACACAAAAAGACCAACTTCAAGCAACACTCCACAAAAGACTGGAACTGGAATTAGAATAACAAGATGACAACAGACTGGTGGATTCTTTGGTATGTTAGCCAGTCTAACAGTACCAATGCTCGCCCGTTTATTTGGGAAAGGACTACAGATAGAGCGCCCATCTGGTAGAGGATTACAGTTGGACAGTGTTAGAAGACCATATGTAATGCAATAAAAACGCTTAAACAGCTAAACAACTTCAATATTTTCAACTGGGTTGACAGATTGGGTATTACTAATTTCAGAGGGGTGTATAGTCGGGACAATCTACCAAACAAACGGAATAAAAATGAGTGTGGAATATTGAATCTTGATGATTCCATTGGTGAAGGGACCCACTGGGTGTGTTGGGATTTTTGTGATAAGCATATTAGTGCTGGAGGCATTTATTTCGATAGTTACGGTCTTCCACTACCACAAGAATTTCTTGATTACATAAAGACTAAATGTCGCTACAACACGATTCAGTAACAACACAAATTAAGTATATGCGGCTTCTTCTGTCTATTCTTTCTTCATCAAGCACAGGAGAAAGATATCTATAACGTTCTTTATAAATACTCTAGTCCAGCCGACAAAATTCAAAAATTATAATGAAATCCTATTAGCAAGTACTTTTATAAAATGACCGATCAAAAAACCAAATATAGACAACGGGGACTTGAGGAACTGGAACATGACTTGCCAATAGAAATCAAGAAGTATGAGAATAACATGACTTGTCATTAGAAATCAAGAAGTATGAGAATAAACTTGAAAAAGGTAAACGTTGGAGTAAAATTGTATCGGTTACGCTCACTGTTTGTACCGCGTAAAATGTGTGACTCCAAGTACTGCGGTTATTATACTGATTCCGAGCCGACCAGTCTTTGCTCTTACTCCTAGATGCCGCGTGCTTGGCGGAGAAGCAGTAAATACCAATTTTAATGTCTTTGGTTTGACCCGGCCGGGGATCGAACTCGCGACCTTCCGCACTCGGGGCGATCACGCTACAACAAGACCACCGATGCGGTCACTGGTGTAGGTGAGATTGCCTGTATTCATTTGAGTTCGCTGACTGTGGTAAAGTTTGTTTTAGTTTTGGTTTTACAAGCAAAGGAAAAAGAAACAAAAACAAGTGGGAAAAAAGTTAGCTTTAGCAAGAAAGTATAAATTTAAGATTGAAAATGGAATAAGTAAGGCATTGGATGACGGACAAAATACAGATGAGGAATTTGGAATGATTATCAATTTTATTTCTACTTTTTACGACGAACGTCAAAAACTAGATGATATTGCAGTTCCTTTTTGTCAGGATTCAAAAGAAATTAAGTGTTCTGATACAATAAAAAATATTAATAGTTTGCCGGGGAATCAATTCCAATTAAAAATGAATTAAGATCATCTCATTTTATTTAAATTTGGTGTATATTGTAGTATTTTAGTTAAACTTATAATTTTTTTAGGTTAATCAATCTACCCTTTCATTATAAAAAATATATACGCCATTACATTACCTTATTGTACAAATTTATTATTCTCGATATTAACAACATCCAGTTTATTTTTATATTTCATGTTGTAGTCAGTAATGTTCTAAAATTATCTTTGTATTATATGTCACCCGTTTGGTCGATTTATATTCGTTTGGCTTATAGCTTATCCGTTTTTTCGACTGTTTTACTACGACAACATTTACAGTTGTTAATATGATAATACGTAATGTCATTGTACAACAATAATTTTCTCAAACATTTTAAAACATTCGTCATTTCAACAGGTAATTTAATATTAATGTCATCACGCCAGTGATACAAAATCAATAAACTTTAAGCTGTTATTGTCAATCAAGATAAGTTAAACGGAGTCTCTATAAATGTAAACAGATTGATAAGATGACATAGCAATAACATTACAGGCAGTTCCCAACCGACTAGTTAATACAGCGATTAAACTAACTTCGGTAAAAAGTCACAAGGAAAAGGCGGGGGGCAAATAGCCATATTTTTCAACGCGCCCTTTGATCTTTGTTCTGAAAAAAGTACAATTCTAAGGGCAGCGGTGATAGACCAACTTCTGTAAAAAAAAATTTAAAAATCACAAGAAAGGGGGACGAAATAGCCATGTGGCTAGTTTGGGGTGGATTTCAAACATGCCCTTAGAACTTGAATAAAAAGGGTACAATTATAAGGGCAGCAGTGATAAACAAACATTGGTACAAAATAAAAAGAAATCATAAGCAAAGGGGGACAAAATAGTCATATGACTATTTTGAGGGGTTTCGAACGTGCCTTCGGAGCTTTAATTAGAACAAAAGTACAATTTCGGGTGGCAGAGGTGATAAACCAACTTCGGTAAAAAAGAAAATCACAAGGAAAGGCGGTCAAAATAGCTAATGTGGGTAGTTTGGTGTGCATTTCAAACGTGCCGTTGTAACTTGAATAAAAAAAGTACACCTTTTTGCGGTATTAACTGCTAATTTTTAGCCGTAATTCCCAACGTTTTTAAAATGTATAAAAGCCAAACATGTATTTAAGACTATAACGTTTTCAACTGCTAGCAGCCACTTTCGAGATAAGTAAAAAAAACTATGAATTACGACCGACTCAATCAATCTTTAACACCAAAACGGAAAGTGATATAATTATAACACTGAATTATCTATACTTAAATAAGATCCATACACCGGGCTAATAATATATGGGCACTACATGTATTTATTATATATTATACATACAGATGAACAGAATGTTCTTTGAAATCGCATGTAAATTATTTGAATATAACTGGCGAATATATAATCTACGTCTTTCTTTTCCTCTGTTCAATGACCTCTTATGCACTAATACATTCTGAAGACAAAAGAAATGTAGAAGGAAAGGGGTCACATGTCTGATCTCTTCAATAACATCGTCTTTGGGTAAAATTTGATAAATATGTACCAGAAGGTTAGAAAACTATCATTGGTGAATGAATGGTATGGTGAATATCTTTCATTTAAAATACAAGCGGTTAAAAAAATGTCGGACTTTATAGTTAAAAAAAATTGGAAGAATTGATACCCGGACCCTTTCCCATCTCACCTTTAAAAATATGGTGTGGGCTTGACGGGAGTTAACGGACCTAACCCCTTTGTGAAATGAAAGGTACGGTAATTATCTTTCATTTAAACCATAAGCGTTTAAAAACTTTGCTGGACTTTATAATTTTAAACCATTGAGAATATTTTGAAAATCTGGTGTGTGGCTTAGAAGAGTTTACCCACTTAACCCCTTGGTGAAATAAAAGCTGTGGTAATATCTGTAATTTAAACTACATGCGGTTAAAAAGGTATATTATTTTCACAGTGTTTTAAAATGTGTGAAGCCCGGAAAAGTTTTTAACCGCTTGTGGTTTAAATGAATTATAACAGTTCGGCCTGCTTAAACTGATTGATGGGACTGAAATGAACAAACTTACTGACTGAAATCTTGAAAACACATTTTCAATACTTATTCTCTTGTTACTTATATTGTATTGAAGAAAAACAATAAAAACAATATTTGCACCTAAAGTGTCATTTATTTTAAACAAAGTTATGCCCAACAATGGAATCTCCCGCCAAATCAATTCTGGCGTCCTGAGGGTAACAAACGTTTTAAATAAATTTGAAATTGGTAATAATATATAAAAATATCACCAAAGATTGCAGTATAAAGACAATAACAGTGTATTTACCTGACATAATATTCGATATATTCTATAGACACCCTCGAATTTTCACACGATTCTAAGCCTCATCCGTATATAGATTGTATGTCAAGTCAATGCACCGTTATTGTCTGTATGTACTTTCTATCAGTTTATTTTGCCAAACCCTCTTCATAAACTGCCATTTTCTGTTTCTAGCTCTTTTTTATCTTACATTTCTATAAGGCTTTTTGTGTATAGAAAAAAATCTACCAATAATACTGGTTTAAACTTTCGAATAATGATCATCTAAGAAGATACTTTGAGAACCAAAAATTAAAACTAATGGGTAAACCGGTCTTTTAAGAGAGTAAAATGCGTGAGTTTGATGTATTATTAAATGTTGGAGCGAAGCAAGTCATTCCCCGTTCATGAATAACGACGTCGTAGGGTATACATGTATTCAAGGCATGTGAAGTTAAAAAAAAAAGTTGACATATACCGCTTTTAAGCAAGCAGTTATTTTTTGTTCATGTTACCTACTGCAGCTTTAATGTTGATACCGAACATTGACAAGTATTCTGGTTGCACTTGTCACCTGCAATGTACCTTTTCGTAAATATATTTTCTTCAGAAGTCCGCGAAATATACTATGAAAGCATGTTAAAATCAGAGAACTCTGTTTACATGTTTTAGTACATACAAATATGAAAGAAAGTATTACATTTTCAAAATGCTGACTTAAGTACAAGAAAGGAAAATTGGTTAATTTCATATCACTTGCCATAAATCTAATTTGTTAAAATCACATAATCACCCCCCCTTTGGTAACTTGAATGTGTAGATGAATTTTAGTGTGTAAATTATATCCACCAAAAATTATCTTCTAAAACTCTCTTAAAAATGGTCATTTTGGAAGACATTTAAAATTCAAAATAGAAATAAGGACAGAGCTATGCATGACGGAAATATTCGTTATTTTTCACAAATTTTACAATTTTATAGCAGTAAATTAGAACCACCAGTTTAGGGATAGTTTAGAAATACCAGAACCAAAGACCGTCGAACTATTGAACTGTTTGACCAATGACTATCGAAAACACGAGCTGTCAGACGAGTGACTGACGGACTTGTTGTCGGATCAATGATTGTCGTACAAATGAGCTGTCGGATAAACGAATGTCGAATAAATGATCTGTCGGACTAATGAACTGTCGGACTAATGACTGTCGACGCAATAAGCTGTCGGACAAATGGCTGTCCGACTAACGACGTGTAATCATTTAATAAGGCTAATTATAAGTAAACTGATAAGAAAGTGGTATACGATACCCCAAACCACCCCCCCCCCCCACAAAAAACCAAGATTAACCCCGCCACTATTCAGTGATTTTTCCAAGTCAGACGATCCTGATTCTTTGTTAGTGTTTTGTACGGTTATTTTATTTTTTCTCTGAAGTTCTGTTTGTTGGAAGGCAATGATTGATTGGTCATTTTAAACCATTTTGGTAATACATTTCTTTATTTAACCTTAATCTGTCTTTGAATATGTTATTTTATACAAATTGTGCTGAGTTAAACGAAAATTAGCAGAAGTTTTATCTGTAGAGGAGAGCAAATATCCTTCAGAATATTTTGTAAGCAAACTTTCTGTGAACTCTCACAGTCGTATATACAGTTAGTATCACATCGTATTTTGACTATAGTTTTATTTTACAAAAATGATATGCCTTTATATAATTTTTGTAAAAGTCTTTTGTTTTAAATCAAATTTTAGGTTTGTAAAAAATTGTAAGTCCTTAAGTCATCGAAATATTTCATTGTGATCAAACCTTATATATGTAGGTAATAGTTTTGAACAGTTTCAATGAAACTCTTATTACTATAAGAAAAAGTCATATATGTGACACTTTTGTATTACGATTTTTTTTTTTAGATTTTATTTGCCACGATATTTTTTAGATAAGTTCTAAAAGAATATAACTTACAGTATTTCAAGATGATAACAATTTGCCAAAAATCCTACTGGCAGTTCCGATATCTCATTGCTATACAAGTAACTGAAAAATACAATGTTATGGCGTTGTTAATAAATTTTTGTGATACTACAATTTTATCCATAACAGTAAGGGTTTTGCGTTGATTTGCTAGACTGCTTTGTCACAAAATTTCAAGACTAGTTATTCCAAACCTCTAGCCTTTTATTTGTGATATATATTTTTCTAATTTCATTATTTTTGGCTTTGGTTTGTTTACTTTGTAACCGATCCGAAAGCTCATCGACCCTTTTTGACCTGTTTATTCATGTGTTATTTTGGGAAAATAATATGTTTATTCGAAAAGGAAAAGAATAATGAATGACACAGAATATTAACATGTTCCATAATTTAAAAGAAAACTCTGCTCTTTAAAAGAAATAAAAAGAAAATTTGTTATCATAAATGTTGATACACTCTCAAGTTAAGTAATGTACGTTTTTATTCTAGTATTTTAGCAATACTTAAGTCTTAACTCGGCAACGATAGAATAGAATTCCCTTGTGGTATTGATGCGTGAAAACTTTCGTTCAAATTTAAAGAGAATCCGGCAAAATATTAATCTGCTATTCAGGCAATAGACAAGCAACGCAGGACTGTCAAACAGATAGACGTGTCAAAAACATAATACCATAGAAAGTAGGTTTAAAAGGCTAATTGTAGGTGAGTAGAATAAAAAATGGTCTACAATACCCATAAAACCGGCTTAGCCCCGCCAATGTCCAGTGATTGTATCAAACTCTGTTGTGTGTGTGCTTTGTTAGCTTTTATTTTATTTTTCTCCGGAGTTCTGTCTGTTGGTAGGAAAGATTGATTTGACATTGTAAACCCTTCCAGTTATCTATTTGGTTGCTTCTTTATGTAACCTAGAACTGCCTCACAATTTGTTATCTTATATTTTATCAGATTTTTTCCTGAGTTAAATAAAAGAAAATAACAAGATTTTCTTCTGGAGAGAACTAAAATTCGCATACAAATAGTTGGTAAATGAAACTTTCTGTGAATTCTGTCAGCCGTATATAACAGTTTGTATGTATTCGTATTATGACTTTATGACAGAACAATAGAAAATATGCATGTTTTGTAGCAGTCTTGTTTTAGATCAAATACATATATTACTTTTGTAAAATGTAACTTTTGAAGTCATCAAAATGATTATTTCACCAAAAAGTATGCGTAAGGAATCTACACAATAGCTGAATCTTTTTACTCCCATGGCGTAATTGTTCTCGAATTGGGTGAAGTTTCGTTCCTTGTGAACACACCTTATACATGTAGGTCATAGTTTTAAACAGTTTCAATGAAAATCTTATCACGGAAAGGCAAAGTAAAAAATATGGCAACTTTTTTTTCCTGATTTCCTCTTCAGATTTCCTTTGCCACAATATTTTTTAAACAAGTAGTAAAATAGAACTTACAGTATTTCAAGGTTACTAAAATTCACCAGAAATCCTACTGGAAGTTGCAATATCTTATTAGATCTCAAGTAACGGAAAAATGAAAAGTTATTGCACTGTTAATGAAGTTTTTACAACATCAGTTTTTACACACAAACACTCTCACTCTTACTTAATATATCATATCTTTCCGTGTATTAAAAATTCAAATACATGCAGGTTAATAATTATATTAAACAGATTGATTTCTTAACAAAATGCAATGCGTGAACCTAAGGATCTTGGTTATAACTAATTTTATAAAGAATATATATATGTGAACAAAGTAAATGTACTTATTTTGTTGGATTATGAACCCATAGTTATACATGTAGATAGATGAATTTATCCTGAAAACTATTCTTTAAAAAATCATTATCTTACATGTATGCCCACAAGTTTACATCTGGATGTTTGTTTTGTTTTAGACCGCCGATGTTTTTTTTTCCAGTTTTCGTGGCTTTGACTCAATTCAAGTTTAAATCTTTCGCACATTGAATGTACGTGTATTATGGCTTACATGAAAATATGAAAGTATGGAGAATTTGAGTCGAGATTTTGGTTCATAAATGTATATATGCCCTGCTGATTTATGGTTACATTCTATAAGCACAGAAGCGATTAAAACGAAATATGTTATCCGCTCAAACACAAAATCAAATTGAAAACACCTTATATGTATATTAATATCAATAATATAATATGCCCTAAAAAAGTATTGAGAAAAGGACCTTTTATGTAATTTTGTCAAATTAAAGATAAGTAATAGCACATTATTTGTTGAGCAAAATCTGTATCAGAACGTTCTATTGTCCGATAGAATTTACCCCTTTTTATGCAATACAGGCGATGAAACGAGTTACACTTTGATATTAAACGTTCTAAACTAGATGATAGATCAAATCGTATCTCTCAATCAATATTAATACAAGTTTTAGTATGTTTAAATATGTTTAAATTTATAATGAATATACAAATATTATGAAAATAACAAGATGTATGGGCAAAGAAAATGTTGGATTATACATGAATAAAAAATGAATTTCAGTCGTAGTAGTTACACCGATATATTCATAAATACATATAATGGCATGAGTGTAAGCTCAGTATTTCTTGTGTGAACAACGTAATTAACCATTGGTTTTAAGGAAGACAGAGTAAAGACCTGACCTTCAAATTTAAATTGACTTGCTTGAGGTCCGAAAGTTCTGAATCTCAAACGATCAAACAGGCTGAACTGAAAGTTAAATATTTTTATTTAATTTAATTTTTTAGCAACTATTTATATAATTCTTCTAGTCATGCTAGTTGTACAATATCTCTTGCTTAAATAAATATGATTTCATTTGTTTTATGTATTATTTCTTGCCATAACTTAGTTCGAAACGTTATGAATTTTAGGAATCCGTAACTGTAAGAATAGTGCAGTAAAATAGCCTTCTTTAATCTACCGTTTCATTTTCAAAACAATTTACATGCATCACCGATATGCACTATTTAATACATTCGTGGTCATACGGAGTATACACTTATAGTAAAAATAAAGTTAACGTAAAGTTAACACTTCTTGCGTCCGTTTATCGTATGTAAATCGTCCGTACATCGTTTAGCGTCCGTACATCGCCCGTATAACGTCCGTTCATCGCCCGTACATCGTTCGTTCAGGGTGCGTACATCGTCTGTGCATCGTTTCGTTTATCGTTTGACTTAATGGTAAATCTCAGCGTTTGGTGTGAAACAGCGTTTAGCGTTCCGTTTAGCGTTTTATTTAGCGCATGGTACATCGTTTGGTAAATGGTATATCATTCATCGTTTCGTTTACCGTTTGCTTCAGCGTACATCGTTCGTTCAGCGTATCCTAAGATGATTGGTCGTTTATGGAGACCACGCCCATGTGACGCCTCTTCTATTTGAAAAAAAAATTATCCCCTCCCTTTTCATAAATAATATAGAAATGTATAGGTCACAGAATTAAAAATAAAGATAAATGATAATAATAAATAAGTAAATAAAAAAATTAAGCCAACAAAAAATGAATATTTTAGGCCTCTGAATAATGACTTAATCTAATGTTCTGGAAAATAAATTCATTTTACATTCATTTAAGGTTTTAAATTCCGATAATATTTACAATTGTAAATATTTTTTTTTATATTTCATCACTAGAATTTTTCGATTCTATTTTTAAAAAATTGATTTAAACACTTTATTATGCATTATTTATGAAAAAAATGTACGATTGTGTGCGAGTAAGTCATCAAAATAAGCACATCTTGTGCATAGAAACGGGCATCACAGAGTATTTATTGCTGACAGGTACGAATTCTTTTATTATATGGTTGCGCATTCTTCAATAGTGTTTGGGAAAGTGGACTATTAAAAGTGTAAACCCTTATGTCATTCGTCTTTTCTTTGCACGTATATTTTAGTGTTAATTTTCACTATACAAGAACTTGTATTAATACTTCCCTCACTGTAGGTATTTAGGCATTGTTAAATGTAAATAATTATCAGTTAAAGCACAAATTACACGGCGTCCACTCGACCTTATTTCGATAAAAAACTTACTCGTGTTTCTTTCTAGATATTAATATTATCAATGTATATTAACAACATTTAAACAAAGACTCTTTTCATCGTTACGTCTAAAAACCGCATAAGCCGGGTTTAGTGCACTTAGCCCTTCAAAGTGCACTTAGCCGAAATTGGAAGCTGAACCATTTGACTTTGTAACTGTTAAGCTTTTAGGTCCTGCATGAGGACTGGTGTGTGATCTATTTTAATCAATCCCCTCCCTTTCTTTCCAAGCAGGTAAATAAATCTAACTCCCATTTTTATCATTAGCAGAAATTATGCAAATCAACCACGATTCTAATAAATGATAAAAAATATGTGTATATACGAGAATATAAGAATACCAAAAAGGAATCCAAAAACCCATAGGATAAAACGATTCATCAAAGGACAATGTACGAGGGTTTCTTTTTTCACCAACATCGGAAAGTCACAATATTCCTGACCCATATGATATACGTTTTTTTATATACATATACATATAAATAGCAAAGTAAAAATATTTCGTTAGACATTTGTTTTGTCCAGTATAACAATTTTTTTTAATAAATCAAATTTATAACGACCTGTTTCTGAAGTACGATTTTCCTTTTACAATTTTAAAAGTGTCCTAAAATAAATATTCACTATGTCAAAACAGAGTTGCTGGAGCTTCACTTATTGCTATATGTGGTAAACAGCTTGAAATATGTACTCTAAATAAACATTATATACACGTATAATTGTTTTCTTTCTTGTATCTTTTTCTTAACGGCATTTAATAGGTGATAATAAAAGGTGACCAATCCCTTAACGGTCAGATAATCAATTACTCCAGGTGGTAATCTGATAGAATTCGGCACACGCTACGAAAAATCGTAAAACTTCATTCAACTTCACAAATTTATAATCTACTCTGGATTTATTGGTCTTTTTTTTATTCTATGTATATATATTTAAAAAAGTGTAAAACTGCAGACAAAGGTCATTTAAATACAGCTAATTGCTTTTCAAAAGACTAAGTGCACTAACTCGAGCTATGCGGTGTTTAGACGTCCTCCCTTTTTTAAAAGAAAATATCCTTTAAACTAACCTTTTCTACTAAATTAGATAAAAGCAATAAGCAGGACAGTCTCGACGTTTTTAGTTTTGGCTAGCTCAATAGAATATTTATGTGGTTGGAATGTGATTGTAATGTCGAAGAACAGAGTAGCACCATTAAAACAAATAACTCTACCTAAACTAGAATTGAGGGGAGCCTTACTGGGGGCACAATTAGCTCAACATTTAATAGAAAATATAGGAAATATGGATGTAATATTTTGGTCAGATAGCCAAATCGTGTTGAATTGGAAATCATGTTTTTACTGACGCTAGCTAAAAAGCGTATGGTGTTCCGCCTACATTGTAAGGCGAAACCAGTCATCACTTGTAATGTGGTTGGAATGAGATTGTAATGTCGAAGAACAGAGTAGCACCATTAAAACAAATAACTCTACCTAAACTAGAATTGAGGGGAGCCTTACTGGGGGCACAATTAGCTCAACATTTAATAAAAAATATAGGAAATATGGATGTAATATTTTGGTCAGATAGCCAAATCGTGTTGAATTGGATATCATGTTTTTACTGACGCTAGCTAAAAAGCGTATGGTATTCCGCCTACATTGTAAGGCGAAACCAGTCATCACTTGTAATGTGGTTGGAATGAGATTGTAATGTCGAAGAACAGAGTAGCACCATTAAAACAAATAACTCTATCTAAACTAGAATTGACAGGAGCCTTATTGGGGGCACGATTAGCTCAACATGGATGTAATATTTTGGTCAGATAGCAAAATCATGTTGAATTGGATATCATCTAACATCATCTTGTAAAGATGACATGGGTGAAGAACAACAAGATTTTGTTTTGTTAACATCAACCTCCACACATGAAACTGAATTCGGAATTCACCGGATTAACGATCTGAATCAACAAAATAGTTGTTAGGATTACCACCTATGTATTTAGGTTTATTAGCAATTGTAAAGCACAGGAAAGAACACGACAGGAGATGTCAAAGCTGACGGTAGACGAAATTCAAAAAGCTGCACTCGTGTGGATTCGGAACACGCAGGAAACTACTTTAACATAATTGATAAAACGTGATAGTAGTCAACGGTTAAACAATTAAAGCTTTACAAAGATGAAGGAGGAATCTGGAGATGACGAGGGCGAATTGATAACGCATAAGTCAGCAATACTAAAAAATATCCGTATTTATTTCCAATTAAGCACCCGCCAATCTTCTCTATGGCCTGAGAATCACTTGTCTTCCATGTCCATCAAGCGCTATTAATTGTGAAAATAGAGGATATTGTGAACCATCCACAAACTCAAGTTTGGTTATAAATTTACAAACTCGACATGAAGTTATTGAGAATTCCAAATAGATTGAAAACGAATTTAACCTCACTATGGAAATATCACAAGACAACAGGCCATAACAGTCATACAGTACAAGTCGGCGATGGTGTTCAAATTCATGACGCCGCAACGAGAATGGCATGGAAACTAGCTGTTATTGAATAATCAATGCAAGGAGCTCTTGGATAAGTTTAAACTGTACAAATAATGGGTATACAAACCGTGCGATTGCTAAATTATACCCAATAGAAATTTCTGATACAGTTACCTCAGTTGAAGAAGAATAGAAGATACCAAATTCCGTCAGTCGAAGAAGAATGCGAAGATTAAAATTAGACAATGGACATAACTGTTTCCGGGACTGCTAATAATTATATTGTAATCGTTTTAAATTTAATTTTAAATATTCCTTCATGTTAACTTCTTGGGGCCGGAGTATCACGAAATAGCTGCACATCAGAGACTTTAACTAACTTTTCTAACGTTACCTATTGTAACTGACGTTTCTAATATAACAGATTGTTAACGACCTTTCATTGATACGTTATATTGTATTCATAACATCTTGCTAGATCAGTAATATGAGTTTGATTCGTACACACGTTTTTTATTAAAATAAACCGAAGAACTAGCCAACCCATTCTTTACAGAGGTGATTTATCCCGCCAAATCAATGATGGCCTCCCGAGGGTAACAAATGTTTTAAATAAATTTGAAATTGATAATAATATAAAAAAAAATTTGTTACAAAAGATTGCATTAAAAAGACAATAACAGTGCATTCACCTAATATAAAATTCGATATACGAATTCTGCACGAATGATGGAAAATTCTAAAGAAACCCTCGCATGTTCACCCGATTCTAACCTCATCCGTATATAGAGTTATGTCAAGGCAATGCATTGTTATTGTCTGTATGTACTTTCTATCAGTTTATTTTGCCAAAACCACTTTATAAACTGCCATTTTATGTTTCTCGTTATCTTTTATCTTACATTTCTATAAGGCTTTTTGTGTATAGAAAAACAATCTACCAATGATACTGTTTTAAACTTTCGGATAATGATCATCTATGAAGATTCTTTGAGAACCAAAAATCAAAACTAATGGGGAAACCGGTCTTTTAAGAAGGTAAAATGCGTGAGTTCGATGAAATATCAAATGTTGGAGCTAAACAATTCATTTCCCGTTCATGAATAACGTAGCGTATACGTGTATACAAAGCATGTGAAGTTAAAAAAGTTGACATATACCGCTTTTAAGGATGTTTTTTTTTTTTCTCGGTTCATGTTACCTACTGCAGCTTTAATGTTGATACCGAATATTGACCAAGTATTTTGGTTGCACTTGTCATCTGCAATGTACCTTTTCGTGAATATATTTTTTTTCAGAAGTCCGCAAAATATACTATTAAAGTCATGTTAAAATCTAGATCTGTTTACATGTTTTAGTACATAAAAATATGAAAGAAAGTATTACATTTTCAAAATGCTGACTCTAGTACAAGAAAGGAAAAATGGTTAATTTCATATCACTTTCCATAAATCTAATTTGTTAAAATCACAATCATTTCCTCACACCCCCCCCCTCCCGCAACCCCCCCCCCGCAACCCCCAAGTTGTAACTTGAATGTGTATGTGATTTTTAGTGTGTAAATAATATCTAAAATAGTTATCTTCATAAAATCTCTTAAAAATGATCATTTTGGAACATTTAAAATTCAAAAATAAAAATAAGGACAGAGCTATGCATGACGGAACTACTCGTTATTTTTCACAAATTGTACAATTTATAGCAGTAAATTAGAACCATCAGTTTCCGGGTAGTTTTGGCTGACCAGTGCCTGAGCTGGGGGCACGTATTAACTATATACCGTGATTCCCTATCTTTACTGCAGAAAAATATAATACCGGACAGCTACCATTGTTAGAGTGTACTCATCTGACTGTAACTATTCCTGTTATGTTGTAGGTTTCAATCAAAACACAAGAGTCGGCAGAAAAGACCCGCATTAGTGGCAATTCATCAAGAAGGTAAAGTGGGAGGAAAAGAGAGCCTTTTTACAAATTCAAGCTTCAGATATAGTCCTCCTCCACGAAGGCGAACGTACAGACTCCTACAATCGCGCATAGCCATACTTACTGCAAGCTACTTACTGGGCTGGGAACAGGAACATTGACAATTATCGGGAAGCTATTATATACACCGTTGTGCAGTTTCAGTGAAGACTGAGTATATGCTACAGCCTCGCCAGGCATTAATTTGGTCATGTATAAATATACATGTAATCATCAAATTTGAAGTAGATTATTACACTTGTTAAACTGCTTTTTAGCTCACCTGACCAAACAGCATGTGATTTTGTGTCATCACTTGGCGCCCGTCGTCCGTGCGTCCGTTAACTTTTCACATTTTAATCTTCTCCTCTGCAACCCAATCGGACTACAAATATGGCCGCCATGGGCAGTTTATTTTTCTGATTGGCTCATATAAAAAAAATCTTCTCCTCTGAAATTGCTTTGCCAAATGGAACGAAATTTGACAGGAACCATCTATCGGAGGTTCTTTACAAAGTTTCATCATTTCGTCCCGATCGAGCGGCAAACATGGTCGACTTGGGTAATTCTTGTATTTCAATGGTTGGTTAAAACATGTTTTTTCTCTGGAACTGCTTGGCCAAATACAACAAAACTTGACAGGACTTCCTCATTTCGGCCCGACTGGATTACAAATATGGCCACCATGGGCAGTTCTTGTTTCTGATTGGCTGATATAAAAAAAATCTTTTCATCCGAAATTGTTTGGCCAAATGGAACAAACTTGACAGGAAGCATATTATGAAGGTCCTTTATAAAGTTTTCACCGATCCGCAACCAGATAGCCGCAATGGGCTGTTCTGTTATCTGATCGGCTGATATCAAACAATCTTCTCCTCTGGAGTCGCTGGTCCAAATAGAACGAAACTTGGATCGAAGCATCTGTTAGATGTTCTTTACAAAATATCCTCATTTCGTTCCGATCTGGCAACAAACATGGCAATCATTTGCGATTTTTGTTTCTCATTGGGTGATTAAAAAACTTTTTTTTCTCTCTGGAACTGCGTGACCAAAATTATCAGCCAAACTTGACAGAAAAAACATCTATGGAACGTCTTTTATGAATTATTGTTGTTGATCCTGATTGGGCAACAAGCATGGCTGCTCTAAAGAAAAGTTCTTCTCTGAAACCACTTGGCCAAATGTAACTAAACTTGACAGGAAGCATTTGTGGGAAGTTTTTTTTTACAAAGTTTCATCATTTTGTCCAGATCAGTTGACAGACATGGCCGCGATGGGCAATTCTTGTTTCTGATTGGTTGATTTAAAAGAAAACTTTTCTCTGAAACTGCTAGTCCAAATAGAGCCAAACTTGTCAGAAAGTGTCAATGGATTATAACAAAAATCTACAGAAGCGCATAATTTCTTGAAACCAAACATGGCCTAAACGTTCCTCATAAGGTGTCAATCGCACATTCAATATGGCCACCAGCAGTGTATTTAGGACAACATTAGACCGTATTGGAATTACATGCAAAAAACTCGACAGACTGTTTTTCATCTTAAGGGTAACAAAGAGGCGTTCAACATGAAGTAAAATTGTGAACTCTTTGCAAGTTTGAGACAAACCTGAGCACAGTTTTGAGCGGAAATATGTTGGTCTTCTAAAGGTCTTCCGCTAAATCTTATGCTGATATTTTTTTTTCCATTGTGCCTTTTATCAACCCACATAGATTCGGTTTTGCTACTTTAAACTCGTTACATAACTAAAAAACCATAAACCATAAACGATAAAGAAATATATTTACATAATACTGGATGCATTCATTAAGATGAATTAATTGAAAAAATCCCCATTAAAATCGGATGAAAAATATAATGTATGGAGGATCTGTATATTATTTGCATTGAGTAACCATTTGACCAAACAATTTTCAATAGTGTATAAAGCACAATTGTCTAAATAACAATCATATTCATCATGGTCAAATCCAGAAAAATCACCAGAAAAAGATGAGAATACATTATGCAATAAAATGCTCCGCTGGGCGCAGCTAGATACGACCGCAGATGTCGAACCCTGAATAGTTGGGGCAATTATGAACACAACATTCAAGCTTGATACAATACTGAATTTGGATTGTGAATAAATATTTGACACAGCATAGGTTTCTGACACAGAATGAATGTTGTCTAAGAACTTAAAATTTTTTAATTTACCTATTCAAACCATATCAGTATTATTTGTTTTTATATATAAATCAGAAATAACCAATTTAAAATTTAAAATTGGGCACACATATCAATTTCTTGCTATTGCGCAATACTGTGCAATTGAAAATTTCTTCAAATATTTGACACATAATAGGTTTCTGACACAGAATAACTGAAATCAAAGAACTTAGAATTGGTCATATGAGTTGAATTTATATTCAATTTTTTGCTTCTTGTGCAATACAATATGCTGTGGAGAATTGCCCCCCCCCCAAAAAAAAAAAAAATAATAATTTACCCCTTTTTTTAGCTTTTGTGCAATACACTATGAAGTTGCACATTGACGCCCCCTCCCAAAAAAAACCAAAAAACAATAAAATTTAATGTAACCCCCCCCTTTTTTTGCTAAAAAAATTTGAAATTTTCTTTTTAATTGATGAAATATGAAATGAGAAAAAAATTACCCCCTCCCCAATTTCTCATTTACCCCCCTCTAAATTTTGTTTTCAACCCCCCCCCCCCCATTTCTTTATACTTTGCAACCATAACAGCCCATTTAAATACACCATAACATATTAAAATAGAAAATGACATCATAGTCATGGAATTTGTTAATAATAAGGTTTTGATAGCAGAGCACACATATCAATTTCTTGCTATTGCACAATACTGTGCAATTGAAAATTTCTTCAAATATTTGACACATAATAGGTTTCTGACACAGAATAACTGAAATAAAGAACTTAGAATTGGTCATATGATTTGAATTTATATTCAATTTTTTGCTTCTTGTGCAATACAATATGCTGTGGAGAATTGCCCCCCCCCAAAAAAAAAATAATAATTTACCCCTTTTTTTAGCTTTTGTGCAATACACTATGAAGTTGCACATTGACGCCCCCTCCCAAAAAAAACCAAAAAACAATAAAATTTAATGTAACCCCCCCTTTTTTTGCTAAAAAAATTTGAAATTTTCTTTTTAATTGATGAAATATGAAATGAGAAAAAAATTACCCCCTCCTCAATTTCTCATTTACCCCCCTCTAAATTTTGTTTTCAACCCCCCCCCCCCCCCATTTCTTTATACTTTGCAACCATAACAGCCCATTTAAATACACCATAACATATTAAAATAGAAAATGACATCATAGTCATGGAATTTGTTAATAATAAGGTTTTGATAGCAGAGCACACATATCAATTTCTTGCTATTGCACAATACTGTGCAATTGAAAATTTCTTCAAATATTTGACACATAATAGGTTTCTGACACAGAATAACTGAAATAAAGAACTTAGAATTGGTCATATGATTTGAATTTATATTCAATTTTTTGCTTCTTGTGCAATACAATATGCTGTGGAGAATTCCCCCCCCCCCCCCAAAAAAAAAAATAAATTTACCCCTGTTTTAGCTTTAATTTTGGACCCCGATTTGGACCAACTTGAAAACTGGGCCCATAATAAAAAAAAAAACTAAGTACATGTTTAGATTCAGCATATCAAAGAACCCCAAGAATTCAATTTTTGTTAAAATCAAACTAAGTTTAATTTTGGACACTTTGGACCTTAATGTAGACCAATTTGAAAACGGGACCAAAAATTAAGAATCTAAATGCACGGTTAGATTCGGCATATCAAAGAACCCCAATAAGTCAATTTTCGATGAAATCAAACAAAGTTTAATTTTGGACCCCGATTTGGACCAACTTGAAAACTGGGCCCATAATAAAAAAACTAAGTACATGTTTAGATTCAGCATATCAAAGAACCCCAAGAATTCAATTTTTGTTAAAATCAAACTAAGTTTAATTTTGGACCCTTTGGACCTTAATGAGACCAATTTGAAAACGGGACCAAAAATTAACAATCTAAATGCACAGTTAGATTCGGCATATCAAAGAACCCCAATACTTCAATTTTCGATGAAATCAAACAAAGTTTAATTTTGGACCCCGATTTGGACCAACTTGAAAACTGGGCCCATAATAAAAAAAACTAAGTACATGTTTAGATTCAGCATATGAAAGAACCCCAAGAATTCAATTTTTGTTAAAATCAAACTAAGTTTAATTTTGGACCCTTTGGACCTTAATGTAGACCAATTTGAAAACGGGATAAAAAATTAAGAATCTAAAGGCACGGTTAGATTTGGCATATCAAAGAACCCCAATAGTTCAATTTTCGATGAAATCAAACAAAGTTTAATTTTGGACCCTTTTGGCCCCTAATTCCTAAACTGTTGGGACCAAAACTCCAAAAATCAATCCCAACCTTCCTTTTGTGGTCATAAACCTTGTGTTTAAATTTCATAGATTTCTATTTACTTATACTAAAGTTATTGTGCAAAAACCAAGAAAAATGCTTATTTGGGCCCTTTTTTAGCCCCTACTTCCTAAACTGTTGGGACCAAAACTCCCAAAAACAATCCCAACCTTCCTTTTGTGGTCATAAACCTTGTGTTAAAATTTCATAGATTTCTATTTACTTATACTAGAGTTATTGTGCGAAAACCAAGAAAAATGCTTATTGGGCCCTTTTTTGGCCCCTGATTCTTAAACTGTTGGGACCAAAACTCCCAAAATCAATCCCAACCTTTCTTTTGTGGTCATAAACCTTGTGTTTAAATTTCATAGATTTCTATTAACTTATACTAAAGTTATAGTGCGAAAACCAAATGTCTTCGGACGACGACGCAGACGACAGACGACGACGACGACGACGACGACGACGACGACGACGCCAACGTCATACCAATATACGACCGCAAAAATTTTGCGGTCGTATAAAAATGATGAATTCATATCCATGATCTTCTAGAATAATTCCAATACAATGTAAAGAAAATAAAAATCACTAAAAAACATATAGATCAGTTTTATATTTGTTAACGAGCAGGAACTCTTGTAAACACATGTTATCACTTCATTGGTCAACTTAAAATTGACTTGCTTAAGAATCTCAAACGATCGAACAGTCTGAACTGAAAGTTAAATATTTTTATTTCATTTAAATTTTTAGTAATTATCTACATAATTCTTCTAGCAAGGTTCATGTGTGAAAATGTGTGAAAATACAGATTGAAAGGGTCATGAAAAGAATGGTTTATATCCGATTAGGATAAAATTTCTTGGAATCTCAAATATATGAATATGGTGGAATTTACAAAAGGTGGGCGCACAACTGTACCGTATTAAAGGGCTGGTTACCCCCCCCCCCCCTCCCCTATTTGGTTACAGTGTATCTTTCAACAAACGCTTATGAGGTAAAAGGAATTTAAACAGTCATGACAGTTAAATAGATAAATTTTATACATCACATTAAAGGTTGTTTCTGCTTTTCTACTCGGAAAAAACGCGCGCCAGCAAGAGAATTTCTTCTGTATTTGTTTTATTTATAAAATGTCCAAAACAAGATTTTCGATTCGTGGCAGATAGGAGATTTATTACCTCACTTCGAAATCTCGGGAGAATTCGGATTAATGTATGCGAATAATACTATGATTTAATTACATGGTTGTTTCTGCATTGGCCTTGTTATTGGTTCGATGCTTGCTGCATTGGCCTGAGGCGACTAGTCAATACAGCATATTGGACGGGTATTTGTTGTATTTGCGTAACTTTACATTTTGTATTGTATTGACAGGTTTTATCATATTTAGGTTTATTCTCTATTTTTAGTCAATAAGGAAAAATATTGGCCGGGTACAATACATTCAAAATATGCATTGCCCGGGTTTTTCGATATTGGCCGAGTTGATGATTCTGTATTGAAAGGACAGTTTTAGTCGTATTGAAACCAATAATACAGTAGTTATTTAATAAATTAAATTATTGGAAGATTACATGTTATAACTTTTATATTATCAAACGCTATGTTTCAATCGACACTAAAGACCTTGAAAAATACCAAATGGGGAAACCTGTGAGCAAACTAATTATTAAACGTTTTAAATGTCTCATATGTTTCATAACATATAACCCCATTGCATACTTTTTTATGAGGATTTAAACTACCATACGGATATGAATTATTCGATATATTGCAAGAGAACGATCATATAAATTTAAGACGCAAGGGATGAAGGGGCAAGGAAGAAAATATAGACCAAAAATTTCACAAAGAAATATATGCAGGCTTAATTTAATAACCTTGAATGTATGTATAAAGAGACGGATTTGGAACGCAGACAAACTTTTTTGACATGAGTAATACATTATTCCAGTATTCTGTATTACATGTTTATATGTCGATATTTTTGTCCCCACCGCAACGCGACGGGGGGACTTAGTAATGATCTGCGTTCGTCTGTCCGTTCGTCTGAGTTTGATGCAGTGATCTAGTACTGGTCTGTGTGTGTCTGTCCGTGCGACAGTCACAGTTATTTGTTGACGCAACTCCTCTGAGACATTTGAAATTATATTTCATCTCTCTGTTCAAATTTGTGACACCACCCTTTACACACTCACCTCAAAATGCTGCATAAATTATCAAATATTGAAGCGTTAAAAATGCAATTACGCTGTTGCTGGTCAGCAAACGGTTAACCTGTATACATACAATGTACCTATGCACCTCGAATAAGGGTTGGAACAATAAACACCCGGAGAGTCAACGTACAAGTTACATGTCAAATAGTTAATTATTTATAATGACCTGAAACACACAGCGTGTTAATTGCGGATCAAAAATTTCTTTACATGTAAATTTATTTCAGATCAAACTCAAATAAATTTTACCAAAAAAAAAAATCGATTTTTTTTGTGGCTCAAAAAAGGTAAAAAAATTGCACCGTAACCCTTTATCACGTGTAATTATGTACCTTTGACAGTTTGTATAAATTGGAGATAAATTTCATATTGTAAATCATTGTCACAATTTCATATATTAGAATTATAATCCATATGAAATGTTACCACATATTTCAAATAAACAGCTTTTGTTTAACATGACGACAATGAGTACGTGCTATAATCAATACAGAATTATCCAAGTACGATAAGTGCCTGGCATGAACGGGACCAGAACACGATAATTGGGTAACCAGTTGATAAGTCTAAACAGAGTTACCAAACTTAATTATGACCAAGTAGTTGCATATGGGTTGTCAGACTGACATGTACCCATCAAAAACTATATATTTACCAAATATGGTGGGTCTAGGTATTATACATCATTATAGTTGCTGAGACCACGATAATGTGATTAAGTCAATAAAGCATGAAATTGACGTCAAAGTCCCAGGCCAGGTGACGGACTGACATTTACCCATTAAGAACTACCTAAAGTCTAAAAATGGTAGACCTAGATATTACAGTTGCTGGGGAAATGGATTCAACCACGAAAATTAGAAGCAGATTCTACCTTTATGTTTATAAAGTCAGTGAACCATGAAAACAAGGTCATGGTCACCAGTCAAGTATATTGCGGCAAACCTTATACGATAATGTTTCTGTCGATCAACAATTTTAATTGTATGCATTTTGTGTGCATAAGTTATTAAAGTTTTCGAAACGTTTATACCGCTGTTGCCGCCCGAAAATAATTACCCACGCAGCTATGTTACGGCAACGTTTTCTATTTTTGGTCACGGGGAGATAACTCCTGCTAATTGACATGAATATTCATTACCATTGCTTGCTACGTCATGGACGTCAATGCCGGCGTTGTTTCCGTCAGAAAAGACATTTACATTAAAATTTCGGTTAATTTTTCGTAGAGATTGATGCGAATGATATAACAACGTATGCCTTTACGTTGTACATCGCAATGCGTGTCTTTTTTTTTTGGAGAAACAGGCTTTCATGTGGTAAAATTTAAGCCGTCCATCATCGTATGAAGGCGTGGTCTATTTTCCTTATATGGACACTTAATCTTGAGAAGCTTGAAGAGTGGACATTTCACGTGGTATCGGCCGGGGAGAAGGAACAACAATGATGCAGGCATTGTAATTGATCAAACACTGATTATGCTGATCTTAGATATTAAGGTAACGTATATCAGCAACCTGACAACATTCATAACATGGCCCACATGCATTTGTCCACAACACCTGTTCACTGTTGTTGACAGTGCTGTTTGTCATCTTTCGTGAACCGTATTTAAAAAAAGAATATTTGTGTGTGAATAGTACAAAATTCAATATCAGAACATAAGTCATAAAAATATTTGTTTTGTTTAAACATAACATTTAAGACCCCCCCCCCCCCCAAAAAAAATCCCCCCCCCCCCCAAAAAAAAACTCTGACTAAGTTTTTAGTTGTTAAAAAACATTTTTTAATTGTAACCAAGGGATGATAGTTTACTTTGAAAGTCAAATAATAAATAAAATATAAGCATTTTGTCCTGCTCTGATCTGACAATCTGCCCCCAGGCCAGGGTAAGGGATGAGGGATTTGTTATTGTTTTTTTTTAGGTGGCTAGAGAAAATCTAAATGCTGGTGCTGGTGCAAAGTTTATTTATTTAGTTGGGGTTTTAAATAATCTATTTTGGGATTCTGTGTCCGGAGCTATTTTTCTGACTGGCCTCCCAAGTCCGGACACAGAATCCCAAAAAAATGGATTAGGGTTTTACGCTGTTTTCAGCACATTTTGGCTATTTTGTGGCAGTCAGTTTCTATTGGTAGAGGAAGATTAAGAAAACGACAAAAATATTATCGGGTTCTCAGCAAATATATAGTTATAGTGACACATTTAACCTGTGACTTAAAATTACAGTAATTCTTCTATAACTTAATAAAATAGAATACAGGGAAAATATATTGTTGTTCAGGTTACTATTTTTTTTCAGTGGCAACAAAATGTAGATCTATGTATTTCTATGGAGAACAGGAAGCAAAAGTTTATATAGGGCCGATGCTCTGTATGTCGGCCTGTACTTCTTGTACAGAACTTCCTGTTATATTAAACAGTCCATTTATATATACTGTATTTCAGGTCATTGGTAAATAAAGCGTTCTACAATAATGTAAAACACAGCCGCTCGTCACAATATGAAGCCTTTGGCTCGTTTGCTATGCTCACTTGCCACATAAGGCTTCATATAATGACTGCCTGCTGATATTTTACAATATAAATCTGCAACAAACCTGATAACATTATACACAATTTATCATATAGACTGAAAAAAAAGATTATAGTCAATCTTTAGATTATTTAGAGAGCTATAGTTTTTGGGGTTGATTTAATTGGATATTTGAAAAAATAATATTTGATTGTCAGCATGATGCACAGCAATAAGATTTGTATGCCCCCCCCCACGCATGTGACAAGGGTATATAGATTTACCCTTGTCCGTCCGTCCGTATGTTTCGACTCGGTTAAGTTTTGCGTTTAGCTCTATTTCTCAGAAACTGATAGTAATATACCAATGATATTTCACCATTACAGTCCTCTTGTATTATACAACGCAGTTCAGCAGCACTGGGTCGCTATGACCTATATTTCATGCTTCAGTGACTTTGGTTAAGCTTTGCGTTTAGGTTCATTTCTCAGAAAACATAGTAATATATCAATGATATTTCACCACGACAGTCCTCTTGTATAGTACCACGCAGTTCAGCAACACTTGGGTCGCTATGATCTACATTTCATGCTTCAGTGACTTTGGTTTAATTTTAGTACATTAGGGTCAATTAATCAGAATCTTATGGTAATATGTCAATGCTTTTTCGACGCTACTGTCCTCTTGTATAGTACTACGCTATTCAGCAATAATGTATCATAAGTAAGTAAGTAATGTCTATATTTCAAGGGTGAAACACAGTTAGCATTAAAAAGCTAATCTTCCCTGAGGCCCACAATTAAAATATAAATTAATACAACGCACAGAATAAATTAATCTAACATTGATCCAATTTTTACAAAGATCCACACCATGTAGACCATCAATATAAATATATACATATATATAATCCATAAAATTATATGCATTTAATATAAACATTGAAGCAATAGAGCTTTAAGTAATCAGTATAATTTCTTTTGAAGGTTTCTAAATTAACTTAAAGGTCTGTTGGTATAGAATTCCATAAAATAGTCACATTGACCTATATTTCATTGTCAAATGACTTTGTTTAAGGTTTATTTTTAGGTCCGTTTCCTCATATCTCTTACATTTGAAAGTTTTTTTTTAAAAATCTGCTCATTAGAATATATTATAAAAGAAATCAAATTGATACTGCCTAAGCTCCATATCTTAGAAATCATGTTGTCAATGATGCTTAAACAAAGCAATTTTGGTCTTTTGAAGTTTAACACAGTTCTGTACCATATATTTGCTCCATTATATAAACTTCATTGTTCACTTTTATAACTGGATATTTCTTTCCTATTTAGGTAAATATTACAAAACCTATAGTGATTTTAGGGCGGAACGTGTCTTATACACACATTTTCTAGTTTTCTTAGCTTTTGACAGAAAAATTGAGTTTTTTTTAATTTTTATAGGGTAAAGATTATATTTTCATTACATGTTATATGGCAAAAAAAGAAAGATTAAAAAGGACAAGTAAGTTACATATATGCTTGTAAAAAAAGTAATTCGATATGAACAGTTAGATAAAATTGAATTGATACTTGAAACACTACATCCAACCTTGAATCCATATCTAAGGGCCAATGCAAAAACAAACCAAGAGTATAAATTAAGTAATATGTCTCTTGTCCCTTTCTTCTCCCACATTGCCTTAAAAACATAAATAATAATGATCACAAAAACTTTTACTTTACTAAAATTCTGACAACAATCATTATACCATTCTTGAAATATTTCTAAAATTTGATGGTTTTTTGTGCTTAAAAGTGTTGTTAAACTTTACACCTATAATACAGGGTCTTGCATAGGGCAACATGAGGAAATAAAAATATAATTTATGATGAAAACCGCCTCGGTGGTTTCGTGGTAGAGTGCTCGCCTCAAGTGCGGAAGGTCGCGGGTTCGATACCCGGACGGGTCAAACCAAAGACATTAAAATTGGTATTTGCTGCTTCTCCACCATGCATGCAGCATACAGCCTATAGGAATAAGAGCAAAGGACTGGTCGGCTTGGAGTCAGTATAATGTGTCCAAGTGGGGTGATATGTCTTTTTGTGGATATTTCCCTCGTGAGCTAGCATGTTAAAAATCCGGCTCAGCGTATCGGTTATGTACAAAGCAGGGATCATATTCATATCATATTAACATGTTCTCATTCCGCCATGCACCGGGTTCCACTGGACATTAAACAATAATTCATCCATCCACCATTTATGATGAACAAAACACAACAATTTAACCTTCATGTTGTATTTTTATACAAGTTTGATATAACCATCCTTCTTTGAAAACTCAGAGAAATATAGCATCGACTTAGAAAAAAGTAATTCGTTGATATATTAAATACGTATATTCCCTACTTGCAGATATTGGAGTGGTCTCCCATATGCATGAGTTATCTTTCCTTACATAATGAGCAAAAATTTCTTTAACCTTTTTTGAAATATTGAATAAGTGAAAACCTTCATCCGTCATCAAAAAATTTGGAGAATAATGTATCATAAATGTGTATGGAACATATATATTCCTAAGAAAACAAATAACTATTTTTTCATTTAATGTGCACACAACGGTTTTCAGTTTCCTAATGATGTCAGGAATTGATGGTCTATGTTAAGCTAGTTGGTAACCGACCAATCTGTTGTATCTTAAACCCCTATAAAACCATATATATCAAATAAAAGATTTTTTTCAAGCTTTTCCACCATGTGACATGTATTTGTGATAAATTTCCACTGTGACCGAAACGAGATAAAATACGGTCCCTCCCCCGTTACAAAATTCAAAATACATGTATTGGCTGATTCTAGATTAATCTAACGGATTTAGGTGTGGAATTTAAAGGTCTATTATTATAGGTATTTGAAAGGTTATATCAATCTGTTTTTAAAACATAGTTTCAAGGTAAATTTGCTAGCTTTCAATAGAGTAATCTCCCCTTAGTTAATATTCAATTATATGTTTTAATTTCACATTTCTGATCTTTTTATACAACTAAAATAAAGTTAAGTATAAAGTAAGATAATAAATCATAAAAATTCACTGTGCAAAGATAAGCAACAAATCAAAGAGTCTATATGTTAATTCGTGAAATTTTATTTTCTGATAGACAGGCGTATCATGCCCTCATGTCGCAGCAGTTTATTTATTTCTGCCTGAAAAAAGAGTGACCTGGAAGGTGAAAACAGACCTGATCATGTTAGGGGAAACCAACAATCATTCTGTAAATTGTCTGAAAATATACATTTATTTTTAATTGCCAAATATGTTAGAAATTTCTACCTGTTTCTAAGGCTCATATACAAATAAATTAGATATTTCCAAACAATTTACTTGTACTTGAACAAAAATGTTTTACTTTCTCAGTTCCTGATAACAAAGTATATTCTAATTTGTACAGTCACCAGGATTTTTTGGAGATGTATAGTTAATATACAATTTTCTGTTTTTATTAATAGGATGGTGATAGGTTACAGCCAAAGAGCCTGTTGAAAATTGAACATATTAAATGTAAAATTGTCAGTTGTGGAGTTGGAAAAAGTTGAGCTGAAGAAAACTGAGTATATTATACATTCTACGGCAGTAGCAGTTTGAACAAGAGATTGAATTTTAATTTGACTAGATGAATTGAAAATTGAAATACATAATGACATTTCTGGAGTAATCCTGAGAAATTTTGATTTAAAAAGAAGTTTGTGAAATTTTCATCACACCATGAAAAAAAACCAATGGATTTATTTGAATTACGGAAAAAGATTAATCAGTTTTGGATATTTATATAATGCTAACTGAATGAAAGTTTCTATAATTAGTTTGAAAAATGTTCATTGAAATAGTTGTTTTTAATTAAGAATACAAAAATCAATAGATTTAATTTATATATTTATTTTGTTTATATTTTTTGATGTTCTCTATAAAAAAATATCTTTAAAATCCTGCACATGTGTATTTCTTATATAGATGAGGCAAAGACATTTGGTATGGAACTCATTGCTTTATTGCGAGGAATTGTTTCCTACTTGGTGAATATTAAAAGATATCAGTCAAGCATCAATAAGACATCATTCCATTCGATTGAACATACATTTTGGAAGATTACTTATAAATGTATCTAGCGTTTTCATTGTCCCCAAAAGAGATCAACAGTTCACAATTCAAGACAGAACCCGCCACCCCCCCAAAAAAAAAAAAATCAAAAAAAAATCATAGATCCTTTGAGAAAAGTGTTGAATTGACCACTCCAATTTGATTATTTTATAAAAAAAATTCTAGAAACGTTTAATAAAAAAGGAAATAATGAGGACCCAAGTTTGGTGGAATGATCAATGAGATACTGGACCTCCAACAGATATGATTTTGGAAAATAATGTATTATAAATGTGTATGGAACATATATATTCCTAAGAAAACAAATGACTATTTGTTCATTTAAAGGTGGGGAAAATCGAAAAAACTGATAAACTCCGGAGAACAACGAAAAGACCAAAACAATACAAGCACTACAATTAAAAACTAAAAACATATACAACATGGACCCCACCAAAATATTGGGGGTAGACTCATGTGCTCCAGAGGAGTAAGCAGTCTGTTGACAAGTAAAGCAAGAACCAACAATTGTGCAAGTATCATAGGGGCTGGGGGGGGGGACTTTTTATGACCGAGGGGTGCGTCGGTGAACTTCAAACCCCTATCCGAAATTATCCACATATCGAATTTGTGACCTGAAAATATCCAGGAAAGCTAAAATTACATACCCGAAATTATCCAAAAATAATAATAGGCAGTTGTCATGTGGAGACACATTTAAAGTCAACCTGAATTCTCGGTGCCTAATAAAAATCTGCAGAAATTTTTAAAATCCTAACCAGAAATCTCCAGTGTCAAAAAATCCTGACCCGAAATCTCCGCCAGTTTGTTAAAATCTTGACCCGAATTTGCTGCACGTCCTCTATCTAGTATCATTGAGTTAAACACACACACACACCCCTTCCCTTTCCGAGCATTGGGGATGATAAAAGGTCATGTTGATGCTAAGTGGTGCAGAATCAATTCTGCATGAATTGGCCTCTTTGCCATGATCATGTACTCCTTTAAAACTCTCGTCTGATGTACACATTGACCCAGAACAATTAATATGGCTCGTACATTTAAATGTAGAAGTTTGGGAGTCAGTTTAAATCTATTCCTAAGCAAAGACGGTAGTTTTTCTCCCAAGTAGTGATAATGTCCAAAGTTAAATAAATTTCCACAATTTTAAAGCATGGAAAACTAATGCATCCAGACTCTGATTTCAGAAGCTATCTGTAGTGAAATTTGGCACTCTTGCAGTAAACAAATAATCTCTGACGTTTCAAAGTTTTAATTCCTTGTCAAATTTAGGGAAATCTCAACAAATGAAAGCAAACATTTTATTCGAAAATGAAAATTTATTTGTAACATTTTGGCATATCGTCCTACGGGGTTGGTATAAATATATAAATATGTGGGGGTTTGTATACATTTTGCTGGAGCCAAAATATTAAATCTGATCATTCTGAAACCTAGTGGTTTGTAATCCTGTGAAACACTGAATGTATAATTTATCTAGATCCCAGTGTGCACCTCCACTTCCCCGCTTACTTTTCTTGTGTTGTGTTTCAGTAAACCTAAACCGAATGTAAATTGATTTTTCCCAGAGAACCAAATAGAGTATTAATGTTTTTTTTATTTAATATGGCAACAATACAATATTAAAAATATGTTCATATTATTTGCGCTTCTAAAATTTATATAACTGGTTGCTAATTACAAGATGGAAACAGTAATTCCGGATATATGTTTGGTCATCGGTCCGGTCTTAGACATCCATTGTCCTCGTTGCGCTTTAAATCCGGAATGAAATGAGAGTAGAGTTGTTGAATAAAATAAAATCGAAAAGTGCATGGGCATACGCTGAACAGACATTATAGACATGAATATGTATAAAATCTGCTATACCTGCGGTAATAGGAAAGTGCTGCTACTTTTCCTGGTTTATATTCGTTTTTGAGAAAACTGCATTTAAAGATGAAAAATCGTGGTTTTTTTTACGCATTGGAGTACTTCATGGCAAATTGTGAAAAAATAGACAAATACAGACAAAGTAGCAGCACTTTTCAGAAAGGCGCGGTTCTATAGAATATATCGTATATGTTCTTGTTAATAGCTGACACCGCTACGCCCTTGCACTTTTGCGAAATGCGTGTACACCAGTTCCGTTGTTGGTAATTCGCTGCAACATGCAAATGAGCAATCACATGACTGAAATAATTACCTGTTAGGTCGTTGACATTAACATAGTGGTTAACGATAACACTCACATGATAAATATGAAGAGTATTCCTTATTTAAAGGAATAGATCCAATATTATGAAATAAAAAAAACAGTGGCCATAACATCGCTGCGCATTTCTCGCCTTCGCGACTTTTCGTCGCAGGCGAGACAAAAAATATATTCAACAAACATGTTTTCATTTTGAAAACAAAATTTAATTGAGACTAATTGTTGATTCATGCTACAGTTTGTCTTGAATATTGTACAGAATGTAAACAAACAGAATAAAGTGAAACCCGAAAGTCCTACAAATAAACGTACGAATAAACAAATATCATCCACACTAAATTCGCAACTGAAACTATCAGAATCACCACAATGATATGACATCTCTTCGAACTTTCTTGTTACCAACACTTTCTGTTATTAAATCATTATTTTACTTGACATGACATAAAAGTAATTTACATTAAAGGTGTCTGTGCTTTTATTTCACTTAAATATAATTATTATACACCTTATGGCCTGTCAACAACTTCCAAAGTTCAATAGCAAGGTCATTCATCAATGACGATAATTAGGCATTTTGCACACCGTTCTGCTTTGAAATTAAAAAAAATCCATTAAAAAAAAGTATATCGGACGATCTAACAGTTCACAATCATAAACTTGAGAACATTAGAAACGTCTTGGTAGATATAACTCGGCAAAGCTTGGAGATTTCCACATTGTTGCCATTTTCTGCACGTTTAGTTTAGTAACTTATCGATTGAGCATGCACGAATCTTTGTAGTAAAATATGAAAAAGGAATAAAATGCATCCTTCGTGAAGACTTTCATAGAATAGACTGATTTCAAAGCATTTTAACTTGAATTTATTTTATTCATTTATTTAATTCATTCTACGTCGTTGTGTGGTCCATTTGTCTATTGATCATGTTGATCTATTTATACGTACAAAACGCGGACCTCAACAACGCACAGTACATTAGTACAAGAGTTGATACACACGACATTTATTTTAGGTCTTACCCAAAACATTAATAAATCGTGCATAACAACATTTGTATGAAATAAGATCGTGTGTTGAAATTGCTAAAAAGAGTTAATACTGGCAATTCATGTCTATCAAAAAAAATGTTCGACAGAGGCTGATGAAAATTTCCGATCCCTCCATAAAAAAATTTAGAGTCTGAAAACGCATGTCTGAGTTATATTAATAGAAAATCTTAAAGTATTTTTTTTCTCAAATAATGAGTAATAATCGTTTTATTAGTAAATGCGCAATTAGCTTTGATGAAATTATTTAAAAAGTGAAGTTCCCAACTACGAATACGGGAAGATGTTTCTTGAAGATTCGTTCTGATAGATAAATTCATCCGCCGTCTGCGTTGACTTCGTTTTAATTCCTTGGTAATTTCGGTAAACGATAAAATTTGAAGTAAGTTCAACATATAAGTTCAGATATTATCAAGAAGAAAGTACTCGTAATTTGGAAAATGCTGTCATCATTGGAACTACATTTTATGGACTAATGTCCGATGGTATCGAAGAGTCCACACTTCCGGTTTTGGAGACCGATGACATAGGAACGATTTGCAATATTACCAAAAACTAAGTGGGTCAATCAAGAGCTCTGAGGTTGTTAGGTGACTATTGAATTAAATAGTAATTAAATAAATGATGCAAAAGAAATATTTTTATCAGAGAAAATGCTATTGAGTACCGGAATAACAAATATTTTCTCGGTTTTACATTTCAGTAATGAACAATCAATAGTTGTCAAATGTAAAATATCGTTTTCCTCTATTTGACAATTCCCCTTTCGTGCCTCGTTACAAAATTTTAGATCGGTATTTAATTCTGAATTATCCTGTTTATTAATAGAATTGTCTCCCTCGTTCTTCTAAAATCAAGCTGGTTCATGTATTACTTTTTGGAAGAAAAGCAACTTGTTTGACTATATGTAACATGGTATGTGTGGAGAATTATACAACAAAACCAAAAATTATTTTGGAAAGAGATTATCAAGGGTGATCGCGTAATAATATATAAAACAAATGTCAAATCATATATTAACTCGAAGACTCGTGCTCACATATTAAGGCATATATCGTAACGTTATACTTTCAATGTTTTGGAAATCATGTATATTTCATAAAAATCAAGGTTGGAAACTTAATGCGCGGTTGAGTAATCGGAAAACATTTCGGTCCGTTATTAAATAATATATTTTTAGTATTATAAATTGTACGACTGGATTTTAAATTATCTGTTTTATTCGTGTGAACAATTCACTAAAGGTAATTATCAGAATGACAAGTTTCGCTAATAATAGTATAATAATAATAAATTTGAAACCTAGTTTTTGAAGTTATTAGCGCGAATTAATTTACGAATCACATTAGTGTCTTTGTTGGTACGTATGTATATAACACATTTTCTTTATAATTACCTCTTCCTTTTTTTCATGATACATGCATTTCTTACAAAATGATAACATTGCTTCAACATTATTTCAATAGCATATTGCTTTAAAGAATATAAAATAGATAAATAAGTATTTGCTTTAACTTAACATTAAACGTATATCGAGGTTCCTTCAAACAGATATATTAAAGACTACTAGAGTTTTTTTCCCTCGGATTTGAAGCCTACCTAAGGAAAACGAGATATTATTATTAATTTATAATTATATCTTTAACCGGATTTCCAATATTTTGATCTCGAGCACTGATGATAAGTTGTCAGTCAACGTGCATCAAATTTATTTCGGTATTTTGTGACACGTTTTATTACATTACTACATTCCATAAGAAAGTTTATATCAGTCGATATATCCTAAGAATTGTTTACGCCATAACCTGATGAAAATGCCTATGAGCCAAGAGTGAATAGCAAATACTTTCTGAAATTTATTTGATATTAGGTGGTATGTTTTTTTTACTGATTTACTACATATGTCTAATTTCAGTCTCTATATTATCCGACAATTATCATTACGACAATCATTGATCCGACGTTATTACTCCGACAACGCATTGGTCCGACTGTTCGTTGATCCGACATCTATTATTCCGACACTCATCATTCCGAGATCTCATTACTCCGACACCTTATTAGTCCGACACATTAATGTTTCGACAATCTATAACATGTTTGCACTTATCTCTCTATTTCAAAGTTTTATCATGCAGACGCTGAACTATAATGAACAACATCTGGATTTATTTTCCTTTACTGAAAAGTCCTTATCTTTCATGTTGCATACTGCGTTTAGATACGCAATCAGGGTTTAGAATGTGAACTTTGTAAAACTGGGGCCCACAGGGGTCGAATTTTGAAAATTGTTGGTCTGTTTGTTTAATTTGGGTTTTACGCCGTTTTCAGCAGATTTGGTTATTTCGTGGCGGCCAGTTTTTATTGGTGAAGGAAGCAGGGTACACAGAGAGAACCACAGGAAAATTAGCAATCTTTGTCAATTAAGTTCGGAGTCGAACACACGACCTCCGTTTTCACAGGCTAGTGATCATTAGTAATCATGCCCAACTACCTATGTGGAAAATTGTCAATTTAAACCTGTGACGCAAACTCCTATTTCCTGTTTCAATTGTTGCCTACTGTTTCTTAAAAGTATTGTTATTGAAACTGATGTGCTAAACTGTTTTCATTGGATTTTTCTATTTTAACGATTTCAGCTTTGCAATATTATGTATTATGTGATACCAATTTTAAAAACCAATTTAACATATGAACACTAGGTTTTCAAATTTAGTACATTTCCCGAACGCTTTCCAAGTGTCGCCCGAGTTAAAGTGCATGTACTTCTTTTGCCCACTAGACAAACTTGAAGGTTCTGAATCTAAGAGTGTAGAATAATTACCAATAAAATGTTTAAAGTAGCAATATTAAAGACGAAAAGAAAAAAATATGAAATAAAGTAAAATTCACAATGTATATATAATATACATATAATGCATCGAATAAGCATTGAGATTAAATGCAGTGATTAATTGTGCAAGAATCCTAATCCAAATTTAAACAACTATTTAATTAATTTTAGTCGTATTTGGGAGTAATGTTAGTAAACATCTGGAAAAAAATTGGGCTCTAAATTTCGGTGAAAAGATAATTGAATACAATAGAGTGTGTGACCATGAAATGTCGAATACATGTATATTGTAAGAAAAAAATAAAACAATTTTGTTTTAAAGGCAGTTAGTTTCGTTTTCTTTGCTGTGTGATTTATAATTGTTTTAAGAACATTTTAAACATTGATCATCACTCTTTTCCCCCTTTGGTCATATGGTATTTTTTAATCTTCTCTTCAACATTTGGATTATTGTTTTGTTTTTCAACATTTTAGGCCTTGAGTGCAACTGATGAGTCATAAATCTACAAAATGTGCACATCTGGTGCATCAAAATTCGTATCAAAGAATTTAATTTTCTAATTTTAATAACAGTTGCCATGTTGCGGATTTCAGACAAAATTTTGGAAGGGAACCATCCGTTGATGATTCCACGAAATGTTGGTACTAATTTTCCAAGTGGTTACTGACAAGAAATGATTTTTTTCATAAGGCTCTATGTTAAACTAAGTTTGGCGGTTGCGGCAATCTTGGCAGACAATCCTGTTCAATCCTGTTCATTGGACACACTTCTGAAAGAGGACCACCAAAGGACAATTTCTTCCAAGTGGAGCTCCAATTGCTTCAATGGTTTCAGACAAGAGTATTTTTTTTATCAATTGTCCCATAGTGTCCTATGTTAAATTAAGTTCGGTTGTGGCGGCCTTCTTCGTTGAAATTCACGTTCATCTGACAAAATTTGAAAGACGACCACCTAAGCACGATAAATAAGAAGTTTCGTACCATCTGGTCATTTAGTTTTATAGAAGATTTTAAAAATGCATTCCTCCTTTTAGCAGCCGTGTTGGTTAGAAGTATGGAATGCCGGATAAAGGGGGAATCCAAGGACAATTCCACTAAATTTTGGTCACGATTGGCCAAGTGGTTTCAGAAAATAAGATTTTTTACTTAATTTTCCAAGAGGGGGATATTTGGTGGTGGAGGCCATATTGGCTGACAGTCCGGGATGTCTGAAAAAATTCTGAAAGAGGACAACCTATGGACCATTATAGCAAAGTTTGATTCCAACTGGCCATTTAGTTTCGTAGAAGACGATTTTTTAAAATTCAATACCCTTCCCTTTTTGATATTTTTAGTAACAGCAGTCTTGTCGGTTGGAAGTCGGGGAGGCCCGCTCAACGTTTGAAATGAGCCACCCAAGAACTATTCAACCAAAGTTTGGTCCTAATTTGCCCACCGGTTTCAGAGAATATCTTTAAAGGAAAGTTTACGAATACGGACGCAAAGTGATGACAGTAGCTAACTTTTTTGACCAGGTGAACTAATAAGAAATCCGATATCTGACCTTAAAATGCAGAATATCATATACTAGTTTCTTTTCACCTTCATATATGTACGCTTTTTTGAAAGATCTTCTTAGAAACTACTGGGCCAAATACTTCAAAACTTTATGTGAATGTTCCAAAGGGTATCTAGTTCTTTTTTTTTTATCAGAAAATGTCTCGTGGATGAAGGTGGATTATGTATGGAAACAATTTGGTAAAAGAAAGGTACGTTATGAATCTTAGTTTTAAAAAATCAAATTAAATATAGTCTTGATTCAAACAGTAAAGTTTTAAAGAAAATTTAACAGTGTCAAAAATGAATATATAAATGATTATATAAATGAAATTTAAAAATGAAAGATCAAGGATTCTATAAACTTTATTGAAATGTCGTTAAGTTGTCCTTTTTCAAAATTGTATCTCCAGGTATAACCAAAAGAGCATCCATTACTGAAAATTTAAAATCATCAATTAATAAACTATATATTGAAAAACCTTAACCTCTGGAACTACTGTCCATCTGCTATACTTAATAATAACTAATTGGGCAACGTTAAAAATTGGGAAATGGCCAAAATAAACTTATGTGAAATTCCAACTCAGCTTTTATTAGTGGTTTAAAACAATACATTTTGTGTACTTCACACATTATGTTAAAATGGTGTAGTGAAACAAAAATGAAGCCTCAGATATTCATATCAAAATGAAGAGTAACAAAAATGGAATATGTCAAATTCGAACTGTTAAAGCAAAGCTCAAGTTATTGAACATAAACCTCACATCAAAAAGGTAAACTCTGAAAAGCAAAATTCGTAATTCTCTTGAATGCTGAAAAGCACCATACCAAAATTAAAACTTTCGAAACAAAGGCAGAGTGCAGAGAGTAAAACAATCACATTTTGTCCATATACAAAAGGAGATAAATCTGTTCAGTGACACTCACGATTGCCAAATTCGATCTTAGATGTGTAATGTGGTGGTAAGTATTGAATGTAAATGCAAGAAAGTTGGCTTCGGCAAACTCAAGTTAGAATGGGGAAACATACATATGTCGTCCGTAAAGATAAGGTAATATGTAGCATATTGGTGAAACTAAATTGCCTTGTCGCGTTCAGCAGCGGTATAACAATAAGCATCCTCGCACTTTCAAAGAAAGCGATTGTCTCCATCCGTCTGTCCATCCGTCATACTTTCTTGTGACATCCACTCCTCCTTCACTTTTCGATTTAGGAATTTAACTTCTATATACCACTTGTAGATGCGCAGTCAAGTTTTAGAATTTTGATTTTCTAAACAAGGGTCCCACAGGGGTTGAACTTCGAAAAGTTAGAATCAAGCTTACGACCAAAACTCGTCTTTAATTTTTCAATGTATTCATTTTATTTCTATACAGTATTGACATGAACCATATGCAGATGTACAATAATGGTTTAGAAGTTTGAATTTCTAAAATTGGTGCCCATAGGTGTCTAATTTTGAAAAACTGTCAATTTAAGCTTGTGGCCTAAACTCGTCTTTAATCTACAATTTATGCATTTTATTTTTATAAAATATTGCTAAACACCATATGCAGATTTGCAATAAGGCTTTAGAATTTTCTAAAATTTGGGTCCAAAAGTTTTCAATTTAAGCTTGTGACCTAACTTCTATTTCATTTGCAATTTATTTATTTTGCTTATATATGGTATTGTTCTACACTATATTTAGTTGCACAATAATGATTTAGAGTATCGATTTTAAACCCGGGTCATTTGCTGTCTTAATCTGAGTTTGTTTGGTTGTTGTTATTTAGATGTGGATATTACGTTTTCAATTGATATCTATAAACTATAGTATAGTATTTGCCCTTAATAGTATTATTTCGCATTTAACCGCGAAAGCAGCACGATTTTTTTTCTGAAAAAAAAGCAACCATTGGAAGTGAAAGTCCTTTGCGTATTAGAAATTTGTTCTTGCACGTGGCATTCAATTGCGGAACCGCAAAGATGGCATATGTGACGTGCAATGAGCGAAATCGAAAAATCTGGATAACAAATGGTTATAAATATCAGAAAAACAGGTCCAGGCTGATAAATATTTATTGGAGGTGTTGGCGCACAACATGTGGTGCACCTCTCTGAACAAATCTGTTTGATTTGAGTGAGGAAACCCCAAACATTTACATTTTAAGTGTAATTATAACCGGAATCACTTTCATAGAGTTTGAACAATGTAACGTTATGCTTTTTCATAACCATGTGACACATGACCTAAACCCAAAACGAAGTGTTAATCTAATTTTAATATACATGTAGTAGTTACACAAACATGTCTCTTTTCACAACTGCATACTTGAGCTATTTTACTGAAACTCTCCCTCTTTTCCGTTGACAAAACATTTTGTTTTGAACAACATGTAAATTCCCATTATAATGTAATTCCGCCCTGTCTTAACATTTCTTTTAGAAAAACACAATATACACTGAAACTGTCTCTTCATATTCATTTCTTTCATTTAAACGTTTATCTTTCATTTACAAAACAAAAGATATACAGTGTGTATCAATGAAACAAATGTACCATATGTATGTTTTGAATACTTAGCCCTTATCCCTTTTGGGATTCTGTGTCCGGAGCTATTTTTCTGACTTGGCCGCCCACTGAATCCCTTATCAACCACTAATAACTCTATTCGGGAAAATCAAAATTGGACCCCCACTCTCATTCCGGCACTGGGAACAGGTAAGTCTCCATTAGTAGACATATTTTACTTTTCAAAAAGCTTAAAGTGATTTAAATCCTTCTCCTGTTTTAGCAGTTATGGCTCACGATTCCAAGACTCCGCTTCAGATTGACCGGCGGCTGCCATTGTTGTTTTCATTTGAATATCCCTCCCATTATGCACGTTTTTCATTATAGTCTATTTCATTTTTCTATTTTAAGGACGCTCGCTGGTCATGTTTTGGTTTTTTTGTCAGATTTTCGGAATCCTCGGGTTTTATCAATTTCTTAAACATGAAAATGTTTGCCCATGAATCCCACTTTTTCTTTTATAATTCAATCATATATACCTTAAAATGGTATTTGACAAAATTTGATGAAATCCTTTTTGTTTTTTCATACATCTTTGAGAGACTGAATTTGTCAATGCAAAGACAATGAAAAATCAAGAGAAAACTCGTTTCCTGCAAATTTTCAAGACCTTATAGCTCTAAAATGAGGACATGAACCTATATTTTTTTCTTGCTTATTTATTTACTATTCATATGTTCTCTCAAACTAAAACACCTATTTCAAATCCTATTTATTTCCTATAAAACCAGCAATCATCCTTAATCTCATCAATAGTAACAAGTGAAAGGAACCACAAGATGACGGAAAATAAATATAAAAGTGCAATTTTCCACTTCTTTGGGATTTGTTTACATGTTGGCATTCTAATTACAATTATACCATGGGGAAGAATAAAAAAGGGGAAGGGGGTTCAATGTACATTTGGGCATGTAAAAAAAATTAGATGCTTTGTTTGCATATATATTTTTTTTCTTCAAATTTTGAGTCATTACATGTTAGCTTTGAAACAACGTATCAGATCTGAAGTTAATTTTTTTTCTCATAATTTTTTAGATAATTATACAAACTTATAGATCTGTTTTCATAAAAAATTAATATTTATTATATACATTTGAGAAAGATGGGATTGGAGTGAACAAATTTAGAAATTAATCTTCAATGAGTGGGACACTCCAAATCATGTTGCAGGCCCTAAATGGTCCTGACAAATTAACCAAAATGTGTAAATCAGAGAAAACGACACAACATCCAGCTGCCAAATTAGGTAGAGAACCTGAAGAAATTAAATAGATGATGCATTCAAGACCGTAATATTCTTGACTTTCCAAATTGCAGTTTTTGAGGGTTTTTTTTTTAAATTTTACTGAAAAAAAATTATTTCTTTTGATTTTGCTAACCTTTCATTTTTACTTTTTTATTCCATGTGTTTCTATGCTATTTATATTCAGTTCTATTTATAATATATGAAAGAAAAGGTGAAATTTTGTCAGATATTTATTATATGTCAAGCTAGATGATCAATAAAAGTATAGGGACAGAAAACATGTAATAAGAAATAAAAATACACATGTATTTATTTCCTAATCTGGATTTTGTAGTAAGATAACTGGATACAACAAGACTAATATCAGACCACTTTGATAAAAAAAATTAAAAAATGTTCTTTTATATTCAATAATATAAAAAGTTCATTCAGATACAATCCTCCTCATGATCTTAGCAAAAAAGTGATTTTATTTAATGAAGTAATCCAAATGCAGATGCTAAAAACAACATGCTTTAATCGTGTTTCACAAGAAATTGTTTTTTTTAACAATCCACAAATATTCGAGCTCATGACCATAGCACACGGACATCTGTAAGTCATCCAGATGCACAGGTCACCAAGGGTCAATGCAAAAAGACTTTATGTTTATAAATCGTCACTTGAAAAAATAAATTGATACAAAATAGGTAAACCTGGAATGGTCCTAGCATGATAAGTGCACAAGGACAAATTTAAGTCGTCCATATGCAGGGATCAAGGACAGGTGATGAAGGACACTGAATATGCCAAGTGCACAGTCTTACTGAATACATGTATACTTTAATAAATTATTGATAAGAAATAAAAAAAGGACAACTTATTAAACAGTTAGTAGTTTAGTATAAGTAGTTTAGTATATATTGTAACAGTTCACTATAGGTTCTATATATATGTACATGTACCAAGTCTGCAAAGCACCACTTCATTTTTCATTACCACAACAGTTGGAACATTTATTACGAACAAATTGTTGCTGACTGCCAATGTTACGCTACTCATAGTTTCTTTCAAAATGCCATGCCTTTCGTTTTTAGAGCAATAATCCATAGTACCTCTTGTAAAATACATTTTCTCGATATAAAACTTTTTTGACAATACTGTTAAAATTTTCATAAACTGACTAATAAAGAAGCTGATTTCACGAAGGAATATGCTGTAATCGTTTCATAGGGTATTAAAATGTACAATTTCTTAGAGCGGTAGGATGAACAAACATTTTGTCAACTAGAGGCTCTCAAGAGCCTGTGTCGCTCACCTGTATCTAATGTGATTTTGGAAATTATGTAAAATTATATAATGATTGAGACCAAGATTGGTTTAATTTGACACAGTATTTAAAATTAAAAACAGGTCATCTCAGTGTAGTCTTACAATAGCTACTGAAGACATTTTATCATTATTATTTTTGAATATGTGGTCAAGTTGTGACCATTCAGAATTTTTTTTACAATTTTCTGATAGACTTCTAAACATCTTGGATGATGGATCGGCAACAAAGTAACAACACTTTGTCAGCATCTCATAAGGAACATTCATGCTATGTTTTGTTACATTCCATTCAGTGGTTCTCTAAAAGAAGTCATTTGTATGCATTTCCCATAGGGTCAAATGTTAAACTTAGTCCCCCGCTGGCGGCCATCTTGGATGATGGATCGGCTACAAAGTAACAATACTTGGTCAGCACCTCATAAGGAACATTCATGCCAGATTTAGTTTCATTCCATTCAGTGGTTCTCTAAAAGAAGTCATTTGTATGCATTTCCCATAGGGTCAAATGTTAAACTTAGTCCCCCGCTGGCGGCCATCTTGGATGATGGATCGGCTACAAAGTAACAATACTTGGTCAGCACCTCATAAGGAACATTCATGCCAGATTTAGTTTCATTCCATTCAGTGGTTCTCTAAAAGAAGTCATTTGTATGCATTTCCCATAGGGTCCTATGTTAAACAAAATCCCCCTCTGGCGGCCATCTTGGATGATGGATCAGCTACAAAGTAACAACACTTGGTCAGCACTTCATACGGAATATTCATGCCATGTTTGGTTTCATTCCATTCAGTGGGTCTCTAAAAGAAGACATTTGTATGCATTTCCCATAGGGTTCTATGTTAAACTAAGTCCCCCGCTGACGGCCATCTTGGATTATGGATCAGCTACAAAGTAACAACACTTGGTCAGCACCTCATAAGGAACATTCATGCCATGTTTGGTTTCATTCCATTCAACGGTTCTCTAAAAGAAGTCATGTGTATGCATTTCCCATAGGGTCCTATGTTAAACTAAGTCCCCCTCTGGCGGCCATCTTGAATTAGGGATCGGCTACAAAGTAACAACACATGGTCAGTACCTTATAAGGGTTCATTTATGCCAGATTTAGTTTCATTCCATTCAGTGGTTATCTAAAAGAAGTCATTTGTATGCATTTCCCATAGGGTCCTATGTTAAACCTAGTTCCCCGCTGGCGGCCATCTTGGATGATGGATCAGCTACAAAGTAGCAACACTTGGTCAGCACTTCATAAGGAATATTCATGCCATGTTTGGTTTCATTCCATTAAGTGGGTCACTAAAAGAAGTCATTTGTATGCATTTCCCATAGGGTTCTATGTTAAACTAAGTCCCCCGCTGGCGGCCATCTTGGATTATGGATCGGCTACAAAGTAACAACAATTGGTCAGCACCTCATAAGGAACATTCATGCCATGTTTGGTTTCATTCCATTCAACGGTTCTCTAAAAGAAGTCATTTGTATGCATTTCCCATAGGGTCCTATGTTAAACTAAGTTCCCCGCTGGCGGCCATCTTGGATGATGGATCGGCTACAAAGTAACAACACTTGTTCAGCACCTCATAAGGAACATTCATGCCATGTTTGGTTTCATTCCATTCAGTCGTTCTCTAGAAGAAGTTCAAAATGTAAAATGTTAACGACGACGCCGGACGACGACGGACGACGGACGACAGACGCCAAGTAATGAGAAAAGCTCAATTGGCCCTTCGGGCCAGGTGAGCTAATAAAAGGAAACCAGGCTGCAGTGTATACAACTTGAGGTCATATCTATATTTTTTATTCACTTCAGGGTGTCATGTAGAACACAGTCAGGGAAAAAACACTCAACAAGATAAAAAATGGCATTGCTGTTCATAATCTATATGCTAACAATTTAGCCTATTTAAATTCTGAAATGATTTTTTTTTCCAATTTATTTATCTTCTCAATATCAGGCTCAACATCCTACCGTGTTTCTCGATTAATATGGAAAAATAGATCCAAGAACAAATACAGCTGATAAAGAAACAATAATACAATTTGAGGTTGGAAAATCTTAATCTCATATATATCCACTATTTACATTTAACATTAGTTTTACAATAAAAAAAAACAAATGAATATTGACCCACTCCCCCTCTCCTCTTTCCCCCACACACATTTTTTTATTCCTCCCCATGGTATAATTGTAATTAAAATGCCAACAAGTAAACACATCCCATAGAAGTTGATCTTGTGGTTCCTTTCACTTGTTTCTATTGATGAGGTTAAAATGGAAAAACGAAACAGACTATAATGAAAAACGTGCATCACAGGAGTGATATTCAAATGAAAACAACAATGGCTGCCGCCGGTTTTATCTGAAGCGGAGTCTTGGAATCGTGAGCCATAACTGCTAAAATAGGAGAAGGATTTAAATCATTTTAAGCTTTTTGAAAAATAAAATATGTCTACTAATGGAGACTTACCAGTTTGAGAACTGTCAGATGAAATTCAAACCGTTCCAAGTGCCAGAATGAGAGTGGGGGTCCAATTTTGATTTTCCCGAATAGAGTTATTAGAGTTGATAAGGGATTCTGTGGGCGGCCAAGTCAGAAAAATAGCTCCGGAAACAAAATCCCAAAAGGGATTAACTTGGCCCTAGTCTGACTTTTATAATTGTGTCCGACGAAATTAACAAATAGTAAGCATCAAAACTGGTATTAAAGAATTTATTGTATAACACAAGAAACAGACTCGAGCTAGCAGCCAAGTTTTAGCAGTCATTCGCTAGCAGCAACTTCTCTAAAATGTATAAAAACCAAACATTTATTTACGAATGTACCGTTTTCAACTGCTAGGAGCCACTTTTGAGATACATACAAAAAACTATGAATTACGACCCACTCAATCTTTAACACCAAAACGTAAAATTATATAATAATGACACTGAATTATCTATACTCAAATAAAATTCTTACACTAATACGGGCTAATAATATATGGGGACTACAAGTATTTGTTATTATACATACAAATAAACAAAATGTTCTTTGAAATCTCATGTAAATTATTTGAATATAACTGGGGGATATAATCTCCATCTTTCTTTGCCTCTATTCAATGACCTCTTATGCACTAATCCATTCTGAAGACACAAGAAATGTCGAAGGAAAGAGGTTACACGTCTGATCTCTTGAAAATAAAATGGTCTTCGGATAAAATTTGATAAATATGTACCAGAAGGTTAGAAAACTACCATTGGTGAATGAAAGGTTTGATAAATATCTTTCATTTAAACTACAAGCTATTAAAAAAAATGCCGGACTTTATAGTTTAAAAACATTGAGAGAATTGATCCCCGGACACCCGCTCTCAACTTTGAAAATATGGTGTGGGCTTGACGGGAGTTAAACGACCTAACCTCTTTGTGAAATGAAGGGTATGGTAAATATATTTCATTTAAACCATAAACGGTTAACAACTTTGCCCGACTAAATAGTTTTAAACCATTGAGAAAATAATATGTCCGGACTATTTGAAAATCTGGTGTGTGGTTTAGAAGAGTTTAGACCCACATAACCCCTTGCTGAAATAAGAGCTGAGGCAAATATCTTTCATTTAAACCACAAGCGGTTAATATGCAATATAATGTGGGAGAGTTAACCCACCTAACCACTTGGGGAACTAAAATCTTTCGTAAATATCTTTCATTTCAACTACAGCGGTTAAACACGTTTATTATTTTCCAAGTATTTTAAAATGTATGAAGCCCGGAAAAGTTTTTAACCGCTTGTGGTTTAAATTAATTATAACATTTAGACCACGCCTACTTAAAGTGATTACCGGGATTGAAACGCACAAACTTACTAACTGAAATATTTAGAACAAAATGTCTATATTCTCTTGTTACTTATTTTTTTATTGATGAAAAACAGTAAAAACAGTATTTGCACCCAAAGTGTCGTTTATTTTAAACAATATTAAGCCTATCAATGGAATCTTGAAAAGGTGGTTTATCCCGCCAGATCAGTTCTGTCATCCTGATGGTAAAAAGCGTTTGAAATAAATTCGAAATTGGTAATAATATAAAAAAAAATGTCAGCAAAGATCATCTCTTTACTGCAGAAAAATATAATACCGGACAGCTACCATTGTTAGCGTACTCATATGACTGTAACTATTCCTGTTATGTTATAGGGTTCAATCGCAGGTGGAATACAAGAGTCGACAGAAAAGACCCGCATTTGTGGTATTTCATCAAGAAGGTAAAGTTAGAGGAACAGAGAGCCTTACTACAAATTCAAGCTTCAAATCGCGGTGATAGTCCTCCTCCACGAAGGCGAACATACAGACTCCTACAATCGCTCATACCAAAATATTGCAAGCCAGTTACAGGGCTGTTAACAGAAATATGGACAATTATTGGGAAGCTATGATATACATCGTTGCGCAGTTTTAGTGAAGACTGAGTATATGATACAGCCTCGCCAGACATAAATTTGGTCATGTATACATATACATGTAATCATCGAATTTGAAGTAGATTATTACACTTGTTTAACTGCCTTTTAGCTCACCTGACCAACGGGCATGTGAGGTTTTGTCATCACTTGGCGTCCGTCCTCCGTTCGTCGTCCATGCGTACGTTAACTTTCACATTTTAATATTCTCCTCTGAAACCACTTGGCAAAATGGAAATTTGACAGTAAGCATTTATATAAGGTCCTTTATGAAATGTGATCATTTCGTCCCCAACGGACAACAAACATGGCCACCATGGGCAATTGTTGTTTCTGATTGGCTGAGTTTTAAACAACCTTCTTGTCTGAATATGCTTGGGCAAATGGAACAAAACTTGACAGGAAACATATATGGGGGGTCCTTTATAAAGTATCATTATTTCGTCCTGATCGGGCTACAAATATGGCCGCCATGGGCAGTTCTTGTTTCTGATTGGCTGATAAAAAAACTTATCCTCTGAAATTGCGTGGCCAAATGGAACGAAAGTTGACAGGAACCATCTATGGGAGGTTCTTTACAAAATTTCCTCATTTCGTCCCGATCGGGCAACAAACATGGTCGATATGGGCAATTCTTGTATTTCATTGGTTGATTAAAACATTTTTTTTCTCTGGAAATGCTTGGCCAAATAGAACCAAACTTAACAGGAAGCATATTTGGAAGGTCCTTTATAAATTTTCCTCATTTTGTCCCGATCGGACTACAAATATACCCACCATGTATTGTTCTGTTTTCTGATTGGCTGATATAAAACAATCTTCTCTGAAGTCGCTGGTCCAAATGGAACGAAACTTGGATGGAAGCATCTGTGGGAGGTTCTTTAAAAGGTTTACTGATTTCGTCCCGAAAATGTTAGCCAAACTTGACAGGAAGCATCTATGGGACGTCTTTTATGTAATTATTTTTGTTCATCCTGATTGGACAACAAGCATGGGCAATTCTTGTTTCTTATTGGATGATATAAAGAAAAGGTCTTCTCTAAAACCACTTGGCCAAATGGAACAAAACTTGACAGGAGAAATTTGTGGCAGATTTTTTACAAAGTTTCCTCATCAAGTGACAAACATGGCCCCCATAGGCAATTCTTGTTTCCGAATGGTTGATTTAAAAGAAAAATTTTCTCTGAAACTGCTAGCCCAAATAGGGCCAAACCTGACAGAAAATGTCTATGGCTTATACCAAATATCGACAGAACTGCATAATTGCTTGACACCAAACATGGCCTAAACGTTCCTCATAAGGTGTCAATCGCTGATTCAAGATGGCCACCAGTATTTAGGTCACCATAAGACCGTATGGGAAATACATGCAAACATCTTCTGGAGAACAACTGAATTAAAAAAAAAGATTGCTGACCTTTAAGTAGACGGACCTTGATACAGAAAAATTTAGTCCCTACAAGGCTTATCACACTTCATAATGATCGTGACAAGGCACTTCTCTCTTTGAGGTACATCAATGAAAACGGCTTTCATTCCAATTGAGCCATACAGGTTCAACCCTCTGAGCCTCCAGTTTTTATTTGTCCTTTTTAAATATAAGTGATATTTCTTGTATTATTGATTAATTCTTGACCCAAATTCCCAACACAAACTCGACAGGATTATGAACAAATATGTCCGTCACAAACGAACTAAAATCAACTTAGAACCCTGTGGGATCTATTATTGAAAAGTCTTCTTTCTGAAACCACTCCGTCAATTGAATCTATACTCCACAGCAATGGTAATTAGATGTTCCTATTTTAGAATTGTGTCGAATAACATGGACTGTCAACCAAGATGGCCGTCAAACCCAAATTTAGTTTAACATAGGACCCTACGGAAAAATTAATTTTAAACTCTCCTTGTCTGAAGCCATGCGATCAATTGGAACCAAACTTCGCAGAAATGGTCCTTTTTTGGTCCTCTTTCAGAATGGTCTCCGATGACCAGGACTATCCACCAAGATGGCCAGTACAGCCGGGGTTCTTTTTAACTTTACATATCCCAAATTGTCATGGCTGGATACTCCCATTTCGATTTTTCGCCTTTGGTAATTCAGGAAGCAAAAACGTGAAACCATACAAAATAAACAAAGCCATAAAGTTGTATCTGGCTTTTAGTTTATGCTTTGAAGGAATACAATTATCTTAGATAATGTAGTTGTCCATATATATATTTCCATTCATCATAATAAACATACAACAAGGCCACGCCCTGCAATTAAGACTGAAATATCTGGCTTCTTTCATCCCATAATATTTGAAAGAATAAGAATAAAAGAATAAAGCACATGAAATACTTTGTACAAATAAATGAGTGTGACTGGTCGTTGCTGGCACGACTTTATGCTCGTTTTTAATATCAGAGTCAAATATGGTGTTGATTAAAAAAACACCAGTCAGTTAATCAGTTGGCATATTTTGTTTACATTTTTTCAAGTTTCGTCTTATTCAATATCATTTCTTTAAAAATTGATAGTGATTCCGAATTTGGAACAATCCGAATCTTTGAGAAGTACGACATCATCAAATAAGTTTAATATGACAAAATGTCCTGTCATCCGAATATTTGTACCACAAATAAAAGAATAAAACCATAAAAAAGTGAAATGTGAAACAGTAGATCAAATAGCATGCTTTGTTAGAATGGTTTACTAGAAGCTGCAATTTCCTTCACAAATAATTTATTTTTTCAGTTGTTTTTAAGTTTTAAAATTGTTATAATATCTCTAGATGAATATGTGAATAATACAGCCAGAACTAACACAAATTCGCTCAACATTAATAGTTTACTACGCACGCCGGTTTAAAGTCCTGTTTAAAATGCAAGGTTCCGATTTACCATGTATCCTTCATTTTCCGATTTAATCAAGTTTGTCTTAATGTGTTCTGATAACTGTTAAAAATGCCTATTATATCTTAATCTGAAACAGAATATTTTACTACATTTACATGTATAATTCGCAGAAATTCCAAATATCAATAAGGGATAGTTTGTAGGCAAATAAATCGTGTGAACTAAGCTTACACGGACTTTATTCGAAAAACTGCTAAGCAAAGATAATTATGACTAGATTGGTACATATGTAGCTTCCTCTCTTGTTTCCTCCATTTAAAGGTCAGCGAGTTTTTATATGTATCGCCCATCTAGCTAGGGAGTGTGTCAAAGTCATGAGCTGTCGGATTATAGAGCTGTCGGACCAATGACTGTTGGATTAATGGGCTGTCGATACAATGACTGTCGAACAAACTAGCTGTTGGACCAATGACTGTCCAGCTATTGACGTGTAGAACCAATGACTGTCGGAAACACGAGCTGTCAGACGAGTGACTGACGGACTTATCGGATCAATGAATGTCGTACTAATGAGCTGTCGGATAAACGAATATCGAATAAATGCGCTGTCGGACTAATGACTGCCGAAGCAATGAATAAAAAGTGGTCTACCATACCAAAAAAAAACAGATTAACCCCACCAGTGTTGTGTTTGTGTTTTGTTCGTTTATTTTATTTTTTTGTCTAGAGTTCTGTTTGTTGGATGCGATGATTGATTGGTCCTTTTAAACCCTTCTAGTTATCAATTTCTTTATGTAACTTTAAATATCTTTGAATATGTTATTTTATACTTTATTCAAATTTTGCTGAGTTAAACGAAAATTACCAGAAATTGTCTGAAGAGGAGAGCAAATATCTTTCAGAATATTTTGTAAACAAACTTTCTGTGAACTCTCACAGTCGTATATACAGTTAATATCACATCGTATTTTGACTATGATTTTATTTATCAACAAGGCCATCTGATTTTTGTGAAAGTCATTTGTTTTACATCAAATTTTAGTTTTGTAAAATATACATTGTAAGTCTTTAAGTCATCGAAATATTTCATTGTGACCAAACCTTATATATGTAGGCCATAGTTTTAAACAGTTTCGACGAAACGTTTATTACTACAACAAAAAGTCATATATGTGACACCTTTGTGTTCCAATTTTTTACCCTTATATTTCATTTGCCACCACTTTGTTTAAATCAGTTGTAAAAGAATATAAATTAAAGTTCTTCAAGATGATAACAACTTGCCAGAAATCCTACTGGAAGTTGCGATATCTTATTGTTTACAAGTTACTGAAAAATATAATGTTATGGCGTTGTTAATAAATGTTTGTGATACTACAAATCTGACCATGTCAGTAAGGGTTTTGCGATAGCCTGCAAGACTACTTTGTCACAAAATTTCATTATGTACGTTGTACGGTAAACATCCCTGGTTAAGACTAGTGATCCCTATCATCTTGCCTTTTATTTGTCATATACATTTTATTATTTTTGTGTTTGGTTTGTTTACTTTTTAGCCCCTTCCAAATCTCGCCGACTTTTTTTGACGTGTTTATTAGTGTGATATATTGGGAACAAAAATTAATAGAAATAAAAAATAGTATGTTAATTCAAAACGGAAAATTTAAAGGCAAGCAATATTAATTTGTCCCATAATTTATATGATAAGTCTAAAAGAAACAGACACAAAAAAGGAAAAAAAAAAAACCAAAAAAAAAAAAACAAAAAAAAATGTTATAATAAAATGTGTAAGGTTTTTGTTTATACACACTCAAGTTTGGTAATGTTTCTATTTAAGCTATTTTAGCAATATCAAAATCTTATCTCGGCAATGATAGAATAGAATTCCATTACGGGACTGATCAGTGAAAACTGTCGTTCCTTTCTAAACAGGATCCGGCAAAATAATCTCTCATTCAGGCAATACAAGCAACGGAGATTGACTGTTAAACTGATCGATGTGTCAAAACATTATATTCCAGAAACTTCGTTTAAAAGGGCGAATTGTAGGTGAGCAGGATTAAAACCGGATTAATCCCGCCAATGTTCATTGATTGTACCAAACTCTGTTGTATTGTTTTTTGTTCGCTTTTATTTTATTTTTTTGTCCCGAGTTCTGTCTGTTGGTAGGAAAGATTGACTTGACATTGTTAACCCTATTTGGTTGCTTCTTTATGTAACCTACAACTGCCTAATAATATGTTATCTTATATTTTATCCGATTTTTTCCTGAGTTAAATAAAAAAAGATTACAATAATTTGTTTCCAGAGAGGAGAATTAAAATACGTACGGAATAGTTGGTAAATAAAACTTCTGTGAATTCTGTCAGCCGTATATAACAGTTTGTATGTATTCGTATTTTGACTATGACTTTATCACGGAACAACACAAAACATGTGATATTTGTAATAGTCTTTTGTTTTAGATCAAATACATACTTTAATTTTGAAAAATGTAACTTTTAAGTCATCAAAATGGTTTATTTCATCAAAAAGAAAGCGTAAGGAATCTACACAGTCAATAGCTGAATCTGTTTAATCCCATGGCGAAATTGTTCTCGAATTGGGCGAAGTTTCGTTCGTTGTGAACACACCTTATACACGTATGTCATAGTTTTAAACAGTTTCAATGAAACTCTTATCACGGAAAGGGAAAGTAAAACATATGACAACTTTGTGTTCCGAATTTCTTCTTCAGATTTCCTTTGCCACAATATTTTTTAAACAAGTAGTAAAAGAATAGAACTTACAGTTCTTTAAGATTACTACAATTCATCAGAAATCCTACTGGAAGTTGCGATATCTTATTCCCGGCCAAGGAACTGAAAAATGAAAAGTTATTGCATTGTTAATAAAGTTTTTACGTCATCAAAATGGAATTTATTCATATGTCACACACCCCAAAGAATCACACACAAACACACTCACTCTCACTTAATATATCATATCTTTCCGTGTATTAAAAAATCAAATACATGTAGGTTAATAATTATATTAAACAAATTGATTTCTTAAAAAAATGCAATGCATGAACCTAAGGATCTTGGTTTAATAACTAATTTTATAAAGAATATATGTATATGTGAATAAAGTACATGTATTTATGTTGTTGGATTATAAACCCATAGTCATACGTGTAGTTAGATCAATTTATCCTGAAAACTATTCTTTGAAACAATCATGATCTTACATGTATGCCCACAAATTAACATCTGGATGTTTGTTTTGTTTTAGACTGCCGATGTTTTTTTTTCAGTTTTCGTATCTTTGACTCAATTCAAGTTTCAAATTTCGTTGAGTGTACGTGTATTATGGCTTACATGAAAATATGAGAGTATGGTGAATTTGAATCGGGAGTTTGGTTCATAAATGTATAAATACCCTGCTGACTTTGTGGTTACATTCTATTATCAGAGAAGCGATTAAAACGAAATATACTATCCGCTCAAACACAAAATCAAATTCACACCTTATATGTATATTAATATCAATAATATACTATGCCCTGAAAAAGTATTGAGAAAAAGACCTTTTATGTAATTTTGTTAAATTAAAAATAAGTAATAGCAAATTATTTGTTGAGCAAAATCAGTATCAGAACGTTCTATTATCCGATAGAATTTACCCTTTTTATGCAATACAGGAGATGAAACGAGTTGCACTTTGATATCAAATGTTCTAAGCTAGAAGATAGATCAAATCGTATCTCTCAATTAATCAATATTAATCCAAGTTTTAGTATGTTTAAAAATATTTAAATTTATAATGAAAATACAAATATTATGAAAATAACAAGATGTATGAGCAAAGTAAATGTTGGATTATACATGAATAAAAAGTGAATTTCAGTCGTAGTATATTCATAAATACATATAATATAATGGCATAACTGTAAGCTCAGTATTTCATGTGCGAACAACGTAATTAACCATTGGGTTTAATGAAGACAAAGTAAAGGCATGACCTTCAAATTAAAATTGACTTGCTTTGAGGTCCGACAGTTCTGAATCTCAAACGATCGAACAGTCTTAACCGAAAGTTAAATATTTTTATTTAACTTAAATTTTAGCAATTATTTATATAATTCTTCTAGTCATGCTAGTTGTACAATATCTCTTGGTTAAATAAATATGATTTTATTTGTTTTATGTATTATTTCTTGCCATAACTTAGTTCGAAACGTTATGAATTTTAAGAATACGTAACTGTAAGAAAAGTGCAGTAAAACAGCCTTCTTTAATCTACCGTTTCATTTTCAAAACAATTTACATGTGTTTTTGACTTGCTGGTATATCTATATCATGTTTCACCGATATGCACTATTTAATACATTCGTGGTCATACGGAGTATACACTTATAGTAAAAATAAAGTTAACGTAAAAGTTAACGCTTCTTGCGTCCGTATATCGTATGTAAATCGTCCGTACATCACCCGTATAACGTCCGTACATCGTCCGTATAATGTCCGTTCATCGTCCGTACATCGTTCGTTCAGTGTGCGTACATCGTCTGTGCATCGTTTCGTTTATCTTTTGACTTTATGGTAAATTTCGTTGTTTGGTGTGAAACAGCGTTTAGCGTTTCGTTTAGCGAATGGTTTATGATATCGTTTATCGTATGGTAAATGGTACCGTTTAGCGTTTTATTTAGCGTATGGTACATCGTTTGGTAAATGGTATATCATTCATCGTTTCGTTTACCGTTTGCTGCAGCGTAGATCGTTCGTTCAGCGTATCCTAAGGTGATTGGTAGATTATGGAGACCACGCCTCTTCTATTTGAAAAAAAATTAGCCCCTCCCTTTTCATAAATAATACAGAAATGTATAGGTCACAGAATTAAAAATAAAGATAAATGATAACAATAAATAAGTAAATAAAAAAATTAAGCCAACAAAAACTGAATATTATAGGCCTCTGAATAATGACTTAACATTAATGTTCTACACAATAAATTCATTATACTTTCATTTAAGGTTTTAATTTCCAATAATATTTACAATTGGAAATATTTTTTTTTATATTTCATCACTAGAATTTTCGATTCTATTTTTAAAAAATTGATTTAAACAGGTACGAATTCTTTTATTATTTGGTTGTGTATTCTTCAATAGTGTTTGGGAAAGTGGACTATTAAAAGTGTAAAGCCTTATGTCATTCGTCTTTTCTTTGCACGTATATTTTAGTGTTAATTTTCACTGTACATGAACTTGTATTAATACTTCCCTCACTGTAGGTATTTAGGCATTGTTAAATGTAAATATCAGTTTAAGCACAAATTACACGGGGTTCACTCGACCTTATTTCGATAAAAAACTTACTCTTGTTTCTTTCTAGATATTAATATTAGCAATGTATATTAACAACATTTAAACAAAGACTCTTTTCATCGTTCCGTCTAAAAACCGCATAAGCCGGGCTTAGTGCAATTAGCCCTTCAAAGTGCACTTAGCCGAAATAGGAAGCTGAACCATTTGACTTTGTAACTGGTCAGCTTTTAGGTCCTGCATGAGGACTGGTGTGTGATCTGTGAACTTGATTTTATCAGCCACAAATATACATATACGGAATTGAAAACAATTAGTTCAATGAAATGTACCTGGTACAGACAAAAAAAAAAGACCCCTCATCATTTTAATCAACCCCTCCCTTTCTTTCGCAGCAGGTAAATAAATCTAACTCCCATTTTTATCATTAGCAGAAATTATGCAAATCAACCAAGATTCTAATAAATGATAAAACATATGTGTATATACGAGAATATAAGAATACCAAAACGGAATCCAAAAACCCATAGGATAAAACGATTCATCAAAGGACAATGTACGAGGGTTTCTTTTTTCACCAACATCGGAAAGTCACAAAATTCCTGACCCGTATGATATACGTTTTTTATATACATATACATACAAATAGCAAAGTAAAAATATTTCGTTAGACATTTGTTTTTGTCCAGTATAACAATTTTTTTTAATAAATCAAATTTATAACGACATGTTTCTGAAATACGATTTTTCTTTTACAATTTTAAAATTGTCCTAAAATAAATTTTCACTATGTCAAAACAGAGTTGCTAGAGCTTCACTTATTGCTATATGTGGTAAACAGCTTGAAATATGTACTCTAAATAAACATTATATACACGTATAATTCTTTCTTGTATCTTTTTTCTTAACGGCATTTGATAGGTGATAATAAAAGGTGACCAATCCCTTAACGGTCAGATAATTAATTACTCCAGGTGGTAATCTGATAGAATTCGGCACACGCTACGAAAAATCGTAAAACTTCATTCAACTTCACAAATTTATAAACTACTCTGGATTTATTGGTCTTTTTAATTCTATGTATATATATTTAAAAAGTGTAAAATTGCAGACAAAAGTCATTTCAATTACAGCTAATTGCTTTTCAAAAGACTAAGTGCACTAACTCGAGCTATGCGGTGTTTAGACGTCCTCCCTTTTTAAAAGAAAATATCCTTTAAACTAACCTTTTCTACTAAATTAGATAAAAAGCAATAAGCAGGGCAGTCTCGACGTTTTTAGTTTTGGCTAGCTCAATAGAATATTTCTTTTCATACAGAATAACGCAATAAGGAATCGATAAGGAATCGATATAAAGTAACTTGGAGCATAGATATTACTAATAAAATGATTTTGTCTCCCTTCGATTATTTGAAAATCGGTTATTCTTTGCTTTCCATGCTAAGACATTGCCATGTAAATAAACAAAAATGTCCAAATATTCGTACTTTAATTTATGGCTTTTGAGAACCCAAATGTCATAATTGGTCATTTGTGAGTTACCCTGTCGCTATTCGATACTAGATAACTGAATACGGCTTCTGTAGCTGTAATTGTCCATAATATCCTCATGATGTAAAATAAAATGACCCGCATTTAATTAAAATTTATACCGATACACCTGTAAAGGAAGTTCAAGGGACCACTCAGTGTTTCATAATTGACAAATGTGATAATGATGTTGTATATAATTAATAAAATGTACGATAACCAACCAAGATGACACGTGTAAGGAAGCACTTGTGAGTGAATTTTAAACTCTACAATATAATAAATATCAAATAGAAATAAACGTTCAATAACAAAAAAAAATATAAAATTTTAAAAATCTTTTGTAGAGTAATATAAGATTAAAAATGGGCTAAAATAATTTGTTTGTTTTCAATAATATAAAAATCAGTAAAAGACTCTATTGGCTGAAATAACTAATCATTTATTGGCAAAGGACCAGGGGCAATAAGTTCGCAAATCGGCCCTATCTCAGATATTCATAAAATTTTCTGTAACACATGTCTAGAGCGTCTTCTTTCAAATGACATAATGAATTAATATATATCATGTATATTTTCTGTAGACGGCGCCTCCGATGTGGAATGTCAAATAACCTATATAATGTCTTGACTAATTCTTTTGGACGTTATACATGTATGTACAAAATGTGAATTCATTGGAAGAGACATTCACATGCATCAACGCCTATATGTATATCGTGATTCTTTTAATAATTCGAGTTAGGAGATAACGTATTTGAAGCTTTGCGGATGTAACTCGTAGGTTTTACTGTCGCAAATCGAGTGTACCTAGCGGTTACACAGCGGAGGTAGGTAAATAGACATCTGCCACGGGAAAACTAACCTTTTCGTCCACAAGTCTTAAAATACAATAAATTTATCTCAATTTTATTGAAACAGAATTAAAAGATTCACTATTTGTGTTCATTTTGTTGATAATATCGCCTAAATTCCATGCTTTGGCGTAAAACAACATGAAAGCAACATGACGTCATTGGAACGTTTCCTTTATGAAACGTTAATATCGGACATGTATTGCCTTTGAATTCGTTTAAAAAGCAATTAAAGGCATGCGAAACGTACTTTTAAATGTATGTAATATATCTATTTTGTTTATAACAGTAACTGCATAAATAAAGAAGATCGATTTTGGTTATTAGATATGGAAGGTTTTTCCGCGTGGATTTTGGGAATATTTAACAAAGTTTTGTGTCACTTGTGTTTTTGTAAGCCAGTTTTAAAAGTAACCAAAGTGGTCATTTATAAAATATCAGTTTTAATATTTTTGTTCAGACCCAGACACTGAGACAGTTGTTCTTGTCCATTTAATCATGTAATTAACAATATACTACAAGCCAACATCCAACTGATAATTTATTTACACATTAAAAGTTAGACATCTCAACAATGCATTCAGCTTTCAATAAAAATCAGAATTCTCCTTTATATATGTATTTATAAAACAAGTAAAACTCTTGTCTTTCGAAAAAATAATCAATAGATAATTTGTAATCAGAATACGTTAATGTCTGCTGAAATAGAATAACACTATTTCCGTTGTCCCGAATCTGCAATTTCCCTATATCTTTGGTGTTGTGACATTTAACATGAAATACATTTCACATCATCCTCCCAAGTCAGGAGTTTGTATCCAAGTTCTTCCTACAAACCCCTGACATCCCATATTCATATTTTACAGGTAGGAAGTGAACGATTTTCACTGCTTACTTCTCTACGTAAAAGGAGAATTCATTTGCATCGTAGTAGAATTTTCTAGGTCACTCACCAGGCGGCGATATGTTGGAAATGCAAAATATGAATAAGTGATGTCAAGGGTTTGTAGGAACGAACGTGGATACAAAAAACTGACTTTGGAGAATGACTTTACATGAACCATTATATATTAAAAGAAAACCCCCAAATCACATATTTTAAAACAGACAGTGGCATAACTCTTGGACGGTATATGTCAAATGTTAAAGTTGAAAGCACAAATAAACTGACAATAATTACAAGCTATAACAAAAAAGTAACATTTTGACATTGGTGACAAGTTTAGAAGAAAGGTTTAGTGGTACTAAACGAGACATAAAAAGCAATACTCTTGTTTTATTGAAACCGAAGATAGACAGACCTACAATACAAGGGCCAAATTAAATAGAGGAAGACACACACATTGGAGATTTTCAACACATTTGTGTATTCACAAATTAACTTCTCGTATAATTGTATGTAAATATATTTTGTATTTTAAGTTTCAGGTATTATTAAGCCAATTTTCATTTCCTGAAATTTATCAACAAATCACAAGTGTTTTTCAATAGTAGCTTCTAATACTAATACACCATTTTTCACGATAACCAATGTCAAAGCGGTAGCCGTGATCGATTATGCGTACACAAAACTATAAGGGAATAGGAAGATTATGAATTCGAACCTACAAATTGAACTCCAGATAGTTTATGTTGTTTATATAATTTTTTGTTGGTTTTATGTTTTTTTTTTAAATTATAATAAAGGAAATAAAGCGTGCCATTAATAAAAAAAAAATTGACGGCAGAATTAGTATTATTAAAAACATGGTTTTAACATTTTCTGATTTAGAATATTAGAATATAAATAGACAATTTCTACATTGCTTCTTTCAATCTTGTGTCGCCTGCGTAGCAGAGTCGACACATAAGGATCACTATCTGTCGTTTTGCGTCGTCGTCCGTGTCGTCCGCGTCGTCCGCGTCGTCGTCACACTTTCATTTATACACAACTGCTCTTACAGCAATGAATGGATTTCCGTGGAACAATCAGGGAATCTTCCATACATCATGTCATTCCGCCTCCTATTTTATTTTTTTATCAGAATATCCACTGCCGTTCATTGCTATTATGTCACCAGTATTCGATCACAGAAATCGCATCGAAGTCACAAACAGATGTAATTAATAGCGTATTTAAAGCTTAATCTTCAAAAAATCTGCAATCTGCATTCATTCGTATAATAGAAATTCTTCAGTAAGTAAATTCTTTTAATAATAATTATAAAATAATGGAGAATTAAAGGTATGGATCTTGATAAGAAAATTATGGACAAACCACTATTAACCGCAATTCCGAATAGTTATATAATTATACATACATGGAGGACATGTATAATGTGATATGCATATGATTTAACACTATTTCAACATCTATTTAATTCGTATTAAGCATGACAATACAACAATTGCTAATAATCTATTTTAAACAAAAGCAAAAAAAAAAAACAAAAAACAAAAAACAAAAAAAAAACAAAAAAAAAAAAAAACAGTAAAATATCAATTATTTTAATAAAATCAAAGTTTATTGAAATAAATGCTTGTCCCGCAAACAACTTTCATGTATGGCAAACGCTAAAATTACCATATATGGCAAACGCTAAAAATTACCTCATATGGAAAATTCAAAAATATACCATATATGATAAACGAAAAGATGTACGATAAGGCCATCGTCCGTACAGTTTATGCATTTTATTTCTATACAGTATCGTCATACACTATATGCAGATTTAGAATATCGATTTTTAAACCGGGAGCTCACTCACGTCAAATTTAAAAAAAAAAATTAAAAAATAAAGTTTCAGCTTGTGAAGTCATGTTTTTTTTCATTTTTCATTAGGTATATTGATTTAATTTCTTTATAGAACGACTGCATACTATTTTTGGATGGGAATTTTTTTTTTATATATATTTGACCATAGGTAAGTGGCCAAATTACTTACAGACTTACGGGGGTGCAGGGATCACTGTTAATTCAGACAGTACAGATATCTTGTTTTTTCATGAATCTCAGCATAAAAAATTATTTCCAATCTTTTTCGAGAGGTGCGGGTAGGGGTCATTTGCTGACTTAATCATAGTTTGCGTGGTTGTTGTTATTTAGATGCGGACATTACGTTTTAAATTTAAATCTATATATAGTGTTTGGCCTTCATAGTATTATTTTGCATTTAATCTGAAAAAGTAACCAGTGGAAGTGATCATCCTTTGCGTATTATATATTTGTTCTTGCACGTGGCATTGGATTGCGGAACAGCAAGGATGGCATACGTAACGCGCAGTGATAAAAATGGAAAAATATTGATACAAAATGGTTGCAAATATCCGAAATACAGGTCAAGGCTGAGACATATATACTGAACCGCAAAAGAAACGTCGCTTTTTCAAAATGTTAGCAAAATTCAAAATAAATATTAATTAATGATTTTTATATAATCAGTATTACGATTACATCACCAGGTAAGATTAAATTACCTGTGAATTAAATTTTCGGTTGAATAATTTTCAGTTGATATCGTAGAGCGACCGTACCTAAAACCGCTCGTGGGACACACTTGGCGGTAATTTTTCTTCAATCTTAAATGTTCGTGAAATTCATGCTCCTTTATGGGTATAAAAGGCCGGAGAAAATTAAAGAGTGTTAGTATCAGTGTTGACACAGAAGCTATGCCACGTCTGACTCCACAACAGAGAGAACAGGCCATTGGTCGATTGGATGCTGGGCAATCTGCCAGAGTTATTGCCAACGACTTCAACTGTGCTGTTCAAACAATTGAACGTCTACGGACACGGTACAATGCAACAAACAGGACAAATGACCGTCCACGGAGTGGTAGACCCCAAGTCACTACCCCTAGACAGAATAGAGGCATTGTTCGTCACCATTTGATGAATCGGTTCACCCCAGCTGCCGAAACTGCCAGAAACACTGTTGGAACACATGGACGACCCATAAGTGATGATACGGTTCGTCGGCGATTAGCTGCTAGAAACATGAGATGTCGCCGTCCAGCAAGAGGACCTATTCTTACTCCTCGACACCGTCAAGCTCGTCTTCAGTGGGCCACTCAGCGACAGAATTGGCGAAATCGAAAATGGCGTAACATTATCTTCTCTGACGAAAGCCGTTACTGCATTTCAACGGCCGATGGCAGAACCAGAGTGTGGAGAAGACGCGGGGAACGTTACGAAGACAGCTGCATTCTGGAAACAAACGCGTGGGGAGGACCTAGCAACATGGTATGGGGTGGAATCGGCCTTAACGTTAAACTTGGTCCAGTCATCTTTCAGAACCTTGGCCCAGGCAGAGGAAATGGCGTAACAGCTGCCCGTTACATCGACCAAGTCTTGACACCCCATGTTCAGCCCCATTTCGCACGTCATCAAAACAAGACTTTCCAACAGGACAATGCACGTGCGCATACCGCAAGAGCCACAAGAGACTTCCTACAGCAGAATAACATTAATGTTATGGATTGGCCGGCTTTGAGTCCAGATTTAAACCCTATTGAACATTTATGGGACGAAGTTCAAAGACGGTTGAATAATGAGCAGCCAAGTCCGACAACTGCAGCTGAACTTTCACAAGCGTTTCAGAGAGTATGGGCACGTATTCCGATGGCGTTTATTAATCGGCTCATCAACTCCATGTACCGAAGATGTGCCGCAGTAATTGGTGCCGGTGGAGGACATACACCTTATTAACGGACGTGGGAGCACAGCATTGAAAACATGTGAAGTTGCGACAATTGTGACGTTTTTGTGAACATTGTAACCAAAAGACTGTAAATCATTCATTAAATTTTGTAAAAATTAATTTAAAATATATAAATGTCACTTTGAAATAAATGTATGTAAACATGCCATTTTGTGCGACGTTTCTTTTGCGGTTCAGTGTATATTGGCGGTGTTAGCGTAAAACATGTACAGCACCTCTCCGCTCCTATCTGTTTGATTTGAGTGAGGAAAACCCAAACATTCACGTTCTAAGTGTAAGAATAACCGGAATCACTTCATAGAGTTTGAACAATTTATTACTGTTAACGTCGTGCCTTGTCATAACCCTGTGACCCATGACCTAACGTTCAAACCCAAAACGCAGCGTTAATGTCATGTATTAGTCCTTCTAACAACTGCATACTGGAGCTATTTTACTGAAACTCCCCTGTTTTCAGTTGACAAAAAACATTTTGTGTTGAACTACATTCCCATTGTAATGTAATTCAGCTGTTTTAACATTATCTTTAAGAAAAACACAATATACACTGAAACTGTCTTTTCATATTTATTTCTGTCATTGAAATGTTTTACTGTAATTTGCAAAACAAAAGATATGCAGTGTATCAAAGGGGGCTTCGGTGCCCGAGTGGTCTAGGTAGTTCATCATGATTACTAATGATCACTAGCCTGTCAGCACTGAGGTTGTGAATTCGAATCTCACCTGTGGCGGGGTGTGTTCGACTCCGATCTAAATTGACAATGATCGCCAATTTTCCTATCGAAGGTAGGTGGTTCTCTTCGGGTACTCCGGCTTCCTCCACCAATAAAAACTGGCCAGGGGGAAATAGCCAAATGTGCTGAAAACGGCAAAAAACCCTAACTAAACAAACAATGTGTATCAATGAATCAATATACAGTACCATATGTATGTTTTGAATACTTGGTCCTAGATTGACTTTAAGGTAACAGGTACGTAAATGGCTTGTCCAACGATTTTTTAAAGAAATAGTATCCACTGCCAACTTCAGGAAATATAAAGGAAAATCGAAAAAATAAGTGGGCAACCGATCTACTTTCAGAGTTACAGCCATTTGAAAATTTCAGAAAAACACTATAAAAGTAATAGAAATTGCACGAAATTTATCTAAAAAATCTGAAATTTTCTTTTTAAACTATTCTACAGTAAAAACAAATCCTACGATTTTTTTTTAAAAATCGAATGTTGTCATGATGAAAATTTCCTTTCTTTTGATGTATTATTTGCATGGGGTTACCGAACTTATTTTTAATACATCAGCCGTTGAAAAGGAGTTACCGACTACGAAAACGTCGAAATTGCATAACGTCAGTGGAATGGATTTCACGACGTCACGTCTTTCTTTGCAGAGTTATCGTCTTACAAGTTGATGTCACATACATGATTAATCAGTCGAAGCAAAACTAACCTTATAGAGGTATCTTTTTATCATGCATACTAGGACACGAATGCACTTTATAGAAATATGAAATTAAAATATTGTCTGAAAGAAATTACGTTTATTACATTCTACGGATAACAGAAAAGCCTGCCGATGCAGCATTTCGATTTATTTTTAATTCATTCTATTGTAAAAATTATGAATATGTTTTTCTTATTTTTGTTTCGGAAGTTCAATGATACAATAAATCTTCTAAATCCATCCAAAATGACTAATAATTTTGAATGTTTTAGGTAAGACACGAGAAAGATCGTACAGAGGAGTTTCGATCTTTTTATTTTATTTTCAATTAGTGCGAGGTTTGATTTATAATGAAACTGCAATTTAACGACAAAAATAACTAAAACAAGAGCTAAGGGTAACATACAGTCTTCAACACTGTAAAATCACTGGTTTATAATGAAACAGCAATTTAACGACAAAAATAACTAAAAAAAGACCTAAGAGTAACATACAGTCTTCAACACTACACATGAATCTATAAAATATTTTAAGTTTATAATTGTATTGAATTCAGTAAAATTGTGAATAAGTAATATAGAAATTAGGGATTGCCATAAAAATTTAATAAACTACGGAAAGCCGAAATTGTTCACATCTGTGTCATTTAGGGTTTATTGATATACAGATCTCCGACTGGGTCAAACTAAAGACTTATAAATTAGGAATTGCTGCTCCTTCGTTAAACACGAGGCGTTTAGGAGCAAGAGCAAAGACTGGTCGGTTTGGAGTCAGAATAATGTGTCCTGGTGGATGATAAGTCTTCCTGCGGACTATAACTATTGTGGAATAGCACGTTAAAAATCTGGCGCAACCTCTAGGTCTAGTACAAACCAATATCTGTTCTCTATACACGTTCACAACCTTTGTATTCTTAAATACGAAAAAGTTTATAATGTGAATTACATGAATAATTAAGCGTCTATTTTTTTTAATTTTTTGTTTCATAAAAATAATTTCTATATTTCAGATATGTACTTCCTTTGATATTTATTCTTCCCTTTTGAAAGTTCTTTGCCTCTTTATTACTTACAAAAATCACCCAGAATCTATCACAAAACTTCACTATCATTATCAAATGTATCCCGAAATAAAAATGTATTTATGTGACTAGCACATGTTTGCATTCCACTTCTATTTATAGGAAATATTGCGGACGTGATAGAAAGCACCATAAACAACGGATTTTCTTTGTCTTTACAAACTTTGAATGATTATACTAATTTTAAAAGTGACAACCTAGCTCGAATATAAACCTAAAATATCTGTAACAAGTATATAAAAGTGACTTCTCACTTTTTTATCGATAGTGTGTCTGTTTGTGTTTTTGGTCGCATTGGGAGACTTTCTTTCTTTCAAATTTAGAAAAATCAATTTTACGAACTGACTCAACCACTCTCCGACCATCACGCCATATGACGATGTTGAGTTATTTTCATTTTTAGCTCACCTGACCCGAAGGGTCATGTGAGCTATTGCTATCACTTGGCGTCCGTCGTCCGTCCGTCGTCCGTCCGTCCGTCGTCCGTTAACTTTTTCAAACGTTAACTCCTCCAACACCATAAGTCCAACTGCAACCAAACTTGGTACAGTTATTAATTGGTATGGGTGCTACAAATCTATTGTTTGGATTTTTGATTCGTATAAAAACATGGCCGTCATGGCTAAAAATAGAACATAGGGGTCAATCGCAGTTTTTTGCAAATAAGTCAGAAACGGTCACAGATATCAAAATTCTGGCATAGGGTAAAAGTGATCAAGATCTACCTGCCCTGAAATTTTGAAGAAGATCCAACGACCCATGTAGGAGTTATTGCCCTTTTTCTGCATTTTTTCCAAATTTTGCACTTATTAAGCTCAATATCTTGGATACTATAAAGGAAATTTGAAAAATTTAAATTTCATATTGTTAGGCACACAAAGATCTACAAAATTTGTAACAGGATCGAAGTTGTAGGTTCGTTCCTTTTAGGAGTTATTTGACATTTTTGGCTTTTTGTTATGTTATTATTTCAAAAATCTTCTTCTCTGAAACTACTATTCAAAAGTTTATGCTTCGATTTTTGATCCGTTGAAAAACATGGCCACTGTTACTAAAAATAGAACATAGGGGTCAAACAACAGTTTTTCGCAAATATCTCAAAAATCATTAGGTTACGGCAAATTCTGGCAAGTTGAAAGTGTTCAGCATGATGAGAGTTACCTGTGTGCTGATTTTCGTGAAAACCTGTCAACTGATGTTAGAGTTATTGCCCTTTTTTGACATTTTTGGCTTTTTTTTATGTTATTATTTCAAAAATCTTCTTCTCTGAAACTACTATTCAAAATCCAATGAAACTTGGTAAGATTGTTCCTTAGGATATCCTGCACAAAGTTTATGCTTCGATTTTTGATCCGTCGAAAAACATGGCCACTGTTACTAAAAATAGAACATAGGGATCAAACAACAGTTTTGCGCAAATATCTCAAAAATCATTAGGTTACGGCAAATTCTGGCAGGTTGAAAGTGTTCAGCATGATGAGAGCTACCTGTGTGCTGATTTTCGTGAAAATCTGTCAACTGATGTTAGAGTTATTGCCCTTTTTTGACATTTTTGGCTTTTTTTATGTTATTGTTTCAAAAATCTTCTTCTCTGAAACTACTATTCAAAATCAAATGAAACTTGGTAAGATTGTTCCTTAGGGTATCCTGCAAAAAGTTAATGCTTCGATTTTTGATTGGTCGAAAAACATGTCCGCCCTTACTAAAAATAGAACATAGGGGTCAAAATGCTGTTTTTTGCTATTTTTTCCTGAATTATAGAAAGAAAATGAAGATGAAAGCTACTTTCAAGGTAAACATGGTATCCCGAGTTGAATGGTGATGATGAAAGTTTGTTTTGGAGGGTCATTTTTAAAATGGCTGCCATTTTCCCGCCATTTTTTACACTTGCTCGGATTTCAACAATATTTGGTTTTTAAAGTAAACATGGTATCCTTAGTGAATGGTGATGATGAGATTTAGTTTATAGCGCATTGTTTGCCAGGTGAGCGATTCAGGCTCTTGAGAGCCTCTTGTCTTGGATGGGAAGCGCTGTTTCATTTGGACATGAAATCTCATTGACAAGTACTTCACTTTTTGATAAATTTTTTAATAATTTTTCACCGTACTGCCCATTTTTTTTCTACGAGGCGGATCCTCTCCCGACATCTTGAAATTATTTTTTCTGGTGTAAGGCAGATAACTCTCATAACAATGAGCACAGATTTTCCCGTAATCCGACAGAGACGCTGATTTAAGTACCTCTCACCTTAAAAGAGGAAGAACCGCAATAAAGGCGCTGTTCCTTTGCTTAGATTTGTATCCATACATGTACACCTTTAAACTTACCTGCCATCAATTTCAGGTTTTTCGAACATAGGATTATTTCAATTGATATTCGGAATTCGATATTTTGAGTCCCGTTGGAAATAACTTTTGAAAAAACTTCATTTTGCCGCAATATCCGGTCTCCGGTAACCTGGTATATCGCTTCCAAAATCGTTCCACGTACAACAATCCATGAAACACTCCGTGTAAGACATTGAATCTTTTAAATCAATGTCGATTCTAGCAGTCAATTTTTTTCTGAAAGAGTCCTATGATATCTCCCTCCTCAAATATCCTAGTGTCAAACTTTGCGATAGAGGCAAGTGCATCGGAGGTTAGTGAGTCGGAGACAAATAAATAAATACCATTTTCCCCCGGAAAGACCATTTCGGAACGGTAATCCTGGATATAAAACTGGATTTCTTTTTCAATACCTTTTAAAAAGCGGTTCAAGGTGTGGGTCGGATTTTCTAATTCTGTCACTGCTACCTTGCTATTTTCATTTACTTTCTTAAAGATAGTAGGTGATCCCTGATACACATTATATTCAAAACTCCACGAACAAGTTGCGCTATTCTTTATTCTTTCGACATGAAACCGTGTCAACTGAACCATAGCACCCTTTCTGAATTTTTCAAAAGATACTACTTTCGGGGCGCCCAGCTGATGTATGTCTAATTTGACATTGAATTAGGCAGGCGTAATACTCCCTTCTCCCCCATGGATAACCAGGTGTATACCCAGTAAATAAAGAGTTCCATCCTTATCAGTCTGTTTCAACGTCAATGTCCAATTATCATAATCCTCTTCAATATTATCATTTTTATATGCATCGTCCGATAACCACTTGACATTCGTATCTGCTGGGAAATACAAGACGGGATTTACCGTAGCGAGAAATGATGCGGATTGCTTTTTTTCGTACTTTTTTCTCCCAGATTTATCTACGAATTTTCTTCGTCCTTTCTTCTAATCATCATTGTTAACGAAGTCCTGAAGTATTGTATCCACCTCATTTTTGGTATATAAGTCAGACTGTAATTTTGCGTCCAATTCACACTTGGTATACACATCGTTTTCTGGTAATGCATCAAATTTGGCATCAACTTCACTCTTGGAGTATATATCTGCAGTAGACCCAGCAGTAAATCCTCCAGATTGTGGTAGTGCGCTGATTTTGGCATCCAGTTTTTCCTCAAATTGTGAGAAATGTATTTGTCTTATATAATGACTATCAAAGTCTTTCCCCAATTTTGTCTCGTTTGCAGCAACAAAAGACTTGCTAGCCAAATCATATCTGAATTTGGTCTCAGTGTCTGTCAATTCCTTCCTCAATTTTATCTCTTTATCCCCCAACTTCTTTCTTATCTCCGCGTCAGCAGATAAAAAGTCCCGTGTCTGTATGTCTATCTTCTGCTGCAATGACTTCTTGTTAACCGCAGATATTGGATCATTTAAATCCATCTTCAATCCCCTAATATATTTCTTGTTCATATCTAAATCTTTTTGTGCTCTTGCAGGAAAGAAAGTATCAGCAACCTATTTCATAGTAGCAATATGATCTCCCCCTGTGCTGGCTGCAACAATTTTGATTTTGTACCCGCTCATGTCCAGATCTTTCCCACTCCATAAGCACTCTCTACTTATTTTATCTAATTGTGCTTTTCTTGCATATTTACTTAGTACTACATTAAAATTAGTTTCTGCTTGTCCTACTGGAATTAAAGACCCTACCTGAGATATTTCGTTAAAGATACCCATTTTTATGACTTTTATTTTATGAAGAAAAGAAAAATAGTGTTGGATGAATTGAGAGAGAGGGCTTTAAAAAGTCCATAGCAGAAAATACAGTAAACGAGTTTAGATTAAGGAAGGAGCAAGAAAAAATAAGAAAAGGTGTGCAATTAGATAGATATAAAGAGATCTTTGACCCAGTAACAACGGCGATAGAAAAAATACCGGAGGACCTAAACCAGCTGCCAATCAACTAGTATCCGTATATCAACCCTTACCAATACAGGAAGAAGCACTACCCCAAATAGAGGGACCTGAGGAGGAAGAGGAAGTGGGGGAGTAGAAAAGTTTAAAGCCGTTGAAATGGATCCAACTGGCATGAACCTAAAAAATATTGGTGCTGAGAAACAACACGAAGGCGATACATTTTTAACTACTAAAGATAAGATTAAAGACGCACAAAAATATAATAGAGAGCATGGAAAACTGAAAAAGGTAGGTAAAGATCCATCCCTCTTTGACGAAATGATAAAGTACTATAAGAGATTGCAAGGTAAAACTGGGAAAGGTTAATCCTGGAAAGGGTCTTACAAGATCGATAGCTCTAGTGCCTTTTCTGATCTAGTATTAGATTTGGAGCAGCTTCTCGAATATAATAAATTGAATGGACTAGACAAGACAGGAAATCTAGTATTGCATGAAAATGTAGATGATGACTTTATTGATCCAGTGACAAAGAGGTAGTACTCAGATTGAGCAAAGAGGACATTCAGAAATTTGGTCTCCCTTTCGTCACACCCACTAGTTTTGTGCAATAATACTCATAGCTTTTTAAATCAATTGGAACTTTGTAATTGTGAGTATAAATTCTGGTACATTTTGTAATACTAGTGTTGAACTGTTGAATGAAGGAATGTCTATTATAGATACTCTTCTGAAGAATGGGGAGATAACATAAGACCAACGCGAGTCACTATATAGAAAATATTTTGAGTAATAAAAATAATGGAATAGAACAATACATTGTCTAGTTATGCTGCAAGAAAAACGATGGGAGATACCACTCTCTTATGTCGTGACTCAGTTTGAAGAACCGCTCGTGCTAGATAAAAATAAACAATAAGTATTTGGTCTACCTCGGATTTTTACTATGACGTACAGTTGGTATAATTTATCTGAGTACTATAATAATACGAAAATCAAATACAGTGTTGACTCTGGAAGTACATTTAATGAAGTAATCTTCGTCAACGAAAGTCATAGTTAAGAGAACATATCCACATATATAGCAGAGTACCTATCTGTAAATAATAAAATTGAAGATAGTCCAGAGATAAAAAAGTATGATTCTGCGTCAAAAATCGGTAGGTTACAAGGGCACCCTGCGAAGCACTCCGCGAAGCATTCAGAGAAGGATAAATATATTAGTATGAATAGTAACGAGTAATACAAAATATAGAGGACAATGTCATACCGAAGAGATGACTAGAAAAGACTTGCCACCAACAGAGAAGCCTCAAAGAAGGACTACCACTCTCACAAGTTCTACTGTGAGATTTGCAATACACTTCTTTGTGTAACAGCAAAAAAGTATCACTATAGACCTAATGAGCATTGTAAGCGTGCAGTGGTAATCATACCTGACACCAATTGTAAAATAGAAAATGAGATAAAAGGAACAGAAGATGAACTACCAAGATCAGAAGGGATTAGGTCGTACAGAGTCAGTTATCCCCAAGGTGATCAAGGTTCTCTAACGAGCGACGAGGTGGAGGTAATATATCTCTTGATAAGAGACAGACTAGATCCATCGGTTGTGAACGGCTTTACCGATGTCGCTGACGCTCACGTGACTTTTCTTTTTCGCGGCAGTACGCCGAGCTATAGATACAATATAACCAAGGGTATGAACTCGTATTTCATCAGAGATTTTGCCGATTTCATCGATTTTATCAAAGTTACACAAACATTTATCTTGCACAGAACGAGGACTACGAGATAATAGAGATCAGAATTAAAGTAGTGAGGCCTCCGGACGGTGGATGTTGGTCCGGAGAAAAGTCAGAACAAATAACAAATGGGGTAAAGAGAAAACATCTGAAATCGACCAATAACAACTGTTTCTTCCGATTTCTGGAGAAAGTATTACCGACCTTGTGTCCCTTTATCCTACTTCCATGTTGAACGAGTTCCCGGTAGGGCGGCGAAATTACACGTGGGGTCACACCATGAACGGTAAAATAGGAGTATATTAAGTCATATATAAAGCAAATAAGACCCTTTTGCACCCCGTCGTGGCAAGAAAAAATACGAAGGGTTTTACAAAGTGGGACTTAGAAGATTCGGAGGGATGGAATACTTCAATCGATATCGTGCAGATGACGAAATACGGATACGAAGTCGAAATCATCGAGGGGTACTATTTGGAAGAGACGAGTAAGGTCTTCTATAATTATAGACAAACGTTCTTCGGACTCAAGAAGAGTGGCCGCAAGGGCAGTGTACAGTACACGTTTCACCGCAAGTATGTGGTCACCGATCTCCTGTTGGTCTCCAGGACCTGGTACATTTCCGAGATCGATTCTGTAAATAAAATTTGTAAACCATCACATTTGGGTGCTTTCGTCCTTGCCTACATTCACAAAATCATGTACGACCACATTAACTTGAACCCCAAGGTGGAAGAGGACATCTATTACACGGTCACTGATAGTTTGCGCGTGCCAGGAGATCACTCAAGCTGTACATGACTATTACAATTGATAGCAATAATGCAATGAGGAAAGGAAAATGGGTTGGACAACTCCAAGTTAACACAAGAAGAGATCATCGAAGAGAACAGCGAAGGAGCAAGAGAATGATCATTTCAGTATTCTTCATATCAAGAACTTTGAGAGACACAAATAAGAACGAATACAAAGGAACAATTTTCCTAGACGATAATAAATCTTTTCCTATCGGTTATAAAAATGACGTCAGTACCACAATATTTCCATGAAATGGGGGAATAATAATAACTTCAAGACAATAGAAGGAGTCAACAATATTTCAACAGATTTCGCCGTATGCTCATTGTAGGACCGTCCGGATCTCGTAAGACTAATTTGTGAACGCATCTTTTGTTCAAACCGCTAGTGTATTTTGACAAGTTCATTCTTTACGCCAAGAATTTGGAACAACATTACTCCCAGGAAATGATCAAACGGTTTGAGGAAATTGCCAAAACATTAAAGTGGACTTGGTGGATTTACTGCAAGTATCAAATCAAGACATCGAAGATATTGTTACTGTCGATGACACTGGGCAATACTATAATCTTTGATGGCTATATTTGCTCGAAGCAAGATCGATCTTCAATATCCAAGTACTTCATAGGCGGAAGGCATAAAAAATTAAGTGTGATTTATCTTAGTCAATCTTATTTTCGGATACCCAAAGATTGTAGAATAAACTGTAATTTGTACATAGTATTTGATTTTCGAAGCAAAAAAAAAACGACACCTTGTTTCATCTGAGAGTCAGGTTTAAACAGAAAACTTGTACATGCTACCAATGATCCCTATTCCTTTTAGTAGGTAAATTTACCTGAGAAAAAAATATGTAGGTGTTTTGATCAAGAAAAATGAAATAACGCTTGAAGAGCGTCATCCTTTTCTTTTTTTTTTGCACCATTTGTATGATCAAAAATGAAACAAAACAAAAATGAGTGACAAACTACCAACTGTTGACGAGTCTGACTACGAAATGTCAGGTAAAGATCTAATGTCAGTATACCTCGATGAGAAAAGAAAGTTTTTAAAAATATTAAAGGAAGTGTGTGGCAAACCGATTTCTTTAGAAACATTACCGCGTGGATGGAGCTATTACCGGTAGTAAATTAAGTCTGTGGGTACACGGTACTTTTCCAAAATTACCAGATAGCGGGATCAAAAATTCTATTTGGTGGGATAAAGATGTTAAAGAGCCTCTACTTGAAAGATTTAGGAAGGACGGACTCCAGGTGTGACATGGGAATCCAGGAATCAAATTTCTCTGAATATCCTTTCCATTTGATATATACTCTCCCATTCTTTTTATCCCGTCTGAAGATCTTTTCTATGCGGTATGTCTCTTGATCTGTTTTTTGTAGTTCGGGTTCGTAAAAGCTATCTTCTATAGGCTGTTTGTTCAAGTCTGTAATTCTGTACGTGATTGGATCCGTGTACTGAATCGCGGATATCGTGAACACCTCTTCAGTCCAGTTGGGTGTGTAACCCTTTTCGAACGTGCCTTTCTTTTTGCTTATTCTGACCCTGTTGCACATTTGAAATTTTGGGGTTTTTGAGAAGTACTGCGCACCCGGATACAAATTACGGTACATCATGTTTTCATTAGAAGGTTTACTTGCCTCGACTGGCTTCATTTTTATCGAAGTGTGCTTCGTTTTATTATATTGCTCCATGAGTTTTGGTAGTATCGCTATATATTTATAGGATTTATTAGCACTGAAGCAACTGAACATCTTATCCTTCAGGGTGCGAATGAAGCGCTCTGTCATTACGCCCTTTCCTTTATTGAATGTGTTGTACATCTCTATATCGTGGTCCTCCAGAAGTTTCTTTAGCTTTTGATTGTAGAATTCAGATCCCTGATCATCCCATAGTAATTCTGTGGTCATACCTTCCTTTAGTATTTTTCTGAACCCTTCGCTCACTTATTGTCTTGTCTTTGACTTCAGTAACACAAATAGGTCAATTATATTGAGTAAATACTTGTACCTTTTGTTTAGTCTTGAATAAGATCGGTACTCCAAGTGTCATCGGCATCGGAAAATTCCACTCGTCTGAGGTTTTTCTTGCTTGTTAATGCAACCCCTCTGCTAATTTGTCTGTCCACTTTATTTCCTGTTTTGCTCTTTTCTGCTGGCTGCGATGTTTTTCCTCACAATTTACTCTTGGCTCCTATCGCACCCTGACTATCTTTTTGTTCACAGCGTCTCCGATAGATGAGGGTTGTACCTGTTTTAATTCGGACAACATTTTTTGTCACAGTCTTGTTTTCCTCTTGAAAATCGGAGTAAGATAGATAGTGACTTCTACATACCCAATCTAATTTCGTTCTTGGTGAGTATATCCATTCTATTATAAGGTCCACAGTGCTTTGTTCCTAGTAAAGTAACCCCACCTGTTGGCACTATTGGCCTAATCGCTTTGTGTATGTCCAGTTTTCTTCCCTTTGTTCCTGAGAGAAGCCAAATTTTAGTGATTCCGCAGCTAGCACACTTATTATAATCCATGTATCTTCCGTTGTTTGTTCTTTCCACCCTTGGAAAGAGAGACTCCGTAATCTTTTGCTCTTGCACACAGTAACAACTGATATATATATATAAAGAAAAATAATATTGTAAGAAAAATATGTTTAGAGGAACAAAATTTGTCGAAAGGTACGAGTATTGTAGCATCCAACTAGATACAGGTCGAATCAAATTAGCACAATTTTCGATGATGTCTGTAATTTCAAGCCTAATGCTAGTAACGAGTATGATACATTGAATATGCTGACCTATACCAATTTTGAGTCCCTGTATGGGCTTATTTACTTTGATTTGACTTATGTAGATGAAAATGTGAGTATGGAGAATATATCTCTTACACTTCATTGCAAACTGAATGGCGTCCCTACTGATGCGTATCGAATCAACGCCTTTGTATTAAACGAGGAGGAGGTAATTCTGGACACAATTGGAAATGATATTGTAATGATATAAGGAAATAAAAAAATGAGTAAATACGTCAATTATAGTCTCGGTTTATCCGACGGTCAACAAAGAAATTTAGCAAAGGCATATGAGAATAAATCGTACCTTACATTATGATTAATGAATATTCATTTAACAGATGATCGTGAAGACTGTAGCATCTAAATTATTACCCGCACTAGGCGTCGGAGCTATAGCCGCGTTAACCGAATCGGTGTAAAGAAAGTTCTTGGTAGGGGAGTTAGAAGCGAACCAGTAAAAAGAGCAAACGTACCATGTAATAAAATTCCTATCTTATTAAGTAAACCTTATGTTGACGAATTGTCAATACACAATACACAAAAAGACCAACTTCAAGCAGCACTCCACAAAGACTGAAACTGGAATTAGAATAGCAAGAAGACAACAGACTGGTGGATTAATTGGTATGTTAGCCAGTCTAGCAGTACCAATGTTAGCGGTTTATTTGGGAAAGGACTACAGATAGAGCGCCCGTCTGGTAGAAGATTACAAGTGGATAGTGTTAGAAGACCATATGTAATGCAAAAAAAGGCTTCAACAGCTAAACAACTTCAATATCTTCAAATGTGTTGACAAATTGGGTATTATTAGTTTCAGATGGGTGTATAGTCGGGACAATCTACCAAACAAACGGAATAAAAATGAGTGTGGAATATGGAATCTTGAAGATTCCATTGGTGAAGGGACCCACTGGGTGTGTTGGGATTTTTATGATAAGCATATTAGTGCTGGAGGCATTTATTTCGATAGTTACGGTCTTCAACTACCACAAGAATTTCTTGATTACATAAAGACTAAATGTCGCTACAACACGATTCAGTAACAACACAAATTAAGTTTTTTATGCGGCTTCTTCTGTTTATTCTTTCTTCATCAAGCACAGGAGAAAGAAATCTATAACATTTTTTATTAATACTCTAGTCCAACCGACAAAATTTATAATGAAATGCTATTAACAAGTACTTTTATAAAATGACCGATCAAAAAACCAAATATAGACAACGGGGACTTGAGGAACTGGAACATGACTTGCCATTAGAAATCAAGAAGTATGAGAATAACATGACTTGTCATTAGAAATCAAGAAGTATGAGAATAAACTTGAAAAAGATAAACGTTGGAGTAAAATTGTATCGGGTGCGCTCACTGTTTGTATCACGTAAACTGTGTGACTCCAAGTACTGCGGTTGGAAGTGCTGCCACTGGTGTAGGATGGATGGATTGATGAATTATTGTTTAACGTCCAGTGGCGACCAGTTGCATATCAGGACGAGAACATGTTGAAATGATAATGAATATGATCCCTGCTTTGTACTAGACCGACACGCTAAGTCGGATTTTCACGAGGTAACTGTCCACAGGGAGACATATCACCTCACTCTGACACATTATACTGAGTCCGAGCCGATCAGTCTTTGCTCTTACTCCTAGATGCCGCGTGCTTGGCGGAGAAGAAGCAAATACCAATTTTAATGTTTTTGGTTTGACCCGGCCGGGGATCGAACCCGCGACCTTCCGCACTCGGGGCGAGCACGCTACCCCGAGACCACCGAGGCGGTCACTGGTGTAGGAAAGATTGCCTGTATTCATTTGAGTTCGCTGACTGGGGTAAAGTTTGTTTTAGTTTTGGTTTTAAATGTGATTTACAAGCAAAGGAAAAAGAAACAAAAGCAAGTGGAAAAAAAGTTCGCTTTAGCAAGAAAGTATAAATTTAAGATTGAAAATGGAATAAGTAAGGCATTGGAAGACGGACAAAATACAGATGAGGAATTTGGAATGATCATCAATTTTATTTCTACTTTTTACGACGAACGTCAAAAACTAGATGATATTGCAGTTCCTTTTTGTCAGAATTTAAAAGAAATTGAGTGTTCTTATACAGTAAAAAATATTAATAGTTTGCCGGGGAATCAATTCCAATTAAAAATGAATTAAGATGATCTCATTTTATTTAAATTTGGTGTATATTGTAGTATTTTAGTTAAACTTATAATTTTTTTAGGTTAATCAATCTACCCTTTCATTATAAAAATATATACGCCATTAAATTACCTTATTGTACAAATTATTCTCGATATTAACAACATCCACTTTATTTTTATATTTCATGTTGTAGTCAGTAATGTTCTAAAATTATCTTTGTATTATATGTCACCCGTTTGGTCGATTTATATTCGTTAGGCTTATAGCTTATCCGTTTTTTTCGACTGTTTCACTACGACAACATTTACAGTTGTTAATACGATAATACGTAATGGCATTGTACAACAATAATTTTCTCAGACATTTTAAAACATTCGTCATTTCAACAGGTAATTTAATATTAATGTCATCACGCCAGTGTGTTATATAATTATACAAAATCAATAAACTTTAAGCTGTTATTGTCAATCAAGATAAGTTAAACGGAGTCTCTATAAATGTAAACAGATTGATAAGATGACATAGCAATAACATTACAGTCAGTTCCCAACCGACTAGTTAATACAGCGATTAAACTAACTTCGGTAAAAAGTCACAAGGAAAAGCAAATAGCCATATTTTTCAACGCGCCTTTGATCTTTGGTCTGAAAAAAGTACAATTCGAAGGGCAGCGGTGATAGATCAACTTCTGTAAAAAAAAAAAATAAAAAAAAATCACAAGAAAGGGGGACGAAATAGCCATGTGGCTAGTTTGGGTGGATTTCAAACATGCCCTTAGAACTTGAATAAAAAGGGTACAATTCTAAGGGCAGCAGTGATAAACCAAAATTGGTACAAAATAAAAAGGGTGAAAAAATAGTCATATGACTATTTTGAGGGGTTTCGAACGTGCTTTTGGAACTTTAATTAGAACAAAAGTACAATTTCGGGTGGCAGAGGTGATAAACCAACTTCGGTAAAAAAGAAAATCACTAGGAAAGGCGGTCAAAATAGCCAATGTGGGTAGTTTGGTGTGCATTTCAAACGTGCCGTTGTAACTTGAATAAAAAAGTACACCTTTTTGCGGTATTAACTGCTAATTTTTAGCCGTAATTCCCAACGTTTTTAAAATGTATAAAAACCAAACATGTATTTAAGACTATACAACTGCTAGCAGCCACTTTCGATATAAGTAAAAAAAACTATGAATTACGACCGACTCAATCAATCTTTAACACCAAAACGGAAAATGATATAATTATAACACTGAATTATCTATACTTAAATAAGATCCATACACCGGGTTAATAATCTATGGGCACTACATGTATTTATTATATATTATACATACAAATGAACAGAATGTTCTTTGAAATCGCATGTAAATTATTTGAATATAACTGGCGAATATATAATCTATGTCTTTCTTTTCCTCTGTTCAATGACCTCTTATGCACTAATACATTCTGAAGACAAAAGAAATATAGAAGGAAAGGGGTCACATGTCTGATCTCTTCAATAACATCGTCTTTGGGTAAAATTTGATAAATATGTACCAGAAGGTTAGAAAACTATCATTGGTTAATGAATGGTATGGTGAATATCTTTCATTTAAAATACAAGGGGTTAAAAAAATGTCGGACTTTATAGTTAAAAAAATTGAGAGAATTGATACCCGGACCCTTTCCCAATTCACCTTTGAAAATATGGTGTGGGCTTGACGGGAGTTATCGGGCCTAACCCCTTTGTGAAATGAAAGGTACGGTAATTATCTTTCATTTAACCCATAAGCGTTTAAAAACTTTGCCGGACTTTATAGTTTTAAACCATTGAGAAAATGTCCGGACTCTCCTTCAACTCACATTTGAAAATCTGGTGTGTGTGTTTTAGAAGAGTTTACCCACTTAACCTCTTGGTGAAATAAAAGCTGTGGTAATATCTGTAATTTAAACTACATGCGGTTAAAAGGGTATATTATTTTCACAGTGTTTTAAAATGTGTGAAGCCCGGAAAAGTTTTTAACCGCTTGTGGTTTGAATGAATTATAACAGTTCGGCCACGCCTGCTTAAACTGATTGATGGGACTGAAATGAACAAACTTACTGACTGAAATCTTGAAAACACATTTTCAATACTTATTCTCTTGTTACTTATATTGTATTGAAAAAAAACAATAAAAACAATATTTGCACCCAAAGTGTCATTTATTTTAAACAAACTTATGCCTACCAATGGAATCTCCCGCCAAATCAATTCTGGCCTCCTGAGGGTAACAAACGTTTTAAATAAATTTGAAATTGGTAATAATATATAAAAATATCACCAAAGATTGCAGTATAAGGACAATAACAGTGTATTTACCTGACATAATATTCGATATATTCTATAGACACCCTCGAATTTTCACAGGATTCTAAGCCTCATCCGTATATAGATTGTATGTCAAGTCAATGCATTGTTATTGTCTGTATGTACTTTCTATCAGTTTATTTTGCCAAAACCTCTTCATAAACTGCCATTTTCTGTTTCTAGCTGTTTTTTATCTTACATTTCTATAAGGCTTTTTGTGTATAGAAAAACAAATCTACCAATAATACTGGTTTAAACTTTCGAATAATGATCATCTAAGAAGATACTTTGAGAACCAAAAATTAAAACTAATGGGGAAACCGGTCTTTTAAGAGAGTAAAATGCGTGAGTTTGATGTATTATTAAATGTTGGAGCGAAGCAAGTCATTCCCCGTTCATGAATAACGACGTCGCAGGGTATACATGTATTCAAGGCATGTGAAGTTAAAAAAGTTGACATATACCGCTTTTAAGCAAGCAGTTATTTTTTTTTTCATGTTACCTACTGCAGCTTTAATGTTGATACCGAATATTGACAAGTATTCAAGCATTGCAATGTACCTTTTCGTAAATATATTTTCTTCAGAAGTCCGCGAAATATACTATGAAAGGCATGTTAAAATCAGAGAACTTTGTTTACATGTTTTAGTACATACAAATATGAAAGAAAGTATTACATTTTCAAAATGCTGACTTAAGTACAAGAAAGGAAAATTGGTTAATTTCATATCTCTTGCCATAAATCTAATTTGTTAAAATCACATAATCATCCCCCCTTTTGTAACTTGAATGTGTAGATGAATTTTAGTGTGTAAATTATATCTACCAAAAATTATCTTCTAAAACTCTCTTAAAAATGGTCATTTTGGAAGACATTTAAAATTCAAAATAGAAATAAGGACAGAGCTATGTATGACGGAAATATTCGTTATTTTTCACAAATTTTACAATTTTATAGCAGCAAATTAGAACCACCAGTTTCGGGATAGTTTATAAATACCAGAACCAAAGACCGTCGAACTATTGAACTGTCGGACCAATGACTATCGAAAACACGAGCTGTCAGACGAGTGACTGACGGACTTGTTGTCGGATCAATGATTGTCGTACAAATGAGCTGTCGGATAACGAATGTCGAATAAATTTTCTGTCGGACTAATGAACTGTTGGACTAATGACTGTCGACGCAATAAGCTGTCGGACAAATGGCTGTCCGACTAACGACGTGTAATCATTTAATAAGGCTAATTATAAGTAAACTGATAAGAAAGTGGTATACGATACCCCAAACAACCCCCCCTCCCCACACACAAAAAAGATTAACCCCGCCACTATTCAGTGATTGTTCCAAGTCAGACGATCCTGACTCTTTGTTAGTGTTTTGTACGGTTATTTTATTTTTTGTCTGAAGTTCTGTTTGTTGGAAGGCAATGATTGATTGGTCATTTTAAACCCTTCCGGTTATCCATTTCTTTATGTAACCTTAATCTGTCTTTGAATATGTTATTTTATACCAATTGTGCTGAGTTAAACGAAAATTAGCAGGATTTTTTCTGTAGAGGAGAGCAAATATCCTTCAGAATATTTTGTAAGCGAACTTTCTGTGAACTCTCACAGTCGTGTATACAGTTAGTATCACATCGTATTTTGACTATGGTTTTATTTTACAAAAATGATATACCTTTATATAATTTCTGTAAAAGTCTTTTGTTTTAAATCAAATTTTATGTTTGTAAAAAATTGTAAGTCCTTAAGTCAGCGAAATATTTCATTATGACCAAACCCTATATATGTAGGTCATAGTTTTAAACAGTTTCAATGAAACTCTTATTATTATAAGAAAAAGTCATATATGTGACACCTTTGTATTCCGATTTTTTTTCTTTAGATTTCATTTGCCACGATATTTTTTAGATAAGTTGTAAAAGAATATAACTTACAGTTCTTTAAGATGATAAAAATTTGCCAGAAATCCTACTGGCAGTTCCGATATCTGATTCCCATACAAGTTACTGAAAAATACAATGTTATGGCGTTGTTAATAAATGTTTGTGATACTACAATTCTGACCATGTCAGTAAGAGTTTTGCGTTTATTTGCTAGACTGCTTTGTCACAAAATTTCAAGACTTGTTAGCCAAAACCTCTAGCTTTTTATTTGTGATATATATTTTTCTAGTTTCATTATTTTTGGCTTTGGTTTGTTTACTTTTTAACCAATCCGAAAGCTCATCAACCCTTTTTGACGTGTTTATTCATGTCATATTTTGGGAAAATAATATGTTTATTCAAAAAGGAAAAGAACAATTAATGACACACAATATTAACTTGTTCCATAATTTAAAAGAAAACTCTGCTCTTTAAAAGAAATATTAAGAAAATTTGTTATGATAAATGTTGATACACACTCGAGTTAAGTAATGTCCGTTTTTATTCTAGTATTTTAGCAATACTTAAGTCTTAACTCGGTAACGATAGAATAGAATTCCCTAGTGGTATTGATGCGTGAAAACTTTTGTTCAAATTTAAAGAGAATCCGGCAAAATATTAATCGGTTAATACAGCAAAAATACATACAAAATATGCATTGGCCGGGTTTTTCGATATTGGCCGAGTTGATGATTCTGTATTGAAAGATAATAACAATCCAAAGATACCAATATTAGATATAGTAAATTTATACTATGCTGTATACGACGCATTTCAAGGAGTTACCTCTCATCAGCAGCATTAAAACCCAAACATTTGAAGACGAAAAAACCAAACTTATATTAAACTAGAAGTAGTGAACCAAAAATACCGAAATAGGAAGCCAAATTTCAGCTAAGGAGATCTACCATGTGCAATACAAGGAATGAACCCTTAGTATTTCTATTATTTTTGAATTTTGCTAAATGCTGGTAATTTCTGTAACAAATCAATGAATAATCATGTCAGACAAGTCTGACGACTGGGTTAGCGAATACCCTCGGGGACCTAGGGTCCACCAGCAGAGGCATCATCCCAGGAGTTTCAAAATAACAATCCAAAGATACCAATATTAGATATAGTAAATTTATACTATGCTGTATACGACGCATTTCAAGGAGTTACCTCTCATCAGCAGCATTAAAACCCAAACATTTGGAAGACCAAAAAACCAAACTTATATTAAACTAGAAGTACTCAACCAAAAATACCGAAATAGGAAGCCAAATTTCAGCTAAGGAGATCTACCATGTGCAATACAAGGAATGAACCCTTAGTATTTCTATTATTTTTGAATTTTGCTAAATGCTGGTAATTTCTGTAACAAATCAATGAATAATCATGTCAGACAAGTCTGACGACTGGGTTAGCGAATACCCTCGGGGACCTAGGGTCCACCAGCAGAGGCATCATCCCAGGAGTTTCAAAATAACAATCCAAAGATACCAATATTAGATATAGTAAATTTATACTATGCTGTATACGACGCATTTCAAGGAGTTACCTCTCATCAGCAGCATTAAAACCCAAACATTTGGAAGACCAAAAAACCAAACTTATATTAAACTAGAAGTACTCAACCAAAAATACCGAAATAGGAAGCCAAATTTCAGCTAAGGAGATCTACCATGTGCAATACAAGGAATGAACCCTTAGTATTTCTATTATTTTTGAATTTTGCTAAATGCTGGTAATTTCTGTAACAAATCAATGAATAATCATGTCAGACAAGTCTGACGACTGGGTTAGCGAATACCCTCGGGGACCTAGGGTCCACCAGCAGAGGCATCATCCCAGGAGTTTCAAAATAACAATCCAAAGATACCAATATTAGATATAGTAAATTTATACTATGCTGTATACGACGCATTTCAAGGAGTTACCTCTCATCAGCAGCATTAAAACCCAAACATTTGGAAGACCAAAAAACCAAACTTATATTAAACTAGAAGTACTCAACCAAAAATACCGAAATAGGAAGCCAAATTTCAGCTAAGGAGATCTACCATGTGCAATACAAGGAATGAACCCTTAGTATTTCTATTATTTTTGAATTTTGCTAAATGCTGGTAATTTCTGTAACAAATCAATGAATAATCATGTCAGACAAGTCTGACGACTGGGTTAGCGAATACCCTCGGGGACCTAGGGTCCACCAGCAGAGGCATCATCCCAGGAGTTTCAAAATAACAATCCAAAGATACCAATATTAGATATAGTAAATTTATACTATGCTGTATACGACGCATTTCAAGGAGTTACCTCTCATCAGCAGCATTAAAACCCAAACATTTGGAAGACCAAAAAACCAAACTTATATTAAACTAGAAGTACTCAACCAAAAATACCGAAATAGGAAGCCAAATTTCAGCTAAGGAGATCTACCATGTGCAATACAAGGAATGAACCCTTAGTATTTCTATTATTTTTGAATTTTGCTAAATGCTGGTAATTTCTGTAACAAATCAATGAATAATCATGTCAGACAAGTCTGACGACTGGGTTAGCGAATACCCTCGGGGACCTAGGGTCCACCAGCAGAGGCATCATCCCAGGAGTTTCAAAATAACAATCCAAAGATACCAATATTAGATATAGTAAATTTATACTATGCTGTATACGACGCATTTCAAGGAGTTACCTCTCATCAGCAGCATTAAAACCCAAACATTTGGAAGACCAAAAAACCAAACTTATATTAAACTAGAAGTACTCAACCAAAAATACCGAAATAGGAAGCCAAATTTCAGCTAAGGAGATCTACCATGTGCAATACAAGGAATGAACCCTTAGTATTTCTATTATTTTTGAATTTTGCTAAATGCTGGTAATTTCTGTAACAAATCAATGAATAATCATGTCAGACAAGTCTGACGACTGGGTTAGCAAATACCCTCGGGGACCTAGGGTCCACCAGCAGAGGCATCATCCCAGGAGTTTCAAAATAACAATCCAAAGATACCAATATTAGATATAGTAAATTTATACTATGCTGTATACGACGCATTTCAAGGAGTTACCTCTCATCAGCAGCATTAAAACCCAAACATTTGGAAGACCAAAAAACCAAACTTATATTAAACTAGAAGTACTCAACCAAAAATACCGAAATAGGAAGCCAAATTTCAGCTAAGGAGATCTACCATGTGCAATACAAGGAATGAACCCTTAGTATTTCTATTATTTTTGAATTTTGCTAAATGCTGGTAATTTCTGTAACAAATCAATGAATAATCATGTCAGACAAGTCTGACGACTGGGTTAGCGAATACCCTCGGGGACCTAGGGTCCACCAGCAGAGGCATCATCCCAGGAGTTTCAAAATAACAATCCAAAGATACCAATATTAGATATAGTAAATTTATACTATGCTGTATACGACGCATTTCAAGGAGTTACCTCTCATCAGCAGCATTAAAACCCAAACATTTGGAAGACCAAAAAACCAAACTTATATTAAACTAGAAGTACTCAACCAAAAATACCGAAATAGGAAGCCAAATTTCAGCTAAGGAGATCTACCATGTGCAATACAAGGAATGAACCCTTAGTATTTCTATTATTTTTGAATTTTGCTAAATGCTGGTAATTTCTGTAACAAATCAATGAATAATCATGTCAGACAAGTCTGACGACTGGGTTAGCGAATACCCTCGGGGACCTAGGGTCCACCAGCAGAAGCATCATCCCAGGAGTTTCAAAATAACAATCCAAAGATACCAATATTAGATATAGTAAAGGACAGTTTTAGTCGTATTGGAACCAATAATACACTAGTTATTAAATAAATTAAATTATTGGAAGATTACATGTTATAACCTTTATATTATTAAATGCTCTGTTTCAATAGACCCCAAAGACCTTGGAAAATACCAAATGGCGAAACTAGTGAGAAAAATAATTATTAAACGTTTTAAATGTATCATATGTTTCATATCATATAACCCCATTGCATACTTTTTATCAGAATTTAATCTACCACACTGATATGAAGTGTTCGATATATTGCAAGGATATCTACTCCAACTGGTGCTAATTTTAAGCTGTCAATGGATAACAGAAGTTTCCTAGTTTTGAATTTCAGAATTAAATCATGAATTGTTATTCATTAACTTTCAATTACATATGTTTTAGTGTAACTTGTTAACTTAAATAAATCTAAAATTACCTGGAACTTTTGTTCAAATTTTATGGAACGATCATATAAATTTAAGACGCAAGGGATCAAGGGGCAAGGAAGAAAAGAGAGGCCCAAAATTTCGCAAAGAAATGTATGCAGGCTTAATTTAATAACGTTGATTGTGTGTATAAAGTGACTTTTTTTGACATGTGTAATACATTATTCCAGTATTCTGTTTTACATGTTTGTGTGTCGATATTTTTGTCCCCACCGCAACGCGACGAGGGACTTAGTAATGATCTGCGTTCGTCTGTCCGTCCGTCCGTCCGTCTCAGTTTGCCGGAGGGACCTAGTAATTGTCTGTGTCCGTCTGTCCGTCCATCCGTCCGTCTGAGTTTGATGCAAGGACCTAGTACTTGTCTGCGTTTGTCCGTCCGCCCGTCAGTCACAGTTATTTGTTGACGCAACTCCTGAGACCGCTGATCAGATTTCGTTAAAATTTTGTGGGACTTTTATTCACAATATGTACTTGGTCCTATTGCATCGCCATTTTGTTTTTACAAATTTTTGCGGGAGTTATGGGACTTTTTGTGCATTCGACACTATAGAAAAACACCACTGATCGGATTTCGTTCAAATTTTGTAGGATTTTTATTCACCATATGAACTTTATCCTAGTGCACCGAAATTTTGATTCAACTAATTTTACGAGAGTTATGGACTTCAACTTGTTTGTGCATGTGGCACTATAGGGACAATGTGGACGCAACTCCTCTGAGATCACGTATCAGATTTCGTTCAAATTTTGTAGGATTGTTAGTTATCTTTCGTACTTGATCCTTTTGCATCGCCATTTTGTTTTAACGGGAGTTATGGGACTTGAACTTTTTTCTGTGGACGCAACTTCTCTGAGACCGCGGACTTTGTTCAAATTTTGTAGGACTGTTTTGTCACCATATTTATTTGATCCTATCACATCATAATTTTGATTTGACAATTTTTATGGGAGTTATGGGACTTTAACTTTTTTCTACATTTGACACTATAAGAACACTTTGTGGACGCAACTCCTCTCATCGGATTTCGTTCAAATTTTGTAGGATTGTTAGTCACCACATCTAATTGATCCCACCGCACCGCAATTATGATTCGATAAATTTTACGGGAATTATGAGACTTTAATAATTTTATGCATGTAACACTACAGGAACACTTTGTGGACACACACTTTTATTTGTATTTTCTTGCATTTTTTTATTCGAAAACCTTTACCGGAGTTTTGATGTGCTGCACAAGGATGACCTTTTGAATGCCAATGTTTTCAATTTTTATTCCCATGTTTGGTAAAAGTGTTGAGATACATAATGTGCCGCCATTTCAATAAAACACATTTTGTATATCTTGCGGGGCTTCGACTTTTCTCTGCGGCGGGAGATATATGGCTACGTGTAGCAATCTTGTAAGTTTTAATAATGAAAATTGGAATTTTATTCACTTCCCGTAAAAAATAACTGAGTAAGGGGTAGAAATAAAACATTTTGCAGGTGATATTTACTCCAATTTACCATACATTTAGAAATTTACCTACATGTATACTCTCGATACGTTTCGTAAAAACAGTATATCTGCCCTTTGAGGAGATAAAGTTAATTTTAAATGCAGTTGTAAGAAAAGAGTTATCCTCTCCTGGTACACTATAAGTGTAATACACTTTATTGTTTCAAATACAAAAATCAACACCATGGATGTTCGAATGTTTACAGGATTATTTATTACGATTATTTCTCTATGATTTTAAAATTTTCCTCCTAATGATAAGAAATAAAAAGGTTTCTATAATTAAGCTGTGTCCCTTTTTATGCCTTTTGGCCTCTTTATCTCTAAAACGGTAAGACATAACGAAAAACGAATCTAAAGCGGTTTTTTAATTTTCATCAAGAAACATTTAAATTTAAAAATTATAAAAATCGGGCAAAATTTAAAAAATTACACAAAAATTATTAAAAAACCCTTAATGACCCCCAGAAAAAATTGGAGGGGCCAGATTTCCCAATATAAATCCCAACCTGTATTTTGATGGTGGAACATTTGGTCAAATATCGATAAAACAAAGGAAAAAGAGTGGATACATGACAGTCTACGAACGACGACGACGACGACAGTCTCATACCACAAAATGTCCGCAAATATTTGCGGTCATATAAAAACAGTGCATCAAATGCCTAAAAGTTGACAAAAGTTAAGTGTTTTTTAGTGTTTTCCCATGCAAATACTATGTGTGCTTATAACATGTAATAATTAATAAAAATAAGTTATTACAAGATACAAGTAATTAAGAGCAGATAACTGCAAATTGAATACATAGGTGGCTCTGTAAACAAAAGCAGTCGACAACGCTTGCTTCGGAAAATCGTTTCGAAATCAACGCCTATGGTGTTTACGTGCTTAATTAGTAGATTTTCCATTATATAAACAATTTAAGCGCATTACGGATAGCAGAAACACCTTTTACTGCGATAGTTTCAATAATTTTCTGCGTTTTTTTAAGCGATATTTTATATTCTTCGTGTCGAAATATATGGCGGGTAATTTCCAATATAATTTCAACTGACGCAATCGCATCCCCCTTGACCAAGCAGAATGTAGAAGATATAAATATATTCTATTGTTATCAGGTAATCCCATCAAATCATCAATTTCCGAGCATATGCACTACATCCGGTGAATTTGTCCTCCAAAGAGTGCTGACGTTCTACCTTCAATTCTAACGAAATTTGGCAATAGTTTTCATTTTATTAGGTTAAAATCGGGGGTTGTGCTAAAATAAGAAACGAAAACAAAACGAAATGGACGAAACGAAACGAAACGGAAAACGAAAAGAAATGAACGAAACGAAAGGAAACGAAACGAACAACAAAAATAAATGAACGAAACGAAACTAAAAACGAAGTAAAAAAAAAAACAAAACGAACACAATGAACGATACTTAAATAACAAATAAAATCTCATATATATACCTGGGGCAAGTTGTAATTAGTATGGCATCACATTATCAAATTGTGTATATTTCATGTATATATATTGTTTCTTTTCTAAATATACGAATAAATATAAAAATGGAGATAGACAGCATTTCCTATCTATATATATGTATACGTCTAAAGTAATAACCAACGTTCGAACTTACTAGATGTTGGACCGGTAATAAATTAACGATACAATGCAAAATAAAAATAAATAAACGTCTATAAAGTTCCGATTTCGCAACGCGACAGCACTGATGAAGGATCTCAGTGATCCGAAAATTTTGCTAAGTTTGAATTATTTTTAAAATTCAAAATTTTACTTGTTTTATTTTGATGTTGTTTTGCAACTTTTTAAACGTTTATATATATATATATATATATATATATATATATATACGAAAAATTAAAAGTTTCTGTTTGTATCAAACAATTAAAAAACTCTAACACAGATTTGGATTGACTACATGTTGGTTTCCATAACATGTAGTCAATCCAAATAAATTCCAAGATGAAGGCCGGTTGGCCGAAACGTCGGAAGATCTGTGTTAGAGTTTTTTAATTATATATATATATATAGAGAGGAGGGATGTTGTCACATCATCCATGTTCCAGTTATTTGGGTGCACTTTGGGACTCTTGATTTACGGTGTTTCTTTTCTGCATTTGGCATATGTTCTTGTGCATCGTCCCTTGGTGCTTTTTTGCAGTTGAATTAACATCAACTTAAATTTACTCATGTGATGCAATAAATATTTTTATGTTATAATCTATAATTAATTGTAATTTCATGTAATAATCAATTTGTTTATGTACTTGTCTATTCTGAAACATGCCTCTTGTGGACTCTTGATTTGGTGAATAAATATATCTATCTATTTATCTATCTATCTATATAAAAACTATAATAATAATAATATTAACAACAAACTTTTTTTCCTAGCCAATGTTGCATGTTTGTATTGTTTACTGTTTATTTCTGTTAACATTTGATTTAGTGACAATTCTATTGCTTTGAATTAATACTAATAAAATTATTCTTATTCTTTTACATTCATTATTATAGAAAAAAAATAGTGTGGCGCCAGAATACGAAAGACTTTCGAACAACAAAGAATACAAAGTGTCTTTTAAAGTTCAACGAGTTGAAGGTTTAAGCAAGCAGCATCTTTTGCTATTTTCATTAATTAGTTTTCATTCTAAAGCCAAAAACATGAAAAACGCTATTTTTTACCTTCAAAGGGTGATAACCCCTAAAATGATCATCTGACAATGTCAAACTTACAGAAACTTTTGTAGAGGTGTTGTATGAACAACTTTTCAATAAATGTGTTCTGATATGAACAATATCTACTGAAAGCGCCATATCGCCATAAAAAATCAACAAAGTTTACAAATGGGAATGAAAATAAGGTCCACCAGATTTCCGATTCTTTTTATTTTTTTGAAGTAGGAATATTACATAAAAGTTTGAGGTACTTATAGGGTTGGCTATCCAAAAACAACACTTTTTTCTAGGCCTTAAGTTCTTATGTAGAGAAATTAATCTGTTAGAACGGATGATCTTAAAGTCATGCATACTGTTAAAGGTAACATCAGACAAATTGCCTGGATTGTTTTTTTACAATATATGTATGAAGTGATAAAAAAATGGCCTGGTATCATTAGGATGACCAAGTTATGAACTGAACCGTTTACAATTGAATTGTTATATGAAAATAGACGGTATGTATCATATACTGGCATGAGTGTATCCTTTAAACGCAGGAATCTGTTTCAAAGCCATGATGTTTTGAAATCATAAAAATTTATTAATTTGTGTACATCAGTAACCAAAATACTTACAAGTTTTCATATGGAAGTCAAGTGTCTGCTTTTACGAGACACGCATATTCAACATTTATAAACTGTCTGGAGTCAAGTTATTACAATTTACATTAATGCATTAAGCTTTACGTGACAATATGAAAAAATAATTTATTGTTCAATTATTATTTCCTCAACAAAACATCAAGCAAGAGTCACATGCAACACAAAATATGTTTTTAACAGCATTTACCCTTTATATGGTCATCAGAGACCTGGAATTTAAAACACAACTTTGCATACATGAAGCAGGGCTTTCAACACCTTTTCAAGTAAACATTTCTTATTCAAGAGTAGTCGGCTATTTCCCTATTGGATTAATAGAAATTTCTCAAAAGTAGGCGGCTAAATGCCAAAAGTATACAGATAAAATAGCCACCTTCTGGCTTATATTGAAAGCCCTGATGCACTCTTTTAATAAGTTAAGGATGTTATTGATAATTCCTGTCAGACCGAAAGCAAAAATCTACAGGACGGATTATATATTTCTATAGTAAATTTGACAACTTGTTGAAACAAACGCTAATTTCCAAATTTTAAATCTGACTAGTCCATCGGTCAAGCACATTTCCTAAATACATTCAATTTGTTTTCAAAGAACTTGACATCATCCTTGTTAACTTGGTCACATGCCAATTATATCATCAAAGGAGAGTGAGATGTGCTCAAGTCAGACCTGGTTGCACACATGTTAACGTCTGCTAATACAATAGAAAATTCAAGAAAGCTTTGTCACTGCAGAGGCATTTAACAAGACATCATTTTTTATAATTTGAAAGATGCTAAAACATATAGCTATGATATCACTTCTTTTGAATGATATATTTAGAAAATGCCTTTATTTTATAGAAGTCAGAAAAGTTTGCTCTGGACAACCTGTGCAATGTTTTGGTTATAAATCTGCATCAAAAATATTAACATGAATGGACTTTTATGGAAGTAAAATTGATTCTGGACAATTGTGGCAAAGGACAATAATAAATAAGCACGATGTAAATGGACAATTGTGGCAAAGGACAATAATCATGATATAAACAAGAGTGAAAAGTTTACCTGATTTTGCAGGAAATGACATGGAAGTGAAAAAAAAAATGCTAAAACCTTGAGTATGGTCCCTCACTCGGCACCAAAGCTCACGAGTACATCAATGAAAAAATCATTACTGTGAATTGAATGTTGATGAAATATTGAAAACATTAAACAGAATTTCAATAAAAATAATTTCAAGTAGCAATAAAATATAAATAAACAACATCCTGATTAAAAATGCTAAACTTGAACATATGTGAAAATCTGAAAAAAATTAAATTTCCAAGGGCAATCACTCTAATATAGGTTGTCTGATTGACCTGAAAATTAGCACAGTGATAGATCTTAATTAACTGAACAACTTTTATTCTTACATTGATTATTTATCTCCTTTCACAATAATTGCACAAAAAGGGAAAATCTGCAAACAAAATTGACATTTTCAAGGGCAGTAACTCTAACATGGTATGTCTGATTGATCTGAAATTTTGAACATTCATAGATCTTTATTAACTGAGCAACTTTTGTTCTCACATTGATTATCTATCTCTTCTCATTTTCATAATAATAGCCTTGAAAAACGAAATATTGCCAAATTTGACATTTAAAGGGCAACAACTCCTACATCAGTTGTAAGATCGTAACAAAAATTTGCACACTGGTAGATCTCATCGTGCTGAACATTTTGACCCTATGTCAAAATTTTGATATCTGCTTTCGTTTTCAAGTTATTTGCAGAAAACTACTGATGGACCGCTGTGTTCTGTTTATAGTAACGACAGCCATGTTTTTCGACATTTCAAAAATTTTAAACGATAGAAATTTTCCAGATGCCCTAAAGAACAATTCTGCAAAGTTGAAGTCGGTCCAGTAGTTTAGGACGAGTTAACGTTTGAAAAAGTTTACAGACGACGACGACGACGACGACGACGGACGCCAAGTGATGGCAATAGCTCACATGGCCTATGCCAGGTGAGCTAACAAAACAGTTTTTGATATAGCATCCATGTTTGATACAGTAACAATGTTTGACACAGTATACTTATTACCAATCTTTGGTGTAGTATAAAGTCTCCATTTTGTTCAGAATGCAGTGATATAAGCTAACGTGTCGCAATTGCCTTGACCTTTGGTCTATGAACTCATTTATCCAAAGCCTTTTAGCATTAATTGAAAACAATCATACCAAAATTTGGTTCAAATCAGTTGCAAAATATGACATCTTAAACACGTTCACATCCATAAACTAGGGAAAAGGTAAAATACTACTGTAACCCTGACCTTTGACCTGTCACCTTGAAAAGTCATTGGTTCTTTATGTTTGTTATATACTGAATATGTTTACCAACTTAAGAAAAGATTTGTTGAAAAGTATCCAGCCTCCGTAAGACTAAAATACGCTAAACATCACGTTTACCTTAACCATTGACGCTGAATTTTTTCTTTTTTATTTTGACGGCGAAAGGTCATTATCTCCAGTGTTAACAAGGGTGCATGTTCTTCCGTGATACTACATTTTGATACAAATTCTGATGCACAATATGTACACATATCATCGATTTACGACTCATCTGTTATGCTCAAGGCCTAAAATGTTGAAAATCAAAATCATACAAAAAGTTGAAGAGGAAATTCAAAAATGAAAAAATGACCAAAAGGCAGGACCGTAATTTGTTCCTTGTCTTGGAGGAGGCAACTAATCCAGAGGGGGTCTCAATCCTAGGCACCTCTGAAGTTACCGTGCAAAACAATTTAATCTAAGACATTGCAAGATCTACTAGGCTTTTTCAATATACATGATTATTTAAAGAAATAATAAATATTTGTTTAGTTGGGGTTTTACGCCGTTTTCTGCACATTGGCTATTTCGCGGCAGCTATCTTTTATTGGTGGAGAAACCTGGAGTACCCGAAGAGAACAACCAACGGTAGGAAAATTGGCAATCCTTGTCAATTAAAATCGGAGTCGAACCCCCGCCACAAGTGAGATTTGAACTCACGACCTCAGTATTGACAAGTGATCATTAGTATTCATGACGAACTAATATCTAAAATAAAGCAAACGAATAAAAGTTGTTCATTGAAACAAAACCATCTGGATTTTTTGTAGCTTTAGTTGATAGGATAAACTTGAAAAAAAAATTTTGATTATCAGATTTCGTGGATCCCCTGATAAATGGTTTTATTTAGAAATAAGATTAATCAGGATTTCCAGTGAGCAAAGGAATGGGAGTTTTGTGTGACAAATGATGAAGTTTATACAATGCGAGTGAAAGCGAATTTTCTACGGTTGTTGTGTCTTGAATTTACTGTTGTCCATACTCCTTAAATGAAATGTACTAAATGAAGTTTCGTTTTAGTTCTCTATATCATTTATTTTAAAAAAAATGTTTTTGCTCTAAAGTTCTCCGCCTCGGTGAATATCCTGCCTTTTTAATTCAAATTTGATCGTAATCCGCATCCCTTCAATAAAAAAAATCAAATGGTTGATCCCATAGATAAACTCATTTTTCGTTCATTTCATTTTGTTTTTCGTTTCGTTCCGTTTCGTTTTTCGTTTAGTTTCGTTTCGTTTGGTTCGTTTCGTTTCGTTCTTTTAGTTTTGTTTTCGATTCTTATTTTAGCACAACCTTTAAATCGGAAGATAATCGAGGAAATATTGGTTGATTTACAATTATTTACCTAAGATGCCGTATACTACCAATTTCAGCCTTACTGTCTTATGATGTAGCCCTCTAAATTTCTAAAACTTTAATTAATAGTAGACTAGTTTATATTTTCTTACTTTTAGTGTTTCCTCATTTTCAGATTGTAATTTTTACCACTCAGACTATATTCCCCTTTTCTACAAACAACCCAGGTTATCTGTATATCTACATAATTCTAGATTTAATATGAAGTGGCAACCTGACAGAGAATTTTGTACATAATTTTTGAGCCTATTAAAATCAGTGAATGAGAATTACAATTGCATGTTTTTATAGTTGTTCTACAGTTGTCCTCTGATTATAATGTATCACCTTTCATAGAATTTTTATATATGGACATTAGATTTCGATAGGCTATTTATAATCTCGTGAATTGTGCCCTTGTGTAAGACAAAGTACTATCCTGATGAAATTCTATCCTGTGGAAAATATTTAACATTAAATAGTTTCCACAGGATAGTTTTTTCAAACCCCTATACTATAGTTTCCAATGCTTAGATTGAAAAATTGAAAACATGACTATTAATATTTATGAAACAACTAGAGGTATTCCAAACTTTATTCAGGATATTATTTCATTCCATTAAATGCTTCCCAGAACAGGGTTTGTCGTGGTGAGCAGTATTCATTCACTGAATAAGATCATTATTTTTTCGTTGAGTGCTCCATTATATTTAGTCAGAATAAACATCAGTTTAGTGAGAATTTGATTTTTTTTCAATATCAATAATATTAAAAAACCAAACAGGTTTTATTTTTCTAATATGTATAACAGTTCTATAGATACAAAGAAATATAGTATACAATACTGAACCAATGAGAAAATTCAGATTAATTTATAACCCAGTTTAATATTTGGTCATTGAATATTATACTTGATACTATTTTGTGAATAAATACTATCCTGGATATTATTTCGTTGCTAAATTTTATCCTGGAAATTATTTCATTATTAAATTTTACTATGGATACTTTCTAATATAAATACCTTTCCTGGAAAATAGTTTGCATAAAAAACTATCCTTTTTTGGTTCTTTATTTCATTTTGTAATTTACACTTGATTATGAATTATTTTTACCTCACAAAAACCAAGTCCCACTTTTTTAATAGTTCCCCTTAAAGAAAATCCTTTTCAGACACTTTGATATCTAATCATGAAAAGTTTGTGTATGGAAACAATTTTACAAAAATGGAGAATATTTTATTATCTAAAAATATCCATGGATAGAATTTAATGTTAAATGTTTCCAAGTGGATAGTATTTCCTAGAGGATGGTACTGGATGTTACACTTACACGAGATTTCAGATAAGTCGCATATATTTACAAACAAAAGAGTTTTGTTTTTTTTTTGATTGAGCACAAAAGTTGTGGAATATGTTTACAAGACAGGGAATACCTTTATTTATCTTTGTTTTCTGATACAAGGTGGCATTTTCGAAAAAACATTTCTCATCTTTGTTTAAAAGTGAAATAATATATATTAGAGGCCAAAACATTTCCACATATGTAAGTCGTCTTCACATTGAGTGGTGATGTTGATAATATTTGCCCATGTGATCTATTAAGCAATGGAGATACCTGCCTTTTGACCTTGACCTCAATTTCATGCTTGAGTGACAGTCGATTTCTCAGAAACTGTAATACCTAGACATACAATGTTTGGTCTATTGATAGTTCTTGGTGGGTACATGCCAGTCTGACACTTGTCTCTGGAACTTGGCATCAATTTCATGGTTGAGTGGTTTTGTCATATTTTGAAAATTAGGTCCATTTCTCAGCAACTTAAATACCTAGACCTACCATATTTGGTCAATAGATAGTTCTCAGTGGGTACATGCCGGTATGACACCTGCCGTTTGACCGTGACATGTGTAAATCCATTTCTTAGCAACTGTAATACCTAAGCCAACCATGTCTGCTCAATAGATAGTTTTTAGTGGATACATGCCAGTCTAACATCTGTCAGCTGAACTCTACCTGAATTTCATGCTTGAGTGACTTTATATACATTTACATGATTTAGTCTGTTTCTCAGCAACTGTACTACATTTGTAACTAGACCCACAGTATTTGGTTCATAGAAGTTCTTAGTGGGTATATACCACTTTAACATCTGAAACTCTTTCATGCTTGACTGACTTTTCACGTTTTGGGATAATATCCATTTCTCAGCAATGCAATAAACAGATTAACCATATTTGGTCTATGGATAGTGCTTGGTGGGTTCATGGCTGTCTGAGACCTTGACTTGAATTTCAGACTTGAGTCCATTTTTATTAGCTTTAATACCTATATCCAGATTGACCTCAAATTTAGACTTGAGTGACTCTTGTACCATTTTTACAAATAAGTCCATTTCTCAACAGATGTTATAAATGTATTATATAGACTCACTATTTTTGGTCTATCGATAGTTTTTTGTGGGTAGATACCAGTCTGAGACCTGTCAACTCACCTTGGACACAGCTTTTAGGCTTGAATGACATGCGTTAGATTTTTCAGACAAATTATTGCATGTCCAGTACTATTTCTTTAATGCATTTTCCTTTGACGTGCAATGTAGGGTATCAGATAATCATTATTCTGTGTCCATGTGCATACTCATGCGAGAAATAAAGTGTGTCCACTCTTGTTACCCTTTGTCTCAAAAGTTAGGAAACTTTTAGTAAAATTTGGTGACACAGCTGTTTATTGTATATTTATATTATGCAATATTGTAAATATTTGCTGGAATCTATTTGTATCCAAGACAGGAATAATAATTGTTTACTCCTCCACTAAAACTTTATATGTTTGTGTTCATAAGAACATATATAGCTTTATTTGTAATTATTTTGTCCTTAAATATTTACCAGTGAATGTGCAACTTTATGTTTTTTTTTAATTTTTTCTAATCGTAAAAAGTTCAATTTGACTTGAATATAGGTATATCAATCTCATTTCATTAATAATTAATCAATATCTTATCAAAAGAGAGACAACTCCTTCAAATTGAGATATCAGAGTAAGTGTAACTTTATTGAGAAGGTTAATCTATTTTTTTATTACAGGACAGACTACCGAGGGTGGGTTGTGTTGAAACTAATGGGTATCAGTTTGTTATATTTGATGAACCGTTCTTATTTTACATGCATTTTGTCCAGATTTAATTATAAAATTTATTTACAGGATAAATTTTGCTTTCAGGTATTGTGTTTCCTGTATTTGCCATGAATAATTATAAAATAAAATTGCCTTTGTTTATATTTCTTATGCTTCATATGAGTTTCAGATCCATAATGAACTGATTAGATGTCATTGTTTAAGTTCGATGTACAGCTAATAAAGGTATGTACAATGTTCATTTATTAGCATATATATTCTAGACATTTTTATGTGATGGGCAGGTACAGGAGTTGTAACAATTTGTTACTAGTATTTTCAAATAAATATTGTTAATATTGTTCATATTTCTATGTACAAGGAAGTGCAAGCTTTGTAATTATGAAATGTTCACTATTATTTTTATATTTCAGGTAAGTGAGTGGAAATGTAGATATAACGGATCATAACAGTTAACTGTCCTTCTAAGATACTCCACAGATAGTGAATGAGCATTTTTATCAAAGAATTGTATCTCGGATAATTTTTTTTTCTTCATTTTGCTAATTGTATAAGGAATTGTCCACTTTTCAGTAATTTATTTTAACTGATAAATTAATAGAATTGTCCAATTTTAGTTTATTAAAAATATTTTCAAATATTATCAGATTGAAATGCGCTAAATTTATCAAAATCTATATATTCCAAGATCAGAAAATTGAATATTCGGTCCTTTTTTGTGAATATTACCAGTTTGTGTTATATGGATGTAATTGTCCTCTGTTTTAAATGTGATTGTGACTGGATCGCTCTGCTTTTAAAAGTCAAGACAAAACCATATGCAAAACAACCACAATCGTGAATTTTGTTTTTTTACCCATAAAATAAAAACTTATTTATTCAAAATGTTTTTACACAATTTGTTTTTACTTTCTTTCTTGTAAGATAATTTGTTTTTTGATGCATCTTCTGAAAATGTGGCATTTTGCATAAAAATGTATATATTTCCTTGTGTTTCAGTTTTTATGCAGTTTAATAAAATGTTCAAAATAATTACGTTTTGCTACTTTGGAAAGACATGCATTTACTAGAAAACCATTTTGGCAGAAATGCCCTGTTTTTGTTCTCTCCTTAAAGCGACAGAGGGACATAGTAATGGTATCCGCCCGTCTGCAACACCTTGTGGACGCATCTCCTCTGAACCGCTTGGCAGATTGCTTCCATGTTTGGGAGAATTTATTGTTATGAAGTGTAGATGTACATACTATACGCCATTTTGATTCAACGAATTTTGTAGGAGTTGTGGGAGTTAGAATATTTTCAACATTTTTCAACAATAGAAGAACTTGTGGACGCATCTCCTCTGAAAACCCTTGGCGGATTGCTTCCATATTTGATAGGATTCATTGTTATGAAGTTTAGATGTGCATACTATACCGCCATTTTGAATCAATTCTGTAGGAGTTATGGGACTTTCTCGGTATGAACAACTTCCAACCTCATGTTTATTAGAATTTTCCTTGTATTCCTTATTCAATTTCATTCCCGATGACTTATTATGCGAATGGATTCTGCTGCAGCGGGGGAAATATTTCAATTGGTGGCAAATTTTATATGAAATGGAAAATATATAAATTTTTTTCTACAATTTGACTTTACACGTAAAATGTTCCGTGTACTAGTAAAATTTGGCATTTTTAGTGATAAAAAGGACAATGTTTGTGGTACGTTTGCAAATTTTAACATCAGATGTCTAATTTTAGAGAAAAGTAAAATAATTTTCAATTTCCTACAAAATTTGCCAAAAACAGGGTAAATTTGCCAAATTGATTTTTTTATTGTATACACAAGTATATAGTAAATATGCCAAGCTGCTCATAGACAATACTGACATACCAAGTCAAAAAAATAAATGTTAATTCCTGCAATCAGTTTTCTGCTTTTATCTATAATGCTTATAACTTTATAGGTTAATAAGGAATAGCACATATGCATTTTGGATATGGGACAATATCCCTTCATAGAAATACTTAAATAAGAATACATCTAAAGTTAGCTGTAATTTATGGTGTTCAACATACAGCAAACTCAAGAAGGCACCTTAACCAGGTGTAAAATAACTTGCAGACAAAACAAATAAAATGCTCCGCTGGGCGCACCCTGAACAGTTGGGGCAGGTATGGACACAACATTCAAGCTTGATACACACTGAATTTGGATTGTGAATAAATATTTGACACAGCATAGGTTTCTGATACAGAATTAATGTGGTCTAAGAACTTAAAAATTTTTAATTTACCTATTCAAACCATATCAGTATTATTTGCTTTTTATATATAAATCAGAAATAACCAATTTAAAATGGAAATTTTAAAGAAGTTTAATTTTGGACCCTTTGGACCTTAATATAGACCAATTTGAAAACGGGACCAAAAATTAAGAATCTAAATGCACGGTTAGATTCGGCATATCAAAAAACCCCAATAGTTCAATTTTTGATGATTCAATTTCTGATGAAATCAAATAAAGTTCAATTTTGGACCCTTTAAACCTCAATGTGGACCAATTTGATAACCGGGCCCAATTATCAATTTTTTGCTATTGCGCAATACTGTGCAATTGAAGATTTCTTGCTACTGCACAATACTGTGCAATTGAAGATTTCTTGCTTTTGCGCAATACTGTGCAATTGAAAATTTCTTGCTATTGCACAATACTTATGATAATAATTTACACATCCTGTTTGGTGTGTATCTCTTGCCTTATCATTATTATTTGCTTTTATATATAAATCATAAATTTAATAATAAAGTTTTTGGAAAATTTCCAATATACAAATCAAATAAAGTTCAATTTTAGACCCTCTAAACCTCAATGTCGACCAATTTGATAACCGGGCCAAATATCAAAAATCAAAATACATGGTTAGATTCAGCATATCGAAGAACCCCATATATTCAATGTTTGTTGAAATCAAACAAAGTTTAATTTTGGACCCCGATTTGGACCAACTTGAAAACTGGGCCATTAATAAAAAAAACTAAGTACATGTTTAGATTCAGCATATCAAAGAACCCCAAGAATTCAATTTTTGTTAAAATCAAACTAAGTTTAATTTTGGACCCTTTCGACCTTAATGTAGATTAATTTGAAAACAGGACCAAATATTAAGAATCTAAATACACGATTAGATTCGGCATATCAAAGAACCCAATAGTTCAATTTTCGATGAAATCAAACAAAATTTAATTTTGGACCCTTTTGGCCCCTAATTCCTAAACTGTTGGGACCAAAACTCCCAAAATCAATCCCAACCTTCTTTTGTGGTCATAAACCTTGTGTTTAAATTTCATAGATTTCTATTTACTTATATTAAAGTTATTGTGCAAAAACCAAGAAAAATGCTTATTGGGCCCTTTATTAGCACCTAATTCCTAAACTGTTGAGACCAATACTCCCAAAAACAATCCCAACCTTTCTTTCGTGGTCATAAACCTTGTGTTAAAATTTCATAGATTTCCATTTACTTATACTAGAGTTATTGCGCGAAAACCAAGAAAAATGCTTATGGGGCCCTTTTTTGGAACCTAATTCTTAAACTGTTGGGACCAAAACTCCCAAAATCAATCCCAACCTTCCTTTTGTGGTCATAAACCTTGTGTTTAAATTTCATAGATTTCTATTAACTTATACTAAAGTTATAGTGCGAAAACCAAATGTCTTCGGACGACGACGACAACGACGCCAACGTCATACCAATATACGACCGCAAAAATTTTGCGGTCGTATAAAAATAAACCGGTATATAAGAACAGCCAAATAGAAACAATCTGAACATCAAATAAAACAAAAAAAGACATCGACGGATGAACTGAATTCTTGATATGGACAGGTACAGTGATGTGTATCGGGGTTAATCAATGTGATTAACGAATTGTCTTCTATCTACCTTGTATTGTTCTGGTTGTTTATAACCAAAACACTTTTTGTGGATTTCATTGGATATATAACACAAAAGGCACTACAGCAAGATGTGCATTACACAATACATTTTCATATCTTCCATAAGAGATTATCATACAATTAGTCCTGTGAATTCAGTGTATTAATTTAATAACAGTGTTGAAACTCTGTCAACTTGATGAACTTGCTCAATGATCATACTATACAACCTAATTGTAATGATCTGATACATGTACAGGTTACATGTATGATGGATTGTAATTCCTTGAAAGTTGTAAATTATGTTAGAAAAGGGACATATTCAGGCATCAATGGTAGGGAAAAAAGAAGAAATAAATTAGCAAATAACACCTACACTCTTGTTGTAGTTCAGCAGTCTGTCCTATCAGTGATACAACACTTTACTATTATATTAAAAAATAAAAGCATGACACTATAGCAAGACATTTGTTGAGTTTGAAACCACTTTTGTTGAGGCTAAACTGGCACCAGTAATGTATGTGGTCACACAATCAAAAACTGTTATCTCCTCCCTATTCGTACTGAAAAAAAGGAGTACAACTGGTGTACATGGTCAGTGAAATAAAAAGATTGCAATGAGTGATAATTTTTCTAGCAAATGAAGTTCCTTCTAATTGAAATCTAACTTGAAAATGTTTTATAATGTTGAAATAAGGGGAATTACGATTAATCATTCTACAAGCCGTTTTGCACATGAAAATAGATTATACTCTTGTTTCTCAGGAAAAAAGGGGTATGGGGTAGTGACCATGTCCCATAGACTTTTTGCACTAATTGTTAAAGGCAAATGTTTTATTCTTCTTCACTGGAACAAATTATTTTCATTTTTTTTTATAACAAGAAGTCAAATTTAAGCAATAATTACTCGTCATTACACATAAAACATCCGAGACCGCGAACGTCAAACGCCCCGGACCTCTGAAATGAAAAAAACAACTGACACATTTGCATCACTATAATAAGAAGTAACTTAATGGCTATCTACATGATCGTCAGTGATTATCCCATAGAAAACAATTGAAATCTGATCAGCATAAATTATGTCGATTTATGAAAATTACAAGCAGTTTTGTGGGGACAGGCAGTGTCGATCTGCAATGACCGACATATTTCAGAATACGAATGTTCGCATATTCTACGATATTTTTACAATATATAAATATAATCCTGTTGCATTACAACCTCAATTAGCCTTCCCATACATAAAGATATTAGCTAAGAAATCTTTCACGTCTAATTAACGAAAAATATGCGGTGAGGTTTGCACTGAAAAAAAACGTCAAATATTTCCGTTTAAAATCACGTGACTAAAAACGTCAAGTGGAACTCTCCTGCATCATTGGCACTCCAGCTGTACAGCAGTAGATAAAAGCAATACAAATATATAAATAAGTTATAACAAGTATTAGCTTTCCCAAAAATCTAGCCGTCTCTTTGCAGAATTAAATGACAAGTGTGTATTTACATTATTTAAAGTATTTATATAGCAAATATTAATATTGTATATCTTCATGGAAAATGTTTGGTGCTCTTGATGAATGAAATTCTTTGTTCATGTTATATGCGTATGTCATTTGTTAGTAAAGAGCATATGTGGATGTAGGATATGGCTCAAGACCTGCAATGAACTTTGACCTGAGGGATACGAAAGAAGTCCATAAAAAAAATTATAATTGCACCATGATATATGGACCTACTGTAACAAAACGAACCATGATAACTGAATAACTAGTATTGTTTTAAAATTGTATTTACCTGAGGCATTTGACATAGAAATATTGAAAGGATTAAATAAATAAAACCAAGAAAATTTTTATTCTACATGGAGAGCATGAAAGAGGTACATTTTACTTTGCGGAAGGAGACTTTTTTACCATGGCTCGTGATTTCTCAAATTACGGAAAAAGTAGACTGACTTCATACCCCGAAAATTTAACTGGATATGTGCCAGTGTATGGCGATCGTTTTGAGCCATCTCCCATGTTTCAACGAAACGTACAGACTTAATGGCAGCCTATTATTTCATGACTTCTGTAACAGAAAAACAATTGCGCAGCTTGTCCCAATTTGACGTCATGATTTCAAACGTGTGTAAAGGAATATTTTGTGATGCTGATCCATCCTGTAAACAACTGATAGAGAAACTAGGGTTAGTATAATTCCTTAAGTATGTATTTAACACAAAAAGTATAAAATATTTGGATACGGTCCAAAACTTTTATGTAATGCTTTAAAGAAGAATGCAAAAGAGGTGAACATGGGATTTTCTAAATTTGAACAATCCATATGTAATGTAAATCTTGCGCAATAATTTTTTACATATATGATGAAGTAAAATGAAAAAAATTATTGTTCTTTTCACTAAAATCTTTGAAAAAAAATTGTTATTCCTTAAAATTCTAGAAACCCACCCCCCCCCCCCCCTTTTTACAAACCGGAAGTTGTAATATGTATGATGGAAACATTGAAACACATGTGTTTGTTTGAATAAATACACAGTGATTTTGCGTTGCTATTAATAATATATTACAGGTCAGTTATTGTATGAAGAAAAATTCTCACTATTAGCAGGAAACACATGCTTTTTATTTAGATGTATCAATTTTGGCGAGACTACATACATGTCATGTACATGTAACAAAGTCGGACAATTGTAAACATGAACAGGTGGTTGCATTGAAAACCACAGCTAAATAATTGTAACATTAGATGAATGTATTTAATGGAAATAGATGCACAGAGACCTATATCATCCACAAATCCCTTTGAACAAGATTTTTTAAACCAACATTTACCAATAACAGGTTGAATAAATTCTTGTGATTTAGAATTTACAGTTTGTCAATTGTAAAGGGGAGTAACTCATTGTGACAGCATGTAACTTGCATGTACATTTGTACATGTATTACTGAATTTTTTTGGTTTTTAAACTTTTAATATCAGGCAGCAAAATGGACTGTCCTATTGTTCCTGTAAATTTATAAGCTGATACACCTATACACATACTGATGAATTATTTAAAAGTGCACATGTGATTGTGTAATGGAAAAAAATTCATTCTCCTTGGTTGCTATGCATTTTTTCCTCAATTCAAATCCTTGGTTATTACTTGTAGATTAATATTTTTTTCTTTAATCATTTATCGTTGAAATTTTAAGGATAGGACTAATTGTGTTTTACAATACTTGGTGACGTCATAGAGTCATGACATCATAATTCATATAACGTCATAATTTGTTCGCCTTCAAGATGTTTACATTTCTCAGACATGGAAACTGCAAATTTTTAAATAGCTGTAAATTGTTAATACTGGGCAGATTTTGACAGTTGAGCCCATTTTAGATTCGTCTTTACATAATCTAGCTATTAGTTAAAAAAATATTAAACCTTTTTTCTGAGCATTTGAAAATTTCAAGCTGAAACTTTTAAAATGACGGATAATAATTTTCAAAATTTGCAATATTTCAGCCTAAAAAAATATAAAAAGTCACCTTTATTTGTCTGTTATCAGATTTTTTTAAAAATATAAATATTAATGATAATTTTAGAAGACATTAGTGAGTTGCAAAGAGTAAACTGAGGCTCTAAATATATCAGTAATGAATCTTGGCTTTTTCACTGATTTTTTGTTTTTATTCATGAAATAAACATGTTTGCTTTATGCCCAAATTTATGCTGAATCTTTCTTATTTTCTTTCAGATCTGAAAAATATTGCACAGTTATGTTCAGAAAAAGCTTCCGCACCAACCAAATACCATAATGTAGAGAAAAGTTATATGTCATATTTCAATATGGCTCAAGACCTGCAATGAACTTTGACCTGAGGGATACGAAAGAAGTCCATAAAAAAAATTATAATTGCACCATGATATATGGACCTACTGTAACAAAACGAACCATGATAACTGAATAACTAGTATTGTTTTAAAATTGTATTTACCTGAGGCATTTGATATAGAAATATTGAAAGGATTAAATAAATAAAACCAAGAAAATTTTTATTCTACATGGAGAACATGAAAGAGGTACATTTTACTTTGCGGAAGGAGACTGTTTTACCATGGCTCGTGATTTCTCAAATTACGGGAAAAGTAGACTGACTTCATACCCCGAAAATTTAACTGGATATGTGCCAGTGTATGGCGATCGTTTTGAGCCATCTCCCATGTTTCAACGAAACGTACAGACTTAATGGCAGCCTATTATTTCATGACTTCTGTAACAGGAAAATAATTGCGCGGCTTGTCCCATATATGAAAGTTTATATGTTTTCATACTAGATATCACTGATTTAACGTAAGGACTCGGCTGTTTCCGGCAGATAAAGAAAAATATAGCGACGTACTTCCAACCATTTTAACGCTACATATTTTATTGGTCTAGAAATAATGAAATCGTGTTAATTGAGTCAAGTTTTGTGGAAATGAAGAAAGTACTAAAATAAAGAGTCCAAATTCGATAACGCAGACTGTCCACCATTCAACTCTTAATACCGTCTTTGAGGAGACGGTAATAAAAATTATATATACGTATATATATTTTTTATAATGGGGAGTCCAATATAATAAAAAAAAAGCTGTTTCACATGGAAACACTTAGTACACCAGTATAGCATTTAAAGAAGGTGTTGAAAAAAATCCAGCTTCATGGGCACTGGATAAAAAGTTTTGAAGGTCCAAAATAACTTGCTATATAACAGTGCCCCCCTCCCAACCCCTTTTCCTATATACACACACGAAATCATTAGTTGATCACCCTTGAAATCCTTTCCCTCAGCAACATTTTAGAGAGCACTTCACCCAACATGGTCTCAAATTGACCAGTCAGAGTCTTATTTTTATGTAAATAGAACATTAATGTATAACTTTGCATATGTTTTCAACTAAAAACAACCAACATCAACATAAATTTCGTGTATGCATAGTATTATATTGGCCTAGACATAGCTTTAAATCAATGTAATCATGTTTTAGTATATAGGAGAAAAGAAATTTTTCGACAGATATCAGTCTGGATATTAATATTCTGTATACGCTGCGCTGACAATTGTGTTTAAAGAGTTGTAAAGTCCTGGAACACATGCATCTAGTAATTTGAATACCGAAGAAAACGAAATTGATCCACATAATATTTGTAATACATGTTTTATCTGTAACATTCTTATGAATCCCCCTGTCTTTGTATTACGGTAGTATATTATGAATTTATGAGATACAAATATATTTCTCGACCTGAATAGCATTGCTTATTCTCCTTAAATTAAGTGAAAACAAAGATATTAGAATTTATCTATTCAGCTTCATGAAAATGATCGATACGAATCATACTTGATTTTTTTTCTATCATAGAGTAAAAAAGGTAGAACTGTCGTATTAAACCATCACGTACAGCTTTTAATTGATGAACAATGTATATTGAGATAATGATATCGACGTTGGGCGATGCTTAACTCATATATAATTTCGTTATCATTATTATTTGTTTAGTTAACTCTTTGTTGCTTGACCTTTATGTGTGTATAAGCAATTATATAAATAAATGGCCCCTGATAACTACATGTACTTCTGTTAAAACATGTTACAAACTCTTGTATAACCAACGCCAAATTATTGCAAGTCTGCCTTGTGTATAGATAAGTGTCACTTTACTTAATTAATTAATATATGCTTCTGTTGTAAAATCTCTATACCACTGTATTTAAAACAAGTGGCTTGCTTAAAAAAATAGCAATACGTAGGCCTATGAGGAGTGTTTTGCTGCTTACTGCATGGTCGATTCATTAGTAGATATGTTGAAATAATATTGTAAAAGAAAACTTCAGATTATCTACTCTCTAAAGTTTGAATCACTCATTTGGAAAACTCAAAATACTTCAAATTTGCTTTATAATATTGGCGAGATTTGGAATATGATATCCGGATGCTATGGGAAAAAGAAAGAACTGCATGTCCTTGGAAAAAAACCATGCATTTCCTGTCCATGTTCTACCAAGCAATTAAAATATATTGTATTAAGGTGTGGTTTCTATCTGGATGTTCAAATTTAATTTTGAAATATAATTCTCTGACACATTATCTACTTTTCCGATGTAAGATATAGATTTCATCCTAATTAATTGACCGATAACACATTGTTAAGATATATTTAGTAGTATCGTACACAGAACACGTTTGTAATACATTGCTTTTCAAAAACATTTTCTAAATATGAGTGCGACAGTTTTACACGGGATCAAATCTTATGTTTATTTTTAAATGCGTTTGCATTTGTTGTAATAATGTTTACAAATTATGAAATCTATTGAGATTACCAAATCTATTTATATCTCACTTCACTTTAGAGAACATTCTCTTTCCTTTGTTGTTTGTTGTAGACAGACTCGGAACAATGTGCACTTTTCCCGGGGCGTGGGGGCACCTTGTCAAAAAATTGACAGGTGGGTTCTTCCAGCACATTTGAACCCCGCCCCCTTTCCAGACATAATTCGGCCATGTTATATACCCCATTACCACAATATGTGTCTAACAATATACCCCTTCTTAACTAGCAATCCAAATGTAGCACATCAAGACTTGGCTTCAACTACTTGTTTTATGTTTGTTTTCCCTATATAAGTTTCTTTTTTAAAGGGGATTATGACTGAAATTCTATGTTTTCTTCAAATTATAACCCCGTTCACATGTTCTTGACATATACCCCATTCCAGATAGTCATATATTATCCCTTTGTAGAAAACAGAAAAAGTACACCCCATTACAGTCGTTTTCCGAAAAAAACGGCCCCTTTTGTCAAAAAATTCCGAGCACCTCGAACATAGTAAGTGCTCGACCCCCCACCCCACACCGCCCCCTCCTCTTCCCCCCCCCCCCCCCCCCAAGCGCTTTGGTACAGTCTGAACCAGGATATGGTTTTGTGTAATAATTATACTTAATGTTTGCCATCATAATAGTGACTTATAATATATCGTATGTGTTGTACAAATACGTTTTTTCTAATCATGGTTGTTTATATTGTCAAATATGCTCATATGGGCCCTTTAAATGGAAATAAAATCATCTTCTTTTTATTCGTCTGCACTAAGGTGAAGTGTCTGAGATAATTAGCTACACACACGACTGGAAGATAATTATAGCTTGCAGACTGTTTCAAATCAAAGTGCTGGAAAGCTGTGGTGGAAAGATTGCAACTGCAGTTGTCAATAATTTCAAATTGAATTTTATCTCAGATTTTTTCTTTGTAATGCGAGATCAATTGCACTGAACTTATTAATTTTTTTCCTGAAATATTGAGTATTTTTCAAAATCGATGTACATTGCGTGGTATGGAAACCATGATATAATTTTCAGTAAGAGATTAATGTGTATTAAGGCTCAGCTTTTAGCAACAGTCAAGTTTTAGTGCCAATATTCGAAATCTTAGTGGAGGTGTTTGAATGTGACTGAAGTGTGAAATTCAAGTGAAGGTCAAGATCAAAAGGTAGGTGTCATAACGACATGTACCCACTAAGAACTATCTAATGACCAAAATATGGTGTGTCTAGGTATTACATTGCTGAGAAATGGACTTAATCTAGAAAATGTGACAAATTCAATCACGCATGAAATTGAAGGCAAGGTCCAGAGAGATGTGTCAGACTGCAATGTGCCTACTAAGAATTATATTTTGACCAGGCATGATGGGATTAGGAACTATAGTTGCTAAGAAATGGACTTTATCACGAAAATGTGACACAGGTCACTCAACCATGAAATTGAGATCATGGTCAAAAGGCTGCTGTAAGACTGACATGTACCAACCAAGAATTATCTATTGACCAAATATGGTGGGTTTAGGTACACATGTACTATAGTTGCAAAGAATTGGATTGAACAAAATGTGACAAAGTCGCTCATACATGAAATTTTGGACAAGATCAAGAGGAAAGTGATAAGCTGGCATGTGCCCACTAAGAACTATCTAGTGATCAGATATGGTGGGCTAAGGTATTACAATAACCAAGAAATGGACTTACCACGAAAATGTGACGGAGGTCACTCAACCATGAAATTGAGGTCAAGGTCAGAAGGCACATATCCAGCTATTTCGGTCATCACTTGACTTGAGGTCGTACATAGGTGTCAAAAAATGGCTTTCGATTTGTCAATACAAATGAATGGGACTTGTTAATTAAATGCCCTTATTTGGTATCGTTTGTTTGACACCATCCAACCCCTCATTGTATAGCTTATTACTTGATCGTTTTCGATACGTACTGTGAATCAGTCTAGGGCATAACATTTTTGCTTCCAATTTCATTTGAATGTTTCGTGTTTAACGCCGAATAAATACATATAAAATCTGTGAATTTTGCTGAAGGACTCATTTTCAACAAATAATTTCGATGATTTCCTCTTGATATTTAACTACAGTTAGTCTTGAATATTGTACAGAATGTAAACAACAAAATAAAGTGAAACTCGAAAATCCTACAAATAAAGGTACGAATAAACAAATATCATCCACACTAAATTCGCAACTGAAAATAATCAAAATCACTACAAGGACATGACAACCCTTCGAACTTTCTTGTCACCAACACTCTGTTATTAAATCATAATTTCACTTGACATGACATAAAAGTTATTGACATTAAAGGTGTCTGTGCTTTTATTACGCTTAAATATAATTATTGTACACCATATGGCCTGTCAAGAATTTCCAAATTTCAATATCAAGGTCATTCATCAATGACGACCAATTAGGCATTTTGCACACCTTTCTGCTTTGAAATTAAAAAAATCCATTACAAAGGTATGTAACAGTTCACAATCCTAAACTTGAGAACATTAGAAACGCCTTGGTAGATATAACTCGGCAGAACTTGGAGATGGCCACATTGTTGCCATTTTCTGCACGTTTAGTTTAGTAAATAATCGATTGAGCATGCACGAATCTTTGTAGTAAAATATGAAAAAGGAATAAAAATGCATCCTTCGGGAACACTTTCATAGACTGATTTAAAAGTATTTTAACTTGAATTTATTTTATTCATTTATTTAATTCATTCTACGTCGTTGTGTGGTCCATTTGTCTATTGATCATGTTGCTCTATTTATACGTACAAAACGCGGACCTCAACAACGCACAGTACATTAGTACAAGAGTTAATACACACGACATTTATTTCAGGTCTTACCCAAAACATTAATAAATCGTGCATAACAACATTTGTATGAAATAAGATCGTGTGTTGAAATTGCTAAAAAGAGTAAAAGCTGACAATTCATGCCTTTCAAAAAACATGTCCGACAGAGGCTGATGAAAATGTCTGATCACTTCATAAAACATTTATATTCTGAAAACGCATGTCTGAGTTACATTAATAGAAAATCTTAAAGTATTTTCTTCTTCTCAAATAATGGGTAATAATCGTCTAATTTGTAAATGCGCAATTAGTTTTGATGAATTTATTTAAAAAGTGAAGTTCCCAACAACGAATACGGGAAGCTGTTTCTTGTAGATTCGTTCTGATAGATAAATTCATCCGCCGTCTGCCTTGACTTCATTTTAATTCCTTGGTAATTTTGGTAAACGATAAAGTTCAACATATAAGTTCATATATTATCACCAAGAAAGTACTCGTAATTTGGAAAATGTTGTCATCATTGGAACTACATTTTATGGACTACTGTCCGATAGTATGGAAGAGTCCACACTTCCGGTTTCGGAAACCGATGCCATAGGAACGATTTGCAATATTACCAAAAACTAAGTGGGTCAATCAAGAGCTCTGAGATTGTTAGGTAATTATTGGTTAAATAGTAATTAAATAAATGATGCAAAAGAAATATTTTTATCAGAGAAAATACTATTGAGTACCGGAATAACAAATATTTTCTCGGTTTTACATTTCAGTAATGAACAATCAATAGTTGTCAAGTGTAAAGTATGGTTATCCTTTATTTGACAATTCCCCTTCCGTGCCTTGTTACAAAATTTTAGATCTGTATTTAATTCTGAATTATCCTGTTTATTAATAGAATTTTCTCCCTCGTTCGTCTAAAATCAAGCTGGTTCAGGTATTGCTTTTTGGAAGAAAAGCAACTTGTTTGACTTTATGTAACATGGTATGTGTGGAGAATTATAAAACAACAAAACCAAAATTGATTTTGGAAATAGATTATCAAGGGTGATCGCGTAATAATGTATAAAACAAATGTCAAATCATATATTAACTCGAAGACTCGTATTCATATATTAAGGCATATATCGTAACGTTATACTTTCAATGTTTTGGGAATCATGTATATTTCATAAAAATCAAGGTTTGAAATTTAATGCGCCTCATTATATCATGCGAACTTTTATGCATTTAACATTAAAAGTATTGTAAAATACTTTAAAACAAATCTTTCCGAAAGACTGTTGCCTTTCTAACTATACCTATAGATATATTAACTGCGTAGGCCTAATGGACTACGCAAAAATAGCTATAAAATCCTTTCATCAGCATGATCATGTTAACCGCACAACTTTCAAGAGCATCGCTGTTTTTTTTACAGTTATGTTTTCTATTTTTCACAATCATACACAGCAATTATGAATACATGTATATACAATAAGATTAACGGTCATTTAGCATTTTGTAACAACTGATATATTAATGATACGCTTCTAAAAAAAACAATCAAACTTCTTAAAAAAATGCTTTGATATTTAACTGTTTGTAAATCGTATTCGAAAAATATCATTTTTTATTTGTTTTTCACTTCAGGGAAATTCTCGGCGATTGAGTAATCGGAAAACATTTCGGTCCGTTATTAAATAATATATTTTTAGTATTATAAATTGTACGACCGGATTTTAAATTATCTGTTTTATTCGTGTGAACAATTGAATAAAGGTAATTATCGGTATGATAAGTTTCGCTAATAATAGTATAATAATAATAAATTTGAAACCTAGTTTTTGAAGTTATTAGCGCGAATTAATTTACGAATCCCATTAGTGTTTTGGTTGGTACGTATGTATATAACACATTTTCTTCATAATTACCTCTTCCCTTTTTTCATGATACATGCATTTCTTATAAAATGATAACATTGCTTCAACATTATTTCAATCGCATATTGCTTTAAAGAATAATAAAATAGATAAATAAGTATTTGCTTTAACTTAACATTAAACGTATTTCGAAGTTCCTTCAAACAGATATATTAAAGACTACTAGAGTTTTTTTTTCCTCGGATTTGAAGTCTACCTAAGGAAAACGAGATATTATTATTAATTTATAATTATATCTCTAACCGGTTTTCCAATATTTTGATCTCGAGCACTGATGATAAGTTGTCAGTCAACGTGCATCAAATTTATTTCGGTATTTTGTGACACGTTTTATTACATTACTGCATTTTATAAGAAAGTTTATATCAGTCGATATATCCTAGTTTACACCATAACCTGATGAAAATGCCTATGAGCCAAGAGTGAATAGCAAATACTTTCTGAAATTTATTTGATATTAGGTGGTGTGTTGTTTTTACTGATTTATACACAAGATGCCGGGTTCCCTATTACTACATATGTCTAATTTCAGTCTCTATAATTTGCAGATGCGGTGTTTTCTTCTGACATTTTAGTTAATATTCCTTCTTTTTTCATTGCAGTTGTAAAACATCATTGATATATAACACAAATTTTATTTAGAAATAGACTAAAATGCAAATACAATGTAGGTCATATTGACTTAAATATAACTAGGTTGTATTGTACTGTATAAGATGACTATACTTATGAAATATCATTATTACATTAAGATAGGTTTTTTAATATTACACTGAATATTCAACATTTTGAAGTTACTCATGCATACAATGTTGCTGAATGGGGTTATACTATATACGATGACTGAAATTGTGAAGAAGGTAACATCCCGATGGTTCGAAAATCATTAGTCCCACAACGCATTGATCCGACAACCCATTAGACCCACAATTATTATTCCGACACCGCATTGGTCCGAAAGTAATTACTCCGACAGTGCATTTATCCGACAATTATCATTACGACAATCATTGATCCGACGTTATTACTCCGACAACGCATTGGTCCGACTGTTCGTTGACCCGACATCTCATTATTCCGACACTCATTATTCCGACATCTCATTACTCCGGCACCTTATTAGTCCGACACATTAACATTTCGACAATCTATAATATGTTTGCACTTATCTCTCTATTTCAAAGTTTTATCATGCAGACGCTGAACTATAATGAACAACATCTGGATTTATTTTCCTTTACGGAAAAATCCTTATCTTGAAAAAAAAATACATGCAATATATTCTAAGAATGTTCGGTAATATAGCCATTTTCTCCGTCAGTTTGTCCGTCCGTCCAACTTTCTTGTAACATCAACTCTTCCTTCATATGTGGGTTCAGGAATTTAATTTCAATATAGAATGGTAGCATACTGTGTTTAGATACGCAATCAGGGTTTAGAATGTGAACTTTGTAAAACTGGGGCCCACAGGGGTCGAATTTTTAAAATTGTTGGTCTGTTTGTTTAATTTGGGTTTTACGCCGTTTTCAGCAGATTTGGTTATTTCGTGGCAGCCAGTTTTTATTGGTGAAGGAAGCAGGGGTACACAGAGAGAACTACAGACCTTCAGTAGGAAAATTAGCAATCTTTGTCAATTAAGTTCTGAGTCGAACACACGACCTCAGTTTTGACAGGCTAGTGATCATTAGTAGTCATGCCGAACTACCTATGTGGGAAATTGTCAATTTAAACTTGTGTGACCTGTTTCCTGTTTCAATTGTTGCCTACTGTTTCTTAAAATATTGTTATTTAAACTGGTGTGCTAAACCGTTTTCATTGGATTTTTCTATTTTAACGATTGCAGCTTTGCAATATTATGTATTATATGATACCAATTTTAAAAACCAATTTAACATATGAACATTAGGTTTTCAAATTTAGTACATTTCCCGAACGCTTTCCAAGTGTCGCCCGAGTTAAACTGCATGTACTTCTTTTGCCCACTAGACAAGCTTGAAGGTTCTGAACCTAAGTGTGTAGAATAATCACCAATAAAATGTTTAAAGTAGCAATATTAAAGATGAAAAGAAGAAAAAAAGAAAAAAATATGAAAGAAAGTAAAATTCATAATGTATATATAATATACATATAATGCATCGAATAAGCATTGAGATTAAATGCAGTGATTAATTGTGCAAGAATCCAAATCCAAATTTAAACAACTATTTAATTAATTTTAGTCGTATTTGTGAGTAATGTTAGTAAGCATCTGAAAAAAATCTGGGCTCTAAATTTCGGTGAAAAGATAATTGAATACAATAGAGTGTGTGACCATGAAATGTCGAATACATGAATATTGTAAGAAAAAAAATAAAACAATTTTGTTTTCAAGGCAGTTAGTTTCGTTTTCTTCGCTGTGTGATTTATAATTGTTTGATGAACATTTTAAAAATTGATCAGCACTCTTTTCCCCCTTTGGTGATATGGTATTTTTTAATTTTCTCTTCAACATTTGGATTATTGTTTTGCTTTTCAACATTTTAGGGCTTGAGCGCAACTGATGAGTCATAAATCTACAAAATGTGCACATCTGGTGCATCAAAATTCGTATCAAAGAATTTAATTTACTAATTTTAATAACAGTAGCCATGTTGCGGATTTCAGACAAAACTTTGGAAGGGAACCATCCGTTGATGGTTCCACGAAATGTTGGTACTAATTTGTCAAGTGGTTACTGACAAGAAGAACTTCAAATGATTTTTTTTCATAAGGCTCTATGTTAAACTGTTTGGCGGTTGCGGCCATCTTGGCAGACAATCCTGTTCATTGGATACACTACTGAAAGAGGACCACCAAAGGACTATTTCTTCCAAGTGGAGCTCCAATTGCTTCAATGTTTTCAGACAAGAGTATTTTTTTATCAATTGTCCCATAGTGTCCTATGTTAAATTAAGTTCGGTTATGGCGGCCTTCTTCGTTGAAATTCACGTTTATCTGACAAAATTTGAAAGACGACCACCTAAGCACGATAAATAAGAAGTTTGGTTTCATCTGGTCATTTAGTTTTATAGAAGATTTTAAAAATGCATTCCTCCTTTTAGCAGCCGTGTTGGTTAGAAGTATGGAATGCCGGATAAAGGGGGAATATTTTTAGTAACAGCAGTCTTGTCGGTTGGAAGTCGGGGAGGCCCGCTCAACGTTTGAAATGAGCCACCCAAGAACTTGGGTGGGACGGGAGTTAAACGACCTAACCCCTTTGTGAAATGAAAGGTATGGTAAATATATTTCATTTAAACCATAAACGGTTAACAACTTTGCCCGACTATATAGTTTTAAACCATTGAGAAAATAATATGTCCGGACTATCCTTCCACTCATATTTGAAAATCTGGTGTGTGGTTTAGAAGAGTTTAGACCCACATAACCCCTTGCTGAAATAAGAGCTTTGGCAAATATCTTTCATTTAAACCACAGGCGGTTAATATGTAATATGGTGTGGGAGAGTTAACCCACCTAACCACTGGGGGAACTAAAAGCTGTCTTAAATATCTTTAATTTCAACTACAAGCGGTTAAACACGTTTATTATTTTCGAAATGTTTTCAAATGTATGAAGCCCGGAAAAGTTTTTAACCGCTTGTGGTTTAAATGAATTATAACATTTAGACCACGCCTACTTAAACTGATTACCGGGACTGAAACGCACAAACTTACTAATTGAAATCTTTAGAACAAAATGTCAATACTTATTCTCTTGTTACTTATTTTTTTATTGATGAAAAACAGTAAAAACAGTATTTGCACCCAAAGTTTCGTTTATTTTAAACAATATTAAGCCTATCAATGGAATTTTGAAAAGGCGATTTATCCCGCCTGATCAATTCTAGCATCCTGAGAGTAAAAAGCGTTGTAAATAAATTTGAAATTGGTAATAATATAAAAACAATGTCACCAAAGATTGCAGTATAAAGACAATAACAGTGCATTCACTGACATAAAATTCGATATACGAATTATGCGCGAATCATGGAAAATTCTATACAAACCCTCGCATTTTCACCGGATTGTAAGCGTCATCCGTATATAAATTTTATCTCAAGGCAATATATTGTTATTGTCTGTATGTACTTTCTATCAGTCTCTGTTGCCGAAACCACTTCTAAACTGTCATTTTCTGTTTATCGCTACCTTTTATCTTACATTTTCATGAGGCTTTTTGTGTATACAAAAACAATCTACCAACTGTTTTAAATTTTCGGATAATGATCATCTATGAAGATTCTTTGAGAACCAAAAATTAAAACTAATCGGGAAGCCGGTCTTTTAGGAGAGTAAAATGTGTGGATTTGATGAAATATTAAATGTTGGAGCTAAACAATTCATTTCCCGTTCATGAATAACGACATCGCAGCGTATACGTGTATACAACGCATGTGAAGTTAAAAAAGTTGACATATACCACTTTTAAGGATGCAGTTTTTTCTTTGGTTCATATTACCTACTGCAGCCTTAATGCTGATACCGAATATTGATCAAGCATTCTGGTTGCACTTGTCATCTGCAATGTACTTTTCCGTGAATATATTTTGTTCAGAAGTCCACGAAATATACTATTAAAGTCATGTTAAAATCGGACAACTCTAGATCTGTTCACATGTTTTAGCACATAAAAATATGAAAGAATGTATTAAATTTTCAAAATGCTGACTCTAGTTCAAGAAAAGAAAATTGGTTAATTCCAAATCACTTTCCATAAATCTAGTTTGTTAAAATCACTTAATTATTTCCTGCCACCTCTTTACTGCAGAAAAATATAATACAGCTACCATTGTTAGAGCGTACTTATATGACTGTAACTATTCCTTTTATGTTATAGGGTTCAATCGCAGGTTGAATACAAGAGTCGACAGAAAAGACCCGCATTTGTGGTATTTCATCAAGAAGGTAAAGTTAGAGGAACAGAGAGCCTTACTACAAATTCAAGCTTCAAATCGCGGTGATAGTCCTCCTCCACGAAGGCGAACGTACAGACTCCTACAATCGCGCGAACCAAAATATTGCAAGCCAGTTACAGGGCTGTAAACAGAAATATGGACAATTATTGGGAAGCTATGATATACACCGTTGCGCAGTTTTAGTGAAGACTGAGTATATGATACAGCCTCACCAGACATAAATTTGGTCATGTATACATATACATGTAATCATCGAATTTGAAGTAGATTATTACACTTGTTAAACTGCCTTTTAGCTCCCCTGACCAACGGGCATGTGAGGTTTTGTCATCACTTGGCGTCCGTCCTCCGTTCGTGGTCCATGCGTACGTTAACTTTCACATTTTAATAATCTCCTCTGAAACCACTCGGCAAAATGGAAATTTGACAGTAAGCATTTATATAAGGTCCTTTATGAAATGTGATCATTTTGTCACCAACGGACAACAAACATGTTCACCATGAGCAATTGTTGTTTCTGATTGTCTGAGTTTTAAACAACTTCTTGTCTGAATATGCTTGGCCAAATGGAACAAAACTTGACAGGAAACATATATGGGAGGTCCTTTATAAAGTTTCATCATTTTCTCCTGATCGGGCTACAAATATGGCCGCCATGGGCAGTTCTTGTTTCTGATTGGGCTGATAAAAAAAATTCTTCTCCTATGAAATTGCGTGGCCAAATGGAACGAAAGTTGACAGGAACCATCTATGGGAGGTTCTTCGCAAAGTTTCCTCATTTTGTCCCGATCGGGCAACAAACATGGTCGACATGGGCAATTCTTGTATTTCATTGGTTGATTAAAACATTTTTTTCTCTAGAATTGCTTGGCCAAATAGAACCAAACTTGACAGAAAGCATATTTGGAAGGTCCTTTATAAATCTTCCTCATTTCGTTCCGATCGGACACAAATATACCCACCATGTATTGTTCTGTTTTCTGATTGGCTGATATAAAACAATCTTCTCCTCTGAAGTCGCTGGTCCAAATGCAACGAAACTTGGATGGAAGCATCTGTGGGAGGTTCTTTAAAAAGTTTACTCATTTCGTCCCGAAAATGTTAGCCAAACTTGACAGGAAGCATCTATGGGACGTCTTTTATGTAATTATTTTTGTTCATCCTGATTGGACAACAAGCATGGGCAATTCTTGTTTCTTATTGGATGATATAAAGAAAAGGTCTTCTCTGAAACCACTTGGTTAAATGGAACAAAACTTGACAGGAGACATTTACGGGAGATGTTTTACAAAGTTTCCTCATTTTGTCCATATCAAGTGACAAACATGGCCCCCACAGGAAATTCTTGTTTCTGAATGGTTGATTTAAAAGAAACATTTTCTCTGAAACTGCTAGCACAAACGAACTAAAATCAACTTAGAACCCCGTGGGATCTATTATTGAAAAGTCTTCTTTCTGAAACCACTCCGTCAATTGAATCTATACTCAACAGCAATGGTAATTAGATGTTCCTATTTTAGAATTGTGTCGAATAACAAGAACTGTCAACCAAGATGGCCGCCACAGCCAAATTTAGTTTAACATAGGACCCTACGGAAAAATTAATTTAAAACTCTCCTTGTCTAAAGCCATGCGATCAATTGGAACCAAACTTCGCAGAAATGGTCCTTATTTGGTCCTCTTTCAGAGTTTTCTCCGATGACCAGGACTATCCACCAAGATGGCCATTACAGTCAGAGTTCTTTATAACTTTACATATCCCAAATTTTCATGGCTGGATACTCCCATTTCGATTTTTGCCTTTGGTAATTCAGGAAGCAAAAACGTGAAACCATACAAAATAAACAAAGCCATAAAGTTGTATCTGGCTTTTAGTTTATGCTTTGAAGGAATACAATTATCTTAAATAATGTAGTTGTCCATATATATATTTCCATTCACCATAATAAACATACAACAAAGCCACGCCCTGCAATTAAGACTGAAATATCTGGCTTTTTTCATTCCATAATATTTGAAAGAATAAGAATAAAAGAATAAAGCACATGAAATACTTTGTACAAATAAATGAATGTGACTGGTCGTTACTGGCACGACTTTATGCTCGTTTTTAATATCAGAGTCAAATATGGTGTTGATTAAAAAACACCAGTCAGTTAATCAGTTGGCATATTTTGTTTACATTTTTTAAGTTTCGTCTTATTCAATAGCATTTCTTTAAAAATTGATAGTGATTCCGAATTTGGAACAATCCGTATCTTTGAGAAGTATGACGTCATCAGATAAGTTTAATATGACAAAATGTCCTGTCATCCGAATATTTGTACCGCAAATAAAAGAATAAAACCACAAAAAAGTGAAATGTGAAACAGTAGAGTAAATAGGATGCTTTATTAGAATGGATGACTAGAAGCTGCAATTTCCTTCACAAATAATTTATTTTTTCAGTAATTTTTAAGTTTCAAAATTTTTATAACATCTCTAGATCAATATGTGAATAATACAGCCAGAACTAACACAAATTCGCTCAACATTAATAGTTTACTACGCACGCCGGTTTAAAGTCCTGATTAAAATGCCAGGTCCCTATTTACCATTTGTCCTGCATTTTCCGATTTAAGTTTGTCTTAATGTGTTCTCCTAATTCTTAATTGTTACAAATGCCTATGAAACAGAATATTTTACTACATTTACATGTATAATTCGCAGAAATTCCAAATATCAATGAGGGATAGTTTGTAGGCAAATAAATCGTGTGAACTATGCTTACACGGACTTTATTAGAAAAACTGCTAAGGAAAGGTAATTATGGTAACTTGATTGGTGCACATGTAGCTTCCCCTCTTGTTTCCTCCGTTTAAAGGTCAGCGAGTTTTTATATGTATCGCCCATCTAGCTAGGGAGTGTGTCAAAGTCATGAACTGTCGGATTATAGAGCTGTCGGACCAATGACTGTCGGATTATAGAGCTGTCGGACCAATGACTGTCGGATTAATGGGCTGTCAATACAATGACTGTCGAACTAACTAGCTGTTGGGCCAATGACTGTCCAGCAGTTAACGTGTAGAACCTATGACTGTCGAACTATTGAACTGTCGGACCAATGACTGTCGAAAACACGAGCTGTCAGATGAGTGACTCACGAACTTTTCGGATCCATGAATGTCGTACTAATGAGCTATCGGATAAATTAATATCGAATAAATGCGCTGTCGGACTAATGAACTGTCGGACTAATGACTGCCGAAGCAATGAGCTGTCGGACAAATGGCTGTCGGACTAACGACTTGTAACAATTTAATAAGGCTAATTATAAGTAAATGAATAAAAAGTGGTCTACGATACCAAAAAAAAACCAGATTAACCCCACCTCTGTTGTGTTTGTGTTTTGTTCGTTTATTTCATTTTTTTGTCTAGAGTTCTGTCTGTTGGGATGCGATGATTGATTGGTCCTTTTAAACCCTTCTAGTTATCAATTTCTTTATGTAACTTTAAATGTCTTTGAATATGTTATTTTATATTTTATTCAAATTTTGCTGAGTTAAACGAAAATTACCAGAAATTGTCTGAAGAGGAGAGCAAATATCTTTCAGAATATTTTGTAAACAAACTTTCTGTGAACTCTCACAGTCGTGTATATACAGTTATTATCACATCGTATTTTGACTATGATTTTATTTATCAACAAGGCCATCTATTTTTTGTAAAAGTCATTTGTTTTACATCAAATGTTAATTTTGTAAAATATACATTGTAAGTCTTTAAATCATCGAAATATTTCATTGTGACCAAACCTTATATATGTAGGCCATAGTTTTAAACAGTTTCAACGAAATGTTTATTACTACAACAAAAAGTCATATATGTGACACCTTTGTGTTCCGATTTTTTACCCTTATATTTCATTTGCCACCACTTTGTTTAAATAAGTTGTAAAAGAATATAAATTAAAGTTCTTCAAGATGATAACAACTTGCCAGAAATCATACTGGAAGTTGCGATATCTTATTGTTTATAAGTTACTGAAAAATATAATGTTACGGCGTTGTTAATGAATGTTTGTGATACTACAAATCTGACCATGTCAGTAATGGTTTTGCGATTGTTTGCGAGACAATTTTGTCACAAAATTTCATTGTGTACGTTGTACGGTAAACATCCCTGGTTAAGACTAGTGATCCCTATCATCTTGCCTTTTATTTGTCATATATATTTTAATATTTTTGTGTTTGTTTTGTTTACTTTTTAGCCTATTCCAAATCTCGCCAACTTTTTTTGACGTGTTTATTCGTGTGATATATTGGGAAAAAAAATAATAGAAATAAAAAATAGTATGTTAATTCAAAACGGAAAAGTAAAATTAAAGGCACGCAATATTAATTTGTCCCATAATTTATATGATAACTCTAAAAGAAACAACAACAAAAAATATGTCATAATAAACTGTGTAAGATTTTTGATTATACACACTCAAGTTGGGTAATGTTTCTATTTTTTCTATTTTAGCTATTTTAGCAATATCAAAATCTTATCTCGGCAATGATAGAATAGAATTCCATTACGGGATTGATCAGTGAAAACTGTCGTTCATATCTAAACAGGACCCGGCAAAATGATCTGTTATTTAGGCAATACACAAGCAAAGGAGATTGACTGTTAAACTGCTCGATGTGTCAAAACATTATATTCCAGAAACTTCGTTTAAAAGGACTAATTGTAGGTGAGCAGGATTAAAACCGGATTAATCCCGCCAATGTTTATTGATTGTACCAAACTCTGTTGTATTGTTTTTTGTTCGCTTTTATTTTATTTTTTTGTCCCTAGTTCTGTCTGTTGGTAGGAAAGATTGATTTGACATTGTTAACCCTTACATTTATCTATTTGGTTGCTTCTTTATGTAACCTACAACTGCCTAATAATATATTATCTTATATTATATCCGATTTTTTCCTGAGTTAAATAAAAGAAGATTACAATAATTTGTTTCCAGAGAGGAGAATCAAAATACGTACGGAATAGTTGGTAAATAAAACTTTCTGTGAATTCTGTCAGCCGTATATAACAGTTTGTATGTATTTGTATTTTGACTATGACTTCATCACGGAACAACCAAAACATGTGATATTTGTAATAGTCTTTTGTTTTAGATCAAATACATACTTTAATTTTGTAAAATGTAACTTTTTAAGTCATCAAAATGGTTTATTTCATCAAAAAGAAAGCGCTCGGAATCTACACAGTCAATAGCTGAATCTGTTTAATCCCATGGCGAAATTGTTCTCGAATTGGGAGAAGTTTCTTTCCTTGTGAACACACTTTATACATGTAGGTCATAATTTTAAACAGTTTCAATGAAACTCTTATCACGGAAAGACAAAGTAAAACATATGACAACTTTGTGTTCCGAATTTCTTCTTCCGATTTCCTTTGCCACAATATATTTTAAACACGTAGTAAAAGAATAGAACTTACAGTTTTTCAAGATTACTACAATTCATCAGAAATCCTACTGGAAGTTGTGATATCTTATTCCAGGACAAGTCACTGAAAAATGAAAAGTTATTGCACTGTTAGTAAAGTTTTTACGTCATCAAAATGAAAAAAAAATGTGTAAGGAATTTCTTCATATGTCACACACCACACAGAATCACACACAAACACACTCACTCTCACTTAATATATCATATCTTCCCGTGTATTAAAAAATCAAATACATGTAGGTTAATAATTATATTAAACAAATTTGATTTCATAAAAAAAATGCAATGCGTGAACCTAATGATCTAATTAGTTAATTTTATAAAGAATATATATATGTGAATAAAGTAAATGTACTTATTTTGTTGGATTATGAACCCATAGTTATACATGTAGTTAGATCAATTCATCCTGAAAACTATTCGTTGAAACAAACATGATCTTACATGTATGCCCACAAGTTAACATCTGGATGTTTGTTTTATTTTAGACCGCCGATGTTTTTTTTTCAGTTTTCGTGGCTTTGACTCAATTCAAGTTTAAATTTCTCGCACATTGAATGTACGTGTATTATGGCTTACATGAAAATATGAAAGTATGGTGAATTTGAGCCGAGATTTTGGTTCATAGATGTATAAATACCCTGCTGACTTTATAGTTACATTCCATTATCAGAGAAGCGATTAAAACGAAATATACTATCCGCTAAAACATAAAATTAAACTTTGGTATCTAAGCTAGACGTATCTCTCAATTAATCAATATAAATCCAAGTTTTAGTATGTTTAAAAATATTTAAATTTATAATGAATATACAAATATTATGAAAATAACAAGATGTATGAGCAAAGAAAATGTTGGATTATACATGAATAAAAGTGAATTTCAGTTGTACTAGTTACACCGAAATATTCATAAATACATATAATGACATGAGTGTAAGCTCAGTATTCCATTTGTGAACAACGTAATTAACCATAGGGTTTAATGAAGACAAAGTAAAGGCCTGACCTTCAAATTTCAATTAACTTGCTTAAGGTTCGACTATTCTGAATCTCAAACGATCGAACAGTCTGAAACCATGTACATGTGTTTTTGACTTGCTGGTATATATATCATGTTTCATAAAAAGCGGAAAAAAATTTACAAGTTCCACCACAATTATCACAAAAAACCTGAATGACCCCAAGAAGAATAAAACGGGAAAATTCAAGGTAAAATCGTGTTGTCTGAAATCAATGAGCCAGTTAAAACCAGACTTGGAAGCAATGTTCCCTCGATGGTTCTCTTTCAATTGTGTCAGAAGCCCCGAATTGCCGCCACACCAAAATTTACTTAATCATTGGACCCTATGAAAACATTTCTTTAAATTTGTTTTGGTCTGAAAGCACTGAGCAAATTTGAACGAATCTTAGGAGAAATAGTCCTTAGGTGGTTCTCTTTCAGACTTTTGTCCGATGGTCTGAATTGTCAACAAACGAACTAAGATTAATCTATTATTGAAAAGTCTTCTTTCTGAAACCACTCAGTCAATTGAATCTAGACTCAGGAGCAATGGTAATTAAATGTTCCTATTTTAAAATTGTGTCGAATAACATGGACTGTGAACCAAGATGGCCGCCACAGCGAAACTTAGTTTAACATAGCACCATACGGAAAAAATAATTTTAAACTCTCCTTGTCTAAAACCAATCCATCAATTGGACCCAAACTTGGCAGAAATGGTACTTATTTGTCCGATGAACAGAACTATCAACCAAGATAGAGTAAATAGCATGCTTTGCTAGAATGGTGGATTAGAAGCTGCAATTTTAGTCAACAGTGACCTCGACAATATATTTTCTTTACCTTCACAAATAATTTAATTTTTCAGTTGTTTTTATGTTTCAAAATTGTTATAATATCTCTAGATGAATATGTGAATACTACAGTCAGAACTACCATAAATTTGCTCAACATTAATAGTTTACTACGCAAGCCGGTTTTAAGTCCTGTTTAAAATGCCAGGTCCCTATTTACCACGTATCCTGCATTTTCCGATTTAATCAAGTTTGTCTTAATGTGTTCTGCTAACTGTTAAAAATGCCTGTTATATCTTAATTTGAAACAGAACATTTTACTACATTTACATGTATATCTCGCAGAAATTCATAATATCAATGAAGGATAGTTTTTAGGCAAATAAATCGTGTGAACTATGCATACACGGACTTTATTAGAACAACTGCTAAGCAAAGGTAATTATAGTAACTTGATTGGTGAATATGTAGCTTCCCCTCTTGTTTCCTCCATTTAAAAGTTATGTGTATCGCCCATCTAGGTAGGGAGTGTCTCAAAGTCATGAGGTGTCGGATTATAGAGTTGTCGGACCAATGACTGTCTGATTAATGGGCTGTCGAGACAATGACTGTCGAACTAACTAACTGTCAGACTAATGACTGTCAAACTTTTTACGTGTCGAACCAATGACTATCGAACTACTGAACTGTCGAACCAATGAATGTCTTAATAATGAGCCGTCGGATAAACGAATGTCAAATAAATGAGCTGTCTGACTAATGAACTGTCGGACTAATGACTGTCGAAGCCATGAGCTGTTGGACAAATGGCTATCGTACTAAACGACTTGTAACCATTTAATAAGGCTTATTATAAGTAAATGAATAAAAAGTGGTCTACGATACCCCCCCCCCTCCCAAAAAAAAAAAAAAAAAAACAAAACGAAAAAACAAAAACAAAAACAAAAACAAAAAAACAAAAAAAAAACAAAAAAAAAAAACAAAACAGATTAACCCCACTACTGTTCAGTGATTGTTCCAAGTCTCTGATGTATTTGTGTTTTGTTCGTTTATTTTATTTTTTTTGTCTGAAGTTCTGCCTGTTGGGATGCGATGATTGATTGGTCATTTTAAACCCTTCCAGTTATCAATTTTTTTTGTAACTTTAAATGTCTTTGAATATGTTATTTTATATTTTATTCAAATTTTACTGAGTTAAACGAAAATTACCAGAAATTTTTCTGAAGAGGATAGCAAATATCTTTCAGAATATTTTGTAAACAAACATTCTGTGAACTCTCACAGTCGAATATACAGTTAATATCACATTGTATTTTGCTATGATTTTATTTATCAACAAAGCCATCTTATTTTTGTAAAAGTCATTTGTTTTACATCAAATGTTAGTTTTCTAAAATATACATGATTGTAAGTCTTTAAATCATCGAAATATTTCATTGTGACCAAACCTTATATATATGTTAGCCACAGTTTTAAACAGTTTCAATGAAAGGTTTATTACTACAACAAAAAGTTATATATGTAACACCTTTTTGTTCCGATTTTTCCCCTTAGATTTTCATTTGACACCACTTTGTTTAAATAAGTTGTAAAAGAATATATTTTAAAGTTCTTCAAGATGAAAACAACTTGCCAGAAATCCTACTGGATGTTGCGATATCTCATTGTTTACAAATTACTGAAAAATACAATGTTAAGGCGTTGTTAATAAATGTTTGTGATACTACAAATATGACCATGTTAGTAACGGTTTTGCGATTGGTTGCGAGACTACTTTGTCACAAAATTTCATTGTGTACGTTGTACGGTAAACATCCCTGGTTAAGACTAGTGATCCAAATCCTCTGGCCTTTTATTTGCCATATATATTTTATAATTTTATTTTTTTAGTGTTTGATTTGTTTACTTTTTAACCCATTCCAAAGCTCACGGACCCTTTTTGACGTGTTTAGTCGTGTGATATATTGGGGAAAAAATCAATAGAAATAAAAAAATAAAAAAATAGTATGTTGATTCAAAGCGGAAAAGTAAAATTAAAGGCACGCAATATTAATTTGTCCCATAATTTATATGATAACTCTAAAAGAAACAAAAACAAAAACAAATGAAATGCTCCCCGGGGCGCAGCTAGATACGACCGCAGATGTTGAACCCTGAATAGCCCCCTTCCCCCCAAAAAAAATAATTCACCCCCTTTTTAGCTTTTGTGCAATACACTATGAACTTGCGCATTGACCAACCCCTCCCAAAACAACCCCCAAAAAACAATAAAATTTATTGTAACCCCCCCTTTTTTTGCTAAAAAAAAATTTAAATTATCTTTTTAAATTTATGCAATATGAAATGAGAAAAAAATTAACCCCATTCCCAATTTCTCATTTACACCCACTAAATTTTGTTTTCAAATCCCCCCAACAATTTCTTTATACTTTGCAACCATAACAGCCCATTTAAATACACCATAAACGTATTAAAATAGAAAATGACATCATAGTCATGGATGGCAAATTTTAAATATACATAATTTAAAAGCAGTTTTGATGAGATAAACAAAAAAGCTTCATCAGCACATTTTATATTGGCAAATTTCCAATGAAGTTCATTAAACTAAAGTTATTGGCAAATTTCCAATGGAATTTGTTGATAATAAAGTTTTGATAACAGGGCACATATATCAATTTCTTACTATTGTGCAATACTGTGCAATTGAAGATTTCTTGCTATTGCGCAATACTGTGCAATTGAAAATTTCTTCAAATATTTGACACATAATAGGTTTCTGACACAGAATAACTGAAATCAAAGAACTTAGAATTGGTCATATGATTTGAATTTATATTCAATTTTTTCCTTCTTGTGCAATACAATATGCTGTGGAGAATTGCCCCCCTCCCCCCCCAAAAAAAAATAATTTACCACTTTTTTAGCTTTTGAGCAATACACTATGAAGTTGCACATTTACCCCCATCCCAAAAAACCCCCCAAAAAACAATAAAATTTATTCACCCCCCCCCACCTTTCCCTTTTTCAAAAAAAAAATTCTTTCCCTCAAGATAAGGTCATAATCCCTATTCAAATTTCTCATGGAGTTTGCAAACATAATTACCCATTTAAATACATCATTGAAGTCTTAAAATAGAAAATGACATATGGCTAAAATTAATATTAATTAATAGTAACTTCTAAAAATAAATTGACAGCTATAAATCACCCCAAGACAATCTACATTTCTTTATACATAATTGAATCATACACAATATTTTACTTTAAATGTGTTTGGATTACCTCCCTTACACCAAGATAATATCATAGATTTCTATTTACTTATACTAAAGTTATTGTGCATAAACCAAGAAAAATGCTTATTTGGGCCCTTTTTTAGCCCCTAATTCCTAAACTGTTGGGAACAAAACTCCAAAAAAATGGTCATAAACCTTGTGTTAAAATTTCATAGATTTCTATTTACTTATACTAGAGTTATTGTGCGAAAACCAAGAGAAAAATGCTTATTGGGCCCTTTTTTTGGCCCCTAATTCTTAAACTGTTGGGTCTAAAACTCCCAAAATCAATCCCAACCTTCCTTTTGTGGTCATAAACCTTGTGTTTAAATTTAATAGATTTCTATTAACTTATACTCAAGTTATCGTGCGAAAACCAAATGTCTTCGGACGACGACGCCGACGACGACGACGACGCCAACGTCATACCAATATACGACCGCAAAAATTTTGCAGTCGTATAAAAACCATGTTATAATAAACTGTGTAAGGTTTTGTTTATACAGACTCAAGTTAAGAAATGTTTCTATTTTATTTATTTTAACAATATCAAAGTCTTATCTTGGCAACGATAGAATAGAATTCCCTTTTGGGATTGATCCGTGAAAACTGCCGTTCATATTTCAAGAGGATTCGGCAAAATAATCTGTCATTCAGGCAATAGACAAGCAACGGAGATGGACTGTTAAACTGATCGATGTGTCAAAACATTATATCCCAGAAAGTTCGCTTAAAAGGGTTAATTGTAGGTGAGCAGAATAACAAAACTAGAGGCTCTCAAGAGCCTGTGTCGCTCACCTGTATCTAATTTGATTTTGGAAATTATATAATGATTGAGACCAAGATTGGTTTAATTTGACACAGTATTTAAAATTAAAAACAGGTCATCTTAGTGTAGTCTTACAATAGCTACTGAAGACATCTTATCATTATTATTTTTGAATATGTGGTCAATTTGTGATCTTTTTATCACCAAACTCCTTTCTTATCTCCGCGTCAGCAGATAAAAAGTCCCGTTTCTGTATGTCTATCTTCTGCTGCAATGACTTCTTGTTAACCGCATATATTGGATCATTTAAATCCATCTCCAATCCCCTAATGTATTTCTTGTTCATATCAAAATCGTTCTGTGCTCTTGCAGGAAAGAAAGTATCAGCAATCTGTTTCATAGTAGCAATATGATCTCCACCTGTGTCGGCTGCAACTTTTTTAATTTTGTACCCGCTCATGTCCAGATCTTTCCCACTCGATAAGCACTCTCTACTTATTTTATCTAATTGTGCTTTTCTTGCATATTTACTTAGTGCTACATTAAAATTAGTTTCTGCTTGTCCTACTGGAATTAAAGACTCTACCTGAGATATTTCGTTCAATATACCCATTTTTATAACTTTTATTTTATGAAGAAAAGAAAAATAGTGTTGGATGAATTGAGAGAGAGGGCTTTAAAAGGTCCAAAGCAGAAAATACAGTAAACGAATTAAGATTAAGGAAGGAGCAAGAAAAAATAAGAAAAAGTGTACAATCAGATAGATATAAAGAGATATTTGACCCAGTAACAAAGGCGATAGAAAAGATACCGGAGTCACCTAAACCAGCTGCCAATCAACTAGTATCCGTATATCAACCCTTACCAATACAGGAAGAATCACTATCCCAAATAGAGGGACCTGATGAGGAAGAGGAAGTGGGGGAGTAAAAGGACTTAAAAGCCGTTGAAATTAATCCGACCGGCATGAACCTAAAAAATATTGGTGCTGAGAAACAACACGAAGGCGATACATTCTTAACTACTAAAGATCAGATTAAAGACGCACAAAAATATAATAGAAAGCTTGGAAAACTGAAAAAAGGTAGCTAAAGACCCATCTTTCTTCGACGAAATGACAAAGACAAATAGGAAGTACTATAAGAGATTGTAAGGTAAAACTGGGAAAGGTTTATCCTGGAAAGGGTCTCACAAGATCGATAGCTCTGGTGCCTTTTCTGATCTAGTATTAGATTTGGAGCAGCTTCTCGAATATAATAAGTTGAATGGACTTGACAAGACAGGGAATCTAGTACTGCATGAAAATGTAGATGATGACTTTATCGATCCAGTAATAAAGAGGTAGTAATCAGATTCAGCAAAGAGGACATTCAGAAATTTGGTCTCCCTTTCATCACACCCACTGGTTTTGTGCAATAATACTCATAGTTTTTTAAATCAATTGGAACTTGTAATTGTGAGTATAAATTCTGGTACATTTTGTAATACTAGTGTTGAACTGTTGAATGAAGGAATGTCTATTATAGATACTCTTCTGAAGAATGGGGAGATAGCATAAGAGCAACACGAGTTACTATGTAGAAAAAATTTTGAGTAATAAAAATAATGGAACAGAACATTACACTGTCTAGTTATGCTGCAAGACAAACGAGGGGAGATAAAACCCTCTTATTTTGTGACTCAGTTTGAAGAACCGCTCGTGCTAGATAAAAATAAACAATAAGTATTTGGTCTACCTTGGATTTTTACTATGACGTACAGTTGGTATAATCTATCTGAGTACTATAATATTACGAAAATCAAATACAGTGTTGACACTGGAAGTACATTTAATGAAGTAATCTTCGTCAACGGAAGTTATACTTAAGAGGACATATCCACATACATAGCAGAGTACCTATCTGTAAATAATAAAATTGAAGATAGTCCAATTAAGCTAAAGTTTGATTTAACGAGCTTCAAAGTACTAATTAAACTAAACGCCAATACTCAACTGGATCTGAGAGAGGGGAAATTTGCTTGTGTAATTGGGTTTGACAAAAAATTGTGACATAGACAGAAGAATGCGGTAGTAAATTATCTAATAGCACTAATGGTATTGACTATTTACATACATTGTGATCGGATTACATATTCCGTTTTAGCTATGTAAATGGTGCTGATACTAGCTTTATTTTATTTTCAGAGAAATATAAAGAGTACAAAAAATGAGAAGCATGTACAATAAGGAGTTGGGAATATATAACTATGTTGACCCTATAACGAGGGAAGAACAGAATGCGCAGCAGAGTACCAGTCTAATCGATATTGTATTTAGTGCTGTAGCCAAGCACACCGTAAAACAAATCGCAAAAGAAACAATAAAAAAAATCAGCGACCGCGACATTAGACACCGGGAGTAAAAAACTTGGCAAAAATATGGGACAATACGTGGCAGAAAAACCATCATCCAAGGCGTCCCCGTAAACCACGAAAATTCCAAACACGTGTGCCTCCGGCACCCCACGAAGCACTCCTGCCGCAAGAACCAAAACCAGGTGCGTTAATCAGTGAGAAAAAAGTATGATTCTGCGTTATAAATCGGTAGGTTACTTGGCAAGGGCACCCTGCAAACCACCCTGCAAGCACTCCATAAAGCATTCAGAGAAGGATAAATAGATTATTATAAATAGTAACGAGTAATACAAAATATAGAGTACAATGTCATACCAAAGAGATGACTAGAAAAGACGTGCCAACAAGAGAGAAGCCTCAAAGAAGGACTACTGTGAAATGTGTAATAAACTTTTTTGTGTAACAGCAAAAAAGTATCACCATAGATCTAATGAGCATTGTAAGCGTGCAGTGGCAATTATACCTGACACCATTTTTAAAATAGACACACAAAAATGTCTCGCCTGTCGTGTATTTCTAATGAAAGTAAATGCTATCAGACACATTGCATACAGTATTCGAAAAACAGGCCAAAACACAAAAACTTAACTATAAACACTGAACCATGAAAATGTGGTTCAGGTCAGATGACACCTGCCAGTTGGACATGTACACCTTACAATTCTTTCATACACCAAGTATAGTAGACCTATTGCATACAGTATTCGAAAAACAGGCCAAAACACAAAAACTTAACTATAACCACTGAACCAAGAAAATGAGGTCAAGGTCAGATGACACCTGCCAGTTGGACATGTACACCTTACAATCATTCCATATACCAAATATAGTAGACCTATTGCATACAGTATTCGAAAAACAGGGCAAAACACAAAAACTTAACTATAACCACTGAACCATGAAAATGAGGTCAAGGTGAGATGACACCTGCCAGTTGGACATGTACACCTTACAATCCTTCCATCCACCAAAAACAGTAGACCTATTGCATACAGTATTCGAAAAACAGGCCAAAACACAAAACTTAACTATAACCACTGAACCATGAAAATGAGGTCAAGGTCAGATGACAGTTACCAGTTGGACATGTACACCTTACAATCCTTCCATACACCAAATATACTAGACCTATTGCTTATAGTATCTGAGATATGGACTTGACCACCAAAACTTAACCTTGTTCACTGATCCTTGAAATTGGGTCGAGGTCAATTGAAAACTGGCTGATGGGGATGAGGACCTTGTAAGGTACGCACATACCAAATAAAGTTATCCTATTACTCATAATAAGAGAGAAATTAACATTACAAAAAATCTGAATTTTTTTTTCAAGTAGTCACTGAACCATGAAAATGAGGTCAAGGACAATGTACATATGACAGACGGAAACTTCGTAACATAAGGCATCTATATACAAAGTATAAAGCATCCAGGTCTTCCACCTTCTAAAATATAAAGCTTTTAAGAAGTGAGTTAACGCCGCCGCCGCCGCCGCCGGATCACTATCCCTATGTCGAGCTTTCTGCGACTAAAGTCGCAGGCTCGACAAAAATGAGATAAAAGGAACAGAAAATGAACTACCAAGATCAGACGGGATTAGGTCGTAAAGAGTCGGTTATCCCCAAGGTGATCAAAGTTCTCTCACGAGCAACGAGATGGAGGTAGTATATCTCTTGATAAGAGACAGACTAGATCCCTCGGTTGTGAACGGCTTTACCGATGTCACTGACGCTCACGTGACTTTTGTTTGTCGCGGCAGTACGCCGAGCTATAGATACAATATAACTACGTGAACGAGATAATAGAGATCAGAAGTAAAGTAGTTATGCCTCCGGACGGCTGATGTTGATCCAGAGAAAAGTCAGAATAGGTAACAAATGGGGTAAAGAGAAAACATCTGAAATTGACCAATAACAACTGTTTCTTCCGATTTCTGGAGAAAGTATTACTGGATTTAATCCCACAATTATATTGTGCGATTAGACAAGGCGGGATTACAATCTAGCGCATAGAACACCGGTCTCTTTTCCGGGAGCGTGGGAGATAATAGACCGGAATAATATTCCCGGCGGTCAATATTGTGCCGGTACAAAAGAACACAATAACAGAGGTATAATATAGAGCTGGAAGAGGGACATTACACCCTAATTGTTGCACAAGAGAAAAGGAAGTGCGAGTCCTGTGATGAGATTTATTCCTATGATCAAAAACATACATGTCCGATCATTTGTCCTCAATGTGGAAGGAAATATATTACAGAGCACAAACGTAACGACAGCAGGGTTGGCTACTATCAAGCGGTAATACAGAAAAAGGGCAGATGTATGATCTGAAGGACGATGAAGAGCAACAAAATCAACCACAACGTGATTCACTACGACACGCCGTACGTTGTGGGATTTGTGGAAGAAGAGGGGTTCTCAAATATTTTTCCGGTGACAATTGTGTCGATGACTTCGTCCTCTATTTAATGCAAATAGACGGAGAGAATCTCGTCATTAACGCCTACAACAGAAGTAACTTTGATCACTACCATTTACTCAAGAGTATGAATAGACTAGAATTGGCTCCCGAAAACATATTATAAATAACAGAGTATAATAGGTTAACAAAAATGATTCAAGGCGCCTCTTTGATCTGATAAAGCACCTTGGATGTTCTTTCTGCCAAGCACTCTCCCATTTTAAATGCGACGTGCAAAAGGGAACTTTCTATTACGACAATAAGGCCTGTAAATGGGTAAAATATGTCAGCCGATGTGAGGGAAGAGTGGTTCCGATACCTGAGGTCTGATGTTCTCGGTTTGCAAGAGTTATTCAATAAGCTGAACGAACAGTTTCAAGGACTTCGCTAGGGACATCAGTAATTTTATTTCCACTAGTTCGCTGTGGTTTGACATATGGCGCGATTATATCCCCTCAGGGGCTCAGTTGGATATATCGGAATCTACGGAAATAGAAAAAAACATCAGGAAGAGTATATACAGCGGTCGGGGCTACAAGAGCAAGACCGATTCCGTGTTCACTCAATACGATGGGGTAAAGAAGGGGGAAGTGAAGAGGATGTTCACGATTTCTTATTAAATGTCGACGTTGTGTTCCTTTATCCTACTTCCATGTTAAACGAGTTCCCGGTCGGGCGGCGAAATAACACGAGGGGTAGCACTATGAGGGATAAAATAGAAGTATATTAAGTCAGATATAAACCAAATAAGACCCTGTTGCACCCCGTCATGGCAAGAACAAATACGAAGGGTTTTACAAAGTGGGACTTAGAAGCAGATGACGAAATACTGATACGAAGTCGAAATCATCGAGGGGTACTATTGGGAAGAGACGAGTAAGGTATTCTATAATTATATACAAACGCTCTTCGGGCTCAAGAAGAGTGGCAGAAAAGGCAGCGAACAGTACACGTTAGCAAAACTGTTGATGAACGGGAAGATGATCCAAAGACCGTTATATAATCATACTCAGATCATCAAGGATAACAACGATTATTGGCGGTTTCACCGGAGGTATGTGGTCACCGATCTCCTGTTGGTCTCTATGACCTGGTACATTTCCGGAAATCTTAGATCCGAGATCGATTCTGTAAATAAAATCAGTAAACCATCGCATTTGGGTGCTTTCGTCCTTGGCTACAGTCACAAAATAATGTACGACCACATGATTAACTTGAACACTAAGGTGGAAGAGGAGATCTATTACACGGTCACTGATAGTTTACACGTGCAAGGAGATCACCCAAGCTGTACATGAGTATTACAATTGATAGCGATAATGCAATAAGCGTTAAGACAAAGGAAAAAAGGTTGGACAACTCCATGTTAACACAAGAAGAGATCATCGAAGAGATCATCGAAGGAGCAAGGGAAGGATCATTTCAGTATTCTTCATATCAAGAACTTCGAGAGGAACAATTTTCCTGGCGATAATAAATCTTTTCCTATCGGTTATAAAAAATTAAGCTTGTGACCTTAACTTCTCTTTCATTTTGCAATTTATTTATTTTGCTTACATATAGTATTGTTCTACACTTTATTCTATATCGGTAGCCGACGGCTACTCAGGTTAAGGTGAACTTTAACTATTATTCCCGCCGCACGTGCCTTTTTTACAGTAGAGTGATTTTCTCCAGGTGTACCGTATATAAGGACGAGGAATCCAGTACAAGGCATCTTTAACTATTTAGGCCGCACGTAGACACGTTCAGTAAGTAAAGAGCATTTTATTTATTAAAAACTGAATCAGTTTTCATTCTCGACTCTAGTAAGAATTAGTTTTGACTTTGTATGCACAAGGTAAAACTTTTTCACGTTATTATCTTATCTGTTTTAGATTTGGAACTTCAATGGAACAGTCAGAATCTGACAGAGAGTCGATAGTTTCGGACTCAGAGGTAATGAAGCTTTTCGCTTCAGAAGATGAAGTTGATAATAATTTTTCTGGTTTTTCATCTCCAGCTAAATCTTTGAATGGGAAAATTCCCAAAAAATCAGAAACTTATAAGAGCTCCAAACCGGAAGCTACAATTATCAAAGATGGCGCCGTTGCGTCAACCTCGAAAGGCAAAGGCCCGGGGGAGAACAAGAAAGGGAAGGCTCCATTAAAAAGGAAGTCTGACACTGATATATCAGCCAAAACTCCTAGTAAGAAATCTAAACATTCTAAGCGCAAACAGGAATTTTCTGATTTTTCTGATAGTATGAGATCTATGTTCACGGAACTTACATCTAATTTCTTGGCAGCATTACCATCTACTTCATCTCAGGCTGTAGGGGAACAAAACGTTCCATCTACTAGTACTAGTGCTGATAATATAAGTAATTCAACTGAACCAGTTCAAATGATCTTTAGCGATAATGAATCTGATAATTCTGAGGGCAACACCCATCATAACTTAGATCACTCTGATCAGTTGGGAGATATCGAGTTTGAACTTCCAAACATCTTTGAGGATTCTGAGCGTTATGGGGAAGAGGTCGAAGCCTCACTCGCTAACATTGTAGAAACAGTCATTAGAAAAAAGGCCGATGTAGCCTCCCTTGTTAAGAAAGAAGATAACAAGATCCCTAGTAACTGCAAGGGTCTGAACCCTCCTGCTGTTAATGCAGAGATTTGGCAAAATCTTGACCGCAAGGCACGATCACAAGATATAATGTTTCAAACAGTACAACGTTTGATGGGCCTGGGCATTGTCCCAATTTTAAGAATTGCACAAATGTTGAAAACTAAATCCTTTGATCAGACTATTTGCAGGGAACTAGTTTCTAGAGCCATTGCCATTTTATGTAATGCTTTCTTTGAAATGTCAGTTCGTAGACGTATGTTACTAAGGCCTGCTATTGACAGACGTTTTAATCAGTTGATTAATCGAAGTGAGCCAGTTGGTGAAAACAATTTGTTTGGGGATGACATTTCTAAACGTTTGAGAGATATAAATGATGCTCATAGATTGAATAGAAATTTATCAAATTCAAAAAACTTCAAGCGCCAGGGAAGCTACGGCAGAGCTGGGAGAAGCTTCCGAGGCACGAACAGGGGGAGTGCAAGAGCCAGTCCCTATCAGAAGTTCCCAAGAAACTGCAGACAGCAGGCATTTCAAGGGTTCGGTCAGAAAAAACCATAAAGGTTAGTCTCAAAGTTAAGAAAGACAAATTTAGGGCAGGTTCCTTAAAATAATGTTTTAAAAATTGGATAAAAATTACGAATGATCCTTGGATCCTACAAACTATAAAAGGGTATAAGATAGAATTCTGTAAAGAGCCATTTCAAAAATATGCTTCTAAGGAAAAGAAAAAGAAATTTTCTGAAACTGAACTGGAATTGATTGATAATGAAATTCAAGAATTATTAAGAAAAAAGGCTATAGTGCCTTCAGTTTTTGAGAAGGATCAGTTTATATCTGAATTTTTTCTCGTAAATAAGAAAAATGGTAAATTTAGACCAGTAATCAATCTTAAAAATCTGAATAAATTTATTCAATATCATCATTTTAAGCAAGAAAATTTAGACATCGTCTTGAGCAGTATAGGAAAAAATTATTTCTTTACTTCTTTGGATATGTCAGATGCATATTTTTCTATTCCAATAAACAAATTTTACAGGAAATATCTGAACTTTTTTTGGCGAGGGAAGCTGTACAAATTTTGTGCTCTCCCTTTTGGAATTTCATCTGCACCACGTGTATTCACTAAGGTTGTAAAAGTAATTTTTTCTCATGTTAGAAGTTATGGTATATCATTTTTTTTCTATATTGATGATTCCTTATTTTAGGACATATCTTACAAATCTTGTCTTATGAATACTCAAAGAGTATATGAATTTATTGAATCTTTAGGTTTTTCGATCAATGATGAAAAGTCAGTCATTGTCCCATGTCAACGCATTACTTTTTTGGGATACATTATTGATTCAGTAAAATTTAAAGTTTTCTTACCTGAAGACAAGGTAAAAAAGATACTAGATCTATCTGAGTTTTGTTTGGGAAAAAATGTGGTGAAAATTAAAGTAATTGCACAACTTGTTGGTTTGTATAATTCAGCAAGGTATGGTATCCTTCTGGCTCCTTTATTTCATAGGTATCAAGAAGTTTATCTAAGTCAAACAATGATTATGATGCTGAAATGGTACTATCAAATAATAGCAAAAATGAGATTCTTTGGTGGATACAAAATGTTATTAAAGAAAATGGCAATCCCATTCGACATAAGGAAGATAAAATTTATCTTGAGACAGATGCCTCCCATTTAGGTTGGGGTGCAGTATGTGGAAAGTCTAATACACAAGGTCGCTGGTCGCCTCAGGAATCTGAATTACATATCAATATTTTAGAATTGAAAGCAATATCTTTTGCTCTTAAATCACTTTGTAAAGATTATCATGACATTCACATAATTATTCACACAGATAGTTCTACTGCTGTGTCTTATATCAATAATATGGGAGGTTCAGTAACAACTCTTTAAGAAATAATTGTAAAACAAATCTGGCTATGGTGTTCAGATAGAAAAATGTTTGTTACTGCAGTTCATATTCCTGGGAAGGATAACATAGGCCCAGACAATTTATCAAGAATCTTTAATGATTCATCAGAATGGAAATTGAAAGAGGCAGTATTTAAAAAAGTTTGTTCTCATTTTTACAAACCAAACATAGATTTATTTGCCTCCAGAATTAATAAACATCTGGATTGCTATGTCTCTTGGTTTCCTGACCCTGAGGCTTTTGCAACAGATGCTTTTTCTTTTTCATGGAATATATTTGAACCATATATTTTTCCTCCTTTCAGTTTGACGGGAAAGATTTTACAGAAAGTAGAAGGCGACAAGGTGAGGAAAGCTTTACTAATAGTACCCTTTTGGCCAACACAGAGTTGGTTTCCAAAACTTTTGGAAATGCTGATAGATTTTCCAGTGGTTCTACCACTATGCAACGATCTGTTGTTTCTGCCTCACAGCAAAGAATTTCATCCTATGAACAAAAGGAAACTTTTCCTGACCGCTTGTCTTGTATCAGGAAAAGCCTCATCAATAAAGGGTTTTCACGAGAGGCTACAAGAATCATCTCTTATTCTTGGAGAAAATCGACAAATAAACAATACAATCTTTGCTGGAAAAAATGGTGTTTTTGGTGTACATCAAAACAAGTTAGTCCCACTGCATCATCATCTCCAATGGAGATAGTAAATTATTTGTCTCAGCGTTTTGCAGAAATTAAATCTTATAGTTGTATTAATTCACATAAAAGTGCTATTTGCCAGACTCTGGTTGCTTTAGGAAAGCAAATTTTTCTTAAAAATTACACAATATCGAAATTTATGAAAGGAGTTTTCAATCTAAGACCTCCTTTATCCAGGTATACTTTTATCTGGGATGTCAAAGAAGTTTTGGCATATTTATCACAGCTCTTTCCTTTAACAGATTTAACACTTAAGGAATTGACTCTGAAATGTGTTGCATTGGTTGCACTTTCAACAGCTCTTAGAGCACAAACTTTGATTGCTTTGGACTTAAGTCTGATGAAATGTGATAATAATATTGTTACATTTAATACAAAAGAACTATTTAAAACCTCTAGGCCAAAGCATATGTCTCCAGATGTTAAGATCTGTTCTTTTCATAGGAAAGAGATCTGTCCAGTTTATACTTTAAAACATTACATCATTAAAACAAAGCATTTTCGCAAATCTAACAAGTTATTTGTTTCGTACAAAACTTTTAAGAATGTAGCAACATCTACAATTGCCAGATGGTTATGTGATGTCCTGACCTTAGCAGGCATTGATGTTTCAAAGTTTAAAACACATTCTTATAGAAGTGCATCTACCTCAGCAGCTAGTAGGGCAGGCCTATCTCTAGCTGGCATTCTTAAGACTTCGAATTGGTCTTCTGCTGGTACTTTTCAAAAGTTTTATCATAAAGAGATTAAAAAATCAGCTAACTACACTGAATCAGTGTTTTCTTGAATTGTGAATGATTTGATATTTTGTTTTCCAGGTACTTGTACTGGTACGTCGTTATATACATGCTTATATTGGAAGGATTAATATCCAGATGCTTCAGAGACTTGGGAGTAACTGTGTTGCAGTTTTAGTGTTTAGATGTTTAGAGACTTTGGACTTTTGTCAATATTAAACTAATGTATTTTATGCTTATACATTCATGTTATTATAATAAACATATAGTAGTTTCTAATCCTTTCTTTTTGCCAGTATTGTTGGTACATTACATATTATACTTATAGATTAAGTCATGAGTGTGGTATAAATGCCAATAGACAGTTCTATAGTTTTCTTGGGTAGTTATCCAAGAGTTATTTGTACACATATATATCAGTATAATACTTTTGTGGGTAATTATACAATGAGACTTTTTCAGGTTGCTACTGGTCAACAAGCTTTACTCTTTTGGGGAAATATATTTTTCTCAGTAACTGGTTTTTGGTTTGGCTTTAAAGAGTTCACCTTAACCTGAGTAGCCGTCGGCTACCGATATAGAATGTATCCTCATCCAAGCATCTCGGATGAGAAGGATGAGGACCATTCTATGAGGGAGCCAGAGGCTCCGAGGGTTACGGACCCTCCCTCTGGTGATCCCACCCAATGACAATTTAGTTTCAAATTCAAGGTTCCAGGAAAAAATATATTTGGCTTTTTGTTTTTGCTTCCTATGCTGTAAAAAGAGGCCTTGTACTGGATTCCTCGTCCTTATATACGGTACACCTGGAGAAAATCACTCTACTGTAAAAAAGGCACGTGCGGCGGGAATATAGTTAAAGTTCACCTTAACCCTCGTAGCCTCTGGCTCCCTCATAGAATGGTCCTCATCCTTCTCATCCGAGATGCTTGGATGAGGATACATTTTGTTGCACAATAATGATTTAGAGTATAGATTTTTAAACCCGGATCATTTGCTGACTTAATCTTAGTTTGCTTGGTTATTGTTATTTAGATGCGGATTTTACGTTTTCAATTTATATCTATATAGTATAGTATATTATTTACCCTTAATAGTATTATTTCGCATTTAACCGCGAAAGCAGCATGTTTTTTTCTGAAAAAAAAGCAACCAATGGAAGTGAAAATCCTTTGCGTATTAGAAATTTGTTCTTGCACGTAGCATTCAATTGAGGAACACACAGTCGGGTACAGTTTTTTTTTTTAAATCTCGGGATACCTTATTGGGTATTTTCAAATTGTATGCATTTAAAAAGTTTGACTAATTGGAATCGAACCTGATATTCATTCTGGGACTCAACCATCTTCATACAAATACTATCCTTTTACCAAGAGTCACGACAACTTTTTGCCGACGGAGGGTTTAATTTGAGATTGTAGTCATCAAATACCCAGAAGGTACGCCAGATCGCCACTGAAGAGGATTGTATAGACATAAAACATACTTTCAAAACTTTAGGACTTCGATGGAATACTGAAAGCGACACTAGTTCAATTCAGGAAAAGTTTGAATCATTTGATGAATAAAAATGTTTGACTAAGCGTGACGTCCTACAACAGTCTTCAAGAATATTTGATCCAAGTGGAATCCTTAGTCCAGTAACAGTCCGTGCTAAAATTTTGATGCAAACAATATGGGAAAGAAAACTCGGATGGGACCAACCATTTCCAGATGATGTCAAGACTAAATGGACATTTACGGCAAACAGTTTCTATTCAGATCCCAAGATGCTACTTTCCTGAAGATTTGACCAGAAATTATTTACCAGGTAATGTATTACATGTATTTACTGACGCTAGCCAAAAAAAGCGTATTGTGTTCCGCCTACATTGTAAGGCGAAACCAGTCATCACTTGTAATGTGATTGTAATGTCGAAGAACAGAGTAGCACCATTAAAACAAATAACTCTAACGAGAATTGACGGGAGCCTTACAAATCGTGTTGAATTGGATATCATCTACAAAGCCACTAAAGAAATTTGTCGAGAATCGTGTCAGTGAAATTATGAATCTTGTCAAAATGCAACAGTGGAGATTTTGTCCGACCGACACAATCCTGCAGATTTTACTGACAAGATGAACCACAGCCGAAAACGTTACATACAGTATATTTTGGCCTTGCGGACCAGAATGGATAACAGATGAAGATAAATGGGCCGAATGGAATAGAAATGTACTTACGATGTTAACATCATCTTGTAAAGATGACATGGGTGAAGAGCAACAAGATTATATTTTAGTAACATCAACCTCAACACATAAAAACTGAATTCGGGATTCACCGGATTATCTGAATCAACACAGTAGTTTACAGAGCGTTTTGAGGATTACCGCCTATGTATTTAGGTTTATTAGGAATTGTACACCACAGGAAAGAAAACGACAGGAGACATCAAAGCTGACTGTAAAGGAAATTCAAAAAGCTGCACCCGTGTGGATTCGGAACGCGCAGGAAACTACTTTAACATAATTGATAAAACGTAATAGTAGTCAATGGTAAAACAATTAAAGCTTTACAAAGATGAAGGAGGAATCTGGAGATGTCGAGGGCAAATTGATAATGCACAAGTCATAAATACTAGAAAATTTCCGTATTTATTTCCAATTAAGCACAGATTTACAAAATTAGTAATTATGGATGCTCACGAGAACCACTCACACAGTGGAGTTAGTAGCATCGTTACACATCTTCGTCAGATCATACTGGATTACGAAAATACGTCAATGCGTCAGGTGAGTTTTACAAAAATGTGTTGTTTGTCGCAAAGTAACAGCAAAGCCATATTCTGTACCGCATCCCCCGCAATTACCAAAAGAAAGACTACATGAAATTAAACCATTTTCAGTACCTGGAGTAGATTTCGCAGCACAGTTGTATGTGAGAAATTGTTATAATACTAAAATCAAAGTTTATTTGTGTTTCTTCGCTTGCACATCAACCAGAGCCATTCATATGGAGATTGTTCCAAATTTAACGGAGACATCGTTTATCCTTGATTTTAGAAGATTTGCTAGCCGAAGATGTGTACCGAGAACAATGATATCTGACAATGCTTTAACTTGTATTGCTGCTAGCCAGGAGATTCAGAAGGTGACAAATTCACCTTCGTTGGACGAAAATCTAAATGGCTATGGAACTGACTGGAAATTTATTCCAAAGAGAGCACATTGGTTTGGTGGATCCTGGGAGCGCATGATTGGTCTCACAACAACAGGTCAGAAGAAACTGCGGGGAAAGAACTGTATAGACTTAGAAACATTACATACAGTGATCACAGAAATTGAGGCTACGTTAAACGATAGACTGTTAACTTTTATTTCGACTGATTCTACAGATCTAGAAACATTAACACCCGCCAACTTTCTCTATGGCCGGAGAATCACTTGTCTTCCATATCCATCAAGCGCTATTATTTGTGAAAATACCGGATATTGTGAACCATCCACAAACTCAAGTTTGTACAGAAATTTACGAACTCGACATGAAGTTATTGAGAATTTCAGAAAAGATGGAAAACGAGTATTTAACCTCACTATGGAAATATCACAAAACAGGCCATAAGAATCATACAATACAAGTCGGCTATGTTGTTCAAATTCATGACGAAGCAACGAGAATGGCATGGAAACTAGCTATTATCAAATAAATAATGCAGGGAGCTGATGGATTAGTCAGAGCTGTACAAAAAATTGGTTTACAAATCATGCGATTGCTAAATTATACCCAATAGAAGTTTCTGATGCACTTACCTCAGTTGAAGAAGATACCAAATTCCGTCAGTCAAAGGAGAATGCGAAGATTAAGATTAGGCAATGGACATCGTAATAAATAAATGTTTCATAAACTGCTAATAATTTTTATTTTCTAAATGGACTTTAATTTGCTAATCATTATATTGTCATTGTTTTAAATTTAATTTTAAATATTCCTGCACATCAGACACTTTAACTAACGTGTCTAACGTTACCTATTGTAATATATATATTAATAATATAAGCGATTGTTAACGGCCTTTCATTGATACGTTATATTGTATTCATAACATCTTGCTAGATCAGTAATCAGAGTTTGATTTGTACACACGTCTTTTATTTAACTAAAGCGAAGTGCTAGCCAACCAATTCTTTACAAAGGCGATTGATCCCGCCAAATCAATTCTGGCCTACCGAGGGTAACAAACGTTTTAAATAAATTTGAAATTGGTAATAATATAAAAAAAATGTCACCAAAGATTGCAGTATAAAGACAATAACAGTGCATTCACTTAACATAAAATTCGATATACGAATTCTGCACGAATGATGGAATATTCTAGAGAAACCCTCGCATTTTCACCCGATTTTAAGCTCATCCGTATATAGATTTTATGTCAGGGCAATGCTTTGTTATTGTCTGTATCTACGTTCTATCAGTTTATTTTGTCATTTTCTGTTTCTCGCTATTTTTTATCTTACATTTTTATAAGGCTTATTGTGTATAGAAAAAACTTGATATAATGATCGTCTATGAAGATTCTTTGAGAACAAAAAATTAAAAATAATGGGGAAACCGGTCTTTTAAGAGAATAAAATTCGTGAGTTTGATGAATTATTAAATGATTGGACCGAAGCAATTCATTTCCCGTTCATGAATAACGACGTCGCAGCGTATACATTAAAAAAGTTGACATATACCGCTTTTAAGCATGCCGTTATTGTTTGTTCATGTTACCTACTGCAGTTTTAATGTTGATACCGAATATTAACCAAGTATTCTGGTTGAACTTGGCACCTGCAATGTACATGCAATGTACCTTTTCGTGAATATATTTTGTTCAGAAGTCCGCGAAATATACTATTAAAGTTATGTTAAAATCAGAGAACTCTGTTTGCATGTTGTAGTACATAGAAATATGAAAGAAAGTATTACATTTACAAAATTCTGACTCCAGTACAAGAAAGGAAAATTGCATATCACTTTCCATGAATCTAATTGGTTAAAATCACATAATCATTTCCTTTACCCCCCCCCCATTTTGTAACTTAAATGTGTATATGATTTTTAGTTTGTAAATAATATCTCCCAATATTTTTCTTCTGAAACTCGGATAAATGATCATTTTGGAAGCTATTTAAAATTAAAAAATAAAAATAAGGACAGAGCTATGCATGACTGAACTACTCGTTATTTTTCACAAATTTTACAATTTTATAGCAGTAAATTAGAACCATCAGTTTCGTGATAGTTTAGAAATACAAGTGTCTGAGCTGGGGACACGTATTAACTATATACCGCGATTCCCCCTCTTTACTGAAGAAAAATATAATACCGGACAGCTACCATTGTTAGAGCGTACTCATATGACTGTAACTATTCCTGTTATGTTTTAGGGTTCAATCACAGATGGAATGCAAGAGTCGACAGAAAACACCCCCACGTGTGGTATTTCATCAAGATGGTAAAGCTAGAAGAAGATAGAGCCTTACTACAAATTCAAGCTTCAGATCGCGGTGATAGTCCTCCTCCACGAAGGCGAATATACAGACTCCTACAATCACCCATAGCCAAATTGCAAGCCAGTTACAGGGCTGGAAACAGGAACATCGACAATTATTGGGAAGCTCTGATATACACCGTTGCGCAGTTTCAGTGAAAACTGAGTATATGCCACACACTCGCCAGACATGAATTTTGTCATGTATGCATATGCATGTAATCATCGAATTTGAAGTAGATTATTACACTTGTTAAACTGCTTTTTTATTTGTCATTTTTTAATATAATTGATATAACATGTATTATTGATTAATTCTTGACTCAAATTCTCAACACAACCTCGACAGACTGTTTTTCATCTTAGGGGTAACAAAGAGGCCATTAACTTGAAATAAAATCTGACACACTTTGAAAGTTAAAGACAAACTCCAGAACAGTTTAGAGCGGAAATATTTTAGTCTTTTAAAGGTCTTCCGTAAAAACAGAGATCGATCTTATGCTGATTTAATTGTCATTGTGCCTTTTATCAACCACGTGGATTTGTTTTTGATCCTTTAAACTCCATATATATCTCAAAAACCATAAACTATAAAGAAATATATTGACATACTACTGGAAACATTCATTAAGATGACTTAATTGGAATATCCTTTGTAAAATCGGATGAAAAATAGAATATTTAAGTGCCGTCCAAAGTAAAGTCAAGAAATACCAAAGGGATATTCGAAGGAGAGAAAAATCGTTACAACTGACAAACTCCGAAGAACAACGAAGACAAGACCAAAACAATACATGCACTACAATTAAAAACTAAAAACGTATGAACAACATGGACCCCACTAAAAAACCGGGGGTAGACTCAGGTGATCCGGAAGAGTAAGCAGTCTCTGCTTCCTGCAGGACACCCGCCATGCCGCTCATGTCAAATCCGGTATGAGGAAGGGAAAATATCAATGGAACAGGTCCATTTTCATTTGGGAAACGGTTTTTTCATACCTGTCAATCATGTCATGATGACGCCCATAAAACTTTAATAAGGATGACTTCAGCTTAGGAGTAACGTACCCCTGTCTGAGCAACTTTTCTGTCAGGAGCCGGGCTCTGTCAAGGAAGTCAATGTATATGTCACAACCTCTGGAATAACGTATGAGTTGTGAAATATATACTCCGTACGCCGGCGCTTCTGGAATATTGCCGCTCAAAAATGGAAAGTTGACGATTGCAAAGTCAAAGTCATCCCGTTTGTCGTAAAGTTTTGTATTCAACCTTCCTCTGGTGTCAATTTCGAGGTGAAGGTCAAGATAAGATGCAGACATGGCAGTGTCTGTGGTATCTTTAATTTCGAGCTCATTGGGATAGATAAGATGTAAGAAATTCCCAAAACGTGAATTGTTGAGTGATAAAACATCATCTATGTAGCAGAAGCTGAAATTAAAGGTACGGGCTAACTTCTTTTGTTTTTCCTTAAGAAGCCCGTCAAGGACGTCTGCCTGATATGAGTAAAGGAACAAGTCAGCCAGGAGTGGCGCACAATTAGTACCCATAGGAATGCCAATTGTCTGTTGGAAAACACGTCCACCAACTTGAACAAATATCTTGTCGATCAAAAATTCAATCATCAGGACAATTTCGTCCTCTGTATATTTTTTGTTAGATTTAGAGTGGTTTTTAACAAAGTATGATTTATCTCTACCAATGACAAGGTATGTGTATCTGTTGTTGCCATTTTTATTTTGAAAGCATCGATGGATTAGATCTTTCAACTTCTCCTTCAGTTGTGAATGAGGAATGACAGTATAGAGGGTAGAGAAATCAAATATTTTTATGCTGTTACAGACTGAAATGGACCGAGATCGTAAAATATCCTTTAAGTCTTTGGAGTTCTTTAATATCCACATTTGATTGATACCACTTCTTGAATAACTTGTATCACAATAACTTTGGAGGCCCGTTTTGACAGCTGTTAAAATAGAAGTTAGAAGTTGAGACAATGGTTTGGTGGAACACTTGGCAGATCCAGCTATAAAGCGTTGTTTGTATGGACACTCATGTAACTTGGGTATCCAGTACAAGTTAGGAAGATCACAATCATCATCTTTGATGGAAATACCAAAGGACAATAAGACCGATCTATGATTGCAGGTTATTTCTTCCTTTGAAAGTGTAGTAGCTTTATAGGTAGGGTTGCCAAATGAACTAGCAATCCCTAGTTCATTAATCAAGCATTGAATATAGTAGCTTTTGCATACAAAAACGATGTTATTAGGGGCCTTGTCTGCAGGAACAACAACATATTTGTCATGAATGGCGGACAATGTCTTGGCAGCATCGGGGTTGCAGAAGACTGATGTTCCTTTTTTACTCATAGACCTTCTAAATTGCAAAATGACTGATTTGGCTCCTTAAATACCTTTTATCTCTGCAACGAAAGAATTTACACAAAATTCCATGGAATATCTTTGTCGTATTGCTATTGACAATCCATTTGAAAAAGTCACATCAAATTTGGATAAGGAATAAAAACTTTCGAAATTAAGTTGAGCACTTTTTTTTACCCTTATACATGTTTAATCTCGAAAATAGTAAGAGAAATAAAAAATAATCAAAAGCGGAAAACAAATTACAAGTTCCACCAAAATTACCACAAAAGACCTGAATGACCCCAAGAAGAAAAAAACGGGAAAATTCAAGGTAAAATCGTCTTGTCTGAAACCAATGAGCCAGTTAAAACCAGACTTGGAAGCAATGTCCCCTCGATTGTTCTCTTTCAATTGTGTCGGAAGCCCCGGATTGCCGCCACAGCAAAATTTACTTAATCATTGGACCCTATGAAAACATTTCTTTAAATTTGTTTTGGTCTGAAAGCACTGAGCAAATTTGAACGAAACTTAGCTGGTTCTCTTTCAGAATTTTGTCCGTTGGCCTGAATTGTCAACAAATATGTCCGCCACAAACAAAGATCAACCTGGAACCCTATGGGATCTATTATTGAAAAGTCTTCTTTCTGAAACCACTCAGTCAATTGAATCTAGACTCAGCAGCAATGGTAACTAAACGTTCCTATTTCAGAATTATAATATCTCTTGAGGTATATGTGAATAATACAGTCAGAACTACCACAAATTGCTCAACATTAATAGTTTACTACGCAAGCCGGTTTTAAGTGCTGTTTAAAATGCAAAGTCCCTATTTACCATGTATCCTGCATTTTCCGATTTAATCAAGTTTATGCTAACTGTTAAAAATGCCTGTTATATCTTAATCTGAAACAGAATATTTTACTACATTTACATGTATATCTCGCAGAAATACATGTATGGTGTTGATTAAAAAACACCAGTCAGTTAATCAGTTGGCATATTTTGTTTACATTTTTTTTCAAGTTTCGTCTTATTCAATATCATTTCTTTAAAAATTGAAAGTGATTCCGAATTTGGAACAATCCGAATCTTTGAGAAGTACGACATCATCAAATAAGTTTAATATGACAAAATGTCCTGTCATCCGAATATTTGTACCACAAATAAAAGAATAAAACCACAAAAAAAGTGAAATGTGAAACAGTAGATTAAATAGCATGCTTTGTTAGAATGGTTGACTAGAAGCTGCAATTTCCTTCACAAATAATTTATTTTTTCAGTTGTTTTTAAGTTTCAAAATTGTTATAATATCTCTAGATGAATATGTGAATAATACAGCCAGAACTAACACAAATTCGCTCAACATTAATAGTTTACTAGGCACGCCGGTTTAAAGTCCTGTTTAAAATGCCAGGTCCTTATTTACCGTGTATCCTGCATTTTCCGATTTAATCAAGTTTGTCTTAATGTGTTCTGATAACTGTTAAAAATGCATGTTATATCGTAATCTGAAACAGAATATTTTACTACATTTACATGTATAATTCGCAGAAATTCCAAATATCAATGAGTGATAGTTTGTAGGCAAATGAATCGTGTGAACTATTCGTACACGGACTTTATTAGAAAAACTTTTAAGCAATGGTAATTATGGTAACTTGATTGGTGCATATGTAGCTTCCCCTCTTGTTTCCTCCATTTAAAGTTCAGCCGGTTTTTATGTGTATCGCCCATCTAGCTAGGGGGTGTCTCAAAGTCATGAGCTGTCGGATTATAGAGCTTTTGGACCAATGACTGTCGGATTAATGGGCTGTCGAGACAATGACTGTCGAACTAACAAGCTGTCGGACCAATGACTGTCAAATTATTGACGTGTCAAACCAATGACTGTTGAACTACTGAACTGTCGGACCAATGAATGTCTTAATAATGTGCCGTTGGATAAACATATGTCAAATAAATGAACTGTCTGACTAATGAACTGTCGGACTAATGACTGTCGAAGCAATTAACTGTCGGACAAATGGCTGTCGTACTAACGACTTGTAACCATTTAATAAGGCTAATTATGAGTAAATGAATAAAAAGTGGTCTACGATACCCCCCCCCCCAAACAAACTTTATGTGAACTCTCAGTCGTATATGCAGTTAATATCAAGTCATATTTTGACTATGATTTTATTTATCAACAAAGCGATCTAATATTTATAAAAATCTTTTGTTTTACATCAATAGTTAGGTTTGTAAAATATACATTGTAAGTCTATAAGTCATCGAAATATTTCATTGTGACCAAACCTTATATATGTAGGCCATAGTTTTAAACAATTTCAATGAACCGTATATTGCTAAAAGAAAAGGTCCTATATTTGACTCCTTTGTGTTCCGATTTTTTTCCCTGAGATTTTCATTTGCTACCACTTTGTTTAAATAAGTTGTAAAAGAATATAACTTACAGGTCTTCAAGATGATAACAATTTGTCAGAAATCCTACTGGAAGTTGCGATATCTCATTGTTATACAAGTCACTGAAAAATACAATGTTAAGGCATTGTTAATAAATGTTTGTGATACTACAAATCTGGCCATGTCAGTAAGGGTTTTGCTATTTTGTCACAAAATTTCATTGTGTACATTGTACGGTAAACATCCCTGGTTAAGATTAGTGATCCCAATCCTCTGGCCTTTTATTTGCCATATATATTTTATAATTCTATTATTTTTGTGTTTGGTTTATTTACTTTTAAACCCATTCCAAAGCTCACCGACCATTTTTAATGTGTTTATTCGTGTGATATATTGGGAAAAAAATTAATAGAAATAAAAATAAAATGCTCCGCTGGGCGCAGCTAAATACGACCGCAGATGTCGAACCCTGAATAGTTGGGGCAATTATGAACACAACATTCAAGCTTGATACAATACTGAATTTGGATTGTGAATAAATATTTGACACAGCATAGGTTTCTGACACAGAATGAATGTTGTCTAAGAACTTAAAATTTTTTAATTTACCTATTCGAACCATATCAGTATTATTTGTTTTTATATATAAATCAGAAATAACAATTTCTTGCTATTGCGCAATACTGTGCAATTGAAGATTTCTTGCTATTGGGCAATACTGTGCAATTGAAAATTTCTTGAAATATTTGACACATAATAGGTTTCTGACACAGAATAACTGAAATCAAAGAACTTAGAATTGGTCACATGATTTGAATTTATATTCAATTTTTTGCTTCTTGTGCAATACAATATGCTGTGGAGAATTGCCCCCCCCCCCCCAAAAAAAAGAAAAAATATTTCCCTTTTTCAGCTTTTGTGCAATACACTATGAAGTTGCACATTTACCCCCCTCCCAAAAAAAAAACAAAAAACAATAAAATTTATTGTAACCCTCCCCTTTTTTTGCTAAAAAAAATTTGAAATTTTCTTTTAAATTTATGAAATATGAAATGAGAAAAAAATTGCCCCCTCCCCAACAAATTTTGGACCCCGATTTGGACCAACTTGAAAACTGGGTCCATAATAAAAAAACTAAGTACATGTTTAGATTCAGCATATCAAAGAACCCCAAGAATTCAATTTTTGTTAAAATCAAACTAAGTTTAATTTTGGACCCTTTGGACCTTAATGTAGACCAATTTGAAAACGGGACCAAAAATTAAGAATCTAAATGCACGGTTAGATTCGGCATATCAAAGAACCCCTATAGTTCAATTTTCGATGAAATCAAACAAAGTTTAATTTTGGACCCCGATTTGGACCAACTTGAAAACTGGGCCCATAATAAAAAAACTAAGTATATATTAAGATTCAGCATATCAAAGAACCCCAAGAATTCAATTTTTGTTAAAATCTAACTAAGTTTAATTTTGGACCCTTTGGACCTTAATGTGGACCAATTTGAAAACGGGACCAAAAATTAAGAATCTCAATGCACGGTTCGATTTGGCATATCAAAGAACCCCAATAGTTCAATTTTCGATGAAATCAAACAAAGTTTAATTTTGGACCATCATGAAAACTGGGCCCATAATAAAAAAACTAAGTATATGTTTAGATGCAGCATATCAAAGAACCCCAAGAATTCAATTTTTGTTAAAATCAAACTAAGTTTAACTTTGGACCCTTTGGACCTTAATGTAGACCAATTTGAAAACAGGACCAAACATTAAGAATCTAAATGCACGGTTAGATTCGGCATATCAAAGAACCCCAATAGTTCAATTTTCGATGAAATCAAACAAAGTTTAATTTTGGACCCCGATTTGGACCAACTTGAAAACTGGGTCCATAATAAAAAAAACTAAGTATATGTTTAGATTCAGCATATCAAAGAACCCCGAGAATTCAATTTTTGTTAAAATCAAACTAAGTTTAATTTTGGACCCTTTGGACCTTAATGTAGACCAATTTGAAAACGGGACCAAAAATTAAGAATCTAAATGCACGGTTAGATTTGGCATATCAAAGAACCCCAATAGTTCAATTTTCGATGAAATCGAACAAAGTTTAATTTTGGACCCTTTTTGCCCCTAATTCCTAAACTGTTGGGACCAAAACTCCCAAAAACAATCCCAACCTTCCTTTTGTGGTCATTAACATTGTGTTAAAATTTCATAGATTTCTGTTTACTTATACTAGAGTTATTGTGCGAAAACCAAGAAAAATGCTTATTGGGCCCTTTTTTGGCCCCTAATTCTTAAACTGTTGGGACCAAAACTCCCAAAATCAATCTCAACCTTCCTTTTTTGGTCATTAACCTTGTGTTTAAATTTCATAGATTTCTATTAACTTATACTAAAGTTATAGTGCGAAAACCAAATGTCTTCGGACGACGACGACGACGACGCCAACGTCATACCAATATACGAACGCAAAAATTTTGCGGTCGTATAAAAACGTGAAACCATACAAAATAAACAAAGCAATAAAGTTGTATCTGGCTTTTAGTTTATGTTTTGAAGGAATACAATTATCTTAGATAATGTAGTTGTCCATATATATATTTCCATTCATCATAATAAACATGCAACAAAGCCACGCCAATGCAATTAAGACTGAAATATCTGGCTTTTTTCATCCCATAATATTTGAAAGAATAAGAATAAAAGAATAAAGCACATGAAATACTTTGTACAAATAAATGAATGTGACTGGTTGTTGCTGGCACGACTTTATGCTCGTTTTTAATATCAGAGTCAAATACATGTATGGTGTTGATTAAAAACACCAGTCAGTTAATCAGTTGGCATATTTTGTTTACATTTTTTCAAGTTTCGTCTTATTCAATATCATTTCTTTAAAAATTGATAGTGATTCTGAATTTGGAACAATCCAAATCTTTGAGAAGTACGACATCATCAAATAAGTTTAATATGACAAAATGTCCTGTCATCCGAATATTTGTACCACAAATAAAAGAATAAAACCACAAAAAAAGTGAAATGTGAAACAGTAGATTAAATAGCATGCTTTGTTAGAATGGTTGACTAGAAGCTGCAATTTCCTTCACAAATAGTTTATTTTTTCAGTTGTTTTTAAGTTTCAAAATTGTTATAATATCTCTAGATGAATATGTGAATAATACAGCCAGAACTAACACAAATTCGCTCAACATTAATAGTTTACTAGGCACGCCGGTTTAAAGTCCTGTTTAAAATGCCAGGTCCTTATTTACCGTGTATCCTGCATTTTCCGATTTAATCAAGTTTGTCTTAATGTGTTCTGATAACTTTTAAAAATGCATGTTATATCTTAATCTGAAACAGAATATTTTATTACATTTACATGTATAATTCGCAGAAATTCCAAATATCAATGAGGGATAGTTTGTAGGCAAATAGATCGTGTGAACTATGCTTACACAGACTTTATTAGAAAAACTGCTAAGCAAAGGTAATTATGGTAACTTGATTGGTACATATGTAGCTTCCCCTCTTGTTTCCTCCATTTAAAGGTCAGTGAGTTTTTATATGTATCGCCCATCTAGCTAGGGAGTGTGTCAAAGTCATGAGCTGTCGGTTTATAGAGCTGTTGGACCAATGACTGTCGGATTAATGGGCTGTCGGACCAATGACTGTCGGAAACACGAGCTGTCAGACGGGTGACTGACGGACTTTCCGGAACAATGAATGTCGTACTAATGAGCCGTCGGATAAACGAATGTCAAATAAATGAGCTGTCTGACTAATGAACTGTCGGACTAATGACTGTCGAAGCCATGAGCTGTTGGACAAATGGCTATCGTACTAAACGACTTGTAACCATTTAATAAGGCTTATTATAAGTAAATGAATAAAAAGTGGTCTACGATACCCCCCCCCTCCCCCCCCCCCAAAAAAAAAAACAAAAAAACAAAACAGATTAACCCCACTACTGTTCAGTGATTGATCCAAGTCTCTGATGTATTTGTGTTTTGTTCGTTTATTTTATTTCTTTTTTGTCTGAAGTTCTGCCTGTTGGGATGCGATGATTGTTTGGTCATTTTAAACCCTTCCAGTTATCAATTTCTTTTTGTAACTTTAAATGTCTTTGAATATGTTATTTTATATTTTATTCAAATTTTACCGAGTTAAACGAAAATTACCAGAAATTTTTCTGAAGAGGATAGCAAATATCTTTCAGAATATTTTGTAAACAAACATTCTGTGAACTCTCACAGTCGAATATACAGTTAATATCACATTGTATTTTGCTATGATTTTATTTATCAACAAAGCCATCTTATTTTTGTAAAAGTCATTTGTTTTACATCAAATGTTAGTTTTCTAAAATATACAATGTAAGTCTTTAAATCATCGAAATATTTCATTGTGACCAAACCTTATATATGTTAGCCACAGTTTTAAACAGTTTCAATGAAAGGTTTATTACCACAACAAAAAGTTATATATGTGACACCTTTTTGTTCCGATTTTTTCCCCTTAGATTTTCATTTTCCACCACTTTGTTTAAATAAGTTGTAAAAGAATATATTTTAAAGTTCTTCAAGATGAAAACAACTTGCCAGAAATCCTACTGGATGTTGCGATATCTCATTGTTTACAAATTACTGAAAAATACAATGTTACGGCGTTGTTAATAAATGTTTGTGATACTACAAATATGACCATGTCAGTAACGGTTTTGCGATTGGTTGCGAGACTACTTTGTCACAAAATTTCATTGTGTACGTTGTACGGTAAACATCCCTGGTTAAGACTAGTGATCCCAATCCTCTTACCTTTTATTTACCATATATATTTTATAATTTTATTTTTTTAGTGTTTGATTTGTTTACTTTTTAACCCATTCCAAAGCTCACGGACCCTTTTTGACGTGTTTAGTCGTGTGATATATTGGGGAAAAAATCAATAGAAATAAAAAAATAAAAAAATAGTATGTTGATTCAAAGCGGAAAAGTAAAATTAAAGGCACGCAATATTAATTTGTCCCATAATTTATATGATAACTCTAAAAGAAACAAAAACAAAAACAAATAAAATGCTCCGCGGGGCGCAGCTAGATACGACCACAGATGTTGAACCCTGAATAACCCCCTCCCCCCAAAAAAATAATTTACCCCTTTTTTAGCTTTTGTGCAATACACTATGAACTTGCGCATTGACCAACCCCTCCCAAAACCCCCCCCAAAAAAACAATAAAATTTATTGTAACCCCACCCTTTTTTTCCTAAAAAAATTTTAAATTATCTTTTTAAATTTATGCAATATGAAATGAGAAAAAAATTAACCCCATTTCCAATTTCTCATTTACTAAATTTTGTTTTCAAATCCCCCCCCAACAATTTCTGTATACTTTGCAACCATAACAGCCCATTTAAATACACCATACACGTATTAAAATAGAAAATGACATCATAGTCATGGATGGCAAATTTTAAATATACATAATTTAAAAGCCGTTTAGATGAGATAAACAAAAAAGCTTCATCAGTACATTTTATATTGGCAAATTTCCAATGAAGTTCATTAAACTAAAGTTATTGGCCAATTTTCAATGGAATTTGTTGATAATAAAGTTTTGATAACAGGGCACATATATCAATTTCTTACTATTATGCAATACTGTGCAATTGAAAATTTCTTGCTATTGCGCAATACTGTGCAATTGAAAATTTCTTGAAATATTTGACACATAATAGGTTTCTGACACAGAATAACTGAAATCAAAGAACTTAGAATTGGTCATATGATTTGAATTTATATTCAATTTTTTGCTTCTTGTGCAATACAATATGCTGTGGAGAATTGCCCCCCTCCCCCCAAAAAAAAAATAATTTACCACTTTTTTAGCTTTTGAGCAATACACTATGAAGTTGCACATTAACCCCCCATCCCAAAAAAACCCAAAAAACAATAAAATTTATTCACCCCCCCCACCTTTCCCTTTTTCCCAAAAAAAAAATTCTTTCCCTTAAGATAAGGTCATAATCCCTATTCAAATTTCTCATGGAGTTTGCAATTATAATTACCCATTTAAATACATCATTGAAGTCTTAAAATAGAAAATGACATATGGTTAAAATTAATATTAATTAATAGTAACTTCTAAAAATAAATTGACAGCTATAAATCACCCCAAGACAATCTACATTTCTTTATACATAATTGAATCATACACAATATTTTACTTTAAATGTTTTTGGATTACCTCCCTTACACCAAGATAATATCATAGATTTCTATTTACTTATACTAAAGTTATTGTGCAAAAACCAAGAAAAATGCTTATTTGGGCCCTTTTTTAGCCCCTAATTCCTAAACTGTTGGGATCAAAACTCCAAAAAATGGTCATAAACCTTGTGTTAAAATTTCATAGATTTCTATTTACTTATACTAGAGTTATTGTGCGAAAACCAAGAAAAATGCTTACTGGGCCCTTTTTTGGCCCCTAATTCTTAAACTGTTGGGTCTAAAACTCCCAAAATCAATCCCAACCTTCCTTTTGTGGTCATAAACCTTGTGTTTAAATTTCATAGATTTCTATTAACTTATACTCAAGTTATCGTGCGAAAACCAAATGTCTTTGGACGACGACGCCGACGACGACGACGCCAACGTCATACCAATATACGACCGCAAAAATTTTGCGGTCGTATAAAAACCATGTTATAATAAACTGTGTAAGGTTTTTGTTTATACAGACTCAAGTTAAGAAATGTTTCTATTTTATCTATTTTAACAATATCAAAGTCTTATCTTGGCAACGATACAATAGAATTCCCTTTTGGGATTGATCCGTGAAAACTGCCGTTCATATTTCAAGAGGATTCGGCAAAATAATCTGTCATTCAGGCAACAGACAAGCAACGGAGATGGACTGTTAAACTGATCGATGTGTCAAAACATTATATCCCAGAAAGTTCGTTTAAAAGGGTTAATTGTAGGTGAGCAGAATAACAAAACTAGAGGCTCTCAAGAGCCTGTGTCGCTCACCTGTATCTAATGTGATTTTGGAAATTATATAATGATTGAGACCAAGATTGGTTAAATTTGACACAGTATTTAAAATTAAAAACAGGTCATCTTAGTGTAGTCTTACAATAGCTACTGAAGACATCTTATCATTATTATTTTTGAATATGTGGTCAAGTTGTGACCATTCAGAATTTTTTTTACAATTTTCTGATAGACTTCTAAACATCTTGGATGATGGATCGGCAACAAAGTAACAACACTTGGTCAGCACCTCATAAGGAACATTCATGCTATGTTTTGTTACATTCCATTCAGTGGTTCTCTAAAAGAAGTCATTTGTATGAATTTTCCATAGGGTCCAATGTTAAACTTTGTCCCCCGCTGGCGGCCATCTTGGATGATGGATCGGCTACAAAGTACCAACACTTGGTCAGCACCTCATAAGGAACATTCATGCCAGATTTAGTTTCATTCCATTCAGTGGTTCTCTAAAAGAAGTCATTTGTATGCATTTCCCATAGGGTCCTATGTTAAACTAAGTTCCCTGCTGGCGGCCATCTTGGATGATGGATCAGCTACAAAGTAACAACACTTGGTCAGCACTTCATAAGGAATATTCATGCCATGTTTGGTTTCATTCCATTAAGTTGGTCACTAAAAGAAGTCATTTGTATGCATTTCCCATAGGGTTCTATGTTAAACTAAGTCCCCCGCTGGCGGCCATCTTGGATTATGGATCGGCTACAAAGTAACAACACTTGGTCAGCACCTCATAAGGAACATTCATGCCATGTTTGGTTTCATTCCATTCAACGGTTCTCTAAAAGAAGTTATTTGTATGCATTTCCCATAGGGTCCTATGGTAAACTAAGTCCCCCTCTGGCGCCCATCTTGGATGATGGATCGGCTACAAAGTAACAACACTTGGTCAGCACCTTATAAGGGTTCATTCATGCCAGATTTAGTTTCATTCCATTCAGTGGTTCTCTAAAAGAAGTCATTTGTATGCATTTCCCATAGGGTCCTATGTTAAACTAAGTTCCCCGCTGGCGGCCATCTTGGATGATGGATCAGCTACAAAGTAACAACACTTGGTCAGCACTTCATAAAGAATATTCATGCCATGTTTGGTTTCATTCCATTAAGTGGGTCACTAAAAGAAGTCATTTGTATGCATTTCCCATAGGGTTCTATGTTAAACTAAGTCCCCCTCTGGCGGCCATCTTGGATGATGGATCGGCTACAAAGTAACAACACTTGGTCAGCACCTTATAAGGGTTCATTCATGCCATGTTTGGTTTCATTCCATTCAACGGTTCTCTAAAAGAAGTCATTTGTATGCATTTCCCATAGGGTCCTATGTTAAACTATGTTCCCCGCTGGCGGCCATCTTGGATGATGGATCGGCTACAAAGTAACAACAGTTGGTCAGCACCTCATAAGAAACATTCATGCCATGTTTGGTTTAATTCCATTCAGTGGTTCTCTAGAAGAATTTCAAAATGTAAGATGTTAACGACGACGACGGCCGACGACGGACGCCAAGTGATGAGAAAAGCTCACTTGGCCCTTCGGGCCAGGTGAGCTAAAAATACCTATAAAACCGGATTAATCCCGTCAATGTTCAATGACTGTACCAAACTCTGTTGTATTGTGTTTTGTTCGCTTTTATTTTATTTTTTGTGCGGAGTTCTATCTGTTGGTAGGAAAGATTGATTGTGACATAGTTAACCCTTACAGTTATCTATATGGTTGCTTCTTTATGTAACCTAGAACAATATAGAACTGCCTAGTATTATGTTATCTTATATTTTAACCGATTTTTTTCCCGAGTTAAATAAAAGAAGATTTCAAGAATTTTTTCCAGAGAGGAGAACTAAAATACGAACAGAATAATTGGTAAATAAAACTTTCTGTGAATTCTGTCAGCCGTATATAACAGTTTGTATGTATTTGTATTTTGACTATGACTTTATCACGGAACAACAAACACATGTAATATTTGTAATAGTCTTTTGTTTTAGATCAAATACATGTATTAATTTTGTAAAATGTAACTTTTTAAGTCATCAAAATTGTTTATTTCATCAAAAAGAAAGCGTTCGGAATCTACACAGTCAATAGCTGAATCTGTTTAATCCCATGGCGAAATTGTTCTTGAATTGGGCGAAGTTTCGTTCCTTGTGAACACACCTTATACATGTAGGTCATAGTTTTAAACAGTTTCAATGAAACTCTTATCACGGAAAGGCAAAGTAAAACATATGACAACTTTGTGTTCTGAATTTCTTCTTCAGATGTCCTTTGCCACAACATTTTTTAAACAAATAGTAAAAGAATAGAACTTACAGTTCTTTAAGATTACTACAATTCATCAGAAATCCTACTGGAAGTTGCGATATCTTATTATATCTCAAGTCACTGAAAAATGAAAAGTTATTGCATTGTTAATAAAGTTTTTACGTCATCAAAATGAAAAAAAAATGTGTAAGGAATTTCTTCATATGTCACACACCACACAGAATCACACACAAACACACTCACTCTCACTTAATATATCATATCTTTCCGTGTATTAAAAAATCAAATACATGTAGGTTAATAATTATATTAAACAAATTTGATTTCATAAAAAATGCAATGCGTGAACCTAAGGATCTTGGTTTTGAGTTAATAACTAATTTTATAAAGAATATATGTGAATAGTGTAAATGCACTTGTTTGTAGGATTATGAATCCATAGTTTTACATGTAGATAGATCAATTTATCCTGAAAACTATTCTTTAAAAAATCATTATCTTACATGTATGCCCATAAGTTTACATCTGGATGTTTGTTTTGTTTTAGACCGCCGATGTTTTTTTTTTCCTTAGTTTTCATGGCTTTGACTCAATTCAAGTTTAGATTTCTCGCACACTGAATGTACGTGTATTATGGCTTACATGAAAATATGAAAGTATGGAGAATTTGAGTCGAGATTTTGGTTCATAAATGTATATATATCCTGCTGATTTATAGTAACCTTCTATTAGAGGTTTCTCAACATCTTACGAACGAACGAAAATCGCCCTAACTTGACGTAACTTGCCGTAACGAAAAAAGAGGGAGCGCTTAATTATTCATTAATTTTGGACTATCGGCTGTGCACTTCCGTTAGAAATTTTTTCCACATAAACAAAACAAAACAAAACAAAAACATACATGCAGGTTTTTTTTAAACCATTCTGAGTTTTAGAAATATTCTATTGACTGCAAATAGTCTCAGATCTGTATATTAGTGTATTTTTGTTGGGATGGGAGAGGCAATAAATATTTTTGAAAACTTATTTAAGCTCAAATTAAAGGTGAAAAGTCCAGGGCAAAAAAAAGGGGTAAAATAGATCTTGGACTTAACGCCTCTAGGGATAAGCCGGTTTTTAAATTGAAAAAAACATCCTCGCATTCGAGATAACTTTGTTGCCCCAAACCCCTTAAATCCAAATGTGCACTTCTTCGCCTTAAATGATTTATTTTCAAGCTAAATTTGCAAGAAGATAAATATAGGGAAATGTTGAAATAAATGTTTAAATAAACAAAGCCAGTTGACTTGTAAATGATGTTTAGTAATGTATATTGTTTGGCCTTTGGCTTGTTTTGATTTCAGGGCCATTCTTATTTCTCTTTTTGTATGATTTTATTATCGTAAATGCGTATACATATTAGTATTAATATATTTCTACTTGTTTTTTTATATATTTTTTTTCGTTGAGCTTTTATGACATGTTTTTAAAATTTATTTATATTTTTATGTTCTACGTGTTTCTATATATATATTTTAGGCAGGTATTTTTTTTTAAATGTAAACGATTAATAATAACTATAATTATGGCTATTAGTTTTGTTGGTGCTGTATCACTCATATTTTCAAATCGAATACACAAAACTATTAATTTACGATATATTGAGTGCACCTTTATATGTCCAAGACTGACCCCCCCCCCCAAAAAAAAAATCCTTTTAAAACAAATAAATATATAGCGGTGTTAAAACCTTTTTCATCTATTCCTGCATATACTGTAATGGACAATTTTAAACGGACAATCCTTAAATGCATAGCAGTGACTTATAGTTTACTCCGATTTTTATCTGTATATCTTTTTATGATCTTAGTCACTATCAAAGTTGTGTTCACTGACAGTATAGTTATACTGTATCCCTTTCATCATAAAGAGCCCTATTGGTCTCTTGCAGATATAAAGATGTCGTATTTAAGAGTCCAGTGCGCTGGGGATTTAAAGGCAAGCGCTGGAGGTGTTGAGTCAAGCACAGGAAATATGTAAAAAGGACTTTAAATCTATAGCACTTGACTTTACATTCTCTAGCGCTGGAAAGTACATCTACAGCGGTAGACGTTAGATCTACAGAGATTGACCTTAGATCTACTGCGCGAGACTTTTAAATTACATATACAGCACTTGACGTTAGATCTGTAACACTGGAAACATCAACTCTGTATCTATATGCGACCAACATGGCTCCTTACTTTTACAATAAAAGTATATAGTTGGAACATTGATCAAATTATCAGCCGCGAGCCATAAAAACAAGAAACTATAATAAAATTTCACGAATAAAATTGAAAATGAAGATGGAGAATATGTCAAAGAGACAACAACCCGATCAAAGAGCAGAAAACAGCCGATGGGTCTTAAACACAGCGAGAAAATCAGGCACCCGAATGCGTGCTTCATCTAAACCAAAAAGTGTGCTAGTTCAGTGATAATGGTCGTGTTGTTTTAAATTTTTGGAAACAAAGATTGTTACCGAAATTTGAAAAGCATATTTTTTGTCTCATACTTTCCGAAAGAATCTTGGTATCCCTTTTAAAGATAAAAGTATATTTTAAAAATCCTTCAACATTGAAACAAAAACCTTTTTCACGTCACAAAAAATGTACCTCCTGGGCAATCAATTATCCTGTTTGGTTAATCATTATCAGTCCTGTATATGTGTTGTAGAACTTTGTGTTGGGTTAGCACCAAGACGTGTTGATATAATAAATGAAACATACTAAAGTTTTATCATCTCAATCACTTTTCAATCAATTAACAAAGTGAAACAAAATGTTAATATCGTCGTGATATGCATTGAGTTCTTGCCACTGAGCGTTAAACATCAAACAATCAATAAATCAAATGCACAGTGGCACACGATGCAATTTTTTTTAACAACAACATTAGAAAAACAATGTTCTTTTTTAATGGATAAGGGAGATAAATCAAACGCATATATTCGACATGTAAACAAACGAATCTCAACGTATTTTAAATACGTAACATTCAACAACAGAAAATCACTCAGAACACTAATCTTTAACCACAACAATAAAATTCAAGGTTGCAAAAATAGTATATAATTTTTTATTGTTGTCTTTAAACATGCTACAATAGCGTTAGAAATATTTTACTGCACACAATGACTGCTCCATAACGATACGTTCGTCGAGTTTCGTCCTTTCGTAAGATGTTGAGAAACCTCTATTAGCAGAGAAGCGATTAAAACGAAATATGTTATCCGCTCAAACACAAAATCAAATTGAAAACACCTTATATGTATATTAATATCAATAATATAATATGCCCTGAAAACGTATCTAGAAAAGGACCTTTTATGTAATTTTGTCAAATTAAAGATAAGTAATAGCAAATTATTTGTTGAGCAAAATCTGTATCAGAACGTTCTATTGTCCTATAGAATTTACCCCTTTTTATGCAATGCAGCCGATGAAACGAGTTGCACTTTGATATTAAACGTTCTAAACTAGACGATAGATCAAATCGTATCTTTCAATTAATCAATATTAATACAAGTTTTAGTATGTTTAAATATATTTAAATATATAATGAATATACAAATATTATGAAAATAACAAGATAAATGAGCAAAGAAAATGTTGGATTATATATGAATAAAAAATGAATTTCAGTCGTAGTAGTTACACCGATATATTCATAAATACATATAATTTCATGACTGTAAGCTCAGTATTTCATTTGTGAACAACGTAATTAAACATTCTCTTTAATGAAGACAAGTAAAGGCCTGACCTTCAAATTTAAATTGACTTGCTTGAGGTCCGAGTGTTCTGAATCTCAAACGATCGAACAGTCTGAACTGAAAGTTAAATATTTTTATTTAATTCAAATTTTTAGCAATTATTTATATAATTCTTCTAGTTGTACAATATCTCTTGGTTAAATAAATATGGTTTTATTTGTTTTGTGTATTATTTCTTGACATAACTTCGTTCGAAGCGGTATGAATTTTGAGAATCCGTAACTGTAAGAATAGTGTAGTAAAACAGCCTTTTTTTAATCTACTGTTTCATTTCAAAACAATTTACATGTGTTTTTGACTTGCTGGTATATCTATATCATGGTTCACCGATATGCACTATTTAATACATTCGTGGTCATAGGAGTATACACGTACAGTAAAAAAAAGGTGTACACATCCTGTAACGTAAAAGGTAACGCCTCTAGCGTCCGTATATCGTACAAAAGGGTCCGTACATCATTCGTTTAGCGTCCGTACATCGTTCGTCTAGCGTCAGTACATCGTCCGTAAAACGTCCGTTCATCGTCCGTACATCGTTCGTTCAGCGTACGTATATCGTCCGTGCATCGTTTCGTTTATCGTTTGACTTAATGGTAAATCTTAGCGTTTGGTGTAAAACAGCGTTTAACGTTTCGTTTAGCGAATGGTTTATGATAGCGTTTATCGTGTGGTAAATGGTACCGTTTAGCGTTTTATTTAGCGTATGGTACATCGTTTCGTTTATCGTTTGACTTAATGGTAAATCTCAGCGTTTGGTGTAAAACAGCGTTTAACGTTTCGTTTAGCGAATGGTTTCCGATATCGTTTATCGTATGGTAAATGGTACCGTTTAGCGTTTTATTAAGCGTATGGTACATCGTTTGGTAAATGGTATATCATTCATCGTTTCGTTTAGAGTTTGCTTCAGCGTACATCGTTCCATCAGCGTATCCTAAGGTGATTGGTCGTTTATGGAGACCACCCCTCTTCTATTTGAAAAAATAAAAAACATTTAGCCCCTCCCTTTTCATAAATAATACAGAAATGTATAGGTCACAGAATTAAAAATAAAGATAAATAATAATAATAAATAGGTAAATTAAAAAATTTAGCCAACAAAAATTGAATATTATAGGCCTTTGAATAATGACCTCACCTTAATGTTCTGCAAAATAAATTCATTATACATCAAATAATATTTACAATTGTAAATAATTTTTTTTTATATTTCATCACTAGAATTTTTCGATTCTAGTTAAAAAATTGATTTAAACACATTTTGAATTATTTATGAAAAAACATGTACGATTGTGTGCGAGTAAGTCATTAAAATAAGCACATCTTGTGCATATAAACCGGCATCACAGAGTATTTATTGCCTACAGGTACGAATTCTTTTATTATATGGTTGCGTATTCTTCAATAGTGTTTGGGAAAGTGGATTATTAAAAGTGTAAAGCCATATGTTATTCTTCTTTTCTTTGTACGTATATTTTAGTTTTAAATTTCACTATACATGAACTTGTATTAACACTTCCCTCACTGTAGGTAAATGTAAATATCAGTTTAAGCACAAATTACACGGCGTCCAATTGACTTTATTTCGATAAAAAAAACTTACTCTTGTTTCTTTCTAGATATTAATATTATCAATGTATATTAACAACATTTAAACAAAGACCCTTTTCGTCGGCACGTCTAGAAACCTCATAAGCCGGGCTTATTGCACTTATTGCACTTAGTCTTTCAAAATGCACTTAGCCGAAATAGGAAGCTGGACCATTTGACTTTGTAACTGTTAAGCTTTTAGATCGTGCATGAGGAATGCTGTGTGATCTGTAAACCTGATTTTATCAGTCACATATATATATATACAGAATTGAAAATAATTCGTTCAATGAAATGTACCTGGTAAAGACAAAAAAAAAAGATCCTCCATCATTTTAATCAACCCCCTCCCTTTCTTTCCACGCAGGTAAAACAATTCTAACTCCCCTTTTTCTCATTAGCAGAAATTATGCAAATCAACCACGATTCTAAAAACTGATAAAGAATATGTGTATATTCGAGAATATAAGAATACCAAAAAAGGAATCCAAAAACCCATAGGACAAAACGATTCATCAAAGGACAATGTAGGACGGTTTCTTTTTTCTCCAACATCGGAAAGTCACAATATTCCTGACCCGTATGATATACGTTTTTTTTTCTTATATACATATACATATAAATAGCAAAGTAAAATTATTTCGTTAGAAATTTGTTTTTGTCCAGTATAACAATTTTTTTAATAAATCAAATTTATAACGACATGTTTCTGAAATACGATTATTCATGATAACTTCCATTTTTTTTACAATTTTAAAATTGTAAAATAAATTGTCAGTATGTACAAAAATAGTTGCTAGAGCTTCACTTATTGTTATATGTTATAAACAGCTTAAAATATGTACTCTAAATAAACATTATATACACGTATAATAGTTTTCTTTCTGGTATTTTTTTTCTTATCGGCATTTAATAGGTGATAATAAAAGGTGACCAATCCCTTAACGGTCATATAATTAATTATTCCAGGTGGTAATCTGATAGAATTCGGCACACGCTACGAAAAAACGTAAAACTTCATTAAACTTCACAAATTTATAAACTGCTCTGGATTTGTTGTTTTTTTTTATTCTATGTATATATATTTAAAAAGTGTAAAATTGAAGACAAAATTCATTTCAATTACAGCTAATTCCTTTTAAAAAGACTAAATGCACTAACCCGAGCTATGCGGTGTTTAGACGTCCTCCCTTTTTAAAACAAAATATATTTTAAACTAACCTTTTCTACTAAATTATATAAAACACAATAAGCAGGGCTGTCTCAACGTTTTTATTTTTGGCTAGCTCAAAAGAATATATTTATTTGCATACAGAATAACGCAAATGGAATCGATATAATGTAAGCTGGAGCATAGATATTACTAAAAAATGTTTTTGTCTCCCTTCGATTATTTGAAAATCGGTTATTCTTTGCTCTCCATGCTAAGACATTGCTATGTAAATAAACAAAAATGTCCAAAATATTCGTACTTTAATTGATGGTTTTTGAGAACCCAACTGTCATAAATGGTCATTTGTCAGTTACCTTGTCGCTATTGTTCGATACTAGGTAACTGACTAGGGCTATTGTAGCAGTAATTGTCCACAATATCCTTACGATGTAATAAAATCACCCGCATTTAATTAAAATTTATACCGATACACCTGTAAAGGAAGTTCAAGGGACCACCCAGTGTTTCATAATTGACAAATGTGATAATGATGTTGTATATAATTAATAAAATGTACGATAACCAACCAAGATGACACGTGTAAGGAAGCACTTCTGAGTGAATTTTAAACTCTACAATATAATAAATATCAAAAAGAAATAAACGTTCAATAACAAAAAATATAAAATTTTAAAATGGGCTAAAATAATTTGTTTGTTTTCAATAATATAAAAAGCAGTGAAAGACACTATTGGCTAAAAAACTAATCATTTATTGACACTTTTGGTGTCATTTATCTATATCTTTTTAAAATAAATCTAGCAGCCTACAGCAGAAAATCTGAAAATATATTTTTCTAAAATGTGGAAAGAAATATTTTTTAATATACGAATATTTACTTATTCATTCTTTTAAAATTTTTATCATTTAAGTATCATGCATTCATGCATGGGATATTTTAACTCATTAAATTTGGATAGTTGAAAATTTTGTGCAAGCGCAGGCTCGTAAATCTTCCTGACTTTGAAATAATTTCACACCTTTCACAGATATAATAATAGTAGGACGTCTGCTGATTCTTTTATCCAGGTGGACAATGTCATAACAACTCATTAATTAAATTAATTTTAATATTTCGATGTAATGCAATATGAACCGCTACTATTATTTCAATACACCGAATTATAATTTCACACTTGCTTGTTCTACAGGACAATGTATATTGTGCACAAAACGTTGTATATGTATACATAAAATTAAATCTTTGTAAGAAAAATGTATTTAATTTTTGGACCTAGTAAATCAAAATAGCCGCTACCAATGAACGGTAGCTCACATCAACCGCAATTCCGAATAGTTATATAATTATGCATACATGGAGAGCATGTATAATGTGATATGCATATGATTTAACACTATTTGAAGATCTATTTAATTCGTATTAAGCATGACAATACAACAATTGCTAATAATCTATTTTAATCAAAAGCAAATAAAAAAGGTAAAATATAAATTATTTTAATAAATTCAAAGTTTATTGAAATAAATTCTTGTCCAGCAAACAACTTCCATATATGGCAAAAGCTAAAATTACCATATATGGCAAACGCTAAAAATTACCTTATACGGAAAACTCAAAAATATACCATATATGATAAACGATACGATGCACGATAAACCATACCATACGGTAATCAAAACGATCAACGATAAACGAAACGATGTACGATAAACCAACGATGTACGATAAACCATACCATGCACGCTAAATGAAACGCTAAACCATATGTTATGTGCTAAATATCGTTTATGGTATAAGGCCATCGTCCGTACATCGTTCGTACAGCGTCTGTGAATCGTCCGTACAACGTCCGTACATCGTTGGTTCATCGTTTGAGTTGTTAACTTTTACGTTACATGATGTGTTTACACGTTATATCGGGGATAATTAGTTTCGTGTATACACCATGTAGACACTTCAAGAGCTCGCCGTGTAGTCACCAGTGACACACATTCTCTACACCTACACTGTGTAGTCACTTGCGTTGGTATCAATAAAGGATTGAATGAAGATTGTGCGTAGAGGCGAATTTATTACACTGAGCTGCGGACAAAAATTATAATTTGCCTGGACTGTACTATAACAACACGCAGTGATACTATTTACATGTACAATTATACAACAAAAGCATAGACATAGCGAGGTTCATGTGTGAAAATGTGTGAAACTACAAGTTGAAAGGGTCAGGAAAAGAGTGGTTTATATACGATTAGGATAAAATTTCTTCGAATCTCAAATATATGAATATGGTGGAATTCGCAAAAGGTGGGCGCACATATGTACCGTATAAAAGGGCTGGTTACCCCCTCCCCCCCCCCCCCCCCCCCCAGCCAGTTTGTTACAGGGTTTCATTACAACAAAAGCTTATTATGATATAAAAGGAATTTAAACAGTTAAGTATATAAATTGTATACATCATATTAAAGGTTTTCCCCGCTTTTCTAGTCGTAATTGGACGTTTCGCATCGCTGAGAAACTCTTCTGTGTTTGTTTTATTTATAAAATGCCCAAATCAAGATTTTCGATTCGTGGCAGATAGGAGATGTATTACTTCACTTCGGATTAATGTATGCGAATAATACTATTATTAAATTACATGGTTGTTTCTGTATTGGCCTTGTTATTGGTTCGCTGCTTGCTGTTTTCACAATGCATAATCTGTATGATTTTTTTTCTGAATCAGAGGGTTGTGAAATATATTTTTAGTCAGAGCTATTACTGAATAATTTATGATCATCAATTGTGAATCACCTTTAATTACAGACCATGTATAATTAATTTTGATATAATGTAAACATTTCGGAGTTTTCATAGCATTCAAAGTTAAATATTATAGTATTATTGCGTAAGGTTTTCCATATTTGCCTAGTGATTGGTTCGAGGCAAGCCATATTGGACTGAGGCGACTAGTCAATACGGCATATGGACGGGTATGTGTCGTATTTGCGTACTTTGACATTTTGTATTGTATTGACAGGTTTTATCATATTTCGGCTTATATTCTATTGTTAGTCAATTACGAGAAATATTGACCGGATACAAGTCGGCCAATACAGCAACGGTATATTCAAAATATGCATTGGCCGGATTTTCGATATTTGCCGAGTTGATGATTCTGTATTGAAAGGACAGTTTTAGTCGTATTGAAACCAATAATACACAGGTTATTTAATAAATTAAATTATTGGAAGATTACATGTTATAACTTTTATATTATCAAACGCTGTGTTTCAATCGACCTCAAAGACCTTGAAAAATACCAAATGGGGAAACAAATGAAAAAAACAAGAGGCTCAGTAGAGCCTGTATCGCTCACCTGGAGTCTGGTTTTCATTGGACAATTAATCAACTATTTGACCAAGTTTGTTGCAATTGGTTCAATTGTTCAGGGAAAATTTGTTGAAGATTTATTTTTCATAATGTTTAATGTTAAAATATGTTCCCTGATGGTGGTAGTCCTGCCAGGAAGTTGACAAAATTGACCAGAAATAAGGGTGAACCTTAAATAAATGTAAATGAACCCGACCTCAAATTACACAAACCAATAACTCCTAAATAGAATTTGGGATTCCCTTCAAAATTTCAGGGTAGGTAGATCTCAACATGGCAAACGTTTTTCAATTTATATTTCACTTCTATCTCAAATAGTTTTGGAGATAAATGCAAAAAGGGCAATAACTCCTAAATGGGTTTTGGGATTTCCTTCAAAATTTCAGGGTATGTAGATCTCCACATGGCAAACATTTTTCAAATTTAGATTTCACTTCTATCTCAAATAGTTATGGAGATAAATGACGAAAAATGTTAAATTTTGAAAATTTGACGAAAAAAGGGCAATTACTCCTAAATGTGTTTTGGGATTTCCTTTAAAATTTCAGGGTATGTAGATCTCAACATGGCAAACATTTTACAAATTTAGATTTCACTTCTATCTCAAATAGTTTTGGAGATAAATGACGAAAAATGTTAAATTATGATAATTTGACGAAAAAAGGGCAATAACTCCTAAATGGGTTTTAGGATTTCCTTCAAAATTTCAGGTTAGGTAGATCTTGTCATGCTGATCAATTTTACCCCTGTCAGATTTTTTATATCTGTAACGGTTTTTAAGTTATAAGCCAAAAACAACACATGCACCCCTATATTCTATTTTTAGCTACGACATCCATGTTTTATGTCAGATCAAAATAAATTGAGGATCATTTGTAGAGGACATGTTATAGACCATTCCTATTAAGTTTCAAACCAATCGGCCCAGCGGTTTCAGAGGAGAAGATTTTTGAATAAAAAAATTTTGAAAATTTGACAAAAAAGGGCAACAACTCCTAAATGGGTTTTGGGATTTCCTTTAAAATTTCAGGGTAGGTAGATCTCAACATGGCAAACATTTTTCAAATTTTTATTTCACTTCTATCTCAAATAGTTTTGGAGATAAATGACGAAAAATGTTAAAATTTTGAAAATTTGACGAAAAAAGGGCAATAACTCCTAAATGGGTTTTGAAATTTCCTTCAAAATTTCAGGGTAGGTAGATCTTGTCATGCTGATCAATTTTATCTCTGTTAGATTTTCGATATCTGTAACGGTTTTTGAGTTATTAGCAAAAAACATCAATTTACCCCCTATGTTCTATTTTTAGTAACAGCGGCCATGTTTTTCGACGAATCAAAAATCCCCACATCAGTTCTATGCAGGGTACCCCAAGGAACATTTATACCAAGTTTGGTTCTAATTAGTCAAGTAGTTTCAGAGGAGAAGATTTTTGAAATCTATAATACTAAATTTACGAATTAGCCGAATAGGCGGCAAAACGCGTGGTTCAAAATACAGGATGTATAGTTCAGATTATAAAGGTTATTATCGGATTTGACAATCTGCATTTATAAATTTAAACTACAGTTTTGTTTATGTGCAAATAGAATTTTTATGCACTTTTCCGATATGAATTCTCCCAACGTATCCTTTAGAAGGTTCTCGAAGGCATCATTTTAGCACATTGATTTAAATAAACAAGTATGGACATATTTTTAATGTATTTGTGTTTGAAATTACAGAAGAAGAATAAAAAAAAATTAAAAACATTCTTCTTCGAGTGGGATGTTTCCACTTTATGTATTCAGGATTGCTTTTCTACAATAACGCAATTTCTCCTAACTGTAAAGGTTATGAACTTTGAAGATAATGAAGAAGTAAGGTAAAGTTCAGAGGAATTCCTAACTTAGTTGTTTTTTGGATTGCTCAGATGTTTACCTTGCACAAAGTGATAAAACCAACCATTATCCATTTTTAAATTATTTGTCATGTGACCTGTCTAAATATATCTCTACTGTAAGCCCTAGATAAAAATACTTTAACAAATGGTCATCTTTATCATTATTGACGAAATTTATCTCGGACATCTTTGATAAATATAAACGTGGACAACACAAGCAGCCACACACTAAAAATGCTTTCACCTTCTGATTATTGGATATATTTGCGAAATTAAGCCTCGCTTGCCCTGCCCATGATGACAATGGAACAATTGGAACAATTATTTTCCAAAAATATGCTCTAACTAACTCACGGCATCTTTTGAAAAATTCATCCGTCACTAAGGAAATGTTTACGTCTACAATTTCATTTTCATATTTATTCTGAAGGAAAAAGGTAATGCATTATGAAATGTGTATTTAATGAAAGCTTTTCATCAAGTTCCAGTTCAGAATTAATTATAACAATAAAAATATTGACAATTTATGTGGTTGTGTTTTCGTCATAGATTTTGACTTTGATGGCACCTTAAGGTCCATTTTGGTAATTCTACGTGGCATACAGTCTACTGCATCAGTGGATACATCTTCGGTAGTAACGAACAGCCATGACAATTGGGTCACGATGACCTACATTTCACGCTTCATTGACTTTTGTTAAAGTCTGCATTAAAATTCATTTCTAAGAATACTACATGCAGCACATATAGACATGAAACTATCAGTTGATACCACCTACTTGACAGGAAAGTTTATGGAAGCCTGCCACATCATCCATATTGAGTTCCTGTTCCATGAATGGCATGGCTGCAACAAATTTTTATAGTCAATATGGCCACCGCCAAAAAAAAGCTTATTTTCCCGCGCTCGCGTGGGTTTAATGTCTAGTAATAACATAAAAAAAAAGCCAAAAATGTCAAAAAGGGCAAATAACTCTAACATCAGTTGACAGATTTTCACGAAAATCAGCACACAGGTAGCTCTCATCATGCTGAATACTTTCAACCTGCCAAAATTTGCCGTAACCTAATGATTTTTGAGATATTTGCGAAAAACTGTTGTCTGATCCCTATGTTCTATTTTTAGTAACAGCGGCCACGTTTTTCGACGGATCAAAAATCCCCACATCAGTTCTATGCAGGATACCCCAAAGAACATTCATACCAAGTGTGGTTCCAATTGGTCAAGTAGTTTCAGAGGAGAAGAGTTTTGAAAAATTGTTAACCACGACGGACGACGACGGACGCCAAGTGATGGCAATAGCTCACATGGACTTTGGCCAGGTGAGCTAATAATTATTAAACGTTTAAATGTTTCATATGTTTCATATCATATAACCTCATTGCAGACTTTTTATCAGAATTTAATCTACCATACGGATAAGAAGTATTCGATATATTGCAAGGATATTTACTCCAACCTTTGCTATGTTCAATTTTAAGCTGCCAATGGGTAACAGAATTTTCCTTTTATGTGCATTAATGACACTTAACATCCACGCATCCCTATTGTTTGTTGGACCCGACACTAATTTAGTGTTTCGGCAGTTTAAGAACAATTTGAAGGGATGGTTTTTGACATAAGCTTATTGTTAAAGGCAAATGTTTTATTCTTCTTCACTGGAACAAATTATTTTCATTTTTTTTTAATAACAAGAAGTCAAATTTAACCAATAATTACTCATCATTACACATAAAACATCCGAGACCGCGAACGTCAAACGCCCCGGACCTCTGAAATGAAACACACAACTGACACATTTGCATCCCCATAATAAGAAGTAACTTAATGGCTATCTACATGATCGTCAGTGATTATCCCATAGAAAACAATTGAAATCTGATCAGCATAAATTATGTCGAGTTATGAAAATTACAAGCAGTTTCATGGGGACAGGCAGTGTCAATCTGCAATGACCGACATATTTCAGAATACGAATGTTTGCATATTCTACGATATTTTTACAATATATAAATATAATCCTGTTGCATTATAACCTCAATTAGCCTTCCCTTACATAAAGAATATTAGATAAGAAATCTTTCACGTGTAATTAACGAAAAATATGCGGTTAGGTTTGCACTGAAAAAACGTCAAATATTTACGTTTAAAATCATGTGACTAAAAACGTCAAGTGGAACTCTCCTACATCATTGGCACTCCCAGCTGTACAGCAGTAGATAAAAGCAATACAAATATATAAATAAGTTATAACAAGTATTAGCTTTTCCAAAAATCTAGCCGTCTCTTTGCAGAATTAAATGATAAGTGTGTATTTACCTTATTTAAAGTATTTATATAGCAAATATTAATATTGTATATCTTCATGGAAAATGTTTGGTGCTCTTGATGAATGAAATTCTTTGTTCATGTTATATGTGTATGTCATTTGTTAGTAAAGAGCATATGTGGATGTAAGATATATGAAAGTTTATATGTTTTCATGCTATATATCACTGATTTAACGTGAGGACTCGGCTGTTTCCGGCAGATAAAAGAAAAATATAGCGACGTACTTCCAACCATTTTAACGCTACATATTTTATTGGTATAGAAATAATGAAATTGTGTTAATTGAGTCAAGTTTTGTGGAAATGAAGAAAGAACTAAAATAAAGAGTCCAAATCCGATACGTTGCGGGACTAGAAGACATTTACTAGGTTTCAATTTTCTAAACCAATCAACGTACTTGATTCATCTTCAGTCAGTATTATCTTCCAATCATGTAGAAGATAGCATTCATTACGCAGACTGTCCACCATTCAACTCTTAATACCGTCTTTGAGGAGACGGTAATAAAAATTATATATACGTATATATATTTTTTATAATGGGGAGTCCAATATAATAAAAAAAGCTGTTTCACATGGAAACATTTAGTACACCAGTATAGCTTTTTAAAGAAGGTGTTGAAAAAAATCCAGCTTCATCGGCACTGGATAAAAAGTTTTGAAGGTCCAAAATAACTTGCTATATAACAGTGCCCCCCCCCCCCCACCCCTTTTCCTATATACACACACAAAATCATTAGTTGATCACCCTTGAAATACTTCCCCTCAGCAACATTTTAGAGAGCACTTCACCCAACAGGGTCTCAAATTGACCAGTCAGAGTCTTAATTTTTATGTAAATAGAACATTAATGTATAACTTTGCATATGTTTTCAACTAAAAACAACCAACATAAACATAAATTTCGTGTATGCGTAGTATTATATTGGCCTAGACATAGCTTTAAATCAATGTAATCATGTTTTAGTATATGGGAGAAAAGAAATTTTTCGACAGATATCAGTCTGGATATTAATATTTTGTATACGCTGCGCTGACAATTGTGTTTAAAGAGTTGTAAAGTCCTGGAACACATGCATCTAATAATTTGAATACCGAAGAAAACGAAATTGATCCACATAATATTTGTAATACATGTTTTATCTGTAACATTCTTATGAATCCCCCTGTTTTGTATTACGGTAGTATATTATGAATTTATGAGATTGATACCGGTGGGTACAAATATATTTCTCGACCTGAATAGCATTGCTTATTCTCCTTAAATTAAGTGAAAACAAAGGTATTAGAATTTATCTATTCAGCTTCATGAAAATGATCGATACGAATCATACTTGATTTTTTTCTATCATAGAGTAAAAAAGGTAGAACTGTCGTACAGGCATGGGGTAATGAAAATGTGTAATTGTAATGCATGGTAATGCATTACATTTTCCCAAGTAATTGCATGTAATGTGTAATGCAGGATTTTTAGCATTACATGTAATTGTAATATAATGCATTACTTTAGCAAAAATCTGTGTAATTTCATGCATTACATTGAATTACATGGCATTACTTTTTTTGTTTACTATATAGCTTTAACAGGTTGTTGGAGATTTAACTAAAATAGAATTGAAGATTTCTTGATTAACTCAGAACATAATCATTTAAATATTGATTTTCTATTTACCATTATTTTTCACACTTTACCTAAATCACTAGAGGGAATTTGGAGTGTAATCCTTGCCTTAGGTAGAACTTGAAAAAAATAGTTAATCTACTTTAGTGAAAAGTTAACACTTTGCAATAATTAAGATATTGTATTAATACGTAAGAAATATTTCATAAATATATAAATAAAAAATAAAAATAAAATTTGTATAAATACTAGAATGTCCAAATTACAATTTTAAAAGAATAACACAACACTGTATATCAGCCAGACTGAGTTATCTTTTTTAATGTCTTTTTACTTCATTCTATTTCCTCCATTTTCCTGCATAAACAAAAATTATGTATGAAAAGCTATAGTGTAAAAGTTTTCCATTGTTGTCAAAAGATGAATGAATATCTCGTCTTGATAAAATAACAGATAATTGAACATTGTCATAAAAACACTAATTTGTTTGTTTTACAATCAATCTTTTCTCCATTTGTCATAAATTAAGCTCTATGTTTATTACATAATTAGGAAAGATTAGTAAATATTTTGATTGAAATTAAAAAAAAAGAAACAAATTTACTTTTATAAACGAAAAGTTAACATTATGTTAAAATATGTATTAAACTACATCTCTGTAATTTCTTTTTAGAGAAAACACAGAGATGTATACATTGATACCTTAAAACCAAAAACAGAAGAGCAATCAACTTTTTACATATATACTATATTCAATGCCTGGAACAGTTACTGAATATGCTTTTGTGACTTTTCACTTGATAATAAAATTTACAAATGTAATGTGTAATTCAATGCATTACTTTGCAAAAGTAATTGTAATGTAATGCATTACTTTGATAAATTCATGTAATGGTAATTGTAATATAATGCATGGTTTTGTCAAAGTAATTGTAATGTAATGCATTACATTGCAATGTAATTCGCCCCATGCCTGCTGTCGTATTAAACCATCACGTACAGCTTTAAATTGATGAACAATGTATATTGAGATAATGATATCGACGTTGGCCGATGCTTAACTCATATATAATTTCGTTATCATTATTATTTGTTTAGTTAACTCTTTGTTGCTTGACCTTGATGTGTGTATAAGCAATTATATAAATAAATGGCCCCTGATAACTACATGTACTTCTGTTCAAACATGTTACAAACTCTTGTATAACGAACGCCAGATCATTGCAAGTCTGCCTTGTGTATAGATAAGTGTCACTTTACTTACTTAATTAATTAATATATGCTTCTGTTGTAAAATCCCTATACCACTTTATTTGAAACAAGTGGCTTGCTTAAAAAAATAGCAAGAACGTAGGCCTATGAAGAGTGTTTTGCTGCTTACTGCATTGTCGATTCATTAGTAGATATGTTGAAATAATATTGTAAAAGAAAACTTCAGATTATCTACTCTCTGCAGTTTGAATCACTCATTTGGAAAACTCAAAATACTTCAAATTTGCTTTATAATATTGGCGAGATTTGGAATATGATATCCGGATGCTATGGGAAAAAGAAAGAATTGCATGTACTTAGAAAAAAAACCATGCATTTCCTGTCCATGTTCTACCAAGCAATTAAAATATATTGTATTAAGGTGTGGTTTCTATCTGGATGTTCAAATTTAATTTTCAAATATAATTCTTTGACACATTTTCTACTTTTCCGTTGTAAGATACAGATTTCGTCCTAATTTATTGACCAATAACACATCGTTAAGATATATTTAGTAGTATCGTACACAGAACACGTTTGTAATGCATTGCTTTTCAAAAACATTTTCTAAATATGAATGCGACAGTTTTACACGGGATCAAATCTTGTGTTTATTTTTAAATGCGTATGCATTTGTTGTAATAATGTTTACAAATTATCAAATCTATTGAGATTACCAAATCTATTTATATCTCACTTCACTTTAGAGAACATTCTCTTTCCTTTCTTGTTTGTTGTAGACAGACTCGTAACGATGTGCACTTTTCCCGGGGCGTGGGGGCACCTTGTCAAAAAATTGACAGGTGGGTTCTTCCAGCACATTTGAACCCCGCCCCCTTTCCAGACAAAATTTGGCCATGTTATATACCCCATTACACACAATATGTGTTTAAAATTATATCCCTTCTTAACTAGCAATCCAAATGTAGCTTTGGCACAGTCTGAACCAGGATATGGTTTTGTGTAATAATTATACTTAATGTTTCCCATCATAATAGTGACTTATAATATATCGTATGTGTTGTACAAATACGTTTTTTCTAATCATGGTTGTTTATATTGTCAAATATGCTCATATGGGCCCTTTAAATGGAAATAAAATCATCTTCTTCTTATTCGTCTGCACTAAGGTGAAGTCTGGGATAATTAACTACACACACGACTGGAAGATATTTATAGCTTGCAGACTGTTTTAAATCAAAGTGCTGGAAAGCAGTGGTGGAAAGATTGCAACTGTAGTTGTGAATAATTTCAAATTGAATTTTATCACAGATTTTTTTCTTTTTAATGCGAGATCAATTGCACTGAACGTATTAATTTTTTTCCTGAAATATTGAGTATTTTTCAAAATCGATGTACATTGCGTGGTATGGAAACCAGGATATAATTTTCAGTAAGTGATTAGTGTGTATTAAGGCTCAGCTTTTAGCAACAGTCAAGTTTTAGTGTCAATATTCGAAATCTTAGTGGAGGTGTTTGAATGTGACTCATGTGTGAAATTCAAGTGAAGGTCTCAGACAGCCATGTACCCACCAAGGACTATCTATAGACCAAATACAGTTGGTCTATGTATTGCAATTGCTGCGATATGTACATTATCCAAAAACATGAAACAAGTCACTCAAGCTTGAAATTGCGGTCAAGATCAAAAGGCAGGTGTCATAACGACATGTACCCACTAAGAACTATCTAATGACCAAAATATGGTGTGTCTAGGTATTACATTGCTGAGAAATGGACTTAATCTAGAAAATGTGACAAAGTCAATCAAGCATGAAATTGAAGGCAAGGTCCAGAGAGAGGTGTCAGACTGCAATGTGCCTACTAAGAATTATATTTTGACCAGGCATGATGGGATTAGGTACTATAGTTGCTAAGAAATGGACTTTATCACGAAAATGTGACACAGGTCACTCAACCATGAAATTGAGATCATGGTCAAAAGGCTGCTATAAGACTGACATGTACCAACCAAGAATTATCTATTGACCAAATATGGTGTGTCTAGGTACACATGTACTATAGTTGCAAAGAAATGGATTTAACAATGAAAATATGACAAAGTCACTCATACATGAAATTTTGGTCAAGATCAAGAGGAAAGTGTCAGGCTGGCATGTGCCCAATAAGAACTATCTAGTGACCAGATATGGTGGGCTTAGGTATTACAATAGCCAAGAAATGGACTTACCACGAAAATGTTACGGAGGTCACTCAACCATGAAATTGAGGTCAAGGTCAGAAGGTATCCAGCTATTTCGGTCATCACTTGACTTGTGGTCGTACATAGGTGTCAAAAAATGGCTGTCGATTTGTCAATACAAATGAATGGGACTTGTTAATTAAATGCCCTTATTTGTTATCGTTTGTTTGACACCATCCAACCCCTCATTGTATAGCTTATTACTTGATCCTTTGAATCAGTCTAGGGCATAACATATTTGCTTCCAATTTCATTTGAATGTTTCGTGTTTAACGCCTAATAAATACATATAACATCCATGAATTTTGCTGAAGGACTCATTTTCAAAAAATAATTTCGATGATTTCCTCTTGATATTTAACTACAGTTAGTCTTGATTATTGTATAGAATGTAAACAAACAAAATAAACTGAAACTGGAAAATCCTACAAATAAAGGTACAAAAAAAAACAAAACAAAACAAAACAAAACAAAAAACAAATAAAGGTACGAATAAATAAATATCATCCACACTAAATTCGAAACTGAAAATAATCAAAATCACCACAAGGATATGACAACCCTTCGAACTTTCTTGTCACCGACACTTTCTGTTATTAAATCATAATTTTACTTGACACGACATAAAAGTAATTGACATTAAAGGTGTCTGTGCTTTTATTACGCTTAAATATAATTATTGTACACCTTATGGCCTGTCAACAATTTCCAAATTTCAATATCAAGGTCATTCATCAATGACGATCAATTAGGCATTTTGCAAACCTTTCCGCTTTGAAATTAAAAAAATCCATTACAAAGGTATGTATCGGACGATCTAACAGTTCACAATCATAAACTTGAGAGCATTAGAAACGCCTTGGTAGATATAACTCGGCAGAACTTGGAGATTGCCACATTTTTGCCATTTTCTGCACGTTTAGTTTAGTAAATAATCGATTGAGCATGCACGAATCTTTTTAGTAAAATATGAAAAAGGAATAAAAAATGCATCCTTCGGGAAGACTTTCATAGACTGATTTAAAAGTACCGGTATTCTAACTTGAATTTATTCTATTCGTTTATTTAATTCATTCTACGTCGTTTGTCTATTGATCATGTTGCTCTATTTATACGTACAAAACGCGTACCTCAACAACGCACAGTACATTAGTACAAGAGTTGGTACACACGACATTTATTTCAGGTCTTACCCAAAACATTAATAAATCGTGCATAACAACATTTGTATGAAATAAGATCGTGTGTTGAAATTGCTAAAAAGAGTAAAAACTGACAATTCCTGCCTATCAAAAAAAAAATGTCCGACAGATTCTGATGAAAATGTCTGATCACTTCATAAAACATTTATATTCTGAAAACGCATGTCTGAGTTATATTAATAGAAAATCTTAAAGTATTTTTTTCTCAAATAATGGGTAATATTCGTCTAATTTGTAAATGCGCAATTGGCTTTGATGAAATTATTTAAAATGTGAAGTTCCCAACAACGAATATGGGAAGCTGTTTCTTGAAGATTCGTTCTGATAGATAAATTCATTCGCCGTCTGCGTTGACTTCATTTTAATTCCTTGGTAATTTCGGTAAACGATAAAGTTTGATGTAAGTTCAACATATAAGTTCAGATATTATCAACAAGAAAGTACTCGTAATTTGGAAAATGCTGTCATCATTGGAACTACATTTTATGGACTAATGTCCGATGGTATCGAAGGGTCCACACATCCGTTTTTGGAGACCGATGCCATAGGAACGATTTGCAATGTTTCCAAAAACTAAGTGGGTCAATCAAGAGCTCTGCGGTTGTTAGGTAATTATTGGGTTAAATAGTAATTAAATAAATGATGCAAAAGAAATATTTTTATCAGAGAAAATGCTATTGAGTACCGGGATAACAAATATTTTCTCGGTTTTACATTTCAGTAATGGGCAATCAATAGTTGTCAAATGTAAAGTTTGGTTATCCTTTATTTGACAATTCCCCTTCCATGCCTCGTTACAAAATTTTAGATCTGTATTTAATTCTGAATTATCCTGTTTATTAATAGAATTGTCTCCCTCGTTCGTCTAAAACCAAGCTGGTTCAGGTATTGATTTTTGGAAGAAAAGCAACTTGTTTGACTTTATGTAACATGGTATGTGTGGGGAATTATACAACAAAAACACCAAAAATGATTTTGGAAAGAAATTATTAAGGGTGATGGCGTAATAATGTATAAAACAAATGTCATATCATATATTAACTCGAAGACTCGTGTTCATATATTAAGGCATAAAGTGTATCGTAACGTTACACTTTCAATGTTTTGGAAATCATGTATATCTCATAAAAATCAAGGTTGGAAACTTAATGCGCCTCATTATATCATGTGAACGTTTATGCATTTAACATTAAAAGTATTGTACAATAGTTTTGCCTTTCTAACTATACCCATAGGTATATTAACTGCTACAAATAGTTATAAAGTCCTTTCATCAGCATGATCATGTTAACCGCACAACTTTAAAGAACATCGCTGTTTTTTTTTAAAGTAATGTTTTCTATTTCTCACAATCATACACATCAGTTATGAATACATGTATATATAATAAGATTAACGGTCATTTAGCATGTTGTCACGAATGATTTATTAATGATGCACTTCTAAAAAAAACTATAAAACTTTTCAATTTGTTATTGATCATATGGGTCAGAAGTCTGGTAATCAAATATTTTCAGAGTATAATCGTTTATTTCTTGCTTAATACACTAATTTGTTGTGAATTTTCACTGTAAAGTGTGACTATACATATAACCCTTTGTATTAATTCATCTTAGGTCTTTAAAACTATGTTAATTATTTTATGAAAAGATATTTGACTTACCTTGACTGGATCAGGGAACCTCACTCATCTTTTTAAGTGACGACACACGATTAAGTGATGCACGGGATATCCGCGCACAGGGGCAGGGCGAGTTGGGATAGGTTTTTTAAAAGGTAAATTAAATTCACAACAAATTAGTGTATTAAGCAAGAAATAAACGATTATACTCTGAAAATATTTGATTACCAGACTTCTGGCCCATATGATCAATAACAAATTGAAATTCAGTTTCTACCATACGGATAATTGACGCTTTTGTGATTATTTTCCTTTGATATTTTACAATATTTCTGCATTTCCAAATTGCCCATTTTACTGTCACTAGTATCGTGTCTATAAGTAATAAATCTATATCAATTTTTGTGTTCAGGATACTTGTTCCAAAAATTAAAAACTTATCTGATTTTTGAAAATAATCCAGATCTCTGCTATCGCAGATTGTGTTGAATTTTTGAAAAATATCAGACCAAACTTCATCGATTAATTTACATTTCGCAAAAAGATGCAATAAAGTTTCCCTTTCTCCACAAAAATGACAATTACCATTCGATTTATTCATTTTTTGAAGTAGTTCTTCAGTGTACACTATATTATGAATAATCTTCCACTGAAGTTGTTTTGCCTTCCTATTCCCAAAATTTTTGTACAAATTGGCCCAAATGTTTTCCCACTTAAATTCATAATTAAATAATAAACCCCATTTATTCTGACAGGAGTTACTGAGTTTCCATAAAAACACTGGATATCTTTTAACTTTATATCCACTGTTTCTATGACAACACCAGTTTTATTCCTAACAAATTGTAAATTGTTTTTAATTTTGATACACAACTTCTCAATAAAACTGAGGGGTCTATTGAAAAAACATTTAAGGTAATCGAAATTTACGAAAAAAGCATCAGGGGCAAAAATGAATATGAATAAAACTGTGGGGATGTATTTAGGTAAATGGCGAAACAAGAAACCAATTTTTAATAAAATGCTCCGCTGGGCGCAGCTAGATACGACCGCAGATGTCGAACCCTGAATAGTTGGGGCAATTATGAACACAACATTCAAGCTTGATACAATACTGAATTTGGATTCTGAATAAATATTTGACACAGCATAGGTTTCTAACACAGAATGAATGTTGTCTAAGAACTTAAAAATTTTTAATTTACCTATTCAAACCAAATCAGTATTATTTGTTTTTATATATAAATCAGAAATAACCAATTTAAAATTTAAAATTGGGCACACATATCAATTTCTTGCTATTGCGCAATACTGTGCAATTGAAAATTTCTTGAAATATTTGACACATAATAGGTTTCTGACACAGAATAACTGAAATCAAAGAACTTAGAATTGGTCATATGATTTCAATTTATATTCAATTTTTTGCTTCTTGTGCAATACAATATGCTGTGGAGAATTGCAACGCCCCCCCGAAAAAAAATAATAATTTACCCCTTTTTTTATCTTTTGTGCAATACACTATGAAGTTGCACATTGACCCCCCTCCCCAAAAAAAAAAAAACAAAAAACAATAAAATTTATTGTAACCCCCCCTTTTTTTGCTAAAAAAAATTTGAAATTTTCTTTTTAATTTATGAAATATGAAATGAGAAAAAAATTGCCCCCTCCCCAATTTCTCATTTACCCCCGAAATTTTGTTTTCAACCCCCCTCCCCCATTTCTTTATACTTTGCAACCATAACAGCCCATTTAAATACACCATAACATATTAAAATAGAAAATGACATCATAGTCATGGATGACAAATTTTAAATATACATAATTTAAAAGCAGTTTAGATGAGATAAACAAAAAAGCTTCATCAGTACATTTTATATTGGCAAATTTCCAATGCAGTTCATTAAACTAGAGTTATTGGCAAATTTCCAATGGAATTTGTTAATAATAAAGTTTTGATAACAGAGCACACATATCAATTTGTTGCTATTGCACAATACTGTGCAATTGAAAATTTCTTCAAATATTTGACACATAATAGGTTTCTGACACAGAATAACTGAAATAAAGAACTTAGAATTGGTCATATGATTTGAATTTATATTCAATTTTTTGCTTCTTGTTCAATACAATATGCTGTGGAGAATTCCCCCCAAAAAAATAATTTACCCCTTCTTTAGCTTTAATTTTGGACCCCGATTTGGACCAACTTGAAAACTGGGCCCATAATAAAAAAAACTAAAGAACCCCAAGAATTCAATTTTTGTTAAAATCAAACTAAGTTTAATTTTGGACCCTTTGGACCTTAATGTAGACCAATTTGAAAACGGGACCAAAAATTAAGAATCTAGATGAACGGTTAGATTCGGCATATCAAAGAACCCCACTAGTTCAATTTTCGATGAAATCAAACAAAGTTTAATTTTGGACCCCGATTTGGACCAACTTGAAAACTGGGCCCATAATAAAAAAAACTAAAGAACCCCAAGAATTCAATTTTTGTTAAAATCAAACTAAGTTTAATTTTGGACCCTTTGGATCTTAATGTAGACCAATTTGAAAACGGGACCAAAAATTAAGAATCTAAATGCACGGTTAGATTCGGCATATCAAAGAACCCCACTAGTTCTATTTTCGATGAAATCAAACAAAGTTTAATTTTGGACCCCGATTTGGACCAACTTGAAAACTGGGCCCTTAATAAAAAAAAACTAAGTATATGTTTAGATTCAGCATATCAAAGAACCCCAAGAATTCAATTTTTGTTAAAATCAAACTAAGTTTAATTTTGGACCCTTTGGACCTTAATGTAGACCAATTTGAAAACGGGACCAAAAATTAAGAATCTAAATGCACGGTTAGATTCGGCATATCAAAGAACCCCACTAGTTCAATTTTCGATGAAATCAAACAAAGTTTAATTTTGGACCCCGATTTGGACCAACTTGAGAACTGGGCCCTTAATAAAAAAAACTAAGTATATGTTTAGATTCAGCATATCAAAGAACCCCAAGAATTCATTTTTTGTTAAAATTAAACTAAGTTTAATTTTGGACCCTTTGGACCTTAATGTAGACCAATTTGAAAACGAGACCAAACATTAAGAATCTAAATGCACGGTTAGATTCGGCATATCAAAGAACCCCACTAGTTCAATTTTCGATGAAATCAAACAAAGTTTCATTTTGGACCCGATTTGGACCAACTTGAAAACTGGGCCCTTAATAAAAAAAACTAAGTAAATGTTTAGATTCAGCATATCAAAGAACCCCAAGAATTCATTTTTTGTTAAAATCAAACTAAGTTTAATTTTGGACCCTTTGGACCTTAATGTAGACCAATTTGAAAACGGGTCCAAAAATTAAGAATCTAAATGCACGGTTAGATTCGGCATATCAAAGAACCCCACTAGTTCAATTTTCGATGAAATCAAACAAAGTTTAATTTTGGACCCCGATTTGGACCAACTTGAAAACTGGTCCCATAATAAAAAAACTAAGTACATGTTTAGATTCAGCATATCAAAGAACCCAAAGAATTCAATTTTTGTTAAAATCAAACTAAGTTTAATTTTGGACCCTTTGGACCTTAATGTAGACCAATTTGAAAACGGGACCAAAAATTAAGAATCTAAATGCATGGTTAGATTCGGCATATCAAAGAACCCCAATAGTTCAATTTTCGATGAAATCAAACAAAGTTTAATTTTGGACCCCGATTTGGACCAACTTGAAAACTGGGCCCATAATAAAAAAACTAAGTACATGTTTAGATTCAGCATATCAAAGAACCCCAAGAATTCAATTTTTGTTAAAATCAAACTAAGTTTAATTTTGGACCCTTTGGACCTTAATGTAGACCAATTTGAAAACGGGACCAAAAATTAAGAATCTAAATGCACGGTTAGATTCGGCATATCAAAGAACCCCACTAGTTCAATTTTCGATGAAATCAAACAAAGTTTAATTTTGGACCCCGATTTGGACCAACTTGAAAACTGGGCCCTTAATAAAAAAAACTAAGTATATGTTTATATTCAGCATATCAAAGAACCCCAAGAATTCAATTTTTGTTAAAATCAAACTAAGTTTAATTTTGGACCCTTTGGGCCTTAATGTAGACCAATTTGAAAACGGGACCAAAAATTAAGAATCTAAATGCACGGTTCGATTCGGCATATCAAAGAACCCCAATAGTTCAATTTTCAATGAAATCAAACAAAGTTAAATTTTGGACCCTTTTTGCCCCTAATTCCTAAACTGTTGGGACCAAAACTCCAAAAATCAATCCCAACCTTCCTTTTGTGGTCATAAAACTTGTGTTTAAATTTCATTGATTTCTATTTACCTATACTAAAGTTAGTGTGCAAAAACCAAGAAAAATGCTTATTTGGGCCCTTTTTTAGCCCCTAATTCCCCTAAACTGTTGGGACCAAAACTCCCAAAAACAATCCCAACCTTCCTTTTGTGGTCATAAACCTTGTGTTAAAATTTCATAGATTTCTATTTACTTATACTAGAGTTATTGTGCGAAAACCAAGAAAAATGCTTATTGGGCCCTTTTTTGGTCCCTGATTCTTAAACTGTTGGGACCAAAACTCCCAAAATCAATCCCAACCTTCCTTTTGTGGTCATAAACCTTGTGTTTAAATTTCATAGATTTCTATTAACTTATACTAAAGTTATAGTGCGAAAACCAAATGTCTTCGGACGACGACGCCGACGACGGACGACGACGACGCCGCCACCGTCATACCAATATACGACCGCAAAAATTTTGCGGTCGTATAAAAAAAACAAGTGGTCGAAACACCCAGTTAAAGCTTTAGGGGTTATGCATGGATATGGGGTAGATCTAGATAAAATTTGGCTGGATAAAATTAACAAAATTAAATCGTGTATGGCTGTCTGGAAGTCAAGAGATTTGACATTTAATGGGAAAGTTTTAATTATTAAATCTTTTGTATTGTCCACAATAGGTTTTGAAATTGAAATGCGTGGAATACCGGATAAATATGAAAGTGAAATAAATAAACTAATTTGGGCTTTTGTATGGGATGGAAAAACAAATCAGATTTCTCGTGAAGTCTGTTGCCAGCCCAAATCGAAAGGAGGTATGGGAATGGTCAATCTGAAACATTTTATCAAATCGAAATACATTAAAAGTATGCATTGCTTAATTAATTCGGATCGAGATAAGTGGAATGTCATTGGTAAATTTTGGCTTACATCACATGATGAAAAATTTGACACGGATTTTTTCTGGTGCACATGTTCTAGCACTGAAGGGCTAGCTAACGGTCGTCTCCCTATTTACTATTAAAATCTTTTGGATTCTTGGACGGAATTTCAAAAACTTCAGTCGATATCCTAAGATAAGTTTACACCTTAACCTTATGAAAATGCCTATGACGCTGGAGTGAATTACAAATTGTTTCTGAAATTTATTTGATTAGTGGGTATTGTGTTGTTTTTACTGATTTATACACAAGATGCCGGGTTTCCTCTCACTACTTATGTCTAATTTCAGTCTATTCAATTCGCAGATGGGGTGTTTTCTTCTGATATTTTAGTTAATATTCCTCCTGTTTTCATTGCAGTTGTAAAATATCATTGACTAGGCAGCTGTGATGGATCACGGGGGATCAATCCATAGGGCTGTCTACGCGTCCGCAGGTGGCGGATAGGGCAGACCCTCTCGTTTGGAGTTTTCAGGTCATAATACGGAAGACCCTCTCGTTTGGGGGATGTCAGGTCATAATACGGGAAGCCTGACCGCGGACCATAGTGGTAACGTGTTTGGAGAATATCAAACTCCCTGTACGATAAAGACCCATTCTGTAGTTTTCAAAAAAGAGGAGGCTATTGCCGCTACAGAGGGCTAAATTATCCGACCCTACCCAACCGTCCTCCTTTAACAATGGCAGTCAAAATTGGTTTCCCTTTGTGTCCTGGCCCACCCCTATTTGAATTGTTTGATAAATTGAGCTGGTTCTCGTCCTGAAGAAGCATGAAATATATGCCACTGGACGTTAAGCAACAATCAATCAATCAATCAATCAAATACCATTGTTACACCAACACAGGTTTTATTTAGAAATAGACTAAAATGCAAAAATTTCGTTTAGGTCACTCTTCCATAAAATGTAGGTCATAGTGAATTAAATGTATCATAGCTGTATTGTACTATTAATTATTGTATATAAGATGACTTCAATTATGAAATATCATTATTACCTTAAGATAGTTTTTTTTTTATAATACACCGTAATTGCAGCATTTAATTAAAGTGACTTCTGCATAAATTTTGCTGAATGGTGTAGTACTATATACAATGACTGGGGTAGTGAAATATCATCATATATTACCATAGGTTCTTAAAAACAACCTACATACATGTATAAATGCAAGCATTTAACCAAAATTACTTAAGAATAAAATGCAGGTCATGGCGACTCAAATATTTTTGTACTATATAAGATAAATGAATAGGTAAAGTATCATTGATATGACCTAATAGGTTTCTGAGAAATGGACCTAAACGGAAAAACTTGGCTAATGCATTCACTCACGAGATATATGTATTTAATGTCCCAACTGTTAAAGAAATGTACTATATACATGTAATGTAAGAGGATTATAGTGGCGAAGTATCATTGATATAATACCAAAAACAAAAACAGAGTAATTCCTGAATTGTGATTACGTGACCTAAATGTTGTTGATCTGTGTTCAGTATTAGAATCAGGATTGTGATGGTATAATATCATCTATATATATTCAGTGGTTTCTGACAACCGCATCTAACTTAGGATTAACCAAACCGGACGCTGAACAAAAAACAAGAGGCTCTCAAGAGCCTGAATCGCTCACCTGGTAAACAATGCACAATAAACTAAATTAATATATTAATGTTTGTAGTAAATTAAACTGAGTATTAAAGGTCACGTAAAATGCTGAAAATACCTTTAAAAACCTTCCAAGAACCTCTGGAAAGAAATGGGCATGAGTTCTCCCTACGCTTGATTAAGATACAGTCATGGTCAATCTGATGGTTCATAATACAAAATACAAGCTTTAATTAATCTTCAAATACAAGTATAAATCTTTTGGTCAAAATGTTGTCTTCGTTTTTAAAATGTTTGAAAGAAGTTATGTAAAAATTGTGGGTGAAGGCTTTTTATTGTACTTGAAAAGGAAATATTGCAGGAACAATCATACTAAGTTTCATCCAATTCCCCCTAGTAGTTTCAGAGGAGAAGATGTTTGAAAATTTGTTAACAACGATTATGACAGACACCAAGTGATGGCAATTAAAAGCTCACATATTATGAAGTTTAATCATTCTCATCACCACCATTCACTAAGGATACCATGTTTACTTTAAAAACCAAATATTGTTGAAATCCGAGCAAGTGTAAAAAATGGCGGGAAAATGGCAGCCATTTTAAAAATGGCCGTCCAAAACAAACTTTCATCATCACCATTCAACTCGGCAAACCATGTTTGCCATCAAAGTAGCTTTCATCTTCATTTTATTTCTATAATTCAGGAAAGAATAGCAAAAAACAGCATTTTGACCCCTATGTTCTATTTTTAGCTTCGACCAATCAAAAATCCAAGCATTAACTTTTTGCAGGATACCCTAAGGAACAATCTTACCAAGTTTCATTTGATTTTGAATAGTAGTTTTAGAGAAGAAGATTTTTGAAATAATAACATAAAAAAAAGCCAAAAATGTCAAAAAAAGGCAATAACTCTAACATCAGTTGACAGATTTTCGCGAAAATCAGCACGCAGGTAGCTCTCATCATGCTGAACACTTTCAACCTGCAGAATTTGGCGTATCCTAATGATTTTTGAGATATTTGTGAAAAACTGTTGTTTGACCCCTATGTTCTATTTTTAGTAACAGTGACCATGTTTTTCGACGGATCAAAAATCGAAGCATAAACTTTGTGCAGGATACCCTAAGGAACAATCATGCTAAGTTTTATCCAAATCCATTCAGTAGTTTCAGAGGAGAAGATTTTTGAAATAATAACATAAAAAAAGCCAAAAATGTCAAAAAGGGCAATAACTCTAACATCAGTTGACAGATTTTCACGAAAATCAGCACACAGGTAGCTCTCATCATGCTGAACACTTGCAACCTGCCAGAATTTGCCATAACCTAATGATTTTTGAGATATTTGCGAAAAACTGTTGTTTAACCCCTATGTTCTATTTTTAGTAACAGTGGCCATGTTTTTCGACGGATCAAAAATCGAAGCATAAACTTTGTGCAGGATACCCTAAGAAACAATCATGCTAAGTTTTATCCAAATCCATTCAGTAGTTTCAGAGGAGAAGATTTTTGAAATAATAACATAAAAAAAGCCAAAAATGTCAAAAAAGTGCAATAACTCTAACATCAGTTGACAGATTTTCACGAAAATCAGCACACAGGTAGCTCTCATCATGCTGAAATTTTTCAACTTGCCAGAGTTTGCCTTAACCTAATCGAAAGCATAAACTTTGTGCAGGATACCCTAAGGAACAATCATGCTAAGTTTTATCCAAATCCATTCAGTAGTTTCAGAGGAGAAGATTTTTGAAATAATAACATAAAAAAAGCCAAAAATGTCAAAAAGGGCAATAACTCTAAGATCAGTATACAGATTTTCACGAAAATCAGCACACAGGTAGCTCTCATCATGCTGAACACTTTCAACCTGCCAGAGTTTGCCTTAACCTAATGATTTTTGAGATACTTGCGAAAAACTGTTGTTTGACCCCTATGTTCTATTTTTAGTAACAGTGGCCATGTTTTTCGACGGATCAAAAATCGAAGCATAAACTTTGTGCAGGATACCCTAAGGAACAATCATGCTAAGTTTTATCCAAATCCATTCAGTAGTTTTAGAGGAGAAGATTTTTGAAATAATAACATAAAAAAAGCCAAAAATGTCAAAAAGGGCAATAACTCTAACATCAGTTGACAGATTTTCACGAAAATCAGCACACAGGTAGCTCTCATCATGCTGAACACTTGCAACCTGCCAGAATTTGCCATAACCTAATGATTTTTGAGATATTTGCAAAAAACTGTTGTTTGACCCCTATGTTCTATTTTTAGTAACAGTGGCCATGTTTTTCGACGGATCAAAAATCGAAGCATAACTTTGTGCAGGATACCCTAAGAAACAATCATGCTAAGTTTTATCCAAATTCATTTAGTAGTTTCAGAGGAGAGGATTTTTGAAATAATAACATAAAAAAAGCCAAAAATGTCAAAAAAGTGCAATAACTCTAACATCAGTTGACAGATTTTCACGAAAATCAGCACACAGGTAGCTCTCATCATGCTGAAAACTTTCAACCTGCCAGAGTTTGCCTTAACCTAATCGAAAGCATAAACTTTGTGCAAGATACCCTAAGGAACAATCATGCCAAGTTTTATCCAAATCCATTCAGTAGTTTCAGAGGAGAAGATGTTTGAAAAATTGTTAACGACGACAGACGACGACAGACGACGGACGACGACAGACGACGACGGACGCCAAGTGATGAGAAAAGCTCACATGGCCTTTTAGGCCAGTTGAGCTAATAAAACGATTATATTAACTTGTTCCGAAATATATAAGACACTTCAAAATAAAAAGAAAATAGGTATTATGATTTCCTAGATGTTTCCTTATACACACTCATGTTAAGAGATGTATGTGTCAATTGCTTTTTTTAGCAACATCGAGGTCGTTATTCGGCAGGGATAGAATATTGAATAGAACAAGTCATTTGTGGTATTGATTGATATGTTTAAACCTTCGTTAAAATTTAAAGATGGTCTGACAAAAAATTAAACTGCTATTCAGACAAAAACAAAGCGATGCAGAATGACTGTCGGGCTGATCGAAAGGTCAGAGACATTTAAGAAATGTTTCAAATTTTGAACAGGCTATATCCTGGTTAAGGTCACTTTATGCATAATGTGACCGTATAAAAAGGGTTAATGATTAGAGAACAGAATAAAAATCTGTCTACGATACCCATACAAACCGCACCACTGTCCAGTGCATGTAGCAAGTCAGAATCTATTGTATCTGTTGTTTTTTGTTCGATTTGTTCTTTTGTTTTTGTCATTGCTTGTTCGCGTTTGTCTGTTGGGTGAGGTTGATTGACTTCTCATTGTTGACTGTTCCTGTTATAATTTTTTGCTTATATAACCCAGAACTGCCTTAGAATATCTTATCGCCAACTTCTCATCTTTGAGTGCAATATTCCAGAAGCGCTGGCATATGGAGTATATATGTCACAACTCATACGTTATTCCAGAGCTTGTGACATATATATTGACTGCCTGGACAGAGCCCGGCTCCTGACAGAAAAGTTGCTCAGATAGGGGTATGTTGCTCCTAAGTTGGAGTAATCCTTATTAAAATTTTATGGACGTCATCATGACTTGGTTGACAGGTATGAAAAAACCGTTTCCCAAATGAAAATGAACCTGTTCCATTGATTTTATCACATACTCATACCGGATTTGACATGGGCAGCATGGCGGGTGTCCTGCAGGAAACAGGGACTGCTTACTCTTCCGGAGCACATGAGTTTACCCCCGGTTTTTTGGTGCGGTCCATGTTGTTCATATGTTTTTAGTTTTTAATTGTAATGCATGGTCTTGTCTTCGTTGTTGCTCGGAGTTTGTCAGTTGTTACCATTTTTTCCTCATTCGAATATCTCTTTGATATTTCTTGACTTTACTTATGACATCTTGTTATCCGATGGATTCTGAATTATTCAACGAAAATTAGCAGAACTATTTTTAAAGAGGATAACCAAATCAGAATATTTGATAAATGAAATTTTCTGAGAAATATGTCAGCCGTAATTATAAATTTATAATGACAGAACATATGATACGTTACATATGCTGGAATAAAAGACAAACGACAAAATAAAAGATTTATAGAAGGTCCCGTTTCAATAATTAACAGGACGATAAAAGCAATAAAAATCAGATTACAAATCTCCTAGAGGAAGAAAGCTCTCAAAGAGGTGATTGTTTTATCCATAATTTATATAAAGACCTACACATATTCTCAAACATATGTCTTATTTAATTTCTCTTCCAGTTTTCTCACTTTTGAGACAAGGCAGTTTCTGGGTTTTGTTTTGTTAGATTTCCTTGTCTTATCAAGGGTGAGAAAAAAACCCGTGCAATCGTTAAACAGTCTCAACGAGTGAGGGTCTATATCCTTGGCTTTTGCGAGTTAAACTCTACACTGCCTTTAATCAAAGGTCTTGTTTAATATGTATATGCATTCCTGCTTGCATCGTTCCAAACTTGTCAAAAATATTTGTCATATGTCATAATTTCGAATAAAACGGTTGATATGATACTCAAATTGATAAATGGGGAAAACAAATTAGGCATATCTTCAGCAATATCTGACTACAATTCGGGAACGGAAAAGTACTTCAAATTCGAGCTCGTCCCGTTCTTACATATAGTAGGTTTCAGTATTGTGTTAAAATTTTAAATGAATACGTTGAAGCATATTCACGTTCTTGCACAGAAACCTGATGACGTACGTATTAGAGGTCCTTAATCGTAATGTTCCCGACTCTTATCTGGGCATAGACGGTTAGAAAATATAAGTCTTTATACATGCACTCAATCTCACAATATAATGCTTAAATGAAAATATAAGAATTCATATCCTCCTATTGTATATGATATATTAAAGAATCTGTACATAGTCTTCCATAACTGGTGACACTTGGAAAAGCGGAACATCTAGACGACTTATTCCATTGCGTTCTAGATTTCTATTAAAAACCACAGTTGCTAAAGACAGTGAAATTGCACAATTGTGCAAAACATTCAGGGAGCTATATAAAAATAATGTTGCATAGAAGGAAAGCTGAACTAAAAAATCGACATTTTAATCATAAAATAAGAAAAGAAATTAACTAAGATGATTTAGTTTGTCTTGTGTATATTGGTGTAGATAAAAAAATTATATTTCAATATTTTTTAACCTGTGTGTTTGTGGTTCTTTTTCTTCATTGGCAATGATTTGTCACTTGCGTATACTTGTATTGGTTTGGTATTCAAAACATTTCAGAAAGCTTGCATTTCTCCTTTTTGGGCGGAAGAAGCTTGGTATTTGATACTTTATTTGGCATTCGGGATAAAGGGTTTGATCGGCAAAAACAACAATACATTACATTCAATGCAAGTACTGAAGCAAGTCCAGTAAGGAATATTATTCCTTTTCTTCTAAACTTTTAACAATATCTTTATAAGTTACTTACATGTAATTTGCATCATTTGATATACCGTCGGGTATGGATCCAAGTCTCTTGCCATAACAATTTATAACTTTTCCATAATCTTCATCATCGTAACAAGTACAATCTGTTGGACAAAGAACAACACTATCCCAATTGACTATAGACAATACAACAAGGAAAAGATTGTAATATATCCTCATGTTTTCACACTTGGTAGACCCACTTTTTTGTCACTGAAATTAAGTAATAAGGAAACAATGTTATGAACTATCATAGTAAAATTCATTATCAATATGCTGTCCCCTTATTACCATATTAATGTTTAATGGGCACAGTCATTATGCAATCCGAAGTGAATTTATTTGTGCTACATACTAAGCCTGAAAAAAGTGTCGTTCTCCGGAAACGGAAGTTATTAAAGTAAGGGAAACAGCTGGCTTCAAATTATAACTTTAGTGTCAGAATCGTGGTACCAGAAATGAGTTTCTGAAACGGGCTATTGCTGTGTTTGTATCATTGGCCATGGCAACAGCATATTATTTTTTATTCTTCATCATGAATTATAACCCCAAAAAGATTTCCGTAGAACATGTATAGGTCGCATACTCTTCATTCGAACAGTACTTATATGTGTAGTTAGAGATGTCCTTAACATCCTTAGAATTCGAATATTTTGCTATCCAAATCATGGACCAATACAGGGCATATTATGATATGGAAAAGTGATAATCATGAATATTAAACAATGCAGTATAAGGAAACTGTAATGACAAGTATCTGCTCATTTCAAAATAATCACGGTTTAATTAATCAATTACAAAGAGGACAAATATACCTAAGGAGAAAACCAAAAGATGCAATCCATTAGACAGACAACCCTGGGCAGACAAATGAACAACCACAAGCACAACTAATAAACATTGAAAACTAAAAAACAATGAACAACACGAACTCCTATAAAAACCAGGACTAAACTCAGATTTTTCGGAAGGGTAGGCAGTTCCTGTAGACGACACAAAAAAACCATCTTCTGAAGACAGTAACAAAATAAACCCCGTTTAGAAATACTTTTAAAATTTTTAATAATTTTGTCATATACAATTATGAGTTTTTCTTTGAATTCTAAAAACCCTTCACAGATCTCTAGTAATGCATTAAAGCATTGAATATATATTATTTACCCATTTTTTCCCCTCAAAATTTCAGTACGTTCTCCATTCTGAAAATATTCCAGATCTTATTTAGATTTTGGGTAAACTGTTTTGGCCAAGATTAATTAACTCAGAAATGTGCATCCACGAACTTTTGTATTTGATTCTATCTCATGCATTACGTACACGAAAATGTCGGATTGCGTCCAAATTATCACTCTAAAATAAAAAGACACTGTGTCCTATGATGAATAAAAAGAGGTTGGGCCAATAAGGCGCGAAAATGTATCACCCGGGGGCCATTTTTTGAATATAGATAATTTCTGTGAAATTTACCTTTTTCCCATAGTAAAAATAGTTTCTGTTCGCATCTCAATTTTCTGGAATATAAACTCCAACACAAAAACACATTTTTGTCATTTTCGGGAGGTTTTCCGAACCTTTTAAGTGGGAATTCCCTGACAAGCACATAAAGATCCAAATACATAAAATTATTAGAGTTGGTAAAGTTTGACTACATGATAGATAAATAATAAATGTCTTAACCTCAAAATTGTAATATTGACTGAAAGAGGATAGATTTTAGTTTAAAAAAATACGAAAACATTAACTGATTTTGCTTCTGACAAGTAATGGGAGGTCATAAAGTGGGACTTGTGAATTGACATGTGGTGTGTAAAACTTTGACAGTGATAATCGGCACCTGCACTGGTAAGTTAAATTGCGAAAAAAAGAGCCGGAAAAGTAAACCTTTTTTTTTCCCAAATAAGTAATGAAATTTTATGCAGAATCTGAAAAATTAAGTCTCAATTGGATTGAAACGCTGCATCAGACCTCAATTTTAAGCCGAAGTGGAGTGAAATTTAACATTTTTAAAGCTTTTTTTATGAAAATGTTTGAAATGTTGCTATGCCAACTAGGTTTCCATGGATATTTTTTATTTATTTTATCATGATTGAAACAATGCTAACATAATGGCCTTTCAGAATATATATATATATATGTATATGGGTATTATTTACTCTGAAGATGGCACAAGACCATGATATTTGTTAGTTCACTTCACATAGAAAATAGTACTATTAATTTGTGGAGTGCAACCAACATGGCGGATGAGGAATCTGTTCCGGATGAAGGGTACGTTTTTACGGCAAAAAGAAAAAAATGCATCAGTAAGGATCCAAATCCAGAATCCTTTTGGATTGACAGGCCATATCTGATTCAAATAACAAAAGCAAAAGATGAAAATCCAAACTGGGGAGCCAAAAAGTTGCATCTTGCATAGAATGAACGTACGGTAAAAAAGTTTGTGTCATTATACTTTTACGATGATAATTCTAAGGCAATGTTTAGAAAATCACAAGATTTTAGTGACAATCACAGAAAATGTTTGGATAAGGAAGCTTTGATAGAATTGATAAATCAAAATCACAACAAAAATCATAGAAAATCTGAAGCAATATACGACAGTTTAAGAAGTTCCGTATTTCCCGTTGTTAGAGAGAATATTAAGAACATGTTCAAGATGTATGTTAAATGTAGTAGTTGTGAAAACACAGCTGAGATACCAAAAACAACTATTCAGCGGCACCCAATTCCAGCTACGTACCCTAACAGCCGCTGGCAAATTGAAAATACATGTGATAATATTAGCCTACAAGATCCGTTGCAAGGAGCAAGCAGCTGCTACAAACAAATTTACAACAGGCTTTTTTCTGATCCACGTGGAAACAAAGAAAATTATAGTGTGGTACGTATTCCTTATAATTTAAGAAACATGTGGTTTTAAGGATTAATATTTTCACACATACATGTATTTTATAGATGTTGGATTTCATACTTCTTTTCTGTCTAACATCTAAATGGTACATATCATGGACGTTTACCTCATATCCAATCATTTTACGAAATACATTTTATTTAGAATTGTTTGCACAATTGGATTACTGAATAGTTTTATAGTACATGTAGTATAAAAATGATATTTTGCGATTATGTCGGGTCCCCATCTGTCAAAAATTCCATTCAATGTAAAGTGAAATCGTATTGTTCAAAAAGGAATATTTTTGAAGGAAAACCTTTTTATTTAGAATAAACACAAATAAAATTCTTTTTTCGATTGATAAATTAAAAAGTAAATCGATTTGTAATTTATTGGAACTTTTTGAATTACAGCAGAATGGTGGAACATTTTTAAATACTGGACTACATAAATATTTTGAGAGGACATAACTAGAACCTTATCCGTTGGAAGTATTTACAGAAACCAATGAAAATGTGTATACACCAATCTTAAGTTCGTACCAATCCAGCAATGAATAAAGGAACTGCCGTGTTTAGTTCTGGATTTTGGAGAGACGGAGTTTCCACTGAAATTAGGACAGACGTTAAAGGGGGAAATATGTTTACCATCAAAGACATTATTACCAATTATACTTTTGAACTTAATAGGTATCAGCTACTGCCTTACCAATAAATAAAAAATATGAACTTTGTATGTGTATAGTTTTGTGGTGTGTGATGGAAAAAAGGGGGATGGGAGTAAATAAAATATTAAAATAATGTACAAGACTGGATATTGTGAACATGACCCCGACACAAAATCGAAACATGTACATAACAAAGTTGCAACTTTTATTGCTGTTCTTCATTTTGAAAAGAACAGGAGGAATCATTCTCACTTCAATGCAAATTTCAAGACGGCCCCTATAGCACCAATTTGAGCGGAGTTCTTTGCTAAATCCGACTGCGTCACACAATGTATACTTTATTAGTTTATCCCTTAGGGAGCAATTATTTAATTTAAATTTGAAATTAAAAAACATGATGCAAATTTTGGTGAAAAGGGCAGGATAGCCATATCCAAGGATTCAAATAATCTAGCCAGGATAGAAAATGTTGCGAAAATGACAAAACCAGGAAACAAAGACAACCACAAACAAATAAGACATACATAACACAAAAAAATGAAATATATGACTAATACAGACTCCACTAAAGAAAAAACCGGGTGTGAAATCAGTTGATCCAGATGGATAAGTATTTCATGTCTCTCATGAGACACTCGCTGTGCTGGCAATTGTCAAATCCGGGGTTAGGCCACACCCTATAAGGGAGATACACTACAAAACCTACGACAGATGAAAATCACTTTTCATCGGAGAAACTGGTGTACCATATCGGTCCACTAGTTCGTGGTGGCGACATTAGTATAAAAATAAAAAATGGACACAGATCTGAGTCTGCATTTTTTTAGAGGACATAGATTTGGCGATGACGTCACATGACACAGATCTGAATGGGGAAAACAAACATTTGAGTATGACGTAATGATAGGCCACAGATCTGGGGAAAGGACACGGATTTGAGGCCGTACACGGATCTGAGTCCTACATATATACCTTTAAATTACCGATTAAAAGCATGGTCGTTACTGTTATGGGTTATTAATTAACTATTAAACTTTCTGCGAGTTCGAACCTCGGAGAGGGATAATCGTTTTGTTTCTTGTGATTCGCAGTTTTGTCATATTTTTTTTCAACCGCAAAAGGTTTCTCCCTTAATTTACCCTACTAGAATGTTTGATTATCACTAAATTTTAGCACAAAATAAATTCAATATTCCCCAGTTCCTTTGCGCAACTTCCTCCTCATGTTTGATGATATTGGTGTGCTTACACGAGTAAATGGTACATAGACTATAGGTTGTTTTATTTATAACATCATTCATCTTATCACCTAATCATGTAAAGAAGCACATGTAAATAACGACGATGAAGCCAATGTGTTGTGCGTGCTGCAAATCAATGTCTAAACAAAATATTTCTAAGGAACAACTTGAACACTTTAAAGCCCATAACTGCAGTGACTATATATGTGATGTATGCAGGCAGAATTTTACAAATCTGATTAGTCTCTATATTAGTTTATTACTCAACCTTTTCCAACCTGTTACAAATTATGTTAAATATTAAAATGGATACCTGAATGTGATTAGTATGCCCTGACCATTATTGCGTCGTCACTTTAATTAAAACCTTGAAACTTTAGGTTTCGACAACAGGATCCAAGTTTCAAAAGATTCCAAGACATAATTATTTTAGTTTCTCTGGCGTACATGTTTGTGGATATTTCGAAATGTCTTTTTCCATTTAATACTTCAGTTCGTTTTGTTTAAAATATAATTCCAGTAACTGTTACTGTAACACCGGTAATGATGAACAGCACTGTATCGCAAAGGTAATAGCTCACTTATAATTTCATTAATTTTTTCATCACCAAGTGTTAATAACCTAATACATGTATATATTATATATAAATATACTAAATAAATAAATGATTTGGAAAATACGTTGAAGGTATAAAAAGTCATGAGATTTCCGAATACAATTAGGTTCTATCCGGGCACTCTGGTTCAAAACCTTGGTTCCATCCTGGTCTTTTGGTTCTGAACCTTGGTTCCATCCGGGTCTTTTGGTTCTGAACCTTGGTTCTATCCGGGTTCTTTGGTTCGAAACCATGGTAACTGGTTCAACATCCGGGTTGTTTGGTTATAGGAACCCAACTTCTTGGTTCTATCCGGGTTCTGTTCTAATATTCCCGTTGATTTTTGAGAAGATGTCCGCAAGTATCCGAATAAAGTAGGTCAAAGACGCTTATCTCGTTTTATGTCATTTATACATTTCAACATCGCCCAAAATGAAGCTGAAAGGTAAATACCTTCACATTTTAATCATTTAACATGGGAAACTAGACAAAAATATAACATCGTATATATTTATATCAACCTAAATATATACAGTACAGCTAACATCCGTTTTAAGAATCAGAGTCGTTCCGTTTTCATTTATTTTTCACTACTCATCACTCATTTCCGTTATCTTTATCACATCTATAGACGATTTGGGTACCAGATACAAAGTTTACAATCGATGTGTCAGCCCAGTGCTGCACCTAGCGTTACATGGTTAACTGAAGATCCTACATAATGTCAGAAAAAAATTGCTCGAAACACATGTGCAGTATATGTGACAAATCGTTTTGTTCAAAACAAAGTCTTAAAAGACATTTAAAAGAGCAACACAGTAATTGCTTAACAGAATGTTGTGACTGTAAAACAAAGTCAAAGGCGAAGAGAAGTGAATGTGATGCAAATAACAATAATAACCCATGTAGTACTAGTACATGCAACGAATCTACTTCGAAACCAGTCAACAATATTTTATGTACAGGAATTAATCCATTTCCTTCAAAACCTGTGAAAAATAGTTCATGTACTTCCAAACCAGTGAACAATATTTCAACTACAGCAAATCCATCTTCATCAATAGCAGAAACCTCCAACCAAATTCAATTATCCCCCATCTTGCCTTTGCTATTGGATGATATAGATAGTACAAAAGCATTTGATAATGATTTTCCCACATGTATGAACTTTGAGAATCCTACTAATAGTACTGTGAATGAAAAAGTAGAAACAGTCATACTTACTATGAAAAAATCTGAAACTATTTTTGCTGATGGATCAAGCTTTACACAACGATCTGCATCTGTTAAACATTCATCAAATATAGATGCAGAGAAGATTGACATTTCCAAAATGTTGACAGATGTTCAACATCAATATGATGACATAATTGAAAAAAATGTGAAAATACCATTCAGCACAATTAAATGGTTAGGTTACAAATAATTATTTATTCGAAGGGTTAAGTGAGCTTTTCTCATCACTTGGCATCGTTAATTTTTACAAAAATCTTTGTTTTCTGAAACTTCTGGGCAAGACTAAACCTATGGGGTTTACTATATAAAGAAGTCTACAGGGAAAAATAAACAAACAATTTCAAATGGTAACATCTTTAAAAACTGATGTAAGTAATGATATCATAAGGAGTTTTCAGTTACTATACACCTTTTCGGTCCCACAACATTTTTGGCTCCTAAAAAAAGGGGGCCATGACCAAATTTGCCCCAAAATTCCAGTAAATTTAATTAGATTAACAAAAATTTCCAGATATTGGGCCTCTGTGAATATATTTATTCCTGGTATACATGTACATGATGTGGATTTTTTGTCTGTTCACTTGAAGCTGACATTTTTCCTGCAGATGTTTATTTATCAATTTAATTATAGCTGATTAACTAGATGTATTACAGTGATTTTCCTAGTGTTTAGGAGAAAGGGCCCAGGGCCCATGCAACTGGGAATAAAAGTTCGTGAAATGTTGGCTTTGGGGGAAATATATTAGTATGTTGGAGGGCACACTGCTTCACCTCTGTGCAACTTGCTAGGGGGCTTGGGGACATGCCCTCCCCCCCAAGAAAATTTGGAAAAATTAGGTGCAAAATCCTGCATTCTGAGAAGGAATAACTGCATGAATTGCAAACAAGATTAAAGAGTTTTGTTAACAAAAAACCATGATACGACACCAACAAATTCTCGCGACAATGTCTATATACGATTGGGGATTTTAGAGCTGAAAATTGGGAAAAAAGTGCATATTTCTCTTTGGGATTGGGGCCCAAATGAGGGTTGGAAAATCCCTGTATTAGCATCAAATCATTTTTATTAAACTTTTGAATGATGGGAACATGTTAAACAAAGATGAAAAATACTATGTTTGTGCAAAACTTAATTTTTTTCCAATATCATGTATTCAGGAGTGGAGTATTAACTACTTTCTTCTAAATTGCTTTGAGATGTATATATAGAAACAGAAAAAGATGAGGGGCCTCGGTGGCCGAGTGGTCTAGGTAGTTCTTCATGACTACTACTGATCACTAGCCTGTCAACGCTGGGGTTGTGAGTTCGAATCTCACATGTGGCGGGGTGTGTTCGACTCCGATCTTAATTGACAAGGATTGCCAATTTTCCTACCGAAGGTCGGTGGTTCTCTCCGGGTACTCCGGCTTCCTCCACCAATAAAAACTGGCCGCCGCGAAATGGCCAAAATGTGCTGAAAACTGCGTTAAACCTCAACTAAACAAACAAAACAAAACGATGTAGCAAATTTCAACTGAGACAACTCTCAATTCAAGATTTAAAGTAGTAATATAAGCAATTAAAGGTGACTGGTGTTAGTATGGCCTTCAACATGAAGCCTTGACTCACACCACAAAGTGATACATGTACTAAGCAATACAATGTAATTATTTATATCTTCTCATATGTAAAAATATGCCCAATAAATCATATTATCTATGAATGTCCATTTCAGAAAGTATTGCTCCCTTTAGAAATGTAAACATGGTAAATACTTTACCAATTCTGTATGCATTTGCTATTTTGAACACAAAAATATTTTGTTTATTTATTTTCAGAAAAAACTGTTTCAACAATCAAAAATGCCACCAAAAAGAAGTTCAAGACTCTTGGTATGTAAAGATAATTAAACAAATATATGTTTAAAGTCCATCTACATGTATCATGTGTATCCTAAAGTGTTTTAATGGTGGTTAAAAAGAATTCTTGTCATATAACAATGTTCACCTGGTCCTATGACCTTGTGAGTTTCTTAATCAGATGGAGTGTATTATCATCATCATGCTCATTTTATATAAATGTTTACAAAACATTTTATAGATCTAAATGTACATCACCATTAAAAACAAACTAAGTTAAAATGATTTTTTTAGATGTCCTCTGGTATAAAGTTAAAAATATGTTCATATCACACCAAAAAGGCTCAATGTAGAATATTTGGATGAAACAATAGTTTTATATTATGTTGTGAACTTTTGAAGATGTTACATTTCGAGATATGAATAATGGTCCAGTCTTGAAACTTCATATTTTGACTACATGTATACTACAAATGCATCATTATATATAAATGTCATTTCCCTTAACATGGTGACCAACATGACCAATCCAAAAATTTAACATAATCATGATAATGTACTCACAATTGATTCTATTAAAAATTCCCCATGCTGTTGAAGTGAAAACTTGTATCATAGTAATTTATTAAACAACTGAATCACACCAACTGTCACCAGCAGTGAATTTTCTTGTGCAAAATAATTAGTGTTCATTACAAGATTACACAATGAATTTGATGGATGGATGGATGAATTATTGTTTAACGTCCAGTGGCAACCAGCTGCTTATCAGGACGAGAACATGCTGGCATGACAATGAATATGATCCCTGCTTTGTACTAGATCGACACGCTAAGTCGGATTTTTAATCTGCTAGCTCACGAGGTAACTGTCCGCAGGAAGACATATCACCTCACTCGGACACATTATACTGACTCCGAGCCGACCAGTCTTTGTTCTTACTCCTAAATGCCGCATGCTTGACGGAGAAGCAGCAAATACCAATTTTAATGTCTTTGGTTTGACCCGGCCGGGGATCGAACCTGCGACCTTCCGCACTCGGGGCGAGCACCCTACCACGAGATCACCAAGGCGGTTCAATGAATTTGAAATTGTTCTTTTAATGGGAATTACAATTTATATTACATCACTTTAAAATATTATACTTTAAAGGTCCTGTAGTATTGAAAGATACACCAGATCATGACACATTTAACACCATTACCTCTAACAGTTTAAACTGGTATCACTGTTGTTGAGAAAAAACTGCCACTGAATGAACTACCTGTACCAGTGATTGAAATTCTCTCTCATTTAAAAGAGGTCATGAGAGCTGATGCAACATACACTTATAAATATGATTTTGAAGTTATTTCCTTCCATAATGACAATCTCAATTTTAATGAATATGGTGACAGTGCCTATTTTAAAGATGAATTTAACAATGTGTACATTTTTGACTTTATTGACAATGGATTTGACTATTTGTTACATTCAATTAATGTCAATTCTGATGTATTCCTTAATGAAGATACTATAAAAAGAACTCTCCAGCATTTAGGGTTAAGTGCTGATTTATTGTGTAATCCATCAGTGGAAATAGTACTCTACTGTAAAGTCATGGATGAAGGAATACTGATTGACATTCACCCAAATGAAAACATTGAAGAAAATTTGAATACTATCCAAAATGTTAAAAAAATTCTAATGTGCAGACGATTTAGAGAAATGTTACATAAAACCTATGGAGATGCAAATCGTGTGTCCTTTTCTATTGGAGAAGTTGATTACATGTTCTTCTGCTATATTGAGATGATCAGACATAAATTATGGGTTGATTAACCTATAGATATGCTTATATATATAACATGCCTTTAAACATTTTGAGGATATTAGAACATTTTCATCATATATTTAAGGATATGAAATTGGAACCAGCAAGCAAATGTAGAAAATTAGAAATTGATGAACCAGTAAGTGAGCTTAAATTATTAGCCCTCTATAAACAAGTTATGAAATGTTATATGTAGAGTAAATTTGTAAAATTGCAAACAAGATAGAAGCATGATAAAAGTATTAAGGTATCCGGACCATAATAGATCATTGACCGTGAATGGCTGAACCAAAAAATTTAAAGCTGGAATTTTGTATATATTTTTTTCTGAAGTTGAAACACACTCTGTTGCTTATATGAAGTCTGTAAAAATAAGTTAGTTATATTGACATTTCCGAAGTTTGCCGATAATTACCGATGTCATTTCAATTGCGTTGTATGGAATATCCGGGAACTTTCGAATAATCACGTGGTCATTTATGGTCCGGATACCTTAACATCATGACTTTGTCTGTTCAGAATAATTAAGCAATCTAAATAAAGATTGAATATAATCTTGATTTACAGAAAACTTAAATATTTCAATAGTACAATTCTTTGTAATTTTGTGTATTTACCATTTATCATGTCGTCGGCGTCATCGTCGTCATCCGAAGACATTTGGTTTCCGGACAATAACTTTAGTATAAGTGAATATATCTCTATGAAATTGAACCACAAGGTTCCATACCACAAAAAGAAGGTTGGGATTGATTTTGGGGGTTATAGTCCCAACCGTTTAGGAATTAGGGGCCAAAAAACAAGGATTTTCTGGTTTCCAGACAATAACTTGAGTTTAAGTCTATGAATCTCTATGAAATTGTACCACAAGGTTCCATACCATAAAAGGAAGGTTGGGATTGATTTTGGGGGTTATGGCCCTAACCGTTTAGGAATTAGGGGCCAAAAACAATACTTTTCTAATACTTTGTATAAATTGCTTATTTCTTTACCAATTTCAATAGTTTGAGTTTGATCTTCCATGTATCATGCTGAACTTTTAATATCTTTTTCATATTATTGACGGTCTTTATCTAAAAAATTCATGTATGTAAAAGTAATTTGCTTTAACCTGATTTCATTTTTAACCAAGTTTTCAAACGAGACAATTACTCGTTAATTTGACCATATACATCTGACAAATCCAAACTGTGATTCAAGAAAATCTGCTTGCTGTCAATTTGATTATTCTCTATTTGTGATATAAATTAGAAATACATGAATGTTCTAAATATTCTGCTTGTCAAGGCGAAATTTTAGGCGAAACAAAAGGTTGATTTTAAAGACACTTCCTCGAATAATATGGAGATGAAAGCATTGTTTTCTGAATGGATGGATAAATAATAAAATGTATCATAAAATACCGAAATAAATTTGATGCACTGTATGACCATTTCGTTGACTGACAACTCATCGGCAGTTATCGAGATCAAAATATTTGAAATCCGGTTAAAGATATAATGATGAATTAATAAGCACAACTACCAAAAACCAAAACAATTAACGATCACACAGCCTTTATCATAGTTACAAATTAAGATAAATAATGTATAAAAACTAAACTGGATAAAAACACTTCACTCTTTTTTTAGCTTACTCTAGATCTGAATAACACGGTTTCTACAAATCAACGAAATGGGGAGTCCCAGTACATATGTATTAAAAAAACTAATAGATAAAAAGTATGTTTGTTTTTTGTTTTGGTCTTTTATTTCTTAAGTTGTATTAAAACAAAAGGATTTGAAGAAACATGTGTACGTACGACGTCAGATGGGGTTCTTTGATATGCCAAGTCTAGCCATGTATTTGGATTTTTATTTTTTGGGCCCCATTTTCAAATCATTCCACTTTGAGGTCCACAGGGTATGAAATTAAGTTTAGTTTGATTTTAACAAAAATTGAACCCTTGGGGTTCTTTGATATCCTTTATTACATCATGTATTTAGATTTTTGATTTTGGGCCCAGTTTTTAAGTTGCTCGAAATCAGAGTTAAAATTAAACTTTGGTTGATTTCAACAAAAATTATAAAATACTAAATATTATGATATGGTGAATCTAACCGTATATTTAAATTTTGGATTTTGATCTCCATTACCAAAATTTCCACATTGAGGTCTAAAGAGTATAAAATTAAACAGTGTTTGATTTTTATGAAAATTAAATTTTTGTTTTCTTTTAGATAAGCTGTATCTAACTGTTTATTTTTATTTTTATTTTTGGGCCATCTTTTCAAATTGGTCTAAATTGAGGTCCAAAGGGTTTAAAATTTAACTTAGTTTGATTTTAACAAAAACTAAACTCTCAGAGTTTTTTGATATCGCTAATCTAAACATGTATTTAGATTTTTTATTTTCGGCCTAGTTTTCAAGATGGTCCAAATTGCCATCCAAAATTAAATTTTGATTTCAACAAAAATGGGAAATTTTGGGTAGATTGATATGCTGAATCTATCTGTGTATTTGGATTTTGGACCCATTATCAAATTAATCCACATTGCGGTTCAAAGGGTATAGAATTAGACTTAGTTTTATTTTAACAAAATATGAACTCTTAGGGTTTTTTGATATCCCTAATCTAAATATGTAGTTAAATATTTGAATTTGAGACCAGTTATCAAGTTGGTTCAAATCAGAGTCCAAAATTAAACTTTGTTTGATTTGAAAAATATATGGAATATTGGGTATTTCAATATGCTGAAATCTGATTGTGTATTTAGATTTTAGACTGTTATCAACATTGGTCCACATTGAGGTTCAAAGTATAGAAATAAACCTTAACTATGTTTGATTTTAACAAAAGTTGAACTCTTGGGGTTTAGTTTTAAACATTTTTATTGTCCAAAAATACAGACAAATGGATTAGACACAAGTTTTTCTCTTGGGGTTCTTTGAGATATATATATCCAATTGAAACATGTAGTTAGATATTTGATTCTGAGCCCAGCTTTCAGGTTGATCCAAATTAGGTTCCAAAATTACACTTTGTTGTATTTCAACAAAAATTGGAAATATTGGGTATTTTAATATGCTGAATCTAACTGTGTATTAGATTTTGCATTTTGGACCCTGTCATCACATTGGTCCACATTGAGCAACAAAGAGTATAAAATTAAACTTTGTCTGAGTTTATGGAAAATTGAACTCTTTAGGTTTTTAATAAACTGAATCTAAATGAATCTAAGCAACTGTCAACAGTTTCCATGGTTTCAGTCTGACAACTTTTGAACTTTTCAGCAAAGTCTTCAAATTTGAATATGCTGTTATTGATGATTAAATGGAGGTAAAGTTTGATGAATAGAAATTTTTCCATAGCTTACATGTTAAAGTTTCTGATTAGATCAGTTTAAGGGGAACCATTATTAGTTGGACAATGATATTTCGTGTGCAGTTGTATAAGCATTGGCACATTTCATTTCTAAAAGATAATATGGTCCCAGAGATTTTCCTACCCCAAACCCTCAGTCTTGGTTTATTGACTTTGGAATTTTTCATGACTTACTCTTGTTATAGTTTATGGTTAGGTTAGTGTAAGGGAAACCAATAATGTTAAGTCAATGATATTTGGTATGTAGTACCTTAGCATTAACATATATCCTTTCTATAAAGATAATTTGGCCTTGCATCTTCAGTCATGGCTCATTGACTTGGAAAATTTTCCATATAGTTTACATGTTTAAGTGATGTTTTTTTTTAATTCAAACAATTGCATTAAACTATGAAAGGCGAGACATATTTCTGTGTCAACAGTTTATTAGCTCAAGTCTTCTGTTTGTGTGATAAATATAAAAATATTGCCGGCATATACTTATAAAAATATCTATTTTTTATATTTCTTAGCATTCCCATGAGCCCTCTGAAGACACTTTAACTATTACATCCACACTGACAAATAATTTGAACACTAATGAAAAAGACACCACCACAGACACTTCAATTGATGACATACAGGTAAGAATCATTAGATATTGAATTGTTTTGAATAGTAAAATAAATGTACATCTATGATTTAATCATTCTAAATATTCTTATTCAAAGTAAAGCATGAAGTAGCCTTTCTACTTAAAAAAAATGAAACTGTATTAATAAGTGCTTGAAAACATTTTTCTTATTGTTTCCAGTGTAAATATTAAAAATTATTCTAAAAAAAACTAAACACATTGTTACTAAAATGGTGAAAATTGGTTACAAAATATTGCCAAGTTTTTTTGTATCTGTGATCAGAATTTAAAAGTTGCTAAAAAGTCTGGTACAAGACTCACTAGACTTGTCTAGTGACATTTTCCTTAGGCTCCTCTACTGTTACATTATACATGTAAAAGTCAGATGTTGTTCTGGAGTTAAGTCGCCTTGTCCATAAAAAATCAAATATGCACGAACCATGCTTGTATGTGTCTACACTTGTTGTTCAAAATGCAGACTTTTGACTTTTTGGAACAGGGCCATTTGTGTTGTTCCAATACATCTAGTTCCAATATTATAAGGATAGATGAATTATGGAATATGGAATAATCTGTCTGGCAGGTGTAATCTTACCTTTAACTCATTTTGTGGTTCTAAATTTAGTATCAAGCTGTCAACTGTATTTTCCAATCCATTGCTCAAAAACTTTCTTTTTCCTAAATATGTTAATTCATACAAGAAAATCTTTTTTCCAGAAATACCCCATTGGATTTTTAACAGAAGAAATACCGTTTTTAGTGATATCATCTTCAGGCATTATCGAGTACCAACATGATGCATTTAAACTAGCTTTAATTCTCTATGATGGCACTGATTCATATAGAGCTACAGCTTTTGGGGAGAATTCGAAATTATTTTTAAATACATTATTTGCAGGAGAAACATACGCATTTAAGAATATTCTTGCAAAGCAAGCAGATCACAGATTTGGAAGAAAAGATATAGAATTTAGGTTAACAACAAAAACAGTTGTATCTGCTTCAAATGAAAAAATTAAAAAACGAAACCCAAATGTTAAAATAATAGCTGAGGCAAAGGCATTGCCACTTTTTTCATTATTTCAATGTGCTGTTACAATTGAAAACAAAAAACTGAACAAAAATGTTGTAGTAATGTCTATTAATGATGAGACTGGAGAAACAATTTTAAAGGTTTGGAACAAGGATATTTTGGATAATTTTCATGCTGGAGATGAAGTGATTTTGCAAAATATCCAGGCAGCATCATTTAAGGATTCATTATATTTTAATTTCAATGACACCAGTAAATTAGTTGTATTGAAAGAAAGTGAGCAAAAAAACACTGACACAAATGATGAAGAAGATGTAAGTGAGAAGTTTGACTCTATGGATATTCAATCCTGCATTGATTCAAAAGATGATGTAATAACAGTTGAACTAAAAGCAAAAATAAAGAATGTTGCAAGAAGAAATTATACATATAAGACATGTATTAAGAAAAATCACCAGAAACCTTTGACTGGCAAAGATGGTTCTTACAAATGTGAATTGTGCAACAAAATGTATACAATTACAGATTGTCAGATAAGACTTCCAGTTCTTCTGGCAGATATGTCTGGGGAAGGTTGGACAACTTTTTTTCCGAAACTGCTGAAATTCTTCTTGGAGTGAATAAAGAAACATTTTGCAATGCTACAGAAGAGGAACAACATTTTGTTGTAAATAAACTTGTTTGAAAAACAAAACCAAGGGAACTGAAATTTAAAGTAAAATTTGAAAGAAATTCAAAATCACCAACTGGCAAGAACATGACCTGCATTGCTATATTATAAATATAACATACTGAAATTCAGGAAATGTGATACTTCAAAAAAGTTTAAAAAAATAACAACTAATAATCCAATTAAAACTAGGAAAAAATTATCAGAAAGAAAGAAAATCAACAAAATTTCAAATATCAAATTGAGGAAGAACAACAAAAATTCAAATATCATGTTGAAGAAGAAAATACGTACAATTAAAAAGTCAACTGATTCAGTTTATATATATTTTGATCAAAATATTCTTCAATTTGATTGTATATTACTCTCGAAGTTTGCATCTTATGGTGAAAAAATCAGTTTGAAAAAATTGTTTTTGGGAATTTGCTTTAACTGTGGTCAATTACTTTAAGGAAAAATTGACTCTCAATCCGTATTTAAAATTCAACCACCACGATCAAATAGCCAGAGTTGAACATTTTTACTCTCACATTGAAGACTTCAACAAGAATGTATATGAAATTGATAGTAAAAATTGGCTGTGCTGTCGTAATTGTAAAACTAAAACCAATTTCAAAATGCCTATGGTATCACCAGATAACACCTATAAGATTCCAAAAGAAATTGCTGATTTAAGAGATTCTTCTGAAATAAGTCAAATATCATTATGTGGTTTATTTTCAAGCACATTTAAGAAAACAAATATGAAAACTCATACATGGAGACATATACAGGGTGAAGTTAACATTTTGCACAAACATGACAAACATAATAAACATTATTATGGAATGTTCACTTCCTTACTACACATTGAAAAAGTAAAACCAAAGAACCAAGATGGTGCATCAAATCGGATAGGTAAAGCTTTAAAATTTTTAAAGGCTAACAACCATCTATATGTAATTTTTTTTGCAAAGTATGAGACATTATTTAGATTTACAAATGTTTTAACATCACTTTCAACAACAACAGATTTAAGTGATAAATATGGCAATCCGTTATCATGTTATTTAGGACAAGAACAAATTGGTGCACTAACACCAACAGATGTTCCATGTAAAATACCTCAGATATACCCAAATGAAGATGTAGTTGGAACTCAAAATCTAAAATCATGTTATGTTGATTAAACTGCTGAAGAAATAAAGAAGATAGTAAATGTCTCATATTCAGATGAACATTTGGAAGCGAAAGCAATGCCTCATTTGTTTCCATTTGGAATTGGAAGTTGGAAGTATGAGAAGGGACTGATGACAATGTCTGTTTATTGTAAAGGTAGAATTCTTAATTATGACAACAGATGGCGACATGATCCATACTGGAGCTTTTTTTGGTATGATCGTCACATGAAATCAACTTTATATCAGTACAATATTTCCAAAAAAATCCAGGTTACAAAAAGAAGTGACAAATTGACAAAAAAAAAGTTGTCAACAAATTCTTCTTATCATGCATATGGTACAAATGTACCACAATCAATAACTGGATCAAGAAGCTATTGGCAATCTCGATATTTGGACCTTCTTGCATTGACTTCTGAATTAGTTCAACCGACTTTCTTTATTACTCTTACACAAAATGACTCTTGGGATGAACTTGAATTCTACTTAAATGAGAGGTATGGAAGAAAAACTGCTGATAATTCTTGTGACACAAATCAAGCAAATAACTCACTGACATCAGTAGTTTTACACCCAGCAGAAATGACTGTTGCATTTTTTGAACGATTCAAAATGTTCCGTGAAAATATCTTATTGCAGAAGTCCATAGGACCCCTTGGAGTTATAGAAGACTATTGGTGGCGAATTGAATTTCAGAAACGTGGAGGCTTACATGTACATATTGTAGTTTGGTGCAAGTCTGATACTGTACCAAGCAATGCAGTATGTGCTGAGATGCCAAGACGAAATTCATTTGCAAATGTAGAACTGTTACAAAAGTATGTTAAGAAATTTCAGCTTCATCTAAAATGTTATCCAGAACGCCGTTTAAAAGGACCAAATGGAAAAACTCTTACAAAGTGCAAGTATGGATTCCCTGCACAGTTAACTGAGTGTGAAAAACTTGATGAATCTGGTGTTCGCTATTTATATATTCGGAGAAATCCAGTAGATAAAATTGTTGTTCCTTACAATATGTGTATACTTTCAATGTGGCAAGGACATATGAACATTCAAAAAATTTCTCATGGAGGATGGCAAATGTATTTGGCCAAATATCTTGCGAAATCAGAACCAAGTTTCAACACTAAAATATCAGAAAATATGTCCGACCCAGAGTGCTATTTGAGAACTCGCATTGTTGAAAAACTAGAGGTAATGACTCATTTATTACACTATAATATATGTAGGTCTTCTAGAGAAATTGTCTACATTCCAACAGATATAATGCCAAAATACAGATTCTTAAAGCGAAGAAAACATATGCCAGAAAATGATAACTCACAAGACATTTTCTACGACACCTTAATTGAAAAGTATTTTGAGAGACTTGAAACTCTTTCTAATTTAAAGTATCCTGATTTTGTGAGACAGTATAGGTATCTTTAACCTTCAGAAACATATAATGAAAAAAAAAATATAGTAGATAAAAAGGGCAGAATTTTAAGGAAAAGAAAAGAAGGCCATACTGCAATTCCAAGACATCACTTCCTTTTACCATTTGGAGAAGACCAAGAATTATATTTTGTACAGTTGATGTTACTCAATCTACCATTGACAAGAGAGACCATGAAATTATCAATAAACAATGAATCCCAAACATACATTGAGGAGTGTGCAATACGAAACTTACTTGAAGAAAATCAACTGGGCATGCAACTTTTAACCAGTGCTTTTCAAAGAGGTTTCTCCACTGAAAGTATAACTGGATTAGCTTCTAAATTAAAAGTTCTGAATTGGATTACTGAGTCTGATAGTGAAGGATTTATTAGTGATATTCACACAACTTTTAATAATATTGTTGATGAAAGTGAAATAGAAGTGTTTGATGATGACAATAATCTAAATGATATCTTTGTCAAGTCACCAGCCAAAACATTCTTTAATAGGGCAAAATTGACAAAATCACAGGAAAATGTTTATCAGTGGTTACATAATAGATTTTCAACAAATCAACAGACACTAGCTTGCCTTACAGGAGCAGCAGGAACAGGGAAATCATACTTAGTGAAAGGTATTTTAAATATGTGTGAAGACATTGGGATTTGTACAGCTTTATTGGGAACTACTGGAATAGCAGCCTGGCTCATAGGTGGGTGTAGTATACATTGTTTTTTTAAAATGAATCTTGCTTGCCAATCCATGATTGAATTTGGAACATCAGATCACTTACTTCTTTCAAAAACAGAAGTATTTATAATTGATGAATTCACTATGATGGAAAGTAATATGTTTACAAATATAGACAAGATATGCAGAAAATTTGCAACAAGTGGAAATACACACAAATTATTTGGAGGAAAGCATATTATACTTGTTGGAGATCCTGCACAGTTACCAGCAATTAAAACTCCTATATATTTTACTCCTCAGTGGTTTCACTTTCATATGCTTGTTCTTACAGATATTGTTAGACAGAGTGATGATTATTTCATAAATGTTTTGCATAAAGTCAGACAAGGTCATGTGGATAAAAGTGTGATAGACTTCATAGAACAACATTTATCAAAGGAAAATATATCTGACATTGATATAAATAATACAATGCTTATAGTGTCCCTTAGACAAAAGAGAGATGAAATTAACAATTTATTTATAGAAAGTTTACCTGGAGAATCAATAAAGGTATTGGCAATAGACACTGATCTAGGTGGATCATCATTGGATCAAGCTACACTTACAAGACTTTTGTCTGTCAGAGAAAGACTAGAAGATGTAGTCCATGTGAAAATTAACGCTCGTGTTATGTTGACTAAAAACATTTCAGTAACTGATGGATGGGTAAGTGGAACCATTACATTGGTCAAAGCTTTCAGCAATGACTGTTTTTTTCTACAAAACATAAATACACGCAAAATTTTGCCATTAGTGCGATCCAAACAAACACTTACAATACCAGGTTGTTCATATTCAATTATACGTCAACAATTTCCCATTATACCAGCATATGCAATGACTGTTCATAAGGTTCAGGGGATGACTTTAAATAAAGTTCATATTCAGCTTGACAGAACATTTTTTGCTTCAGGACAAGCATACGTAGCTATAAGTAGGCTCACAAACCATGAAAATTTATCATTTATTAAAGCAGATCAACAGACAATATTTCTTTCAAAATTTTATAAGGAACTCCTAGATTGGATGAACATAAAAAATGTTTTTAATTTCCAAAACACTAAAGTTGTAAAATACCCTGAACAGGAATTGATGAAAAATGAAAACAAAACATGCATGAAAGAAGTAACAAAACAGGCTTATACTTCACTGTCTCTGTGTGATTATCAAATCGAGCGCCAAAATCAAAATTTTGAAAATCTTGAGGAGTCTGAAAGTGTTTTAATTGGAACTGCATTTTTTCCACCTTTTCCACTACCTAAATCATGGAAAAAACACAATATTGTTCACAATTTTAATGTTCGTATAATAGACCAACTTTCACATCCTGTGTCCATACAACTTGCTACTTGGATGGAAGGATTATGTTTTAATGTATGCAGAACATTTTCAAATCAACAGATATTAAACACTTGTGGATACAATGCTTGTTATACTACATTGAAGTTACGGAAAGCAGGAAATACATTCATGACTGATAAAAGCTCATCTGATGTACCAAATCAAATGTTTTATGCAGGTGTAAACTGTGTTTTAGGAATCGATGTGAACGATTATGATGATTTGACAGGAGATCAAATCATCCAGGTTATAGCTTCATTTTATACAGGAAAATCATTAAATTGGTTTGATGGACCATTGTCACTCAAAAATTTCATCATCCAAATGGAGCGCAACTACACCAATTATTTACAGTGCAAAAGACCATGTCCTATACGTATTTGCATAGTAAATACTCTTATTTTTGATGATCTAAAATGTACAGATCACTATCAAGGTGACCATTGGATAGTTGTTGCATATTCTATGAATTCAAGTGAAGTTATCGCAGACAATGAAAATCCTGATGATTAATGGCTTTTACTGAAATGCATATGAACTGCTACAGTATGTATTGTATGTGCTCTGTTTATAGTGTTTTACTATTGCTGTTCAGAACTTTTGTGGACATTTCTTGGGAATTATTATCATGTTTATGTCTTTGTCTTAGCTGATGACAAACATTTTTATGAGACACCTTAATTCAAATTGTCAGAGCTTTGAACAATTTTTTTTAGTTTTTTAGTATTGAACTTCCAATACATTTACTGTGACCATTTCTTATGTATTTTTATGCTTTTGCCTATTCTGATGATATGCCAGTTATTTATATTAGAGTTATCTTATCTGAAATAGTCTGATTTAAAAAAATAATATATGCAATGTACATCATGTTTTTAACTATATGTACATGTATAAGTGTTATGACATATATTAAGTAAATTACTTTTACATTGACATTTTTTAACATAAGTGAACTGTTTTGACATATTTACTATTAATATGTTCAATTAAATCCAGTTATTTATCTCATTACTTCAAATAGAATATTGCTTCTGTAAAAAATAATTATTCCTCTATTTTTTTTTAATCATGTGTGCAGAATATATCACATATTATTGTTTTCATACAAGAGCCATTATTATTTTTTTTCAAAATTTCACATAAAAAAATATTCATGTGTTCAGTATTCATGATCATTATTTCAAATACAGTATTATAAATTGATAATTTTTATTTTTTGTTAATTATGTTGAAGGCAGTATATCTTTTTTTTCCCTTAAACTGATGACTAGCCATTTATCATAATTATTGAAATTATCATATGTCAAATGGTCTTTTTTTTGTAACATAATGTATGCAATGTACATGTGCAAGATGTTAACAACTGTTGTATAGTATTGTGTCAAATTTTAGAAAACCAGAGAAGTTTCTTATAGTGATTTTCCTTTATCATAACTGATGGGTCTTACTCTTTATTAGGTTCAATAATTTTTCTCTGATGAAAAATAGCTTATCCTTTATTATAAATAAAATTATTAGGCCAGTATTTTGTCTTCAATTTAATAGTTTTCAGCCTTTCTTATTACATTTTAATAGATTAAGATTGCAAACAAAAAGAATACATACAGTACTGACTATCTAGCTTTCATATTTATTGTATCAGAGAATCTTCTTCTTCATATACCTTAAACTAGTTTATAGGTATCAATGTGTTATCTTTAAAAGATTTCTTACAAATAACAGCCCATTGTACTTCATGTACAATAAAAACTAAATGCTTATAGATATAATTTTTTTTTATTCAAAATTAACATATTATTTATTTGGTTATCACCAATAATATGTTTTGGTCATGTTGAAATTATTTTTGATAGGTCACTTTAACATCATATACAAATGTAAGCAATATAAATTATGCAGAACCATAATAATTTGTGTTTTAAATGTTACATAAAAATGGATTCAAATCTTGGTAGCAATAAAGGATTATTGCACCCTGTTTTATTTTCTGATACAATGCCATTCTTTCTGATTACCAGGCGCTATTATTAGTCCCCCATTCAGCGAAAATTCCCTACCAGCACAAGTCCCCTACAGCTAATAATTGATTTGATGTTTGGTACATAGTTTAACCATAACAAGTTACAGATCATCTTGTAATTATTCTTGTCTGATTTATAGCAGAGTTATGGTCCTTGGACATAGAAAATTCATGCTTTTAATCAGTTTTCCAAACTTTTTTACATTGTGTTTGAAGATATTGATTTAATATTTGGTATATAGTTTTATCATGGCCAGTTAAAGGTGAAGTTTAAATTCTGTTCCCATCTGATGATTTATGGCAGATTTATGGTTCTAGGACAAGAAATTTCATTCAAATAATCAGTCTTTAAGTGCTGCACTTATTTACAAATATCAAATGCATATGTTCAAGAACAAAAAAAGTTATCTTCAAGACACAAATTTGTGAAAAATATCAAGAAATAACTTTTGATGTCAAGGTCATATGGAGATCATCATGGAAAAGAACACACCACTTCACGATGATACATTTACATGTCAGATATTCAAGTCCTAGTTCAGAAGAAATAAAAGTTACATATCCAGTCCTAAGGCCAAATTCACATGGAGTTCATCATGCCACTCGACACACCATCTTATGACACAACATCCAAATGCCAAATATCTAGGATATAGGTCAATAGATAATTATATTTTGAGGTCAAGGTAATCATGCCATGGGACACACTGCCTCATGATGATACACCCAACATGCAAAAGTCAAGAGACAAAAAGTCATAGTCTGGTTAAGAGTTTCTTGTCTAAAATACACAAAGGGGATCTTGAAAAAAGGGTCATCATGGTACACAATAAGATCTAAGACAACATATCTAATGCCTAGTTCAGAAGAAAATACAAGTTACACACTGAGAGCAAAGGTCGAGTTCACATGAAGTTCATCATGTCACTAGACTCACCATCTTATGACAATACGTCTACGTGCCAAATATCAAGAACCTAGGTCAATTGAAAATTATACGGTAATCATGCCATGGGACACACTGCCTCATGATGATACACTCAACATGCAAACAATATAATGCATAGGTCAAGAGACTAAAAATCGTAGTCTGGTCAAGACTTTCTTGTCAAAAATACACAATGCGGATATTGAGAAAAGGGTCACCCTAGTACACGATACACAGCCTCATAATATTTGAACATGCCAAATATATAAAGCCTAGGTCAAAGACAAAAACTAGAGGTATTGTGAGCAGAGCTCAACAAATTATACCCCCGCCCCTAGCAAATTCATGTTTCTGTATTGGAAACCCAAACTAATTTTTACCAAAACATGAAATAGGAGGTGCACAATCTGTAAAAGAATAAAACACACATTGATTCATAGTGATTAGGAGTTTCAAATATAAAATGGGTATCTCCATATACATAAGGCAATGGCAAAGTCCATGTTTTTGAAAAAGGAAACCCCAAAAAATAATTTTGAACAAAAACAAAATAGGAGGTGCAACATGGCCAGATATCAAATGGGTATCGCCATATACATAAGGCAATGCCAAAGTCCATGTTTTGAAAAAGGAAACCCCAAAAATGATTTTGAACAAAAACAAAATAGGAGGTGCAACATGGCATTATATCATAATGAATCTGAGAAAGTTTCATTAAATTATGATAGGTGGTTTAGGAGGAGTTGCGGATACAAAATGGGTAACCCAATTATTAAGCAATGGCAAGGTCCATGTTTTTGAAATAGAAACACTAAAAATGATTTTCAACAAAAACAAACTAGGAGGTGTACCATGGCATTATATGATAAAGAATCTGAGAAAGTTTCATTAAATTATGATAAGTAGTTAGGAGGAGTTGCCGATAAAAAATGGGTGCCCCCCCCCCCCCCCCCCCCCCCCATTATAAGGCAATAGCAAAGTCCATGTTTTTGAAATAGAAACACCAAAAATTATTTTGAACAAAAACAAATTAAAAGGTGCAAAATTGCATTATATGATTAAAAATCTGAGAAAGTTTCATTTCGTTTTGATAAGTGGTTAAGGAGGAGTTGCCGATACAAAGTGAAACATATTGTATCAAACAGACGGAGAAACAGAACGACGAACTTTCCCATCACTATATACCTCCGCTTTACAAAGCGGTGGTATAATAACAGTTATACCTTAAGGTCAAGGGCCAAAGTCACATCAAGATCATCATGGCATTTGACACACAGCTGAAGCTTCACTATGATATATCAACATGCCAGAATATATCTAAGATAAAAAGTCGTGGCCTTGTCAATATTTCTTCCAAAATTACATTACGTTTAACATACGGTCAATGTCATAATAGTCATAGTACCTGTCACACAAATTCATGATAATAACACCACATGCCAAATATATGAGGCCTAAGTTAAAAGACAAAAAAGTTAAGGTCCAAAAAAACTTATGTATGAGAAGAATAAGAACAAACATGCACACTTTAATTATGTCTCCCCTTATAGATGGGAGACATAACGATACCTAAAATCCAGATTTATCAACAAATAAAACATAACGAAAAACTAACATGATATCAAAAACTAACAACAACTACATATAGTTTACAAACGTCAGACCCTCCACCATTTTAATTGAAAAAGTGATGAAAAGACAGAAACTACGAACTTGTTCATTATTTTTACAAACCAATCGGAAATCATTTTAAAGCCAAATTAAATATTCCACTGAAAATAATGAGTTCTGTTGAAAAGTTTTCCATCATCAATTAGTAAACCTAATCCATTTTTACATCATAGAACTATTAAGATGAAAATAGAAAAGCACTTAGAACTTATTATTTGACATATATAATGAAGAACTAACAACTCATTAAGGCTACTATACACAGATCTGAGGCCTAGTTTCAGTGTAAAAACAAATAATAGAGATTAAATCAGAATTCATCCATGCCACTAAATTAGAATATACACACGGGACATATCACTAACATCAAAGAAACGGTGCTTTTATTGCAGTTTGCAACAATGCCTTCAATATAGAACAAAAACTCTCACATCACTGCAAAGTTAAGACGGTCTTTAGCAAAGGTTTGAGCACGATTCTTTCCAAAATGACGATCATCCCACCACTGTTTATTGGAATCGAGCCGTGGAGTAATGTCAATAAATTAAAACGATAAAACGTAACTTTACTATCATACATGCATGTTTAAAAAAATGTGGCTAAATCAAAAAACTAATGACTAGGGTTTACCATTACTAACCTTACCATTAGATAGTACTATGGTGAACTGACGGAAACACATGATACATCATGAAATTGAATATTATGTCCAGACCAATGCAAGACATAGAGGTGTATACGAATGAAAATTATGATAGATCCGAATTTTATTCAGAATGCACCAATAAGAAACCGTAGTTTTTCTTCAATTTATTTACCTAAAACTATTAAATCAGCTGCAAAATTATTATTATATGTACGCCTACATTGCATTAAACAATGGAAATTAATAATGTATATTTATATAAACAATCAAACTTGTAAAATAAATAATAAATAATATACATGTATTAGCTTGGACTTGAACGGTGGCAAGGTAAAAATAATAAGCAACTATCCATTTGAATATAGCATCAATACATTTAAAATTAAAACTGCACAGGTAAACTAACCGAATGAAACAATATCAGGAGAAAAGGGGTCTTGTTCTTTCAGAAGTTTAGTCTAGCTGTTTTGTAGAAAGAAAACATTATGTGTTTCATATTGACCATATCTTATTACTATTTTCTTCTAAAAGGCGATTATGAAAAGAAACATTAAAATATCATTATAATGATAAAAAAAAATATAGATATTCGATTGCCGCATTTCAATATAATCAAAGCTGAGAAAACTATTGCAAAATAAATAATCTGACTGAAAAAAAAATATGTCAAATGTTTAGATTGTTAAACTACTTCTGGGTTGTAAGGAAAACGTGTTTGTAAACATGTAATATGGCAGTGTATGTTACTGAATAGAAAAATGTCAGTAAGTTTAATTAATAAAGTGCGCTTTTCCATATTAACATTCAGTATCAAAACTATACAACAATTATAAGCATGAAGATGAAAAAGCAGGAAGACGGGGGGGGTTAAAAAATACGGGTAATGTCAATCGGTTGATGAGACTGAATTTTAACATTCACAAAAATTGGAAATTTTTACCAGAAGTATCTTGAAACAGAGAAAACATATGATACTCTGGGGGTGTTTATTAAACAAGATTGTAGGAATAATACATGTACAAACTAAGACAGATGGATAGTGATTTAAGGGGTATGATGTACATTACTGGATTAATCATCAAAGATACTTTCTTGGCCTTAAGTATTCTGGCTAATTTCTTTCGTTTACGATAACATGATACTAAAACTGAATTTTTTGTCAACATTTCTGGTCATTATTTTGTGACCACAAAAAAAATCATATAAAAGGCATATCCCATTTCCGTATGAGAAAGAATTCGGAGATACAATGTAGGTACAAATTTTAAAGTTAAATGTTGGTTTAGATTTTTTACACCACACAGGCTGAACTCTACGGACACTCAGGCTGAACTCTAAGGAATAGAATAATTAAAAATAAATACTCTCAGATTTTTTTTACAATTTGTAAATAAACTAAAAATAGATAAAATTAAATAGATAAATTGTATTATCAAATTTTTCTGTTACCATGAAAACTGAAATTTTGCCAGAAATTGTCATTTTTCAAGGTCATATTAATAAATGAAAAAAATCTAGCGTTGAAAATGAAGTTTCGTTATCATGTCAAGCGTTTGAAATTTCTCACTTTATCACCTTCTTATGCTAAAAAGAGATAAATTTTATTATCATTTTTTTCTGTTATCATGGAAACTGAAATCTATTTATTGTCCGAAATTCTCATTTTTCCCAAATTTGGGGATTGAAAATAAGCATCGTCTATGCTTGCATTGGGATGAAATACCTGACCACTTCGCAATTTATTTTAGGTTTTATGTTTTCAGCTTATGTCATGTTTATAAATGAAAAAATATAGGGTTGAAAATGAAGTTTTGTTACCATGTCAACCGATTAAAATTTCCCACTAATAGTATAATAGACAGTTCATATGTCAATTTTCAATGAATCTAAGACAATGCATTTGCTGACCGTAATGATAAAAATCTAGTCCTTACAGTATTGAGACCTTGAAAGCAGATTCACGATTGTACATTTTAGAAAATACAGAACAAAAAGATATCATCGTGAACAAAATTCGCCGTTGTCGTCATAGTCAATTTTTCTTTTATTTTTGGCTACTTGAAAGTAAGTAAATCAATTGGTGATTAATTATTATAGAATGATCACATAGATCGACACATACGTAATACATGCACGTATTTTGTTTTGTTTTTAATCATGAATAAGCAATATATTCCAAAATCAAAATATCTTCTATTTAGAATGTTAACTTAGATTCATCAGTTTATCATGTCTTTTACATGTTTTTTGTGATTGCATAAAACAACTTACATGTAATTAAAAGCACTGTTGGATGGACAAAAGAAGCAGTTAAGAGACAACAATGTGTCAACATATGTAAACAAATTGACTTTTGATCACTTTTCTGAAACCACAATTTCAGGTTTTAAACAATATGCATTGCTGAATAAATAAAAACAACCAGTTTGTCTGCAAATATGATATGAAACTTGAAACTTGGCAGTATGTATTATTTTTCACGATTTATGGCTCATGTGGAAACAAGAAACACCGCTAATAATGTATTTCACATTGACCTATATACGTCTCTCGGTTTCCTGCATTGAGATTGTACAGTCCACACAACAGTTATTATTCATTTCAGTTTCTATTCATGCAACAAATAAACAAAACAAAAAACAGTACAATGTATGCTAATTGAATTTTTTTTTAATCTAACAATAACAAAATTGGATTCAATGAAAAAGCACGCATTTGTCAGCATATAATTATAATATCGGGCTTAATTAGGTATATGGGTTATATCCAAATTCGGTTGTGAGAGAGTTTGAAAAAAAAGAACGTGTTAATCAATATTTTGAATTGAAACTAGGCATGTAAATATATCACAATCGGTTAAATACTCAATTTTCTACTATTTCACCGCAGGTTTATTAAGGAAAAAATGTATTGCAGATTCGATGACGATGATAATAAAATAAAAATAATTTTATTCTTATCTTTCAAATTGTAAAGTTGTATCCTCTAATGTGTAAAAAAAACTCCTTAAAACAAAATAGGACCCAAAAATGTTAATATTAAAACGTAGATTAACTGATGTGTTTCAAAAACCAGTTTTTTTCATGCTATAAATACGCATTGGTTCTAAGCAAAAAAGGCGGCCGTACCAAGGGGGATAATCTGAACTGCACTACACGTGTTTTTATGAAGAATTTAGATGTACAGTGTAACTGTAAAAACTTCACACAGGCAAATATCTAATGAAATAAACTAACAGATATATCCAAGCGAATGATTTTAAGGCGTATATAAGTGTTTTATTAACAAAATTGCACTTTATTGCTCAGTGTTCTACTTACAACATTTTGAACAGCCAGTTACTATGATCATGTTTCATAAAGAGGAACACCAACATGACACGGTATGCACAAAAAACATCATCACAGTATTATATCGCTGTGTCATTCAATTTCATAATTGTTGATAATTTACAGACCATGAAATACCCTGTTAATAACTTACAAAGTTGGTGAATGGATTACCGCGCAAACAAAGACAAAGTTAAATAAATGTTACACTGTAAAATCGAAAGTCAATACCATTTAATCAATGGATTAATTTCTTTTATAATTAATGAGTGGACCTTAATGAGCACAGGCATCTGAAACTTCATCAATAACTTCAAGGATGTGTGTTGATATACTTTATAAGTATACCATGCCAGGTATACGCCCGTTAAGTAATGCCTCGAACTTATCGTTGAATTAATGAGAGTGCTTGAGATTGTCCTCTGTAATGTAATCGCTTCATTACCACGTGATGTTGTGTATTTGAATAAGTTAATCTGTAAACCTAAGATACTCAAGTTATTTAATCATATCATATCTTTAAAACAAAAATCTGCGTCTTTCAACAGGTTAGAAAGTGTTTTTTAACTGTACATATGTAATGTTTGACAAAATTGGAACTATTAGTTGTAATAGTCCCAGACAAAAATTAAAACTGTCATGGACAGAAATTGTTTTTGCGAAAAGTAAAAATGCCAGTTTATTGAAATATGACATATAATAATAAATGAAACAAAACAATCATTTTCTGATCAGTCAACAATCTAGGGTTCACGTATTGCTTTTCTTTTTTTAAAGAAAGCAACTTGTTTCCATATGATACATGAAAGTAGGTGCAGCAAGAATCTAAAAAGATGATGTTTTTCGAAATTTACTTCACCGAGACTCGCCCGATTATAGCTTCAAACAAATTCGTTTACATCACTGTGAACACCGATCATGCAGATCATGGTAAAAATTCCACACTACTCCAACTTCTTCCGATCAAAATGTATATGTGCAGGCAAAAATCCAGGATTTTATATTGTGTGACGCAGAGATGGATTTGGGGGACCACAGAAGACCGTTGATAGGGAATCCATGGGGATAAATCCGAAAACTGAATCATATAAAGGAAAATTTCGAGTGAAGCGAGACGTAAAAAAATGAAAATATGTCCCAATCGTATCATTTCTTGACGTAAAATAAATCTGCCCCTCTCTTGAATTGGATATGTACCTCTGAAAACAAGCAACACTGGTCAACACGGGATATAGGCAGTTTCATTTGTTAGTACAGCTTTTTTAAAACTTTTTGAAAGAATTAGAGAAGCAGAATCTTACTCTCCGAGTGGTTGATTATCATGTTTCTGCTGTCTATATAGTCAAACCTTGAAATTTCAAAATATTAATGTTTAGTTATTTTGCTGATCGTAAATAAATATTCTATATTGTATTTCTTTTCTTGAATTAATATTATTGGATACAACAATATACATGCATTGTGCTACAGATTTAACCGTGGTCATTGTATTCTGTTCTATTTCAACAGAAAGGAATGTCAAGATTGTACAATATTATTGTATGTTTCATAGACTGATTGAAACATTAGATTCTCTTTTAAGTTCATTGGATAACTATTTTACGAAAAACTGTCAGTGTAATGTTTGACATTTCGAAATTTTTTGTGTATGTGTTTCCGATTTCTGGATCTTGAATTACTTACTGATTTAGTCACTATGAAAATTGTGACGACATATTTTACCTTCATATAAATATTGAATAAATTGCTTTAAGATGTTTAAGTCCTGATATTTTGTCTTATTAAATCACTGCAAATCTTGTCTAGAATTGCAACAAGAGGCTCACCAGAGCCTGTATCGCTCACCTGGAGTCTGGTTTTCATTGGACAATCAACTATTTGACCAAGTTTGTTGCAATTGGTTCAATTGTCCAGGGAAGATTTGTTGAAGATTTATTTTTTATAAGGTTTAATGTTAAAATATGTTCCCTGATGGTGGTAGTCCTGGCAGGAAGTTGATAAAATTGACCAGGAATAAGGGTGAACCTTAAATAAATGTAACAGAATCCGACCTCAAATTACACAAACCAATAACTCCTAAATAGAATTTGGAATCCCTTCAAAATTTCAGGGTATGTAGATCTCAACATGGCAAACATTTTTCAATTTACATTTCACTTCTATCTCAAATAGTATTGGAGATAAATGCAAAAATGTTAAAATTTTGAAAATTTGACAAAAAAGGCAATAACTCCTAAATGGGGTTTGGGATTTCCTTTAAAATTTCAGGGTATGTAGATCTCAACATGGCAAACATTTTTCAAATTTACATTTCACTTCTATCTCAAATAGTTTTGGAGATAAATGACGAAAAATGTTTAAATTTTCAAAATTTGACGAAAAAAAGGGCAATAACTCCTAAATGGGTTTTTGGATTTTCTTCAAAATTTCAGGTTAGGTAGATCTTGTCATTCTGATCAATTTTACCTCATGTCAGATTTTTAATATCTGTAACGGTTTTTAAGTTATAAGCCAAAAACAACACATGCACCCCTATATTCTATTTTTAGTACCACAGCCATGTTTTATGTCAGATCAAAATAAATTGAGGATCGTTTGTAGAGGACATGTCATAGATCATTCCTATGAAGTTTCAAACCAATCGACCCAGCAGTTTCAGAGGAGAAGATTTTTGAATGAAAAAATTTTGAAAATTTGACAAAAAAAGGGCAACAACTCCTAAATGGGTTTTGGGATTTCCTTTAAAATTTCATGGTAGGTAGATCTCAACATGTCAAACATTTTTCAAATTTACATTTCACTTCTATCTCAAATAGTTTTGGAGATAAATGACAAAAAATGTTAAAATTTTGAAAATTTGACAAAAAAGGGCAATAACTCCTAAACGGGTTGTGGAATTTCTTTCAAAATTTCAGGGTAGGTAGATCTTGTCATGCTGATCAATTTTACCCCATGTCAGATTTTTAATATCTGTAACGGTTTTTAAGTTATAAGCCAAAAACAACACATGCACCCCTATATTCTATTTTTAGTACCACAGCCATGTTTTATGTCAGATCAAAATAAATTGAGGATCGTTTGTAGAGGACATGTCATAGATCATTCCTATGAAGTTTCAGACCAATCGACCCAGCAGTTTCAGAGGAGAAGATTTTTGAATGAAAAAATTTTGAAAATTTGACAAAAAAGGGCAACAACTCCTAAATAGGTTTTGGGATTTCCTTTAAAATTTCATGGTAGGTAGATCTCAACATGGCAAACATTTTTCAAATTTACATTTCACTCCTATCTCAAATAGTTTTGGAGATAAATGACAAAAAATGTTAAAATTTTGAAAATTTGACAAAAAGGGCAATAACTCCTAAACGGGTTGTGGAATTTCCTTCAAAATTTCAGGGTAGGTAGATCTTGTCATGCTGATCAATTTTACCCCATGTCAGATTTTTAATATCTGTAACGGTTTTTAAGTTATAAGCCAAAAACAACACATGCACCCCTATATTCTATTTTCAGTACCACAGCCATGTTTTATGTCAGATCAAAATAAATTGAGGATCGTTTGTAGAGGACATGTCATAGATCATTCCCATGAAGTTTCAAACCAATCGACCCAGCAGTTTCAGAGGAAAAGATTTTTGAATGAAAAAATTTTAAAAATTTGACAAAAAAAGGGCAACAACTCCTAAATGGGTTTTGGGATTTCCTTTAAAATTTCATGGTAGGTAGATCTCAACATGGCAAACATTTTTCAAATTTACATTTCACTTCTATCTCAAATAGTTTTGGAGATAAATGACAAAAAATGTTAAAATTTTGAAAATTTGACAAAAAAGGGCAATAACTCCTAAACGGGTTGTGGAATTTCCTTCAAAATTTCAGGGTAGGTAGATCTTGTCATGCTGATCAATTTTACTCCATGTCAGATTTTCGATATCTGTAACGGTTTTTAAGTTATAAGCTAATAAAATGCTCCGCTGGGCGCAGCTAGATACGACCGCAGATGTCGAGCCCTGAATAGTTGGGGCAATTGTGAACACAACATTCAAGCTTGATACAATACTGAATTTGGATTGTGAATAAATATTTGACACAGCATAGGTTTCTGACACAGAATGAATGTTGTCTAAGAACTTAAAAATTTTTAATTTACCTAGTATTCAAACCATATCAGTATTATTTGTTTTTATATATAAATCAGAAATAACCAATTTAAAATTTAAAATTGGGCACACATATCAATTTCTTGCTATTGCGCAATACTGTGTAATTGAAAATTTCTTCAAATATTTGTCACATAATAGGTTTCTGACACAGAATAACTGAAATCAAAGAACTTAAAATTGGTCATATGATTTGAATTTATATTCAATTTTTTGCTTCTTGTGCAATACAATATGCTGTGGAGAATTGCCCCCCCCCCAAAAAAAATAATAATTTACCCCTTTTTTTAGCGTTTGTGCAATACACTATGAAGTTGCACATTGACCCCCCCTCCCAAAAAAAAAAACAAAAAACAATAAAATTTATTGCAACCCCCCTTTTTTTTGCTAAAAAAATTTTGAAATTTTCTTTTTAATTTATGAAATATGAAATGAGAAAAAATTACCCCCTCCCCAATTTCTCATTTACCCCCCCCCCCCCCATCCATTTCTTTATACTTTGCAACCATAACAGCCCATTTAAATACACCATAACATATTAAAATAGAAAATGACATCATAGTCATGGATGGCAAATTTTAAATATACATAATTTAAAAGCAGTTTAGATAAGATAAACAAAAAAGCTTCATCAGCACATTTTATATTGGCAAATTTCCAATGGCATTTGTTAATAATAAAGTTTTGATAACAGGGCACACATATCAATTTCTTGCTATTGCGCAATACTGTGCAATTGAAAATTTCTTCAAATATTTGACACATAATAGGTTTCTGACACAGAATAACTGAAATAAAGAACTTAGAATTGGTCATATGATTTGAATTTATATTCAATTTTTTGCTTTTGTGTAATACAATATGTTGTGGAGAATTGCCCCCCCCCCAAAAAAAAAATTACCCCTTTTTAGCTTTAATTTTGGACCCCGATTTGGACCAACTTGAAAACTGGGCCCATAATAAAAAAACTAAGTACATGTTTAGATTCAGCATATCAAAGAACCCAAAGAATTCAATTTTTGTTAAAATCAAACTAAGTTTAATTTTGGACCCTTTGGACCTTAATGTAGACCAATTTGAAAACGGGATCAAAAATTAAGAATCTAAATGTACAGTTAGATTCGGCATATCAAAGAACCCCAATAGTTCAATTTTCGATGAAATCAAACAAAGTTTAATTTTGGGCCCCGATTTGGACCAACTTGAAAACTGAGCCCATAATAAAAAAAACTAAGTACATGTTTAGATTCAGCATATCAAAGAACCCAAAGAATTCAATTTTTGTTAAAATCAAACTAAGTTTAATTTTGGACCCTTTGGACCTTAATGTAGACCAATTTGAAAACAGGACCAAAAATTAAAAATCTAAATGCACGGTTAGATTCGGCATATCAAAGAACCCCAATAGTTCAATTTTCAATGAAATCAAACAAAGTTTAATTTTGGACCCTTTTGGCCCCTAATTCCTAAACTGTTGGGACCAAAACTCCAAAAATCAATCCCAACCTTCCCTTTGTGGTCATAAACCTTGTGTTTAAATTTCATAGATTTCTATTTACTTATACTAAAGTTATTGTGCAAATACCAAGAAAAATGCTTATTTTGACCCTTTTTTAGCCCCAAATTCCTAAACTGTTGTGACCAAAACTCCCAAAAACAATCCCAACCTTCCTTTTGTGGTCATAAACCTTGTGTTAAAATTTCATAGATTTCTATTTACTTATACTAGAGTTATTGTGCGAAAACCAAGAAAAATGCTTGTTGGGCCTTTTTTTGGCCCCTGATTCTTAAACTGTTGGGACTAAAACTCCCAAAATCAATCCCAACCTTCCTTTTGTGGTCATAAACCTTGTGTTTAAATTTCATAGATTTTTATTCACTTATACTAAAGTTATAGTGCGAAAACCAAATGTCTTCGGACGACGACGCTGACGACGGACGACGACGCAGACGACGACGACGACGACGCCGCCAACGTCATACCAATATACGGCCGCAAAAATTTTGCGGTCGTATAAAAACAACACATTCACCCCTATATTCTATGTTTAGCTACGACAGCCATGTTTTACGTCAGATCAAAATAAATTGAGGATCGTTTGTAGAGGACATGTCATAGATCATTCCTATTAAGTTTCAAACCAATCGGCCCAGCGGTTTCAGAGGAGAAGATTTTTGAATGTTAAAATTTTGAAAATTTGATGAAAAAAGGGCAATAACTCCTAAATGAGTTTTGGAATTTCCTTCAAAATTTCAGGGTAGGTAGATCTCGTCATGCTGATCAATTTTACCCCATGTCAGATTTTCTATATCTTTAACGGTTTTTGAGTTATTAGCAAAAAACAGCAATTTACCCCTATGTTCTATTTTTAGCAACAGTGGCCATGTTTTTCATCGGATCAATATAAAATGAGGATCGTTTGTGGAGGACAAGTTATAGATCATTCCTATTAAGTTTCAAACTAATCGGCCCAGTGGTTTCAGAAGAGAAGATTTTTGAATAAAAGTTTACGACGGACCGACGAAAAGTGATGGCAAAAGCTCACATGGCCTTTGGCCAGGTGAGCTAAAAATGCACATACATCAACAAAATAACTTGAAACTATTTTATTTCTGATGGTGAAAGGACTGCTCAATATGTTTTTTGAAAATTTGCAGAGAAACAAACGATGAAAATCGGAGATGGCGAATAAGTATGTCCATTCTCTGTACGTGTACACTGTACCGATAAGTTATCCTAACATTGTCATTTTTAAACCTGATTTTTATTACTACATCATGTACCACTGGGTCTATGTCACTACTAGTGGACTGTAAGTTCTCGAGGGTTTTATCAGCCCAGTAGCCAGAATGTTTGTCCTGGCATGATTCATTACTTAAATGCCTTTAAATTTTCTTGAAATTTCTAAAGCTTCTCCTTTTGATGCAGAGGTAATCCTTATCTGAGTTTTGATTCCTGTTTGTTTTAAATTTTTTGGTTTCTGGTAGTTATGCTTATTAATTCATCATTATATTTTTAACCGGACTTGCAACATTTTGATCTTGAGCCCTGCTGATGAGTTGCAAGTCAACAATGCATCAGATTTATTTTGGTGTTTTGTGATACATTCTAAGACAAATACTGATTATCTTATAGCCATCAATACAGCGCTTCTACTGTTTGTTCTTTCTTCTTGAAGTCCCAAACCATATATGTCAACTTGCATAAAATCATAACTTTCATATGTGTAGGACATCCTTGGTTCATGAAAATGTATATTTGATCCTCTGATCAAATGAGATAAAATTAAACTTTTTCCTGTATACCTACTCACATGTCAGATGCTGGAGTCGATAAAGTGCAAAAACTCATTTTTGTAATAGCTATATAGTATAAATAACAAATGTACTCATTATATTTTTTAAAACGTAATACCATAGAAACGTTCAACTTACTATTAATAGGATGTACGTGTAAAAAATACTTCCAATTTAAATATATTTTTGATAGCATGGCATCAGAGAATGTTTTAGCGTTACCAAAGAAAACACTGAACACAATGACAGATCTTGACAACAAATCAGCTGATCTTAAAACTTCAGAGAAATCAGAAAATGAAAGCATTGGGATTCAGGAATAAAAACGGGATTTATATTCGAACGCACAATAAAATGAAAGACAGCCTTCAAAAATTATGGGGAAGATAACTGATCGTTACAATTATATAACTTATACTGAGAACTTATATACAATTATATGAAATTTCTCTGTTAGATATACTCATTTGCAAAAGTAGAATTAACATTTTTTTTTTGATGAACTGAGTATTGCTTTGGAATTTGGATTCTTTTGGCTCTCGCTAGCAATTATAATTGACCTGAAACTGAGTTCTTAGGTTTTGCAAGCTGAATTGCAAGATTGAAATTTTATTTTAACGGTGTTACCCCTTTGTATTAAGAAATGCCAGTATGTATATATATTCCGAAGACCAAATAATCCAAAATCCGACTGGTAAGAAACTATAACATATAGAACAAGAGGCTCTCAAGAATCGCTCACCTGGTAAACAATGCACTATAAACTAAATTAATATATTAATGTTTGTTGCAAATTAAACTGAGTATTAAAGGTCACGTAAAATGCTGAAAATACCTTTAAAAACCTTTCAAGAACCTCTGGAAGGAAATGGGCATGAGTTCTCTCTACGCTTGATTAAGATACAGTCATGGTCAATCTGAAGATTCATAATACAAAATACAAGCTTTAATTAATCTTCAAATACAAGTATAAATCTTTTGGTCTATATGTTGTCTTCGTCTTAAAATGTTTGAAAGAAGTTATGTAAAAATTGTGGGTTAAGGCTTTTTATTGTACTTGAAAAGGAAATATTGCAGGAACAATCATGCTAAGTTTCATCCAAATCCCCCTAGTAGTTTCAGAGGAGAAGATGTTTGAAAATTTGTTAACAACGATTATGACGGACACCAAGTGATGGCAATTAAAAGCTCACATACTATGAAGTTTAATCATTGTTATACAACATTCTCATCATCACCATTCACTAAGGATACCATGTTTACTTTAAAAACCAAATATTGTTGAAATCCGAGCAAGTGTAAAAAATGGCGGGAAAATGGCAGCCATTTTAAAAATGGCCGTCCAAAACAAACTTTCGTCATCACCATTCAACTCGGGATACCATGTTTGCCTTGAAAGTAGCTTTCATCTTCATTTTATTTCTATAATTCAGGAAAGAATAGCAAAAAACAGCATTTTGACCCCTATGTTCTATTTTTAGTAAGGGCGGACATGTTTTTCGACCAATCAAAAATCCAAGCATTAACTTTTTGCAGGATACCCTAAGGAACAATCTTACCAAGTTTCATTTGATTTTGAATAGCAGTTTTAGAGAAGAAGATTTTTGAAATAATAACATAAAAAAAAGTCAAAAATGTCAAAAAAGGGCAATAACTCTAACATCAGTTGACAGATTTTCACGAAAATCAGCACACAGGTAGCTCTCATCATGCTAAACACTTTCAACCAGCAGAATTTGGCGAAATGCCCCCCCCCCCCAAAAAAAAATAATTTACCCTTTTTTTAGCTTTAATTTTGGACCCCGATTTGGACCAACTTGAAAACTGGGCCCATAATAAAAAAAACTAAGTACATGTTTAGATTCAGCATATCAAAGAACCCAAAGAATTCAATTTTTGTTAAAATCAAACTAAGTTTAATTTTGGACCCTTTGGACCTTAATGTAGACCAATTTGAAAACGGGACCAAAAATTAAGAATCTAAATGCACGGTTAGATTCGGCATATCAAGGAACCCCAATAGTTTTTGATGAAATCAAACAAAGTTTAATTTTGGACCCTTTTGGCCCCTAATTTCTAAACTGTTGGGACCAAAACTCCCAAAAACAATCCCAACCTTCCTTTTGTGGTCATAAACCTTGTGTTAAAATTTCATAGATTTCTATTTACTTATACTAGAGTTATTGTGCGAAAACCAAGAAAAATGCTTATTGGGCCCTTTTTTGGCCCCTAATTCTTAAACTGTTAGGACCAAAACTCCCAAAATCAATCCCAACCTTCCTTTTGTGGTCATAAACCTTGTGTTTAAATTTCATAGATTTCTATTAACTTATACTAAAGTTATAGTGCCAAAACCAAATGTCTTCGGACGACGACGCTGACGACGGACGACGACGCCGACGACGACGACGACGACGACGACGACGACGACGACGACGACGACGACGACGACGACGACGACGACGAAGACGCCAACGTCATACCAATATACGACCGCAAAAATTTTGCGGTCGTATAAAAACTGTTGTTTGACCCCTATGTTCTATTTTTAGTTACAGTGGCCATGTTTTTCGACGGATCAATAATCGAAGCATAAACTTTGTGCAGGATACCCTAAGGAACAATCATGCTAAGTTTTATCCAAATCCATTCAGTAGTTTTAGAGGAGAAGATTTTTGAAATAATAACATACAAAAAGCCAAAAATGTCAAAAAAGGGCAATAACTCTAACATCAGTTGACAGATTTTCACGAACATCAGCACACAGGTAGCTCTCATCATGCTGAACACTTTCAACTTGCCAGAGTTTGCCTTAACCTAATGATTTTTGAGATACTTGCGAAAAACTGTTGTTCGACCCCTATGTTCTATTTTTAGTAACAGTGGCCATGTTTTTCGACGGATCAAAAATCAAAGCATAAATTTGTGCAGGATACCCTTAGGAACAATCATGCTAAGTTTTATCCAAATCCATTCAGTAGTTTCGGAGAAGAAGATTTTTGAAATAATAACATAAAAAAGCCAAAAATGTGAAAAAAGGGCAATAACTCTAACATCAGTTGACAGATTTTCACGAAAATCAGCACACAGGTGGCTCTCATCATGCTGAACACTTCCAACCTGCCAGAATTTGCCTTAACCTAATGATTTTTGAGATACTTGCGAAAAACTGTTGTTTGACCCCTATGTTCTATTTTTAGTAACAGTGGCCATGTTTTTCGACGGATCAAAAATCGAAGCATAAACTTTGTGCAGGATACCCTAAGGAACAATCATGCTAAGTTTTATCCAAATCCATTCAGTAGTTTCAGAGGAGAAGATGTTTGAAAAATTGTTAACGACGACAGACGACAGACGACGACAGACGACGACGGACGCCAAGTGATGAGAAAAGCTCACATGGCCTTTTAGGCCAGGTGAGCTAAAAAAAAGCCAAAAATGTCAAAAAAGGGCAATAACTCTAACATCAATTAACAGATTTTCAGGAAAATAAGCATACAGGTAGCTCTCATCATGCTGAACACTTTCAACCTGCCAGAATGTGCCATAACCTAATGATTTTTTAGATATTTGCGAAAAACTGTTGTTTGACCCCTATGTTCTATTTTTAGTAACAGTGGCCATGTTTTTCGATCGATCAAAAATCGAAGCATAAACTTTGTGCAGGATACCCTAAAGAACAATCATGCTAAGTTTTATCCAAATCCATTCAGTAGTTTCAGAGGAGAAGATTTTTGAAATAATAACATAAAAAAAGTCAAAAATGTCAAAAAAGGGCAATAACTCTAACATCAGTTGACAGATTTTCACGAAAATCAGCGCACAGGTAGCTCTCATCATGCTGACCACTTTCAACCTGCCAGAGTTTGCCTTAACCTAATGATTTTTGAGATACTTGCGAAAAACTGTTGTTTGACCCCTATGTTCTATTTTTAGTAACAGTGGCCATGTTTTTCGACGGATCAAAAATCGAAGCATAAACTTTGTGCAGGATACCCTAAGAAACAATCATGCTAAGTTTTATCCAAATCCATTCAGTAGTTTTAGAGGAGAAGATTTTTGAAATAATAACATAAAAAGAAGACAAAAATGTCAAAAAAAAGCAATAACTCTAACATCAGTTGACAGATTTTCACGAACATCAGCACACAGGTAGCTCTCATCATGCTGAACACTTTCAACCTGCCAGAGTTTGCCTTAACCTAATTATTTTTGAGATACTTGCGAAAAACTGTTGTTTGACCCCTAAGTTCTATTTTTAGTAACAGTGGGGATGTTTTTCGACGGATCAAAAATCGAAGCATGAACTTTGTGCAGGATACCCTAAGGAACAATCATGCTAAGTTTTATCCAAATCCATTCATTTGTTTCAGAGGAGAAGATGTTTGAAAAATTGTTAACGACGACAGACGACGACAGACGACGACGGACGCCAAGTGATGAGAAAAGTTCACATGGCCTTTTAGGCCAGGTGAGCTAAAAATCTGGAGCGATTGCCCAGAGTCCGAAAATTAATGGCCTACAAGTATTAAAAGTTATCTTAACAAGAGTCTCCCAGGAGCCTGAATCGCTCACCTGGTACAGTTTTGCCTTACACGGATAATAATATTGACAAGTTATTGTCTTAGAAATTTGACTGAGAGCGAGTTTGGCATGCACTGGCCAAAACTCATTTCTGAGTCCTTTATAAACATTTGAAGTAACCTGGTTCACATTTCTTATTTCAATAATTATTTTGATTATATGTTTCCTTTAGCTTCAAAATAATATCTAATAATAAGATCAAATGTGACAAAAAATTCAACAATTACAGACCATTAATTGTAAGAAAGAATGTTTGCTCTTCAAAATTTTTTGATATGGTTTAATCTCAATAAATTGAACATATTTTGTTTTAAAAAATAGTAACGGGTTGATAATAGATTCCGAGACATTATCTGCAAAACAGAAAAAAAATATTAAAAAAATAGTTCAATAGCTATAATTAATTCAAGCAAGGATTGTAGATAATTATAGGCTCTCAGGTTCTCTAAAAGAAGACATTTGTATAGGGTCCTATGTTAAACTAAGTCCCCTGCGGCCATCTTGGATGATGGATAGGCACCAAAATAACAACACTTGGTAAGCATCTCATAAGGAACATTCATGCCATGTTTGGTTTCATTCCATTCAGTTGTTCTAAAGAAGAAGATATTTGTATGTATTTCCCTTAGGGTCCAATGTTAAACTAAGTCCCTCACTGGTGGCCAATTTGAATGATGTAACGGCTACAAAGTAACAACACTTGGTCAGCACCTTGTAAGGAACATTCATGCTATGTTTTGTTACATTCCATTCAGTGGTTCTCTAAAAGAAGTCATTTGTATGCATTTCCCATAGGGTCCAATGTTAAACTTAGTCCCCCGCTGGCGGCCATCTTGGATGATGGATCGGCAACAAAGTAAAAACACTTGGTCAGCACCTCATAAGGAACATTCATGCTATGTTTTGTTAAATTCCATTCAGTGGTTCTCTAAAAGAAGTCATTTGTATGCATTTCCCATAGGGTCCAATGTTAAACTTAGTCCCCCGCTGGCGGCCATCTTGGATGATGGATCGGCTACAAAGTAACAACACTTGGTCAGCACCTCATAAGGAACATTCATGCCAGATTTAGTGTCATTCCATTCAGTGGTTCTCTAAAAGAAGTCATTTGTATGCATTTCCCATAGGGTCCAATGTTAAACTTAGTCCCCCGCTGGCGGCCATCTTGGATGATGGATCGGCAACAAAGTAACAACACTTGGTCAGCACCTCACAAGGAACATTCATACCAGATTTAGTTTCATTCCATTCAGTGGTTCTCTAAAAGAAGTCATTTGTATGCATTTCCCATAGGGTCCTATGTTAAACTAAGTCCCCCTCTGGCGGCCATCGTGGATGATGGATCAGCTACAAAGTAACAACATTTGGTCAGCACCTCATAAGGAACATTCATGCCATGTTTGGTTTCATTCCATTCAGTAGTTCTCTAGAAGAAGTTCAAAATGTAAAATATTACTAGTAACGACGACGACGGACGACGGACGTCAAGTGATGAGAAAAGCTCACGTGACCCGAACAGGTGAGCTAAAAAAACCAAGATACTTCTTGATGACCACTCTCTTGTGATAGACTGATGGTGATATTGCATGATGAGCTAGATAGAACAAGTAAAGTATTCACTATCTAATTGTATTCGTTCAAGTGTTCCTCAAAATGTTTGTAATAAGGCTAGAATTGCTCAAACGTATACAAACTAAATATATGTTAGTAGTGGTTTTTTTTTATGTTGGATTCGTTACCATACCCACTACAGCTCTTACACTGTTTCCTGGTACGGAGGATAAAGATAATTTTGCAATGGAACAATCTAATGGTCATTTCATAAACCTCCTTATTTATCCATTTAGGGAGATTTTTAATATATATGTAAATATGTGTTGCTTCTTCTTTCATTGGTTAAATTATACTTTTTTGGTGCAAGGTCCTGACTTTTTCTAAGAAAACAGTTGATTGGGTGTTGACAATCTTATACGACTGAATCGACTTTCTGGCTGATGGGTCCTTGCACCAACGATATTTCGCATAAAGGATTTTGAACCAATCGGGATAATAAATTTTCGGGTAGCAGCACTAGTGACATCGACAACAAATAATTAAATATATGCAAGATTACTTTTATTTCAATGTAGTAATTCTGAAATATTGGCAACGAAATGACTGTCAATTTTTGCAGAATGTGAAATTCTAATCAAAGAATTTGAAGAAAGAATACAAAATATTATATAATAGAAATTAATTCTACAAATGGTAGGAATATTTTTTTTTAAATTGTGTCAAACATTTATTATGCACCTTCCAATTATGTGTAAGAATATATATCTCAAGGATTTTCAAATTTTAAAGAGAGATCTATTTTGAGGATGTGGCATATCCTCTATAACTTGCTACCCCAATATGCATCTACACATGTATATTACCATAAGAAAAAAGAATAATACATGGTTAAATAGTGGGGATCTCAACGGTTAATTAACAAATAAAAATCCAGTTTGAAGTCACGGTACATAACTCCTATGGACCATCCCCATATACATCAGCAAATCCATCTTCAAAAAAGGTGTAAGCATATATTGAAATATAGGGTGGGGATCTAAAGAGGTTCAAAATCTTTTTGTGGTGGCTTGACACCCCAAAGACTGTCACATACACAAAACTAATGTATCTTTCCAACAAGTGTAAGAATACATATAGTTATAAGGTGGGGATCTCGAAGTTTTCACAGTAAAAAGATGAACAAAGGCAATTCTAGTTTGAATGGGTATACCTCCTGGGGATCTCCATATATATCAATGAAGGCATCATCTGACACAGAAGAAGAAACATATGCTTATTTGGTGGTGATGTCAAGGATTTCCAAACTATAAACACAAATATATTTTGAGAGGGCGTGGATTTCCTTCTTTTGCCCGATATATACATCAATAAATAAATTTTCCTATAAAGAATGAGAATATATATGGTTATAGGTGGGTATTTCACAGGTTTCGACATAAAAATACAAATCTATTTGAGGGGCGGGCCATACCCCAAATGGACCCCTATGTCAAACAGTAAATGCATCTTCCAAAAAATTGTTTTAGGTCGTAGATCTCAAGGGTTTCAAAATTATAATGGCAAATTTATTTTGAAGATGCGTAGCATACCACTCTAGACACCCTCATATACATTGTACATTAGTAAATCCATCTTCCCATAAGTTGTAAGAATATATATGTTTATTCGTTGGGGATCTCAAAAGTTTTAAATTAACAAAGACAAATCTAGTTTGCAAGGGCGGGGAATACATACGTGGGACCCCAATACAGAGAAAGAAAATATTATGGTTATATGGTGGAGATCTCAAGGGTTTCCAAACTAATGTGCAAATTTTTCCTATTCTAAGGGGGCGTGGCATAACCTATCTTCTCATAATGTGTAACATATATATGTTAATAGGGTGGGGATCTAACAAGTTTCAAAGTAATAAAGACAAATCTATTTTTAGGGGACGTAGCAGACCCCTTAAGGAATCTGATATATATCAGTGAATGCATCCCCTAAAAGCGGAGCAAGAAAATGTATGGTTATAGGGTGGTGATCAAAAGGTTTCCACGTAATAAAGTCAAATCTGGTTTTAAGGAACACATATGGTTTTAAGGAGCATGTCTGACCCATAGGACCACCCCTATATAAATCAGTTAATACTAAAAAAAAACCACTATTCAAAGGTTTCAAACTATAAAAACAAATCTATTTTGATGGGTCAAGCCATACCAACTAGACACCCTGTGTACACCAATAAATGTATCCTCCCATAAAGTTGAATAATATATATGGTTATAGGTTATAGGTTATAGTTTGTGGTTTTCAATGGTTTGAAAACTAACTATTTCAGAGGGCCTGGCATACCCCCTTCCCTCTAACCCAGCGATCCCATGATATATCACTGAATACATCTTCCAACAAGAGGCTCACCAGAGCCTGTATCGCTCACCTGGAGTCTGGTTTTCATTGGACAATTAATCAACTATTTGACCAAGTTTGTTGCAATTGGTTCAATTGTTTAGGGAAAATTTGTTGAAGATTTATTTTTCATAAGGTTTAATGTTAAAATATATTCCCTGATGGTGGTAGTCCTGACAGGAAGTTGACAAAATTACCAGGAATAAGGGTGAGCCTTAAATAAATGTAACAGAACCCGACCTCAAATTACACAAACCAATAACTCCTAAATAGAATTTGAGATTCCCTTCAAAATTTCAGGATAGGTAGATCTCAACATGGCAAACATTTTTCAATTATATTTCACTTCTATCTCAAATAGTTTTGGAGATAAATGCAAAATGTTAAAATTTTGAAAATTTGACAAAAAAAGGGCAATAACTCCTAAATGGGTTTTGGGATTTCCTTTAAAATTTCAGTGTATGTATATCTCAACATGGCAAACATTTTTCAAATTTACATTTCACTTCTATCTCAAATAGAGATAAATGACGAAAAATGTTAAATTATGAAAATTTGACGAAAAAAGGGCAATAACTCCTAAATGGATTTTAGGATTTCCTTCAAAATTTCAGGTTATTTAGATCTTGTCATGCTGATCAATTTTACCTCATGTCAGACTTTTGATATCTGTAACGGTTTTTAAGTTATAAGCCAAAAACAACACATGTACCCCTAAATTCTATTTTTAGCTACGACAGCCATGTTTTATGTCAGATCAAAATAAATTGAGGATCGTTTGTAGAGGACTTGTCATAGATCATTCCTATTAAGTTTCAAACCAATCGGCCCAGCAGTTTCAGAGGAGAAGATTTTTTAATAAAAAAAATTTGAAAATTTGACAAAAAAAGGGCAAAAACTCCTAAATGGGTTTGGGATTTCCTTTAAAATTTCAGGGTAGGTAGATCCCAACATGGCAAACATTTTTCAAATTTACATTTCACTTCTATCTCAAATAGTTTTGGAGATAAATGACGAAAAATGTTAAAATTTTGAAAATTTGACGAAAAAAGGGCAATAACTCCTAAATGGGTTTTGGAATTTCCTTCAAAATTTCAAGGTAGGTAGATCTTGTCATGCTGATCAATTTTACCCCATGCCAGATTTTAGATATCTGTAACGGTTTTTGAGTTATTAGCAAAAAACAGCAATTTACCCCTATGTTCTATTTTTAGTAACAGCGGCCATGTTTTTAGACGAATCAAAAATCCCCACATCAGTTCTATGCAGGGTACCCCAAGGGACAATCTTATCAAGTTTCATTTAATTTTGAATAGTAGTTTCAGAGAAGAAGATTTTTGAAATAATAACATAAAAAAAAGCCAAAAATGTCAAAAAAGAGCAATAACTCTAACATCAGTTGACAGATTTTCACGAAAATCAGCACATAGGTAGCTCTCATCATGCTGAACACTTTCAACCTGCCAGAATATGCCGTAACCTAACGCTTTTTGAGATATTTGCGAAAAACTGTTGTTTGACCCCTATGTTTTATTTTTAGTAACAGCGGCCACGTTTTTCGACGAATCAAAAATCCCCACATCACTTCTACGCAGGGTACCCTAAGGAACATTCATACCAAGTTTGGTTCTAATTAGTCAAGTAGTTTCAGAGGAGAAGAGTTTTGTATAATTGTTAACGACGACGGACGACGGACGACGACGACGACGGACGACGACGACGACGGACGCCAAGTGATGGCAATAGCTCACATGGCCTTTGGCCAGGTGAGCTAAAAATGAGTAAGAAAATATATGGTTATGGAGTGGGAATGTGAAGGATTTACAAATTATAAAGACAAATATATTTTGAGGGTGTGTAGCATACCATCTAGACACTCCTCCATATACATCTTTGAATGCATTTACCATTCAGAGTAAGAATTTGTTTGGTGATATGGTGAAGATCTCGAAGGTCTCAAAATGACAGAGACAAATGGACATTTATTTTTTTTAATAGGTAAAGAAAAGTTGACTCCTGCTTTAAAAAATCATCTTTGCAAAGGTAATGAATGTTTAAATTTTTATCAGTTTTTATTTATTCTTATTTTATGAATGACCTATAATATCTCATTTTCATTAAAGATGGTAAATTATAATGGACCGACGGAAAGCAATCTGTTTATTTACCTGTTTAATTGTCATGTGGAATATCAATTTTAATCATGTTTTCAGTGTATTCATCTAGTTTACATTTTGAATAATGGGAATGAAATGAGGAGCAACAAAAGAAGTGCCGTATTAAAAATACAGATCATGACAACTGAACACTTAATAATGATTTAAAACTGTATACAATTGGGGAATGTTCAATACAAAGTTCTAGCGATTAAATGAATATTATCCAGTGATTTTTTTTTATTTCTTGGTGGAGAGTTTTAAACGGGGAAATTTTACTTGGGGCAAGGAGAATTTTCATCATGCCTCGATTTTCTGGAAATCACACCCCAAAAATGGAATTATACATGTGCATGTGTATTCGGATAATGTGTATTACTCATATCTCAACGAAACTATAGACCGAGTGACAACATTTTATTCCAGGTTTTTATTTATTTTATTTCAATTACGGGTTTCCAAATTATGATGACACATCTATTTTGAGGGATCGTAGTATACCACTAGAGCCCACCTATAAACATCAATAAATCCTTCTTTCCGGAAAGACTGAAAATAGATTGGTTATAGGATCGGTATCTAAAAGGTTTCAAAGTAACATAGACAAATCTATTTCCAGGGACAAGCATATCCACTAGGGACCCAATTTATAAATCGTTGATTGAATATCACAAAAATAAGTAAGCCTGTATATTTGGGTATAGGATGGGAATCCAAATTATAGACATTTCTATTTTCAGGGGGCGTCGATAATCAGATAATCATACATCAGTGAATGTACCTTCCCATATAAAGTGTAGAACCTCAAGCGTTTCCGCATTATAGACAAATCTGTTTGAAGGGGGCGTGGTATACCCCCAGGGCCCCCTATACACATCAATAAATGCATCTTCCCCTAAAGATTGAGAATTTTTTTATTATAGGGTGGAGATCCCAAAGGTTTCAAAGTAACAAACAAATGGATTTTAAGGATGCACTGCATACCCCATGGGGGCCCTCTCATTACGTCGGTGAATGAATCTTCCAAAAAGGACTAAGATTATATACGGGGGATAGAAAGGGTTTCCAAATTATAAATACAAATCTGTTTTGAAATGGCCAGGCATTCCACTTATGGACCCCATATACATAACGGAATGTATCTTGTCATAAGGAGTAAGAAAACATCTAGTTATAGTGTGGAGATCTGAACAATAATGTCCAAACGAGTATCACCAGCTGTTCACACTAATTAAAAGTTTGACAGTGCTGACAGTTTCAAAAAATAATGATGATCGAAAAATTCAATGTTCGGTATCTAAAAGGTTTCAAAGTTACATAGACTAATCTATTTTCAGGGGAAGGGAATATCCACTAGATTCACTAAATTAAAACACAAAAAAAGGAGCTGAAGCTATATGTGTAGCATTGATTAGCAGTTTACCATTAACAGATTCGTATCTTAACAAAGTATGTTTCAAATTTTAACTAGATATATTGGGCACATCGAAGTCGACACGTTTTTTTATTTACCGGAAAATTGCAAATTTTGTGATTTTTTCGTGCATATTTGATTTTTTTTAGGGGAAAGGTGACATGACTCCAATATAACATCTGACTTTATTAAGGTGCCAGTATAGAGGAGCATTAGGAACATTCAGTCTAGTGAGTCTTTTTAGCAACTTCAAACTTTGATCACAGATAAAAAGACATTGACAATAGTTTGTAAGCATTTCTCACAATTTTAGTAACGATGATTTAAGTTTTTTAGAATAACTATGAATATTTACACTGGAAACAATAAGATTTTTTTTTCATATACATATTAATAACGTTTTTAAGTAAAAAGGCTGTATAAGGTGTAAGAATGTGTTAGGTCATAGGGTAAAAGTAAGGAAGACAAATCTAGTTTGAGGGGATAAGGCATACATACGTCTTAGGGACACCCATCTTGTCATAAGGAGAAAGGGGATGTATGGTTGTAGGATTTTGATTTCAAGATTTTCCAAACTATAAACATGTAGCAGTAGGTAACTCGTAGATATAGTGTATGGGACATAAATCAAACTGGAAGTGAATTAAATTCTGAGACAAAACAAAACCAATAGGAAAATATTGAATATATTTACACCACATTTAAAGTAAAGTCGGTCTATTGAATAAAACGAGAAGCCTGTCTTGACTGCATGATATCTCACACTAAAAAGCCGCATTGAATCTTCCTCTGACCACTCAGACGGCCAAACCATCTTACAATCAGACCGGCAGCCGGTCTGGAATCCTCAACATGACATTTAAACTACACAATAACATAGTTTGTAATTCAATTACATCAATAGGTTAACATGTGTGCATATATTACAAAATAAGTATTAAACTCAACTAAAAAGTAGCCAATATTACAAATATGAAAGCAAGGAGTACTAAAAAAATATGTCTACTATGAAGAAAAATGTATTTTACGGAGGTATGGCATAAAATCTAGGGCAATCAGTAAATACACATTCCCATAAACTGTAGGAATATGTATAGTTATAGGGTCGAAAGTTTCAAAGTAACAAATAAATTTTTACCGTAGGGGGTTGGCCTACCTCTTAGCGACACCAACATACATCAATGAAGAAACATTCCCGTAAGCAGTAGGAAAATAAATGGTTATAGGGTAGGATTTCAAGCATTTCTACATTATAGACAAATCTATTTGAAGGGGGCGTGGCATATCCCTGGGGCCCCCTATATACATCAATGAATGCATCTTCCTATATATGATAATAGGATGGAGATCTCTAAGGTCTCAAAGAAACAGACAAATGTATTTTCAGGGGGCGCTGCATACCCCATGGCGACCCCGTCCTTAAATCGGTGAATGCATCTTCCAAAAATGACTAACATTATATATGTTTATAGAATGGGGATCTAGATGGTTTCCAAATTATAAAGACAGATCTATTTTGAAATGGTCGGACATACCACCTATGGACCCCATATACATAATTGAATGTATCTCCTCAGAAGACATAGGAAAACATATGGTTATAGTGTTGAGGTCTGAACAATAGCAAAACATAATAAGTGTCCAAACGACTATCACCAGCTGGTCAAAATAATTGTAAGTTCGACGATGAGGCAAGTTACAAAAATAAGGATGATCGAAAAATTCAATTTTCCTTTAATGTATAATGTAATTACATTACTCCTTACACAAATTTGGTACGTATATGGTCCTAATAATGTCGCATTTTCCAGGGCTGATTATTGTATAAGCTGGCAACATTTTTGGGCACAACAATCGAAAAAGAATAGATTTGAATCCCCATTCATTTTATAGCTTTACTTATATCATTTCAGTTGAGTTCAAAAGAATGTCATTTCAGAAAGACTAGGAGCCTGTATCGCTCACCTGGACTATGTCCATCTTGATTGGCAGTCTGGAACATGCTGTCAGGTTCCAATTGTCTCTCTGGTTACAAACAAGAAGATCTTTTGGTGAACTTTCCAGTTAGGTTCTATGTTAAAATAAGTTCCACTCTGGTAGCCATCTTGGATAGTGAACAGGATCATCGGATATAATTCTGAAAGAGGATCAACTAAAGACCATCACTTCCAAGATTTGATCCAATTGGTTTCAGACTAGATGATTTTTAAGTAAATTTCCCATACGGTCCTACGTTAAACTATTTTCGGATTTGGCGACCATCTTGGGTGACAGGCAGCATCATATGATATAATTCTTAAAGAAGATCACATAAGGACCATTTCTGCCGAGTTTTGTTCCAATTGGCCAAGTGGTTTCAGACAATGAGATCTTTAAGTACATTTCCAATAGGGTCTTATGTTAAACTATGTTCGGCTCTGTTGGCCATCTTGGATGACGGGCGGGATCATTAGGTACAATTCTAAAAGAGAACCACTCCAAGACCATTCCACAAAGTTTGGTCCCAGTTGGCCAAGTAGTTTCAGAGCAGAATTTTTATTTTTAGCAATGGTGGCTATTTTGATTGGCGAGTCGGATATAATTCTGAAAGGTGACCACCCAAGTGTGGTAAAAATTGGCCAAGTGTTTCCATGGAAGAAGATTAAATTGCAAAAGGTTAACGACGGACGAACGACGGACGCCAAATGCTAGCGAAAGCTCACATGACCCTTCGGGTCGGGTCAGCTAATTATTTTCTTGGGATATGTACACATCTATCTAGTAGTGCAGCTTGTGAAAGCAGTATGGGGTTTGATATTAATTAGACTGATAAGATTAGATTGCGACGGTGGGGTAAACAAATAATTGTCCTTTGTGAACCTTTTTGTTACTGTCAAGATTGCTTGTAAATCTTCATGGGGTCTATAAACTATTGAATGATGAATATACAGAAAGGGAATGTTTTTCTAAAGGACCTTGTAAACAATAATATATCATTTTGTAATCATTCAAAATCAATTGCTACTGAGTATACGCGACATAAGTCATTACATATTCTTTAAAAATTCGGTATATCAAATTTGATTCCTCCTTTCAAAGATCCTCTTTTCAACGTAAAGAAGCCTGTTACGCTGGCTTCGTCCGCATCAATGCCGCAAATACCCACTTCATGCTATGTTTACATACTCTTATTGGTGTCATTATAAAATTTCAAAAATTGAATAGAAAACCTTAATTGTTTTACATAATTTTAGTTGATGTTTTGTCCTACGAGATATTAAATTTAGCCAATTATTGTTATTACAGTATTTTCTTTTTGTTTACATTAATTACAAAATAAACTAAAGGCTCAGCGGGCTGAGCCTGTATCGCTCACTTGGCAGAAACAAGAATTGCCCATGGCAGCCATGTTTATCACGTGACCTGGATAAAATGAGAAAACATCGTAAAAAACCTCCCACAAATGCTTCATGTCAAGTATTAATTCATTTGGCCAAGAGGTTTCAGAGAAGAAGATGTCTTTATATCAGCCTATCAGAAACAAGAATTGCCCATGGCACCCATGCTTGTCGTTCAATCACGATGAAAACAATATATTTCATAAAAAATGTTCCATAGATGTTTTAAGTTTGGTTGACAGTTTTGGTCAAGTAATTCAAGAATTGTTTTTTTTTTTTAATTCAACCAATGAGAATCAAGAGTTGCCCATGGGAGCCATGTTTGTTGCCCGATCGGGAGGACATGATGAAACTTTGTAAAGAACCTCCCGCAGATGTTTTCTGTCAAGTTTTGGTCAAGCAACTTCAGAGGAGAAGATTGTTTTATATCAGCCAATAAAAAAAAATGCCCATATGGTCTATATTTGTAGTTCAATCGGGACGAAATGAGGAAATTTTATAAAGGGCCTCCCATATATGTTTCTTGTCAAGTTTCTTTCCATTTTTCCCAGTAATTTCAGATGAGAATATTTTTTATATCAGCCAATCAGAAACCAAAACTGTCCACGGTTACCATATTTGAAGTCCGATCGGGACAAAATGAGAAGACTTTGTACAGAACCCCCCATAGATGCTTCCTGTCAAGTTTCAATCCATTTGGCAAGGCAGTTCCAGATTTTTTTTTAAATCAACCAATGAGAAAAAAAGAATTGCTTATGACGGCCATGTTTGTTGCCCGATCGAGACGATATGAAGAAACTTTATGAAGGACCTCCCATATATGCTTCCTGTCAAGTTTTGTTCCATTTGGCCTAGCAGTTTCAGAGAAGAGATTTTTGAAAACTCAGCAAATCAAAATCAACAATTGACCATGGCGGCCATGTTTGCTGTCCGATCGGGACGAAATGAGCAAACTTTATTAAGGATTTACATAGATGATTCCTTCTAAATTTAATTTTATTTGGCCCAATGGAGAAGATTAAAATGTGAAAATTTAAGGGACGACGGCCGCCAAGAGATGACATCAGGGGAGCTAAAAGGGGGAATAATTTTCTGATGATGAATGTTTTTATTCTTGAAAAGCTATTATTTTATTGCCAACGTTTACAAGGTAATAGGGGATCATATACCGAAAATATAAAAGACAACCCAAAAAAAAATCTGACTTCTTCATTTTGAAATTCAATTTTTTCCGATTTTCTACATAAATATACTTCTGTTTTAAATCTCCAAAATGTCATATTTTGTTTTGTTTTAATACAACACGATTTTTCCGACTCTATGTATTAGCTTATTTGTCTTTATAGTTAAGATATTAAAAACTTCCGACAGTGGAGGAATTGCTGTGGAAACGTGCCCCCCCCCCCCCCCCCCCCCCTCCACCCCACACAGACACACCACACCCCAGTTTAGGTGACCAAATATATGTATACGTATAATTGCTAAATAGGCAGCTTCGAATTGTTCAATCCGTAAATACTTGTCAAACAATCTCGGTTATTCATTTTTTTTTATTTTAAGTTTCTCGTTAGTTAAAAAAATTGTGATTTCAATTTTTGAAACTTGATAGCTGACAGCAAGTACATAACGTCAGAGAACCAAAACTGCACCAGGTAACGAAAATTGTAGCCACTACATTCATTAAAATGTTAGTGTGATTTTTTTTACAATGTTCTGCATACAAAGGCAGGTTACCAGATGTCATTTGCATATTATTATGGTCTATGCATAATTGTTTTCTCTCTAAGTTACATTTATGCGACTTCAATCATTTGTCATGATATATTTCCAAATATCTATGGAATGACTTAATCCAGGATCCGTTTTAATTCGTTCATGGTGTGAATATTGTTACCTTCATATATTCTTCGCAAAGACAACAAGAGACCAGAGTTAAAACTAAATAACCGAAAATAAAGATCCACAACAGATTTAACAATATTTCTTTCAATTACATAGTAGATTCACTGGCTTCAAAATATAAAACGTGGTCGCGATTTTGCTACTATGACTTTAAATGACCAAATTGTGTACTGTTGTAACAAAAAAGATAGGCTATAGTGTTTCTATTGTTTTGGACTTGTCTTCGTTGTTCTCGGGTGTTTTTAAGTTATGTTCGATTTTCCCCTCCTTCGAATATCACATTGGTATTTTTTGACTTTACTGTAGATTATATAAAGACGTATGAAAAACAGAAAACAATTACAGATTATTCACATTGACCATCGGACATGCATTTAACCACTGATACTATCTATAGACTAAATATGGTAGGTCTATGTACTACAGTTGTTGAAACATGGACTTCTGCTGGGTATGGAGTTCGGAGTCTGAGTTTGAAGTTAATCTTAGAAATATTTAAACCTTCTCGAATTGGCCATTTTGATATCTTTGTATCTGAATTCTTATATTTATAATGTTGGCTGCAATGGTGTAATGCATTTTTTGTAAATATATATTTAGTGTGATGAAATCATACAACATAATAAGGAAATAAATATTTTTTTTTTCTAAAATTATGTCCAAGGTCAGCTGACAGGTCTCAGACTGGTATGTACCAATAAAAATGATCTATAGACCAAAACAGGTTGGTCTAGATATATGTATCATATTTGTTGAGAAATGGACTAACGTATACAACTCTAATAAGAATTACCAAGCATTAAGAAGTTTTTACAGACCATATATGGTGATATAGTTATTACAGCTGCAGAGCAATGGAGTAAATCATGAAAATGTGACTCAGTTGCATCAAGTATGAAATTCGCTTTAAGGTCTCAAACATGCGTGCACACATCAAGAACTATCTATAGATCAATAGATCAAATATGGTAGGTCTATGTGCTATAGTTGCTGAGAAGTGGAATAAATCAAGAAACCTGGACAAATAATAATCTATATTGAGTGGCAGAACATATCCCCAGGAAACGAAAATACACCAATGTCCTCATAAGGAGTAAGAACATATTAAGATAAAGGATGGGGACATATTATAAGGACAAAAATATCTCGAGGGCGTGTTGCATACTTCCCTAAGGTTCCCTATATACATCAATAAATGCTTCTTCGCATAAGGCCTGAGAATGTATATATTGTTATAGGGTGGGGATCTTAAGGATTTTCAAATTATAAGTCAAATCAATCTTGAGGGGCGTGGCATACCACTCTAGAAATCACAATGACCAACGGAAAATTCATATTCTCATTAATATGTATGGTCACAGAGTGGGGATATAAAAGGTTTCAATGTAGCAAAGACAAACGTATTTTGATGTCGCGGGACATACTCCCATGGGACTCCTTCGAAAATATATGGCTGTATGGTGGGGATCCCTCCGGTGTCCAAAAATTAATCATATCTAATTTGAGTGGGCGTGGTATACACCTAGGGACCTGTTTATGTATATCAATAACTACATCTTCCAATAAAGACCGAGAATATATATATATATATAGGATTTGGATTTAAAAGGCTTCAAAGTAACATACATGACATAGAAACGTCTATTTTCAGGGGGCGGGAACACCCCCTAGGGACCCCCTTTTTACATCCTTGAATGCATATTACAAAAAGAAGTAAGGATAGATTTTGGTATAGGGTAGTAATCTCAAGGGATTTCAAATTAGACAAAATGTACTTTGAGGGTGCGTGGCTTATACCCTCTGGACACCCTATAATTTTATGTCAATAAAATCACATTTCCTTATAAGGTGTAGAAATATTTATGGTTATACATGTTATAGGGTCAAAGGTTTCAATGTAAGACAAATTTAGTTTGAGGAGGGCAGTAGATACCTCTTAGGACCGACCTTCTCATAAGGAGTAAGAAGATGTATGGTTATAGGGTTGTGATCTCAATTTTTTTTTTCAAAACTATAGACATATTCATGTAGGGAGTAAGTATATGTATGTTAATAGGATGATGACCTTAAATGTTTCAAAGTAACAGACAAATCTACGTTGAGGGCAAAGTTTATCCTTAGGGAACCCCGTAGTGACCAGTGAATGCATCTACTCATGAGGAGTTAGAAATACGTCTATTATAAATACAAATTAGTTTGAGACGTGTGGCATACCCCTGGGGCCTCTATATACATCAATTAATCCATATAACCATAATGTGTAACAATATGTATGGTTATAGAGTGGGAATCACACAGGTTTCAAATTAACATAGACAAATACATTTTTAAGGGGCGGTGCTGCCTAGGGATCCCAATATACATCAGTGAATGCATATGCGAAAAGGAGTAAGAGTATATATAGTCACAGGTTGGATCTCAAGGATTTCCAAATTATAAAGACAAATATATTAGGAAGGGACGTCGGATACCCCTAGACACCCCCATATACATCAGTAAATGCATCTTACAATTAGGTGTAGAATATGTCTGATTGTAGGGTAAAAATTTCAACGTTTTCAAAGTAAAACAGATCTATTTTGAGTGGGCAAGGCATACTTCCTATGGACACTTCCCACGATATAGATCAGTGAATGCATCTTCCAAAACAAATCAAAGATATCGGTCGGGGATCTCATGGGATTCCAAATTATAAAAGCAAATATATTTTGAGTGGACGTGGGATACCCCTGATGGCCTACAAATATACATCGGGGATTGCATCTTCTCATAAGGAGTAGGGAAATATATAGTGTATGGAAAGGATCTCAATGGTGTCTAATTTATAAAGACAAATCTATTTTGAGGAGGCTGGTGTACCCCTTAGTGACCTCCATGAATAGGGTACATATCGACCGGCGGATCACTCGGCCCAGGACCACTCGGACCGTATCATCGGACAACTCGGACCGCGTCATCAGACAACTCATCCCGTATTACAAGATTACAAGGACAGTAGTCGGATATTGTAATCAGACTATTCGGCCCGTGTTCTTGCATAAATAATTTTTGTTAATTTTTTTTTATCTATTTATGATTTATTATACATTTTTAGCAGAAAAAAAGTATTTTTGAATATGGATAACAATAATTAATTATTTTAGATTATGTCTTCATTATCGATCATTTATGATTGACTGACTGATTGTTTGGCAATTAGCATAATTATTAAACACACTTAAACTTGTAAAAACTCATCAATTGCAATTAAGTGTGTGAATAATCGTTCAAACTACTTTACAAAGAGACCAAGACTGTTCCAATGCAAGTTAAGTTAAGTTGGTTGGAGAAGGAAAGTTAGTATGGCATCAGAAAATTGATGCCCAGGGGAAGCTGTTGGAACTTTGGAAGACTATGCAGAAAACCGACTTTCCGCTAGCCGACTCCTGAAGAAATGTGGCAGCGTTTATGGACCAACGGTATGAACTCTCCATTTTTTGTCAAATCATAGTGCGTTTTATCGATAATCTGCTGTTCTGTTGTTCATTTATTAAATTGTTATTAAAGATACAAATAAGTTATTATCATATCACATCATACTGTAGTTCATTTAATTATATATTTCTACATCGAATGGTCTGAGTTGTTATATAATACGGTCAAAGTATAAAAGTCAAAGTTTGTGGCTCAATTCAAAGTATTAAGGTCATTATCAATGTTGTTACTTCACACGGTCCGAGTTGTGCTATAACCCGATCCACAATCTGACTTCAAAATATTAAGTTCATCATTATCAGTGTTATTACAACACGTTGCAAGTTGTCCGATGACACCATATACATGTGATATATTCTCTATTGAGAAGTTAGAAAACATAAGGGGAATGAAAGGGTTGTGCAACAACCCTAGACCCCTTCCTCTCTATATTTGACACATCGAAGGCTATCATCCTCAAACAATATCCGAGCAATAGCAAATGCCAAGCTGGCTAAGAAAGAAGAAAACATTAGAAATACTTATAATCCATACTAATAATTAAGAATAAGAAATGCAAACGAAGTTCCCAATAAGCTACTGAAGAAGAAATTTCGTCAATGAACCAAAAAAAAAAAAAAAAAACAACAAAAAAAAACAAAAAAAACTATGAATGCATCTTCCCATACGGATTACGAATATATTGGTTATAGGGCGGAAATCTGAAGGGTTTCCAATTTAAAAAGGATTAGCAGTGTCGAAACGACATTAATGGCCCCGCCTGCAAAAACAGTTCGAAGCTCATTTTTAGAAAGAGGAATTTAATAGTGAAATGCCCGTAATTTTAGAAAAATCAACTGAGTGGAACGAAACCTAACCTAGATCTGTAACTCATTATAGTAGACTCACGTACGAAACATCATAATACCTTATGGCGTTTAGAAAGAAAAAAAATCGTATAATTGTTATTTTCACGAAATTTTCAGTCCAAAATCCGTAATTTCAGCAAAAATCCGTACAGCTGTTCTTTGTGGAGTGACGGAATGACAGACAAGTGTAAAACTTTATAACCCGTCCAATTAGTGGCGGGGTCGTAAAAATCTAATTTTAAGGGACAGGGCAGACCACTAGGGACCCCAATATACACCAATGATTGCATCTTCCCATAATGAGTAAGAATATCGTTTTATGGTTATAGAATGGGAATCTTATAGGTTTTAATGTTACTATTTTGAGGGATGGGGCATAGCCCTTAGGGACCCCTCTGTACATCAATGCATGCACCTTCCCATAAAAAGTAAGTATATATATCGTTATGGGATAGGGATCTCAAAGGTTTAAAATTTAATATTTTTAGGGGGGTACCCCCATTTACATTAATGAATGCATCTTCAAAGGGATTTCAAATTTTTAAAAGTTATTATTTTGTGGGGCGGTGTATACAACCTAGGGACCCTCATGTACATCAGTGAATTCATCTTCCCATAAGGAGTACGAATATATATATATATATATATATATATATGTTATAATGTGGGGATCTCAAAGGTTTAAAAGTAGCTATTTTTACTGGATGGCGCATACCCACCAGGGACCACATATACACTAATGAATACAACTTCACACAAGGAGTAAGAATATATATGGTTAAAGGGTAGGGATCTCCAAGGTTTAAAAGTTACTATTTTCGGGGCGTGGCATACCATCTAGGGACCCCCATGTACATCCATGGTGCATCTTCCAATAAGGATTTAGATGGTTATAGGGTGGGAATCTAAAAGGTTATAAAGTTATATTTTAGGGGGGCAAGGCATACCCCTTAGTGATCACATGTACATTAATGAATGCATCTTCTCATAAAGAATAAGAATATAGTATACTAGTCACAAAAGTAACGATACACGAGTTCGGAACCAAATATCTTGGTAATTCCTTCAAATAATTTAAGAATGAGGACAACAGTCGCTTGCTACATCATTTCTTGATCTATCGATAAAACTTGAAATAGTGGAAAATGGGTATTTCCAAAAGAGGGTTAAATAAAATTTGCGAAAATCGGGAAGAAAAATCGATACAAATGTTGTAAAATGAAAATGTAGTGGCTGAAATCAGCATGATCAGTATAAAAACCTCAAATCTTTTGTCACACAGGCATAATGATTCACATAACGGAGTAAAAATACTGCTTTTTTAATTTTGGGTTTAGAAATGTGATTTTTGAAATCTAAATATTTGGAATCTTTTATTTCAAACATTTTGCACAAAATCAACCCTTTTGACCAGAAAACAATCTACTAAGAAAATCAGACGTCTATTTTTCTGCTTAGTACACTATTTGAAATCATGAGTATATGACAAATGCATTACGCTGTATCGTTTCTTTTGTTGACTTATATATATGGTTATGGGGTGGGGATCTCAAAGGTTTAAAACTTACTATTTCCTGGGGCGCGGCATAATATTTCCCTTTATACGCCAATGAATGCATTTTCCAATAAGTAGTAAGAATATATATTGGATTATAGGGCAAAAATCTCAAGTTATCTTTAAAAATCTAAATTTTATGCATTTGAGATGACGTAGCAAGCTCCCGCACCTCCCTGTTGGAATCCCATTTTAAATTTGACACTTTTGTGTCAACCTCCACCTGAAAGGCTATAATCCCGTGAATTTTCAGGAATTTTCAGGAAAATCCTCCATATAGTTATTGAGCACTGGCCCGGACAAGTTCATTGTTTCCAAAAGAAGAAAGAGGAATAAAAATACACTGTAATAAGAACTAGAAATTGGTGCCATCATAAAATTTCCAATTTTCGAAATTCGACCCCTGTGGACCCCAAGTTTTGAAAATCAACCTTCTGAAACCTTATTGCGCATCCAAGTATAGTATGTGACGATACTGTATAGAAATTAAATGCATGAAGTTAAACATGAATGAGGAGTTGAGGTCACAAGCTTAAATTTTCAAATTTCGAAATTTAATCCCTGTGGGCTTCAATTTTTGAAAATAAAAATTATAAAAACTTATTGCGCATCTACATTCCGTGTGTGACAATACCGTATAGAAATTAAAAGCATCAAATGAAAAATGAATGAAAAATTTAAGTCACAAGCTTAAATTTCCAATTTCTAAAAATTCGACCCCTTATGGGCCCCAATTTTTGAAATTAAAAATTCTAATGAAAAATGAACGAGGAGTTCAGGAGACAAGGTTATCTAACGTACAGACAGACGGACAGACGGATGTGCCGATTATATATATTCCCGAACTTCATACCAAGTGCGGGAATAGCTAACTACAAATGGTCCCGTGCAATGCACAAGTAAAAAACAATTAACTGTGAAAAATTAGCAATTTCACAATTTCAGTCTGAAATTTAGAACCCTGAATCAAGTTTCAAAATTGAAAACCTTATTGCACATCCACACATAGTGAAGAACAATTATTATAAACAAATAAAACTACTGTTACAAAAAGTGAATGAGTATTTCCAGAGACAAGGCAAAATTAACAATTTCACCATTTCGGTCCAAAAATTTGAACCTTTAATCGATTATCAAAATGCAAAACCCTTTCGCACATCAACAAATAATAAGAAACAGAATTATCTACAAATAATAAATTTGCTAAATCTAAATGAATGATGAGTTTAGATCAGAAGCTTAAATTTCCAGTCTTCGAAATTCAACCCCCATGGGCCCAAAATTTTGAAAATCAAAATTCTAAAACCTTATTGCGCATCTACATACAGTATTCGACAATACTGTATAGAAATTAAATACATGATGTTGAAAATGAATGAGTAGTTTAGGTCACGAACTTAAATTTCCATTTTTCAAAATTAGACCCTTGTGGGCCCCAATTTTTTGAAATAAAAATTCTAAAACCTTCTTGCGTATTTACCTATAGTATGTGACAACACTGTATAGATATTAAATGCATAAAGTTAAAAATGAAGGAGTTCTGGATACAACGTTTTTGATAACGGACGGTCAAATTTCCAATCAAATATCTAACATTCTATTAAGATAAACGGGAAGCAATCATATGCAAATGTTTGTATATACAAAAATTGAATATGGATTAAGTAATCAAAATGTTGAAATAATCACAAATGTTAATTTTATGCCCATAAAGCCATTCTATATTGCAGGCATTCAATGTATAAAAACAAGTCCGGGGCACAATTTCAGTGTTCTTTTTATGTGGTACAAAACCCAAGCTCGAATTAAAGGTATTTTGTTCTTAATTACCTTTAATCTCATTTATCAAACTTTTTTATTACCTATAGTGCCTAATACAATTTGGATAAATTGGAATAAACCGATTGGAAACAACATACTTATTAACCTGTTTACTTGCAATGTAGAATGACCAGTTGAATGCATATTTTTATCCAGTTTACTTTATTCAAAAGAGTTCCCCTGCGTCGACCCTCTGGATCCTCCCCTCACCACAAAAATGATGAATTAGGTCCAGTAATTAACTTATACTTACGAATTTGAAAGTCTCCTTAAAATCTGTACAATCTGATCTGCAGCAAAAACGATTTATATTAAACACGAAAAGCTCGGAACAAAAAGTTCGGCAAATTGCCTATAGAGAAACTTCCTCCTTTTCAAGATTTGACACGAGTTTATATATGATTCAAACAATATGTCCGTCCTTTCGCAAAATAGGGAATGTAATTCCAATGAGATTGTATTGATACAATTAACATTTGATAAGATTTTAAGGACACTTCATTATATTATAAACGGGGAAGTACAAACAAAGTACCATTTCCGGAGGGAGAGTGTAATTCGGCCATCTATTTCAAGGTTACACTCCAAATTCAAATATGATTTTTGTTTTTTGTTTTAAGTCATTTCATTGTCATGGTACATTTTCAGAGTAAATAATATTTATATACATGTATTGTGTATGAAATGTCAAAATACATGCACCGCTTCAAACATAAAAAAAAATAACTAAAAATTGACCATAGAAACAGAGTTTCCATACCAAAATTTCAAATATTTGGGGAAATTGTACAAAAACAAGGCCATTCTATCGATTACCCACTCAAACTTAAGGTTCATGTTGCGTGTCAATGGATATGAGCTTTAATTTGTCAGATTTTATATGTGCATAAAACATCGTTACATTTGTTTCACTAGATATTCCTTATCTATTGGGTATATGTGATTGCTATTTGAATACCATGCTGTCGAACTTTATATCAATATAAATAATTACTTGGGAGAATTCATCCAAAACTTAGTAATTAGTAGGGTTGCACATTAGGTCACCACGTCGGGAAGCTCTTTTTCATCGCTTGACCGCCGCGCCTCTTTCGTAGATTGATTTTTCCATAATATATAATGTTCCTCCGAAACAACTAAGCCGAAATTATCTGGAAATTTCCCTTTTCATGTTGCATTTTAAAATATTATTTACTTTTTTAAAAATTATTTAAAAGATGTTTGTAAATTAAATCCAAATATAATTTTCCAAAATTATATTTAGCTGTATAGTCTCATTTTGCTCATTCTAAAGGAAAAAGAAAACATAGGTAATATTAATAATGATTTAATAGACAAATAACGCCTGGGGGAGCATTTTATCTTTTACAATAGTACAGGCTTGGACAGTGGTACCGTCGTGACTGGGAGGAATGCGAAAATACGGTTCACATCGGTCAAAGTTTTTCTTTCATGTTATTTCTCTGTCGATATGTGTTTGTTATTTTGTATTGCTTTTAATATTGTTTAACCACCATGGGAACAACTTTTAATAACATTTATTGTAATTGATATCACAGATAATAGAATTTCAGTGTACTTAAGATGATACTTGAGAGGATTGAGGTTTTAATATAAAATGTTGTCTGTATTAAACATTTACTTATATTACAATATTTAATACCCCTGTATATAAATATAGACAGACATAGGTTGAGAGCCATCCTCATCTTGTCCTTACACAGGGATTACATTTAATACAGCAATGTGTAAAATCTAGAGAGTTGTCTTGGTTTGGGGGTTAGAATTTGGAGTCGGGGTTGAAGTAACATTTTGAAAATTTTCTAATAATTGCTATGACTAATTATGATTTACTAATTCAAGTGATTTGAATATCTATGTTATAACTGAATTTGTATATAACATTATCAATGTATAAAGCGTGTTGTAAGGGTGTAATCTACATTTTTAAAAATATGTATTTATTTTGATCAAATAATTCAGAGTGATTGAGAGATAAATATTAGGAATTAGTTGTATCATCTAATACATCAATCAAAAATTAAAAAAAACACTCTTTTACCAACAATTTTATCATGTGATGACTTGCACATACAGAAATCAGTCAGTCTGAAATGTGGAACCCTGAATCAAGTTTCAAAATTGAAAACCTTATTGCACATCCACACACAGTGAAGAACAATTATTATAAACAAATAAAACTACTGTTACAAAAAGTGTATGAGTATTTCCAGAGACAAGGCAAAATTAACAATTTCACCATTTCGGTCCAAAAATTTGAACCCTTAATCGATTATCAAAATGCAAAACCCTTTCGCACATCAACAAATAATAAGAAACAGAATTATCTACAAATAAATTTGCTAAATCTAAATGAATGATGAGTTTAGATCAGAAGCTTAAATTTCCAGTCTTCGAAATTCTAATCCCATGGGCCCAAAATTTTAAAAATCAAAATTCTAAAACCTTATTGCGCATCTTCATACAGTATTCAACAATATTGTATAGAAATTAAATACATGATGTTGAAAATCAATGAGTAGTTTAGGTCACGAACTTAAATTTCCATTTTTCAAAATTAGACCCTTGTGGGCCCCAGTTTTTTTAAATAAAAATTCTAAAACCTTCTTGCGTATTTACCTATAGTATGTGACAACACTGTATAGATATTAAATGCATAAAATTAAAATGAAGGAGTTCTGGATACAACGTTTTTGATAACGGACGGTCAAATTTCCAATCAAATATCTAACATTCTATTAATATAAAAAGGAAGCAATCATATGCAAATGTTTGTATATACAAAAATTTAATATGGATTAAGTAATCAAAATGTTGAAATAATCACAAATGTTAATTTTATGCCCATAAAGCCATTCTATATTGCAGGCATTCAATGTATTAAAACAAGTCCGGGGCACAATTTCAGTGTTCTTTTTATGTGGTACAAAACCCAAGCTCGAATTAAAGGTATTTTGTTCTTAATTACCTTTAATTTCATTTATCAAACTTTTTTATTACCTATAGTGCCTAATACAATTTGGATAAATTGGAATTAACCGATTAGAAACAACATACTTATTAACCTGTTTAATTGCAATGTAGAATGACCAAATGAAGGCATATTTTTATCCTGTTTACTTTATTCAAAAGAGTTCCCCTGCGTCGACCCTCTGGATCCTCCCCTCACCAAAAAAAAAAATGATGAATTAGGTCCAGTAATTAACTTATACTTACGAATTTGAAAGTCTCCTTTAAATCTGTACAATCTGATCTGCAGCAAAAACCACGAAAAGCTCGGAACAAAAAGTTCGGCAAATTACCTATAGAGAAACTTCCTTTTCAAGATTTGACACGAGTTTATATATGATTCAAACAATATATCCGTCCTTTCGCAAAATAGGAAATGTAATTCCAATGAGATTGTATTGATACAATTAACAATTGATAAGATTTTTAGGACACTTCATTATATTATAAACGGGGAAGTACAAAAAAGTACCATTTCCGGAGGGAGAGTGTAATTCGGCCATCTATTTCAAGGTTACACTCCAAATTCAAATATGATTTTTGTTTTTGTTTTCAGTCATTTCTTTATCATGGTACATTTTCAGAGTAAATAATATTTATATACATGTATTGTGTATGAAATATCAAAATACATGCACCGCTTCAAACATAAAGAAAATAACTGAAAATTGACCAATAAGTTAATTAAACACAGTTTGTTTGTTTGTTTTGTTGGGGTTTTACGCCGTTTTCAGCATATTTGGATATTTTGTGGCGGTCAGTTTTTATTGGTGGAGGAAGCCGAAGTACCCGGAGAGAACCACCGACCTTCTGTAGAAAAATTGGCAATCCTTCTTAATTTAGATTGAAGTCAAACACACCCCGCCACAGGTGAGATTGGAACTCACAACCCCAATGTTGACAGACTAGTGATCATTAGTAGTTATGACGAACTACATAGACCACTCGGTCACCGAGGCCCCAATTACACTTTAATTTGTGTTTTGGGTCAAAGTCTAGTGGCATAATCTCCCGCATAATCTGCAATTGCCAACACATTTCGCCATAGTACTTGTCATGATCACTTGTATGCATTGTACACATGTGATCACTGTGTTCTGGTTGGTTGCAGTTAGTCTAGCTGCATCTTATTAAAATAAGAACCGTGCTGATCCAATTCCGGCTTAACAATGTGAAGAGGAAGTGAATCGTAACCCTTGGTTTGTGAAGATGTGCTGTGGCTTCAATGCAGCAACACAAACACGCAGACTCTTAATCTTCAAATTCCGCGAATTTTCCAGACATTTCAAGATTCATTGCTTTTCCATAACACATGCTTCTGATTCAAGACTTTATAAATGCTTATCTTAACTGAGACATTTTAATGCACACTAAAGTATAGATCTTGAATAACCTAAACAAAAGGTCAGCACTATCCATAACAATGAAGAATAAATCACTTAAAAAATAAAAAAAATGTTTGTTTATTTGTGAGATTCGTACTCACAACCTCAGTGTTGACAGACTAGTGATGATTAATAGTCATGACGAACTACTTGGACCACTCGGTCACCAAGGCTCCAAATTTGGCTATTTTGCTGCGGCCAGTTTTTATTGGTGGAGGAAGCCAGAGTACCCAGAGAGAACAGCGACCTTCGATAGGAAAATTGGCAATCCTTGTCAATTAAAATCTGAATCGAACTAACCCGGCCACAGGTGAGATTCAAACTCACAACCTCAGTGTTGACAGAGTAGTGATCATTAGTAGTCATGACGAACTACTTAGACCACTCGGCCACCAAGTCTCCAAATAGGTGCAAACTAAGATTTTATTTTCAATGTTCATATAGACTGGTAAAAAAAATCAATGAAATTCAAGCAAGTTTCAATGACAATGACAAAGAGTGAAATTCAATGACCTTCTCAATGACTTTCAAAGACCAAAGTGAAATTCAAAGACTTTCCATGACCTGTGTGAACCTTGTAACAGGAAGTGAGCTGCTATATGGAAAAAGGTTTATTGAAAACGATATTTTCAGCTCTTACACACACAATATATATCTAAATTTGCTCCACTATTTAATTGCCCAAACCAGTTTAATAAACATTAAACCATTGTTGTGACGTCATCTATTGAAGAAGCAGTGGATTATTTTTTTTTAGGAATCCACTGAAGTTCTGATTGTGTCTATAAATACTACTCACCACAGTTCAACGAATTTCGTGTGAATGAGTAGATTTAATTACAACCGTAAAAAAACTACAAATTGATAGAAAATGAATGTTGTAAACGATAAGGCACCAACTATCGAAACTGTTTTTATTTTTTCTGTTGGTCAGAGGATTATTTTTACTTTACATGTAGGAACAGGATTTTTCCAAAAAGAAAAGTCGTTGGTGAAACAAACGATTTTGACAACACTTTTGAAATATTTGCTTCCCATAAAATGGAACTTAAATGTAGGAAATTTTTCAGCAAACTTAATAACAAAGGAAAGTACAAGTTTTGTGTAATCAACCCCTTCTCAGTTTTCGACCTAACTGAAGTTGTACAATTTTTTCTGTACGTGGAAACTAGCTTATTTCAAGCAAATTGTACAAAGGAGGGTACAAGTTTTGTGTATTCGACCTTTCAAATATAACCCCCAAAAAACTGTCAACAAGACGCATTTTTAAATTTGATGCAACCCAAGTGACAGTTTTTTTGACAGGAAAAAACAATAATCTTGTCTTCTCCCTGATAAAAAAAGTTATCCTCTTATACATAATTTATGGGCCTTTCCTACGTGTTGAACACAGTTGATGGTCGTGCGGTTCATATATAACTGCATAGGGCCTTTTCAGAACATCATATATATACTTTAGAAAAAAAGGGGGGGGGGGGGGGCAAATACTTCGGAAAAAGTGGGGATGAGGATTTATCTCTAAAGAATCAAATAAACATAAAAATATAATAATAACCTTCTCTCAGAAAGCTCTTCTATTTGACTATCAGACACTATCTTCTTTATTCTTGATGGCCCTGGTTTGGTTCGTAGCTCAGAATCTACCTTATCGACTAAGGTACACATTAAATCCTCGTCTTATGCAGACGATATATCCTTATAAATAGGTTTTATAACAGGAAAAGTTTCATTTTCAGATGCTGACGAAATGTCATCATACATTAAAAAAAAGTTTGCACTTAAACCCTCATCAGATTTTTGTGGATTTTCACAAAATTTAGATTGCATTATAAAAATATCCTCGTCGTCCATTTCCATTGTCATATAATTAATGATGAGTAGTTTTTATTCAAACTTCTACACTCATATATATACTAATATTTGACTAGGGGTAAGTTCAAAAAACATTTTTATGACAAATGTTCTAGCATCGTGATTTAATGCTACTTTTTAAAAAATACTTTTGGAATTGTAGCTTTTTTTATAGTGATTTTAAATTAAATACATATGGTTATTATTCTGTGTTAGAATTATCTGTATTTATAGTTGGACTATATTCATTTGTTTGTTTAATCGATTTTTTATTTTCATCTTTGAAATAATCCATCCATGACAAAAATCAATGCAGAACGAATAGTGATTTTAAACTCACTCAGAATTAAAATATAATTTTAAAAATGTGATTCGAAAGAGATATATTTTATTCCATTCTGACAACAAAAATGTAAACAAACTATAAGGAAACGCTGAAATTGCATATCACAAAGAGTAATGACTTAAAGAATACATAGCAATGGTTTAAGTGTGAGAACTTATAAGAAGTAGTGAATTCTGAATCGATAATCAACTCGCGACTGACGTCGCTCGTTGATTATCTTTTCCGAATCCACTACTTCTTATATGTTCTCTACTACATCTTTGTCTTCAGATAATAATGGATCTCACAGTAGCCACAGATAACAGAGTTTTGTATTTGCTTCTTTTTAATCTACATGATGAAAATAGAATAGCCATGAACAAACAAGCAGAAAAATTGGACACTAAAGCAAAGTTAACAAAAATGCAATGATGTTAAATCACAATACACAAGATAAAATATTATACATGATCACACGTTTTATGTGCGTACAGGTTATTGTGTCAAAAATTTAAATCTATAACAATGAGGATGAGAATTTTAAATTAAATAATCTTAATTAGTTAATAATACTCTGATAATATCAAAATGAAAACATACTAGTCGAACAAATAGACCATACACGTATGTACAACTGATAACCTAAATAAAATGCTCCGCTGGGCACAGCTAGATACGACCGCAGATGTCGAACCCTGAATAGTTGGGGCAATTATGAACACAACATTCAAGCTTGATACAATACTGAATTTGGATTGTGAATAAATATTTGACACAGCATAGGTTTCTGACACAGAATGAATGTTGTCTAAGAACTTAAAAATTTTTAATTTACCTATTCAAACCATATCAGTATTATTTGTTTTTATATATAAATCAGAAATAACCAATTTAAAATTTAAAATTGGGCACACATATCAATTTCTTGCTATTGCGCAATACTGTGCAATTGAAGATTTCTTGCTATTGCGCAATACTGTGCAATTGAAAATTTCTTGAAATATTTGACACATAATAGGTTTCTGACACAGAATAACTGAAATCAAAGAACTTAGAATTGGTCATATGATTTCAATTTATATTCAATTTGTTGCTTCTTGTGCAATACAATATGCTGTGGAGAATTGCCCCCCCCCCAAAAAAAAAAATAATTTACCCCTTTTTTTAGCTTTTGGGCAATACACTATGAAGTTGCAATTGACCCCCGCCCTCCCAAAAAAACAAAAAAAAAACAATAAAATTTATTGTAACCCCCCCCCCCCCTTTTTTGCTAAAAAAAATTTGAAATTTTCTTTTTAATTTATGAAATATGAAATGAGAAAAAAATTGCCCCCTCCCCAATTTCTCATTTACCCCCCCCCCCCCCCCACCCCAAATTTTTTCAAACCCCCCCCCCCCCTCCATTTCTTTATACTTTGCAACCATAACAGCCCATTTAAATACACCATAACATATTGAAATAGAAAATGACATTATAGTCATGGATGGCAAATTTGAAATATACATAATTTAAAAGCAGTTTAGATGAGACAATATAAAAAGCTTCATCAGCACATTTTATATTGGCAAATTTCCAATGAAGTTCATTAAACTAGAGTTATTGGCAAATTTCCAATGGAATTTGTTAATAATAAAGTTTTGATAACAGGGCACACATATCAATTTCTTGCTATTGTGCAATACTGTGCAATTGAAGATTTCTTGCTATTGCACAATACTGTGCAATTGAAAATTTCTTGAAATATTTGACACATAATAGGTTTCTGACACAGAATAACTGAAATCAAAGAACTTAGAATTGGTCATATGATTTGAATTTATATTCAATTTTTTGCTTCTTGTGCAATACAATATGCTGTGGAGAATTGCCCCCCCCCAAAAAAAAAAAAAAAAATTTATCCCTTTTTTAGCTTTAATTTTGGACCCCGATTTGGACCAACTTGAAAACTGGGCCCATAATAAAAAAACTAAGTACATGTTTAGATTCAGCATATCAAAGAACCCAAAGAATTCAATTTTTGTTAAAATCAAACTAAGTTTAATTTTGGACCCTTTGGACCTTAATGTAGACCAATTTGAAAACGGGACCAAAAATTAAGAATCTAAATGCACGGTTAGATTCGGCATATCAAAGTTTAATTTTGGACCCTTTTGGCCCCTAATTCCTAAACTGTTGGGACCAAAACTCCAAAAATCAATCCCAACCTTCCTTTTGTGGTCATAAACCTTGTGTTTAAATTTCATAGATTTCTATTTACTTTTACTAAAGTTATTGTGCAAAAACCAAGAAAAATGCTTATTTGGGCCCTTTTTTAGCCCCTAATTCCTAAACTGTTGGGACCAAAACTCCCAAAAACAATCCCAACCTTCCTTTTGTGGTCATAAACCTTGTGTTTAAATTTCATAGATTTCTATTAACTTATACTAAAGTTATAGTGCGAAAACCAAATGTCTTCAGACGACGACGCTGACGACGACGCCAACGTCATACCAATATACGACCGCAAAAATTTTGCGGTCGTATAATAAAAAGGCCAAATAGTTTTGATTTCTTGGTCAAACCTATTTTCAACAAGAAACAATACTGGGCCATGACCCAACTCTGCAGATGGCACATTTGATGAAAACAAGAAGTTCAATCATTTTCTCAAAATTCCATGATCATGCATAATTATTTTCCTAAAGTATGATTGAACATTTGAGAAAACAAACATGCAATTTTTTTTTTATATCCCCAGGGACCTGATTCCAATGAAGTTATTTATTCAAGTGGCAAGATTGTCAAATAAAAAACTTGTGCCATCTTTACAATTACCGGTATATTGCCAGGTGTGAATGGTAGAAATAAATTCATCTTTTAAAAATTTCAATAAACTTAGGTTTTTTAATATTAATTTGAATTGTTGGAATCAAGCTCAAAACAGAATGAAAATTATTCGTGATGTCATCTATTTTCATCTTGATATAGAATCTAAATAAAACTAATTATATATAAGTGGAATAAAATTTTGAATCTTTTGATAAACTTCAATAAAATGCTCCGCTGGGCGCAGCTAGATACGACCGCAGATGTCGAACACTCAATAGTTAGGGCAATTATGAACACAACATTCAAGCTTGATACAATACTGAATTTGGATTGTGAATAAATATTTGACACAGCATAGGTTTCTGACACAGAATGAATGTTATCTAAGAACTTAAAAATTTTTAATTTATCTATTCAAACCATATCAGTATTATTTGTTTTTATATATAAATCAGAAATAACCAATTTAAAATTTAAAATTAGGCACACATATCAATTTCTTGCTATTGCGCAATACTGTGCAATTGAAGATTTCTTGCTATTGCGCAATACTGTGCAATTGAAAATTTCTTGAAATATTTGACACATAATAGGTTTCTGACACAGAATAACTGAAATCAAAGAACTTAAAATTGGTCATATGATTTCAATTTATATTTAATTTTTTGCTTCTTGTGCAATACAATATGCTGTGGAGAATTGCCCCCCCCCCCCAAAAAAAAAAAAAAAAATTTACCCCTTTTTTAGCTTTTGTGCAATATACTATGAAGTTGCACATTGACCCCCCCTCCCAAATAAAAAAAAAAACAAAAAACAATAAAATTTATTGTAACCCCCCCCTTTTTTTTTTGCTAAAAAAAATTTGAAATTTCTTTTTAATTTATGAAATATGAAATGAGAAAAAAATTTCCCCCTCCCCAATTTCTCATTTCCCCCCCCCCCCCAAATTTTGTTTTCAAATCCACCCCCTCCCCATTTCTTTATACTTTGCAACCATAACAGCTAGCCCATTTAAATACACCATAACGTATTAAAATAGAAAATGACATCATACTCATGGATGGCAAATTTTAAATATACATAATTTAAAAGCAGTTTAGATGAGATAAACAAAAAAGCTTCATCAGCACATTTTATATTGGCAAATTTCCAATGAAGTTCATTAAACTAAAGTTATTGGCAAATTTCCAATGGAATTTGTTAATAATAAAGTTTTGATAACAAGGCACACATATCAATTTCTTGCTATTGCGCAATACTGTGCAATTGAAAATTTCTTGAAATATTTGACACATAATAGGTTTCTGACACAGAATAACTGAAATCAAAGAACTTAGAATTGGTCATATGATTTCAATTTATATTAAATTTTTTGCTTCTTGTGCAATACAATATGCTGTGGAGAATTGCCCCCCCCCAAAAAAAAAATAATTTACCCCTTTTTTAGCTTTTGTGCAATACACTATGAAGTTGCACATTGACCCCCCTCCCCCCAAAAAAAAACCAAAAAACAATAAAATTTATTGTAACCCCCCCCCCCCCTTTTTTGCTAAAAAAATTTTGAAATTTTCTTTTTAATTTATGAAATATGAAATGAGAAAAAAATTGCCCCTCCCCAATTTCTAATTTACCCCCCCTAAATTTTGTTTTTAAATCCCCCCACCCCATTTCTTTATACTTTGCAACCGTAACAGCCCATTTAAATACACCATAAACGTATTAAAATAGAAAATGACGTCATAGTCATGGATCAAACAAAGTTTAATTTTGGACCCTGATTTGGACCAACATGAAAACTGGACCCATAATAAAAAAACTAAGTACATGTTTAGATTCAGCATATCAAAGAACCCCAAGAATTCAATTTTTGTTAAAATCAAACTAAGTTTAATTTTGGACCCTTTGGACCTTAATGTAGACCAATTTGAAAACGGGACCAAAAATTAAGAATCTAAATACACGGTTAGATTCGGCATATCAAAGAACCCCAATAGTTCAATTTTCGATGAAATCAAACAAAGTTTAATTTTGGACCCTTTTGGCCCCTTATTCCTAAACTGTTGGGACCAAAACTCCAAAAATCAATCCCAACCTTCCTTTTGTGGTCATAAACCTTGTGTTTAAATTTCATAGATTTCTATTTACTTCTACTAAAGTTATTGTGCAAAAACCAAGAAAAATGCTTATTTTGGCCCTTTTTTAGCCCCTAATTCCTAAACTGTTGGGACCAAAACTCCCAAAAACAATCCCAACCTTCCTATTGTGGTCATAAACCTTGTGTTAAAATTTCATAGATTTCTATTTACTTATACTAGAGTTATTGCGCGAAAACCAAGAAAAATGCTTATTGGACCCTTTTTTGGAACCTAATTCTTAAACTGTAGGGACCAAAACTCCCAAAATCAATCCCAACCTTCTTTTTGTGGTCATAAACCTTGTGTTTAAATTTCATAGATTTCTATTAACTTATACTAAAGTTATAGTGCGAAAACCAAATGTCTTTGGACGACGACGACGGACGACGACGACGACGACGCCAACATCATACCAATATACGACTGCAAAAATTTTGCGGTCGTATAAAAATTACTAACTCATAAAAACAGGCCTACAATACAGTTTTCCTCTGCAATTAGCTTACTGACCAACTTCAATTTGCAGCCAAAGAAATCACAATGCAATGTGAACCTTGTTGATTTTGAAGTTTGAACACAAAGATTTTTTTATCCATTTTCAAGGGCCAAAAATAGGGTGCAATATATAAGTGCATTTAATACCACCAAAACATGGTAATGTCTTTAATTGCAGGATAAACAAAATGTATGTACATTGTAAAAAAATATACAATTTATTTCTGTTTGCAGCAAGACAAACATGCTGGATAAACCTTGCATTTCTATGTCTGTTTCTAAGGCTTGTTAAAATTAACTGTATATTTTCTGACAACGTGCACATATTGTATACTTGTGTAGCATGTCTAAGGAATGTTAAAAATAAATTAAAAAATAATTACACTCCTTGTTCAACACATTACACTAATATTTCAAAATGTTTCTGTTATACAAATTATGCCTATACATCAACAAAATCATTTAATGCTATAAAAATTTAAATTGACATGTAGCTTCTAAAAAAAAGTTAAAAGTCATCCCTAATTGATTATAATATGCTGTTGTGTGGCCAATGATGCGAGCACAGCAATATTGGCCCTTTCCAGAAACTGATGTTTGGTATCACGATTTTGACTCTAAAATTATAATTTGAAGCAAATTATTTCCCTTACTTTACTTCTGGCGAACGAAGCTTTTTCTAGCACAAAATGATATAAAAATTTAAATTTAAATGTAGCTTCTAAAGAAAGTTAAGTCATTCCTAATTTTTATATTATATAAGATAACAATTATGGCAGGTTTACAAATGTGTCTAGCATTACGCATTTCATGAAGTTTATTCCTATATGTAATGATAGCTAGCGCAGCGAGCACTATAGGAACATATGCATTTTCTACATATGGGTGATTTAGAAAAGTCTTTGTTTAATGGGGCAGCCATATTGTGCTACATACTATAATCTAGAAAAAGTTTCGTTTGCCGGAAATTGAAGTTAGGGAAATAACTTGCCTCAAATTATAATTTTTAAGTCAGAATCGTGATACCGGAAATGAGTTTCTGGAAAGGGCTATTGCTGTGCTCGCATCGTTGGGCACGCCAACAGCATATTACAATTATGGTTTAAATGCGTTTAAGGGTTATTCAGGTGAAAAATTTCTTTACAAAAGAATCAAAACAGAAACAGTCGCCAAATTAATAATTGAGAAAAAACTGAATTTTTGTTCTTGTGCAGAGAAAATCTTGTTTATCATACAACATACAGGGTACATGATAGTTTGTGCATACATGTATGTGTAACAAACTCATATTGGTACACCCTAGGCTAATAACATATCATATTGAAGTGCTATTCAAATGCATATCAGATTTGGTGTGTCACATGGTCCAGCTCAGACCGGGTGCTTTTGGACATACACACTTATAAAGAGATATGATTTTCCGAATAGCAAAAAAAAAACAGCTAAAAAAAGGAATAAAATCACCCCAGTATATATAATAAACAGATTAGTACATGACCTAATCCACACTGGAACTGAGTCAAATTCCACCATATTTTGACACATGGGTCAATTTCCCCATGAAGTAAAATTACAATATCACACCTGTTATCAGACAATGGTCTCATATGGGAGTCTTGTAATGATAACAGGTTTGGTATGGATAAGTAATGCAAATGTATTAATCTGTAATTATGATCAATTACGAGAATTGTTACTGTTTCAGCTCTGATTCTTTGTATAAATATTTATAAATGATAATCATTATGTGTGATAGATAAAACATGCACAGCAAAGCTCCATAGCAATATGATACATGTACACTGCTTATAATTAATATATTTGTTAATTAACATTGCATTTAGTTAGATTTATTAATAACCTTCTTTAAGACAAAAAAATCATTTTTTAAATTCCTCGATGCTTTTTATTCTTTGTGGTCCACCTCCAGTGTCAAGGGAAGTATTTCTCCTTGATTCACCGATATCTAAGCACACATTGACGAACATGACATCGTCTTTCACATATGCAACAGTGGAATCATCCAGTTTTGACAGTGGCATAAAAAGTGGGCAGCCACTTGCTATGTTCATTTCAGAAGTTGGTCTTTTAAAAGAAGTGCTTGACGGATCTGGCCTAAAAGAGTCAATCAAGTGGTTGCCATTTGGTCCTTGGTCTATCATTCTGAAGATAACTCTGTGACTGAATGGCCATCCAAGCAGAGCATCATAATTTCCTCTCATTATGACAAAAAAGATAGAAACATGTGTTCCTTTCCCCATTCCATCTCCGTTTGGATATAGTCGGACACACATCTTGTATCCAGAACGTGATGTGTAGAACGCTGTTGAGTAGATACTTGTGCACTGACCACTGACTGCTTCCCTGCGCTTTTTCGTCCACTCTGGTATCCTCCACATAAGATTTCCATCATAAACCGTGTTTTCAAGATTTGATATTTTCAAAGCATGCTCTGCAATGATGACTTCTTTCATGTGTAATTTTGCTTCAAGCTGTTTTATTTTTTCTGTATCACTTCCAGTTTGTTCTCTCTCCTGCTGTCGTTGTCTGTCCAAGTTTTCAATAGCTGTAATACACCTTTCTATTTCTCTGTGTAGTGTTGTTACTATTCCTTCATATGTACCAGTCTTTATTTCCAATGCTTGAAATTTCTGCATCATGTTACCAACATCGGCTCCACCAACTGAGCCAGAAACGCCACCAGCTGCCATTATTGTCTGAATAGCTTGTCCCTGTTCTTGAACTCGTGTCCTCAGGTCTGCGATTCCCCCAGAAGCATTTGCAGCTTCCGGGTTTTCCACTCTGGCAACCAATTCATTGATTTTTTCATTAAGCATATGAATTTGTTCCAACGTGTATGTGATGTGCATTCCTGGCTTCTGCTCAATGTGTGTATTAAACTTACTTCTATCAACCTGAAAGAAAAGATAAGAATGAAAGTGATTGAAATATGTATTAGATAAACAATATACCATAGAATTAAGATGCCAAAGGTCATAAGATCAAATAAACAACACATACTAAAAGGATATTTATAACTAACATGACTAATATATATAATGAAAACACTAAAAGATCAATGTAGAACAAATAACTTTTTTTTTCTTGACTGATGTACATAGAGTATGCATCAAAAGTACATATCATTATGAATTTTAGTAGTACATGTAGTGCCACAGAGTTTGTTATGTTGTTTTCTGTCTTTAAGATGTTATAGATATTGATGAAACATTGACAGTAATTATGGACATGTTAAATTCTTTAAACAGATGAATTAGAGAGAAATGTTCCTAACTATTACACAACCAATTTTTAAATTAATCACATATAAAAATACCATCTTAACATATAGTATGAGGTAAGGCCACTTTTAGTACATAACACCAAAAAATATTATCTTGAAATAATTACAGTCAAACCTGTCTATAAAGGGTACACAAAGGACCAAAACAAAGTGCCCCTTATGAGCAGATGCCCTCTATACCGAGGTTAATTTTACATGCTTTGTTTATGAATGGAACTTTCTCACTGTGTCCTTTATAGACAGAAATTTGCTATATAGAGGTGCCCTTTAAAGCAGGTTTGATTTTTATTATTTTCATAATCAATTTGTAAATAAATATTTCAATTCATGAATTTTTTAAAGTATCTTATATTTAAAGTATATGAAAGTAATTTAATAAAAAAAAAATACACTGGTCATGAATTAATTTTCATTCATAACTACATGTACCTGTAGTTAATGTTTTTTTTCAATGACAGGTGTTATTACAACTAAACTAGAAATTGTGTCTGTAAGACACGGATGCCCTGCCTAAAATATAGGTCATCATGAACGAATGCTCATTACTATCCAAGGCACATCTACTGATGAAGTTTTGTTGATACACTATTCTTAGTTCTTAGTTCTAAAGAAATGAACCTAAATGTAAATCTTAAACAGAGTCGCTCATGCATAAAATGTAGGTCATAATGACCCAATTATTGTATGACTGCTCAGTACTACCCAAGGCACATCAACTGATGAAGGGTCAATGATACACTATGCTTAGTTCCAAAGAAATGAACCTAAATGCAAAACTTAACCGAAGTCACTGAAGCATGAAATGTAGGTCATAGTGATCCAAGTGTTGCTGAACTGTGTTGTATTATACAAGAGAACTGTAGTGGTGAAATTTCATTGATATATTGCTATAGGTTTCTGAGAAATGGAGCTTAACAGAATATGGATGGACAAGGGTAAATCTATATGCCCCAGCCACATTCGTGATGGGGCATAAAAAAAGTTGCCATTATTTCGGGAATTTTCTTATAAATCATAAAAAAAACCTGTAATATTTAAGGATTGACTGTAATTTTTTTCAGTCTTTGAAGAAATAACCTCAATCATGTGGTGCACACTAAATAACCCACTTAGCAGGTTATTTGAAAGTGTGCATCATGTGTACTGAGGTTATTTCCAATAGACAGAAAACAAAATTACTGTCAATCTATATAATTTAATTCCAATGGTTGTTGTGACATCTAAAACATTGGGATTCCCTTTAATGACATCATAGTAGAAAAGAAAATTTAGTCTATGACATGATTGACGAAAAAATTCGACCAATCAAATAATGTGTTTTAACATTCAATATTAAATTATTAATATAGACATGTTGAATCCCCCTCCTCCCAAACAATAAAATAATAGATAAGAGATACATTCTTCTTTGTTACCATTCCGGACAAAGAATATGTATTCCATAGCACTTTCTTTAAACATAACTCCTTGTGTTGCTAAATTCAGTATATAAGATGCCAAGAAAACTGCAAACTTTTCAGTTAAAAGCCCACCTCTGCTAGTGTTAGTGCAATGTGTGTGGGGAGGAGGGTGTTGGGGGGGGGGGGGGGGGAACTTACTTAATATGATCAATTGATTTTGATATATACTTTTGCTATTAAAACTAGAGGCCCTCAAGAGCCTGTATTGCTCACCTGGATGTAACTTGTCCACCTTCAGCAGGACTGAAAATTTAAGTGTTACTAAGCAGTTATCTTGGCTGGCTTTCCCACAGGTACAATGTTTAACAAAGATAGTGTGTTTTGGCCATCTTAGTTGACATTCAAGGTTACCAATTGAAACACAATTCTGAAAGAGGACCATTGCTGGCATTAGTCTGATTCCAAATGGCCAAGTTCAAGGTATGATGATCTGCAAATTAAACTTTCCCATAGGGTCCTTTGTTAAACTAAGTTCAGCTTTGGTGGCCATCTTGATTATGACAGGCCAGGTAAGCGGACACATTTCTGAAAGGTGCCAAGTCTGGTCCGAATTGGCCAAGCGGTTTCAGACAAGAAGATTTTTTAATGAATTTTCTCAAAGGGTCCTATGTTAAACTAAGTTCAGCAGTGGTGGCCACCTGGGTTGACAGTACAGGTCATCGGACAAAAGTCTGAAAGAGGACCATCTAAGGTCCATTGGTGACAAGTCTGATTCTAATTGGCTTAGTGGTTTAAGAAAAGAAGATTATTTAATGAATTTTCCTATAGTGACCTATGTTAAACTAAGTTCAGCTGTGACGGCCATCTTTAATGACATTCTGGGTCATCTGACACAATTCTGAAAGAGGACAATCTAAGGACGATTGCTGCCCAGTCTGGTTGCAACTGGCCCAGTAGTTTCAGACATGAAGATTTTTTAATGAATTTTCCCATAGGGTCCAATGTTGGCTGAGGCGACCATTTTGGTTGACAGTCTGCGTCATCGGACACAGTTCTGAAACAGGACAATCTAAGGACCCTTGTTGCCAAGTCTTGTTCCAATTGGCTCACTTGTTTCAGACAAGAAGATATTTAAATGAATTTCCCATAGTCCAATGTTAAACTAAGTTTGGCTGTGGAAGCCATTTTGGCAGAATTTCAGGGTCATCGGACACAATTCTGAAAGAAGACCATCCTGAATGACCATTGCTGCTAAGTTTAATTCACATTTGCTCATTAGTTTCAGACAAGAAGATTTTTAAATGAATTTCCCATAGGGTCCTATGCTAAACTAAACTGTGGCAGCCATCTTGGTTGATCGTCCTGGTCATTGGACACAATTCTGAAAGAGGACCATCTAAGGAGTATTGTTTCCAAGTCTGGTTCCATTTGGCCATGTAGTTACATAGGGAGAAGATTTTTTAAAATCATTCCCCCTTTTTATTATTTCTAGTCACAACAGCGATATCGGTTGGAAGTCGGGGATGCCAGACATACGTTTTGATGGGGACTACCCAAAGACCAATCCACCAAAGTTTGTTCCTAATTGGCTCCAAGTCTAGGTCAAATTGGTCATGTAGTTACATAGAAGATTTCTGAAATTCACCCCTCCCCTCCTTTTTTTTAATTTTTAGTCACAGCAGCCATGACGGTTGGAAGTTGGGGATGCCTGACACAAGTTTGGAAGAGGCACATCCGAGGACCATTCCATCAAAGTTTGGTACAAATTGGACAGTGGTTTCAGAGGAGAAAATCATCAAAGAAAAAGTTTACGCCGGACGACAGACGCCAAGTGATGGTAATAGCGTTTTAGGCCAGGTGAGCTCAAAATGTCATTAACAGTTATCTGACAGGCTGTTACACAATTTGACAGTCAAATATTTCTAAAGAGCACACATAAAGTCCCATTTTTTTTAGAAATAAGAACAGATTATTTTGACATGACAATTAACATACATGTATTATGCATATTAAGAATAGCTCTGCAAAAAAGTTTATCAGGACATTCAATCTGCATAAAATATTGCCAGGAAACGCAGTAACTGTGACATAGTGAAACAATTTATGTTACTATTTATTCTGTTAAGGGACGAGATCAAAAGTTCAATGTAGGATAAAAAACTTAATTCAAATAGTTTGGGAGTGGGGGGGGGGGGGGGGGTAAAAATGCTGCAAGTTTTGTTATCCGACATCGATTTTTGGATATGCCCATATTGGTCAATCAATATTTCCCAAATTAAGTTAAGAGGGGGGTGGGGGGTCAGTGGCTTAGTGGTTTCAGACAAGAAGATTTTTGAGTGAATTTCCCATAAGGTCCTATGTTAAACTTAGTTCAGCTGTGTCGGCCATCTTTGTTCACAGTCCACGAAATCGGACATATTGCTGCAAAGTCTGGTTGCAATTGGTCAAGTGGTTATAGACAAGAATATTTTTCAATGAATTTTCCAATGGGGCCTTATGTTAAACTAAGTTCGGTTGTGGCAGCCATCTTGGTTGACAGTCAAGGTCATCAGATTCAATTCTGAAAGAGGACCATATAAGGACCATTGCCGCAAAGTCTGGTTCCAATTGGTCAAGTGGTTTCAGGCAAGAAGATTGTTCAATGAATTTTCCATTAAGGCCCTATGTTTAACTATGTTCGGCTGTGGCTGCCATCTTGGTTAACAGTCTGGGTCATTGGACCTACTTCTGAAAGAGAACCTACTAAGGACCATTACTGCCAAGGTTGGTTGCAACTGGCCTTGTAGTTTCATAGAAGAAGATTTTTTATATTCATCCCCCCTTTTTTATGTTTTTAGTAACAGCAGCCATGTCGGCTGAAAATCGGGGATGCAGGACACACTTTTGAAAAGGGGCCACCCAAGGACCATTCCACCAAAGTTTGGTTCAAATTGGTTAAGTGGTTTTAGGAGTTGACAAAAAAGTAAAATTCGAATAGGCTCAATCATGTGTCAATGTTAAACTAAGTCCAGCCATGGCGGCCATGCTGGATGGCGCCCTAGAAAACCGAATAAATGTTTTAAATGGGACCATCCAAGGACCATTCCACTTAAGTTTGGTCTAAATTGGTTCCTCAGTTTCAGATGAGTTGACGAAAAAGTAAAATTCCCATATGCTCAATGTTAAACTAAGTCCAGCATTGGCGGCCATGTTGGATGGCGTTCTGTGAAACAAACACAATTTTAAAAGGGGCCACCCAAAGTACCATTCCAACATAGTTTGGTTCAAATTGTCCTAATGGTCTCAGAGAAGGTAATGAAAATGTTTAAATTCCCATAGGGTCCAAGGTTAAACTATGTCCGACCATGGCAGCCATATTGGATGGCAGCTGGAAAACCGAACACAAGTTTTAAAGGGGACTATCCAAGGACCATTCCACTTAAGTTTGGTTTAAATTGGTTCAGTGGTTTCAGAGGAGTTGATGAAAATGTGAAAAGTTTACAATGATGACAGACGGAAAGTGATGAGAATAGCTTTTAGGCCAGGAGAGCAAAAAACAAGACAAAAACAGAAATGTATTTGACTGAGCACCACAACTTTAGAAAGAATTAATAACTTTAATGATATGTAAGGATTCAGATGATTCAGATGATGGTCTAAAAGGGAGTCATCTACAAGTATATGTATAGTTTCAATACAATATATTTCAAACAGGGGTAAAATCAAAGTTGACCTGTCAAAACCAGGCTAGCCTTGATAAAATCAACAAGAGTGCTACACGTAGCCATATGTCTTCCGCCGACACTATAGGAGGATAAGGTAGTTTTTCAATCCCTCATGGGCATCCTTGGTTGGAAGATGAGGAATAATTGTAATTAATTACCAGTCATGTATAAATAGCAAACTTTGTAATTTGGGATGAGAGTCACTCATGCCTAAAATTGTGGTCAAGGTAAGGTGTTAGACTGACACCAACTTGCCAAGTGTGAAAATTCAGGTTAAGGTCTCAGACAGCCATGTACCCACCAAGGACAATCTAGACCAAATATGTTTGGTCTATGTATAGCTGTTGCTGAGAAATGGACATAATCTCAAACGTGAAACAAGTCACTCAAGCATGAAATAGAGGTCAAAGGAAAGGTATCAGATGTTAAATTGTCAAGAAACTTTATCAACCAAATACTGTGGGTCTAGTTGGTTCAAATGCTGCGAAATGGACATTATCCCAAAACGTGAAACATGTCACTCAAGCATAAAATCGAGGTCAAAGGAAAGGTATCAGATGTTAAATTGTTATATACCCACTAAGAACTTTTATCAACCAAATACTGTGGGTCTAGTTCGTTCAATTGTTGAGAAATATAAGTATATTAAGTCACTCAAGCATGAAATTCAGGCCGAGTTCAGCTGACATGTGTTAGACTAATATGTATCCACTAAGAACTATCTACAGACCAAATATGATGGGCATATGGTATTACAGTTCCTGAGAATGGACTTAAACTTGAAAATTTAAGACAAGTTACTCAAACATGAAATTGAGGTCAAGGTCCAGAGACAGGTGTCAGACTGGCATGTACCCACTAAGAACTATCTATTGACCACATATGGTGGGCTTAGATTTTACAGTTGTGAAGAAATGGACTTAATCACAAAAATGTGACAGATCATTCAACCATGAAATTTAGGTCAAGGTCAAAAAGCAGGTGTCATACTGATATGTATCCACTAAGAACTGTCTATTGACCAAATATGGTGGGTTGAGGTATGATAATTAGACTTAATCTCTAAAATGTTACAAAGTCTCTCAAGCATGAAATTGAGGTCAAAGTCTGTAGAGAGGTGTCAGACTGGTATGTACCCACTAAGAACTATCTACAGGCCAAGTACTGTGGGCCTTGGTATTACAGTTGCTGAAAAATGGACATAATCAGGAAACTTGGATGCAATCCACTCAACCATGAAATTGAGGTCAAGGTCCAGAGACAAGTTTCAGACTGGCATGTACCCACCGAGAACTATCAATAGACCAAATACGGTGGGTTTAGGTATTACAGTTGCTGAGAAATAGACTTGACCACAAAAATGTGACTAAGTCACTCAAGCATGAAATTGAGGTCAAGGTCCCAAGCCAGGTGTCAGACTGGCATGCACCCATTAAGAACAATCTATAGACCAATCTGGTTGGCCTAGGTATTACAGTTGCAGAGAAATGGATTTAACCACAATACTTGGACACAGATTTAAAATTTATGTTTATGAAATCAGTAACCATGAAAAAGAAGTCAGGGTAACAAGACAAGTATACTGCGGCAAAATTTATACAATAAGGTATCTGTGGGCCAAAAATCTGAATTGTATTTTGTCACAGGTAGGACAAAAATGGATAAGAATATAGAGAGTTTTGAAACCATTCCCACAGCTGGAAAAGAATGTTTGAACATACAGGACAGTAGTATATCATATAAGCCAGTCAAAATTTAGGGTAGGTAGTTCTGAAAAAAAAAAGCATTAATTTCCTGATCATTACCAGTAATGGCTATTTTTTCTTCTTCCCATCTTATAAATGCTAGCATGACAAAGTGCTTTTAAAGGTTTCTTGCAAGATTATAAAGCATGTTATACTTCTAGAGAACACAGGAAATTGGAAATAATTTTTTTTTACCTTCACAACATTCTGAAATAATTTGAGATATTTAATTAATTGGAAAAAATAATGTTCACCAATACACAGTCCAATAATTTTTTTCTGGTTCCCTTTAAATTTTTAAACAGGTTATTTTTCTATCATCTGGGCAGTTACAATCTTTATTTACCATCTATGTAAAATATGTTTAAAATTGCCATTCAATACCAGATTTCCAGAGCTAATAGAGATCAATAACTAGACCAATAAGGAAAAACAGGCTCCATACTGAAAAACAGGCTAAGTACAGAAAAAACAGGCTCAATATGGAAAAACAGGCCCAATACGGACAAGCTCAATATGGATATTCTACATTCGGAAGTCAACAATATAATCTGACAAGTCTTAGTAGGCCTCGGATAGCTGTATTGGGCCTCGGCCTAATACGACTGTCCTTGAACATAATACAGGACCAATATGACACTAGAGGCTCTCAAGAGCCTGTATCGCTAACCTAGATTTAACTTTTCCACCTTCAGCAGGACTAAAAATTTAAGTGTAGCAGTTAGCTTGGCTTGTTTTCCCACAGGTACAATGTTAAACAAAGTGGTGGCCATCTTAGTTGACATTAAAATTTATCAAACATATTTCTAAAAGAGGACCATTGCTGCCATTAGTCTGGTTCCAAAATGTCCAAGTTTAAGGTATGATGATCTGCAAATTAACTTTTCCCATACATGTAGGGTCCTATGTTAAACTAAGTTCAGTTTTGGTGGCCATGTTGATTGACAGGCCAGGTCGGCGGCTACAATTCTGAAAGAGGACCATCTAAGGACCATTGCTGCTAGGTTTGGCTCCAATTTGGCTCCAATTTGCTCAGCAGTTAAAAAAAAAATTTTAATGAATTTTCCGTAGGGTCCAATGTCAAACTATGTTCGGCTGTGGTGGTCATCTTTGTTGACAGTCCAGGTCATCAGAAACAATTCTGAAAGAGGACCATCTAAGGACCATTGCTGCCAAGTCTAGTTACAATTGGCTAAATTGCTTCAGACAAGAAGATTTTTAAATGAATTGCCCATTGGGTCATATGTCAAACTAAGTTGGGCTGTGGCGGCCAACTTGGTTGATTGTCCGGGTCATCAGACACAATTCTAAAAGAGGACCATCTAAGGACCGTTTGGCCAAGTCTGGTTACAATTGTGTCAGCGATTTCAGACAATAAGATTATTTAATTAATTTTCCCAATGTGTCCTATGTCAAACTACTAGTTACTAGGTTCAGCTGTGGTGGCCATCTTTGTTGACATTCTGGGTCATCGGACACAATTCTGAAAGAGGACCATATAAGAACCATCGCTGCCAAGTCTAGTTTCAATTGGCTCAGCTGTTTCAGACCATAAGATTTTTAAATGAATTTCCCATAGGGTCCTATATTAAACTATGTTTGGCTGTGGCGGCCACCTTGGTTGATCGTAAGGGTCATCAGACATAATTTTGACAGAGGACCATTTAAGGACCAATGATACCAACTCTTGTTCTAATTGGCTCAGTAGATTTTTAATTGAATTTCCCATAGGGTTGTATGTTAAACAAGTTCGGCTGTGGCAGCCATTTAGGTTTATCATCCGGGTCAACACACCCTTGAAAATGTAAGCTCTTTTGTATCAATAAGGCTGTTAGAGAAAACCAAAATGTCAAAGAAATGTCAAAGTATCCATGATTGTTTGTAGAGGGTATTGTTGTCATCAGTCCTCCAGAGATTCAAAACATTTCATAATGTAGTTTCAGAGAAGGATTTTTGAAAATTGGTAAATAAAAATCCAAGATGGCTTCTGGTGGCCATATTGTTAATCCAATCGGAAGTAAATGTGGATCGTTTGCAGTGGTTCTTCCATACATTATACCTATCAAAGTTGGTTTCAATCCATCAAGTACTTTCAGAGGGGAGGGGAGAATAAAAATGTGAAAAGTTTACTCAAGATGGACCACAGACGCAAAGTGATGACATAAGCTCACATTGCCTGTAGTCATGGTGAGCTAAAAAGTGAACAGGTTTATCCTTTCTTTATTTTGTTTACTCATTAAACTTTTTAAAAGTATAAATTATAAAATGGAATTTATTTTGTGACAATGAAATGAAAGAGTTTCTGTAATGCATTTATTTACATAAAATTGTAATATTGCAGAAATAATTTTTCCAATAAATATCAAAAGGGTATGAAAAATGTGTCAGGATTTAAAACTAGAGGCTCAGTGGGCTGAGCCTGTATCGCTCACCTGACAAAATGCATCTACAAACTTCCATTAATTCTTTGGTTGAATTTGCTTCAAAAGTTTCAGAGCAGATGATCAAAATATATTTTTCTCATAGGGTCCAAAGTTAAAAGTATTTCCCCTCTGGTGGCCATGTTTTTCTCAGATTTGAACATAATGAGCCAACTTTGTAAAGGACCTTCCATACATCATTCCAGTACAGTTTTATTCAATTTGCTATTATAGTTTTAGAGGAGATGATCAAAATATGTTTTTTTCCATAGGCATGTATGGACATCCAATACCAAGAGAGCTTAATATGACCCAAGAAGCACCACAGTACCCATGTTAATTTATAAAGTGCTCTCCATCCCCTAGTTTGGTCCTTTGTAGAATAGTCTCCATGTTTTTTGCACCATCAGCACAATAAATTTACAAATGAACCCCAAATAGCAACAGACTGGGTTAAAGTGAACAACTTTTTTCCGAACGTTTTATATATGAATTTTGTATAAAATGACTCTCAATAGTTATGACTCTTTTCCAAGATGTGTTGGGCCAAATTGACCCCCCCCTTCCTTTGAATGCCCAGAGAAAACACTGTAGCCTTAATTTCAATGTTTTGCTTAATGATAAAACAAGATCTGCTGAATATGTTTATTTGGTAAATAGATCAAAAGAACAACCAAATTTTACATACATGTAACAATACTTGCATGTAACGTCAATTTCACCACTGAACTTGATGTCGCACAAGAAACATTTGGTATAAAGATTTTTCTACTGAATGTAAAATATTCAAACATACAGCACATTTATAGTTTGGATTAATTTTATTTAGTAGGTTCAGAGAAGATGATCCTTAACATGTTTTCCCATAGGGTCCAATGTTAAACTATGTCCTGTGCTTGCAGCCATGATTTGTTGGCGGATCGGAAAAATTTTGGCAATCTTAGTAAAGGACCTTCCATACGTCATTCTTGTAAAGTTTGGTTAAATTTGCTCAAGTAGTTTCAGAGGAGATCAACTTTAACATGTTTTCCAATAGGGTCCAATGTTAAACTATGTCCTGTGCTTGCAGCCATGTTTTTTGGCGGATCGGAAAAATTTCCGCAATCTTAGTAAAGGTCCTTCCATACATCATTCCTGTAAAGTTTGGTTAAATTTGCTCAAGTAGTTTCAGAGGAGATGAACTTTAACATGTTTTCCCATAGGGTCCAATGTTAAACTATGTCCTGCGCTGGCAGAAATGTTTTACAGCGAATTGGAAAAATTTCAACAATCTCAGTATAGGACCTTCCATACATCATTCCTGTAAAGTTTGGTTAAATTTGCTCAGTAGTTTCAGAGGAGATGAACTTTAACATGTTTTCCCATAGGATCCAATGTTAAACTATGTCCTGCGCTGGTAGCCATGTTTTAGGGCGGATCGGAAAAATCTTGACAATCTTAGTAAAGGACCTTCCATACATCATTCTTGTAAAGTTTGGTTAAATTTGCTCAAGTAGTATCAGAGGAGATGAACTTTAACATGTTTTCCCATAGGGTCCAATGTTAAACTATGTCCTGCGCTTGCAGCCATGTTTTTCGGCGGATTGGAAAAATTTCTGCAATGTTAGTAAAGGACCTTCCATACATCATTCTTGTAAAGTTTGGTTAAATTTGCTCAAGCAGTTTCAGAGGAGATGAACTTTAACATGTTTTCCCATAGGTCCTTCCATACATGTTAAACTATGTCCTGCTCTGGCAGCCATGTTTTTTGGCGGATCAGAAAAATTTCGGCAGTCTTAGTAAAGGACCTTCCATACATCATTCCTGTAAAGTTTAGTTAAATTTGCTCAAGTAGTTTCAGAGGAGATAAACTTTAACCTGTTTTCCCATAGGGTCCAATGTTAAACTATGTCCTGCGCAGGTAGCCATGTTTTAGGGCGGATCGGAAAAATTTTGGCAATCTTAGTAAACGACCTTCCATACATCATTCTTGTAAAGTTTGGTTAAATTTGCTCAAGTAGTTTCAGAGGAGATGAACTTTAGCATGTTTTCCCATAGGATCCAATGTTAAACTATGTCCTGTGCTTGCAGCCATGTTTTTTGGCGGATCGGAAAAATTTCCGCAATCTTAGTAAAGGTCCTTCCATACATCATTCCTGTAAAGTTTGGTTAAATTTGCTCAAGTAGTTTCAGAGGAGATGAACTTTAACATGTTTTCCCATAGGATCCAATGTTAAACTATGTCCTGCGCTGGTAGCCATGTTTTAGGGCGGATCGGAAAAATCTTGACAATCTTAGTAAAGGACCTTCCATACATCATTCTTGTAAAGATTGGTTAAATTTGCTCAAGTAGTATCAGAGGAGATGAACTTTAACATGTTTTCCCATAGGGTACAATGTTAAACTATGTCCTGCGCTTGCAGCCATGTTTTTTGGCGGATTGGAAAAATTTCTGCAATCTTAGTAAAGGACCTTCCATACATCATTCTTGTAAAGTTTGGTTAAATTTGCTCAAGTAGTTTCAGAGGAGATAAACTTTAACCTGTTTTCCCATAGGGTCCAATGTTAAACTATGTCCTGCGCTGGCAGAAATGTTTTACAGCGGATCGAAAAAATTTCAACAATCTCAGTATAGGACCTTCCATACATCATTCCTGTAAAGTTTGGTTAAATTTGCTCAAGTAGTTTCAGAGGAGATGAACTTTAACATGTTTTCCCATAGGATCCAATGTTAAACTATGTCCTGCGCGGGTAGCCATGTTTTAGGGCGGATCGGAAAAATTTTGGCAATCTTAGTAAAGGACCTTCCATACATCATTCTTGTAAAGTTTGGTTAAATTTGCGCAAGTAGTTTCAGAGGAGATGAACTTTAACATGTTTTCCAATAGGGTCCAATGTTAAACTATGTCCTGCGCGGGTAGCCATGTTTTAGGGCGGATCGGAAAAATTTTGGCAATCTTAGTAAAGGACCTTCCATACATCATTCTTGTAAAGTTTGGTTAAATTTGCTCAAGTAGTTTCAGAGGAGATGAACTTCAACATGTTTTTCCATAGGGTCCAATGTTAAACTATGTCCTGCGCTGGTAGCCATGTTTTAGGGCGGATCGGAAAAATTTTGGCAATCTTAGTAAAGGACCTTCCATACATCATTCTTGTAAAGTTTGGTTAAATTTGCTGAAGTAGTTTCAGAGGAGATGAACTTTAACATGTTTTCCCATAGGGTCCAATGTTAAACTATGTCCTGCGCTGGTAGCCATGTTTTTTGGCGGATCATAAAAATTTTGGCAGTCTTAGTAAAGGACCTTCCATACATTATTACTGTAAAGTTTGGTTAAATTTGCTCAAGTAGTTTCAGAGGAGGTAAACTTTAACCCGTTTTCCCATAAGGTCCAATGTTAAACTATGTCCTGCTCTGGCAGCCATGTTTTTTGGCAGATCGGAAAAATTTCGACAATCTTAGTAAGGGACCTTCCATACATCATTCCTGTATGGTTTCGTTAAATTTGCTCAATTGGTTTTAGAGGAGATGATTAATATGTGAAAGTCTATGTATGAAGAACAACGGACAGACGACGGACGCTGTGTGATGGCAAAAGCTCACATGGCCTTTGGCCAGGTGACCTAAAAAAAGACTTGTCAGATCATAATCTATTATCTGTATGTGGTAAGTGTTGATATCAACACTGAATTTTCTTTCAGAAATATTTTTAAAAACTTTATTTACCTTTTCACAGCCTGTAACTGGGCACTGCACTTTCTGATTGGCACATTCCTTATCAATATGTTGCTGCATCTAAAAAGCAAAATATTGTTCAGTTATCCCTCTTAACAAAGTTACTCAGGTGGGATAATAAATTTGATTATTCTTAGCCTTAGAGACAAAATGCTAAATAATATTAACTTGAGTAACTTGGTGAAGGGAAATAACTCTTATTAATATCAAACTTGGTTATTTTTCATGCAAATAATACTTCTCAAGTTCTATCATCTCCTTTCCTTAGAGTTCTGTGGTTCCACATGACTTATATCCTTTTTATTACCAAGAATGATAAACAGCAATAACAGAACCCATTCATTTTGAACAAAGCACAAACTACTGTCATAATTACTGATACATTATATCAATTGATACACATTGATTACTGACTGGTTTATTGATAGTTTTATGCTTGTTGTAAGTCGGAAGTGTATGATAATCATGCAAAACAGAAAACTGTTGTACAGAACCTTTACGATTCATAATATATATTGTGTCTTATCAGGTAAATTTGTTGTGACAAACTCCAAATGTCCAAAACTGAATCTTTATATCTCAAGTTGAATTTGGAGACAAGAAATGAGCAGTCAAACTAATACCAAAACAAGTATTTGGTTGTCCTGCTTGACTGCCTGCTGACTGTTCATTGCCAATAACTGATTTTTTCCATTGGACAATCTTATTAATATGACAAGGAATTTTCATTCAACCTGCAACTGGCCTATTTCCTAGGCAACTAGAGGGTGTCTCCTTTACCCTCGTATTCAATTGCAATGAAAGTTTGTACTGTGTTCTGGTTCAAAGTGTTGATGGTGTTATTTTCTCCATGGATAATGAGCCCAAATTGTCTTAATATGCTATTGACTTTTCCCAATAAAACATAGATATTTTTCTTTGCAGGATTGAAACAATATATACACACTGTCAGAAAATGATCATTTTATTTGTAATCGCTGCGCAACCAATGCGAAATGCTAGAAAACCTCACATTATATCTGTTTCTAAGCCTCATACCAATAAAAATGACTATTTTCCAATAATGTACATGTGTTGCATACTGTATATACAAGGTGCATCATGAAAGAAAAAATTTTCTTTGAGATTTCAGGTATTAGATAAAACAGGTTTGGGTTAACAAGAGTTAGGCCACATCAAAAATTGTGTGTTTCTCAGGCCCCGCCCGCATCTGTGAAACTGTTGCACATCAGCATTTTTTCCCTTAATTTCTGAACAAAGTTTTTTTTTCGTTTTTGTTCAAGAATCTGTAAAACGTATTAGCTTGATCAATTATATTTTTTTAATTAGTTTGCAAGTACACGACAAAATCAAAACAATGTTCTAGTTCATGGTAATAAACCTGTGTAACCCAAAGTGCCTGTGCCTGGGAGAAACAATCGACATTTTTTCAAGGTAAATATCACATGTAATAACAATACATAAGGGATTTACAGATCATGCATACAAACAAGGAAACCTCCCCCCCTAAATTTAAAAAAAAAATCCTGAGAAACACACAATCTCTATTTCATGACCTTAACTGTACTTCTTTCATACATAAAATTTGAGTAAAAGCACTGACAAAAAAAAATTGAATAGTTATTAAATGAAACCTTTTCTCTTGGAATTTTCTTTTTCCCACAGGCATCACACTTAATTGGCCATTTTGGACACTCATTTTGATGAGCCTATAAACAGATTATAAATTCATCACATACATGTAAGATTAATAACAAAATTCAACAAATATTCATTATTTACTTTATAGATAATGTGATATGTAACATACAGGTAAGTCTTTAAAACAGCACAGAAAAAATCTTTTAACAAGTTCTAATTTGTATTGTTTCATTTATTGTGCGTGTGTGTGTGTATTTTCATTTTTTTTTATTAATTTTCATTTCAGATCACAAATACATTGTTTAACTATACAGGAGAATATAAGGATTAAAACTAGTGTGGTTTATCTCTCTTATAGCACACCCGCTTATCTCTCTCTTTCATAACAATTGTTTTGCAAAATGTTGATTAATTTCAAAATTTGGGTAATGTGATTTGATGAAAAAATTCACGCTTGATGTGTACATCCTCCCAAGTCAGGGTTTTGTATCCACGTTCTTTCCTACAAACTCGACATCACACATTCATATTTTGCAGGTCGGAAGTGAATGATTTTCATTGGTTCTTCCCAAAGTCACAAGAGAATCCATGTGCATTGTAGGTAGAATTTTCTAGTTCACACACCAGGCGGCGATATGTTTGATGAATGTGGATACAAAACCCTGACTTGGGAGGATGGATGTGTACAATTGCCTCAATTAAATTAAATAGAATTACTGTTGAGAAATTTGTTCCGAAGTAATATTGGTTATGAAAGGGATTGAAAATCAGTTTAGAGTGAATTTTGCAGCTATACTGGTATGTAATTAAGAAAAATTAATAAACAAACTAAGGATATAATATTACAGTGAATCACATTCCTGAATTCTTGAAATACATCATATGTAAATCAGAATAATGAGAATATGTAACATTATCAATGGAAATGTAGAAGAGAGATAAGCAGACATGTACAAAGATGACAACCCTTTTTTAGTGCTATCAGTAAAAACAATCCGAGTTGTCCGTAATTTGCAACTTTTTTCAGTAATCATATGTAATTTTTCATAGAAACATAAACTGAATCGATCGTTTTATAAAGCAAATAATCTCAAGACATCCCGAAAGTATTTAAAAATCTGAATCTCTATAGCGCTTTATCTTTCATCAATAATAACCTGTAATGAAAGATTAAAATCTAAAACATGAATGGTTTTGGATCGGTAATGAATGGAAATCCATAATAATAGACTGTAAACTGTACGTAATTTTGACCTGAAATCCTTAACAAATACGAAAAAACCCCATTGGTTGGCAACTGTGCATATATATGAAAGTGTGAGTGTCATTAAATTTCAAAACTTCAATCAAGAAGAGTTCTGACACATTCTCAAAAATGTTATAGTAAATAGATGTCTCATTGAAAAGGCTAGCCTGAAAATGCTATCTGATATCAGAGATATCTTCAGACTATATACATGTAAATAACAACCAAAATACACATATTTTCTGGCAAAAACTTGTGACTTCATTTCTTGAATTACTGATCAAGATGGAAGCCATCGTTGTTTTTACTTTACATACTTCAGCTAAAATTTTCACTGTATTACACTCCTGAACAATTACACTTTAAAATAAAATAAAACATGTAAAACAGCCATTTGCTTTCCAGAAATTATTGTAAATATGATTTACAAAGTCTTTCTCGTGTACTCTGGAAATTTAATATTTATTTTTTTCGCGAGCAACCAATTTTTCTTCTAGAAAAGTAGACATTTTGTGTTGTTCTGTTGACAAAAAATTAACTTTCATGAAATGAAGAATTTTTTTCATATCCTATTATATTTCTATATGATATCAAAGCTTGATAATTTAAAAAATATATTTTTATAATATACCTCCAAATCCTGATGGATAACTTCTAAATTACAATGCTTGCACTTAACTCGTCTCATTGGACAATCATTTTTCATGTGATCATTGAGTTTTGAGGCTGTAATTAGATTCCCACACTGTGTACAGGGATTCGCCTGAAACTTGCAGTCCTTGAAATGTGCCTGTAAACGCAATTACATTGTAATTTAGATAAATATGAACATTTTTCACCATTAAACCTCAGCTTATTACAATATTTAATCTGCAATAAAATTCGCTATAAAATATGATAGAATTCTAGCCTAGTCTCGGGGATCTGAACTCATCTTGCTTTAACACTATAGACTTCTAGTCCAATTCCAGATGTCTGGTCATTTTTTTATTATGTGTATGCACATTCTCAGTTTTTTTGGATCTTGCTTTTTCCAGTTTTCAAACTAATTTTCTGGCATGTACATGTGGATTAAATATAGATTCTCATTCAGGTACAATTGAGTTATGGAATTTATCCACCCGAGACATTTTTTATTTTCAACAGGCGAGGTTTAAATTTAACTATTGAGGGTGGAGATATTCCATAACTCAAGAGTAAATTGAAGGAGAATCTGTTTCTCCTATGATTGTTTACATGTAGATATCATTTCGGGACTTCTCAAGTTTATCGTTCCAATAATTATAGAAAAAACGGGGGTAACGCCAATGTAGAAATTTAATCACCGGGAAGTGGTTAAAAATATTATGTTTTTTTTATCCTGCTTTTAAACACGTCAAGAATAGGAAAAATTCCATTACACATGTATATGTAAATGTACAAAAGTTTAAACACAGGATCAGTTTTTTACATTGCCTTCTCTCACTATAAGCCTTCAGCACCAAAGAAAAATATCTGTGTTAAGAATTTTGCTTAAATCTATTTAAGTTAAATAAAACAAAATTCATTGCAAACCTGACTGAAACTCAAACTCTGCATATTTTTGGCTTGCAGGAAACCACGAAACTAGAGTTTAAATGCATTATTTTTCGGAAACTATCAATTTCACGACATTGGCCTAATTGTTTTTACTAATTTATAGTTTATCAGAAACCATACTTCATATTGTTTGAAAGTTCCTTTCCAATTACACCCAGGATTTACACACTTTGCATCTAAGCTGGCCATCTCTCTTTTGACAGCCATATCAGGAAATATCTGCAAATTAAAAAAAAAATCAATGAATGCTTAATAACATTTAGCATTCTGGTCACTTTATAACTCAGAAAGACAAGGAAAACCATTTCAAATTAAAACCTGGTACATGTTATTGACCGTGGAATAAATTATTCCAAAGAATGATTTAAGAAAACTGTTCCTGACAATCCATCATTCTTTGATGCACAGAATTTATTTTGCAGATTTTTTTTTATCATGATGTGAATTCAACTTTATATACAGAGGACAAATTAAACGACCATTACTGTCAATACTAACTTAATTCAAACTACATGTAATCTTGTCCAGAGCTGGGTTTCATTTTTAAAACATACCCGTAATCTAATGATAAATTTGTAATTATTAGTAGATGTACTTTCATCAAGCTGCTTTAACCATGCCAAGTTTTAAACCAATTTGCAAATGAGACCCCTGATGTTTGTGACAGATAATACACATTTTAAATACACAGGTCTTCTAGTCTTTGTATCATAAGTTCTCAGTTTTATTGAATAGTCTGTATTTAGTTTAAAGTTTAAGTATTTGGCACCATGAAACAGGTGTGACCTGGAAAGCGAGCATATTTGATTCCAATTGGTTTCTTTCATATTTATTTTTATTTGAATATACATGTATTTATATGACAAATATATTGCCCTTTTTAGAAACTCATTTCCGGTATTACGATTCTGATTCTAAAATTATAATTTAAGGCAAGTTATTTACCTTGATGGGATGTAGTACTGGTCTAAAACGACAAAATCGCAATAATAAATGTACGCAATAATTTCTGAATTTACAGTAACTGTTTTCTATGGATAAGTTAGCTATATATTATCAGAATCTAAGGGCTTTCAAAAGTAGCTGCTAAGCAACTTGCTTGTCTCTTAGCAGACTATTTCATCCAACATACAGGTAGGCAGCTGCCTTCTTTTACAGTTTGGTACAGCTGTTTTCAAAACTTGATCAAAGTGATAATATTGATATGTTCTTTGCAAGACATTCACAGACTCTAAGAGCTTTCAAACCAATCAGGTGAGTGAGTCTAGCAGATTTCAACCTGTTTGTGTCTATAACAAATTGTTCTTACAACATAAGCCCACAGTTTTTTAATTTCTTGGTTTACGGATCGCCGACCCGAATTTTCACAATTGAAAATTTGCGATATTTTATCTCCTCCGCTCTTTATTATTTTTGCTGTTTGAAAATAAAAAAAAAATAAATAAAGGCACAGCGTAGTTTGTAAACTGGTAAACAAACATTTCTATTTATAACTTTCGTTTCGACTGACATCATTCGGGTCACAGGTAACAACAGTTATATATTACATAAAATGCTCCGCTGGGCGCAGCTAGATACGACCGCAGATGTCGAACCCTGAATAGTTGGGGCAATTATGAACACAACATTCAAGCTTGATACAATACTCCTCCCCAATTTCTCATTTAACCCCCCCCCCCCCCTAAATTTTGGTTTCAACCCCCCCCCCCCCCATTTCTTTATACTTTGCAACCATAACAGCCCATTTAAATACACCATAACATATTAAAATAGAAAATGACATCATAGTCATGGATGGCAAATTTTAAATATACATAATTTAAAAGCAGTTTAGATAAGATAAACAAAAATGCTTCATCAGCACATTTTATATTGGCAAATTTCCAATGGAATTTTTTAATAATAAAGTTTTGATAACAGGGCACACATATCAATTTCTTGCTATTGCACAATACTGTGCAATTGAAAATTTCTTCAAATATTTGACACATAATAGGTTTCTGACACAGAATAACTGAAATCAAAGAACTTAGAATTGGTCATATGATTTGAATTTATATTAAATTTTTTGCTTCTTGTGCAATACAATATGCTGTGGAGAATTGCCCCCCCCCCCCCCCAAAAAAAAAAAAATAATTTACCCCTTTTTTAGCTTTAATTTTGGACCCCGATTTGGACCAACTTGAAAACTGGGCCCATAATAAAATAAATGCCCCACCCCCCCCCCCCCCCCCAAAAAAAAAAAAAATTACCCCTTTTTTATCTTTAATTTTGGACCCCAATTTGAACCAACTTGAAAACTGGGCCCATAATAACAAAACTAAGTACAAATATGAAATGAGAAAAAAATTTTCCCCACCCCCCGCCAATTTAATATTTACCCCATAAATTTTGACACCCCCCCCCCCCCCCCCACTTTCCCTTTTTCAAAAAAAAAAATCTTTCCCTCAAGATAATGTCATAATCCCTATTCAAAATTGTCATGAAGTTTGCAAACATAATTAAACATTTAAATACATCATTGAAGTCTTAAAATAAAAAATGACATATGGCTAAAATTAATATTAATTCATAGTAAGTTCTAAAAATAAATTGACAGCTATAAATCACCCCAAAAACAATCAACATTTCTTTATACATAATTGAATCATACACAATATTTTACTTTAAATGTGTTTGGAATGTGTTTGGATTACCTTCCTTAGCCCAACAAGCTAATATCATAGATTTCTATTTATTTATACTACAGTTATTGTGCAAAAACCAAGAAAAATGCTTATTTGGGCCCTTTTTTAGCCCCTAATTCCTAAACTGTTGGGATCAAAACTCCAAAAAATGATCATAAACCTTGTGTTAAAATTTCATAGATTTCTATTTACTTATACTAGACTTATTGTGCGAAAACCAAGAAAAATGCTTATTGGACCCTTTTTTGGCCCCTAATTCTTAAACTTTTGGGACCAAAACTCCCAAAAACAATCCCAACCTTCCTTTTGTGGTCATAAACCTTGTGTTTAAATTTCGTAGATTTCTATTAACTTATACTACATTTATAGTGCGAAAACCAAATGTCTACAGACTCCGACGGACGACGACGACGCCAACGTCATACCAATATACGACCGCAAAAATTTTGCGGTCGTATAAAAATCTTTTTTATGAAACGAAACATACATTAATTACCATATATGATAAGTTTCGTTTCGTCAGATTTTACCTTAGTTCGTAAGATTACGAACTTGAGCATTTTGAGAATGTCATCGCAAAAAATAAAAGAGATAGATAACTTATTAAAGTTTGTGGTAACGAAAGCAATGTTGGAGATTTACTTGCAAATAGATTTGATAAGAAAATCGATTCAATATAGGATTCCAAGGAAGGACTTCCAGACCAAAAAAATGGAACGACAATAACTGATCCTAACACCCCAAACAGAAAATAAAAATGATATACAGATTTTGTAATTTTACCTTTTTTTTCATTTCGACCAACCAAACGTACATTTTGTGCAAGAAAATCTGTAAACCAAGAAATTAAAAACTGTGGCCTAAAGGCATGCAGCAATTTGGTACAGCTTCTTTCAAAACTTTAAAAGTCTTGGAACCTATATCCCATACCTGATCTTGGTTGATAAAGCTGTATTCTTCATCTGCATTTCCTTCTTGTAAACACTGTAGACATTGAACTCTCTGATCACCAGAACTGTAACAGTTTATATGTAAGGTTATGTATTCATGAGAATAAATAGAAAAGGTTTAGATGTCACGGGCATTGTGTGGTCTTAATTAGAGGCTCTAAAGAGCCTGTATCGCTCACCTGGATTTGAGCAGGACAGAAAATTTAAGTGTAGCAGTTATCTTGGCTGGTTTTTCCATAGGTACAATATTAAACAAAGTTAGAATGCGGTGGTCATCTTAGTTGACATTCAAGGTTATCAAACACAGTTCTGAAAGAGGACCATTGCTGTCATTTCTGGTTCCAGATGGCCAATTTTAAGGTATGATGATCTGCAAATTAAATTTTCCCATAGGGTCCTAAGTTAAACTATTAAGTTCAGCTCTGAAAGGGGACCATCTAATGACCATTGCTGCCAACTTTGGTTCTAATTGGCTCAGTAGTTTCAGACAAGAAGATTTTTTAATGAATTTTCCCATAGGGTCCAATGATAAACTATGTTCGGCTGTGGCAGCCATCTTTGCTGACATTCTGGGTTAACAGACATACTTCTGAAAGAGGACCACATAAGAACCATTTCTGTCAAATTCGGTTCCAATTGGCCAAGTGGTTTTAATGAATTTCCCCATAGGGTCCCATGTAAAACTAATTTTGGCTGTGGTTGCCATCTTGGTTGACATTCTAGGTCATTAGACATAATTCTGACAGAGGACCATCTAAGGACCATTGTTGTCAAGTCTGGTTCAAATTGGCTCAGTAGATTCAGACAAGAAGACTTTTTAATCAATTTTCCCATAGACTCCAATGTTAAACTATGTTCTGCTGAGGTGACCATCTTGGTTAACAGTCCAGATCATCTGACATAATTCTGAAAGAGGACCATCTAAGGACCATAGCTGCCAAGTCTTGTTCCTGTTGGCTTAGTTGTTTCAGACAAGAAGATTTTTAAATGAATTTCCCATAAAGTCTAATGTTAAACTAAATTTGGCTGTGGCAGCCATCTTGGTTGATCGTTCGGGTCATCGGACACAATTCTGAAAGAGAACCATCTAAGGACCATTGCTGCTAAGTTTGGATGCAATTGGCTCAGTATTTTCAGACATGAAGTTTTTTATATGAAATTCCTAGAGAGGTCCTATTTTAAACTAAGTTCGGCTGTGGCTGCCATCTTGATTTTTAAATGAATTTCCCATAGGATCCTATATTTAACTAAGTTCCGCATTGGTGGCCATCTTAGTTGATTGTCCAGGTCATCGGACACAATTCTGACAGAAGACCATCTAAAGACCATTGCTGCCAAGTCTGGTTCCAATAGGCCATGTAGTAACATCCCCCTTTTTCTATTTTTAGTCACAGGAGCCATGTCGGTTTGAAGTCGTGGATACACGAAGGGTGTCCTCCAAGGATCATTCCACCAAAATTTTGATCCCAATAGGCCTAGTGGTTTCAGAGAAGAAGGTCTTTAAAGGAAAGTTCACTCCAGATGCTGTCTTTAAAGGGCAAAATCTCCTATAAGGGGTCAATTAATGATTTCAGTCATGTGACTTACATGTATTTGTAGATCTTACATTACAGGCAAATTGGGCAAACATGATTTTGGTTATTTCAGAAGAAGGCTAGAAAACATTATTTTCTTTTTAATATATTATAATAATTAGTGGTATCAAACCCAGCAATATTTGACATTTTTGGATCAAAAAAAGAAAGATATCATCTCAAAGTTGAAAAAAAATCTGTATTTTATACTAATGTGTTAATATACGTCATGTCTTTGTTTATTATATGAAATCGTTATGAAATTATATGATATCCAAAGGCTTACAGATACATAATATATACTTTATCTGCTGATGGCCTAAAGAGAATATTGCGTGTGTATGGTATCCATACAGACCCTTATTTTTGACTGATACCCAAAAACTGTTTTTAGGATAAAATACAATTTCTTTCTATTTTTGGACTGTTCATCTTTTCAGTATGATTTTATATTTTAGAATGCAGATACTATGTAATTATCCAAGCCTTTGAAATCATCATATTTCATGTGATCAATATTAAAAGCCTTTTAACAGCCAAGATAACTGATAAGCCTGGCTTTTCATTATTCTTGCAGTAAAAATAAAAATGTTTCCGTACCTGTCTTCAGTTCTTTTTATTTTGATAAAACAAGAAACAATGGCTTTATAAGTTGTGACCTAATCAAATAAATTTGATGTTACATGTATCTTGACATCTTATCAAATATTTTTCTATATTACCTGCATTATAGAATAATTTATGGCAAAACAAACCTTACAAGTCCTTGTATGCATGATCTACAGAACCTGTGTCCGCAGTAGCTTTGAACTGGATCCCTCAATATGTTTCCACAATAGTTACATAAGAACTTTGAGTCAAATCCAGCAGAAAATACGTCTCTAGAATATCCTGCCTGCATTGTGTTTATATATAATATATAATACTTTAGATCTAGTGCTGTTTTGACAATTCAATCTGAAATGAATAGGTAACAATTATGAAATGTGAAATAGAAAATAGTATAATTATGATACATGTATATAAAAATTAGGGTGTGAAACTCAAAGTACATTTTGTGTTTGCTTGGTTTTTTTTTCAATTGTTTATCTTGTCCATATTACAGGATTTTTTTGAGTTTTTAGATTTTTGTAAAAACATTTCATACAACCTTAACAGGCACAAATAATTAGGATCAATAAACACTCTTATATGTATAAAAGAGTGCTAAAACACAAACATGACCACAACAGAGTCCGGATAGTCTGACTTGGTAAAGACACTGGATAGTGGTAGGGTTAAACGAGTTTTATGGCTACCCAAACCTCCCCCTTATCTACAAAAATGTATCCTGACACTTTGGTGTATAAAACACACTATAATAAACAGCTGTGCCACGAGCGCATGATACGCCCGTCGTCTTGTAAAAAAAACATAATAAATGTTTTTGGAATCTCCCTTTATTTAGTGGAGCTGCTGGTGGGATGTATATGGAAACCCGGCAAAACATAAGCATGTAAACTTTCAAGCAATAGAGATACGGTGCGAAATGTGACCAAAAAAGACTACCTTTTATACCAAAAAGCTCAATAAAAATTCAATAACTCAAAAATAAAATAAAGAATCAAAACCAAAAAGTACACAGATCTTTAGATTAATATAACTAAGAAGTGTGTAAAGTTTTATGCAATAATCATAAATCGTTTTTGAGATACGGCGCGATATGTGAAGACCCTCCTTTTTTTCACAAAAAACTCAAAAACTCCAAAATAAAATTTTGAATCATCACCAAAAAGTATACAGATCTTTAGATTAATATAACTAAGAAGTGTGTAAAGTTTTAATAACCATGAATCGTTTTTGAGATACAGCGCGACATGTGAAACCCACCCCCTTTTTTTTTACAAAAAACTCAAAAACTCTAAAATAAAATATTTTGAATCATCACCAAAAAATATACAGATCTTTAGATTAATATAACTAAGAAGTGTGTAAAGTTTTAAGCAATAATCATAAATCGTTTTTGAGATACGGCGCGACGTGAAAAAAAACACACTCCTGTTTTAGTTACTAAGTCCCGTAATTCAAAAAGGTTTACTCTTATTTTCACCAGAAAGTATACAGATCGTTTGACCATCATAAGAAACAGCTATGTTAAGTTTCATGAAATTTGGATCAGTTGTTCTCAAGTTACGGCGCAACATGTCTACGACGGACAGACAGATTGATGGGCGTATAAAAAAACCAATACAATATGATTACTCACAATGTGACTGCTTGCTTTAACTGAAAATTAGAGTGGACAGTACATTATTTAGATAGCAGGGTCGGAATATGCTCGTTTTAACAGTCAAACTAGCTAATGCTCTCATAGCTGCAGGTCATATTTTGTTGTTCTACAGAATTAAAAAATCTGAAATAACACTTCCATAAAGGGTTTAATGATACATGTATCTCGTCATAGAATTCAATAGAAATCGGCAGTATTCTTGAGAGGCCAGTACATAAAATTCCATTCCAAACTGATTTATGACTTTGATAGTATAATTGTAGAACTGGGTATGCCCAGATTTACCATTTTGTGCTCCATTTGGCATGCACAGATCTGAATAATTTTGAATAAGCAGAAATATACAATAATCTTTTCATTTTGGTATATATTGTATGTACACTTATACCACCAGTTCCACATTGACTGGTGCATATAATTGTAGAACTGGGCATGCACTTTACTTCATAATTTTGAAATAGTACAAATATACAAAATTCTGATGAACTGGACAAAGAGCATAATATACATGTATATGTTAAATAAATTGCTTCGCTGAGCGCAGCTGGATATGACCGCAGAGCTCCAACCCTGAACAATTGGGGCAAAAATTGACACAATATTCGCACTTGATATTTGAAATTGGATTGTAATTAAATATTTGACACATACCGGTAATAGGTTTCTGACACAGAATAACTGTAATCAAAGAACTTAGAATTGGTCATATGAGTTGAATTTATATTTAATTTTATGCTTTTTGTGCAATACAATATGCTGTGGCGAATTGCCCCCCCCCCCCCAAAAAAAATAATTTACCCCTTTTTTTGCTTTTGTGCAATACACTATGAAGTTGCACATTGACCCCCCCCCCCTCAAAAAAAAAAAAAACAATAAAAATTATTGTAACCCCCCCCCCCCCCAAATTTGAAATTTTCTTTTTAATTTCTGAAATCTGAAATGAGAAAAAATTCCCCCCCCCCCCCCCCAATTTCTCATTTACCCCCCTAAATTTTGTTTTCACCCCTCCCCCCCCATTTCTTTATACATAATTTACGACTTGTAAGGGAGGTAATTGTGTTTAAATTTCATAGATTTCTATTAACTTATACTAAAAGTTATAGTGCGAAAACCAAAAATGCTTATTGGGCCCAGTTTGCAAAATATTGCATAATCTGGCATTATCTGTATCATGCACATACCGAAAGAATCATAGAATAGAGAATGGTAAATGGGAATGTGTCAAAGAGACAAAAATCCAACCAAAGAGCAGAAAACTGCCCAAGGCTACAAATGGGAAATCCCACATACGGAGGCGGTCTTCAGCTATATGGCCCCTAAATAATAATGCATACTAGTTCAATGAAATGGATGCCACACTAAACTCCGAAACATACAAATGAACCAAAATTTTAAAAAACTCATGACTAACAAAGGATAACATGCATAAATATGAGTGCCCATTATGTCAGACTTGTCTGGCTGGGTTACAATGAATCCCTTTCATCTTTATTTTAAGTTATGATTTACAAAATGATGAAATAGAGTCTAACTATGCATGCTCAATAGTTCAAAATGCAGTTTAACTGGGCATTAAGTGTGTTTTACTCTACAAAACATGAATCTCAGCATAACTCATTAACTGTCAATATTTTGTCAGAGAGTTAAAAAAACAACAGACAAATGGAATGCTACATCAAACATTTTTTTCTGCTATCCCAGATCTAAGGAACAGACTGAGTGAAACTCGTTTAAATACATGTATGTTACTACCCTTAACTGTTTTAGTTTGAATTTTCTTTTCTTTACACTGCATATAGAATTTGAAAAAAAAAATTAAAGTTAAAAGAAAAGACATGTGGACTGAAAGAATATAAAAATTAAACTAGAGGTTCAGAGGGCTCAACCTGTATCGCTCACCTGGCAGAAGCAAGAACTGCCCATGGCCAGGTGATTTCAGAGGAGAAGATTTTTTTATATCAGCAAATCAGAAACAAGAACTGCCCATGATCACCATATTTGTAGTCCAATCGGGACAAAATGATGGGACTTTGTACAGAACCTCCCAAAGATGCTTCCTGTCGGGTTTCATTCCATTTTTATATCAGCCAATCAGAAACAAGAACTGCCCATGGCAGCCATATTTGCAGTCTGATTGGCACGAAATGAGGAAACTTTATAAAGGAGCTCCCATATATGCTTCCTGTCAAGTTTTGTTCCATTTGGCCTAGCAATTTCAGAGGAGGAGATTTTTTTATATCAGCCTGTCAGAAACAAGAACTGCCCATGGCAGCCATATTTGTAGTCCGATTGGGACGAAATGAGGAAACATTATAAAGGACCTCCCATATACCGGTATGCTTCCTGTTAAGTTTTGTTCCATTTGGCCTAGCAGTTTCAGAGGAGAAGATTTTTGAAAACTCGGCAAATCAAAATCAACAATTGCCCATGGCGACCATGTTTGTTGTCCAATCAGATTGAAATGAGTAAAACTTTAATAAGGACCTTATATAGATGGTTCCTGCAAAATTTAATTTCATTTGGCCAAGTGGTTTCAGAGGAGAAGATTAAAATGTGAAAAGTTAACAGACGACGGACGGACGCCAAAGTGATGACAAAAGCTCAGATGGTCTTTGGCCAATCAAAATCAACAATTAAATTGTTATCCATATAAACACAGAACTTAATCACACTGATACCCTAACTGATATAATGAATGTTATAAAAATAAACAGGAATTACTTTCAAATGTAAAAGAACATTTATGTATGTTAAAATAGTCACTTGCATTGTAAATATTTTTCTGGGTTTAAAAATAATCCATTGAAAACAGACCACACCTTAAAATGTTGTCAAGTAACAGATGTCTCTAAGATTATTAATAGCGAGCGCTATAGGAGCATATGCATTTTCTACACATGGGTCATTTAGAAAAGTCTTTGTTTAATGGGGGCAGCCATATTGTGCTACATACCAAGGCTATAGGTATCACCAGTGTATCCGATTTCGATAAATACGCCCTCCATTCTCGCCAACCAAAGTAGTACTCTGATAAAACAGTAGAACGTCTTTTGATTGGATATTAATGATATGCACAAAATCATGAATGTAATAAATTTATAGAAGATATGTTTTAAAATTGATTTCCTACTACGAGTATTTTCATATCAGTCAATAAATTTTGGATATTGGACGAAAAAACATGTATTTTTTTCAGCCTCATTTTTCACTAACAATGGGAATGTATTATTTAGAATATTGCAAATTTACGTGCTTATACTAATCTAAAAAATCATATTTCCGTAAAGGTCAAATTCGTATCGGAAAATATAAATAAAATGAGAACAGGGGGGTCACCCTCTATGGAAATAGCATTGCATGGTAATTACACTGTTGTATCCTAGATAAGGTTTCGTTCGCTGGAAGTAAGTAAAGTAAGGGAAATAACTTGCTTCAAATTATAATTTAAGAGTCAGAATCGTGATACCAGAAATGAGTTTCTGGAAAGGGCTAATATTGCTGTGTCAGGCCAACAGCATATTACAATACTGATTCATGGTCAATATGTTGCATGAAATTCAGATACATGTACGACTTGTTCTTGTACTGCATATGAATGATTATTTGTTCCTTGTAAGTTGTACGGGGAAATTCTATACATTCTTACTGGGGATTCATCTGATCAGTCACTATGACGTATACTAAACACGTACTTCCCCTTAGACTTAACTGGCGGATATTTTTCTATGGGTGTTACATATTTCTAATTTCTTAGCGTCATCAAACTGCTTAAAATGGAAGAAAACTGCTTGCCTGGTCTTAATCCAGGGGAGATCATTTAATTTCCGGTCGGAAGTACGCTGATCGCAAATTGTACTCGGGTATGCGAGACCGAACCCGAGCCGGAATTCCCGGAAAGCTTTAAGTTCTTTTTTTTTTTGTTTTTTTGTTTTTTTTTTTTTGTTAAATTAAACATTCAAAGAACACAGATACATTAATTTTTTTAAATTTGCTGTTTATACCATCTTATGTTGTCGAGGTTCATTGGTCTGTCTAGTTACTTGCAAGGAGGGGGGGGGGGGGGGGGGGGGGGGGGGGGGGGGGGCGTCAACTCTAACAGGTTTTGGACTGAAGTTTCATTGTTATCAAACAAATAAATATAAATAAATAAATAAATAAATAAATAAATAAATAACCAAAATAATAAGTCATCCTGTCCTATTAAATCATAATTATTTTATTAAACTGTGTCAAAAAAAAACAAAAAATTGGTCACTGTCTAAGGAATAATTATTTATATTTTCCTTTTTCTCTCTCGTACGTACTTACCCTTTTCAATAATCAATTGTTAGCCATGCACATGATGCAGGTACATCCCTTTTCCCTATTCCAAAAAAATATTTTTCCCTTTTTCGAAAATTATGTCATCCATTATTCCGTAAAAATTGCAAGTCTCCTCTTGAGTCACTAAATCACCATGTGTATGGACATGAAATGCTTCAGAAATTAATTTTAATACCTCACTATATATTAATAAAGGAAGTAATATACTTCTCAACATATTTTGGTCATTTATTGTTCAAAAATACTCCCAAATCCCATCCCGAGTTACAAATCTTAAGCCATAAAAATTACAAGTCTCTCTTTGGGTCTCAAAATAACCTAGATATATGGACATACAAAACATCAGAAATTAATTATTATAGCTCACTATATATTAATAAAGGGAAGTAGTATACTTCTCAACATATTTTGGTCATTTATTGTTAAAAAATATTCCCAAATCCCATCAGAGTTACAAATCTTAGGCCGTAAAAAATTGCAAGCCTCTCCTTGGGTCTCAAAATACCTAGATGTATGGACATACAAAGCATCAGAAATTAATTATTATACCTCACTATATATTAATGAAGGGAAATAATATACTTCTCAAGATATTTTGGTCATTTATTGTTCAAAAATACTCCAAAATCCCATCCGAGTTACAAATCTTAGGCGTAAAAATTGCAAGTCTCTCCTTGGATCTCAAAATACTTAGATGTATGGACATAAAAAGCATCAGAAATTAATTACTATACCTCACTATATATTATAAAGGGAAATAATAGACTTCTCAAGATATTTTGGTCATTTATTGTCCAAAAATATACAAATTCCCATCAGAGTTCCATATCTTAGGCCGTAAAAATTGCAAGTCTCCTCTTGAGTCACTAAATCACCATGTGTATGGACATGAAATGCTTCAGAAATTAATTATAATACCTCACTATATATTAATAAAGGGAAATAATATACTTCTCAACATATTTTTGGTCATTTATTGTTCAAAAATACTCCAAATCCCATCAGAGTTACAAATCTTAGGCCATAAAAATTACAAGTCTCTCTTTGGGTCTCAAAATACCTAAATATATGGACATACAAAGCATCAGATATTAATTATTATACCTCACTATATATTAATAAAGGGAAATAATATACTTCTCAAGATATTTTTGGTCATTTATTGTCCCAAAAATATACAAATTCCCATCAGAGTTCCATATCTTAGGCCGTAAAAATTGCAAGTCTCCTCTTGAGTCACTAAATCACCTTGTGTAATGGACATGAAATGCTTCAGAAATTAATTATAATATCTCGCTATATATTAATAAAGGGAAATAATATACTTCTCAACATATTTTGGTCATTTATTGTTCAAAAATATTCCAAATCCCATCAGAGTTACAAATCTTAGGCCGTAAAAATTGCAAGTCTCTCCTTGGATCTCAAAATACTTAGATGTATGGACATAAAAAAGCATCAGAAATTAATTATTATACCTCACTATATATTTATAAAGGGAAATAATATACTTTTCAAGATATTTTGGTCATTTATTGTCCAAAAATATACAAATTCACATCAGAGTTCCATATCTTAGGCCGTAAAAATGCCATACATGTTGATATTTTGAAAATCAAGGGGAGACTTGCATTTTTTATGGCCTAAGAATTTTGATTCTGGTGGAATTTGGTATATATTTGGATGATAAATGACAAAAATATGTTGAGAAGTATATAAATTCCCTTTATTAATACATAGTCAGGTATAATGATGAATTTCTGAAACATTTCTTGTCCAAACATGTTGATATTTTGAAACTGAAAGGGAGACTTGCATTTTTACGGCCTAAGAATTTTGATTCTGGTGGAATTTGGTATATATTTGGATGATAAGTAACCAAAATATGTTGAGAAGTATACAATCTAATTAAAAACCGATCTCTCATCGCTCCCGTTTTCTGATATGTCGCGTGGGAGATCTAACGAAACCCGCTTTGAGGTCACATGTGAGTGACCTCGTAGGTGTGTCCTGTTCGACCAATGAAATTGCGGCTTACGCGATCTTGTAAGTTGATTACGAAGAAATCGTCAGTCCCCAGAATTCATAAACTTTTTTGATTGGCTTACTGATAGGAAGTCAACTCATTTGCATGTCATTATAAATTCATAAGTACCAGTTCACTCACATGCGACCTCAAAGCGGATTTCGTTAGATCTCCCACGCGACATATCAGAAAACGGGAGCGATGAGAGATCGGTTTTTAATTAGATTGAGAAGTATATGAATTCCCTTTATTAATACATAGTTAGGTATAATGATGAATTTCTGAAACATTTCATCTCCAAACATGTTGATATTTTGAAAATCAAGGGGAGACTTGCATTTTTACGGCCTAAGAATTTTGATTCTGGTGGAATTTGGTATATATCTGGATGATAATTGGCCAAAATATGTTGAGAAGTATGTAATTTCCCTTTATTAATACATAGGCGGGTTTAATAATGAATTTCTGAAACATTTCATATCCAAACATGTTGAAATTTTGAAACACAAGAGGAAACTTGCATTTATTATGGCCTCATTTGACTCTGATTGGATTATGGTATATTTGTGGATGATGCTTGACCAAAACATATTGAGAAGTATATTAATTTCCTTTATAAATTCCGGTTCATAGTGTGGTATAATAATTAATTTCTGATGCATTTCATGTCTATACACATATATATTTTGAAACCGAGGGAGAGACTTGCAATTTTTACTGTTTAAGATAGGTAAATTTGGTATATTTATGGACAATATTTGACCAAAGTTTGTCAAGAAGTATATAAATTTCTTTTATTAATACCAAATTTGGTATAATAATGAATTTCTGAGGCATTACATGGTCATACACATTGATATTTTGAAAGCCATAAGGAGAGCAATAGGGAGACTTGCAATTTTTACGGCCTAAGATTTGTGACTCTAATGGAATTTGGTATATTTTTGGACAATAAATGACCAAAATATGTCGAGAAGTATTTTATTTCCCTTTATTAATACATAGTGTGGTACAATAATTACTTTTTGTAGTATTTCATGTCCATACACATAGATATTTTTAGACCAAGGGGCAGACTTGCAATTTTTATGACATAAATATGTAACTCTGATGGGATTTGATATATTATTGGATGATGATTGACCAAACCCTATTGAGAGTATAAAGATTTCTTATATTAATATATAAATGAGGTATAATGATTTCTGATGCATTTCTTATCCATTGTCAGGCATGTGTATTGAAAAAAAATTAATGGCTTGAGGTGGGCAACCCTCACATTTTCCCTGGTTTTGACGTGGCGTGAGGGCTTAAATCATGTTTAATGATATACTATATTGATTGTATGTCTTATAGAAGTGATGACTAACAGCGCCTATTACGGTATGTTGCTGGGCAATTCAGTATTGCATTTTCATTGTGGCGTTGAGCAAGTTATTATTTTTCTTCTTGTAGATTTATTCACGACTTTTCATTGAATGTTATAAATCTAGACCTATTTTAATTCTACCATATTCCATACACCTGTTAATTTACGGCTTCGCTTATCTTTAATTTTGCAGATCCCTCAGACAGCGCCAACAGTCCCCCCCCCCCCCCCCCCCCCAAAAAAAAAAAAAATAAAAAAAAATCTTGGAATTTGAGCTGTTTATCACAAATTTGTAGGCTTCTGACTTCAAATGTTATATCGAAAACGGATTGTGGCAGCTTTGAAAAAAAAACCAACAAACAACGCCGCGATCCTGAGCGCCGATGTTTTTTGTTTTTTCAAAGCTGCCACAAGCATATTTATAATATATTTCATTCATAAGTTAAGTAAGTACTAATTCATTCAATTATCGTGTAAATGGTTTGTAGTCCTTTGTATATATGTTAAAATTAACAGAATAGTTTGTTTCTAACTAGCTTGTGAATTTTACGACGACTTGCGAAATTTACAGTAAACAGCGTAAAATTTGAAAGACAAACCGGAAACCGGAAACGGAACTTCCATTTTTTACGGACTTGTAAATTTTACGCTACACCGTTTTTTTAATGTCCCTTTTTGTTGCCCCTCTGCTCACCCCGGGAATGTGGAAGTAGGATTTTTAGCAGTTTTTGTTTTGTTTTGTTTTTTTTTTTTTTTTTCTTTTCACAAACTATTTAAAAATTACCTCAATATTCATTACATATGCATAAAAAAAGTTAAAAGAACTAAAATGTCTATATATGCACATGGGTGTCCTTGTAGAGAATTCGTGTGTGTTACCTGATTGCTGATTTGTTTTAATGAAAATCAAATATCCAAATAACTTTGAGCGAAAACTAACTATTTGTCTTAGTATATATATAATATGTGATCTTGTACGTGCACTCTACCTGTCGTACGTGTATTTAACATTTTATTTAACATTTAATTGTAGGTACCTCGGTGGTTTAGGTAGTTCGTCATGACTATTACTGATCACTAGCCTGTCAACGCTGGGGTTGTGAGTTCGAATCTCTGTGGCGGGTTGTGTTCGACTCCGATCTTAATTGACAAGGATTGCCAATTTTCCTACCGAAGGTCGGTGGTTCTCTCCGGGTACTCCGGCTTCCTCCACCAATAAAAACTGGCCGCTGCGAAATGGCCAAAATGTGCTGAAAACGGCGTTAAACCCCAACTAAACAAATAATCAAACAAACATTTAATTGTAACTTAGTGTTATTTAGATACGGCACGTGTGGCAAATTCGGGTCAAGATTTTACGAAAACCAGCAGAGATTTTGGGTCGGGATTTTTTGACAATTTGGGGAATTTGGGTCAGGATTTTAAAAATTTTGGCATATTTTTATAAAGCGCTGAGGAGAATTCAGGTTGACTTTGCACAATAAAAGGCCGATCAAAAGAAAAGATTAAAAGGTTGGCTGGTAGCATTTTAACATCCTGTACTATAACCAACTATATATATTTATATAACTGCTTTTTTATTATTTTTGGATATTTTCGGGTATGTAATTTTAGCTTTCCGGGATATTTTCGGGTATGTACGTTTAGATTTCCTGGATATTTTCGGGTATGTAAGTTTAGCGTTCCTGGATATTTTCGGGTCAGAAATTCGATATAACGTGGATAATTTCGGATAGGGGTTTCAAGTTCACCGAATCAACCCCCGTCATAAAATGGTCAAGTTAACGTCGATTTTAAAGTGATGAAAACCAAAACAACAGTTCAAAACGCTGACGAGCAATTCCGGGCTTGTATCGAAGTACTAACAAATGAACTGTTGACGTCATTGGTGACTTTGAGTCCATCAGCAGAATATTCCGACATTTTTGTTTTGTATTTGAAACAATCAATCATGGAAATATTTGGACGAATATGGTTATTACACTGCCTTCAGTTGAGGGTGGAATGCCTGATTATTACACAAAAGCAAAATATTGCCCGAGATGTAGTGGACGGTATCATTTTGCTTTGGGTGTGATAATCTGCCTACAATCCTCACCTCATGATTGAATACCACCACCCGTCAACAGTTCAACTGCGTGTTGACTGTGTACTTAAATGTATTTGTGGAAAAGTTAGCCTTAGTTCGTCCACACTTATTTACCGAAACTACTCTTACGACAGTTAATGGATTTCATTGAAACTTTCACAGAATCTTCAGTACAAAGTGGCATTCTGCAATACCTATTTAATTTCTGATAAGCTTTTTGTGGTTTCCTACAGACAAACTTCTTCATGTAATGTAAAGGGGAGAGGGAGTGGTCATTCCCCGTCCCCAACTCCTCCTAAACTAGCAAATGGATTTCTGTGAAACTTTCAGTATAAATTGCCATTGTGCACTATACCTATATTATTTTTTGATCAAAATGATTTTTTCGGTTTTTCACTGGCAAACATGGACTTTGCCATTTCTTCGTGTAATGTAATGGGGGTAGGCATGCCCCATCCTAAACCAGTGAGTTGATTTCTGTGACACTCTCAGGGAATCCTCAGTATACATTGCCATTTTGCACTACATACGTTATGTTTTCTACAGACAAACATGGTATTTGCCATTTCTTCATGTAATGTAAAAGAGTAGGCAAGCCCGGTCCTCAATAACTCTTAAACCAATGGTTGATTTCTGTGAAACTTCAGGACATCTTCATTATACACTGTACACCTTCTATTTTGTTTTTGGATCAGGACCATTTCTTGATGGCGGGGGGGGGGGGGGGGGGGGGGGGGGGGCTTACTACATATGAAGTGCTAGGTATGTTCTGACAAAGGGAGACTTTTTTTCGCAAAACGACTGTAAAAGGGTATACTTTTTTCTCTCTTTTCTACAAAGGGGTAAGACTATCAGGAATGGGGTTATAGGCCTATTTACCTTGTACTATAATATAATGAAAGCCATGTTAAAATATTATTGCCTGACTGTCCTTTTCAACTTCTTGTTGATGCATTAACTGAATCTAAATCTCTCCATGAATCCAAAATCCTTCCTGTTTTCCTGCTGCATGTACAAACTATCATGCAAAAATATGCATTTCTGTGCGAATTAATATTAGTATACTCACTAAAAACTGTATGTCATGCCTTAAAGAATACTTTTCAGTAGAGTGGACTCAACATCTAAATAAACATGCAGATAGTAAATTACGTACATGTTATGTCGTTAGTAAGGGGCAAGTTGGATTTGAAAAGTATTTGTCATGAACTTATCAAAAACTGTGAACAGAGAAGGAGACTAACCAGATTTCGTATATCAGCACATAAACTCGCTATAGAAACTGGCAGATATAAAGGCACTCCCCGACACGATAGAGTATGTACTCGATGTTCCAAAAATAAAGTTGAGTATGAAATTCATTTTTTTGTTTAAGTGTGAAGGTATGGTAACTGACCGCAATAAATTGTTACTCATCACAGACAAGAACTGTGCTAATTTTAAGACGCTAGATCAAAAGGCAAAACTTTATTGGTTACAAAATACTGAAAACACTGAAGTCTTGTATTATACTCTGTGTGACTATCTCAAAATGTGTACCCAGTAAATAAGACCTTGGCTTTCTTCTGGAGCACCTTTATTCCATTGAATTACAGAGCAGTATCAGATGACTTGTCTCTTTAAAAAAATTCTATTTAGTATTAAAGTAATAAATAACTGGTTGAATTGTTCTTAGGCACTTGGGATATTAAGTGTCCTTTAGCACATGCACTTGATGATCTCTGCACATGGATGACTTGAAATGAATTGTCCTTGTGCATTGATCATGAAGAGGCCCTTCCCAGGTGTAACTATTTATTATAATTATCCTATGTCCATTTTGTAAGTGAAGAGTCCTGTAGCATTGACCCTTGGTTACCTCTGCATCCAGGTCACGAGGAGGACTCCTTATTGATCTTTACAAAAATATTTCACATATATTGTATTTTTATATTGAGGGCTTATAATAAATAAGTTGTGTCAAAAGGTACAAATATTTTTGCTCATATTTTTTCCGTGGTGTAGTGGTTAGCGCACCGGACTACGATGCTAGAGGTCCCTGGTTCGATTCCCGTTCGGGATGAAAATTTCAGGGATCAAATTTGCGAAGTCTTATCCATTTGCGAGGATGGTCTCGATAAACGATGTTAGTCCGTCGGATGGGGACGAAAAATGGCTGTCCCGTGTTAAGGGAGAGCAACACCCTTAACACGTTAAAGACTCCTCTGTTGATGTCGAAAATGAGTAGGCTAAAACGCTGCTACAGGGGCCGCTCTCGCACCCGCCAAGTGGAGAGGGATTAGTATAAGTTGGCATAACTTGTTTCCCAATCCACTATAAATAAATAAGTTTAAATGTTAATGTATTTTTATATTGAGCAAATATGAGTCATGACCATATAGTGCATTTCTAAATTGAACACTAGAGATTTGTTTTTTAATTTATCTTTTTATTTAATTCTTTTTTTCCAAAGGGGTCTGGTGCAGCTCTGGTACCATATGCAGCTATATCGGTTATAATTATGTTAGGTAACTCTGTTTAGACTTATTAACTGGTTATCCAATATCGAGAATCTACTGGTCCCGTTCATGCCAGGCATTCATCGTACTTCGATAACTCTGTATTGATTATAGCACGTTCTCCACGTCTTCACTTTAAAAAACTTTTTATTTGAAATATGTAGTAACATTTCACATGGATTATAATTTCAATATATGAAATTGTGACAATAATTAATAATATGAAATTTATCACCAATTTATACAAACTGTCAAAAGTACATAATTACACGTGATAAAGGGTAATGGTGCAAGTTTTTTTTTTAATTTTTTAAGCCGCGAGAAAAGCGATTTTTTCTTTTGGTAAAATTTATTTGAGTTTTATCTGAAGAAATTTATTATGCGCAATTAACATGCTGTGTGTTTCAGGTAATTATAACTAATTAACGATTTGACATGTATATTGTACCTTGACTGTCCGGATGTTTATTGTTCCAACCGTTAATTAAGGTACACAGGTCCATTGTATGTATACAGGTAAACCGTTTGCTGACCAAAAACAGCGTGATTTCATTTTAATAAAGAGGTGTGTGTGTGTTTAAGGGGGGATCATAAAGAATGCAGTGATGAAATATAATTTCAAATGTCAGATAAGTAACATTTTAATTTATTTTAAATTAATAATTTATCTTTTTGGTATTTATATATTTAACTTTTGACATATTATATGAGTAATTCTATTTACTCGTATATATATTTACTTTGTTATGGCAAGGTAGAAGCTGATTAGGATGGGCGCCATCTTGAATAATAATAGTAAAAAATAACACATTTCAAAATAGCTAATTTTCAAATCAATTTGGAAGGGACATAATCAAAATTTAAACTATTGCAATTACGATATTTCGAAAAGTTATGAAGGTTTTACTCAAACATATGATATATGAAGACCAAAGGATATACTTTATTAGTAACATCCGAGACATAAAACAATATGTCTCTAGTAATATATCAGTATCTATAGTATGCATATCCCTCCTTTTTATTATAACTTCATCACACAATATATTTGTTTCACTTCCGGTATCAGGTCGCCATATTACTAGAAAGTGTAAAAATTACCTATTTTCATTTGAGAAGGGACGAAGGAAAATCGTAAATTAAACTGACAAATATGGTCTAAAATGTTAGATATATATCTTATCTTTAAAATTGTTCGTGCAAAATTTCCGTAGACACCGAGTTATTGACATAATTTGCCTGGTTTATAAGGGTTTGATCGTGAAATAGCCATTAATTACATTGGTTTTAATAAGCGTTCTGTACGAAATATATAATCGTATTTTAATCGCTCAGGGACGAAACTTCCTCTGAATTTAAACTGTTGAGAGAAAAATATGTCAAACATGAATGTTTATACTACAATATTGGTCGTGCAAAATAACTTGAAAATTAACCCATAGAGTATAATTTGAAAATTTATTGAACCCCATTGAAATTTCCCATTAGTAAGTCAAAACAATATGGTGGACCTATACGTCACGAAAGTCACGTGATGACCGCGATAGCTGGAGATGAATGTATCTAGTCATTTTACTAAAAATCTAGTCACTTACAATTACTATATATATTTAAGAAATACGGGGTCGGGGTTCAAATGTGCTTGAAGAACCCACCTGTAAACTTTCTGACAAGGTGACATCCCCGGGAGGATATTTGACAATTGATTTAAGCTGGTTTTAATGGTCCAATGTGTATGCATGGACTTAAGCGTCATCTCCATCTGATCTTGTGTGTAAAGTTTGCACGAAGTTTTGAAATGTAAGTTACGAAAAAATGAGCCAAAATACTTGCTCTATTCTTTTTTTTTTTTTGAAATGGCCCAATACAGGAAGAAACAAATATTTAGTAAATTTCATGAATGAAAATCGATTATATACCGAGGAACCTCAACTATTGACTTTTTACTTTTTAAACATAATTTTAAAGAGAAGGTGATTTTAATAGAAACGTTAGGCAATGTGACTAATAATGTGTCTGATCATTATCCGGTTAGTAGTATATATGTGGTTTTCAGTAAGGATTTGGGGTGGTGCTGTGGTGGTGCCGAAAGTGACGTCACCGGAACCGGAAGTGGTTTCCGTCATTTGTTTACGTAAGTGAAGTCAGTCACGTGCCAGGACCCGGAAGTGTGGTCTGCGCATGCGTGACCGCAACCGAAAGTACCCGGAAGTGGTTTGCGCGCGCAAAGTGAAATTTACCATAAACGCCAAAGAAAAATAAAAAAAATTTCAAATTCAGAAGTATTGTCCATGTCAGGTAGAATTCCACGTAATAAAATAGATAAATATTAAGAAGTATATAAAACTTTAATTGAAAATTATGGAACGCGCCACAGCTGTCTTATGCTCATTTTCATAATGTTGTTATGTCCATTTGTTGTTTTGTTAGGTTAAATTGTCCAATTGTTTTGTTGTTCTTATAATGTTCTGTTCAATTATTATTTTATTGAGTTAATTTCTATTTTGTGATGTGCAATTATTATTTCATGCAGTCGAATCAATATGTGGTGGGTCAGTTGAATATATTGTTATGTTAAATCATTATTTTATTATGTTAGATCAATTTATTATCATGTTCAATTATTATTTTATGAAGTCAAATCAACATATTGTTATGTGCAATCATTATTTCGTCTTGTTTAACGTTAGTATTTGCTACAAAATTTAATCCCTATTTCAAACAGTTAGGAAACCGAAATTCAAAAGTTATGAATGAAGAAATTTCTGACGCAATTACAAAGAAGAAAATAGCTTTTTACCAATGGAAGAAGATTTATTTTATAAACGTATTAAAAAAGAGAGGAAGATTAAGTAATCACATAGATGAGTTATCTGTAGTGGAAACATCATTTTGAAAATTTAACTAAAAACTCTATTCGTGAACATTGTGATAATAGATATCAAAAAAGGTTGAACAAGAATATAATGATATAATTGACATTTGTAGAGCCATGTTTCAAACTATAGCCTTGAAGTTATTAAATATAAATAAATCACCAGATAATTTCAACTGAAAATGTATTATATGGTGGACCAACTCTAATTAATTATCTTAAAGAACTCTTGGATAGTACTTTTAGACTTTGTTATATACCAGATGAGGAGAAATTAGGGTTAGTAATTCCTGTTTTTAAGAATAAGGGTAGCTGCAAAGATAGTAAAAATTACCGTGGAATTTCAATGACTCCAACATTATCTAAACTCAATGAAGCAGTCTTAAAGATAAGAATTAATTCTGACATTAAAAAATAATATGGAACAGGTGTAACTTGAAAAGCGAGCGAAGCGTAAGGTTTTTACGTTTGCTTTGTCGGTGTTAAGTGAAACTTTCGTAATGGCGGGAAAATGTGACACTTCGGTCTGCATCTTTTTTTCTAGTCAAATTTTGATATATCAAATTTGATTCCAGGTGGATTCTTTCGCATTTACTTTTAATATCATGACACTTAATGTTTATTTCTAAATATGTTATTGACTTAAAACTTTAAAAAAAAGAATGTTCGAAATCACGCGTTTTTTTCACAGGAAGTAGTTAGATTTTGAAAGCCGCCATCTTACAGAAAAAAATAGAAGGATGAAACTAGAACAACGATATCCAAATCTGAAATCCTATACACTATAGAGGGAGCTTCGCTCGCATATCAAAATCCATTACAGTGTGGTTTTACTAGAAGAACAGCACCATTAAATTGTTCCTTTATTATAGAAGAATTTCATAGAGAATGTGTTAAGTTGAATGATCAAACAATATATAACTATGCTTGATGCAAAGTCAGCATTTGATGTAGTAATACATGCAGGGCTAATAAGAAGATTATACCAAATGAAAATTCCAGAAAAATCTATTTTAATTATCGATAACTGTCTCATGAGTTAGATGGATTAACCAAACATCAGATATCTTTAGAATAGAACAAGGCGTACGACAAGGTGAGACTGTTAGTGCAGATTTGTATACACTTTTAGACATCTTAACTGATTCAGGATATGGAGGGATCATTGGATCAATATCATGTTGTGCTCCAACACGTACATGTGCTGACAATAGATGAGAATTTAAAGAAATCAAGAAGAACACTGTATAGTTCAATGGGAGTTGGACTTTATGGAGAAAATGGATTAGATCGACAAACTTCAATGTCAATTATGGATACTTATAATATGCTGTTGGCGTGGCCAATGATGCGAGCACAGCAATATTAAGCCTTTCCAGAAACTCATTTCCGGTATCACGATTTTGACTCTAAAATTATAATTTGAAGCAAGTTATTTCCCTTAGTTTACTGACTTCCGGCGAACGAGACGTTTTCTAGCCTTAATATGTAGCACGATATGTCTGCCCCCATTACACAAAGACTTTTCTAAATGACCCATATGTAGAAAATGCATGTGGTCCAAAAGCGCTCGCTATAATACCGATAATGTTATATAGATTGGAAATAGTAATCTCAACAGGAAATGTTTAGAAATTTTAAATATTCATTTTTTGTTTGTTTTTGGAAACAGTTATTATCGTTATCAGCAATATATATTATTTCTGTGATGTTACCTGCTAAAGCTCAGATGGTGTGTTTCCTGAACACCAACATTTTTATAACAACATCAACATACAATGTTGTTTCAACAATTACATGAGGGCCACCCAAAAGTTTCTTACCTTTTGGTAATATGAAATAACTGAGAGTTTTAAATATGACATCAAATGAAAAGTAATATACAATTAATAAATTCTAATTAAAAAAAATTAATAAGAATGATAAAAATAAATTAACTTAAATAAAATTAAAGAAAAAATGACAAAAAGTGAATAAAACATATAAATAGAAAACAAACAAAAATATGAACTTTTACTTAGAGCATTCTGCTAATGCACAGTTAAATGTAAAGTTTGTTATAAACAGATTGGGAGGCAACAACTTAGCCTACAACGGCTACTTGTATCAATAGTAGCCTATGAAATAACCAAACTTAACCCCAAACGCATATAGGTGTACAAGAGGACTCCAAATGGGACAATATAAGGACTCTGTACAACGACTGCCAACCAAATAAGTACAGAAGAAATGACAAACAACTTGCAGTAATGAAAGCATTACTCACCAGCAACAGCATCGATCTTATGACTTACATCGACATTTCAAAGCTTTTACACCTTGTTTTAATTACTTTAAAATTTGTCAATAAATTGTATATTATTTGTATATAATATCTGTGTTTTATTATGATTGTAAATAAATAGTGAATATTTATTGTTTATAAAAAATAGAAATAAACCTCAATACAGTTAATAAATTTTAGTAATATATAGTATTGCCTTTCTTCTTATTTTAATACAAAATTGACCATCCGCTATATCTAATTTACCTGTAAATTAAGGTGAGAGAAAAATTAACCCTTAGAGTGCATCTTAATCCCTCCTAATTGCTATGTTAGGATAGAACAAATTAATCAAATGTTGGCGTTCCGGGATACAGCCGCGCAGATAGATGTTAAAATGTTAACGCTTTATGTAAATATAACTAGACAAGAAAAAAGTTCTATTGAGTGGCAACAGCATAATTAAATGTAAAATCCATAAATAGTAATAGTTGGTTTAGTTTATTGAGAAAAACATTTCTGAAATATGAATTGAATTACCCAGAGCAATATTTAGTCAATCCAATTTCTAAATACCAATGGAAAAGTGAAATAACTTCTAAAGTTCATAAATTCTGGACTCAGCAGATAATAGATCAATTAGTAAAACTCTATAGTAGTTTAACATGTTTAACATGTTTAAAGCACTTGTCTTTGAAGTTGTCATCAAATTACTAATACAAATACAAGAGAAATTATGAGAATTCCTACAAAGCTAAAAATAGTAACTTGAAGTTACATACGACAAGGTCATAAAGGTGTTAGAGTAACATTTAAAAATAACTCTGAACAGTCTTTATGTCAATTGTGTAACGAAACAAAAGAAATTTTATCACATGTTTTACTACTGACTTATAAAAGTAAAAGACTAGAAGATATTAGAAAACAAATTTTGGAAGATTTAATTAATTCTTGTGGTTAAAGCTATCTTTAATAATAAATTTCACATTTTACAATTGATTATAGATCCATTTGCTTATTTAGATCAACATTTGGAGAGGATGGGTGGATGGATGAATTATTGTTTAACGACCAGTGGCAACCAGGTGCATATCAGGACGAGAACATGTTAATATTATGTGAAAATGATCCCTACTTTGTACTAGACCGACACACTGAGCCGTATTTTTAACGTGCTAGCTCACGAGGTAAATATCCACAGGAAGACATATATCACCCCACTCGGACACATTATAATACTCCGAGCCGAGCAGTCCTTTTTGCTATTACTCCTATATGCCGCGTGCTTGGCGGAGAAGCAGCAAATACCGTAATGGCTTTGATTTGACCCGGCCGGGGATCGAACCCACGAGACCACCGAGGTCGTTCATTTAGAGAAGAAAAGGTGTGCATGTATAGTGTTACAGAAATGTATACGATTATTTTAATTTGCTTTTTCAGGTGTACCTCTGAAAGAATTCGTTGGCCTGAGACCTAAAATGTACAGCCTTTTGTATGATGAGTCAATGAAAACAGATTCCTAAGAAAACATCACACGTGAAAAGGAAAAGAAGGTTGCAAAGGGAATCTACTCGATCAGAAAAGGTGTGCCTACATTGGCAGAAGTTATATATACAGATTACTGTACAAGTACGCGTCCCTTTGACTTCACAGACCCTTAATATACATGTACATACCATTTATACACTATACCCTGGCAATTTCTAGTATTTATATCTTATTTAATCCTACCTGAACTATTCTGAGTAAGTCTAACCGTTCAACAGTGTAAACATTAATCATAGAAAAGTTTGCTTCTTTTTTTCTTCGATGGGGATTGTAAAGGTGAAATCCAATTTTATTTTTAGATATTGACCCGGCCGTTTTAAAAATAGAATCGCCGATGTCGTTCCGACTGGATATCCAACTGATCAAATAATTGTATATTAAGAAACGACAATTTAATACAAAATGTTGCTCGAGAGTTATCAGAAAAAAAAAAGATAAATGACAAACGTATATTAAATCGTCCATCTGGAGGAGAGCGCCACCTAGCAGACATAGGTAAATGTAGTGTGATACGGTATTTTAAAAATAAAAATAAAACAAGGAAACTGAACGGATAAATATATATACCACAGGATTGGTCAGATTACACAAAATCCCTGCATTTAATTGAATAGAAACCTATGTAATAACAATGTTTAAAAAGAATTCAAAGATAATTTATTGTAAATATTTTAAATTGAAAATTATAACAGAAAATAAAACAACTGAGCGAAAAATAAAAAACAAAAATTATTTATTTATTTATTTTATTTTATTTTATTTTATTTTATTGGGGGCGTGGGGGGGGGGGGGGGGGGGGTCTCACGATATAATTGGAAATATGAGTGTGCCGCAGTTAACATTACTACATATAGGGTCCCTTTTTTATTGTTCTCTCTGATGACCAGAGCTATATGATTAAATTAGACCCACGTCGCGAACTGAAAATGCTTACATAAAAGACCGTTTATATAATCTTTCACTGAGAACTATTAAATCATTTGCGGATCAAGGACTTTTGAAAGGGGGGGGGGGGGATAATTCAGTTGAATAGTGGACATTTTGGATTTCTCTGACGACAGTCATTACAAAGCATTATACTTGTCAAAAAAATAACTAGAAGTGTCCTGAAAGGGACTACCCTAATACCCCCGCAGCAAAGTTCAAATCATTATATACATGCATAGGTACTCGCCCAAACAGAAAATGCACATCTCCATATCGTCATCTAACACTCCATAAAGTTTCATGAGAATCATGCAAGTAATGATGGAGGAGTTGCCGACAACACACGGAACAAAGTTTTGTTAAAAATATCCTTAGTCCAAAACAGCGTATCTTTTACATTTCTTGTCCAAACATAAATTCCTGACAATATGCAAATCTCCATATAGTGATCTAACACTCCATTAAGTTTCATGTGTAGGAGGAGTTGCGGACAACGTTTTTCAGACAGACAGAGAGACTGGAATCTATATAACCCCCAACTTCGTTTGCAGGTTTTTGCGGGTGGGGGTATAAAAATGCAAATGTTCGTATAACTCATAAGCAAATTTTCCGCATATAGGTACATTCTACACAATAGCTTTCTGTTCGTGTGCAAATGAACATAACCCTGTCTTAGAAAGGTGACAGCAATCTCGCCTTGCCGAAATAGTCGTACGACCGTATAAATCATATGCGTGACAGTAACGAATCAACTGTGAAATATTGGAAAATTAAAATCATATTTTTTGTCATAAAGTCAATCGCCCATTATCATCTATCTAGAAGTGCAAAGCTAGATCTGAAGCAGCGGTTGGTGTGTCTGTGGTCTCTTTAATTTTTAAGGTCACTGGGAAAGATGAGATTTAGGTAACCCTTAAACTTAACGATAATTAAATGACTAAACATCATCTATATAGCGGAAAATGAAATTAAAGGACTGGGCTAGTTTCTTTTCAGTAGCCCCTGTAAAATTTAATCTTCATATGAAAACAAGAACAGATTGGCCAAAAAATGGCGCACAGTTCGTCACCGCTGGGGTGCGGGTCGTCTGTTGAAAGACAGGTCATCCAAATTAAACTAAGATGTTGTCAACGATAAATTCCAGCATGTTTACAACATCAGCCTCATAGTACTATTTGTTAGTATCAGTGTGTGTTTTGCCAAAGTGAACCTTGTTCTTACCTAAAACCAGGTATGCATACCTTTGTAAACCTTGTTTATTGCAGGAACATTGGTGAATTAGCTCACGAAAAACTGATTTTACTTAGGGACGAGATCAAAAGTTCAATGTAGGATAAAAAACTTAATTCAAATAGTTTGGAGGTGGGGGGGGGATTAAAAATTGCTGCAAGTTTTGTTATCCGACATCGATTTTCGGATTGAAAAATGCGGATTCAAGTGTTGTCCAAGTCAATATACAGAACAAACATACATTGTTGAGGAAAAACAGGACCCATGATACAAAAAGTATCAAAGCATATGCCCATATTGGTCAGTCCATTTTTCACAAATTAAGTTAGGGGGGGGGGGGGGGGTCAGTAAAAAAAACTATGTGAATTAAGTTTTTTATCCTACATTGAACTTTTGATCTCGTCCCTTAATCATGTGGGAGGGTTGTATACAGCGTAGAACAATCAACAGTTTTTATGCTATTACAATAGGTAAGGTCACTAGAACAGATATATTCCTGTAAGTCTTTAGAATGTTTTAAAATCCACATCTGATTCACACCAATAGTTGAGTAAGCCTTATCACAGCAGTTATTGAGATCGTCCTTAATTGCTGTAAATAAAGTAGTAAGGAGTTTTGAAAAGGGGTTTAGTAGTGCATTTGGCAAGGCCTGCTATGTACACTTATGAAGTTTGGATATCCAGTAAATGGAAGGGAGGTTAAAATTGTCATCACTTACAATACAAAAAGGAAGGTAGAACAGAAATATGATCATTGATAATATCTTCCCTTGGTATTGAATTAAATACGTTATTCAAATGATATGTGTATATATATATATCACTTGGAGTGCGCAATTAAGCTGTCGGGATTTTTATTTAACTTAAGACTGATTTTATGAAATGAATTCATTGATTACTGAATGGTTTGTACAGTCACTTGTTGCAATATATACATAAAATTTGATTATAATACGGGGTTCTTTCATGAATATTGGGAAATATTGTACTGAGCAGAATGTAATATAGCACGAGCTTGCGGATGTGATACAATTTTCTACGAAGAGACAATATTTCCCAGTTTTGTGCAACTTCTTCTCCATTGTATAGAAACGCAATATAAACCAACCAAGAAAACTACCGTTGATTTCGCCATTTAGTTGCAATAACTGCGAATTTTGGCGCATTTTTTGTTACTTTTAACAAGGAATGTTACATTGCAGTACAATAATATTTCCTATAGCGATTGTGTATTATGCGAATTATGGCATAAGTCTCCCAAACGAAGTGGGAGACTTATAGGTTTCGATTTGCGATTTTTATCGAACATTTTTTTTCCTCTCCGATATTGTTCGTTCGAGTTCTCAATAACCGTCAGAGTATATGGATCTGAGATATTCAATGATGAAATATCAATTTTTCTAAATGTGCCTAATACTATTCACTGAGACGTATAATGAGCAGTTCAAAGAGGCTAGGGGTTTACCATAGGACCCTATGGAGAATTTTTTTTTTTCATCGAAAAACTCCACGAGAGTGACCAATAACCATCTCATATCATATTTTATTATACACCGTGACAACACCTACTTAATGACATATACATCGTTCCTCTAGGGGGGGGGGGGGGGGGAGGGGGACATCCCCACCCCCAAAGTTGATAATTCTGAAAAATTTCGTATGCAATTAAAATCTCTCCGTAACAAGATGCATTAAATGACATTTACCTCATTCTTTCAGTAGGGTGATCCTCATCCCCATAACTCAATAATGTCCAATTATCTCATTAACCGTTAAAATCCCTACCCCTAAACCATATATTTTCTTATTCCCCATGGTAAGACGCACCAAATAACACATACCTCGCTTCCCCAGGGGGCTATTACCACTCCCTTCAAATCAATAATGTTGAATTATCTCAAAAACCGTTAAAATCCCCACCCCTAAACCATATATTTTCGTATTCCCCATGGTAAGATGCACCAAATAACACATACCTCGCTTCCCCAGGGGGCTATCACCATTCCCTTTAAATCAATAATGTTCAATTATTTCATAAACATCAAAATCCCCACCTAAACCATATATTTTCTTATTCCCCATGGTAAGATGCTTAAAAATAACACATACCTCGCTTCACCAGGGGGCTACAACCACTTCCTTCAAATCAATAAATTAAATGTTGAATTATCTCGAAAACCGTTAGAATCCCCGTACCTAAACCATATATTTTCTTATTGCCCATGGTAAGACGCACCAAATAACACATACAACTGCAATTATCTCATAAATTTTTTACGGTCAAGCGCGACGTCCTAATGAAAAACTGCATTATAGCGGCGCTGAGAGCTATGCGTATAAACAATACCGTGATTCCCCTTTAAATGATACACACTTGTACCTCATTACTCAATGGGCGTCATTCTTGCCCCCCCCCCCCCCCCCACCAAACCAATTATCTTGAATTATATAAAATTAAAAATCTGTAAGAAACCCGACACCTAAACCGTATATTTTCTTATTCTCCATGACAAGACGCATGACCTGATATATACCTCATTTACCAAAGAGTTCACCCCCACCCTCTCGAATCTATTGTCTAATTATCTCGTAAAGCATTGAAATCCCTGCCCCTAAATAATATATTTTCTTTTTCCCCATTATAAGATAAACAGATTGATAAAAACACCCCCAACAAAAAGGGGGGGGGGGGGTGTCATCCTCGCCCCTCGAATTAATACTTTTTAATTATTTCAAAATCCGAAAAAAATGTTTATCCTTTTAACACGTTTTAATACGCAATGTTCAAATCTCATAAACCATACCTCGTAACCACATGCATAAATATCTAATTGCCTATAAGGAGAAGCAATAAATGATTTTACACATTGCCCGGGGAATGGGATATTCCCTCCTAAAAAATCAACAAAAGACATTGAGATCCTTGGCCCTTAATTATAAACATTTTTATTCTTTGTGAAAAGCTCAGTTATCCTCAGTGTTCATGTACCACCCCTTTTTACATCATCAGTGTTTCTGAATAGGTTCAAAACTGTTGGCGGGATAATCATTATGCCCATGACAAGACCTGGAGAATGCACAATTGGTATTGTTCGAGGAGATAATTGAGTTGTCAGTCAACGAAATGGCCATACAGTGCATCAAATTTATTTCGGTATTTTGTGATACCTTTTATTACTATTCCTGGAAGATAATAAATTGTTACAAATGTATATATCATAAAATATTATCCAATGATATTTTATGCTAAACTGTATTGGTCTAACTTTTTTATTTTTGTCTGATTTTTGTGCAACTCAGATATTTTAGTATTATTAATGTGGTGTTTTATCTTTTAATTATTTTATTTTCTGTCTTTACATCAGATTGTAGATTTAACATAATATTGATACAAAGAAGATCGACATCAATGTATCAGACATACTATGTAATAATAAATATTATTTCATTTACTTGCATGGTCATAAATTAAAAAAAGAATTCTTGTTGTGTTGCAATCAATTTTATATAAATATGATACAAACTTGAGGACTTAACACGGGAGGTAAGAAGTCTTTTTTATTAGTTTTATTAAATGAAACCGAATTCATTTTATTACACCATACAATAAAATCAGTTCTTGTAAACGATTCAGAAATATTGGGATACATCTCTGTCCACGCAGCATGTCGATAAGCAAAAGTTGATCAAGTGTGACATTGTATGACTGTAAAACTCGAGTCACAAAAAAATACCCATATCACGATTTTCAAGTAACCTCTCCATTATAAGTATGTATAAACTTTATAGGAACAGTTTCCCCATTTCAGTCTCTGAAAAACAAATAATTTATTGAAAATAATGTAAGGCATTCGAGATATTAGTTACTTCGTTTTGGAGACTTCGTAACAGTTCACTGTTACAGTTATTGCTCGTTTTATAATATGTTATCGTTTATCGAGAAAAGTCATGAAAATGTCACATTTCTAGACAATTTTCAGAAGGGATAACATGACGTCATAAACACTGTGAACTAAATATAGATTCTCCTTCAGGTACGAGTGAGTCATGGAATTTCTCCACCCGAGATGGTTAAATTTTCAATTTTCAACTCGCGAGCTTTTGCGAGCGTGTTAAAATTTAAAATTCAACTATTGAGGGTGGAGAAATTCCATAACTCACGAGTAAATTGAAGGAGAATCTGTTTCTCCTATGATTTTCGACAAAAATCTATAAGTATATATTATCAGGTTTTCTGCAAACGTATATGTACATATTATCAGGTTTTCTGCAAACATATATCGTAAAATATCAGCCGCGAGACACAATGTGAAGCTTTTTCGGCGAGTGAGCGTACCGAACGAGCTAAAAAGCTTCATATTGTGTCGAGCGGCTTATATTTTACAATATTTGTTTGAAGAAAACTTGATGATAAATTTATCGTATTGTTAAGTAGCAATCTTAATGGAATTTCGTACTTTTCAATGGCCATGCATCCGCCTATAACCGGATGTTTTCCTCATATATTCGGGTCAACGTTGGGTCCCCCATTTCTTACTTTTCAATGGCCATGCATCCGCCTATAACCGGATGTTTTCCTCATATATTCCAGTTGGGTAACCGGAAGTCCCAGCGTAGGAAAATATCTAATCATAGAATTTGTCGACGAAGTAAAAATGGCGGCCATTTTTCATTTTTTTTAGGAGGACGGTTTTTTTGCAATATCTCGTCTCATTTTATGTATTACTCAACAGATTGTCGTCTGAATTGTTCAAAATTCAATGGCTCATCGATATAATCCTGTAAATATTGATCTTTTGTCGAAAAAGGTAATGAAAATAACGTTTTTCTTGTCGATTTTCGCTGTAAGAAATGTGTTGGTTTTTTTTCAATGGAAAAATCGAATCGACAAAGTTTCGCGACTCTCATTGTGCATAGTTTCAAATTGATTCTGAGATTTCCATCTTTAAAACTAGCCTATTTTGAGGAAAATCCGTGAAACAACATTTTTTTGTACCAAATTTAAAGTTCGTAATTTTTTCACGAAATTCCGGATAATGCACCGTCACTGACATTAGTTTCCTTCCGTTTCAAACTGACTTATCTCCCTTAAGCTTATTGTTTACAAAATCGCCCTTCTGTCGTACTGTCCACTCCAAATGAACACCCAAGAGCAACAAAAACAACACAATACGTCTCGCAGGCATTGACTTTCGAAGTTGACATGGAACAAGGTGGAATGAAATGTAAGGACTTCGACGAATAAAACTTCCTGGGTTGCTTTGATGCCATTCACACATGACATGCTGTTTGATTATGACCAGCTGATGATGATGTAGCTATTTTTCAACTGATAAACAAAGATCTATCAGAAAACTCTTAATATTTTTCTTCTTGCATGGAAAAATTCACATTCATTGCATTCAAGAAACACATTTCTGTATCAACAAAAATATTTGAACAGTTGAATATTTAATTTTAAAATATCATGATACCTCAGAGTCTTGTTATTCTCCCCAAACTTTTGTATCTCAAATACTCGCATCGAACGCATGTTTGTTAATTTTAAAGTTCAGCAAATTTTCTTAGATATAACGTAACAGGAGCTAGAGCATGAGACTACAAAATTCCAGTTTCATTGCCAGGGATCGAACCAGGAACCTCTCAATGACTAGCCAGCTTTGCAACCAGTGAGCTAACTAAGGGGCCAGACAATATTTATTACTAGCATGGAACCGGTACAACCTCATTTACCAAGAAAAATAAAAAACATGTCCCATGACCATGGTCTAAGAAAAAAATTTTTATCCCATGCCTGTAGTTATCTAAAAAAGACAATGTCCCATCAGAAGAGATATAAAAAAAAAACAGTAGTTTTTGTATACAATTGTGTGATAAGCTCTGATATGGTTATGTAATATATATGTACCATTAATACAGAACTTTACATATACTGCATAGTAAATGAGAGTGGATTGGGTATACTTTTTCTGTATTCATTAAACATGTTGGCCCACATTTCTCCATATTTATTTAATATTACTAACCTGTTCTCTGACGTCGTGATATGGCTTAAATTTTGCCCATACGGCATTACAAATAACAAACCATTATTTAGTATTACACAATCATTCTCAATTCTTAAAAAATAGTTCCATTTCCTTCTATTCAAAATATTTTGGGATTATTTTTTCCATTCTTATTTTCTGTAATTTATGGGTGTAGTTTACTATCTATACATATTCCATTCAGACTCTCAAAGAAATAATCATGTACCAAACTACATAAATTTTTATATATAGACACATATTCATGGAATATTGATGCAAAAGTTTTGAAGGCCAAACATATATAACTTAGAGAAAAAAACCAAAATAATTCTAATAGAATAGCTAATGCTTTGAAATTTTTAATATTATAGTAAACAAGTTAATAAATTTATTATTAAAATATTGTTTCATATTTGTATAGGAATTAGGTTCTTTCCATTTGCAACTAGAACTTAGTTAAATAACTCTATGGAGCTGCATTTTAACTCTATTCTGCTATAAATATTATATCCCTTTGTCATATTTCAAAGGAAATTTTATTTCTCATTTACATAATTTATACTTGGAAATTTAATCTAACACTTTGCAGCAATATGCAGTAAATCCAGAAATTCTTTTAGTTTTCAAAATATATATGATTTATTTGCATTTTTAAAAAAAGGTAATTGTCATAGTTTATTTAATTTTATGTATAAAATTATTTAAAAATTCAAATATGTTTATTTTCATAAATTTTTAGGATATACAATGTAACTCAGAAACACAAATTCCATTAATTACAGTGTAAACAAAATAAACATTTTACAAAAAAAATTAACTTATCTGAAAGATGACATTTTAAATATCTTTATATGAATATAGTGATCCTAAATATCAAATAAATTAAGTTATTGAAATAACAAAAAATAAATTTATGATTTTATGAAATTGATTTTTCATCCATGATTTCACTCTGTGACTTTTCCCTAGGTATGATCGAAGTCACTTAGCTCACCCTACCCAAAGGGTCAATTGAGCATTTCTCATCACCTGGCACCCGTCATCGTCCATTAACTTTTACAAAAATCTTCTCTTCCAAAACTACTTGGCCAAATTGAACCAAACTTGACCACAAGCATCATTAGGATATCAAGTTTAAAAAATATGTCTGATGACCCTGCCTGCCAACCAACATGGCCGGCTTGGCTAAAATAGAACATAAGGGTAAAACAGCAGTTTTTGTCTAAATTTCAAAAACTAAAGCATTTAGATCAAACCTGACATGGGGTAAAAATTTTCTTTCTATCCCCTCAACCCCCCCCCCCCCCCCCCCCCAAAAAAAATACATCTCTCTGAAATTAAAACACCTACCTCAGCTGGTCAGATCAACTGGAATCTTTCAATGTCCAGTGGCAGACTTTCAAGAAGAGCAGAACTGCTTGGATACAGCTCCAGGGACAAGTTGCATTACAGTAAAGTCTTTCCCATACTAGTTATGCATCTGACAAACTATTTTTGAATTTTAACAATCTAGTTTGCAGTGCAGATACTATTTTGGGCTTTGAATTAACAACTGATACAAGAATCATAAAAATGTATGAAGAACTGATATTGTCCAGTTGGAGTAAATACACAGTGGATGAAGTATGCTTAATAAAAATGTAATATAACTTGGATTGACAGAACCTTTGAAGTGTAATTTGGAAGAAAGGAAGTTGCAAAGAAGTGAGAAAGTTAATTTGCATCATTAAAATTATTATTTTGGGGCATCAACATTTTAATGGCAAACAGTTTTATACTTGTCTGTCATATCAGGAACTGTATATGATAGTATTATATGATCCCTGGTCATACTATTAACATAATAAGTCTGGAACTATTTAAGTACATGTTTGTATTAAACCATGCAATACAGTAAATATCCTTGACGATGTTTTGTGTTGTAAGGGGAACTACTCGTAATGTAAGACGTTTCATTTTATCGCACCTGCATGTGCAAGTTATCGAACTTAAATGTTGTCATAACAAAAATGGCGGAAGTAAACACATTCAAACAAGACATGAAAATTCTTAATATTTCTGTCATTTATAGAGAAGAGGTAAAGTTATAATTTGAGAACACAGATATATGAATGTTTCCACACCAAGACAACACATTTGTTAGCAATGCAGTGGATTTTAATGAGTTGAAATCGGTCCGTCGCACAAACTTTGATAGTGACTCACTGACTGATCCGTTTCATCATAACTTCTTACCCTTATTTTGCAATCCTCTGATTAATTTATCATTTCCATGTTATACCCAAAAGTTGCGTCTGTTTACGAATATTACGAAAAGTGCAAATTGATTTTCTTACTCGCGGAAGCAAATTTTCCAGCAGTATTTTAGGTGCGGCCTGGGCGATTTGTGTACCCCAACGTTAAATGAACGCGCCGAAGCTGTCAACACATGTCACGATCATACCCTGGACCGAGACTTGCTATTACTTAGACAGAAAAAAACCTGTTAAAGATACAATATAAAAGTGTTATTTTGTTTGTTTATACACTGAATTTTCATTTGTGTTTTTTTTTGTATATCGAAAAATAGTAACAATAATAATAAAATGAACGAATGAATAGAAAGCCAAAAAAAAAACCTTTTTGGGGGGGACCTAATTTTTAATTTGGTACACTTTTTTGTTTTTCCGAGAATCTCCTCTTGTTATATCAGAAAATGTTGAAAATATTCCCCAGATTTGATGTGCAAAAAATTATAATGATTCGTGAGAAAACATTTTTTTGTACCAAATTTATTTACACGCCTTTCGAACCGCTCCAGTCATTTTTTTTGCACTCGTAAATTGGTCAAGAAATGGTTCCTGAAGAGAAATTAAATATCTAAATCGTACAAAAATTTCAGAGAATGGTCAATTGAATGTTTGGAACTGGCCGTCAAAATTTAGAAACAATCCGATGGAGAGAACCGAGGATATAGCTCACTGAACATGACGTGTCGACTTCCGTATGGCACAGCTTCGACGTCGCAAAGTGCACGAAATAGTCCGTTCGACGCGCAAAGTCACTGATCAGAGACTGATCACATTTTGACCAAAAAGGGACTTCCGGTTACCCGACTGTTCGGGTCAACGTTGGGTCAAACATTATGACGTCGCTGATATATTTGGGTCAGCTCACACTCTTTACGACGTCACAGTGCCGAACTACGGGAAATTGTGAAGGTCATATTTTTAAACTTGTGTCAGGCATTCGTTAAAAAAGATATTTGTCATGTACGGGCCCTCGTTATAAACGGCGTTCTTATAAAACTAGACGTGACGTTATTATAACCAAGGATTAAATTGTATAAAAAATCAATATGTTTAACAACTGGGCCCTGATAATGATATATTATTATTTTGCTAGAGATTGACTTCAAACGTCTTGGAGAATAAAATAAATGTTGTTTTTTTTCAGTATTTCGTGCAAATTTATCGAACATAATATTATTGTCTCCTCTTTATGAATTACTAAATCTTTAAATATAATATTCATTCCGTTATTCTTTGGATTGAAAGAAGTCCGTTATAAGCTCCCCTAGGAAGAATATATGACGATGCCATTTAGTTCTGCGTTTAAAGTTGATTATTGGATAAACGAAAGAAATATTGACAGGAAACCATCCACTATTTTCCTTTGTCACTGGAGGCAACTATCCTTATGCCTGTCTGTCCGACCACCCTCTTAACTAAATACAGTAGCCGTATGTTTACGTTCTAAAATTTCGATTTATTAAAATTTATATTATGGAATTCTTAATATAACATGAACTTTCAGATAAATGAAAAAATATACTAGTACAGGTTTTTTAAGTACCAACCTTGAGGTTAATACTATAGTGTTATTAAATGGGTGTTTTCATATAAAGCATGTATTGACGTCGCGCAAGATGTTGGTATCACTAAACGTAACGTCAATTTGTAACTTTCTGAGATAAAAATACGCTAAATTTATGCGAGATATTTTACTATGCTATTTATTTTGTTTCAGAATTTTTTTTTATCACTTTGAAGGGTGACCTTTCTAACGTCAAATTGGAGCTCCGGCGTCATTTTCTGACTGTGTGACATTTTACTGAGTAATCGAAAATTTCATATAATTATTTAAAGATTTTTAAATTATTCTTTAGATGTAAACCATGGATCCAAAGGTGTTTTTTTCGTGTTTGACCTGCTAGTTTCAAACAAAGGGCAACGATTTGTGTGCCCTAATTTATCATTCTTTCGGTCGAAAAGGTAACTTTTGTTGGGGTTGAGTGCCATCTTCCACTGGGGAGAACGCTTCGTCCACTGGAGGTCGTCTTGATTTCTCAAATTATTTTCATTTGGTAATATGAATTTCCCTTGTTAAATTATTGACTTTAGAATATTAAATTTTTCATTTTATGTCTGATCTGTTTTTCTGTTGATTCGCTAATTTGTACGGGTGAAAACCACACAGTGATTAATTATGGCACAACAATCTTTGCCCTTTGTTTAAAGCTAGCAACTTGTAAACATAAATAAAACACTTTTGGATCCATCATGGTTTACATCTGAAAAATAATTTTAGATATCTTTAAATGATTATTTTATATTTTATCCTACATGTCCTATGATTCGCATATTAGAGTGTACGAATTATTATATATATAATTACTGACTTTGTAATAGGTCGCTATCAGGATTTGACCGAGCCAGTAAGCGAGGTGAATATACATTTTCAAGGGTTTGATTAATCCTGATAGCGACCTAAAACATAGTCAGTAATTGTTTTATTACAGTAATTTGAATATTTTCCTTTACTCTCTATTTTAATCGGTCACTATTACATTCAGCTTGACCGGTAAGGCTCAAGTTTAATCCAATAACCGTATAAGCGGAATTCTTGCACACAATTTAGATACTTCTCAGTTTTTATAATGCGTACTAAACACCTATTAGACGTTTCTCAACCCACCAGAGAATAATATAGTAAAAAAATATACTAGTAGTCATGTAATAAGAATGTATAGCAATGTTATATTCCTTATTAAACGTAACCAAAACTTTACGCCAATATTCGCAGTTATTGCAACTAAATGGCGAAATCATCGGTATAGTTTTCTTGGTTGGTTGGAAGGTCTATATTGCGTTGCTATACAATAAAGGAGAAGTTGCACAAAATTGGGAAATATTGTCCCTTTGTAGAAAATTTTATCACACCCGCAAGCTCGTGCTATATTACATTTTACACCGGACAATATTTCCCACTATTCATGAAATAACCCCTTATTATACATATAGTATTATTCTCATTGAGTTAACCAATAAAACAAGCACTTATACACTCTATCCATTTGCTCTTACCCACTTTCACTTAATAGCAGTAATAATATTTTATTCTATCGAAAATTTACAACACATGTATTGATAGAAGAAAAATTAAAAGTAGTAATTCATCTTTTGTAAAATGATTCACTTTTCAATATTTATACAGCTCGGTTTAAATCATATCACATATTAAGGTTCTAATTCATCCTTCTCATCTTTAAGCTTACAGAACAAGACGAAATGTGACGATTTATAAAACCTCTGCTTACAATCACACTTCTGTCCTATCTGATTTTGTGCTTTTTGTACAACACTTATGTTTTCATCGGTCTTATTTTTTTCATACATTTGTACGTAAACGTACGTTTTTTCTAGGTCAATTGTTTCAACAGTCCGGATGACATCTCCTGTGTTATCCACATGGACATAAGACAACTCAATCAGGTCGGCTGGTTTATACGACTTTGATCTGGTAACAACCGCTACGTGAGGCAACCAGCAGTATCTAAACTCAATGACGTCTCCTGCTTGGATTTCATAATCGTTCTTCGCTGCGGTCTTGGTGTAACCAGTTTTAACATTTGGCAAAACCTAGAATGACAGAGAAGTTTTATTATTTTTCTTTTACAGTATGATGCAGTGGTAAATTGCCAGAATCATATCTACCTCTAATGTTGACGCTTGTTGCATGCCATTGTTCAAACTGTCCTTCTGGGAATTTGACCCCCTTTCCCGGGTTGATTATTGTCCGGAAGTTTTGAATTTTTCAGGGAACAACTTCCGTGCCCATCTTTTTCCATAGCAGAGGTAAAACGTCCAGCAAAATCATCTAAAGTATTTTTTTTCACCCAATTCTAGAAAACTAAATGTCAATATTACTATCAAAACACAATACGCCAAATTCATTTCTGGCCGGATGGCTTTGCCCCACGACACCGACAATGGATTAGTTCACACGCTACTTTAAGCGGTTCCCAGGCGCTTCGATGATTTTCTCAATGATTTTCTCATGTTTTTTCTTGTTTATATGTTGGCAAGTTTATTCATTTAGCGTCTTGACCTTTCTGTATGGCGTTTGCTTTCATCTTGTCGTTTCACGATTAAGAACAAAAATCCGACGTTTTGTTTTACATTCCTGTTTTGCATATGTTATATAGTTTCTCAATTCTCTCAACTCACATCCGTCTTTTATTGTATGTATCAATTTGTTTTCGTATAAATAGACATAAATTATGTTAATTGTAAAATTAATTAAAGATGAAATCAAATCACATTATTTTTCTTCGGATTCGGTCGCTACTGGCAACATGTAAACAAGTATTTGTTAGATAGCAAGTTCGAACGTCCCGTCTGTGTTTCGTATCTTTTAAATTTCTCACTCAATAATGATGGGAATACTATTCAATTCATTCAGACAAATATTGTAAATCATCTTTTATAGACAATTATATTACATATATTTAATTCAGAAAAAAGCAATGCCAAAAAGGCTGTATCATATATTATCCTACATTTTTTTAATTACACGAACTTACCTTGCATTCCCAAGCAACATGACTTGACCTCCGTGTGAACGTATTAAATTGCCTCTCTCCTACCCTCTTTCTCGCTCTGTCGGCTGTCGTGTCGAGGGAGAAACTTTTGTCCTCTGGAAAGCTGTATATAAACAGGTGCTCGCTATCAAGATTAAAATCAAAGTGTTCTTCCAATACAGTTCTTGTCCCAAATAAACCACGAAAAGCATAGTGAACAATATCAAGACTGGCAACATTGAATTTGTCTTCCCTTTTGACCAGACGAACCTTTTCTACTACCACATCATGCGTTGTAAATCTACTTGCAATCGACAAAATATCCCCGGGTTGTATATCACTTATCGAGTGGACCAGCATTTGTGGGATTACAGAGGTAGGGTTTATCTTGGCTTTGATTTTTGTGATAAGTTTTTGGAAAGCCCACGGTACTGCAACTAGAGCAACTATTCCGACGACAACTACTGGTACAACATACTTCACAGAAGGGATAATAAGGGCAATCGACACTAAAAAGCCCATCACCAATTTTGCAAGAATCGTTAGTTTCTTCTTGTGAAAACAGCATAAACAAATGAGCCTCCTCGTTAACTGATCTTTTAACTGTTTTAGTCTTCTAATCAAAAGAATACATTCTACGATAGCACAGACAATAGGACAGCATATGCTAGCTGCAAGAGTTCCGGCACTCACTCGAACCAACAAAGACTTAGTGGCAGACGCAATGTCTCTAGAAAATGCTGCAAGATGTGATACCTTCGCAAGCATTGCTGAAAACCATGTAAACCAGCTTTTACAAGCATCCAACGAACTATCAGACTGAAAACTGGCTTTCAAATTCGTAACACACCATAAGGCAATGTGTTCGCAGTTGTTAGTGAAGAGGCCGTATGATTTCTTTCCCTTTAAACTCCTAGCACGTTGCACGATTTCTTCGGAAGAAAAAGGAAGGTGTTTGTAGTCAACAACAAATAAAAATTCTTCCTCTAAATCAATAACTTCCATATAGTCCTCTTTAACTTCAATCAACAACTTGCCTTCCTTTGACGTACTGGTTGTGAACTCAACTAACGTCAGTGTTATCTTCCCTTTGTCTGCGTTTATGACTTCGGTGACAATAGCATGGTGAAAGTAGAGAAATCCAAATTTTCCTTTAAGTTTCCTCGCAAGAAAAGTGTTGATTTTAGTACTAGGGGCATATCGTCCAAATTTAACATGGCTACCTTTGAACAAAGAAGTTCCGTCTGTAACTCTTCTTACTTTAGCACAGTTAAAGCAATCAACTTTTGTAGAAAAGTCTTCTTCAGAAGAATTATTTGAAGATGTGTTATCTGTACAAACATCAGACAATTCTGCCTCTGCAGCAACACCAGATAATTCTACATCTGCATTTGTAGAAGCAACGTTTCCAGATTCTCCATCTAATTTCAAGTCTTCAATACTTTCTAAGATACAATCTGAACTTTCATCTACTAAAGTATCAAAATTCAATCTACCTGGAGGTGCTCTTGTTTTAGAATTACTGCTTCTTTCCTGATTCCCATCAAATGTGTCGAAGTATTTTTCGCCATGTTTTTTCAGAAAGGAAACAACGTTGTACTTATCTTCACTATCAGTTAGGTCATCTGTTGAGAAATCCGAAGAGACACTGTCACGACATTCGGAATATTGTCTCCGACGTAGGTGTGCTCCAATTTGTCTATCCATACTCGATTACACCATTGAAAAAAATGTTATTCTCGAGGAACGATGTAATGGCGTAGCTGACAGGACACTAACTACGTTTCAAACTTCAAAAGCTTGCTAAATGTAACTTTTAACATGTTTTTAAGGAATATTCTTGACTTCCCGTCTAGTAAGTTACTGTATACAGTTCTGAAAAAAAAATTATTTTACCAACATAAATATCTAGATACTTTCAAATATTAAAAGACCATCTTGGATCACAGACACTCGACAACTGGACCTTTTTTTTTTTACCTTTTTTTTTTGCCTGATAAAGATTAACTGTAGGGCGAAATTTAATAGAGTATATTTTTGTGATGTAGATTCAAAGTTGATATTATGTTAATTGGTTTATTTATAGTTATCGAATACCAGTGCCCGAAGAGGAAATCTCATCTCTTCTATTTAGCGAAGTATTTTCTTTTTTATTTTTATTGGCCGGGGATGCTTGGATGAAATGTTTAATCCTGCCTATTTTTTTTTTTGTTCCTGTATTCGGACGCTTTCGCAGCCTAAATTTTTAATTTTCTTTACACCAAAAAAATGACCGACTTGACATAGGACCTGCAATTTTTTCACATCTAAAGTTATCCTGCCTTTTTGTTTTCTAAAATCCTGATCCTGCCTTTTTATTTTCAAATTTCATCCTAGCCCTATAAAAATCAAATGGTTGCTCCCTTAATATCTCTATATTATTATTTCAATGCAATTCGGAAACATGCATTTGCATAGGTGAAATGATATACATGTACATGTCTGTATACACTACGTGTAAAAAATCATTCAATCCATCCAGCCCTTTTTAGCTCACCTGGACCAAAGGTCCATGTGAGCTTTTACCATCACTTGGCGTCCGTCGTCGTCGTCGTCTGTCGTCGTCGTCTGTTAACAATTTTTCAAACGTTAACTTGTCCGACACCATAAGTCCAATTGCAACCAAACTTGGTACATTTGTTTAGTGGCATTATGTGTACAAAAATATCGTTCGGATTTTTGATTCGTAAAAAAACATGGCCGCCATGACTAAAAATAGAACATAGGGGTAAATTGCAGTTTTTTGCAAATAACTCAAAAACCATAACAGATATCAAAATTCTGGCATAGGGTAAAAGTATTCAGCACCTCAAGATCTACCTGCCCTGAAATTTTGAAGAAGATCCAATGACCCATGTAGGAGTTATTGCCCTTTTTCTGCATTTTTTCCAAATTTTGCACTTATTAAGCTCAATATCTTGGATACTATAAAGGAAATTTGAAAAATTTAAATTTCATATTGTTAGGCACACAAAGATCTACAAAATTTGTAACAGGATCGAAGTTGTAGGTTCATTCCTTTTAGGAGTTATTCCCCTTAGATCATCAAAATTGACCATTTTTGCAGTCTTTATTCATTGTAATAAAATCGTTAACTCCTCTTACACCATAAGTTTAATTGCAACCAAACTTAGTGTAGTTGTTCCTTGGCATGAGTGCTACTAAACTATCGTTTGGATTTTTGATTTGTAAAAAAACATGGCTGCCATGGCTAAAAATAGAACATAGGGGTAAATTGCAGTTTTTTGCAAATAACTCAAAAATGGTGACAGATATCAAAATTCTGATGGGAAGCTAAAGTGTTCAACACCTCAAGATCTAACTGCTTTGAAATTTTGAAGAAGATGTAACCACCCATGTAGGAGTTATTGCCCTTTTTCTTGATTTTTTTTTTTTGAAATTTGTACTTATTAAGTTGTTGTCAATAGAGAAAAGCTGTTGTTTGCTTAAACAATCAGCTCATTGAGCTCTACAAAAGTCTGAATTGGGTCGAAGTTGTCAGATGATCCATTATAGGGGTAATAGCTCATGAAAGACTCCCTTAAAGCTTAAGGACCAGGTGAGCGATTCAGGCTCCTGGGAGCCTCTTGTTTCTATTCACATAAAAATTCAGAACATATAAAAAAATTGTTTTTCTACTGATTTCATTAAACTTTGAACTGTATATAAACTTTTTTTTCTATTTCTGACTGCATCACAGTTGACCCGATGAACCTTAATTCGACACAATATCGCCAATGCAGGTTGTATCGAGCGCATGTACCAGCCGATTTGTGGGACAATGGGAGAGGGCATGCTTTTAATAAAATTGATGGTTTTAACTAAAATAATAAAATATATTTATTTACAAAGGTCAAACTGTCCACTGATAAGGAACAATATTTAGTCTTTAATGATTTCCTTATAAGAAAAAGTTTGACACAATCCAGTGATCATGAACTTGGAATCGATAGAGGTCGATATATAGAAAACTGGCAACTCACAGTTAATACTAAAAAGAGTAAAACTATGACAGTAGAGCAATCAAAATGCAAAAAAAGGACAAGGTCATTCAAAATAAAATAAGAAACATTAGAAGATGTTTCTGAATATAATTTTTTAGGAAATGTTATAAAATGTAATGGTTCATTGTTACAAAGTACTCTGGACTTGTCACAAAAGGCAGAAAAGTACTATTCTCTTTAAAGTCAATTACATCCTCACTTGGTGAGATGCCTATAAATGTTTCATGTAATTTATATGAAACCATGGTAAAACCAGTGTTGACATACAACTCTGAAGTATGTTACATGGACACATACATGTCCTATTATAGAGCTAAATAAAGAGCTAAGAATAACAATCAGACAGTTGACAAGTTATCTTTTATTGATAAAAGCCTACTGAAAAAGTCCACCTTACATTCTGTAAGCATATCCTCGGGATAAGAAAATCGTCATCAAATTTAGCAACACGAGCAGAGCTGGGTCGGCTCCCAATAGAAGAGTATATACTCTCACAAACAATGCTATACTTTTCCCGTCTGAAAACCCAAAATGTAAACCCTCTATTAAAAGAGGCTTCTGAAATGTGCAAAACGATGCACTCCGATGTATACACATGGTATACTTACCTTACTGATATATTAACAGAATTAAATATAAATCCAGGAATACTTACAAATGTACAAGCTACGTGTATACAGCCATTAATAACACAAAAAAAGCAAATTAAATCTTGCTGCAATGACTTTTTCAATAAATTATTGGAAAAGAAGATAAATGACTTAAATGAAAGTAATAAATATTTTCTATATAAAATCTTAAAGGTCATACTGAACCAAGAGTTCTACCTAAAACATAACCATTCTGACTCCAGAAAACTATTAACTAAATTTAGAATTAGCGAAAACACTCTTTTAATAGAAAAGGTTAGACATCTTAAGATCCCTAGAGACCAAAGGTTCTGCAAGTTCTGCAATGAGATAGAGGATGAAAAACACTTCTTTTTCAAATGCCCTAAATATAACTCCACTAGGAAGAATTATTTTGAATTTATGAAAAACATTCCTGAGTGGGATGATACTGATATAAATGACATAATAAAACTTAAAATACTATAAACCCCCCATCTCACAATCAAATTAAAAATACAGTTTCCTTTATTAGACAGTCATTAGAACGGAGGACGGGAGACCCAAAGCTTTAATTTGGACTGATGTTTTAATGTGTTATATTGATTAATTTGATGTACGTTTGATTTATTTGTTTTGTTGTCACAAATCATATATTTGATTTCCATGACAATAAAAGTATTTGATATAAAAAAAAATACCACGTGAAGAAATATTATGCAAAATTTACAAAGTTATTGAGGTCCTATTAGATTGTAAAATAAATCAAAATTTGGGAAAGGACCTCTTTGCTAATTTAGATAATCTTGCAGATAATATTAACATTTTGGATCGAGTTGAAAAAAAATCATATTTATTTATAAATCCATCTTCATTCAGGCATGTAAGAATTATTGGCTTCTTTTTAAAGCGGTCTTTAGAACTGGGGTCAGAAGTCTCTTAATCTAAACATGTACTACAGTTTGTACTTTTATGTGTTAGGGTATATATACGTTTTGTATTGTGTTTGCCACAAATATTATTTTTAATGTTTAACACCAAATAATGACAATAAATATTTTGTTTTATTCCTACGCTTAAGATAAATGGAAGATATAAAAACAATTGGGAAAATCGACATCATGACTCCATCACTGAATTGAATTTATGCATAATTAATGTATAGTTTAGCAAATATTACAATAGAACTTGCATTACACATGTTACATGTATTACGTATATACCTACCTTTTTTATCCATTTACTAATGAATTCGGATGTTCGTACATAGACAGGAAACTGATTATATGCAGCCGAAGATGTTATCGATCATATGCAACCAGTGTCTGATCTATTTTTATACGTCTGTGAATTTACAGAAAACCATATTATTGTAACAAGAAATGCCGCCGGATATATTTATATCACTACCGTAATTTATAATTAATATGATAATGAATACATATCAGGTAGACATAAATTGTATTCACTGTATAAACCATGCACAAGAATCAAAATATGTTAAATTACACGTACTTACACTTACTTATACTATAATTAAACTCTCAATGATCGGATGTTGACTGCTAACTGAATGTAACCGAAAATTTTAACTATATATCTATCTTACGCATGTCTTATACTATTCTATTTTTAAACTTCTGTGGTTTTCCAGAAATCTCAAAGGCCTCCTGAATATACGTATTCTGTGAAACAAGTATTCGAACTTTGTATTAAAATTTATTTTATATAGCTACAGTTTTATCTATTTATATATTTTATTCATATTTATGCCATTTATTTATGTTACTATTTATTACTTTTATTTATATTTATATTATTTATTATTTACTCATGTTACTATTAGTGTTTTATTTATTTTGTTTGTTTATTTATTTACATTTTTTTCGTATTCACATTGAGATGAATATTTTTTATACGACCACAACATTTTTGCGGTCGTATATTGGTATGACGTTGGCGTCGTCGTCGTCGTCGTCGTCGTCCGAAGACATTTGGTTTTCGCACTATAACTTTAGTATAAGTAAATAGAAATCTATGAAATTTTAACACAAGGTTTATGACCACAAAAGGAAGGTTGGGATTGTTTTTGGGAGTTTTGATCCCAACAGTTTAGGAATTAGGGGCTAAAAAAGGGCCCAAATAAGCATTTCTCTTGGTTTTTGCACAATAACTTTAGTATAAGTAAATAGAAATCTATGAAATTTAAACAGAAGGTTTATCACCACAAAAGGAAGGTTGGGATTGATTTTGGGAGTTTTGGTCCCAACAGTTTAGGAATTAGGGGCCAAAAGGGTCCAAAATTAAACTTTGTTTGATTTCATCGAAAATTGAACTATTGGGGTTCTTTGATATGCCGAATCTAACCGTGTATTTAGATTCTTAATTTTTGGTCCCGTTTTCAAATTGGTCTACATTAAGATCCAAAGGGTCCAAAATTAAACTTAGTTTGATTTTAACAAAAATTGAATTCTTGGGGTTCTTTGATATGCTGAATCTAAACATGTACTTAGTTTTTTATTATGGGCCTAGTTTTCAAGTTGGTCCAAATCGGGGTCCAAAATTAAACTTTGTTTGATTTCAACAAAAATTGAATATATGAGGTTCTTCGATATGCTGAATCTAACCATGTATTTAAATTTTTGATATTTGGGCCCGGTTATCAAATTGGTCCACATTGAGGTTTAGAGGGTCCAAAATTGAACTTTATTTGATTTCATCAAAAATTGAATTCTTGGGGTTCTTTGATATGCTGAATCTAACCATGTATTTAGATTTTGGATATTGGAATACCACAAAGGGATGGTAAGAATTGTCTTTGGGAGTTATGGCTCAAACCGTTAAGGAATAAGTTGCAAAAAAGGGGGGAAAAGGGTTTCCAGGTTAATGGACAATTACTTAAGTACAAAACATAATTTGAAAGGCAACTGCTTTTAAATTATTTATATTGGAAATTTGCCAAAAACTTTATTATTAATAAATTCCATTGGAATTTTGCCAATAACTTTAGTTTAATGAACTTCATTTGAAATTTGCCAATATAAAATGTTGCTGATTAAGCTTTTTTGTTTATCTCACCTAAACTGCTTTTAAATTATGTATATTGGAAATTTGCCAAAAACTTTATTATTAAATTTCTGATTTATATATAAAAGCAAATAATAATGGTAAGGCAAGAGATAAACACCAAACAGAATGACTTTTATTGTGTAAATTATTATAATAAGTATTGTGCAATAGCAAGAAATTTCTAATTGCACAGTATTGCGCAATAGCAAGAAATCTTCAATTGCACAGTATTGCGCAATAGCAAGAAATTGATATTTGGGCCCGGTTATCAAATTGGTCCACATTGAGGTTTAAAGGGTCCAAAATTGAACTTTATTTGATTTCATCAAAAATTGAATCATCAAAAATAGAACTATTGGGGTTCTTTGATATGCCGAATCTAACCGTGTATTTAGATTCTTAATTTTTGGTCCCGTTTTCAAATTGGTCTACCTTAAGGTCTAAAGGGTCCAAAATTAAACTTAGTTTGATTTTAACAAAAATTGAATTCTTGGGGTTCTTTGATATGCTGAATCTAAACATGTACTTAGTTTTTTTATTATGGGCCCAGTTTTCAAGTTGGTCCAAATCAGTGTCCAAACTTGGGGTTCTTTGATATGCTGAATCTAAACATGTATTTAGATTTTTGATTAAGGGCCCAGTATTAAGTTGGTACAAATCAGGGTCCAAAATCACTCTTTGTTTGATTTTAACAAAAATTGAATGTATGGGGTTCTTTGATATCCTGAACCTAACTGTGTATTTAGATTTTTGGATTTTGGGCCTTGTGTTTAAATTTATCTACATTGAGGTCCTTAACGTCCAAAATGAAACTTTGTTTGATTTCATTAAAAAATTGAATTATGGGGGTTCTTTGATACAACTGTTCAGGGTTCGACCTCTGCAGTCGTATCAAGCTGCGCCCAGCAACGCATTTTATTTCTTCTTGTTAACCAAAACGAGTGTACAATGTATGTGCGGGGTGAAAAATAGAAAATGTCATTCCAAACTTTATAATTTATGTACGTATTCGTCTTAAGGGGTCTTGAGAAAAAAGGCTTGAATTTTCAAGCTCCCATGAACCTTTAAAATGCATGAAATGTGCATTCGAATTAATTTTAAAATGCCATGAAATATTGTTTTATACAGTACGTTATAATAATAATTTTATTTAATAAATGCACAATTATACCCGTAAGGGTTGATGGCATATATTTCAATAAATCATAAACTAAACAAACAAACAATAAATGAAGAACATTAATTAATGTACTATAAACTATGCAGTAGCAGGGTCCACTCTCCTCAGTATTAAAGATTTTCTAATGAATGAAGTTGTAAATTGCATATTTCGATATGAAGAAAGAAGTGTTTCTGTTTTTTTGTTTTTATTTTTATCAAAGTTTTTTAAATTCTGGACATATTTTATCAATCTCTGTTTCTAAATGTTGCCGAAGAGATTTATATTTAGGACAAGTTAGGAAAAAATGATTCTCATCTTCTAATTCTAAACTACATTGTTTGCATATATACGATTTTCCCGTTTTAATCTTGCGTATCTTCCTCTTTCAATTTCTAGAAGTGGTCACTAATTCTCATTTTGCACATTAGTCTCCTGATCCCAAAAATACTCTCCAGAATAAATTTGTCTACAACATAATCGGTCTTGATTTGACCGTATATAAATATTTTACTGTTTTCTCGAAGAGATTTCAATTTTTTAAATAAAAAATATTCATAATTATTTTTAAGCATTTGTTCGGTATTTTTTACCAAATGATACCTTATTTGCAGTATAATCCACTTCCATAACATCATTTACATCTAAATTATTTAATTCGCATATATTTTTAACATATGAAAACCAAGAAAATGTACCAATTGAATTCAGGTTTTTAGGGAAAAGGCATCATATAATAGTGGATTCTCGCTAAGTACTTCAGTGATTGAAGTTTTATATTAATATCAATAGGGTATTGGGCTAGTTCTGCTCTTGCAGCTATATTTACAGATTGCTTGCTTAATCCTAATACATATTTACAAAATTTAAGATGTGGGTTCTCCACAAAGCTTTTGTCTATGGAAGCTAATAAATCAAAATTATTATTTTCTGCCCTAGCGGACGCTCTTATTACTTTATCATAAAAGTCCGTGTACCAAATCTCAGAATTATACATCAATATTGGTTTCACTAATGATTCATATGATTTCTTATATAATTTTAATGAGACATTTCCGATTGGAGTCAGATATTTTACCACAGAGAATAGCACTTGTGATGCTTTTTTGGATAATTCTATATGTGTATTAATTGAGAGTTGCCATTCATCACAATAGCAGCCTCTTTGGTGTCGTAACTTTGTGACAAATTTTGTGACATGTCGCAAGTTGCGACCCTTTCGAAAACATATTTTATGACTAGGAAACGTCGTAATATGTCGTAGACATAAGACATCTTCGAAAACCTGGCCCATGATTTTTCAACAAAAGAATATCATATGTAACGAATTTGATTTTTATCTGAGAGAGACAAAACTAGAAAAGCTATTGAAATATAAATATCTCGGAACTATTATTAGGAAATATACACTCATGAAGTTATAGGATTTAAATTTAAAATGACGCTCTTTGTTTAATTTAATAGAGTCTAACATATTGTCAAAGTAGAGGATTTGAAGATATTTCTCTCTTCTCTATTAGCTTAAAATGTGTAATGTCTACATGTTCTATTTCTATACTTCCGGGGATTTCCAGAAATATTTATATGTTTGAGAAAATAATAATAATGGTAATAAAATAAATTAAAATAAAAATTCAAAACAAATATTGAAAGAAAAATATTAATTAATGAAAATTTTACGTGAGAAATAGTGCAATGTTGACTATTTCCTTAAAATGAAGCGTACAAAAACTGTATGTCTATATCATGTCTAAGTACAGTATCCAAATGTATAATTTTAGAGTTCGTAAAATCCAGGCAGATAAACCATATAAATTATATACATAAAGACATATATTATTTAATGGAATTGGTCATGTGTTGGTATAAAGGTATTCTATTTGTTAACATGTTTAGTATTTTCAAAGAATCATGTCGATTGATGTCTTTGATATGAAATATTGCAAAAATATGTTTAATGAGGTAATTATCAACTAAATTAATTCATTATTCATAAATAGAATTTAATCAATTAACGAAAGCTCTAACATACAAACGAAAAACTGACGAAGTGTCCATTTGGTTTAACATTAACGTAATTAAGCGAAATAGTGTCCTGATTGCTTTATTATTTTTTTTTTTCGCATATACATGGGTCTGTTTTTTTTTCTCCCTTTTCACAGCTACATGTAGGATACGTTTTGATTTATCGAAAGGTCAGTTCGGCGTTGGTTCGAAGGGAGGAAGGGGTGGGTGGTATCAAAGAAAATGACACAAAAGACAACCGGTTAAAGGAAAAATATGCATTTAAACAGGTGACATGGAATTACTGTATCTCATGATGAAATGTAAATAACCAAAATAAATACACGAATAAATAAATTGATAGTTTTCTCCCTTTAACCGGTTGTCTTGTTTAAATGCAGTTTTCTCCCTTTAACCGGTTGTCTTGTTTTTAAATGTAGTTTTCTCGCTTTAACGAGTTCCCATGTAATTGGTCACTATATCAAGTATATCGATTTAATGATCATGAAATAAACCCGTCATTGGAAAAAAAAGCTGTCGAGAAGTCAATGAAAACTTGATATATTTATTTATCAAAAAGACATAAAAATCAGCTTGCAACATTGAGGTCCAATTTGTTTTAGTTTCAAAATTGCATATTTTGTAGTCAATTATCGAGATGGTCATATTTGAAAAAAAAACTACATGTATATCGATATATCAAGATTTTTTGTTATGCCAGTCAAAAATTATCATGCAAATTATCATTCAGGATAGGAATAAGAAATCTTTACAAAGTTTTATCAGGGGAATAAAAGTGAAGAGGAAGGAAACGCTAATATAGTACGCACGAAAATGGCTGCGGGTAGAAATTTCTAGAACTTTTTTCATTGGGCACCGAGTGTTTTTGCATATTGGTTACGATCGAGCTGACTTTGCTAAAAATTGATTTAGCCGACTTTCACTTGTCAATGAATTTATATTAAAAGTAAATCGACGAAAGTTTAATACTATTATGAACATTAACGTTTTTTTAAATATTTTATCTATCAATTATATATTAATCCAAGTGAGAGTTGTTATAAAAATGTGTGTACCACTGGACATCAAGGAGGGAGTATTCTAGTTTTCTCGGTTCTTCAGCATATTTTTGGTGGGGGCATGGGGAGTTAAAAATGTATATATTGCGAGGTATACAACTGACAAAGATATTTCAGGGATTAAACATATTTTGTGATGTTTTCTTTGGGGAAGTAATGTGATTTCTTAAAGTATTTCTGGTGATAATACTGATTTACAAATTGATTTCGGTATTTTGTGATACGTTTTATTACTACCACTGGATCTATGTCACTGATGGTGGACTGTTAGTTCCCGAAGGCATTATCAGCCCAGTAGCCAGAACTTTTGTCCAGTCATGATTAATTACTCATTACAAATGCCTTTAAATTGTCCGTTCAAACTTTGACAAAAATTACCAGATATTTCTTAGGCTCTTCCTTTTGATGCAGAGGTAACCCTAAGCCGAGTTTGGGTACCTGTTTGTTTCAGTTGTTTTGCTTTTTGATGGTTGTGCTTATTAGTTCATCATTATATCTGTTACCAGTTTTCCAATATTTTGATCTCTATAGCACTGCTGATGAGTTGTCAGTCAACGAAATGGTCATACAGTCATCAAATTTATTTCGGTATTTTGTGATACGTACGTTTTATTACTACCGGCCACTGGGTCTATGTCACTGCTGGTGGACTGTTAATCCCCGACGGCATTATCAGCCCAGTAGCCAGAACTTTTGTCCTGGCAGGAATTATTACTCAAATGTCTTTAAATTATCCGTTCAACCTTGACAAAAATTACCAGAAATGTCTAAGGTCCTTCCTTTTGATGCAGAGGTAACCCTTAGCTCAGTTTGGATACCTGTTTGTTTTAATTGTTTTGATTTTTTATGGTTGTACTTATTAATCCATCATTATATCTTTTACCGGTTTTCCAATATTTTGATCTCTATAGCACTGCTGATGAGTTGTCAGTCAACGAAATGGTCATACAGTGTATCAATTTTATTTCGGTACTTTGTGTTACGTTTTATGACAGATATTGAAGAGAATAATTCACCCATAATCAAGATTTATCTGATTAATATCTCTTATATAGAGTGTTTACTTTCAAATGCGAAATGCTACATTTTTTTTACTATAGTTATGAGAAGAAAGTATTCCCTGATGCTTTCGGAATATTAATAACACCTGTCATGCCTGTGTATGATAATAATTAAGTATTTCGTGCAAGGTGTGTTTCTCGAGTTCCGATTGAATTTCTTTTGTGGTATTCCGTAATATTGTGTTGGCGTGGCCAATGATGCGAGCACAGCAATAACCCTTTCCAGAAACTCAATTCCGGGATCACGATTCTGACTCTAAAATTATAATTTCAAGTTATTTCCCTAAGTTTACTTACTTCCATTTCCGGCGAACGAAACTTTTTCTAACCTTAGTATGTAGCACAATATTGCTACCCCTATTAAACAAATACTTTTCTAAATGACCCATATGTAGAAAAAGTATATGCTCCTATAGATGTAAATGTGCATTTTTTATCGAACATAGTACATTTTTAACACAAATATACATCCACTATTTGCTAATAATGATGTTTCTGATTTTTATACACTGTCAAAAGAAAACATGCATGAAATAATGAAAAAAGAGAGCTAATACTCCCAATTTAAAAGAAAACAAGGGAGGTAATAATTATTGAGCACAAAACTTACACGCGTAGATCAATTTACTTTCATTTCGTATGATGTTGATATTTTTACAAATTAAGCATCAATTTCAATAATATTATGGATTCTGTCCGAAATATTACGGTATAAAAACATTTTTTTTACAAAAAGTATTCTCCGAAGTACAACAAATTCGCTAAGGGACGAGATCAAATGTTCAATGTAGGATAAAAAACTTAATTCAAATAGTTTGGGGTGGGGGGGGGCGGGGGGTAAAAATGCTGCAAGTTTTGTTATCCGACATCGATTTTTGGATATGCCCATATTGGTCAATCAATATTCCCCAAATTAAATTAAGAGGGGGGGGGTGGGGGGTGGGGGGTCAGTGAAAAAACTATGTGAATTAAGTTTTTTATCCTACATTGAACTTTTGATCTCGTCCCTAAAGCTTTTATGCAGTTTGCACATTTAACATTTAACATTATTTACAATGGGCAAATTTCTTCCAACCCAGGTTTCTTCATTACTATGAATCATGCTCTATGGTACAAATTTTCACCATGTAAAATTTGTATCTATGTAAAACAATTTCGGTAATTTTTATAACGAAAACCTACTTACAAGTGTCATATTGTTTTGCAACATAACATTTCATCGCCCCTTCTGACGGTAGACATCTTGGACCCCTATTTCTCATTATTAGCATTACCGGAAGCTGTATTTACTGTTCTTAAGGTATAGCCGTAATATTTCATGTCAGCTGTACCCAATTATTGGGTCGGTTCAAGTTAATTGACAGAATATCATCATTGCCCGCCTCTATGAAAATCTTCATGGTGTTTTCTTTGATAGTAAATGGCATTTATTGTTTTAAAATTTTCTTTACTTATATTTCCATGTTTGTGATATTTACATTTTTTGGTCGGGGTTCTGATTCTTGATTAGTTTGTTATTATTGACCTTTCCTGTTATCCATTTTAATTTGGTAATTGTTTATATTTATTAAAATGCACCATTATATATTTATCTATGTTCCATAGAATGTTCATTTATACACGTAGCATATAAAACCAGTAATATATTATATTTGTGATTCATACACCGTATCCAACCGGTAATATATTATATTTGTGATTAATACACCATGTCAAACCGGTTATATTTTATATTTGTGATTAATACACCATATCCAAGCGGTAATATATTATATTTGTGATTAATACACCATGTCAAACCGGCAATATATTATATTTGTGATTAATACACCATATTCAAGTGGTAAAATTTATTTTAAACACCTATTTACTGGCTATGGGAACAATAGTTAGTTTATTGTTCCCCGACAAACCAGTTATTTCCCGAGGCAACTCCGAGTGAAATAGTTGTTGTCAAGGGGGGCAATAAACATGCAGTAATTAGGTGTGTTATTGTACCGAAGCAATCCGAAGTATAAAAAGTGCGGGAAAAGGTGCGCTACTTACGGACTATTGTCCGCAGGGAAAATAGTCATTTATTCACAAGAGATGACTATAGGGAAATTTATTCTGTAGTACTTATATAGATTATAAATACTAAGGTATAGTAATTGTGATTAATACTCCATATCCAACCAGTAATATATTATATTTGTGATTAATACACCGTATCCAAACGGTAATATATTATATCTGTGATTAATACACCATATCCAACCAGTAATATATTATATTTGTGATTAATACACCGTATCCAATCGGTAATATATTATATCTGTGATTAATACACCGTATCCAATCGGTAATATATTATATCTGTGATTAATACACCGTATCCAATCGGTAATATATTATATCTGTGATTAATACACCTTATCATCCTTCCCTGTGTTTCTATCAGCTTGTTGAGCAGCTCCGAAAAATTCGTATCAACAAGCGCGTGCGCTGAGCAGGAGTCAGCAGGACTTATCAACAAATTCCCCCAACGTTTGGCAGCTTAGAACTTATTAAATAGCTTTCAAAATTGGAAAATATTAATAAATATATCAAGATTTGGTGTTCCTTTTTTAAATTATGGCGTTTTATTTAAATGAATGATGAAGAAATTTCTAAAAGTGACATCAACAAAATGTGTCTTTCCTCGATGCTGATAATGTCTGCTGGGACTTCTTTCCGCTCTTTCCATTGCATTTCGTTGGAAACAAGTCGTTTCGGCCATACTACCAGTTCGGCCATAGAATTACAGTCGATTCGGCCATGGAATATTTATACGGAATCTTACAAATATTTAACAAGTTCTAAGCCTAAAATTTAAATTTTATTTTATATATATAATAAATAATTGGAAATTAATCATGAAATTTCAGGATATTATTTATTTACTGTATGATTAATGATCAATATAAACTAGATATTGTAAAAAAAATATGATAGTCACAGTGTGATGCTGTATATAAACCCAGTCCTTTAATAATAGATTTAGGCATACAGCTTGACCACTTTAAAAAGTTTAAGAATCGGTGCCAAAACTTTCTTCTTCTACTAAGTAAACTACTAAGAATACCTCTCGTAAGAAACAATGATGCTATTACGTATATATCTCATTATAAAAAGTATGGCCGAAACGACTATGGCCGAATCGACTATGGCCGAACTGGTCTATGGACGAAACGGTATATGGACGAACTGGTTTATGGCCGAAACGTCTCGAAAGCATTTCGTTATTTGCGATTAAATCAAATTTTTAAACGTACGCTTTATTTTTATATGCCCACATTTTCGCCTGAATTAGTACAAAAACGACTAAACGTTGTTTAAATATGTCGTCTCCTTGGTTAAATTTGAGTGATTATTTTACCTTGCGCATATTTTAGTCAGAAGTTGTTTCGCGAATGGAGACGGACTAAGACGTCAACGAGGTTGCAAGTTTGAAAGTGGGTGCTTTAGTTTCCCGGAAAATCATGAACAAAGATTTCCAGACTGATTTTGCTTTTTTTTTAAACATGAAAATACACCTTATTGTCGGTTTTTATATCGTTTATAAGATATTTTACACGAACATTCAGGAAATATATACTTATTGGTATGGTAAACAACGTTACGGAAAACTTGTTGCGATGAAGAATCCATAGGTTTCCCGCGAAAATTTGGGAGAATTCAGAACGTTTACAAATATTTACGTTTCAGATAAGTAATTACGATGATAAAAATAGTATCTGCATTTTGACAGCTAGATATCGTAAAATATCACCCCGTTCGACAGAATATGAAGATTTGGGACTCGTTCGCTACGCTCACTCGTCCCAAGCTTCATATTCTGGCTCACGGGATGATATTTTACGATATCTAGCTGTCAAAATGCAGATAATATATACATATCCAACCAGTAATATATTAAATTTGTGATTAATACTCCGTATCAAACCGGTAATATATTATATCTGTGATTAATACACCATATCCAACCAGTAATATATTATATTTGTGAATAATACACAATATGCAACCAGTAATATATTATATTTGTGATTAATACACCTTATCCAACCGGTAATATATCAATTTTGTCATTTTACACCATGTCCAACCGGTGATATATTATACTAGATTCCACCCGCGAAATCGCCCGCACGAAGTTATGATATCTATTTTTAATAACCTATCCACCAGTTTGTTTTACCTAACGTACAGCCATTTTTAGCCCAAAAAAAAAAAAAAAAACAAACACATCTTCAAACTCGGTGATGACAAAATTCACTGTGCGTTGATCATTTATGTTATAAAGGCACACTCGTGAGATTTTCTTCGAAAGAAAAGGGACACACAAATTCGAGTTCCTTTATTTAATATTACGGATAGGTGCCGATATGACTCTGTACTGGTGTCGATTTAACCAGGTACTGATTTGACCAGTCGGACAGTCCCGCAATGGCTTGTATTTGATTAACAAAAGGGAAGGTTGGTTTGTGAAAACTCATATAGGACAGGTCGGCCCAAATCACAGATCCAACTTTAAAATTTAAAAAAATAGAATGGTTTCTATGAATGCAAATTGGAAGTACAAAGAATATAGTGTTTTGACATGTACCCGTTGAAATGATAGTCAGCCGAAATGAGAACTTGAAATAAATTTCAGAGTCGGGCGACGGTAAGGACTGTGTATCTGAACTGGTTATTTTCCGTTTTTCTCTCAAAATACCACAAAACAGATGATCAAACTCGTTGATGACAACACTTTGCATTGTTCATTTAAGTTATAAAAGTATATTTATGGATTTTAGTAGAAAGAAGAAGAAGCGACTCACAAATTCGAGTCTCTTAATTTATTTAGTAATATAGATGTGTGTCTTCCTTACTGATTGAGAAAACCATTGGCTTTCTTATAAACATAAAAAGAGGATGTGTAGAGAGTTATTCTTCTGATCCGACTAAATCGTAATTTATCTTGTTTAAATTTCTTCTTTAATTTTCCTTTAAGAGGGTGTTATTCAATATGTCGTCTATATGTATGTGCTGGCTTTATAATTTATTTTCATCGTCACAAACAGATTATAATTCATGCAATTTAATTTTATGCTGTACATATCACATGTTCTAGACGTTCCATAAAAAAGATATTTTGTCTTGTTTTTCAAGGTTTGATCGCCGGAAATTGTGTATCGTCTGAAATGCATGCAGAATTACATTTCTCAACAAAGAAAACCTTGATAAAAGACATTTTGTCCTCTGCAAAGTTTTTATCACGAACACATTGAATTTTTTTTAATTATCTCATTTTGAATCATCTTGGATTTATATGTCAGGTATGTGAACATGGTGAATGTATATATAATTGTATTTTCATTCAATACAACAGAGAGTATAGCTCTTTGTTCATGCGATTACTACAATCTTGTCTTAAGGATGCTCGCTGGTCATGTTTTGGTCTTTTTGTCAGATTTTCGGAATCCTTGGGGTTTATCCATTTCATAAAAATGAAATTGTTTCCCCATGAACGCCCACTTTTTCTTTTTTAATTCAATTTTATATACTTTAAAATGGTATTTGACTAAATCTTATGAAATCATTTTTATTTTTTCATACATTTTTGAGAGATTGAAGTTTTCAATGCAAAGACATTGAAAAATCCAGAGAAAACCCATTTCCTGCAAATTTCCAAGGCCTTATAGCTCTGAAATGAGCACAAGAACCTATATTTTTTTCTTGCTTATTTTTTTACTATTCTCAAACTAAAACAACTTTTTCAAATCCCATTTATTTTCTATTCGACCATAATCTTATATGAATTAGACCGTATATCTATCTTTTAAAAGGAAGTATATATCACCTCTGAGATTCTGAATTTATTTGTTTTAGAACGAGGGCCGTGCATTGTTACCATTTAGCAATTAAAAAAAATAATTTGAAGGAGAAATTAGCCCAGTTACATAAAGGATGAAACTAAAATCGTATAAATAGATAAAACAATGTAGATTGTAACATTTAATTATTTTTTTTAGATTTTTTTCAACAGCATTATATAAGTACTTCACGACAAAAAAGGTATTGTGTACATTCTTTATTATTCATAATCTATACTTGTTGAGAAGATTCCACCTTCGTTTGTTTCCTCTCTGACGTGTCTGACAAATGTCGTAGAATATTTTGTCCATGACAATTACTAATTTAATGCCTTTAAATCGAATTTGCATACGATAAACACAAAAAGTATGACATCCACCTCGGTAACATATAATAATAAAATTCGCTGACTCTTCAAGTAAATGATTAAGAATCCCATGTTATTACATTGAGTGTGGTGAATACCGGGATTTCCGAGTGAAATAATATCCGATAATCCACCCAGTGAAATCAAAAGTCATATTTCACTCTAGGAAGTGACGTAACAATGGCCGTCGCCAACGATGTTGCTATACAAACGTCGTCGCGTAGTCGCCTAAAACATAACCTCTTATATTTTCTCGTTAAATTTTATGAATACACGGAATGTGTGAATGTAATAAACAGAATATCTAATCTCGAAATTCGAATACCAAAGACTACAACTCGTGACCGAAAAACACTAATAATTCATAATTAATGTGTTGTTCGGTAACTCGTTGTAGATTTTTAGATTTTCGCATTTCAAGATAAGTTATACTAAAATTCCTTTAAAATAAGAGATCCTAATTTCCGCTTCCTCTGGGCAAACCATCTTGAAAGCTTGGGTTGTAAAAATTAAGCACATTCCTAAATCTTATCTGTCTTGTTTGGCGGGGGTGATAATTCTTTCGTTAAAAAGTTCTGTAATATACAACAATTACATTTTGAGGTATTGTTTGAAATTAGTAAGTTAGATATTTGATTTGATAAGAGGCCATACGGTTAGACTGAAGCACCCTTCATATTGGGAAATCTACATTTCAGGATCAGATCGACAAACGGTGGTCAGATCGTCACTACACCTGTTCAGACCCAACCATTTGAATGGTAGTTAATTACCTAAAATGTGGCTTAACAGCCAATAAAAATTCTTGTAATATTCACCTCTTATGTTGAAATTCAAATTGGTTAATTGTTTGAAAAGGAACGAATCAAAACCCTTGTACAATTTACCCTGTGATGCTATACTGTTGCCACATGCTATAAAACAGTTAACCAATAAAAACAAGCTGTTTTGTCATCTTTATTTTAAATTCAATTTATTTAATTTTGGCCACTTTGCATGCAGATAGTAAAAAGACGAATATCCCTAGTCCATTGAACTATAAAGGACGACTTTAACTGCTCCGTTTTCGGACGAAATCTGTAATTACTTTATTAAGTCATATTTGTGTGTAAGTTGGAAAGATAGGCTCGGTCCATCTTTGACGTGTTGATTGACCAATAAAACAAACATGTATATTGAATTTGATTTGTTTATTTCCGCGGTTTCAAACGCATGATCAATGTGACAAACACGCGTTAAAGCGGTCTGAATAGCTTGGGGAATCGGATAGAATTATCAATGTGGGTATTGAATTTGGATTAATTTAAAGAGTGTGAAGAAAAATGTACAAAAGTACTGTTTAATATTTTGAAGTAACAAAATCAGCTGTACAGGGAAAATCAATAAATATAACACAGTGTTTAAATAATAAAAAAGAATGATGATTGAGTTTTGTCAAAACAAACAGACTTCCAGTAACCAAAGCAATTTCGTTAGGTTATTAATTTTGCAAAAAGTGCTTTATAATCTTTTTTAGGATGGACATAATTGAACAATCTTATCTTAGATGTCTGAATGTACCTAATAGTATGTATCCTTTGAACTAGGCCGGTAATGAAAACGTTCTACGTGACTGGTACTTCAGTTTTGAGATTTTACCTTTAAATGTATAGAAATGTCATCAAAGCGTAGGTAACATTGGCAAGCCTATATAAATGTAATTAAAAGGCAATAAAATTCGTGCGGAAAAAAATTCATATGTTATATGGTAAATTTTGCACAGTTTAGAAACATTTTCATATGGATGGAGCTGCATGGGCAACCCCTTAAATTATCTACTTTGATTATTCAATTTCAGACAAATATCAACAAAAAGTATCAAAGCAATAAGATAAGATGACAAATTCAGAAACATTTGTATGAATAAGATCCGGACTGGTTCCAGGAAACTGTAATGAAGACCGGAAATCAGATCACAAATATGTTTAATCTTTGGCGAACAAATTATAACAACCATATGAAGCAAAAACACGACTGGCATATCAAGGAAACAAAAAACCCACAAAACCAAAGTATTAGTATTGCGATTTCCAACAAAAAACTGGTTGTATCTTGCATACCCCCCCCCCCCCCCCTTCCCCTCACACCGATTTTAATGCATACTTCATGTCAAAATTAAAGTAACATTAACCCATATGACATAAAACAAGAGAACTGCACGTGCTGCTTACATTACTGTTCCTCACCTTACAAAACTGACATTTAACGTCATGTACAATGACCCAAAATTCTTAACTCTTACGACTCCTGACGTGCAAATTTTTTTTATCGTTCGCCGATAAAAACTACATATACTCCAATGTTCTTAGGTAGAGGATTCTATCTGGGTATTTTCAATAAACGTTTCGAAACAGTTCTAAATTAAAACTAGATTTGAAGGTAGAACATCAAAAAGGCTAAAACTATAGGATAAGATTAATAGGTTCCTACATGAGTTCAAAGTGAAGACTGGAAAATCTTCAATTAGTTTTTAAAATTCACTCCTTTCCGAGTGGTGCTCAGCAGATCGAAGGGAAAGACATTTAAAAAAAGATTTTCCAATTATTCAGTTTTGAACGAGTATATGTACCAATTACTTATGTAAATACTCGATTTTTAGGTTTCTTGTGTACCTAGGTAAATTTATTGAGCACAATCGACGAAGTTAAATAATTTGGCGCCTGATTGATCAAAATATATGACAAAAGAATGCTGATTGGACGTCACAACAGTTGGAGATCGATGCACGTGCAACAATCTTCCATGAATCATCTCCCACTGAAAGCAGCCATTTAAGGAAGAAGAAACGACGAAAGAACAAAGAATACGAAAATTCACTCTTTAAAACTTGACAAAAATCTCACTCCTTAGAGCCCACAACATTTTTTTCAGAACAAGACAAGAATGAATCAGGAACTGCAACAAAAAAAAAACCTGGAGTAGCATTATACAGTTTTTGGAATGAGGTTTTCTTTAATTAACGCAGTGGTCTGTAATGGAATCTGCTCGTCTGGAATTACTAATATGAATATCTGTTAAATTTTCTTCCATATTCTGTCTTTGCAACCTACCACTTAATCTGTATATTAAAAGGGAAAAGACTTTCCGGATATCATAATTTTAGAGTTGGAAGCGTGATTCTACAGACTAGTCTGTAGAAAGGACTTGCAGGTTATAAGATATATCTCAGGTTGCTTACATATTACAACCAATCAGGTTAAGAATAAAATAATTTCATAATCGTAAAAATTATGTCTATTTTTAAACATACATTCAAACCAGTTTCTAATTCCATTGTCATAATCACAAATCAGCGAAAAATTACATTCCTCAAACAAGGATCCTGGTTCAATTCGAAAAAATGTGACTATACATTGAATTTATGTTTAATTACGTACAGGTTCTAGCTTAAATTCCAAGTGCATTCTCATATCATAACTAAATACAGTTTTATTATATCCGCATTATGCTAATAAGCTGTCAATTCTTATAGATTTTTCCATAAGGTGAGAAGTTTTATTTTCCAATTTATGTGAATGTTTCAATTGAATGTCATTAAACCGAAGTAATCAACGAGAAACGAGACGAATTTATCGGAGAGAGAAAATGAAAGAATAAAATTGTAACGGTTTAATGGCAAGATTATAGAAAATTTAACATTTTCCATCGGACGTGAACTAACTAATAAAGTGAAAATAATAGAAATTTTTATAAAGGTGTTGTCGATTGCTGAATGAGAAAAACGCGACATGACAGCGACAAGTCGAGACATAGAGCATTGGTTAAGTCTGGGTTAGAAATCAAATGTATGACTTCAAAGTTTAAATAAAAACTTCATTTGGTATATGATTTTTAGGTATCTGGACAATAATAGATCTTGAAAATAAATCATATCTCTTTTTGACAAACAGTAACTTTTAACTATACATTTAAATCAGGAGCTGTTTCTTCAGTGTTTGTAGACGTCGTCCCTGACAATTAGTTGCAAATTAGTCGATACTAAAGTACACTGGACTGGACTTAGTCTCTCAGTTGCATGCGCTTGACGCTTAATTAGTAAAAATAGTGACAAATTTATGAAAACGAAAGTTACCAGCAAATAAATTTTAATTGTGAACAATCAGGCTTTCCTATTTCAGTTTTTTTTCTCACTTTTTAGCTTTGTCCATTTTGAACATAGTGACAAAATTATGACCCTTACTGAACTTTCGAATAGTTCATTGTCTCTATTTATCTCTAACAGTTCACTGGTACATTTTTATTGTAATTCGTGAGTTCCTATTTACTCATTTTCAAACTAGTTGAAGTATGACCTTTATTTTTAAATATTTAAATGACGATTGGACGCTGTTGCATAATTATACCTTATTATAGCATTAATGAAGTAACTAGAAGGCGGATCGATGAATGCAACACCAGATCGTAAAATCTTTTTTTTCACTGCTAAATCAGTAGTACAAAAATAAAAAACTTTAGGAAGGTTATCAGTTGAATTCAAATTACTTAACGAACACAAATATATTTATACAAGTAGCCAATACCAACCACATTTTGCAGTGTTTTTTTTTGTTTTTTTTTTTTTGTTTTTTGTTTTTTTTTTTTTTTTGTTTTTTTTTTCAACTGTATTTCTTAATTAACATTTTGTTTGATCGCATGAATAGTCCAATTAAAAGCATGCTGTCAGAGGAATATTTTGAAAGTTTTCTGTCATCTTTAGAAAAATATACCCCCCCCCCCCCCACACCCGAAAAAAACGCAATATAAATAAAATATATAATTTACTTCAAATTTTCAACATCATTTTAAATACAGAAAAAACATCACATAACACTGAAATTTGGCATACTGGTTATACAGACTTTAAAATTCAATAAAATGTCAAAATTTATCAATTTATCAGTCTAAAGTGTTCAGATGACGTCACTTCAAATTTAATATCTGTTGTGCCCACCATTAGCCTGTAACACAGTACGGACCATTCTCGGCATGGACTCGATCTATCGGCGAATACGGTGTTGCCGAATTCTCGGCCATTCCGCTCAAGGGTCTGCTGCAGTTCTTGAGTTTGCGGCGCTGGTTGACGACTGCGCGCGCGTCGATCCACATCATCCCATAAATGTTCTATTGGGTTCAAATCTGGTGATTTAGACAGCCAGGTGGGCAGTGTTACACTCTGGTTGGCTAGAAAGTCAATAATAGCATGAGCTGTGTGTGGCCGAGCTTTGCCGCGCCCAAAAACTTCCCTACGGAGGTTCATTGCGGGCAGCGTGTGTAGTGTCAAAACCTCATCTATGTATCGAGCAGCGTTAAGGTTGTCCGTGAGGTACACCAGTTGAGTTTTTCGAGCGTACGATATGGCACCCTACATTATCACACTTCCTCCGCAGAAGTTGTCGACCTGAAAGAAGCAGTTCCTTGCGTACCTCTCATTCCGGCGTCTGTAGACACGTGTACGGCCATTTCTTCTCTCAAGCTGGGTCAGGCCGCGCAATTGTTTTCCTGTTACAGAAGTCATGAAATAATAGGCTGCCATTAAGTCTGTACGTTTCGTTGAAACATGGGAGATGGCTCAAAACGATCGCCATACAATGGCACATATCCAGTTAAAATCTCGGGGTGTGAAGTCAGTCTACTTTTCCCGTAATTTGAGAAATCACGAGCCATGGTAAAAAAGTCTCCTTCCGCAAAGTAAAATGTACCTCTTTCATGCTCTCCATGTAGAATAAAAATGTTCTTGGTTTTATTTATTTAATCCTTTCAATATTTCTATGTCAAATGTCTCAGGTAAATACGCCTTTAAAACAACACTAGTTATTCAGTTATCATGGTTGGTTTTGTTACAGTAGGTACATATATCATGGTGCAATTATAATTTTTTTAATGGACTTCTTTCGTATCCCTCAGGTCAAAGTTCATTGCAGGTCTTGAGCCAGCTGGAATCTTGATTCATCGCAGAACCAGACTCGCCTCCAGTTTTGCAGGTCCCAGCCTCTAACTCTGTTGTACCATCGTACCCTTGCAAGTCGATGCCGGCATCTCAGTACTGCGCAAAAGTGTGAACGTCTGGCTCGTAAGCCGTTTTCACGGAGACGGTTTCTGATTGTCTGTGCCCATATTCGTCGGAGGCCTGGGACATTTGAAGCTGTTTCTGTTGCAGTCACGGTCCGGTTTCTTAGGTGAAGTAACCGGATGTAGCGATCTTGTGCTGCTGATGTGATTCTAGGTCGGCCAGAACGTTGACGGTCAGCTGTTGAACCGGATTGCTGGTACCGTTGAAAAAGTCTGGAAATCGTGCTCCGGGGAACATTATAAATTCTGGCGACTGCATTCTGTGATTCCCCGGTCTTGAGGCGATCAATGATGATCGATGTTACAGGTAGCTGTGTCTATTCTTTGCATATCGTAGCAGGGTCGAGAAACAATTTAACGACTGAAGTTGGTGGGGTCCATGTTGCTCCTATGTTTTTAGTTTTTAATTGTAGGACATGTATTGTTCTGGTCTTGTCTTCGTGGTTCTCCGGAGTTTGTCAGTTGTTTCGATTTTCCCCTCCTTCTAATATCCCTTTGGTATTTTTCTACTTTACTTATGAACGTTTTGTAACAAGACTTGATGGATTCGACGTAATATATCTTGTTTTGGTCTTGTTATCATGATTTTGTGAAGAATTTCAAAATATCAAGACTTTCAACAGTATACAAGGAAGAAATTTCCGTATAAGATCAAACGTGTGTTATTGTTGACAGCGAAAACAATCTAACCATGATAGATAAATAAACGTCTTTAATTGACATTACCTTAAAGGAAATTTCTTTATTGTAAAACATTGCGACAATATCATGAGCAAAAATTGCAAAGTAACCTCTTGGTTTCACTTATATACTAAAAAATCCCTTATCTTTCCAATAACATGCCCTTTGCTCAAAGTTTTATAGTGCTTTTATTTTGTATATTGTTGAGCCGTGAAAAAACCCAATAAAATGGGATAAATGAAAATCAAAGATGACTTTCATATATTGCCATATGTTTAAACAAAAAACAAAATGGCTGTGACTATTTGTGATAAACATATATACAATGATCAGCGTGGCCATTTTGGTCTACATCATCCTTTATTGGCTAATTTCTACTTTGGTTTATGATAATAAAAATTAATCATAACATATTCAAAGTAGATTGTAAACATCATGGAACTTTAAAAAGGGTTTGACTTTATTATATTAAGCATTGTTGAATTTCCACCACTGTTGTGGGGACCCCTGTCTTGTTCATTTTGTGGCGTGGATATTGGTCTAACGAGATGATATTCGACAACAAATATCCTTTCAATTAACATATTTACAATTCCTTTTTTTTCAGGCACTCTTCTGACCCACTATTGGATTTTCATAGCTGTTTATCTTTTCAGTTATTTACATGTTAAAATTATAAACACAATCGATTATTAGTCAAACATTCTACTTTGAATATAAATCTCAACCAACGAGTCTCTTCAGATTCAATATATATCTCTTGAAATCATTCAGAATATAAGAGTTTGGTGACTTTTTGTGCGTAGTCATAAAGAATCAGTCAATTTAAATATTGGAATTATTTTAAAATCCCTATAGGGAGCCTCAGATCATGTCTTTGATGTATGACTATTGTTTAAGGCTGATTACGTGACGATTGTAGGAGATGTATTACTGTATAGTCAAATACCACAATATTTGTACAAAATAAATGCATCAGGTAAACAGAGTGATTCATTACATATGCATGTAGATTGATGGAAATTCCTTATTCCCACCTGCAAAGGAAATACTGCGTTATTAGAGCATTATTGGAAATAAATTGTAATACTTCTGTTAATGGCAGAATTGTTTTGTTCCGCTGGTCCTGCTGGAGATACAATTGAATAAGAAAGGCACTGGCGAGGTTGACATATTTTGTGCAAGAATTCAGGTGGGAAAAGATGATATTCCTGTTTAAATTGATTCCTTCAATGTGGTTATAATGAATTTTCATTGTGCTCTTCTCCTTGCCAAGTTGTCTCTCCATCATTCACAAGTCAGTCTTTCTTCAACAGCTGCTCTAAAATAGCGATACAAACTACTTAAAATCTTAAAATTCAGCTAAACACTAGCTCAAATCTAAAAATAGCTTCTGCTACATTGTATATTGAGTGAACGATTTGATGAAAAAAAAATACTGAAACTGATATATTTTATTCCTAGGCTGAAGGCATCACTTATCTATAGTCCCAATAATTAAATCTGAATATTTCCATCTGTTATAGCTTTGCTATTTATTTCAGAGCATGATATACTAATGGAATATACATGAGCAACATGACGGGTGATCTAGAAGCGGCATTAATTGCGTACCCAATTGGACAACCGGAACTCATTTTATTTTTATTTTTTGTTTGTTTGAAAAATCCATGTTGCTTATAACTTTAACGGTTTTTGTGTTCTGTTTGTGACGCTTCTATGTTCCCATCCTTCCCAATCTTGTAAAATCACATAGCCTATATGAGCTTATGTCTTCACTTTTGCGCCCCTCGCACATAAACTTTTCACATTTTGATCTACTCCTCTGAAACTACTTGAAGGATTGTAACCACACTTGATAGGAATTATGTATGGAGAGACCTCTACAAAAACCTACCATTTGTTCCGGTTGAATGAACATGACCGTCATTTCATTGGCCAATTTTCAAAAGATTCTCCTCTGAAACTACATTATGAAATGTTTTGAATGGCAGGATTGATGACAACAATACCCTCTATAAAACATCCACTTTTGGTAGAGATTCTTCTGCCCAACCGATTGCTGCGACTGTTCAAAGTTTCCATTTTTTGTCAAATGCTCAGGAACTAATGTGCACATTGTAACCAAGGTTGGCAGGAATTATGTATGGACAAACCGCTATTAAAGTACCATTATTGGTGCTGGTTGGATGAACAACATGGCCGTCAAAGGCCATCTTTGATTTGATTGGCCAAAAATCTTTTCCTCTGGAAAAATATGAAATGTTTTGAAATTTTGCAGGATTGATGTCAACAATACCCTTTTCAAACGATCAAGTTTTGCTTGAAATTCATCTGATCAACCGACGACTTTGGCTGTTCAAAGTTTCTATTGAAACCATATGAGAAATGACTTTTTTGTCATTTTCTCTGGAACTTAAGGGCAGACTGTAACCAAAGTTGGCATGAATCTCATATGAATCTATACAAAGGATCCATCTTATTAAGGTCAAATGTCAGATATCAAGGTTACATTGACGTTTTTCTTTTCATTAACAGCCTTAGGGATACAAGAGCTTACATATATAGAGATCCAATAAAAGCGAGGTGAGCTATACAGTGGGAGCCTCTGTGTTTTCGTGTCTTGAATTCCTCTCATTTATCATGCATAAATTATTTAATAATAACACTTTTAAAACGGTACATTCATACTGACAAGGATCATTCCAGTATTGCAGATTGGATCGAATATATGTTAGCATATTGGCTGTTAAATTCTTTTGAAGTCTCACATATATTTAATGGCAGTAATAAATGAGATTTTTCACGGTATCCGTTTTACTATTCATAAAAACTCTGAAGTTCTTAAATGGGATAATGCTTAATTATTTCGTTGTTTTTTGTATTTCCTAATTTTTCGATGTATAGATATATATTTGGTATGCTATCATTTCTTGTGGACCATCGGTATCATAGAAACTATTATTATCTCTTCTTGTGAACTGAACGTCCCCGCCAGCTCACATGGCGGTATTTTGATATTAGACCGATACTTTAGATGTACTGTTACAAAAAGTAAAATTTTGTGCATATCTTTGTCCCATCGATGGTTTAAGCTATACAATTTGAATTTGCCATACTTGTAAACATATATGGCTTAGAGTTGCATGATGAGCAATTTGTTTTGTTTTTTGTTTTTTTTGTATTGTTTTTTTTTTTTTTTTTTTTTTTTTTTTTGTTTTGTTTTGTTATTTTTGTTTGTTTTTGGTTTCATTTTATGTTATGTTATCTTTTTTCAATTTTAATTTATTTGTATTTCTTATATTAATTCATTCAGTAATTTTTGAATTCAAGAATTAGGCCATGAATACAATTTATGAGTCGTAAATAAACGAAATGTGCTCACATTGTGCATGAAAATCAGTCTAATAAAATATTTACTTTCCGGTATTTGGACCATAAAGACCATGTGATTCCTACAAAAGTCCCTCATAGTCTATGTAATTATTACCAACTTTCGGAAGCACTTTATTCTTAACTTATTTTCACAAACGTTCCATTCATCTACGATGTATGTTTTAACATTTGAATGATATACCAAACCAGTATCCCCTTTAAACTTTTGGTTAAATTTCTTTTTCCTCAAAAACATATAATGTACTGTCCTTTCTGATCATGGTCTGGATATTTCAAGTCCACGTCATATCTGACGAACAATGAATCATGCAACTATATAAATGTATTACACCACGAGACTGTATCAATGTTATTTGTTGTTTATACTCATATTCTTTGATGTGGGTTAACAGTACAAAAATATGAATGATATCATTTGTATATATACATTTTTTTTAGTATTATTAACATGAATTACTATCAAAGAATGTCAGCAATAGAAATATTTCAATCAGTTGGCGTAATTTCGGTGATGTAATAACAGGCTGTTGTTTAAAAAATAATTCATGGGGATTATAGAGTTGAAGCCATTTACTCATGGGCAGGGCCTTTATATTCGGATATTTTATACCGTGCGTATAATGAATTATTTCCCTTCTAATAGGACAAATACACTACTTTTGCTCATTTGAGTTGCCCTATTTGTATCTATTGTTTTGGCCATTCCATTTCTCTTGTGATAAATATGTTGCCTTCTGTCCTTTTAAGAGCATAGTTTGAATAAAACTTTTTTTATAAGATAACAATTTGCACCGTCAAATTATGTAATTCATCATTTACACAAGACAAATTCATGTTTCTAAATAGGGAAATTAAGACGAAACAAGCGGGACTTATTTAATCGAATCACATTCCCCACATTTTGAAATTACTCAGCATTTTGCAAAAATTTAACCGGCATAACCAATTGTAATGGAGAAGAGAGATAAGTGGGCGTGAATCTACGTCGGGGACGTTTCTACGCCGGAACTACCTCTACAATACCAGAATCACAGTAGAAAATGCAAGCATCAGCATTTTTGTTTAACATAGTTTTGACTAAGAAGACATCTGAGCTTTCCTAAACGAATACTACCTGTCTTTTTGGTATTTTGATTTGTTTTTACTGGAAACTATATTTTTTAATTTCTTTTCTGTATTTTTTTCATCTACAGGTGGAAGTGGTGGGTTTGTATATATCGTTTGCCAGTTGTTGGTAAACATTCATACATATATCTAATGGTCAAATGTTTATCAGTGATGCCAGAATTATGCCTAGATTAGTACCTTCCATATGGACCTGACCTGGAAGTTTGATATCTCTCTGTTGGTGTCCATATTGTCACAGGATACACATTTACTGAGAAAAAGCATCCAAATTTCATATGACATACGGGCAAAACATTCTAGCAGAAAGAAAATATATTTTGAGCTATATTTAGGAAAACATCGCGAAAATATTCTGAACAAGAAAAATGATCCAACTCTTCATATACCAAAACAGTCTGTGTTCGCCTTATTCTACCAGAATACACAAAGAAACACAATTGATTTAAAAATTAAACTACACGATTAATGCTTTGGAGTTTATCCACGGGTTTTCTCTTGTCCATTTCTCAATTTTAATCTTCTCTACAACATTTAATTGTCGTTCTAGTTTCCTGTTGGTCGTCCTTGACCTCTACTGACGATATAGACTTAATGTGTAAATCTATTCCGTCAAAAGTGGAATCATATAATGTTTATGAGCGAGATTTTTTCTCTATATTGGAGGCCTTGCTATGAATATTGAGGTGAAGAATAACAATAAAAGCGCTGTTTCTTTGAATAAATGTTTGCCATGTATATGTAGGGACTCTTTCCATTGTATCCATTCTTCAAGACAAAATATTTCCCACTCGGCTTATCTATAATCTAACAACAATAATGTTCATATATATAATTTCTCTTAAAGAATTTAATCCACATTAAACCAATGGTTCTGTATGTCAAAAATTACATGATTAATTATATATAAAACATACGAGTATTGTGGAAACAATTTCATTGGTCTCGACTGTAGACAAGAGAACTACCAGGTAAACTGCTGTGATAGCACTTGATTGATAGTGTCATTATTAATAACTCTGTCAGCTTACGTATTTCATTTTTTTTTAAATCATTTACGTTGACAGGTTTATAATGGCTTCCTCGATTACAAATCCATCATTGGTCATGTAATCATAACACAAGACAGGCCTCATTTCAAAGTATATATTTTTGGGGTTTATGGGGGTATATTCCAGTGTATATTTTGGTATTTGTTTGGTATTTTCTATGGTTCTGTTTCGAACTCTATAGTATTTCTAAGTAACCTTTTCGAGTTCACTTTCGAATCGTATTACACATTTTTTATCACCAGTTTACACATTTAACGTCACATCAATATCCGGAAACCTAGTTAACTAGAACCATATAAGACCGGTTTAACACTATCACTGTTCAATGTTTGTACAAAGCTAGACTATCCTGACTCTCTGTTGTGTTTATGTTTGTGTACTTTTATATGTTATTTGTTTGTCCGGGGTTCTATGAGTTGGGTTGCTTTGATTTATTGGTGTGTCATTGTTGACCTTTTCTCTTATCCATTTTGTTGATTATATCTAGATATTATTGACCTATCATGATTTGCCATGGAATACTGTCGGAATAAACCAAACACCAAATCCTTTCATTTTTTATTGCATATTACTTTCGTTTGAATTTCGGATATTTGGTAAATTTTCAGGTAGGCAACCTGTAATGCGGCTAACCGTAAAAACCCAAACAAAATAAGCAAGAGTATAAATCATATGAAACAAAACTACATCAAATCATCCAATGAGGCTGAGAAACCAAAGACTTTAACTAGACGTGGTATGCATGCCAGTGACAAAAATATTCAAGCATTTGAGTAAATATAAAAAATATGGTATCAGGGAATGTTAACACTGACATATTAATCAATTATCTATCCAATCAAAAGACATGCAGCCGACATAAAAGTAAAAATCATAAAAAGATAGTACGTATACAGACACTTAACAATGCAATACTAACAATAAGGTATTTGGACCATACTACTTGGCCAAGTCCCCGGATGTTCCATGCAAAGTAAGGGCAACAACCTCGGCGATTATCGGCAAACTTCGGAAACACTACATTCCTAACTTAATTTTAAAAAATCCTCATACAAACGTAGGAGTATGGTTAAATTTGGAAAAGACAGATGTCAGAAATTACTGCTTTAAACTTCCGGACAGGTTCAATTTTATTTTCGATCATAAAGACAAAGCAATTTACCGACAATTTATGGTCCGGATACCCCAAAACGGGTTTATCTTACCAAATCTTTTAATTTATCCTGACCCTCAAGTGTATAAACTAAATTTTATAATCCAATTAAGCATGAAACAAAGAACTCCAGCTAGAAATGTTAAAACCTGATATTATATATTGAAAGAGTGAACATGTATATCATACTTTTGAATTTAATGGTAATCGATTGTACATAATTCTGTGGTATATTTATGTCAAAGAAAATATTACTATCGATATTTTATACTTTCATCTCATTCCCTTGGGAAAACAATAAGGTACATCAATTAATAATTATCTAGATTGATTAATCCCTGGTTTCCTCTCTTCGGTTCTTAGGGCTGAAGAATATTTTTTGTTACATTCCCTGACTCGTATCTCATGTCAAGGAAACCTATCCGAATAATCTTTTCTGATGAGTTATATATCGACGAAATGTGCACATCTCAATTTATTATTACCACCTAGTCGATACCGCTGATGGTGGACCCAAAATCAACGTGCTACTATTTTGATGCTAACCCGAAACTGGGACTTAAAATTTTCTGTTAAAAAAAATGGAAACTAAGGGGTATCTACCTCACGCATAGCTCTGTCCTTAGATGTTTGACTTTACACTTTTCGTAATTTTGGTAATTCTGAATTTTTCAAAAATACACCAGACTGACCCAAATAACGTTTTGAAGTACCACTACAGATAAACCATGACAATTGACAAAAACAGTTTGTAAACAAAACTATCAGAAATAACAAGAAAAATAAATGGAAATGGTGAGCTGTCAAAAGGGCGTAAAACGACTAAAATGTATGAAATACACAAGTCGAACAAAACCAAATATAAAATCGTTAAAAAACAAGAACAAACTAAAAAGTTAAAAATACTCAACGTTTCGACCAATATGGTCTTGATCACGAGTATGTAAAAAATAAAAATAAAAAGGTGTTAACTCTTTGAAACCAAGAGCAAGAAATAACAATGGGTATGTTGTGGTGTGGCGATTTTAGTGACATGTCGAAGCCTTATAATAACCTTGATGCTATATTTTGTGGTGTAAGTCCAACAATCTAATAAGAAAGCCCTTTAAATTCAAAGAGAGGATGAAACAAAGACATTCGAATCATTTTACTGTTCAATATATTATATATAATAACGTAAAACATATTTTCCTTCTTTTATTACTCGAAATGCCAAGAGTAGAAATAGTGCGAATAAATAGAAAAGGAATTATAAAACAGACTCAACTATGAAATCTTAGCAATCTTAGCAAACAATATTTTAATACATTCTAACGAGGGCGTATTTAGGAATATTTTTACATCAGAAAATAACATATATAATCAAGGATATTACACAAAATGGTTTTAAAGATTGTCTTTAATTCCTGATGAATCTAGATAATCTCCTATGCCGAAATTCCCCTCACGTCAAACGGATTTTTGGTGGTATCGGCGTGGGCCTACCACACAAGCCAAAACGATAGAAGCCGTTTGTCGTCACTGGAGGCTCACAATGTTAAATGAATACACAATGTTTTTGTTTTTTAAAAAATCTCTCAGTTTTGACGTTATATTTCTTGTAGATAAAATATTACATTAACAGCTTAAAAACCAAAATTGACAGAAGAAGACGAATAAAACATGAAAAAATGCCTAAAAAGAACTATATCATCTTTTGTCTGACATTGATGGTACAATAAGGTAATTTGGAACGGTCAATAGTTCTTGTGAGAGGTGTGTATAATTGTCGCGAATTACAAGTGGTCCAATGTTGAGATAAGTATTAGATAGAGCAGGAAATGACATCAATCACATAACAATTACTTCATTTCTGCATAAGTCTATCTGTACTACTGTTGATATACATGTATAATAAACATTTACAAGAGTCCAGATGTAGGGCTGCATAGAATGATTACTAATTTGTATTGCTTGACTTCAACATCTCTCTGTATTTTGCTCAGGCTAACGTGTTTTCTGAACTTTGCGTGACGGTTTCAGTTGATAATTATCTGTGACAAAACTGCATTTAGATCGCTTAGGATAAGGTATTACATTTTCAGGAAGATTCTAATAATTATATATTAAAAGAGTGAACATGTATATCATACTTTTGAATTTAATGGTAATCGATTGTGCATAATTCTGTGGTATATTTATGTCAAAGAAAAGTAACAATGCACAAAAGTGATGTTGCAAAAAATCTCTCTGTAGTAGATTTATCTAATGATTTTGTCCATGTTAGGTCTTTATGATAATTTTTTCGTCTTCCTTTCTCTGGTATACATGTTCATGTATACATTCAGATAGAAGAATTTAAGAACGAGACATTTTGAAATTCCTTCTTAAAACAAATAGAAGTAAACAAAAATGAAAGGTGATACATGTAAATGAATATCGGAAAGAAATATAATTACCATATATATCTGCATATTTAAGACATGACAATGTTTTCAGTCATTCAAGCTGTATATAAATGGTTGTTGACTTTGATTTCTAAGAACGTTTTTTGAATTTTTGACAGAAGCAGTACCGTTAATATTTTTATTGTTCCAGAAACATGGATTAGATTATAAAGTGAGTATGTGTATGAGGAGTTTTTTCACTGATGCATATCCTGTCATTTCCATCTCATAAATTTTAGACAACAAATGTATCATAATGGTCATAAGACTTGCGTGCCTGTGTGTTTGTCTTCCTTGTTTATCATTGTATGGGGTAACAGATGTGGGTTTCAATTATATTTATCATAAAGTTTTTAGATTCTACTTAGTTCTGGAAATTTTGTCAACATTTAAGGAGTATCCCTCTCATGTAAACTACGGAATATCTCCTTCGTGCATAGCTCTGTGCTTAGATGGTTTTCGCATAACCCATTTTGGTCATATTGGCAATTTTGAATTGCTCTTCAATCTTTTGTTTTGGATTTCAAGATTTGAAGCATTGAGCACAACTGGTGAGTCGTAACGGACGACATGTGTACATCTCGTGCATAAAAATTGTATTAATTCAACATTTAAGATAATTCTGTGATCACACACACACATGTATATATATATATATAGAGAGAGAAACCATAACTAATTGTTCCTAAAATGATCTATTTGAAATATGATCCTTATTTTCAAGATTAAATACAAATGGTGTTCAATTGTTTTGTGTGTTTATATCATGATATTGCCTTCTTCCATATCAAACAAGAAAAATTTGAGTTCACCAGAATAAAATCATTTATTTGATTGCCCTTGGCATCAATCTAAACCAACAACAACCATTGTTTTATAAAACTGGATTCCTGTGGTCACGCATCGGTTGTATATTAAAGATGTACCATAGATGCTAAGTGACACTAAGTACAATAAAGATATATCCATTTTCTTTAAATACATCGAATCCAAATGTCTGGATATTCACATATCTCTTCGTAAAGGAGCAAACGAACAGAGTCATATTTTGAAAAGCTACAAGCTACTGGGACAAAATCCAATTCAAAACATATTCATCTGAACCGAATGTGTCTTCGTGTGTCATCTGGAATTAAACGGTTTTAAAACTAATAATACAGCTAATGTTGAAGTACTCTATGACAGTACGACTAAAGGATAATTATGGGATGCGTTGTGTGATTTTTTCTACGAATTGCTAAAAACAAAATTGTCAACCATTATTTATGTATCAATAAAAGCACCAATAGCAAGACTATTACAATTATAGATTTGGTAGGAGTGTTTTAGTATTCCGTTATAAACCATCAAATATATATGAACGTTTTACTGTTATCAAAATAAGAAAACGTGTTTGGTGACAATATGCACTAGAAATTATCTCCCTCATACATTGTTTTTTATTATGTTATTATTTTTTTTTTTTTGTTTTACAGTGGGGTTTGCAAGCTTTTGGGAATTAGTAAAGAGTGATTTTTGGAAAGGGGATTGTGAAAATTGACCAAAAAATTTCAAGAAATAAGACACCATACCATACCCCGTGTCACCCCCTTTACAAGTCTGGCCATTTTTTGTATTTTATCCTTCTACAGTATTTTTGTTTCGACATTTTTAGCCCCCCCCCCCCCCCCCCCCCCCCCCCCCACATTTTCGGCTAAACCCTCTGTTCGTGAAACATATTTTTAACATATACTCACAGTCTTTATGAATGTTTTACGGTTTGTCTGACAGCCTAGAGTTTTGTCCGTTTTTGTCCGACATTTCGTTGGTCAGACAGCATTTCATAATGACTGTACTCATGCAAAATTGCTATCAAAGAATGCTTACAGATTCACATGAAAAAAATTGCTGACAAAATAAGGCCTGTAACACAGTTTGGGTCTTGAACAGCCATTTCTGTCTTGTTTACTCTTGACTATCTAATTATTTTACAATTAAACGAAATAAAGATAACAAGATCAAAACAAGATAGATTGCCTTGAAGTCAACCAAGTCTGGTTAAGGTAAATCAATACTAATATTTTTAGCAGATAGATTTTCCTATTTTTTTCTAGGCAGGATGTTTTATAGATATACTTATCAATTGAAAAATCATAGGTTACCTTTCTTGATTTTGAGATAATTGAGACTTGATGTTTGTAAGTTTTATATAGATTATATAGGGAAAATCCAAATTTCTCGTATAATAAAACAATTGGCAGATAGATTGGTTTTATAAAATTGCAAAAAAAAACTTATTTGACATGATTTCATATTCTTAAAAGAAAGATTGGGATCATTATTCATTTTTTCTTGCGATTTCGGAAAATATAAAACTTCCGCAAAATATCAACCCTGAGAAGGGCTCTCTTTAGAATAAAATAAAATAAAAATGTAATGTTTCTATTTATGCATTTTTGTCATTTATTTTATTCAAATAAACATAAGATATAAATTTTACATTCTATCAAATACTAGTTGCTCGTTGAAAATATATATTTACACACACATTTGCAAGATGGCCGAAAAGATGCTCAGTGTGTATTAGGTGAGATCTATATTACGACTACTTAAGTACAGTTCCATATAAAAATCAAACAATTACATAAAAATGTTTCTAATTGCAATGTAATTTGTTTATTTTAATGTCTATACATTTGGATAACAAAAATTCCAAACATTGGCTCCAAATATAATCAGGAAGATTGTTACAAGCTATTTAATTTGTAATGCTTTCTATGTAAATTTCTATTAATTATCTCCCTTGGCAACAATGTTCTAAAGTGCTTTCTTTGTAAAAATTATCCCAAAAAGGGGTCAAGAGTTTAGCCTGAACTGAATTGCATTTAATACTCAGACTAAGTAAAAATGTATAATAAAATAGCTGTGAATTCAAGCAGCAATGAAAATAGTTTGCAAAGATTATACACAATTTATTGCTCTAACACTAGTTATCTCTCCTGTTAATAGTGCATTCTATGTAAAAATATATGTCAGAAATACAGGTCACAACTGCGAAAAATTCATTAGATCTGTTAATAATTATACAAAAGAAATGCAAAACACATATAAAAAGAAAATCTATTTCTTTCATGTGCCATTGGATTTTGAAATGTATATGGAATGGTACTTAATAATTAATTATAACTTTAGATGTAAAGTTGTCTTGGACGATCTTGACTGACTGCAAGATATGTCTTGATTTAACCTTGTTGTGTTGATTTTGCTTGAAAATATGTGATTAAGAAAATGATGATAAAGTAAGAATAAACAAGACCCAAATGATCATTGAGGATCAAAAGGGTGTTAGGGAGATTCTGTGAAAAGAAGGTACATGGAACTATGTAAAGAACAATATTATGCTATATTGGTGTATATTGGCTGACAAAATGTATTGGTACATATCCGTTTAGATGATTCACTTGTACCACAGTGACAAGATATGAATAGGTACATGTATATGACGTCTTTTATATTTTATTTGCGTCTAAAAATTGTAATTTAACTTATTATTTCATTGATGATGATATAAAAACTGTGTATGATCATCGGTGCAACATTTTACGAGACCACATGCATATGTAAGGAAAAAAACTAAATGTGTAAATTTGTAAAAATAAAACGAAGTTTCAGAAATTTTACGATTCTTTATAGATCTACAGCAAACCAGTGCCAAAATGACCTAAAGGACCTAAAGTGATTTAAGATTCAAAACAAGATTTGAAATGCTATTTACTTTCTTTACGCACACTTCCAGTAGTATATGGGTGTATCTTTTAAAGTACATTAAGTATGTCAATTTTTTTCAGTGAATAGTTAACAGCCAAATTTCAGAAAGCTGGCGGGTCATAAGTTATTATACTGAATAATTGGTTTAAAATCATGATTTATAATGTGCGTCCATTTTAACTTGTTCATTCAATGTCATTAGATGTTAGCTGATTGTGTAGGGATAGGAAAAAGTTAATATTTACTTTTGGTTATTAATATTCGATGGCATCACCCTTTTAACGTGGTGATTTGGTATTTACATTAATATAGTTACATAATGATTGACATTTGCAGGTTTATATGGCTTTCTGGACAATCGACTAATGATGGCGTTTCCTGGATTGTGACTTTCATTACTTGGGGCCTTTTTAATTTTCAAGTTTAGTTGCTCAAAAACGTTAACTAAACAATAGCGGTATACAGAACAATATTAATAACCCAAACCATTCGCGCTCCAAAAAAAAAAGAAACGGGAAAGCAAAAAGCATTTTTTTTTAATTCTGTTACAAGGACGTACAATTTTCTAAAATATAAGGAGTATTTTGCTCGTGCATAGCTCTGTCTTTTGATGACTTTGGCTCTACCCTTTTGGTAATTTTGGCATTTTTGAATTTGCTCTTCAACGTTTTGTGTAATTGTTTTGGGTTTCAACATTTTAGGTCTTGAGGTCAAATTTCTAGTGCTTTAAGTTTCTCTGCTGCCTTGTTCTGATTATGTTTCCTTTATTACATTATTATTATGTTTTTAATTATTTTAGTTATACATGTATCCTTGTTATGTTCGAATTTCAAATAAAAAAAAAAAACATATAGCACAAGTTTTCCTCTTTACGAGAATGAATTTATTTTTTTTTTAATGTTTCATACGTTTCAAAGTAGCCCGGGGGAAACTCCATTGAATGAAATAAAATAGTTCAGAGCGAAGAAAGCTTTTCCTGATCTATATCATTCCTAAAATTGAAATATTTTATTTCTTATTTCATATGTCTGCTGTTTTCTCATCTCCCAATTCAACACAATTATCCTGTAATATTTTTTTCTATATCCAAGATATGGCCATTCTAGGTGGTAATTAGTACAGAAAATTTTGTTTTCTTAAGGTGGTAACTAACACTACAGGGAGATAACTCTGTAAAATCAGCTAAACGTTTTAATAACGTTGTGTTGTTAAGGGAATATTAAGCGTTTCAATGATCAATATTAGTGTTTGTCAAACTGCTATACTATCAGTGTAATTTTTCTGATGAATTGGTTGGTTCAAAAGTTTTGAAATTTTAAAATTTTTGTCAATGGGTCAAAGTAAATACTTTGTCAAAATTTTATGAAAATTAAACGAGCCAAATTAATTTTAGTGAAAGTGTTGGGTACCACCTTAAACTTTAGAAAGGTACTATTACCAAATTATGTTCTCATAATGTGTTTTTCATCTGAGACAGCCTCGTTGATCCTGTTATATTGTTTTTTCTTGATGTTATGTGTCACCATATTTTCAGGCAAAATCAAGATAACAAAATCTAATCAAGATATGTTGTCTTGCAGTCAAGATAGGTCAAGACGTGTTTAGATCAGTTCAGGTTAAATTAAACCATTGTATAATTAATTCGCAACACTTTTGAACTGGTTTTAACAAAGCTTGATTGACCGCAAGGCAACATATTTTGAGTTGATATTTTGATTGTTTCCCATATTCAACACATTGAGATGAAGCAAGACATACATGGTCGTTTAAGATCAAAAGTGTGTTACAGGTGTGCAACAGTATTTGTGCACAAAGTTTAAATTTTAAGAATAATGTTCAAACATGTTCCCTCTGATCCCCAACCGATGGTTTCTGCTCACAAAAGCAATATTTAAATAATATTTGATCTTCGAAATTTTATTATTCAGTTTAAATGAGCCGTGAAGGACACTCATTTTAAATTCATTTACGTTTGATTTTTGTTTTTTTTTTTTTTTTTTTTTTTGTTGTTGTTAAACATCATATGTGAAAGTAGAAGACTTTTCTACTTGAAAAAAAATAGTTAGCTTGCTCAATTGCTGTATTCGATACTTCCATTGTCACAAAACTCATTGAAATTCACTTTACCCACACGAATTATTCATTAAATAGTTTCGCTGTATTGCAACTGTAAAATGTTATGAAACAAGTTATGTAATTTTTTATTTGAAAAGGATATTGGATACGCGTCAATGATTCCATAATTCTTTGGTATTATTTAACTATAAACGTTTCAACTTCCACTTCTGAGCTGACTTTTAGCTGTTTCAGCTTCACATTAAAGTTAGTCTGTGTTCATTGATCTGCAACGTTTCACTGAGTGAGGGAATTTTCATCTTTATGTTAATGGGTAACATTGATGAAAAGAATATTTTGACGTTCATCAAATTTTGTGTAGGTTTTTGAATTTGTATTAAAGTAAAGTAATAAATGCACTATTTGATACAGTACATGTATTTCATTTTCTAAACTATTTCATTGGCCTTCGATTTATTTATTTACGATAAAATAATTATATGATATTTTTCCCGGGAGGGGGGGGGGGAGAGTTCTTAGTTACATTTTGGAAGAACGTGCTTTCATTTTAAGTTGATTAGTTATTTGGACTTGGATTTTTAGAGGTGTTTAATAAATAGCCATTTCCACCCTTCCGCTGCTGAGGTACGATTGTATTGACCAAATATGGAAACAATATAGAGATATTTATCTTTATATTGAGCAAAATTAATCATTATAAGAACAAATAATTTATATTCGAATATCAACCTTCTGATCTCAGTGTATTATGTATCATCAACAAATGCTTATATATATTTTTTTATTATTGATTATACATATTACGTATACTAAATAATTTAATAATTATACTTACTTTTTTAAGTTGTTGACATAATGTTAGCATTACTATTTAAGAGTTAGTTTTGCTGAAAATAAATAGAATATATGCAAATTATTATAGATTTACTTGAAATATTCAGTGGATTTTGTAACAGTATAAACGTGTTAAGGGGGTACCCAACACTTTGACTAAAATAGATTTGGTTCGTTTAATTTTCATAAAATTTTGACGAAATATTTACTTTGACCTGTTCACAGAATTAAAAAAAATTCAAGAAATTTGAACCACACAATTTACGGGAATAATTTCATTGCATATATAGTAGTTTGACAAACACAAATTTTGACCATTGAGAAGCTAGATTTCCCCTTACTTATAGTATGGATTTCCCTTTACGTATAGTATCTGATTAAAACGTTCAGCTGATTTTTAAAGAGTTAAGTCCCTTAGGTGTTCTGTACCCTCTTAAGTTTCCATTGCGTTATGGAAATGTATCAAAAATGACAGCGAATCTAGAAATTTACAGATAGAAAAAACCGACAGAATTTAATGGATTACCCCAGTTTCAATCCTGAGATTTGACCCGTATTATTTTTGAAACAAACTACATTGAGTTCCTGATCAAAATTTTAACATTACAATGACCAATTTACAGATTTCAAAAGCAGACTTTTCACACTTCAATTTTAAAATTGTAATTAGGATATATTTAAATCTAATGCTTAAAATATTAAACTTTTAAGTTATAATTTCAATACCATAGATTTAGTACTTTCAAAATTTTATATCCACAGAATCATGTGCAATCACTGCAACAGTAAGTGTGATAATGATAGATAGTTTTAAATAATTTTATATTTCATGCCACTTCACTTTTCGTATTATGCTATGTATAAATATTTTTAAAATAGTAGAAAATATGTCAAATCTTACCGCGGAAGTTAAAACTAATCAGTTCAGGACAAATTGTTTGTTGTTTTCGGTCACCTTGATGAAATGAAATCCCCTTTTCAATAGTCGACTAAGACATGATTTTAAGCAAATTTTGTTGACATTTGCAGTTGATCAATTTTGAAAGTCTGTTTAAAATTGGCGTTTCAAGTTAAAAACTTACCTGAATTGAGGATGATCTGGATCAAGACTTGCAATGAACTTTGACCTGATGGACACAAAAGATATGCCTAAATAAAAATATTCTTGAGCAATGTGACAATACATTGCATGGCAACTGAACCACCAGTGGTCTTGTTTTTTAAAACTGTATTTAACTGAAAAATTTTCGATAAAAAGTTCAGAATGATTAAGTAAATAATATACAGTATTTTTGTATTCTTGATGGAAAGTTTAAGAAGGACATTTTACTTAGCATAAAAAAAAATGTTCATCATGCCTCTGAAATGGTACTTCAAAAATGAGTCTGAACATGTGCAAGTGTACTGGGATTGTTCCAGTTCCCTTGTTCAATAAAACACATGACCATCTACACAATGTATAGCGAGCTGGATAAATGATTTATTACAAACTGATACAAATTAAAATCACAAAATTTAAGATCTTATCGAATAGCTGTAAAACTAAATTTTATACCAGAAATTTCAATTCTTGTTATGACTCTGAAATAACTTATTAGGAACAGATGAAAAATAATAATCCATACATAAAGTCCAAACGAATACAGGATCTTAGCTGCGAATACACATCCAACATGTACATTTAGTGTCTTGCTTTAAATAAAAACATGTGAATTAATTCAAAAGGTAAATGCTTAATCAGTTTGAAATGAATCCACAGAGGTTGCACCAATCCGCTTGTAGACTAGTACGGATTAAAACATGAGTAAAACTAAATTTTAACACCTTTTCTGGATTACAGTCAGAAACGTTAAAATATATCTACTAAGGACCACAAACGATTTTAAAGAAGTTAGAATTTAAAATAGAATTGACGAAACCCCGGTCTGTGTTACTACCTAATAACATCTGTGTTCGTTATACTAAGTTTAAGCCAAAACGTATCAGATTAAAATCTAAAATTAATTAAAAATACAAAACATAACTTTCAAGAACAAATGTATACCATAATAGGTAAAATTAACACGTCACTTTTTCTGGTCTGAAAGACCATTTTTGTTTGATTTTTCAATCCCCTCATTTGCATAACAGAAAAAAGCCTTGCAGATACGACAAAATTACATACATTAATATTTCTTTAATGTGTCTTGCTAACCTTAAATTTTCCTGATAGACTGCAAGATACTAACATGACTAATCATATGTGATGCTTGCTTTGGGTCGTACCCTTCCGGTGCACCTGATGTCACTACCGGTTTTAAATGTGAGTTCACATTTCTAGTGCTTTAGTTTCTGTGCTGTCTTGTTTTAGTTTTGTTTAGTTTGTTATAAGTTTTTAAGGCAGGCCGGACAAATAGTTGTTCGGTCTGTGCGTCCGTCTGTCAGTACGTCTATCCGTTCGTACGAGATTACGGTTCAGGTTTAAGGTATGTTTTTCATGAAGGATTTATGGTATCATCCTGAAACTTCGTAAATGAATAGCTTGTGATATGAACAACAGCATTTTGATGTGAATAGATCCTGTGATCTTGAAGTCACGGGTCATAGACTTTGAATTTCTTTAGGGAATTTCAATATAGAATCCAGGTTAAGGTTCAGGTTTAAGGTAGTTTTTCATGAAGGAGTTATGTTATCATCATGAAACTTTGTATATGGATAGTTTGTGATATGAACAGCAGCACTTTGATGTGAAAAGTCATTTGTCGTCGACTTTCACTTTCTTTATGGAATTTCAATATAGAATCCAGGTTAAGGTTCATGTTTAAGGTAGTTTTTTATGAAGGAGTTATGTTATCATCCTGAAACTTTGTACATGGATAGCTTGTGATATGAACAGCAGCAGTTTGATGCAACAAGGATGTTATGGCCTTGAGGTCATGGGTCATCGAGTTTGAATTTCTTTATAGAATTTCAATATTAGAATCCAGCTTAAGTTTCAGTTTATAGTTAGGGACTTCCAAGTCAAAAGAACACCCATGTAATTCTATTTACTAAATACTTACATCATCATGACGGCGAATGTAGCGTCCATTGGACACCTATATACTTGTTTATTCTTTTAGTTATACATGTATCCTTGTGGCGTCTGTTTGTTGTATTAAATTCTCCGGACTATGTCATTTTTTTGGACTTTTTTTTTTACTTTTCCCACTGTTTTGTCATTTTGATATTCGTTTGCCGATAACTAATAAAAAGACCATAGTGACCACATAAAGCAAAATAAAGATTGCTAATTGTAAAAGGAACTTAATGTCTAATAAAATGGATGACTAAATAAATAAATTTTGTTTTTAATTATTTGTTTTTTCTTGCTGCATTGGTTGCTGTTTAGATAACTTTTCTTTCTTTAAAGAATTTATGTTATTTATGGCTTAATCATTTACATTACAGAAAAGACTATTTCTATTATGTACTTTCCACCTGCCTTTTCTTAAATGCAAACTTTGTTTTACTTTCATACTGGAAGGAAGATGGCATAAGCAAAAGAAAAAAATTAATTGACTCCCTTATTATCACAGAAATTATCTATATACACTAGTAGACCTGTATTGATATTTATCCTAAAACTCTGCTATATGGGCAGCATGACTGCATATTTAAAAGTGATATAAAGCGACTGTGTATCACTTTTATTAGGACGTCACAGTAAAAAACTTTGGCATTGTATTTATGACGACGGGTTTGCGGTCTTTTGACGTTAATGAAAACATTCACTGTTTTCCGGCTATTTTTGAAAGATATTATGTTGCAGGATAAAGAGAACATGTGTACATTGCCTCTTAATACGAAATGTATTTGAACTCGGCACAATACAGGTGAGAAAAGCTCGGCAGGTCTCGCATTTCTACCTGTTTCAAAGCGTTGTCCGAATAAATTTTACATTCTGAGACAATGTACATATATTCTATATCAAATGGCTATTTTTGTCATACTTAATCTTCAATGTTTGGATTTTCACAATCACCAAGTTTTAAGGCGACATTAAAATAACAACGCCTATATAAGATATTGCCAATCAAGATTAGTCAAAACCAGTTCATGATTTTTTAGAAGCATTATGCAATTCACCTATGTGAGCTTATCATACCTTGTCTTGGCTGGTCGTGATTCACTACTAGGCTAAATGTCCTGATTTTATCTTGTTATATTGATTGTTTCAAAAAATCCTGATGCTGAAAATAAAAACGAATAAAGAAATACATGAACCATTCTAAGCAATACTTGGTTACTAAGTCATACACGTTTATCAAAGAGTGTTATGTTTCGACCAAGCAAGCCCATTCCTTTAAGACACTAGTATTAAATATTAGCATTTAATTTAATTTAGCAAATATCCAGATGCCGAAGTGAGGTGTAAGTATTTTGACATATCATATCTTGTCATTGAAATCTAGTGTTGAAAAAAATGTGATAGCCCAAAACAATAATCCAACAGCTGAACCAAACGTAATACAAACATAAGTTGTGATGAAATCTTAAGGAAAACTGTTTTGTTTTTTCCAAGGCTGTAGAACCTTAAAGAGGAATAGTTTGAAAGGCATATTAACCAAAACAAATCTACGAAACATAGCTTTGCTCGAGCGGATACTCCTTAGTTTCCAAAACTTTAATACCTTATCACACCAGTCTTTATATATCTAAGGTGATGATATTATTGAGGAAGGAACCTGTAGTCCAACAGTAGAATTGTCTACTTTATTATAGCCAAACGGTTTTCGAAACAAATTTTGTAGTGCCAACAAACGTTTTGTAAGTTATATTCTAATATACACCCAAAACTTTGATTTACTACATATTTTAGATTATGCTACTTTAAACATGGAAAAGTATAATAGTCGGTGAGAGAAAAAGGATTACAAAATGAGATTTTTTTTCTCTCCAGAAATGTAAAGTATATATTGTTTACATACCTTATTTGTGTAAATCTTTTAGTTTTATCAGATAATTTAATTAATATATGTTACTTGAGAGGGCCTTTGTTCAGCCTTATTGAAACTGAGTTTGACTTCAATGCAAAATATCCTGAAATATTTCTGAATAAAGACCTTTGTTTCCCTTTGTGTTTTTTGTGTCTGTTAGCTTATAATTTTATTTACCGACCATAATCAACATTTGTATCTCGTAAACTTTTTGTATTGAGGAAAAGTTTAATGTAAGCATTACACCCTACGTGATTTATAGAGAAAAAATACTTTTTAAAGAGAAAATTAATAATATGATTCTTATAACCAGACAACAAACAAAAATCTCAAAGAGCTTTGCTTCGTAACGCGGATAGTTGAACAAGACTGGATAAAATTTGCATAAACATCTACACATCTAAACATGAAAATTTCATTTGTTAAATGAGGCGTTTTAATTTCTAAATATATTTTATAACCCAATCAATAGAACCGTTCTAACAGCTATTGAAGTCTAATAAATTTTGTAATAATAAATTAATCAGTCTACCTAACAGGAAACTAGATAAATTCAACAAATTTAGTTGCTCGAGTAATTTCTCTTTGATGTGTGACAATGAATTTTGATTGTGAAAAACAGAAATAATATTAATATTACTAAATAATATATTATGAAACTAGAGTAGCATCACCTGATAAAATTACACAGTACTGTGTCCGATGAAAACCAAGATGGCGTAATGAAGTTATCAGCTGTTTGTTAGTCGACGTCTTGTTTACTTACTGTGTTCTTCTTTAATTGCCATGCTCCTGTTGATGACGTCACAAGCACTGATGTCCAGACACAGTTCTTGGATAAATTGCACAAGAATTGCGTTTGGACAATCATTGCCTGAGGACTGAAACTTGAAATCTTTCTGTTAGTCCCATATCCGGGTCAGGAATTCTGTGTCAATCAAACATGGAAATATCGACTTACACTAAAAATGAATATGCGATAGAATGTGCATTTCAACTATCTGAGTCGGGGACAAAATAACTGTGAACTAATTAAACTAAAAGGATGCACTAGAAGGATATAATGTCATTGTTATCTAGTAAATAAAAACTACCTACACAAAATGTACGATCATATTAAAGTGTTGTTGTAATTTAATGAATTAGGAAGCAGTGATATGAAACATCTCATGAATAAAAATGAAAATTTGATTAGACTACGAAATATATACATGATTCATACCACTCTAAATATTTTAGTTCAATATGCCTAATTTTCATCTCGTGGGTGACATATGAATTAAACTGAACCCCCACGCTAAAAATATTTAACTGAAATATTCTGAAAAAGAAACAAAGACACCAACAAACAGACCTACTTGTTTTGTATTATAATACAAGAACAGTCGTGTGTTGGAACACTTTTTTCTACCATGCTAGTTTACAGCTGACTTAAATAGCTATCAGCTACTTAAAGCAAAGTGCGACTTAGAGCTAAGTCAAATATCCATAAAGTCGCTAAAATGAAGCAGAGAACACTGTTTACTGAAATAATCATCAACTTCCTAAAGCTATGTTTTGACCAACACCTTACTTAATTAGCCATCAACTACATAGATGATCTTTAGAATGTAGGCTATCTTATTTTGACAATAACTCCCTACAGCAAAGTGGGAAAAAAGCTAACTGAAATAGCCATAAATTCCTTGTAGCAAAGTTGGAGTAATAGCTCAATGGAATACCCATAAATTATGCTTTCAACTCCATTAGGCAAAGTTGTTTTACTATGGCTATGATTTTTCAACTCCTATTTTATTTTTATTGTTCACACTATTTTGGTTAACACAGAAATGTGTTTTGCATGCTACGTTTTAGAAATTCATATCAAGTGGAATGAGTAAAATTAATTTGGAACAATGTATATTCTTTGATAACAGTTAAGAATGACCATACTCTTTGGCCACACGGGTAAAGCAAAGTTTAAGCCATTGGAGTAAGATCCAAATTTAAGAGGTAAAAGAACTAAATTTAAAACACAACAGACTGACATAGATGGTAGAGATTAACAAAATATGCCAGTCATATGTGTGTTCTGTCAGAGATATTATATACATGTGCAAAAAATGAAATGTTTATAGAACAAATGAACAAATTCAAACAATATTTTCTTCAAACAAGTACCACAGACACAGAAGAAAACGGAAGACTATTATATGAGGACAGTGAAAGCAGAGACAAAAGAATGATATAAAACAGCACACTACACTTTGATACTCGACAGATTTGAACATAATATTTCTTCCTTCATGAGATTTGTCACGGGAATGATACATGGTTTTTGAACATAATGCATTGGAGCAAGTGAACAACGATTTTAGTGTCATTCCTGGTCTAACCTGAAATAACAAACAGGGCCTTCAACAGTATGCCTCGAACCCCATGCTCAAAACTAGATCAAACCGTAATCCAAGAGCCCACTCCTCAAAGCTAGATCAAACAGTATGCCAAGAGCCTCACCGTTCAAAGCTAGATCAAACAGTATGCCAAGAGCCTCACCCTTCAATACCCCTAGATATTTAGATGGCGAAAGTAATATAATTGTAATATAAACATCATATCAATTCTGGCACTGTACAATACTGATCTACCATTAGATCACTTGTAGATATGCTTGTAAGTACTGCAGAAAATACAAAATATTCAAACATAATATAATATATAGATAATATATTTGTAATGTAATTTTCGTTTTAAACCATGTCATGTTTTCTAAGAATACTGTGAATACTGTGAAAAAAACTCACTTTTCGTTGTTACATTATGAAACACGAGGTCAACATGTCTACAAGATAAATGTCTATTTGCGTGTTCCAAATAAGACCATCCTCATTTTTTCTTCATTGTGTGTGTATTTGTGTTTTGTTTCATCTTAAGGACTACCGATTCGATAGCCTTAATTGATTGGTATGTCCTTTTATCCGTTTTATTGTATACCAAGCATCAAATATTATGTAAATAATATAATGGCCACTAATATGAAATGTATAAACAAAAGCCATAAACGAACAGAACATACAATTCTTCAGATTTCACTGTTATACGCTTTGGAAAATATTTATAACTAAAAACACTTCTCTCATTCATAGCTTTGTAAATGATTTTGGTTCTTACCTTTTCCAGTTAATCTACTCTAAAATAGTTTGATTCATGATTCACATACCAACATTTAAAGTACTGTTAACCTTGATAAGATAAAAACAAAGTCATTAGAATTACTATTAGAGAATGTTTACGTTACAATTTAAGTGCAAAAGGTAGGAACTAATTTTGTAAAATTCTTGCTCGTATCCATTTAAAAGCAAAGGTTTCAGTTGTACTAAATGTTACATTATGGCGTATCATTGACAGGCCAATCATTCTTGTGAACCACACATTCTTTACAAGCTTATACTCCTGCGCAGTATATCATTTCATCTGATTCATAAACTTTAAGCTATGGCATAATGACGTCATGGTTCATTGATTAATTTCCTCCATCTATGCAATACAAATGTTGTATAACTGTCAACATTTTCGACAATAATATGCAAATAACTTCCCTAACATCCTTGACAATATGCAAATTTGACAGTTTTTACAGGGCATGAATACTACTTAAAATATTCAAAAGGGGAACTGCACTGTATAACATACATTATAATATTTATATCTTTTTAAAAAATGGTAACACGATCTTTAATGTGCTATATCTATTTTTGTAATCTCTTTTACAAATTAAGGCCTTTTAGAATAGCACATTAAAGCCGTAAAGTATTTATAACATTTAGTGTATGACACTTATAATTGCCTTTTAACAAATATTAGGACGAGAGTCAAATGGCATATTCATTCATTCCCTATGAAGTTACGAAAACAGAATCAAATACACCGAAGGTTTAGTAATACCTGTCATGCCTGTGAAAAATAAATGAAGTATATTTCAGAGAGATGAGAACTGTAAATAAGAAAGTAAATGTTTAAAATGTGCACCCACAGTCCATCAGGATTGGTATCAGGGAATGTCTAATTGGTAAATATTATGACTTTGATATGAATATCAGATGTCAACGTAGATTCTTTCAATAACCGTAGCTTGGAAAACATATATCTACAAATGGACCAAACGGGAAATCCAAATGACTAAAACCATGGAAACGACAAATGCCTGAGCAATGTAACACCGGAGACAACTACGAAAAAGTATGATTATCAAATTAAAAAGGGTAATACTCTAAAATATATATTATATTTTAGAAGAATAACAAGAGTACATATATATTATATTTTAGAAGAATAACAAGAGTACAAAACCTTAAGCATGTCAGTATGATCTATCACAAAAAAGTTTGAAGGTTGCCATACCCTATTCCACGTAAAAATTTTACTAAATTTGCCTAATTCCTGGATGTTTTGTCCGACACAATATATAATTCTCTTATAATTTTACCACATGTCGAAAAATGTCTTGTCAAATCATTTTCTGGTCTAACTGCTTAACTTATTTACAAAAATATTAAATGCGCTTTTGAATATAACGGAATAAAATTAATAAAAATAAAACAGAGGTTCGTCCATTTTGTTTATTGCTTACAAAATGTTGTACCATGGAAACATCAAGTGTCCCAAGTTGTATGGCTCCTGTCACTTGTTTAAATAAGGATGTAACATATTAGATAGTATAATGTATCTGTCTTTGCCTTGTACATGTAAATTGTATTGGACAAATGCCAAATGTTAAAATCAAATTTTTGTGAAATTAAGATCAGATAAACAAAACATTCATATCGTATTTTGTCATCTATTCCCCAGGCAATTTGTTTTTGTACTTGTTTTGCAGTGTCACCAAGGTCAAAGGGAGTATACCTTTAATTTCAGGTAAAAATACTTCACAAACCGCATGTGACAAATAGGCGAAGGCATATCACAGTAAATTCCTTTGCAGAGGTAATTTGACACATAAATGATATGACTTGGAGTAGCTTTATTGTACTCCTACTGCAAGTTCAAATTATTCCTGGCAAATACCAGACATCAAATGAAAGATTGTAATAGAAGAAGGTCACAAAAAGAGAAGTTCTGTATATAAATTGCAAAGGGTCAACTAGTCAAAATTGCTGAGAGGTTGATTAAATCGAAACTACCTTTGGTTAAAAATCTGGTTAACACAAAACACCGTATCTGAAAGAGCCGACAAGAAGAATAAATTTTGATCTCAATTTATAGACATAACAAAATAACCTTTAAAGAACCCCACCGTTGTAAATTGCATTGCTTTTAATGGATCGTCTAAAATTATCAAATGGTGACAGTAACATTTAAATTTTTTTTCAAATTTTCAATTAAAAGTCAAACAAATAAACACTATTATGATAATACAGTTGAAGATTTATAAACACGTAGCACAATTTTGCAATACACTGAGAAATATATTATCATATATGTATATGTGATGAATGTATGTACTTAAAAAATCTATTTCAGTTTGCTTTTTATCTCAATGTAAAATCTTTTGTTCATTACTGGATACACGTCACCGTAGAGTGATTGCTCAGCTGTAGACTGTCTGGTGAACGAACTTTTTCATCATTGGTCCGTAAATTTTTTATTGAACCAATCAATTTAACCAATCAACAGTTTCGGAAATAACGTGTTACCAAGGATAATAAATTATACCAACGAATTAATGTGTCTGGTTTAAATGTTTTTGATACAAATTCTTGTACATATTATATTGTATATTATAGATTATTGGGTGTTATTCTTCATCTTAAATTTATAATTATCAACTTATAAATAATTATTTTTTATTATGTTTTTAATATATATAAATAATGTTTATTCATTTTACATTTTTCAATTATTTAGAATAAACGTTTTTTCGGCTTGATTGATTTTTTTCTGACTAAAACGTCAGCCTCAATAATGTTTTTATATCAAAGATACAAATATCTTATATCAAACATTAAAAAAACTACGTCTTGTCGATTACACAAAAAAGCCCTATATATTTCATTTACTTAGCCTTTACAGCATCAAGCTTCAATTATTTTGAGTTTTTAATGATTTCGGTCTCTATGTACCTCGGTAAGAATTGTTAAAGGTGTTTGCTCAATTGTTAAATTTGTCAATTATATTTTTGAAATAAACAATCTTTTTAAATTAGGAAGAAACTCACATTTTTTATTCATAATTTGAGGATTTTAGCAATCTAGTTTTTAATAAATAATGTTGATCTAATATTGAAAATACCATATCTTAGATTATACAATATACTTGCTCCCATAAATAAAATTTGTTTTTTCGGAAAAATTTGAAAGACGGAACTTTCGGGTTATAACACCCTGTACAAAATGTACGTGTAGTTTTGAATTAGTGCTTTTGTTGTGGTAAGTAATAGTTTTGACTTGCTCATGTTGCTTTTCATTCTTTATTATTGTTTTAATCATATAAAACAGGTTTAATTCAACATCAAAATTTGATAAAACGTCATAATTTCTTTTGATTGAGGGCAAAAGATATATATGATGTTAATATCTATATCGATTTATTTAGCAATTATCATAATCTAGCTGTGTATTCAAAACAAATATTCTGAGTTTGATTGAAATATGTTAAGGTATCCGGACCATAAATGAACACGTGGATATTCAAAAGTCCCGAATGTTCCATACAACGCAATTGAAATGACCTTGGTAATTATCGGCAAACTTCGGAAATGCCAATATAACTAACTTATTTTTACAGACTCTGCATATAAGCAACAAAGTGTGTTTCAACTTGAGAAAAATATATATACAAAATTCCAGCTTTAAAATGTTTGGTTCAGCCATTCACGGTCAAAAAGAGATACAATTTTCGATCATGATCTATTATGGTCGGGATACCTTAATACGATAAAGTTAAAATTTCTAGTTTATAAATTACGTAGATTTTCGCATTTTAAAATATGTGCTTAGTTTTAAGGAAATATAATACAGTAGGCTTCCTCTACTAATTTGTTGCTAACATTTTTACCACATTTTTACCACCAATTTTTTATTGATACTTTTCGTATATGTGAAGAAAAACATACCTTCATGACTTAGCTTTTAAGATATTTGGCATTGATTTTAATATATCTGTGAAGCTCAATTTGTCATTTTCAAGACTTTCACAAAACACTATCTAACTTTTAAGGGTAACAGATAACTTCAGTAGATCTTTTGTGAAATGTTACTTAATTATATAGATCTTGTTCTGTGATAAATAATTGGTGATAAAGATCAATAAACAAATAAGGAAAACTGATGAGTATTTGTTACCTTTAGATGCATGTATTTGTTAACTTTAGATGCATTTGCTATAATTTTCTTTAAGTTTTAGTATTATCATCTTGAAGTAATTGACTTCTGTTTGTAAAGAAAAAAGTGGGTGTCGATGTATTTACTATGGAAATATTTAAGAAAAAACATCAATTTTTAGGGAACAATAAGATTTGTTCTTGACAGATACTACGATGTCCCAATGGGTATCTCTTGGGGACGTTATTACCTCCCACCAATGTGTATTTGTGTGTTTGAGAGAAACAGTATTTCTTAGAAGCCATACAAACATTTCCACATTTTATGTTCTAATCATACGCCTTTTACAATAAATGAGACTAGACTAATTCTAGACTAAACATTCGGCTGTTATATTGCAAAACCAAAATAAATTTTTGCATGAATGAAAGAAAAATAAATATATTAAATTAAACTTTTGAACAACAATTTTCTGAAGACAAAAATGGGTTTCAATTTGGTACAGACTCTCTTGATCCTTGTTTTATACTCTTTTATGTTTTTGCTTGAAGGTGTGATGACTAGATGGTGTTAGCAAATTTATCATTTTTTAACTTTTCCTTTTACGTTTCTTATTATTTATAGGATATGTATTATGTGTCAAGGTGATGAGATCTTATTGGTAAAGTTAAGTGAAGAAAATCAATCACTCAATTTCACTGTAAGGTCAGTTTTGCCTTCGTTTCTACAACATTTATCCAATGGAATTCCAGTGTAATAAGATCGACAAAATGACAGTTATTCTGTGATATATATATATATACATATTTATAATTCCTGATGGCATTTAAAGGGTGAAACAATAAAAAAGCAGAAAAAAAATTATTTGACTTATGAGAGATATTGTGTTTTAAGTTTTTTTTTTAAGACAAACAAAGTGTATATAATGAACTTTGGAGCATTACAAATAATAAATTTGACAAGTTTGACAAACAGCCTCTTTATGAAAAGTGAGGGATAAAAATAAGAATAAGTTTTAATTTGAATTAATTGCAAAATTGTTCAAATACATGTTATTTTATAGACTGTAAATCAGCTTGAAATTTCGAAATAGGTTAAATCATACCTTGAATATCTAAAGACCAAAATACTAAAAGAATAATACATTCTATGTTTTCTTTCACTCAAAATTATAATTATATACTAAATACATTTTGCCAATATTAAATAATTAAATTTTGTAAATTTGTTCACAGCTCTGCGTTTCTTTCAATCGCCTCCTTTTTACTTTGAACATTGATTCAATAGTTTATAATTTAAAAAGAAGAGGTATAAACGTTTAACCTTAACTTACACCTTTTTACGTAACATATATATATCTAATTTGTTAAATGAATAAATGGAAGTGTGAACACAATTATATATAATAATTACAGGACAATAACTAATGTCCAACAATTTTATTGCCAGTCACTTGATCCACTAGACTAAATATATAATATGTATTGCCTTAGGCTATGGTGATTGTTCATTCTATTTTCTAGATAACATTTTATCGTAAATGGTGGAAAATTAACATATAAAGCTTACTAGTAACAATGAATTTGACCTAGACATCAGACGTATATAATAATGGAAACCGCCTATATTAGTGACAATCAAAGTTAATTATATAAAATGTGTACAAAAAGTCAGAGAGTGATGGGAAAAATAATAAAATATGTATGTACAAAAAATTAAAGAAACCGTAGTATTTTCCTTGTACAACCAGTCTTTCATTTAAAAAGGCATATACATGTAGTTAACCAAGCAAAACCAAGTTTTATACGAAATATTTAAAACACCAAATATTTTAAGAAGTTCATTTCTTGCATAAAACAGAGTATACAAATGAGATACTGTTGTAAGAAAGAATTCCATCAAGGCTGCGCCTCTTCCCACGCATTTATGCATTGTTTCCCGCCCAAAAACAACGTTTGTCTCGTATACAGTCATTCTGTATAGGGATTTAAGTCAAATAACATTTTGGAACCTTCTCCTCAAAGGTGTGTCCTTAATACTTAACAAAACCAACATTAAGGAAAATTTAAGCAATAACTATCAATGTTGCACAGAAAAGCTAAATGGTACAATGGTAAAAAAAAAATATAAGTATAAACATTTGGGGAGATACTCCAATTTTTCAGATTTTTCCAGTAAATAGTTATTTTTATGTATATTTTTAACAGTCTAGTGATCAAATTAATTTGTTTTTTGCATTTACCTGCTAAATGTTAAAAAGAACATCCTGATGGAGGTACAAGTATTGGCTTGGAATTATGACTACGGATACATCAGATACATGCACACAATGCAAAATATAAAGGCATTGCATATTGTAAAGAAATATTACTTACCCATGTCTTTTTTTCACATAAATCGTAAAATCCTTGTTAAGTTTAACATATGAAAAAAATATACTACTTAATATTGTGATATTCTTAAAAATAAACAAATTATGATATACAAGCTATCCTCCAATCAGACAGTTAAAATTTGTCATCTCCACACAGAAATATTTAAATTCATCATGCACATCCTATCATTCTAAATCAAATGAATGATAGTATAATTGTATGAAACACCTCCGTCAACATATTGAAAAGTGATTTTAATTAAACTTTGTCCATTTCAGGTGTGTAATTTAAACGGCTATCTTGTTACAAATGGTCCTGTCTGAAGAGTAAAGTATATCCATCAAGCGACATTATACCGGTTCAGATGACAAAAGGAAAAGCGTCAGTTGAACGGATATCATCATGGCGGCAATGTAACTACACCTTTCAACTTTTGCTGTACCTGACAGGTAAAAATTACATTTCCCTATTAGCAATGACTCTATCAAATATAAAACAGGCGGAGTTTCACTTTCTCTTGCAAAAATCATAAAGCGTGTCAAAAATATTCATATTTGCTACACGTATGACTGATCAGCCACATTAACTATGAATTGTATATGTCCCAGATTTGCCCATACCGGGAGAATCAGAGGATTAAAGTATTTCTGAATAAGAAACAGTTGTCCCTTTTATACAGAAATAAATAATTCTTTTTATTGCTTTGAAATGTCGGATAGAAAAAGCCATTAGGACATTTTTGCTCCTACCTGTTACGTTGCTTGGCAACCCCTCAACACATATGCAAATTAAACAATATAGAAAAAGTAATCACAGTTTCATTATTGTCTGTCAGAATAAAATCTAACGTAGAAGAATGATAGTTGATTTGGGACATGATCAAACTTGGAATAAGTGTCAACCATTTTAGTCCCTGATAAGTACATTTTAACATGTAAAAGCATGAGATGCTATTTTATTAGATACATCGCTGAATCATACATGTATCTAGGCTACGGATGCAAGAATTAGAAACATTAACATATCAGGCGATTGGTTTCATTTTATATGATTTAAGCTTAATATTTCTGAAATAAGTAACTAAAAATGTTTTTAGATTGTTCTATTTAATTTTCTACTGGTCGCATTGTTTGTTAAAATCGAAACAGCTAAATTAAAGAACGTTCAAGTCAAAAGTGGAAATATTAAATGGTAGTTTCCATCCCTGTGCGCAATATATGTATATCATCTGTTTTTGCCCTACATTTTTACTTCATTAATCAAACATTTCAAGTTTAATTTCTACACCTAATACATCCTAACCAACTTTTTTCATATTGAAACAAAGCATCATGGATTTCTATTATATTTGACCAAAAAGAATATAATATAAATGTGTAATTTTCCATAAATTGACATTCATTGTCCAGAACAGCGGTTAGAGTTCATTGTCGAAGCTTGCAATTTGTAATATTGGCATTCTACAATATTCCAAAAGCTTTCATGTTACAAAATATATTGTAATGAAACACATTTCATACAGACATACATAAATTGTTTTTAAAGTATTTATATAAACATATGTTGAAACAAAGGAAAAATACAATTTTCACAAGTAAAATGGTGCAATGAAACAACGATAAAATCATACAAAAAGCACATTCACACTACGAATATTTATTTATGTCCATTATTGTTCAGAGTAAAATCTATATCCACAAATTATCAAACTCAGAAAAACAACAAATACTGAATAAAGGATCAGGAAGGATGACCAAAATACCAAAGATATTTCAAATAAAAATCAATTGGCTATAATTTGGTTCAGAAAAGTGGGATAAAAAATCCGGAATTCCAGTTGTTACCTGGATATTTTTGCGGAACTTAAGGCCATATAATGCTACAAATCATTTTCGTTGGATTCGACATATCGAAATATTTTTGCTGGCTCCCACTATTAAAATTAAACGGTTATTTCTATTGAAATGTACCATTTTCTAATTATATATAAATTGCAAATTTCCTAAAAATTAAACTCAAAGAAAAACTGTCGACTAGCATAAAAGTCTAGGAGGAATGGTTCTAATAATAATAACAACATCTAGATAATACACATACCTTAATTTGAAAATGCATACATCAAAGGAATATATATTTTTGTATGTAGAGTTATACCAGAAATTATATCATTTTTATTATTTATATAGATTACAATTTCATTAAAAAATAACCCAATACAACCAACAATCTTGGCAATGACCTGCCAAATACCTACATAAAAAATATAGCCATCCAATACAAAAATGGAGGTAATACTTGCAATTATATCTAAATAATAGTTCAATTAAATTTGTAAATTTTTTACAGGAAACGTATATAGACCTCAGACAAGGTTAGTCATAAAATTTAAACCAATGCGAACAACATCCTTGCCGATTGTCAAATAATAATTTAAAGAAATATAGCCGTCCAATAAGAAAGTGTGCAATAACGTCTAAATACTCTTTCAAATAAATTTGAAAATATATACAGCAAACATAAAAATTAAACCAACACGAACAACAACTTTACCGATAGTCAAATAATCACATAAAGACATTTAGTCGTCCAGTAAGAAATGGTGCAATAACATCTAAATTTTATTTCAATTGCATTTTAAAATGTGTACAGGAAACCTGTACAGATCTTAGATTTATCATATTTGATCATAAGAGAAGACAACCGACGATGGACATGTCGAGATTGCCCATGTAAAGATAACAAACTCATCCTATATTAAAACCAATAAACATACTTGTTTTTAAATGAGATATAGGATATTATAAAGGTTTGATTCGTCAGCAGTATCCAAATGAATACATGTCCTAACAGATGAATATTTAAGTTCCCTGTACCATATACTAATGGGTGTTATTTGGGACGATTTTTATTCATCAAATTTGATAAACATGTTCGTATCATAATGTAAAATTTCGTATACTCTAGTGAGTTATTTTCATTTTATGTATCAAAGAAAAAAATTATCAAGTACATATTATCTATTTATTTTAGAAACCAATTGTACTTTTGTTGAATGAAAATTTATCCTTTACTATACCCCTTTCGAATATTCCATTAACAATATTATAATTTGGCCTGGGATCAATCAATCGGTTTGATCTAATACCATTATGAGGATGGTATTCGAGTCTTTCTTGTGGAAGTTATAACATATATGCTTCATAAATTATACATTTCTAAGTACATGTTCATTCTAGCAGGGAGATGAGTTTCTAAATATAGTATAGGTGGTCGTTATAGATGAGAAACATTATGTGTATAAAATCTGATAATATTTTATATAAAACAGTAACGAAGAAAGACATGAGATGAACTACGGCTGAAATGGTTTACAAAAGATTGTTTAAAGATATTAAAATAAGTGAACAAAATCAATAATACTTATTTATTGTGTCCATTGCAATAAAAAAGATATTAGAAAAATATGAAAAATTAAATTTCCCTTGTTCTTAGATTTTGATGGTTGTGCATATTAATTCATCATTATATCTTTAACCGGATTTCCAACATTTTGATCTCGGGCACTGCTGATGAGTTGTCAGTAAACGAAATGGCCATACGGTGCATCAAATTTATTGAGGTATTTTTGTGAAACATTTTATTGTAAAGATTATTTGATAAAAGAATTAAGTATTTTCTTGATTTATTTATTTTTTGGGTTAATATTCTATTAATTTTATCAATATATGTTAAATTTAGGTTTGATATATTTCTTATACTATATTCTGTTCGTTTCTTGTACTTTTTTTTCTTTTTGCGTACTTTTTCCAATTACCATTCTGCTGATAAACTAATAAGTCGTAAAATGCAATATTGTTCTCATCATAAAAGTTTAACGTGTCCCAGAAACCGAAAATATGTTGAACAATTCAATACAATGTTTTAAATTTGTAGTCACTTATTAATATATTAATAAAGTTTCAATAAAAATTATAAATAAATTATGAGATTGTACTACTGCGTGTCCATTACTATTTGAAATATATTCTAATTGCATATTTAGAAATTAACGTTGAAATAACTTTTGTTTGGAGAATTGATATGCAATTTTGAAAGTAAGTATAAATACAGTTGAATCTCGTTATCTCAAAACTCTTTTATTTCAAAAGTCCTGATATCTCAACGTAATGCTTTGTTTGGTTAATACATTAATACCCGAAATGTATATAGTAGTTGCATATAGATCAGTCTTTAGTATCTTATTTAGTATTCCTTTATCATATATCATCGGACAGTTTCCATGACCATTTCTGTGCTTCCCTCTCAAAAAGTAGACAGAACATTCCGATTTTGGTTTTTAAATCACAAGATTTTCAGACTAATTCAAGATAACAAGACAAACAAGATCTCACAAAACATGTTTAACCCCGTTGCATTTTCTGCGCCTGTCCCAAGTCAGGAACCTAATTTAGCCTTTGTTAGTCTTGTGTGTTTTTTTTTGAATTTTTATTCATTTGTATGTTTCGGAGTTTAGTCTGCCGCCCATTTCGCTGAACTAGTATGCATTATTGATCAGGGGCCAGGAGAAGCCCGCCCCAGGTGTGGGATTTTCTCGCTGCGTTGAATACCTTTTGTTAGTCTTAAGCTGTTTTCTGCTCTTAGGTCGGGTTTTTTTGTCTCTTTGACACATTCCCTATTTTCCATTTTCTATTCTAAACTTTTATCTGTCAACTATTGCCGATTAGTCCATATACATACATTTAACTATGTTCAGCAGAACTGATTTCATCCCATAGGACAAAATTTCGAAGCAATATAGCTTGATATCCTATTACCTAGGTACTGAATGAAATCACACAAAAATTTTAACATGAACGCAGACAAAAGGGGGCAATTAATAAAAAGGTATAAGTCTGATATAATTGTTAAGTACATCGTTCATGAAACTTTCAGGATATTTCGTTATTATAAAAAAAAAATAGGTGTTGTACATGTTACAACAACAATAATGTTAGCATACCGTCAAATGAAATAGGCAAAGGTAACTTGGCAGTTGTTATGTTGAAGACAATAAACAGTTTGATATATTTAAAGGTGTAATCCTGGTTTTCCAACGTTTAATTTGATTCTTATATGATGTTTTAGTAATAATAGTTCATTCTAATGTTGAGGGTTCACTGTTAACTTAAATAGTATGAAAATTAGAGAAATGAAAAATAAACTTACACTGTCGGAAATTTTTATTCAAGAAAAAAATATTATTTCATCAAATGTCGGCAAAAGAATACCTGAACGATAAAATTTGGCTTAAGTCTAGGAGTCCAAACTCCCCAGAGAATGGAAATTCGTGAGAACACTGACATAGCAAATACATATTACAAAGTCACAACCACATGGGTAAAATGCAGGTAGCAAACCATCCATTTAAACAACTGTTATGAACATATCATATCAAGATAAAATAGATTTGGACATCTTCAGTCATGTCAGTTTTACAAAGTATTTACGTTGAACATATATATTAGCAAAATAATGCCGAAGCGACAAAACAGTGGGAAAGTCTGAAAGCACGACAAAGTCATGTTAATGGAACATAACATAAATATGCCACAAGAATACATATATAACTGAAAGAATAAAAACGTATAATAAACTAAACAGATTTGGAACAAGACAGCAAGGAAACTAAAGCACTAGCAATTTGAACTCCCAGAGTGACATTAGGTTTTCCGGAGGAGTAAGTATACTCTCTTCCTGCTTAAAATTAAGCAAACCATTTCTAAAACTTACTATAGATACAATAAGCCGACATAAATCCTTGGTCTTGATGGTCATGTCAGAAAGGGGGTACAGAATCCCTAAGGGAGTTACCTCTTTAACAATCGGCTGAACGTTTTAATCGCATACTATTATTATTATTATTATTATTATTATTATAAAGAGAATTCTAGCTTCTCGATGATCAAAATTAGTATTTGTCAAACTGTTATTTATCCAATGAAATTATTCCCGTAAATTATGTGGTTCAAATGTCTTGAAATTTTATAGTTTTGTTAAAAGGTCAAAGTAAATATTTCGTCAAAATTTTATGAAAATTAAACAAGCCAAATCTATTTTAATCAAAGTGATGGGTATCCCCATAACTATAAAATGAAATGTTGACAAACCAATTTTACGGATTAAAATATGTTGCACTTATAAAACACGGGAGTACTTTTTAGGAGGAGAAGCTGAAAAACAACGCAGTTGAAGAGTTGAAGACAACACCGACAATATAAGGAAAAAAGCAAACACGAGAAACACAAAATTGTTCTCATCAATTTTGGTATCATACATATTACATCTGTAACAATCCATGTATGGCAACTGAAAGGTCAGATTTATCTCATCGTCAACACAAACAAGATAATATCAGTTATTCAAAATTGGTAAAAATTCACAATAATTTTCAATTGTCTGAATAATAAGTCGGAAAAACCTCAAAGGTCTCTTCGGTCTAATTAACCGGGTCATGCAAAATTACTAAAGGCAAAACATAATGAATAATAAAAAATTAATAAAAATAAATGAAGTAAAAGAACGAAAGATAAATGCGTTTGATTATTATTTTGTTAACAGTACATGTACATGTAATAGTATTTATAGTAGTTATTCGAAATACACTAGGGATAGTGGAATAAATCATTAATTTCCCTTGCATTAGTGAAATATGAAGATTTGTTCACCCTTGAAAAGTCATGTTTCACTCGGGCAAACCATCGGGAAACATGACTTTCCTCGGGTGAACAAATATTCATATTTCACTAATGCAAGGGAAATAAATGTATAATGAACATGATGAATAACTGAAACAATACATTTAGTTCATGTACGAAATTTCAATTAACAAAATATGAATATTTTGTCGCATTCAGATTCGATATAGTTATAATTAAGGCCTAAAATTTGAAAAAAAACAAAAAATAAAATATTCAAGAGCAGATTTAAATAAAAAAAATGACCCAAAAAGGTGAAGTTAAAAGCATCTACGGACAGATCTATGCAGTAATATTAATGATAGCAATCTGGGCACCTAAGGATATAGTAAGAATTCGTTTGATCCAGAAATCCGATGTCATCTGTTGAAAACAATTGCCTTGAGAGAAGGACCATCACAACATTTGTCTTTGTGTATAACATAGTCTGCGTGGGAAATTGATTAATTGAAATGAAATATTACGTATTCTCCATTTGTGGTACACCTGAATTGTCTCAAATTTACAGAGTTATCTGCCCTTTGAAGAAGGCGTCTTCCATAGATTTTAATGGACGGTTTTCTTCCTAACAATATCCTTCACAAACATTATGTTTGTTTTTTGTTTTTTTGTTTTTTTTTGTTTTTTTTGTTTTTTTTTTTTTTTTTTGGTAACGTTTTCTAATAATTTTTATTCCTGTTGAAGGCCTTACCCAAATCAATAACCTCGGAAAAATATTGAAAGTATTTTGACCTTGGGATATCTCATGCATATGGGAGAAAACTCCACTATCCGCAAATATGAAATACATAGAAATATAAAGGGAATGTGGTAAATCAATGGAAAATAATCTTAAATGTTGTGTGTTGACATATAGTACAAATGATGACATCATACCTTCCATATGCTAAAATGACGATGCTAAACGATGCATTTTTGAATAACACACAAATATTTCAAATATAATTTATTATATCATTTTTATTTTAATAAATTCATAAAATGACAAAATGACTTTACAGGAAGTCAATAATTTAGTCAATTTTACACGCCTATGTAAAGTAGTCGGCTTCGCTCCACTGCTAAAGGCAAAACATTTATAGGTGATCTTTATGAAGGCAATGTATTATTATTCACATAAGAGACCAGGTGGTCTCAAACATAAAATATTTGTACTTATGTTCAGTCGATATTACACATTTTTGATCTGATAACATGTAAAAGTGTATTCTACATTTTTAAAGAAGCATTTCAATAATGAAATTCACATTGTTGTAAATGATAATATATTAATACAAATAACCCACAAAAAATATTTGTTGTAAACACCATTCAGGACAAATATTTTTTGAAAAAAATTCTTGTACTTTCATTTTAAATTTAAAGCTTTAGCACACTACTGAGCGGATTTCTTAACTACCTGTAGATGTCAATCACGTGACATATGTGGGACTGGTTGAAATTTAATCGAAGTTTCAATAAAAAATTTCTTCACAATAGTAAATGAGGAAATCTATCAATTACTAAAGTTTTGGGAACTACAATATGAAAACACAAGTTTAAAACACAGCAATGTCAAATAGTCAAAGAGTAAAATATATAAAATATTTTCGATAAAGCGGCAGTAAAGAACATTACAACATTTTCTTTTATCACTTGCTTTTAAATTCAGATTTGTGTGATTTTAGAATCTGATAAATAATTAAAAACAAGAAAAAAAAAACCTAAAGTCACTCAACTTACCCTTTGCTGTCAGACTTCAAACCCTTTGAGAATGATTGGAAAACGACATAACGCACTTTAAATACCCTGGTCTAACTTCATCAGGACAAGACTCGCCCTGAGCAACACAAAGACTTTTTTGTATGTTGCTAAGATATTTTGTCAGGAGTATATACCATGAACTGACCAGCCACATATTTAAAGAACGAAAATGTCTACACCATGAAACTGTGCAAATATAATTCCCTGTTTATCGTTTGTTTATAACCCTACATTAAAATTACTCGTGCAAAATACAAAAAAATAAAATATTTTGCCTTAGATGCATAAGTCCTCCGGTAATAAAATATTAAAATAATCCATTTGAATTGCATTTTTATTAATGACGCCATTAAAATGAAAGAAATGTTTCAAGTAAATCTCAAGACATTATCGCTGGACTTCAACTAAGAATGTATGGTTTATTCTAATTGTCTAAATGTACAAAATTCAAGCCGGTTCAAAATTTACCGTCCGAAATCACACTCATACAACTTCCCACGCTACCCTATATGAAAATCACATGTTAAGAAGGAATTTTAATCAGTATGTTGATTTGATTTTTGTTTCCCTTTTTTTCTATTTAGAGGCGTCAAATTCACATTATCTAAAAATATTATTGAAATATTTACACAGTATTCATGTTACCACAGTAACGAGTGTACCGTTATAATTATATAGATTATCTCACAAATCGTTTGTAAAGTCATTAATTGAAAAGGGGGAGGGGTATGAGTGATAAAATCTTTGATACCAATTTTATTCACAAGATGTACATCTGTTGTGCTCAAGGGCTAAAGTGTTGAAAACCAAAAAAAAAAAAAATAATCCGAAAATTTTAAGAGTGAATTCAACAATACCAGAATGATAAAAATGTACATGCAAATACACCATTTTTTCAAGATAAACCATAAGGGACCCAACAAGTTTGCAGAAAAATACGTCAAATAAAATCTCCTATTTACTTTTTATGTACGGACTCAGTCTTCTCAACATCAACTCAGTCTTCTCAACATATTTTTAATTTTCTTGCTCATGATAAAGCCCATATTGGCCAAAACGTTGGACAATTTCAACTTTTAACTTTTTTTTCTTTTTTTATTATTTTGCATTTGGTTTTGTTCGACATGTGTCTTTTATACGCTGTAGTCGTTCTATGTCTCATTTAACAGTTCACCATTTCCATTTATTTTCTTCGTATTTGTACAAACGTGTTCAAATGGATATTTTTGATATTTCATTTATATGTATTACTATATCATTTTTTTTTCACAAATATATCTACATGATAATCTTAATAAAGTTGACGAAATAATACCGATAGAAAACAAACAACATCTGGGTTTTGTGTACACATGTATGGTTGTGATAGCTAAGGTAAAATTTTAGTATCGATAAACCCTGTTTCCTGACAAATTGTTGTAATGAATTAAATGTCCTGTTTTGCCATCTTTCAGTCTATGGGGTGTACATTTCACAGTTGATTCGTTTCTACCGCGCATGTGATTTATAGGCAGGGTGAGATTGCCGTCACATAAACTTCTAAGACAGGGTTATGTTCAGTCTCTTTTAATTTCACCACTCCACAAGTTCTACGGTCGTCGTCACGAATTGATTGGTGAAGTTTCTATCTCGCGTATGAGACTACAAATCTTCAGTTAGATTCAAAATCCTTCTGGAATTGAAATCTCACCGGACTTAATACATCACCAGACTTGACACTTCACTGGCAATATGACAGGTGTCTAGAACATACAAGGAAGTGCTTACCCTTCCGGAGCACCTGATGTCACTCTCGGTTTTTAATGGGAGTTCACATTGCTAGTGCTTTAGTTTCTGTGCTGTCTTGTTCTAGTTTTGTTTGGTTAATTATACGTTTTTTTTTTATTCTTTTAGTTGTGTATTTATCCTTGTAGTGTTTGTTTGTTGTCTTCTATTCTCCTGACTTTATCTAATCCTTGGACTTCGACTTATGGATTTTTCCCACTTTTTGTCGTTTCGGTATTCCTTTGTAGATATTTCGCATTGTAGTTTGTGCGAAGCTGTGAATGGGAGGCCATACAACGACTACTTGTTGAAACATGTTGTATTAAACTTTTGCGATGTTTATTGTAATTAGTTTGTACGCGTACGTTTTAATATAAATGGAGAATAATACATGGCCAAACCTATATCACATGCGATATCAACCCGAGTACCCGATATAACGCCAAGGGCTTTTAGCCCGAGATATGATATTGACCAAGTGTAGATATAGCGTGCGATATAGGTTTGACCATGTGCTATTCTTTATATCATATATTTCAAAAATAAAAGTGTGTTCCGAGTAAGGATGTTATATGGGTTTAGCGGTGTGATATAGGATATAGGATACCGGTTATGCAAATTCATGTATAATGAATATTAAAAAATGTATGTATTTTCTCTAAACATATGATATAATTGTTCCTTGTGATATGCTTTAAAAATTATCTGCACAGAAAGGTTAAACTTGGAAATGTTAAAATATATAGGACTTCCAAGATTCTTTTATTTCTTTATGTTGCAACCGCACGAGTCGACAAATTTGTGTTAAAAGTTAACATTTCTCAGACTTTGTTTTGGTGCCGAGGTACAATCATAAACGACATGTATATAGGGCTAGGATTAAGCCGGCTTCATGTGAAACATTCTCGCCCTTAGTTTGTCAAGTGTTGCAATTGACTTCTCACTATTAGTTTCATGCCAATATCGATGACGGATATTTCAGCAGTTGATCTACTCACTCCTTGAAAACTAAAATGATTGATAAAAAGTGGTGATTAACTTCTAGATATAATGTAACCACCCGAACAAAAGATGAAACATTATCTGAATTTACAGCTCTTCACGTGGTAGCTCTTGCAACAACCAATAAGGCACCAGGAGAAATCAAACTGCTTATCAAATTTTATATTCTGTTAAAGCAATACCATTTTCATTATTATATTAAATATAAAATTTGGATATATCCATTTTACGCAATATTACCCAGGAACAATGGTTATAGCAAATTGCACAATGAGCCAAAACAATGTACAATTTATTGAACACAAAATGGTATAGAAACGATTTGCCAAAATGGTCGAATAAAACATAAAGAAAAGTGAAAAATACATATCTGAGACGATTTAAGTGCCGATGTTATGAAAAGACCTAAATTGTATCAGCTACATGTACATGTATCGATTTGGATTATCACCTTATAAGAATTAAGTTCAGCATAAAATTCATCTTTCATATATGAAAACACGTTGGGAAAAAACAATTTTGAGAAGAAAAACTTTAGGAGAACATCACGTTTTTTTTTCTTTTCTTTTTAGTATTGCTCGTCTGTACTTTTGACCCTACTGAACACAAATGCCAGTGATAATGAATATGCGGAATTACATGTGACGAATATATTTTTATTTCATTTCAAAACAGACGTTTTCTAAGTGAAGCTTTCAAGTTCTTAAATCAGTGAGGTGGGGTTTTTGCGGTGGGTTGATGTTGCAGTTCGTACACAAACAGCAATGTCAAAACCTGCAATGTACAAATAAATTCAGTTATAAATCTCCAGATTTTGTAAGTTTTAATTATCCTGGTACAGTAACTTCCAAAATATGAGCGTAAGCGCTATAATTCCTCAGGCAGTTTGCAGACTTATGTTGGAAGCCATGATATAATCCAAGCTACATTGAACCAATACTGATAACTGTTCTGCTAATAGAGTTTCATTATATACGCTCTTATTTTCTTTAATTAGTCACCTACCGGCAAAGCCGAGTGGATCTTTAGGTTTGCACTCCGTCTGTCCGTCCATCAGTCAGTCCAGCATATCAGTTTTCCGCATTTTTATCCTCGCACTTTTGAAGAAAGTTCGGATATAGCGATTATCTCTGTCCATCCCTCCGGCGTACAGATTTTACAATTTTACTATGCAAAGTTACAGATCTAGTTTGAGTTTCACGCTGATCGGATTATCATTGTGAGAGTTATTGCTCTTGGGAATAGGAATTTTTTTCAAAATAATGTTTTCCGGACTTTTTGTGCAAACCCTTTTACTAAGTGATGTTATATTTGGTATTTGAGCATACAATGATGAGTAACAGATCAAGTCTGAGTTTTACGCTGAACGGATACTCATTGTATGAGTAATGGCCGTGGGAAATAGGAATTATTGCCAACATATTAGTTTTCCAGACTTTTTAAGCAAACGATTTTACCAAATAATCTTATTTTGGTATGTGAGCTTATAATGATGAGCTACAGAGCAAGCTGGTCGGGTAATTATTGTGTACCTCTTGCAAACATAGTTTCAGTATGTTTAGGGGTCACTCTGTTCATACGCCTTCGCCTGATTCACATACTGAAGAAGTTTTTGCGTGTTTTCTCACAGTTCAAGCCAGTAGGGAACATTCTATTTCCCAGCAATACTTTCAGAATGCTTGTTTATTTATTTTTGTTTATATATATATACATTTAAACATGTAATTAAACTGATTTTAAACTTAAAAAAAAACTTATTTAAGATGTTTGAAATAATAAGACTGTAGATCGATCAGTAGCGAGTGCATCGACAGGTTCCCTGTTTTATGACTGGCGTGTACCCTGACGTTTCAATAGCATAGTCTATCCTAGAAAAGATCTATTTACATAAAGTGAATCTAGGCGTTGGATCTTGCTGTAGCTGTTTTTGAGAATTTTCTTTTACAAGTTTGGATATTCTATAATATTACCTGAGTGAAATAGGTTTTGAATTCATCATGGGTGACACTACCATTGTCTGAAAGAAAATTTACACACAGAAGGTATTTATTTAAAAGCAGCTAGAATATATATGTGGTTCTAATGTACATTAAAAGTTGAAGTGAACATATTTTCGTTACGAATCTGGGTCCCGTTTCACAAACAATCGTACGACTACGATCTATACTGGTTCCATGACATCAATAGAACAAAGAAATTGAAAACCGGAAATCAGATCACACTTACGACTTATCTATAAGTGTGAGATAGCAAACATCCCTTCTTATTTTATCGATAATTATTTTATGTTCAACAATGCACTAGACAACCTTTAGAATAACCAGACATAAAACAAATAATTAAAAAACAAAACAAACAAAAAACAAAACGCAAAAATACCAGAAAAAACTGCATGTATTTATATGTCGTGATTAATTAACCAAGACATACGTCAATAAAATACAGTTTTGACTCATGACAAGAAAGCACAGCTATAAAACAATAACCATTCGATAATACTAAGTTTGATGTACACCATATTCACAATTCGTCGGATTAGGGCCCCTCGGTTGTGCTCAAGGTAAACAATCTTGAAAATCAAAATAAAACTCAAATTTAATGAAGAGCATATATATGCCGAGGTGTGGGTACAATAATTTAAAGAAATGTATATATCCATGTTTGTTTCTATTGGAAACCCGAGCCTACCAGCCATACTTCATTACCATATTACGAATAAATTGCAAAGTCTATGTTTGTCTGTGGAAAAAAAACAAAAATCATGCTGATAAAATTTAAATTAGGTTGTGCACAATGGCAAAGCACAATGAATATTCTCTGAAAGAGTCCCCCATCAGTATATACCCACCCCCTTCCCCACGCTCCCACCGCTTCATAAGCGTGGGTATAACAAGGAATTGGCCAAACAGGAGGGAGTTATGTGTAATTCGTAGATTCCACTATAAGAGATGTCTCGAATTTCCATTGGTAAAAATGGAAGATAACTGACGACTAAAGGGAAAAATCATACTCACTGTCCTTGTCTAATCTTTGATAGAATGCACTGATGTCTGAATTTGTTATTTCTCCATTCTTATTGACATCAAGTTCTAGAAACATTCCTTTTGCTAATGTGTTCAGACCTGGTTGGTTCTTGGTAAATTGTCCGATAAATTCCGCATTGGTAATGGCATGGTCGTCTGTAAACATGAAAGCAGAATTCTAAGGTTTAGTATAATTATGCCAGGATTACCTGAACCGGAAGTCATTTGGTGACAATGGATTTTTACCTAACTTAACTAATCAAAGACTATAAGCTATAAGACCCTTAGCTAAACGGCATCAAAATGTGAGTTATATTGTGGAAAAAAATCCAAACCAAACAACTCATTTTTCAGTATCATAACTTTTCAAAATGCATAAAAATAAAAAAAAAATCACTTGAATGTTTAAGTTAAAAGAACCAACTCAACTCTAAGTCTGGAGTAGCGGAAACAGTCTGAAAACGGGTTGTCTTCGGTTCATTACAAGAAACCTTAATTGGCTTAATGCGTAAGTAAAGCCATTTATACGCATATGCTTTGTTGAGCTGAGGCCCCTCAGGACAACGCGGATTACACTTCCGGATCCGCGATTATCTTAAATTTTATCAGAGCAAAAAAAAAGAAGAAAAGAGAAAGAAAAAAAATCACCCGATTTTCCAAAATTTGTACCGTTTAAATATGGGAGATAAAACATACATTCTGGCCAAATAGAACTGAGATTTTATTTTTGCAAAAAGTATGTATGAAAAATATATTAACGCTACGGTAACCTGACACTGGGTAAGATAGATACCACCTATAAATGCTTAACACTAATCCAGACAAGTATCCAAAGTGGAAATATTATGATATATACAATCGTATGCGAACCCGTGATAAAAAAATCCAGTTCTTCAGAAAAACACACGGATTTCAATGAAGAAGTTTATTTTATCAAATTACTCTATTTAATTTCTATTATCATTTAATTATTTTTGTATCTTATCTTATTTGCTCACCTGGCCAGTACTGAGCTATTGCCATCACTTAGCATCCGTCGTCCGTCGTCGTAAACTTCTCTTTAAATATCTCCTCTGAAACCGCCTGACCAATTTGAACAAAAATTGCCAGTATTGGTCCCTAGGTCGAGGTGGTCTGCGTTCAGAGTCGGCCCGTCATCTAAGATGGCCACCAGAGCCGAACATATTTTAACATATGATCCTAAATTTACTTAAAGATTTTCTTGTCTGAAACCACTTGGCCAATTGATAAAGAAAACTTTGTAGCATTGGTCCTTATGTGGTCCTCTCTCAGACTTGTATCCGATGATCCCGCCCATCACCCAAGCAGGCTGCTATAGCCGAACACAGTTTGACATAATATCTTCTCGTTTGAAAGCAGTGAACTATTTTTGACAAAACCGTTGAGCCAGTCGGAACTTGACAGCAATGTTCCAGACTGCCAATCAAGATAGACAGAGTCTGATAATTTATTCTGCAAATGATTTCCAGGTGAGCGATACAGGCTCCTGTGAGCCTCTTGTTTTATTTTTTCATTCATTGTATGAGATCCCAGTATTTTTTTTCTAAGACCATAGATCAAAGATATCGCTCCTCCAATCCTGGATAACCCTCTTTTGGCTTTCTGTATATATCTATATATTTCTTCTTTGTTTTCCTGGTATTGTGTTTCATTCTGGATTAAGTATTTAACCTTTGCTCTTATCACGCCCGCTGATTTCAGTAATTCAAGACATATTGTTATTTTCAATTGTTTACACTATGCAGGGTAATTTCAAGATTTGGGGAACATGATTCGATGGAATATTTCCCGTTGGTTGTCTGTGTTTTACCCCATTTTGATGCATACAATTATGGTCGAAAAATCCGTTCCGAACTAACAATGACTATGAAAAAGATTGAAAATTAATTCAAAAGGGGGGGGGGGGGGGGGAGGGGGTAGGTGCAGCTCTACTTGTAAGTAAATAACTAGAATTAAACAATCAGGAAATAATATTAAAGCGAATCACATTCTTGCATTTTTGATATACAATATTTAACATCAGATAATAAATTTGTCTCCCTTTTACCCTCAGGACAAAAAGGAGATAATTTAATTATCTCCCTTTCCTATGTTGGTTAGGAAAAGATAACTCACTCTGGTTCCTCAGTGTTGTGCATGCGAGAGTTAAGCAGGCGTGCTTATGTTTTCTCTCAGTTTAACTTACGGTCTTGGTCGTAGTCAACAAATATGACATTCATATCGGACGCCGTAAATTTCCCGTCGTGATTTGTATCAGCACTGTGCCAAAGTCCCTCCACGCTCTTCGCAACAATTTGTCTGAATTGGAGAATCGCCGGATTTACCGTGGTTGGGAGAGCTGTTGCTGGCGCCCTGGTAATTGAGATCGAAAAAAATCTATAATATTGAAATTTTCCTGAGGAACCATTGATTATGTAATCTGACATCAATTGTCGAAGATATTTTTGGTATTTGAACAAAGGGGTGCCATCCAAAATTTTGTTTATATAGATAATTCGGACTAAAACTCGGGTTAGAAATTGTTATATTCTATGCATTTTGGATACACCATAGTTAAAAATTACATCTTATTAGGAAATGAGCAAACCTGAATAAATAAATAAATAAACAAATATAGTTACTGTTCTGAAAAAAAAATAAACAACATTAGGCTTTGTATATAGTTAGTGTACATTTTTAACGAAAAGTATTTTCGGTCAGTACCTGGTGAATTTATACAAGCCTTTACGACTAAGGATTTACATACCCTTTGGTAGAATAACAACACACCAATACTAGTATTCCGAACGCAATCATTTCTGAAAACTGAAAAAAACGTGATTGACACAGAAATAAAGGTGAACTACAAAAAAAGAAAAACAAAATATTATAATTTATCTGTGAAAGTGTACGTTCTTGTTGTCCAAAATATATGTTTTGATTTTTTAATATTGGAAGCGAAGCTAGTGCAGCGAAATATAATCCCCAAGGGGACCAGGTTATTCGACCACTTCTGTTGTCCCCTATTCTGTATGAGAAAAAAAATTACGGCAAAACATGACTGTACAATCCATCCTCCTGATATAGGTCTAACCCCGCTACTATGCAATAAAAAAGTAAAGAAACAAATGGTCGCTATTTTTCGACACAGCTCTGATACCCCCCCCCCCCCCCCCCCCGCCTTATCATCCTTGGTGCGTGCAGAAAAGAGAAACACTGGGTCCACTGTGCTCACGACGACCCTCTTGTCCTATTGGCGACAACTTGATACTCTTACATTATAAAATCAAGCATGCATATGTTAATTTCTATGACGAAAACTAAACACAGTACTCTTTGAATACACATATATTTTATGATAAAAACAAAAATATTAAACAAAAGATTTAAAACATGCTTACGTATGGTTTGCCAAATTGTTCAGGAAAGGACGAATGTGATACCTGTCTAGGCTGATATACATGTAGTAAAGAGATAAGGATTGTCATGTACTAGACGAATGTTATAATGTAGAATTACTGTACTTAAACATTCCAGGTCTGGTAATATTTTGCACTTCGATACAACTAATATTAACGCCGCAACATGTTTACACGTAATTGTCCTATTCCAAGAAACCTTGTTTATTGATAAATATTTATCTATTATTTTGTTCAATCATAGCGTGGGATTATTGGTGCAGATTGTAAAATCAACATAGCGACAAGATTTATGAAACTACACGTAGAAATTATTTTTTACTATTTAATTTATTTCAGTAGCGTAGCTTCAACTAAGGCAGTGGGGCAGTTGCCTCACCTAAAACCTAAACTTCAAAAAAACTAATTTTAAACCAGTGTTTGTTATTCACATTTGATTTGATTTCTACTGGAACTCCCAGGCCAAATTAATTAAGATAATCCTTGAGAAATTGAGCCAAATATCTCTGTTCTGCTTGACGTCTCTCATTTAAAACAAGAGAAATGTTTTTATCATATATATATATATATATATTTGTAGTTATATTTTAGATTTTAATTGCCTTATACAGACGCTTGGCTGAAACTCGTATCGCATACCACTATCGCACATCCCGTATCCCATACCCCGTGTCACATAATCATACTCCGTATCGCAAACCATGTCTCAAGTCTCCAGATGAAATATGTGATATTTAGTGAACAATACATATCAAAATCCGTATCGGATGCTGTATCAATCCTCCGGCCTTCGGTCCTCTGGTGATATCGGTTACTCGGGTTAATACTACATGTGATACGGATTGTGCAATGTATTATTCCATATACAACGGATATACAAGTTAAACGGTAAAATCCCAAAATAAATCAATTTCAAGGAATCCGAAATTGATATGTAGAAGTTTTGATATAGGTAGACTTTGATAACGATATATAGACATTTATTATTTTTCTATATTAATCCTGTTTTTCTATTGGATTAGCACATGACATGTGACAAAAAAAATTATTGCTAACTTTTGTGAAATTGTTACTTAAGCATCAATTAAAGTCTTGTTTTAAGGGGGTAGGCCTGGGTTAGGCCAAACTTTTCCACTCGTTTATTTTTTTTTTTATATTTTCGTCATGCATTATATATGTCTCAATACACCATCTGAGAAAATTTTGTTGAAATTCAACCACGCGTTTCCTTCACAGGGTTCATTGAAAATGAGCATTTAAGGGGTACCCTTCATTCCATGAGATGACATAAGTTAATGAATATTACAACGTCTCATAGGACAAATGTTTGATAAAAAATAGTTATAATTGTTGAACCGAAGAACAAGGATATAGTCTGAATCAAAAATGAAATATGATGGTAAAATTCATTCTTTATATTCAAATTCAAAGGTAAAACGTACCAGACATGTTAGAAAATTCGTTCATTTTCAGTTGCCTCATTAAATATTCAAAATATCATATATATGTGTGTTATATGACAAAAAAAGTATGAAATTTTAACCACACGTTTTCACAAAATACTCGATCAATTTTGATATTAAGACATTGAAAAAAAAAATAAAGATTTTCCCATAATATTATTTGAAGCTGCATCATCATTCATTATATGTAGTTTATATCTGCTATACAACAAATCATGGTTACTAGTATATGATTTAAGGTAGAAAATATTTCTAAGACATTCGATTCATCAATTAAATGCTCTTTAAAATAATCCTAAAAATGTCAGGAGTGTGACATTACTGTTACAGTATAAGACTAACAGGATAATGTGATATAAGAAACCACGCACTGAGATGAGGACGATGATCATCTTAATCAAATGTCGGATCGAATTTATATGATACCATGCAAATATCTGTCAATAATTTTATACTGGAATGATGTTTGAACTTTGATCATTGAACTAATCAGTACAAGCAAAAACTAGAGCTGGGAGCATATGAACTAGATCCTAATCCCAGACCACTGTGTGTCTCATATACTTCGGCAATTTGAATTCTACATGAGATACTCCAGACCTCACTATTATTCTGTACTTTTAATATAACAATTCGGTATGTCTTAATCTTCAACATGGATCAAACTATCGGAGACGTACATGTAACTTGCACATAATCTACAACGTCAAATTTGTCTGTGGTGACGTCATATATGATGCAAATATCAGTGAAATGCACACGAAAATCGGGAAATCAGATGTCGTTAACCATTTCAGTGCCACGAGAAATTCACATAAATTTTCGTTCAGAGCCAAGCTGTTTTTTTTACAGCCGATTGTCCAGTGACGTTAACAATAGCGCAACTTCAGCCTCCATAATGGGGTAAAATAAGGGAATATTGATTCTGAATATTGAAAAAATTAGAGATTTTAATCTCATGGAATATTCCTTAATGCATCTATATATAAGATTGGCGCATTTCGTAGATTTAAACTCATCAGTTGTGATCGATATATCATTTTGAACTTATTAGATATTTTCCGTAATGATATACTGTAAATTCAGATATTATTGCGTGCATTTTTTATTGCGATTTTGTCATATTAGACCAAAATGCGATTTTAATTTTTGCGATATTGAGAAAAATCACGCTTCACTCATATAAAAAAAATCCAAAATGCGAATTTAAATTATTGCGATTACAACCCTGTCGCATTCATCGCAATAATAAAAACATCGCAATAATTTCAGAATTTACAGTATATTGAATTTGTCTAAGGATGAAGAAAAATTTAAAAGGACAGTTTCGCGATAAAACAGTTGATCGGATTCGCGACAAATTACAAGAAGGAGAATATATAAATGATGAACTCTTGGTAACCTTTTTTGGTGTGTCATTGTGGATGGTGGGTGTTGCATTCAGCGCATAGCTTCTTATCCGTTTATTTTTGTCGAGCCTGCGACTTTTGTGGCGGAGGCGAGACATGGCGATCCTACATTCGTCTAATGCGAGGAAATGTGGTACGTCATAGTAATGCCACGTTATTCCTATTGTTTGAAGTCAAGAAAAAAACATCAATAGGAGTTATATTGTTCTTGTTCAGTGCGATTAATGCATATATCGACCTCGTCAAAATGCTATAATTCTATAATGTACCTGAAAGGATTGGAAATATCTACCAAATTTATAGAAATCAGCTGCCCGAATCTCGACCTTTTCTTAAAAATAAACTGAAGTGTCACAGGATGCTTGTATAGGTCGATATAGTCACACGAAAAAAGTAAAAATATAAAATCAGGCAAAATCCTAAAAAAAAACAATATTTGTCCACATCTTTTTTGGTAGGTGAAGGAAATATTTTCCTCAACTATAGAAAGTCAAGCTACAGCACTGTATACATAATAGCCGAAATAGTACTGTAAATGTCCATGGAGAATATTAAGCAGAGTCTCTTTTTTTATTTAATATGGTGATTTTGATTAATTTTCGTCACTGGGTGCTGCTTTAGGACATTCTGGACAAGAATAAAAGTTTCACAAAACGTATCACAAAATACGGAAATAGATTTGATGCACTGTATGGCCATTTCGTTGAGTGACAACTCATCAGCAGTGCTCGAGATATTAGTTTTCACCTGTGGCACGTTCATACGTTTCACGTTAAAGGGGAGCTAACTCTGATTGTCTGAAATATTCAGTGGATTTAAATTTAAATTATCTAAAAGAATTGAGTCTTAGCAAAGAATAGCTGGTAGGCGAATTTAATAAATATAAATAAACAAGATATAGTGCCCAACTTGTCTACTCCTACATGTAAAAAGTCAATTTTTGAAAAATATTTGATACAAAAATTGGTTCAAGAATATTAAATGAAATTAAATTCCTATATACATTGTATCTTACCAGATAGACCCTTGTATGGGATATGGAATATTCGTCAAAGTTTGAGAACAGGGGAGATTCAAGAATTTTTGAAAGGGGTTGGGGGGGGGGGGGGTAAATTTAGAACTGAAAAATGCAACTTCGAGCGGTGGGGATTTTTTTTTAACGATTTTATGTTATAAAATCGTATATATATAGATTTAAAAAATGGCAATCGAAGGGAGGGAGAGCGTATGCCCTCTAGGTCCCCCGCTGGATCACCCACTGGGAGAGTTAGAATTTGTGAACTACTTAGTCAAAGTTTAATTTTATGGTTAACGGGAGAGCGGATCCAGAATTTTTAAAGGGGGAGGGCCGTAAAATTTAGAATTGACAAATGCAACGCCGAGCGGAGGGGAATTTTAATGACGATTTTATGTTAAAAAATCATATATATATATCGATTATTTTTTTTAAATTTTTATTTTGGGGGGAGGGGGTGGGGGGGGGGGGCGTATGCCCTCTTCGCTCCCCTCTTGACCCGCCACTGGGAGAGTTAGAATTGATCTCTCTTCTCTAAAACGTTTTAGATTCGAAACATGGTTAACTTGTTTTTAATCTTACTGTGTTTCGAATTGGCTTTTATAGAATGTCTTATAAACGAGTGTTTCAGTATAGATAGGGGCGGTATCAATTAAACCGGTTTAAACCCACAACTATTCAGCGTCTGTACCAAGTGAGATTAACCTGACTCCATACTGTGTTTTTGGTTGTGTTTTGTTGTGTTTTGTGTTCTTTTTGGTCCGAGGTTCTGTCTGTAAGGTAGGTTTGATTGGTTGGTTTGTCATTGTTGATTTTTTTTTAATATTATAACAAGTAACATAGTCTACTCTCTCGTGGTTTTTCCTATCATAGTTCTTTCTGCTGTTATTATAGTTTGTTGTGCCATAAAGAGCTTGTTATGCAAAATAGATAAACGCCCCTCCCGTTTTTTTTTAGTGCAAGATGAACGTGGTCTCGATTTAAATCTACTTCGGTCTCACATCCCATAAATCTTCTTTCTACTAAAACTCTTTGTTTATTGAAGAGATGACTGTACCCCCATCTTCCCAAGTCAGGGTTTTGTATCCACGTGTGTTCCTACAAACCCAAAACATCACACATTCATTCTTTGCGGGTAGGAAGTGAACGATTTTCATTGGTTCTTCTCAAGGTCACAAGAGAATCCATTTGCGTCGTAGGTAGAATTTTCCAGGTCACACACCAGGCGGCGATATGTTCGACCCGCAAAATATGAATGTGTGATGTCAGGGCTTTGTAGGAAAGAACGTGGATGCAAAACTCTGACTTGGGAGGATGCTGTACCCCATGAACAAAATTTGGTTGTAGTAATTTCTTGGGTATATTAATAGTATAGAGAAGGGAAACGGGAACTGTATCAAAGAGACAATTACCCGGTCAATGAGAAGAAAACAGTCCAAAGTCACCAAAAGGTCTTCAACGTAGCGAGAAAATCCAGAAGGCGGGATTCATCTGGCGCCTATACAATAATGCATTCTAATTCAGCGAAATGAACGCCACACTAAACTCCGGAACATAAAAATGAACCAAAAAACACACAAGACTAACAAAGGCTAGAGGTTCCTGACTTGGGACAGGCACATAAATGCAGCAAGGCTAAACATGTTTTGTGAGATCTCACCCCCCCCCCCTTTATACCTCCAGCCAAAGTGGAATAAACAAACACACAGCGATATGCACAGTAAAACTGAGTTCAAAAGAAGTCCGAGAAAGAAAAGGTAACAGAAGACACTAAGCACAATAATAACGATCAATATAAATTAACAAACGTCTACTATGATATCATTAATTAACAATTTCCGTATTGGCTTAGTTATTGGTCCGAGGCCGAGGACCAATAACTCAGCCAATACGCAAATTGTCAATCAATAATATCTTTATTAATTAACTTTTCATAAACATTACATAGAACTATCTTTTAAATATAGTCTGTGAAATTGAACCACAATTCTCTAAGAGCTCAAGGGATGAACAAAATCATTCTAGTTAAACTTTTTTTGAGACAAGTAAAATGAATGGTCACAATTGGGGTAAAAAATGAATAGTTAAAAAATTTAAGTATCGTTTTGCACAGTCGTCCAACAGTGCGACGTCCCTATAGATTTGCATGTGTGAAAATCCCCGGATGTCGGCCAATATAGGAAAACGCGGCCAATACAGACCGGAAGTTCGTATTGGCCGAGTTTTTCTGTATTGGCCTTGTTCAATTATCTGTATTGTATTGACAGATTAACTGTTATTTAAGCAAATAACACAGTAGTTAATTAATAATAACAATTACTGGCATGCCAGCTCCAGGCATCAATTAAACTGGTCGAAAGACTGTCATATAAAAAATCAGCCACAATCCCTCCCTTTAGGGGGTTATTTATCATATGGGGAGGGGGTCAGTTACATTGTAAAAACATCCATATACACATTTATTGGTGAAAATGGCATATAATCAGTCGACGAAAAGTGTAAAAAGTGTAAAAAGCAATTAGTGCTTGATGGATATCATAGCAAATCTAGGGGCAAAACCCATGCTATTGGCACTTAAATTCAAAGGGTTCCACCTAAATCCTGCTTTACTCTAAAGCTTTTCGGAACTATTGCTCTACCTTGCCAGTTTTGTTCAACATACCGTCATTATTTTATTTTTTGGATAACAAATGCTGAATTCGTCGAATAGACTTCTTTTTTCAAATTACGCCCAGTTAATCTAAAATTCATCAATTTCGCAGCTACTCATATAAACATTTTATCGTTACAGAAACGAGTACACCTATGTCAACGAATACAAAAACATCGTATTTTGGTCTTGTCACCACAAATAACATATAAGTTACAAGATATCGAATTATAACACATGACATGTATTATATGTTAATTTTTAAATGATACACCACATTTAGTCATTTTAAATGTTTGTATCAACAATTCTCCCTTCTGCATGCTACTACATGTATAATAGAATAAAGAATGGAAACGGGGAATTTGTCAAAGAGACAACAACCCGACCAAAGAGCAGAAAACTGCTCAATGCTTATTCCTCATCTATATACAATTTTTGGATTTTTTAAAGGAGTAGGGCCACTTTCTCCTGTATTTGTTTAACTCATAACCATTGATTTTCTAATCCTAAATATTTACCTACTTTTTATCGCAAACGTTTGTATGCAATGCATTGTTATGTTAGCAAACAAAAAATTAATAAGTTCAATTTTTCTACCAAGCAAAGGTCGTGTATGTAGGCGATTTGGGTCAATTTGCATCACTTTTTGGTAAATTGCCAAGAACGAAATTCAGAACCTAAACCATTCTACTGTCATATGAAAGGAGATACATAATATAACTTACAACCACAAATTGATTTTGGTTCTGAGGGTTCTTAAAAAACTGTCTTAAAGACGTTAATTTAGCAAATTTGTGTTACAACTGTCTCCCAACGCGATACTCAGGTATGCAGAAAAGTTGTTTAGTAACTTAATTGTTAGTTATTTACACAGATCTTTAGAGTACATACCAGGCGATCAAAAGATTTTGAAAGGTTTTGGGTGAATTTTTGAAAATGGCCAGAGAAGTGAAATTTCTGCGGAGGAAAAGGCTCAACTTCTTTCAGTGAATAATTATTTGTTAAAGCAAATTTGTTACAATTATATCATATACGTATCCAGGACGAGATTTGGAATATGAATACAATACCCCTGCTATGCAATTTTTTATATCACTGTCTGTTATAAATGCCAAAATGGAGAATTGGCATGCAAATACTGGTAACAATAATTAAAAGTTCTACCTTTTCGGGGATCAAACCAAAGTCCATTAATCGAACGGTTCTATAATGACCTTCCTTAAAAAAAACTTTATTTCAACCTTGCAGAGCCACGTCATTATTTTTTGCAAAGCATTTACAGTTATTTTTGTTTGTCATTTTGACCGACAAGGCGGTTTGGATCTTCTGGATTGGTCTCTTGCTTCGCCTTTCTACGTTTTCGATCTTTAGAACTATAAACAAGATGTTTATACTGAATTTGTACAGATGTTCGTACCCAGCGCATCAAAACAAATGGCACTGAAAGTTTTAATTTATTTTCTTAAAACAACAAGAAATTAAAATATTTAAAATTATCGTTTCTGTACTGAATTTCCTAGGGTTTGCTTATAATTCAAATGTCCTAAAAACAAATATGAAACCTTTAAGAACAGAAGGACCGTAAAACAGATATCAATAACCTCTCGCATGTATATATGCAACCTAATTTTGTATGTACATGTAAATTCCACAAAGCATGTCAATATAAGTTCATAATTCGGGACACATGAAAATATCTCGCCCTGAATATTGGAGGGAATGCTGAGTTATCACGACTCTATGTACTGCAATACATTTTTAAATTGGGTATCAATTTTCAAAATCGGGAAAAAGATAGAGCGGCTTTCTCAGGCCATTCAAGCTGATTTTACTAAATACTAAAAACAGTGTTGTGCACAAAATCCATACATTCCCGCTTTAAAATTTGTTGATATATAAAATTTATTTATTTGAGGTCGAATGGTTGAATCGACCAATGAAAATGACCGTTCCATGTCTTATTAATCGCAAACAGTTTTGTCATATTATTGTGTCGAAAATCCTTAAGATGGGGCGCATTTAAGTGTATTGCAGCGTGATACCGAAGTCAGTGATACCGAGCTCGAGGCTGACCTTAATTTGGCTAATCGCAATATTGTGAAATATATATATAGCTGACCTAAATCAGCTCGTCTTACCAGTATTTTCTTATTATAGGATATATACTGAACCGCAAAAGAAACGTCGCTTTTTCAAAATGTTAGCAAAATTCAAAATAAATATTAATTAATGATTTTTATATAATCAGTATTACGATTACATCACCAGGTAAGATTAAATTACCTGTGAATTAAATTTTCGGTTGAATAATTTTCAGTTGATATCGTAGAGCGACCGTACCTAAAACCGCTCGTGGGACACACTTGGCGGTAATTTTTCTTAAATCTTAAATGTTCGTGAAATTCATGCTCCTTTATGGGTATAAAAGGCCGGAGAAAATTAAAGAGTGTTAGTATCAGTGTTGACACAGAAGCTATGCCACGTCTGACTCCACAACAGAGAGAACAGGCCATTGGTCGATTGGATGCTGGGCAATCTGCCAGAGTTATTGCCAACGACTTCAACTGTGCTGTTCGAACAATTGAACGTCTACGGACACGGTACAATGCAACAAACAGCACAAATGACCGTCCACGGAGTGGTAGACCCCAAGTCACTACCCCTAGACAGAATAGAGGCATTGTTCGTCACCATTTGATGAATCGGTTCACCCCAGCTGCCGAAACTGCCAGAAACACTGTTGGAACACATGGACGACCCATAAGTGATGATACGGTTCGTCGGCGTTTAGCTGCTAGAAACATGAGATGTCGCCGTCCAGCAAGAGGACCTATTCTTACTCCTCGACACCGTCAAGCTCGTCTTCAGTGGGCCACTCAGCGACAGAATTGGCGAAATCGACAATGGCGTAACATCATCTTCTCTGACGAAAGCCGTTACTGCATTTCAACAGCCGATGGCAGAACCAGAGTGTGGAGAAGACGCGGGGAACGTTACGAAGACAGCTGCATTCTGGAAACAGACGCGTTGGGAGGACCTAGCATCATGGTATGGGGTGGAATCGACGTTAACGTTAAACTTGGTCCAGTCATCTTTCAGAACCTTGGCCCAGGCAGAGGAAATGGCGTAACACCTGCCCGTTACATCGACCAAGTCTTGACACCCCATGTTCAGCCCCATTTAGCACGTCATCAAAACAAGACTTTCCAACAGGACAATGCACGTGCGCATACCGCAAGAGCCACAAGAGACTTCCTACAGCAGAATAACATTAATGTTATGGATTGGCCGGCTTTGAGTCCAGATTTAAACCCTATTGAACATTTATGGGACGAAGTTCAAAGACGGTTGAATAATGAGCAGCCAAGTCCGACAACTGCAGCTGAACTTTCACAAGCGTTTCAGAGAGTATGGGCACGTATTCCGATGGCGTTTATTAATCGGCTCATCAACTCCATGTACCGAAGATGTGCCGCAGTAATTGGTGCCGGTGGAGGACATACACGTTATTAACGGACGTGGGAGCACAGCATTGAAAACATGTGACGTTGCGACAATTGTGACGTTTTTGTGAACATTGTAACCAAAAGACTGTAAATCATTCATTAAATTTTGTAAAAATTAATTTAAAATATATAAATGTCACTTTGAAATAAACCCTATTGAACATTTATGGGACGAACATGTCATTTTGTGCGACGTTTCTTTTGCGGTTCAGTATATAATTATTTTTATTCTTCAGAACAAATGTGAACAAAACAATGTTACATAATATACCAGTAAATATTGATAACAATTTTTATTAAATAATATTAAATTAATGTGTAACTAAAGTTTAAAGCATTTAAAGTTCCAAAATGTTGTTTAATTGAAGTTAACTAAAATAAATAGAATACATTTGGCCCTGATTTCGGATTTCAATCACGCTTGGGAAGAAGTGTTAACGCAATTTCTTTTAAAGTGAAATACACGTACAAATGTACGTGTGCAGTCTGTTCTGGCGACCATGTTACAAGTTTTAAGCAATGGACGCCTACCAAAACTTCCACCATCTTGATGTTAAAATTTTCGTACTGTTGAAAATCTCACCGTGACACTAAGACGAAAAGTTTGCTTTTGACCTGAAAACACCCTAAGAAATAAGACTTTCTGGGTACCATTGAAGATAATTTGTGGATAGCATTGGTTCAATCTGGTCAGAATGTTTTCTAAAAAGTTTTGAATATATTTCCTATAAGTGTCTAACTATGTTGAAATTTCATATTTATTGTTGATATTTGAAAGTTGTATATTATAAAAAAACATTAATATTCCTTATTATTTAACAAAACAGTTATTGACTTTTTATGACGTCTACTCATAACTATACGGGCCTGAAATAATCATGAGTAGACCTCATAAAAAGTCAATAATTGTATAAAAAGTTGGTTTATAAGACTAAAAGACGAAGAGAAAAAAAAACGAAATAAAACATAAACAAAACAAACAATTAGCACTACTCATAATAAGAAACTTCTGTCACATATATTAAATATTTTATTGTCAATAATATTTCTTTAGGGGTGTGAAATATATACAATATAATTTATAAAATCAGTTATATTAATACATTTCTCAAATTTTCATCCAATTTAACAGTCTCTCGACCGATGTGAGGAAAATTGATAATACTGCTAGTGAGATTTTGGTTCTCGAAATATGATTGGTCTTCAAAAAATTTCCTTAGTTACACATAAACAACCGCGATCCCGTCGTCTGCTTTGTAAAGAAAGATGTCCTTACACGAAGGTTGAAATAGGGATACAAAATGCGACTTGTCGGGAGACAGATGGGATTCATTAAAGGTCAAATTTGAACATGCCGTATTCGTCTTCTTGTTCCTTTCTATCCGCCATTTTGACAGCTATTGTGTATAACAACTTCCGCTAGGACAAATAGTTCGGGTTGAAATGACAACCGACATATCGAAATAATCAACAGTGTTAAACAATGACGTTGTTAAATCATATAGACTTTAAAAAAAAATGTATTGATATATGATCGTTACACACTTGTAAAATATCGGGTATTTTTCAATACAAGATTCGCATGAATTCATAATGGTTAACTTAGTGAAGGGAGATTGTTGGGAGAATTTCATACCTATGACCAGTTTTTAAAGCATTTTGAAAATTAGAGAAACAGCGTATTGCATTATGAAGGCGGATTATCGGATTTCTCCAATTTCGATAGTTAAATTACGAAATTCTAAACACTCGCCAAGGCTCGTGCTTAAAATCCCGTAATTTAATTATCGAAATTGGAGAAATCAGATAATCCACTCGTAACAATGTAAGAAGCTATATGTATTTACGATTATTGTAACATTCCTTATTATAGTTACATAATATAATAATAGTATTGCATGGTTAATTCTGTATTGGTCTTATTATTGGTCCGAGGCTTGCTGTATTCGCCGGAGTCGGAGAAATAACCATGTATTGATATCTTTGTTATGTAGTTTTCACGATGCATATTTTTGGTGGTTTTTTGCTGACTCAACTCTTTGAAAATTCGTAAGTATATATGCGATTCAAAATCGGAAAATGTACATTGATTGAAATATTAGAATGAGGTTCTTATACGATGTTTTTAGTCAGAGCTATTACTGAATAATTTATATTATCAATTTTGAAGTACCTATTTAATCACAACCCATGTATAAATTTAGATATAGGGTAATATACGTAATGTAAACATCTTGGAATTTTTGTATGTAGTCAAACTAAAGTCTAGAGAAAATCGAATTATCCTATATTGGGCGGATACAAGTCCCCAATACAGCAAAAAATCCGTATTGGCCGAGTTAATGATTCTGTATTGAAAAGAAAGTTTTAGACCTATTGAACCCATTAATACACTAGTTATTATAATAATTAATGATTTATTCTAATATATTGTATTCAATGTAATATTGCTTTAAAACTGACGTCATTGTATTATTGAAAATAGAGTTAAAAGACCTTGCTGTACAATAAAAGGGTTATTGCATGAAGTTGTGCTAAATCGTGCAAACATTAGTAATGCAATAATTCTAAAATATCAAGGAGAGAACAAATGTCTGTTTCAACGTAATGTACATGTACTTTGCACTATAAATTAAAATTGAAAAAAATTTAAAAAAAAACAAAAAAAACAAAAACAAGTAAAACCTAAGAAAAGGAAACAACAAAAAACAAAAACAAACAAAAACAAACAAACAAACAAACAAACCACAAAGAAGAAAAACACAAATGCAAAATGTATCCGGTAGTTTGGACATCTACCTGCAGTGGTAAAATTTTAAACCCTATAACAATTTCTTTTTTTTTTTTTTTGAAGTCTCTGATATTTGTTGCGATTAAAAAACATATATTGTGTGACCTTAAGACGAAGAAGAACAAAAGGACACTACAATGATTTCATCGACAGGAAATGTACAGAAAAATGAAACTAAAAAAAGTGGATATGACTCAATGCCCTGCAAGTAGGTTCGTCAATTGAAGGATATGATGTTATACATCACTGAGGAAACATGGCATTAAAGGAGAATAAAAAAATAGATAACATTTGGAGCGGTATTTTGTTTGCCTTTTGTTGTTTTTTTAAACGGGGGTGTGGCAGCTTTTGGTGATAAGTAGCGGTCAAGGTCAACCAAGACACTGGAAATCTGAAAATAGATCACACTAACGACAATAATTACCCCGTAAGAATATATGTGACACTCGGACCCAGGCCACAAGACAAACCGTGAGTAAATAGCTCGAAAAAAACTGGGTCAAAATACAAGAGTAAGGTGTTCGAGATACCATTTGATGTTTTTCTTTTGTCCAAGAAAGACAAGGGAGAATTTTAAAAACGTCTAGCAATAAAAATTGACTACAAAAAGGGGAGTGAAAGAATCTGAAGATATCCAAGGTCATATTAAATTCTTGTCCGCCCTCCATAAAATCAATTACTTACTTCGGTGCTTTCTGAAAACTGATTTACAATGTTTTTAAACCTTTTGACTCTCGCAAATGTTATTATATACAAGTTATGATTAATCTAGTTTTCTGTTATAGCAGACGTCGAACAAAAACATCATTGCTCTAATAGCAGATTTTGCTACACGTAAAAAATTCAAAAATGTTTTTGTATAATGAAAATAGAAAAAAGATGATTATGTTAAAGGTGGAAGCATACTTTTTCTACGCATCGACTGACTTGGAAATTGTTGAAGTTCACTTGGCCTTCGCAAGCTATTGCGATTCGGTAATTGGGGCAATTCACTCGGACGTCTAAATGTACTTGTTCTTCTCTTTTGATTATCAATTGTTGGAAATATACTTCTCCTTGGGCCCCTTAAGGCGTTAACCGAATTAAGAGGAACAAATTGTCCACTTTCGTCACGAATTTCAATTCTACTCATTCTTCTTTCAGCTGCCCGACCTCTTAATTTGGTTTGTACGTTAGTTTGTTTGTAAAATGCGAAAATATCAGGTAATTTGTCGTCTATGACTCGAATTTGAGGCTCGTAACTTTTGGATTCGGTTTCCTCCTTTTCCTTTTCTGTTGATTTGTATTGAACGCCCCATCGATTTTCTAGGTACTCTCGGACCTTATCTTTAATTTGGTTCTCTTCTAAAATTTTTCCCGTATCTTTGTATTTCTTAATTAAGACCTTTTTTACCTTCTGCTTCTGGACTTTCGGGTCCTTTTTCGCCATATATTCCTCAACGTCTGATGAAAAAGAATCGATTGATCGGCCGTTGTAGTGACCAAACAAGTTTCCATTCGGGGAATCTTTGGTGTCTTCACGTTTCAATTCTAAACATCTTCCAAGAACATGACGTTCAACAGCCTTTTTGCGCACTCGTCCAGCAGAACGGTCCTTTTTCTGAATCTCCTCTTTTCGTTCCTTCTCAATATAATGTTTTAATTCGTCTCGTCGGTATTTGGCAACATCATTGAGAACAAACATTAATTTGCGGTGACTATCCTCCTGTCGTTTCACCGCCCCTAAGCGTCCGTCCATCATTTTGGCGGACCTGGGTGAAATAAGTGATTTTTTTTAACCTTTGTACAGACGATGTCGTTATTTCGGAAGTCGTATTTTATAATAAATATCCCACATTATTTGTGTTTTTTCAATAAAATTCCTAATATAGCTGTCACGAAACGTACAATACAAAACAAAGTAAAAATGTTCCAATGAAAAGACCGTTGAAATTCACGAACTAATTTGAATAAAAACTCCTCTATAAAAAGGTATTTGCTGTTGTATTATCCACAAAGCACTAAAAAACCACTAATTGTGATGCATATTAATATATTTAAAAACATGTAATAAACAATTCCAAAACTAGCATTTAATACCTATTATATGTCCGTGACATTATCGAGCCTAATGCATTTAAACAAAAAGGTTCAAGATGTATCTTTTATATATAATTAAAGTATACACCTCTATTAGACAAATAAATGCTTGGCATAATAATTATTTAAATAACTTGTTGATAATTATATTGTTTTACATCGTAAAAAGATTTTATCCCATACACAGGTATCAAATATCGAGACTGCAATATTATAATTAACCCTAGGTTATTGTTGGACATGGTTTTAGGGGATCGGTATTAATTCTCGTCTTTAAAATAAATTAAAGATGGACTTAGTTGAACTAAGGGGCCGACCATTTAACTTCAAGGGGGGTTGTGGTTTTTTGTCTGAGTCGGATTTTTTTTTTAGTTTTTCAGCGCTATCAATCAAATTATTTTTTTCAAAATTTAACACTATCATGACTATACGCTATGGGGAATATGGCGTGTCAAACGTTGCAATATTCACAAAAAAAAACCAAAATATAAGTTCATGGAATTAAATAATTGTTCGTAAAAACAAATATATGTTCATAAAAACAAAATATATATTTAATAAGTCAAAATATGTGTTCATAAAATAAAGTAAATATGAATAAAAAATAAATATATGTTCATAAATGAATATTTGTTCATAAAAAAATCATATATGTTCATAAAAACAAACAATTGTTCATAAAAACAAATAATTGTTCATAACAATTCAATATTTATTTATGAAAACTGAATATGTATTCATAAAATCAAAAATATTGTTCATAAAATTCAGTAATGTTCATAAAAATATATATATATATGTTCATACAAATAAATAATTGTTCATAAAAGTTAAATATATGTTCTTAAAAATTTATAAATACGTTCAATAATTTGCATCATGGGATACCTCGTTGCTTTTGAAACAGTGTATTTGATTGGACAATCAAAAACGACACTAGGATGACTGGCTTGTTGCGGTGGGGAAAATTGACTTTGTCTATCCCTGGTACCATAACCTCATGAAATAATCAGTTGCTGTGCACCTATCATTAACCATTTTGTTCAATGAAACTTACAGTCAATTATACCCGCCGCCAGGATATAAGCCAGTCATCCTAGTTGAAGTTAAATGATCGGTCCCTATGTCTAAGAACTCGTTTTTTAAGCTTAATGAGGATTTTATATTTTATTTGGATTTTTCTACAAGAAAAGAAAATTATTCTAGTTTTGATATAATCCTATGTCGAAAAAAAGTATCCCATGTGATAATTAGAAAGTAAAATGTTAGTTTCAGTTATTAAAGTTTGTACCGTTAGTAATGCTGCTCTATAACATAATGAATTTCAATTTATGCTTTTATATGTGCAAAATATTGATAATCTAGAAATAACTGTGGTGGCAACGATTTTGATTTATTACCAGGCTCTAACGTGCATAACTATTAAAATGTTTGCCACCAATTTCTTTTTTAAATATAATGGTTAAGCTTAAATCAAATGCTGATCAAATTTTTTGTTTGTTTAATTTATTTTTAAACCCTTGTTTTATTATAGTTAAAAATTCACGTATGATAATTATCAGTTTATCCGCATATATATCTCACACATTCCGACCTATTACATATTGTTCTTCTAATCAATTTATCAAATTCATCTAATGAGATTTAAATTGTCTCCGAAAAGACGTACATCGCACGCGTTGATAGTCGGAAGTTAGTAAGGACTCTTGAGGAGGCTCTTAATAATCCTTGCTTCACAAAAAAAACAAAAACAAAAACAAAACAAAAAATGATGTTTATGAAATTTAAATGTTACGAGGTATTAAGAATTATTTTGTACAGATATTTGACGCTTTCTTTTCCTGTGTAACAGTACATCATATGATTTGTTTAAGGTGATCAAAATCGGAACCTTTGGTACAGAAGTTCATCTCTCTACCAACTGAGCCAAAGGAGTACACAAATAGTGCAGCTAATGGAGGGTGGTTATAACCTGTTACCGTTCTGTATAACTAAAGGAAGCCCCGTAACACCTATTACATTTGATTTACGTTATGTACTAATCATGTAGCTTTGTTTTGATGCTGTAAACATTTTGTTAAAATTTCCCCTCAAACATAAGCTGAGGGACTTCACAATTTGCACCTTAGTGAGATACATCTAATAGTATCCGTTTTGGACGCCTTACGGGTTACTTCAAGATGAAATGCAGCAATAAAGGCGTTGTTCCTTCACTTGGACTTCTGTCACGTGTATGTAAGGATTTTTTATTTAGCATTAAGCGACCATACACACATCCTTCCCTTCATATTAATAAAAACACAAAACATATGTACATTGAGCAATAACACTAAGTGTATAAATAGCGTATCTGTGATATTATTTTTGTGTCGCCTGCGGAACGCATGGTCGACACATAGGGATCACTATCTGTCGTCTTGCGTCTTGCGTCTTGCGTCTTGTGTCTTGCGTCTTGCGTCGTCCTGCGTCTTGCGTCGTCACACTTTTCTTCTATCCTCAACTACTCGTAAACCGCTCAAAGGATTTTGATGAAACTTTCTCTGTGCATTAGCCTTAATGCACAGGTGTGCATATATATTTCATTTTTAGAAAATTTAATTTTTTTTTTTGGTAAAAATTGACATTTTTTCAAAAAAGGGGGGGGGGGGGGCAAAACTTCTATCCTCAACTACTCCATAACCGCTCTAAGGAATTTGATGAAACTTTCTCTGTGCACTACCCTTAATGCACGGTGTGAATATTTATTTCATTTTTACAAAAATTTAATTTTTTTTGGTAAAAATTGACATTGTTTTAACAAAAAAAGGGGGGGGGGGTCAAAACTGCTATCCTCAACTACCCCATAACCGCTCAAAGGAATTTGATGAAACTTTCTCTGTGCATTTACCTTAATGCACAGGTGTGTATATATATTTCATTTTTAGAAAATTTTAAATTTTTCTCTGTAAAAAAATGACATTTTTGAAAAAAAAGGGGGGGGGGGGGTAAAAACTTCTATCCTCAACTACTCCATAACCACTCAAAGGAATTAGATGAAACTTTCACTGTGAATTAATCTTAATGCACAGGTGTGCATATATATTTCATTTTTAGAAAATTTTTAATTTATTTTTGTAAAAAATGACATTTTTGCAAAAAAAGGGGGAGGGGCAAAACTTCTATCCTCAACTACTCCATAACCGCTCAAAGGAATTTGATGAAACTTTCTCTGTGCACTACCCTTAATGCACGGTGTGAATATTTATTTCATTTTTAGAAAAATTTAATTTTTTTTGGGTAAAAATTGACATTGTTTTAACAAAAAAGGGGGGGGGGTCAAAACTGCTATCCTCAACTACCCCATAACCGCTCAAAGGAATTTGATGAAACTTTCTCTGCATTAACCTCAATGCACAGATGTGCATATCTACTTCATTTTTAGAAAATTTTAATTTTTTTTTTTGTAAAAATTGACATTTCTGAAAAAAAAGGGGGGGTTCAAAACTTCTATCCTCAACTACTCCATAACCACTCAAAGCAATTTGATGAAACTTTTTCTGTGCATTAACCTTAATGCAAAGGTGTGCATATATATTTCATTTTTAGAACATTTTAATATCTTTTGTAAAAATTGACGTCCGCATGTCTTCCTTGGAAGACTCACACATTTTTGATGCAAAGTTTGACTGTGATATTAGTTTTACTGTTTATTCTACCTTCAATATTTTATTTGTAAATAGTCTTTCGCTGCGTTGAAGACCCATTGGTAGCATTTAGCTGTTTTCTGCTGTTTGGTCGGGTTGTTGTCTCTTTGACACATTCCAAGTTTCCATTCTCTACTCTATTGATTTTAGATACTGTTTGAAATTTTAATCTGTTCGAGTCTCAATTAATTCTCGCCGTGATTTTGGCTGAAATACCACCAGCACGGCGTTAAACAACAATCAATCACTAAGTGTATAATGCAATGGATGTATATGAAATTGGTGAGCTGTTAAAAGGGAAAAGAACGACTAATACATACGTAAGACAACAGATGAACAAAACTAAATGTAAACAACAACAATACCAAAAAATTAAAATGGCGCAAGGATTCGTCTGCCTCATAAACGTACCATCCAGTTTCTTATTTATATTTCATGTACGGATTCAGTCTTGCTCTGAGTTTCATAGAGTCAAATCTTTTTTTTTTTATCGTGTAACTTTTTCAGGTTTTGTTATTGTTTGCATTTGGTTTCTTGTGCAGCTTTTGTCTTTCATACGTTTTAGCATAATACGTAAAGCATGTTTAATATGTCATGAAAAACCGCTCGTTTCCTCAAACATTCAAGGATGATTTCAATATCTCAGAAAATATATTTATTGAATGTTTAAAATAATTCCTGTAGTAAACATTTTCTATATCTGGTGAAAGATGTTTTCTCTAGATCCGAATACTCCATAATGTATTTTGTTAAAAGTGGATTTCGATAAGAAAAAAAAATTGTGGTGTCCTTCCGACATTACCGGTTGTACACGGACTCCTAGGTAATATATACTCTCTCAAAAAAGAAACGCAACATACAGAAAATAGGAAATTTACTTCATATATTATTTTCATAATTTATGATATAAATAATTTACACAGGAATGCAAAAATTGGCACACTTCTTGTTCATGAGTTCTTTTACCTTGGAATATCACAGTTTGTCACATATTGTCAATAAATCACTCATAAATTGTCAATATCTGGTATGTCCACCATTTGCTTGTAACACAGCCCCGACTCTTCTTGGCATAGATTGAATTAAACGCTGAGTTCGAACACGCGGTATCCTTTGCCACTCAAACTGAAGTGCCTGCTGTAATTGTTGCAGATTTTGCGGTGGTGGTTGTCGTTGGCGCACGCGCCGATCCACTTCATCCCACAAATGTTCAATTGGATTAAGATCGGGTGATCGTGACGGCCAACGGATCACATTGACATTCTGTTGTTCTAAAAAGTCTACTGTTACACGTGCTGTATGTGGTCGGGCATTGTCGTGCTGAAAAATTTCTCTCCGAATGTCAATTACGGGCAATAAATGAGGTCGTAAAATTTCGTCTCTATACCTAACAGCGTTCAGATTGCCTTGGATATGTATCAGGTGTGTGTTTCTGGCATAAGAAATAGCGGCCCACATCATAACACTGCCTCCGCCAAAATTGTCTCTCTCCACAACACAGTTTTGCGCAAAACGTTCGTTTCGGCGCCTATACACACGTATGCGACCATCTCGCTTTTCCAGTTGAAAACGTGACTCATCGCTGAACCATACTCTTCTCCAGTTCTGTAAATTCCATGCACGAACTGTAGTACACCATCTAACCCTCGCTCGGCGGTGTTGGCGTCTCAGTGTTGCTCCAAAGTAAGGTCTTCTTGCCCTCAATCCATGAGAACGTAACCGATTGCGTACTGTCTGTGCTGATATACGGCGCAACCCAGGGACGTTTACAGCTGTTTCTGTTGCAGCAATAGTCCTATTCCGCAGATGGAAAAGTCTGATGTAACGATCTTGCGCCCTGGTTGTAACACGCGGGCGCCCTGAACGTGGCCGATCTGTCGTAGTACCAAGCTGCAGGTAGCGTCCCCAAAGGCGTGAAATTGTGCTACGATGAACATTGTACGTTACAGCAACAGCATTCTGTGATTCTCCGGCCTCTAGTCGTCCGATAGCGATATTCCGGGTAGCAGCGTCTAACCTTGGCATAGCGTCACCTCATCAGAATTTTATTTTACGAATGCATTCATGAAAAGAAATACCGGGTTTTTATACCGACTGACTGAGCTAAAAAATAACCCATGATTTGCACGTGAAAGTCGACCCAGTTTTTGGCAATGCGTAAATCGTAGGGTGTCCCAGATTGCGACCAAAGTCGTTTACGGGTGGATGAATTTAAATGATTGTACCTGGAAACTTTTTATGAAGGTGTAATTATGATCATGTGTACATATATTTTGATATTTATTGGTTATTTGTCCGGAAAAATAATATTTCAAAAAGATAATCTGATGTTGCGTTTCTTTTTTGAGAGAGTATATTTTTATTTTCTTATATTTTTCCTTTTCTCCACTACCACACACACACATATCCAAATTCAGAATCCTGAGTTTTGCGAGTGATTTTATGTTTTTATCTGTCAGTAATATTTTGTGATTTGTATTTAATTTACATACTATATTATAGCGCCATGAAGAGCTTGCCATGCAATGAAGGCACATGCATCCCACGCCCGGTGGGGGGGGGGGGGGGGTTATTGGAAGGCGTGGGGGTGGGGCGCTGTCTCATCAACATTAACCCTGAACATGTAACTCCTTACATTTTCTAACAAAAAAATAATATAATGTATATAATTTGCTCTTCAACTTTTTGGATGACTGTTTTGGTTTTCAAAATTTGAGGCCTTGAGCACAACTGGTGAGTGGTAAATCGACGACATGTGCACATATTGTGCATCAAAATTGGTATCAAAGAATTATATTTGGAAAAATTAAAAATTCTAAAGAATTTAAAGATATTATCCGAACTGTAAAATATTCTGACAGTTTTCATTTCATCATGTACATGTATTTATCAGTGCGAATTGCAATAATTTGCGTTTATCAGTGCCAATTGCAATTAATTTGCGTGAAAGTAATAAGTCTTATGCATATACATGCACTTAGCGCTCTGTTGGCCATTCACTCCTTTCACCTCAACGTACTGACGCATGAGATCGACCACTGACTTAATGAATCTCACGAAATTTTGTAACATCATAATTTACAAAACGTGTGTGAGTAGAAATCGGAAAGAAGGAAATAATGGCAAGATGAACTGGGCGGAATTATCAGAGATAAGTTACAAAAGACCACACTGAACATACTGAAAAAAACTCGTACATAACCGTAATTATATGTAATTATGATGCACAAATTAATTCACACGGATTTGGCAATAAATATATTATTATTATCTGGGATGGTAATTACTTTCGGATTATGCTTACTTAGTCTTTCAAAATTAATTTAAAATGTAAATTTTGAATTTTGTAATAAATTGCGGTGATAAAATTGTTTTAATTCCGAAAATATTAACTCGGTCTCGGTCACGCCCAAATCTATATAATAAGTATAAATTATGGCTAAGTCTTACTGATGAAGTTAAATTTGAAGCCATGAAGCTAATCACATGGATGTTTATTTTGAAGGTTGTTACATGTACAAACATTCCATATGATGCGTGGCCTCAACATATACCTGAGTAAGTGTTATTTTTTTTATATATTTATTATAATTATAATATCAATTATTGTTATTTTCTTATTTTTATTTATTAATTGAAAAAAAAAACGCATTACCCGTATTTTTTGATTAGGGTTTAGTTTGGGTTTATGCAGTCAGAATACAAAATAATAGCAAATAATCAATGAATAGTAAATAATTGTGTAAAAACATAGTATTCTTTAATATAGCAAAATGATGTTCTACAATTATATCAATTGAGGCGAAAATAGCATCGTTAAAAAAATTTTAAAAATCATTAAAAAAAATATATCATACATTAGCTTTTCTACTTATAAAAAATAATCTTTATTATAAGTACATGCAAACATTTTTCTTATTGTTTCCAGTGTAAATATTCATAATTATTCTAAAAAACTTAAATTATCGTTACTAAAATGGGGACAAATTGTTACAAAATATTGCCAAGTTATTTGTATCTGTGATAAAAGTTTGAAGTTGCCAAAAAGACTGAAATTTCCTTATGAAAGTCAGACGTTGTTCTGGAGTTGTCGCTTTGTCCATAAAACAATCAAATATGCACGAAAAATCATAAATTAGCAATTTTCGGGTAAATTAAAAAACGTGTCGACTTCGAATCGCTCAATATATTTTGTTAAAATTTGAAGCATACTGTGTTAAGATAAATATCTTTCAATGGTCTTCTGCTAATCAATGCTAAACATATAGCTGCAACTCCTATTTTGTGTTTTAATTTAATTAATTCTTCTCTTGACTTAAAGTGGTACCCAATACTACAGGGAGATAACTCTTTAACATCATCAGAGCGTTTTAATCAAATTTAATAAGTAAAGAGAAATTAAGCTTCTCTATGATAAAAATTGATGTTTGCCAAACTGCTATTTATATTCAATCAAATTATTCCGTGAAGTGTGAAATTCTATTTACTAAAAAAATCAACATTTATGTCAACAGGTCAAAGTAAATATTTCCTAAAAAATTATGAAAATTAAACGAGCCAAATTTATTTTAGTCAAGATGTTGGGTACCACCTTAATGAAAAACGTCAAGTAAAAAGCCTACATACATGTATGCATTACACGTACGTTGATAATTAATTTACATAACTTTATTGAGATGATGTATACGACATTTGCACCTCTTAACGCAATAAACCTACTCGTTTTTTTTTTTTTTTTTTGTTTTTTTTTTTGTTTTGTTTTGTTTTTTAGTTAAAATTTCACTCTCTACAGAATTTACAGAAAAAGCATATTTATAATTGAATAGAGAAAATGCACCAAAAATTGATATACTGTATTTCGAGACCCCCCACTCAGACCCTCTTTGTCCTTAACTTAATGCATGAATTGTACCAGAAGATTAAGGTTAAAATTCCTGCCATTGATCACTGAACCTTGCGCATTACTCCAGAAATCCACACTATTTTTTTTATTTGATTTTCAGTAAAAATAATGCAACATTTCCTATATACAGTATATTTTGTTCCACCACAATCCCAAGGCATTGTTTTGAAAGGGTGTCATATAAAGACCGTTTCACAACAATCTTATCTCAGTTGCCATATTGCCATCAGAGATAATGATTTGTTGTTGTTTTCGTAACATCGACTATTGTTTTCCAAGGTCCAGACTCCAGAAACATAATCTTGAAAGGGGACAACCTAATAATCATCTAGTCATATAGCTTGTCAAGAGTAACTACATGTACATTTAAGGACCATTGCATCAAATTTAATCTAAAATTATTTTACTAGGTTAGTCAGGAGGCTATAATGTTCAAAGGTTTGAAGTTCCAGACACCATTTTGAGACCACATCAGGACCATTTAAGAAAATAGGACCTCAATTTTGCCAATAGTTAAAATTTTATATATCTTTTTTTATATGTGAAATGTTTCTAGTTTTTAGTTATGGTGGCCATATTGGCCAAAGTCCAAAGACCGGAACACAATTTTGAAAGGGGAACATAAGGAGCTTCGAAACTAATTACGAGCTCAATCGCTATAATATTTTCAGAGCAGATGCTTTTATATATCTTTTGTTATTTTTTATGTTTTTTTTTAAAACAACCTTTTTCCGAGACGTGATTTTGAAAGGGGACCACCTGAGGATCAAGTTGGTCATAGTATTTTCAGAGAAGACGCCAAACAAGGCGTTTTCACACCAAGACGACAGACAAGTGATGAAAATAGGTCACATAAACGTCTTTGGGATCGTTCAACTCAGGACTTTTGGACACACAGTAGGCATTTTTATGAGATGTGTCAACAAAATTGTAATTGGGAAATTTTCATTCGCTTTTATAAATCCATAACATCTACAGACAATTAAATGAATAAATATGAATAAATTTATTGGCAGCCATAAAATTAAAAAACAAATGAATTTGATATTTATAATAGCTTTAAAAACAAAAATAATAAAACTGAAAGTCAAATTAGGCTACACAAAATCAATTTTTTTTCTTTGGATTTTTGATGGCAAAAATAGGGGCGAGCGAAATTTTAATTAGATTTTTTTTACCCTTGAAACTTTTTTTTCGGGCGAATATGAAATTTACGTGCTACACAATTTATTTAAAAATAAAATGTTGCAAAAAATCCCAATTTTTATTTTTAATTCATGAAAAATGAAGAATTTGGTACGAATTTTCAAGATTTTTTAAAATAAGGCGGAAAAAAATCTTATATTAAAATTTACATAGTCCAAAATTCAGAGCGGCAAAATCCAAAAAAACAAAATATCATTTTGGTGGGACCTATATCTAGCTATATCCCTTAATACTGTTAAAAAACTGCGTTATTATATATTTTTTTAAAAGAAAAATGGCAATAAAAATATCAGAAATGTGTTTTCTTTAAGATCACGCGAAACGGTACTACACCAACGTGATTACAGCTGTCATTCATTCTAACCTGACACGCCCATTACCATGACGTTGTCCAATGAAAATTGTCGCTGAAAAGTGCTATTCACTGTCACAAATGCTATTCACTGGTGATTAGTACTTTTCAGGCAGTCTGAATGAAATATTATTTTTATGACAAACAATGAATTTTACGTAGCAAAAAAGAAGAAATGTATAATAAAACAAATTAGCATATACCCGTATTGACTACACTGAGTTCTGTAACGTCATCAATGTATTACTCAACAATATCCTAAGAAGGAATTCTATCCGCATTTTGGTGTAAACAAAATCAAATTACAGGAGATGTTTAAAATTTTGAAGCAAATTAAACTTGTATAACCTACTTTGCTCAGTTTACCCTCAGACATAGCGTAAACTGCTTCAGTGTAGGTATATCGTATACATGTACCTTAAGCTTGTTCTTTTGGTAAATCTTAATTATAGTTGCCTAATACTAAATTAAATTTTTTTTAAGTTGGGATAGGTCAATTTCGGATATAACACATCCCCGCCATTCTGGACAAGATTCTCAAACAGTTGAACAACCTGAAAGGTTTATTACGAATGATATTTTTGACCCTGAACCACCAGTAAAAGGACCGGAAATCGACCTCAAGGACATTGTTACCAGCAGAAAATTTGGCCAACCCCATGCAAGAGACACTCTAAAAACGAGCAGGTCAACTCGCCTTAAAAATAAGAAGAACCTCAATTCACGGGGGAGAGATTCTTTGATTGAAAGAAGAATCAGTGAAGTTCATGAAAGAAGATACGATAAAGATGATGAGAAAAGAAATGGTAGGGTTAATTTTGGGGATAAACTTAGGTCATCTCATCGCCAGAAAAGGCAGATCAACACTATTGATGATGCGGCAGCTCTTGACATAAAAGGCGAGGAAGCGCAATGCCAGCTTCCTACAGAAGAGAAAGAAGAGGCGTTAAATGTACATAGAATGTTTAGGAAGGAAGAAAAAGCTGCCAACATGTGGCAAATGGTACGTGTTAGCAGTAATTTATTCCTTTTTATTAAGTGAAATTGATTTAATTCAACACAGACAAAACATGTATTGAAAAAGGCACAATTTCTTCTTTTTTTTTTCTTCAAAGGAGATGAATTGAAATAGGGCCCTTTGTCGTGCATTTTTTCACTTCTAGGACCAATTTGAAAAATTTGACCAATGCCTTTCAAAATCTCTTACCCTATAGCCTGGTATGTGTTCTTTTAAGATTTGATAATAATAAATTACAAATAAATATCTGATTCTTTTCTACTTACCAGAGTAATACTTTGGGATACAGTTTAAACTGACTCTAGCACAAATTTGACAAACTAAAAAAGGTGTAACAAACGAATTGGATCAAACGGCTCCCGCTACGTGCATAGCGCTGTCCTTAGAGTGTTGTGGCTTTACCTTTTTGACTCATTTTGGAATGTGAATCAAAATTGAATATTTGTTATCATACAAAAACATAGTTGCGAAAATTTATTCAACCTAACACGTACATAAGGCCACACCAAATTAAGTTTTCGTTCTTTGGATATTTGGATTGCAAATATAGGTGCGAGCGAGCGCAATTTTAATTTGAATTATTTTTTCCTTGAAAACTTTGTTTTTTCTGGCAAATATCAAATTTACGTGCGGCAATTTTTTTTAAAAATAAAATATTGCCAAAAAATCCCAATTTTTTTGCAAACGTTTAGGAGTGAGAGAACAATTTTTATTTTTAATTCATGAAAAATTAAGAATTTGGAACGAATTTTTAGGATTTTTGCAAAATCAGGCGGCAAAATTTTTTTTTATTAAAATTTACATAGTCCAAAAATCGGAGCGGCAAAATCCAAAGAACAAAATATCATTTTGGCGTGGCCTATTGTACTAATTTCAAACAATAATTTTCTTCATGGAGAAGATAAACGCATAAAACCACAAAGAATTGAATATTATTCCTTAGACACAACTTTCTTCATCAGATTTATTATCAGATTTGCATCAATGTATTATCAAACTTTTCTGGACCTTTATCAACTATTTTCATTTTTTAATAAATATGTTATTTGTATCACATATGTTTTAAATAATATTATTTAAAAAACTAATAAACTAAAACAATAGTAATACATGTAACAGTGCAGAATTGAAAATTTAAAAAAGGAGGGTTCCTCTGTATGATTAAAACCAGACGACGTATATGTACACGCTTGGTGTCGCTGCAGTTGCACTAATTTATGCCGAAACTTATGGTGGGGCATAATAACTGAAAACTTTCCTATTCAACTTTATTGTGATCTAAGCATGATTGATGATGAGACTTTATACCAAGTGTTACTCGGGCGATTGCCAATTACAGATGTTACCGATATCATGATCTTTCAAAGACTTTGTCATACATACGTTGTACAATGTATCACCGAATATAGCCGATCAATCAGATATGCTGATGCCTGATATGTCTATCAGTCCCTTGTTTACCACTCCCTAATAACTTTCCTTATGTGTAAGTATGTTCATGATACCTACCCATAAGGTCTTGTATGGGTTAATCTATGTGTGTTTGTTTTTTTTTTTTTTTTATTATTTATTTTGTCAATTGCTAATTATGTTGTAATGTGTATTGTATAATAGTATGTTCATTATATCTCATGTAACTGAGGAAATAAAGACATGAATGAATGAATGAATGAATGAATGAATGAATAATTCTTTTTCGTTTCTGAATGTCATTTATCGGTTACTTCATATCGTTTTATTCTCATAATCTGTGTTAAAGGTTTTATTTCTTTAAGATGATGAACAACAATAAAAGGATGTTCTTTTGCTTGGTCCTTTGTTTTTGATTTCGTGTGAAGATTTTCCCAACAGCTTTTGTTCCCATATTTATATTCTAATTTCTTTTTTTTTTGTATTTTACAGGAATGGGATGACGATTTGGCAAATCTTGCACAAGGTCTGGCAGACACGTGTGTTTTTAAACACACAAATCTTCAGTTGTAAGTAAGCTTTGTATGTTAAAATGTCCATGGCGTTATACATGTGTCAAACCTATTTCATGATTTTTTTATGTTTTTTTTTCTTTTACTGCCATGTTCTTTATTGAGATTTACATATCTTTAAGATATTTTACGGAATGATTGAATTTGTTGAAATAACTATTTGACAATAGTCTTTTACTGAATTCATTTAAGGTCCAAAGGAAAGATTCACGTCATAGATACTTTATTTGACCACTTTTAAAATATTATAGCTGAGTATCATGTTATTATTATTATTTTAATTCATTCATATAAGAATTTAGACAATATCAGGTAGTAAAAATAATTCAAATTTTAATATTTTTGAAAGACATTGCGAAAAGAACATTAATCCAGGGAAACTTTGCTTGAATGAAATAAATATTTTGATAAAAAAAACTAGAGAAATCTTCCTCTACAAATTTAAACATACACCACAATATTTTTTTGTATTTTTTCCAAATCAAAATTTTAAATATGTTATTCTTTTTTTTTAATTGACATTTCTTTTTTTATCGTTGTATTAATTTATGTATGTACTAAAAAAACAATTAACGTAATGTATTATCAAACCACATTTCGCTGCAGTTCCGACGGAACCCGAGTTGGTCAAAATCTAGGGGCAGTAACTGGGATGAACCATTCCATTTCAAGAATAGTTGAATTGTTTGTTAATGAAAAGAAAGATTACGACTATTATAAACACGAATGGTTCGGAGTTGTCGGACACTACTTACAGGTATCTAGTGTATTTACACCATTACTTATTTACTCATTTTTCTTACAAAGTCAGGGTGATTTTGTGTGCTTTGTTTCGAATTTTATTGTTTCGTATTTTATTACTGTTTGCTGTATGCTGTGGATTAGGATTGAATTGTTCCTTGTAAAAAAAATATAAAAAAACGTAGAATATTATTCTTCAAAGATTTACGATAAAAGAATGACGTATCTTATTCGGTACATAATAGATTGTATTCGTATCTGACCAAATATATAACTTTAAGGATGTACGCCTCTGATTGTATTCGTATCTGACCAAATCTATATAACTTTAAGGATGTACACCTCTGAGGAGCCAAAAATTTCTAGAATTAACCTGATTTTGTTTGGTTTATATGGCTGTAAGAATGTAATTTTTGAAGAAAAAAAATCATATAGTGGTGCACTTTTTTTTTTTTTTGCTACGGTCATTTGAAAGTACCCCATTTTTATGATTTTCCCATTTTCATCAATTTTTTCCCATTTTTTGGGCTATTTTCATGAAAAAATCACAGTTCCACAATTAAACTTTTTTTATACTATCCCTAAAAATGAAGTGTACCACTCCGAATAAATATAACTTATAAAATATAGGTATATGTAGGTGTTAATATAAGAAAGTTTTATAAAATTTTGTCGTTTTTTTCGTGTCAAAATGACCATGCAGTCAATTTAGTAAATGTGGGGTTTTTCTCATTTTTAGCTCACCTGACCCAAAGGGTCAAGTGAGCTTTTCTCATCACTTGGCGTCCGTCGTCCGTCGTCCGTCGTCGTCCGTCGTCCGTCGTCGTCCGTCGTCCGGCGTCGTCGTTAACATTTTACATTTTGAACTTCTTCTAGATAACCACTGAATGGAATGAAACCAAACATGGCATGAATGTTCCTTATGAGGTGCTGACCAAGTGTTGTTACTTTGTAGCCGATCCATCATCCAAGATGGCCGCCAGCGGGGAACTTAGTTTAACATAGGACCCTATGGGAAATGCATACAAATGACTTCTTTTAGAGAACCACTGAATGGAATGAAACTAAATCTGGCATGAATGTTCCTTATGAGGTGCTGACCAAGTGTTGTTACTTTGTAGCCGATCCATCATCCAAGATGGCCGCCAGCGGGGAACTTAGTTTAACATAGGACCCTATGGGAAATGCATACAAATGACTTATTTTAGAGAACCACTGAATGGAATGAAACTAAATCTGGCATGAATGTTCCTTATGAGGTGCTGACCAAGTGTTGTTACTTTGTAGCCGATCCATCATCCAAGATGGGCGCCAGAGGGGGACTTAGTTTAACATAGGACCCTATGGGAAATGCATACAAATGACTTCTTTTAGAGAACCGTTGAATGGAATGAAACCAAACATGGCATGAATGTTCCTTATGAGGTGCTGACCAAGTGTTGTTACTTTGTAGCCGATCCATCATCCAAGATGGCCGCCAGCGGGGAACTTAGTTTAACATAGGACCCTATGGGAAATGCATACAAATGACTTCTTTTAGAGAACCACTGAATGGAATGAAACTAAATCTGGCATGAATGTTCCTTATGAGGTGCTGACCAAGTGTTGTTACTTTGTAGCCGATCCATCATCCAAGATGGGCGCCAGAGGGGGACTTAGTTTAACATAGGACCCTATGGGAAATGCATACAAATGACTTCTTTTAGAGAACCGTTGATTGGAATGAAACCAAACATGGCACGAATGTTCCTTATGAGGTGCTGACCAAGTGTTGTTACTTTGTAGCCCATCCATCATCCAAGATGGCCGCCAGCGGGGAACCTAGTTTAACATAGGACCCTATGGGAAATGCATACAAATGACTTCTTTTAGAGAACCACTGAATGGAATGAAACTAAATCTGGCATGAATGTTCCTTATGAGGTGCTGACCAAGTGTTGTTACTTTGTAGCCGATCCATCATCCAAGATGGCCGCCAGCAGGGAACTTAGTTTAACATAGGACCCTATTGGAAATGCATACAAATGACTTCTTTTAGAGAACCACTGAATGGAATGAAACTAAATCTGGCATGAATGTTCCTTATGAGGTGCTGACCAAGTGTTGTTACTTTGTAGCCGATCCATCATCCAAGATGGGCGCCAGAGGGGGACTTAGTTTAACATAGGACCCTATGGGAAATGCATACAAATGACTTCTTTTAGAGAACCCTTGAATGGAATGAAACCAAACATGGCATGAATGTTCCTTATGAGGTGCTGACCAAGTGTTGTTACTTTGTAGCCAATCCATAATCCAAGATGGCCGCCAGCGGGGAACTTAGTTTAACATAGGACCCTATGGGAAATGCATACAAATGACTTCTTTTAGAGAACCACTGAATGGAATGAAACTTTGCTGACCAAGTGTTGTTACTTTGTTGCCGATCCATCATCCAAGATGTTTAGAAGTCTATCAGAAAATTGTAAAAAAAATTCTGAATGGTCACAACTTGACCACATATTCAAAAATAATAATGATAAGATGTCTTCAGTAGCTATTGTAAGACTACACTAAGATGACCTGTTTTTAATTTTAAATACTGTGTCAAATTAAACCAATCTTGGTCTCAATCATTATATAATTTTACATAATTTCCAAAATCACATTAGATACAGGTGAGCGACACAGGCTCTTGAGAGCGTCTAGTTTTTTTACAAAGTGCATATAATTTCAACTTATTTGTTATAAATGATTGCAAAAATACATATTAAAGAATTTTAAAAAGAAAAAAATGATATGGGATGTACATATTTTTGGAAAAATAATTTCTTTGTGCCCCTCATCCATTTTGTCAACATTTTGGCTGATGACACTGACCAGATTGGTTATAAAATTAGAAAAAAATATTACTCAAAAACTACTTATTGTAAGTACATACTTTTTTCACAGAGTTTAGCTGGATTATAATATTTCTAAAATTCATTAATATTTTCCACTTGTGTTATATGTTTTGGAAATAATTCCGGCCGAACGATATTTTAACGAGACTGAAACATCAGAAGAATACACCCTTAACAAAAAGTTTGAAGCAGGAATTATGCAGAACAAATTGAAGCACAATTTGGTTTTTTTTTGTATGCGGCGTCCATGAAATTGCGTTTCCGACATTTGCCGATAATTACCGATGCAATTGCCAACATCCGGGACATTTTGAAGTATCACATGGTAAATTAATGCCCAGACACTCTTCGTACCTTAAGAAAACCTACCAAAAATCCGTCATTTTGATTCCATCATCTCATTAACAGGTTGTAAACTGGGAATCTGTAAAGGTTGGATGCGCTGCTAAACAGTGTGACACGCTGTATGTTACAACATCTACAACAAAGGAATCATGGAATAATGCTTGGTATTGGGTCTGTGACTACTGGCCACCGTAAGTGTCATAAATATGAAAAAAAAGTGTGATCTGATAGGCGGGCACAGTTAAGAGCATCTGAAAATGTTTGGTATTATGGCGGGAAAAAGGCACACCAATCTTTGCTTAATAATAAACAGACAGTTCGGACATTTTCAGGAATGAAAAGAGAACTTTCCATTCCTCTTCTTTTGTTAACTTGAAGCTCTGTAATAAATGTGCATTTTGCTTGATAATCAAATTAAAGTTTGCTAAATTTATTCTGCATGGGAGCAGTTATTTTTACGAAAGTCTTCAGATGACATACTAATTGTTCCAGCACTAGATGAACGTATAGGTGAATTTCACATTTTCCACATTTTTCTTTTTATTTAATCATGATCTTGAAAACTATGTGTTACCATCATCATAAAACATTAAAATAAAAGAATATATAATCCTGTATCCGAAATTTTGAAATATATAACAACAAGTAAGCTAATAGTAAGATATTGTGATTGTTTGCCGAAGACCTTGTGTGTGTGTTTTTTTTTTTTCAGAGTGTCTTTCTCAAAGCGGCCTTATGACTATAATGGCGGCAGTGTTTGTTCTGAATGCATTTTACCAAATATCGCCGGAATTGGATGCAAATGTGACGATGGAAATTGTTGTAAGTATTCCATCTCTATCCTATCTTTTTACAGCACAAACCTGAGTATATTTATCATGTTTATCGAGAAATTACTCGAAACCAAATACAACAGAAAAAATTTTAAAGCCTGAGCATATGCGCAAAATTTGAAGCTAAAGTATATGTAGCGTATCTAGACGTATAACAGAAAACATATTTTTAATGCAAAGTACCAATTCGGTTTCTATGTTAATCTTCATATGGGGGTACCGAGATATTAAAGAAAATTTCATAAAAATAAAAATTAATTTCTTGAAAAATAACAGCACCTCAATTAAGTGGAAATGTATCAGATTAGTTTATTGCAACGAAAATAGCACGTTCACATGGCTTGTCATGCCGGTAAATGAGACTGAAAAAGGGGGGATAAATTTTATTCTAAAAATTTTGGGGGTCGGGGGGGAGTTAACCCATTTTAATCATTGAAATTACCCACATTCATAAAAGCTAGTTTGAAATTGTTTTATCTCCTATGTTTCGAAGGAAGGACCACTTAAAATTATTTATTATTAAGTCTCCCAAACGAAGTTTGGAGACTTATTGTTTTTATTTAATTTAATATTGACCAATGGGCAGCGAGTCTCACATTCATTTAAATGTTCGAATGAAAGGAATTGATCAAGTTATAATTTTTTTTACCTGGATTTGCTGTTAGCCAATGAAATTACTGCATTTGATGTTATGACAACAACATTGGAATTATTATATTTTATTTATTTATTCTTTTTTTAGAACGCAGATACCTCTGTTGTTTATTTGCATGTTTAAAATTTCACAATCATATATTTTCAGTATATTGTGATTTGAATAGTGACAATGAATGTAGTAAGTTTGTTTTTAAGGAAATTTACATATTGTATGTTTAAAAAAAAGAGATTATTTAATAAAGTACAAAAATGTATACACTTAAGTAAACTTCTGAGCTATTAAAGCAAGCATCTGTAGAAAAAAACAAAAATTGCATTATGTATGAACGACCAAATTCTAATAAAATTATGTTTAAGATTAGCATTTCCCGATGTTTGTAATCTTTATATACAAGTGGTTTATTCCTCATGTCAGTGACTTTTCTCGCACGTTTACCCATGCTCTCATACAATGTAAATGTCTGCACATGTGTCCTCCTTCACACTGAATGAAGACTTCGCTACGCTCTCCACGACCCCCACGACTTGCAAGATCGATATTGGACGACTTTTTACGACTGTGTCAAGAGCGGCAATGATCGTAGCAATCTCCCAGCATGGACTTAGTAATAACGTATTTGGAGCGTAGCCGTCGTAGTGTAAGCTTAAAAGGATTGTATTTCGGAGGCCAGTCCAGCGAAGTTATTCTTGCGTAAAACTATTGACGACCAAGCCACTCGTGCTCTACGTTTTTGCTACGCTGCAAACGCTACCACTACGCTCCTTCTACTGACCATAAAACACCACGACCACGCTACAACGTACGTAAATTTTGAACATGTTCAAAATAGTAGTAGCTTTACCACCCTCTGCCACGCTCCACCACGCGCACTGGCGACTCCATACGTTGCTGATACGTTTTCGAAGACATCACTATGACCCTGCGAATACCTTCCACGATCTCGGTGATTATTGAGGTCGTAGCGCGGTCTTCGTCCAGTGTGAAGGGGGTTTAAGATGATCGTTGACGTTGACATTTAACTCTGCATGTATCTCTTGATAAGATTAGGGAGAACCAAGTTTTGAGACCTATAATAAAAAAGAGGCCAAACTGGATAATAAATAACCTAATCCATGCATGCTACCAGATCGCAATAAAGCTTATTTAGAACGCTGTAGCTGTACTGAATCTTCATTTACCTAATTTTTGTTATTGTTTTTTTTTCTGTCTTTTTGAAATAACGTCAATGCATGTGGCGCAGAACCTGCTACTAGGGTTATTCGATGTGCATCACGTGATTGAAGTTTTTTCTTCATAGACCGATAAAACAAAATAACAGTCAGTACTTAATTGTGTTAAAAAAATCTGTTTCAACATCGTTTGATGATATAACTATCACATTCCATAATAATATAAAGATAACTTGTTAAAATAGAAAACCTTTGTTATTTGCAGAACCATCTAAAGACTGCACGGGTATGTCAAAACCCGACAAAGACCCCAAATGCCCGTATAGTAACATGTTTGGATGGTGTACTCCGCAATCAACACATTATAAATGGGCCAAGGAGAATTGTCAAACATCATGCAGGTAAATTTTATTAATAAATCTAATGAAAATATTGCCAATGTCGATAACAGCTATTATTCAATAATATATATAATTTAATAGAATAATTACATAGATGGAATTTTGAGTAAAAAAGGATATTCACCGGGAAAAAGAGAAATCCACATCTCGAAATTGGGAAACCATTTATTTTTAGAATCAAGGAAATCCCCTATTTTTATCGTCCAATGGAAATTAATTTTGACGTCGCGTGCTTTTAAAGCGGCGTTTGTGTACCGGAGCGGAAGTGAATCACTGTCCGGAGTTTGCCTAATCATGGCATCTTGTAAATATCGAATGAAGAAAAGAGTAAAAATAATGGAAATTAGAAATTGCCAATATGACAAAAAACTAAAATTTTCATTTTTATTGTTGAATAAAACAACTTAACTGTCTTTTTATTCTGTTAAAGTGTTGAGTTATTGACTTTTGAAAAACTGTCATTCACCTCGATCGTTTTTCAAAAGTCAACATCTCCACACATTTACAGAACAAAAGACAGTTATTGTATACATGTAGTATTTTTGATTATTCCCAACAGACAAAAAGCATATAAAGTTAGTTTATGATTTATTTAATGTCTGTTGTGAATTATGTTTCCTTGCACAAAAGATGTCAGAAAAACGTTTTTATTTAGTAATGGTAACCTCTTCGGTTATAGTAGTCAGACATGTTCTATAAGAATCCCGGAACATTGTACGTGTTTGTTGGATTACTATCATGACTATTGGAAAAGTTATAAACATACTAGATGTTTTCCGAATGTCATAATAGATAACAGGAAAGGTAAAAAATGGCATACCCATTAATCAAACCATCTAATCCACAAAAAAAGTTTTTCTATTGAATTATATTTTTTAATTTATCTATTTTACAGGTTGTGTGATCCAATTCTAGATGTGTTGGATGTATAAGTTGAGAATGATGGACCCTAGCACCGAAGACGTAACCTTACAGCAGTGAACGCCCACGGACCTATTATTCTGATTTTTTATCGACGTATTGGCTTGTAGTAAATCAATCATCATTCTTCTTTAGCATAACATATACGTTTTTTTCCTTTTGTCGAAAACGGAAGTTACAATTAATCAGTTAGTATATGATGCACATTTATTTTAGAGTGTACAAAATACGACTTGACAGGATAGCAGCTGTTTACTGAAATAAGTGAATTATTATACAATTAAAATTGTACTTTTTAGCTGGCAAAAAAACTCTTGCATAACTTGAAACTATTCGTGCTTTTCATGTATTCATTATGATAATGAAAAGATATGACCAATCAGGTAAAAATCATAGCCATGAAAAGTTTTTTTTCTGAAACTTTTAGTATATATTTCATTTCTTTTGTTTTAAATTTTTCATTTATATTTTTCAATCTATCTTAAATTATTGCATATTAAAACATATATTTATCGTTGTTGCAAAACTTCCTGTTTCATTTAAATATGTATGGCCGCAAAAATGCAACTGAGTGACTTACTGAATTTATTTGATGAGCGGTTAGGATCACCATAAAAGGCTTATTGAATATGGTATGTGCGTTTAACTATCCATGCTTTCGTTAAGATTTTGTTACTGTGAAATTCTTTACTATGAGAATGCATATAAGGTTGAACACTGAACGGAAAGTAGTAAACACCACGTGCTATATACAAACCTTTTATGGCAAACGTCGGACCAAACCAATCAAATTTAACTTCCGGGCACGCGGTTTGGCATTGTGCATGTGTTTCTTTCTTGATAATAAGACCCATACTCCTCAGAATTGCAAAACTGCTATATGTACATATTTAGTAAATTAGAGAAATCTCATTGTATCTTGAACCCCTTTTCAAATTTTTTACTCGTTTCAAATTTGCAAATTAAATTGTTTAATCCAATGTTAATCAATCGTGTATATTCAACTGAACTTATGAAGAATATAAATGTATTTAAATAACATTAAAAATAGGTTGCAATTCAAATTTTTTTATTAAAAATTTTTATGTATGAAATTGTAAGGGGGGAGGGGGGGGGGGGGGGGGGGGGGTTGTTATTGAGTCTTTAGTGAATTCAAATATAAATCATTTTTTATTCTAACATGTGTGATATTTTCAATATCTTTATATTTTATATTTATGTATGTTTTGTTAAGTTTCTTACTTCATATATTAGTTTGCTTACAATAAACCTAGAAGCACTCCTTATTTTGTTTATAGTTTATTTCAATAAGGCAATGTCCTAGAAGGATATGGATTTTGAGATGTAGTTATATTTTACTGGGGCATCAGGGCTCGTTAAATTATCCGATTATTTTATTCATATTTGGCTGGGTTGTACGTATTGAAAATCCGGATTATAGTATGGTGAATGTCGGACATCGAGCGGACGCCTGGACGGGAATGGAAAATATTTTGTGTAATCAACCCCTACCATATCTTTGAAACTTTACAGACATATCGAAAATTCGCATAGAGGGGTATGATGTCATTTGAAGTAAAATGTCCAGATTTTCCATGTGGTGGTTTTGCTAACAATATGTATGGACTGTATCAATTTTGGGTGAATCAACCCCTCCCACAGCTTTTAACCAAGATCTTTGAAACTTTGCAGAATGTTTATGGACATATCGAAGATGCCCATTAATGATTAGTATACCGGTTAAAGAAAAAAAATCCAAATTGTTTATTTTATGGAACTTAGTTATTTTTCACCCAAAAAAAAATCCTCGAACCTTTGTCATACATACAATATTTGATCTAGCACTTTGCATTATTTTTTTTTACTGCTCATCATAAACCTACCAGGGTATGGGTTGGATATGACATATAATTTTACACAAATTAAACGCAATCCGTTCTATTGACTCTTTGTACTGTTGAGAAAATCGAAACAACTTATTGACACCCTAAATGGAATAAATATCTAGCAAAGCCCAGAAGGATTATACTAGTTTCTAAATTCGTCACTAGAGATTCAATATCCGAAATTCGATATTCGATATCTTAAATTCGCGATTCGAGATTCGAAATTTAACATCTAGAATACCCAATCAGAGGAAATCTTGAATATGAGGAAAGTTGTGAATAGTATTTGGCCAATGAAATATCTTGGCCGAATGGAAACAACACTGGTTATATACTCCGGCTGGGAAACTTGAGAATTTAAATAGAAGATACATGTACATATCACTAACAAAAAATTTCCTGATTTTCGGACACGTCAGACATGTAATGTGCATGTGGGTTAAAATATTTTTGTTTGATTCTTCCCCTATTAATGATCCTGGGCACAAATAAGATAAAACCTGTAAGCTCAATCCTTACAAATACCCCGCTAAAAGGCATTTCATACAAGTCCAATAGTCATGTTACATATACATTGACTTCCTGGACAGAGCCCGGCTCCTGACAGAAAAGTTGCTCAGGCAGGGGTATGTTGCTCCTAAGTTGGAGTCATCCTTATTAAAATTTTATGGACGTCATCATGACTTGGTTGACAGGTATGAATAAACCGTTTCCCAAATGAAAATGGACCTGTTCCATTGATGTTATCCCTTCCTCATACCGGATTTGACATGGGCAGCATGGCGGGTGTCCTGCCAGGAGCAGAGACTGCTTAATCTTCCGGAGCACCCGAGGCTACCCCGGGTTTTTTAGTGGGGTCCATGTTGTTCATATGGTTTTGGTTTTTAATTGTAGTGCATGTATTGTTTTGGTCTTGTCGTCGTTGTTTTCCGGAGTTTGTCAGTTGTTGTTCCCCCTTCGAGTGTCCCTTTGGTATTTCTTGACTTTACTTACAATGTGAACCGAAAGATGGTGTCTCACAGATACACTTTTCACTATACAAATCATTACGTTCATGTTTTACACCAACTAAAAGTTAGTTGTGGGCTAACAGAAAATTTAAAAACCAAAACTTTCAGCGGTCAGGAATGTGAAACGTGTAAGGTGACACCATTAAACAGGGAGTACCTTGTCACAAGAGTGGTATAAGTGGATGTGCTTTATTCTAATATGACATGTTTTAAACGCTTTCAACCTACATTCGTCGTAAAATATGGATATTTTGATTCCAACGTCACAGTCATCAGATGGCTTGTTTGGAGTTTCCTACAAGCTCTAACGACGTCATAGTATAACATGCGTTGTGCAGTCTGAATACGTATTTCGCAGCGTGTCAAAGTGTTGTAGTAACTGTCCTTTTAGAATAGAAATAATCCACAGTTGCTTCAAAATATCCTGATTTTACTACAGGTAGGTCCTTTATGCAGATATTTTTCTACTGGCTGTCGCATGTGGCAAAATATTTGGCATATTTTGAAGCCACCCGTGAATTATTGCTCAAGTAAAGTACCCTAAAATTTATATTCATTTTAATTTTGACAGATGGGGTACCATGTCATGAACCACTCATTTCAAACTAGAAGCACCCATTATAATGCATCCTTCGCTGTCAAAAGCGCACTGGTGCTACAGTACCGACCTGGATAAAGTATAACTCGAAGTTGGAAAATAGCTGGCGGCAGTAGCCAGCTAGTGTTCAAATAGCTGGCAACGATAGCGAGCTAGTGTTCAAACTAACATCGCCAACTAAAGCTTTCAACGATTGGCACACTAGCTAGCTATGACAGCTTTTACAATATGTTCAATATACTATATTTTAACAGGTAAATATATACCACAAATATGAAAATTATTCCTATATAATATGTTATTATACACTTCTGTTAGATTTATATGTATTCATATCCATTTTAGTTGAATTGCATAGGCGGAAATTGGAATACAATCCTGGATATTTTTTTTTTATTTTCGACTTTTGACATTTTACTTTATTTTTAATTTTCAATTTATTTTGTTGTTTATATTCCAAAATATATATTTATTTTGTAGAGCATTACAATAAATAAATAATAAATTTATATTTTAACCATGAAAAATATTATTTTATCTATCTGTGATTTTTTTTTTATTTATTTATATTTTAAGAATGGGGGGCCTCGGTGGCCGAGTGATCTAGGTAGTTCGTCCAGACTACTAATGATCATTAGCCTGTCAACGCTGAGGTTGTGAGTTCGAATCTCACATGTGGCGGGGTGTGTTCGACTCCGATCTTAATTGACAAGGATTGCCAATTTTCCTACCGAAGGTCGGTGGTTCTCTCCGGGTACTCCGGCTTCCTCCACCAATAAAAACTGGCCGCCGCGAAATAGCCAAGTATGCTGAAAACGGCGTAAAACTCCAACTAAATAAACAAACAATATTTTAAGAATGTATTAAAAAAATATTTTTTAAACTGTGTTCATTTTAACAAATTTATTTGTTTTTAACACACAAACCAAACTTTTATTGCACTTATTTGATGTTAACAAATTACTTACATGTAGCTTACAGCATTAGGGTAAGTATCCCTGTTACATATTTGTTTGACGTCCAGGGAGAACGTCCAACTAAATAATATCCCTGTTACATATTTGTTTGACGTCCAGGGAGAACGTCAAACTAATTAATACACACATGAAATATATGTACCAGGATTTCTCTTATGATAAACCAGTATGCGAGTTAATTTATGCCGCTTTCCTTCACAATAAAGCTGGCAAACGACAGGCTGTAGAAAAACGTTCCCGTATTCAACTTTAGATACATGTAGCTAGTGTTTAATAGTAACTAGCTAAGATTGCTGGAAACGTTATTTAAGGCTGGCGAAAACCTTTCAAAGCATTTTCACAGCCAGGTTTTCAACGATAGTTAGCTATGGGTCAAAACGGGCTTTTAACTTGAAGCCGTTTTGCTAGCTATTCTTACACTTTCGCTAGGTGGAAACTATAACACAAACATAAATAAACCAGAGAGTCAGAATAGTCTGACTTGGTACAGACACTGCACAGTGGTGGGGTTAAATCGGTTATTGTCCAGTGAGTAAAATCCACTGAAGTGTCAAGTCCGGTGAGTTGTCAATTCAAGAAGGAGGGTAAATCTAACTGTAGATATCTTGTTTTGATTATTCATTGATTTGTTACAGAAATTACCAATATTTTGCAAAATTCGAAAATAATAGAAATACTAGGGATTCATTCATTCCTTGTATTGCACATGGTAGATCTCCTTAGCATAAATTTGGCTTCCTATTTCGGTATTTTTGGCTGAGTACTTCTTGTTTGAAATAAGTTTGATTTTTGGTCTTCCAAATGTTTCGGTTTTAATGCTGCTGATGAGAGATAACTCCTTCAAATGCATCGTACACAGCATAGTATAAATTTACTATTTCTAATATTAGTATCTTTGGGTTGTTATTTCATACGTATCGGCCAATCAATTCGTGATGATGCCCTTGATATGTAGTTGATGCATTCAAATTTATACATTTGTATTTGTCTTTACTGAGGTATGTGTAGATTTCACCCTTTTATGCCTTATATATGCTGTGAGTAATTCAAATACAAAGAACTACAAAGTTTCAACCAAAACCTAAACAAAGGGTACGATGTAAAGAAGACGTATAGAGAGTGTCGTGTTCCTCTCAAAAACCTTAATGATGTTCGCTGCTCAGTTTCAACATAACAAGCTTTTCATAACTTTGATAAATATTGATAGTGGATTAATAAAGAAACTAAAAGAGCGAAAAAAAAATTACAGGTCCGTGGGCGTGTTTTCGGGATATAAGCCATTGAAAATTTGGCTGGAAAATATACTCTGTTGATTTTACATAGCTTTATCATTGACAATTATTTCTCAAAAACCTTTAAATAATAACAAGGGTTTTAGAAGATTTTCACGATTGGCTTATTATTCTGCAAACAATTTATGAAAAGAAAAAATTGTGTTAGCGGGAATAATAATGGATGCCCTTCAAATGGATAAAACCAGATGATTCTGAACATCTGACAAAAATTCAATAACATGACCAGCGAACACCCTTAAAATCACAAATAAGAACAAGCACCAAGTATTCAACTGAGATTGAACAAAAGGTAAAACAGAGTGTAGAGTAGCGAAAAACTCGAATTTTGTCTATTAACCTACATTGTACTTGTATTTCCTGCATTAAATCTAAAGTACGACAAAAATCTGTATGCACTAATGTTCACATACAGACAAATTATGTTTACGAAATGGCGAAAAAATGTAGCAAACTGATAAATAGAATTCCGACATGTTTGTTAGAATATCAAAATGCCAAAATTGTCTATTAAAAGTGCAGCTTTTGATAGAATATGTCACACAACTTCTTCCTCATGTTCCTGTTTCACAAAATCGTACGGTTACCAAGGTTTCGATCGAGACTGGTGCTAGAAAACCAACGGAACAAAGATATTGTAAACCGTAAATAAGATGACCAATCGTACACGACGGGGGATTATTTTAAAACATGACCCAGGGTCTGTTTCACAACTATATACTCAACTATCTAGGACTTTGGGATAGAGAATTGTTCAACATATTTGTTCTATTTTTTTTCAAATACATTGATACGGACGTTCTTAGAAATAAACCTATAGATTTGATACCAATCTTCTATATAGCATCTTAATTACAAATATTCTTTCATCAAACACACATTTACATTTTATAGTTTCAGAAAATGTAGAAATGAACGATTCAATCATTATAACCACATTGATAATATTGACATATGTTACGGGGAAACATTGATTCGTTATATACATAACAATCAGAGATGTACCTGCCAGTCTTTTTACTTACTGGTTTTCTTGTTAACCAGACCAATGCCAGATTAATAAATTACCGAAAACTATGTAAGTACATGTAAACTAAGTTTAATATAACTTCTATTATATGTTTGTTTGTTTATTTATTTGTTACGCCGTTTTCAGCACATTTGGCGGTGGCCAGTTTTTATTGGTGGAGGAAACCGGAGTAACCGGAGGGAACCACCGACCTTCGGTAGGAACATTGCAAGTCCTTGTCAACTAAGATCGGAATCGAACATACCTCGACACAGATGAGATTCGAACTCACAACTTCGGTGTTGACAGGCTAGTGATCAGGTCATGATGAACTACCTAGACCACTCAGCCACCGAGCCCCCTGTACATGTATATATTCATCTTGTACCTGGCCTATTTATTAGCTAAATGAAGGGTGTGGAAAAAATTTTTCCGATAACCTGCTAGCAGCATAGTATCATCTCCTGGTACCCTTGTCTAGGATCTTCAGTTAACGATAGGTGCAGCACTGGGGGGGGGGGGGGGGGGGGGGGGGGGGGCGGGGGGGGGGGGGGGGGCATCGATTTTTAACATTATATCTGCTACCCAAAACGTCGATAGATAGGTGATAAATATTTTTTAAACCAGTTTTAAACAACCTCCGGCAGCAATTACGGCATTGGATGATGCAGGAATAGAGGCTAGACACATCATGCGGGCAAGTGGATGCGGTAGTGAATCATCAATAAGGAGTTATTCCAATCGTCTCAGTGAAAATAAGAAGCGAGAGATGTCAGACAGTTTGAACAGTGTACTGGTTCCACAAAATAACCAGATTAATTATTCGTCATCAGATTTTGTTAGTAGTAGTGACACGGACAAAACAGAAGTGGTTGAAAACCAACTGTTTGGATTAAATGCACATGAAATTGAAAACAATATTTAGTTCGGAAACTGTGTTTGATGGGATATCTATCCCGGCATGCCCGGGGAACAATACAAATGTAATAAACAATCCTGGACTCATTGCGTCAACAGGAACTGATGAACACAGATCTTCAACAAATAACATTAGTTCAGTTGCTTGTACAAATGTCCAATTACTAGTATCAATGAACAAGGTTCAACCATGATGGAACACTTTGAACATGTGTCCAAACATCACCAACTGCGTTGTTAACTTTAATTTGGGAAATTCAGGAAATAATTGAAAATATGTGATTGTTATTTGCATATGGTTTTTTTTTAAGTCCATTTCAATTTTGAATTCAAATAATTGAACTTTAACAAGTATTGATATTTATTGTTTTCCAAATTTCATTATAACGTTACAATTTTCAGAGATTTTAGGTTTTTTTTTTTTAAACATTTCAATTGTTACTATTGACATTATTGATGTTACATGTATTTAGCAGTTTCAAAAAATAAACAACATAATTTCAAATTGATGTTTATTAAAAGTAGCTCTCATCATTACCGGTAGTATGTGCATATAAGTTTGTCTAGTTTATGCAGCTAGTAGTGATAAAATGGTATCAGTCTGTTTTGACGCCACTTGTTTTCCGTAATGCTGGAGTGTTTTTTTTTTTCTTAAATGTCTCATGTCCTGATCTACATATAAAATTCAACACATTCAGTATAATAAAAATAACAAATTTCTAAGAGGGTGACGGAGTATATTTTAACCCCTCTGAAAACATTGTCAACCTCGGCTTCGCCTTGGTTGACAATGTTTTCTCGGAGTTACAATATACTCCGTCACCCTGTTAGAACTATTCTATTTATATACTAGTTCACAGTATTCATAAATTCCTGTTTAGAATACCCTCCAAAAATCGCGGCTAACCTCGCATTTCTGCCTGTCTCTAAGGTTCATACAAATAACTTGTATATTTTCCAAAAATGTACATATATTTCATTTCGTTTAAAACTATCTTTTCTTAAGAAAGATACGACGCGTTTGGTGTTCAACTAGCAGATACACCCTTATAAACATGTGCACATGTACACGTTTTCGAGTTATGAATTTTAAACGGTTGTATTTATCCATTTCCTTTTTTTCACCTGAGTCTATCCCCGGTTTTTTGGTGGGGTTCATGTTGTTCATATGTTTTTAGTTTTTAATTGTAGTGCATGTATTGTTTTGGTCTTGTCTTCGTTGTTGTCCGGAGTTTGTCAGTTGTTACGATTTTTCTCTCCTTCGAATATCCCTTTGTTATTTCTTGACTTTACTTAGTGAATTCGACTTTACTATTTGATCAAATTCCAAATTCTTGATTTTTTTTTCAGCATTCTTTGCGATAGTTGGTTGCGGTATGTACGGATGGTTTTCAAGTAATACAGGTATACGAATTATAAATACTTACATCTATGAATTTATTTAACAGTGAAATGTTTAGTTAGTTCAATACAGATTAAAGTATTTGGGAGCAACCCTTTGATTTTTAAGGGAGGGGGAGGGCTAGGATCAAATGTTTGATCCTGCCTTTATTGGTCAAAATTTGGCCCTGGGTTTTATTTTCGGTCGCAATTTATTTTCATTAGATCAAAACATTTCCTGATTGACACAGGTCCTGCGTTGTTTTTTTTTCACACCTAAAGTAATCTTTCTTTATTTTGCCAAAATCCTGGTCCTGCCTTTTTATTTAAATTTGATCCAAGACCCGCTCCCTTAGTTGCATCCGCAGTCAAAAAAACATTTATTGGTGGTATAAATGCTTTTTAGCTGGTTCGGTTAATGTCTAGTTCCAAATTATTCTGACGTCAATACGGGTTTTAAAGATCAACAGCCTAAATCAAGAAAATCTTGGACCTACATGTAAATTCGTACGCGACTCCTTCGTATTTCATTATTAATTATATGTATATACTTCTTTGTATAATCTGCAAGACGTTTTGTGAACAAAGGTACACATGTAGTAGGCTAGCGCTTAAGAGTATAGGGGACGTTTGGGTAAACAAAACTCTTCAATTTACCAATAATATCCATCAGGCCAATCTAGTTCAAAAAACGTTCCTGCGTAGAGGGAATCACCTACTAATTCAAGCAATATTTGATAATCAAATAGATTTGAACACAGAACAAAATACTGTAAAAAGTCCATGTATACATGCATGCACATATATATATATATTTACCATATGCAAATTTAGCAATTTCAAAAATATATTTTAGAATACTTGTGTTAGGATTTAAACATTTTCTCTACTTCATGTTTTATGTGCTATATAACATATAATAATGTATTAAGTAACACATTATCATACAATTTGAAAAAGTATGGAAAAAATAGCAGAGGACAAAATTGGGTTAACAACAAACCCATGGGTGTACCATAATCGCGAAAACATAATGTAAACCACAATTAATGCGCATAAACAAAATATAGTTCCCAAAATTTTATAGTGTAATTTTCCCATTTTAATGTTCCCAGCTTTCTGTATGCCTTTTCTGAAAGTATCCTAGTTAAAATTTAAAACACAAGGGTCGTAGTACTTTTAATTTTAAACTTTGTTTATATAAGAATCATGTACAAGATGTAATTTGGTCAAAACGGCCCGATTTCAGGATGTAAGGGGCTAAATGAATGATAACTGTACCCTTAAAGGACATTTTGGGGTTTTCTTGAGTTAGCGATGGTGGAAATATTTATAATTTTGATATATTTTCCAGTCATAAGTGTACACTGGATAAAAAAAAAATTATTAAGTTTAAGCTTTTGCAATTTTGTTTTTAAAAATTTAATTTAAGCCTCATATGAAAATGCTCTTATAAATTAATTGTGGTTTCTGGCCTCCAGACCCTCGCCTGAAAATAGAGGGTCAAACTAGTTTATTTTTGCAATTATATATGAATTAAGTTTGTCTTAGGCATCAGAAAATAAACACAACCCATCTGACAACAGCTATATTTGTAAACAATACAAAATACTACATTAAATTTCAAAGTTCGCGAGCGCAGGTTGCTCCATAAAAACTTCATTCTTTAATCATTCCATCGAACTTACATGTAATGGTCTTTTTTTTGTATTTATAATTTTATCTTAACGTATTGTTTGATATATATGTGTTTTTCATTTTTCAAATTTGATAAAGTATTTCCACAGAATTGGCCAATTTCAACTCAGGAACTTTTATTTCCGAATAGCATAATATATAACAGCAATTATTTGATGTTTCAGAACAGTACCAAAGAAGAAAATCCTTCAATATACCAGTAAGTACGATTTGAATAAAAAATAAATAAATAAATAAAATGACATAGCAAACAAACAAAGAAAAAACAAACCGAAACAAAATAAACAAAACAAAACAAAAGTTATAATCAAATAAATAATTAACCCGATAAAAGAAAAAATGAAACAACAGATATCAAATAATAATCGTTCGTAATCGGGGTCTGGATCGGTGTCTAATTTTTGTTATGCAGTTTTTCACCTGTAGTGGCACGACTATTGATATTGATAAATTAATGAGCATTTTTTTTTTATTTTTGCCAAAAAAGAGTTTTCAATAAATATGGCACTAAAAAGTGTGCAATATATTTCTTCATTGACTATTCACTATAATTTTTTATTATTAATTGTTCATATATTGTTTAATAATTTTAAATCCTTTTAATCATTATGCGTGTAATTAAATTCACAATTTTGATTTTTATATTCAATCCTGGGCGCTGTGATTAGCTAAATAATAAAGATATTCTATTCTATTCTATATGAGCATCTGTAAATTCCGACCACCACAGATTTTCCACTCTGTGGAGTTTACGAAAAGCTGCCAACACTAGCATCACTATTAGATTAAGAACATTTTCACTACTTTTGTCATAAAAAATAATATTTTATTTACCTTTACGTTGCACATTTTCGTTTTTTCAGCTATATGAAAGAGATGAAACCAAATCTTTGGTAAAACTTACGGAACCAGAACTCAGGGCTCAGCATCTTCAAAACACTTGTAAGACCCTACATGCACTCGGGCAAGTCCCCATAGAGCTACCGAAGCATAACTACCGCTACTTTTATGTAAACGATAAATACCAGTTCATATTCTGTATGATGCCAAAACTAGCTTGCTCAAATTGGAAAAGGATATTTCTGTCTCTTAGTGACAAGTTCCCAAACAAAAACTTCGTAATGAAGAACGTATCTACAGAAGACATTCATAAGCTTTTTGGAGAACACGGAACCATTCTAAGTGATTATTCACAGTCAGAAATTCAACGCATAGTTAAATCTTATAAGAAACTTATATTTGTTCGAGAGCCATTCGAAAGACTCTTATCTGCGTATAAAGATAAAATGTTTCAAGATGTAAACAAGTTTTTCGTTAGATTAGGAAAAAGAATAAAACGAATGAAAGGAACAGATCCAGACGCCGTAGTTACATTTCTTGAATTCGTGAAATATTTAACGGATCCAGACACCATTGAAGAATCCTATGAACAACATTGGGCAAAGTATTCACATTTGTGCCAGCCATGTGTGGTGAAATATGATTTTATTGGAAAATTAGAAACTATGGATGAAGACATTCGACATGCGTTTAATTATATGGGCATTGCTAATACAGCTATATTTCCACATAGAAATATTTCGTATAAAAATAAGAAAAGCTCGAGCATAGCTGAAACACATTACAATACTTTACCTGAACATTACCTGAGAAAACTATATCAACTATACAAATCGGATTTCCTTCTCTTTTCATATCCAGTACCGGAAATTATGTCGGGCATTAAGGACCTGTAATATTATATCTGTACAAAATACACATATTGGATTTTTAACTTAAAGAACATGTAATTTTGTATTTGGAAAATATATGAAGAAATTTGTATGTATTCAACAGTAAATCTTTTTTGTAGTTCGAGATTCCTCGGATGTTTTGATTGAAGCTAGAAAAATAACGGACTAATAAAACTGATATCGGATCGAATAAGTAGAAATAAATCACATCTTATCAATCGCTATGAGTCATATGCACTAGCAATCCATGGCTGCAATTATAACCCTGCTAGTGAGCTGCGACCTCTACCCCACCCCTATTTAATTATTTTCTCTTTCATTAGTGACTACTTCCTCTAGGAACTGGTTAATACGATCTTGATTCGTCTTGTGCGTAGTTATATTTTGCCAAAAGAAATTTTCAAATCAAGAAATGAAGAAATTTGACATTGAATACATTTTACATGTGATTGTAATTTGCAGATAATATTTATCTTTAAAGATTTAATATAGAGGTAAAGCAATTTCCTCTTATTATTAAGAAATTAATTAATAACAACGGTGACAACTGCTTGGTATAAATGACGTGCTTGTGTCGTAATATTTTCTCTTGCTCACTATGCACAAAATGCAATCTTAAGTTCAGTTGACTAGCAATTGTCTTTAGGTGCATATATATATATATTTAAAAAGCAGCAGAAGCATTTTTTCCACAGAAAATTAATTACAAATGCGAGAAAATTTATAAATATTCTCATTTTGTTTTTAACAGAAGTGTGCTCCGACGTCCCAAGCAAGTCGTGTCAATACGACAAGGTCGTCTGACGTCAGAATAACTCGTTCTGTGGTATTTCCCATTTTCTGATATTGGCTAGAATTAATTTGTATACATTCTGTTGGAATAAAATGGATAAAGTTTCGTACACTTGTTAAGATCAGTTGCTAACCAATAATACAATTAGAATTAGAACTATTTAAGCTGGATCAAGAAAGCATGCAAATTAACCTGAAAAGTAAATAAACGATACATTGTGTAATAATTTATATCAATACAATATCACATATCGTAAATTAATCAATAACCACATCTTAAAGAGAATATCAAAATACGTTTTGGAATCAATGGCCTTTCTTGTTTTATGTTCTCTCGGGTACCTGGGTGCTGAGGATAGTTATTTGTCGCATGGCAACCATTGCAATCTAAACGCTTCGCTTCGTTTCGTGTGGATAAGTACGAAATGTAAACGATACAACCTTTTCACGCTTTATTGATCCGGGTAGATTATATTATGAAAAGTCATATTTAGATGGTTTTTAAACGTGGAGGTACATTATTTTTACAAGTCTTAGATATTAAACATGTTGTCGTGTGTGTATTGAACAAGATGATTATTAAGCCGAGAAAAATATGTAAAAAGTATAATGTCACATCTATAACAATTCTGTCGACAATATTTTGTTACAGTGTGTATGCTTGGATAGTAGGCTACCCGGGTATGTATAAATATGTATATTAAATTACACATAGCTCAAAAAAGACACAATCTTTCCAATCGGGTACATTAAGAATTGAAGAAGGGGAGACGGGACATTGGAACGATAACGTTTTAGCTTTCAAACAATATATTTTGACGTTCAAAGTCACCTTCATCAAAATTATAATATAATTTCTTTATTTGAAATATGTCATGAAGTTTTGGTGCATGTTTGTTTTTGATTTTCAGTTTTAATATATCGCAACATTGAACTGAAACAATCGATAGTTTTTGTATTATATTGCAGTAAATAAAAGTGTCACGATATCCACATTTGTCTAATTGATATGTTGTAAAAAAAACCAGGTCGATATGAAAACTTTCATAAATTTTAAATAGACATTCATATTTCCTTAACTTGACTTGAGTTTTAGGTAAAAATTGATCGATCCGAGGACAAATATTTAAAAACGAATAATAAAGTTTAAATTGTGTTTTTAATAAGACCTTTGTCGAGATTGTGTGGTTCACTGCTTTTTAAAGAACGTGTACATTTTTGTCTAATTTTAAACAGGATTGTGTACATTAGTGTATAGCATTTCGTTGAGATTTATTTATCTGTAAAAAATATCTTTAAAATTATTGTTTACGTTATATGTATGTGTATACACCCTAGAGTAAATAGGTATTTCAAAAACTGCATTTTAAGAGAAAAAATAATTATATGACATTTATTTTAAATTAATTGATTTTTTTTTTATCTTAGTCAACCTGATGCTTTCAACGCGATGTTTCGTATGTTTCATACAAACAGACGGATCTGAATTTAATGCTACATGTAATAAAACTTTCTAATGGAAAGTGTATATATTTAAGAGAGGAAAGGAATGTTTTAAAAATCAACACTCCAAAAAAGTAAATTTCAACACGAAAATGTGATAAAAAATCCAAACTTCAATAATCCTTGGAATCAGATAGTACTGTAGTTAATGTTAAGACAAATTACCATGCACAAAATTATAGCAAGAAAATTTTGAGATCTGCAGTGAAAAACATATTTCCTTGCTTCTCCTCGCTTGTAAAATCAGGTTGTTGTACAATAGCACATATGTATATGCATATAAATTCAGCTGTTTTCATTCAAGATTTGAGTTTTATTAAATCATAATCTGTTTATAAGGTTGAATTTCAGAGTTTCAGTGGAACACCTTTTCGTTAGATGCTGTTTCTTCCCCAAAAAATCTGATAATATACTGTAACAAAAATGCAAATAAACTGAAAAAAATCCTGACATGGGATAGGTTTATTTTAATTAAGATTTATATATTTAAGATAAATCAGGTTTATACACAACAAACATTTCCTAATTATGCCCCTGAAACATTATACGAAGTCCTACCACGTGAAGGCACATGTTTCTAGTCGTTGTGTAAAAATCATCATTGCGCAGCAAATTGTGATCATTTTTGAACATTAGAACATGGATATTAGAACATGGATATAGTGGCCAGAGGTGACTGAAATTTATAAAGAAACTCTATCAATCTTGTATCATTGCAAAATGAGTGGTCGTAAAGCTGACTCTTTATCCGAAAACACTAGGAAATGGAAGAAAGATCGCTATGTCGCTGAACTTAAGAATTTAGGAATTACAGCACACACTTCTTGGACTTTAGAATTTTTAAGCCAATAGCATTAATCGTAATACAACATCTGTGTCAACATTATTAGAAGAAAATAAAAGCATGGAACGCCTAGCCGTGAATGTGATATGTGTGGTGATTTCTACCACTCTACACGGTTTTGAGAACGGCGAAAACATGAGGCTGTCAATTCTTTAGGTATCCCTAAATAACCTCATCAGATTGTACCATTTGTAATTAGATCAAAAGGTAAGTATGGTCGCACAATATCCCGAATTGAGGGGAAAGAGATATGCAATAAATTCAATTACAACAGCTGTACTCGCACAGACTGTTTTCTTATACATGCATGTTTAAAATGCAACATTAAAAAATTACAGTATGAAATACCGTCGGAATGTAAATAAACCAAAGATAAAATCTACCGTGTTGAAAGCTACTGAAGCAAAATCGACGATCCATCGAGATGATAGAAAGCTACTGAAAGCAAAATCGATGATGCATCGAGATGACTAACTCATAACAAACACGCCCCTTTTCTGTCTGCTATCAACGTTGAAAGGTTAGAGACCGAATTAATAAATCATCCTGATAAACAGTGTGCAATATTTGATTACCGGTCTACGAGAGGGTTTTTCACACTCTTGTAAAAGAAACTGATTTACCGAGTATTGTGTGTAAAAATTTAAGATATGCACTTGCAGATCCACAATCGATTGACATCATTATAGCAAATGAAGTAGGTAAATGTTATTTACTCGGACCGTTTCACCACCCGCCTTTTGTAAAATATAGAGTTAGCCCTATTGGTTTGGTTGAAGGTAAATATTCTGGAAAGAAGCGATAAATAGTAGACTTATCTTAACCGCATGACAATGATACGCACTGTAGCATTAATGAATTAATCGACAAAGACCTATGTTCTTTGACATACGTGAAAATAGATGATGCTACTAAAGAAATTAAAAGACTGGGAAAAGGGGCAATATTAAATAAAACAGAAATCACTGACGCAACAACTGATTAAACAAGTATTCGTGAAGACCAACATCATCTGTATTGCGTTAAGTGGAAGGGACTCTATTATTATTTCGTTAGATTATGTTTCGGTTCTAGATCTTCTCCTCGCATTTTCGACACGTTGTTCCCGTGATATCTATCTGTTGGATTGCTGAAAACAATTACCAAATTCCGTTTATTTTACATTTACTTGATGATTTTCTCAAAAATACAAGCTCCAGGTACTTGTGGACACCGAACTACGGATACCCATATCTGATAAAAAGACAATGGAAGTCCTACCCATCTATATATCTGGGTATCATTTTAGATACAGTTAAAATGGAGGCTGTTACAATTACTTGGCCATTTCAACTTTGCTGCAAGAGTAATTATCCCCGGGAGATCATTTGTTACATATATGATAAAATTATCTACTACAGTTGAGAAATTACATGATTTTGTCAATTTATCACATGAGTGTGGAGAGGATTTACAGATGTGGTTGCTTTTTTTAAAGCAGTGGAATAAAGTTTCTTTCTTGAACGACGATAAACAAACACTGGCTAATGACATTGAATTATACACAGATGCTGTGTCAAACTTTGGATTTGGGGGTTATTTCCAAGGGAAATGGTTCAGTAGTGCATGGCCCGAGGACCTCGCCTCGATACTTGAGTCACCATATACGGACATACTGATGGAAGCTACATTTTTTTGGCCTCTTGAGGTGTGGGGAATTTACTGTCCGAAAGGAATTCGATTCATCTACTAACATTTGTTATAATGATATTAAATTTAATATTAAATTTACAAAGGATTCAGCTATTGATACCCTAAGAATCTCGAAAACTGATCCGTTCTGATTAGCCGTTGATATCGAACTTTTTGCAAGAAGAATGGACATATGTCCTTTTAAATCATTAAAGCGATACTTTGCTATAAGGAAAGGGTCAATACAGTCTACTACGCCATTCTTCATTTTAGAAAATGGAGGACATCTGAACCGTAATGTCTTCATACAATGTCTGAAATCAATTTTGAATTCAATTGGGTTCAATTCAGGTCTATTTCCCGGTCACAATTTCCTAATCGGAGCAGCGACAAGTATAAAGTAGATGATCACGTGATCCAGACCCTGGGAATATGGGATTCTCAATGTTACACAGGGGCCTCGGTGGCCGAGTGGTCTAGGTAGTTCGTCATGACTACTAATGATCACTAGCCTGTCAACGCTGAGGTTGCGAGTTCGAATCTCACCTGTGGCGGAGTGTGTTCGACTCCGATTTTAATTGACAAGGATTGCCAATTTTCCTACCGAAGGGTACTCCGGCTTCCTCCACCAATAAAAACTGGCCGCCGCGAAATAGGCAAATGTGCTGAAAACGGCTTAAAACCTCAACTAAACAAACAAACAAACAAACATCAATGTTACACAAGATACATACGTACGACTCGGGAAATTCTCCGCAAAGCACAGTTATGTTTAATGCATTAGTATATTAACATGTATATGTTGATAGTTGAATAGTGGAATGTGTACAAATTTCTTTCGTTATTTAGTTATTTAGTTAGAAGAGATCACTTGTGACATGGGCATAATAATCTCACTGTGATCTCGTGCGTAGTTTTACTGATTAACAGTGCAATCATTAACTTGGTATCGCTTGTGTCATTCCTATCATTTGAAGTGTATTCAAGACAAGACAAGACAACTTTATTGATAACCTCAGACACACAGGTGTACAAGAGGACAATATAATGACATACCAATTCACAAGTACACATAACCGTAATACAATTACCAAAGTACCAATACCATAGACAATATAATACACTTTTAAATAAATTAAACGGGAAAGGGTTGGGTTTTTCACAGTAGTTTAGCGAGATTTCTGATAAATGAAGCAAGAGTCTTTTTGACAGTATGTAAGAAGCCGTTTTAATTTATAACCTTGTGTGTTTGCAATGCAATATCTCGGTATATATTTTTCTCGAATTTCTTTAATATTTTCATTTTGACATAAAAAGAGATAATGAAATTCGTTTCCAATTCCCTGTCCACAAAGATGACATATTCTAATCACTGCTCGTTTAATTTAATGTTTTCAAGTTTATATATATGAGTATATACGAGTATATACGAGGTATATAAACTATTAAGTACAGATGTTCGCCTAACTCTGACCCCGATCGGAGCTTTCCGTGTGAAAGAGGGCATAATAATCCCTCATTAGCTCCGTTATCTTTAGAGTATAGATTTGTATAATTGGTATGTATAAAGGCATACTAATTAATTAGTTCGAATGTTTAATTTTTCCTGGCTGGAGCTTACCGTGTGCAAGAGGGCATAATAATCCCTCATCAGCTTCACAGGAAAGTTTGTTTGTTTGGTTTTTCTTTGTTTTTTGTGTTGTCAATTATATCTTAAATGCATTAATGCAAACACGTGCAGACGATTTGTTATTGACAATAAAATATAAATATGCTAAGCGAACATAATATCAGTTATTTTGTTCGTTTTTCAATTATCTATAATATTTACAGACAGTTTAAGTTAGACTTTTAGTGTATGATGTATTAACATTCGAACCATAGACAATTAGTACCATAAATATCTCGTGAGAAATATTAACAGAACGAAGGATAACATATCAGATAGACTTTCAAGTACTCGATAATGTATAGCAACAATTTTATCTGAATAAACTCCCGCTATGATAGATAGATGATAAACTTCCGTGATTACAGCAGATGACGAGAGTAATGGACTATCATTTACGTTGTAATCTGTGTTATGAAAACAGTTTGTTTTTCTAATGATGCATTCATTGATAAATATTATTTCAAATCATTTTACAAATTATGATGGGTTTATATATGTGTGTATCGAGGTGTTACAACTCATACTATTTGGGGATCAGCTGTTTCCTATATCAACAACTGATTTGGCGTTTTGTTTTCATATTCATTCAAAATCAACAAATTATGGTCAATCATGTATGTCACAGTATTTCCTTATACGCTAGCTTTGGTCCTGCACAACAAATTTTCTGAGTTTAACCTCATGCAGACAAAGGCCTTAGATAGATGTTAATCTTCAGATGCTTGCCCAACATATCGTTCAATCACTGGCAAACATGTGTACTCATCACAAGCTTCACGTGTCTCTCTTAGCCAGCCTGTATTGGATAGTCTAACATTAACTTACGTGATATGTAGAGAAAGTATCTATAAGCTCAAATTCATTGGTTAAAGAGCCGTATTTTACCACCAGTCACAGGTTTTACATCAAGTTAGCCGTACTGAGTTTTCCCAGTCAATCACTCATATACCATATTATTATTACAAATTAATCAAGGATACTGTGGCTAAGCCGACACAGCCTTTCGCCAAATTTATGAGTTATTGTATAAATTTATTATATATGTATTTTGAATACTTAGATGTAAATTGATATAATTAAATAATTATTTAATCACTTTGTTGTGTATAAATGTATAGAAAAAAATAATTTCCAAAAGCATTAATAAATGTCGCTCGCCAATTTAGTTCACTTATGTATGGGGTATGCTCTGAAGTCCCAGGACAAACACCAATATAAAAATTATACCGTGTCACTACTTTTGTCGGTCTGAAAAAAAAGGTGGTTGAAACACAAATCTTGTATCAGAAAGAATGTTCTTTATTATACAACTGTGGCTTCAAGGACAAAAAAAAAAAAAAAAAAAAAAAAAAAAAAATGGCCGATAGATTTTTTTTTCTAAAATTGTGAAAATAGCACTTATCTGACATACTTTCATATTCTTAAAAGAAAAATTGGGATCACCGTTCATTGTTTCTTGTTATTTCCAAATAACCAAAATTCCGTTTACATTTCATTAGAAAACATTTTCCGCCTATTATCTCCCCTGAAAAGGATTCTCTTTAGAATAAAATTTTGTAATATTGCTATTATGCAATTTTGTCATTTAAATAAACTGATATCAACTACTAGTTGCTCGTTGAAAATATATATTTACATGTACATGCAAATTTGCAAGATGCCCGAAAAATGCTTAATGTATTAGGCATGTTCTACCTTAAACTATAGTTTTGTTTCTTCTTTCCAGACCCAAACGAGGGTAGAGCTGAATATGAAAAAGAAGTAAGTATAGTAAATAGACAGGATTTCATCAAATTATTTTATTGTTCTTAGTTTTACGTGTCATCAATGGTCATTCGTAAAAAAACACAACAAAAACACGCAAAAAAAACCAAAAAAAACAAAAAGCAAACAAATAAACAAAACAAAACACAAAAAAAGACATTAATACAAACTGAAAAGGAACTGAACAGGAACATTTTCGATTATTACTGAGACTATTAATAATATAAAAATGCAGTCATCATAGTCCAAGATTGTTATACGGATTAAAATTAAAATAAATAAATTAAGCAAAAGGTAAAGAAAAACACATATATGAATAGAGCTGTATTTTGGTGTTAGTTTTTTGCCAAGCTTGTTTTTGATGTCATAGTCAAACAAAGTGCAGATAAAGAGGTCTTTCCGACATTATAAACAAACTGTCATTTATTATAGTGATAAAGGTTATTTTTACGGAATTTATCAATGTGTAAACTGGGGCTTATCACACACAAACTAAATAAAGTTTTATCACTTTATGCAAAGTTTGTGAGTGATAAGCCCGAGTTTAAACATTGATAAATTCCGTAAAAATAACCTTTATTACTTATAGTTCCAAAGTCATACAGACATATGACGTTTACCGTTTGAAATCAACATTTTCCTCATCCACTATATTGCATGCTTACGTATTCATACGCACACCGTCATGAAAGGAATTTATCAAGTTATAAACTTTTTACCGGAAGTTGTTGTAAGCCAATGAAATTACTTCATTTGATGTTTTTAAAATAACATTGGAATTATTTGAATATGAAATTATTCAGAAAAAGTAGAATAGTATTCAGAAAAATAATTAACTTGTTGTCAATATTTAAAAGTGAGCAACTTCTTAAATAATATACAACAGTTAGCCTCTACAGAACTTAATGTCAAAAAAAAAAAATTCCAAGAGACTAGCAATAGACTAAATGAACCGTTACGCTAACCCAGAAACGGAAAATAATAATTAAACAAGTTTTAGCTTTCTAAAAAGATTTGGACTGCTTCGCTGTATCTTAATTTATGGTAATATGTGAGCATGTGGTTGTTGATTTAGTATTGGAATTCTCTGTTGACCAGTAAAATTTTCCGCGCAAAAACAACAAATAGAACCGACTCTGGAGGTGTGCCTAGATTGGCAGAAGTTATAAAGTAGAGATCATGCATTTTTTTTGTTGTAAACTTAGGATTATAGTGTATACGTTTAAGCAAAACAAACCGTGTGTATTGCAGATTAACAAAGCAAATATACACGTATTAATAATTTATTTCAATAATGAATTTCAGAATATATGAATATTACAAAAACATGTAATGACAGTTGATCCGAACTGATATACACATAGTTAATTTTCCGGTTTTTGATGACTTATCCTGAACGAGTAAAGTCTGTAATTCTTTATCTCATTGAAACCAATGGCTGTTGCTGTATCTCAGCCGCATCATAAAGTAACCAATCAGCGATCAGTAATTATTTCAAGATGGCGTGTATGTCTACTGAAACTAATAGCTCCGCACCGTGATGCGAAGCAACAACAAAATGGTTGACAGGAAAGGTCGACAATGACATTTATTTGCCATGGTTATAATGTAGTACAATGCAAGGGTTTTTGTTTACCAACGAATTTGTTTACTGATTTATCAAATGCAGTTTCTTCATTGCTAATTCTAGCTGTACCAATTCCAGTCATTAATATCATAAATAGCTTATTCTTCTTCTATAAATATCAATCCTCTATTCTTATATATGTTTATAAATTCTGATATACCAATTTTGATGAACAAGATTTCGTCGATTTAGTTGTGCTTAAGTATTAAAATGTTGAAAACCAAAACAATAATACAAGACGTTGAACACAAATGCATAAAATACCAAAATGACTGAAAAAAGTAAATCCAAAACCATCAGCGATGCATGAAATATATCCCTTAGTTTTCACAAAATTCAAAATATTTTTTAACAGAATTAAAGTGACGTTTTCGACTAGGATCAAAATACTAGAATATGTTTAAACAATAAAAATGAGCAAAAAGTACTAGCAACTTTATAAACAATTAAAATTAGAAAAAAATACTAGCAACTGTTTACACAATAAAAAAGTGGAAAATACATGTACACCAACAAATGAGCTGGTGACACCATCGTGTAATACATTTTAATGAAGTCTATAAGACTAATTTTGATGCAAGTGCACATTTTGTTATTTTACGGCTCATCAGTTGTACTCAAGTCCTAAAATAAAGATTAAAAAATTTTGTTTTCACAACGGAACAACCGCAAATTTTTGTCAGGAATTTGTAAAACTGCATATTTGTAACAGGGGGAAGAAACCAATTGAAGAAATTGCGCTTTGACTTTCCCAAATACAATAAATAACTATAAACTGGATTTAAATTTATGCAATGGTGCAATGTAGGATATTTCATTTAAGCATTTTTTACAAGTTTTCTTAAAAATATGAGAAATGTTCTATTTTACAGTTGTATGAAAAACATAAGGGATTTCTACCACAAAGAACTGCACCCGAGGTTCAAGCCGCCCATTTACACAGCATTTGTAAAACACTGAATTTATTTGGACAAGTCCCTATAAATTTACCTAGTCATAGCTACCAATACCTGTATGTCAATGACAAATACAAGTTTATATTTTGTATGATGCCAAAATTAGCTTGTACAAACTGGAAGAGAGTATTTCTGTCATTAAATGATAAATTTAAAGATAAGCATTATGTGATGAATAAAATGCCCGGAGACGACGTGCATAATTTATTTGCAAAATATGGAAGTGTTCTTAGTAAGTATAACCAATCAGAAGTCCAACATAGACTCAAAACGTACAAAAAATTGATATTTGTTCGTAATCCTTTTGAGAGATTGTTATCTGCATACAAAGACAAGATGTTCCGAAATGACAGTAGGTGGTTTTCAAGCATTGCTCATAAAGTAAAACGACAGAAGGGTACCAGTTACAATTCCGAAGTTCAGTTCATAGAATTTGTCAAATATCTCACAGACGCCGACACATTCGAGGAAGCTTACGAACAACATTGGGCGAAGTTTTCATATTTGTGCCATCCATGTTTAGTAAAATATGACTTTATCGGAAAATTCGAAACTATGGAAAAGGATGTTAAACAAGCATTGGAATATATGGGAATAAGTGATGTGACGTCATTTCCACAGAGAAATGTTTCGTACAAAAATACAAGAAGTTCAAATATATTAGAAAAATATTACAAACAACTGCCAAGAGATTATCTTAAAAAACTATACGAATTATATAAGTCAGACTTTTTATTATTTTCGTATTCTTTACCGCTTGGTATACAAAATATGTTATGAAAAATAAAGAAATGTGTACAATGAGTCTTTTAATTAGAAAAAAAAAATCCATAGTGACGTTTTTGAATTTTAGTCATATGCCATCTGTTTGACAACTTTTTGGAGAATTTGTTTCATCTAGTGGGTAAGGTGAGTTAAACTTGTATGCATATATAAACTATTTTAGACATTGTTTTAAATATGTTTGCTTTAGGGCTGTTTTCCTCGTCATTTTCTGACTGTTTTAGAGCAATTACATGTATTGACTTAGCCATCTATTTCCAAAAACAGTTTTAATCAGAACAGCTCAGAATGGTTTTAATAAGATCAGCTCTTTGATACGAAGATACGGTTATACCCTTGAAGAGGCACTATCTCTGAACCTCTGTTCATGACCCGAATTTCCATAATTTGATTATATTTATCTATTTGAATTGTTTTATCAATTGTTTGCCAGATGTATTAATCAGACCCTTCATTTCTAAAACAAATGAAAGTGCAGGACTTTTTTTCAAAACTGTCTTTTAAAGGCATCTAGTTGATGGGTATACCCAAAATGTGAACAACGTGATTACAAATAGTTTCTAAGATGTTTGATTTATAATAATTTTATTTGTATTAAACAAAAGGGATTGGACACAAGTTTTTCCAACTTATGAAGTCCTCTCCCAAGTAATATGAGTAACAATTAGTCAAATCATATAACAGATGTTTTTTTCATATCTAAGGTTATGTCTGTGTTCGTCATTTCACAATTTTTAAATGTTCAATTCTTCCAAACGCATTCATTTATTTATTGGGCAGTCACCATTAGAAAAGTTATCTGAGGTACATGTATAAATGTATAACCCTTATATACAATGATAAAATTAAAGGAAAAAACAGGTCTCCGAGTGGCGCCTAATTTAGTAGTAATATCGACTTAAACATACGTTTGGCGACTTGTAATTCATGATAATTAGCAAAATTGGGGACTAGTGAAATCCAAATTTAGTCTTTGACTTTAGTACCGCATACGTTTGAATGTTAAGAGACAAATGTTCGTGTTATGCAAATTTTATTATCTGTTTGTAAGTAATTTGCGCCTAAATGTTTACTCAAGAAGGCAGTGGCGCCTTGAACCAAAACTGTACACAGAGACCTGTTTAATGTTGTATTAGATGACTCGGCAAGGTGAATTAAATCAACAAATATATTATCTAGTAGTTAAACTTTCAAAATGTCAAAATGCTACAAAAAATATATTATACAAACTGCGTTTTCCATACAGTAGAGCTATTAGAAATATATATATAAAAAAACACAAGCGTGAGGATTACATGACTTGAGAAACAGGGGCCGTATGCATAAAACTACTTAAGTTAAGATTTTACTAAGAAATGACTTAAGTTAAGTAAACTCCGCCCAAATTGCCTAAGTATTATGCATAAAACAACTTAAGTTAAGAATTTGCTTAGCAAAATCTTAGTTTATTGAAACCCCGCCCACTCCACTTAAGTCATATGCATAAAACAACTTAAGTTAAGAAATTATGGAGGTGCCTTTAGTCGTTTCAAAACCGATTAAATCATTTATCTGTGCGACTTAATGAATTGCAAAAACTTAAATACTTACAATACAAGCAAGTCATATGAATTTTGTAATATTTTGAAAAAAATAAATATCCTTTTAACCCCCTTTTCTCTTGGTGTGTGGCATATTTTGGGCTTATTCATATACTACATACATGTACACGTATTTAAATTTTGTTAAAATTTACTCACTCAGTATTTTTTATATATTTACACATGTGCTGTCTAATGATACAGTGCTTACTATTATGACACGCACGAAATTAATGCGTTTAATGAATGATAGTTGTTGCTCATCAGTTACTTCGTTTTAAAAAGCAGAAATACTGAACATTGATCGTTATCGTATAAGACTAAGGAAAGAAGGGAACAGATTTTTAGAGATTACACAAACTCCATAGATATCTATCACGATTACAAAACAGAGAAACGTGCCTTTAAAAATCACGTCCACACACAATATAAAAATTAAAACTCAACATGAAGATCGTTATAAAATGTTGACCTTAGGAATATAAGAATGTAAACATTGTTACATTTGTGTAGAAAGTATTAAAAATTCCTTTGCCGATAGCCTTTATGTCTCATTTTTACGGTTTGTATTTGGATTAAAATTAAAATTTCATTATTTCTCAATGATCAAGGCAGATTTCTTTGTGAAACTTCTTGCACATTTGCAGTATAATATGAACCTTTATTTCGTAAACCTTTGCAATAAAGCGATACCTTTTTACAGAACTAAAATAAAATTATCGGAAATTTACTCAATCTCGGATCCCCAGTTTGTCACTTAATCATGTTAATTGGTGAAAAATATAAACACAATAAAAACATGGCTTAAATAAGTCATCTTCAATTGTAATACATAACAATTAAATTCATCAATGAATACATGTGGGTAAGTAGGGACACGTGTAAGCGATCCAAATAGATGTTTGATAAAGAACTTTGAAAAATCCCTAGTGATATTCGTTTATACTTCTTAGAGTTTCATATTCCGCCAAAAGTCACAATTATTTCATTGCTTTTATTAGAGAAATCTTTTGTAGTACGCTTCCTAAACTTTTTGCTCACAATTCAAACTTTAAAATCAAAATTTGTATATATAAATAAACATCTATGATTTTTTCATACGATATATCAATATCAAACATTGCAAAAAATGATTTGAGTAAAATTTTTTTATGATAAAAAGTGAGGGCTTCCGATGTAATATTACTTAAATTTTTCTTAGTTAAGTAGAAACTTTAGTCGTTTTATGCATATGACTTAAGTAAATTGCTTAGCTAAGTAAATTATTAGCAAAATCTTAGTTTAAGAAATACTTAAGTTAATTTGTTTTATGCATACGGGCCCAGTTCATGCAGCTAAACAACACATTAAACACGTGAAAAACACTTTTGTGATTTATATTGAAATCTGATGGACACTTTCAATGAAGACCACAAACCAGCACCTAAGAGCTTTACTGAGACACCTCCTACCGTCGACATAAGTAGATACATGTATGGTCATGATGGTAACTTCAATTTAAAAGAAAACACAAGAGAGACTTGTCTCACAGGAGCGAAATTTACGGCGTCGTACCGCATAATCAGAAAGGCAAATAGCTGAGGTTAAGACAGAATCTGCTAATAAGCTTTCTTTGTTTGTATAAGGCAGGCACTGCCGTAAGGAACATCAATCTAACATGTCTTAACATATGTTGAACATTTTGCATCATGCACCAGCTGTTTGTTTTTCTTTTATTAAATTTGAACCATGGAATTGGTCTGTCATATGCTTTTTTTTTTTTTTTTTTTTTTTTTTTGTATCCTGCCCTTTTTCACATAACATGTAAAGTTTGGATCCTGCTTTTGATTACAAAATTTTGAGACTGTCCTTTTTCATTTCCCGCCTTTCATGCAATCCTTCCCTGTCCCCCCCCCCCCCCCCCCCCCCCCCCTTTTTCTCTTTTCCAAAAGAATAATTAAAATAAAATGCCTGTTATGTACGCTCAAAACATAATATATAATAAATACTCATAACACACCCTTCGAATAATTATATAATAGGAATTTAATTTGAAAATTAAACACTTCATAATCTGGTATGTATTTAAATTCATGAACATAGACCATTTGAAATTTGTCACGGTCAGCAGTTCTTCTTTACGAAACAACTTATACTTTTAATGTAAGTTTGCAATTTTGTAATACCTTTAAACAATATTATTTTTGATAATTATCAAACGTCATTCTTATAATAATAGTTCTATGGTAATGCTTTTCATTAAAAAGAACTTTTGACAGTAGAAATTAAGCTGATGAAACGTAATCTCTGAGTATCCTTATGATAAAACTCTGTTTAAATAAAATGTTGTTTCTATTATGAAAGTAACATGAATTTAAACAATAATTATTGGCTCATAATTTAAATTTTCAATTGAAATCGAATCGCTGGTGTCTTTTAAAAATCCTTCAATTGTACTTTTTATCTTTTTAAAATCCCACAATTGTACTGTGTACACAATATATAAGTAGAAACAAATAGAAACTTTGGGTATACAGTATACATGTATTTGTGGTATTTAAAATACACATTTTAGCGTTTCAGATGTGTTGTATATATATATAAAGATGATTGAACGCTCTTGTTTTTACCTAGTCCTGGGAACAGTTGTCGGTGGCTTCGTGTACGGAATTATTCTTTCCAAAAGTGGTATGTATACACTCGGTCATTTTGTTTTTACGCTTCAGTTTTCCATCCAATTTCAGTTTTCCTATATATTGTAGTTAGTATTGTTTCTAAAATATTCATACGAATACAATCTAGACTGGTTCCTGGGCACCAAGAGGACAAAGAAACCGAAGACCGGAAAACAGATCATAGTCCTAGTCGTTCGAGTGTTTTTGAAACTGGACCTCGAAAATTCATCGAATATTTTATCAAACATTAAAATTGTTGACGGGTTACAATTAGTCGAACATCAATAGGAAAAAATATCGATATTGATTAAGGGAGAAACATTTATTTTTTAAGGAGGGATGGGGTGGATTGAGATCCGACGTCAAGGAAAAAGAATACGAAATAGGACAGGAACCAAAAGTTAATGAAATAAAAGTAGAATTAAGATTCTTATGTAAAAAGCTTCGCTTAAATTTTAGATGAAAACACATAATGGTATATTTTGAAACACAGTGGGCCTATTGTGTGCTATAATAAACGAATAACGTTATGCAGTAATGTACATGTACACATAATTTATGAATTCTTTGTTTCTGAATAGAGTTACTCTGTTGAATACAGTAACAATGTTGAACAGTGCAACAGTGTCAGAAAAGCAGCAACGATAAGACAAGCTATTTGTACATTGCAAAACGGGTATAATTAGACACTGCTATTTATTTTTACTTTCCCTGACTTTTTATTGTTTTACCTACATGCACATGCTGGATATCGGTCTTGTGTTAACATTTCCCACTGTTTGCTTTGATATTCCCCATTCTTGATATATGTGAGTTGTCTCCCTGCTCTTTGTAAAAGATGTCTTCCATAGAAATCAATGTAAACATTGTAATTTTTCTGCAAAATATTTTTTCTTCCTAACAATATCTTTCATACACAATAATATGTGTTTTTATATGTATTTTTCAAACATTTTCGATTTTTGATGAAGGCCTTTCCTAGTTAAATATTTTCAAAATTTTTGCACTTCATGTCAAGTAAAAGATAAGTTCTGTCAGGAAAGATAACTCATGCTTAAGAGAGACGACTGCAATATCAACAAGTGAGGAATTCGTTTGTAGATCTGTCTATGGTATGACTTCATGGAGTCAGATACAAGATTTTATTAGCGGACACATGTTTTTATTGAAGTTTCCATTGCATTGCAATATGAACAATTATGAAAAAGCTATTCAGATAGTCTGATCATTGTGTGGAAGTTCGGACCAAAGCGTTTTGACGATAGTTTGCGTAGTACGCAAATGGAATTATGTTGATTCTTATAGACGTACCTTTAAAAAATAAGAACGCGCAAATCAGACAAAGGTGATCGTAACTTTGAACGGGTCATTTTTTTTTTTTTTGGTTTAGAGGAGGTAGTGAAAGGGCGAGCTCTAATAATAGTCCATTAAGGACAATTCGTCTGATTTGTTGCCTATTGTTACTGAGTAAAGGAAAGAGATCTGAATATATACATTTACATGTATTTCTGCGGTTTAAAACACGTGATCAGTGCCCTTGACAACAGGTAGCCTTTTTGTAAAAAATAAAAAAACAAAACAAATACATAAACAAGTATTGGCTTTCCAAAAGTCTTGGAATGCTTCGCTATATCTTATCTATTTAACATGTGATTATAAACACACGAATGACCAGGACGTCACATGATTTTTTTTAGCGGGAGTTGCTCTAGAAAAAAAGTATGTTAAAATAGCAACAAATAACCAATAATCTTTAAATCATATGCTTCATTAATTTGAAAAAAAAATGTTTTTTTTTGCAAGAAAATTTACATAAACTCTTATCTTTCAAGATGCATTTGCTTGTCTTTACATAAAAGTTAGATGCGGGACTAGCAGACACATTTCCCTTTTACGATTTATAAGAGACCAACGTACACATTTTATTTTGCGGATCGGATCATAATTTTCACAATCGTTTCCCTCCCTGCTTTTGTTTGCTTCTATACACTAGCTATACACCAATTGAAATTAAAGTTTAATTTTATCATCCAATGGCGTTTGAGTGTCAAATTCAACATGGCATGAAAGGCATATGAAAACAATAGCTCTGCGTCTTGATGCGAAGCAATTAAAGTAATGGTTGCGACTAGAGTCAAGTCCGGTGTATAAGGGAGAAGCCTAATAGATGATAGCTATTTTCATTTTTGATATCAGAACTTCGTATCTGCCAATCAACTCGTGACAACAACCGTAAACTTTCTAAACGTGGGATATTACAAAGATTTAACGCAGCCTTTGTCAAGTATTATTTACCCTGTTGATAATTTCGCTGAGCAATTGCCTTTGTGGCCAACCAACTCTGCAATGCAGACAGTATATACTGATAATGCTTGAATGGTAATATTAAAGAGAATGATCACGTTTGTCTCAAAGGTTCAATTTCAAAAATCCGGTATCCTCTACAAATGAGTACAAAAGATATAGATCCAGTTATGCAGCCGAGATTAGTGTATCAAACTCCAAATTTGATGTTCAGTGACAAAGGTATCATGAGGGCAATCCTTTAAGGGGGACTTAGAATGTATATTTTGGAATATTACAATAGGTAAGAGTAATACGAGTAAAAATGGTTTAAAAGCATTTAGGTTGGATAATTCAGATGTGATTCAAAGCGCCAAATTGTAACAAATTTAAGAGACTTTATAATGAACTGTAAAGCCTTGTGTTACACATATACTTTTTTATGGAAATTTATATGAAGCTTAGTTATGAATTCAACAGAAGAAAATGTAATTTTAAGGATACTCAACCGAACGAGACTAACATGCCTGTTTTCGTTAAAGATTTATATAATAGTTACTTATGTAGAGGGCGTTATCATGAAAAACATGTATATAGTGCCCAAGGATCAGTAGTATTGACTGAAACACCGATAATGCCCAAGCCGCAGTCGATGGCATTATCGATATTGAAGTCAATACTACAATTCCGAGGGCTGCCTATGTTTCATGATAATGACCTCTGTATAAGTAACTAATATGTTTATTTTATTAAAGCAACATGGATTATTTTGCACACATTTATTCTGAGAATATATTCAAAAGAATTTTCAGACTTTGTCTTTTATTCAAGATGTTTGTTAGTTTGAATAAATCTGTATCACTTGTACGTTTTAGAAAGGGGCGACAGCGGGCATTATAACTTGATAATGACCGGTCATTATCATACGGTATTGACCGGTACTAGCATTATCGTTGAATGATGAATGACACGTGATCACCTTCTATCCAATGGGAATATAGAAATTTTATCTGATATGAAATAAGTTAGTATATATAGTGTAAAAGATTTCCGAAGGAATTATCAATATGCATTTATTTCTCACTAGGCAGTCCAAAATAATGTCAGGCAAAAGCGATGTTGTTAGAAGCTTTATTAGTTAATACACTGACATCCGGTTGACATGGACATAGGACATTGTTTTCCTAACAATGTGTCATCAATTATTTATGCAAGATTACTGTTAGAACTGATGGGCATTCTAAAGCGCCTAAAGTAAGCAAAGCAAAAATTATTACCCTATTGACTTGATCTGATATATATCTGGAAGTGATTCAACAGCTTCATTTTCTGACACTGTGTAACAGTCCTCTCCTCCATCCATTGGTTTTTTCATTGTACGAGTCGAGGCTTTTGGAACTGTGGCTATGATACTTTATAGCAGGCCCTACGATTTTCGGGTACCTTTGTTGGACACTTATGAAGTTTATATATCAATATTACTTAATTTACACGCATGTGTTTATATATTTCAGTTACAAATAAAGAATCTATGAATTCCGAGAAAGACCCAGAGAGAACAGTAAGGTTATATTCATAATACAGTTCCATTTTTTCTATAATTAAGGATGATCGCTGGTCTTATAGGAAATAAATAGGATTTGTAATAGGTGTTTTAGTTTGAGAGAACATATGAATAGTAAACAAATAAGCAAGAAAAAAATATAGGTTTATGTGCTTGAAAATTTGCAGGAAATGGGTTTTCTCTGGATTTTTCATTGTCTTTGCATTGACAACTTCAGTCTCTCAAAGATGTACGAAAAAATAAAAAAGGATTTCATAAAATTTTGTCAAATACCATTTTAAGGTATATATTATTGAATTATAAAAGAAAAAGTGGGTGCTCATGGGCAAACAATTTCATGTTTAAGAAATGGATAAAACCCGAGCATTCCGAACATCTGACAACAATACCAAAACATGACCAGCGAGCATCCTTAAAATGCGTAATGTACATTTGAAATTTAATAGCGAGCGCAGCGAGCGCTATAGTAGCATATGCATTTTTTACATATGGGTCATTTAAAAAAAACTCGTTGAAGATTTTCCACTCTTTCACTTTGAACTCGTGTACTTTATTTTCCTTTGTAGACTATAAATGATCACAATTGGACGACAAATCGAAACGGTACAGAACAAGAAATAAGAGTGGGGAATTTGCGGAACGTCTGTCAACATCTACACGATCTTGGACAAATACCTATACACTTGCCAAGGAAATCTTACCAATACTTATACGTTAATGATGACTACAAATTTATTTTTTGTATGATGCCAAAAATAGCTTGCACTAACTGGAAAAGAGTATTTTTGTCTCTGAGTGAGGAGTTTTCACATCGACCTCACGTTATAAACGATGCCAATCATATCAACGTGCACGAGCTTTATGGAAAATATGGCAACACTTTAAACAAATATTCTGAATCAGAAATAAAATATAGACTTGAAAAATATAAGAAAATTATCTACGTTCGAGAACCATTTAGTCGAGTATTGTCAGCTTATAAAGACAAAATACTTAATGACGACAACCACGGTTTCCCAGCCTTGGCTCAGAAAGTTAAACGGTTAAAAGGGCTTACTAAAGAAGGAAATGTGACGTTTGATGAATTCATCAAATATTTAACAGACGCTGACACATTTGAAGAATCATATAATCAGCATTGGGCTAAATATTCACTTTTATGTCAGCCATGTTTAGTTCATTATGACTTTATCGGAAAATACGAAACTATGGACGAAGATATAAAATTGGCTTTTCGCTACATGGGGATTGTTGGAGTTGCTCAATTTCCGGAAAGGCATATTTACTATAAACAACCAAAAAGGGCGAACAATTTTAAAAACTATTTTGATAGAGTACCGGAACAATATATCAAGAAACTGTATGAATTTTACAAATCTGATTATCTTTTATTTTCGTACGATAATCCAAAAGTACATGTATTGACTTAATAAAATAAACCAATGTAAAGTATTTTTTTAACATTATTTAACACCGAGGAAGTCTGACTGATAAATATATGGGCGGTTTATTCTCAAACTCCTCACTGCAGTAGGAAAGCAGGTCACGGTTTGACCCCAGCTTAAATGACAACAATTGAGTCACGTGGCGCCATATTTTGGACACAATATTTTCCGTATTTAAAATTGTAAAGTATCTGCGAATACTCGTTTAGTTTGGCATGTTCTGCAAAAATGATTCGTGCAACAATTCTTGAATATATAAGATTTCATGCTTCCATTTTGTTTAGATAAAAATATCTCCATGTAATTTAAAAATTGTCCCTGAAATGGTGCTGTCGGAGAAAAGTTTAGGATAAGGTTTCCGCTAAAATCATCAATATCTTTAAAATACTGAAAATGACGGTCTGAATTTAAAATTGGTGATATATATTACAAGTACGAACCGCTATTTCAAGTACTGTTCCATAAGATGTTCCGATACGAAAACATCAAATTCTTTTCGATTTTAAGAGGACCTTTCACAGATAAAAAAATTTAGCGTCATCTTACAAGAGTTATGCCCCTTTGCTCAGAATTTAGATTCCAACAAGTTATATTTTTTATTATATTTGCCCAAATCCTGAAATAATTTTGTTATTTTGTGTTAAAGATATTTTCTTCTTATATTTGTTTAAAAATGTAAAAAGAAGTCAGAAATAGAACAACAATCAAAATAACCAATATCAGCAATGTTAACTTATAATGAACATGTTCATTTAAATCACAAAATCACAAACACCTGCTAACAAATTTCAACTGTACATTTTTTTAACAAATCACTTAATAAATGATTAAATAACAGTCAAATATAGAGAGTAATATAGTTTGCCTTTAGGCTTGTTTAAATTTTTTCTAAAAAGTTGAAATATATAAACCATTCACAAATGTATCAAGTAATCTATGTCTGCAACGGCTGTGTTATTGGTACATTACAATAGCAATTAGCAGTCCGGTTTTGTTCAGTTATGTTTGAATGTTGACCTATTACATTTGTTTGTTTTTCCATGATGCTCGCCTCCAGTGTAATTGAAATAACAAACCTCCGGTATTATATTGGATAAAATAGGAATTCCAACATATAAAACAACATTACGTGACCATTTTCATCCGCAACTACATATACTAACCGTATGGAAGAAATGATATTATGGATTAATTTTTAAAACAAAAACTCTGCATTTATACATGGCAAAAGTTTAAACAAAGGAAACATGCTTTTATTTGAAAAAAGGAAATCTTTAAATAGTGTCGTGAATTGATCGACACGCTAAAAATGTGGGAAAAGTCCATAAATTTACAGGGTACATCAGCGTATTATTATTTTAGATAATTTTGCAAAATACGTACGAGCAGAGCAAATAAAACGGATAGGGTGTGTTAGATTTTATACAACATTCGGCATGACGTATAAAATAATGATGTACACAGTAGTATACACAGAAAGTTATCCTATAACTAATTACATGATAGACACAGCGCAAGAGATAAACTCTGTCGAAATGAAATGCATAAGATTCTCCTTCATGTACGAGTGAGTTATGGAATTTCTCCACCCGAGATATTTAAATTTTTGATATTCTATAACTCGCGAGTAAGGTGAATGAGAATATGATACTCCTATGATTTTCAACAAAAGAGTCAAGAAAATGCCGTAGCTACGCATTTTGTTTACATGAACACCATTTCTGAATTTCTCTAGTTTAACTTTCTAATAAACGTAAAAAACGGCGGGAATTCCAATGCAGAAATTTAATCACCCGGAAGTGGTTAAAAATGTTACGTATTTTTATCCCACCGATTAAACACGTCAAGAATAGGATGGATGGATGAATAATTATTTAGCGTCCAGTGGCAACTAGATGCATATCAGGACGAGAACATGTTGATATAATGATGAAAATGATCCCTGCTTTGTACTAGACCGACACGCTAAGTCGGATTTTTAATGTGCTAGCTCACGAGGTAACTGTCTGCAGGAAGACATATCACCTCACTCGGACACATTATTCTGACTCCGAGCCGACCAGTCTTTGCTCTTACTCCTAGATGCCGCTGCTTTCAAAGAGTCAACACCTTTTTATTTTTATTTTTTACATGCTCGTGATCAAGACCTTTCAAAGAGTCAACACTTTTTTATTTTTATTTTTTACATGCTCCTGATCAAGACCTTTCAAAGAGTCAACACCTTTTTATTTTTATTTTTTACATGCTCGTGATCAAGACCATATTGGTCGAAACGTTGGGTATTTTTAACTTTTTAGTTTATTGTTGTTTTTTTTACGATTTTATATTTGGTTTTGTTCGACTTGTGTATTTCATACATTCTAGTCGTTTTATGCCCCTTTTAACAGCTCCCCATTTCCATTTATTTTTCATTTTATTGTCGCATGAGCTGTTTCTCAACGTACTTAGTTTTTTGTTCAAAAATGAATTGAAGTTTTTAAAAAAAAAATTGAACATCGCGTGAAACAACCCTGTTGTTCACCTCCAAACATCTCAATTTTCCGCCGCAAGGGAGACATCTTTGTAATCGCGGGAAACAACCCTATTTTTCACCTCCAAACATCCTAATTTCCCCCCGTAATGGAGACAACTGCGTAATTCGTCTGCATTAAAAGTCATTAAAAGTCAAACTATGTCTTGTTCCTGTGAAAAAAATAATAAAACTATTACGGCCCTCATTTGAGGTAGAAATTCAGATTTGGCAACTCTTGACAGGTTGTTTTCCATCGGGCAAGCCCTCGGGAAAACAATCTCTCTCGGGTTTCCAAATCTGAATGTTAACCTAAAATAGCCCGAGGGGAAACAACCTGTCAAGGGTTGCCAGATCTGAATTTCTACATCATATGAGGGCCGTAATTTCATATTGTATGTAATTGTCTGACAAACAACAGATGCATGTAGTAAGACAAATACTAAAGATTAAGTCAAGTAAAACTTATTTATCTTATTGAAATGTTATTAAGGATGTTCGCTGGTCTTGTTGTTGAATTTTTATCAGATGTTCAGAATCATCTGGTTTTATCCATTTGAATGCCATAAATAATTTTTCCCGCTAACACCCATTTTTCTTTTCATAAATCTTTTGCATGCAGAAAAAAGGGCATTTGTACATATCTTATAAAATCCTTGTTACACAATGTATTATTTAATGGTTTTTGGGAAATAAAACTTCAATGATAAAGTTATGTAAAAAAAAAGAGACCAAATTTTTCCCGCCAAATATTCAATGGCTTATATCTCGCTCATTAATCCACTTTCAATATTCACCAGTGTTATGAAAAGCTTGTTATTTTGAAACTGAGCAGCGAACATCCTTAAATCCTTGGAACTCCAAGACCTGTTGCAAATTATACTATAAATAATGTCACGAAGCTATATAACTGTGATTGACCCTTCTTTGCTAAATATCTTAAATACGTTTATTACATTCAAATCGGAGACTTATTCATATTATCTTACAAGGGTGTTACATTTTATTGTCCCATTTTCAGACTTAAAATGGTTAATTTCTTGTGAAGTTTTTACATGTTAATCATGTTAATTGATAGAATTTTATATCCAATAAACATTTCATTCTGTTGTGTCCCAAGAAGAAATATTTACAATCTAAATTGCCGCCTCTTGCAAATATAACCATGCAAACACAATGTGTTCTCGTTGATTCACCCATGAGGTTAAGTAAAGGATATAAGGATCTAACACCGGTGAAAGTGCAAGACGGAAAAACTCAGACACCCAAGGGAAAGATTTCTGGTCTCCAACGAGGCTCCGCCGAGTTGGAGACCAATGGAAATCTTTCACGCGGGTTCTGAGATTTTTCACTTTAACACTGGTGTTTTCATCCTTTTTCTCACTAATATTTACCCAAGCAAGTGTGTCAGACGACGTAAACAAACGGAGTTATCTCCCCATGAAAGTAGTGCGTTATGTACATTTTGTGTGTGATGTGTATGTGCTTTTGTATATTAGATGTATTTTGAATAATTCAAGCCATCGACCTTTAAATATAAAACGATATGGACAATATGGAATAGGTAAGACTAATAAAACTCAAACTATATGTTAAATATCGCTCAAATAGTAAATAATCACGATTGTCGGAACCGCGAAAGTTTTGCGGGAAAACAAGCGTGAAATTCTTATCTCACCCACGGGAAAGACAAGGATATCTCACATGGGTAAAAATAGGTACTGGGCTGTCTCATCAGTGAGAAATATGAATGCATGGTGCTTTCCATTTACAGCTCATGCAAAATGTAATTGACATATTCGGTAACATAACCCATGCTGTACATCACTGGCCTTGAAAAAAGATATTTAGTTACTGCTGTGCATTTGATATATACAGTCATCTTTTTTTAACATAATGAAACTTCTGTACTTCTAAATATGGGTTTTGTTAAGCTTCTCTTGATAGCTTCAGTCTAAAACCGCCATTGGTTCAGGGTTCATAATTATTCTAAAAATAGATTCGTGGGGAACGAAAAAATGTACCCAACGTTTGGACATAGTGTGCATTCTTATCTTTTTACATAGGATACAGGTTTTTTATTCTGATCATTAGCCACATTTCCAATGTAGAAACACAAATTTTAAATTAAATCGAAGCTGAGTAATGATACATTGTTTGGATTTGTCATCAAGGGGAGATAATTACAAGAAATCCCTATGAATGTGAATTTATGGGTTTCATTTGGTTGGATTTTGTGAAAAATTTAATCTGACCCCGAGTACCCCAAAAAATCATTCAGGGACTGTGATATTCACTTTCATGACTTTAAAGGAAATATATTGTCATTAGAGCAAACGAAACATAGGGTAAGAGCTATATGACGTCAAGTTTGAGCCATTTTGGTTGAAATATTATAGAAGAAAAATTAGTCATTGAACCATTGTCATTGATTGGTACTACGTTTCCATCTCACAAATGAGCTTAGGTGTCATTAATTAGATTCAACCTAAGATTTTTTTTATATAATGTGTGCATTACATCAAGACACATTTCAGCGAAATATATTTTTGGACAAGGCTGTTGCTCATATAAAAATTTTAATTTCAAAGTCCAAAAATGAGTAAAATTTGGTGTTTCAAAATTAACCAACTTTGACAGCATATTCAGAGGCGTTTCCAGGATATTTGAAAGGGGGCGGGGCGTAGAATAAAATTTTTGCGGAGCGAAGCGAGGCGAAAAGTTTTTTGGACCTTTTTATTGCTAAAAAACATAAAATAATTGAAATGCACTAATGTAACGGTTCCTGACTTGGAGCATGTCTATTTCATAGTTAAAGTGTTAGGGTTTGTTATTTTTTATGGCTAATTCTCTCCATTAATTGTCTATGGTATATTAAAATGATTGGATGGATCTTAACAGCAATAGACCAATAACGAGACATATGTGTTTAACTAATGAATATGATAAATTGCCATATTCAATACAATATAAGCTGAGAGTAAGTATTTCATTACCTTTTGATTTTGGAATTCGACTGGGGGGGGGGGGGGGCAAATTTCAGGCAAAATCATACATGTCCTTTACCTTAGTTAGAAATGTACTGGAAAATGTATGTGGATTTAAGGGGGTACAGAACACCTAAGGGAGTCGCCTCTTTAAAAATCAGCTGAACGTTTTAATCACATACCGTTAGTAAAGAGAAATTATGCTTCTCAATGATCAAAACTAGTGTTTGTCAAACTGCTATATATCCAATGAAATTATTTCCGTATATTGTGTGGTTCAAATTTCTTGACATTTTTATATTTCTGTGAACAGGTCAATGTAAATATTTCGTGAAAATCTGATGAAAATTAAACGAGCCAAATCTATTTTACTCAAAGTGTTGGGTACATGTACCCACTTAAGTCAAAACGCTTCAATAAATCAAAGCCAAGTGAATGCCAAGAGTTTATTAGTGTAATTCAGCACACAACATACATGAAGCAAATCAATCCATTTCAAAATGTTCAAGTTCAAAATTATCTTTTTATTCCACTGCCATGACAGCAACATTCTATAATATAAATAAGGATAAGACCAAATTAATATCATATGGCACGTCAATACGCATGTCTGTAACATGATTTAGTGTTTCATTTTGATTTCAAACGATAAATTTAAACTGACATTTGTTTTCCGGAGATATCTTTTCGCGTAAATATATACATGAATTAGAATATTCGTGCACTATTAACTGCTAGAAGGATGTTTTAAGTCCAGTTTCAGCGCAGATTTCCTTATTGAGGAAATTAGATAGAATTACCTAATTTTAACAGGAGAAGAACTGGCAATCACTGTCAATTAAAAACAGAGTGAAAAGAATCTGTCGTCGAGTTGTATTCGAACTTTTATCATTCAATTCAAATCAGAGTCAAACGAACCAATCAGCGAGTTTTGTTCGAACTGAGTTTCATCAATCTATTAGATTATTCAGCCACATACATGAAGGTCACTTATATGTAAAATTTAGCTTAAGTAAGATACAGACCTTCACCAATTATATATAAATTTAAGAACAGTGCAAACATTTAGATCTTTGTTAAACAGTGAAATGTGTGATCGAAAACAAATTTTAAAAATTAGAGATCATGGCAAAATTTGAACAAAAGGAAATTGTGAAGTATAAAAAAAAAAAAAAAAAAACACACACATAGATACAATCATATAAAGTTCAGTTAAACACTTTAACATACTTACATTATTATTTTTATGGGTCTGGCACCGAATCTAGAAATGAAATGACACATGATGAAAAGTTCTATTGCACAAAAACATAAAAACTAAATACGAAAAGTAAAATTACCTCCACTTATATATCTTGACCCCATTGTGTAAAATATATATCGTCTTGACTATGGGTATGAAATTAAATAAACTTTTGCTCTTTGATAATTGAGGAAAGAATAAAAGCAAACGATTAAAACAACTATTTTTTCTGTTTAAACCATAGAAATCCAAAAAATTTAAATAGTTAAAATCTATATTAGCATATATTAAAATTTGATTTAGAATTTTTTTTCATTTTCTGTTTTCGGATAAAAATACGACAAGCTTATATATAGATACAATTACTTTGTAATATGTCTGACAATTACTGATATTTTTTATTTCACCTTTTATCACGTTCAGCATTATAAATAGACTCACCTTCCGCTTCTTCACAAGCTTCTTTTATAATATCATCAACAACAGTTTTTAGTTTATCAAAATCAGAGACTTCAAACACGTTATCGTCACTACCAGCAATTTGTTGAAGCTGAGCTGAGTTTGGCACACCAATAGGTACAGTGAAAACACTCACGCCATCAGCACGAAGATCATTTGCAACAGGAACTGGGTCTACTCCTAGGTTGTTTTCACCGTCTGTTATCAATATGACAATTTCCTTTGCTCCATTCCTTTTGCCTCCGTTTCCAGGTAGGAAATATACGTTGCCAACTCGCTTGAATAGAACAAAATACAACCACTATTATTATTATTAGTCTTATTATTATTATTTCTCATAAAAAATAATACAAAAAATTAGAATATGTTTGAACAACCCGACTTAAGAACTGGACTGTGTATCTTTGAACCAGGCAATAGCTTTTACAGAAATATATTAAGAACCTATGTTTTCGAATTATTTCTAAAAAACTTCTCTCCCTATCAATTTTCTTGTCAGCCATTTCATTTCTAATCTAAATAGAAAAAGGTTTTCCGTGTGGAATGTCGGCAAAAGAATACCGAAGCGACAAAACAGTGGGAAGTCCACAAATTCGAAGTCCAAGGAAAAGAAAAAGTCAGAAGAATGGACCACAACAAACAAACGCCACAAGGATACAATTATAACTAAAACAAAAAAAAAGTATAATGAACAAACAAAGCTAGAACAAGTCAGCACAGAAACTAATTTAAGCACTAGCAATGTGAACTCCAATACAAAACCCGGGATTGACATCAGGTGCTCAAGAAGAGTACGCATGTCCTTCTCCAGTGAAGTGTCAAGTCCGGTGGGGTGTCAATTCCGGAAGGACGTGAAATCAAACTGAAGAAATCGAGTCTCATACGCGAGATAGAAACTTCGTATTTTTTGTGGTGTGGGTTTTTCGTTATTACTGAAGGCCAAACGAGTATCTCTTTATAGTGTCAGCGTATGACCATGATTGATATGGCGGAAAACTTACTTATGCAATAAATTCATTCTTTTCAGAAAAACTGAATAAAACATACTTATTATATTTCCAGAAATACTGATTTTGGTGAATTTCTTGAAATAAGATTAACAATAGATTTCTTTAAAAATAAACAGTAAAATCGAATTTTGATACTTTCTTTCCCATAATATATTTCGAATACAGTTCCTAGAATGAAATAAACAAAAGAATGATAAAAGAAAATTTTTAGAATCGCACGAACACACAAGAAACAAACTCGAAGGTATTTTTTTATTAATAGTAAGTAATACAATATAATGGTAATACATCTCCTGACATGAATGGAAAAATACAAATAAACAAGAGGCTCTCAAGAGCCTGAATCGCTCACCTGGTAAACAATGCACTATAAACTAAATTAATATATTAATGTTTGTTGTAAACTAAACTGAGTATTAAAGGTCACGTAAAATGCTGAAAATACCTTTAAAAACCTTTAAGAACCTCTGGAAAGAAATGGGCATGAGTTCTCCCTACGCTTGATTAAGATACAGTCATGGTCAATCTGATGATTCATAATACAAAATACAAGCTTTAATTAATCTTCAAATACAAGTATAAATCTTTTGGTCTATATGTTGTCTTCGTTTTTAAAATGTTTGAAAGAAGTTATGTAAAAATTGTGGGTTAAGGCTTTTTATTGTACTTGAAAAGGAAATATTGCAGGAACAATCATGCTAAGTTTCATCAAATTCCCCCAAGTAGTTTCAGAGGAGAAGATGTTGAAAATTTGTTAACAACGATTATGACAGACACCAAGTGATGGCAATTAAAAGCTCACATATTATGAAGTTTAATCATTGTTATACAACATTCTCATCATCACCATTCACTAAGGATACCATGTTTACTTTAAAAACCAAATATTGTTGAAATCCGAGCAAGTGTAAACAAGAACCCCACAAATAAAAAATGTAAAAAAGGCAAAACATATCTGGGAAAATGGAAAGTGGTAATGTTCCCATTTTTTATTTGCATGGAAAAGATCATAAAAAACACTATCCCGCCATCTCAACTCATGTATACATAGAATTATGCATGTAAAAGGCAAAAGATATGTTGGTATGTACAACAACCCTCAACCAAAATCAAAACAATAGAAATTTTCCACTCAAGCAAGCACGTTTTCTCACCAAAAGTTGAAACAGGAAGTGAAGAGTTTAGGACTGGGAAACACTAAAAAGAGACAAGAAGTGTCAAGAGCAACAAGAAAACACCCTAACATCATATATACTTTTATGCATTTATTCTCAATAATAAATAGTTATATAGAAATATCCATGAAATAAAAATCCATGAAAAACCTACATTTAATTTTATTTATCTCTTTTTACCATTTAATATTATATAACTTTACAGAATTACATTTTTTTTTATTTTACATTTAATAGATCCGTTATGCTAGCAATTTTAAATATTTAGTTTTTAAATTTAAAATGCTCATTAATATTATTTAGAGGCACAAAACATAAAAATTTTTAAAACTTGTAATTACATATTTTAAAAAAATAAGCATAGTCATTTTAGACAACAAAAAGCATATTGGACATGTTACACTGGTCCAATAAGTTAAACTTTGGTCTCAGCTAGCATCCAGCTTGGATCAGGTACGGATCAAAGCCACACAATTTTTGAAGGTGACCAGTTTGGTTTTAATTGGCCAAGTATTTCCAGTCTCAGCAGAAGAATTTAAAACTTTTCCCATAGGTCAAATATTAAACTATGGTCCCCGCTGGCACCCATTTTTGATTAAGTACAACCCTAAGCAACACAATTTTTTAAACAGGGCCACCCAAGGTTTATTATGACCAAGTTTAGTTCCAATTGCCCAGTTATATCTGATGATAAGATTTTTGAATGTTTTACCATAGGGTCCAATGTTAAAATTTGGTCCCCTCTGGTGGCCATCTTGGATTGGCTACGGACCCAAGAGACACAATTTTTAAAGTAGACCGTTGTAGCCAAGTAAGACCTGAAATTAGTTTCTATGACAACCAAAACTTCTGCTATCCATTACAATTTCAGACCACCTTTCAAAAAAAAAATCGGGCAGGGGTTCCCCCTATAATCTAGGTTATATATACTGCTGAAATTAAAACCCATCAAAATCAGATATATATTAAATATTCCATCAGACATTAGAAATTTTTATTTCACTAATGCCAAATTTTGAGTTAGAGTTATCTTTCTTTGTATAAGAGTTGCAATGTAAAGACAAAAGAATTTGAAACGCTTGTGGCCCCGCTGGCGGCCATCTTGGATAGGATACGGATGTGAGCAACACCACTTTTGAAGGGTACCACCCAAGGACTCATGTGATTAAGTTTGGTTCCAATTGGCCTAGTACTTTCAGAGGAGAAGATCTTTGAATGTTTTATCCCATAGGGTCCAATGTTAAATTATGATCCCCGCTGGCGGCCATCTTGGATGAGGTATGAACATGAGCGACACAATTTTGAAAGGGGGCCACCCAAGGACTATTGTGACCAAGTTTGGTTTGGATTGACCCAGTGGTTTCAGAGGAGAAGATCTTTGAATGAAAAGTTTACGGACGACGGACGGACGACGGACGACGGACGACGGACGACGGACGCCGGACGCAAAGTGATGGCAAAAGCTCACCCTGGCATAGCCAGGTGAGCTAAAAAAGTATATAAACAGAATGAAACATGTAAAGCCACACCAAATTGATTTTTAGTTCTTTGGATTTTCATGGAGAGAGCGAGCAAAATTCTAATTTTATTTTTCTTGATTACTAGTTTTTTTCAGGCGAAACCAAATTCACGTTCGGGACAAATCTTTTTAATAAACCATTGTATAAATTGGAACATTTTTATTTATCAACAAAGGATAGGTTGCGATAAGGCCGCACCCCCCCCCCCCCCCCCCCCCCACACACACACACCTTTAAATCGAACATTATGTTTCTATGTTCAGCACTACTGGTCTGCATGTACTTTATTTTTCCGTAATAAAAAAATTATACCGCGCATGTCCTTTTACATGATTAAGTCACTATATAAACGGTCTCTAAAAACACAGAAAAGGACCTCCTTTGTGCACAAAGGAGCACAAAGGACCAAAAAGGAGTATGATAGTGCACAAAGGACCTGAAATTGTTCACAAAGGAGCACAAAGGAGTATGATAGTGCACAAAGGACCTGAAATTGTCTATTAAAAGGGGGGAAAGGCATTTCTCACGAAAAAAAAAGATTTTTATTAAAATACTCGAGTTAAGTCGGTATAAAGTTGAAGACTTACGAAACCGTGTTCCGTAACTGGTACGGATATGCATAAGATTACGGCCATTTTCGATAAGTTAGTATACCTATAATTATATATTGAAAAGTATTGAGAAAACATGAACATATAAGTAAAGACTGGACATTAAACCGGAGAGAAAAAATTAAGCTGTTTGTAAAGATTTCAATTTCACAATTAATAAGCTATGTATAATGAGGACTTGATTGCGCTTGGGATGAACAAAGCGTTATATATTCTTTACAGTTAATTATCAGCGTCCAAAGACCGTCTTTAAAAACAATAACATTGTTGAAAAAAAAAATTATATGTATTAATATATTAAAAAAAAACACACACAAAAAAGACTTCAGACATATGCAAAATATACAAGTTTTCTAAATTTAGATCTTACAAGCGGCGATCAAAGACGTCGTCTATTGAAGTTAAAAAAAATGAGAAATATAAACCATTTTACTCAAAATCTTATCAGAAATAAAATAATATAAAATAAGAGAGTTCTTCAGTGAAACATTCCAAGCTATACAAATTCAACATGAATCACTCTCAATACAACTACGTGTCAAGTCTATCTAGACTTCAACAGGTATACTTTTTTCAAGTTTGTTTAAAATTATGTTTAATTTGAAAGCAACTTATAAATTTTAAATTAAATATTTTATTTTCATCAGCATTGCTTTAAGGAAACTGAACTCCTTCTTTTTTTATCAATCATCTCAATATATGATAAATCTAATTAACAAGCTACTTAGTGTAGATGATTCTTTATACGGTATTTATTCTTTTCGTATAATTATTTTAATAGTTAACCATATGCAAAATATCTACTTGCTATTGCAAGTGTTTCTTTTCAATTATTTGAAAAGTCTAAATTTTGATATTGCGAATGTTAAAATTTACGAAATGATATATGATTTTGTCAATTTTATATATTAACCATTTATGTGTGAATTTAGTTAACACATACATAGCAGAAAGTAAATTTCAGAAAATAATTTTGATTATCCATTAATCAGGCTAATAAAATACAAATAAATAAATTGAGAAGATTGGTATATATGTCAGTAACAAGCAACCTAACGAGACAAATAACCAAATGACAGCTCTACAGACTTTTCTTCACTGTGCTGTGTATACATTTTTGTTCTGATTAAGATTCGCCAAGTAAGAAAATTTCGGTAAATACTTTGTTTTTGTGCAGAATAAAATTTGATAAAACAAAGTATATATTGAAATTTCTGAAAACTGATAGCAAAATTCAACTCCATTTGCTACTTTTAGAATTACTGCCATACCGTTCCCCTTGGTGTCTTTAGATTCTTTCCGTCATAGCAATTTAAGATTCGTCAAGTAAGAAAATTTCGGTAAATACTTTGTTTTTGTGCAGAATAAAATTTGATAAAACAAAGTATATATTGAAATTTTTGAAAAACGGATTGAAAAAATTCAACCCCATTTCCTATCTTTAGAATTACTGCCATACCGTTCCCTTTCGTCATAGAAATATATTAAGGTAGCACTGAACTGGAAACCACATCAATTACCAGAAGTTTTAAATAAAATATACAATGTGATACGACTTCACCACACAGATTTAAGGCCCAGTATAGTTGGAAACGGCAATTATGAACTTTTCGGAAATTTCAAAAACACAGAATACAACATTCCAAATGGCACAGTCTTTCCCAAATTGAAAAAGAAGTGCTTTCGGAAAGCTTGCCAGTGACAAAAAGTTTAGTGACAATATGTTAAGAACAGCAAATGGTTTTGCGATACCAAGAAGTCTGGTCAACGTCACCGGCCAAGGACAGCTGCAGTGAGGACAAAACCAAAATTTTAAATGTTATTGTTAAATCATATGTATTTATTTATCATGTTTATTTAATCTTAATAAATCATAATTGGAAATATAAAGTTTTGACTTTTTTGTTATAATGCAAGTATTCTTACTTCACTTAAAGATATTATCATACGTAAGAAAACAAAGTGATGATATATGAGACAAAAAAAAACAACAACAACACATTGCTATCCTATATAATTTTCTAAGTTTTGGTAATGCTTTACCCTTGAAAAATTACAACAATAAGATACCAAGAATAATAATTGACGTTTTGATCAGTTATGTTACATTTTAACTATTTAAAAATTCACATACATGAACTATCACTTAACCCGGATATAAAGTCGGTTCCAAACCGATACCGGTGAAAACTACAAATCATACATTATTAAAATCGCAATTATTTTTGAAATTGTTTGTTTTTTTTTTACATTTTTCTTCATGCATTATAATATTTTTATGTTTTGAAATGAATTTCAGGTCCTTTGTGCTCTTATGAAACTCCTTTATGGTCCTTTGTGGTGTTTTTAGAGACCCCTATATAAGGACGTATTTTTGCTTAATATCAACAATTCATCTGTATTAAACGGAAATTATGAACAAATATTGTCATTCAGCGGATTTTGATTTCAAATAACATGTAGAATTACTTTTAAAAAAAAAAAAAAAAAAATGATAGACTAAGATGTTCATACTGCTATAGAGGACCTAATTAACAAAAACAGCAATTTCAAGAAGATTTTTGCTTGAATTTAACATGGATGATGGATGAATTATTGTTTTAGCTCCAGTGGCAACCAATAGGTGCAATCAGGACGCGAAAATGTTGATATGATATGAATATGAATCCTGCTTTGTACCAGACCGACACTCTGAGCCGGATTTTTAGCGTGCTAGCTCGTGAGGTAGCTGTCCGCAGGAAGGCATATTACCCCACCTGGACACAATATTCTGACTTCGATCAAAACATTTCTTTGATCTTACTCCTAGATGCCGCGTTCTTGGTGGCGAAGCAGCCAATACCGAACTCGCGACATACCCAACTCGAGGCGAGCAGGTTACAACGAGACACCCGAGGTGTATTTTTAAATTTAAGAAGATACAAGCACAAAATATAAGTAGCAATGCCTGGATGGCTACAAATCAATAAAAAATGTTACAAAAGGTCACTATATATAGACTACAAGAAAATAAAAAGCTATGAAGAGTATGTTCCTGACTGCCCTTTAACTAAAATACAATGTATACTCTTCACAGGTACATCTGAAAACATGTAATTCAGAATCCATTGTTGTGGAGATTTGTTCTTATGAAGGTCTTGGTCACGGTCGCGGTCTAACCAAAGCTGAGGAGACTACGACCAGGAGACTGTTCCTACGGCTTCCCAACGCTGCACAGAAAGGCTTTTAGCAGCTCCAAACGCCACTCATGAAGAGGATTTCGGTATTTCTTCGGCCATGCGGAAGATTTTGGTCTTCTTCGTTATGAAAGAGCTGTTGTTCGCAACGGTCAGCGTTACTCCGAAGATATGTGTTCAGTCATAAATTCCGCAGAATAAACTTTTCTCACTATCCAGAAATAAAACGTTATCTCTGTCTCTTGCTCACCCATGCGGGAAAATATGAGCGCCTCTGACAAGTTTGGGTGAGGACCCCATTCTAGAACAGAACAAGTCTGGGCTAGTTCAGAAACTATATAAAATAATTGTTAATAAAAATACGAAACGCAGAATACATGAATAAAAATTCACCCTGAATACCATAACATTTGAATACTAAAGTTAAAAAGCATACGAAATTAGCAAAATTTCCGTTCAATGAATAGAGTATCCGCAAATAGTTCGATAACAGACAAAAACTAGTTATTATGATGTAAGCTACTCAAAGAAAACATACATGAGAAGCAAATCAAATAAACTTGATATTAATGCCTTACATGTATGTACAAAGCAAAATAAAAACCACTGTCAAACAGTTTGGACAACTGTTGGTGAAGTTTGATATATCATTAGAAAATATGATTAAATGTATTTGGCGTTGCATTAAATTCTTTTATTTTTATTTATTTGTTTTCTATTTTTGTGCCAAATTCTCCTTTAAAACCAACAACCAACTGAGTGCAGGATGAAGGACATAAACGAAAAATTATAGCATATGCAGATCATACAAAGCTGATCTAAGAGAGACAACTCTTGTAAAACGTAAACAAATTGAAAGGTCTGCTGCAAACATAAGAGTTTGGTGAAATAACTGGAAATATCCATAATTTTTAGCGTATTCGAATATATATGATGTAGTGCATAAGTCTTGAAGATTTGATTTCACCAATTTTTGGCTGGAAAACTTTTTTTTTAATTTGGTATATGCCTTGCAGGCGGAACCAGATCGATACTTTTTATGTTCAATGCCTATGATATATATATAATCTATGATAATAATATCATTTTTTTTTTACTTTTTCATGACCTACTTACGGGGTCTTTTGTCTCGGGTTATCCCCACTTGCTTCTACATCAAAATGATAAACTTCCACATTTTATCTAAAGTAGAATGATTTAGCTTTCCGACGTATGTCATAATATATGTTTAGTTGGAATTAATTTTTTGTAATAAATAGGGCCGCAACCCATCCTTTTAGGAGCGGGCGAACACTTTTTATTTTTTTTTTTATTTCTTGAAAAATTATGAATTTGGGTCAAATTTTCAGGATTTTTGCAAAATGAAGCGGCAGAAATTTTTTTCTTAAAATTTACAAAGTCCAAAAATCGAAGAGACGAAATCCAAAGAACTAAAAATAAATTTGGTGCGGCCTAAAAGAAAATTTTTAAATTTCGTGAGTAAACAAGAAACAAACTCAAAATTGCCATGCTCTCGGTTCTAATAACCGTTTGATGAAACGACCTATAGTTTTTTCTTGGGGGAAAAGGTTGAGAGATTTAAACAAGGAAACTTTATAACCACGGAATACATTACACATGTACATGTATACTACACTACTCTCAATACACCCCACACTGAGGTGAACTGAAGTACCATGTCTATGATTTCTTTGTATGCCTAAGTAAAGAAATACTGAATATAAAGTTTAAAAACGCACCGTTAAAGCATCTCCTATGGCGGTTAAGTTATTCGGCCCTACTGGAAAAGTATCAATAGCATCCATAACCGCTGGTTTGGTAGCATGGTCATTCAGGAAAAAATGGTCTTCAGTCTGAGATGAAAAACATAACGCCGCAAATTGTGCACCGGCAGGCCCCACAGTAACAAACCCACTCACAATGTCCTTCATAAATGTTTTCGTTATGTTGAAATTGGCGGGGTCGTCTTGTTTCACACTGTCGCTTCTGTCATACACAAAAACTATGTCGCATACAGCTTCACACGTTTCTGAAAAAGATTTTTAAAAAAATATCGATTTTGAAAATATTTCTTTTTAATTTAACTTTAGGTGCATGTAATATGTACAACGGTATAATAATTATAATCATCTCCGTTAACACTACCCTGAACCTTTTTGTCCATTCTCATGTGATCTATCGTAAAAGGTAGAATTAGTTGTACAGTCAGTTTCAGGGGTGAAACGGGAATATTGGAGTGTCTGAAAAAATTTCGTATCGGGCGAGGCGTCAGATATTCCCGTATCCCCGCTGTAACTGACTGTATAACGAATTTATCCCGGCGGTGAAATTTTCAAATCATGATTTTTTTATATTATGACCTTTAGTATGTTTTTTTTCTTTTAATTTTTGTAGGAGGAAAAAAAGCAAAACTAATATTATAAAGTTTAAAACAATTTGTTAACAGAAAATAATGAAAACGAATCACGTGATTTCAAGGAAGGGGAAACAGATCGCTGAGACGGGATACTATTAGTTACACAGTGTGCAATTGTCCTAATACGGGAATTTATCGGGTCAATAAAATTCATATCGGGTGATAACGAATTTATCCTGATTTTGTTATCAGACAACTTATTTATTGTTTTTTTTTCCATGATAAATTCCGTATTAGGACAATTGCACACTGTGTAACGAATTTATCCTGATTTTTCTTATGACACCACTTATTTATTGTTTTTTTTCCATCTTACATACGTCAGTAATAAACAAAGGGAAGCAACTCAAAAAAATTTTTTTTTTTATTAAGTCAATGGTATAAGGGAGATAATTCGAACTGACTTAATAAAAAATTGCACTGAAATTTATTAGGACAATATCAGCCAATCAAATTGCGAGAAATTACTCTAAAGCAGGATAAAAAAAATTTCGGGCACGTAGCGAATCACGTGATTTCAAGGAAGGGGGATACAATAATTGATAAGAACACTTTGTCAATGGATAGACAATATTTTTAACAGTATCTTCAACAGAGTCGGGATAATGACTTTTGAAATGGTATCCTGCTTAGTTTTTGTTTCTTATGTGTTTTGTCTTTTTTGCCTCTCATTTTGCATTGTTCTTTTATAAGGTCAGATTAAATAAAATTACAAAACGCAGTTGATAATTTAGAGCCAAAGACCGGTGGTAACAACATCAGGCCATCCACATGATCCATTTGATTTAAAATATTGATACCTGGCAAAACTGCATTTACACTTTACATATATGGCCGCTTCATTTTGCAAAAATGCTGAAAATTCGCTGCAATTTCTTCCATTTTTAAGATATTAAAACTGAAAAGTGTTCGCCCCTCTTCAAATGTGGTAAAAAATGTGGATTTTTCCATTTCATTGCAATATTTTATTTAAAAAATCGTTCCGCACGCAAATTCGATCTTCGCCTGAAAGAAACTAGTCCTTAAGACAAAAAAACAATCAAAAATTAAAATTTCGCTCACTCCCATCTATTTTACCATAAAAATCCAAAGAACTACAAATCAATATGGCCTTGTTGCATTCTTTCACTCTTTGTTTTTTACTTTATTGAGTTTTTATCATTGAATATCACCTTAAAATGAAATAGATGTGTACTGAAAAAATAAATGTTTGAGCTTGTGAGTTGAACAAAAATTAAAATGGGATCATAGATGAAAAAAAACATTGATTGTATAATTTCCTTGCCGTCTCCCCATAAATATCCATTGTTTATGCATGAATCTCCCTAAAGCCTAATTCTTCTTGGTGTTCCCACATTTGAAAACAAAATAAATTGTAGTTATGATTATTTTGATGTTCACTTTGTCATGATTTTACACTTATTCAATTATAGTAAAAATCAATTTTCAAATCTAAGCTCATATTTTGGTCTTTCTAAACTTATTTTGTGTACATGTATTGTGTAAATATACATATCAATTTTTTTTTAACAAATTGCACAGTCCCACTTAGACTTGCACATCATAGGACACAACCATTTGAGGCAGGTGCAAATTGATCCTGGAATATTTTGTTGCAGCATCTATGATTCTGTAATTGTTTTCTTTTACTTTTTGAGTTCTAGGCATGCATATTTTTTTTTCCAAAATACACTACTTCAAAGTAGTAATCCCGACTTTGTTCTTTAGATTTTAAAACCTGTATTTTGTATTAAAATTCTGGAATCCTCTTTCCTTTTAAATTCTGCGTTCTCCCATAAATATTAGATACACTAATATCATTTACATACATAATTGTTAGAAAAATTGTGAAAACAATTTTAGCTCTAGTGAGTTTGCTATCCTGTTCAGTTTTTTTGTTGAAAACTTTACTTGTACCATATGAAAGAAGGGGTATGTTGGGTCAATTGTTGCCACAAATCCCTGATATATTAGTGTTCACTGTCAGATCTCTGCCAGATTTACTTTAAGGATGCTTGCTGGTCATGTTTTGATCTTTTTGTCAGATTTTCGGAATCCTCGGATTTTATCCATTTCTTAAACATGAAATTGTTTGCCCATGAACCCCCACTTTTTCTTTTATAATTCAATAATATATACCTTAAAATGGTATTTGACAAAATTTTATGAACTCCTTTTTATTTTTTCATACATTTTTGAGAGACAAAGTTGTCAATGCAAAGACAATGAAAAATCCAGAGAAACCCATTTCCTGCAAATTTTCAAGACCTTATAGCTCTAAAATGAGCAAATGAACCTACATTTTTTTCTTGCTTATTTGTTTACTATTCATATGTTCTCTCAAACTAACAGACCTGTTTCAAATCCTATTTATTTCCTATTAGACCAGCGATCATCCTTAAGTCCTGTTGTCACATTGTTTTCCCTGCTAAATCAGAAAATCTATATTTGAGTAGTAATGCTTGATTTTATGGTATGTATGACAATTATTCAGTGAATGTAGAAAAAGAATTTGATTAAATCCATTATGTGTGACATGTGACAGAAAGTTTTTGTTAGATGCTGGTGTAATTCATTTGTATTATTACAATATTGTGGGGAAATTTTTTTTTGGTGTAGGAAGCTCGAAGGAACCATATAACTATGACAAGGAAACTGGAAATCCTTTTCAAATTAGATCGGAGTAAAACACACAAACTCAGGATTAACCGGCTAAAGATGGTTAATAGTTACAAGATAAATATACTGCTCAGCTACTATGACCTCCAAATATGTTTATTGAGCAAACCAATAAGCTTATAAATACATGTGTTTGTTCACACTTTTTTAGGTAATTTTTTTTTCAGGCAAGAGGTTTCTGCATAGAGGAGAGAAGGAATATATACTGTAAAATGTAAGTTTTATAAAACGAAGTGAAATCAAACATTTACACTTCTTTTCAAATTATCAAAATAGTAAAAGTAACTTTGTCACGTTTGTGTAGTGGTGCACATTCATGAAATAAGTCTGTATGTAAGCAACACCATCTTACCAAGGTTACAGTATCTAATTTTGGTTCAATGTATTCCGAATGAGTAATTGACACTTATTTAATATACTCCATTACAATTTTCACAGATAAATCGAAAATTATTATTTTAAGAAATTCAGAACTAACAGTATGTATAAATGTTTATACAGTTGCAGTCAAACCGTATTAAAGAAGTCTTGTGTGTTTGTCATTTAAGGTTGATTTTTTTTTTAATTTATGTTTTTTTTTCTTTCAGGATGGTATTCAAACATAAAAAAAATGAAATAAAATAAATACCTTTCCAAACTAAATGATATATATGTAATATACTTCGGTGACAATGATTTGTTGGAATTACAATTGCATATGGATTTACAAAATTTGCTTTATAATATTCAACCATACATGGAAGATAAAGACGGACTGGGCTGCTTTCAAGATATATTTTGAAAAAAAAATCCAAAATTTGTTTACATTTACTTTAATTTATGTAGTTTTTTTAGTTTCAAAATGTTAAATCAAGGAATAACATTACTGGGTAACTGCTTAGAGTTTTTATAACCATACATCTTTCAGCAAAGAGCATTCTAAGAGAGACCAGGTTCATTATCATAGAAAAAATTTATATTTCATCAAAAGGCAAAACACTATTAAAAATGCACCTATACCACCCATCATAAACTGGACACAACCATGTCTTCAGTAAACTTTTCCATATGAAGTACGGATTATTGGTGTCTAAAATTCAATAACAATCAATTTGAACATTAACAATCTATGACAAAAGTTTTTGAAAATAATGAAAACATTATTTAAGCATTCAGATCTGTCTAGTTTCATTGTAAATGAAATACTGATGCTACTACATCAAATTAGCTTAACCTTAACTGAGCATAAAGATTCTCGTCTAGCTGTTAACAACAAAATGCCAGTAAGCTATTTCTTCTATTCTTGACGTGTTTAATCGGTGGGATAAAAATACATAATATTTTTAACCACTTCCCGGTGATTAAATTTCTACGTGCGAATTACCGCCCTTTTTTATAGAGTTATTGGAACGATAAACTAGAGAAGTCCCGAAATGACGTCTATGTAAACAAACTACATAGCAACGACATTTTCATGAGGTTTTTGTCGAAAATCATAGGAGAAACAGATTCTCCTTCTATTTACTCGTGAGTTATGGAATTTCTCCACCCTCAATAGTTAAATTTTAGATTTTAACACGCTCGCTAAAGGCTCGCGTGTTGAAAATCGAAAATTTAACTATCTCGGGTGGAGAAATTCCATAACCCACTCGTACCTGAAGGAGAATCTATATATCTGTCATTGTCTCGCTCTACCATAAAGTATTCACTTTAATGAAGAAACTAAAGTGGTGATTATAGAAGAGTGTTAATGTTTACAACCTTTTTTGTTGTATGCAGATCAGCTGTTTGATGATTTATTCTTTCTTTCAGATAATAAAAAATGCTTTGAACCAGTATACTGTTACATTTGTTCTTGGATAAGCAATAATTTACACCTTCTTATCATAGAAAATAGTAATTTCATCCTTGTTTTGCTAAGGAAAAATATTCGAATTTCTTAATAATTATATTATTTATTCAGAATTAATTTTAGAAAAGGTTGATAGTGGGAAATGATTTCAACATTTTAAATTATAAATTATGTTGTAAATTGACACAATTTCCACTGCAAGCGAATGAACATGGTTGCTTAACACCATCATAAATAAGGTTTACATATTTTTTAGTTGGTAGAAAGGATTTTAACCTGGGAATGTTTAACATTACTCTTCATTTTATCAATTGGAATTACAGCAATTATTTTGATGTCAAATACATAATTATTATTAGTATAGTGTGTCACATGGTTGGTTTGCCAAGAAAAAATTCAGCGGTTACTCCATAATTTGTAGGATTTGATCAGAATGAAACTATTGTCATCTCAAATTTAACATCTCTGGTTAATATTGCAACATTTTAGAAAAAAATATACGGAAATATCTTTTTTTTTTTGGAAATTCTCATGTTTGCCTGGCACGAAATTATCTAATTTTCTCACAAAATTTCTAAAACTATTCAACTGTTTCATAAAGTTCAGAATATGGTTAAAAATATTTTTCCATAAACAGAACATATTTTCACTTGTGAACAAAAAAGAATCGTCAGCAGATTTTTTCTTTTTTAAATTCAAGTTTTAAGCAAACTTTGATCAGTTACCATTGACAGCAAAGGTATCTTTAATAAATTTGAAAAATCGAAGGTATGCTTTTACGTTGAATACAATAATTTTTTTTCATTTTTAAACTTATTTTTTCTCTGTGGTCAATTGTGCTACCCTATTTTTTATTCAGGATTTTTCATCAATAAGAATTTAGATCTTTAACGCCTTTATTTGTAACCTTGGTCATCCTGATGTTAACAATAACTGAACTTTGGATAACAAAACCTACACAAGAAATATATTGCCCTACAGACTTAGACTAGTAAATACCAGTTGAGTAACAATGACGCGTCTTTATTTTACCTGTGCTGAAATAATCTAATTTTGTCTTGATACTGAGAGACAACATCTCCTGATTCGGGCTTATTATCTTGATTTGGTATGTCATTGAACGTTTTGTAACATGGAAACCAAGAAAAAGAAATAATGAATGAGACCGGAATAGTCGTGTAATTGAATTCCTTTTTTTAAGAAAGGGAGTCAAAGGGTGAACAAAAATCATGAGAAAAGTCTTTATAAAGTATGAATTATATCGTATAATAAACATATTACAATAATTAGCCCCCCCCCCCCCCCCAAAAAAAAAAAAAAAAAAAAAAAAAACCAAACACAGCTCTTGACCATTACATGCTCATATAGCACACCATCTCCTTTTCTGTCCTTAAGAATTGGATCAGTGATTAAAAAAGGTAGACAAACAAGAAGTCTAATAATAAAAAAAAACTTAGTCTGATCAAAATTCTTCCAGGGAGTTCTTTACGTAGATGAATAATTACCAGATTTCAGTATTATCTACAGTTTAAAAGCAATACACCATGTAAATATCTTAGGTTACATAAACAACAGAATGGGCAAAAGGACAGATCAACAATGACACATCAATCAATCAACAATGACAACAAATCAATCAATCAACAATGACACACAAATCAATCAATCAACAATGACACATCAATCAATCAATCAACAATGACACACCAATCAATCAATCAACACCATCAAACAGACAGAAACCTAAAACAGCACAAAAGACAAACATAAACATATAACAGAGTCAGGATAGTCTGACTTTGTCAAATGTGGTATCTTTGAAAGATCTATCACATCAGCTTTAAGCCGGGTGACAAACATGGGACACAACCTGAGAGTTTGAAACACAAATAAGATATAAAATTATTTTAATGACCGAAATGCGTGAATAATAAATACAGATTTTAACTTACCGTGGTTTCTTTTACCGTGACTGCATTTGGCGTTGGCTCCAACAATAAGCATAATAAATAACAGGCAGATGGATATGGTCATCTTTGATGGCTACACCAAATCTGATCTAGCAATTGTGACAGTTATCAGAAGACAACTGATGATATTTCGACCACGCTGTCTCTTATATACATATGCTAATGCATATGAGTACCATATGTTTCTATTAACAATGAATAATGCAAAATGTTGCTGAAAACAAAGGCATTTTGAAGAATTAATTTTCATTTATCTGCCTTGTTGCAGGGTTTTAATGGTCTGATCGTACTTTCATTTGATACTTACGAGGCTCGTCTGGAATTCCACTTAAGCGATAAGTAGAAGTTTATAACAGAAATAAATTTTGCATAGGAATTTCCTCTAAAAGTACAAATTTTCACAGCATTATACTAGGTACTGACTAAATATACATTTTCTTACAGTTCAGTCATTAATTTTTGTTTCAGTAGAAAACCTTTAATTATCATCCACAACACATAAGAATTATCCCCCCCATTACGGTATATTTAGTAGTATAGTGCTACGTACTTATCTAGCTGACCATGAAAACTGACCCCAGTATCTGGAATAATTATTTATATTCTCTTGTTAATACTGTCAATGAAAAGTGATTACCCTTCGATTAAATCCTATGGTGTTCTAAACACCTTGTAATAGATAACAGACACCGAACAGTTGATGTCTGGTAAAGAAATTAATTCATAATATTTTCTGATCTTCCAGCAAACTGTTTTCTTTTAGTATGATGCGTGTATGTTAAATTCAAAGTGACGTTCTAATAACTCTGATATTCTCTAGTGACACTTTTCTCCTTGTGGGAAAAATGTGTAGTATTCTAACATTCCTTTCAATGAGAGCAACATCCTTGCTTCTCAGCAAAAAACTTTTAAAGGCAGGATTTCCTTTTTGCACGTTTCATGGTCGTCTCCTATACAGCTCTTGAACAATATAAAGGCCCGTGGTTACTGAGCACTTGTACATCTGATTCTGACTGCTTCGATTCAAAAGGTAATGTCAACTTCTTTTTCTTAGAAAATGTCTCTGTGAAGCAGAGCCAATGCTGTTTTTTCCTACTTAAATTGTATCATTCCAAATTAACGCATCACCCATTTAACTGGCCCGACTTATTTGATATAATAATAAAATCCTTGATTTTATTTTTGCCCGAATGAGATGGAAAAATTACCTTCAGTATGTTATTTAAGTGCCATAGTAAAATTGTTTTTGATGAAATTAATCAGACCTCCCTCCCCTGGACAAACAACTTCTTTTATCTGTAGTAAATATGATCTTTCTGTCTCTGGATTTCCCTCTTTGTTGCAAAAGCCCCATCTACATACATATGGTATTCTAGTATTAGTTCTGTTATGAAATATGACCCTTAATTTGCTGTGGTTAAGACTTTCTAATGACTTGTATTATAATATATAAAACACTAACCCTACACTCCCTACATTACAATGAAAAATGAAACTCTTATTAGGTGACATTAGAGGTATACCTATATCTGTAATTGAGTGTTTAGAAACTCATTCAATCGAAAAGTGAAACAACATCTTTATAACATGTATAAATGATAAGACTGTATGGCAATATTCTAATTTCCTGCCAGTGAAAACCGTCCCAGTGGAAAAACTCTATAATATTCTGACATCCTTCGAAATTAGAAAAGGTTAATTAATTCTATTATTCAACAGTTATAGGTTCCAATCCGAAACATTGGGCTCTAAAATATCTAAAACTTTAAATGTTCATTTCAAAACGAAACCAGGGATAAGAGTTCTATTATGTTGGCAGGAAGGGGTATTTACTTTTCAATTTTCAATTAGGAGGGAAAATGGAGTACAAAGAAAGAGGCCATTGTTTTAAAATCTGGTTGGTTGAACGTTTTACGATCACATATTAATATCTGAATCGTCTTTTTTTCTGTATGGAATTTATGTATCTTTAGTATCTTCTATTTGTAAAAAAGGTCTGGGACTTAAATAAGATATAATCAGTTATTATAATCATTTTGTGGTTTTCGGTGCTTCATATGATTCCCGTTAAAGCCGAACGTTGAAAAAAAAACTATAAATTTCACTGAAATCCATTGACGATCGAGACATCGAAAATAAAGAGAGACAAGGCTTCTTACAAGCAATATCCTACTCCTTGTCAAAAACTACGATTTACCGTATGACAATCTAAGTTTGTTTTAAAATTTTGAATAAAACAGAAAATTTATCATAATATATATCGTTAAAATATGATAATTTTCCTTCATTAGTATCCATGCTTAATGAAAGGACGAAGAAGAAAATCTCCTTATGAATCATTTGGGTACATTCTGAAAATTCCCTCAAAATATCATCTTTAACAGCTTCGTTATCAGGCTTCTAGTTTCTCCTTTCTTTAAATTTATGTTACATATTATTAAACAAATATTAAAACCAGTTTTAAATATTTATAAAATTAATTCAATCAAGCTTTGTACCTATTAAGGTATAACAATTGTAAAGTTAAACACCGAAAATTTATTTACAAAAAGTTCACTGAGAGATCATGATTTGGCAAAAATTAAACCGGGCATTTTGTTGTCATTTGAAGATGTTTTAGATCCCGGATTAAAACAACAAGAAATGCTACATCTACCACACGCATTTCCCTTTCTTCTCTTGGGCCTAGTTGTAGGTGGATTAAATAGTATAAATCGTATTGTAAGAGCTAGGGATATTTGAAAGACACCACTGAGGTTATTGGTTCGATTTCAACCAATGCCGAGCTGTGTTCCAGTCCACTCTTGGTTGCTAAGGATTGATAGTTTTCCTCCCAGGAAGATGGGTGATTTTGTCCAAGTACGTAAACTAACATGCGTGTAAACTGACCCATTATGTTTACCCGATTTTGCTGGAAGTGGCAAATAACCCAAATATATTTAATCAAACAATCTGCGTTATTTTGGTATACAAATAACGTACAAACTGTTATTATTTAGTGAGATTATGTGTTGTATATATATAAAACAGGGGCCTCGGTGGCCGAGTGGTCTAGGTAGTTCGTCATGATTACTAATTATCACTAGCCTGTCAACGCTGAGGTTTTGAGTTAGAATTTCACCTGTGGCGGGGTGTGTTCAACTCCTATCTTAATTGGCAAGGATTGCCAATTTTCCTATCGAAGGTCGGTGGTTCTCTCCGGGTACTCCGGCTTCCTCCACCAATAAAAACTGGCCGCCGCAAAATAGCAAAATGTGCTGAAAACAGCGTTAAACCCCAACTAAACAAACAAAAACAATATATACAACAAAATGTATATGTCATCCTTTAAAGGATCGAAATCGATAGAGTTAATTGTATTTATCCATATTTTCAAAGATTAATTCAAGGATTCAATCTGATTATGTTTTAAAACTCCTAGATCATTTTCATTTTCGTATATACAGCATAGAATCAGAGGCAATTTAGATTAGTTAATTATCTATTTTTTTTCATATTTTCTACTGGAATGCATTGTTCAATAATTCGTTAAATGACCTGAACTATATATCATACATTCAGTCGCCCACAAATTGACAAATAATGTAGAAAATCGCTGTCAGTGTACTTACGTATTTATTGTACATGTATACATAACTATAATATCTATATAATATGAAAAAGTAGTTAAAATCGAAGTATGACAACACAACACTCATTTGATTGTTCGAAAATCTGTTGTAAATTGAAAATATCCCCGTACAACATTCCAATGATGTGTGTTGGCGTATTTGTACCTTTTTCATTTACCATTATAATTTTCATTAGCACATACTGATGAAGTGCCTAAAAGGTGAGTCGTTTGAAGATATCTTTCTTTTAAATGGAAAAGGGGGGGGGGGGGGAGACCGGAATGTTGTTTTATAGACAACGAAACAATGGCAATCGAAGGAGAAGTCTATTAGTTACGAAATTATTTTATTACTAAAGAAATACTAATATGTTCAGTAATATGATAATTAGTTGTCGGACATAACACCTCTATTCCAATTTAAATGTTTCAAAGTAGCGAACAAGGACACTGTCTCCGAGTGGTCTAGGCAGATCGTCGTAAATGTAACTAGCCTGTGTATTACTTCGACTCTAGCTGTGTGTTCGACCCCGATCCTAACTGACAAGGATCGGCATTTTTTTGCCGTAGGTCTGTTGTTTTCTTTAGTTTTTCGGCTCCATACACTATTTCAACGGCCATCATGCACAGCAGTCAACTGCACTCAAATGGTGTAACTCCTCGATAAGTCAACACAAACCTCTAAGCCAGGTTTAGACGACAACGCAAGAAACATGGCATGATAAAACTAAACGGAGAAAAAATTCTTTGCATTCAATGCTCTTATTAACCTTCATAAGGCAAAGAATTCAAACTGACAATACTTTTTAATATCAAACATATGCGTTTTTCTAATGACAAAGATATATGAAACAGGTACATGTATAGTACTTCTTGTAGTAATGGGTTGAAACTGAAACCCTAAATATGTTCTCCATTGCATTTAAAAGTTTAAAGGTATCCAGACTGGATGAAAAAAGTAAAGTCAAGAAATACCAAAGGGATATTCGAAGGAGGGAAAAATCGAAACAACTGACAAAGTCCGGAATCAACGAAGACAAGACCAAAACAATACAAACACTATACTTAAAAACTAAAAACATTAATAACATGGATCCCACTAACACAACGGGGGTATAGACTCTAACATCATGGACTTACCTTAACAGCTGAAATCACATTTTTCGTCTTTTGAAAAAGTTATAAGGTAACAAATTTTGCATCATTAAGCTCCACTTTTTGTTCACTTCAAACCAATAAAATATTGCAAACTAACTGAACTCGAAGATTTGAAATGTCTACACACATTTAATTCCCCTACATTTAAAATTTTCAGGACCTTCCATACTTTGTTTCCACTGTCAACTAATCGGAACAAATGCAACACATTAACTGCAACGGATCAATATACATGTATCTGGACCTAAGCAAATAAAATTGTGTTAATTATAATATAGTAAACTTTTAAAAAATAGAATAAATAAAAAAAATTAATTAGTAGATTAATTATATATTTAATTGATGGAGAGGGTGAAGATATTTTCTTCATAAACAACTGAATCAAAAAAATGTATGAACAGTTACTACATTTTTAGAAATACATTTATTTTATCTAGCAATGCCTGTACCAAGTCAGGAGTATAACTGTTGCTTTCCAGCTGTCCTGGGTACTTGCGTATCTCCCGGCTTTGCCAGTTTGTCTGATTTTCACTGTGAAATTTCCCTTAAAGTTCCAGGTTTGTTATGAAACTTTGTTCTTACCATACAATACAAAACACACAGGCCGAGAAGTAATCATCATTTTTGAGGCAAAAAATAAAAACTTCTCACTTAGGATTTGATTCACTAACTTAATATATAAAAAAAATATACCAACGGTTCGCTACCGTTACAAACAAGCTGATGTAAGCAAATAAGCATACACGCACAGTTCAAACTCAGAAAATGTTTGACACAAGAACGTGATCTCTGGTTTACATCTGCTTGTTTTGGCCTCAAGATTCACATAACAATTATTTGGTCAATTTGTAATAGGTTGATATATACCACATTGAGTTAAATATATACATCTATATTATTCGAGTTATCTTTCTTTATATCTTGAAAATGATCCAGTTTCTTTCTTTACTTCGATTCACGTACTGGAGTTTTGCAAATACAGTATTTTGTTTGATTAGTTTAATTAATTTGAAATATGAAAAAAAAAATTACTCTCATTTGAAAAGGTGACATTATGAAATTTGAATTGGTAAATAAATGTATATGTATCATTAATTACACTAACAACAGACATAATCTATCCTAAATATTTAATAAAAGTCATTATTTGAATGCTTTCCATACATGTCGTCAAAGTCAAATGTAACCTTATGATGTAATCCATGTTTAATTTAAGACTAAATAAACCCATAGGCAAGGTATCCTTGCTTCTCTGATAGATACAATGTATGATAGAGCAAATCAAGAAAAGTACAATTTGGTGTAGCTATTACTAGTCGAATGGTGTCTTTCACTTAAATGACAAGACAATTTAAATTGATTTAAGTACTATGATTATGAAGATTGTTTTTCTCTCACGATTCCGGGATATTGGATTATTCATTGATTTGTTACAGAAATTACCAGTATTTAGCAAAATTCAAAAATAATAGAAATACCAAGGGTTCATTCATTGTGTTTTCCTTACTGAAATGTGGCTTCCTATTTCGGTATTTTTGGTTATGAGTACTTCTCGTTTTAAAATAAGTTTGCTTTTTGGTCTTCCAAATGTTTCGGTTTTAATGCTGCTGACGAGAGGTAACTTCTTGAAATGCGTCGTATACAGCATAGTATAAATTTACTATATCTAATATTAGTATCTTTGGATTGTTATTTATCAATTATTATAATATCCTTTAAAACTTTAGTCATGTGGATCTTGAAAAATAAACTATTACCATGATTACTGTCATTAGACATTGTCAAAAAATGTAAATTACGAATTTTTGTTTTAAATTTTTTTTTCATTCGTTTATTATAATTTTATTTTTATTTTTTATCTCAATTCACAAAAAGTATTTTAAGGGGGGTGATGACAATATCATAAGCATTATGTGTTGTCAGGTTTTATTCAACCTGGTCAGATAGACTTGCATTCAAATATTTCAATGAACAATATATAACTTTTTCAAGGGTTTCACCATAATACATCATCGATATATTCCAATTTATTATGAAACTTTATTTGAGTTCGTGTTGTTCATTGTTTTTTAGTTTTCAGTGTTTATTTGTTGTGCTTTGGGTTACGTCTTTTTTTTATTTGCTCCTTATGTATATTTCTCCTCTTCTAAAAGACTAATGATCGGAAATTGGAAACTAAGCATATTTAAATTCTCGAGATGATTAAAAGCGTGCAAAGCATGATCATGGTCAGTTACATGCAAATACGTTATGACTCGAAAACAACTGAAACCTTTTCATATTTGATAGGGTCATTTTAAATGCAAATTAGAAACTTCCATTTCATTCTCTTATATATCTTCAAATTAGGCGATTCCATGACACAGTGAAATGTAAATACTGCCACGTCTGCCATTGTTTTTTTTTTTTATATAGGAAGTAAGTGTCAATAAGCATACTTACTCATACTGTTTATATAGGAAGTAGGTGTCAATAAGCATACTTACTCCCACTGGAAATATCTATTCATATCCACAATATTTAACACACTAATCCTATGTGCAACCTTTTACAGAATATGAAAATTTTTCTGAAATTGATCATTAGAGTTCGTACAGAATATACATTAAGTTGCATAAATAAATAAAATAAATATTTTGAAGCTATGAATTTTAATTAATTTTTTGAGTGTTTTAGGCAAGCCAAACGCACTATATAAGACTAGATATATTCAGCTAGATTTCCCGCCTTCTGGATATGATACATCACTAGACTTGACACTTCACTGCCTTTTACTCAGTGGCAATGTGACGGGTGCCGTTAACGGAGCAGGACTTTCTTATCATTCCGGAGCACCTTATGTCATCCCCGGATTTTTTGTGAGGGATCACATTGCTAGTGTTTTAGTTTTGTCTTGCCTTGTTTTCAATTTATTTAGTTTACAATGTATTTTATTTCTTTTGGATGTATGTTTTGTAGTGTTTGTTCTACTTGTCAGTGGATTGATTCCGATTGATACAACTCCCGGTTTTTAGTGGGAAGTTATATTGCTAGTGATGAAATTTCTGTGCCGTCTTGTTGTTGTTTTTTTCTGTTTAGTTTATTATGCTTTTATACATGTATCATTGTGGCGTTTGGTCGTTGTTGTCCATTCTCATGACTTTGTCTTTTCCTTAGATTTCAGATTTACGGAATTTTCCCACTGTTTTGTCGCCTTGATCTTCTTTTACAGATACTAGTATTTCAATTACATGAAAAACTGCAAAGTTGTTTAATTAATCACCATTACATTTCTTCTTACCCCAACTGTGCCGTGTATAGGTTTAATTTAGGACGGTTGTACAAAACAACAATTTGATATGGTTCCACTGAGACTTTATTACGAACTCCTTTAAATTTGTGCTTTTTTAAATCCCTTTCAGGCATTGGTAACACATGTTTGTTCTTAAACGACCATTCTCGTCTTGTTTTGATTTTCTGCAGCACAATATTATCAGATAAACCTTGTCTTGCAGTCAACAAATTGTCAATGAAGATCTGTTTTCAGTCCAGCACTTTGCATAATTCGTTCTGATCTTTAATAAACTCGTCTTGGCCAATAATGATTGACTGTTATCTTAATTTTATTGGAAATTGTAGAAATTGAAAATATCAATTGCAAGATACATAATATACATGTATAATCGCCATCTAAGATGTTTTTGTTTCATCAAAATTTGATTAATTTATTGATTGATTGATTGATTTTTGATTGCATAACATCCATTTGTAAATATTTTATGCTTTTTCAAGAGGAGAAACAGTTCAACAATTTACCAAACACAATTGAAATAGGGATGAAACGGGACACAAAGGGGGGCCAATTTTGACTGCAACTGTAAAGGGAGGACGGTTAGGAAGAGTGGGATAATGTAGCCTTCTGTTGCGGCCAATTGTCTACTCTTTTTCAAAAACTACAGAAGGGGTATTTAGCATGCAGGGAGTGTGGCATTCCCAAAACACGTTACCCACTTTCCGTATTATGACCTGACAATCTCTGAACAAGAGGGTCTCCCCTATCCATCACTTGGGGACACGCTATGCAGCTCTGTGGATTTAGGTTCTGTGATCAGTCACAAGTGCCTAGTTTTTGACGTCTGACCCGTATCTCCTCAAGGTATATTATCGATACAATGAAAGCTTACTGTTAAGATTTTCCAATAAATGTCTATCATTTCTAAGCAAAATCTTTTAACATAATAAACATAAAATCTATAATCCCATTTATAGTCACGTTGGGATTTAAGGTTTTCTACAATGCTCTGTTTAAATAAACAAGGTTGTTTTAATGGTTACATTTCATAATACTGCGGGCGAATTAATTTCCACAGATTATGTGAATCCGTGTAATTTTAATTCTGGTACTATTTTAACATATGAAGAAGAAACATAAAAGCCTTTAGGAGTGCAAAATATGATTCTGCTTTTGGAACACCTGATGTCACTTCTAATTTTCAGGGAAGGTCGCAATTGAATTTTGGCTTTGCCCATTTTGGTAATAAGTTCTATAATAAAACGTAGTAAAACAATAACACAAAAAGCAAAGGACAAGGTGTTTTTTTTTCTTTTTCTTACACCTGAATTTTTTAAAATATTCCGAACGTGCATACCTTATTATAGAAGCTCTATTAGTCATGACTATAGCGAACCTTATTAATTTGTCTGCTTAATTGCTACGGTTGATTTTTTTTCTTTAACACGAACGAGAAAGTATAAGTATTAATTAATCATTTATTGAAACTATAAATCAAATTCTCCTCCAAGTATTTCGTGCAATTTGTTTAATAAAAAATCATATTGGAGAAGTATATAATCAACGACAGAGTAAAAGCAAGATAGTTTCTGGGCACTTGGCAGACATATGGGATTTTCACACATGTGGAAAATGAATATTGAAAAGAACCAACATTAGATAATCAATAATTAGCAATTCACATTTTTGCTTTTTTTGTAAGAATTTAGCCCCCCAAAAAAATACCATATTAAACTTTGATATGAAGCTTGATTTTATATTAAAATAACAATCCAAAGATACTAATATTAGATATATTAAATTTATACTATGCTGTATACGACGCATTTCAAGGAGTTACCTCTCACCAGCAGAATTAAAATCGAAACAATTGGAAGACCAAAAACCAAACTTATTTTAAAACAAGAAGTACTCATAACCAAAAATACCGAAATAGGAAGCCGAATTTCAGCTAAGGAGATCTACCATTTTAATTTACTATAACTATTATTTATTTAGCATCTTTGGATTGTTATTTTTATATAACAAGTTGAATTCTCTCCGAAGCTGTACAAGCTAAATACTGTTGGTTCGTTTACTTTTGTTTTTTTTAGTGTTTAAAATGAAAAAGGAACATTTTGCATGTAATATGTCCTTTAGAGACGACAATTCTATTTGCATCAGGGAGAATAGTTTTACTTACATGTTGTACAGGTAAACACGATATATTGATAACCCGACGAAGATAACTTTGTTCTTATATTGGCAATGTACAACTGTCCAATACTTTTTAATAGAGAAAAAGAGAAAAAAATATAATGTCATTGGACTGCACATATAAAATTAACTCATAGAAACAGTTCGGTGCATGTTTTTATTTCAAAATTGCCTTTCAAGCAATGCTGACTGATGTTAACATGAATGAAAGAAGGAAACACTACTGCTTTGTATCTAGTTTTAACTGAGATCAGCTTATAGCTTTCGTAAAACATGAAATGATTTTTACATTGACATACCATTAGCTTTTTGATTCAGTTACGGAGTTGCTTGGAAAACACTGTAACGTGTAACCTGTAGTATATTAGCATGTCAAAATGTAGCTGCATTTACGTCAGAATTTCAAAACCTACATATGTTACTTTACATATCACAAAATATGTTTCAACTTTGAATTTTTTCTATTTTATTTTATTTTCCGTTGAAATGCAAAATTTGCTTTGTTTGTATGTTGCATGTTCGGTTTTGATATCTAGATTTTGTTTAATGAAATTTTCCATTTTGCAAAGCTGTATAACCTCTAATATAATTTAGATCTAAGAAAAACAGAATTAAAAACAAGTTAAATTAAATCAGATACCACATTTTCGAAAGATTTGCAATTCAAATTCATTTATACTGATCAATTTCAGACATATTTTGAATCAATATTTGTAAGGGATAATATATCGTGTTGTATTGTGTAAAGATAAACGATTAAATGCAGTCGTTTAAACTTATTACAGAGTCCAATCACATTCGGGTGGAAATTAAAATATCTTATATATGAGAAGGAACTCATGTGGAGTAAAATATCAAGAAAACATCCAATCTTCTCACTGAGCGGAATATACATTTCATAGCCATTACACAATCTTTAATGAATCGGAAACCTTCCACAAGGTGTTTATCTTAAAAATGATTTGAATATTCAGCTGAAAAAATAGAACCCAAAGAGGAATGCAATTATAAAAAGAAATAATTGAAATTTTATTTCAAATAACTAGACCTTAGATAACTTCAAGCCAAGAAGCCCGGTGGTAATAGATGAATATTCTCTCGAATAATTTTATTGACAGGAAAATTGGTACAATTGATACTGGTAAATTTGAATAATCTGTAGCAAAACATTGTGAATTTGCAGCAAAATATCTTGAAGTGCGTGCTTTAATTTTTCTATTTCCCTCGTTAATGTGCATAATCAACATATCATTTGTACCTAGATTTATACCAACTTAGAACTTTTTCAGGGGAAACAGATATTAATACTGCAAAGAGTTCACTGAGGATTTCAACGTTGGTTAACGTTTTAATACACGGCTTGCTACCGTTATCTTTAACCATAAAACTGTCTGATGTGTCCAAGAAATTTGCTGGTTTCTTGATAGTACTTTGTAGTTTATTTATTCCTATTTTCGTTACCAGTTTGAACATTCGATTCAGTACAATGTAGTAAAAAAAATAAATACAACAACAAGGCACCATATTTATATTTATATGGATACCAGTGTCGTCTTATTATAGGATATATACATATTACAATTCCTATTGCAGCGTGATACGGAAGTCAGTGATACAGAGGCTGCCCGTAATTTAGCCAGTTGGAATCGTGAAGTATATATTAGTCTAATTTACCTAAATCAGCTAGTTTAACCAGTATTTTCTTATTATAGGAAATATAATAAGATTTAAATTGCAATGAAATATTAAGTAACAGTATCTCTTTTTTTAAGTGTTAAGAACTCGTTTGATCTCGTCCATCTCAGTTGTTTGATATCCAAAAATTAGAAGCAGTTTTATAAATTTTCGATACCTCTTGATCATGGAACAAATCTATGACTGTTCTTTCATCTTTGGATTCACGTAATAATATTGTGGCATAATGTTTTCTCTTTCTTTTGAAAGTGTCTTATACATGTTTATTTATCGCCTATTTAATTAGGGTTACACATTTTCAAAATACACAAAAACAACAAAATGAATCACACCAATTAGATACATGAACCATACACTGTATCTATATCTTTATTCTGAAACAGCCAATTTATATTGGGACAGAATATAAAGCTACATAATACAAACACAAAAGCTATTAACAATATATACAACACAGGGTTACAATATTACATACCAGATACGCCAGGATATTAGACGTGATTGTTATTTATTTGAAAAATTTACAGAGTTTATTTAATAATATTTTCTTTTTATTAGACACAAGTTCGGGAAACTTATAGTTGTTGTGATTTTCAGGTTATAGGTAAAACACGTTTGAGCTGTTCTATTAAATTTATACATTCAAAGAAATAATGATATTCATCACCCAATGTTTGACAATTGCACAGACATGACAGATGACAGTATACCATACAATTAACACAACCAAACAAACAGAACCCCAAAAAATCACGACTACCAACAAGGTGACAACTTGCTAGAACTGTATCAATTATTAGACGGTACCTAATTTACAACTTTTTGTATTATTGTTTTGGTTTTCAACATTTTAGGCCTTGAGAGCAGCAGATCAGTCGTAAATACATCTCCTGCATCAATATTGGTATCAAAGAATTAGATACAGTCCATCAGATCTGGAGATACGATACCATCTACCACTTTTAATGGATATTCTATATTATAGTGTATATTCTAGGACGTCATCATTTCCTTTTTATCAACAAACATTGAAATCGTGAGGTAATTAGATATTTCTTAATTTGTCATTTGATTTATCTCATTAAATTTTTCCCCTTGAAATTGTATATTGGGATACTTTGTCACATTTTGAAGACAAATATGTCATTATAATGCTGTTTTTTTCAAAAGTTGTCTTATGCATTTATTTATGAATTAACAAGAGAACCTGTCTATAATAAAAAAAAAACTATCTTTTGAAAAAATCAGCCTTATTGATTTATTCCTTATCAAAATATATTCAGATTAAGATATTTAAGTGTTGTTTTTAATGCACAACACCTGATTAATCTTTATCACGTACAGTCAGAGCTAAAACTAGAAAACGGAAGTTGACAGTAGATGACACTTTTGCAAAATTCCAGCAAAGGTCAATTTTATCTATCCTTTCTATAAAAGTTGAAACTCATTTTAAAATGCATATTCTAATAAAACGTGTCACGAAATACCGAAATAAATTTGATGCACTGTATGGCCATTTCGTTGACTGACAACTCATCAGCAGTGCTCGAGATAAAATTGGCAAAACAAACTACACACGAATATATCTACATTGTACATCTAATTGACAGCAATTAAGAAAAATGTTGCGTCATCACTCAATTTATCCGCCATCCAAGATAATTTTGTTTTATTTTCTGGGTGACGCAAGTGCAAAAAATTGCGTTAAGGACAAATCACATACATTACAAAAAACGATAAGAGAATTACAATTGACTAAGGAACTAAAATTATGAAAACCTCATAACGTAGAATTTTCAGCATTTTTGCAAAATAGTTTTCTTAAAATTTACGTCGTCCAAAAATCGGAGCGGCAAATTCCAAAGAAGTAAAGATCAATTTGTAATATTAGTATCTTTGGATTGTTATTTTGGTATAGCCTAAAAATACCATCGAATAAATTGCTGCCTTGACAGCTGTACTTAAAAACGTCGTGTTTATTTGTGCATCAAAATATGGAAAAAGAAAAATAAAGTAGACAGAACTTAGCATCAAAATAGATTAATTACCTAATTTGCTTGGAAATGCCTGTTATAGAGACAAAACATATATCATGAAAATAAAATGTAGGAAGTTCTCAGAACTCATGCAGACATCGAAATTAGCTATTTGATATCGTCAGCAAAATCAGACGTTTCTATAGATATTTGTTTGCATGAAAAACTAAAATATGGTAATGTTGTCTTGCTGATTACCTAATAAATTGTATGTAACAATGAGCAGATTTCGTCGGTTTACTACTCATCAGCTGTGCTCAAGACAAGACTTTTAAAAGCAAAAAAATAAATAAAAATTTTGAGGTGAAAATTTAAGAACTTCCAAAATGGTCAAAATGATGTAGCCAAAACCACATCAGGAAAGATGGATGCCGGAGGGAGGGATGAAAAAATAAACTGTACACAATCATAGTCATCAAATGAGTTCCAACTTTGAAATTTACTTAGATATTACAGGTTTTTTCTGAAGTTATTGTTTGTCTAATTTTAATGAATAAAACTCTATTCATAATACAGAATATATAATACAGTATACTGATGATATTAAAATATTGCCATACATCGATATTGTTTTTTTTAAATCCACATTTAAAAACAAATATATAATACGGAAAGCCATAGTGGGTAACATGTTTGGAGGATGCTACATTCCCTGCACGCTAAAGACCACTTCTGTAGTTTTCGAAAAGGAGTAGGCTAATGCCGCTGCGGAAGGCTAAATTATCGTACCCTACCCGACCGTCTTCCTTTTGCAGTGGCAGTCAAAATAGTTTCCCCCTTGTGTCCGGTCCCACCCCACCCCTATCTGATTTGTTTGATAAATTGAACTAGTTCTCCACCTGAAGAGGCATGAAATATTTGCCACTGGATGTAATCAACAATCAATCAAACAATAGACACAAATACTCCTTTTTAACAACGTTTTTTTTTGTACTGGACAGTATTTTGAAAAAAAGTAATATTATATGAATTGTACAGCGAAATTTACAAATGGTAAACTCATTTATGGCCACAGAGTAAGAAATAAGATAGCCTAACAAACGTGTAAACCCTGTTATATCTTTTATCCTGCCTAATATATATTTCAGATATTTATGAGTTTAACATTCAAAAACCAGGAGATGCAACATTATTTCGCGGAAGGGATAAGGTTTGAATACTCTGGAACTACTTATTTGGTGATTATTTACTTACATAACATATACATGTACTTTCATCTTTTAATTGAAACCTAATTGTGTTGAAATAATGTTATCTCGTGCAACTGCATTCGTAGTCCAGACCTCAGACCACAAACCTCTGGAAATCTCTTCTGCAGTTTATACACTATATGTGGATGTTCAATAATCTTCCAGGTTTTGATTTGCAGAGGTTGAATTTGGAAATTGTTATTCATCTCAACCTTGAGACCTCAATTTCTCTTTTATATATGCATTTAATCTTTATGTATTACATTACATTATATATAGGTGCGCAATAAGGTTTTAGAAGTTCTATTTTAAAAACATCGGGCGACCAATAGTTGAGTTTCCAAAAGTGTAAATATAAGTTAAAATACATTGTACTCTCATTTTTCACGTGTCATACACTGTTTGAGGATGGGCAGCAAGATTTTAGATTTTGATGTCTGATTATTAGTAAACCGGTTTTCCTTTCTAAACTCTATGCAGGGAGTCAAAACCGCAGAACTCACACAGAACTTCTATCTACGCACTACCTACATGTGTTTCTGTGCACTACTTTCGAGATCTACAATTGAATATGGGCCATAATGTTTTAAAAATCGAAATTCTGAAACATTATTGAACTTTAATATACAGTATACGATCAAGATTATAAATTTCTTTAACAACTCCATGATAAATTGTTTTCTTAGTTACCTTCTTGCCAAATGTCTAGACAAAATATAAATCACATTTATAGAAAAAAAATGATTCTTTTTTCTATTTATTGTAAGATGACTCAATCACTGCTTTGGATCTTAAAAAAAAGTAGAGCTGAATAATTCTGAATATATATTGGGGAATACCACATTTGATATGTTTGGGAAATTTGGCATTTCAAATTATCGATAACAATTATTTTTGTAAGGTTCTGAGGGAAGAAGATGTTAAAATACGTCTCAACGCCTGGTTAATTTCATATTATCCTAACTTTGAAATGAAGACATTCTGATTGACATCAATGGATGTTTTCTTACATCACGAAATAGAATTCCAGTATGGTTCACCTTGTTTATTTCTATAAGATTTTATCCACAGGCGTATAAAGTGTTTTTGAACAAAATATTACTTAGGTAATAGATTATGGAAATTAATATGTACATTTATAAGTACAATATATAAACATGGCTGATTTTTTTTAAACAGTAACAATTTTTGGATCATCAGAGACTCAAAATCTGTGCATAATACACAGGAATTAAGAAAATCGTAGATGGAAACCTCGGACTCAGGGTAAAACAAAAAAAGAAAAAAAAATTCCGTAAAGATCCTGTATGTATTATACTGTCATTGACTTGTGCAGAGTCCCGTCCTCTCTAACACATGTACAATTCGGATATTTCTTATCACTTTCGATTAGGCTACTCATCTCCCCGGATTTTTTTCCGATGGTGTATCATTCTGTTCTCCCTTTTTAAATGTAGAGATTTACACTGCAATTCCGTAAAAGTTGTATTGTATATCATTGTGTTTTCTGTCTTTTTATCCTTCTACGAAGATATTAAAATTAAAAAAATAATAATCAAATACCACATTTAGGGACGAGATCAAAAGTTCAATGTAGGATAAAAAAATTAATTGACATAGGTTTTTCACTGATCCCCACCCCCATCCCCCTCTTAACTTAATTTGGGAAAAATTGATTGACCAAAATGGACATATGCTTTGAGAGTATACTTTTTGTATCATGGGTCCGGTTTTTTCTCAACAATGTATGTTTGTTCTGCATATTGACTTGGACATCACTTGAATCCGTATTTTTCAATCCGAAAATCGATAACAAAACTTGCAGCGATTTCCCACCCCCAAACTATTTGAATTAAGTTTTTTATCCTACATTGAACTTTTGATCTTATTTGCTGTTGATACTTTTGTTTTTATATTTGTCGACATTTTAGGAACTGTATTTTTGATGAACCTTAAATCCTTTATTTGCACGTAAAATAAATGCATGAAAATCATTTCTTAATTCAATATACAGGCATTTTAAACATTAACCTCAAATCTTGTTTAATGTAACAAGTACATCCATGTTGGAAGCAAACATAATCTGCATATTTCTAAACTGTATAAAAAACGTATAAAACACATTCATTTAGAAAAAGGTTTAAAAATGCTTTCCTTTAATTCTCATTGCCGAAAAATATTGTCACACTCGTTTTAGGAAACACTAACCTTACAATATATTTTTACAGTAATATTGGGGAAAACCAGAAAATAGTTTCGAGAAATGCCTCTTTCGGAGACACCAAAACTACTATAATTATACTTATTTCTGTCATCTTTCTGCATTATAAGGATAAGAGAAAATCGATTTATCCGTTATTTCACCCTAAGGAATAGTGTACTTTATTTCGTTATTCAAGGAAGGATTTTAAAAGTGCGTTTTTATTTTAAATTGATAAAACTGGAGCATTGTAAATTTGTGTTTATATGTTTGGTAAAATGACGACTTAAATATTAAAAATCTTATACATACATGTATTACGCATTCGTACGATAGTTCAAATATATTTTATGTGTACTTACAAGATCAAATAATGGATATTGAATAAAAGGTCAAGAAAACAACGCCACATCGCCGAATTGAGCAGAAAATAGTCATTTTATGATCACGACACATTTGTGTGATAGTTGTTTTAATGTTTATTTCTCTGAGTCAATTATTCCTGCAAACTATCTTAATTCTGTGTATATTTTCTTCTTAATGTTTGTGTTATGTTTTATATATCATTTTAAGTGGATGGCAATATCTTCAGGATGTGGTATTGGTGCAGCCCCCCTACCGCCCCAATCTTTTAAAATAATATGGAATATGTAACGGCTACCGGACAGATAGGTTGTGGCGATCAGACGCTAGGAGCCGTCTTGAACGTCTTGTAGGATGTCAGCTGTGACCTTATGACGCATTTCATGGGGAGGAGGAGAAGTTATGCTCTGTCTATTACATGTATGTTCACTTTGTATTGTTTGAGTTACTTTTTCACAGCGATTATCGAAGAAAGATCTGCTGTTTCTATTACGTCCCATTATTGACTGGGCTAGTGTCTCATGAATTTACATTTCCCGATGTTCGCTTTTCATCTTAATATGTGAAACACATATAACATTTAATAAACCAAACTTTCCAAAATATACTGTCCCTATAAAATCCATTTCTATTTTTTTGTATAACATATTTTCGTTTTTGGCCGTTTCCAACAATAGGTTTCACTTTATATGCTCTTTTACAAGAAGATGTATTTTTGCCAAATAAGACAGGAATTGAGTTCTGATTTGAAGTGACTTAAAATCTAATTCTCCTTGAATATTTTAATTATTTGACACCCGTATATCCCCTGACCAAACCCTACCTTCTAAATCTGATATTTTTCTTTGAAAATATACTTTCCAAAATATACTGTCATGACTGTCCCGATAAAATCCATTTCTATTTTCTTTGTATAACATATTTTCATTTTTGGCCGTTTCCAACAATAGGTTTCACTTTATATGCTTTTTTACAAGAAGATGTATTTTTGTCAAATAAGACAGGACTTGAGCTTTGATTTGAAGTGACTTAAATTCTAATTCTCCTTGAATATTTTAATGATTTGACACTCGTATTTCCCCTGACCAAACCATACCTTCTAAATCTGATATTGTTATAAGAAATCTACATCTTTAATCTTTTCATCAATTAATCAGTAGGATACACAGCATCTTCTATAAATGAGGGTTTTGACTTTGCATTAAGAAAGACCACATTATTCCTCTGTGGCAATCAAGGATCTATAGATACAACAAGCCAGAGGCTATGTATATACACCTTTTATCATTAGAAAAGACCACTGTCGATTTTTTTAGATTTTTTTCACAAAACAACATTTCATAATATAATGGTCAGTGACACAAGTAAGATGTTAATTGTGGTATATAAGAAGTGGTTTTTAGAAATAATTTATGTTGGCGTTACTTTGATTCTTTTCGGATTTGAATATCATAATTTCGCGCTAAAATGTGCTTTAAGGTGGTACCCAACACTTTCACTAAAATTAATTTGGCTCGTTTAATTTTCATAAAATTTTGACAAAGTATTTACTTTGACCCATTGACAAAAATTTTAAAATTTCAAATCATTTGAACCAACCAATTCATCAGAAAAATTACACTGATTGTATAGCAGTTTGACAAACACTAATATTGATCATTGAAAAGCTTAATATTCCATTAACAACACAACGTTATTAAAACGTTTAGCTGATTTTACAGAGTTATCTCCCTGTAGTGTTAGGTACCACCTTAAGCATGATTGGCATCTTCTATAAAAGAGGTTTTTCACTTTGCACGAAGAAAAACGACGTTATTCCTTTGTGACAATCAAGGATCTATAGAAACGACAAGCCCGAGGCTGTCTACACCTCTCATGATTAGAACAGACATATACCACGTCGATTTCTTTGCATTTTTCACAAAACAACATTTTAAAATATAAAGGTCAGTGACAAAATAAGATGCTAATTATGGTGTATAAAAATACCTTTAACTGAGATTATCAACAGCCTTTTGGGGCTGTATGTGCTTTTTAAAATTAATGTAAGTTAATTTCTTTAAGTATACCAGAGAATCGACAACAAGCAGCAGGTTCATGCCCTTGCAAAAACATACCCTAATCACAACTGGAAATTACTAAAAAACATACGTGATAATTTCTAAAATCGCTATTTGTAGACGAATAGTGCATCTGAAAATTATAGAATACGGAAATTGAAACAAGGTTTTATTTATCATTTGATTTGTATTTTAAGGGCCTACAGAATTACTGTGAAACACCATATTCCCCCGTGGCGTCAATCAGATGTGGATTCGTAAAACTAAAAAAAATTACTACAATATCTAAAATCAAAAGCTTTGGCTACACGCAACAGTATAAAAACATTCGACTTCTCTACACTCTATACTACCATACCACATTCTCAATTAAAATATCGATTGAAACAATTAGTTCATCAATGTGTTTTTTTTTCACGAAAAAATGGCACACGGGGTGTAATTTTCTATTTTTAGGTAGAAAAAAGTCTTACTTTGTTAAGAACTACTCTGATTCTGACAAAAATTAGTCTGAAGATGAAATTGCAAACATGTTAGATTTTCTGATAGACAATACTTCTGTTGAATTTGGCAGTTGAATTTTTTTTACAAACAAGTATATATATATCAAGGCGAAAAATATGAAGCGTCATCAGGAAATGGTAAAATGTAACGACAAAAACGTGTTTCCAAACATGTCCATCTGCTTCATTGTTTATCTTCATTGAGCAAGAATTATTTGGAGTTGAAAATGAACGCAAGGAACTGTTTATCCTTTTGACAATCTGAGATCCTCAGCCCACTTCAAATAATTAAAAATACTAAAAAGGAAATAAAAAGAAAACGAAATAATTATTCTACATCTACTGCATTAAGGAGAAGCCGTTTTATTTTTAAGGGGACACCGAAGGGATATCGGATCATGTAAAAAAATTTCCAGAGCATTTATGATATTTTTATCTGCATATTGTTAGCTTACTACCTCATATACGCACAGATCACTTGTCAATACTGTTTGGTAAACCGAATGACATCGTTGACTTGAATTTCGTACACCTACTGTTCTTTTCTTCTGACATCGTTTGTCGAATATTGGTAACTATTCCTTTTATTCCAAAGCTTTGCAAAATCTGATTCATAGGAAATAATCAGCACTTCGTCTTTTGATCACTAAACTAAATAATATCGTGTATCGTGTATTTGAGTGAACAATGTTAAAATTTTCGATATTTTATAGACTCTAACGCACACGAAACATGGAATCTGATATATTTAGCAGAGCAGCGTTTCATTGAATTCTTTTTAAACTAAGGAGTATCGTATTCATATATAACTCTGTCCTTCGATGGTTAAGGCCTTATCTGGTTGGTCATTTTGGTCATTTTTAAATTTTCTATTCGATAGTTTGTGTCGTTGTTCCGTTTTCAAACATTTTAGGCCATGACCACACTGTCCGGTCAAAAATATGCAAAATGTGCACATCTTGTTCAGCAAAATTTATATCAAAGAATTCATTGCACATGTAAATGAGCAAATGGTGATATTAAAAAAACTGTGACAAATTGCATTTGTATCCATCGTTTGATTTTTCTCTGAGATATAGAACTATGAGTGCATACTTAAAATAATGATGGATGGATGGATGAATTATTGTTTAACAGTGGCAACCAGGTGCATATCAGGAGAAGCAGCAAATATCAATTTTAATTTCTTTGGGTTGACCCGGCCGGGGATCGAACCGGCGACCTTCCGCACTCGGGGCGAGCACGCTATCACGAGACCATCGAGGCGGTCCTTAAAATAATGAAGATTTATTTTAAATTAAACTATATAAAACATTTTATAAGGAAAAATCATACACCATCAGAAAAAGATAAAAAAAGAAAAACAAATCTGAATAATTCACAGACGGATACCTTAGATCAATTAAAAACATTCTTCTTTATAAGAACCTTTCTTTAATATGTCTGTACAGAATATTTTCAATGATGCTTTATTAAATTTCATTTGCATTCCATTCAGAACTATTAAACATGACAACAGTCATGACAGTTTATTTATTTCAAAGAAATGGGATAGTGAATAACATCTGGATCTGTTATTTAACACGTCACGTCTAGAATTCAAAACTAATCAAATTTGGTTTATAAATTGTCCTTGGAATAAAAAATACTTTCGAAGAAAAAAGATTTAAATTAAATGACATGGCGACAGTAACACTGAGAATAAATCTTACACAAAGATGTAAACAAAAATGAAAAATATATATACACGTGGCAAAATAATGAAAACTTCCTAGCTACGTGCAAGTACACTGTTTATAGTACTACGTAGGCTATTCGAATGTTTATGTGTATAATGGTTAAAGGAGTAGAACTAGTTCCCGTGTATTTGTTTCACTAATAAACATTCCTTTTTTAATCTAAAATGTTTACCTACTATTTAACGTATTCGATTGTATGCCATGCATTTTATGTTAGTAAACACAAATGTTATGCTTAATCATTAGTAGGTTCAAGTTTGTACGGATAAAGGTCGTGGATATAAGCGATTTGGGTCAATTTGCATCACATTTTGGAATATTGCCAAGAAGGAAATTCAGAACCAAAACAATTCTAATGTATGAAAGGACATACTCTCAATTACAGCCAAAAATTCGTTTTTGTTCTTAGTTTCCGTCACGTTGAAAAAATGTCTTAAATACGTTAGACTGTCCCTCAAAGGGTATGTATAAAATATATTAGGAATTTTAACTTACTTGTTAGTCTTTAGAGATCGCATACCAGGCTATGCCTCCAGAATTTTTGAAAGGTTTTAGCTGAATATTTGAAAATGGCCATAGAAGTGAAAGAAATGCAGTGAAAAATGGCCTTACATTTTAAGTTTCATCTCATTTATTTGTGATGGATTGAAAAAAGAATTTACGAGATACTCCAGGTTTTCACGATTTTTGTCTTTTGTTTATTTTCAAATTCTACAGAGCAATCTTTAATTTGATAAGGATATGACTCATTCTAAGAACTGCACGAGATAACCGTTTTTTTCCCCATTCAAACATTGTTTTCGAGAAGTTAGCAAATGGCACTAGTACCCCTTAAATTTTTATCCAAGTCAAATTCGATTCTGGTAACCAATACCTTCACATTTACTACATAACGTTTTCCTTCCCGGTGGTCTCGTGGTCGCCTCGAGTGCGGAAGGTCGCCGGTTCGATCCCCGACCGGGTCAAACCAAAGACATTCAAATTGGTATGTGCTGCTTCCCGCCAATCGTGTGGCATCTAGGAGTAAGAGCAAAGATCTACTGGTCGGCTCGGAGTCAGTATAATGTGTCCGAGTGATATGTCTTCCTGCGGACAGTTACCCGTGAGCTAACACATTGAAAATCCGGCTCAGCGTGTCGGTCTATAGTACAAAGCAGGATCATATTCATCATGTTTTCGTCCTGATATGCACCTGGCTGCCACTGGACGTTATACAAACAATTCATCCATCCATCCTACTCTGGTTTCTATTTGAACCTAAGTCATATATAAAACCTATGTCTATACAGTAATGATTAACTCCTCATTAATGTTAATTCCTAAGTACTGAATTAAAGCCATATATTGGTAACGTAATTTTTTCCCGTGAAATAAAATCTTATTTTCTATAAATCTAATCTGGAACGAACACTATCAACCTATTAGAGTCTTTCAGATTTGACCTTATTGTTAATATGCTAAAATAATATAGTGCTGGAAAATTGTTTTGTTGATGATTTGAAATTTTTTAAAGCTGAAAGAAATAAATGCAATAACACGTATATTAAACAACTTCCACTTAGGGTCAATCGGAGTTAGAATTAAAGGTCACAATAATGAGCAAAGGGAAAGAAAAAATTCAAAGGAAAATGCTTTAATTTGATGATAATTCTGAACCTATCATGTTGACGTATAGCTAATAATAATATTAACGCATTATTTGAAGTGTTTACAGTCATTTCAATATGTCTCTTTGTAAATTAGTTGGTCTCAACTGGTTTGTGACGTCATGAAAGAGTTGTGTAATTTCAGAATAATTCCTATGTTGCCTTGCAGTCAAACAAGATCGGTCAAGGCCAGTTTAGATCAGTTCAACATAAGTAAAGTTTAATATTGCATAATCCATTCTTAACTTCTATGAACCGCTCTGGTTCCTGTTTCACAAACATTCGTACAACTACGATTAGTCGTAAGTGTGATCTGATTTCCTGTTTTCAATTGCTTCGTTCTATTGACGTCATGGAACCAGTCTCGATCTTAATCGGTCGAATGTTTGTGAAACGGGGACCAGATTCCAGTCTTTATTGACTTCAAAGGATTAATCTTGTTTTCTTGCTTTCATCTGAAATTACCAGTTCTAAAAATCAAAGACAGTAAAGATTAAGCAAGAAAGAAATGACCGATTAACACCAAAGGTGTGTTACTTATGTATGTTTGAAATATATGTTCATTTACAATAAAAAATAAATATTTAAAAGTAACAGGTGTTTTAGGTGTGACATAGCAAACTATTGTTCTCTTATTCTTTCACAAAATATGTTTACCACCATTAAACAATAGGTTAAATTCAGTCATACAGTCTTCAAGCCATGTACATAAGTAATGAACAAAATAATAATAATAATAATAAATAAATCAATAAATCAATAAAAAACGAAAAAAAAATACATTTATCTATCTTTCGTTTAAATTGAAATTCGAATTCATGTATGTAAACGCTGATATAGATCGGCATGGGTATAACTTTAGCATAGAAATAACTAAATTTATGACCTACAGTTTAAGTTTTTAAAACTGTGGAAATATCGTGTCCATTGCTAGGTATTGCACATTTTAAGACAATTACAACTGCACAGATCACATCTGTAGTAATGTAGGCATGTTTTCATTTTTTAGCTAACCAACGTCGAAATGCACATAAAATTGGTAAAATATTATGTTTAAATTTAAACCTGACTTACAATTTTGACCTTGGGATTGTTGTCGTGATCTTTCTTTTTTCTTGCCAATATCTATTTTGTTGACTTTACGTTAATCAGTTTCTATGTCAATGACTTCATAGGAAGATCATGTAAATCCCTAAAGAATTGATGATGATAGTAGGTCGAACCCAACGACTTTATATTAACATGTCCTTTACGAATAAAAAAATAAAAAACTGAACATACAATTATTCCCTTTTAATGTTATTTTATTTTACAACATCATTAAGGTTATTAAGCGTTTTACTCCCTCGAGATGTACAGAAAATCTATCTGTAGTACTTACTTTCTAGTATTTAGATGTAAAAACTATACACCAGTTTTGAATCAATTATTTCTATGGAAAAGATATTTAGAAATAATTATTTTCCCACAATATTTCGAAATTATTGCAACTATAACCGAGTACAGAAAGTGGTAGAGTAGGGGCTATTTCTAAAACAAGTTAGAAATTGAAGGTTACAATAAAATATGAGACGAATAATTTTGCAAAACTGAATTCACAAGAGAAAAAAATTACACTTATTAATCAGTGTAAATAACTACTAAAGAAATTGAGAAAAAAGGCTTTTTTCGGTGATATCAATAGGTGAAAATTTTAATCCCGAGGGGTTTTGCCTTTGGAGTGTGTTGTATATACATGTTTTGGTTTTAGCACATTGGAAATCAATATTTTAGGTCAGTTCATGTATGAGATTGGGTGCTTTAAGCTTTATATTGAAGAAATAGTTTGTGACTCTGTGGGCTGAGGTCCACATCATATTTTTGGAGTAACCTGTCGGTCCATATATTATAATTTGGCCCGAATTATTTCTTGTATTATATTTATAGCTCGGGAAATTTCCTGATTTGGAAACTTGGAATTGAAACAGTTTTTGTTTTTATTGGATATCTCAAGAATTTAAAATTCGAAAACTTTAGATTAAATACCAATATAAACTCTGAATGGTCAGCTTTAAGTTGGTTAAATTTGGTAGTTTGATAGTAGAGATAAATATTTTTTAATCAACCGGGAATGGGGTAAAATACCACAGACATCTTCAAAATTTTAAACTTCCACATATTCTGAAAAAGCTTATAACATTTCTGCAGTTTGTATGGTTCCGAGTTCTGATACACGTTTCTAATTTCATAAAACCAATTCTAATTTGAACATTTCCCAAACTGTGGGATCATTTGTAGGGCCTACTGTACATATCTGCAGTAGTATTCTTTAGAAATCAACCGGTTCGGCCAATTAGAAACAAAGATAATATTTACATGTATTTTCAGCTTAATCGTCGTATTAACCGAGTATTTTGTATCAGTAATTCTCTATAATAATAATTTTCTTATACCAATTTTGATGCACACGATATGTACATTTCTTCGATTTACGACTCATCAATTGAGCTCAAAGGCTAAAATGTTGAAAACCAAAACATCAGTCTAAAGGGTAGAAGAGCAATTAAGAGAAATTTAGATTGATTCAGCACATGTATATTTAAATGTTATTTCATTCATAACATTCATGTACTGATCTTAACAAGACTTGATTGCATTTTACCTTGGCAATGTATCTCTTTTTGATCACGGTATCTTAATTTTCTGAAACTTCAGAAATTGTAACAATTACACAGTCAAAGTTATACAAGACAGAAATCCATATTAAAGATAAAAAAAGTTTTACTATTGCAGGCTAATGAAATACATATGGACATACGAATGTCGAAACGAACTTAACAAGACTTGATTAGCTGTAAGGCAATATATCTCGTTTTGATCACGGTATCTTGATTTTGTCTGAAACTTCAGAGTCATAGTTAAACAAGAATGAAATCCCTGTTAAAGATCAAACAATTGTTGCAGGTTAATGAAATATATACATATATTGTATATATAGACATACGAATGTCGAAACGATCTTAATAAGACATGATTAGCTGCAAGGCAATATATCTCATTTCGATGACAATAAATTCTTGGGGTGGCGCAATCGACATTTAGAGGTTTATTTGACGTTAATATCTCTATGTGGAGACACTCTTCATAGACATCATCTGCACGACAGTAACAAATCAATACGATATAGACTGAGGGTCTTTATATTCTTACTGCTAAACTCATAAAGTTTTGATTTCGATCGCCATTGTCATCCATGTAAGAAGAAGAATTGTAAATCAGCTTAATCGATAGTATTATACAGGAATTGACTTTAAACAAGATACAATATGTTTAGAAACAAGAACAACACAATTTCCTTCTGCGCAGTTTCGAACACTGATACTAAAAGTGAAGTCTCAATTATCGGAAAAAGACATCATGGAGATTTTCTGTAGTAAACATAATAATTATATTTCTGTGTTGAAATTTGTTGTAAACATAATTTAAAAAGTGTTAAAACAATTATTAAATGGCGCGATTGGAAGTGAATGAGTAGATAGTAGAGCAATTTCAGCTCGATAGAGATGAATATATAGTTTAACAATACAATTAAAATATATTTTATTAGAGAAGTTTCAATGTACAATCGTGTAGGTTTCACTTTCTGAAAACTGTATATTGCGTCAATGTTTTATAAAAAAAAACCCAAAGGAAGAAATATGAAAATCTTTTAAGAAGAAAGCTCGGTAGCTGAACTTTGAAAAATATATACATTTTAAATATATAAATGCTGCCTTGCAGACGGTCTTAATGAAGAATATTTGCCAGAAGTTTCCAAAGGAAAATGTATTAAGTGTTTAAGATCATTCTGTGATTTATTGTTTTAAATTAGTTTAATTGAGGAGATAAACGGATAAAAATAGGTTTCTCTTTGTTTTTCACCTCAAATCCAATTAAAAAATATTTATAATTTCACAAGTAATTGTCATGTGCCTCTTTAAAATATCTGTAAAGGAAAAGGAAGAAATATTTGGGATTGAATGAGCAAAATAACAATCCAAAGATACTTATATTAGATATAGTAAATTTATACTATGCTGTATACGACGCATTTCAAGGAGTTACCTCTCATTAGCAGCATTAAAACCGAAACATTTGGAAGACGAAAAACCAAACTTATGTTAAACAAGAAGTACTCATCCAAAAATACCGAAATAGGAAGCCAAATTTCAGCTAAGGAGATCTACCATGTGCAATACAAGGAATGAACAAAACCATTAAATGCCCCTTTCAAATTTATTTTTCGTATTCCTTGAAACAGAGATATTAAAAAGTTAAAAGCAGATTTTAAAAAATACATTGAAGCTTGAGCATAACATACTACATTACTATATATAAATATGTACAATGTAAATAGTTAATACATTGTTTTAATGAAGCATAACTTGTGCAGGGGAAATCCTTGCAAGTTTCGGGTAATTTATTTTACTGACATATGCACCTTAGCAATTTTATTCCATGTTACAAATAAAATGGATCAAAAAATACCTAAATAAATTTGATGCACTGTGTGGCCATTTAGTTGACTGACAACTCATTAGCAGTGGTCGAGATCAAAATTTTGAAAATCCAGTTGAAGATATTATGATGAATTTATAAGCACAACCATAAAAAAACCCAAACACAACAAATAAAACAAACAGGAATCCAAACTCAGCTAAAGTTAACCCCTGCACCAAAAGGAAGAGCCTTAGAATTTTTGTAAAATTTTGAAGTTTCGCAATGGGATGATTACAAAGATTAGGTGCCATAAGAAATAATATTGTAAGTTATTGTTTTTACCGAGTTTAACAAAATCTTACCATTTAATATGTAATTGTTATGAAACAAGCACATTTTGCTACAACCAGAATCGACCTGGCTAATTTTAACGCGGCTGGCAAATAGCTTGTCACAATAGCTAGCCAGTGTTTAAATTGCTGGCAACTATACTAGCTAGTGGTCAAATTGAAAGCTTGCTTGATTGTTTGAAAGCCGAAAACATTCACTGTGTTGAACACTAGCTAAATATTGTTGAACATTAGAACGCATTTGAAATAGGTCATGTAGCTAGAAGAAACTGTAATTGTCCAAATTCACAAATTAATCTGATTCTTTTTATTACAATTCTAAGAATAGTCAATATTTTACAAATAGTTCATGACACTGAGGGTCATAAGGCAGTATATGGACCGGTTGGTCGCCCGACAAAAAATATTCGGTCCATATAATTTTTGTCGGGCGACCAACCGGTCCATTTACTGCCAAATGACACACAGTGTCATGAACTATTTGTTAAATGTTCTTATACGTATAATCTTATATTGATAGCTATTTATGCCAATTAGACTTCGAACTAAATGTGTATAGTGACAGGAACTTACAAAGTAAACGATTTAACATGATGAATGCTTCTTGAAACTGTGGACTGCCAGGTGTCAATAAATGGCAAAGTTTGTCCAGGAAAAGTACAAGCGTTTGGTATGTACAATTTAACAGGAGGTTTGAAGACGAGGCATACAATGCAATATGTTAATCCTTAATGAGATTTTAGTGTTAAATTTATCCATTTTGATAACAGTAGCATTGACAATCAGAAAGCAGCAATATTTGTAACCAAAGAAAAACAAGATACCATTGCGCAAGTTCAGTTAGGACGCTACACATATTAGATGTATTATGACGTCATTATTTTTGTTGGGGGGAGGTGGGGCTACTATTTTTCGACACGTCATAGTAAAGTTTCCCACAAGCTGTAACAAGGTATTTGATGGTGGAAAATATTACGATGTCGCAAGAGTAATTCATGAGTAGATTTGTCCAGCTGTGTAATATCATGTCAGAATATCAATAAATAACCCAAAAGAATAACCAGAACAAAGACATTCATGAAAAAAACATTCTTGACAGGGGAGAGGAGCATAATATGTTATTCCAGTTTCGTCTAGCTCCAACCCTCCCCCTTTTTAAAATGGTCATTGAAATCTAAAAAGTATCAAAACACACTATAATCGTCCATCCGACATTCTTTCAACTCCCATGGTGACACAAAACATAGAGACAAAACAATTAATAATAACCATGTTTTCAAGTAAAGGTACATGTAGCATAAAGGAAAGATTAAATCTTCCAGCCTAACAATCTTAAGAAGAATTAGTCCGCCCAGCCAGCCATAACGTCTTGTATGTTTGTGCGCAGTAAAATCATTTTCTTCTTACTGCATCTGATTTCATTCTCATGAACAATAACAAAAGCAACAAGTAATACTGTGTTGGGATGCAAACAAAAAAGTCCTCAAAACTGTGGCCATTTTGAAAATTCTGTAACCCTTATGCACAATTAAGTAAAACCACCCTTTTTGTACCAAGTTTCATTAAGTTCGCTTGAACGGTATTTGAGATCCGCTTCGGAAAAGTTCCTGACTCAGAAAAAGAAAGGAAAAGAATAATTAGAAAAAAATAATAATAAACGGAACAAAAACAATAAGTCCCCCAAAGTTTGTTTGTGGAACGTTATAATGAGAGTTATCATTATTTTGTCTTTATAAACAAAAGAAACTGCACGGAAAGAGTTAAAGGTTAAAAGCTAGAACCAATGGAGACAGTTATTTCCCTTTAGTAACTTGGTTAGCGGAAGAACTGGCGTATCACGTTTTGGACTCTCTGCGATCTTTTCTGTTCTAGGATATTTAGGTTGCGCTAAACATTTAACAAAATTTATTTTGTAATCTGTTATATGAGCAACCAAAATGCATTGATCGTCTATTTAAAAGTCATGTCACAGTACAAAACCTTGGATTATTACTTATGACGTCGTGACATACTACGGTTTTGCGGTCTTTTGGCGTCGCTTGCTTATTTATGAATTTCACTGTTTTTCAGCTATTTTTGACAGATTTTATGTTGCAGGATAAGTAGAATATGTTTAAATTGTCTCTGTAATCGGTACAGGTGAGCCTCGCATTTCTATCTGCATCTGCCTCACCTTTAGAATAATGCTTTATATTCCGAAACAATGTGCACATATTATATCTATATGTATATATTTAAATTATATTTATATTTGAACAAACATATCACAAATATCGCACATCGTCATCTGCACTGCTGTCCTTGTAATGTTCTTCTTCGGTACTCGTTGACTGGTCAGAGCGAAGTAAGCTTAAAATCAGTCTGAAAAATTTGCTTGAGTTCGGAGTCTTCTCCATATTACTAGAAGTAGATGTATCAATATGTCCATCTTCTAGGTTTGGCACCATTGGACACTGCGCCGTTGTAGGACTAGAAAATATAAACAATTAAAACATACATGGGAAATCCTTGAATATCATATGTTTTGCATACACATTGTAAAAGTGGGGAAAAGTATAGATATTTGGATATGTACATGTATTAATCATAAAGTTATTATTTATTAGTTAACAAGAAACTAGGTTTGTTCGTGGATAGTAACATATCCGATACGGATTCAGTAAACATTTGGAATTTAAAAATGCCCGAAAGAAGACTTTATATGCCGTTGAATTTCATATCTAAAGAAAAATTCTTGGATGAAATATCGCCATTTATTTACTTACTCGAGTTTGTCATCATAGTAAAGTCCCCTGTATCTCTTCCGTTTGTCAAGCTGCATTCTTAATATACAGAATACTGTCATTGCTAACACAGGAAAACCAAACACAATACCTCCTGTTATGGCTACATATGTACTGTTTATTTCAGGCGTTGGTTCTGAATAAAATATTAAAGTGAATACATGTTTGTGTACATGTTAATTTGCAAGTGAAAAAAAATAAACTAAAATCTTAATACATAACAATGTGCTTCAACCATTTCAGGTAAAGTAGAATGGATACTGTGCAGGAAAGATGCAAACTCCGGGACAGTGACCATATTCGTTCCGTTACCACATATCTCCGCTACTAGGATTAGTGGAGGAACGGATACGGACGGAGCTGGAACTGCCGGGGAGTTTGTGAAAGAAGATCTCCGTAGTAAACTAGACATATACAATGCCGTAGCTTCCATTGAGGCAGCGAGGCACCTAAAAATTTGAAAATCAATAGGACCTGCATATGTCCACCATGAACGTCTTTATACAAATCTCAGGATCATGCAAGATAATAAAGACACGTCGTATTATCTAAGTGGGACAAAATTCTAACTATATAAATCTTCATCCATTTCGTTTTTTAAAGTAAAGGAAATATCTGCATCACCTTTAGAATAAGATAAGCGACGTGTGTTATGTTTAAATGATATATTATTATTATATTTAATATACAGTTGATTTAAAAAAAAGTATGATCTGTTTCCAGTCGTTCTGGGTATTTGCGTATCTGCCGGCTTCGCTAGTTTGCCGCATTTTGATTTTGATATGTTCCATGTTTTGTTATGAAACTTCATTCCCCCAAGGACATCATGTTGTCTTTGTGTTTTGTTTTTTATCTTTCTGTTTTTATCTTTAGTTTGTTCGTTTGTATTCACAGGTTTCAATTAAATTTATGTATTATGGTTACCATCTAACCAATTTTAACTTGTCTTGCTTAGATTATTGGTGCTCATACAATAATGTTTTCAACTGTAATCTATACACCACAGAATTAAGGTAGATGAAGGTGAGATTTAAGTATCCATAAAACCGGTTTCTGTTTCTGTATCAAGTCAAACTGTCCCGTAGGCCTGTTGTTTCTATATTTGTGTTTGGTGGTCTTAAATGTGTTGTTCTGTCTGGGGTCTTTCGATTTGATGGCTTTGATTGACCGGTATGTAATTGTTGACCCTTTCCTGTTATCCCTGTTTTGTTTATTTGGTTAAATTTAGCTTTATTTTACACATGAGGATAATCTTCTATTTGTTGCATGAGAACCTAACGTACTCCTTTCTATCAACAAACAATCAAAATGATCTTATCTAAACGTCAAATATAAATTCATTTTAAATCATTGCCCTTTGTAGTTAATATCTATCGTATACTAAGATATACATACATATCAGGAGAACATGCTGATGTTGATTGGAATGTCGTTGTTGACTGTTCATTGTTACGGATTTCTTGATTATTTATAGAATAACTAACTATATCCCGCACGAACGTTTCAAAATGTGCATATACATTTGTACCAACATCTACGGATGTTCAAGTAGCATTAAAAATATTAATATTATGTTGGTCATTGCTCTCACTACTATTATATTAAATGAAGCATATTAAGATGGTAAAAACTAATTATATAGTCCTAATATGAATCCCTATATCTGATTTTCTTAACAAACATTATTACGCTTATTATTAGTAGCTTGACGAGGATTTTTTTTTTTTTTTTTTTTTTTTGGCATAACAGGAAATATGAATGTACAATTGCCCTTTAAAACCATTATATCACCTGGTAGAGTGCTTGTATATTATTGTGTAAGTAGAATGATATCGGCAACGTAAGGCTTTCATTGCAGAGAAATACATTCTATCAATTAAAGAAAAACACATCATCAAGATATATGCCCTCTTTCCAAATCTAGTGCCTTTAACAAATGAAACACTTCATTAATTGTTTTTATAAAAACATGAATATTAAAAAATTGTCACAGTTATTTGTTATGATATTGTAATTATTATGTTTATTTATCTAGGCCTAATTTGTTTTGTGTGGCCTTATAACATGTATAATATGCTTACATAATACTTATAGTTGTTTACCAAATAATGTTATAACTGCGCAGTTTAGAAATCACTGGAACAATAATAGATACTGATGGAATGACTAGAACTTTCTATTTGACTTATGTAATAATTCTGGTGTAATTCAAACTTCTACCGTATGTTAGAAGGATTCTATAGATTTCGTGCTGGTTATATATACGGACGAAAGTTGGACGTTCAGAGCAGAACATATCGGACCAGACATTAACATTCTTGTGTTCTCAGCTGTTGGATTGATACACTTTTATTTACGTTACACACATCATACTTGACACACTTTTATTTACGTTACTTCATACTAGATTGTGACAGATTGGATATAATATTCCGTTTGGATTCCCGCAACAGTGACGAGAAGAATTCCGGATAAAGAAAAGACAAAGGATTTTGAACAGTTAAGTTGACATTTTAGATTGTGTAATATTTTTTTGTAAACTTGTATATAATAAATCTTGTTAAATTTTATTATTCATTTGTGTCTTTTGTTGGCTACAATTTTAAGGTGACATATTACAAACATACGTGAAAGTGTGCCGATCATGTATGCCACCAAATCAACACTAAATATGGAAAATTTCTAGAGGGTCTCATCATCATAACTCCTATAAAAAAATGTATCACAAAATAGCGAAATAAATTTGCACTGTATGGCCATTTCGTTGACTGAAAACTCATCAGCAGTGCTCGATATCAGAATGTTGGAAATCCGGTTAAAGGCATAATGATGAATTACTAAGCACAATCATTAAAAACCAAAACAATTAAAACAAACAGGTATCCAAACTCAGCTAAGACGCACCTCTGTATCAAAATAGAGAGGTTTAGAAATTTCTGGTAAATTTTGTCAAAATTTTGAACAGACAATTTAACGGCATTTAAGTAATTAATCATGCCAGGACAAAAATTCTGGCTACTGGGCTGATAATGCCCTCTGGGACTTACAGTCCATAATCAGTGACATAAGACCAAATACAATGTATCACAAAATACCCAAATAAATTTGATGCACAGTAAGGCCATTTCGTTGACTGACAACTCATCAGCAGTGCTCGAGATCAAAATGTTGGAAAAGATTTGTAATTGTAATTTCGGAGGAAAAGAAGTTTCAAAGTCGGAGAAATCAGAATCAAGATTTATCACCAAGATTTTTAATCGATCCGTAAGAATGGAGGAACATTTATAAAAGTCTTTTCATACATTTTGTTTGACCAGTAGGGACATTACCGAAATTGTAGGTTTGGAGAAGATGATGAAATTGTAATTTTCCTTATACTTCACGGCAAACGAATCAACTCGAAATGATAACGGATAGTACGATAGATTTTCACGCAATTTCTTTCCATATGTTACAATAATGATTTCCTGTCTTTCGCAGAGACTTTCGTTTCTTTGGGTTGTTTTAAAAAAATGCATCCATACATTTACATCCGTTTGGTAAAATTATATAATTACGGATAGAAGAGATCTATGTGATATAATAATTGAACAATTCAGCAAGCAAATCACAATTCTTAAATTATTCTGTTCATTGTCCATATAAGCAACAAATAAATAATATTAGATATTAAATATAAAATACGAAGCTTTATCGTTGTGATCTTAACCGTGTTGCATCTTTTTTTTTTTTTTTTTTTTTTTTTTGGCAAAAATTAAAACATCGAATTAATTTCTAAAATTAACGCAGCTTGTATATACAATTTTTTTACAATTGCTGAATAATACACTCATTTTTTCCATTATATTAAATTGATTCAATCGTTCCTCTTTTTTTTTCTATATCACATTCGGTTTTAAGATATACTTCGTATTGTTTTATTGATCAGTTTTAAGTGTCAACATATTTTTGTGTCGTTTCTTTTATTAAAGCCTGGCTGCATCTTCAGAATTTGGTTTTGTCGGTTTGATATATTTTCTGGTATTGTCTGGCATGTCAGTAGCTTATAGAGCATGACTGAAACCCCCTTGTCAATAAGAGAAAGCCGTGGTGTAAGCTGTAGGTGATCTTGTAATAAAAATTTCAACGCTGACAGAATGGAAAAATTAAGTGTAAACATGGTAAAATAAAACAATATGAGGATTTCTTAAATGTGTGGGTATGTAGATTACATTTTTTCAAAATTATTAAATAAATTGATTGAAAAAAAGAAAGAGTGAAATCATAAACATGAATTATATAAATGTATGTATTTGTTTCGTCAGCCAAGAAAAAAGGTTGTCATATATAAAATCATAACCATAATCTTCTTACAGTTATTAAACTCAGAAGGTTAATTACTCAGGTTATTAACGAGAAAGAAAAAAAATTCACATGTCCTAGAATAGGACCCATGGATACATACAAAGATAAATATAACCGAACCATGTTTATACACATATCAAAACTTCACATTTACTCCTATGAATCAAAAGAGACAAATATACCTAAGGAGCAAACCACAAAAAGAAATCCATTGGACAAATCCGGGGAGACAACAGTAATCCTCATATAAATGTGAAATCATTTTTATTAGCAGATCCATTGATTATCGGCATTGAGAAATTTCACACAATGTCTGTCTATATTGCACTGAAATGAGTCCTTTGTTTGACTTAATATTTTTTATTCAGTAGGTTTCCAGAGGATGCATCCGTTAAGGTACATCTGATTGGTAAAACTGTATATGTGGATAAAATAGATGTATGTTGCATGATATTGGATCTATACAATATGCAAGTAATCGGGATTAAAAAATTAGTGTAGATAACTATTGTGCTAAAATACGAAATTGTTTAACATAAACTGATAGTAGATAATAAGTCATATGATGGTACAAACTATGGTCCAATGTAAAAGTTTTCATATTCTTTTCGAAAAGAAGAGGTGTTCTTTATTGACCTCTTGTGAACCATTGCAGGGCCTAGTGAAATTATTGCTTGAAGAAATTTAAAACATTATCATAATTGCTAAAAATGTAATAATAACTCACTAGTTACGCATTTTTAATTTTAAACGACCAATCTGGTTTTGTTTTTCCTTATTTTTTCTTGATTTTCAAACAAAACAAAATAAAAAGATCAAACCAAGCCGTGACGTCTTGCAGTCAATCCAGATCGATCAATACAGGTTAAGATCAGTACAGCACATGTATAGTTAACATTGCATAACTCCTTCTCTACTTTAATCGACTTGTCTTGACCAATCTTGATGGATTACAAGACATTTCATATTGTTTTGATCTCGTTATTCTGAATTTTGCTAACATTTTAAAAATTTTTAAAATTAAGGCAATTAAGGTTGGATAAGTCAGAAATGGCAGACAAAGATAGACATATAGATTTTCCTTCAGGTTCGAGTGAGTAATGAAATTTCTCAACCCGAGATAGTTATTTTATTTTTTTTTCAACACGCGAGCTTTAGCGAGTGTGTTAAAATGTAAAATTTAACTATCGAGGGTGGAGAAATTCTATAACTCATGAGTAAATTGAAGGACAATCTGTTTCTCCTATGATTTTCAACAAAAACCTCAAGAAAATGCCGCTGATTTTGTTTACATGAGCGCCATTTCGGAACTTTTCTAGTTTATCTTTCCAATAAACGTAAAAAAACGGCGAGAATTCCCATGCAGAAATTTAATCCCCGCGAAGGGGTTAAAAATATTATGTATTTTTATCCTACCGATTAAGGATGCTCGCTGGTCATGTTTTGGTTTTTTTGGTCCGATTTTCGGAATCCTCGGGTTTTATCCATTTCTTAAACATTAAATCTTTTGCCCATGAACCCCCACATTGTCTTTTATAATTCAATCATATATACCTTAAAATGGTATTTGACAAAATTTTATGAAATCCTTTTTATTTTTTCATACATTTTTGAGAGATTGAAGTTGCCAATGCAAAGACAATGAAAAATCCAGAGAAAACCTATATCCTGAAAATTTTCAAGGCTTTATAGCTCTAAAATGAGCACATGAACCTATATTTTTTTCTTGCTTATTTGTTTACTATTCATATGTTCTCTCAAACTAAAACACCTATTTCAAATCCTATTTATTTCCTATTAGACCAACGATCATCCTTAACCACGTCAAGAATAGGAGAAAAATGTTTAATTAATAATATTTAAACTGTAAATTAAAATCAAAATTAGACTTACCTGAATTGAGTAGACCTGTCGTGTTATTGAAGGCAATCTCCATATCATCGGCGGCATGATAAAAACATTTTCTTTTTTTTGTAATATCCACCTAAACGAAGATAAAGTATTCTTAATCAACACTGCTAGTCTATACTCCTCTGTCAGACAATATTATATAATTACTGTAGAGAATTTAACAGAGTGTGGCATTTTACATTAATTTATTTCCAGGGTTCTTCGTAATGCTATTTTGTTTCCCTTATGTGTGCAATGATAGCCATACGGTGCTAATTTGCCATATTTGTAAATTTTATAAACAACAAAATTGATAGCATGAAATTTCAACAATGACATAAAAATCAATCAACGCCACCCAACAGACAGACAACAAAACACAAGTTTACATAGCAGGTGAGAATGTCTTCATTGTAACTGAAAAACTAGCCAAGGCTATAGCTGTCCTTCCGATACAGTCGCTCTATTTAACGAAAAACCACTCCAATAGATGGTTTAATCCTTAATGCATCTCGTCATAGAGTTCAATAGATATCAGCAGTATTCGTTAGAGGCAAGTATAAATATACACTATTCAATTCAAAAACATGTTTTCCAGGAGACAGAATAAAAAAGTAACATATCTTCCGTGGACAAAAAGGCAATATTTACAGATTATGATGTACGATATGATTATTGAGTACTGTTTTGGGGTCTCAGCTAAACTGTATAGGTATAATTTCAATAGGGATATGTATGAGTAATTTTGAAAATTTCTGCTTATTGTGTACTTGTGCAAAATGTTAATACAAATGTAATGGACATCTACTGATCATACGTTGGTTCTTGTGTTATGATTAGAATTACTGCATTAAGTCTGAGAGTCAATAATAATATATTATTAGTTTTAGACTGTATGAACTACAAAATGATTAAAATACAATGTATTTATGCTAAAAATTTATCGAAAAATAAATGTGCTACAAAACGTGTCTACATAGTAACAATACAAGGTTTATTGATTTGCCATTTGGCATTTTAAAAGATAAATCTATATGATGTTTAGGAACCACTTTACGTACGAGTGTGTTTCGAACGGTTAGAGAGAATGACTGTTGATAGATATTATGACCAGACAGGTCACGTATTATTATTGTAAGTGTTAATGTTCGTCGCAATAATGAGAAATTAGTTATTGATTTAAAACAAACAGTTTTATATGCAGCGAAACAGAATCACTCGAACACATTGATAACTGGAACTATATCTATGTCCCTTCAAATTATTTCTTTGTATACTTAACTCGATTATTGGAACTATTTGTCGTCGTTGGCCTGAGTATTCGAACATCTAACATTTTACATTCTACGAAATTGTTTTAACAAAATTTTAAGACAGATGTTCTACGGCAAAAATGTGGATTAACAAGACATCATATAAACTCCACTAGTTGTGACCTGGGCCGAAATGCTGGAAGCCAAAACCATACCTCAAAACATTAAAGATTAGAGTTAATGCCAAAAAGAACGAAAGGGTTATCCTTTAATTACATTTTGTACGGGCAAGATACCCTTTAGAGTTTACATTTAAAATTAAAAATTTAAGTATTTCAATCTAGTATCGAAATACTATCCGGTGATGCCTCATGGGGATGGTAATCCACCGCCAGCTCTGTCGACTCAGTAGTAAAAATAAATTTTTTGAAACCAATCTTAATGCGCAAGATGTGCACATTTCGTCTATTTAAGACTCATAGGTTGTGTATTCAAGGCAGAAAATTATGAAAACTAAAACATTTAAAGGCCGTGTCAAACACCAAAATGACTATATAATAGTCTCAGACGTAGGTATATTATTAGTGAACATAAAACTAAAGTCATGAAACAAAAAGTCATTAAAGGAACCATTAAAATCAACCATGTTTAGAGGGGTCAAACCCAGGAAAAGGAAAGCCTGTATGTCGTTTACCTTTACCTTTCTTGTCATCGCGTTTTATAGTTTGTCTTCCCGGGTTTTTCTGTCTAATGGGTGGCGTTTTTCTTCTCCTTGTGTATATTTGTCCTTTTCTTTACACATCCTTTGTCCATATAACAAAGTTTGGCATGTGGTTATACAAGTATTTTTTTATTATAATTATTTTGTAACAAAAAACATCATTTGATATTTTTCTTGGGACTACATTAGATAATTCCTTGGTAAGACCAAAAACAAAAGTTGACTTGTGTGCAGCTGAGGTGTAACAATTAATCTGTAATAGCCCATATATATTTATGCAGATGATACAATAAAATGATTTTAATTTGTTCTCTGACTGATATTCTATTAAAATGCTGTTAGGAGATCTGTCTAGAATAATCGATATTTTTTTTCCTAGAAGCAAATAAATTTCATGAAAAAATAATTCTCACATCAATTGATCGTTCAATGATCTATATTCATGAAAACTTGATAATAAAACCGAATATCTGTAGTAGTAAATTAGGTTTGATATAAAATTACTTCAAAATTATTTCACGATTCACTTAAAGTTACCATACATAGGCCCATAATTGTTTCTAATGAATAGTGTGCTAGATATTTGACGGAAATAATTTTGAAATAGGCTTTTAAATTATTAACCTTCCTAAGACGAAAATGGATAAATAAACGTAAAATCAGTGAAGAAAATATTTTGCTGCTAAAATATTTTTGGCTTTCCAAAGCTTTGATTTAGAGTCCAACTGGAGAAGCTAGGTGAAAGCATCACCATATTTTCAAACAAAATGAAAGTAACAAGATCATATCATAGTATTATTGCGTAAGCTTTACCATACTGGCTTAGTTATTGGTCAGATGCAAGCCATATTGGACTGAGGCAAAGAAATCTTGCACAATTATACCTTTATTGACTAACCAGTCCAATATGTCATACACTGTCTTGACTAGTCAAATATGATCCTTTATTGACTAACCAGTCCAATATGTCATATTGACTAGTCAAATATGATCCTTTATTGACTAACCAGTCCAATATGTTATATTGACTAGTCAATACGGCATATTGGACTGATATGTGTCGTATAGGCGTACTTTGACATTTTGTATTGTATTGACATGTTTTATCATCTTTAGGCTTATATTCTATTGTTAGTCAATAAAGAGACGTATTGTCTTGCAGTCATGTCATTCGAGTACCTCCAGGACCAGTATAGATCAGAACAACACAGGTAAAGTTAAACATTTGATAATTTATTAACTGATCTTTACAAGTCTTGATTTACTACAGGCAACCATAGTTGGATATTTCCTCCTTCTTAAACATAAAGCGTATAAATGTATCATAAAGATAAAATGAAGAGTACAATCAATATAGATGTCTGGATAAATTGTATGTTCTTCGTTCTCCGTTCACATGACTTGATAACTTTGAATTTATAATGGACTTCCGCTTCAAATTGAACTGACGAGATATTAATAAACCTTTAATAGAAGTGTTATTTCTTACAATGTTTTTAAATAGTGCAATAGCATCCAACGTATTGACCTCGTTTTCTAATTTATCTACCCTCCAACCAATTTAATTCTTTCTGGTTAGTCATTTTGGTATCAATCACACTGTATTGGTTTTCATAGTGTTTTGTTTTAAGAGGTTTGAGAGATTTCGGTTCAAATAAAACCAGTTTAACCCCTGCACTGTTTTTTGTCTATACCAAGTCCGATAATTCTTTTTTTTGTGCGTTTCATAATTTGTTTTTCCTTTTTTCTAAAAATTAATAAGTATTAGGCAGACGCTGCATGCAATCCGTTTTATTGTCTTATTTTTTATTTTAACGATGTTGACCCCTATTGTACTTATTTTCATCAAGTTTACATGTTATCTGCACATTTCAAAAATTTGTAACTCATTGGTAGCGTGTACAATCTAAAACCATTAAGCATGTCAAGATAGAGCTATGCTTGAAGGAGTCACTCATTCGTCATAATAAAGTTTGTCAACTAGTTTTTTTTTTTAATTTGATTTGTTTGTAAACCTTCTACATGTGCATATCAACATGATCTTGTATGATTTCGTATGTTCGTCGACCTTTTTGATGAGAAACAATTGCTGAATTGTGACTAAGCAATCTATCAAAACTGATAGTAGTACTGTGATTATTTTTCACAATTAACGTTCGAATATTAAAACGGTGCAGATTGAATTATTAATAATGATTAGATGTCAACAGCTTTAAAATTTTGAAAATCAATCATAATGAGTAGTAATTTTTTTTAATATTCAAATGAAAAAGCCATAATATTTATGGAAACCCTGTAGCCGCCAAGCTATTAAAATTTGAACTCTGAATGGAATTATAATTGCCTACATTAGAATGGACGGTATAAAATCATATGTGGCTTTGAGAAGTCCTATTTGAGCTGGGTTTGTTTTATTTTTTTAATGCTTATGTTCTGCCACAAAATTGGATAGAACTCAAACAGAAATGTGAAGAATTAAAGTATGGAGAAATGGAACTATATCTACATGATCTACTATAAATGTGTATTGGATATTACCTCCTGTGACATCATAGAAATTACATGTATAGTAAACGAAAATCTTTCAGCCCGATACGTAAATCAGGGTCTTTAGAAAATACATGTATGTAATAAACAGAATGAATTTCGCGTTTTTACGAACGTGAGTAACGTGTTAAAAATGCTCGAGGATTGCACGATATTTCGGTTTCAAACAACGCTCTATATTAAATGGTTTTGATACATGATGCACTCATAAACGATAAACCTTTCATTGGCCCGTCATAGCGTAACAACTGCAATGGATACAATTCAAATCAGAATTTGACTGATGGAGGATGAATGTGTTGTCTTAACATTTCACACGTTTAGGTCGAGACAAAAATAAGATAATGTGTTATTAAGTTTTAATAATTATATGAACCAATTTTCCCCGAACAATTGACTTGGTTACAAGTTAATTTTACTGCGCGAAAACAGCATTTATACCAAACAGATAATTTGAGAGAGTGTTTTAAGAGCTGACAGCATTTATACCAAAAAAAAGGAAATGTCATCTATATTGAGTAAATGTAGCAAACCTACCGTTACTGAAAATTTACCGACTACTTCTTATGAAATTCCTGATGATAACGATGATGATTTATTAGTAAGATCATCCCAAGAAATTGTTGAACCACATCTTCAGGAGAGCGGTTTTTAGAGTATACTGAGAGGGCTACAAAGACAAGAACTGGTGTCAGCAATGATGCAGGAGCATGTCTGCCAAAAATGTTTGAAGACCAAGGTATGATTTATTAGAGGTGTTTACCTCCACGGTTTCTCCGTAGTTTGTATTAATTTTGACTGACAATAATGCACTATCACTATGGGTTTTGATTCGTCCCATAGAAGCAATGTTCAAAAGCGCAAAGATTTTACGGCCAATTTTTAGGAAATACAATAAAAAATAAAACCGAGGTTTAAAAATTTAGGTACATGTAGGCAAGTCTAGATATATCGTCAAATCAATGTATATGTTTTTTATACAAAATAACTGATATGACAAAAAGACAAATGCGTCAGCATAATCAACATAACTACAGAAAAAAAAACATTCAGATGTCACCAAATGTAAATTCAATTTATTATTTTACTTCATGCCTGAAACTGTTGGGATATTTTGTACATTAATAATTTGCATATATAAAATATTGATATAGACATAAATGGCCTACTTTAATGTCTTAATTATAAATTGCAGGAAATTCTGGATGTCCAGTAGGGCTGTACTTACTGTATGCTGCAAAAAGACCAGAGGCTATGGGAGCTCCTGATTGTAAATTCTATGTTTTAATCAACAAAAAGGGCAAAAGTGAATCATGGTTTATCAACCAACCAATGGGTAAAAACACAATTGCTAACATTGCCGAAAATATGTGCCAAGAAGCTGGCATTGAAGGTAGAAAAGTCAATCATAGTGCACGGAAAACCGCTATAACTACACTTGTACATGCTGGGATTGATAATACATTAGTTCAACAACATTCTGGAAATAAAACTCTCAGCTCTATAAATAACTATAGCTCGGCATCAGTTCAACAACAAAAGGAAATGTCATCTATATTGAGTAAATGTAGCAAACCTACCGTTACTGAAAATTTACCGACTACTTCTTATGAAATTCCTGATGATAACGATGATGATTTATTAGTAAGATCATCCCAAGAAATTGTTGAACAGACACTAAATGAAATTGAAAACTATGAAGACAATTTGATTAATATACATAATCAGCCAGCTTCAAAATCTTCCATGTCTAATGATATACGGTCAAATTACACACCAGTGCCACCACAGATTTTATCAGGTGCATACATACATGGAAATGTATTAATAAACTATGGAAGTCGTCTTGAGGAGAAAGAAAATGAGTGAAATATTTTCTCGCCTTATTGGCCCAATCTCTTCAAAAGAGCAAACATGATAAATTCATCATGACTTTGAAAGATGTTCAATCATTTATATGTAACTTCCAATTAAAGTGCAGTTAAACTTTTTTTAAATATGTAAACTTGCCATAACATAATTACATTTGTCATAAAGTTTTGATTTCAGTCGCTTTTTAATCTATGTACGTACAAGTCTAGGTGTGAAGCAGAAGTGGTTATGTATTAGGTTTCTTACGTTCGCGATCAATGAGACAGACAAAATGTATTTAATTCTGGATGTTAGATAAAGTGTTCTTAAGTGAGATTATACCATATACATAAGGGAATTTTAAACCAAATGTCTTGACAATTGAATTTATTCTTATCTGCGTCGCAGTTATCGTATACATTTAGAAAGCTTCTGGTGAAAACAAGAACGTATTAGCCAATAGCACGCATAGTTTATCCCCTGTGGAATTCAGATCGTCTTCAAATCGTCTTTGGATAGTTTTTAAATCCTCAAAACAAGGCTGTCAATGAGAAATTCCAACATCAGCTATTTCAGAGTACATTTTGTAAGAAACTATCGTTTTCTGCAGAAATAAGTATTCTCCTTACATAATACCAGATTACTTCTGTATTCCGTGTTTAGTCTAGAACAGGAAATGTGCAGCGCAGAACAGGCTGAGAAGGTTGTATCATGATTGCCCTTAATTGCTGTGAGTTAAACAGTATAGAGTGTTGTAAAAGGTTTAGTAGTGCTATTGGCAGAGCTAGCGATGTACCTTTGTTTGCATCGACATTTGTTAAGTTTGGTTATTTAGTAAATAGATGGGGGTGTAAGTGTATATATACAGATTAAGCATCTAGTTTATTGTATTCAATTGCAAAATATAGTATAGAAAAGAGAATTGAAACGGGGAATGTGTCAAAGAGAAACAACCCGACCAAAAAGCAGAATACAGCTCAAGGCTACCAATGGGTCTTCAACGCAACGAGAAACCCCACACCCGGAGATGGGTTTCAGCTGGCCCCGAAACAATAATGCATACTAGTTTCAGCGAAATGGATGCCACACTAAATACCGAAACATATAAATGAACCAAAATTCAAAAACACACAGGACTAACAAAGGCTACAGGTTCCTGACTTGGGACAGGTGCAAAAATGCGGCGCGGTTAAACTTGTTTTGTGGGATCTCAACTCTCCCTTATACCTCTAGCCAATGTGGAATAAACAAAAACACATCGATACGCACAGTCAAACTCGGTTCAAAAGTTCAAGTCCGATATTAGAAAAGGTAACAGAAGATACTAAGCAAATTGACAATGATCAATATTAATTAACAAAGGACTACTAGAGGTTACTGGCCTGCCAGTTCCAGACTTCAATTAAACTGATCGAAAGATTAGAAAACCAGCAACAATTCCTCCGGTTCGGGGTTTAGCATCATGCCATCATAATTTAAACGAGAAGAATGTATATTATGTGTTAAGATCACAATTCTAATCTACTTTTTGGCCATTAGAAACGACAGATTTCTGTAGATTAATTGCATTGCTTTTTGTGAAAAGATCTAGTGAATTATTTGTTCTTTTCAAAATGGGACACCAAGAAGCAAATGATTATTATATCAATTATCATTTAAATGTGATATTGTATTACAAAAAATGATGAGAAATGACTCCTTATTGATTTTGCTGGTCATGTTTTTCAAAGATATGAAATATAACATGTTTAAAAATGTATTATAGATCGACTATACATTTATTTTATTTTTAATAGTCTTGAGATAAATATTTAAATTAACCCTTTTTGAACCCTACCTATGCGTACATGTGCATAACTATAGGCTTAAGTGCAGGACATTAACCAATATAAACTATTAAACTACTGTGTTATAAACGATAATTGTTTTAGTGCGTTTTGTAAAAATAACAATCCAAAGATATTAATATTAGATACAGTATATTTAAACTTTGCTGTATACGACGCATTTCAAGGAGTTTCCTCTTATCAGCAGCATTAAAACGGAAACATTTGAAAGACCAAAAACCAAACTTATTTTAAACAAGAAATACTCATAACCAAAAATACCGAAATAGGAAGCCAAATTCCAGCTAAGGAGATCTACCATGTGCAATACAAGGAATGAACCCTTGGTATTTCAATTATTTTTGAATTTTCGTAAATACTGGTAATTTCTGTATCAAATCAAACTATCAAACAGGTCTCATATCTTTAATCTGTACGATTTTTGCATGATATCATTTGTTCTATGATATCGTTCTATCATCGTACTACTTTTAAAACGTAAATTCAATGCCCTTTTGACGTCGGTAAATATTGCATATATTGTTCTCAACAAGCGATATGAAAACTAGAAAATTTCACTAACATACCACAATCACAATTAATTCTTGTAGAAGATAATTATGAGTTCCATTACGTATTTAATCAATTATAGTATTATGGAATTGCCTCTTATCATCACCAATGGTTCTTTATAAACTCCGATTACTTTAAATTTGATTCAAAAATATTAAACGAATAACAAAAGAAAAACAATATGCAACGTTGAAGAACAAATTTGAAAAATGCCACCTTGACCGAATGGGTATCACTGTTATCATATGAGGACAGAGTTACATATTTATACAAAAGGGAGATACTCCTGATTTTTCACAAAATCTTACTCTGAAGTCACAAATTTAAAACAGTATCAATTTCGGACTATTAAAGGAAATAAATTTTGATACACAAGATATGCATGTGTCGTGGATTTGCGAACCTTTTCTTTTGAAGGGCGACGTAGTGTAGTAGTTAACGCATCGGACTACGAATCCAACAGGATCAAATTTGCGACGCCGTATCGACACCATTTGCGAGGATGGTCTCGATAAACGATGCTAGTCCGTAGGATGGGAACGAAAAATGTCTGTCCCGTGTTAAGGGAGATCAACACCCTTAGTACGTTAAAGACTCCTCTGTAGATGGCAAAAAAAGTAGGATAAAATGCCGCTACAGGGTCCGCTCTGGAGACGGATTGGTATAAGTTGGTATAACTTGTTTCCCAATCCATTATAAATACATAAGTTTAAACTAAACTAACCATTTCTTTTTCTGCGTTTATAAACTGGAAATTTAGTACAATTTAGGGTTTGAGATTTTGAGCTACAACATTTTAGGTCTGTAGTGTATGTATATTAAATAGTATCAAAATTAAATGTGAAATCCATCTTGAAAGAAGAGAATTACAGTAATCCAAAAGATAAAATTTCAAATGCATCGACTTCAACTGAGAAGTATTTCTACATTTTCAACTTTATGGTTCGGGAATATGTTTATTCATTTAGAAGATAATAAGATATTACTTATTTATTTTTAAATAAATAATGTACAGTTAATGAATGCATGCATCATTTGGTGGGGTCCATGTTGTTCATATGTTTTTAGTTTTTAATTGTAGTTCATGTATTGTTTTGGTCTTGTCTTCGTTGTTCTGCGCAGTTTGTCAGTTGTTTAGATTTTCCCCTCCATCGAATATCCCTTTGTCATTTATTGGCTCTACTTATTGATATCAGCCAGGTCAAATCTGCTAACTAATTCCCAAATCTTGTAACGTTAGTGACGACTGAGTTTTGAAGAACTGATATGTTACAACAGATTAAAATCTCGTTTTTTATAAATTGTAGAGCACTCATTTTTGCTTTTCAGATGTTTTTATCTGAATCACATCTAACGAAACAAATTTTGTCGAAGTTTAGAAAAGAGTGTAAAATGTTAACAAAATAATTGTCCAAGATTGCTTATTCTTTTTCTAGGAGTAGAAAAATGTATTCCATTAGTGACTGACTTATATAATTGGATATTTTACACTGGAGGCTGTTTTTCAACATTGTTGGTAGACAGACAAATACTTTTCAAAGAGTGACAGCTAGTCTGTCTCATATCTTTAGAATCCGAACTCTAAACGCAGTAATGGACGAAATGATGTTCAATAAGAATTATAGCTTTTAGTAAACTTATAAATTTCTTGTATTGCACATGGTAGATCCCCTTAGCTGCAATTTGGCTTCCTATTTCGGTATTTTTGGTTGAGTACTTCTTGTTTAATATAAGTTTGGTTTTTGGTCTTCCAAATGTTTAGGTTTTAATGCTGCTGATGAGAGGTAACTCCTTGAAATGCGTCGTATACAGCATAGTATAAATTTACTATATCTAATATCAGTATCTTTGGATTGTTATTTTATAACAACAATATTGTGGTCAAAATTTATTAAATAATGTTACATGTATATAATGTTCTTTCGATAAGAAAAAACCCCAAAAGAAATGAAAACAAGAAAGCCAATCAAAATAGCACTGAAAAGACTTACCTTAATTATAGGCTTCCTTTACATTGTATTGTACCAAGAAATGTATTCTTGGAAATATTTTCCTAGTTTGCTTCTTAAACTGTTTTTAAATAACCATGGATTTCAAATTAAACTATTGTAATAAATCTGCCTTTTACGTTGACACAGTTCCGATAAAGTGTTTATCAACTAGAAACAACACAATCTACTTGTATTGATTTTTGTCAACATTTATAATCGATTGATACCTTCAAAACTTACTTATCAATACATTATTTGTGCTGTAAAGGATAATATATATAGTGACAAATGCGAATCTTAATTTTTTATTTAAATGATTCCAATCAGGTTATTGTTTTCCTGTTAATGATTCTTTTGTTCACATTTATTTGTTATAATTTGTTTTCATATTGATGTTTTAAATCTGCACATTCTTTTTGTTTACAAACGTATACTCCTTAAAAAGGAATATAGTCCCGTATACCATTATTGATGATAATTAAACATTGTTCTAACATATTCTGTAATTCATGGTTTTGTTGCTTTTTTTCCTTTAACACCATGAATTTCCTAATAAAACATTGTTATTGTTTATGGAAGAAAACAACAGTTATGTTTATTACTATTTTATGTTTCCTTTATTGGAATTAACTATTTTTCTTTATTACAATTTGCCAGATCAACATTGCTAAAACGTTTAATATTGTAAGATGCTGCTTATCTTGAAGCTATTGTCCATGTCTTATCCACTATAATTTTGTTTATTGTAAATGTTGTAATGTAGCAATGTCAGTAAACACTAGGGGCGCCACTGGGCGGAAACAAATTTTGTTTACAGTATACTGGTCCCAAAGTATGCCAGAAAAGGTTGTAAAGAAGGCGAATCCAGTTTTCAAATAACTTCGCCCAAAGCAGCTCCACCTGGCGTTTACTGATATTGCCATGTAGTGTATGGATATACATTTACATTGAATTCTTGAGAGACTGAGGTCAGTCCAGGGCATGCCATATCTAGGATCGAGCAACATTAATGACTTGTAGCTCTTTTGCTATTTAATGAATTATTGTTTCGATCCGACATTCTGTCGTCGATAATTGATGCTCAATTCTGCTGTTTTCTTGAACTATAAGTGTACGGTTATGTATACAGCACACCAATTGAATAATCTTTACATCTTGATTTAGGGACAAATAGGGTCAACAATTTATCAAACAAAATAGCTACTTGTATTTGCAAAGCATTTATCAAGACGGAATCAGAAGATAAGAACATTTTACAGACCTTCTACCCCTTTTTGGTCGTCATTTACTCGAGTGTCTGATGAACGTTATGTTCTATGGACTGATTTTAATTTAGATTTGAACAATGTTAAATGTAAATAGTTCATTAACTAAAAAAGCATATTGCCTACAATAATAAAAAAACACCAAAGAAACAATGTCAGTGATGTTTAGAAAGTAAAAGTTAAACAACATGCGGTCTAAATCCAACGCTACTGTGATCATGTCATTTTGACCAATTTCCTGATGCTAAGCAGAAGTAAACACATATTCAGACTATATGTGTTGACATTTTCTATTTGCTTTGAATTGAAGACAGCTAGATTTACTAATTTGAGGATGACGGAAATACACGTATAATTACTACGTCCAAGTAATTTCAAAGTAAGATGATGCCTTCAATCATGCGTAAATAACATCTTTATATAGTATAGTAGCTTTCATCTACTTATCCATCAAAGGGTATCAAACAGGGAATGTGTCAAAGAGACAACAAACCGACCAAAGAGCAGAAAACAGCTCAAGGCTACCAATGGGTCTTCAACGCAGCGAGAACCCCGAGGCCGGCTTTGGTTAGTCCCTAAATAATAATATTTTACTAGTTGAGCGAAATGGACGGCACACTAAACTCCGAAACACAAACATGAACCAAAATTTAAAAAAACACACAAGAATTACAAAGGCTAGAGATTCCTGACTTCGGACAGGCACAAAAATGCGGCGGGGTGAAACATGTTTTGTGAGATATCAATCCTCCCCTTATACCTATAGCCAATGTGGAATAAACAAACACACAGCGATACACACAGTAAAACTCAGTTCAACAGATGTTTAACAAAGGTAACAGAATAAACTAAGCAAAATTACCGAAAGATTATGTCTATAACATATAGAAAATCAGCCACAATCCCTCCCGATAGGTATCATGTCATCATAAATTATACGAGAAGAACATATCCCGTATCATGCCAACAACTGGTTTTAGAATAAATGTGTTTATTTCCGATGCAAAGACCCTATGAGTGAATCAATATTAATTATAAAAAATGCAATCTTTAATGACTTGACAACATCATCGTAGCTATATCCCTTGTTGATAAGTCTGTTTAAAGGTTTGTTTAGCTTTTCAGGTGAATTACGACATGTTCGTGCTTTGTATAGAATATTACCATAAAACATGGGATGTAAAATACCTGAACATATAAGATGTTTGCATGTTGATTTATATTTACGAATGAGGTCCTTGTACCGATGATTAAATTTAGAGGTTTGTGATATCGAAATCCTTGACGTAATAATTTTTCAGTTATACAGATATTTCTTTCGTTAAAATCAAATACGTTGTTACATACACGGGCGAATCGATATACATTATACCATATTATATTAAATCAAATGAATAAAAAAAATAAAATAGAAATTAAAGATAAAATCATGATTTCAAATAAATATTATCGTGGTGATAAACACAATTGACGTTGATAATAATAAAAAGTCTTATATTTTTTTTAATGAAAATTATTGTTTAAAGATTTGTTTGGTTGGGGTATTACGCCGTTTTCAGCACGTTTGGCTAACTGTTAACGCAGCGTCCAGTTTTTATTGTGGAGGAAACCAGAGTAACCAGAGAGAATCACCTAACTTCGGTAGGAAAATTGGCAATCCTTGTCAATTAAGATCGGAGGACATGGACTTTGCAATTTATAAAGTAAAATGAATATCTTTCGCAAGTAAAGGTTTTGTTACTAAAAAATATTTTTGCATATCTAAAACAAAGTAAAACATGAACCTTAAATTACTAACGTCCCGTGGTATATGCTTTAAGGGAATATATTAACCTGAAAACAGTCATCTGCAACGTATTCCTTAAGAATTCTGTCACACATTTTTTAAAATGAAACAACTATTTAAGTTTTATGGTAGGGTTGGGAGTGAGCAAAATGTGATGAATTGACAAGATTTATTACACATTACATTACATGGATAGATGTCGATCTATTAAAAGAAAATGTTATAAATAACACTCCCATTAATGGTTTAATGCTATCTCATTATAGAGTTCAATAAAAATCGGCAGTGTTAAGGGAGAAAGATCAATCTTACAGAATTACACGAAATTATATATCTGTAGCCCTTACTGTGAAAAGAACTCAAACTTTTAAAAGAATAAGCAGCTATTGAAATCTATAACCCTTTAATGGTAGTTTTTTGTAGTCGTATAGTTTCACACGTTTAAATCTTCTAACCTTGAGAACATTCATCCAAACGTTCAAGCTGCGATATGTACACAACATAGAAAGTCCAACCGCCACATCTACGCCAAGAAAGGGAACAATTAAAGCCTAAGTTCTGTGAGACGGTAGGCTTATTTGAAACAGTTTCTTGAATATATCCTTCCTTCGCTTTGTCAGATTTCCATCTTCCAAGAGATTTTAGTAAGCTGTTGGGAATCTTGCTAGCGGTTGCAGCAGTAGCGCCACCGCTACGTAAACTGTGCAACCCGAACTTTGTTTTATCCAAACCGATCTCTTGTAAAGCGGCCAATACAATTTCTCTAGTGCGAGTGTATGATAAGGGTCTGTTGATTTTTGCCAAACGGTAAGTATTTTGTGACTTATAAAAAGTAACTGAACGAAAAATGTAATCATCAAAATCTTCACCTAAACGTATGCCTGCAGCACTGATATATTTTTCCAACATGCGCACTGGGCATGTTAAATTATTAGTTTTAGCGATAATGACAACGTTTCCTTGCCTATAAATGTCAGTTTTGCTCTTTTCTATTAAAATTTCAATGTGTGATGCTAAAATGCTGATGTGCTTTGCTTGAATTTGAGACAGCTCGTCAAAACGGAGAAAACCAGCGTAGCATAATAACACAATACAACACAATCGCAAGTTTTTCATCAAATTTCTCTACAATGTATTTCAAAATAGATGGTGTAATAGGTTCTTTTTTCTTAATTGGTTTTGAAAGTATCCTAATGCCTCCTTCTAGGATCATTTTCAAGAAATTGTCTCCACATATGTCATCAAAAAGATTTATTTCATGTTCCCATTTAATGGCATAGAAAGAGGCGCTTAGTACGGCTGTTGAAACTCCGTCTTGTATTAAAAAATTAAAATAAATAGCTATAGAACACATAGATGCTGGTAAAAAGTTTAGTCCATATTTGCAACACCAATCTTTAAATTTTTCAAAATAATAATTATGATGTTTTAAAGTATTTCCCCTTTTACTAGCTGTTATTACAGAAGGAATTGAAGACGTTAGATCAACTAAATCTGGATTTGAGACTCTTTTCAGATCTATCCAATGGGAAAAGTTAAATCTAAACTGAAATATATATATATATATATATATTGACATATTTATTCATTTTATTTTATTTCATTTAATTTTTACTTTTTACTTTTTTTTTTAAACAATGTTTTATTGTCCAAAAAAGTAAAAACCACAGAAGCGTAATAACATGGTAATCCATATTATGTTCCCAAACGAGAAATTAAATATTGCTTCTCATAAATTTTTAATTTTCATACAAAACCCCAACGGGAATTTTTATTCAATATAATGAAAATACTCAAAATTTAATATTCATGATCCTTCTAAACCAGATTAAAATTTTTCGCTTTAAACGTCAAATAACTGCCATGACTGTTCCCAAACGGGTCGTATGTAAACTCTTTTCACTACACAAATCTACGTATGCCCAAACGGGACTTAATTCTTTAAATGTTAAAATTGCCCAAACGGGACTTAGTACTTTGAGATCAAAACAAATACACAAAGGGAAACAGGACTTAATTCCATGAAATCTAAACACATACCCAAACGGGACTTGATTCCTTGAAATCTAAACACATACCCAAACGGGACTTGATTCCTTGAAATCTAAACACATACCTAAACGGGGCTTGATTCTTTGAGATTTAAACGCATGCCCAAACGAGACTTGATTCTTTGAAATCTAAACACATACCCAAACGGGACTTTATTCTTTGAGATCGAAGCACATGCCCAAACGGGACTTAATTCTCCGAGATCTGAACGTATACCCAAACGGGACTTTATAATTTTTGATAAATAAAAAACATACCCAAACCCGAATTGATTCTGTGATGTCTAAGCACATGCCAAAACGAAAATTTATAATTTGTTGATAAATAAAAAAATAAATTTTTAAACGGGACTCAACCTTCATATGATACAACGTGCCACAAACGGGACTGTGTAAAGTAGACATATTACTTTATCAAAATCAACAATTATCGATTTTTGACCAAAAACAAACTACCTCCGAACGAGTACTCTAATAAATATAAACTTACCTCACATCTGCAGTCTAATCGTAAAACAAGGATATTAAAACTTAACTTGTCTGCTGCAAAAATACTATTAATGTCAGAACCAGCTCTAAAGAAAGAAGACGGCTTAATATATTCTATAAAGTCCCTCACAAAAGGCTTAAATGCTTTTTCAAAAGAGGACCACAATAAAGGCCAAAAGGGCGAGGATTTCCATTTCGGTACTATTAATTTTCCCTGGAATAGGATATATAATGGCTTGCGAAACAAGGTTAATTAGGGGGGACGATCCAACAGTTATACGGAGCCCAGTCAAAAGCGAATGCATCCACCCACCTGTTCCAGGGCACCAATAAAGTGAACAATACAAAGGGAGCTTATGGTTATTAAAGTCAGCAAATAGATCGTAATCAAAAGGTCCCCATCTATTGTTAAATAAGTCAAAATAGCTTATGTCCACGCACCAATCATCAAAATCAAACACTTTACTGAAATGATCAGCTGTAACGGGATGGCCTGGGTGACCAAAGTATATAAAATATATTTCAATTAATTTGGGAAGGTAATAATTTTAAAATTAAAATATGATTGTATAATGAGTTGTATTTAGACAGGCTAATACCAGTTTAGTACAGTTCCAATTAATAAATTGTAAAAATTGACCTTTAGAAAACATCTATGTACCAAACATGGAACAAATTGTAAAACTTGTTAAAATTGACATTTAGGAAATAGATATGTACTAACATGATATTTCGATAGAGATGTATTGGAACTGTATTTGGACTGTTTATGTTTCATATGTCAGGTGCCTATTAGTAATAGTACCATTTTGGGATGCTGTGATTGACGTTTGAAGGACTAATTTTCTATATTCGTTTAATATTTTCTACGTATTATTTTATTTTTCTACGCAGTATTTTATCTTGTTCTAACTGGTTTTTGGGGCTAGATTATAAATACGAGCGACATTGTAATCCGCTCAATTGGGTTTTTACTTCAGTTCAGTTCACATCTTAACCACTGTCTGTTACTGTTAATTGATCTGCATAATAAAGTATTGGAACCACACCAGTCTTTTCATACACAACGCAAATAACCAGTAAGCAGTAATCTACCACTATACGATCAACGACCCATAAGCCTACAACAGCTACTTGATTTTCGTTCCGGGGTACCCATTCAACTTCTAAAGTAATAAAGTTACTCACACATAAACTGACAATTTTTGTAGCTAGACAATGTAAATCAAATTTCATGCTTCCTGCTTTAACGATTCTAACTATATTCTGATTATCCGTGTATATTTTGACTAACCGATTCGAAAAGGCGCTAACTAAAGATTTTAAAACAATAAAGACAGCTAATAACTCTCTGAAAGTAGAACTTTTTTTAGCTTCATCAACTGACCACATTTTGTGAACAATTTTTGAATTAGTTTCCGCTGTAAAACCCGCGCAGGCATAACTGCTTGCGTCTGTAAATACTATTTTGTCCACAAAAAAGTCTGTATGAGGAAACGTCTAGTTGGTAAGTATTGACAATTTGAAAACCAAAATTCAAGCTCTGCTAAAGCATTTTTCGTGAGAGTGACTTTTTGATCCCAGAAGTTACTGACTGATATGATCATTAAAAGATTTCTGCTCATGATTCTGCAAATGTTACCGAGACTAGGTAAAAAGCGATAAATTTACCAGTTACCCTGGCCAATCGCCGTGCGGTTAAATCACTTAAATTTTCAAGAAGTAAAGATATTTCTTTCCTGAAGTCTAGTAGTTTTTGCTCTGGTACTTCAAGTGTTAAACTTTTCACGTCCCATTGAAAACCTAACCATGTTAATTTTTGAGTTGGGTCCCATACACTCTTCTCATGATTTGGAAAAAACTCGGCTAAAGCAAGATCTTTCTTGACGATATCCTTAAGGATTTTACACCTATCATAGCTTTCTGCAAAGCCCCAACGGTTATCTAAATAAACTATCGTGCGGAAACCTTGTGCTCGGCAATACTTTACTTTGGAGAAAACGTATCCAGCAACTGACAATCCAAACGGCAAACATACGTAAACAAAATACCTGGTTTGACTATCAAAAACCCACGAAAACCCTAAAAATTTATGATGATCCTTGTGAATTTGGACGTGAAAATATCCAGACTTTAAATCAAATTTGAATATGAATCCTGGAGATGAAATATATTGTATTGCTTCTGAGACCCCTTCGTATTTAAATTTACGTAATTCAATACACTTGTTCACGTGCCATAAGTCTAAGATCAAACGCTCTTTACCGTTAGCGTTGACAGATACAGACAACGGATTGACCACGTGGGGAACATGATTCACACATTCCGAAATAACACCAATATCGAGTAAGCTATTTATAGTTGAGTGTACAAAAGAGGCGTGTTTGAAAGCAGAACCGTTATTATTTAAATTGACAGGCGGTGGTGTATCAAAACAAGGAATTAAAAATCCAGATTCTATGACATTTAGAACGAAATTGTTTGCTTGTATATGATGTTTCCAGAAAGAAAGATTTTCTTTTAAACTACCAACTTTAAAAGTAAGAGTGTCTGTTGGTTCAAATTTACAGAGATTCTATATAGTATAATCAATCCCTGAATTCAAATACCAGAAATAAACAACACGTGACCTAACTACGCAGTAAATCACGAGTACGCTCAGCGCACGAGTTATTTACAGCTGTAGTTCGGTCACAAGCTGTTTGTTTCTAATATTTCAATTCAGCGATTAGTTATACTTTTTATTAAACTGTACAGAATCTAGTTTTTAGCAGAAATAAATTGGAATTAAACAGACGATATCTTTATATCTCTCCGTGGCAATTGTGACGTCACTTCCTAAATGAAATACGGCTGTTCTTCTCAAATGTGATTTACCAGATTTTATGTCACTCGGATACCACAATAAATCATATATATTTAGCACGTACTACCATAATATCGACACCAGTAACTGACATGGTCTTTCTGAAGTTTGTACGGTTTTTCACGTTGTTGATATAAAGATATCATAAATTCTTTGATTCCGATTTGATGCACAAGATGTACATATTTTGTCTGTTTACGACTCTTTTTTTTGTGCTCAAGGCCTAAAATGTTGAAAAAGAAAACAAAAGTCCAAAAAGTTGCCAAACAACAAAAAAGGTAAAGCTGACAAATTCTAAGGACAGAGTTATGCATGAGGGAGATGCTCCTCAGTTTTTATCAAAATTTAACACGTTTATATCAATAATAAATGCCCTGTACATGAATCTTCTATTACTTTCCAGAATGAATTATTTGGTTTCTCATTTACATTTACACAACAGCATCAATACTTATCTCCAGTCACCTGTGATGGATCAAAGCCTTCCACGTCTAGGGGTGGTGTCTATAGAGACCCTGTCATTGGGGTTTGTCAGGAAATATGGAAAGCCTGACCGTGGACCACAGTGGTTAACGTTTTTGAATAATTCCACAAAAAGACCCTTTCTCTAGTTTTAGAAAAAGAATAGGCCTAATTATCCGACCCTTCCCAGTCACCAATCCTTTTACACATTTGTTACAGTTGTAATCAAAATTGGTTCCACCCTCATTTGAGTTTTATTTTATAAATTGTTGAACTGGTTTTCGTCCTTAAGAATCACGAAATATTTACCACCGGACGTTAAGCAACAGTCAATCAATATTTGTCTCCGTTACTAATATCTGTTTTTTCATTATTAAAACGTCGAATGGAAACAAAGCATGAGGATGTATTTCGCTTTTCATTTTATTTACTTTCGGTAGAATTTCTGTAAAGTCCGGATAAAAAAGATGCAATTTTATTAATAAGTACATGAACACATGTTTCCCATTGTTTCTAGTGTAAATGTTCATAATTATTCTAAAAAACTTAGATCATCGTTACTAAAATGGTAATAAAATATTGTTAAGTTCTTTGTATCTGTGATAAAAGTTTGTAGTTGCTGAAAAGACTGACATTTCCTTATGTTCCTCTCTACTGTTACCTTATGAAAGTCAGATGTTGTACTAGAGTTAAGTCGCTTTGTCCGTAAACAATCACACACGTACGAAAAATCACAAAATTAGCAATTTTCGGGTAAATTGAAAAACGTATCGACTTCGAATCGCTCAATATATCTTTTTAAAATTTGAAACATACTTTGTTAAGATAAATATCTTTCAATGGTCATGCTAATCAATGGTTAACATATACAGATGAACCTCTGCAAACCGAACAGCTATCGGACCGTAAAAAATGGTCGGTTTTCGGAGGTGCCGGTTTTGAGAGGTTCTGGATTTTACAGAAATCCGACCGGAAGTAAATAAAATGAAAAACAAACACATGATTACTACATTTGCATGTTTTTTTCTTTAAATGCTACAAAATCGTAGTCTTTTAGCTCCAATGTTATTTTTTGGTGGAAACAGAAGTTAAAAACTGTTTTCCACTATATACCAATGAGGCTTTGTTTAAGATAGGGTCCTAATGAAGTGAATGAAAGTTCGGCCGGTATTTAGAGGTGTATTTGGCAGGAATACATATGTTTAGGACCGCAAATTATCTCCGATATTTGGAGTTCAGTAGGGCCGGTTTTTGGAGGATTTGTTTACTTGAAAATAAAGTTGAAAATTCCGGACCAGAATAAAGCGTTAGGTTTGCGAAGGAATCCGGTTTTCAGAGTGGCCGGTTTAGGGATGTTCCAGCTTCAACTCCTATTTTGGGTTGCATCCAACTTTTCTAATTAATCAACGTTACATGTAGTAAAACAAAGTATGCGTGTTGCAATTAAAAAGTAGGTTTAAATGCATAAAGAAACTTGTTTTGGTATTTTAGCTCTAATGCTCGTGAGAAAAATTGGTTGTGTCTGGTTTTGTAAATCAGATTTTTTTCTGTATATTTTAATGAAGTAAATTTAAAAAAAAAGAAAGGCTAAAATAGATATTAAAACTGAATATTAGTTGTTGGCTTTATGGCTTTAATGATAGTACATATAGTAAACTTTGTGCAGGAGGTACATGTAAAATTTGATATTACTGTGGCAAATCAACATTTTCTGAATCAAAAATGTGATCGCAGAATTTCTTTTATATATATATATATATATATATATACCATGTTTATCATCGCCGCATTTTTGCGCCTGTCCAAAGTCAGTACATCTAGCCTTTGTTAGTCGTGTGTGTTTTTTTAAATTTTGGTTCATCTGTTTGTTTCGGAGTTTAGGGCGCCGTCCATTTCTTTGAACTAGTATGCATTATTGTTTAGGGGCCAGTTGAAGCCCGCTCCCGGGTGCGGGATTTTCTCGCTGCATTGAAGACACATTGGTAGCCTTGATCTTTTTTCTGCTCTTTGGTCGAGTTGTTGTCTCTTTTTTTGCTATTTCAGATGGACTGTTCAAAAAGACCTTGATATCTTAAACAATGTGTGTCTAGTCTTGTAATAATGATTTTTTCTTTATATTTGAATTCAGGAAATAAAAAAAAGAAGGAAAGTTCAAAATATTCGTTCCAATTCAAGCTTTAATATAAAGGTAAAAATAGTAAAATATGTCCCGGATACCTGTAACATGTGTTATTGATTCAATGAATTTGTTTTCATTGGCACATATTTTATTTTATTTACACGTAATTCTATATTTATTTACAATTCCATTCCAGTACTTCTATCTGTGACTACTTCTAGGCATCTGTGACAGATCACGTGAGCTCAACCCATAGAAGGTGCCTAGTGCGTCCACGGGTGGCGGATAGGGGAGACCCTCTCGTTGGGGGATTGTCATAAGTAAAATCTTACCGCGGACCAAAGTTGGAATGCAACACACTCTGCATGCTAAATACCCCTTCTGTAATTTTTGAACAAGAGTAGGCTGATGGCTATAAATGGCTGAATTGTCCGACCCTACCCAACCACTCTCCTTTTATAGTGGCAGTCAAAATTGATTTCCCTTTGTGTCCAGTCCCACCCCTATTTGAATTGTTTGATAAATTGAACTGGTTCTCGTCCCGAAGAAGCATGAGATATTTTTTTGATTCACGAATTAATGTATTATTGATATTTACACCATATCTCCGTTCGTTTACCATGTTAAAATAACCATAGAGCATGGCACCAATGAATTATTTCTTAACCAAAAGTACAGCTGTCAATATTATATCTACGTATTCATGCTATTGCACCGTGTTCATTTTTAATAAAAAAAAAAGTGGATAGAGACAGAAAACTGAAACCCAACACGTGTTGCATTTGGCTTGTGTTGGCATATATTGTCATCAGTTCAATTGTGGTATTTATTACGTTTTGGCTATTAACAACTAGGTTTTAACAGGTAAGTATTACACTCTTGGACACGTTTGTATTGCATTTGCAGTGAATGCATTATAAATTGTGATCTTAGGATTTACATATGAATCAAATAATATATAATTGAACTGTTATTTTATGTTTTAAGGATGTTCGCTGGTCATGTTTTTCAAATTTTGTCAGATGTTCAGAATCATCTGGTTTTATCCATTTGAATGCCATAAATTATTTTTCCAGCTAACACCCATTTTTCTTTTCATAAATCTTTTGCATGCAGAATAATAAGCCATTTGTAAAAATCTTATAAAATCCTTATTATAATTTAATGGTTTTTGAGAAATAAAACTTGTCAATGATAAAGCTATGTAAAACCAAGAGAGCATATTTTTCCCACCATTTTTTAAATGGCTTATATCTCGAAAACAAGCGCACGGACCTATAATTTATTTTCGCTCTTTTAGTTCCTTTATTAATCCTCTATCAATATTTACCAATATTATGAAAAAGCTTGTTATTTTGAAACTGAGCAGCGAACATCCTTAAACACAACATTCTACATTGAAAAATAATGTATTTATTATAGGTAGCCAATTACATGTTATTGTTTACAGTTAATAGAGGGTGGTGTTAATGTTCTAATGATACACTGTTCAACGTAAACTATTGGAATGATAATAAATAATTTGTATTTCTCTATGCCTTAATGATGAAAATAAAAGGATTTTGATTTGAGATAATACGTGTATATTGTTCCTACCAATTAGAACACTGGATACCATATTCAGCAGGTTATTTTGGTTGGTGCAAAATGTCCAGATTTTCAACATAAAATTCATACAAATGATGTTTACATTTTTCTTACATCTGACTATATATCAAACAAACATTTTGATGGGCTGCATCATCATCTTTTAAAGGCAAGTGCCATAGTTAGGCAAAATTAGAACCCTGCTACAATTTCCCGCTATCCAGTATGCTTGATACGGTGTTCCATTACATACATGGAAAGACCAAAATAGCGGAGAAACACAGCACTTATGACTGCTGACTTATGGGCACGTCATTGCTATTTATTTATAACCATCTTCTTTTTGTAATTCTTCTATCCTTCCACAATCTAGAGAATCACTGGTATTCAGTTTAACGGTAAAGGTTAAATCGATAAAGGTTAACTCCAGAAAGGTTTGCATTGTCAAGGTAATTCTTGATTGTTTATGGAAATGGGTTAGGGGTAGGATTAGGTTAATGTTAAGGTTAGGGTTAAAGTTAGGTTAGGGTTATGGTATGGTTAGGTTAGGGTTAGGGTTTGGGTAAGAGTAAGGTTAGGGTTGGGGCTAGGGTTAGGTTTAGGGTTAGGGTTAGGGTTAGGGTTGAAATTAGGGTTAGGGTTACAGTTAGGGTTAGGGTTAAGGTTAAGTTTATGGTTATGGTTAGAGTTATAAACCAAATGTAGCGTCAGGTTATGATTTGGCTTGGGTTAGGATTTGAGTTAGCGTTAGGTTAGGGTTAGGGTTAGGGTTTGAGTTATCTAGGGTTACAGTTATATTAGAAAAAATCGGACAATGAACCTAACAATACCTAACTTAACATAACAGGCGTTTTCCACACAATTCTTAAGTCGAACAGTTATGAGATGAATTTTGATTTATCTCCCTTTAACTATTATGAATTTTAGATTCTCCGGCGATCCACTGGTGATAGTTAAATCTAGATGTAAAAATCTAAAAAAAAACACTATCGAGGGTAGAGAAATATTTTACGACTTGACTGAAGGATCTGTTTGTGGAAAAGTAGGAAAATATAAGTAATTGAACTGGCTGTATGAATTTGGAGTTATTGTTCCTGAAATTTTCAGTTTTTAAATTGAAAAATATTTGTAATACCTTTGATAAAAACGCATTAATTTTTATACTACATTATGTTAAAATTCATATATTTCCAATGCATGAGAAAATCTTTAGACATATTTACTTTCAAAACAAGAATTTGTTTTTTAATTTTTGCCTTGAGAATTATATTTTAATTAATCTCATCAATCAATTGGATGAGTGTATTGTTACAGATCTGAATCACGTATATGTAGCTTACAACCAGTCGAGCGTCACCCTGCGTCTGTCAATATTGTCTTTCAGTATTGGTCACTTGCTATGCATCCTTGGCGTTCGTCATCTCCTGCAACAATAAAATGGAGAGCAACCTGTAAAGGAAAGTTAATGTCCAGCCGAGGGATAAAAATTCGCGTGCAAATGTGACTGGTCACTAGCTGAGAATGAGAAAATAATGCAAATATGATGGAGAGGCTAAAATAATCGTCCTTGGTTTAACATGGTACTTTCAGGATGAAGGATTTGTAGGTTTATTATCAAGTTAAAACAGACTAAATGCAATGAATCGTATAAATAATGGAAAATACTCTCGTAACTTCCTTAAATTCAGTTGAAACTTTTCATCTATACTTTAAATAAACTGATATCATGTTTTCTGAGTTCTCAGAATCACTTGTTGTTATAAGAGTGATAAATTCCATATCACATAATTACTGAAGCAATGCTCTATACGGAGAGTAGCCAGCTTAATGTCAAATTAACAGGATTTCACATGGCTCAAAATTATTCTACCCGACACAACTTAGTCTAATTGGGTATAGAAATCAAAATCTGCACCACTAACATTTATTTTACAGCCAAATATTACATGTTTAAGAATTTGTCCATACATAGTTTCATTTTCACTGCTAAGGTGCGATTAGTTTGCAATTGATTGGTGTAAGCCTCATGTGCTTCGATTGCCAACTGGCTAGTCGTCTGTTAACCTGTCTTTCGGTTTGTCTCCTCACCACATCTCTCTTGTCTTCCTACCTATTACCTACTCAATCCACCATCTCCTTATTGCCGTATCTCTTCTGCCTTCCTGTCTATCATCCTCTCTTTCCGCCCGTCTGCTTATCACATATCTTCTCTCTTCCTGTCTTACACCCCCTCTCACAACTTGTATTGTAACTGTAGATCTTCTATCTTGCCGACTCTTAACCTCTCTATCAAAATCTCCTCTCTCAACATCCATTCTCTGATCATTGTCACTTCTTTCGACCTGTCTTCTTAAAAGCTCTTCTTTATTTTCTAGAGTTCCATCCGCGACAAGTCCTCACTTAAAATGCTCTGAACTTCTTTTTCCACTTCAGAATTAACTCTACAGTCCCTAAATATATAAAATATTGGCTGCAAACATAATGTAACCGTTGCTTTTTCGAATGTCTATTTTATTATTTACTTAAATGTATTTTATTTATTCATCTATTTATTTATTTTACAAAGTACCACATTTTTTATTATTTTTATCAAAATTTCACGATTTCTGCACACGTCCAAGATAATATTGTGACCACACTCACTATAAATTTACACGTATTCAAGATTCTTGTGTCGACATGCTGCGGTAGTATCACGCGCTTTTAGCGCAGCCGTTTTTATTTCATAACATGAGTATGAAATAACCTTTTTGGAAATCTGCTTCCTGTTCATTGGATGGGTCCCTGGAGTTAAGCAATATCTGTTTTCCATTTGCTGGATTTCTCGAATTATTAGCTTTAATTCCGGGTTGTCAGTGAAGAATATCTCCTTCGTCACTTTCTTTACTCGGTCACTCATCCTCCATTAAAGTTTGGTAAACTCTGAGCTTCTGTATAAGTTGGCCGCAGATATCGGCAATATATTTAGGTTTTGTTTCAAAACTTGTTCAATAAACGACCAGTTGCACCTATTATCAACGTGTGGATTTTTAGTAGCCATATTGGTCCAAATTACACGAGTGCGCCTAAACAAACTCTATTTCATTAACAATAGAATCCAACGTGTATAGATTGATGTATATCAGGGGTATATTCGCTAAAAATGCAAACTTTTTGCATAATATGTTTACACATTGTATGTAGTTTCGATTAAAATCAACTACATTAGGAACTATCTGAATATAAATTGTTCACTTAATTTTAATGTGAACAAGTGGTATTATATTATAAAAAGTGTGTCTGCTTTCCTTAAAGGAGATTAAGAACATTAAAGCCGGTTACACTGGCCTAATCTACTTTTTCGTCATGAACAAGGTAGAAAAATTGTTATTATTCTAATGTTTTACATGCAATACACCCTTCAAAAGTTTCCACCACTACCATTTTACCCATAAGATGATTTGATGTTTTCAATACGTCTTTAGAAGACACAAGAAAAACTACGATGCCATTACCATAGTTAGATATGACTCTTTGGGTTATAATTTTGGAAGGTGAAAATTAAGAGCCAACGGACATTAGCGATGTTTTCAGTACACTAGTTACTAGCCATTCGAATTTTGGATTTTGTAAGGCGAAACTACGCAATCCTTCAGAAAACGTTTGATTCAAATTTCACCAAGGACTCATAGATTTCGATATGGACCAACATATATGACATTGGAGAATATACTTTTAATGGTTGTGACAATACACTACTTATACACAACTTTCTGTGGACTTTCGTGTTAGTGTGTCGTCCGTTAGCGCAAACTTGAAAAGGATATGAATGATTCTTTGGGAGGAATGTGGTCAACCAAGCCTATGTCCAAGTGTTAATTCATGGCAACAGAAAATTGGTACGTGGCAAGAAATGCCTAACGTTTTAGAGTGCATTGATGGATCTCCTTCCACAGAGCCACAAGAAGAATATTACAGCAGACACAGAAAACACCACTGCATTTACACGCGGGTACATGTACATACTATAACTCTTTTTAAATGACACATTTGGTATAAATGAAATGCCGGAGATAATTAAAAAAATAATTAGCTCCCTTGCAAAAAGAGTAGTAGCGATTGCCATCTATCCATTGATTTGCGAGTGAGACTTCATACAAATATGGCATTTAGGCACCACCAATTTATCAACAACAACAAAAAGAAAGAAAACATTTTATCTGTTAAACAAGTCTTGCAAGAGTATATATATATATAGTCTAGAGGAATCTAACAAGAAAACGTAATGGGTATCGGGTCACCGAGACATGACGATGCTACATCACTATTTTGAAATATTAATCACTATCGTTGTGCAATCTCATATATATATATAAAGTCTATAAAAAAGACCAACCAGCAAATTTAATATGTACCGGATCGTCTAGAATAGACGATACTGCGCAGATAAGGAAAAAATTATCGTCAACACGATTTTATAACATCATCTTCGTATATTACCATCTTATATTAGTACCGTTGTGCAAATCTTTAGACTATATATATATATATATATATATATATATATATATATAGATAAGATAAATAAAAATGCCAACTGGCTTCACGTAAATGTGCACATCGGTCGTATTTAGATATCATATTTCTGACTTTAAATGATGATTGAGCTTATTAATGTTTATTGATTGCCAATTGTCTCAATATATATCAAATCAAAGATAAAATGTTATGTGGTCATACATGCTTCGTATCTGGAACAGTAGCTAGTCGGTTTTTATCTTTCGCGTTTCCGTATTGCTCAATAAACTATTTCAATTCCAATTGTAGTTTGAATGTCTCAGTCGGAAGAGCGGGATTCCTTTAACCAGATTTAGATGCAGTTTTATGAGTAATAGCTTATTTTATTTAATCTAAGGTTACTAAGAGAATAATTCTAGAATTTATATAAAAAGGCCATAATTTAATTTCATCATGTGCTTTTGTGTCTATTTTTAGATTATCATCGATAACCAAAAGAACATTTGCTATGTTCTTGCAGGATTTCTTGGTCACGACAATGGTGCGTACGCCTTCCAACAGATGATGAAGACCATAGGACCAGGCCAGGAACTTGAATTTCCAGCCAATTGTTATTTGCTTGCAGACAGTAGTTATCCCAATGAAATGCCGCTTGTAACACCATATAAAGCAAGAGTTGCCGTACAACTCAACCATCAAGAGTTGAGAAGACGCAGGAAATTTAATTTTCTTCACCGTTGAAGAAGAGTTTTTGTTGAGCATGTGATCAAAGAGTTGAAGACATTTAGAGTAATTGGGGCATTTTATAGACACCAAAGATGGGAATTGGCTGTTATTATAGAAATTTGCCCAAAATATTTTTTGAAGATTTTTTTCTATTTTTAGTAAGGATGGAAATATTGGTACAACATCTGCATCCACAGAAAAAAATTGAAAGGAGACACCCCAAGGTCCATTTCATCAAAATTTGAACAACAGATGGATGAGGTACTGGTACATTTTTACCTTACAACGGAGGCATAAAACAGTGATTTGGTAGGACACACAAATTTCTTTGAAGTAACTCTTCGTACCACAACCTGTTTATAGAATTCCAGATATAATGGCAATAACTAAACTTGCCAAAATATATTAGAGGTCATATTTTTATATAGGGAGAAGGAGAATTGTGACAATAAAGGCTATTCCCTTTTTACATTTTGTCATTACACTGGTTGAATGTCCAGATTGGGAGGTTAATATTCAATGCTAAAGTGAAAAAAATATGAAAAACATTTTAAATATTTGATAGAAAAACAAAACAAGACAGGAACCAGTTTAAACACTATTTTCAATAATTCTAACACAATGTTAAAGCTGAAGTTGACAAACCTCTATCTGTTTGAGCAGAATTAGAATGGTCAATGGGCGTTTAGACTGTGATTCAACATAGACATTCATAAACATTGAAGTTTACGAAAATAAAATTTATAAATGAAAAATGAAAGAAAACTTTGTTACCCATTTATAATTCCAAATTTTTGAAATTCGACCCCTAAGGGCGAATTTTTGAAAATCAAAATTCTAAAACCTTATTGCACATCTATATATATACAGTGTGCGACAATACCGTAAAGAAATTAAATACATAAAATAAAAAATGAAAGAGTTTAGGTCACAAGCCTGAATTCCCAACTTTCAAAATTCAACACTTGTGGGCCCGAGTTCTAAAACATTATTGAACATTTACATGTAGTATGTGACTGTATAGAAATAAAATGAACGCGGAGTTTAGGTCACAAGCTTAAATTGCCAATTTAATAAAATTCGACCTGTGGGCCCCAATTTTTGAAATCAAAATTCTAAAACCTTACTGCGCATATAAATACAGTATGTGACAATCTATGTTATAAATTAAATACGTAAAATAAAAAATGAAAGAGAAATTAAGGTCACAATTTTCAAAATTCAATCCCCGTGGCCCCAATGTTTTGAAAATGAAAATTTTAAAACATTATTGTGCATCTAGATACGATATGTGATAATACTGTATAGAAATTAAATGCATGAAGTAAAAAATGAAATAGGAGTTTAGGTCACAAGCCTCAATTCCTAATTTTCAAAATTTGACACCTGTGGGTCCCAATTTTTGAAAATCAAAATTATAAAACATTATTGCGCGTCTACATACAGTATGTGACAATACTGTATAGAAATTAACTGCATAAAATGAAATATAAAGGAGGAGTTTAGATCACAAAGCTAGCTTAAATTCCAAATTTTTAAAATTCGACCCTGTGGGCCCCAATGAAAATTCTAAAATCTTATTGCGCATCTACATACCATATGTGAAATGGAATGCATGAAATTAAAAATGAACGAGGAGTTTAGGTCACAAGACAGTGTGACGGACAAATGGACAGACCGACAGAGAGACAGACGGACGAACGGATGGACAGGCGGACGGAGGCGATAACAATATCCCCAAACTTCTTCGAATGCGGGGATAATAAATCGGCATAACTATTTCAGATAGAGATGGACATATGAGGTCATATGATGTAGGCTAAGCCCGTCTATGAGAGTAACACTGACCATGGATATCATTGTTCATATTATTTTCAAGGGCATGCGTGAGTTACCCTGACTTTCGACAAAGAGGATTAATGCTGTCACAAAAGCTTCTTAACCAGGGTTTTATCAGGGATAAGTTGATGTCATCACTTGGGAAATTGTACGGTCGTCATCACGAATTGATTGACCATTACAGTGTTCCAATATCTAAGATGATGTTGGACCTGTTCCCACTGTCGTAACCTTTCATGTGCCTCCACCGATTTGTGACTTCCCCCGGATTGACTTTGTTGAACTTCACGACGGGTGCCGTATACGGAGCAGGAACTGCTTACCCTTCCGGAGCACCTGAGTTCACTCCTGGTTTTTATAGGAGTTCGTGTTGTTCATTGTATTTTAGTTTTCTGTGTTTATTTGTTGTGCTTGTGGTTTTTCATTTGTCTTCCCGGGTTGTCTGTCCAATGGATTACGTTTTTTTGATTGCTCCTTAAGTATATTTGTCATTTTTATCATAACATTGCATTTAAATAATGGAGTATCTTTCATTGTAGAATCAAGAGATGATCAAAGGGAGGAAAACAAGATAACGTTCTGAAATAATAGAATCATCAATTGAGATTCCATAAACAATATTTATAAAATTCCCGACTGCGTACATGTTATAAGTGATTATCGTCCATATTTCATTTAATGCACACACACACACACACATACATCTGAGTGTATCTTAGTTTGGTTACAATTGGCCAATTCGTATCAGAGGAGATTACGAAATTGACTAGCGACAGGCAGACAAAATTATGAAAATTACAGAAAACAATTTAGAAGATCAAAATGCGAAAGTTCAAACAACTGCGGCAAAGGGCTGACATAATCTCTCGGGGCATGCACTTTAGGCAAGGAAACCTAAAAATGATTCCCAAATGCGTAAAGGCAAATTTCAGCAGCTTTAGTCGCCAGATTTTTAAATGAATTTCTTCTAAGTGTGGATCTTTTGTAGACGGTATTGCTATCACCAATCCTTCAAGGATTTAAAACATTTAATCATTTAGTTAAGGAGCAGAAAATTTTAGAAAAAAAATAGCCAATTGAAATCAGATTTGATCTCATTCCGCGATGTTCTTCATCCAAAGGAAACAAAAGTTGATCACCTGTAGAGATCCCTCCAAAATTTCATTCCTGCCACGTTTGGATACCGTCTGCTTAATTGTCCCCCAGCAAATGATTGACCCGAAATAGAATTCGAAAAGTACAGGAAGAGGTCGGCGTACATACAATCGAAATCACAAAATATCTTAACAATAAATCTGAAAAATTCTCATTAAAAACAGAAAGAAATATTAAGGAACTGACGAATGCTCCTGGCTTGGCACAGGCACATAAGCAATTTTATTATCAACTAATAAACAACAGTGTTTCAAAGACACATAAAAAACAAAATCCATTTATTTCTACTGTTCTTAGATACTTAGTAGCACAGTCCAACATTTGAGAACCACTCCTGAAATGCATGTACCAGAATCATTTGAATTTCTGTGTGTCCATTTACTCTTGCGTATTCTAGAGCATGCTTCCCATAAACATCTCTTGTGTTCAGACGAGCACCTTGTTGTATTATTAGCTTAACTAAGTATAACTTCTTTTTACCATTGCCATCTAGTTTTGTCCTGCAAATAGAAATTAGCGGAGTTGATCCAGAATGGTCCTTACAATTGACGTTTACATCTCCCTCAATTAGAATTCTTGCCAATCTGTAATTGCCATTGTATATTGCATCGAATAGTTTTTGTTCATCTTCGTTTGTGTGGTACTTCAAGGAAGAAATTTTTCTTTTCCATTCTGAAATTTGTACCGTTATCGGTTTTCTGCGAAACATCTTTAGCGCTGATAATGAACAGATAAGTGAGGACTAGAGCTTTTTATATGAAAACGCCTACGACCAAAGGTGTGCATGCGTCATATTCATGCAGAAATTCTTGACCTATACGACTATTCCTACATCAACACGTAAGAAGCCAAATACTTTACTGTTCCAAAAAATTTTAAATTTTGTGATAATTAAGGAGCATTTTTCTTGTGCATGGGTATGACCTTACATGGTTTTGGCTTTGCTCTTTCGGTCATTTTGGTATTTTTAAATTTGCTCTTCAACTTTTTATATTATTCTTTCGGTTTTCAACTTTTTAGACCCTGAACACAACTAATGAGTCATAAATCGACGAAATGTGCACATCTTGTGCAATCAAAATTGGTTTCAAAGAACTGATTAAGTTATATTAATTTATAAACGATTTAAAATAAACAATTCGTATAGATTTGTTCTAGTAGTAAATTGTAAGTGGTACAATAAACGTTTTAATTATTCATTTAAATTTGTTATTATTAGTTTAAGGTAGTTCGAAGGTTTTAACTAAAAAAAATTTTGAAAATAACAGTTTTGTAAATCAAAATATTGCTTTTACGTAAGACAGACGTCGACAAGAATATTGGTTTCATCTTTTGTTTTTTCAATTCGTAATTTGTTCAGATTCTATAATGAGATTTCGTTTAACTTGAATACCCCCCTTATCGGCTTACAGCTTAAATAAAAAAAATGAAGAATGGATCGATATATTTATGTATAAAAAGCCCATTATCTGATACATTAGATATAACAAAGGTTTTTTTTTTTATAAAAAGTAAAAACTCAAAAAGAATATATGTATATTGCTGTGTAATTGTAATGCTTTACTTTCTTAATGTTGGTCACTAGATAACTGAAGAAAGTTATTTATATATTAAAGATATAAAATTAAGTACTTGTCAATTAAATGCCAACACATCTGCCATTCCTTCTTTCTCGATAAATAGTTTTTAACACCTTGATATAAATATAGTAGAATAAAAATTATTTTTAAATAAAGGCACAATACTGAATATCTCACTTAGAAATTGTTATATATATATATATATATATATATATATATATATATATGGAAACTCGCTTCTCATATTCCGTGAAGCTAGTAAATAGATTAGAAAAGTTGTAAAATAGGTCATGACCTAGTACACTAATTCTAGACCTTTGTACAAGAATTATTACATGAACAATACCTACAAAGATGAAAAGCAAAAGAAATTTGACAATCAAAACTTGAGAACCACAGGTCAAAAATCTAACTAATCAACGTCCAGTTACCATCAATCCCGACGGAACGAATTTTACGGAATCGATTAATAACACCATTGCAACATATAAACATATAGCGCAAGTGTATGACGTAATAATCAGGAATGTGGGGATACTCGAAGGGGACTTTGGTTTATCAAATATAAAAAATCATTTGATAATCTTACCTCGTTACTCGAATACTATCGGATTTATCAAATTTAGATATCAAATTATCGAATTTTATGTTCTGACAAGCTCCGGAGAACAACGAAGACAAGACAAAAACAATACAAGTATAAAGTATTAATACAATACCCATGTAACCGCAGATGTCATCGAAGAATATTGGTCAGGCGTTGTTACCAAAATTATTCTCGGATTTGGTATGTTATAAAAAAATCCATCTGCCATTAAATCTTCTGGGTTAGGTTTTCTTCTTTAACGTTTTAGGCCTCGTTAATAACTTTAGCTTTGGAATGGGCGAAATATAAATGCCAAGTGCCAGAAATTTGTAACATATAAAATTAATTTCCATATTTGAATGAATACAACATTTGGACTAATAGTCCCAGGGCCATTAGAATATCACTAGTTCAGTTGCTAATGTACTATCATCACTGTAGCTGTAAAAATATTATTTTCCTTTAAGTACATAGCTTTGCCTTTAAATGGTTTAAGCTTTTCCCTTTTGGTCACTTTTTGAGCATTTGAATCTGCCTGTAAACATTTAAAATTTTGACATGTAATTCTAAAATAAAGTGAAGAATACAAACGCGATACCGGTATTACCAGTATTGTGTACAATACTGGAACAATCTTGTTAACCAGTATGTTACTAGTATCTTCTAGCATCCGCAATTCTGGAAGATACTGGAAAATAATCGTTTTCAGTATTGTCATTTAATTTGTTCTCTAAAATTCTACAATTCTATAAAATGAACATATCTTGTGCATCAAAAATGACATCGTAGAAACAGTGTAATACCTGCTGTTAATTCAGACATGGTTGCATGATAAATGGCTGTAGGGATTAAAGACGTCGGACGATAAGAATATAATAAAGTAATAAACACAAACATACAATAAAAAAAGACACGGTGCTCAGCAGTAATTGCGTTCATTTCATGTACAAAACACTTGATTTTTATTTTTCTCGTCATTTTTGTTTAAATCCTTAGGGTGATATTCAATAGAAAGAAATAAAGAAGGCTCGATTACGTCAATTCTTTCGTGTATATCCCAAGGGATACATGTAATTACAGTTGATATTTTACTAATTTTGACTTATTGATTCGGGTCAGAGTGAACCATTGATGTCGTAAAAACTAGAGGTTCGCCTGAGCCTGAATCGCTCAACTGGCTTCCTTTAGCCCATTTGAAAATAAGTTGTATCCACAGAGCTGTTAAAGAAACGCAGAATGTCCTAGCGACCTTGATGTTTGACCTTTGATTTAATAAAAGACGAATCAGTTGCATATGGCTTCCATGGAATCTTTGAGCAGCCGTAGCTGTTCGCTAAGCAGATGGATCTCAACTTAAAGTGGATTTGTAGAGAGTATTGCTGTCATCTGTCCTGTAAACTTTCATAATGTAGTTTCAGAGAAGACTTTTTCAATTAGCCAATAAAAACCAAACATCCGGTCTAGTGGTCATGTTGTTCATTCAATCGCAAGCAAAGGTGGATATTTTGTAGAGGTCCTTCCATACAATATTTCTGCAAACTCAGGATACAGTCTGCCCATTATGTTCGGAGCAAATGAGAAAAAAGTCATTTTCCATACAGTTTCCATGGAAAGTGTGAGCAGCCTAAGCTGTTCACTGAGCGGATGAATCTCAGCCAAAAGCGGATCATCTGAAGACAGATGTGTTGTCAATAGTCGTACAAAGTTTCCAAACATTTCATAATGTAGTTTCGGAGGAGAAGATTTTTAATAATTGGTCAATAAAAATCAAAGATGGCCACTAGCCGGATGGCCAACCGGAACCAAAGTGAATTTTTTTTTTGTTTGTAGAGATTATTCCATACATTATAGCCTTGGGCTGTTTTCTGCTCTTTGGTCGAGTTGTCTCTTTGACACAAAATGTTTGATACATTTCCCGTTTCCATTCTCTATTCTATCATTCCTACCAAGATTGTTTACAATCCGCCAAGTAGTATCAGAGAAGATCAAAATGTGACAAGTTTACGGACGATGGACGACGGACGATAGACGCAAATTGGCTAGGTGAGCTAATAATTTTAGAATTAAAAACAATTGTTTTCTTGGTGGAAAAGCGGGCTTTTTGTGATTTCCATGCCTTTAATGTAATTCTCCTCTGAAACCCCTGGACCTATTGAATTGAAACTTCGCCTAAAGCTTCTATGGAAGGTCCTTTACAAAGTTTGCATAAACCATCCTGGTCCGTCAAACAAAATGGCTGCCATTAGCATTTACATTTTTTGATTGATCAAAATTTAAAGCTTCTTCTCTGAAACCGTAAAGCCAAATTAACCGATTTTTGTTATGGAGCATCTATGGAAGGTCCTTTACAAGGTTTGCATAAATCATTCTGGTCCGTGAAACAAAATGGCCGCCATGACCATTTACATGTTCTGATTGGTCGAAATTTAAAACTATTTCTCCTCTGAAACCGTGAAAACAAATGAACAGATTTTTGGTATGGAGCATCTATGGAAGGTCTTTTACAAAATTTGCATAAATCATCCCGGTCCGTCAAATAAAATGACTGCCATGAGTATTTACATGTTCTGATTGGTCGAAATTTAAAACTTCCTCTTTTCTGAAACTGTAAAGCCAAATGAACTGATGTTCGGTTTGGAGCATCTATGGAAGGTTCTTTACAAAATTTTCATCAATGATCCCGGTCCGTGAAACAAAATGGCCGTCTTGAGGATTTATATGTTCTGATTGGTCGAAATTTAAAACTTCTTCTCCTCTAAAACCGTAAATCAAAATGAACTGATTTTCGGTTTGGAGCATCTATGGAAGATTCTTTACAAAATTTGCATAAATCATCCCGGTCCGTGAAACAAAATGGCCGTCATGAGCATTTACATGTTCTGATCGGTCGAAATTTAAAACTTCTTCTCCTCTGAAACCGTAAAGTCAAATGAACTGATTTTTAGTATGGAGCATCTATGGAATATCCTTCAACAAGTTTGCATAACTCATCCCGGTCCGTGAAACAAAATGGCCGCCATGAGTATTTACATGTTCTGATTGGTGGAAATTTAAAACATCTTCTCTGAAAGCTTAAAGCCAAATAAACTGATTTTTGGTATGGAGCATCTATGGAATGTGCTTTACAAAATTTGCATAAATCTTCCCGGTCCTTGAAACAAAATAGCCAGGTAACCGATACAGGCTCAGCCCACTGAGCCTCTTGTTTGTAAGATATTTAGAAAATTTTGTTTGTTTTGTTTTGTTTTGTTTGTTTTTGTTTTTTTTCTATACCTTGTCTTCATTTTCAGCCTTGCTCTATTTAAAAAAACTCAAAATAAATAAATAAATAAATGTTGTTTTGCAGTCAATAAAAAGAATAAAGATCGGTTACTCAGTTCATAATGTACAATCAACCCAATGTTTAGTATATCAAATTGATAACATTAAACTTGTTAAATTTTGATCTGCCTTTGTGTGGGTTTGGTTTTACCCGTTTGTCATTTTGTTTTAATTTGAATCACTACTTCATTAACTGCCTTAACCACAATTTGATGAGCTTCAGTTCTATCCGAGAGGAGAGGGTAACTTCCTATATAGCAGTATATATGGACGTGGGGCGGGAATTTGTCTATTTTTTAAGCCATCAAGTATATGACTAGGTAGTATATAAAGCCTCAGATGTATATCAATGGGTGGTAAATTGAGAACAAATATTATATCAACGGGTTATAATTTGTTGATGAGATGATCCATACCAGGAATGAGTAGAAAAGGTATGAAGATCCATAATATATGGATCTTATTTTGAAGCATCTAGTATATGAATAGGTCTGGTTTTGAAGCATCTAGTATATGAATGGGTCTTGTTATAAAGCATCTAGTATATAAATGGATATGTTTTTCAAAAATGCAAGTATATGAATGTGAAGGCTCATAAAAGTTCTGGCCCAGTACCCCCTTTCCGAAGTCCTGTCTTGTGCAACAAAATTGGTATCATATGTTTCTTTTCTGCATCAGCATTATATGGGGATGAGTATTCGAAAACCTTTTTTCAAATAATTATCCTAATGTGATTTGTTGTGAAGAAGTTAGTCTTAAGTTTGCCAGAAACTGGCAAGATATTTAAACAAAACAAGATAGCAAATAAACAATAAAACGGATATCAGAAAAGGTCACCATGGACAAGCTAACCCTTTAACGACAAAACCTAAATCGACGTATAACATATAAAATACCTGTTATTTTAGATTTCTGCAACGGAAACCAAATTTTATGGTGTCAACCTTTCTACGACATTTTCTATTAAAAATATAAAAGATTTATTTTAGATTCAATATGTTTTATTTACAAATTAAATATTTAAATGTCTACAAAGACATAAACATACCAAACGATATTAAAACACAAAAATGTTATATATTTTGTACATATTTTACCAAGTCCTCTGTTCAATACGACTCTAACAACAGAGTCCAAAATTTGAATTAAACCATTTGTCCAAGGCTTCCACGAGCACATGTTGAATTTCTACATGTCCATTTACTCTTGCGTATTCCAGTGCATGTTTTCCATAAATATCTCTGTTATTCAATCGGATTCCTCTCTTTATCAACAAATTGACAAACTGTAATTTTTTGGTAGAATCGCTGCTGGGAGATGATTTGCATATTGCAATTAACGGAGTTGCTGCGGAATAGTCCTTGCAATTGATGTTTACATCCCCTTCAATCAAAATTCTTGCCAGCCTGTAATTTCCATCATGTATAGCTTCGAAAAGTTTTTCTTCATCCTTTATATAATGCTTAGATGAAGAAAGTTTTCGTTTCAACTCCGAAATAGTTGCCGTAAAAGAGTTTTTACGAGACATTTCAAGACGTGATGAATTCCTAAATGTAAGTTAAACGACTTTGGTTGGTTAATGATGAAGCAGATTTTATACCTATTTTCCGGAGATGTCGGTGTCAAAGATGCGTCACATTCGCACTTTAGGAGACTTTGGACTACATTAGTTTCAGCTGCATTTGCAGCTAATTACTACATTTACTGACAAAGATCAACAACTTTAACATAAATGTCACCACTTTTTGTACTTTTTAATCTTTTCTTCTTTGTCTCCTTAAAGAATTTATCAAGAGGACGAATACGAATGTCAGTTTTAATGTGTATCATGGGAGAAACAACCCTGGTGTAACTAAATGTATGTGGATTGAAATCCGGAATGTCATCCAACAATATTGAATCAAGAGACAAAGACAAAACTGAGTTGGGGAAAGACCAGAACAAGACATAGATATATAAAACAAGCAAATCTGAAAAATAATGAGTGAGCAACATGGACAGAAATCTTGTGATTAACCCAGGCGGTCAACATTGGTAGCATTCCTACCTCTCACGGGAGGCCCGCCATGTTTTTCATATCAAGTCTAAGAGAATGCCATGTTCGGTGAGCATGGTGATAAACAACATAACTTCTTCATATTGGAAAATATAAGATTTCATCTAAAGAAATAACTGATAATCCACAAGGATCTACCACGAATAATAAAGTCCCAGTCTGCCAACAATGCGGCGTCCACCTGAAAGCCCACTTTGACACATAACTGGCTATTGTGAAAGCCTGTCTGTCAAAAGGTTTTTAATAATTGAAAACCCTTTCCCTAGCCTAAGGTAGCGTTACCAGCAATCGTAGCTGGCTCCCACTGAACACAGGAAAGTCGTCATTAGAAAGCTTTAAAAGTTCACACAAAAGTGATAAATTGTTTTTAGCACGATGGTATTAATATATTAGCATCACAATGCAAAAAATGACTTTGCTGTAGGGTATTACTCTACATAAACACGTAATCAATGATAATGCTAAAAACTTTCCATCTGTACAATTACATGTATATAGGACAGTTGGTTATTATTACTGACTAAAACCACTGCTAAGACTTTTTGACCTACATTTATATAGTTATTCGATCTTAACAATCTAGTATACATATATACTACATGTATAACATTTAGTAAAACTTCAGAACGATCCATAAAATCCAATTATTAAATCAAGAAATACCAAAGGCAATTAACAATCTCCGGAGATCAACAAAGACAAGATAAAAACAATACAAGCATTACAATTAAAAACTAAAACCATATGAACAAAATGGACCAAACCAAAATACCGGGGTAGAATCTGGTGATCCGGAAGAATAAGCAGCCACTGCTTCCTGCAGGACACCCGCCATGCTGCCCATGTCAAATCCGGTATGAGGAAGGGACATCAATGAAACAGGCCCATTTTCATTTGGGAAACGGTTTTTACATACCTGTCAACCAAGTCATGATGACGTTCATAATATATATAGTCAGGATGACTCCAACTTAAGGGTAACCTCTGTCTGAGCAACGTTTCTGCCAGGACCAGGGCTCTTTCCAGGAAGTCAATGTATATGTCACAAGCTCTGTAATAACGTACGAGTTGTGAAATATACACTCCATACGCCGGAGCTTCTGGAATAACTTTGGAGGCCTGTTTTGACAGCTGTTAAAATATAAGTTAGAAGCTGAGACAATGGTTTGGTGGAACACGTTTTTTTTTGTTTTTTTGTATGGAATCCTTGGTCTGTTAAGATAACATATCCTGTTGTCAATTGTTCCTGAGCATGGAAGGATATGGAAGTTACATCGCCTCATGTAACCATAACAAAGTCTTTGAAATAAGCTGGAAGTTTCCTAATTCTTTTAGAATCTTCCATACAAGAGTGGACACTCAAAAATGTCTCGCCTGTCGTGTATTTCTAATGAAAGTAAATGCTATCAGACATATTGCATACAGTATTCGAAAACCTTTTTTCAAATAATTATCCTAATGTGATTTGTTGTGAAGAAGTTAGTCTTAAGTTTGCCAGAAACTGGCAAGATATTTAAACAAAACAATATAGCAAATAAACAATAAAACGGATATCAGAAAAGGTCACCATGGACAAGCTAACCCTTTAACGACAAAACCTAAATCGACGTATAACATATAAAATACCTGTTATTTTAGATTTCTACAACGCAAACCAAATTTTATGGTGTCAACCTCCCTACGACATTTTCTATTAAAAATATAAAAGATTTATTTTAGATTCAATATGTTTTATTTACAAATTAAATATTTAAATGTCTACAAAGACATAAACATACCAAACGATATTAAAACACAAAAATGTTATATATTTTGTACATATTTTACCAAGTCCTCTGTTCAATACGACTCTAACAACAGAGTCCAAAATTTGAATTAAACCATTTGTCCAAGGCTTCCACGAGCACATGTTGAATTTCTACATGTCCATTTACTCTTGCGTATTCCAGTGCATGTTTTCCATAAATATCTCTGTTATTCAATCGGATTCCTCTCTTTATCAACAAATTGACAAACTGTAATTTTTTGGTAGAATCGCTGCTGGGAGATGATTTGCATATTGCAATTAACGGAGTTGCTGCGGAATAGTCCTTGCAATTGATGTTTACATCCCCTTCAATCAAAATTCTTGCCAGCCTGTAATTTCCATCATGTATAGCTTCGAAAAGTTTTTCTTCATCCTTTATATAATGCTTAGATGAAGAAAGTTTTCGTTTCAACTCCGAAATAGTTGCCGTAAAAGAGTTTTTACGAGACATTTCAAGACGTGATGAATTCCTAAATGTAAGTTAAACGACTTTGGTTGGTTAATGATGAAGCAGATTTTATACCTATTTTCCGGAGATGTCGGTGTCAAAGATGCGTCACATTCGCACTTTAGGAGACTTTGGACTACATTAGTTTCAGCTGCATTTGCAGCTAATTACTACATTTACTGACAAAGATCAACAACTTTAACATAAATGTCACCACTTTTTGTACTTTTTAATCTTTTCTTCTTTGTCTCCTTAAAGAATTTATCAAGAGGACGAATACGAATGTCAGTTTTAATGTGTATCATGGGAGAAACAACCCTGGTGTAACTAAATGTATGTGGATTGAAATCCGGAATGTCATCCAACAATATTGAATCAAGAGACAAAGACAAAACTGAGTTGGGGAAAGACCAGAACAAGACATAGATATATAAAACAAGCAAATCTGAAAAATAATGAGTGAGCAACATGGACAGAAATCTTGTGATTAACCCAGGCGGTCAACATTGGTAGCATTCCTACCTCTCACGGGAGGCCCGCCATGTTTTTCATATCAAGTCTAAGAGAATGCCATGTTCGGTGAGCATGGTGATAAACAACATAACTTCTTCATATTGGAAAATATAAGATTTCATCTAAAGAAATAACTGATAATCCACAAGGATCTACCACGAATAATAAAGTCCCAGTCTGCCAACAATGCGGCGTCCACCTGAAAGCCCACTTTGACACATAACTGGCTATTGTGAAAGCCTGTCTGTCAAAAGGTTTTTAATAATTGAAAACCCTTTCCCTAGCCTAAGGTAGCGTTACCAGCAATCGTAGCTGGCTCCCACTGAACACAGGAAAGTCGTCATTAGAAAGCTTTAAAAGTTCACACAAAAGTGATAAATTGTTTTTAGCACGATGGTATTAATATATTAGCATCACAATGCAAAAAATGACTTTGCTGTAGGGTATTACTCTACATAAACACGTAATCAATGATAATGCTAAAAACTTTCCATCTGTACAATTACATGTATATAGGACAGTTGGTTATTATTACTGACTAAAACCACTGCTAAGACTTTTTGACCTACATTTATATAGTTATTCGATCTTAACAATCTAGTATACATATATACTACATGTATAACATTTAGTAAAACTTCAGAACGATCCATAAAATCCAATTATTAAATCAAGAAATACCAAAGGCAATTAACAATCTCCGGAGATCAACAAAGACAAGATAAAAACAATACAAGCATTACAATTAAAAACTAAAACCATATGAACAAAATGGACCAAACCAAAATACCGGGGTAGAATCTGGTGATCCGGAAGAATAAGCAGCCACTGCTTCCTGCAGGACACCCGCCATGCTGCCCATGTCAAATCCGGTATGAGGAAGGGACATCAATGAAACAGGCCCATTTTCATTTGGGAAACGGTTTTTACATACCTGTCAACCAAGTCATGATGACGTTCATAATATATATAGTCAGGATGACTCCAACTTAAGGGTAACCTCTGTCTGAGCAACGTTTCTGCCAGGACCAGGGCTCTTTCCAGGAAGTCAATGTATATGTCACAAGCTCTGTAATAACGTACGAGTTGTGAAATATACACTCCATACGCCAGAGCTTCTGGAATAACTTTGGAGGCCTGTTTTGACAGCTGTTAAAATATAAGTTAGAAGCTGAGACAATGGTTTGGTGGAACACGTTTTTTTTTGTTTTTTTGTATGGAATCCTTGGTCTGTTAAGATAACATATCCTGTTGTCAATTGTTCCTGAGCATGGAAGGATATGGAAGTTACATCGCCTCATGTAACCATAACAAAGTCTTTGAAATAAGCTGGAAGTTTCCTAATTCTTTTAGAATCTTCCATACAAGAGTGGACACTCAAAAATGTCTCGCCTGTCGTGTATTTCTAATGAAAGTAAATGCTATCAGACATATTGCATACAGTATTCGAAAAACAGGCCAAAACACAAAAACTTAACTATAACCACTGAACCATGAACATGAGGTCAAGGTCAGATGACACCTGCCAGTTGGACATGTACACCTTACAATCCTTCCATACACCAAATATAGTAGACCTATTGCATACAGTATTCGAAAAACAGGCCAAAACACAGAAACTTAACTATTACCACTGAACCATGAAAATGAGGTCAAGGTCTGATGACACCTGCCAATTTGACATGTACACCTTACAATCCTTCCATACACCAAATATAGTAGACCTATTGCATACAGTATTCGAAAAATAGGCTAAAACACAAAAACTTAACTATCACCACTGAACCATGAAAATGTGGTCAAGGTCAGATGACACCTGCCAGTTGGACATGTACACCTTATAATCCTTCCATACACCAAATATAGTAGACCTATTGCATACAGTATTCGAAAAACAGGCCAAAACACAAAAACTTAACTATAACCACTGAACCATGAAAATTAGGTCAAGATCTGATGACACTTACCAGTCGGACATGTACACCTTACAATCCTTCCATACACCAAATATAGTAGACCTATTGCTTATAGTATCAGAGATATGGACTTGACTACCAAAACTTAACCTTGTTCACTGATCCTTGAAATGGGGTCGAGGTCAATTGAAAACTGTCTGATGGGGATGAGGACCTTGTAAGGTACATACATACTAAATATAGTTATCCTATTACTCATAATAAGAGAAATTAACATTACAAAAAATCTTAACTTTTTTTCAAGTAGTCACTGAACCATGAAAATGAGGTCAAGGACAGTGTACACATGACAGACGGAAACGTGGTAACATAAGGCATCTATATACAAAGTATAAAGCATCCAGGTCTTCCACCTTCTAAAATATAAAGCTTTAAAGAAGTGAGTTAACGCCGCCGCCGCCGCCGCCGCCGCCGCCGCCGGATCACTATCCCTATGTCGAGCTTTCTGCGACTAAAGTCGCAGGCTCGACAAAAACGAGAAGAAGAAAATAAATCTATCCTGCAACTAGCAGAAACAATAAAACACTTATTCTACCTCTACCTGTAATAGCTCATACAAGTAACTATCGATTAGGTATAAAGAGAGTTACCTCCCATTGTACACTTTTGTTGTCTATTTCATGGTAAAGGTAAAAAAAAAAAAAAACCTGACTTTCGAATACTAGTACTATTAGTTTTCTTTTGTTAGAGTTCATTTGGGCAGATGATATGTACATGTAGATAATCAGCATATCGTGAGTTTTTTAGTGACAAACATCATCTAAATAGCGGAAGCTGAAGATAAGGATTTTGCCGAGTTTTTAATCCATATTTTTAGTAGCCCACGAACTTGACGTTGCTGAATATATGCAAGTTTTGTTTCCAGATGACTTCGGGGACATATTTAATTGTTATTTGAAATATGCAGAATAGTTATAAATTTCGGAGTTTTTCAACAAGAAGTCGGTTGCCGAATTATGTATGACACACAGTAAATTTTTATTTAAACTTTTAAATCTAGTATATATTTCGGTAGATTTATTAAACACCTTGAGATCACATTAGGAAATTACTTTTTATTAAAAATGACTTGACTGAGAAACTGAGAAGATCTATATATCTGGTACACCCATCCCATAAATAGTAAATATACGTGTAAATTTAATCAAACTGACACTTTCACACTGTAAAATCTATTTCTGTACATTTACAGATCTATATTTACTTTGACAAATAATAGCTGAAACATGTAGGTGTTGAGAAGAAAGGTGGAAACGGTATATAATAACAGAAGACATATATCAGATAAAGAGCCAATATAAACCAGAGGCTCATCGGAGCCTGTATCGCTCACCTGGTTTACAAATAGACCAAAAAATCTCATTTAAAGACTAGCCTGTCTATTTTTCCCTTTGAAGATGAAATGATAAATCTTTGTAGAAGACCTCAAACACATCATTTGTACCAGTTAACAAAGCTTTGGATTTGTTCAATTTGGAAACAAAATTGCAATGGCAATGTTTTAGCCATACCAAGAGGATTTGAGAAACTTTGTGGAGGACTTCACAACAATCATTAATTTGGTACCAAGTTACAAATCATTTGCACTTATAGTTACAGGATAGAACATTTTTTAAAATTTCAGTTAATCAGTAACAAGAATTGCCCATGGCAGCCATGATTTTTGCTGGATAAGTAAAAAAAGAGGGGTCTTGGTAGAAGATATAAAAGAATCACTTGTTCAAGTTACAAATCATTTGCACTTGTAGTTTCAGAGGAGATGATTTTTAAAATTACAGCCAATCACAAACAAGAACTGCCCATGGCGACCATTTTATTTCTACCAATCAAGATAAAATGAGGAATATTTGTAGAGGACTTCATTAACATCATTTTTTCCAAGATACATATCAGTTGCATTTGTGGTTTCAGAGGAGATGATTTTTAAAGTTTCAATTGATCAGAAACAAGAATTGCCCATTGTGGCCATGTTTTTTTGCCGGATCAAGTCGAAATGACGAATCATTGTAGAAGTCCTCACAAACATCCATTGTATCAAGTAACAAATCATTTGCACTTGTAGTTTCAGAGAAGATGATTTTTAAAATTTCAGCCAGTCAGAAACAAAAATTGCTCATGGCTGCCATGTTTTTCGTCCAATCAAAATGAAAATTTCCATAGAGGACCTTTAGTACATCATTCCCGCAAAGTTGGGTTCCAATTGGCCTAATAGTTTCAGAGGAGATGATCAAAATCTGAAATGTTAACAACGACGACGACGGACGGACGACGGACGCAGTGATGGCAATAGCTCAAATGGCTTTGCAGGTGAGCTATATATAATCTTATATTTAGTGTGTCAATGCAATCTGTGAAATCTATTTCTGCACGTTTATAGATAAATTTAGTTTTAGAGACAAAATGTGATAATTGTATTTAAAACAAGACCGCATTCAAATGTTCATGTTTAATACAGGCTACTACGAGCCAGTAACGTTCATCTATATATAGAACTGTTATGCAATCTGACTTACTCAATCACATTGAAATCGTTTATGACCTCCAGACAAAATCTTAAGAAACCAAGAGAAAGGTATTTCTTGGATTTATCATGATTTGCCCATATGTTTGCCGAATTGTCTACCTTGTTCAAGGTAGAATATCGGTACAGGGACTGAACAGCCCCACGGACCACAGAAATTATTGGCAGTTCAGATGAGATTTTTAAGTATATTTGCTTTGTTTTTCAACTTCAGTCATGATATTATATTGATCTGACATCCAGGACATTTATATAAGTTTTAGTTGACATCAAAACAGGGTCCAAAGTTATTTTCAGACTGAAGCACTTAGAGTTATTCTATCAAAATGTGATTTCGACTGACCTACGAAATGCAGCTTGGAAGAAATATTTTTCTGACCTTTTAAGATTCACACCACTAACAGAGAATAATATGTTCTCCATACGAGTTCAAATTGCAGACGGAAAATCTAAAATTCACGTCTGCCCCGAGAACAGCAGAACTAGGAATAAGACACTGGATTTTAAAAACGACTTTTCTTTTCTACTATGACGTCATTAAAGGGAATTCTGACGTTTTAGACGTCAAAACAATCATTGGAATTAAGTTATAAGGTGTGACAGTAATTTTGTTTTCAGTCTATTCGAAATAACCTCAATGCACATGGTGTACACTTTCAAATAACCAACTACGCGGGTTATTTAGTGTAACTTTGACTAGTGAAACATCTTCTTTGTGATTAAATAATGCATTGTCCAAAAATTGGAATCAGAAAAATTTCAATATGATAAACATATTTCATCTGAACTGTATTTTATAAATTTATATGAATTATATTGGGAAATTTACAATTGGGAACTCATTCATAGCCACTGAAAGGAAGATGATTGATGAAAGCAACATTGGAGCCGTTTATTATTAGCTGTTGCTCAGGAAAACTGATCTTATCTGATTACATTCGGTGGATGTAATCAATCTAAGGTCATTGTAAGTCTAATGCCACTGGATGTAATCAACCTACGCCCATTGTAAGTCTAATGCCACTGGATGTAATCAACCTACGCCCATTGTAAGTCTAATGCCACTGGATGTAATCAACCTACGCCCATTGTAAGTCTAATGCCACTGGATGTAATCAACCTACGCCCATTGTAAGTCTAATGCCACTGGATGTAATCAACCTACGCCCATTGTAAGTCTAATGCCACTGGATGTAATCAACCTATGCCCATTGTAAGTCTAATTCCACTGGATGTAATCAACCTACGCCCATTGTAAGTCTAATGCCACTGGGTGTAATTAAATGCGTTGGAAATTGCATTAATGAAGAAGTGTTTTGATTGGTAATAAACAAGAGAAAGTTCTGAAATCAGTAATCACGTGACAAAATCTTTGCAACGAAATTGTAGTTTTAATTTGCCACTTTGATTGCTGATTTCGAAGAATAAAGTTCGTTTATATATATAACTGTCTCTCTGTTTTATACTAGGTACGTTTCATTATATTAAGTATTATTTGCATTTGTTCAAAATAAGAAAATATTATATTGTTTTAAATAATTGTTATATTAAAATTCTTACAAATTTGTTATATAATTAATACAAAAAAAGATTTACTTATGAGGAAAAATATTTAATATCATTTAATTGTAACTTTATTTAGGATTATATAACGCTGTATGTGTAAACTATTGTAGTATTTTACATATTTAACTTCATGTTGAAAAACATAGTTTTGTATATTTTCTGTTAATTAAAATGGATAGTCGAAAGTTGTCTTTGTTGAAAATTCATTTTGTTAGAAATAGATATTTCTCAGTCAATTTCTATGTTTATTTCAATGTATTCATTTCAGTTATTGATCACGGTTCGAACTTTGATTTTATGTTATTTAATGATATTTATACTTTCAGGATGACATTTAATTATTTACGAATATGGTTTAATTGAATTTCGAACAACATTTTAAGTTTAACTTTGTGTCCAAGCCGCGAAAAAATGTCTTTACCTTAATCTAGTTTTACCGTAAATACGGACATAAGCGTTAAGCAAATCTTGTTTACATGATTTATTTTTGGTACACATGTATCTGATGATTGATGATTTTCAAGGTTCACAGAATATTAAATGTTGGTTATTATCTTCGCATTGGTATTAAGTTGTTTTTAATAAGATATAGTATTTGGTTTAAATTCGTTTTATAAATTCAGTCAAATATTAATTCTTACTTGATGTAAAGCTGTTTCACTTGATAAAACACAGAATTGGTTATTAGTTCAATTTCACAAACAGAGATATGACTCTTGCTTTTAATTATTTTTGGAATTCTAAATTTTAATCAAGTGAGAGTGCTAAAATATTGTGTAACAAACTATTGATGACTTTGACTGCTGATTTCAAAGAATAAATTTCGTTTTTGAACAGAACTTTCTCTCTGTTTTACACCAGGGCTAAAATTCACCAGAAAGGGCAGAAAAGCCCATTATCTGATAAATTAGATATAACACAGACGTTTTTTTTTATAATTATGAAAAGTAGAAAATCAAAAAGAATATATGTATATCGTAAATTTAATGCTTTACCTTCTTAATGTTGGTCACTAGATACCTGAAGAAAGTTATTTATCTATTAAAGATATAAAATTAAGTATTTGTCAATTAAATGCCAACACATTGGCCATTCCTTCTTTCTCGATAAATAGTTTTTAACACCTTGATATAAATATAGTAGAATAAACATTGGTTATTTTTTAAATAAACGCACAATACTGAATATCTCACATAGAAATTGTTATATGTGAGTTATATGGAAACTCACTTCTCATATTCTGTGAAGCTAGTCAGTAGGTTAGAAGGGTTGTGAAATAGGTCATGACCTAGTACACTAATTCATGTCACTGGACCTTTGTACAAGACTTATTACATGAACAATACCTAAAAAGATGAAAACTAAAAGACATTTGACAATCAAAACTTGAGAACCACAGGTTAAAAATCTATATAATCAACGTGTGGTTACCATCAATTCCTACGGAACGACTTTTACTGAATCGATTAATAACACCATTGCAACATATAATGATTCGAAGGGGTATTTGATAATCTTACTTCGTTACTCGAATAGTATCGGATTTATCAAATGTCGATATCAAATTATCGAATTTTATGTTCTCGCCAATGCTTGGACTGTAACATTTGATAATTTAAGTATCTCGATTATATAATTCTGATAATCCACTGATATTGCTGTAAGAATCTAAATGTTTATTGTCGATCTGTCATGGTATTAGAAACAGGGTTTGGGTTATTCTTTATTTGTACACCTGCACGTTTCATCAGTGAGTTGCAATTATCAGAGACATTGTTATTCAGTTCTTCAGGCTTTCCAGAGATTCTTAATTGTTTTCTTTACTGTATTCACATATCTGTATGGCAAACAATGCAGCGTCAAATTGAAAGCCCGCTTTGACTCATAACTGGCTATTGTTAAAAGCCTGGCTGTCAAAAAGTTTTCAATAAATTGTTTTTAGCGCTATTGTATTAATACAGTAACATGACAGTGCAAACAAAAATAACTTTGCTGTAGGGTATCACCCTACATTAACACATTTTCTCCTATTCTTGGCGTGTTTAATCAGTGGGATAAAAATAAATAATATTTTTAACCACTTCCGGGTAATTAAATTTCTACGTGGGAATTCCCGCCGTTTTTTCTACAGTTATTGGAACGATAAACTAGAGAAATCCCGAAATGACGTTTGTGTAAACAAACTACATAGCAACAGCATTTTCTTTAGTTTTTGTCGAAAATCATAGGAGAAACAGATTCTACTTCAAATTTCTCGTGAGTTATGGAATTTCTCTACTCTCAATAGTTAAATTTTAGATTTTAACACGCTCGCAAATGCTCTCGTCTTGAAATTCGAAAATTTAACTATCCCGGGTGGAGAAATTCCATAACTCACTCGTACCTGATGGAGAATCTATATATAAATGATAGTGCTAAAATCTTTCCTCTGTACAATTACATGTAGTTGGTTATTATTACTGACTAAAACACTGGTAAGAATTTCTGACCTACATGTATATAGTTACTTGATCTTAATAATCTAGTATACATTTTTACTATAAAATTTTGTAAAACATCAGATTCAGACCAATCCACAAAATCTAATTATTTAAGAAATAATTCAAGGAGACTCCAGTTTATGATTGTTTTACCGCGGGCTAGCCATTTATGCCTTTTATTTTACCCTGAGCGCTAGGACAATTACGGCGTTTTTTAATATTGCCTTGACCTAAGGTGAACTCTATATTTGGCTATTCCGGTAATTTGACACACAACGTCACAAGAATAACAAACCTGTATGGATTTTCACGAAATGAAGAGGAGAATGTTTACTTATCGATTACACCTATCGAACATTTGGTTTAAATTCACATTTTCATATTGCAAGAATGGATTTTTACACAACGGTAATCTTACAAATGATGTGTGTGTACATTTTTTTTCCAAAATACTTCTGAATCAGTATGTGTGGTGTCTTCAGGGAGGAATTCCATGTTGACCAATTCCTCGTCAGACTGAGAATCCCTCAAGAAATCTCTCTCGAATAGGCACAATTCGTGTCTGAATTTCTTTAGGACGCGGCCTGATGATAACAACAACAACGACATTCAGAAACCCCTATGCTAAATATAAAAATTGAATCAACGGTTCTCAGAAATGCAGAAATAACAACGAATCAAATTGAGCGGATAAACGATTTACGGTGGGAGTAACTGCACTAGAAAAGCAAACTATGTCACGTGCAGCTCATATGGCAACTAATGTTTTACCACGCTTGTGATCCCAAAGCCTTTGAAGGCCGTCATATTAGAATAAATCAATATAAACTAAATAATCAGACAATAGATGTATAATTCAAACTATATATCAATCTGGTCTTCCGATGCAATCCCGCTTTGTTGAACTTTGATTTTTACATGTCAAAATATTTAGACAACATAAAAATTATTAAAATACTCGCCTAAAAACAGATACATGTACGTCGTCATGCAATTACAAGCAACGGTATAGACCTTTTGATAAAATTAGTTGAACTTCATAAACATTAAATTGGTGTGACTTACAAGAGCTGATCCGATCTAAACTTGTCAATATTTATCTTTCTGTATTTCAAGGCAAAATGTTCGTCTTGTTATTCTGATATAGTCTTAAAATCAGAAGATACTGAAAAAACACGTATGTGAAAAGATTTATATTATGAATGCGAAGTCACTTATAAAGTATAAATACAATACCCATGTAACAGCAGATGTCATCGAAGAATATTGGTTAGTCGTTTCCACAGGTCTGACGCACTGCCAAAACTATTCTCGAATTTGTTATAAAGATAAATCCTTCTGCCATTTAATCTTCTGGGTTAGGTTTTCGGCTTTAACGTTTTAGGCGTCGTTCATAACTTCAGATTCGAAATGGGCGAAATATAAATGCCAAGCACCAGAAATTTGGTAACATATAAAATTAATTTCCATATTTGAACGAATACCACGTTTGGACTAATAGTCCCGGGGTCATTAGAATATCACCAGTTCAGTTGCTAATTTAAAATGTCAAAACTGACATGACGTACTATCATCACTGTAACTCTAAAAATATTATTTTACTTTTTGTACATAACTTTGCCCTTAAATGGTTTAAGCTTTTCCCTTTTGGTAACTTTTTGGGCATTTGAATCCGCCTGTAAACATTTAAAATTTTGACATGTAATTCTAAGATAAAGTGAAGAATACAAACGCGATACCGGTATTACCAGTATTGTGTACAATACTGGAACAATCTTGTTAACCAGTATTGTTACTAGTATCTTCCAGCATCCGCAATTCTGGAAGATACTGAAAAATAATGGTTTTCCGTATTGTCATTTAATTTGTTCCCTAAAATACTATAATTCTATAAAATGAACATATCTTGTGCATCAAAAATGGCATTGTAGAATATTCATCTGACGCAACATTTGAGAGCCCTCTTTTGAAATTTGTTTTCTTATATTGGTAAAATTTTTATATTTTGTCAACGGGTAAAAGTAAATATTTTGTCAAAATTTTATAAAAATTAAACGAGACAAATATATTTTAGTCAACGTGTTGGGTACCCCCTTAATGCCTCCCATGAAAATAAAAAAGAACTTAATAATTCAACAAATCATAAAACGGTTAACAGGAAACAATAGTATGCATTCTTTTGACGACATTCAGACGTCGGACGATAAGAATATAATAAAGTAATAAACACAAACATACAATAAACAAAGACACGGTGCTTAGCAGTAATTGCGTTCATTTCATGTACAAAACACTTGATTTTTATTATTCTCGTCATTTTTGTTTAAATCCTTAGGGTGATATTCAATAGAAAGAAATAAAGAAGGCTCGATTACGTCAATTCTGTCGTGTATATCCCAAGGAATACATGTAATTACAGTTGATCTTTTACTAATTTTGACTTATTGATTCGGGTCAGAGTGAACCATTGATGTCGTAAAAACTAAAGGTTCGCCTGAGCCTGAATCGCTCAACTGGCTTCCTTTAGCCCATTTGAAAATAAGTTGTATCCATAGAGCTGTTAAAGAAACGCAGAATGTCCTAGCGACCTTGATGTTTTACCTTTGACTTAATAAAAGACGAATCAGTTGCATATGGCTTCCATGGAATCTTTGAACAGCCGCAGCTGTTCGCTGAGCAGATGGATCTCAACTAAAAGTGGATTTGCAGAGAGTATTGCTGTCATCTGTCCTGTAAACTTTCATAATGTAGTTCCAGAGAAGACTATTTAAATTTGCCAATGAAAACCAAACATCCGGTCTAGTGGTCATGTTGTACATTCAATCGCAAGCAAAGGTGGATAGTTTGTAGGGGTCCTTCCATACAATATTTCTGCAAACTCAGGATACAGTCTGCCCATTATTTTCGGAGCAAATGAGAAAAAAGTCATTTTCCATGGAAAGTGTGAGCAGCCTAAGCTGTTCACTGAGCGGATGAATCTCAACCAAAAGCGGATCGTCTGAAGACAGATTTGCTGTCATTAGTCGTACAAAGTTTCCAAACATTTCATAATGTAGTTTCAGAGGAGAAGATTTTTAATAATTGGTCAATGAAAATCAAAGATGGCCAACCGGAACCAAAGTGAATTTTTGTTTGTTTGTAGAGAGTCTTCCATACATTATAGCCTTGGGCTGTTTTCTGCTCTTTGGTCGAGTTGTCTCTTTGACACAAAATGTTTGATACATTTCCCGTTTCCATTCTCTATTCTATCATTCCTACCAAGATTGTTTACAATCCGCCAAGTAGTTTCAGAGAAGATCAAAATGTGAAAAGTTTACGGACGATTAACGACGGACGATAGACGCAAATTGGCTAGGTGAGCTAATAAATTTAGAATTAAAAACAATTGTTTTCTTGGTGGAAAAGCGGGTTCTTTTTGTGATTTCCATGCCTTTAATGTCATTTTCCGTTAAAAATAACAAAAACAATACCCGCTAAACAAAAGCAGGTGTTGGAAAAGAATATCCTTTTAGCTTACCTGTCCTAAAAGGACATGTAAGCTTTTAGCATCACTTGACGTCCGTCGTCCGTCGTCTGTCCGTCTGTAACCTTTTACATTTTCATCTTCTTCTCTGAAACCCCTAGACCTATTGAATTGAAACTTCGCCTAAAGCTTCTATGGAAGGTCCTTTACAAAGTTTGTATAAAACAATCCTGGTCCGTCAAACAAAATGGCTGCCATTAGCATTTACATGTTTTGATTGATCAAAATTTAAACTTCTTCTCCTCTGAAACCGTAAAGCCAAATTAACTGATTTTTGGTATGGAGCATCTATGGAAGGTCCTTTACAAAGTTTGCATAAATCGGCCCCATCAGTGAACGAAAATGGCCGCCATTAGCATTTTCATGTTCTGATTGGACCAAACCTAAAACTTCTTCTCCTCTGAAACCGTAAAGCCAAATTAACTGATTTTTGTTATGGAGCATCTATGGAAGGTCCTTTACAAGCTTGCATAAATCATCCTGGTCCGTGAAACAAAATGGCCGTCATGAGCATTTACATGTTCTGATTGGTCGAAATTTAAAACTTCTTCTCCTCTGAAACCGTAAAGTCAAATGAACTGATTTTTAGTATGGAGCATCTATGGAATATCCTTTATCCCAGTCCGTGAAACAAAATGGCCGCCATGAGTATTTACATGTTCTGATTGGTGGAAATTTAAAACTTCTTCTCTGAAAGCGTAAAGCCAAATAAACTGATTTTTGGTATGGAGCATCTATGGAATGTCCTTTACAAAATTTGCATAAATCTTCCCGGTCCTTGAAACAAAATGACCAGGTAACCGATACAGGCTCAGCCCACTGGGCCTCTTGTTTGTAAGATATTTAGAAAATTTTGTTTGTTTTGTTTTGTTTTGTTTTGTTTGTTTTTGTTTTTTTTTTCTTTACCTTGTCTTCATTTTCAGCCTTGCTCTATTTAAAGAAAATCAAAATAAATAAATAAATAGATGTTTTTTTGCAGTCAATAAAAAGAATAAAGATCGGTTACTCAGTTCATAATGTACAATCAACCCAATGTTTAGTATATCAAATTGATAGCATTAAACTTGTTAAATTTTGATTTGCCTTTGTGTGGGTTTGGTGTTACCCGTTTGTCTTTTTGTTTTAATTTGAATCACTACTTCATTAACTGCCTTAGCCACAATTTGATGAGCTTCAGTTCTATCCGAGAGGAGGTGGTAATTTCCTATATAGCAGTATATATGGACGTGCGGCTGGAATTTGTCTATTTTTTAAGCCATCAAGTATATGACTAGGTAGTATATAAAGCCTCAGATGTATATCAATGGGTGGTAAATTGAGAACAAATATTATATCAATGGGTTATAATTTGTTGATGAGATGATCCATACCAGGAATGAGTAGAAAAGGTATCTATATCCATATCATATGGATCTGATTTTGAAGCATCTAGTATATGAATAGGTCTGGTTTTGAAGCATCTAGTATATGAATGGGTCTTGTTATAAAGCATCTAGTATATAAATGGATATGTTTTTGAAAAATGCAAGTATATGAATGTGAAGGCTCATAAAAGTTTTGGCCGTACATCTGTACTCAAACTTAGGCCCAGTACCCCCTTTCCGAAGTCCTGTCTTGTACAACAAAAATATATTTCTTTTCTGCATCAGCATTATATGGGGATGAGTATTCGAAAACCTTTTTTCAAATAATTATCCTAATGTGATTTGTTGTGAAGAAGTTAGTAAGTTTGCCAGAAACTGGCTATATATTTAAAGAAAACAAGATAGCAGATAAACAATAAAACGGATATCAGGAAAGGTCACCATGGACAAACTAACCCTTTAACGACAAAACCTAAATCAACGTTTAACATATAAAATAACCGTTATTTTAGATTTCTACAACGCGAACCAAATTATATAGTGTCTACCTCCCTACGACATTTTCTATTAAAAATATAAAAGATTTATTTTAGATTAATATGTTTTATTTACAAATTATATATTTAAATGACTACAAATACATTAACATACCAAATGATATTAAAACACAAAAAGGTTATATATTTTTTGCATATTTTACCAGGTCTTTTGTTCAATAAGACTCTAACAGCAGAGTCCAAAATTTGAATTAAACCATTTGTCCAAAGCTTCCACGAGCACCTGTTGAATTTCTATATGTCCATTTACTCTTGCGTATTCCAGTGCATGTTTTCCATAAATATCTCTGTTATTCAGTCGGATTCCTTTCTTTATCAACAAATTGACAAACTGTAATTTTTTGGTAGAATCGCTGCTGGGAGATGATTTGCATATTGCAATTAACGGAGTTGCTGCGGAATAGTCCTTACAATTGATGTTTACATCCCCTTCAATCAAAATTCTTGCCAGCCTGTAATTGCCATCATGTATAGCTTCGAAAAGTTTTTCTTCATCTTTTATATAATGCTTAGATGAAGAAAGTTTTCGTTTCAACTCCGAAATAGTTGCCGTAAAAGAGTTTTTACAAGACATTTGCAGACGTGATGAATTTCTAAATGTAGGTTAACGACTGTGGTTGGTTAAAGATGAAGCAGATTTTATACCTATTTTCCGGAGGTGTAGGTGTAGGTGTCAAAGATTCGCACTTCAGAAGACTTTAACATACACTAGTTTCAGCTGCATTTGCTGCTAATTACTACATTTACTGACAAGGATCAACAACTTTAACATAAATGTCACCACTTTTTGTACTTTTTAATCTATTCTTCTTTGTCTCATTGGTGAACTCCTTAAAGAAATTATCAAGGGGACGAATACGAATGTCAGTTTAATGTGTAGCATGGGGGAATAAACCCTTGTGTAACTAAATGTATGTGGATTGAAATCCGGAATTTCATCCAACAATATTCAATCAAACTTCAAAGACAAAACCGAGTTGGGGGAAGACCAGAACAACACAAAGATAAAAAAAACCACGAAAATCTGAAAAATAATGTATAAGCAACATGGACAAAAGCTGGTGATTAACCCAGGCGGTCAACATTGGTAGCAGTTCTTACTTCTGATGGGAGGCCCGCCATGTTTTTCATATCAAGTCCAGTAGAATGCCATGTTCGGTGATCATAGTAATAGAGAAACAAAAAAACTTCGACAATGGAAAGTATCAGATTTCATCTTTAAAAAGAAGATTACTGATAATCCATAAAGATCTACCACGAATAATAAAGCCTCAGTCTGCCAACAATGCAGCGTCAAACTGAATGCCCACCTAGACCCATGACTAGGTATTTTTGAACGACTGTCTGTGAAAATGTTTTTAATAATTGAAAACCTTTTCCATAGCCTATGATGGCGTTATAAGCAATATTAGCTGGCTCCCACTGGACACAGGAAAATCTGTCATTTTTAAGCTTTAAAATTTCACACAAAATGATAAATTGTTTATAGTGCCATGGTATTAATATTGCAGTATCACAATGCAAAATATGACTTTACTGTAGGACATTACCCTACATAAACTCGTAGTCAATGATAGTGCTAAAATATTTCCATCTGTACAATTACATCTATATAGGACAGTTGGCTATTAATACTGACTAAAACCACTGCTAAGACTTTCTGACCTACATTTAAATAGTTACTCGATCTTAACAATCAAATATACATGTATACTATATGTATAACATTTAGTACAACTTTAGATTCAGACCGATCCATAAAATCTAATTATTAAATCAAGAAATACCAAAGGGATATTCAAAGGAGGGGAAAATCGAAACAGTTGACAATCTCCGGAGATTAACGAAGACAAGATCAAAACAATACAAGCACTACAATTAAAAACTATAACCGTATGAACAAAATGTATCCCACGAAAAATCCGGATGTAGACTCAGGTGCTCCGGAAGAGTAAGCAGCCACCGCTTCCTGCAGGACACCCGTCATGCTGCCCATGTCAAATCCGGTATGAGTAAGGGACAAAATCAATGAAACAAGTCCATTTTAATTTGGGAAACGGTTTTTTACATACCTGTCAACCAAGTCATGATGACGTCCATAAAACTTTAGTCAGGATGACTCCAACTTAAGGGTAACACACCCCTGTCTGAGCAACGTTTCTGTCAGGAGCCGAGCTCTGTCTAGGAATTCAGTGCATATGTCACAAGCTTTGGAATAACGAACGAGTTGTGAAATATACACCCCATATGCCGGTGCTTCTGGAATAACTTTGGAGGCCCGTTTTGACAGCTGTTGAAATAAAAGTTGAGACAATGGTTTGGTGGAACACTTGGCAGATCCAGCTATACAAATTTTTTGGTATGCAGTCCTTGGTCTGTTAATATAACATATCTTCGTGTCAATTGTTCCTGCGCATGAAGCGATATGGAAGTTACATCGCCTCGTGTTACATAACAAAGTCTTTGAAATAAGCTGGAAGTTTCCCAATTCTTTTAGAATCTCCCATAAAAACCAGAAGAAGAAAATAAATCTATCCTGCAACTAGCAGAAACAATAAAACACTTATTCTACCTCCAACTGTAATAGCTCATACAAGTAGTTATCATTTAGGTACAATGAGAGTTGCCTCCCATTGTTCACTTTTGTTGTCTATTTCATGGCAAAAGTAAAGAAAGAAACCTGAATTTCGAATACGAGTATCATTAGTTTTCTTTAGTTCAAGCTCATTTGGGCAGATGATATGTACATGTAGATAATCAGCATATCGTGAGTTCTTTAGTGACAAACATTATCTAAATAGCGGAAGCTGAAGACAAGAATTTTTAATCCATATTTTTAGTAGCACACAAACTTGACGTTCCTCAATATATGCAAATTTTGTTTCCAGATGACTTTTGGGACATATTTAATTGTTATTTGAAATATGCAGAATAGTTATAAATTTCGGAGTTTTTCAACAAGAAGTCGGTTGCCAAATTATGTATGACACACAGTAAAATTTTTATTTAAACTTTTAAATCTGGTTCAATGTATATATTTCGGTTGATTTATGAAACACATTGAGATCATATTAGGAAACAACTTTTTATTAAATATGACGTAACTGAGAAACTGAGAAGATCTATATATCTGGTACATTCATCCTATAAATAGTAAATATACGTGTAAATTTAATCAAAATCACACTTTTACACTATAAAATCTATTTCTGTACATTTACAGATGTATATTTACTTTGACAAATAATAGCTGAAACATGTAGGTATTGAGAAGAAAGGTGGGAACGGTATGAAATAACAAAAGACATATATCAATTAAAGAGCCAATATAAACCAGAGGCTCATGGGAGCCTGTATCGCTCACCTGGTTTACACATAGACCAAAAAATCTCGTTTAAAGACTAGCCGGTCTATTTTGCCTTTTGAAGATGAAATGATAAATCTTTGTAGAAGACCTCAAACACATCATTTGTACTAATTAACAAAGCTTTCGATTTGTTCAATTTGGAAACAAAAATTGCCAATGGCAATGTTTTAGCCATACCAAGAAGATTTGAGGACGCTTTGTGGAGGACTTCACAACAATCATTTGTACCAAGATACAAATCATTTGCACTTATAGTTACAGGACAGAACATTTTTAAAGTTTCAGTTAATCAGTAACAAGAATTGCCCATGGCAGCCATGATTTTTGCCGGATAAGTCAAAAAGAGGGATCCTGGTAGAAGATCTTAAAAAATCATCTGCATCAAATTACAAATCATTTGCACTTGTAGTTTTAAAGGGATTATTTTTCAAATTACAGCTAATCAGAAACAAGAACTGCCCATGGCGACCATGTTTTTTTACCAATCAAGATAAAATGAGGACTATTTGTAGAGGACCTCATTAACATCATGTTTTCTAAGTTACAAATCAGTTGCACTAGTGGTTTCAGAGAAGATGATTGTTAAAGTTTCAACCAATCAGAAAAAGAATTGCCCATCGTGGCCATGTTTTTTTTCCGGATCAAGTCGAAATGACGAATCTTCATAGAAGACCTTACAAACATCATTTGTATTAACTTCCAAATCATTTGCCTTTGTAGTTTCAGAGGAGATGATATTTCAAATTTCAGAAACAAGAATTGCCCATGGCAGCTATGTTTTTTGCAGGATCAAGTTGAAATAAGGAATTTTTGTAGAAGACCCCAGAAACATCCATTGTATCAAGTAACAAATCGTTTGCACTTGAAGTTTCAGAGGAGATGATTTTTTAAGTTTCAGCCAATCAGAAACATGAATTACCCATGGCTGCCATGTTTTTCGTCCAATCAAAATAAAAATTTCCATAGAGGACCTTTAGTATATCATTCCTGCAAAGTTTGGTTCCAATTGGCCTAATAGTTTTAGCGGAGATGATCAAAATCTGAAATGTTAACGACGACGACGACGGATGTAAAGTAATGGCAATAGCTCACATGGTTTTGCAGGTGAGCTAAAAATAATCTGATATTTAGTGTCAATGGAATCCGTGAAATCTATTTCTGCACGTTTATAGATAAATTTAGTTTAAGAGACAAAATGTGATAATTGTATTTAAAACAAGATCGCCTTCAAATGTTCATGTTTAATACAGGATACTATGAGCCAGTAGCGTTCATCTATATATAGAACTGTTATGCAATCTGACTTACTCAATCACATTGAAATCGTTTATGACCGTTTACAATCCGCCAAGTAGTTTCAGAGAAGATCAAAATGTGAAAATTTACGGACGATGGACGACAGACGTTAGACGCAAATTGGCTAGCTGAGCTAATAGATTTAGTGTTAAAAACAATTGTTTTCTTGTGGTGAAAGCGGGATCATTTTGTGATTTCCATGTCTTTAATGTGATTTTCCATTAAAAATGAAAAAACGCAGCAATCAGAGATTGCACATCCCCCCGCTCCCAGCAAAGTCGGAATGCACAAAGTCTGAACCCCTCATAATTTCAAATTGCATAAATAGAGAAAAAGTTTGACACTGATCTTTGGATATCAAGAAACAACACAGAAATATGAAATTGGACTTCTACTGCTCGGACAAAGTCGAATGCAAAAGTTTTAAGATGGATAAAATTGAAATGGCCTACATCAAATGACTGTAAGTCTTAACTTGTCATGCCCATTAAATATATATATTGTTTAGGGGTAGGGATCTCAACTGTTTTTGAGATAACTTGTAATTTTGTAAATGAGGGGGGTGGGGCCGACCCCCGGGGATGACCATTCAACTGGTCTTGTCATGCCCACTAAGAATATATATGGTTTAGGGGTGGGGATCTCAACTGTTTTTGAGATAACTTGTAATTTTGTAAATGAGGGGGGTGGGGCCGACCCCCGGGGATGACCATTCAACTGGTCCTGTCATGCCCACTAAGAATATATATGGTTTAGGGGTGGGGATCTCAACTGTTTTTGAGATAACTTGTAATTTTGTAAATGAGCGGGGTGGGGCCGACCCCCCGGGGATGACCATTCAACTGGTCTTGTCATGCCCACTAAGAATATATATGGTTTAGGGGTGGGGATCTCAACTGTTTTTGAGATAACTTGTAATTTTGTAAATGAGGGGGGTGGGGCCGACCCCCCGGGGATGACCATTCAACTGGTCTTGTCATGCCCACTAAGAATATATATGGTTTAGGGGTGGGGATCTCAACTGTTTTAGAGATAACTTGTAATTTTCTAAATTAGGGGGGTGGGGCCGACCCCCGGGGATGACCATTAAACTTGTCTTGTCATGCCCACTAAGAATATATATGGTCAGGGGTGGGGATCTTAACTGTTTTTGAGATATCTTGTAATTTTCCAAATGAGGGGGGTGGGGCTGACCCCCGGGGGTGACCATGTAACTCGTCTTTAAATGTGGAATAAAAATATATATGGTTAAGGGGTGGGGATATGAACTGATCTTACCATATTTTGAGATTTTACATATTAGGGTGTAGCCCCACCCCCCGGGCAAAAATCAAAATTCCGAAACCTTTGGCACAGACAACTCTTCAAGTGTTACTAGTGTACCTAATTTCATGTTTCTATCTTCTACGGTGTAGGAGGAGTTCTTGGACAATCGTTTTTAGACATTTTTTAACTCCTTAGGGCATTGCCCCTAGGGGCGGGACCAAAATTTTGATACCCTCTTTCAACTTGGGAAAGGCAATATAAGTAGTGACATAAGTTCCAATATCCTAGCTCTAACACTTTTGGAGATATCTCCATTTATTGGATATCGCGAAATTCGTTTTTCGCTCATAATTTGGCCCCAAGGGGTCGAATTCCAATTTTAAGGGGTCTATTCCCTAGTGGGTCCTATACTCTTCCATGATGCCAAATTTCAAGTTTCTATCTTTTACCGTTTCAGAGATATGCCTTGCCACTACAGACGTACGTACGTACGTACGTACGGACGGACTTTATTACATGATCCCCCCGCTTTCGCTAAGCGGGGGGATAATTACAATTACAATACCCGCTGAACAAAAGCAGGTGTTGGAAATGAATATATTTTTTGTAAGATATTTAGAAAAGTTTTTCTGAAACTAGTAACGTACTGATCATCTTAAAATGAGAGGAGGGAGTAACTTCCTATATAGCAGTATATATGGACGTGCAGCTGGAATTTGTCTATTTTTTAAGCCATCAAGTATATGACTAGGTAGTATATAAAGTCTCAGATGTATATCAATGGGTGGTAAATTGAGAACATATAGTATATCAATGGGTTATAATTTGTTGATGAGATGATCCATACCAGGAACGAATGGAAAACGGATCAATATCAATAATATATGGATCTGATTTTGAAGCATCTAGTAGATGAATAGGTCTGGTTTTGAAGCATCTAGTATATGAATGGGTCTTTTTATGAAGCATCTAGTATATAAATGGATATGGTTTTTGAAAAATTCAAGTATATGAATGTGAAGGCTCATAAAAGTTCTGGCCGTACGTCTGTATCCAAACTTAAACCCAGTACCCCCCCCCCCCCCCCCCCCCTTTGCGTCCTATCTTGTGCAACAAAATTGGTATCATATATTTATTTTCTGCATCAGCATTATATAGGGATGAGTATTCAAACCTTTATTTAAATAATTATACTAGTGTGCTATGTTGTGAAGAAGTTAGTCTTAAGTTTGCCAGATACTGGCAATATATTTAAAGAAAACAAGATAGCAAATAAACAATAAAACGAGTATCAGGAAAGGTCACCATGGACAAACTAACCATTTAACGACATCCAATCCAAAACAGACAAAACCTAAATCGACGTTTAACATATAAAATACCCGTTGTTTTAAATTTCTACAACGGAAACCAAATTATATGGTGTCAACCTCCCTACGACATTTTCTATTAAAAATATAAAAGATTTATTTTAGATTCAATATGTTTTATTTACAAATTATATATTTAAATGTCTACAAAGACATAAACATACCAAACGATATTAAAACACAAAAATGTTATATATTTTGTACATATTTTACCAAATCCTTTGTTCAATAAGACTCTAACAACAGAGTCCAAAATTTGAATTAAACCATTTGTCCAAAGCTTCCACGAGCACCTGTTGAATTTCTACATGTTTATTTACTCTTGCGTATTCCAGTGCATGTTTTCCATAAATATCTCTGTTATTCAATCGGATTCCTCATTTTATCAACAAATTGACAAACTGTAATTTTTTGGTAGAATCACTTCTGGAGGTTGATGATTTGCATATTGCAATTAACGGGGTTGCTGCGGAATAGTCCTTGCAATTGATGTTGACATCCCCTTCAATCAAAATTCTTGCAAGCCTGTAATTACCATCATGTATAGCTTCGAAAAGTTTTTCTTCATCTTTTATATAGTGCTTAGATGAAGAAAGTTTTCGTTTCAACTCCGAAATAGTTGCCGTAAAAGAGTTTTTACGAGACATTTTCAGACGTGATGAATTCCTAAATGTAAGTTAAACGACTTTGGTCGGTTAGAGATGAAGGAGATGTTATACCTATTTTCTGGCGGTGTAGGTGTCAAAGATACGTAACATTTGCATTTCAGAAGACTTTGAACTACACTAATTTCAGTTTCATTTGCTGCTAATTACTACATTTACTGACAAAGATCAACAACTTTAACATAAATGTCACCAGTTTTTGTACTTTTTAATCTGTTCTTCTTTGTCTCCTTGGTGAACTCCTTAAAGAAATTATCAAGAGGACGAATACGAATGTCAGTTTTAATGTGTAGCATGGAAGAACAAACCCTGGTGTAACTAAATGTTTGTGGATTGAAATCAGGAATGTCATACAACAATATTCAATGAAGAGACAAAGACAAAACCGAGTTGGGGAAAGACCAGAACAACACAAAGATAAAAAACCACGAAAATCTGAAAAATAATGTATAAGCAACATGGACAAAAAGCTGGTGATTAACACAGGCGGTCAACATTGGTAGCAGTTTCTACTTCTGATGGGAGGCCCGCCATGTTTTTCATATCAAGTCCAGTAGAATGCCATGTTCGGTGATCATAGTGATAGAGGAACAACAAAACTTCGACAATGGAAAATATCAGATTTCATCTTTAAAAAAAAGATTACTGATAATCCATAAAGATTTACCACGAATAATAAAGCCTCAGTCTGCCAACAATGCAGCGTCAAACTGAATGCCCACTTTAACCCATAACTGGGCGTTGTTGAACGCCTGTCTGTGAAAAGGTTTTTAATAATTGAAAACCCTTTCCCTAACCTAGGATAGCGTTATAAGCAATCTTAGCTGGCTCCCGCTGGACACACGAAAATCTGTCATTTTTCAGCTTTGAAAGTTCACACAAAAATGATAAATTGTTTTTAGCGCCATGGTATTAATCTGGTAGTATCACAATGCAAAGTATGACTTTACTGTAGGGTGTACCCTACATAAACACGCTATGAATGATAGTGCTAAAATCTTTCCATCTGTACAATCAGATGTATATAGGACAGTTGGTTATTGTTACTAACTAAAACCTCTTCTAAAACTTTCTAACCTACATTTATATAGTTACTCGATCTTAACAATCTAGTATACATGTTCAGATTCAGACCGATCCATAAAATCGAATTATTAAATCAAGAAATACCAAAAGTATATTCGAAGGAGGGGGAAATCGAAAACAATTGACAAACTCCGGAGATCAACGAAGACAATATCAAAACAATACAAGCACTACAATTAAAAACTAAAACCATATGAAGAAAATGGATCCCACCCAAAATCGGGAGGTGGACTCAAGTGCTCCGGACGAGTAAGTGGCCACTGCTTCCTGCAGGACACCCGTCATGCTGACCATGTCAAATGCGGTATGAGGAAGGAACAACATCAATGAAACAGGTCCATTTTCATTTTTGTACATACCTGTCAACCAAGTCATGATGACGTCCACAAAACTTTAGTCAGGATGACTCCAACTTAAAGGCAACATACCCCTGTCTGAGCAACTTTTCTGTCAGGAGCCGAGTTCTGTCCAAGAAGTCAATGTATAAGTCACAAGCTCTTGAATAACGTACGAGTTGTGAAATATATACTCCATACGCCGGCGCTTCTGGAATAACTTTGGAGGCCCGTTTTGACAGCTGTTAAAATAGAAGTTAGAAGTTAGGACAATGGTTTGGTTGAACACTTTGCGGATCCAGCTTAACGTGTTGTTTGTATGGAGTCCTTGGATTTTTAATATAACATATCTTGTGGTCAATTGTTTCTGAGCATTGGACGATATGGAAGTTACGTCGCCACGTGTTACTATAACAAAGTCTTTGAAATAAGCTGGAAGTTTCCTAATTGTTTTGGAACCTCCGGTTAAACCAGAAAATGAAAATAAATCCATCCTGCAACTAGCAGAAACGATAAGACACTTATTCTACCTCCACCTGTAATAGCTCATACAAGTAGCTATCAGTTAGATACAATGAGAGTTACCTCCCATTGTACATTATTTGTAATTTCATTTTGTTGTCTATTTCATGGTAAAGGTAAAGAAAGAAACCTGAATTTCGAATTTTGTTAGTTCAAGCTCATTGAAGCAGATGATACGTACATGTAGATAATCATATCATGCGTTCGTTAGTGACAAACATTATCTAAATAGCGGAAGCTGAATATAGATTTTGCCTAGTTTTTAATCCATATTTTTAGTAGCACACAAACTTGACGTTGCTGAATATATGCAAATTTTGTTTCCAGATGACTTCGGGGACATATTTAATTAATATTTGAAATATGCAGAATAGTTATAAATTTCGGAGAATTTTCAAGAAGAAGTCGGTTCCCAAATTATGTATGACACACAGTAAAACTTTTATTTAAACTTTTAAATCTGGTTCAATGTATATATTTGGGCAGATTTATCACATTGAGGTCACATTAGGAAATTACTTTTTATTAAAAATGACTTGACTGAGAAACTGAGAAGATCTATATACCCATCCCATAAATAGTAAATATACGTGCAAATTTAATCAAAATGACACTTTTACACTGTAAAATCTATTTCTGTACATTTACAGATCTATATTTACTTTGACAAATAATAGCTGAACGTGTAGGTGTTGAGAAGAAAGGTTGGAACGGTATCTAATAACATAAGACATATATCAAATAAAGAGCCAATATAAACCAGAGGCTCATTGGAGCCTGTATCGCTCACCTGGTTTACAATAGACCAAAAAATCTCATTTAAAGAGTAGCCTGTCTATTTTGGCCTTTGAAGATGAAATGATAAATCTTTGTAGAAGACCTCAAACACATCATTTGTATCAGTTAACAAAGCTTTGGATTTGTTCAATTTGGAAACAAAATTGCCAATGGCAATGTTTTAGCCATACCAAGAGGATTTGAGGAAACTTTGTGGAGGACTTCACAACTATCATTAATTTTGTACCAAGTAACAAATCATTTGCACTTATACTTACAGGACAGAACATTTTTAAAATTTTAGTTAATCAGTAACCAGAATTGCCCATGGCAGCCATGGTATTTGCCGGATAAGTCAAAAAGAGGGGTCTTGGTAGAAGATATAAAAAAATCACTTGTATCAAGTTACAAATCATTTGCAGTAGTTTCAGAGGAGATGATTTTTCAAATTACAGCCAATTACAAACAAGAACTGTCCATGGCGACCATTTTATTTCGACCAATCAAGATAAAATGAGGAATATTTGTAGAGGACTTCATTAACATCATTTTTCCTAGATACATATCAGTTGCATTTGTGGTTTCAGAGATGATTTTTAAAGTTTCAACCGATTAGAAACAAGAATTACCCATTGTGGCCATGTTTTTTTGCCGGATCAAGTCGAAATGACGAATCTTTATAGAAGACCTCACAAACACCATTTGTATCAACTCACAAATCATTTGCATTTGAAGTTTCAGAGGAGATGATATTTCAAATTTCAGCAAATCAGAAACAAGTATTGCCCATGGCAGCTATGTTTTTTGCCGGATCAAGTTGAAATGATGAATCTTTGTAGAAGAACTCACAAACATCCATTGTATCAAGTAACAAATCATTTGCACTTGTAGTTTCAGACAAGATGATTTTTCAAATTTCAGGCAATCAGAAACAAGAATTGCCCATGGCGGCCATGTTTTTCGCCCCATCAATACGAAATGAGGACTTTTGTACAGGACCTCAGAAACATCATTTGTATTAACTTACAAATCATTTGTACTTGTAGTTTCAGAGGAGATGATTTTTTAAGTTTCAGCCAATCAGAAACATGAATTACCCATGGCTGCCATGCTTTTCGTCCAATCAAAATGAAAATTTCCATAGAGGACCGTTAGTACATCATTCCTGCAAAGTTTGGTTCCAATTGGCCTAATAGTTTCAGAGGAGATGATTGAAATCTGAAATGTTAACGACGACGACGACGGACGGACGACGGACGCAAAGTGATGGCAATAGCTCACACGGATTTGCAGGTGAGCTAAAAATAATCTTATATTTAGTGTCAATGCAATCTGTGAAATCTATTTCTGCACGTTTATGGATAAATTTAGTTTTAGATACAAAATGTGATAATTGTATTTAAAACAAGACCACATTCAAATGTTCTTGTTTAATACAGGCTACTACGAGCCAGTAGCGTTCATCTATATATAGAACTGTTATGCAATCTGACTTACTCAATCACATTGAAATCGTTTATGACCTCTAGACAAAATCTTAAGAAACCAAAAAAGAGGTATTTTTTGGATTTATCATGATTTCCCCATATGTTTGTTGAATTGTCTACCTTGTTCAAGGTAGAATATCGGTACAGGGACTGAACAGCCCCACGGACTACAGACATTATTGGCAGTTCAAATGAGATTTTTAAGTATATTTGCTTTGTTTTTCTACTTCAGTCATGATAGTTTTTTGATCCAGGGCATTTATATAAGTTTTAGTTGACATCAAAACAGGGTCCAAAGTTATTTTCAGACTGAAGCACTTAGAGTTATTCTATCAAAATGTGATTTCAACTGACCTACTTGATACAGCTTTGAAGAAATATTTTTCTAACCTTTTAAGATTCACACCACTAAGAGAGAATAATATGTTCTTACACGAGTTCAAAGTGAAGACGGAAAATCTAAAATTCACGTCTGTCTTTAGCGCAGCAGAACTACGGAAAAACACTGAATTTTAAAAACGACTTTTCTTTTCTAATATGACGTCATTAAAGGGAATCCTGATGTTTTAGACGTCAAAACAACTATTGGAATTAAATTATAAGGATTGACAGTAACTTTGTTTTCAGTCTATTTCGAAATAACCTCAATGCACATGGTGCACACTTTCAAATAACCAACCATGCGGGTTATTTAGTGTGCACAACGTGATTGAGGTTATTTCTTCATAGACTGAAAACACATTACAGTCAATCCTTAACTAACTTTGACATGTGACAAATCTTCTTTGTGATTAAATAATGTATTTTCCAAAATTGGAATCAGAAAAATTTCAATATCATAAACATATTGCATCTGAGCTGTATTTTAAAAATTTATATGAATTATATTGGGAAATTGACAATTGGGAACTCATTCATAGCCACTGAAAGGAAGATGATTGATGAAAGCTACATTGGAGCCATTTATTATTAGCTGTTGCTTGGGCAAACTGATCTTATCTTATCACATTCGGTGGATGTAATCAACCTATGTCCATTGTAAGTATAATGCCACTGGATGTAATCAACATACGGCCATTGTAAGTCTAATGCCACTGGATGTAATCCACCTAAGGCCATTGTAAGTCTAATGCCACTGGGTGTAATCAACCTTAGGCCATTGTAAGTCTAATGTCACTGGATGTAATCAACCTACGCCCATTGTAAGTCGAATGCCAATGGGTGTAATTAAATGTTGGAAATTACATTATTGAAGAAGTGTTTTGATTGGTAATAAACAAGAGAAAGTTCTGAAATCAGTAATCACGTGACAAAATCTTCGCAACGAAATTTTAGTTTTAATTTGGCAGTTTGATTGCTGATTTCAAAGAATAAAGTTCGTTTGTAAATAGAACTTTCTCTCTGTTTTACACCAGGTACGATTCATTATATTAAGTATTATTTGCATTTGTTCAAAATAAGAAAATATTACATTGTTTTAAATAATTGTTATATTAAAATTCTTACAAATTTTTTATATTATTAATACATAAAAAGATTTACTTATGAGGAAAAATATTTAATATTTAATTGTAACTTTATTTAGGATTATAAACGTTTTGTTTAATTGATTGCCACGAACGCTGTATGCGTAAACTATTGCAGTATTTTACATATTTAACTTCAGGTTGAAAAACATATTTTTGTATATTTTCTGTTAATTAAAATGGATAGTCGAAAGTTGTCTTTGTTGAAAATTCATTTTGTTAGAAATAGATATTTCTCAGTCAATTTTATGTTTATTTCAATGTATTTATTTCAGTTATTGATCACGGTTCGAACTTTGATTATATGTTATTTAATCATATTTATACTTTCAGGATGACATTATTTACAAATATGGTTTAACTAAATTTCGAACAACATTTTAAGTTTAACTTTGTGTCCAAGCAGCGAAAAAAATGTCTTTACCTAATCTAGTTTTACCGTAAATACGGACATAAGCGTTAAACAAATATTGTTTACATGATTTATTTTTGGTACACATGTATTTGATGATTGAAGATTTTCAAGGTTCACAGAATATTAAATGTTATTTATAATCTTCGTATTGGTATTATTTTTAATAAGATATAGTATTTGGTTTAAATTCGTTTTATAAATTCAGTCAAATATTAATTCTTACTTGATGTAAAGCTGTTTCACTTGATTAAACACAGTTCTGGTCAGAATTTTTTATTAGTTCAATTTCACAAACAGAGCTATGACTCTTGCTTTTAATTGTTTTTAGAATTCTAAATTTTAATCAAGTGAGAGTGCTAAAATATTGTGTAACAAACTATTGATGACTTTGACTGCTGATTTCAAAGAATAAATTTCGTTTTTAAACAGAACTTTCTCTCTGTTTTACACCAGGGGCTAAAATTCATCAGAAAGGGCAGAAAAGCCCATTATCTGATAAATTAGATATAACACAGACGTTTTTTTTTATAATTATGAAAAGTAGAAAATCAAAAAGAATATATGTATATCGTAAATGTAATGCTTTACCTTCTTAATGTTGGTCACTAGATACATGAAGAAAGTTATTTATCTATTAAAGATACAAAATTAAGTACTTGTCAATTAAATGCCAACACATCGGCCATTCCTTCTTTCTCGATAAATAGTTTTTAACACCTTGATATAAATATAGTAGAATAAAAATTGGTTATTTTTTAAATAAACGCACAATACTGAATATCTCACATAGAAATTGTTATATGTGCGTTATATGGAAACTCACTTCTCATATTCTGTGAAGCTAGTCAGTAGGTTAGAAGGGTTGTAAAATAGGTCATGACCTAGTACACTAATTCATGTCACTGGACCTTTGTACAAGAATTATTACATGAACAATACCTAAAAAGATGAAAAGTAAAAGACATTTGACAATCAAAACTTGAGAACCACGGGTTAAAAATCTATATAATCAACGTGTGGTTACCATCAATCCCGACGGAACGAATTTTACTGAATCGATTAATAACACCATTGCAACATATAAAGATATAGCGCAAGTGTATGACGTAATAATCAGGATTGTGGAGGTACTCGAAGGGGTATTTGATAATCTTACTTCGTTACTCGAATGGTATCGGATTTATCAAATGTCGATATCAAATTATCGAATTTTATGTTCTCGCCAATGCTTGGACTGTAACATTCGATAATTTAAGTATCTCGATTAGATAATTCTGATAATCCACTGATATTGCTGTAAGAATCTAAATGTTTATTGTCGATCTGTCATAGTATGAGAAACAGGGTTTGGGTTATTCTTTATTTGTACACCTGCACGTTTCATCAGTGAGTTGAATTATCAGAGACACTGTTATTTAGTTCTTCAGGCTTTCCAGAGATTCTTAATTGTTTTCTTTACTGTATTCACATATCTGTATGTTTAACGGAAACATTATCAATTTAAATTTAAATTTATGTTGCTTATTTTGCTTTATTTTATTTTTTTAAAAGATAAATTTGAATTTTACATTTTGTAGTGTATATCTTAGTTTTGTGTAAACAGGTTAATTTCATTGACAAAAAATGTATTTAAATACTGATGAAATTGACAAGAATAATAAGATACAGTGTGCAAACAAGAAGAGGTGATCCCGTAAGGTAAAAATGGTGATAAAATGTCAGTAAAAAAGCAGGCCAAATCGACTAAAACTAAAAATTTTGAACAATATATTCTCAAATCTAAACAATTCTTATTTCAGAATATCTCATCCATGGCTGCTTGGGAAATATTGATGAAAATAGTAATGATGCAGTATCATACATTGTGTCTTATAGATGAAACTCCTGTCTTAGCCTTGGTGTTAAAAATGTTCCTTTAACCAGAAATTTGAAGAATTTTACACACGTGCCAGTTGGAATGCACACATTCATCAGATGCCAAACGCGTTCCTTGATTCTCGGTAACCCGAACATTTTGATATTTTCTCTCTTCTGCATGTTCATATTTCGTTTGGTTTTTAATTCAATGATTAATATGTGCATGAAATATACGAAAAGTTTTGTACCACGAATAATATGGTCTCAGTTGGCAAACAATGCAGCGTCAAATTAAAAGCCCGCTTTGACTCATAACTGGCTATTGTTAAAAGCCTGGCTGTCAAAAAGTTTTCAATAATTGAAAACGTTTTCCCTACCATAGGACACAGAAAAATCTGTCATTTGTCAGCTGTAAAAGTTCACAAAAAGTGATAAATTGTTTTTAGCGCTATTGTATTAATACAGTAACATGACAGTGTAAACAAAAATAACTTTGCTGTAGGGTATCACCCTACATTAACACATTTTCTCCTATTCTTGGCGTGTTTAATCAGTGGGATAAAAATAAATAATATTTTTAACCACTTCCGGGTAATTAAATTTCTACGTGGGAATTCCCGCCGTTTTTTCTACAGTTATTGGAACGATAAACTAGAGAAATCCCGAAATGACGTCTGGGAAATCAAACTACATAGTAACATTATTTTCTTTGGATTTTTGTCGAAAATCATAGGAGAAAATGATTCTCCTTCAAATTTCTCGTGAGTTATGGAATTTCTCCACCCTCAATAGTTAAATTTTAGATTTTAACACACTCCCAAATGCTCTCGTCTTGAAATTCGAAAATTTAACTATCTCGGGTTGAGAAATTCCATAACTGACTCGTACCAGAAGGAGAATCTATATATAAATGATAGTGCTAGAATCTTTCCATCTGTACAATTACGTGTATATAGGACAGTTGGTTATTATTACTGACTAAAAACCCTGCTACGAATTTCTGACCTACATTTATATAGTTACTTGATCTTAATAATCTAGTATACATGTTTACTATCAAATTTTGTAAAACTTCAGATTCAGACCAATCCACAAAATCTAATTAAGAAATAATTCACGGAGACTCCAGTTTATCATTGTTTTACCGCGGGCTAGCCATTTATGCCTTTTATTTTACCCTGAGCACTAGAACAATTACGGCGTTTTTTGATATTGCCATGACCTAAAGTGAACTCCATATTTGGCTATTCCGGTAATTTGACGCACAACGTCACAAGAAAAGCAAACCTGTTCGATGCGCTGTTTTTGGTTCTGATTTTCTGTTTAGATATATGGATTTTTTTGGATTTTCACGAAATGAAGAGGAGAATGTTTACTTATCGATTACACCTATCGAAGATTTGGTTTAAATTCACATTTTCATATTGCAAGAATGGATTTTTACACAACGGTAATCTTACAAATGATGTGTGTGTACATTATTTTTCCAAAATACTTCTGAATCAGTATGTGTTGTGTCTTCAGGGAGGAATTCCATGTTGACCAATTCCTCGTCAGACTGAGAATCCCTCAAGAAATCTCTCTCGAATAGGCACAATTCGTGTCTGAATTTTTTTAGGACGTGGCCTAAAGATAGTGATTGTATGACACAATGTCCTGCAAAATTTGCATAGGGTTTTTCATAGTCAACCACTTTGAACTTTTCACCTTCTAGTTCAAGGAACGTTCCAACCGCAAACACCGGAGCCATGTTTAATAACAGTGTAGTTCCGTATGCAGACGACACTGAAGGGGGAAGGCAGTGCTGAACGGGATTTTTTTGGGGGGGAATCATAATTTAAATTAATTAATGGTTAAAAACTTTTGATAAAACATTGTTCAAGTCCGTTTATTATGTTTTGTAATATTTATTTAACTTTAGTCGCCCTACATCAGAATGAATGAAAATGTATTTATAACAACTAGAACGACATTCAGAAACCCCTATGCTAAATATAAAAATTTAATCAACGGTTCTCAGAATTGCAGAAATAACAACCAATCAAATGTAGCGGATAAAAGATTTACGGTGGGAGTAACTGCACTAGAACAGCAAATTTAGTCGCGTGCATTTCATATGGTAACTAATGTTTTACCACGTTCGTAGTCCCAAAGCCTTTGAAGGCCGTCATATTAGAATAAATCAATATAAACTAAATAATCAGAAAATAGATGTATAATTCAAAACTACATATCAATCTGGTCTACCGATGCAATCCCGCTTTGTTGAACTTTGATTTTTACATGTCAAAATATTTAGACAACATAAAAATTATTAAATACTCCCCCCAAAACAGATACATGTACGTCGTCATGCAATTACAAGCAACGGTATAGACCTTTTGATACAATTAGTTGAAATTCATAAACATTAAATTTGTGTGACTTACAAGAGCTGATCTGATCTAAACTTGTCAATATTTATCTTCTGTACTTCATGTCAAAATGTTCATCTTGTTATTCTCATATAGTCTTAAAATCAGAAGATACTGAAAAAACACTTGTGTGAAAAGTTTATATTATGAATGCGAAGCCACTTATAAAGTATAAATACAATACCCATGTAACCGCAGATGTCATCAAAGAATATTGGTTAGGCGTTTCCACAGGTCTGACGCACTTAAGTTGCCAAAACTATTCTCGGATTTGTTATGTTATAAAGAAACATCCATCTGCCATTTAATCTTCTGGGTTAGGTTTTCGGCTTTAACGTTTTAGGCCTCGTTCATAACTTCAGATTCGAAATGGGCGAAATATAAATGCCAAGCACCAGACATTTGGTAACATATAAAATTAATTTCCATATTTGAATGAATACCACATTTGGACTAATAGTCCCGGGGTCATTAGAATATCACCAGTTCAGTTGCTAATTTAAAATGTCAAAACTGACATGATGTACTATCATCACTGTAACTGTAAAAATATTATTTTCCTTTAAGTACATAGCTTTGCCTTTAAATGGTTTAAGCTTTTCCCTTTTGGTCACGTTTTGGGCATTTGAATCTGCCTGTAAACATTTAAAATTTTGACATGTAATTCTAAGATAAAGTGAAGAATACAAACGCGATACCGGTCTTACCAGTATTGTGTACAATACTGGAACAATCTTGTTAACCAGTATTGTTACTAGTATCTTCAAGCATCCGCAATTCTGGAAGATACTGGAAAATAATGGTTTTCAGTATTGTCATTTATTTTGTTCTCTAAAATACTACAATGAACACATCTTGTGCATCAAAAATGGCATCGTAGAATATTCATCTGACTCAACATTATATGACTTTAATTTGAGGCCAACATTTAAGAGCCCTCTTTTGAAATATCTTTTCTTATATTGGTTTTAATATGATAGACTCTATATTTTTCAACATCTAGTATAAAGAAACCAAGATACCAAATCACTTAATGGACTGTTGGTTTTAATGGGGGTACAGAACACCTAAGGGAGTTAACTCTTTAAAAATCAGCGGTGCTTAGCAGTAATTGCGTTTATTTCATGTACAAAACACTTGATTTTTTTACTCTCGTTATTTTTGTCTCAATCTTTGTTTAAATCCTTAGGATGATATTATATAGAAAGAAATAAAGAAGGCTCGATTAAGTCAATTCTTTCGTGTATATCCCAAGGAATAAATATAATTACAGTTGAGCTTTTACTAATATTGACTTATTGATTCGGGTCAGAGTGAACCATTGATGTCGTAAAAACTAGAGGTTCGCCAGAGCCTGTATCGCTCAACTGGCTTCCTTTAGCCCATTTGAAAATAAGTTGTATCCACATGGCTGTAAAAGAAAGGAAGAATGTCTTAGTGACCTTGATGTTTGACCTTTGACTTAATAAAAAACGAATCAGTTGCATATGGTTTCCAATCTCAACTAAAAGTGGATTTGTAGAGAGTATTTCTGTCATCAGTCCTGTGAACCTTCATAATGTTGTTTCAGAGAATACTTTTTAAATTAGCCAATAAAAACCAATCATCCGGTCTAGTGGTCATGTTGTTCATTCAACCGCAAGCAAAGGTGGATTGTTTGTAGAGGTCCTTCCATACAATATTTCTGCAAACTCTGGTTAGAGTCTGCCCATTAGTTTCGGAGGAAATTAGAAAAAAGTCATTTTCCATACGGTTTCCATGGAAAATGTGAGCAGTTGAAGCTGTCCACTGAGCGGATGAATCTCAACCAAAAGTGGATCGTCTGAAGATGGACTTGCTGTCTGCTCCTTTGTTGAGTTGTTGTCTCTTTGACACAAAATGTTTGATACATTTCCCGTTTACATTCTCTATTCTATCATTCCTACCTAGATTGTTTACAATCCGCCAAGTAGTTTCAAAGAAGATCAAAATGTGAAAAGTTTACGGACGATAGACGCAAATTGGCTAAGTGAGCTAATCAATTTAGAGTTAAAAACAATTGTTTTCTTGGTGGAAAAGCGGGTTCTTTTTGTGATTTCCGTGTCTTTAGTATGATGTTCCATTAAAAATTACAAATACAATACCCGCTGAACAAAAGCAGGTGTTGGAAGAGAATATGTTTTGGTAAGACATTTAGAAAGTTTCAGCTGAAACTAGTAACGTACTGATCATCCCCAAATGCCATTCTGTTTGATTTTTTTACCTTGTCTTGATTTTGAGTCATGCTCTATTAAAAAAAATCAAAATAAATAAATACATACATGTTTTTTTGCAGTCAATAAACGTGTTTTTTTGCAGTCAATAAAAAGAATAAAGATCGATTAAGAACACTTGAGCTCAGTTCATAATGTACAATCAAATCAATGTTTAGTATATCAAATTGATAACATTAAACATGTTAAATTTTGGTCTGCCTTTCGGTGGGTTTGGTTTTATCCGTTTGTCTTTCTGTTTTAATTTGAATCACTACTTCATTAACATTAACTGCCTTAACCACAGTTTAATGAGCTTCAGTTCTATCCAGGTTACTTCCTATACAGCAGTATATATGGACGTGCAGCTGGAATTTGTCTATTTTTTAAGCCATCAAGTATATGACCAGGTAGTATATAAAGCCTCAGATGTATATCAATGGGTGATAAATTGAGAACAAATATTATATCAATGGGTTATAATTTGTTGATGAGATGATCCATACCAGGAATGAGTAGAAAAGGCATCAATATCCATAATATATGGATCTGATTTTGAAGCATCTAGTATATGAATAGGTCTGGTTTTGAATCATTCTAGTATATGAATGGGTCTTGTTATAAAGCATCTAGTATATAAATGGATATGTTTTTCAAAAATGCAAGTATATGAATGTGAAGGCTCATAAAGTTCTGGCCTTACATCTGTACCCAAACTTAGGCCCAGTACCCCCCTTTCCGAAGTCCTGTCTTGTGCAACAAAATTGGTATCATATATTTCTGCATCAGCATTATATGGGGATGAGTATTCGAAAACCTTTTTTTCAAATAATTATCCTAATGTGATTTGTTGAGAAGAAGTAAGTCTTAAGTTTGCCAGAAACTGGCAATATATTTAAAGAAAACAAGATAGCAAATAAACAATAAATCGGATATCAGGAAAGGTCACCATAAACAAGCTAACCCTTTAACGACATCCAATCCAAAACAGACAAAACCTAAATCGACGTATAACATATAAAATACCCGTTATTTTAGATTTCTACAACGCAAACCAAATTATATGGTGTCAACCTCCCTACGACATTTTCTATTAAAAATATAAAAGATTTATTTTAGATTCAATATGTTTTATTTACAAATTATATATTTAAATGACTACAAATACATTAACATACCAAATGATATTAAAACACAAAAAGGTTATATATTTTTTGCATATTTTACCAGGTCCGTTGTTCAATAAGACTCTAACAACAGAGTCCAAAATTTGAATTAAACCATTTGTCCAAAGCATCCACGAGCACCCGTTGAATTTCTACATGTCCATTTACTCTTGCGTATTCCAGTGCATGTTTTCCATAAATATCTCTGTTATTCAATCGGATTCCTCTCTTTATCAACATATTGACAAACTGTAATTTTTTGGTAGAATCGCTGCTGGGAGGTGATTTGCATATTGCAATTAACGGAGTTGCTGCGGAATAGTCCTTACAATTGATGTTTACATCCCCTTCAATCAAAATTCTTGCCAGCCTGTAATTGCCATTATGTATAGCTTCGAAAAGTTTTTCTTCATCTTTTATATAATGCTTAGATGAAGAAATTGTTCGTTTCAACTCCGAAATAGTTGCCGTAAAAGAGTTTTTACGAGACATTTCCAGACGTGATGAATTCCTAAAAGTAAGTTAAACGACTGTGGTTGGTTAAAGATGAAGGAGATTTTATACCTATTTTCCGGAGGTGTACGTGTCAAAGATGCGTCACATTCGCACTTCAGGAGACTTTGAACTACATTAGTTTCAGCTGCATTTGCAGCTAATTACTACATTTACTGACAAAGATCAACAACTTTAACATAAATGTCACCACTTTTTGTACTTTTTAACCTGTTCTTCTTTGTCTCCTGGGTGAACTCCTTAAAGAAATTATCAAGAGGACGAATACGAATGTCAGTTTTAATGTGTAGCATGGGAGAACAAACCCTGCTGTAACAAAATGTATGTGGATTGAAACCCGGAATGTCATCCAACAATATTGAATCAAGAGACAAAGACAAAACCGAGTTGGGGAAAGACCAGAACAACACAAAGATAAAAAAACACGAAAATCTGAAAAATAATGATACAATATGAACAACATGGACAAAAAGCTGGTTATTAACCTAGGCGGTCAACATTGGTATCAGTTCCTACTTCTGATGAGAGGCCTGCCGTGTTTTTCATATCAATTCTAATAGAATACCATGTTCAGTGATCATGGTGATAGAGAAACAACAAAACTTCGACGAATGTAAAATATCAGATTTCATCTAAAAAAAAAGAACTGATAATCCATAAAGATCTACCACGAATAATAAAGTCTCAGTCTGCCAACAATGCAGCGTCAAACTGAAAGCCCACTTTGACCCATAACTGGCTATTGTTGAAAGCCTGTCTGTCAAAAGGTTTTTAATAATTGAAAACCTTTTCCCTAGCCTAGGATAGCGTTACCAGCAATCTTAGCTGGCTCCCACTGGACACAGGAAAGTCTGTCATTTGTCAGCTTTATAAGTTCACACAAAAGTGATAAATTGTTTTTAGCACCATGGTATTAATATAGTAGAATCACATTGCAAAAATGACTTTGCTGTAGGGTATTACCCTACATAAAATCGTAATCAATGATAGTGCTAAAATCTTTCCTTCTGTACAATTACATGTATATAGGACAGTTGGTTAATATTACTGACTAAAACCACTGCTAAGACTTTCTGACCTACATTTATATTGTTACTCGATCTTAACAATCTACTATACATGTATACTATATGACATTTTTTTGTATAACATTTAGTAAAACTTAAGATTTAGACCGATCCATAAAATCTAATTACTAAATCAAGAAATACCAACGGGATATTCGAAGGAGGGGGAAATCGAAACAATTGACAATCTCTAGAGATCAACGAGGACAAGACCAAAACAATACAAGCACTACAATTAAAAACTAAAACCGTATGAAGAAAATGGACCCCACCAAAACTCTGGAGGTAGACTCAGGTGCTCCGGAAGATTAAGCAGCCACTGTTTCCTGTAGGACACCCGCCATGCTGCCCATGTCAAATCCGGTATGACGAAAGAACAACAGCAATGAAACAGGTCCAGTTTCATTTGGGAAACGGTTTTTTACATACCTGTCAACCAAATCATGATGACGTTCATAAACTTTATAGTCAGGATGACTCCAACTTAAGGGTAACATACCCCTCTCTGAGCAACGTTTCTGCCAGGTGCCGGGCTTTGTCCATGAAGTCAATGTATATGTCAAAAGCTCTGTAATAACGTCCTGTTGTGAAATACGCCGGCGCTTCTGGAATAACTTTGGAGGCCCGTTTTGACAGCTGTTACAATAGAAGTTAGAAGTCGAGACAATGGTTTGGTGGAACACATGGCAGATCCAGCTGTAACGCGTTTTTTGTATAGAATCCTTGGTCTGTTAAGATAACATATTCTCTTGTCAATTGTTCCTGTGCATGGAACGATATGGAAGTTACATCGCCTCATGTTACTATAACACAGTCTTTGAAATAAGTTGGAAGTTTCTTAATTCTTTTAGAATCTGCCATAAAACCAAAAGAAGAAATTAAATCTATCCTGTAATTAGCACAAACAATAAAACACTTATTCTACCTCCACCTGTAATAGCTCATACAAGTAGCTATCAATTAGGTACAATGAGAGTTACCTCGTATTGTACATTATTTGTAATTTCATTTTGTAATCTATTTTATTGTAAAGGTAAAGAAAGAAACCTGAATTTCGAATTTCATTAGTTCATTGGGGTAGATGATATGCACATGTAGATAATCACCATATCGTCCGTTCCTTATTGACAAACATTATCTAAATAGCGGAAGCTGAAGATAAGGATTTTGCATAGTTTTTAATCCATATTTTAGTAGCACATAAACTTGACGTTGCTGAATATATTCAAGTTTTATTTTCAGATGACTTCGGGGGCATATTTAATTTTTATTTAAAATATGCAGAATAGTTATAAATTGCGGAGATTTTTAACAAGAAGTCGGATGCCCAATTATGTATGACACACAGTAAAAGTTTTATTTAAACTTTTAAATCTGGTTCAATGTATATATTTCGGAAGATTTATCAAACACATTGAGATAAAATTAGGAAATTACTTTTTATAAAAAATGACGTGACTGAGAAACTGAGAAGATCTATATATCTGGTACATTCGTCCCATAAATAGTAAATATACGTGTAAATTTAATCAAAATGACACTTTCACACTGTAAAATCTATTTCTGTACATTTATAGATCTATATTTACTTTAATATAAAATAATATAACAAATAATAGCTGAAACATGTAGGTGTTGAGAAGAAAGGTGGGAACGGTATATATAACATAAGACATATATCAAATAAAGAGCCAATATAAATCAGAGACTCATGGCATCGCTTACCTGGTTTACAAATACACCAAAAAATATCATGTAAAGACTAGGCTGTCTATTTTGCCCTTTGAAGATGAAATTATAAATATTTGTAGAAGACCTCAAACACATCATTTGTTTCAATTAACAAAGCTTTGGATTTGTTCAATTTGGAAACAAAATTGCCAATGGCAATGTTTTAGCCATACCAAGATTTGAGGACACTTTGTGGAGGACTTCACAACAATAATTAATTTTGTACCAAGTTACAAATAATTTGCACTTACAGGACAGAACATTTTTAAAGTTTCAGTCAATCAGTAACAAGAATTGCCATTGGCAGCTATGTTTTTCGACCAATCAAGATAAAATGAGGATTATTTGTAGAGGACTTCATTAACGTCATTTGGTCCAAGTTACAAATCAGCTGCACTTGTGGTTTCAGAGGAGATGATTTTTAAAGTTCAGCCAATCAGAAACAAGAATTGCCCATTGTGGCCATGTTTTTTGCCGGATCAAGTCGAAATGACGAATCTTTATAGAAGACCTCACAAACATCATTTGTATCAACATAAAAATCATTTGAATTTGTAGTTTCAGCGGAGATGATAATTCAAATTTCAGCCAATCAGAAACAAGAATTGCCCATGGCAGCTTTGTTTTGCCGAATCAAGTTGAAATGAGAAATCTTTGTAGAAGACCTCACCAACATTCACTGTATCAAGTAACAAATCATTCGCACTTGTAGTTTTAGAGGAGATGATTTTTTTAAAATTTCAGCCAGTCAGAAACAAGAATTGCCAATGGCGGCCATGTTTTTCGCCCGATCAATACGAAATGAGGATGTTTTCTACAGGACCTCACAAACATCATTTGTATTAACGTAAAAATCATTTGTACTTGTAGTTTCAGACGAGATGATTTTTTTGTAAGTTTCAGCAAATCAGAAACAAAAATTGCCCATGGCGGCCATATTTTTTGTTCGATCAAACGAAATGAGGAATTTTCATAGAGGACCTTTAGTACATCATTCCTGCAAAGTTTGGTTCCAATTGGCCAAATAGTGTCAGAGGAGATGATCAAAATCTGAAATGTTGACGACAACGACGGACGCAAAGTAATGGCAATAGCTCGCATGGCTTTGCCAGGTGAGCTAAAAATGGTATCTAATATTTAGTGTGTCAATACAGTCTGTGAAATCTATTTCTGCACGTTTACAGATAAATTTAGTTTTAAACACAAAATGTGATAATGGTATTTAAAACAAGACCGCCTTCAAATGTTAATGTTTAATACAGGCTACCATGAGCCAGTAACGTTCATCTGTATGTAGAACTGTTATGCAATCTGCCTTACTCAATCACATTGAAATCGTTTATGACCTCTAGACAAAATCTTAAGAAACCAAGAGAGAGGTATTTCTTCTATTTATCATGATTTGCCCATATGTTTGCTGAACTCTCTACCTTGTGCTAGACTGGACAGCCCCACGGACTACAGAAATTATTGGTAGTTCAGATGAGATTTTTAAGTATATTTGCTGTTTTTATACTTCAGTCATGATAGTTTATTGATCTGACATCCAGGACATTTATATAAGTTTTAGTTGACATCAACACAGGGTCCAAAGTTATTTTCAGACTGAAGCACTCAGAGTTATTCTATCAAAATGTGATTTCGACTGACCTACTGGAAGCAGCTTGGAAGAAATATTTTTCTGACCTTTTAAGATTCACACCACTAACAGAGAATAATATGTTCTTACACGAGTTCAAATTGAAGACGGAAAATCTAAAATTCACGTCTGCCCCAAGAACAGCAGAACTAGGGATAAGACACTGAATTTTAAAAACGACCTTTCTTTTCTACTATGACGTCATTAAAGGGAATCCCGACGTTTTAGACGTCAAAACAATCATTGGAATTAAATTATAAGGATTGACAGTAATTTTGTTTTCAGTCTATTCGAAATAACCTCAATGCACATGGTGCACACTTTCAAATAACAAACTACGCGGGTTATTTAGTGTACACCAAGTTATTGAGGTTATTTCTTCATAGACTGAAAACAAATAACAGGCAAACTGATCTTATCTTATCACATTCTCTGAATGTAATCAACCTTAGGCCATTGTAAGTCTAATGCCACTGGATGTAATCAACCTAAGGACATTGTAAGTCTAATTGCACTGGGTGTGATCAACCTAAGCCCACTGTAAGGCTAATTCCACTGGTTGTAATCAACCTAAGGCGACTAAGTCTAATTCCATTGAGTGTAATAAACCTCAGGCCATTGTAAGTCTAATGCCACTGGGTGTAATCAACCTAAGGTCATTGTAAGTCTAATGCCACTGGGTGTAATCAACCTAAGGTCATTGTAAGTCTAATGCCACTGGATGTAATCAACCAACGGCCATTGTAAGTCTAATGCCACTGGATGTAATCAACCTAAGGCCATTGTAAGTATAATTGCACTGGATGTAATCAACCTAAGGCCATTGTAAGTCTAATGCCACTGGATGTAATCAACCCAAGGCCATTGTAAGTCTAATGCCATTGGATGTAATTAACCTAAGGCCATTGTAAGTCTAATGCCACTGGATGTAATTAACCTAAGGCCATTGTAAGTCTAATGCCACTGGATGTAATCAACCTAAGGCCATGGTAAGTCTAATTGCACTGGGTGTGATCAACCTAAGGCCACTGTAAGCCTAATTCCACTGGTTGTAATCAACCTAAGGCGACTAAGTCTAATTCCATTGAGTGTAATCAACCTCAGGCCATTGTAAGTCTAATGCCACTGGGTGTAATCAACCTAAGGTCATTGTAAGTCTAATGCCACTGGATGTAATCAACCAACGGCCATTGTAAGTCTAATGCCACTGAATGTAATCAACCTAAGGCCATTGTAAGTCTAATGCCACTGGATGTAATTAACCTAAGGCCATAGTAAGTCTAATTGCACTGGATGTAATCAACCTAAGGCCATTGTAAGTCTAATGCCACTGGATGTAATCAACCTAAGGCCATTGTAAGTCTAATGCCACTGGATGTAATTAACCTAAGGCCATTGTAAGTCTAATGCCACTGGATGTAATTAACCTAAGGCCATTGTAAGTCTAATGCCACTGGATGTAATCAACCTAAGGCCATTGTAAGTCTAATGCCACTGGATGTAATCAACCTAAGGCCATGGTAAGTCTAATTGCACTGGATGTGATCAACCTAAGGCCACTGTAAGCCTAATTCCACTGGTTGTAATCAACCTAAGGCGACTAAGTCTAATTCCATTGAGTGTAATCAACCTCAGGCCATTGTAAGTCTAATGCCACTGGGTGTAATCAACCTAAGGTCATTGTAAGTCTAATGTCACTGGTGTAATTAAATGTGTTGGAAATTGCATTATTGAAGAAGAGGTTTGATTGGTGAAAAACAAGAGAAAGTTCTGAAATCAGTAATCACGTGACAAAATTTTCGCAAAGAAATTTCGGTTTTACTTTGGCACTTTGATTGCTGATTTCGAAGAATAAAGTTAGTATTTAAATAGAACTTTCTCTCTGTTTCACACCAGGCCAGTTTCATTATATAAAGTATTATTTGCATTTTTTTAAAATAAGAAAAATATTATATTGTTTTAATTAATTGTAGTATTAAAATTCTTACAAATTCGTTGTATAATTAATACAAAAAAGATTTAATTATGAGGAAAAATATTTTATATCATTTAATTGTAACTTTATCTAGGATAATAAAAGTTCATAATCCACTCGTGATACTTCTAAAATAGTAAATTAACGAGTCTGGCTGATGCAAAGATTGCTTGAGCCGTTACTGTACAACGGACATTCGCCAATATATAAAACTGAAATAAGTATTTAACTTTAAATTACTGGTATGGTTTATGATAAATCTGAATAAGGAGTTAAAAATGTTCCTTTAACAAGACATTTGAAGAATTTTATACACGTTCCAGTCGGAATGCGCACATTCATCAGATGTATAATAATTAGTGACATATAATTATGCACTTAAACAAAGGGACGTGATCTCCTTAATAGTCAAAATATTAGCATATACATAATAGATATTCTCAAGATAGTTACGTGACTTTCCATGCATGTAAATGCAAATAATTTTTTAAATATGGGATGGCCTCTGATAAGGATTGCCCTGGAGAAATTCCTAAAATAACCTGGAACATTGAAAAATCCAAACCTATAGTACAATACGCAATGTAAGATCAAAGACATGATCCATATTACGAATGGGTGGATTTATGATCATTTATATAAGAATACTATCGGATTTATCAAATTTCGATACCAAATTATCGAATTTTATGTTCTCGCCAATGCTTGGACTGTAACATACGATAATTTAAGTATCTCGATTAGAAAATTCTGATAATCCACTGATATTGCTGTAAGAATCTAAATGTTTATTGTCGATCTGTCATAGTATGAGAAATAGGCTTTGGGTTATTCTTTATTTTTACAACTGCACGTTTCATCGGTGAGTTGGAATTATCAGAGACATTGTTATTTAGTTCTTCTGGCTTTCCAGAGTTACTTAATTGTTTTCTTTACTGCAGTTACATACCTGGGTGTTCTTATTCTTTATGTGTTGGATTATCAGTTAAGATAATGTTTAACGGAAACATTATCAATTTAAATTTAAATTTGCGTTGCTTATTTTGCTTTATTTTATTTTTTTAAAAGATAAAATTTAATTTTACATTTTGTAGTGTATATCTTAGTTTTGTGCAAACCGCTTAATTTCATTGACAGAAAATGTATTTAAATACTGATGAAATTGACAAGAATAATAAGATATAGTGTGCAAACAAGAAGAGATGATCCCGTAAGGTAAAAATGGTGATAAAATGTCAGTAAAACATCAGGCCAAATCGACGAAAACTGAACAATTTGAACAATACATTCCCAAATCCAAACAATTGTTATTTCAGAATATCTCATCGATGGCTATTTGGGTAATATTGATGAAAATAGTAATGATGCAGTATCATACATTGTGTCTTATAGTTGAAACTCCTGTCTTGGCCTTTAAATCGCTTATAATTTTTCTTGGTTAAACGGTTGCAAATGTTATTATTGGAGTCGAAAATATTGTATAAAACATAATTGAAGTAGCAAAATGGATTTTGTTTCTAATCTTGGTAATCCAGGTTTGATACTTCGAAAATAGTAAATTAACGAGTCTGCCTGATGCTAAGATTACTTGGGCCGTTACAATACAACGTACATTCGCCGATATATAAAACTTAAATAAGTATTTAACTTTAAATTCCTGGTATGTTTTTCGCCAATGCATCTATGATAAATCTGAATATGGTGTTAAAAATGTTCCTTGAACAAGAAATTTGAAGAATTTTATACACGTTCCAGTTGGAATGAGCACACTCATCGGATGCCAAACGTATTCCTTGATTCTTGGTAACCTCCCGAACGTTTTAATATTTTCTCTTTGATCTGCAGGTTCATAGTTCGTTTGGTTTTTAATTCAATGATTAATATGTCCATGAAATATGAGAAATATTTGTACCACGAATAATATGGTTTCAGTTTGCAAACAATGCAGTGTCAAATTGAATGCCCTCTTTGATTCATAACTGGCTATTGTTGAAAGCCTATCTGTCAAAAGGTTTTCAATAGTTTAAAACATTTTCCCTAGCCTAGGACACAGGAAAATCTGTCATTTGTCAGCTTTAAAAGTTCACAAAAAGTGATAACTAGTTTTTAGCGGTATTGAATTAATATGGTAACATGACAATGCAAACAAAAATAACTTTGCTGTAGGGTATCACCCTACTTTAACACATTATATATAATAGTGCTAAAATCTTTCCATCTGTACACTTAAATGTATATAGGACAGTGGGTTATTATTACTGACTAAAAACACTGCTAAGAATTTCTAACCTACATTTATATAGTGACTTGATCTTAATAATCTAGTATACATGTTTACTATAAAAGTTTGTAAAACTTCAGATACAGACCAATCCACAAAATCAAATTATTAAATAAATATAAACTTAATAATCAGAAAATAGATGTATAATTCAAAATTATATATCAATCTGGTCTCCCAATGCAATCCCGCTTTGTTGAACTTTGATTTTTACATGTCAAAATATTTAGACAACATAAAAATTATTAAAATATTCCCCCTCAAAAATACATATACGTCGTCATGCAATTACTAGCAACGGTATGGACCATTTGATAAAATTAGTTGAACTTCATAAACATTAAATTTGTGCGACTTAAAAGAACTGATCTGATGTAAACTGGTCAATATTTATCTTTCTGTACTTCAAGGCAACATGTTCGTCTTGTTATTCTGATATAGTCTTAAAATCAGAAGATACTAAATGTCAACACAAGAATAATCGCTAAAAAATATTATGGGTTGAAAGAAAGATTGTTGTAAGACTCTTTTGTACCTTTCCTTTGTACTTTCTGTTAACATAAAAAAAACACTTGTGTGAAAAGTTTTATATTATAAATGCTAAGTCACTTATAAAGCATAAATATAATACCCAGGAAACCGCAGATGTCATCGAAGAATATTGGTCAGGTCTGACGTACTCATGTTGCCAAATTTTTTCTCGGATTTGTTATCTTATAAATAAAAATCCACCTGCCATTTAATATTCTGTGTTAGGTTTTCGGATTTAACGTTTTAGGCCTCCTAAATAACTTTAGATTCGAAATGGGCGAAATATAAATGCCAAGCACCAGAATTTTGGTAACATATAACATTCATTTCAACCATTGAATGAATACCACATTTGGACTAATATTCCCGGGGTCATTAGAATATTACTAGTTCAGTTGCTAATTTAAAATGTCAAAACTGACATGATGTACTATCATCAGTGTTACTGTAAAAATATAAATTCTCCTTTAAGTACATATCTCTGCCTTTAAATTGTTTAAGCTTTTCCCTTTTTGGTCACTTTTTGGGCATTTGAATCTGCCTATAAACATTTAAAATTTTGACATGTAATCCTAAGATAAAGTGAAGAATACAAAACGCGATACTGGTATTACCAGTATTGTGTACAATACTGAAACAATTGTTTGAACCAGTATTGTTACTAGTATCTTCCAGCATCCACAATTCTGGAAGATACTGGAAAATAATGGTTTTCAGTATTGTCATTTAATTTGTTCTCTAAAATACAATTCTATAAAATGAACATATCTTGTGCATCAAAAATGGCATTGTAGAATATTCATCTGACTCAACATTATATGACTTTAATTTGAGGCCAACATTTGAGAGCCTTCTTTTGAAATGTGTTTTCTTATATTGGTTTTAATATGATAGACGCTGTATTTTTCAACATCTAGTATAAAGAAACCAAGATACCAAATCACTTAATGTATCGCATAGGGCTTCAAACGATCGGTTTTAATGGGGGTACAGAACACCTAAGGGAGTTAACTCTTAAAAAATCAGCTGAACGTTTTAATCACATGAAATTAGTAAAGAGAAATCAAGCTTCTCAATGATCAAAATAAGGGTTTTTCAAACTGCTATATATACAATGAAATTATTCCGGTAAATTGTGTGGTTAAAATTTCTTGAAATTTTTTTTATTTTTGTCAACAGGTAAAAGTAAATATTTCGTCAACATTTGATGAAAATTAAACGAGACAAATCTATTTTAGTCAACGTGTTGGATACACCCTTAATGCACCCTAGGAAAATAAAACAGAACTAAATAATTCAACAAATCATAAAACGGTTAACAGGAAACAATAGCATACATTCTTTTGACGACATTCAGACGTCGGACGATAAGAACATAATAAACTAATAAACACAAACATACAATAAACAAAGACACGGTGCTTAGCAGTAATTGCGTGTATTTCATGTAGAAAACACTTGATTTTTGTTATTCTCGTCATTTTTGTCTCAATCTTTGTTTAAATCCTTAGGGTGATATTCAATAGAAAGAAAATAAAGAAGGCTCGATTACGTCGATCTTTCGTGTATATGCCAAAAATACATGTAATTACAGTTGAGCTTTTACTAATTTTGACTTATTGATTCGGGTCAGAGTGAACCATTGATGTCGTAAAAACAAGAGGTTCGCCTGAGCCTATATCGATCAACTGGCTTCCTTTAGCCCATTTGAAAATAAGTTGTATCTACAGGATTGTTAAAGAAAGGCAGAATGTCTTAGTGACCTTGATGTTTGACCATTGACTTAATAAAAGACAAATCAGTTGCATATGGTTTCCATGGAAACTTTGCGCAGCCGCAGCTTTTCGCAGAGCAGATGAATCTGAACTAAAAGTGGATTTGCAGAGAGTGTTGCTGTCATCAGTCCTGCAAATTTTCATAATGTAGTTTCAGAGAAGACTTTTCAAATTAGACAATAAACACCAAACACCCGGTCTAGTGGTCATGTTATTCATTCAACCGCAAGCAAACGTAGATAGTTTGTAGAGGTCCTTCTATACAACATTTCTGCAAACTCTGGAATCTCAACCAAAAGTTGATCGTCTGAAGCGAGACTTGCTTTCATTAGTCCTACGAAGTTTCCCAACATTTCATAATGTAGTTTCAGAGGAGAAGATTTTTTAAAATTGGTCAATAAAAATCAAAGATGGCCTCTAGCGGCCAAGTTGTTCATCCAATCGGAACCAAAGTGAATTTTTGTTTGTTTGTAGAGATTCTTCCATACTTTATAGCCTTGGGCTGTTTTCTGCTTTTTGGCCGAGTTGTTGTCTCTTTGACATAAAATGTTTGATACATTTCCAGTTTCCATTCTCTATTCTATCATTCCTACCAAGATTGTTTACAATCCGCCAAGTAGTTTCAGTGAAAATTTACGGACGATGGACGACAGACGTTAGACGCAAATTGGCTAGGTGAGCTAATAGATTTAGTGTTAAAAACAATTGTTTTCTTGGGGGGAAAGCGGGATCATTTTGTGATTTCCAGGTCTTTATTGTGATTTTCCATTAAAAATTACAAATACAATACCCGCTGAACAAAAGCAAGTGTTGGAAATGAATATATTTTTTGTAAGATATTTAGAAAAGTTTTCCTGAAACTAGTAACGTACTGATCATCTTAAAATGCCATTCTGTTTGGTTTTTTTTACCTTGTCTTGATTTCCAGTCAAGCTCTATTTAAAAAACATAAAAATAAATAAATAAATACATACTGTTTTGCATTCAATAAAAAGAATAAAGATCGGTTAAGAACACTTGAGCTCAGTTCATAATGTACGATCAATCCACTGTTCAGTATATCAAATTGATAACATTAAACTTGTTAAATTTTCATCTGCCTTTGGGTGGGTTTGGTTTTACCCGTTTGTCTTTTTGTATTAATTTGAATCATGACTAGGTTGTATATAATGCCTCAGATGTATATCAATGGGTGGTAAATTGAGAACATATAGTATATCAATGGGTTATAATTTGTTGATGAGATGAACCATATCAAGAACGAGTGGAAAATGGATCAATATCTATAATATATGGATCTGATTTTGAAGCATCTAGTATATGAATAAGTCTGGTTTTGAAGCATCTAGTATATGAATGGGTCTTGTTATAAAGCATCTAGTATATAAATGAATATGTTTTTGAAAAATGCAAGTATATGAATGTGAAGGCTCATAAAAGTTCTGGCCGTACATCTGTACCCACACTTAGGCCCAGTACCCCCCCCCCCCCCCCCACCCTTTCCGAAGTCCTCTCTTGTGCAACAAAATTGGTATCATATATTTTTTTTCTGCATCAGCATTATATGGGGATGAGTATTCGAAAACCTTTTTTCAAATAATTATCCTAATGTGATTTGTTGTGAAGAAGTCTTAAGTTTGCCAGAAACTGGCAATATATTTGAAGAAAACAAGATAGCAAATAAACAATAAAACGGATATCAGGAAAGGTCACCATGGACAACCCTTTAACGACAAAACCTAAATCGACGTATAAGATATAAAATACCCGTTATTTTAGATTTCTACAACACAAACCAAATTATATGGTGTCTACCTCCCTACGACATTTTCTATTAAAAATATAAAAGATTTATTTTAGATTAATATGTTTTATTTACAAATTATATATTTAAATGTCTACAAAGACATAAACATACCAAACGATATTAAAACACATAAATGTTATATATTTTGTACATATTTTACCAAGTTCTTTGTTCAATAAGACTCTAACAGCAGAGTCCAAAATTTGAATTAAACCATTTGTCTAAAGCTTCCACGAGCACCTGTTGAATTTCTACATGTCCATTTACTCTTGCGTATTCCAGTGCATGTTTTCCATAAATATCTCTGTTATTCAATCGGATTCCTCTCTTTATCAACATATTGACAAACTGTAATTTTTTGGTAGAATCGCTGCTGGGAGGTGATTTGCATATTGCAATTAACGGAGTTGCTGCGGAATAGTCCTTACAATTGATGTTTACATCCCCTTCAATCAAAATTCTTGCCAGCCTGTAATTGCCATTATGTATAGCTTCGAAAAGTTTTTCTTCATCTTTTATATAATGCTTAGATGAAGAAATTTTTCGTTTCAACTCCGAAATAGTTGCCGTAAAAGAGTTTTTACGAGCCATTTGCAGACGTGATGAATTCCTAAAAGTAAGTTAAACGACTGTGGTTGGTTAAAGATGAAGGAGATTTTATACCTATTTTCCGGAGGTGTAGGTGTGAAAGATGCGTCACATTCGCACTTCAGGAGACTTTGAACTACATTAACTGACAAAGATCAACAACTTTAACATAAATGTCACCACTTCTTGTACTTTTTAACCTGTTCTTCTTTGTCTCCTGGTTGAACTCTTTAAAGAAATTATCAAGAGGACGAATACGAATGTCAGTTTTAATGTGTAGCATGGGAGAACAAACCCTGGTGTAACAAAATGTATGTGGATTGAAACCCGGAATGTCATCCAACAATATTGAATCAAGAGACAAAGACAAAACCGATTTGGGGAAAGACCAGAACAACATAAAGATAAAAAAACAACACAAAGATAAAAAATCTGAAAAATAATGATACAATATGAACAACATGGACAAAAGTCTGGTGATTAACCCAGGCGGTCAACATTGGTAGCAGTTCCTACTTCTGATGGGAGGCCCGCCATGTTTTTCATATCAATTCTAGTAGAATGCCATGTTCAGTGATCATGGTGATAGAGAAACAACAAAACTTCGACGAATGTAAAATATTAGATTTCATCTAAAAAAAAGAACTGATAATCCATAAAGATCTACCACGAATAATAAAGTCTCAGTCTGCCAACAATGCAGCGTCAAACTGAAAGCCCACTTTGACCCATTACTGGCTATTGTTGAAAGCCTGACAGTCAAAAGGTTTTTAATAATTGAAAACCCTTTCCCTAGCCTAGGATAGTGTTACCAGCAATCTTAGCTGGCTCCCACTGGACACAGGAAAGTCTGTCATTTGTCAGCTTTATAAGTTCACACAAAAGTGATAAATTGTTTTTAGCACCATGGTATTAATATAGTAGAATCACATTGCAAAAATGACTTTGCTGTAGGGTATAACCCTACATAAAATCGTAATCAATGATAGTGCTAAAATCTTTCCATCTGTACAATTACATGTATATAGGACAGTTGGTTATTATTACTGACTAAAACCACTGCTAAGACTTTCTGACCTACATTTATATTGTTACTCGATCTTAACAATCTACTATATATGTATACTATATGTATAACATTTAGTAAAACTTACGATTCAGACCGATCCATAAAATCTATTTATTAAATCAAGAAATACCAAAGAGATATTCGAAGGAGGGGGAAATCGAAACAATTGACAATCTCCAGAGATCAACGAAGACAAGATCAAAACAATACAAACACTACAATTAAAAACTAAAACCATATGAACAAAATGGATCCCACCAAAAATCCGGAGGTAGACTCATGTGCTCCGGAAGAGTAAGCAGCCACTGCTTCCTGCAGGACACCCGTCAAATCCGGTATGAGGAAGGGACAACATCAATCAAACAGGTCCATTTTCATTTGGGAAACGGTTTTTTACATACCTGTCAACCAAATCATGATGACCAGACTTGGTGTCAATTACATTGGAATGTAATTAATTAAAATACACATTACATTGCAAAAATGATCAATTACACTAATTACCATTACAGTTTTTGGAATGTAATTAACTTAATTACAATTACTTTACTAAAGTAATTAATTAAATTGCACATTACATTTTATCAAATATTTATTAAACAATATGTTATGTACAATATATATATATATAGCATGTGTAAAATATACATGTAACACATGTGTAAGCTTACAACAGTTTTAGCATTGCATTTGATCATCATTAGTTGTTCAAATGTTTTGTCATTTATCCTGCATCTCTCTGTCTGAACACTTTGCCAGCAATACTAAATAGTCTTTCGACAGGAGCTGATGTGGCAGGTATAGCTAGATGCTTTCTGGCTAATGTTGAAAGAAGAAGGAATTTGTTGCTATTAACTTGCCAATACATTAAGCGGTTTTCTGACATCTCTGTGCATTGTTCAGAAATGTAGTCATTAACTTCACTTACAAAACCAGAAGGATTTCTCTTTCTGGTGGGAGGAGTTGATGGCATGAAACTGAAAAAGTCTTCAGTTTTCACTTTTTTACAAGGAGGTGAACTATATTCAAGATCTACATTTACAGATGAACTCAATTGATTTACTTTCTTTTCAAAATATCAACATATTTGTCAACTTTTTCAGTTTCACACCACCTAATCTTAAATCTTGGATCTAGCAAAGAAGCAAGTATATAACATTCATCACTTTCAAACTGAGATAATCTTGCATCAATTGAATTACTCACTGTAAAAACCATTTTTGAACTATAAGCCACTGAAAATTGGTTGACTTGATGTTTAAGCCAAGGGTTACTGGTATGGTCAAACTACCACTAACAGTTATTTCTTTCTGAACAAGTAAAGTTGCCTTTTCAAAAGGATCAAGAATCGCGCAAAGCTCATTTAAGTTTCCTTTCATAATAGGGCAACTTATATTTACAATCTATAGAATTAAGTTTTTCTTCAGATACTCTCAGAATTGAACGTAGCATGTACAGCTGCGAATTCCGCCTTGTTGCATTGGAAGCCTGTAATTTGTTCTCGTCCTTCAAAATTTCGGAAGCATTTACAGACTTACGAACAAAGCTAACAATATTTGATGCTTTTGTAATTATTGTTTTCAGATGTGGGCTACACTCTTTTAAACCATCCTTAACTACCAATTGTAAGCTGTGTGCATAACACCTTGAGTGATTAGGCAGACAATCCATGATAAATATTTCATCTTCACAGTTATCTTTAATTTCATCATCACTATCATCATCACTATCTATATCCTCCCCTTTTGTCAGGGGGTTCAGACTCAAAACCTGAAAGTGCAAAGGCCTTAATCATATTTGCAGCATTTGTTTACAATTACAATTACAATTGTTCCTATTTTTCGACCAATTTCGTAAGAGGAAATCACTTCTTCATATTCCTGTCTAATGTTTTCAGATGTATGGCGACCCTTAAACCTCTCGCAACATATCATGACTGACTTCATAGTCCAGTCAGGAATGACATGTCCAGTTATTCCTAAGAAACCACGCATTTGCCTACTAGGCCATAAGTCAATAGTCAAGCACACACTTTCGGCTTTCTTTAGTTGTGCTTTAACATTATTTCTAATTTCTGAAGATTTCTCATGTAACAATTTGAATGTAAAGTGTTTTCTACTTGGTAACTGGTATTTTGGGTCAGCTATTGTAATTAAATTTCTAAAGTTTTCACTTTCCACTGTTTCCAAAGGTAAGAGATCACCGGCAACAAACATCACAATAGCATCAGTTATTTGTAACTGCCTTTGGTCAGAGATACCATATTTGGATTTCCTTTAATTAAGGTAGTCAACTTAGGTTGTTCACTAATTTTCTTCTCATTTCCAAGAAGAAGGATTTCTCTTTGCTTTCTCTGTAATATGAATAAAAAATTAGAAATAAATTACAAATTTCTCCATTTTTTTTAACTTGACAAATATTAAAAAATGTGCTTGTCACAATATTGAAAATAACCGTAGTATAATGCTTTATATATTTGTATTAATCTGCTAATTAGATAAAATACATGTAATAGTGGCATTGTCCCTAGACTGTTTTATTACACATATTAATCTGATTAATTGCCATTTGTTTTACAGCTGATAAAAGCTTGTGTGCAAGGATTTAAAACATTTATGACTGAATTTTGTATGATAAAAGTAAAAATGCTTACCTTCATGTGAGTCACAAAGTTTGATGTCACCTTCAAACTTCCAGATATTTTAGAAGTACAATGATGGCAAGTTGCTCTAAAATTTTCATGAGGATCTGTTGGTTTCTCAAAATCAAAAAAATGCAAAATACTGGCTATGTTTGAATTAGCCATTTTCACCACATATAAATTTCAGTCCACTTTACAAGATTGTCTAAATCTAAATGAACTGTCTAAGAAAGATTATTCAACAGTGAACAGTGTTCACACATTTTCTTGACCATACATACATGTATTGTTGGTATATACATGTATAGCCTAGGGATTTCTTTAACAAGGTGATTAATTACTAATCAATCTATTTAGATCTTTCTTAAAAACTGAACAACACTAAGATATGATTCTCGTAAATTTATTTTTTATTATAAGACGATTAAGCAAACATTTCTGCATGTCAAATAAACAATATCAAAACTTAATAAATTACAGATTTGTGTATTAAAAAAAAATATGTTTCTGAAATATTAATATTTCTGGAATATTTTACAATTAATATTAACATAATTTTTTATCATTAACACCAAAAAAGTACATGTAATTGAAATGTAATTGAAAAGTAATTTAGCATTACATGCTTTTTTCAATGTAATTAATTAAATTATCATGACATGTAATTAAAAAAAAATGCTCAATTACACATTACATTCAATTACATAGAAATTTGTAATGCATTACACTTAATTACAATTACATTTTCAATTACCCCATCCCTGATGATGACGTCCATAAAACTTTAGTCAAGATGACTCCAACTTAAGGGTAACATACCCCTGCCTGAGCAACCTTTCTGTCAGGAGCCGGGCTCTATACAGGAAGTCAATATATATGTCACAAGCTCTGGAATAACGTATTAGTTGTGAAATATACATTTCATAGACCGGCGCTTCTGGAATAACTTTGGAGGCCCGTTTTGACAGCTGTTAAAATAGAAGTTAGAAGTTGAGACAATGGTTTGGTGGAACATTTGGCAGATCCAGCTATAACGCGTTTTTTGTGTATGGGGTCCTTGGTCTGTCAATTGTTCCTAAGCATGGAACGATACGGAAGTGACATCGCCTCGTGTTACCATAACAAAGTCTTTGAAATAAGCTGGAAGTTTCCTAATTCTTTTAGAATCTGCCATAAAACCAGAAGAAGAAAATAAATCTATCCTGCAACTAGTAGAAACAATAAAACACTTATTTTACCTCCACCTGTTATAGCTCATACAAGTAGCTATCGATTAGGTATAATGAGGGTTACCTCCCATTGTACACTTTTGTTGTCTATTTCATGGTAAAGGTAAAGAAAGAAACCTGAATTTCGATTTTCATTAATTCAAGCTCATTTTGGCAGATGATATGTACATGTAAATAATCAGCATATCGTGCGTTCTTTAGTGACAAACATTATCTAAAGATAAGGATTTTGCTAGTTTTTAATCCATATTTCCAGTAGTACACAAATTTGACGTTGCTGAATATATGCAGGTTTTGTTTCCAAATGACTGCGGGGACATATTTAATTGTTATTTGAAATATGCAGAATAGTTATAAATTTCGGAGTTTTTCAACAAGAAGTCGGATGCCGAAATATGTATGACACACAGTAAAATTTTTATTTAAACTTTTAAATCTGGTTCAATGTATATATTTCGGTAGATTTATCAAACACATTAAGATCTTATTAGGCAATTACTTTTATTAAAAATGACGTGACTGAGAAACTGAGAAAATCTATATATCTGGTACATTCATCCCATAAATAGTAAATATACGTGTAAATTTAATCAAATGACACTTTAACACTGTAAAATTTATTTCTGTACATTTACAGATCTATATTTACTTTGACAAATAATAGCTGAAACATGTAGGTGTTGAGAAGAAAGGTGGGAACGGTATATAATAACATAAGACATATATCAAATACGGAGCCGATATAAATCAGAGGCTCATGTGAGCCTGTATCGCTCACCTGGTTTACAAATAGACCAAAAAATCTCATTTAAAGAGTAGCCTGTCTATTTTGCCCTTTGAAGATGAAATGATAAATCTTTGTAGAAGACCTCAAACACATCATTTGTACCAATTAACAAAGCTTTTGATTTGTTCAATTTGGAAACAAAAATTGCCAATGGCAATGTTTTAGCCATACCAAGAAGATTTGAAGACACTTTGTGGAGGACTTCACAACAATCATTAATTTTGTACCAAGTTATAAATCATTTGCACTTATAGTTACAAGACAGAACATTTTTAAAGTTTCAGTTAATCAGTAACAAGAATTGCCTATGGCAACCATGATTTTTGCCGGATAAGTCAAAAAGAGGGATCTTGGTAGAAGATCTAAAAAAAAATCACTTGTAGCAAGTTACAAATCATTTGCACTTATAGTTTCAGAGGAGATGATTTTTCAAATTACAGCCAATCAGAAACAAGATCTGCCCATGGCGACCATGTTTTTCGAAAAATAAAGATAAAATGAGGACTATTTGTAGAGGACTTCATTAACATCATTTGTTCCAAATTACAAATCAGTTGCACTTGTGGTTTCAGACTAGATGATTTTTAAAGTTCAGCCAATCAGGAACAAGAATTGCCCATTGTGGCCATGTTTTTTGCCGGATCAAGTCAAAATGACGAATCTTTATAGAAGACCTCACAAACACCATTTGTATCAACATACAAATCAATTGCATTTGTAGTTTCAGAATAGATGATATTTCAAATTTCAGCCAATCAGAAACAAGAATTGCCCATGGCAGCTATGTTTTTTGCAGGATCAAGTTGAAATGAGGAACCTTTGTAGAAGACCTCACAAACATCCATTGTATCAAGTAACAAATAATTTGCACTTGTAGTTTCAGAGGAGATGATTTTTCAAATTTCAGCCAAGAATTGCCCATGGCGGCCATGTTTTTCGCCCGATCAATACGAAATGCAGATTTTTTGTACAAGACCTCACAAACATCATTTGTATTAACTTACAAATCATTTGTACTTGTAGTTTCAAAGGAGATGATTTTATAAGTTTCAGCCAATCAGAAACAAGAATTGCCCATGGCGGCCATGTTTTTCGTCCAATTAGAATGAAATGGGTACTTTTCATAGAGATAGATATTTAGTACATCATTCCTGCAAAGTTTGGTTCCAGTTGGCCCAATAATTTCAGAGGAGATGATCAAAATCTGAAATGTTGATGACGACGGACGGACGGACGCAAAGTGATGGCAATAGCTCTCATGGCTTAGCCAGGTGAACTAAAAATGGCATCTTATATTTAGTGTGTCAATGCAGTCTGTGAAATATGTATGACACACAGTAAAATTTTTATTTAAACTTTTAAATCTGGTTCAATGTATATATTTCGGTAGATTTATCAAACACATTAAGATCTTATTAGGCAATTACTTTTATTAAAAATGACGTGACTGAGAAACTGAGAAAATCTATATATCTGGTACATTCATCCCATAAATAGTAAATATACGTGTAAATTTAATCAAATGACACTTTAACACTGTAAAATTTATTTCTGTACATTTACAGATCTATATTTACTTTGACAAATAATAGCTGAAACATGTAGGTGTTGAGAAGAAAGGTGGGAACGGTATATAATAACATAAGACATATATCAAATACGGAGCCGATATAAATCAGAGGCTCATGTGAGCCTGTATCGCTCACCTGGTTTACAAATAGACCAAAAAATCTCATTTAAAGAGTAGCCTGTCTATTTTGCCCTTTGAAGATGAAATGATAAATCTTTGTAGAAGACCTCAAACACATCATTTGTACCAATTAACAAAGCTTTTGATTTGTTCAATTTGGAAACAAAAATTGCCAATGGCAATGTTTTAGCCATACCAAGAAGATTTGAAGACACTTTGTGGAGGACTTCACAACAATCATTAATTTTGTACCAAGTTATAAATCATTTGCACTTATAGTTACAAGACAGAACATTTTTAAAGTTTCAGTTAATCAGTAACAAGAATTGCCTATGGCAACCATGATTTTTGCCGGATAAGTCAAAAAGAGGGATCTTGGTAGAAGATCTAAAAAAAAATCACTTGTAGCAAGTTACAAATCATTTGCACTTATAGTTTCAGAGGAGATGATTTTTCAAATTACAGCCAATCAGAAACAAGATCTGCCCATGGCGACCATGTTTTTCGAAAAATAAAGATAAAATGAGGACTATTTGTAGAGGACTTCATTAACATCATTTGTTCCAAATTACAAATCAGTTGCACTTGTGGTTTCAGACTAGATGATTTTTAAAGTTCAGCCAATCAGGAACAAGAATTGCCCATTGTGGCCATGTTTTTTGCCGGATCAAGTCAAAATGACGAATCTTTATAGAAGACCTCACAAACACCATTTGTATCAACATACAAATCAATTGCATTTGTAGTTTCAGAATAGATGATATTTCAAATTTCAGCCAATCAGAAACAAGAATTGCCCATGGCAGCTATGTTTTTTGCAGGATCAAGTTGAAATGAGGAACCTTTGTAGAAGACCTCACAAACATCCATTGTATCAAGTAACAAATAATTTGCACTTGTAGTTTCAGAGGAGATGATTTTTCAAATTTCAGCCAAGAATTGCCCATGGCGGCCATGTTTTTCGCCCGATCAATGTCAAAGACGGACGAATGGGTAGACCATATAAATTTGTAAATTTGACTAAACCAATATATTTTTGCCAAATAAAAGAAAGCTAATCTATTTTAAATTTTACTTAACATATAAACACAAAAATAACATATAAACATGAAAAATCAAAATACACAATTACAGTTCACGAAATCACGATTCACTGAAACAAGTCACAACACAATTGACACACATTGGCTGCGTCCCACTTTGGTTTCCGAAAATATGTAAATTTCTATTTCGAAAAAGTATTTCACATTTTTGTTACAATTCAAAATTATTGAAAAATGTATTCTCCTTAAAATTGATTTCTTAAAAATTAAATGTCCAGAAAATGCACTTTAACAGTACTATATTTGATACTCTCCATAAAGGAACAAGAACTGGTTTCCGAATTTCTGGTTTCCGCCATCCATCATAAATAATGTAGCAATTCACGTCGACTGACAACATTAATGTCTCTAACACGTCTCCAGGACTATAACTGACACTTCTGGCGGTCCATAGTAAAATGTTTACTCGTCATACTATGCCCATTTTACCAGTACAAGTCGACAATACTCCATACAAGCTCGGAGTCACACGTTACACAAGGACCATTCCGTTACTGATGGCACATGTGGCGCTCCATACAACCTACATATAACAATTACATATATAGTAATTAATCCTAACTTTTCTTATCACGTTATATGCATATAAATACACTATTATTCAATAGCAGTCACCACAAGTATTTCACGTACCATATGAGGTACCAATAATATAATACAAGTTTGTAACACGTTGTCAAATCTTTATGAAAACAACAAAACTACTTGATGTAAAAACCGACAAAATTATATATCGAAAATATTTCATACAAATACATGTATATAAGCGCCGTTTCTATCATACGGAAAAAATCACAATCTGTCTTTAACTTGGCATAATACATAATATGAAGAAAATCATACCACTTTCTTTCGTTGGAAAAATATTATAAAATATGAAATTTACAATTTATCCCTTTACTGACAGAAACGTGAAAGTCTTAGGAATAATAAGACAAATAATATGAATATCGCACATACCTCGGAGTCCAGGCAGACCGGCAACGACAGAAATAAGCTCTCTATCTACGACCACCTCCCATTGTTTTCGAAAGCCAAAGCAGAAGTGACCCACAAATCAACTCATGGCCGCTTATGTACTTTTACCACACCCCAAACAAGTTAAAAATAACATCGTTATCTATTTAAATAATCGTCTGGTCCAATCGTCTGACCAGTATATTTATAAATACTGTCTGGCCAAACTGGTTTGACCACTTATAAATAGCACAGGTGTATTTCCCTGGACGATGTATCTATAGGCCAAACAAACTAGATTATTTGTTTAAAAAAAATATTTAACAAAGATCGTGACAATATCTCCCCATTTCAGGAAAATGGACTTACATTTTTGATCCACACGATCTCACATTCTACTCAAATAATCAGCTCCAACGTTGTCTCTCCCTCTAATAGACACTATTCGAAATCGGAACGGTTGCAAAAGCAAGGCCCAGCGCATCAACCGTGCATTTGCAATTTTAGACCTCTGTAAATAAATCAAAGGCTGATGATCAGTTTCCAACATAAACTCTCTACCGTACAAATATTTTTCAAACTTCTGTACAGACCAAACAATTGCTAAACACTCTTTTTCTATTGTTGAGTAGTTTTTCTCACTTGCTTTCAATTTTCGACTAGCGTATGCAACAGGCATTTTCATACCATTTTCCTCCTGTAACAATACCGCTCCTATACCACAGTCTGAAGCGTCAGTTTGTAAAATAAAATCCTGTTCCACATTTGGTAATTTAAGAATAGGAGCTTCTGTAAGTGCTTTTTTTAAAGTCATAAATGCCATTTCTTGCGCATCCCCCCATACAACATGATTTGGTTGACCTTTACGAGTCAAATCAGTGAGAGGACATGCAATATGTGAAAAGTTTGGGATAAACTTGCGGTAAAATTCAACCATTCCCAAAAAACTTTTTATCTGCTTCTTTGTAGTAGGTTTATCGGCGTTCCTTATTACCTCAACCTTATCAGGATTTGGGAGAAGCCTTTCATTTCCGACTACATGCCCTAAAACATCCAAGTTTTTGTAACAAATAAAACATTTTGAAGGTTTAGCTGTTAAATGAGCTAACCTTAACCTACCTAACAGTTCTCTCAAGACTTCCAGATGATGTTCAAAGGTATCCGTAAATATAATTATGTCATCGACAAAATTATCCACATTAGACATACCTTCCAATACTTTTCTCATGAGTCTGGAAAACACGGCCCCGCTATTTACAAGACCAAATGGTAACACTCGGAATTGAAATAGACCCTTGGGTGTCTGAAATGCAGTCTTCGCTTTCGACTGCTCTGACAAGGGGATTTGCCAGTAACCTTTTGTAAGATCGAGCTTGGATTTAAACTTAAAACCAGAAAGTCTAGAAAATATTAGATCCATGTTTTTCATTGGCTCTGCATCAAAAATGCTCAATTTGTTGATCGCCCTGAAATCTATACAGAATCTGTTACTAGCATCAGATTTCTTCACAATTAAAAAAGGTGAAGAATAAGGACTACTTGAATGTTCAATGACGCCAAGTTTTAGCATATTATCAACTTCCTTATTCACAGTGTCAATCATAGCAAAGGGTACCGGATATGGTTTCAACCTAACTGGTTCCTCTGAAGTAAGGTTTATGTCATATTCCAGGACATTTGTTTTACCAGGAACATCAGAAAGAACGTCAGGATATTCGCTAAGCACATTACTTACCTCTTTCTTCTCAGCTATATTTAACTCATCACTTATATGCACGTCATATGGTGATTCTTTCCCTGTACCCAGTGGACTTTGAACAAATTCATCAATAGACGAATCGAGTACACCCTCATCCTGAAGATTAATAACTGTCACAGAAACCTGATTTTCTGACATCTTACCAACATTGTCACTTACTGTTGAACCATTATAATCCTCTCTTTCAATGTACTGTTTGAGCATGTTCACATGAAAAACTTTCAATTTACCATTTATGTCTATCCGGTAATCTAAATTTCCTAAACGCTCGATAACTTTGAAAGGTCCTTTCCAATGCATCAAAAGTTTGTTTGCTTTAGTTGGAAGCAATACTAAAACTCTATCACCTACCTTTAAATTTCTAGCTTTCGCACGTCTATTGTATATTTTTGCTTGCTGTTGAGATGCTTTCACTAAGTTTTGTCTCACTATTTCACATGTAGATTCCAAACGCTCACGTAAATCAATCACATATTCGTACGTACTTCTTACCTCTGGGTCAACAATTTCATTTGTCCAAATTTCCTTGAGGATTGCCATGGGTCCTCGTACCGGCCATCCATAGACCAGTTCAAATGGTGAAAAATGAGTACTTTCCTGGGGAACTTCACGATATGCAAATAATGCCGGGCCTAAATACTTGTCCCAGTCTTTCGGACGTTCTACACACATACGTTTAATCATTTGCTTTAAAGTACCATTCATTTTTTCACATAACCCATTACACATAGCATGATAAGGGGTGGTTGTTAGCTGTTTCAAAGATATGAGCCTACTCACCTCAGACATTAACCCGGAAGTAAATTGAGATCCCATGTCGGTCAACATTTCACGGGGAAAACCTATTCTACAGAACATGTCTATCAATGACTCTGCTACACGCTCTGCCTCAATAGATGGTAAAGCTGCAGCTTCAGGATATCGAGTAGCAAAATCAATCAATACTAAAATGTATCGATTACCCTTATCAGTTACAGGTGACAACGGGCCAACGATATCTACAGCTACTCTCCTAACTGGCACATCTATAATAGGGTGTTTTCCTAAAGGAGCCCTTACCTGTCTTCCTTTTGGACAAGTTCTCTGACAGATGTCACAAGATCGACAATATCTCTTTATATCAGACTGAATGCCTGGCCAGTAAAATTCGGACATTACCCTCTCTACAGTTTTCTTAGTCGCAAGATGTCCTGCCATAATTGATTCATGACCCAATTTCATAACCTCTTTTCTATAAATTTCTGGCACTACCAGTTGTGAAAAAGTTTTACCATTCCCAACTTTTGGAGATTCAAACTGCCTGTACATTAATTCATGTCTCATTATATACTTCACCTTTGTCCCATTTTTCTTGATAAAAGATTTATCTTCCTCAACATACTTTTTAATTTTACCTAATGTTGGATCAATATCTTGAGCTTGTTTAATGTCTGACATCTGAATATTGCTAATCGCATCTGGAACTTTAAGCTTCTGATATGGCTTTTCTCTATTTCTTACCTGCTGTCTTGTTACAACATTCACAGTAAAATCTGGATCTTGGTTTCTTGGATCACGAGCACCCCTTATATTTCCTATAATTACTTCATATATTGGTTGCTCAAAACACCATGCAACTACTTCACCAGAATAAAAAGGAGTACTAACCTCTAATTTGGCCAACGGAACTTCGATTTTTGTTCCATCTGCTAATAAGCAACACTGAGTCTCGCCAGTATACATGCTTTCATCTACTAAACTATTTTTAATCACCACTCCACTGCATCCTGTATCTCTAAGTACAGTAACTATGTTTTTACCCACCTTACCTTGAGCAGTAGGCATTTCATCAAAATTCTTTTTTGTTACGGAATACACTGACACAGGATCCGTAAATGTTTTTGAAACTGAAAGTGTATCAGTGTACACGGTACAAGCTCCACATCCTATAACTGTACTATCGGACTTACCCTGATCTACTATAGTCTTCTCAACTGGCCTTTTAGTAACAGGACTCTTTATCCCTTTGGCATCTTGAACATTACCAATTTTATTCCTCATCGGACAATTTGCAATAAGATGCCCAGATTTGTTACATTTAAAACACTTCTTTTCATATTTGCCTTGTTGCCTTTCTAACTGGTGAGTACTTACTCTTCTGATGTCCTCAGTGCGTTTTAAAATACCAGACTCTGACTTACCACTCTGAATATTACTTTTCTTATTATTAGATTGTGGTTGGTTTGTCAAATTGACAACATTTACCCGTCGAGCTTCCTTAAACTGGTCCGCAAGAGTAGACATTTGATCTAAAGATTTTGGAATTCTCTCTTTCAAAAATAAAGCCAATTCCTTGTTGCATACATGTAAAAATTGATCTCTTAGGATCAAATCGCAAACACCTTCGAAACTCTTTTCAACTTTTGCCATTTCTATCCAGCGAGAAAAATAACTGTATAACCGTACACTGAACTGTTTAAAAGTTTCCCCAGATTCAGGTCTACATGAATGAAATTTTTGCTTATACCCATCCTCTGTTTTATCAAAGCGTTTTAATAATGCACACTTTAATATATCATAATCTAAAGCGTCATCAGGGGGTATTAAAGAATACACGCTGAGCGCATTCCCTTTCAAAAGAGCGCTTAAATGAGTTGCCCAAATGCCTTTATCCCATTTTTGAGAAATGGCAAATCTCTCAAATCGTCTCAAATATGCGTCTATATCATCCGTACTCTCTTCAAAATGGGGAATTTTTGGAAGCCTGTGTGTAACGGCAGAATCAGTTTTAGGTGGAACATATTGACTTTGCCCCCTCAATTTTTCTATTTCTATTTGATGCTTCTGTTCCATTTCTTTTAATTGTTTTTCCCATTCTCTATCCTCTCTCTCCTTCTCCCTTCTCTCTTGCCTCTCGTCTCGCAATTTATTCTGTTGCTCTTCCACAAATGCAAGAAGACCTTCACCTGACAAACCTAAAGACTTGCCTTGTTCTGTCAACTCTTTCAAAGTCTCCATATTAAATCTCTTTACACGTTACAAATAATAACAACTAGGATCACTTGTAACTCAATCTACCACAACCTAATTTTGGTCACCTTCAAAGTAAGTAATATATTCAATAAAAATACATACAAATGATTTCTGTCGTCACCAATACAACCAGGACTCCGAGGACTGCAAGAAAATCCGGAAACACAGAACCGTTCACTTTCCCATACTGTCAAATTTCTGTCAATATCACAATATCTGCAAAAAATACTATTTTATATAAATTATAATCAAAATACAAATTCAACAACCAAAGAAAAAATTATATGGACTTCATCCCACTTCTGACACCATTTGTCAAAGACGGACGAATGGGTAGACCATATAAATTTGTAAATTTGACTAAACCAATATATTTTTGCCAAATAAAAGAAAGCTAATCTATTTTAAATTTTACTTAACATATAAACACAAAAATAACATATAAACATGAAAAATCAAAATACACAATTACAGTTCACGAAATCACGATTCACTGAAACAAGTCACAACACAATTGACACACATTGGCTGCGTCCCACTTTGGTTTCCGAAAATATGTAAATTTCTATTTCGAAAAAGTATTTCACATTTTTGTTACAATTCAAAATTATTGAAAAATGTATTCTCCTTAAAATTGATTTCTTAAAAATTAAATGTCCAGAAAATGCACTTTAACAGTACTATATTTGATACTCTCCATAAAGGAACAAGAACTGGTTTCCGAATTTCTGGTTTCCGCCATCCATCATAAATAATGTAGCAATTCACGTCGACTGACAACATTAATGTCTCTAACACGTCTCCAGGACTATAACTGACACTTCTGGCGGTCCATAGTAAAATGTTTACTCGTCATACTATGCCCATTTTACCAGTACAAGTCGACAATACTCCATACAAGCTCGGAGTCACACGTTACACAAGGACCATTCCGTTACTGATGGCACATGTGGCGCTCCATACAACCTACATATAACAATTACATATATAGTAATTAATCCTAACTTTTCTTATCACGTTATATGCATATAAATACACTATTATTCAATAGCAGTCACCACAAGTATTTCACGTACCATATGAGGTACCAATAATATAATACAAGTTTGTAACACGTTGTCAAATCTTTATGAAAACAACAAAACTACTTGATGTAAAAACCGACAAAATTATATATCGAAAATATTTCATACAAATACATGTATATAAGCGCCGTTTCTATCATACGGAAAAAATCACAATCTGTCTTTAACTTGGCATAATACATAATATGAAGAAAATCATACCACTTTCTTTCGTTGGAAAAATATTATAAAATATGAAATTTACAATTTATCCCTTTACTGACAGAAACGTGAAAGTCTTAGGAATAATAAGACAAATAATATGAATATCGCACATACCTCGGAGTCCAGGCAGACCGGCAACGACAGAAATAAGCTCTCTATCTACGACCACCTCCCATTGTTTTCGAAAGCCAAAGCAGAAGTGACCCACAAATCAACTCATGGCCGCTTATGTACTTTTACCACACCCCAAACAAGTTAAAAATAACATCGTTATCTATTTAAATAATCGTCTGGTCCAATCGTCTGACCAGTATATTTATAAATACTGTCTGGCCAAACTGGTTTGACCACTTATAAATAGCACAGGTGTATTTCCCTGGACGATGTATCTATAGGCCAAACAAACTAGATTATTTGTTTAAAAAAAATATTTAACAAAGATCGTGACAATCAATACGAAATGCAGATTTTTTGTACAAGACCTCACAAACATCATTTGTATTAACTTACAAATCATTTGTACTTGTAGTTTCAAAGGAGATGATTTTATAAGTTTCAGCCAATCAGAAACAAGAATTGCCCATGGCGGCCATGTTTTTCGTCCAATTAGAATGAAATGGGTACTTTTCATAGAGATAGATATTTAGTACATCATTCCTGCAAAGTTTTGTTCCAGTTGGCCCAATAATTTCAGAGGAGATGATCAAAATCTGAAATGTTGATGACGACGGACGGACGGACGCAAAGTGATGGCAATAGCTCTCATGGCTTAGCCAGGTGAACTAAAAATGGCATCTTATATTTAGTGTGTCAATGCAGTCTGTGAAATCTATTTCTGCACGTTTATAGATAAATTTAGTTTTATAGACAAAATGTGATAATGATATTTAAAACAAGACCGCCTTCAAATGTTAATATTTAATACAGGCTACCATGAGTCAGTAACGTTCATCTGTATGTAGAACTGTTATGCAATCTGACTTACTCAATCACATTGAAATCGTTTATGACCTCTACACAAAATCTCAAGAAACAAAGAGAGATGCATTTCTTGGATTTATCATGATTTGCCCATGTTTACTGAATTGTCCACCTTGTGCAAGGTACCGGGACTGAACAGCCCCATGGACTACATGAATTATTGGCAGTTCAGATGAGATTTTTAAGTATATTTGCTTTGTTTTTTTTCCTACTCAGTCATGATATTATATTGATCCGACATCAACATGATCAAGAACACTTATATAAGTTTTAGTTGACGTCTTAGAATAGTTTAATCAAAACTTATTTTTAGACTGAGGAACTTAAGAGTTATCCTATCAAAATGTGATGTCAATTGACCTACTAGATGCAGCTTGGAAGAAATATTTTCTGACCTTTTAAGATTCACACCACTAACATATAGGTTCTTACACGAGTTCAAAGTGAAGACGGAAAATCTTCAACAAGTTTTTAAAATTCACGTCTGTCCCGAGTTGAGCGCAGCGGAACGAGGGAAAATACGCTTTTTCTTTTCTACTATGACGTCATTAAAGGGAATCCCGACGTTGTAAACGTCAAAACAACCGTTGGAATTAAATTATATGGTGCACACTTTCAAATAACCCACTACGCGGGTTTAGTCTGCACTGCACGTGATTGAGGTTATTTCTTCATAGACTGAAAACAAATTAGATAGTCCTTAAGGTGGTACCCAACACTTTCACTAAAATTAATTTGGCTCGTTTAATTTTCATAAAATTTTGACAAAGTATTTATTTTGACCCATTGATAAAAATTTTTAAATTTCAAAACATTTGAACCAACCAATTCATCAGAAAAATTACGCTGATTGTATAGCAGTTTGACAAACACTAATATGGATCATTGAAAAGCTTAATATTCCCTTAACAACACAACGTTATTTAAACGTTTAGCTGATTTTACAGAGTTATCTCCCTGTAGTGTTAGGTACCACCTTAAGTAACTTTGACATGTGAAAAACGTTCTTAGTGATTAAAAAGTCGGAAACATAGAAAAATTTCTATATGATAAACATATAGCATCTGTGCTGTATTTCACAAATTCATATGAATTATATTGGGAAATTTACAATTGGGAACTCATTCATAGCCACTGATTTATGAAAGCAACATTGGAGCCATTTATTATGAGATGTTGCTCAGCCAAACTGGTCTTGTCTTATCACATTCGCTGGATGTAATCAACCTAAAGCCATTGTGAGTCTAATACCACTGGATGGTCATTTGCACATAACAAGTATTCTTTTATATCATACTAGATTGTTCAAGTTCAAACAAAAACTCCTTGCTAATTAAATACTTACAAAAATGAATTAATTTATGTTCTACAAACATTTTCTGTTAGTGTCAAATGGTTGAAGTAGCTGTATTGCATGTCCTGGCACAGTCTGAGTATATTTTGATTGTTTAGTTGGGGTTTTACGCTGTTTTCAGCACATTGGGCTACTGTAAATTCGGAAATTTTTGCGTGCACTTATTATTGCGATTCTTGTACCCTTGGCAAAATTGCAAGGATTAATTATTGCGATCGCGGCCTGTGTGAAAAAAAAAAACATATACTGCGATTGGAGATTGGGTAAAACTTAAAAGTGGAAGTTTTATTAATATAATTTTTTTAATTCGTGGTCTTAGAAATATTAGAACTCAAAATGTTATTATATATATAAAAGCTGTCCAAACAATAACTATACAACTAAGTATCTACTAATTAACCTGTCTCCGGATGGCAGCAATGACCACAAATGTAAACAAAGGGAGACAAATCTAGAATAAATTGGACAATGAAAATATGCATTAAAAATGTGAGTTTTTAATATTGCCATCCTCAACCGATTGCAATATTCGCAATAATAAAAACATTGCAATAATTTCCATATTTAGATTATTTCGTGGTGGCCAGTTTTTATTGGTGGAGGAAGCCGGAGTACACAGAGAGAACCACGACCTTCGGTAGGAAAATTGGCAATCAGTCTGAGTATACTGTTTTCTTTGGTATATTTATCATACTTAATATCTGTAAACAAAACCAGGAAATTTGATCAAGGCTAACCACACTGAAAGAAGTGGGAGAAATAGTATGAGTCTCCATTTAATCAGAGAAGTATCACTATTATATGGCTGAGGGAGACGTTATGTCCTTGTAAATCAGGTAAATGTATGGTGAATTCTTCTTGATGATTTCATTATTTCTCCCTTTTTTCATCTTAGTGAGAAGCGACTTCTCTCTTTAAGTTGAAAGTGTGGTAAGCCTTGCTTGATGTATAATGTACATGTATTTTAAGAATTATTCAAAACGAAATAAAAACTGGTGTGATCTGCATGTGCAAAATAAGGATTTACCAGATAATCATACTGAAAAGGGCCCAAACATAACTTCCAACAGGTTTGTGGCGTGATGAAGAACAAGAGTTGACACACAAAAATGTCTCGCCTGTCGTGTATTTCTAATGAAAGTAAATGCTGTCAGACATATTGCATACAGTATTCGAAAAACAGGCCAAAACACAAAAACTAAACTATAACCACTGAACCATGAAAATGAGGTCAAGGTCAGATGACACCTGCCAGTTGGACATGTACACCTTACAATCCTTCCATACACCAAATATAGTAGACCTATTGCATATAGTATTCGAAAAAACAGGCAAAAACACAAAAACTAAACTATAACCACTGAACCATGAAAATGAGGTCAAGGTCAGATGACACCTGCCAGTTGGACATGTACACCTTACAATCCTTCCATACACAAAATATAGTAGACCTATTGCATACAGTATTCGAAAAAACAGGCAAAAACACAAAAACTGAACTATAACCACTGAACCATGAAAATGAGGTCAAGGTCAGATGACACCTGCCAGTTGGACATGTACACCTTACAATCCTTCCATACACCAAATATAGTAGACCTATTGCATATAGTATTCGAAAAACAGGCAAAAACACAAAAACTTAACTATAACCACTGAACCATGAAAATGAGGTCAAGGTCAGATGACACCTGCCAGTTGGACATGTATACCTTACAATCCTTCCATACACCAAATATATTAGACCTATTGCTTATAGTATCTGAGATATGGACTTGACCACCAAAACTTAACCTTGTTCACTGATCCTTGAAATTGGGTCGAGGTCAATTGAAAACTGTCTGACGGGGATGAGGACCTTGTAAGGTACGCACATACCAAATATAGTTATCCTATTACTCATAATAAGAGAGAAATTAACATTACAAAAAATCTTAACTTTTTTTTAAGTAGTCATTGAACCATGAAAATGAGGTCAAGGACAATGTACATATGACAGACTGAAACTTCGTAACATAAGGCATCTATATACAAAGTATAAAGCATTCAGGTCTTCCACCTTCTAAAATATAAAGCTTTTAAGAAGTGAGTTAACGCCGCCGCCGCCGCCGCCGGATCACCATCCCTATGTCGAGCTTTCTGCGACGACAAAAACCAACAATACAAAAAGCAGCAACGGGTTTAATTATATGTAAGGATAAATCCTGTAAAAACAATGTATTAGTATTTTCTTCAGCAAATATTTCCCACATTTATGTACTTATAGTACCCTTGCATAACTCTGTAAAAAAGCACGAATGTATCATAACATTTTATTCTCAAACAACAACACCCTTACAAATGCTTAAAAATTAAAATCTTCAAAAGTCTTTTTACAGTTTTCAGCTGTCAGTTTTGGCCTTTTTATCAGGAGAAGGTGAGTCACCTACAACATCACTAATCCATTTCAGATAGGGAGGATTTCCATTATCAATCTAAAATATAATTCCAAAGTTTATAATTCATAAGTTATTAAATTCAATAAAAACATGAAGGTTAAATATAAAATGTGTTTGTAAACAAGAAATACTGTTACTGTAAATTCAGAAATTATTGCGTGCATTTATTATTGCGATTTTGTCATTTTAGACCAAAATTCGATTTTAATTTTTGCAATATTGAGAAAAATTCCACTTCATTCATACAAAAAATCCCAAAATGCGAGTTTAAATTATTGCTACTACAACCCCTCGCATTTTTTGCAAAAATAAAAACATTGCAATAATTTCCGAATTTCCAGTATACAGAAAAATCTGTAAATGTTTCCATTTAATTCCATTAGATTTAATATGTGCTGTAAGAAAGTAATCTTCAAAAATTATTATAAATTTGACTACTTTGATGGGTAAGCAAAGATAATTCTTAAGGCAGATTATAGCAAAATACACTGAGCATCTTTTTTGGGCATCTTGCAAATTTGTATAAAATATATATTTTCAATGAGCAACTAGTATTTAATATAATGTAAAATTTATTTCTCAAGTTCATTTAAATAAAACAATTCACAAAAATGCATAAATAGCAAAATTACAAAATTTTATTCTAAAAAGAACTTTTTCAGGGGAGATAATTAGCAGAAACTTTTTCTAATGAAATGTAAAGGACAAAATGAACGATGACACCAATTTTTCTTTTAAGAATATGAAAGCATGTAAGATAAGTGTTCTTTTCACAGTTTTGTACAAAAATTCTATCTGCCTGTTTTTTTATTGTACGAGAAATTTAGATTTTCCCTATATAATCTATGTAAAATTTACCAACATTAAAACTCAATTATCTCAAAATCAAGACCGGTGACCTGTGTTTTTTAAATTGAAATTTCAAAGTATATCCATCCAACACCCTGCCTTGAAAAAATATTAGTATCGATCTACCTTAACTTTAAATCCACACAAAATGTCACAAATGTCAAAGCAAAGGGGCAGACATCTTATTGCTGATTTTCATCTTGATGTTACAATGAGGCACACATAGAAAAATCTCTGATTTCATTACAAGTTCAAGACATCATCTGAATTCTTTGTTTGATGTAAATGACATCTATGCAAATACACCAGGTATGACTCACTGACAATGTAATGGGTGCTGTCAATGGAGCAGGACATGTTTACCTTTCTGGAGCACCTGATGTCACTCCCAGTTTTTAGTAGTAGTTCACATTGTTAGTGTTTTAGTTTCTGTGCTGTACATCTTTGTCTTATTGGATCTGTTCTAGTTTTTTTTATTCTTTTAGTTATACATGTATCCCATGGATTTTTCTACCATTCAGCAGGGTCCGGTAAAAGGACCCATTCCCAATGGAAATTATTTCAAAATCATGCAGAATTCCCAAAAATGTTAACTTACCCCTCTAATTTTGGTTCCCAATTGAACAAAATTTTTCCCAAAATAGGCCAAAAAGGGTCCTTCCCAATAACCCTGGATAAACCCCTGTATCCATGTGTCATTTGTTTGTTATGTTCCATTCTCATGAGTTTGTCTTGCCTTTGGATTTCATTCTTAAGGAATTTTTCCACTGTTTTGTTGCTTGAATATTCTTTTGCCAATATTTTGCACCAATGTGACAACAGATATAATGTCAAAATATTAAAAAGAAACATCTCACTTGCAAATATAACAGACATGACATCTTAATCAAATTATATACATGTAATTTATTATCAATTTTATAATCTGCCAAACTTCCGTATTGCTTCAATTAACATATCAAAATATTTAACTACCATGAGTATTTGTCTAACAGTATTATTTGCTAACATACAAATGACATATTACAGTGTAGTATATTGAAATAGTTAAAGATCAGTATTAACAATAGTGCAGAGTCTTTGAACAAGCATATTACTTCAAAACATTTTCGGGAGTTTTGACATTTCGATATGAAGTTTCAAGAAATTTGAGTTTGAACTATTGAAGATCCAGATTTATATTACCTCAATCATGACTGTGGTTATAGAGTGATTTGATTGAATTTTGTTAGTTCAGATGCTTAGTAATGCAACATATGCAATTTGGATGAATGACAAAAAGATCTGACTTCAATATACTTTTTACATTTAAGGACAATTCAATTGAACGATAACCAAATATGGGGTGGGTGGGAAGATTTTTTAAATTTTTCTGTGGTTGGCATTCCGAAAGTGCAAGGATATTCTCACTGTCTGCAGGTCTGGGTTAGGGATTTGAGGTTGATTTGGCCACCCATAAAGTAATTTACTGTATATATTTGTATGGGTTTAATCCCTTACTTTTATGTTAACAAAAATAAAATGTCCAATAGTGAAATCGTTCAGAAATGAACACAAGAAATAATGAAAGATTTTTAAAGAAAATGGACATAAAAAATATCCAAATACAGCATTCTGGAAAATTTTTAAAAAAAATGAAATGGGCAAGCATAATAATCTATAAATCAACTTGAATTTGCCTTATATCTTTCAATACTAAAAATTTGAAATTTGTCAATAACTTTAAGAATACATACCTTTGAACTTATTACTTCTGCAACATCATATGGATGGTTTTCTCTATGAAAACAAAATTAATAATAAAATAAACTTAATATAAAACTGTTTTTTCCTCAAAATTTCTGTACAAGATTCTAAATTCATCTTATTTAATTCAAATGAACATAAAATATTCATCAATAAGAACCCCTGAAGTAACGTTTTTTTGTTATATTGATTGTAAACAGTATTTCCTAAATTTTTGGTAATCTTTTGGTTCAACTGTCATTTGGAAGGGTTTTATATGGAGGGATATGCAGCCTGAATCTTGCCGATGACTTGAGTTTATGTCTGCCTGTTACAGGGCATAACGGAAGCAGGTATATGGCAGACTAATTCTTGACACAAAAGCTGAAGGAAACGAACAGCGCTTTTATCGCTGTTCTTCATCTTAAAAGTCAAAGTGAAGCATTCAATATTGAGAAAAATCTTGGCCCACTGAAAATTTAAGTGGTCCATAGCATAATAGTTGTCCATATTATTAGTTTTTCGTGTTCTTTTGTTGTCTCTTGCAGAAATGTTCATCTGTATTCCCTGGATTGTCTGACTTTGAAAAACTTTTGTGTCCATCACTATTTTCGTATATTTTGTGTACATTTTAATCTTACCCGATAAAAGTGTCTGTTCCATCAGCAAAAAAGTGAAAACTACAGTACAAACACATTATCATTGTGCTATCTAATGCACAATCCATACTCTTTTATTTAGGTCCAGTTTTAACGTCACAGGTTCATTGAGATTATTATAAAGCATATATTTGATTGTTTAAGCAATGTGTATGTATATTGTTAATACTCTGAATCATAAAAGTCTAGTAAAAAAGACATGAAAACTGTGAATTTAAAAACTTAAGTGTCAGATGAATATTTTCATGTTTGAAATCTTGTACTCCAGAAGCAGTACTTAATCTATCCTTTTGAAATACAGGTCAGTGTACCAGAAGATTATCTATAGCCTTTCATTTCTATATTTTTATATATGTGTATTTAATATATATAATAGAGAATCACATCATATCTATAGAGCTGTATATTTTCTTTAGTTTAATCACTGATTGTACGATAAAATGATATCGTACAATAAACAAAGAGAGATAACTCATTTTTAAACATAAAATTGTAGTAAATATACCTGACAAACTTTGAAACATTGTCAACTTTATCTGTTGCAGTTTTAATCATCTATAAAAAAAATCAATGATTTCTAAAACTTATAATGATCAATTTTTCCTATGACGGAATTTGTTATGAACGAGATTGTTTTTTCATAAATAAATTTTCCAATAGAGTCTTATGTTCAATTTTGCAGACGTTTAATGCATACATTTCGGCAATTTGACAAAGCTAATTCGGCACAAAATTTCTAAAATATTGAACACTATATATATATTTTCATATTATTCTTTGAGAATAAACATTCTCTGGAAATACATTCAGATATACAGAGAACCATTGACAGAAATGTTTCATGTATGTAGATTACCAGTAATAGTTCCCCATCTTCATTTATTTCATTTTCCCATTCATACCTGGAAAATTAAAGACAAATAATTAAATATGTACAATTTAAACAAAAAAAATATAGACAAAAATCAATTCATTATTATTTTTTTCTTAATATTTTTATCTTTCCACACCCTGGATCAATAAAATTATTTGTCTAAAAATTTTAATTTTGTATCGTGTGACATAAACTAGAACTAGAGGCTCCCAGGAGCCCGTATCGCTCACCTGGAAATCATTTGCAGACTCAGAATAAATTGTTTGACTTATGTCCATCTGGGCTTATAGTCTGGAACATTGCTGCAAAGTTCTAACTGGCACAATGGCTTCAAACAAGATCTTTTAAGTGAATTTTCCCATAGAGTCCTATGTTAAGCTAAGTTTGGCTATGGCAACCATCTTGAAACGCAGTCCAGGTCATCAAATAAAATTCTGAAAAAAGGACCATTTCTTCAAAATTGGATTCCACTTAGCTCATTGGTTCTAGGAAACAAAATTTATAAGCAAAATTTACCATAGGGTCCTATGTTAAACTGTGTTCAGATCTGGCAGACATCTTGGAGAGCGTATAGGTCTTCAGACATAATTCTAAAAGAGGACCATATAAAAACCATTGCCGCAAAGTTTGGTTCCAACTGGCTATTGGTTTCAGACAAGAAGGTCTTAAAGTGAATTTCCCATAGGGTTCTATGTTAAACTATGTTTGATTTTGGATGGCGGGGAAGGTTATTGGATTGAAATCTGAAAGACGACCACCTAAGGAACATTTCTCCCAAGTTTTGTTTCAATTGGCCCAGTGGTTTCAGAGGAGAAGATCTTTAAAGGAAAGTTCACAATGAAGACGAACGACAGACACCCAGTAATGGCAAAATCTCATATGACCCTTTGGGTCAGGTGACAATAAAATGGAACTGAGGATAAGAGGATAAACATTATAAAAGTAGTGTTCGCTGATGATGAGAATCCATAGATTTTTTTTTTTTGGTCGAACAGTTACTGTGGTTAAATTTACCTTTTAACAGACAGAAGAATATGGCAAAAATGTTTTTTTACTATCTCAACTTACACAGATGTGATGCCAGGAATTATGTTCACACAGGCTGCTAGTTTGTTCTTTACTAAACCACTGCAAATAAATAGTATTATATTGTTTTTCTTTATACATACATGTAATTAACTTTAGTTGCATAATTGTTAACGTTGTCAATTTATAATCTCATGTCTATGGTATTTGTTTGACCATCAGACTATCACGACTCTCTATTGTATTTATGTTTGTGTTTTGTGCACTTCAAAGTTATTTTTATTCTAGGGTTTCTGTTTGTTGGTTGGTGTTGATTGATTGGTCAGTAGTTGTTGACCTTTCCTGTTGTTAATAAGAATTGGTTTGTTTGTTTGTTTGTTTAGTTGGGGTTTTTCGCCGTTTTCAGCGCATTTGTCTATTTCGCGGCGGCCAGTTTTTATTGGTGGAGGAAGCCGGAATACCTGGAGAGAACCACTGACCTTCGGTAGAAAAATTGGCAATCCTTGTCAATTAAGATTGGAGTCGAACACACCCCGCCACAGGTGAGATTCGAACTCACAACCTCAGCGTTGACAGGCTAGTGATCATTAGTAGTCGTGACGAACTACCTAGACCACTCGGCCACTGAGGCCCCAATAAGAATTGGTATCAGGATAAATATGTTAATGTTACTACTCAAAACAGCTCCAGAGCAATTAAGCATCTGGTCTTATTATTTGTGACAATTTGTGAATAGAAAAAAATAGCCTTACATGTGAATCTGTTCTTAAAGATTTTACACTTGTGTCAAAAGAACACAAAATGAAAGTACTCACTGTGAAAGTTCTTTGGCCACTTTCATATCAGGTACAGTGACAAAGGCCATCGAGTGAGATCCTGGTGTATATGTACTCATGGCTCTGCAGCAATGTCTTGCCAGACCAAACAACACTGGCATCAAGTAATGACCAAACAGCACCTATATATAAATTAAAGATGCCCATCAGATACCATACAGCCGAGATATACTTCTATACATGTACAGTTAGTGTACATGTCACATGTACATTTACCATATTCCTTTAACACAGGACCTCCGGAGGATATTTGTCTTACCATCTTGTTGAATGATATTTTTTACTTTAATATTTTGCTTTTCATTACTTTTCATTTTCTATTAGATCTCTTTACTATCAATTTGCCAGTTTTCCTGTATTTTTAATGATTGGATTATTTCCCTGGTTATTGGTTGGACAAAAATGGTGAAAGAGTTTTAATTTCATCACACAAGTCTCGAGTTTCCTTAAAACAGCTGCCATTGTGACCATTGGGATGTTTGAGGCAATTGATTAAGGTGGTACCCAACACTTTCACTAAAATTAATTTGGCTCGTTTAATTTTCATAAAATTTTGACAAAGTATTTACTTTGACCCATTGACAAAAATTTTAAAATTTCAAAACATTTGAACCAACCAATTCATCAGAAAAATTACACTGATTCTATAGCAGTTTGACAAACACTAATATTGATCATTGAAAAGCTTAATGTTCCCTTAACAACACAACGTTATTAAAACGTTTAGCTGATTTTACAGAGTTATCTCCCTGTAGTGTTAGGTACCACCTTAAATTTATTGGCAACTCTAACTTCGCTTTTGACACAAGTTAATTTTTCTCTTTACAACGGAAATAAAATGGCTTAGGGTCGGTAGGGTAACCGTAATAAGACAGATATATTTTTTGGCCTAAATTAAAGTTACTTGGTCGGAAGCCTATTATGTGTTACAATAACAGACATTACAGTAGTTAGCAATCAATGAAGGCATCAATTGCAATTGGTTTCCAATCCCTGGCTAGTAAATATGCAGTTGATGTAGTAAATGTTAAATTAGAAAGTCAAAGTAAAAAGACATGCTGGGTGCACATGTACTAGTGAATAGTACCCCATACGGTACCCCTATGATACCGGACCCCCCCCCCCCCCATCAAATTTTAGATACTTTCCTCTTGCAATTCACATGGATATTAAACAATCGCCAAAAAAAATTCATAGGGGGTCCGGTATCATAGGGGTACCTGTCCACGAGTACCTGCGGCTGGATGGATGATGCATGGATGAATTATTGTTTAACCTCCAGTGGCAACCAGGTGCATATCAGGGCGAGAACATGTTGATATGATAATGAATATGATCCCTGCTTTGTACTAGACCGACACGTTAAGTCGGATTTTTAATGTGCTAGCTCACGAGTTAACTGTCCGCAGGAAGATATATCACCTCACTCGGACACATTATACCGACTCCGAGCCGACCAGTCTTTTCTCTTACTCCTAGATGCGGAGAAGCAGCAAATACCAATTTTAATGTCTTTGGTTTGACCCAGCCGGGGATCGAACACGCGACCTTCCGCACTCGGGGCGAGCACGCACAGGCACTTGTTTCTATCAATGGGAAGGTCGACTATATACATGGATAGTCGACCTTCCCATTGATAGAAACAAGTGCCTGTGCGAGCACGATGCCACGAGACCACCGAGGCGGTCGCTGGATGGATGTGCAAAGAATCTTTGAAAGATAGATTGTATTTCATGATCAAGACACATGTAGCTTTATTGTCCCTTCTCCTCTAATAAAAACAAAATTGGTGCCTTTTTACCCCAATGAGGATAAATCCCCAAATATATCGTTGCGGAAAACCTATTTTTGTAATTTTCGGTTGAATTGTGTCGGCTTAATCTCGAGAGACAATTAAGGGAAGGGAACAGTAAATAGAATGTACAATGTAATACTATCCAAAAACAATTCCGATAAAAAAATGCCGGATTTTCGCCTTTTATATCTTGTATTTAGTATTTCAATTATCTCTCTGTAGCCATAACTTTATGATTTACTGACAACTGTCGCATCTGATAAGATACATCAGTGTTTGTGAGCGTCATACTAAAAATGGTAAAAAGATCAATTCAAACCAAAGTCAAACTGTTAGCCGGGACGATCAAATTTAAAAGAGAAGGGTTAGGCAGAATAACAAACGTAGAGAAGAAACATGGAGATCCCTATTAGGACAAGAATAAAAGACAAATATTTAAGGATGTACACCTCTGAGGGGCCAAAAATATCTACTATTAAACTGTTTTTCTTAACCTGATTTTTGGGTTAATATGACTGTAAGAAAGTAATTTATGACTGAGACTACTAACATGTGTTATAGTAGTCTCAGTTTATGAAGAAAAAATCATATGGTAGTTTACTTCTTTTTTTTTTTTTTTTTTTTTTTTTTTTGCTACGGTCATTTGAAAGTACACCATTTTTTATTATTTCCCCATTGTTCATCAATTTTTACTACCGATTTTGGGCTATTATCATGAAATAAATCACAGTTCCACTATTAAACTTTTTTTCATACTTTCCCTAAAGATGAAGTGGACTAATCTGAATAAATTTAACTTAAAAAAAAAAAAAAACTATAGGTACTTGTTAATATAAGAAATTTTTATAAAATTGTGTTGTTTTTTCGTGTTAAAATGAACATGCATTCAATTTAGAAAATTTGGGGTTTTTCTCATTTTTTTTTTCAGAACAAAGAGCATATAATTTCAACTTCTTTGTTATAAATGATTGAAAAAATATATATTAAAGAATTTAAAAAAGAAAATATTGATATAGTATGTATATATTTTTGGTAAAATCATTTCTTTGTACCCCTCACCCATTTGAAAATTTTATTACTCAAAAACTACTTATTGTAAGTAAAAACATTTTTCACAGAGTTTAGTTGGATTATAATATTTTATGAATTCATTAATATTTTCAACTTGTATCACATGTTTTGGAAATAATTCCAGAACGAGATTTCAACGAGACGGAAAGATCAGAAGAATACATCCTTAACATCATGAACATGTTTAATACACAATTAGTCTCATTATAATAATTAATTTATTATGTATTTACATGTAATGAATGCATTAGCTGCTTCCTGTTTTATGTATAAATAAACGATTCAATAATTGATTAACTAATAACTTAAGTTCTACAGTAATTTATTACATAATTTTAAACAAATTAATGGATCATATCGGTATATGGCATATGAAATGTATGATGCGTGTAGGAAACAGAAGATTATCTGAACTAGCATATTTTCCAACATAATTTACAATGCATATGAATAGCTTTTGTGATTAAAAGATAAAGACTTTTATATTCACCATTTAGTGACAACAACTTATACATGTTATAATCTGGAACAGTTGTGCACAGCTTAGGTAAATTTTTGTAAGTCGATCATTTCTTTCAGCATAAAAACCAACTGAACCCTTTTCCTTAACAATTAATAAACTGCTTATAATTCCAGTAAAATACATTGTACGGAAGTTTCTGAATGCTACAACGCAAACATTGTTGTATGGAGGGGATAAATCATTTTTCACCGGATTTTCCAACGAAAAATTCGGTTATTAGTTCGGCCATATACGGTGTTATACGTCGGGCGTGCATCTTCAGTAACCCGAATAATCCAGTCGTTATATTTGCTCACTTCGATCACTCCATAATCGGATACGGAAACAATTATTCGAGTTAGCATCTTCAGACGTGGTGAAGGAAAGTCTGGTTTCCTGTTAGTGAGACAGCTTGTTGATATTTTGACTTTGAATAATAATTAATTTTAACTAATTATCGTTTTTAAAAAGGTTACCCTCACAGACAACAGGAAGAAACAAAATCATACAACGGTAAACGTTTTTTCTCTTTTTCTTTTTTGTTTGTTTGTTTGTTTGTTTGTTTGTTTTTTTGTGTTTTTATTTTGCCTAATAAAAGGATGTCCGAACTGCAAAGATGTTCATCTTTAAGAGAAAATCCAAAGTTCTATAAACACATTAACCACAGTTCTCTCTTTTAAAGAGTAAAGCGGATCTGACTAATTGAGGAATTTAAGGAGGTAGGCCTGGGTTAGGCCAAAATTTTCCACTCGTTTAATTTTTTTCATATTTTCGTCATGCATTATATATGTCTCAATACACCACCTGAGAAAATTTTGTTGAAATTCAACCACGCGTTTCCTTCACAGGGTTCATTGAAAATGGGCATTTAAGGGGTACCCTTCATTCCATGAGATGACTCAAGTTAATGAATATTACTACCTCTCATAGGACATATGTTTAATAAAAAATAGTTATAATTGTTGAACTGAAGAACAGGGATATAGTCTTAATCAAAAATGAAATATGATGGTTAAATTCATTCTTTATATGCAAATTCAAAGGTAAAAAGTACCAGACATGTTAGGAATTTCGTTCATTTTCAGTTGACTCATTAAATATTCAAACACTGCTGTAAAAAAAATTCTACCGTTTAATTCTTACAAAAAACTGTTAAAACATATATCATATATATATATATGTTATATGACAAAAAATTATGAAATTTTAACCACAATTTTTCACAAAATACTCGATCAATTTTGATATTAAGACATTGAAAAAAAAAGAATTTCCCATAATACTATTTGAAGCTGTATTATCATTCATTATACGTAGTTTATATATGCTATACAACAAATCATGGTTACTAGTAAGATTTAAGGCAGAAAATATTGCTGAAACATTCGATTCATTCATCAATATATCAGATCCTACGTAATTATCAATTTTGCACATATTTGGAAAAAGTTTTAAATTCGTTACGGAGATGCCCCTTACCGAACCTCTTCACTTCGTTTAATGCAGAGAAATTTGGCACGTCATAGTAATGCCACGTCATTCCTATTGTTTGACGTCAAGAAAAAAAAACACCAATAGGAGTTATCTCCCTTACCCCAGGCCTACCCCATTAAGGAAGCAAAATTAACATTTAAAAACATGAGCAATGTGATACAATAAATGTATCTTATCAAGAATATATTTTTCATCTCAACAATTTAAAAAAAATGAATTTTTCACACTATATAATTTTTTCACACTATATAATTTTTTTTTAAAGATGATAAAAATTTAATTATTTGACTAAAGGTTTGGTTGAAAAACATTACAATGAGGTTTCACACATAAACATTGTTCATCGGGTTTGTTCAAAAAGTCCTCGGTCCGATGTGGGAGTCTCGTACGGGAGGAATACCAGTAATTGAATAATTAAACCACATCGTATTCCAAATAAAGTGAGCTGAGATTGGGGGTTGAGAGAATCATGAAATTCAACAAGAATTAAAACAACCATATTTCAACATTTTATCAACGTTTAAACAACGTTGAAAGGTAAAATTGAACCAACGTTGAAGTTTCAACGTTGTTTCTCCTATTCTTGACGTGTTTAATCGGTGGGATAAAAAACGTAATATTTTTAACCACTTCCCGGTGATTAAATTTCTACGTGGGAATTCCCGTTGTTTTTTCTAGTTATTGGAACGATAAAATATAGATGTCCCGAAATGACATCTATGTAAACAAACTACATAGCAACGACATTTTCTTGAGGTTGTTGTCGAAAATCATAGGAGAAACAGATTATCCTTCAATTTACTCGTGAGTTATGGAATTTCTCCACCCTGACTAGTTAAATTTTAGATTTTAACACGCTCGCAAATGCCCGTGTGTTTAAAATCGAAAATTTAACTATCTCGGGTGGAGAAAGTCCATAACTCACTCGTACATGAAGGAGAATCTATATTTAAACGTCCATATTAAACTCAAAAATCAACGTTGATTCAACGTAAGAAATACTACAATTACCCGGTAAACGTTTATTAATCAACGTTGAGGATCTAGCTGCTGGAATACTTGTTCCCATGTGAATTATATGTAGGCCATGTACATACGTATTAATCTGTAAACACAAATCCATGCAATAATTATTGGAACTATATTAGGAATTTGAACCCTATAAAATGGAATATTTTGTCATTAGCGAGGTCAGGAACTTTATATAGCTAGTGCAACATGTGCAATATCCTCGAATACTAAACTCTCAATTTCTTCACGTTCTCGCGTTATGATAAAATGGATCATATATTTTTTTTTCAAAGTAATGAAAGTATGATTATAAAATTAAATCCGCGGCTACAAATTATAATAGATTTTTTTAATTTATGCATTCTGTAATTATAGCTTTGAGTTACCCGAGGAAAAATCATGAAATCGTTCATATTTCCTATTGAGTAAATTGGAAAAAACGATAAAAAATAGAGATCGTATTTTGATTCTACTTAGTCCCCCGGTTTTGTGAAGATACCTATATCATTGTATATTATTGAAATTAACAAAATTGAAGGAGAGTCTATCTACTTATGACATAAACGGCATACTGTATTTTTAACGGTTCAACAATTGATAACGTTGCAAACTGGGTGTATACACCACATATACATGATATAAGCTATAGTCGTGAAACTCAAAAGTAAGTATTTATACTTTTAAAATCATTTTAAAAAAAACTAAAATCGGCGAACTATAAAGCCGCTCTGACTTCTGGTTGATTGTTACAAAATATTATGAACACATGTTTCAAATATTATTTAAACTTCTTTCTTTATGATAGACCATATCGATCATATATACGTGGCAGTTTCGAACAACACATTTTAATTTCTTGTATAATCATTATGGTTTATTTATCCAATATTCAATTATTTAAATGTATTGCCTCTTTATTGATATAAACAAGATCTTACATATACATGTAGATATAAAGAGGACAAATATACCTATAAGGAGCAAAAAAAAACAAAAAAACGCAATCCATTAGACAGACAAACCAGGGAAAACAAACGAACAACCACAATCAAAACAAATAAACACTAAAAACTTAAAAACAATGAACAACACAAACTACCATAAAAACCAGAAGTGAACTCAGGTGCTCCGGAAGGGTAAGCAGTTCCTGCTCCGAATACGTCACCGTCGTGAAGTTCAACAAAGTCAATCCAGTGGTAGTCACAAATCGTTGGAGGTACATTAAATGTTACGATAGTGGGAACAGGTCCAATATCATCTTAGATTTGGAACACTGTAACGGTCAATCAATTCGTGATGACGACCGTAAAATTTCAGAAGTGATGATATCAACTCAAAATTATTCCTAATAAACCCCTGGTAAAGAAGCTTTTGTGACAGCAGTCATCCTCTTTGTCGAAAGTCAGGGTAACTCCCGCATGCCCTTGAATATCGGATAGGCTGAGAAACGTAGACGCCATATGCAGGCGATGCTGGTATATTGCCACTCAAGAAGGGAAAGTTAACAATAGGAAAGTCGAAGTCATCGCGTTTGTCATAAAGTTTTGTCTTCAGATGTCCCCCATTTTCTATTTCGAGAAATAAATCCAAATATGAATTGGACTTTGATGTATCTGTAGTATCCTTAATTTCATGTTCACTGGGATAGATGAGATACAGAAAGTCAAGGAATTTATCGTTATTTAACGACAACACGTCATCTTTATAACGAAAAGTGAAATTAAAGGATCGGGCTAGTTTCTTTTTGTTTTCACGTAGAAGCCCTTGAATGAAGTCCGCTTCATATGAGTAAAAAGACAATACTAATAAATTCTCCGATGCAAATGTTGATGCACAAGATATGCACATTTCGTCGATTTTACATTGGCTGCTGCATCGGAAAGAAAGGAAACTAGCTCACGCTTTTAATTTCAGTTTCCGCTATACAGACGATGTTCTAGCTGTCATTAAATAATCATAACTTTAAGGATTAACTACATCTAATCTATTCCAATGAACACTTGAAATTAAAGAGATCACAGACACACCCACTTCTGCTTTATATCTTAATGTACGATTGAAATAAACGTGATGATTTTGATTTTCCATTGTGAACTTCCCCTTTCTTAGCCGTAACACACCAAAGTCTCCAGCCTATGAGGTGCTTCGTTACTGCCGTGAATGTTATTTATACGGCGACTTTCTGGACAGGGCGAGATTGCTGCGGCATAAACTTCTAAGACATGGTTATGTTTACTCTTTGTTAATTTCATCTCGCAAAAAAATGTTACGGTCGTCATCATGAATTGATTGGCCTATAAGACGTTTCCATCTCATGTATGAGACTAGATATCTTCAGTTAGATTTCACGCCTTCTTGCTGGAACTGACACCTCACCGGACTTGACACTTCACTGGCTTTTACTCACTTGCAATGTGACATGTGCCGTTAACGGAGCCGGACATACTAACCCTTCCGAAGCACCTGGTGTCACTCTCGGCTTTTAGTCGGAGTTAACAATGATAGAGCTTTAAGTTTCTGTGTTGTATGCATATATCATTGTTTGTTGTGTTCCATTCTCATGACTTACTTTTTCCCTTGGATTACGAATTTACGGGGTTTTCCCTTAGTTTTGTTAGTATTCTTTTGCCAATATTTACGACTCATCAGTTGTGTTCCAAGGCCTAAACTTCGAAAACAAAAACAATAACCCAAAAACGATGAAGAGAAAATTCAAAACTGCCAAAAGTACCAAAAGGGTAGAAAGAGTCAAAACCATCGAACGAGGTACTCCTTAGTTTTCCCAAAGTTTAAAATTTTTCTAACAGAAAATTAAAGGATTAATTGTATCGAAAATTCAGAACTGAGTATAATAGAAAACACTAATGAAGACAACATTGAACAATACCACATGGTATCAAATGCAACAGTACTAAAAATACAATAGTGATGTATGGAAAGCCGTTTTACTATTTATTCGAACTTCAAGATATCTAATAAACTTTATAAGATATCTCATATAGTTTATAAGATATCTTATATAGTTTCTTTCTTATAATTTTCTTTATAAGATATCTTATAAATTATATGAGATATCTTATAAACTATATGAGATATATTATAAAGTTTATTAGATATCTTGAAGTTCGAATAAACAGTAAAACGTCTTGCCATACATGACTATTATATTTTTAGTACTGTTACATTTGATAGCATATGGTATTGTTGCAGAGTTCGCGAATACTCACATTTTTTGTCAGTCATAGGACTGACGGAATTCAAAATTCTGCCGGTCCCACGAAAAAAATGGTGGTCCTACAATTTGCGAAACTTTTAACAACAGAAGATGATTAGGATATATTCATTATATCAATAGCATACCTGAAAATAAACTTTATGAGATATTTTATATACTTTATATGATATCTTCTAAAGTTTATAAGATATCTTATAAAGTATGTAAGATATCTCATAAATTATATAAGATATCTCATAAAGTTTATAAGATATCTCATAAAGTTTATAAGATATCTTATATAGTTTATAAGATATCTCATATAATTTATGATATCTTATATACTTTATGAGATATCTTATATACTTTATAAGATATCTTATATACTTTATAAGATATCTTATAAACTTTAGAAGATATCTTATAAAGTTTATAGGATATCTTATATATTATATAGATATCTTGAAGATAGAATAAATAGTAAAACGGCTAGCTGTAGTCATGACAAATATTAAAGCTGCTTTAGAAACCAACAACAGGTATCAGTTAACTCCTTTGCGTGAAGTTATCTTAATGCACGTACAATTTGTGGAAAAAAAGCAAACTTGTTTTTTGTAGTTTGACAAAATGGCTGATGAAGAAATTCAGAGAATTATTGAACAGTTTAAGTTAGAACATCACATGGAAACCGCATATTTTAAACAAATATGGCGGGGTGACAGAAAAGTTGCATTTACACAGAAAACTTCGTAATTATATTTAGTGTTTATAATTAAATGTCATTTACAGAAAACTTTCTTAAAAAGAACTTAAATATATTTATGGAATATGAATTTATATATTATAAACCTAATTATATTCTTTATCCAAGGCAATGACAATTAACTATGAATATATGTTATATTTTCCATTTTTGTAAATTATAGGAATTTCAAAATGTATCTGTATAACATAAACATTTTGAAATGCCTAATTTACTTATTAATAATAATACTAATATAAATCACAAACAATATAAGCACTGAATGACCACCGAAAACATCGGTGTCAAAAATACAACACACATCTAACATAAGCAAAAGATTCCATTTTCCAGAAAATGGCGAGGTTGAATCAAGAAACGCCAATATAAACGAGATGCAATGACCTGACAATAATGTTGATTTTGTATCCTAAGTCCTTTTTTTCTTCTAATTAATTTTGAAATGGCATGTTATTATTTTTTACCAATAACCAATAAGTCAGAAGTGTCATTTTTACCTTTCTCCTAATCACGCTAAATTGTTTATTTATTTTAAATTTCAGACACGACGGGGAACGAGATGCCGGGAGCAGTATTTATTCACTATTGATTAATCCAAACTTTATCAGTTGGCACCAAGTGAAATCAGATGAAATATATTACTGGCATGCGGGAGGAACTCTAAAGGTACTTCTAACAAATACATGAAATATTCAATATAAGGTAATTTGACAAAAATGTGGGAATTGCCACCACTTTGCATACATGGATGCCACTAGCGCCTTTAGTAGTACAGTGAGCAGCTGTTTATCCTCTTTGTATATGAACTTCTGAAAATGCAATGCAATAATAACTTTAAAAAGTTTGAACTTGCAGTATGTATTCAATATTACCCCATCTCAATATCCGTTTGCTATCGTAGAAAAGAAAATAAAAAAAATGGTGTTTATACACCGCAGTTTCATGGTTGATAAGGGGGGGGGGGGGGGGGGGGGGGGGTACCCATAAAATCGGTTTAACCCCGCCACTGTTAAGTGTCTGTGCCAAGTTAGGCTATCCTGACTCTGTTGTGTTCATCTTTTAGTCCAGTCAGACTAAGTTTTAACCTCAAATTAATTGCAAAAGAAAATGTTTTAGTTCTAATCTATAGCATTAAGCCCCAAATAAACACAGAAAAAAGTCCCATAAAATCTAACTTGAGGAAAACTCAAAATCAGCATTTTTAATTTCCTATAGAAATTAACATTGGAAAGGGGAGATAACTCCGCAAAAATGAGTCTTTTTTGTCAGGTTTTTGTTGATTTTCTTCAAATTCGTGTATAGTATGATACTTTGATGGGGTTATAAGTTCGTATTTGACTATATTATATAATCTTCTGCTCGTGAAATGTACAAACCCGAAGTGTTATGGGTATTTTTATTTTTTTTTTTTTTTGCGCATTTTTCATTAAAGAAATTGCAAATTTGTGGCTTTGTGACCATTTTGAAAAAATAATGTGAAATTTTGGTATTGTTTATATCTGTAAATTATATTTGATCAGCATCTACCTTGTTTAAAGAAACTTTAAACCACAAAAAGAATAATGTATGCTTAATTATTTTTATTAAATTTGAGATTCTTTACCTTGACATGTTGAAAAATTTAATAAATGGTCAACTAATGAATTACGAAATCTAGGTTGAAGCTTGATAAAAGATATAAAAACACCTTTAGAGTTGTTTGTTATACTCTAAAGACGGCTAAAATATCAAGAATCAATACATTCTGCTGCAAAGAAGCGGTAAAGTTATAATTTTGTATCAATTTTTATTGATATTTCTGCCTTTTTTGCAGAGTTATCTCCCATTTTCAATGCAAATCTCCATAGGAATTTTAAAATCGTGATTTTTTAGTCTTCCTCAAGTTAGATTTTGTTAGACTTTTTTCTGTGTATATTTGGGGTATAATGCTAAAGATTAAAACTTAAAAATCTTCTGTTGCAATTATGTTAAGGTTAGGGTCAAATTTATGCTAGATTGACTGGACTATTTGTGTTTTGTACACTTATATGCTATTTTTCGTCAGGAGTTTTTTGTCAGTTTGGTTGCTTTGATTGATTGGTATGTCATTGTTGACTTTTCCTGTTATCCATTTTGTTGTTTATTTATTACATGTGTACCTCTAGTAGCCACCATCTGTAAACTGTTTATAGTCTTAATTGGCTTTAACCTTAATCGTAATTCTATTTTATTCAACCTGTCTCGATTTTGGTATTTTTGGTTATGAGTACTTCTTGTTTAAAATAAGTTTGGTTTTTGGTCTTACAAATGTTTCGGATTTAATGCTGCTGATGAGAGGTAACTCCTTGAAATGCGTCGTATACAGCATAGTTTAAATTTACTATATCTAGTATTATAGTATCTTTGCATTGTTATTTTGAAATAATATAAAGTTTTCAGACAATAATTAAGATAACAAAACATACCGCCTTGTAATTAAGAAAGACCAGTTATGGACTATGCACAGTATTTTAAATATTCTTACTTAATCTAGATTGATCTTAACCAGTCTTGACTAACGGCAAGGCATGAGATCATGTTTTTGGTCTGAGTATCAAATTAATTGAAGTAAAAAAGTCAAGGTAATAAAATATAAGCAACACTGGTATTTTATCGCTTACTAGAGCTCCAAATACTTTAATACGAATGTGTATTAGTTTGTGTTTTATAACGTTTATCCCAGAAGCAATCAGTGAAAACCTGTAGGAACCGGCGTTTATGAATATAAAGGAGTGCCCTTTAACTCGAAAACAGTTTTAATTGAACACTCGAATGCTTAATTGTTGCGATAGGATATCAACATCACATTGTAAATGAAGATAAGTCATCATTTAATTTATCGTTTGGGGGCCTCTGTGGCCGAGTGGTCTAGGTAGTTCGTCATGACTACTAATGTTCACTAGCCTGTCAACGCTGGGGTTGTGAGTTCGAATCTCACCTGTACCGGGGTGTGTTCGACTCGATCTTAATTGACAAGGATTGCCAATTTTCCTACCGAAGGTCCGTGGTTCTCTCCGGGTACTCCGGCTTCCTCCACCAATAAAAACTGACCGCCGCGAAATGGCCAAATGTGCTGAAAACGGCGTTAAACCCCAACTAAACAAACAATTTATCGTTTGTATATCTATACAGGTTCACCTTTTAGATAAAGATGGGAAACATTCCTGTGTCTTACTTGGAGATGGTGTTAAGAATCCTGAGTGTGTTTATCAAGCTGTAATACCACACGACACATGGTATGCTGCAGAGATAGTTGATGATGCAAAGTATGTCTTCCTTGGAGCTGCTGTTTTTCCAGGTCTGTATAAATTATCATACATTTCAAAGTAGTTGCTACACGTCTTTTGACTGTTCATACTTATGTTCAATGTTCCTCACTGTGAAGTGAGGTCATACTGGATTTCAAAAAATTAATTTATATCTTTAAAGACATTCTACAGAGCCCTTAAGGACAGATACTGTCTGTTTTGAAGCAATTCAATGGTATGATTGCAGATTCCTTGGTCATGTCTGGAAAGGATTTGTGCATAGAACTGTAACTACTTCGAGCAAGAATTATTTTTTATTCCATCACTTTTATTTACAATACAGTACACCTGTAGATTACTTTTACTTTATGGTATATTTTTGTCAATGAGCCAAGTTTTATAATATCTAATATTTTTAAATAAAATCTTTTACACAGTACTCCAGCCCTTCCGCTAAGGGGTCATTTTCATCCATTGACCGAACATCTGGAATATTGAATGAAAAAGGCCATATGTCCGAAGCGTCTGGGCAACTGTCTTATTGTATATACATATTGACCGAGCCCGAGGATAATAGTAGATTTATTGTCACAGAGATACAAACTATTTACTCGACGCGTAACCGAGGGGCAATAGTTGATATCGAGGGGAGGTAAACTTACTATTCTTCGAATAATCAAAAATCAATAATCAATAAATATTTTATTAATACCGAACAACAATTTACCAGTGGATAGTTTCCAGTGCTATTCACTGGTCAATATTTATCGCTGGATAGTTTTGGAAACTATTCGACGGTAAATACATGTAGTTTCAGGTTTAGAAGTAGGCAAAGTAGTAAAATTATTGTCTTGATTTTTATGTAGAAAAAAAACAAACTGAGGTATAATAATTTATTTCTAATTAATAGAGACTTAGTATATACTATTTGTAATATATATTCAGTCATGTCAGTAGTAAAATGTAAATTTTAGGTTGGGAGTTAAAAGACTGGCTTGAGGGAAGCAGTGGAACACTAATTTCAAAATTCCCACAACACAAAGAATTGTTTACGAAATTAACGAAATCAGATAAAAAAGGACATTGATTACCACCAGTTTATTTTTTTGGATGTATGGGCAAATGAGACAAAATTGATAATTTCAAAATGTGAATTATAAAAATTTAATTGTCAATTAACAGTATTCGATAAAGGCAAGAAAGATATGTAAGTGTACGGTTGGAGGCATTTCTCCCATTTACATAGAAACAACTTTATTTTGTGCCACAAATGAATATAATAAATACAAATCAAAATAATATCTATTGTTAATTAATCGATACACACTGGTTATCTCAATACTGAATCTGCGGAGAATACTTGCTCCGTGGAATAATTCTTATTATTACCTTATAGTATATTAATTACCTTTCTATTGGTAATATTTTAGTTTTATTAGTAATTTGTTTATCCGCCAATAGGAAGGTTCTGTTGCCCGGGGTAGCATGCTATTTCCCGCGATCTTTTGACCCGATTTATGATTGGTCAGTTACAGCAGTCGGGCAATAGAACGAAGGATAATAATTATTCCACTGAGCAAGGCTTCTCTGCGAATTCAGTATCGGGATACCGGGTGTGCGATATGAATACGGCCAGTAGGGACAATACTTAGTTAACAGATATGGTAAACCAGAAACGTCTACCAATGACCAAAAATGAACTCAGAATAAAAAGGCAAACAAAGATTCAACATGTTCAACAATCAAGATTAACACTGGTGGGGTTTACAAAATTAGACTGGTTTTATAATGACTTAAACTTTTTATCTATTCCGATTACTTTGGTATTTTAACAAACCTTAACAGTGAATACAAGTCACAAGTATACATTCTGGTCTCTTAAGTTAACTTATTTACTTGGTTATACTTATTTTGATTTTCCAAATCACTAGATAACAATACCAAATCATGACAAGATGCCTTGGAGTCGATCATGATCAATCAAGGCCCATTTGAATAGTTGTATATTTCTGACAACTTATCCGAGTCTTATCATGGTCAGTTCCAGAATCAATAAACATACACGTTTTTGTTATTTTATATAGTACATAGTCTATCAAGTCAATAACCAGACTTCGCAGCGAAATGCTTATCTTCCGTAGCACATGGTTTCAGTAGGAGTATACATGTAGGATATCATGTTTTCATACTTCCCATTAACTCTGTGTTGCCTTTTGAAACTGTTCACTTGTATTCACGGATTTGCCTTTGAATTACATCTCTAAATAATTTGGCTGTAATTTTAATCTGAACTATAATTTGTTCTTTTTAATACTCAATATTACATCTGTGACAACATTTGTTGTTATCTAAAACCACCATGTGAAGAAAAGCGGATTTATGAAGTTACAACGAAAGCAAAACATCACAAGTATATAACTAAACAAGTTCGTTTGTTAATGCAGACCTTGGTATTTCAGCTGTGCTAATATCAATCGGTCAAAGTTGTAAAATTTGTGAAAGCTCCCTTGTGCATAGCTCTGTCCTTAGATGGTTTTGGGTTTTTTGGTCATTTTGGTATTTTTGAATTTGCTCTTCAACCTTTTGGATTGTTGTTTTTGTTTTCAAAATTTTAGGCCTTGAGCACAACTAATGAGTCGTTAATCGACGAAATGTGCACATCTTGTGCATCAAAATTGGTATCAAAGAATTTTGTTAAACACACAGAACAGTCAAAATGGAAACGTAGAGTATTTAAGTTGTTCATACTCAAGTCCAGTGTTTCTTTAATGAAGTGTTTCAAATAAAGGGGAAGATAGTCCAAGTGCTCTAGGTTTTGAGGTATTGCTAACGATTATTAGCCTGTCATTTTTGAGGGTGCGACTTCGATTTCAGCTCGTGTCGAGGTGCCACTGTTCCTGCCAAAAGTCTGTGGTTCTCCGTTGGTACTTTGAAATCATCCGCTAATAAAAGCATACCTCCATAATACAGTCAAATCGTGTGTTGAAAGATAGATAAAACTCTAATAAATCTTAACCAAATAAACCAAATAAAGGACTACAGATTGTTTTTCTCAACCAATGAAATTTAGAGCTAAGAAAGGTTGGTTACAATTAAAGTGTGCAAATAAAAGTGAGCATCAAAAGTAGCATTTTCTTCTTGTATCTCTTAGCTACATGTAGTTGATAATTTTTGCGAGGCTATCATCCCCCTAAGTAGTCACTGAAATCATTTTTATATACCTTTGTTGAAATTAACAATTGATACAATTTGAAATTAAACTACCCGATGCATAGTTGACCTTATCTGGATTTTGGCAAAACTTTAAATGATAGTTTGTCTCTACCGGTATTACAACCAATGTGTTGGTGTTACATGTAATGCTATCGCTTCCAAAAAGCTTTCTGATGAATACAATCCAGAAATATGCGTTGTACGCATGGAATTTGGCATCATGGTTTATCTATCGAAATTATGGGACGTAAAAGAAACCAATTAGAAAACATAAAAAGTCATGCAAATCACTTTTAATACTAATAAAAGAAGTAAAGGAAACTTAAGATTGGATGTTAGATTACAACAATGTAATACCAATATTTAAAAAACACTAATTGAAAAATATGAAGGATGCTCGCTGGTCATGTTTTGGTCTTTTTGTCAGATTTTCGGAATCCTCGGGTTTTATCCATTTCTTAAACATGAATTTTTTTGCCCATGAACTCCCACTTTTTCTTTTATAATTCAATCATATATACCTTAAAATGGTATTTGACAAAATTTTATGAAATCATTTTTATTTTTTCATACATTTTTGAGAGACTGAAGTTGCCAATGCAAAGACAATGAAAACTCCAGAGAAAACCCATTTCCTGCAAATTTTCAAGACCTAATAGCTCTAAAATGAGCACATGAACCTATATTTTTTTCTTTCTTATTTGTTTACTATTCATATGTTCTCTCAAACTAAAACACCTATTTCAAATCCTATTTATTTCCTATTAGACCAGCGATCATCCTTAAGCTATTGAAAATATTGTTTATACATTTGATATATATTTTACAGTAAGTTGAAGAAGCCTTCTTTAGAAACAGTAAGAATTAATATCCAACTATACAACTAAAATAGCATGCACACGTAATACAGGATCTATATTCAAAATATCAATAACTTGTCATTTCAAAAGAATTTTGCTATGCCGCGATTTTGTGCTGTCTATTTTATTTTCCACCACCCCTCCCCGTCCCAGGAAATACATATGTAATGCGATAGAAAAATTAACATTGCTATACTGTATTTTTTGCCAATAAACCAGTTTGTATGTCTAATGTTTTAATATGTTTTCAGAAGTAAAAATATTTAATAATCATTCTTAGGTTTGGGAGTTTAAAGTATTGGATCTAGGCTAATTACAGAATTTCCGCAACACAAAAAAAAAATGTTTACAAAATTAACAAAAGAAAATGACAAAAATGGTACGCAGTTACAATGATTGCCACCAGTTTAGTTTATTTTTCAGATTTCATCAGTTATATTAAGGATACTTTTATCAAGTATGATTAAAAAAAATGGAAACAATGTTATAATTTGTCTGTTTCCAGCAAGCATTGGCGTTAAACTAAATTTTCTCTTCTAATGAATTTCAATTTGAATGCCTTTCCGTATTTAAGGATTGTTTTTTGTTTTGCATCCATAATAAATGAATAACTTCAATTATCCCCCTTTGATTGATCGATCTTACTTTAAAGGGAGTAAGAATCACAATGCATGACTCACTGGCTGTGTCTTTCTGAAGAAAAATTGAAAGGTTGGGGGGGGGGGGGGAGGTTATTATGTGAAATATTTTAGAAATGATGCAGTTGCAAGTTGACACTAAAAAGTGTACATTATCTTTGTTTCTATAGAAAATACACTTTTGATGAAGTATGAAGAAACTCAATGTTATTTTGGGGGATTATTTACCATGATTTTATTTTATGTCAAGTGTTAAATTAACATGATAAATGTTTGTCTTTCGTCGACTGATTTCTGCACATTTCAAATAACAATTTAGTATATCCAATAAATCAACATGGTTCAAAATTTTGGAAACAAAAAGTAGTCAGTAACGCCACAAGTGTGTGTGGGATGGTGTCATACTTTACGCAAATACCAACGAGCTGCACACAAAAAATTGAACCGTTCTGGTAAAATATTTTATGAATTTCAGCAGAGGAAAAGATAATGATTGTTTACGACTGTTGGAAATAAAAGGTAGAGTAATATTTTTTACTTTCATTTTAATGTACTATTTAAAATATTGATGAAAAACGACTTTAAAAAAGACACACAGTAATGTTTTTGTAAACACCTTTTAGGTTATCACAAGTTGTAATTAATACATGTATAAATGAAAAAATAGCAGAACAGATTTTCAATTCACGGTTCCTCCCGTCCTTGAAGACGAGCCTGACGGCGTTCTTCGCGGCGTCTTTTGTAGTCATCATCAGTTAATGGGTCTAGCCTCAGTTTGTGTGAAGGATACATGTCCTCCCTATAAAACACAAAATACGTTTATTTTCCGCTTTTTTTTAATTAATGTAAATATTATAACTTTTTATACATATGTCATGTATGTAATACCAAAATGATTTTGGGGAAAAAAAACAAATTAGATTTTGTTCTTTTTTTTCTTTTTTGAGTCAGTATGTAATTGACAACTGAATGACCTTTTAGTTAGAAATCAGGTGTTGGCATTATCATAGAATACCCACGTAATGACTAAGTTTTATTGTTGGGGCGGATAGGATAAGATGAGATAATGATCATGATGGACTGCTTATAGTCGTTTTTGTACGTTTGAACCTTCCTCCACAGACATATCTTTTTCGCACCTTGTTTTCCAACAAAACGAGAAGGCCCCCCCCCCCCCCCCTCCTCCAACGTAAAAGCTATTTCAACGGGTTATGTCCTTTTGACCGAGATCATCGGCATACACACTATAAAGAGTTCAACTGACAAAGAATTAGAAAAAGATAATTACTTGTAAGTTTGGAGGCATTTCTCATGAATACACCCTCTTAACTCATCTCTGTGATCTTCCACACCTATTTGCAATAAATATATTTTAATTTTAGAAAAAAATGATATACAACGTATTCTATAAATTAAAAAGAAAAACTGTTTAAATCGGTCAATAAAAGATACCAGTAAAGAAACATTAATCAACGCACAGTACATTTGCGTCTAAAATTCATCATAAACAGTGGACAAAATACATAATTACAACAAAAGATTCGACATTAACATAAGAGGGTTGAACGGGTACTTAACCCTTCAGTCTATTCCTAGTAACTTTTGTCGTGTTTATTTTTAAACAAACATTACCATCGAATATACTTCATAGCTTTTTCATTTTATTTTATAATTTTTTATTTTATTTTTTAAGTATGAACTTGTTAAAGCATGGAATGCCTACTTTTCCGGGCACCTGGTTTTAATATGACTGTAGAGGTCGTGATGTTCATAGTTTCAATTTTTTTCTGGACGTAACCTTCCTGAATCTGTTCATTTACGTTTCATGGATTTATCCTCAGTTAATTTTTTTGGATTGATTCATATATTTCTTTGAAAATCGAACCGATCTTGAAGGAAGTTCATTCCATAGTGAATCTACCAGAATCACCAGAGTATGTATGACTTCATGTGGTCTTGTTACAAAAGTTATTGTCATATTTTTTCTGGTTACATAATGATTGAATTAATAGTTATAAGCTCCATGTAAAATACCAATGTTACCGGAATGATATGTACGAAATCCGATTTTATTGTGTTAGCGAAGTCGTAGGTCACTTACCAAAATTCTCTCTGTATTCATCTCTACAGCTTTTTATACATTCTGTGTACTTTACTGAAAGGCAAATAGCTATCCAAAATAATATATACTCTCTAACAGCAAAATCAATCACGGTTCATTACTAGAAAATTAAATTCATCCATATTTTTGTTTACTACCAGGTCAAATTGCAAAATGTCTATTTCAGTTGTTATGTACAACCAACACTAACCTCAAACCATATATTATGAAAGACAAGATACCATTTGTTGCTTATGGACACAAGTCCATCTCTGTGTGTGTATGTGTGTGTGAAAACAGCGCCGTTATTGCAGTTACTCATCTTATAGTCACACTTTTACAAACTACTTGCAGTTCAGAGCATTGCCTCAGTGGAAAAAAAAATATATGGTTATGTTAATTATTTGAAATTAAATACTAGTCATCCGAAATAACCTGCTAAAAATGTAATCACTTTAAGATATACATACTTCTGTCTTCCTTGTCCGTAAATACAAAAGCTGCTAGCCCTAAAATTAAAACCGTTTCTTTTAGAAAATTCATGGCGACTGTACAATAACTAGAATGGAAATATAAGTTTAAAGGTCTGATTATCTAGATGTTTCTAGGGAAACGCGAGTATTATTTTTCTATGAGATTTTGAATTATTGATATTTTTATTGATTGAACATAATTTCTATGTATCATTTTTCAAATTTTATGATTTTAGCAATATTTTTTTCTACAGTTAACATCCAATAAAGCGTTACGAATGGAATTATTCAAAATGGTCCAAGGATTTAGAGACTATAAAGAAACTTTGAAAAGAAAGAAACCCGTATAATTATACGAAATTTATAACAAAAATTTGATACAACAATGAAATAACTAATATAATATATTGGAGGCAAAAGAAATTAGCAAAGATTTCCTTTTGACCCATGCTAAAATGCAGCTACAGGCTACATGCATGTGAGTAAGATCGTGCAGGTACAGTTTGTACTGTTTATCATGTAAAAATAAACAAATGTTTCAATAGGAGAGGATAGTCATAAATAAATTTGAATGGCATACTTTTTTCAGATATGTTCAAAAATTGCATCGTTGGACTAACGGATTACTTCTAGGTATAAGAGGACAAAGAGATTTGGGAGAGTAAGAGTTAAAACCATAATATACTTATTTACTGGGTATGAAGGGAATAGTAAGTTTCATTGTACTATGCGTAGCTGAGAGGCAATATATGGTATCGAGGGGAAAATAAACTTACTATGCTCCTCGTACCCACTCAATAAGTGTTTAAATAATCCCGAAAGACAATTGACCGGGGAATAGTTTCAAGCACTATCCACCAGTCACTGTTTATCAGTAAATAGTTTTAGAAATAGACAAAATTATAGTAAAATTAGTGTCTTTATTTTTATATAGTAAAAACACACTAAGGTATAATAAACGTATTTAAAGGATGACTTACTAGTATACTTTTTGTTTCTGATAAAAAAAAGAAATTACTACAAGTATAATTATTCGATTCCGGTTTTAACAGTAATATACATGTACTTTTATTGTCGTGTATATCACATTTCCTGACCTTGTATCGTACACATAGTGCGTAAAATCTACTTTCCATATAGAGATAGCCTTGACCATTTATCTGAACAGTTATCATGGTTATAGAACAGTTGTTTACTAGCCTGTAAATAACCACTGTACTCTGCGTAAGTATTTCAGTTTTTGTATTTTTAAATTTAGTCTGATAGCAGAGTTTCTAACTTTTTGTAGAGTTTCTGCTCTATAATGAAAAAATGAAGAAAAAAACGTTTTTCTTCGTTTTCTATAATCTAAGTTTATACTTGCATACTGGTCTTCATAATATTCTTGATTCTCAAAATACTAAATAGTTCCATCTAAAACGTAATAGTGATGTTCCAACCTAACCCCACACAGACTTAATTATCACGCGTTGCAAACTGTAAATCATGGACATTTGAAGGACAATTATGAGATATATCTGAATTCCAGTTGATGTGAAATTCATAATAATGTGCAGTAAATATAATAACATGTTCATTTTTAATAAAGGAAAAAAGATATGTGAACCGTTACGTGTGCTATTTTGTCAGAAATATTTTTGGTTTTATTCTTGTATCCATATTTTTTTTTTAAGTTTTGATAAAGAATTATATCAACAACATATATTTGTAAAGTAAATCCAACCGAATACCTTTTCAGTCATTTACTTGCACACTCACATTTATCAGGATTTTCTTCGACCTTCTGCGTTCATTTACAGGTACATTTTATAATGAAGTGGAGAAATATAACAAAATATATATGTTTGTCTTGACAGGGAATATGGAAACGCTTAAAGTGTGTGTATTTTTGGTATTAGTAATTGGAATTACAACTGATCGTATCTACACCATCTTTCCATTTACCACTACAGCAAGGCCAACTATTGATTTTGATACGTGTTATCATAGATGCTATGGGGATTACTCTTTATGTGAATTACGATGCAATCGGACACACGGGGATTCATTTTCATCCTGTAAAAGTGTATGTGTCGACAGGAGATTTATGTGTATTTGGTCGTGCTCTCATCACGTTTGAGAGTAGGTGGGCCTATCTCCACAACGAACAAAAATGTCGTTTTAGTTAATCTTGTTTAAATTTCATTATAGAACGCTTCATTTAAAAATCGATTAAAGGAAGCAAGGAATGTGACGAAAAGAGGACATGTTGTGTTCCTGAACTTTTATATTACTTGAATATGTTTAAATATAAAGTTCACGTGACAATATATCTTTTTCTTTTTCTTTATGAGGCATATTAAGACTTTTCTCTTTTTTCTTATTGTCCTTATTTTTTTCCTTTTGGTCAATTTTACATTTTTTATTGAAATTGCTAAGCAAAATAGATTTGTTTTTTCAACATTCCGGTCCTTGAGCACAACTGATGAGTGTTAATTGTGTCATGTGATTGTTCTTACATTTGTTCTCGTTTTTTGTATTCCCATCATGGAATTGTCTGGTACAGTATGAAGCTATTTGTTAGAATCCTTTGTCTGTTACCTGTAAAACTCCTTCAGTGTGCAGATACTAGAGTGTTTTTCTCAAATTATTAAGAGAGGTCATAATTTGCAAGAAAGGAGTAACTCCCTCATAACCAGCTCTGTTCTGATATGGCTTTGGTCTTTTCCTTTTGGTCATTTGGCATTTTTAATTAGATCTTTAATTTTTTTTATTGTTTTCCCGGTTTTCTGAACACAAAAACTGATGATTTGTAAATTGACGAGATGTGCACATCTTGTGCAGCAAAATTGGTATCAGAGAATTTATTTCATTCATGCAATTGAATTGAGACATTGAAGACCTTTCTTTTGTGGACGGCCTCACTGTGATTTCAAAATGAACGACATCAATAAAAGTTATGTTTTAATTTGCAAGCAAGGATATTTTATTGAAAAAATTGTTCCACCATTGCCGTTCTTACCCTTTTAAATGATCATAAATTTACATCAGTTCCTAAACAAAGTGCAGCCATATAAATGCATTTTTTTGCTGCAATAACCATACGTGAAAGCCATAAAAGTTTAAAATACTTCAAACCTTTTATATATGTAAATTGTATATATTAATAGCGAACGCAGCAAGCATTACGGGAGCATATGGGTCATTTAGAAAAGTCTGTGTCTAATGGGGGCAGCCATTATGCAATCCGAGTGAATTTATTTGTTAAAGCGAATATGGCCATATTGTGCTACATACTAAGGCTAGAAAAAGTTTCGTTCGCACGAAACGGAAGTAAGTAAAGTAAGGGAAATAGCTTGCTTAAAATTATAATTTTAGAGTCATAATCGTGATACCGGAAATGAGTTTTTAGAAAGGGCTACTTTCTTTTCGAGCAGCGTTCGCATCATTTGCCACGCCAACAGCATATTGACGAAGGTGTTATTTTTATTTATAATTGGTTTTAGTAAATCTTCTGGAATCATAGAATCATTCCAAACAAAAAATCAATACTTTGGGGAATTTACGTGAAAATCTGTCACAAAAATGTATATTTTTTATAATAGTTCAAGATTTACTAGATATAAATATCCGTAAAACAATACTGAAGCGACAAAACAGTGGAAATATCCACAAATTCGAAATCCAAGAAAATGACAAATGCATGAGAATGGAAAACAGCAAACAAACGCCACAAGGATACATGCATATATAAAAGAATAAAAAACATTTAATAAACAAAACAAAAAATAGATCAAGACAGCACAGAAACGAAGACTCTAAAAACTGGGATTGACATATGGTGCTCTGGAAACTAAGTATGTCTTGCTCTTTTAACGGCACACGTCACATTGCCAGTGAATAAAAAGCAATAATGTTAAATTTCAGACGGCGTATTACATGTAGTTTTATTTATATATAGGCACATTTATAGTGTTCGGATTAACCGAAGTGAAGTCCATTATATGTAGTCATCAACACAGTAATAATAATATGTTTGTTTGTTTAGTTGGAGTTTTACGCCGTTTTCAGCACATTTGGCAATTTCGCGGCGGCCAGTTTTTATTGGTGGAGGAAGCCGGAGTACCCGGAGAGAACCACCGACCTTCGGTAGGAAAATTGGCAATCCTTGTCAATTAAGATTGGAGTCGAACACACCCGTCACCGGTGAGATTCGAACTCACAACCTCAGCGTTGACAGATTGATCATTAGTAGTCATGACGAAGTACCTAGACCACTCGGCCACCGAGGGCCCTCAGTAGTAATAATACACTACCCATATAATTATATGGACCAGGTAAAAACCCAAAATTTTAATAGATTTTAAGGAAATTATGTAGAAAACCAAACGTGATGTCTTACTCCAAATATTGCAATATTTCGCTGACTGCTGACTGTATTAAAAAATGGTGGGAACAGACTTCAAAAAAGTTCTTTTAATGTCACCTTATAATTCCGTGTAAAATATTGTCAATAACTATCCCACTAGATAACCTTGCTCTTCGCTATCTCTCATACAATATAATACGTAGAATCTGTTAACCTATTGTTTCTAAATGACCTTAATTCTTGTAAATAAATTCCAGCACTAAGCTTATTGTACATCATTACTGAATATACAATTGCATTGAATGTAAGTAGTTCTTCTTGTTTCGTATGCAGTCACGGATTGATTTAGATAGATACTCCATACATATGATACAGACAGATATTCTTTAGATCAGTTTAATTGAGGTGTGGAGCTGTCATGTCAGTGACTGCTTCATGTAGTAGTCCTTTAAGTTAATATATATCGATAATTGCCATTTTGCTTAGTTTCTTCATATACTTTTTTTAACATCGGACTCAGACATAATTGAACTGAGTTTTACTGTGTCTGTCGCTTTGTGTTTGATTATTCTACACTGGCTAGGGGTTATACCTCACAAAACATGTTTAACCCCGCCGCATTATTGCGGCCGTCCTAATTAAGGAACCTCTAGCCTTTGTTAGTCTTGTGTGCTTTTTATATTTTGGTTCATTTTATGTTTCGGGGATTAGTTTGCCGTCCATTTCGCCGAAAAAAGTATGCATTATTGTTTAGGGACCAGCTGAAGCCCGCTCCCGGGTGCTGGATTTTCTCACTGGGATGAAGACCCATTGGTATACAGCCTTGAATTGTGTTCTGCTTTTTGGCCGGGTTGTTATCCCGTTTCCATTCTCTACTATATTAATTCGTAACATATGTATTTGGGTAGAGTTTTCCATTTGGGCGAGCTGCGCTCTCCGATGTATGGCCAAAATAGTTGTTGCAAGTACATTTTGTAATTACACTAGTCTTTCAATTAAGCATTGATTTCATATGGTTTTACGTCAGATTTCCCAATTCTAGGTAAGGTGTGTATGACGTCTAACGACGATACTGTACCAGGGGAAAGAGGATGTTACCTCACACTTCATATTATATTTTGTACCCTTATCATGCATCCTAAAATATTTCATGACAACAATGCATTTGTTGGAGATTTTAATATGGGTAACATTATTCGAGCAAAAGGTTATCTCGAAGGAGGGGATTTTCTCGCTGCATTGAAGACCCATTGGTATATGGCCTTGAGTTGTTTTCTGCTCTTTAGTCGGGTTGTTGTCTCTTTGACACATTCCCCGTTTACATTCTCTATTCTATTAATTCGTACCATATGTATTTGGGTAGAGTCGTCCATTTGGGCGAGCTGTGCTCTCTCCGATGTATGGCCAAAATAGTTGTTGCAAGTACATTTTGTAATTACACTAGTCTTTAGATTAAGCATTGATTTCATATGGTTTTACGTCAGATTTCCCAATTCTAGGTCAGGTGTGTATGACGTCTAACGGCGATACTGTACCAAGGGATATTACTACACACTTTATACTATCTTTTGTACCCTCATCATGCGCATAGCATCCTAAAATATTTCATGGCAACAATGGATTTGTTGGAGATTTTAATATAGGTAGCATTATTCTAGCAAAAGGTTTTCACGAACGTCAGCGAGGGGAAAAATTAAGCATATTATTTTACTGGTGTTTACGACCTAGTACAAGGATATGGCTACCATAAATTCTATATCGAATCTTATCAAGCAAAACGAGAATTTAAGTATACAATTGACAGCTAGTTTGATTTTACAGCTTCTAAAAATGAAATTGCAATTGGTATAAAGGTAAATAAAATACTGTTATAAATAACAAAAATTATTTATATAGCTCATTTCTCGAGATTCAAAAGAGTGGCGTTGGAATAATGACTACAGTACCGGACGCTTGCTATCAATAATAAATCGAAAAATTAATACTTTTTAATTTGCAAAGCGAAAGCAGCATGCATTATTAGAATATTAGTTTTCTTAAATCTTTCAATAGTAAATACGTAGACCCCCCCCCCCCCCCCTTTTTTTTTAATTTTTGTTCAAACAGAAGTATATAACTTCAAGATAATTATAGGAGCGTAGCAAAGGATTACTTTTATATGCATCTAAAAGTACGAAATGATCATCAATATTCTTTGTTTTATCAAAATAAAATATTTTCCTTATTTTTTATCGATCTTTGCATCTGATGTAATTTGGGAATTGAAAATGATAAAGTTATCTTTCTTCGTTCACAAATTAGCTAATGTTTTGTTGAAGTCTTTAAAGAAAAAGAAATGCATTTTTACTCAAAAATACAAAAAATGATATCAAATATATCTATAAAAAAAACAAAGCTATGAAGGTATGCTTTTCTTTGTGAAAATATTCATCAAAATTTACCTTATGTAAAATAACAGCAAAATATCAGAGCCTTAATGTTTGATATTCCTTAGGAATGGCAAAATATATCGATAGTTAGACATATGTTAGAATGTATGTTTTAACACATCTGTTCGCAGTAACTCGGATAGTAAATTTCTTTGAAGCTTGATAGTATTCTGACTCCTCGCTGTGTTTATTTTTATGCTTTGTGCCCTTTTGTGTTATTTTTTTTCCGGGGTTCTGTCTGTTTGGGTGGGTTGATTCGTATGTCATTGATGACCTTTCCGGTTATCCATTTTGTTGCTTCTTCATTTAAATGCAAACAACTTATAATTGTTACCTACATGTAATTATGATGTCATGTGAAGAAGAATTAATTAATGTGTGCAGCATGAAATACAGCAAAAAAGTTACATTGAAATTAGCAATTTACACTAAAAACAACTAAAAAGTAAAATTAGACAAATTCTGAAGTTATAAAATAACTTATTGTATTTCTTAACCTTCCTTCGTTTAATTAGAGTTTGAACATTATTTGGAATAAAATATTATTAAAATTGGTGAAGAAAGTTATATTTATCCATTTTTAGACGGTACTAAAAATACTAGGTCTTCTGAATGCAAAACGTAACAATTCAGTTAGTGTCTTTCGAAGCGTAGTCTGTCTGACAAAGTAGAAATAAGCGATAGCACTATTAATTCGACCTTATATAAGTATGCTGTATTTTGATTGGATAAGAGGAATTGTATTTATTTGCAAATTTAATGAATTTCATTTTTTTGTTACTGTTCCGTTTTTTTTTTTTTTTTTTTTTTTTTTTTTTGCTTCTAGGGAATTCCACAAAGCGTGGTATTTGTGAAAAATACAACGCTAAATAGAAATTACCATGTCTAAAAATAGCAATCACGAATTCTCTGGAATTATTTAAGCTAGCGGTAACAAACGATAATACAATGTTCCGTTTAACAGCAAGATAAGAATCGGTAGAATTAAAGAAATATATCATGTTTGTGCGTGATATTTGCCAAAAATACCACGCACGAACTTGATATATTTCTATAAAATACGACAGGTGTTTTGTTTTTTTTTCATTTACAGGAAAATCATGGAAAAGCCAAACATAGCCATATTGTTGGTCCTTGGAATCACTGCTGCTCATGCATTTAGTTTCACAAGTACAGCTAGGCCACCCATTAACTTTAGCATTTTTACTCAGTGTCATGATTACTGCTATAAAAATTATTTGACCTGTCAGTTAAAATGCGTAGCTGCAAATCCGACACACTGGGATGAAATCAGCGCATGTAAAACACAATGTGTCGACCGAAGATACAACTGTGATTGGGACTGCAATCAACAAGTGTGATAATATTTGGGCCAATTATAGCTTATATTAAGTATGATAAATGCAGCGTGTTAATGTTGTGAATTTTCGTCTAGTTTTTGATATTATGTTCTATTATTGTTTTGATTTTAAATATTTTTAGTCTTGGGCAAAACATATGAGTCGTAAATCGACGACTTTTGCACATCTTGTGCATTAAAATTAATACCAAATAATTTATTATAATTACATTTAATTGTAGGGTGTTCTGTAGGAAGCAGAGACTGCTTACTCTTCCGGAGCACAAGAGTCTACCCCCGGGTTTTTTTTTTTTTTTTTTTTTTTTTTTTTGGTGTTGTTCGTATGTTTTTTAGTTTTTAAGTGTAGCGTTTGTATGTTTTGGTCTTTTCTTCGTTGTTCTCCCGAGTTTGTTATTTGTTTTCGATTTTCCCCTCCTTCGAATACCCCTTTGCTATTCCTGGACTTTATTTATAATTGTGTCAGGGTTTAAAACATATACAAGACACTATATATCTATTAAAGAAAAATCGTAGATTTTGCAACTGATATATTTGATGAGGACGGGGTAATATCATCTCTTTCGCAGAAATTAAAAATGAAAAAAGTTTAGCTAATCTTTTTCCCTCTATACTAATCTTGTAAAGGTTAGCGTCATATGAAAATAAGAATAGAACTACGAAAAAGACGCACAGTGTGTCCCCGTTGGAATTTCAACTAAACAAAATTAGAACAAGACTACACAGAAACTACAGCATTGGGAATGTGAACATCCATTGAAAATCGGGCGTTACATCAGGTGTAGCATGTCCTGCTCCGATAACGCCAGCCGTCACATTGCCAGTGAGAAAAATCCATGTCAAGTCCGGTTAAGTGTCAATTCCAGAAGGGCCTGAAATCTAACTGAAATTAATAGAGGCAATATTAATAAATTGATTTTCATATACACCGCATACAAACTACAAGGTCTGTTTCATCTTCGGAAAGATGTATTTAGGTAGTTTTTGGTGGGAGTTAATATTGCTAGACATAAGTTTCTGTGTTATTCTGATTCAATTCTCTTTAATCTATTGCATGATTTTATCATTATTATTATTCTTTAGTTAAACTTGTATCCTCACTTCCAGTATTTGTCTGTTATGTTCCATTCTATAATGGGTTTGTCGTGTCTTTTGATTGCAGTCTTTCTGGCCTCTCTTATTTTATTGTCGCTTCGATCTTACCTCTTGCCAATTATCCACCACGAAGAAATATAAATTAACGTCATTATCCAAAAGGGTCCTTACGGTATTCGGACCAAAATTGACCATATAAATATTCCAAATGCTCGGGATGTTGCATGTAAAATATCGGCAATGACATTGGTAATTTTGGGCAAATTTCAGAAACACTATATATACTGAAACTTATTTTAATACATGTAATGTTGTAATCATTTTCAACTTATTCTAGTATAAAAAGGTAAACCTGCACTATTTGTACTTTAATCTTTCAATTCAATTTATTTTCTATTATTGTCCCAAATTCCTTAATATTTTCTCCGATATCCATCGTTTATTTGTATGAATACTAAAATAAATTTCAAAGTTTTGTTAATTTGAATTTGAAGTAAGAAACAATCCAATTTCACGGTAATTAATGTAAACACACCATATTTATACGAAAAGTGAGTGCAATGTCGATTTTGAAGGTAAGAATCAAATTGTTTACTCAATTATGAAATGAAAGATAATAATTAGTATTTTTCGCCTTTGCCGGTGTTTAAAACAAACATGAAAATTCAATTTTAAACCCTTTTTTACTCAATTCTAAGACATAGTAAATAAAAACCAAGATCATATTATTATTGTATTACTAATTCAAGTTCAGCTATTTCAGTTATGAGAGCCTTAGAACATTCTGACTCGGCTATCTAAATTATGTACCGTCGATTGTAATTTTCAGTTCTAGCAAGCGGTCATCTTGTTTGTATTGGTTTTTAGTGTGTTTTATACACCAAAGGAACAGGATATTTAAGGGGTGGTTTGGATTCCCATAAAACCCTTTTAACCCCACCACCATTCAGTGTTTGTCCGGTATCCTGTCAGTTGGTTTGCTTTGATTGATTGGTATGTCATTGTTGACATTTTCTGTTATCCATTTTGTTGTTTATTTATAACAATTCTGTAAGAATAAATGTAAGGCAATTATTACAGTTTACTTTTTAAGTATGATTATTATTATTAGTATTAGTATTATTTAAAAATGTGCACATTGTGTCACATCCACTGAGCCAGTGAATTTAATAAAATATTACCCTTAATTGCCCTTAGAAGACAACTGAAATGATTCCGGCATTATCTTAAAGAGTTCAACTTAAAGGCAGCCGTTGTACTATTCTGGTCATTTAGGTATTTGGACGTTAACTTACCACTAGAGTATTGCAAATTTCCCGGATGCTCTATACAACGTAATGGACAATAACCTATATAATTTTCGGATAATTCATGGTTATATATATATATATACCTAACTTCTTTCCATAGAGGACGCATACAACTTAGATATATAGGCCAAATTCATGCTTTAAACTTTTGGTTTAATTTATGTTCCATAAAAATTAATAGAATTTAGCGTTATTATCTATCATTACATAAGTGTAATTAATGTCAGTTTTCTATTGGTCAATCGGCGATCACATAACGCCCCCCCCCCCCCCCCCCCCCCCCATTTTTCCTTCGATTGCGCTGAGATCTTGCTTTTTGGGGTCCATAAATTTTTATATTGCACTCGCGTGCGTCTTGTTGCACCCGCGTGCATTGGTTTGTGAATGAAATCGAAGCGACAAATTAAATTTAAGGTTTGATTCTGGATAAACCAATCAGATATTAACCAGTATAATGTTCGGATGCAATATCAATAAGTTTTTTTGTTATTGACTATAAATGGAGGAAAAGAAATATTGTAATCAAACCATGGTTCAGTACATATTTGGTAAGAAGAAAACTCAAAATGTGTGGATAACTTATGTAATAAAACAATTACCACACTTTAACTCAATCAAAATGATGTTTTATGGAGATCGGACAGCAATATTGAATTCGGCGTGGCCTCGTTCAATATTGCTATTTCTCAGCTCCATAAAACCTCATATTGATCGAGTTAAAATGTATAAATTGTATATTATTGTCAAGATACCAAAATTTTACACAATTTCATACAAAGCTGACTCCGTACAATGAGCTATTACATTGATTGTGATGAAATACCACGATGTCCGAGTGAATTCAAATCTGATCATTCACTCAGTGAAATCTAAAGTCATATTTCACTCTGGGAAATGACGTCCTGAATAATACCTGTGGCCTACGATGTTGCTATACAAAGTCGACGCGAAGTTACACAAAAACATAATCCCCTTTATTTTATCGGTTAATTAACCGAAAACATATAATATTTAATGTAGTAAACATAATAACTAATCTTGAAATTCGAATACCATAATCCTATAACCGGTGACCGAAAAACACTAATACACTTAAGATCAGTTCTAACCTCTCAACTATTCTGTCAGAGAGAACGGTTCTAGAACCAAATGTGGTAAACTTATAGATTTTGATGTGCGATTTTTATCGAACATTCTTTTTATTCCTCTCCGATTTTGTTTGTTCGAGTTCTCCATAACCTTCATAGGTATGGATCTGAGATTTTCCATGATGAAAGATCAATGTTTCGAGAGGTGCATTTTTTGATGGGGTCACTGAGACGTATAATGAGGAGTTCATAGAGGCTAAGGGTTTACTATATGACCCTATGGGATTTTTTTTACATCGAAAAGCTCTACGAGAGTGACCAATAACCATCTCATATCATATTGATACAAGGAAGACATCAATGTATCAGAAATAATATGTAATAATAGATATTATTTCATTTGCTTGGTCATAGATTTCTTCTTGTGTTGCAATTGATCATTTTATATAAGCACACTGTTATGATATTGTAATTATTATATTTATTTATCTTGGCCTGGTTTGTTTTGTGTGGCCTTGTGACGTGTATAATGTGTTTACATAATACTTATAGTTGTTTACCAAATAATGTTATAACTGCGCAGTTTAGAAATCACTGGAACAATAATGGATACTGGTGGAATGACTAGAACTTTCTATTTGACTTACGTAATAATTATGGTGTGATTCGAACTTCTACCGTATTCCAGAAGTTTCCGTTCTACAGTATATATATGGACACGAAAGTTAAACTTGCAGAGCATATCATATTGGACCGTACATAGACATTCTTGTGTTCTCAGCTGTTGGATTTATTTACGTTTCATACATCGTACTTGACAGACTGTTATTTTCATTACATCATACTAGATTGTGACTGATTGGATATAATATTCCGTTTGGATTCAGGCAACAGCGACCAGAATTCCGGATCAAGAAAAAAAACAGGATTTTGAACAGTTAAGTTGACATTTTATTTTGTGTAATATTATTTTGTAAACTTTGTATATATAATAAATCTTGTTAAATTTTATTATTGATTTGTGTCTTTTGTTGGCTACAATTTAAAAGGTGATTTCGGCCGTAACAGAAATTGGGGGCTCGTCTCGGAAGAACGTTCATATCTTATTAAATTTTTTCAGTATTTTTATTAGAATTAGCCAACAAAATTCTACAAAATGGAATTTGATGCTGGTAAATTTTTGAAAACGCCAGACCTGGAAGGGTTTGATAAATTAAAGAAAGAAGAATTAGTGTTGCTTGCTAAACATTTAAAAATAGATTTTAGAGTATCTATGCGAAAACAAATTATAAAAAATTTGGTAATAGACAATTTAGTTGATTCAGAAATTTTTGGTGAAGAGGCTCTTGACCTCAAGGTCGAAAATGTTGATGTTTTCAAATTAAAACAGCTTGAATTAGAACATGAACTTAAATTAAAACAATTAGAAAAAGAAGAAAAACAATTACAGGCAGAACTTCAAATGAGGGAAAGGTTAGAGATGGAGAAAATAAAAATAGAAATGGCTAAAGTAGAAAGCAACACTAAGTCAAAATCAGAACATTTTGAGGCAGCAAAAAATATACGTTTGGTTCCTAAATTTTGTGAAAAAACTGTTGATAAATTTTTTCCACAATTTGAGAAAATTGCTCAAAATTTGAAATGGCCAAAGCCTTATTGGACTACTATGCTGCAAAGTGTTTTTGTGGGCAAGGCCGCTGAAATTTACTCAGCACTTTCTTCAGAAAAAAGTTCTGATTATGACACTGTTAAACAGGAAGTTTTGAAAGCTTATGAGCTAGTGCCAGAAGCATATAGACAGAAATTTAGGTCTTATAAAAAGTTTGAAACACAAACCTATGTTGAATTTGCTAGGGAAAAAGAAGATTTATTTGATAAATGGCTTACGTCAAAGAAAATAGATAAAAATTTTGATAAATTAAGACAATTAATGTTATTAGAAGAGTTCAAGCAGTGTGTTAATTTAGACTTAAAAACACATTTAGATGACAAAACTGTTGAGACATTGCAAGATGCAGCTGTTGTTTCCGATAATTATACCATTTCACATAAAAGAAGTTTCAAAGGTCAAAATTTTAATACTTCTAGCGGAAATTACAAAAATCAAAGCACTGAGCGTACTGATTTTAAGCCTGTTGCACAGAATAAGAGTCCGTCTAGTTATAATATGTCTGGTCCAAAATTTGATACTTTTGAGAAGAAGTCACTAACTTGTGCTTATTGTAAGAAAAATGGTCACCTGATGGCTGATTGTTTTAGACTCCAGAAGAAGAATGAAAGAGATCATAAGCCCAAGTCCAGTGCTTGTACGACACCCGTTTTTACCAATAAGTTGGAATGTCCTGCGAGTCAGGCTTTTAAGTCCAGTTTTTGTGATTACATGGAGGATTATCAACCCTTTATGTCTGATGGGTTTGTTTCTATTGTTAATAATACTACTCCTCAGCCTATTAAGATTTTACGGGACACTGGAGCTTCTCAGTCTTTGTTGTTAGAAGGTGTGTTGCCTTTGTCCGAGGAGACTTCCGTTGGTGCCTCCGTTTTGTTACGAGGTGTGGAGTTAGGTTGTATAGATGTTCCCCTCCATCGTATTTATTTGAAGTCAGATTTAATTACTGGACCAGTTGTTGTGGGTGTTCGTCCTACTCTCCCCGTTGAGGGTGTTTCATTATTGCTAGGAAATGATCTAGCTAGGAACAAAGTGGTTGCTGAACCAATTGTTACAAGTGAACCGGTGGTGGATGTTAAATCACCTGAAGATGATGCTGAACTGTATCCAGCTTGTGTTGTTACTAGGGCAATGGCAAGAAAACAACAAGATGAGGATTTACAAGAAGGCCAGTATGATTATTTGGACCTTTCTGACACTTTTCTTGCCGACATTGAAGGTCCCGGTACTTCAGAAAAAGCCATAATAAGACCACCTGGTACTAACGAACGTGTAATTATGCCATGGCCAGACGTGAACAGCCATTCATTAGACAAAAGAACATTTAGGGAAGAACAGAATAAAGACCCTGAGGTTCTTCAACTCTGCAAGAGGGCTCTACCACAAGAAGAAGCAGAAAAAGTGGCCGAATGTTACTACCATCAAGACGGCATTTTGATGAGGAAGTGGAGGCCCCCTGATGCTATCCCAGAGGAAGAATGGAGAGTGGTATACCAAGTGGTGGTGCCTAAAGTCTATAGGCAAGAAATTATTGGTCTTGCCCATGACACCCCCTTGGCTGGACATTTAGGTATAAGGAAGACTTGCCTTAAGATCTTGCAACATTTCTACTGGCCCAGACTTAGAAATGATGTCACAGAATACTGTAAATCATGCCATATATGCCAGGTTGTTGGCAAGCCTAACCAGAAAATACCACCAGCACCACTTCTGCCAATTCCAGCCTTTGAAGAACCTTTCAGCCGAGTGCTTATTGATTGCGTTGGACCTTTACCAAAGACCAAGACAGGAAATGCTTATTTATTAACGATCATGTGTACATCCACTCGCTTTCCTGAGGCTATTCCCTTAAGGAATATCAAGACACCAACTATTGTCAAAGCTCTTATCAAATTTTTCACATTAGTAGGACTTCCTAAGTCTATACAGTCCGACCAGGGTTCAAATTTTATGTCAGGTTTATTTCAGCAGGTCGTTTACCAGTTAGGGATTACTCAGTATAGATCAAGTGCTTATCATCCAGAATCTCAAGGTGCCTTAGAACGTTTTCATCAAACATTGAAAAACATGATTAGAACTTTTTGTCTTCAATTTGACAGGGACTGGGATGATAGTGTTCACTTTCTACTTTTTGCGGTCCGAGAGGCTGTTCAAGAATCCCTTGGTTTTAGCCCCTTTGAGTTAGTGTTTGGTCATACTGTAAGGGGACCTTTGAAATTGATTAAGGAAAAATGGCTTACTGAACACACTGACTTGAATCTTCTAGACTATGTATCTAGATTTAAAGAAAAATTGTATACTGCTTGTCAAATTGCTCAGAAAAACTTAAAAACTGTACAGAATAAGATGAAAATATGGTATGATAAAGATGCCAGGGACAGAGTTTTTGAGCCTGGTGATAAGGTACTTGTATTTTTGCCAGTCCCTGGGCATCCTTTACAGGCTAAATACTGTGGTCCTTATACAATTGACAGTAAAATCAATGATTTGAATTATATTGTAAAAACTCCAGGTCGGCGTAAACAAAATAGAGTGTGTCACATTAATATGTTAAAACCATATTTTGAGCGTACTAATGAAGGTGAGAGTAAACCAGTTGCCACTTTAGCCATGGTTAAATTGGAGAACGATCATGACAAACCAGATATAACTGAACCATCTTTTGATTCGAAGACTATGGAACAAACTGTTAGATTGAAAAATTCAGAAATTTTGTCAACTTTAGACTCAAAACTTGCACATCTGTCTTTCGATCGCAGACAAAAATTGAAAACTTTGGTATTTTCTTTTAAAAATCTTTTTCCAGATGTGCCAAACAAAACCACTGCTGTTTGTCATGATGTTGATGTAGGCGATGCTTCTCCAATTAAGCAACATCCTTACCGGCTCAATCCACTTAAACTTGATGTTATGAGACAAGAAATTAGATATATGCTTGACAATGATATTATTGAGCCGAGTAACAGTGAATGGAGCTCTCCTTGTCTTCTTGTACCCAAACCAGATAAAACCTTTCGTTTCGTTACTGATTTCAGAAAAGTAAACTCAGTCTCAAAATCTGACTCCTATCCGATTCCAAAGATAGACGATTGCATTGATAACATTGGACAATCAAAATTCGTAAGCAAATTCGATTTATTAAAAGGTTACTGGCAGGTCCCCCTGACACCGAGAGCTCGTGAAATATCAGCTTTTGTCACACCAGACGGCTTATTTCAATATACTGTCATGCCGTTTGGTATGAAAAATGCTCCAGCTACATTTCAAAGAATGATCAATAATGTTATAAAAGATTTAGACTGTTGTTATGCTTATATTGATGATCTTATTGTATGTAGTGATAGCTGGGAAGAGCATTTAACACTTTTATATGATACTTTTGATAGATTGTCACAATCAAATTTGACTGTTAATCTTGCTAAAAGTGAATTTTGTAAGGCCACTGTTGATTATTTAGGGCACACAGTTGGCCAAGGTCAAGTGAAACCTATTATGGCTAAAGTGGATGCAATTACCAATTTTCCTCCTCCTACAAATAAAAAACAACTTATGAGATATTTAGGCATGATTGGATTTTACAGAAAATTTTGTTCAAATTTTGCTACTGTTGTTCAACCATTGACTCATCTTTTACGAAAAGATTCTAAATTCATCTGGAGTGATAATTGTCAAAACTCTTTTGAAAAAAGCAAATCACTTTTAATTAACAGTCCCGTTCTTATCACTCCAGACTTTAAAAAGCAATTCAAACTTGCCGTTGATGCAAGTGATGTAGGAGTTGGAGCCGTTTTATATCAAGAAACAGATGATAATGTTGAGAAGCCTATATCATATTTTTCCAAGAAATTAGATAAACATCAGAAAAATTATTCCACTATTGAAAAAGAATGTTTTGCACTGTTGTCTGCACTTCAACATTTTGATGTATATTTAAATCCCACTATGCATCCTATTCTGGTTTATACTGATCATAATCCTCTCACCTTCATACATAAAATGAGAAACAAGAACCAGAGGTTGACTAGGTGGAGTTTATTGTTACAGGAATATGATATTATTGTAAAACATATTAAAGGTAAAGATAATGTAATAGCAGATGCTTTATCTAGATCTTATTAAAACACTGTATACATACTATATATATATATATATATTTTTGTATATATTGTTCATGAAGTTCTCGTTACACTCAAACTTCTTTTAAGGGGGGAGGTGTTATGATATTGTAATTATTATATTTATTTATCTTGGCCTGGTTTGTTTTGTGTGGCCTTGTGACGTGTATAATGTGTTTACATAATACTTATAGTTGTTTACCAAATAATGTTATAACTGCGCAGTTTAGAAATCACTGGAACAATAATGGATACTGGTGGAATGACTAGAACTTTCTATTTGACTTACGTAATAATTATGGTGTGATTCGAACTTCTACCGTATTCCAGAAGTTTCCGTTCTACAGTATATATATGGACACGAAAGTTAAACTTGCAGAGCATATCATATTGGACCGTACATAGACATTCTTGTGTTCTCAGCTGTTGGATTTATTTACGTTTCATACATCGTACTTGACAGACTGTTATTTTCATTACATCATACTAGATTGTGACTGATTGGATATAATATTCCGTTTGGATTCAGGCAACAGCGACCAGAATTCCGGATCAAGAAAAAAAACAGGATTTTGAACAGTTAAGTTGACATTTTATTTTGTGTAATATTATTTTGTAAACTTTGTATATATAATAAATCTTGTTAAATTTTATTATTGATTTGTGTCTTTTGTTGGCTACAATTTAAAAGGTGATTTCGGCCGTAACAACACTGACTTGGTGTTGGGAGGACTTATCGCGGCAAGTCAGAAGTCTTTTTCTATTATTTTTATTTAATGAAACCGAATTCATTTTATAACACCATACAATAAAATCAGTTCTCGTAAACGGTTTAGAAATATTGGGATATACTAGACATTAATAAGCATTTTTTTTTTTTTTTTTTTTTTCTTTTGTGGTGGCCATATTGACTATAAAAAGTTGTTGCGGCCATGTCATTGATGGAACAGGAACTGAATATGGATGTTGTGGCAGGCTTCCCATAAACTTTCCTGTCAAGTAGGTGATTTCAACTGATAGTTTCATGTCTATATATGATGTAGTATTCCAGAATTGGATGTGAATGCAAACTTTAACCAAGTCAATGAAGCGTGAAATGTAGGTCAACGTGACCCAATTGTCACATGGCTGTTCGTTACTACCGAAGATGGAAACACTGATGAAGTAGACTATATGCCACGTAGAATTACCAAAATGGACCTTAAGGTTCCATCAAAGTCAAAATCTATGACGAAAACACAACCACATAGATTGTCAATATTTTTATTGTTACAATTAATTCTGAACTGGAACTTGATGAAAAGCTTTCATTAAATACACATTTCATAATGCATTACCGTTTTCCTTCAGAATAAATATGAAAATGAAATTGTAGATGTAAACATTTCCTTAGTGGCGGATGAATTTTTCAAACGATGCCGTGAGTTCCGTAGAGCATATTTTTGGAAAATAATTGTTCCAATTGTTCCATTGTCATTATGAGCAGGGCAAGCGAGGCTTAATTTCACAAATATATCCAATAATCAGACGATAAAAGCATTTTTAGTGTGTGGCTGCGTGTGCTGTCCACGTTTATATATTTATCAAAAATGTCTGAGATAAATTTCGTCATTAATGATAAAGATGACCATTTGTTAAACATATTTTTATCTAGGGCTTACAGGGATATGTATGGTAGAGATATATTTAGACAGGTCACATTACAAATGATGTAAAAATAGATAATGGTTGGTGGTATCACTTTGTGCAAGGTAAACATCCGAGCAATCCAAAAAACACTAAGTTAGGAATTCCTTTGAACTTTACCTTATTTCTTCATAATCTTCAAAGTTCATAACCTTTACAGTTAGGAGAAATTGCGTTATTGTTGAAAAACAATCCTGAATACATGAAGCGGAAACATCCCACTTGAAGGGGAATGTTTTTAATTTGTTTTATTCTTCTTCCGTAATTTCAAACAGAAATACATTTAAAATAAGTGCATACTTGTTTATTTAAATCAATTTGTTAAAATGATGCATTCGAGAACCTTCTAAGGTATGTGTTGGGAGAATTCATATCGGAAAGTGCATACAAATTCCATTTGCACATAAACAAAACTGTAGTTTAAATTTATAAATGCAGATTGTCAAATCCGATAATAACCGTTATAGTCTGAACCATACATCGTTTATTTTGAACCACGCGTTTTGCCGCCTATTCGGCTAATTCGTAAATTTAGTATTATAGATATCTGTCAATGCAGCATGTCAACAAGCAACAGTTGATCAAATGGGACATTGTATGACTATAAAAAATCGGGTGGCACAAAATACCCAAATCACGATTTTCAGGCATTCGAGATATCAGTTTCGTCGTTTGGGAGATTTCGTAACAGTTCACTGTTACAGTTATTAACTCGTTTATAACCATTTAAGTCACATTATACAGCTTCATACAGATATATGAGTTCATTGGAGTTTAATTATTTTGCTTGCATCAGTATTGTTTGTTGAATGCTGAATAAATTTTGGTATAATTTTGTTACGTAATGTTTGAAATTAAATTTTAAATTGATGTGAAAAGGTCATTTTAATCCTCTGTTATTTCGTTCTCCATCTAATATATTACACCATTGTCAATCAAGATCAAGTTATTGTTTTAGTTTTACAGAATGTCTTTTAACTAATCGTTGTTGTGAAATAATTTAATATTGAATATAACGCGTCATTTGATTGGTTAAATGTTTTTCGTCTATCATATCAAAGACTAAATGTTATTTTTCTACTATGGCGTCTTCGCCGTGATATTGGCTGAAACATCGACAGCTCGGCGTAAAATAAAATTCAATCAATCAATACTATGGCGTCATAAAATGAAATTCCTCTGTTTGGAATTAAATCATAAGGATTGACCTAGTTTTTTTTCAATCTATTCGAAACAACCTCAATTTGAGTATTGCAATCCGCCACGGTGTTTATTTAGTGTGCACCACTTCATTGAGTTATTTCTTCATGGGCTGAAAAGATTACAGTCAATCCTCAAATTGATAAATGGCAGTCAATGGGAGATAACTCTATCTGTCATTGACACTAATTGTGGATGGAACTCTCCAACGTAGGAGTTAGTTTTGGTATTGTTTAATAAGCGCAAACATGGGCGCCAGAAATTTTTCTCTGAGAAAATGTCAGATTCAGAAGAGAAAAAAAACTCAGACAAAGGAGAGAAAGAAAGATACCCCAACATTTACAATAATTTATTCTCGACTACAATATGACTTCTAATAGTGATGGAAAAATAACAGAACCACCGGGAACTGAAAAAGAAGGAAGCTCAGAAAAGGGGCTCAATTCAACACCCATCCCAAGGCCCATCAACGATAAAATTAAACTGTTAAGTGATTATAGTGTCGATAAAGGGGCCCGTCCTAAGACTAAACAAACTGTTAATTTAGATTTGAAAGAGTCAATAGAACATTTAAGAAAGGAAAACGAAGCACTGGAACTCCAGATAATCTATGATGATCTTGCAAAGAAAAATTCAGAATTGAAGTCTAAAATAAAAAGTGACAATAAACATTCTAAGACAGACAAAATTCCATCCTTGCAGAAGTTAAGGGATGACAAAGAATTAAACAAATTAGTTACAAAGTTAGAAAAAGCGATAGTATTTGAAAGTTCTTCAGAGACAGACAGTGACTCAAATTCGTCTGGTTCAGAGGCTAAAAAGAAAAGTGAGACAGACAAAGGTACATATTTCTATAAGGCATTTCCTAAATCTAAAAAGAAAAAAGCTGTATCGGGAGAGGCACGATTGACGAAAGATAGAGTGAAGTATGATGTTCCATGGCCGCATGAGTATGCCCAACACGAGTCCGTTAGTTTTAATGACAAGGAATTCGGCCTTCTATGAGGGGCGAGGTTTATATTTTACAAAATGTTGAAGAGAAATTTGGGAAAGAAAGACAATTACATTTATTAAATTTGTTGTTTTTAGCTGAAAAATTCCCTCTCGGTGAAATTAAGGTCTTTCATTCTGAGGTATTAAGGTCAATTGAGAAAGCATTCAAGACATAGAATGATTCCTTTGCAGACGAAAAATATCGTACACTTGTATCATTCGTAGGAACAGTCAAAAAAGATACTCGTTCTCCAATTTGTGGTGCTTTTCAAGCTGGTTCTTGTTCTCATCAAACTAATCATTTTGGAAAATTTGGTGACAAAAAACTTCTTCATTCGTGTAGGAAATGTGTAAGACGTGGGAAAATTCCGTTCGACCCTATATGCCGACACCCGTCAAAATCATGCACAGTTGAACCTACTGGTATTTCATGACTAGAACTTTCTTCAGTGTGCCATTCTTCAGAGAGTGTTTCAAATATGAGAATGGTACCGTTCAAACATGAAGTTTATTTTGACAAACCTGTACATGATCGCTTAGGTTCTGATTGTAATTTTAAAATGAAAGATTGTATTGATTTAAATGAGCCTATAGGTGAAGTTATGCAAGTTTTTACAGATGCTGATCTGAGTTATTTTTATAAGTCAATGATGCGCGATAACTAGGTCAGAGTGACCTTATTTTGGTGGGAAGCTGTGTTACTCCCGGAGATGCATCCTGACACCAAGTAATATTATTGTAGGTCCCTTGGTAACAGAGAACTGAAACTTAACCTACGTTAATGAAGTGCAATCAACATGTAACCTGTAGCATAGAAAATAAATTCAGAGCAAACATGTATTATGCCCCTGTATCATGGAAGAAGTCTGCTGTTTCGTTGTATTATTTTGAATATTTTTTTTCAATCCAGTTTCCTCACAATGTGTTGTATGGTCTTTCAGGAGCTCACTTGTGGTAAAGACTGCCAGACAATCTCACTGTACATGTGGTTTGAAAATATGATGAGGTTGCATTTGTAACTTTGTCTAATTTCCCCAGTATCCCCATTAATGTGTATCTTTTACATGTACTGTATCATATCTACAAGAAAGCAGAAAACTCCAATAAATACTTGGAAACCTTAGTTAGCAAACAGTGTTAAAGACTTGCCCTTGTACAATACATATTAAAAACAATAATTGCGAAAAGAATATAATTTTGCAAATTTTATATAGCAAGACCTTAAAACCTCATTTCCAACGGAAAAATCAACATTTAATCAACGTCGCAATACCAACATTGAAACAATGTCAATGTTTATACATCAACGTTGATCCTGTTTGCAAATCCTGCACTTATCTCAACGTCGATCCAACACAATCTGTTAACGTTGATTCAATATTGAAACAATGTTGATGTGCCAGGTGGGAAGAAATATAAAAGTACATTCGATCATAAAATTGATTTTTTTAAATAATTATATTGTTTATATTGTCAGTTTTCACCAATTGTGATTTCATTACGATGTGAAAATAAAACTAATGATACTATCATCAGATTTGTGAAGGTAAAGGTACTTTAATGAACAATTATAACAATTTATGAATATGCAAATGATATTTACTCGCTGCATTCTCGTGATGATATTTGTAACATTTTAAAGTGCACTTACAAGTAATAATGCAAATTTTAAAAAAAATAGGATGTTTGTTTTGCATCCTAAATATGTAGTTAATTTAACAATTTGATACTTCCAATACATGCGCTTTTATGACAATAACGGTATCTAACATTGCAGATGTATATACAATATATCTTCCAACACTCGGGAGGGGTGGGGGGGGGACATTGAACACACACCATCCAGATAATGCCATTTTTGCACATTTTCGGGTGACACATTGAAAATAAAAATTCATACCTGTTCGGAGTATCCCAGAGGACCACAAGAAAAGCTATGATTATGACATTTTCAAATTAAACGGCATCACATAAAATAAACTCTTATTTCAAACGCAATGCACAAACAATTTGTAAAATTGCATAATCTATATAAATTCCAAAATTTTCGTCTGTTACGACCGATTTTTACAGAAATATAAACAATATAAATTAGCACCAATTGTGAATTAAAAATTGCACATTGGGAAAAGATAGTTTTCCGTTTCTTTTCCATAAATGAAATAAACTAATAACTACACTGATATGATAATGACGAATTATTAGGAGATCTAATAGTACCCCTTCATTTTACGCCGAAATTATTATTAGCAGATTTTACTATATATTTTTATTTAATTTCAGATAAGATTTTATTTGTTACAGTTTTGTACAATGAAATGCAGGATACACTATAACTTTGTAATAAAAACAGTTGTAATTTCAACACAAACACCAAGCCTGTGTTTTGTTTGAAACATGTTGGATAAAAGTGAATTTCATTTTTTTTTAGATGTAGGAGAACCGTTAATAAACCTACACGTTTCAGCTGTCACACCAAAGCTAAAATGTAAACTAGATACGTTGTAGATGTTTTTCTTCAAAACAGTTCTCCACGATAAAAAAAAATCGTACGATCATGTCTGTGAAACACTCGTACGATTTCTCTTACGACAATCGTAAGATCAATCGTACATCGTAGTCGTACATTAAACGATCGCTTTGTGAAACGCTGGCCCGGTTCCCAACTCGCGTTCGTAATTATGCGGCGGTAAATACATGTATGTAAAAGAAACGAAAACGGAAGCAATAACTGGTAATTACTTGGCAATCTTAATGAATCATAACTAGTTTATCTTGTTATTTATTTATAACGCACTGTAGACACGACAAGGTTACTTTCAGTTCATTAGCTCAAGATAAAGCACATGGTCACTCGCTCATTAAGGTACATTTACATTGTAATTACATTCATCTTTCAGTAGTGTGTTCTACGATTATTTTCAACTCGGGCATTACTGCCTGTTTTTTTTTTCAATTCCTTAAGCATGTTGATATTTAGACAAGGTCAATACCGGCATTTTCATTTTTGCTTTTCACACAAATGTTCATAAGGACATTAAGCATGTTTAAAAAGAGACAGGGACTGCTTACCGCCTGCTTACCGCTTGAGATCACCCCAGTTTTTTTTTTTTTTTTTTTTTTTTTTTGGTAGGGATTTTATTACCAATTTTTATTTAAATTTTTCCATTGTGTGTCTATTGTTTGTTTATACTCGTCCTTCCCTATCTCGGTTTTGTTTCAGTCTGTATTAATGATTATTGGGTAGTCTTGCAGGTTCCTTACCTGGTCTGTTATTGTTGGGTAGTCTTTCAGGTTCCTTACCTGGTCTGTTATTGTTGGGTAGACTTTCAGGTTCCTTACCTGGTCTGTTATTGTTGGGTAGTCTTTCAGGTTCCTTACCTGGTCTGTTATTGTTGGGTAGACTTTCAGGTTCCTTACCTGGTCTGTTATTGTTGGGTAGTCTTTCATGTTCCTTACCTGGTCTGTTATTGTCGGGTAGTCTTGCAGGTTCCTTACCTGGTCTGTTATTGTTGGGTAGTCTTTCAGGTTCCTTACCTGGTCTGTTATTGTTGGGTAGTCTTTCAGGTTCCTTACCTGGTCTGTTATTGTTGGGTAGACTTTCAGGTTCCTTACCTGGTCTGTTATTGTTGGGTAGTCTTTCAGGTTCCTTACCTGGTCTGTTATTGTCGGGTAGTCTTGCAGGTTCCTTACCTGGTCTGTTATTGTTGGGTAGTCTTTCAGGTTCCTTACCTGGTCTGTTATTGTTGGGTAGTCTTGCAGGTTCTTACCTGGTCTGTTATTGTTGGGTAGTCTTTCAGGTTCCTTACCTGGTCTGTTATTGCCATGCAAGTCAACTGACTTGAGACAAAACATGTGTGTAAACAGCAGCATAATTTATTTAATAGTTTTAAAATATTTCTTTCCGTTTGTTGTAAAAGACAATATGTTTAATGCGATTTGGTGAGTTGTGTGATGATTAAAATCTCGTTTATTTATTTATTATAGTAATATTCTATTTATACGTGTACTGAAATCACATCTTTTATTCTAGCATAATTGTTAATATGTTGTTAAGGAATAGTAAGAATAATAAATACATGCATTGAATTAATATTTTATTTATCGCATTTTCGAAACAAGAGACATGAGACTTCAACATCTTTTAGTTAAATAGCCACTTCCAGAAAAGCACTTATCGTGAACGGGTTCTCCCATCCTACTTTCTATTGTAATATCGTGAATAACTGCAAAAGTCTCGCCAAGAAGCCACAGAAATAATATCTTCAGAAAGACAGAAAAACAATGTCAATAATTATCAACTGAATCTTAGTACTCCAAGGAATAAAGTCTCATAAAAAGGGCAAATGATACATTTTTAAGTAATGTTCTTTAAAACATATATTGATTTACTTCTATTTTGAAATGAAACTATTCTCATTTTTGCAATGATTTGTTTAAGCTCCATTTTTATCATCTGTCTGTCTGTTATAATTTTTACATAACGTTTTCCATGTTTACCGCGGTGCTATATTTAGTAAGTTAACATTACATGGTATCACACGTTTAACGTTTTCGCGTCACTTCAATGAAGCTTTATTCAAAATCTAAAATTTGAATATTTGTTCAGTAAACGTGATCTTTAAACAATTGTTAGATATCCATGTTGTTCATACTTAAGTTGCTAATGTTGTTTTGAGGAACATCTTTTGTCCTGTCTTTGTGTTGTCTTTTAAGATATAGTCTTGACTCTCTTTAATCTTTAAAATGTTTCACATTTTTAACTTAACGCTTCCACATTTGGTTGTGTTTCAGGTTATACGATTAAATGAACGGTATGTACCAATCTGCTTTCAAAACCGGACATGTCTTATGAGAGGCGGTGACTGCTTAAAGCCCGAGATCACCGCCGGTTTTTTTGTGGGGTTCATGCTACTCACCATTCTTTTATTTATTTTTTTGTATTGTGTTTTTTTTTTTTGTTCCTGTCCTTCCCCATCTCGATTTTAAAACATATATTGATTTACTTCTATTTTGAAATGCAACTATTCTCATTTTTGCAATGATTTGTTTAAGCTCCATTTTAATCATCTGTCTGTCTGTTATGATTTTTACATCTTTTACCATATTTACCTCGGTGTTGTATTTAGTATATTAACATTACAGGGTATCACACGTTCAACGTTTTCGCTTCACTTCAATAAAGCTTTATTCAAAATCTTAAATTTGAGTATATGTTTAGTAAACGTGATCTTTAAACAATTGTTAGATATCCATGTTGTTCATACTTTAGTTGCTGATGTTGTTTTGAGGAACGTCTTTTGTCCTGTCTCTGTGTTGTCTTTTAAGATATAGTCTTGACTCTCCTTAATCTTTAAAATGGTTCACATTTTTAACTTAACGCTTCCACATTCGGTTGTGTTTCAGGTTATACGATTAAACGAATGATATGTACCAATCTGCTTTCAAAACCGGACATGTTTTATGAGCGGCATTGACTGCTTAAAGCCCGAGATCACCGCCGGTTTTTTTGTGGGGTTCATGCTACTCACATTTTTTTTTTTTTTTTTTTGTATTGTGTTTCTTTTTTTGTTTGTTCCTGTTCTTCCCCATCTCGATTTTATCTCTGTATTTATGTTTGTTGGGAAGTCTTCGGGTTTCCTTACCTTGTATCTTATTGCCATATAAATCAACCGACTTGTGACAAAACATGTGCAAAAACAGAATAATTTATTTCTGTGCTGAAATAATTGTACGTTTCGAATCTGTTTGACATTACCGTCATAATTCAACGGTTTGGACACACTCTCTATTTACAACGCTACATGACGCCTCATTTAGACACTTCTTAATGCATAGTCAGTTGAAAAATCGAAAACAATCCTGACCAACAATACATTCTCCTGCTAAAGACAAGCTCATATGGTATAATAAAATCAATACTTCTAATTTCTCAATATTTAAATTAAATTACTTTTTAAAAGTGGATTTGAAATAAGGATCATGACGATTGACGTGTTGTCTTAATCAATATTGGAATTACTTTTGAAGAAGGTTATGTGTACTTAAGATACTCTTGAAGTAAACAACCTAAAAGACATTTTCATTTTTGTCTTTGCGAAATTTTATACACATTATAAATAATTTTCACGGAATACCAATGCGGCTGCAATTATAGCTTTCGGAGAGAGGAATATACAATAATTTTGCCCCTATGACATACTAGTATTTTAATCTTAGTGGAGCTACAACAACCACGGCCCAGTTGTTCAACTTATTTAACCCAAGGGTAGTTTTTACCAAGGGTTAAATTGTATAGAAAATCACTGAGTTAAATTTAGCCCTCGATTAATCCAGTTGAACAACTGGTCCCAGGTGTCATTTACATCAGGGACTTTTACTTAATATATTATCCAGTTCGAATTCAATTGAAAATGTTCATGTATCACCTGTTCAAAAACCGAAACAATCCAATACACTGAATAAATCATCAGACAAATGAAACAAAAATGGGGTGTTCTTTAACAGATATATTGATGATAAAACCATTTCCATTTTAGAATTTTATTATTACCTCCAAAATGTGCACAATCTGCTAATTTAACATGATTTTTTTATATATGTCCATTGAAATTTTTGATATAAATTACATGTGCAGGCAAATAAGTATATATGAATACTAAAATGACTTTTTTTCATTTTAAGTCCTTACATTTTTCAAATTATATGTCTTTATTACAATTATATTCAGTATCTAATAAGTAAAAAAAAAAAAAAAAGTTTCAGTGTGTGTACAAGTGGGATTATAAACTATGTTCATGTTACCCATTTCTCTATATCCTATTTTTTTTTAACCCGACATAAAGCATTTCTTTTCTATACTGAGCTAAATGATACAAGACAATTTCCATTGGTATGGCGAGCTAACATTGTCCAGTCACCGAATTCAATTTATGAAATAATATACACAACATTTCAAGTGCTATAAAATGTCAGAGAATATAGTCAAAGAAATCCATTCACACTTTCATTAACATCTCAAAAAAAAAAACTAGTTTTTCTCGTAGTATTACTGCATTTAACATATGCAATCTACAAAATAATGATAAATGCTGTAGAAAGGAAAAATTATATGTGCCTGGAGGCATCTGTTGGGCTCTGTGGAAGAAAGGATATTTGAATGTTTTGATGGATTCGATTACCAACATCGGAGTTAGTGTGATGATTAAATATCATGAAATGTCGCTTTAAGACGTCATTGCAATTATGGTTTTGTCTGTGTCTGTTCAAACATGATAACAACATGAACCTGTAACCATCATCCGGCGCGTTTTGCGTTTCCTGCCTGTTTTTTTTTTTTTTTTTTTTTTAACTGCATGATTTTGAAGATCAAATTACGAGCTGTGTACTGGAGAAATGCAAACTCTCGAATGAATTCTATTCCCGCCTTTGGCAACTGTCATGGGTAGAAACTACCCGTCCGTAACACTGAACACTGCTGTACCGATTTAGCCATATACCGAAATGAAATTTATTTAACTTAATATGACAAATTGTAATGGTTTTCAAAATGCTCGGTTGACGTCATTTTATCAACTTTTGAAATAGTCTATTAGATTGTGAAGGCAAAATACATTCATCTACTTTGACGAGTTATAACATTTTTACTTGTTTCTGATTTGTAATTTGCATATAGTTTAAAGAAATAATGTGAACTTTCTTTAATTCTAAAGAAAATTACTTTTGTAACGGATTGTTTATACGAAGCACATCATTTAAAATATAATTTACTTAATACAGCGATAACCAAATGTAAAAAAAAAATATCTTAAATGTAATTTTAAAGACCAAAAGTGTCAAGTGTTCGTGTCCATGTCTATCAAATTGCCCACTAACTGTATAGAGAGCCATCGAAAAATTAACACAATCTAAATGAGCCGTTATCACTTTTGTATACTAGATCATAAAATATGAAAGCATTTTTCATATAACTAAAATTTCAATACATCATACTTGTTCTACAGTAAATGCACTGTGTTACTTTAACCTTGGAATCGACATTCCAATATACTAACCCTAGAACAACTTCCTTCAAAGGAAGGTTTATACATTTATTTTTTAATTCTTCTATTACAACAAAAGGACAATTATAATTCAACTTACAAGAAAATTATTCATTTTGAACACAGCCGTGGAACTCAAGCTTAAAGGAGATGGTATGATTTCGGCCATTGTTTGGCCCCGTCTGACATGAAAAATAAAAATTTCAGATTTGCATTTCTATTATTTTATAAGATCGAACTTTCAAAATCTTTCAGTCATTGTAAAAAAAAATCCTTCCAAGCATTTGAAGAAAATTAAGTTTTTCACGGTAGATTTTGGTCAAAACTACTATGACCAACAGTCTTCCCCAAAAAGAGTTTTTTCTATAATGTGTGTCTTACATAAAGACACGAACCGTTAACTATCCTCACCATACAACACTATTCGAAAACTGTTCCTGAGAGAGAAGTCCATAATACATTTATTACTTAAAATGTAAAAATCTTTTCATTAAAAATAACATTCACATTATATGAATATATGTGTTCGCTTACCTTGACTACGAGCACTATACCCATCGAACTATAGTTCATGGTTGATTGGTTTTCCTTGACTACGAGCACTATACCCATCGGACTATAGTTCATGGTTGATTGGTTTTCCTTGACTACGAGCACTATACCCATCGGACTATAGTTCATGGTTGATTGGTTTTAACAAAAGACTGTTCAAAAATAGTGAATTAAATGTACAGATTTTTACATATTACGTACTAAACTCTTTTACCATGCCTTGTCACTGTCTCTACCGCCAGTCAACATACCTTCAACTGAGTCATTGATAAGTTTATTTGCATATGTGTTCGTTTACCTTGACTACGGGCACTATACCCATCGGACTATAATTCATGGTTGATTTTTTTCCCTGGGATAGATCAAGATTAACAAATAGTGAATGAAATGTACAGATTTTTACATATTATGTATTAAACTCTTTTCCTATACCATTTCACTGTCTCTATCGCCTGTCAACATACCTTCGGGAACTACCTAATTGGTTCATTGATAAGTTTGTTTTTATCTTAAACCAACATAAAATATTTGCCATTGATAAACAGATAATACATGTTTGTACATATAATACTGAAATTATACCTTCATCAATCTGACCTCATATGGTCGCCACGATAGATTACAGAGAAATTAATTAATTCTTTACCCTTTCAGAATATTTTTATTTATGAATATCTGAAGCGACATTTATGGAAAGATCACGTCTGTTTCTAGTCTAATCTAGTCTAGTTATTGGTTTTATAAATTAGAGAATAGGTTATAAAGTCTTTTTTATGAAAAATATTTCGACAAAATAAGTAATTTGGTTGCTAATATCTAATGGCATTTTTAAATATAAATGACAAATGATAACAGTCTACCTGATTTATAGAAAATATAACAAACGAAATTTTATTATGGTCCATTATTTTATATGTAAATGCAATACTTAATAATCCTCATGGCACCAGCTTGAAAATAAAGGTTCCATTATATTACTGATGAACGATGATGATATAATAAATTTACCGGAAATGAAAAACAAGGAATTTCTTCAGCTATCCTTTCTGGCGTCCAATCAACATATACAATCTTAATTAGCAGATTTTTTTTTTTATAAAAAATGACATTTCGTGAAACCCAACAACGAAGGTCAAAGAGGGCTTTTATCAATACTACAGATATGTAACTGCAAAAAGGAATTTTGGTACCTATTAAAGATTATTTTACTGTTATAAAATCCCGTTTTTCTCACTAATGAGACAGCCCAGTACCTATTTTTACCCATGTGAGATATCCTTTTCTCACATTTCTATGTGTTTGGGACAGTTATATTCCGTGTGAGACACCAGTGTGAGATTCATGCATCTCACATCACATGACCTAGACTGACGTAACAATGCAAAAAAACGTCACGTCACAATGCTAGAACGTCAGAAAACACACATCTTCGCACAAATGGTACGACAACGTCGAAATTAACATTGCTTCAATTTGAAAACCCCAGCAATCCTTTTCACAAAAAATCTTAAGATAGATTTTACTCTTAAGAGAAAACTTAAGAGTTTGAGGCTTTTCACAAAAAATCTTAAGTGAAACTTAAGAGAGAAAACTATCGTAACTTTAAGAGTGCTGTTACCCTCTCTTAAGTATATATTTTAAACTTAAGAGAAATCTTAAGAGAGAACAATATGGCCGCCTTTATTATATTCAATGTTTTGAACAGAAAAGCTTTTAGGAGAGATCGTGTTTTCCGTGATAGAACTGATGATCTTGATATTTTAAATGATGACCAGTTAATCGCACAGTATCGTTTTCCAAGACGGTCCATTCTGGATATAACAGACACGCTTAGAGACTCCATTACAAGACCTTCTGCCAGATCCCATGCAATCCCTCCACATATACAAGTAAGTATTTGACGAAAACATATCAAACCTATGTTTTCCGTCTTCATGCTGAATTTGGTGCTTTCTTTCACGTCCGCTGTATAGTTATGGTACAAATTATGTAATGTCAATCCCGAACACACCAAAAATATTTCGCAAAAAAAAAAATATACATATATATATACGTTACTGTAGAGATAAATGAATTTATCCTGCAATCAAGCCATTTCCGGTCTAATAAAAGGGGTAGAATAAACTTTAGTCGTATTAGGTCAATGACCTAATAAAGTCTACTGGTACTTGTTTACATGAAGAGCGCGAGAAGCGTTGCGAATGTACCAGATGACGTCATGGCGTTTCCCGTGTTTTCAGTGTCGTTGAATTTCAACTTCAAACGTAATTTTAAGGCATTTTACGCATCTAAAGGGGATTGCAGGATAAAGACAATACAAAGTCATTGTCGGAAAATATAAAATTTATTTGGGCTCGCTGCGAAACATGGGGAAAAGGCTCACTAAAGCTCGCCTTTTCTCATGTTTCTAAAGCTCGCCCAAATAAATTTTATATTTTCCGACAATGACTATGTATTGTATATTTATTTCCTAAACTTAAACTAAGTCAAATTGCGCATGTAAAACGAAAATGAAAGTAGGTTGCTATGCAATTGTTTATCTTACAAGTAGTCGTACGATTTGACTTAAGATAAAAACTTAGGAATACTCTTAAGTTTAAAATAAATCTTACGACAGCGTTTGTGAAAACGACTTAAGATTTCTCTTAGTATATTCGTAAGTTGAAATCTTAAGATTTATCTTAAGAATTTTTGTGAAAAGATTTGCTGAAGCGCAACCTAAAAGATATCTTTTTAAAGTTTTGTACCTTTGGTACAAAACCAAAACGCATGCGATCTTTTCAAATATATAATTTATTTTACACTAAGTTGTCTAGTTTAATAGAGCACATTTTCGTGTCATGGCGGCCATGTTTATTTCTTTAAATATTCGGCTGAGAAATGTGAGAAAAGTAATCAGTCATGGTAAAAAATGTGAGACTGGACAATTCCACCCTCGGGTTCACATTTTCTATCATCAGAAACTCAGCAAGCCTCGTTTCTGACTGGAAAATGTGAACCCTCGGGTGGAATTGTCCCATCTCACATCTTAGACCATGACTGATTATTATAGTCTTTCCCGTGGGTGAGATAAGAATTTCACGCTTGTTTTCCCGCAAAATTTTCGCGGTTCCGACAATCGTGATTATTTACTGTTTGACAAATGTTTGAGCGATATTTAACAAATAATTTGAGTTTTTATTAAAGTAACCTATTACATATTGTCCATATCGTTTTATTTTTAAAGGTTTCACTCGTCGGTGGCTTGAATTATTCAAAATCCATCCAATACAGATCACACACAAAATACTTTCATGGGGAGATAACTCCGTTTGTTTACGTCGTCTGACACACTTGCTTGAGTAAATATTAGTGAGAAAAAGGATCAAAACACCGGTGTTAAAGTGCAAGACGGAAAAATCTCAGAACCCGCGTGAAAGATTTCCATTGGTCTCCAACTCGGCGGAGCCTCGTTGGAGGCCAGAAATCTTTCCCTTGGGTGTCTGAGATTTTTCCGCATTGCACTTTCACCGGTGTTAGATCATTATAGTCTTTAAACTAAAGGTTATTTCTCTCATGCTCTTCTCTGTCTTTTAAAGGGGCACCCAACACTTTGACTAAAATATATTTGGCTCGTTCAATTTTCATAAAATTTTGACGGTATATATACTTTGACCTGTTGACAAAAACATAAAAATTTCAAGAAATTTGAATCACGCAATTTACGGGAATAATTTCATTGGATATATATTGCAATTTGACAAACACTAATTTTGATCACAGAGAAGCTTTATTTATCTTTACTAATAGTATGTGATTAAAACGTTTAGCTGATTTTTAAATAGTTAACCCTTTAGGTGTTCAGTACCCCTTTAAATATTTGTTTTAAATTCTTTTTGTTGGTTTTGCAATTCAAATATGCTCCAAAACACTTTCGCTATTTGTTTTTTTATATAGAAATTTTCTGCTTCAAGTGCTAATAACGAGGTAGATTGTTGAAATGTTCTAAGAGTGTGCATCAAACTTGGTATTAGAAAACGTTTGTTGTACCAGCATGCTTATACTAAAAAGTAAACAAACAATTGAAACCCTCCATCAGCAATGATCAGAGAACCATGAAGACTATATTAACATATTTAGTTTGTAAAGGACAAGGTAAGATTTTTGGCCTAACATTTGGCCACTTGAATTCCAAAATAAAAAAAGTAGTGGGAAACTTACTCTCAGCTATTGATAAGTACTGTCAAAATGTTGCATTTTAAGTTTTCAACAAAAAATGTCTGTAATATAGCGACAATATGCTACCAAAGATGGCTAATTTTGAAGAAATCAATAAAAAAAGCACCAAATTTCAATCACTATTGAAGATATGAATTAAAATTTTGATATGAGCAACAGCCTTGCCCAAAAAGATATTTCACTGAAATGTGTCTTTATTTCAGGCAAACATTATGTTAAAAAATCTTTTTGGGCAAGGGTGTGTCTCAGTTGTTTTGACCAAAATCTATTACGAAAACACTAAATTTTCTTCAAATCATTGATTTATCAGACGTTCATAACACCACTGTTGCATCATGGGTAGGATTTTTTTTATCAGTGATTGATAGATTATGAAAGTTAGATCATTATACAATTAAAATGATACAAATTCAAATCTGAAATCTTAATATCATGTCAGATTGGGCCATATAAGGGCTGAAATCATACCATCTCATTACTATTTTCTGACGAATGGCACGAAAAACTACTATGAAGTCTAGAACAGTTTCGCACAGTTTATGTTTTGTTAACATCATTTGTTTACAAATCTATTTAGAATCGACGTCGTTTGTATGATTTGCATTTCATTACGATTTTTCGTTCACATCATTGAGCAGTACGAAGTTATTTCATCGCATCAAGCGGTTTCTCTATTAATCTACGTCTCATGTAGCAAGATTCTGTCAAACCAAGTCAGTCAGTTTATCTATAATCAGTTTAAATTAACCCCTTGAGATGAAAATAGTATTGAAAATATTACAGAAAAAACTGTGGAATTTAAAATTAATTAACCTCTACTGTAGCAGACTTTGATTAAAGTATTTTAATTAAAACATATACGGAGTTAAGATGAAGTATCAAAGATACTAAAGATGATGAATGAATATCAAAGATATACTAAAGATGATGAATGAATAAAAAGACAGAACGAATTCAATCTTTTCGAATTTTTTTAAAAATATATAAACACTTGTTTAATATTTTCTAACAAAATAGCTGAAAGGGTTAACTTATCAAAAATAAAAGGAACAGTGGAACTCCAAGTTCCATCGATGCCACTATATTTTCTAACTATGAGCTGATTCCTTGACTACAAAAATCCCAAAACAAGTCACGTTTCAATTTTCATCTGAATTGAATCAAAGATATTATTAGATATTAATTGTATGTTGGGTATGTTATTGAATTATTTTTATAAAATGTCTGGTTTATTTGATGTAAATTTTCGTGTATCATATCATAGACTAAATTTTCTTTTTTACTATGACGTCATAAACGGAAATCCCGACGTTTGAAACGTCAAAACAAGCGTTGGAATTAAATTATAAGGATTTACAGTAATTTTGTTGTCAGTCTATTCGAAATAACCTTAATGCTACGCGGCTTATTTAGGTGTGGACCATATGATTGAGGTTATTTCTTCATAGACTGAAAAAAGTCAATCCTTAATAATTGTATCTTTGGTACTGTATTTAATTATTTTTATAAAATGTGTGGTTTGAATGATCAATTTTCATATTCGTGGTTGTGTTTTTTTGTTTTTTGTTTTGTTTTTTTTTTGGTAACATTAATCCAGTTTAAATGGTTATACCAACTCAGATTGAGTTCTTCTTTGCTTACATTGTTTCTGCGGTGTTATGATGGGAAAAGGGGATAAAATTAATATCTAGTTTAAAAAAAACAATAGATTCTTTGGAACACAAAACTTTGAGAATCTAAATTTGTTGATTTTATTTTCAAGAATCTTGATGTACTTCTACGCAATGGAAGAAGTTGGAGCCAGACGGAAAGTGCAGCATAGGTGTACCGGAGCGGAAGTGAACCACTGCCCTGAGTTTGGAAAAGAACAACACTTCTCAACTCCTAAACGTAAGTAAAATCCATACTGGTATACAAAACCGAATGAAAGCGAACGGCGGACACTTGAAAATACATTCTCATTTATTAATAAATAAAATAACAATCCAAAGATACTAATATTAGAAATAGTAAATTTATACTATGCTGTATACGACGCATTTCAAGGAGTTACCTCTCATCAGCAGCATTAAAACCGAAACATTTGGAAGACCAAAAACCAAACTTATATTAAACAAGAAGTACCCAACCAAAAATACCGAAATAGGAAGCCAAATTTCAGCTAAGGAGATCTACCATGTGCAATACAAGGAATGAACCCTTAGTATTTCTATTATTTTTTGAAGTTTGCTAAATACTGGTAATTTCTGTAACAAATCAATGAATAATCATGTCAGACAAGTCTGACGACTGGGTTGGCGAATACCCTCGGGGACCTAGGGTCCACCAGCAGAGGCATCATCCCAGGAGTTTCAAAATAACAATCCAAAGATACTAATATTAGATATAGTAAATTTATACTATGCTGTATATGACGCATTTCAAGGAGTTACCTCTCATCAGCAGCATTAAAACCGAAACATTTGGAAGACCAAAAACCAAACTTATATTAAACAAGAAGTACCCAACCAAAAATACCGAAATAGGAAGCCAAATTTCTGCTAAGGAGATCTACCATTGGCAATACAAGGAATGAACCCTTAGTGTTTCTATTATTTTTTGAAGTTTGCTAAATACTGGTAATTTCTGTAACAAATCAATGAATAATCATATCAGACAAGTCTGACGACTGGGTTGGCGAATACCCTCGGGGACCTAGGGTCCACCAGCAGAGGCATCATCCCAGGAGTTTCAAAATAACAATCCAAAGATACTAATATTAGATATAGTAAATTTATACTATGCTGTATATTAAATTCGATTGTCCTCATATCAATGTTCTATAATGCGTTTTATTACGCACGAGGAAGCATTCTAAATTCAGATTTAAAAATGTTAAAATATATTGTCATACCATTTACATCTGGGATTCTAAGCTGTTTTACCAACACCAATATAAACTACTGATTTATAACAACATTAATAAACTCCCATGATAGTTAAATAATTTCCACGAAATGAGACGAAAATGTGCAATTATGATATAAAGTGATTGAATTTCACTACCACCTGGAGGACAATGAATTATTTTGTCACTTCGGTATACCTTTGCCGATATATTAATTGTAGTCACAAAGCTCAGATAAAATATTTCAACAAAGATCTTTATTATTGGGGTCAAATTTCAAGAATAAAATATCTGACGATAAGATGGCGTTAATTGATCGGTGCGTCACTATTGGCATTTCCTGATATCAGTTTTATCGTTTATGCACTATACTTTATTAAAAAGATAGCATTTAGGTATATATAATTATAATTTTTCAAATTTTGAAACATCTCCATATATTTGTTGTATTTCTATCGCAATAATGTTGTGTTAAAGATAAATCCCTCTATTCACTTCTGACGTTAGGAATTTCTTTAAAATCGACCCTAAGGTAATTTAATACTGATGAAAATGAGGTTTTAAAAACGTGAGGTCACCGAACTCGTTTTCTTGTTATTCCATCTCGAACTTTTCTCTTTTAAAAAAATCATTGAAAATAACGTGCCATTTTCAAAGGATTGCTATTTGTTTAAATAACGACAGACATTTTACATTTTGGTACCAGAATTTAAAGAATTTCTCTAATTTCAAGATTTTGTTTTTTTTATTTAATAATTTTCTTTGCGCTGATTGGGAAAATGATACATAATTTAATTGCCCGCCAATAAAATAGTCGTATCCTTTTTAGTACAAAATGATATATAGAAAATGTTGACGTTAAGAATTTTCTTAAAGTTTGCATGGAATAAGATAATAGCGCTCTTTAACGAATAAGTTTGTAAAACGTATAGGTCACCGGCCTAATAAGAAAGAAAATTTAAATTTTAGTCATATTTCAATAATTGTTATGATGACTAGAGTTATCTTCTCTTGACAAACGTTGAATGACGTCACGTCATAATTGGGGTTCCCATCAGACGTTGCCATTCATAAATTCACGGCCTTTTAAAATATTGAGCAAAACATGTAAAATTCAATTAAGATCTTAAATAAACATAAAAATTACCCGAATATATTCTAAATTCTAAATGGAGATATAGTCGGTGTAATTGTTAGGTTTGATATTGATCCAGATGCTAGATACATGTATCCTTCCGTCCTAAAAAAATTACATGTGTTTTGTTGTTTAAAAGGGCTTATTTACCACTTTTATTTCTTTTTTAACGAAAATTAATAAAAGGTTATTGATACTAATTAAAACCAAAAATTGTAAAAGACTGATGAGGAGTATAAAGTACGCGTTTGACATTAAAAAGGTAAATTATCCAAATAAGGGTAACGATAAAAATCTTAAAATAACAATCCAAAGATAGTACTATTAGATATAGTAAATTTATATTATGCTGTATACGACGCATTTCAAGGAGTTACCTCTCATCAGCAGCATTAAAACCGAAACATTTGGAAGACCAAAAACCAAACTTATATTAAACAAGAAGTACTCAACCAAAAATACCGAAATAGGGATCCAAATTTCAGCTAAGGAGATCTACCATGTGCAATACAAGGAATGAACCCTAAGTATTTCTATTATTTTTGAATTTTGCTAAATACTGGTAACATTTAGCTTAAAATTTCCGAGAAAAATCTGTAAGTCAAAATGATAATAAGGGTTGCATAAAAATAATAAAAATACATGTAGTCATTATAATGCAGTAAATGGGGGTCGGCAGTCAAAAATCTCCAATTATATTTTATGACCTGCGATATACTGTAGAAGCTACATGGTATATTAAAATCATTTCAATGGATTTAGTTCAGACCGGATATTTTTTGTTAATCTTTATTTTACTTTCCCTTCATCAAATTTTATGAAAACGTTAGAAGTTGGCGGAAATCGCGACGGCATAAGCCAATGACGGCATATTTCCGTTGCGCTGCTATATTCGCAAAAACAATAAAGGGATTTGTCTTTAAATATAGTGGCAACATTTTCACAAGTGTACCTAAAATATTTCTGTCGAAATGTTTTTAAAGATATTTACAAACAACACAGTATCCATAAATAAAAAATTTAAATTAACAACGCAAATGATAGTCACTAAAATTCAGGTTTTGGTTTTGATTAGTCCATTAAATGTGGAATTATTATTCTGGTTTGTAAAATCTCAACACTCCAGCTAACCATTCATGTGTTTGTTTTGGTATATAAACCATCATATTACGAATGATATTATGATCTTTTTCAGCTAAAGCGGAGCATGAATACTGGGGGCCGAAATATATTTTTTATATTAATATCATTTTTAATAATAGCAGTATATACTGTGTTTACTCTAATCGAACGGACCGAAATATATGAAAGCACAATAACAGTGCCTTTCTCATCTATACAGAAGGATTTACAATACCAATACAGAAGGATGTAAAATACCAATACAGAAGGATGTAAAATACCAATACAGAAGGATGTAAAATACCAAAACAGAAGGATGTAAAATACCTATACAGAAGGATGTAAAATACTAATGATGGACCCCTACGATCCATTATAAAGGGATATTTAGTAAAGGGTTCTGAACTTAAATGTGGAGTCGACAAAGATGTTCTTTAGGAAAAAAACTATTGTTATCGATTGGTCGGTGGTAAGGACCAAACTTCCACAATTACAACAGTGCACATATGACGTTATTTAGAGACCATCTGATGTAGACAAAGATCATAATTTTTATGAATTTGTCAATAATATCAATATTACTCTTAACTGAAGACTTTGTTCGTGTTCAGTGTTTTAACAGTAACAATTCATCAATTTACACAAATGCATTTTCATTTGTACATATCAAATCAGAGGTCTTAGAGAAGGTGTTCCGAAAGACGTAAAAAGTATTATACGAATAAAGAGGAGGAATTGCTGGGAGTCGATTCAGTATCGCGTAGTTATATGATTCGTTACATGTCGAAGACAAGATCTTATTTATTAAATAATATGTCTGCTATTGAAATGATAGGTTACAACAAAACAACAAGCAATACATTTGTTAATATTGTACCAATGACAACTGGGAAATTTGTGTAAGAGCTTCCTTGGACCGATAACATGACAACTGTTCCATTTGATAAATACGAATTCATATGGAATAAATACTCAAAACAGGGCTATCGAACACTTTATGCAGAGGATGCATCGGATATACAATTTTTTTATTATGTCAGATCCGGTTTGGTAAACCTCCTGCGGATTATTTCAATCGCCCATTTTCAGTGGCACTAGAAAGACTATCTGATGTTTAGAATGCAGGTCATCATTGTGTGCACGGACGGCCGGAAACAGATATTATGTTGCATTATTTAAAACAATATGCCTAAACGTTTGCTTCATTACCTACTTTTTCATTTACCTTTATCACAAGACTTACCCATGATTCCCTACCAGCCACCAGAAAGAAATTCTTCCATGATATCCGTGCTAACTATACCTTAAATAAAACTGTTGTTATTTTCTTTAGTCACCATGGGATAAGATTTGGGAATGTTCGTGGGACATCGTTTGCCATTTGTTTTTTTCATATTCCTAGATTGGGTTTTAAATAAATTTCCAAATATTAAGAAGAATCTCAAAATAATTAGCCAACGATTAACTACATCTTTTGATATTTATAAAATATAAAGTTGTATAAGATCTCTTGAATTTTAAGCCTAATAACAAAATAGATGAAATAAATAAATAAAGACGAAAGGGTATCAGTCTTTTAAATGAAGTTCCATCAAAAAGAACTTGTGAAGAGTCTGATATACTTCCTCGCTATTGTACTTGTTCGCAACATACAGTTTTTCGTAGCAATAACAAGATGTAATCAAAGTTCCTACAAAGTTCGTTTCTGAAATAAATGAAAAATTAAAGAAACAATCTTAGTGTGAAATTCTTTATTTAACAGAGGTGAAATATGCATCACAGCTATTAATGTCAGTCAAAGTTCTTTCTTGGTAAAAAAAAGGTTAGCGATGTGGATAATAAAAGAGTAAATTTCGGTAAACGAGTGACTTCATACGTAGATTACCAGCTTATTATTCAAACGCACCCAGGAGATGCTGTTTTGGAAGGAACCACTCGAATTGACGAAGAAAATCAAAGTATTATAATGTTGGGAGATGTAAGTCGTATTAATGTGTATCAATCACACTGTGTACATGAAACGAGCATTAAAATTTTTTGTTATTCTAGAGATCAAATAAAAAATAATTAAAAAATGAAATTTAAATTGAATGTTTTATTAATATTATGTTACAGATACCTCATCGGTCAATTTTTGCAGTTTTACAAATGACAAAAAAAATTCTAAACTGCAAAGTTATAACTTTATTTGGTAAACAACTATAAGTATTATTAAAGCATATTATACATGTTAAAGGCCACATAGAACAAATTAGGCCAAGATAAATAAATATAATAATAACAATATCATAACAGTATCTACAGTCTATGTGTGTAATGATTAACATCCAGTAACATTCCACTTAAAGCACGGTGCTAAGGGGTTTCTTGAGTTTGCATTAGGTGCAAGATGTTTCCATGTTTTGAAGGTCAAGTTATAGCTGTAAGATAAAGAACGCCAATACATGCGCTGTTCCTTTCTTTTATGCATATTGTGGATGTTGTGTCTAGAATTTATCAAACATAGCGCTTCTCGTGTATTCTAAGGAGCAAACCAAAAAACGCAATCCATTAGACAGAAAAACCTGGGAAGAAAAATGAACGACCACAAGCACAACAACTAAACACTGAAAACTATGAACAACACGAACTCCTGTGTAAACACAGTTGCTCCGGAAGGGTAAGCAGTTTCTTCTCCGTATATGTCACCCGTCTTGAAGTTGAACAAAGTCAATCCGGTGGTACTCATAGATAGGTGGAGGTACATGAAATGTTACGACAGTGGGAACAGGTCCAACATCATCTTAGATATTGGAACACTGTAACGTTCAATCAATTCGTGATGATGACCGTAAAATTTCCTAAGTCTTATCCTTAATAAAACCCTGGTTAAGAAGCTTTTTTGATAGCAGTAATCCTCTTTGTCGAAAGCCATGCTTTAAATATCGGATAAGCAAGCTGAGAAACGTATTCGCCATATGTAGGCGATGCTGGCATATTGGTACTCAAAATTTTAAATCAATTTAAAATTTTGATAAATAATATTCTTTTAATAAAGCAATCGGATCGGGTGTTTTTTCCATTTTTAATTTATTTAAACCATACACTTTTTATACAATCATGAACACATGTCGATATGTATAGAGGATTGCTGATGTTAGGCCTGCAGGGAACACGACAAGAAAAAAAAATATATTGTTATCTCAATTTATTATATCGTTATCTCGATTTATGATATCGTTATCTCTATTTATTATTATCGTTATCTCGATTTAATATATCGTTATCTCACTTTATTATATCGTTATCAATGTATTATATCGTTATCTCAATTTTTTATATCGTTATTTCGATTCAATGTTTTTAAGTAAATACGTGTCAACTACCAATCCAAACAAATATCCTATTAAGTTCACCATTAACAGATAATTTAACCTTCAATCTTTTTGATTGTTGTTTTGGTTTTCAACATGTTAGGCCTTGAGCACAACTGATGAGTCGTAAATCGACGAAATGTGCATATAATGTGTATCAAAATTATATTATAAGTCAATTACCATTTTTGTCATTTATAATTTGTAATTCCAATACTACTGGTACTTCCAAGAAATGATAAGATAGTTGTAAAGAGTATAACGTACATTGTATGGCTTTTGTCCGAATAATGGTAAAAGACAACACATTTCACTGAAAACAGCGCAAGGTACGATTATTTAGTAATTTTATTGTCAGACGCATTATTAATTGTAGTCTGTTTAACGTAATTTCCATTAAAACTCTCATGAGCGTGAATTCTACCATTAGATCCATGGACTATGATATCAAAACGCTGAAGAGAAAAACAAATATGACTAAATGGGTAAAGCCAACAACACCTTAGGCCAGATCAGTTTTCACAAAAAGTAAAATTGTTGTAACAGAAAATTTAAGTACAAAATATACAAATTTCGGATTAGTATCGAAATTCAATCAAGTAGAGATACTTTTTGTAACAGAACGGTTGACCATAATAACACAAAAAGGAATGAATTGGTCGAAGACTAAAAATTTGTTGGGTTAGACTGTTTTTTTTTTACATTAAAACCTTTCGTTAGTAGTAGTAGTAATCATTCGTTGGTACTAATGTTGATGGAGTAACATATACAAATTTATGGAAAACTGAACATGTTGTAATTGCTTGTGTGATTGTGCAGTTGTTGAAGTTATATCTGATCTGACTGCATGTTTAATTGCAGAATCATTGTTATAATTTGTTTACTTTAGTAATTGTTGAGATGTTGGCATAGTAATATTAAGCGTTCAGATATATGCAAATGCAATCATTCAAATAGATTAATCTTTCTATATGGTATTAATTTACACAGGAATGCTGTATCATGCACGTACATGATGCACTAGTAAAAGTCATTTCTTCGGAAATATTTTTTTTCTTTATTATAAACAACAAAACGGACAATAGGAGAAGTCAACAATAATACACCAATCAAGTAACGCCATCCATTCAACAGATCCTCATACAAAAATAACATTAGGGTATCCGGACCAAAAATGACCACTTGATTATTCAAAAGTTCCCGGATGTTCCATACAACGCAATTGGAATGACCTCGGTAATTATCGACAAACTTCGGAAATTGCAATATAACTAACTTTGTTTTACAGACTATGCATATAAGCAACAAAGTGTGTTTCAACCTGAGGAAAATACATATACAAAATTCCAGCTTTAAATTATTTGGTTCAGCCATTCATGGTCAAATCGATCATGATCTATTTTTTCTAAATTTCCTTTGACAATGTAAGTATCGTAGACAGACACTGATTGTGAAAATAATATGTTACCCTCAAGGATGACGTCACAACGCCAAGATGTGTTTCGTTTTTCATGTGTTGACACTTTAATGATTGAAATGATCACAACGTCGTCCATGAAATCGCCCAGATTAAGAAAATGACTTCTTTTAAATTATATATGTATCTTAAATTTGTTGTCATTAACACATTTGTTAGTTAAAAGGAAAAATCAATTTCTTTTTCTGGAACTTAAATCATCAAGTATGTTATTTAATTATTCATACAGACTTGTCCATTGATGTTTTCTGATACTGACCATATCATATTTGTAGATTAACAAACACGATGCGGTAAGTATCAAAAAACAAATTGCAATTTTGCTATAGTAATGGAAATTGATTTTTCATATTCGTGATAAAAAACAAAAATCTAGGTTTGCAAAGTGTCATTCCTAATTTTATTTTCTTTAATTATTTTTTTACGGTATGAAATCCACAATATATCATCAATTACAAATGCATTAACTAGTATTGAATTTCACCAATTATTTTTTTTAAGGTGGTTTAATTTGTCTGTTAAGTGCATCATGAATGTTCATGCAATATCTTTGAAATATGTTGATGTTTTTTGTTTATGTATTATAAATTGTTAAAAGTTTACAAATGTCATCACTAAACAGTCGGATTAGGACACAAACAAGTTAGTCTACCGGGAGTCTGACATTTTCAACTTAACATTAAAATATTTTAGTAATTGAGATTTAACATTTAGTTTTCTTGAATGGAAATTTAGGAAATAATGACAGGGATGCTAGACCTTTTTAAAGATAATGTTGTCAAATTGTATACTTTTGATTAAACTGTTTGATAATTTTTTAAAATGGTTCTCGTCCTGAAGAAGCATAAAATATTTGCCACTGGACGTTAAGCAAAAACAAACAAGTCTATTAGTAGTATGTGTAGCCTACTGAATGTAACAATGCAAAAATATAACTTTTCAGTCTGCAATGTATACATGTTATAGATTTCCAAGCATTTTCAATTGTTGTCATGATTACGCATGCAATTTTGCATAGGAGAAATATTTTTAAAATTGGGGATCAAATTAAACTTTTAGCCACTAATTTGGTCAGTTTTGGCCGTAATAAAAATTGATTTAATGTATTTTTTATCTATTCTGTTGGTTATATATCGTATAATATTTTTTAAATTGAAAACAATCCTTAACAAGACAAGAACGTTGAATCGCCTTTTTTTTAAAACATCTAAGTGTGGATATCGAATTATGGAAACCTTTTTGCTGAATTTGAACTCTGAACACTTTTCTCTTGAAGCTATAGTTCGTTTGCAAATTACAATATTCGTAAATATTTCATATTTCTCTAGGCAGTCGGTAAAAAAGATGGTATGGAAGAATATTTATCAAATTATTGCTTATGAAAATAAGGTAATGAAGTTGAACTGGTTCTCTTTAGTTCATATTAGTAAGGAGTATTTTAAATACTTTTTTCGTGCGTTTGAAAAACAAAACTTTATAAATATTTCAAAACAGCCTTTTCTGGAATTATGAGTTAAGGTGATAATAAATTAGCCTTTTGTATCATGGTAATTCAATAATATATTTGGCAATTTACATATAAGTGTTGTATTTAGCCTTTTACCGTGAAAATCATACTTTAGGCTTTTGATTACATAAGCAGAATTTGGTATTTCTAAAATGTCTAAATATTTATGTTGACATTCTTCATCAAAAAAACTATTTTCCTTAGACATGATTTGTTTTTATTTCGGGGAGGTGTATTACGGTTTAATTCTAAGTTTAGTATAGGTACTATATATATGTATTTCAGTTTCTTGTTGTTTTTTTTTTTTTTTTTTTTTTTTTTGTTTACAGAGATGGGTTGGGACAAAGAGGGGAACGCATTTTGACTGCCACTGTTAAAAGAGTGGACGGATGGGTAGGGTCTGATAATTTGGCCTTCTGTAGCGGCACTAACCTATTCTTTTTTCTAAAACTACAGACTGAGTGTGTAGCGTACAGGGAATGTGGCATTATCGAAACAGGTTACCAACTATGGTTCGTGGTCAGACTTTCCGTATTGTGACCTGACAAACCCGGACGAGAGGGGTCTCCCCTATCCACCACTTGTGGACGCACTAGGCAGCCTAGCTAATAGACTGTTGAGACAGCTATTCTTGTTTTGTTTATTCTTTATTTCTCTTAATTCTCTACGTTACCTCATTTTCCAAAACAAATTCAAGAAAATAAGATCACATCAGGATATTTTGCTTTGCATTAAATCTAATTCGGTCAGGATATGTTTAGATATGTTCAACAAAGGTAGAGTTAAACAATGTTTAGTTGATTTTTAAATTTTATAAACTGGTCTTAAGCAGTCTTTATTGACTATAACTTGTTTTCAGTGTTTATTTGTTGTGTTTGTGGTTGTTCAATTGTCTTCCCGGGTTTTGTCTGTCTAATGGATTGCGTTTTTTATTGGTCCTTAGGTATATATGTTCTCTTTATTCTCTTCGTCTTGGGTAAATGTTAGGTATAGTTTCATGAATTCCTCTTCAAAGTCGTGCACTCGTGTCTTGCCACAACAAAGAGCGATATGTTTACATTTACATACAATGCATTATTTAACTGGGAAGTCTAAAACTGTTTTTAATACATGAAATAGAATTTTAGCAAGGGATATACATTTGTCCTAAATACTGAATATTCAGTCGCATTTTGTCTTCCATTTCTTAACAATAAACTATTCGTTGGTAAAAGCTCGTTAACCTGTAAATGGTCTAGTTAATAATAGGAGAAATAAAGATAAAATTTTCAAAACTCCTTGAAATGCGTCGTATACAGCATAGTATAAATTTACTATATCTAATATAAGTATCTTTGGATTGTTATTTATTTATTTATTTTAGAACAGATCTCTCTAAAATTGATTAACTCTATAGGAGTCCTGTTCTAGAATTTTTTTTAAAAAACTCAATCATGTTAAATTTTGTGAAAACTATAGCAATCTAGCCCGTGAGCATGGTGAGTAGCTCTGACCTTAGATGTTATGGCGTTCCCGTTTTTATCATTTTGGCAAATGTGGTCTTCATCATTTTGGGTTATTATTTTGGCCTTCACAATTTAGGTCCATATTGTCCATCAAAATTGGTATTATGGACATTCTTTATGACAACTTTTATGACCGGCAAAATCTGTTTACTGCTGTATGGTAATTCATGTGTAAGACATTTTCGTACATTTACGAGTTTATCATTGGCATTAGGTAGACTAACAACTACAGTTACAGTATTCATCATCAAACACAATTTAAATAAAAAGGAGTACTCTCTAGCAAAAGTCGATTGATTCTAATAATAAATTATTGTGCAATTGCAGATGTTAAATGTTTTCTGTTTGTGTTATTACGTAATAGTTCTTGTAAGATGTATTGGTCGTTCTTTGATGTGGCGTTGACTTAATTACATTGTAAGTAGTACTTATTTCCGTAGGCATGTTACATATTAACCCATATATAAGTATCTACCTTGATTTTATACTTTCGTACGTCTTTTCTGACAGATGTATCTTTCAGTTTCTTGTTTTTTGTATACAACATTATGATTATTTTGTTGTGTTTTTGGATGATAATTAACATTTTAGCGAATTCTTAATACAAAAAAAATATCTTCTTTGTATACCTAGGATATATTAGTTAATTTTTATTATTGTAGTGAAATAAGAGGGGGTTTTTTTGTTTGTGTTTAGGTGGTTAATTATCATTCCTTGCCTTATTTGTGATACGAAAACATCTTTATGTGACATTTATGAATACAAAAACATTATTAGATAAAGATTTAGTAAATGAAACCACTAAAATAACGGAAATGACAGACTGTACATGTACCTATATGAAGAAACTTTATGGAAGTCGTCACGACTTTACCAGACTTTACACTCTTAAGAATTTTCCTCACCTGCAATGTCAAGGGTGTCACTAACAGAGCAGCAAATGCTTACCCTTCCGAAACACTTGTTGTCACTCCCTTTTTCTTTTTTTTAGGGGGGAGGGTTTACATTGCAGGTACTTCAGTTCTTATGCTCTCTTATTCTTATTTCTTCAGTAGGCTATGTGTACCTTACACATTTGGATATGTCTTTCTTGTTTGTTTTTTTTCTGTATTAGTTTTCTTTCTTATTCGCCTAACCACCTCGATGGTCCAGTGGTAGCGTGCTCGCCTCTAGTGCGGAAGGTCGTGTGTTCTATCCCGGTCAGGTCAAACCAAATGGATTAGAATTAATATTTGCTGCTTCTTCGGTAAGCTAAGTATTTAGGAGTAAGAGCAAAGGACTGTTCGGCTCGGAGTCGGTATAATGTGTCCTGATTGGGTGATAAGTCTTCCTGCGGACTTATCTTGTGAGCTAGCACGTTAAAACTCCGGCTCAGGGTGTCAGTCTAGTACAAAGCAGGTTTATATTCATATACTATCAACATGTTCTCGTATTTATATGCAGTTAATGGTTGACACTGGACGTTAAACAATAATTCCAGCGGCGGATCCAGGTTTTCCAGAAGGGGACGTAAACTTGTTTACCAATCGGAGCGAATCGAAGTAATAAGTAAGGGGTGGGGGTCTAGTATATTCAGAGACTAGTAATTTCTTCCCAAAGTGACAAATATGTCTTAGTAATATAACTTCGAGGGACATTTTCCAATAATGGAATAGAGAAAGAAAACTGGGAATGTGTCAAAAGACAAAAACCCGACCAAAGAAAAGTAAGGGGATGGGAAATACAAAATTGGCTACCTGGCGAATAATGCATATTCATACATGTATAAATAAACTTGAAAACTCATAATTGGTGTAATACAACTACGGTCGATGTCCTTAGGACTGCGAAAAAAAATCGATATAAACACACTTCGACTAAAAGGGACCTGAATTGTCCAAGGTAAGAAGGAGAAGTAATAAATTACCTCGAAGGTCTGATACATCCAAAAATTTTGTACGTAAAACGATAGTTTGCACGTACGTGTACTATTGAGACATCACTTTATCCATTTTCAGATACTCATTTAATATCTAACATTTTATATTTATAAAAATAATAAAGAGTTGAAGCCAAATTGATTATAATAGATCAAAATTACTAATAGTTTTGCAATGTGATGTTTTGATGAAGATTATTCTACATAACGAATAAAGTTTCCGTTGTTTTTTTTATAAATATTGTCACTTTGGGAAGATTAGTTTGATATAGCAGAAAATTCGACTAAAAGGGAGTCAAAATACATATAATTGCACTGTAAAACTATTGGGACCATATAAAACATTTGACTCATCCGAAAATTCGACTCAAGCGAGTTTGAGATAATGAAAGTTAACTGTATTTGATACAAATTTGATGCACAAGATGTGCCCATTTCGTCAATACATCAGTTGTGCTCACGGCCTTAAATTTTGAAAAACCAAAACAACAATCTAAAACGTTGAAAGCAAATTAAAAAATACCAAAATGTCCAAAAGCAATAAACCCAAAATCATCTAAGGACAGAGCTATGCACGAGGGAGATACTCCTTGTAAGAATGAACTTTACAAATCGACAATTGTCAATCATTTACATGAAATTGTCGTGCTATACAACTGTGATAAAACAGAGTATTCATAAACTTTTGTTTATTTGTAATGAAGATTTAGTTCCTACATTGCGATTTATAAATCGGTTAATAAAACATTAGTAACAAATACGCCTGTTGATAGAAACTTGTCAGACCAATCGATTCTTAGTTAACGAAGATTCACTGTTTTTCGTAATATGAGGCAGGTGAAACCTGTAAGAGGACGAAGACAGTATATCTACCTATATTATGTATTTATTGTTTGTTTTGTTGCCTTGTAATATTTACCTAAAAAGAATCATTCATATTTGCTGTCATTTATAATAGTTTTTTTGTAATAAATAAAGGGAATGAACACACGTTTGTAAACTAATGAATTCCTTTCCCACATAATATGAGTAATAATTATTTAAATCAAATAAACAAATATAGAGAACAGTGCTATATTATCTTAATATATTAGCGAATTTGGGGGAAATATTTTATATAAGGTTGCGTATATTGCAGAATGTATAAAGCTAATAATGGCGATTTGTAAAGAAAAGTATTGTGATGGGGTGTGTTCCCCGACTCCTGGACTAAAACAACATCTAATTATACAAGGGATTACTCCTCTGAAGGGGCAAATACTTATATACCTGTACATCTACCCCGATATACAAATAACTAAGGAATGCTACACTATCATATACTGTAAATTCGGATATTATTGCGATGTTTTTATTATTGCGAAAAATGCGACAGGCTTGTAATCGCAATAATTTAAACTCGCATTTTGGGATTTTTTACATGCATGAAGCAGGAGTTTTCTCAATATCGCAAAAATTCTAAAATGACAGAATCGCAATCAAAAATGCACGCAATAATTTCTGAATTTACAGTAGTTTTGTTTTTATTGTTAAGCATTAAAGTATCTTCTGCTTGTTTGATAAATATATTTAATAAACTACAATGTATTTTGTTAAAATTTAAGTCATTATATATACAATATAAAATAAGGGTTAATATATATATATTATGGCACATAAAAGAATGGTTAGAATGAGTATACTCATACAAATTAAATCGTTTGGAACCCTTGATAAACTTGAAAATTCATATTTGACGTGAAGAATGAACTTTACCCATCGATTATTGTCACTCTTTTACATAAATTGTTCTAATACATTTCTGTGAAGAAAAAGATAAAAAAGTTTCTAAACTTTTTTTTTATTTGTCATGTTTGTAATGATGATCTAGTTCCCACATTACAATTTATCAATCGGTTAAAATAACATTAGTAACAAATAATCCTGTTGATGGAAACTTGTCAGACAAATCGATTCTAAGCAAGATTCAACTATATTATAAACTTTGAATGGTAATTATTATTTACGTTCAGAAAATAACGAACGAAAATGTACTTTTACCAAACTCCTATATTTTCAACAGAATGAACCTTTTGGTCAGAAATTGTCTAGAAGATTGACGGAAGAAATGTTTTTAAGTTCAAAACAAAAGCACTGTTTTGGTTTATTTAAAATTGATAGGACACATATTGTTATTTTGGACTGGTGCGTCATATATGCAAGTTTTTCTTTTTTGCACATACATGACATAGGAATCTTGGAAAACCATAATTTATGAAAAATCATATATATCATATTTTTATTCCTTGAACTTATGTTTACAAATATGTAATAAATATTTAATTCTTATTCTTTTTAATTTTTTTTTATTTTTATTTATAGTATAGGTTCAAGAGTGATGGATCAGACTATCATCTTGAGCACTGTTATAGATTAAATTACATCCGTCTTTATCTAATTACAGATTTGTAAGTAAACGATTAAATCTATGCGATGCCAAGTTTGACGCATTAAATCTGTCCCCTTTCAAATTGATTTTTCAAGTAATTGGGTTCAAACCCATGAATAACATAGCTTAAATAGAATAAATGGAATGGTAAGCTTGGAGTGCAAGTTTTCAAGTATCTATATATTACAGAAGTGCCAATATGTCAGCCAATCCTATGTGACAAACGATAATTACAAACCTCTTAAACATTCGCTAAATGACCTTTCTAATCTATTCGCAAATAAAGATTAAATACAATTTAATGGTATAATTTAAAGGATATATCCGTTACTATGCAAATAAGTCAAAGGATGTGCTACTTAGTTCTCTCAAATTATTTATATTTTCAGGTTCCGTGAGGAAAATCTGATGCCCAAGTATAATGCAACTATTTTGAAAGTCTAGATATATCTCGAGAGTATAGATAAAATTATCTGTACCAAAATTATTCCGATGACATATTTGTCCTTGACGAGATATTTTTAGATTTTTGTTATTTAAAAATGAATTTTGCCAATATTATCTGATGGCAATATTTGTCAGTAAATAACAAGTGCCTTTAACTTGTGTATCAAAATGGTTACATAGAATTTAGCATTTTCACTGAATCGATACCTTTGATTCCAGCATCACGAGGTTATCACCAGCATGGTTTCTAATATCTAGATTCTATCCTAAATTGACGAAACAATATGGACAAGTAGGGTTGTTCCATTCGCGCATAAATCTGTCCTTGGTTTGTTTTGGATTTACTATTCTGATCATTTTGGCATTTTTAATAGCAATACTCTTCAACGTGTTAGATAATTGTTTTGGGTTTCAACATTTTTGGCCTTGAGCACGACTGATGATTCGTATATTGTCAAATCTGCACATTTTGTGCATCAAAATTGGTATTATATAATTTCTGTTTTACAGTCATGTATATTCTGAATTTAAATTGACTTTTTTGTATTCAGTTAACTCACCTGTTTTTTATCTAGAATCTTTTGTACAGTGTTCGATAAACTTTACAGTAATGAATTGCAACAAAACAAATGGACCTCTTTATATTTAAATTGACTCTTTAGTAACTTACATTTGTTGAAAACCTTTGTAAATTTGAATTCACTTTCTCTTTTAGTATAAGTTAATTGAATTATCTGTAATTAATATAGATTTTAACCCTTTTATAGTACACAGTATGAATAATGTAATTATGTATTTTTGAGGTATTATTGTAATTTTCCTTCGTAATTTACTCCTGTGAATCATTATGTAAATAAGCAATGTTTATATGATCACAGGATAGGGTCAGAGATAATAGAAAACATTACGGAATTACAATTATTACTAGCAGATTCAACATGTATTTACTGTTTCATACGTACATGTGCCTTTTGCTAACTTATCCTCATTTTGACTCAGCCATGTTAGTGTCAATGTAATTATGAAGGTTTTGTCCCTTTGTTATGATCTAAATAATATTATTACTTTTCCTCTAAACCACGAGCATTTTAAGGGAAAACATACTGTATATTTTTCGAAAAACAGAGGTTTTGAAAGGCCCTATGTGCTGCCCTATGCCTTTCTCTCTGAGCACAATGCCTCTTTTTAAATATACGTGTAAAATGTTTAAATACCCATTAAACTTTCTTATAATAAACACCTTAATTAACAAATTAATTGCATTTTATTGTCTTAGTTAAGTATTAGTCTTCAATGCTTTATCACGGAAAGTAAATGGGTTAAATAATTTTATAGCATATTTTTCCTTCAATATTGTGATTCCAGGTGGAACATACAGTTTTTTAATTGCCATCATTTGGAACAATTACAAATTCCTCACAAATGTCTGGGAAAAACCTTAACAATTTTTTTTTTATAAATAGTACATGAAGAATAAACTAAATTACCAATACTTCAGCAAAATGTAAATCGCCTAAATGAGCGATTACATAATTAAATGTTTGCACATCAAAACCGAAAGCTCATTTATGCAAACTATTATAATAAAAATAAATAAAAGGCCTGAAATAATTTAATATTTAACATCACTCGTCAGGAAATTTACTGCCACTTTTTGGTAAATTGAAATTGTCAAGAAAGGCGACGTAGAAGTTATATAACGGTATAAAATGAGAAATGTTGATAGTAAAAGAGATTTAGCTCTACCAGTGGTAATAAAAATCTAACAACTTTATATACACCTACTGACTCGATGACTGTTATCTGCTGAATGAGTATTTTAGACTACAAAACGTGTTTTCGTTGATACCATTGTTGGTGTTTTTCTGGTAAAAATGTGGATTAATTAGGTTAGAATGTAAGTTCTATAGTACTTTGTCTAGTTTCATCGTTTTTGTGTTACATGTTTGTTATAACCACATATTTTTATAGTAAGTGTAAGAAAGCCTCGTTGTTGAGCGAAACATAAACCAGCATAAAAGTGGAGTGAATAAATTAAGTTCAGAATCTATAGATTAGTGAGCCATTTCTCAATGCCAAAGTAATGATATCCCTAAAAAGATTTGACTCCCTAATTGTTTTAAATTACGATTAAATTGCACCTTGCGCTGTAATTTAAAAGAAATATATCAATTCATTTGCTGATGCTAATACTAGGGTTTTTTATATGTGTCTATGTCTTTCATCCTGCTTTACGCGTGGAGATATTTGGAAGAAACTAGTTAAAATTAGTTAGGTCATTCAATTGATCATCTTGTCACAGCAGGTCATCAAAGTCCGTCATCTTCTTGTCTTTAAAAGCCAGCTGATTGCAGGTTGTTAGCCTATATAACATAAACATACATCTTAATTGGCAGAGAAATAAAATTGTAGGAAAATTCTTGAATAATTAGCTAAATCTATGATTGAAAGTCGACTTTCTCTCTTCTAGTCTTAACATCATGACCTTTGTCTGTACTTTTTGGAGCGGATGATCAAAGCAATTTGAAAAATATATTGAAACTGGCAATATTTAATGATCTCTGTAGAAAGTTTCACAAAGACTTAACGATTCTCTGTTGGCTAATAAAAGTTGTATGAAAAATTTCGAAAAAAGAACCAATTAATCAAATGTTGAATCCGTAAGAAAGGCCTTGTAATATAGGTGAAAGATCTATAGAAGAAATTATACTGGATAATAAAATTCAATCACGTTGAATTTCTAAAAAAAAAGTTACATATTTGATGTATACAATCACTTTGTAAAGTTATCATTATAAATTGTATTATATAATATAATTACAAATTTCATGATTTAAGGAAGAACGGTATAAAGTTGTGTGTATTCTTCCCGTATATGAAAAGAAAACACATACCTTCAGGACCTAATTTTTCGATATTTGACACATCTATACTTCTACAATTAAGAGCTCGATACTTTGGGCCGTTATCACGTAACAACTATTATATACACAATTCAAATCAAAATTGGACTGATTTAGGTTGAATTTGTTGAAAATTTTGTTTAAATGCTAGAAACTCGGACCAATGCGACATGTTATCATGTTTCGTCATTCGCCTCCACTTCCGGTCAGACGCCCGACTCTATTTTACTTTTACGGCCATGAACTTTCCATAAATTTATTAATTCCAGGAATATTTTGCACTCGTTATGAAGTTTTATAACATTTATCTTTGGTGTATTTCTGTGGATTAAACAATACAGTTACAAGTACGTTATGTGGATATTAAAGAACTCCAAAGACTTAAGGGACATTTTACAATCTCGGTCCATTTCAGTCTGTAATAGCATAAAACCATTTGATTTCTTTACACTCTATACCATCATTCCTCATTCACAACTGAAGGAGAAGTCGAAAGATCTAATCTTTCGATGCTTTCAAATAAAAATGGCAACAGCAGATACACGTACTTTGTCATTGGTAGAGATAAATCATACTTTGTTAAAAACCACACTAAATCTAACAAAAAATATACAGAAGACGAAATTGTACTGATGATTTAATTTTTGATCGACAACATATTTGTTCAATTTGGTGGACATGTTTTCCAACAGACCTATTGGCATTCCTATGTGCGCCACTCCTGGCCGACTTGTTCCTATATTCATATGAGGCAAACTTCCTCGTACGTTTAATTTCAGCTTCCGCAACATAGATGATGTTTTATCACTCAACAATTCACATTTTTTCATCTCATCTATCCCAGTGAACTCGAACTCAAGGATACCACAGACACTGCAAAGTCTGCATCTTATCTTGACCTTCACCTCGAAATCGACTCCAGAGGAAGGCTGAATACAAAATTTTTCGGCAAACGCGATGACTGTGACTTTCCAATCGTGAACTTCCTATTTTTGAGCGGCAACATTCCAAAAGCGCTGGCGTATGGAGTGTATATTTCACAACTGATACGTTATTCCAGAGCTTGTGACATATAAATTGACTTTCCCGGCTCCTGAAAAGTTGCTAAGACAAGTGTATGTTGCAAATAAGTTGAAGTCATCCTTATTGAAGTGTTATGGACGTCATCGTGACTTGGTTGACTGGTATGAAAAAACCGCTTCCCGAATGAAAATGGACCTGTTCAATTGATGTTGTCCCTTTCTCATACCTGATTGACATGGGAAGCATGGCGGATGTACTACAGAAAGCAGAGACTGTTTACTCTTCCGAAGCACCATGATTTTTGGTGGGGTCAAGTTGATCATATGTTTTTAGTTTTTAATTGTATTGCTTGTATCGTTTTGGCCTTGTCGTTGTTGTTCTCCGGAGTTTGTCGGTTGTTTCGATTTTCCCCTCCTCCCAATATCTCGTTGGTATTTCTTGACTTTTCTTACATAGGTTAATAATTAAAATCTGAAAAGTATCTAATGTCGTAGTAAATATTTTCAGACAACGCGACTTAGGGGATTTGTGTCGATTTATTGTTTGTTTCTCGACCATATCCGTGTATTCCACGAACTGCATTGTGAAGAACAACTTGGACCTTTTTCATTCACACATATTTCCAAGTATTGATGATATACTATAAATCGTGCTTTATTCTAGGGTTGAACAAAGGGAGAGAAGGGACTGAGAGAGAAGAGATTAAACATTTCTGACACTATAACCATTTAGATGGCGATCGAATTGTTTCCCTAATCGATAGATATAAAGACATGACAACATTATACATCGCTGAATAAGACAGAAAAATCATACCCTACGAAAATTCCCAGTTCAAGGGATATAACAAAAGCTATTCCATCTTTTTTAGATATCCATGCTTGCATGGGTAGTTTCTTAGTGATTATGGAATATTTGAGCTAAAAATCTTTATTATTTTCATATTGCAAGACTTTGACAAAAAACTGCATAACTTCTCCGACTCTTTTGTAAAATATTCCAAAATAAATAGACACTTTGTTCTGATAATAAATATGGAATAGATTGATAGATTAATTAAGAAATTTTGGCCAAGTAAAGAATATTTATGATTTGTTTACAACCTTAAATTTACTGTTAAATGGTTTTGGATTTACCATTTTTTCGTATTTTGGGATTTTTGAATTTGCTCTTCAACTTTTGTTGTTTTTGGTTTTCAACATTTTAGGCAGTCAAATATGCATAGCTTAAAAATTGTGTACCAAAATTGGTATCAAAGAACTTTATTTGTGACTTTAGAAAAAATTCTCTCTGATTGCGTCTTTAAATTGTAGCATAGTAATGTTAAAGGAATGGGATTTTGTATGCAAAATAAAAAGCGGGAGTCGATATGTTTTAAACGGAGATATTAAAGAAAAAACTAAAATTTTATAATGTAATAAGGGTTTTTCTTGACAGATATTATTATGTTAGAATGAATAGTTCTTGGTGACGTGGTTACCCCCTCCTGCTAATATATTGTATTACTTTAATTAAACGAGTCTCCACACAAAATATATTAATGCTCTTGTTTAGATCATCGAAAGTTTTATGTTACAATAATAGACGTATAATGCGCCTGTAACAAATATGAAAACATAGAATTTCATTTATTATTGTGTGTCCTTTTTCTAAAACTTAAGTTTTTTTCAGGAATTCATAATATTTCCCAGAGAGGAAAGTAAATAATTATCTTTTGCTTCAAATAGTCGTAATCCAGTTTGGTCCTTCCACTACTGAAATGACTCGGATGTCTTATGACAATATCATAATCAGATCGCCAACGGGCATTTGGTTTTGCCAGGTACTTTGTGTTCTTCCATCAATAAACACGGATTGTCCTGATATGATATTTGTGCCGAAAGTAGCATACAAATCACAGTGAACCAACCCATAATATTAATTAATAGTTCATTGTTTTAGAAATTTCTGGGTATTAAAAAAAACGCAAGATAATATTATCAAAACAAAATATATTGCGTTGCAGCCAATCAAGCCTGGCCAAGAACACTTCATAACAGTTAAGAATGCATCATGAAATGTTTAACGTTACCTGTGTTGAACTGATCTTGATTGCCAGACAGCATATCTTAAGTTTATCTTTTTATATTGATTTTGATTGAAAATATTGCGATGAAAAAAAATCAAGATTAAATAGAGAATAATACATGGCAAAATCCGTATTACATGCCGTAACACACGGAGATTTCAATAGCAGCCTGAGGGGTGGTACAGCATGTGATACGGATTTTGACATGTTTTATACGCTTTATCATATATCCTAATATGATCTGCTATAAACGTTTTCAGTCTAAAACCGTGGTAAAACTTAGATATTTTTATTCCAACGTCACAGACGTTAGAAGGCCAATTTGGCAACGTCATAGTTAAGTTTCCCACAAGCTTTAGCGACGTCATAGTAGAGCTTGCATTGTTTAATGGCGTCTTCGTGACTGAATTCCAATGTTTCGGCGTTTCAAAATGTCGCAGAAACTGTCCTTTTAGAACAGAAATAATTCACGGTGGCTTGAAAATATCATAATTTTACCACGGGTAGGCCCTTTATACCATTCCCTGTCGCTCGTGGCAAAATATTTGGCATAAAAGGCCTACAAGTGGTAAATATTTCTCAATTTTAACATATCTTTCTGGTCATGGGACCAATATCATTTTATAGCTGACGATGTTCTTTCAGTATCGTATATGCAATTTTCATGTATGTATTACTAAGTACATGTATATGATAAATAAGAATAAATAAGACCAGAATGACAGTTTAAGATCAAAAGTATTTTACTTGTGATCGTAACGTCATAGAACATTATATGCAGTAAACATGGTGTTTGTCAATGGTTACAAATATTGCTACAGGTTTAGTTTTTGGTAAGATAGATGAATTGTATATGTTTTATCAATTTATATCAATATATATACTATGATGCAAATGCTGAGACAAGAATGTTTGAAAATTTATTTATTTGGTGATTTTTGTAGTCCGATATATGATAAGTCAAATTATTACTCAAAAATATTGAAAAGCTCCTTACAAATACAAAACTGACCATAAAGTACAACCAAGTACTTATAATTTATTTTTTGCAACTGATTTTAAGTAATTGCCATGTCACATTGAATTACTGATGACAGTCAATTTTCAATCTTTCCGTTTCCAAGAAAACAACATTAAGGATTGAAACAGTAAACACATTAATAGCAATAATCATGAAATATTCATTAGACGTTCATCCGTCTAGGAAATAATTTGTTCAACCAATCCCGAAAGATAGACGATAATGATCAATTCTTAAAACATTATTTGTGGATTTAAAATCTCTTTTTAATTGACAGAAAACATTGACTCTCACCTTGTTGACCGTTTTATTTATAGTAATATTTATACAGTGCGGTGAGTATTGATGATTTTTATGAGATATGTCATGTCAATGCTCTGTAATAACATTTCATTGGAAGGATGTATATGAGGACCAATTTATTTTCAATATACTGAAATACAACATCTAGTATGTTTTTCAGTCAACATGAGAATGTCACAGGAGTATGGTGCAATATTTCTGCTTCGTCATCATAGAATAGACAATGGGAACGGGGAATGTGTCAACGAGACAACAACCGGACCATTTATATGTATCTATAATGACATTAATTGATTGGATTGAAATTGTTGATCTGGACTGTTATCCGTTTTGTTGAATCATTGTTAAGCCGCGTCTGATCATTAGTGCGTACATGTGAAACACTGGTCAGCGGCAATCTTTGTCATGGCTATGAAAATAAACGAAACGAAACAGCATTTCATTGGTAAATTATCCCTAGCTTCAAAATAAAGTGTTTAGGGGAATCGATCATAGATTATAAATAGATATACGAACTTTAAACAAAAAGTTAAATAAACAACTGCTAACAAGGTGATTGTTTTTTTTTATTGTTCGTAAAAATAGGAAATCCTAAAAACAATGTATTCAAAAATTATATAGTATACTATGTTACTTTGTTTCGTCATATGGCAAACATGAGTAAACCCATGCCATGGTGCCATATGGCAAACATGAGTAAACCCACTCCATGGTGCCATACGGCTCAATCATCCCATAATCACTATCCAATATCTTTAAAAATAAGTCATGAAAGTATATATAAAAACATTATAATATAGTAAAATTTCAGCAATAATCAGCAGAGGAACTTTTCGTATTCCCTAAAGTCGAACATCTCGTGTGCATGGATAAGTAGACAACGGCCATATTGAATTCAGGCAACTGAAATGTAAATAGCTTGCCTTGTCCTTGCCTTTTGATGGAAATATGGTTTCATTTACACCCATACACTGCATCACAGTACTATCTCCTGCTAAAAACGCTTTTCAAATATTTTTTGTAAAAGGTCTTCAACACATTGTAAAATAAATTTTAATTTGTGATGCACAAGTTGTGCACAGTTCATCAATTTACGACTTATCAGTTGTGCTCAAGGCCTGAAATATTGAAAACCAAAACAATATTCCAAACGTTGATGAGCAAATTCAGAAATGACAAAATTAACCAAAGGGTAGAGCCAAAAACATCTCAGGACATTAAAAACAACATTGGTCACATTTTCACATTTTTAGAAACACTATTCAGCATGTTTCTTAAGGGTGATCGCTGGTCTAATAGGACATAAATAGGATTTGAAATAGGTGATTTAGTTTAAGAGAACATATGAATAGTAAACAAATAAGCAAGAAAAAAAATATAGGTTATGTGCTCATTTTAGAGCTATAAGGCCTTGAAAAAATGCAGGAAATGGGTTTTCTCAGGCTTTTTTGCTCGTCTTTGCATTGGCAACTTCAATCTCTCAAAACTCTTTGAAAAAATAAAAAGGATTTCATAAGATTTTGTCAATTACTATTTTACGCTATATATGATTGAATTATAAAAGAAAAAGTAGGGGTTCATGGGGAAAAAAATCATGTTTAAGAAATGGATAAAACCCGAGCATTTCGAAAATCTGACAAAAAGACCAAAACATGACCAGCGAGCATCCTTAAATATGTTTCCATATCTGTGTTTTTGATATCTAATATTTAATGATACTACATGTATCTTTGATGTATGTATGTAGGAACATACACATATATTCAAAACAACACTTCAATTTATTTTTACAAGCTTTCTCGCTTCTTTAACTAAACATAGTATTTTACAAACGTTAGTTTGACGTTTTGAAACGTATCGTGCATATTGCAAAAACGTATATGTATGTTGAATACTTCCCTGTGTGTTGATACTATATAGAGAATGATTGAAAGACTGAAAAATATATATGAATGTTGTTGGGAAAATGTGAATTTTATTTGTAAAAGCCTTAGAGACATGAAGAAATGTGAGGTTTACCTAGTTTTCTCATTTGTTTTGTGGCAAGTACAAACAAGACGAATATTTTCCAACAATGTACATAATTGTAATCCTGCGATTGTTTTCATCTGTTCTTTAAACGGATTTCCAACATTTTGATGTAGAGCACTGCTGATGAGTTGTCAGTTATGGAAATGGCCATACAGTGCATCAGATTTATTTCGGTATTTTTTGATATATTTCATTAGGGAAAGTCATGAAAATGGCTTACTTCTAGCTTGTTTCAAGGAGGCTACTTTTCGGCCGTAATCTGAGGAAAAACATAACCTCATAAAACTGCAGCTGTGAACCAGATCTGTATATATTTCATGCATCTTCAGAAGAACCAAGAACTCTTCAAGAAAGACCGGAGTTGTGTTGTGAAGGTACAGAAAAATAGAAATTGTTAGAATTTAGAATGTCAATGGACATGTGTAGAGCGGATAATTTATTACTTTTGCGACGGTCAATTCTGAGCCTGAAATTCGACAAACATGTCAGGAATCATAGAAAATTTACAGTGCATCAAATTTATTTCGGTATTTTGTCATATGTTTTATTACAGCCAAAGTAAGAAATCAGTAGCCTACGGAAGAAAAAATAAATATAACGTTCGAAGTACAATAACTCGACCCAGTGACAGGGATTTACTGGTAATATGTAATTTATGTAAATGAAATGGATAAAAATCGGGCGAAGCAATACCAGTATTAAGTAAATTGTGCGAAGTGGCAAAGATGCAAAGCATTTTTTTTTGCATGCGTACTCAAATGGTGTCTCGCATTTCCGTTTTCGGTAAACTAACTTGCTCGCATTAACGCAGTTAGCTTCATATATACCGTATCTCATAATTTTGTTATTGCAATTTTTTTAACAGTTCACTTTGGGTTGAATAATGCTTTTCTCGATGTAAACCAGATGAAAATAATCATCTAATGAATTACTGTCAGACAATTAATTGTTGATAGATAAAAAGGTGATATCATTTGATTAGATATGATGTACTTGAGGTTTAAGAATTCAGTCAAATAAAGAAATTAACTGGAGAGGATTACTTAATTTTATAGAAAGGTCTTATAAATTCTATGATACCAATTTTGATTACCAAAGTCGATTAACGACGAATCAGTTTCTGGTCAAGGCCTAAAATGTTGAAAACCAAAACAATTATCCAACATGTTGAAAAGCAAATTCAAAAATACCAAAATGACCTAAAAGTTTAATCCAAAATCGTCTACGGGTAGAGTTATTTACGAGTGAAATATACCTTAGTATTTTTCCCAAGATTTACATTTAAAGTATCGGAAAACTAGTAACTGAGCTGGTGAACGACTAGTGACAGCTTAAAAATAGCCCGTGTTTGTTTTCTACGTTGTCTCCAAACTAACGTGTTTCTACATCAATTGCAATTATGCCAATTTACTTGGTCCCGCTGAAAGATGTAAGCTATTGACACATTGTTGGATACTTTATACAAAGTAGTGACTTCAGTATGAAGAACAGTAATAATAGCGCTGCTCAATTCCATTATATTCTATTGTTTCATAGGTTCGTTTCTCATACTTAACTACTCCACATCATCTTTCCAATAATGATTTACCATACAGAACTAAAACTGAGAAAAAGGTTAATTTGCAATGTATAGATAAGGACATTTTGGTTTAATGAAGACTTAAGACTTCAAATTAGCAATATTGTACGTTGCAAAAAATGAAAAAGTAATGACTGGAATACGTATATATCATTTATTTTGTATTAGACATACTTAACCGCCATCAGCCTTTGATAATTGCGTCTTTCCTAATTATAAGTATATCAGGATTTTTTTTCTAAGTTTATCTCCAGAATCAAATTCATTAGACAGATACTATATTGGGCATCTGAAGGTCATCTTGGTACGTAAACCCAGAAGGAACTGTGAGATCCAAAATTCGAAATTCGAGATTCAATATCTTAAATTCGAAATCTAGCTTTCGAAATTCAACCTATAGAATAACCAATCAGAGGAACGCTTCTAAGAATTTGACCAATGAAATATCTTCTCACTGTTGGAGATACATGCGTTTTGGAAGGGATATGTTGGAAACATTTTACGCAATAGACAAATACTTAACTGTTTATCAACTTTTTTAAATATTAAATTTTGATTTTAAACATTTTAGGAAAAGTTTTGGTTATTTTTACATAAAAGCTTTCTTGTTCATTAAAAGAGTGTTTTAGTTTGATAAAGAAACCATGGTATCATTATAAATACACTTACATCTTATAGTTGTTAACTACAGTTACTGGAAATTAGTGCGTACTATAAATACAATATAACCATGAGCTTATAAGAACTCGTAAATTTACAATATATAAGATACGTCTAATAAGAACATTCTACTACTAGATCGTTTTTTAATGACGTCATGGGCGTGTAAACGATGTGATATATATAAATAAAAAGAACATCAATGTTTTATCCAACAGTAAAAAGATATGCATTTGCTAAATTAACAGTAAAAAGATATTCATTGGCTAAATTAAGAGTAAAAATATATTCATTTGCTAAATTGGTTATCCTACACTTTGAATTTGATATATCGAATGTCGGATTTGGAATTTCCAATTTCGAACTTTGGATATCGAATCTCACGTGTATTGTATGAATTATTACGGAAGCCCAGAAGGATCGTGCTAGTTACGAAATTCAATATCCGATCTAGAATAACCAATTTCCTATTTTGGTATGGTTTTACGTGAATGATGAGACACTTTAACATATATTTATGGTGTAGATTTATTATTGTACAAAAGACACAAGTCCAAAAATACCAAATATAAAACTATAAAAAAACAGCACAACTTAAAGTTAAATTACCCAATGTTTAAGGCCTGATTACAAGCAGGAAAAAATAAAAGATGTTGACTATTAGAAACCCACAGATCTTGACTGGGAAACTATGCCACTTTTAACAGCTCATATTTACCATTTATTTTCCTCTTATTCTATTGTGGTATGAGCTGTTTCGCAAAAATACATACTTTATAGAGTTCCTCTATTATATTGACGCTTACGACATGTAAATAAACAACAAAATGGGTAGAACTCCGTACAAAAGTAACACAAAAGACGCAAAAAAACAAACATAAACACAACAGAGAGTCAGGTCTGACTTGATACAGACACTGATCAGTGGTGCGGTTAAACCGGTCTCATGGGTACCTAAACCTCCCCTCATCTATCCTGATACTCTAGCGTATAAAACACCCTATGAAAACCAACACAGTACGTTTACAAACAATATGACCTCTTGCTAGAACTGCCAAATTAGACTGGACGGTACATAATATAGATAGCAAGGTCAGAATTTGGTCGTTTTAACAGTAAAACTAGGTAAGACTCGCATAGCTGAAGGTCGGTTACTGTCGCTCTACTAAACAAAATTGTCTGAAAAATGCATGTTTCGTCGAATTACGACTCGTCCCTTGAGATCAATTCAAAATTGTTAAGGCCAAAACAATGACCTAACATATTGAGCAGATTCAAATACCAATACAGTCAACTCTATTTAATTGGATAATATCATATTCCTCTTATGTGCATAAGAGTTTGACAAACCTTTTACCGTTATAGTCTATGTTAATTACTTCTGATAATTGCATATTGACATGTTTAGAAACAAACTCCTGTTGCTCGCATAATGTTTTTTTTCTAAATTATGAATGTTTTGCCAAAATTTGATACAACGCTGTGATAAATTTGCTGAAAATATCTTATACAAATTTAAAAAAAACAAAATTTAATTGGTTTTTAGATCAAATTAATTAATACATTTGTTTTTATAGTTTATATTACACATGTTTATTTACAGATTATCAAAATTATTGACAAAAGAAATGACACATACAATGACATATTGTGTCTTTAAATATGCAAATGAATTCCACCTGTTAATATACCTCTGTTAATTGCATAATTCTAATAAAATGGCGATGTAATTAAGAAGAGTCTACTGTATAATCAACTGCAAAAGCAAAACACATTCAATGAAAACATTTAATGAACAGAGCTACAAACGTTTTTATTTATAAAACAATTTCCTGTTGGTACACACATTTATACTGCTTATGAAAATTAACGAGAAACATTTTAAACGATACATGATCTTGACCTTCTATATCTTCCGGCTCAAAATACAAATGTATGTTAGTGCAATATCGATAAATAACAACTTCAGATCTAAGGATTAAATCTGTACTTGTTTCTATCAGGATTCATTGAGTTCTTGAATCTTTAACCTTACAAAATGTCAGATTTTTAACGAAAACTGTTTACTCTTTAAATTAAGAATTATTCCTTTGCAAAATCTATATTACTATTATAACAAGCATTAAAAAGAAAACAACACAATATTAATTTATATAATATGTATAAAAAGAGCGATGTAATGAAATTATTCTTGACACAAAATCCTTAAATAAAAGTGAAATATTTAAACAAAGCAACACCGCTTGTATTGCTATTTCATAATATAAATTCATGGCCTTTTACATAGAGACCCTATGTCCCGTTACAAGTTCAACAAGGCCAATAACAACGGGTATATTTATTCTAAGGACTGGCTGAAGCTCATTATATAACATTCAAGTTTATTTGTAGAAAATATCAGCTTTTTGTGCCGTAATCTCCACCCCTGAAAGGGATTTCGGAAGAAACTGTATAAAACTTTGAAATTTAATTTTACAATGCCTGAAGATATATAGTTGTAGACGATACGTGATCTAGAAAGTAAAAATAATGACGTCAAGTCAGTTCATTTTTGCACTTTCATTCAATAGGAATTCAGTTAATGACGGATTTTATGGGTGCCCAAACCTCCATCCTTCCTTATCTGTCCTGACCTTCTGGTGTAAATCTGCACTATAAGAGCCAATGCAGCATGATTACCAACAAGATAACCGCCAGCCATACAGGTTAAAATTTGTTGAATAGTACATAATTAAAAAGCAGGGTCAAAACGTCCTAAGGCTTACTTGCTGTTGGTCGGTCTACCGTAAATAGGGTTATGGTGGTGTACGGATATTTTGCTTAAAAAAATAATTGTTAAATTTTGATGTGTTAAAATTTGACACATTGTGTCAGTGCTGTGTTTAATTTTGGCACTTTCAGAAAAAAAAATAAAATAACTAAAGTAATAAAACAGACTTATTTATTTATTTTTTCATTTTTTTTTATTATATTTTTTTTTATAATTTGATATATTTATGGATGTTTAGTTTTGGCCTATTTTCAAAAAACGCCAAATAAACCAAAATATAAACACTGCTAAAATATCCCAATTTAAACGAAATTTACCTTCACGCAATTAAACAAGATTAATCTGCTGGTTTTGAAAAAATGAAAGCAATGAATAATTATGAGAAGTAGAATCAGATTTGACCTAACTCGGTAGCTAATTTCCAGTTTAGAACAAAACATACATGTAATTTGTAATATCTGTCCATGAGCTATGAACTTTATCTCCTATTCAAAAACGGAAATAAGGTATTGCTCCTTTCAATGAACTTTATCATGCTGATTTATTTTATACTGTATTATATGCTTTGGTGGCCAGTATATAACTTCATTTAGTGCAAAAAAGTGTGTGTAACTATGTAATCATACCAAATTGCACCATAATAATTAATCATGAAATTCATTTAACACATGTATATAATTTAGATACAAATTAGAAACGCATGAAGATAATAATAATTTTGAAAACGAAAGTTTCCGCAAATTTTAGTTTAAGGTCGGCACATATCACAACAGTGGGATGTTTTAAGTGCATATTTACGGAAATAAGAGTATTGGAGATGTTTCAGTTCTAATTAATTGTGCAAGTGTATTTCTTTCATAGGATAAAAAAAAATAACGAAATATATTTGGACACAAAGGGAAATTTGATGTCAACATATTATCGATAGTTACCTGCGATCTCAAGATGACGCACATTATAAAGTGTTGAAGAAAGCTGTTGAAAGGCGATAATGGTATGCTTCTGTGCTTGCATTTATCATGTCAAATTTGTGTCACAATTCTAAGACATACGGCCCCAGTTAATGAGACCAGATTAGATCAAGAACATGTAGAACGTAGATGTAAATGTTATTTTTAGTGTTCGGTGTAATGCTTAACAATACAATGTGGCTAATTAAACACGTGGGTTTCGAGGTTTTCCCGTTCTTGTAAATCAAATTAGGTTCCAGGCATTTGAGGCCTCTGACTTACAAGATTTGTTTAAGGTCAAACTGGCAACCTCCGTCGAAAGAAATTGCAAATTATCAACATTATTCTAATTTACGTGCGACATCTGCGGTTCATTGTGTTATTAAATTGAGGTTGGTTTGGTTAATTAAGGTTTACAATGTATGCTATAAAATCAATACCCAAGACCTTATATTTCCAATCAAGGTGGGGGACTTCCAATCCATAGCAATCGTTACTCTTTTTACTGAACTGATCAGGCGGAGTTAACCTTTTAATTTGCATAATGCTTAATGATTTCATTCTGTGTGAGTGTTTATGATTACTCCCGTTATGAAGATTGTTGAATTATATTTAAAAGTGTCAGTGTAATTAGATTTTACAAAATAATACACCATGAATATAATTCAATTCTATGTATTAGAACTATTTGGAGAATTTTGATAAAAGACATAGTTGTTGTAAACTCTCAGAAAGAATTTTTGAATAGACATGCACAGGGAAATGTCTTCATGCATACAGCGTATGTTATTATGGCGACGTCGCTGACATTATATCTTCATAAAACATTGACAACTGCTGTTTGATGAATGCAGATCGTAGTTAATCATACTATTCGTTAATAGTAATACGAATAGTTTAATGTGATGTTTGATCTACACATTACCAAGGACCCACACTTGAGCAATATATGATCATAAAACATGAAAAACTATTCTTCAAGTTCTATGGAAAGCACGGAAGATTATTTTCTAAATAATTTTCAATAAAATGTCTTATGCTGACAGACACGCTTAATCGGATATACTGTCCTGTGATTTTTTTAATAAATGTATGCAAGTAATAATGATCTGATGCACCTTGCCAAGACATTTGCCGCCAACCTCATTTTTAGATTAAATCATTTGTGACGGGTAGGAAAACGTTATAGCAACTCGTGGTCTCTTTCCATTTGGTATTTGCAAAGATCGACTTTTGTGGCTGCAATGCAGAAAACTCCTTTTCTCCTTCAACACAAAAATCCTAAATGTGATAGAGGTTTTGGTTTCTTTTTTTTCATGATGTATTTTTCTTTCATTTTGTATAACATTTTTTTTTTTTTTAGTCATTACCATCTGTTATCGAGACTTTCCTTGTCACAAATTTATCACAATTACACTTAATCTCCATCCTTCAATTTGGTACGAATACAAAATAAGTTGTTTGAATAAAGTCTATGATACTAATTTCGATACATATGATGATGAAAAGGAAAACAATATTCCGTAATTTAGAAAGTCAACTTCAAAAGTCGCCACGAGGACCAAATGTGTAAAGTCAAACCATCTAAAGAGGACAAATATACCTAAGGAGCAAATCAAAAAACGTAATCCATTGGACAAATGAACAATCACAACACAACAAATAAACATGCACTGAAAACTAAAAAACTAGAAGCTCGGAGGGCTGAGCCTGTATAGCTCATCTGGCGTGAAAGCCATTTATATTGATGTACCTCAAAGAGAGAAGTCACTTCTCCCTATCATTATGAAGTGTGACAAGCCTTGTAGGAAACAACATTTTCTTCATCAAGGTCCTTCTACTTACAAGTCAGCATATTCTAAAATTTGACGGTTCTCCAGATGATTTTTGCATGTATTTCCCATAGGGTCTTATATTAACCTGAGTCCTTTGCTGAAGGCAATTTTTAAATTAAGGATCGGCACCAGAGTAACAACACTTGGTGAGCACCTTAAGAGGAACATTCAGACCATGTTTGGTTTCAAGCAATTCTGCTGTTCTGTAGATTTTTATACGCCCGTCAAAATTTTGACGGGATTTATTATGGTATACAAATGTCCGGCGTCCGTCTGTCCGTCCGTCCGTCTGTTCGTCTGTCCGTCGTAAACATGTCGCGCCGTAACTTGAGAACAACTTATCCAAATTTCTTGTGTTTCTTGTGATGGTCAAACGATCTGTATACTTTTTGGTGAAAATAATATTAAACCTTTTTGAGTTACGGGACTTTGTAACTAAATCAGGAGTGTGTTTTTTCACATGTCGCGCCGTATCTCAAAAACGATTTATGATTATTGCTTAAAACTTTACATACTTCTTAGTTATATTAATCTTAAGATCTATATACCTTTTGGTGATGATTCAAAATTTTATTTTAGAGTTTTTGAGTTTTTTGTAAAAAAAAATGGATTTCACATGTCGCGCCGTATCTCAAAAACGATTTATGATTAATGCTTAAAACTTTTCACACTTCTTAGTTATATTAATCTAAAGATCTGTATACTTTTTAGTGATGATTCAAAATTTTATTTTAGAGTTATTGAGTTTTTTGTAAAAAAAAATGGGGGGGGGGGGTTTTCACATGTCGGGCCGTAGCTCAAAAACGATTTACGATTATTGCAAAAAACTTTACACACTTCTTAGTTATATTAATCTAAAGATCTGTATACTTTTTGGTGGTGATTCAAAATTTTATTTTAGAGTTATTGAGTTTTTTGTAAAAAAAAAAGGGGGGGGTTCACATGTCGCGCCGTATCTCAAAAACGATTTATGATTATTGCTTAAAACTTTACACACTTCTTAGGTATAATAATCTAAAGATCTGTAGAACTTTTCGTGATGATTCTTTATTTTATTTTTGAGCTATTGAATTTTTATTGAGCTTTTTGGTAAAAAAAAAGGTAGTCTTTTTTGGTCCCATTTCGCGCCGTATCTCTATTGCTTAAAAGTTTACACGCTAATGTTTTGCCGGGTTTCCAAATACATCCCACCAGCAGCTCCACTAAATAAAGGGAGATTCCAAAAACATTTATGCTCGTGGCGCAGCTGTTTATTGTTATATGTCATAGACACTTTCTGTCAAGTTTGGCACAACTTGGCCAAGCAGTTTAAGAGAAATTTGTTTTAATCAACCAATGAGAAACAAGAATGGCCTATAACGGCCATGTTTTTTGCCCGATCGGGACGAACTGAGGAAACTTTGTAAAGAACCTACCATAAATTGTTCCTGTCAAGTTTCGTTCTATTTGGCCAAGCAATTTCAGATTAGATGTTTTTTTTTAATAAAAACCAATCAGAAACTACAATCGCCCATGGTGGTCATATTTGTTGTCCGATCGGGGCGAAATGAGACATCATTATAAAGGACCTTACATAGATGCTTCCTGCCAAATTTAATTCTATTTGGCCCAGGAGTATCAGAGGAAACGATTAAAATGTGACAAGTTAACGGACTAACGACCTACGCCAAGTGATGACAAAAGCTCACATGCCTTTGGCCAGGTGAGCTAACAATGAACAACACGAACTCCTATAAAAATCACAGTGAACCCAGGTGCTCCGGAAAGGTAAGCAGTTCCTGAAGTTTAACAAAGTCAATCTGGTGGATATCACAAATCGGTGGAGGCAGAGCTATGCACAAGGAGCATACTTCTTAGTTTTTGCAAAATTTAAAATGTAATATTTAAACTGGGGTTTTCCGTGATATCTCAAGATGTGCACATTTCTCGGATGAATGACTCATTCGGTGTGCTCGTGGCTTTAAATGCTGAAAACTGAAAAAATAACCCAAAGAATTTCAAATGTCGAAATGACCAACAACGGGTAAAGCTTTTACTACTAATGACAGATTCCAAATATTAGGGATGTTGGTTTGTCCATTTCAGCATTTTTATTCAATTCAAATGCGATAACTTTGAAACCTGACATATGTTGAACGATTAAATTTCAATTTACTTCTTTTGTGTTACGAATCGTGACTTCGTTTGTCAAAAAAGATTGAAGTAATTGCATTTTGCATATTATATTTCTTAAAACCTACTATCATAATCTAGTTAAGATAATACTGAAGTTATATAACATGAGCATATTTAAACGAAACCTTTAATAACAAATTCTTAAGTTAAGATAAATTAACGCTGGCATTTTAGAAATTGACATTCTTTACAATTCATTTAAAATGGTGGCAATATTTATAAAAGTTGGCTATAAATATACCTTTAACGCTGTTATTTTTTTTTTTTTTTTTTTTTTTTTTTGTAGGTTATGTGCAGAAGGTTTTCTCGAGCTCAATTGCTTACATTAGTGTGTATTCCATGATACGATTTTTTTATTCATAAGATGTGCACATTTAGACGATTTATGACTCATCTGGTCTAAAACGTTGAAGGTTGAAACAGTAACCCAAAATACAAATGTAGCTGAAGTTCACAGCTACGCACGAGAAGGTAACCTTTTATGCTCTAAGATCATGTAAAACTTTCTGATAATTTGTTAAGGTATCTGGACCATAAATGACCACGTGATTATTCAAAAGTTCCCGGATGTTCCATACAACGCAATTGAAATGACCTCGGTAATTATCGGGAAACTTCGGAAATGCCAATATAACTAACTTATTTTTACAGACTCTGCATATAAGCAACAAAGTGTGTTTCAACTTGAGAAAAATGTGTATATAAAATTCCATCTTTAAATTGTTTGGTTTAGCCATTCACGGTCAAAAGAGATACAATTTTCGATCATGATCTATTATGGTCCGGATACCTTAACCTCTACATACTATGACTGACAATAACATCACAAAAGTACATTACATAACAAAGTTTTTACATCCAACTATCTAATTCAGTTTTATCAGTGCAGACTGAAACTCAATACTTATATGTACCGAAAATAAACTTGACGAGGACAACATTGAGCTGTACATTCTACCATAGTTAGATGTTTTCGTTTGAAATAAGCATTCTCTAATACATGTACCAACTCTGATACACCTTATGTGCACATATCAATAATATATTTCTAATCCTTTCAACTAGAGACAGAGAGAATAAAAAATGCAAAAATGTAAAACCACAAACTATATAGGAACAGAACTGCATTGAAGAGATAATTTCCACAGATTTCAAGATATTTAACAGAAAAAATTGCGTCAATCAGTTTCATGAAATCGCAGCTAAGCCATGAAAATATTTTACTTGGTCGACTAAAAGAGACATTTTTTTCACTGATATAAATAGATATAATGTGAGATCATGTGGTATCAATTTAATATAGGCATGTTTCAGGTTCTATCGGCTGTATACTAGTAAATTATGTTCCATTCGTGCCAATGAAATCTCATGGAATTATTAAAAAAAACAAATGAACTGAAAAACAGTAATTGTGACAGTTCATATATTCACCTTATAGTGAACTAGATACAAATATTTCAGAATGACCAACTGGGACAGGACGCGCAATTGTATTCACGTTATAGAAGGCCTGAAAGAACATGCTGTCAATCGGTCTATCAGTTTCGTTGAGGTATGAGTGATGGCTTAAGACCATCGGAATACATTGGCACATGTCCAGTTTCATTTACGGAGTGTGATGTCAGATTCGTTTTTTTTCCAAATTGATGAAAATTCTCCTTGCGCCAAGTAAAATATCTCGGTTTAATACTCTTCGTCACTGGATAATATTCTTGTGATCGCTTGGAATTTTTATGGACAATTTCTCAATTATGTAGTTTCAAATCATTTCTAGTTGTTCAGTTGTCTTGATCAGTTCTATCAGAAGATTCATTCTCATGCTGCAACAATATTTTTATTTACGGACTTCTTTGGTCTCTTTTATCCCTTAGGTCAAAGTTCATTTCAGGTCTTGAGCCAACTCGCGTTTTCTATTTCGCCTGTAAGGGAACAAAACAAAACCATTTCCAAAAACTGAAATACTCAAATATATCTCTTCTACAGTTAATTTTCAATACATGATTATAAACTGAAAGAACAGTCTTCAAAGGCAAAATACATTGAAATATTATCATTAGGACGTGATTCAATTTTAGCTAAAGCGCAGGCTTAGGTGCAGACGGGATTGTTTCCTGTTTTATTTTATTTATACCCAGCTTAAATGTTTAAGAATCTCATGTAAATCATAAAAAACCAGTTGTGACAACACTTCTATTAGGACCTCAGGATTCGTTCTTAGTAGGATATTGACTGATGTTAATTAGCGAGTTTTTCAAATCAAAATGAAAATAAGCTAATTATGTAGGACTTAATGAATTTCTTTCTGACATTTTTCTCTTTTTTAATAATTATATTGAGAGCCAAAAGATCATAGGAAGCAGAGTTTAATGTAATTCTGTAAATATACAGCTAGGGCACGTACCTTAGGATGATTAACTATAATTGCTCACATTTCAGTAGTATAGTGAGTAATCATTGTATTAACGATACTAGTTAATTGTAGTACAGTGCATGTATATATCACGTTGTATTAATTAACTTATATTAAATATCTAAACAGCTGCCAATACAATAAAAGCACAAACTATGCCAATATGTCTCGTGCTATGCCAATATGAGATTTGGGCCATATTGGACTGGATACGACCAATGCCAATATGAGTGTATCTCGGTCCATTTTTATTTATCCTATCGCTCTATGAAAACTTCTGAGAACTGTTAATTAATAAAGGTGACATTGCCTAATGTTTTTCATATAAATATAGTTATAAGTCTGCATCAAGCCAATATGCCTTGCCTCAGACCAATAACTACGCCAATATGAAAAACATTAAGCAATACTACTATAATATTCATCCCGTGATTTTAATTCGAAGGCGGAACATATCTCTTTTCCCCAATTCGAACAGGACAACAAAGTTTTCAATGATGTTAAATTATTAGATAAAAACTAGTTATTGATAAAATATTTTTATTGATAGTCTTGTATTTTACTTTTAAAGAAATAACTATTTGGCATTTTATACATAGTATAACTCTTGAGATTGCTTTGCATTGCTACTGGACACATATTTCTTGAATTTTTCCATGTAGTACGTGATGGAGAATGTGTAATATTATCAGCCACTCTTAATATCGCAATCTGTAAGTATTTCCGTTACTTACGGTAGCACAAGCAGTGTCAGTTTAAATATTGTTAATAATATCTTAGTATATGTAATTTAAAATAAATTACAGTGTGCAATATCGGCAATACGATTACTATTTTTTTCCTTTTGTCTTTTTTAAGATTGAGAATATCAGGTAAATTGCATTAGTGTATACTAGATAAAAGTATGTCCTCTTGTCTAAATATATTTTATGACTTAAATACTTATGTTCTAATTGATTAAGGCCTACTAGACATAAAAAGGACTGAGAAATATATCATAGTGCCATATATTGGAATAAACAAAATCGACAGAAACAATTTCTATATATACAGAGGTTTTATATATAAACTAATATAAGACCTGCGGAATTTTCTTTTCACGTTTTGATAATTTTAAATCTGCCATCTCCTTGTAAAGAAAGAGTAAAGGAAAATCTATTCTTCTCTTATGCATAGAATTTTTTTCCAAGTCAAAGTTAATCAAGAACGTTCATGAAAGTTATTTTTGAAAAAAAAAACGTAAGCGCAAAATTTTGTTTATTATTAAACTGTCGTTACAATATTGAAAAACTCATTTAAATACGCATAATTTGGAATGGTTATATAAGAAATTAGAACATTAACAATATATTTCACTGCAAGATTTATATTAAACTGATACAATCATGAAGTTTGCAAATCTGTTTTGATATTTTCCATAGCTCATGCAATTCCAGCTAAATAAATCATTCAATTAAGAAATAAGGACATTGATTCAATGACAAAACTTAACTTTTTTCAGTTCTGCATGTAGCGTACCTAATGAAAAGCGTATTGCAAAAGAGTTAGTTTTCAATACTACTACAATACAACATATAGAAAGTTCATTTGAGTACATAATCAGTTGATCATTATTGTATGCATGGCCCATTGTATCGGCATATTTTTTATTCGATATTTAGGATCACGGCAGAGACAGCCGCTGTATTCGTAGCTGACACGATGGACATTTCATTATGACGTTACGCTGTTTAAGGTTCGTGTACACTATTTTCCCGAAATCAATGTTATAGTGCTGAAAGGCATTCCCTTATATTCCGTTGTCATTAAAGCTGAATACTATTTTCCTTCCCATAGCTATCAATGTTATAGTGCTCAACGACATTCCCTTATATTCCGTTGGCCTTAAAGCTAGATACTATTTTCCTTCCCAACATGTTGTAGTGCTCAAATGCATTTCCTTATATTTCGTTGGCCTTAAAGCTAGATATATCTATAATCTGTTTCCAAATACTTTAATGACTGAGATCACATTTTGCACAAAAATAAATTAGTGAAGTAAACGGTCTATAATGAACTATATATACACAAGAGATTTCAATCTTTTACCATCCCATTTTAAGTCACTGAAATTTAGTGTTGTTTCATTCCGCTCCTAATCAGGTTAGATTTAAAAGATTTTCCAAAAATATTCACGTCCTTATATTTAAACCATCGTTCAACGTTAAAGTTAAATGAACGCAATAATGATATGGATTGTGATCAGTAACGGACATTGATGTTCTTTCTAGTTTGCTTTTAAATGATAAAATCGAAAAAGGAAAGTTCAACAAGGATTTATAGAGAATCTACGTTATCCAATCTCCAAACCTGTCGAAAACAACATACAAAGAGCACAAAAAAACAAACATAATTCAACAAAGAGTAATGATAGTTGTAGACTACCGTTCAGTGAGATAATTTTACTAACATTAAAGTCCTTATCTAACAACTTGGGTTTTTTATTTCGGCGACAAAATGTTTTAAACTCATTTTGCATTTGCTCTATCTCAACGAATTTAATGAAAAAAAAAAACTTCTTTGTATTTAGAACATAAAGAAACTTATTCCCGAAAGTACCTAATTTATTGAACATCATTTGTAAATTTTTAGATCTATACAAGTTGTTATTCTTTAAATCTTTTCAGTTAATTGGCGATTACTTGATCTAAAATGGAAGAATTGATTAAAATATGTTAACACCTGAAAGATCATCAGAATCAACGGAAACCTAAATGGGCAGCTTTTTACGTTTCCGAAAATTAGGCAAAATAAATATCAACTTTCGGTTAATAAGGAGTTAGTTTTAATTGGGCTTGCTACTTTTGCATAATTAGCTATATTGTAGTAACAAATTCTTATTATGAAGCACGAATACTGGCAATCCTTATCACTTAAGTCAAACCTTGCCACAACCTCAATGTTGACATGCCTTTAATCATTATGACAAACTGTCTAGTTCATTCGGCTATCAAGCTACCCCCTCTCCCCTGCCAGGAATTGTTATGATAGCACATCTAACCCCCATATGCCCACGGGATCCTTTATAATCATGTATTGACAGATGTTGATTATGAGTCTTCGAGATTTATATTAGTTTTAAATTTAAATATAAAACGCTAATATTATGTTAATGGACGTAATGTCTTGATATTTTTTCAACATAAGTCATTGGAAGGATGGTTAAATGTAATTCCTCAGCTGGGACCCACATAAGCACTATTAATAGATAAAAGTTTGTCTTCCAGCTACATGTCCTCGTCGTATTTCGAATCAACGACAAAAATAGTTTGAATTGTTACATTAAACTTAGAGGTGAGCCAGAGTGAGTATCTAAGGTTATTTCTCTGCATGTTGTATATGTCAATATTACTTGAACTGTTTATATACTAGTCAAGAATAAGAAATGTTACATAAATTTTAAATCCAAATTTATCAAAGAATATTGAAATTGATCAAAACAGATAATTATTCTGCTAAAATTTATCTTTCAATAAAAATTATTTGATTAATCTCGATAATCTGATATGGCAAGAACAGGTATAAAATCTGGATTTTTTTTCTAAAGGCTTAATTTCGCAAAAGCATGACAAAAATCAACATCAAATTTTTTTTAATCCAGTATTATTGAAACCGAACAATATGGCAATGAGACATTATTCGTGCTTCAAATTTAATTGGAAAATATCAACTTTTAAAATTTTTAGTAAAAAGTGGTTTTTAAAATCTCAAAAAATGCGAAAAAATTCTTGTTTTTTTTGCACAAAATCTAAGGTTTTGGTGAGAAAACTATGCCATGTGAATTTTTAAGCTCGCTACGACGTTTTGAAATCTTATGTCCTTTGGAACTACATTACCACGTAACATTTCTCTTTTTTTTTTTACTAGTATATATTTGTATTTGCTCTGCTGTGGTTATGTCCTTTCTACCGAAAAGATCGACCAATTACGAAAATATGAATTTTTTTCAAGCGTTCAACTCAATGCTTAATTGATATACATGTATCACAAACGCATATCCTGAGAGGTTTCACATCCGTGTCGCGTAAATTGTACCTATTTAGAGTACGTTGAGCGATTTTTAACAATATCAATATGATTGAAATCTGTATGTTTGTAAAACGACAGTTGGTAAGGGTACATGTACATAGCCAGATGATATATAAAAGGTACATGGATAACTGTATATGCTTATCCATGAATCGATGTTAAGAAACAGAGACATTAGAAATATTCGTAACTGGCACTGCTTACATAATATTATTATGGAGTTGCCAGTGTAAGTCACTATTCTTTTTCCGATAACAAGCAATGCTATATTAATCAAGCATGACGTCATATTAACATTTCCAGCTACATGTATATCGTTGGCCTTAACGCTAGATACATTTATGATCTGCTGAAAAATATTACTGACTGAATTTTCTCTGTACTACGCTATTTAATTCTTTGACAACGACAATTCAGTGAAAAAGGGCTTGCAAAATAAAATCGATGGCCACCCACCCCGAAAATCCGCTTATCACACTAACATCATATAAAAATACACGTGTCGGTGCCGTCGGCCGAGTCAACATTTACATTCACTCTGTGGTTAAAGTTTTTAAAACAGTAATAATGTTTTTAAAGTATCATGGATTTTTACGAAACTTGGACAAAAGATAACATCCAGAGGAAAATTTGTTTTCCCCATTTTTCTGTATTTTACTTATAAATGAAACCAGTTAACATTACATACAGTTTGCAGTTAAGGTTTTTAAAACATTAATTACTTTCTTAAACGATCATTTATTTTTACCAAACGTGGTCAGGAGCTTCTCTGTGATCAATAAATAACATGAAAAATTATTTACATTTCACTATTACTCTGATCACATAGACTACAGCGAAGGCAGGCGAGACACTGGGTTCCGTGAAACCCTTACGATTTTTTTATATAAACTGGAAGGTATTTTCTTGAGGAACATGGACCTGAGAAAAAACATTTTAGGAACTTGTTTAGTGCCCCATGAAAAAATTACTTTTTGGCTTAGTGACATTAAACCGAAGACCTAAGTCCATGGTCGTCCAAAATATAGATACCATTATAAGAAAACAATAGTTTATTATTGTAGTAGATTCTGTAATGTCTGCTTATGATCTTTAACAAATAGTACTGTTCTTTCCAGTTTGATTTAAAATAACAAGAAAAAAGGAAAGGTCAACAAGCACATAAAGATACAGACGGCAACTTTATCCGAGCAACAAACTTCTAGAAAAGAGCACAAAACACAACCATAAATCAACAAAGAGTGATCTTAATTAAGTGAAACAATTTTGCAAACATTAAGGTCTTTATCTTACAAGTGCTTGTTCGTTTCGTAGAAAAAATGTTTTAATCTTATTTTCCTTTTGCTTTATTCCAATGAATAAAACGGGTGATTTTTTTTTTGTTTGTTCTTTAAAATATGACGTTAAAAGGATTATAAAACTAAGGCCTTTGAATTTTTAATCTGTCATCAATCAAATAAATATCAAAAGACAGGAAATCTATTCCTCAGAGTGCTTAATCTTAACATGTTTATATGTAACATCATATACAAGTTATTTTACTCTTTTAATCTTTTCACTTAATTGAAGATCACACAATCTAAAAAGGCAGAATCGATTATTGTAATAAAGGATACGGACGTCTGAAAGATCAACAGAATCAACGCAATTCTTAAAGTTTATACGTTCAAGAAAACCCACATTACAACTGAAGATAAGTGGCAAAATAGAAATTTCCTGTTTAAATCACTTCAGGGCAACTTCCATCTTATTCGTGAAAGGACGTAGGTATCTTATGACAGGAGAAAAACTCAATCCGTATTCGAAGTCGCAACCTCTATATGACAGGCCGGTCAGCATTCCCAACGTTCTGCTTTTCGCATTTTTTTAGAGGTTCAAAACGGGATAACGATTGATTGGTACAAAGAAAACTAAATGTCACCGTCCTTTTAAGAGAGATAAACGGCAAATGATGCAGTTCTTATCAGTTATATTTTAAGACATTTTGCATATTAAGTAATAAAAAAATCGACGTTACGGGAAATATGTCAAATAATCAATTAAACATAGGAATATAATTCCAAATTGTTAGCCACATATTATATTAAGTGTAGTTTTATATCAGTATAAACATACGGTCTCAAAGATATCTACCCTACACGGGAAAGTGTATTTTATTATAACATCTGGCTTCCTATTTCGGTATTTTTGGTTGAGTACTTCTTGTTTAATATAAGTTTGGTTTTTGGTCTTCCAAATGTTTCGGTTTTAATGCTGCCGATGAGAGGTAACTCCTTGAAATGCGTCGTATACAGCATAGTATAAATTTACTATATCTAACATTAGTAGCTTTAGATTGTTATTTTGAAACTCCTGGGACGATGCCTCTGCTGGTAGACCCTAGGTCCCTGAGGGTATTCGACAACCCAGTCGTCAGACTTGTCTGACATGATAATTCATTGATTTGTTACAGAAATTACCAGTATTTAGCAAAATTCAAAACTAATCTCATCATGAGAAATAATCGGTGAATATGACCTTAACTACATTATCTCGTTTATTACGACATAAGTAGAGTTATTCTAATGGAGATGATTTTGAAAATCTTAAATGTGTCTTGCAAAATTTGAAGTCATATCAATCGTGGATAGAAATAATTAATTGTGAAGTATTATTAATGAAATTCACTATTAAGGATAGCTTATTTATCAAGCTTTTGAATTCCAGTCTGATCTGTGGTCAGAAAATTGGAATCAATTAACCGGTAACTATCAAGATTTTTTTCTGTAGACTGTCTATATTATTACGTTGTAATATTTTGCATGGAAGCAAAGTTCAAACTGATACAATATCGTCGCACAAGCGGTTCTGTTAAGTAGGGTAAGTGTAGTTGAAATCGTGCTTTTTAGTGATAATTAGTATTTCTGCCGTTTCGTTAAGGCTTCAACCACGAATATTAATCTTTTTTCTTCATGAAATATATATCTATCTAGAAACAAGTTACAGGACACTTTTCAGATATTGGGTTCTGTGTTTGGCTTACGACTCACCAATATCTTAACAGCATTTTTACATAATGAAATAGGTTGTTCAGAAATGGAACATTTAATATCAGTTATAGTTTGCGTTCGTTGACTTCTCTATAGTTGTAGTGTCTTGGGCAGCGCTGTTATGACTTAAATTATCAAAATGAACGCATCCAATCAGTTATTAAAATACATCTTCCACCAGAGAAAAATAAACAATGCATGTATTTTCATCTTTGAAATTTATTCAAAAATATTTCCATGGACGCATTTCGTACTTTCTTATAGATTTCACAAACTGTTAAACGTTTTTAAAGTTTTATGATAGATATCAACATCTTGTAGCTAAATACCCGCCTTCCAGAAAGGTACTTATCATAAACGGGCTTTCCCGTCCTAATTTCGATCTTAATATTGTGAATAAATGCAAAAGTCTTGTTAATAACTTAATAACCCACAGAAACAGGAAGTAAGGGATACACATATTAAATTACGTGTAATTCTGTACAAATTGCACTTTCTCCCAATTACTTGAAGACTTTAAATTCCTACTGGCCTCTAGTGAATACTGCTGATATCTATTGAACTCTATGGCGAGATAGCATTAACCCTTTATGGGAGTGTTATTTCAGATTTTTTCGTTAGTATCCGACTTGCAGCTATGAGACCCTTAGCTAGTTTAACAGTTAAAACGAGCAAATTCTGACCCTGCTATCTAAATTATGAAATGGCGGTCGAATGTTTCAACAAACAACTGTGCTCCTCTCCTCGCTGATCTGATTCTGTACTCACATGCAGCGGATTTCGTGAAAACAAAAAGAAACTAGCCCGATCCTCTACTTTTACTTTTAGTTTTATAGCTGACGTGTTGTCGTTAAATAACGAAAATTCAAAGACTTTCTACATATCATCTACCCCAGTGAGCATGAAATAAATGATACTACAGATATATCAAAGTCCGCTTCATATTTGGATTTGTTTCTTGAAATAAACAATGAGGGACATTTGAGTAACGTCCATTATACTTTAATTGCAGTTTTAGCAAGCGGACACCTTGTAGATTATCACAATGTATTCGTTTTTATAACTTTTTATACACTATAGTGTCAGAATAGATAAGGGGTAGGTTTGGGTGCCCATAAAACTGGTTTAAACCTACCGTTGTTAATTGTTTGTACCAAGTTACACTATCCTGACATTCTGTTGTGTTTCTGTTTAGAAAAGTCCCTATGATTGCCTGCATATTCGTTGCACATGGTGAGATGAAATAATTCGCAACTTTAAGGCAACAAAACGGAAAAGGGAAAGGCCATTTATGACATACCGATAATTCATTGTCATCCAAGCATCCATATATTAAATCAACAGAGATTTAAATGATGGATAGTGTGAAAACGTCCATTAACTGAAGAATTTTGGGATCAATAAGATATTTATCGCACAACTGCTTGTTTCGCTGCGGCGACAAAATGTTTTAAAATTCTTGAATTTCGATATCTTAATTAATATAATCTTATCCCTTTTATCTAAACCAAAACAATTTTAAAATTTGACGTCAAAATAATTATGGAAACTATCGCCTTTGATTTTTTAAAATTTCATTTCTCAATTAAATATTTAATAGCAAAATATGTATTCCTTAGAGTCCATATGACTTTACCACCATTTTACATTTTAAGAGGTAAACAGTTCTTGATTCGTTTTATCGTTTCCGTTAATTGAAGATGAAACTTTCTAAAGTAATAAAGGATGTGCACGCCTGAACGATCATCTTAAATCAACGCACATCTTAATGGACAAGACTTATGGTATCAAAAAAATCTTAACTGTAATTACAGTGGCAAAATAGAAATCAATTTCTGTTCAAGGTGACTGAAAATTTAGTTTGACTTGTTTTGTTTTGGTTCTGCTCGATTTGCAGCGCAAATAACTATATTGTGTTGAATAGTTCTCATGAATGAAAGGATTGGAATACCTTTAGCATATATGGAGAGTGAGGAAACTGTGATCATTTTAATAAAATTGTCAGGATCACTTGGCCAACCCTCTTCCCTCCAAATAAAAAAATCGATCTCATAATTGTGTGTGTTATAAAATGATTATTTACTTGAGATAGTTTCAAAAACCTTAAAAAGGACAAATATACCTAAGGAGCAATCAAAAAAACGTAATCCATTGGACAGACAAACCCGGGAAGACACACGAACAACCACAAGCACAACAAATAAACACAGAAAACTAAAAACAATGAACAACACGAACTCCTATAAAAACCAGGAGTGAACCCAGGTGCTCCGGAAGGGTAAGCAGTTCCTGCTCCGTATACGGCACCCGTCGTGAAGTTCAACAAGGTCAATCCGGTGGAAGTCACAAATCGTAGGGGTCACATGAAAGGTTACGACAGTGGGAACAGGTCCAACATCATGTTAGATATTGGAACACTGTAATGGTCAATCAATTCATGATGACGACCGTAAAATTTCTTAAGTGATGACATCAACTTATCCCTGATAAAACCCTGGTTAAGAAGCTTTTGTGACAGCAGTAATCCTCTTTGTCGAAAGTCAGGGTAACTCACGCATGCCCTTGAAAATCGGATAAGCTGAGAAACGTAGACGCCATATGCAGGCGATGCTGGTATATTGCTACTCAAGAAGGGAAAATTAACAATAGGAAAGTTGAAGTCATCACGTTTGTCATAAAGTTTTGTCTTCAAACGTCCCTCATAGTCTATTTCAAGAAATAAATCCAAATATGAAGCGGACTTTGGTGTATCTGTAGTATCCTTAATTTCAAGCTCACTGGGGTAGATAAGATGTAGAAAGTCTTGGAATTTGTGGTTATTTAACGACAACACATCATCTATATAACGAAAAGTGAAATTAAAGGATTGGGCTAGTTTCTTTTTGTTTTCATGTAGTAACCCTTAAATGTGTCTAACAAAAATTGAAAGCTTAAGCATCTGTTGTGGATATACATATTAACACTGCCACGTGTTATTAACGGAATTCACTATCAAAGACAGTGTACTTATCAAACTTTTGAAATCAAACTTTGATTCAGAACTGTGCAATGAAGACATGAACAGTAACAATTTTATAACAAGCCACGAACGAGGTTTCCTGTGATCAGTCTATTATTACGTTATGATATAGCATTGAAGCAACAGTCGTTCTAAAACAATGTTGATAATAAGAAGAGGTTGTATAGAAAAGGTTATATATCATTGTATATCGAAAAAAATAAGAACATAGGTATACCTGATATCAAACTTGATTTCTTTTCCTTTCTGTATAGAAATGTATTTTTTGCCCTGAACATTTTCGATCATCGCATTAAACTTACGTGTTCCACTACAGAGAAATCATGCCGTTCGTTTTGAAATTCTCTGAAAACATTTATAGAGTGACGCTTTTTATTTTTTATGTTAAGTTCGCAAAGTGTATCTTCATTTTTTTTCTATTCATTTACAAAACTTTGTCATCTTATCCTGCTTGTCTCTTGTATAGAATATTTTACGAATATCCCTTCCACTTACATTATTTTATATTTAACTTGCTATTTTCTGATTCGTGACTGGATCTCTTGTTACATTGTTCTTTTTAGGAGTAATGTCTTCCGTTGTAATTATTCTACAACCGGAAAAATGTAAGCAGAAATAACCTTGTTGATCATTTACCCTTGTAAAAATAATAATTATACTAGAAATATTTTATATAATACATATGAAGTTTTTAGTATAAAATAGCGCAAGCTAAACGACATAAATGTTCGCCAATACCGTTTTCCATGGTACTAAAGATATAAAAAACAAAATAAAAGAAAGAAGTAACTAAATAGAAAGAATTTGATCATTAAAAAAGTACTTCAATCATACAGACTATTTGCTTTGTATATTCATATTATGATACGGCACAGATTTTCTTTTAATTTTCTAAATTTTCAAAGTAATATTTACCCGATGCTTTAGTCGCATAGTTTTAAGATGACGAACGTTTTTTATAATTTAATGTGACATGTAATACATGCCTTACTGTTAATCGACTAGTTTTGACGATTAACCCTTTCACCGACGGAGTCCCCACAGGAAGTATCCCTTGCACGATGGCTTTTCTGACAAGATGGCAAACTTGAGTGGCTACTTCTTTGTTTGTATTTTAGAGCATAAATTTTTGGTCATTTATTCTTTATTTGAATACAAATGTTGATACATTTTATAAAATGTGTTCTCTTCGCTTTCTTTTTAGTCTTTTAACTAAAATGCGAGATTTCGGTAGCAATCAGGGATTTCCGCGGATGGCTATGTTGAAATTCATCAAATATCGTTAAAATCGCTCTAAATATGCAATTTTGTTATTAAAAATTATAAAAATTATTGCAGTAAAGTTCTAATCATCGATGTCCATTCCAATCAATTTTTGACAAATTCGGCACGTTTGACAGGAAATACATACTTTCCTGGCAATGTTGCCAAAACGTTTCTAAATTCATTTTCCTAACATTAAGATCCTATGAAATCCTTAAATGTTTGTCTTTTTCACGCGGTTTTTTTGTAAAATATCCGTCATTGTTTTACCGTTATCCGGCATTCAAATATAAGAAATATAACTATTGAAGTTCGCTCCAAGAGTGGGAAATATAAAAGCTATGTAACAATCTCGGTCAACCGGGACTCGTCGGTGAAAGGGTTAGGAAATAATTTATGGCAGACATAAGTTTGTTGAAGTAAACAGTGTTTGCAAAACAGTTGTATCCCAAGTTTCAGGAATACACGACTTGTATTCAGAATCATACTTCAAAAATGAAACGAGGTCAGATACATATAAAATGATAAAACAATAGTGTGTTTCCAAATCTTATGCAGATTATCAAATGTACCTGTTTGTCTTCCGCATCTTCCAACAACAGAAGAATCCTAGATATATATGTTGCAAGTAAACATTAACATAAGCAAAACAGCCAGCAGAAATATGTCACGCGATGCATATCAGATTGTTGTGTAGAATACACTATTAGAATTCTTAGTTTTCTTTTGCATCTTATCTATTAACTTATCATTTTAAAGAAAAACATCTTGGAAAACAAAATTATATTAAATCAGTCAGAAACTATAATTCATTTGCCATTGACTTTGATCGTTGGGACCTTTCAGAATTCATCTTTAGTATTTTTTCCAGAATTAGATTTGTCCTCACAGTATGAAATCCCCTGACTCTGAGTGATTTTTAAACTGGAAAGATACATAGTGGCTCTACGCTAATTAAACTTCAAAAGATATGAAACATCACAGATAATTGTAAAATTTTGCCTTAATCTGCTATTAAACCCACACGAAGTGTATTGTGTGTCAAAGGACTTAACAAAGTCAAAAACAAACTAAAAATAAACAAAAACAAACCAAATAGAAAAGCCAAAATTATGAGAAAGCTGAAAACTTAATTTTATTAAAATGATTTCTTAATCTCTCATTTGAAGGGCAAACTGACGAAATTCTTCATTCTACATTTCAAGTTTTAATGCATAAAATTGACAGGGTGCTATAAACAAATTGTGAATGACGGGTAAGGTCAACAATGTAATACAAATCAAATAACACACTCAACAGGTGGAAACGTGTGCAATATATACTGTACTGTTTATTCAGAGTATTTCAGGAAATGTACAACAGTTGGAACTGCAAGTCTTGATTTCTTATATGCATGATGAGTATGTGTAATGAAAAGCTTAAAGTTATTTTGCCTTAACTTAGGACAGGGTTCGTTTTGGCAACACATTTTGGACACCAGATATGTACAATGTAAAATAATAAACCGCACAATCAATACTATCAGAAGAGTTTTTGTGAAGAGGAAAGTGTGACATAACGTGATGTTTTAAGTACGATCATGTTTTACCAATAAGAAAACATGCTGTTGTCTTGACAAGAAATCAACAACAAAATTGGATTTCAAAATGTTTCTAGGATCAAATTGTATAAATAAAACCTTTTAAATTTCTTAATTGTCTCCACAACTGTCCGCAAACCTCAGTTCGCGGAATGAATGTTAAAAATAAGCTCTTGAAAATATTTCTGTCTTGGACACAATTTTGTTTTAAGACAGACACATCATATTAAGAAAGAAAGTGTATCTTGGTAAGACGTATATCATCGTTATATTTATTTGACCTTGACCTTCATCTCAATGTAAAGCATTAAGTTTTTTTGAGGAAATATCCTTCTTTGGTCCACAGCGTTGTTGGTTTTTTTCAGATACGCATATCATATTAAGAACGAACTGTAGATATTTTCATATGTTAGAAGGGAAATAAAACAATTCCTACTAGCTATACATAAGTTTGTATCAGATTTCATTCTCAGAAAAAAGTATGTTATCCAATGGAAATCCGCACTAAGCTGACAGGGTCAACACATTTTGTGTTTCCAAATCTTAATAAAATTCTGTATTTGTCAATATCAAGGTTAGAGCAATAAGTGACAGCACTCATATAACAAATTGTTTTATGAAACAAATACAGTTTAACCAAAGTAGTTGAGCAAAAGATAACGTCATCCTACCAATGATTTAATGACGGAAATTGATTATCATAACGATAAAGTATATCGAAAAATCGCTTGCTGTGTTAAAAAATGTATCTAGTGTTTAACGCTACCTCCCGCAGTTATCACTAACAAATATTGTCTCTCTAATAGCAACGAGTTCCTTTAAAAATAACAAAGGAATAAAACAGTTATAAGGTATACAGGAACTTGAACACATGTTAACACGACTACTAGCATGAAAGGAAGTGTAATTAAAATCGTAAATATATGCACGTGAAATGAGGGACGAGAAAAGAAATTAAGGCTTAAGTGGCTGATGACGGTACGACCTCGATCAAAATATATTTGGATCTTAACAGATATCCGAAACACTTTGAGTTGTCGAATATGAGAAGACGGATGGGGAATGATCTCACATTAATAAATATAACAAAGTCTAATCTGAACAAAATTATTTCTCAAAATCATATGTAGTCAGGTAAATATTCAAATGCTGTTATGGTGGTAAAAAAAAAAACGTACAGTTGATGTAATTCAATGTAACGTTCAAAGAATTTTACCAATGCTCCCACGATTTGTTTTGTTAAAATCCTACATTTAAGACGCACTGAACAGATTTTAATTAAAATAGTATGCATTGCTCTTTGATTATTTAGCTTCCTTCAATTTATATTCAGACTTCATATTCAGCCAAAATCACATACTTTATACATAACTGTATTGTATTTTAATATTTGTTGGCACCTATTGTGGATTTGGTACTTGCACATTTAGTTTACTGGCGACGCGTTAGCAGAGCATTCTAATGCAGACAGTGTAAAAAATTTAAGTAAAATACAGATTTTTAAGACCCGGAAGTGACGCTTTGCTCGTGCCATCGTCTCCGAGGGCATCAAGCCTTTAAATTTTCGACGCCATCCAATGAAATTCAACGTTACAACCAACAATGCATTAGAATTATGATTAACACTTAAATCGCTAAAACATCAGTGAATAACTTGCATATGGAACAAGTATCCGGAACGGGAAAAATGTTTATGTCAATCAGTTAGATGTTGATCGTGAAAAACACCCCTCTCGCATTACACTGTGGAAAATCTGTTACTAGAGTTTGACACTGAAGGATTGCATTTAATTGTCATTGACAAAACATGTACTTGTCTTTAGATTATTAAATCAAACAATATGTTCTTTTATGTATTCGTTTCGTTACGGACTTTGGTATAAAGTAATACTGTTTATTATTGTCGTTTGTTATATACATATAAAATTACAGTAAATTAAAAGAACCAATAACCATCATATTTGCCATCGATGTTTTGTTGCATGGCTATTGAAAATGTATACAAAATTAATCATTTTTTAATCAATAACCTTGTGACGAAGTGCAGTAGCATTATCTACTTCATACTATGCGTAAATATGTGCATTTGGAACAATAAATTTAACATGATGTTATGATATTGTAACTATTATGTTTATTTATCTTGGCCTAATTTGTTCTGTGTGGCCTTATAACATGTATAATATGCTTACATAAAACTTATAGTTGTTTACCAAATAATGTTATAACTGCGCAGTTTAGAAATCACTGGAACAATAATAGATACTGATGGAATGACTAGAACTTTCTATTTGACTTACGTAATAATTCTGGTGTAATTCAAACTTCTACCGTATTCCAGAAGTTTCCGTTCTACAGTATATATACGGACAAGAAAGTTAGACTTTCAGAACATAACATCATGTTTTCAGCTGTTGGATTTATTTACGTTTCACACATCATACTTGATACACTTTTATTTACGTTACATCATACTAGAATGTGACTGATTGGATATAATATTCCGTTTGGATTCCCGCAACAATGACGAGAAGAATTCCGGATACAGAAAAGATATAAGATTTTGAACAGTTAAGTTGACATTTTATTTTGTGTAATATTTTTGTAAACTTGTATATAATAAATCTTGTTAAATTTTATTATTGAGTTGTGTCTTTTGTTGGCTACAATTAAAAGGTGATTTCGGCCGTAACAATGAACAACTGGATGTAAGGTTAGATGTTTAATGTACCCATGAACACTCAGTGTTCAAATGGTCTTAACTGATTCAAAAGCTAACTAATGTCATGCATTTCTAGTACCGATGTCAAATTGTAAGTAATTTGCATATTGAACCCGATTAAGATTCAATATTTTCCGATTTTTACTTTTAGCATTTTGGCTCATTTCATTTAAAATAGTTATTCTACATGTTTTGTACTTTTTTTTAATCCCTGTCTGATTTTAATTGTTGTATAACTGACAATTTCTATTTCTATACAAGTGAAAATCTAAAATTAAGCTGGACGTTATAACGTAAATCAGCAATAAAATGTATCACAGAATACCGAAATAAAATTGATGCACTGTATGGCCATTCCGTTGACTGACAACTCATCAGCAGTCCTCGTTATCAAAATGTTGGAAATCCGGTTTAAGATATAATGTTGAATAAACAAGTACAACCATCAAAACCCAAAACTATTAAAACAATGTGATTATTGTGAGAGATGTGCGATAAAACTTTAATATTTATCAAAGCTGTGAGGGCTTAGAACTAATTATAACAATTTAATGAATTTATCAGTATTCAGAACGCAGTTGTGTATAGAATTTAGTATCATCTGCAAGAAGATTTTATTACCATAATAAACTATCTAAACCATGGGAAAACGTTTTGGCTGATTGATAAAGTAAACTTTACCTACTAATTAGTGTTTGATACAATAGCTGAGTTTAAAGAGGTTTCCGTTATGATTACCTAATGTTGTTGTTGTTACTAAAAGTGGTGTTGAAACATCTAATGGAAAATGAAATAATCTTCACTTATCAATCACTCGCCAAATTTATACTTATCTATTAATTTTTGCTGCTTATTTGTTTTGTTTATTTTTGGGGTTTTTTTTATTTCAAAACATCTTACGCAACAAACTTAAAAATCGGAGTTCATTTCATTTCATTTTTGTTCACTTCGCATTTTGGTTGTGGAAGAATCGGCCTTTCTATTAAGGTAACACGATACCAAATGGGACCGAAATTTGTTTTCATAAAATCGCATGAATCCGGAAAGAACTATCGAAAGTACACAAAAAATCCAAAATAAATCGGGGAGTCACCCTGCTTATATATGACTGGTATAGATATTCAGCCAAAATCACATACTTTATACATACTTGACTTAGGAGATAACTGTATTGTATTTCAATATTTGTTGGTATCAATTGTAGATTTGGTAGTTGCACATTTAGTTTACTGGCCACGCGCTACCGGAACCAGTAAACGGATATTTGCAACCATCAAATCAAAATTGATGCTTAGAAATATTAAAATACTATACTGTTATCTCCATTCTAATGCAGATAGTATAAAACAGTAAGTATAAAATACAGATTTTTAAGATCCGGAAGTGACGCTTTGCAGGTGCCATCGTCTCCGAGGGCATCAAGCCTTGAACTTTTTGGCGCCATGTTACCAGAGTTTTACACTTGAGGATTGCATTTAATTGTCATTCACAAACCATGTACTTGTCATTAGATTATTAAATCAAACAATATGTTCTTTTATGTATTCGTTTCGTTACGGACTTTGGTATAAAGTAATAATGTTTATTATTGTCGTTTGTCATATACATATAAAATTACAGTTCTTCAAAGGAACCAATTAACATCATATGTGAAATCGATGATTTGCTGCATGGCTATTAAAAATGTATACAAAATTAATCATTTTTTAACCAATAACCTTGTGACGAAGTGCAGTAGTATTATCTACTTCATACTATGCGTAAATATGTGCATTTGGAACAATAAATTTAACATGAAAAACTGGATGTAAGGTTAGATGTTTAATGTACCCATGAACACTCAGTGTTCAAATGGTTTTAACTGATTCAAAAGCAAACCAATGTCATGCATTTCTAGGACCGATGTCAAATTGTAAGTAATTTGCATATTGAACCCGATTAAGATTCATTATTTTCCGATTTTTACTTATAGCATTTTGGCTCATTTCATTTAAAATACTTATTCTACATGTTTTTTTTTTTTTTTTTAATCCCTGTCTGATTTTAATTGTTGTATAACTGACAATTTCTATTTCTATACAAGTGAAAATCTAAAATTAAGCTGGACCTGATTACGTAAATCAGCAATAAAATGTATCACAAAATACCGAAATAAATTTGATGCACTGTATGGCCATTCCATTGACTGACAACTCATCAGCAGTCCTCGTTATCAAAATTTTGGAAGTCCGGTTTAAGGTATAATGTTGAATTAATAAGCACAACCATCAAAACCCAAAACAATTAAAGCAATGGGATTATTGTGAGAGATGTGTGGTAAAAGTTTAATATTTATCAAAGCTCCGAGGGCTTAGAACTAATTATCGCAATTTAATGAATTTATCAGTATTCAGAACGCAGTTGTGTATAGAATTTAGTATCATCTGCAAGAAAATGTAATTACCGTAATAAACTATCTAAACCATTGGAAGACGTTTTGGCTGATTGATAAAGTAAACTTTACCTACTAATTAATGTTTGATACAATAGCTGAGTTTAAAGAGGTTTCCGTTATGATTACCAAATGTTGTTGTTGCTACGTAAAGTGGTGTTGAAAGAAACATCTAATGGAAAATGAAACTAGAGGCTCCCAGGAGCCTGTATCGCTCACCTGGACTATCTGGCAACCTGTCAAGTTCCAACTGGCTCACTGGTTTCAAACAAGAAGATCTTTCAGTGATTTTTCCACGTAGATCCTATGTTAAAGATTGTTTAGAATTTTCCGATATTAATACAAAACCAACATGACTATTTCTTTCAAATAAAGATGCTTGATATTTCAGCTTGTTTCCTATATCTTTCAAAATTATATGATACATTCTAGACAACTGTACAGAAGGAATTATGCTGAAGGAATAGTTTGCAAACTATCAAGAAAACTAGTAAACTTCGTTTTTTTTCATTTTATTTTCCGAAAGTTTTTTCTATAAATATTTTCTAGAACTTATAAATTTAGAATTTAATTAATATTGACATTTGATAAACACATTTACGCACATTGAATGCAGATGACACTTTAATTTGCTCTAATGTTAAAAATATTTTGATTTAAACAGGATTTTGACTCAAAAACTGGAGTAAACTAATATATCTTTAGCTTTTCGTTTTCAAATGTGTGAGAAATAATTACAATTATGTCAATATTTGACAGAAAATGAATTAAAAAAAGAAAGAATAAAAACAACTTCTACGATGACAATAAAAATATCACAGTTCGTACATACTTTAACGTTACTTTGACATTCATTTTGTATGTCTAAAATAATACAGTTGATGACTATTACAGGTACTATCATCATATCTAACATAGTCACCTTTGTCACCTCAATGAACTGACAAAACGATCTGATTTTCTCAATAATAATGCTAGTTTCCACGGCAACTACAAATTAAAATGTTTACTCTTCCGTGGGGCTGATGTCCCCGCCGGTTTTTAGTGAGATTTCATATTGCTTTTGCTTTAGTGTCTGTGCTGGTTTGTTCTACTTTTGTTTAGTTTAGTATATGCTTTTCGTTCTTTACGTTTTAGATGTATCCTTGTTTGTTTTCATTGTCATTACTTTGTCTTTTCCTTGGAATTTGAATGTACGGACTTTTCCTATTGTTGTGTCGCTTCGATATTCTTTTGCCGATATTTAAACGATTTCTAGAATTGATCATGCCATGATATATCCAGTAATGTTTCTTGAATACAATTTATATTAAATATTTCATGATTGTCAGTTCTGAGATCTTTGGCGCTTTTGCTATGGCACCTAGACATTCATAAGTTATAATGTCTATTCACCTTCATATTCCTCTCTCTCTCTCAGATGTGTTTTCTGGCAATTGCAGCCATCTTCAAAATTATTGATTGCACATCTCCATATGAAGACTTATCATTATACATGTTCATTCCTTATCAAATGTCAACATGTTATATAACTACTTATATTCATTACAGAACTCTTTACTACATGCATTTCGTTGTCATCCTGTAAGAAGTTTTCTCTTGTACAGCTAAAAATGCATTTGTTGTATACGCGAATTAGTAATTAAACCAATTGTTTACCTTGTTAAAAGATAAATCACCGCGTTGTTTTTTATTGACACCTTATCCATTTTCTTGTACGTGATGCTTTAGCCACGTTCTTAAGCTGTTTCTCTGTATACATTGCAATGCTAATAAACCACAACGATGAGCCTTGAAAGACATTTTGTTCAATCATGTCAGCAATATTAACAAATATATAACAAGATCAACTGTAAACAGTTTACGTAAACAGTTAATGCGTTTTTGGATTGTTTAATCACCTGATGAAAGACGAACGAGAACTGGCATATATTTTTCTATTTCAACAGTTTCTATAATGCTTTATCCAATCTACTCACTCTCTCTCTCTCTCTCTCATTTAAGCATGCCCGAAAAATATACTTCATAATTGACTGAGAAAACCAGACCTCTCGTTAACACCAAAGATGTAAAGTAATTTCAAATTCACCAAAGATTATTCGTAATTGAGAAATAAGGAAAATATACGTCTTTCTTGTGAATGGTACAAAAACTAAAAAAACGGATTTTCTTTATGTTCATTTTTAATTAAAAACCTTTGGACTTGAAAATAAGTTCAATTGTTTTCTCTAGATCTTGTACCTTGGGCCTTCATCTGTGCAAATGTTAAGTACGTCTTAGTTTTCATGACGCAATAATATTATTGAAATATAATTGAATAATTTCGTTTCAGAAAGTGTATTTTAATTGAGAACTAAGAAGATAGGAGGATTAAATATTCCAAGAGAAAGACATTGTACAAAAAAGTAAGCATATCGTTTTTATTTTTAACAAAATTTAAAATCAAAATATTTTTTTTTAAATTAATGAAGATAATTATACTTTATTTTTACTTCGAATGTATCTTTTACATCTGTTTCTAATAATGCATTCATTGCGTCCATTTACTTCTATTTTACGAATATGTGTTAAACGCAAATTTAATAACTGTACCATGTACATAATTCATTTCGACTGAGACAACCTTTAGTTTCTTACATCTTCTAGAAATCACCTCGCTGACCTTAGAACATTTTCAAAAGAAAACCCTTTTATCTTATTGCTTTCATTTACATAATAAACCCCAAGTTTAATCCTAAATATTTTGATTTTCTGCCTCGAATGATAAATGCGGAAGTGCGGTTAATGAACATGTGGACGGGAATCACATGGTGATGAAACATAAAACAAATCCACGTTACTGGTGCCCTTTATCTTGAGCGTCGCTTTGAGATTTTTAAAAAAAATAATCCAAATTCTAACACCCTAAATCAGGATCAAGGGCGCGGATTTCTATAATTGCACATTGTTGGAGGTTTTAGCATGAAATCAATGTTTTTTTTCAAAAATGAAACGTAGTTCAAACTTCAGTGATATAGGACCTAAGGTTTGTATAATCATTTTAATAACAAGATACATGTGTCTATGTAAAATGCACTACTTCCTTTCTTCACTTGACTTATATACAGTTTAAGTATGAACTTATTCATTTTAATTGTACAAATGTATTAGATAATCAACAAACATGTCATTCGTGTATTAGTTCGAGATCCTCGGGCGTTAAAAGGTTGGAGGGCGAAATAGCACATTGGTCATACTATAACCTCAAAATCAACACTTTATAATTTAATATGACCTTAATACAGTACATTTCAGTCGGGTTATTTCAAACTTATGACTTTTTTTAACTTTATGACGGGTGCCGTATACGGAGCATGAACTGCTTAACCTTCCGGAGCACCTGAATTCACTCCTGGTTTTTATAGGAGTTCATGTTGTTCATTGTTTTTTTAGTTTTCAGTGTTTATTTGTTGTGCTTGTGGTTGTCCATTTGTCTTCCCGGGTTTGTCTGTCTAATGGATTCCGTCTTTTTTTCTTTTTTTTTTTCTTTTTTTTTTTTGTTCCTTATATATTTGAACTCTTTATTGGTTACAAGATTAAAATCGACATTATATGTACAAGTTCCTTTAAAGTTGGAATAACGAGGTTAATATATATTTTTTTTAGTACATGATGAAACCTTTGTATTTTGCTTCCGTAGCAACCTTTGAACAAGATATGATTCATTTGTACTAAATACGCTCTTAATTATAGCATTGAAAAAAAGATCTAACTATGGCCATCCTTGACATTTTGTTCGTAATTATTGTTCCAATATAATAGCTGGTTATCATTCGAAGTGATATAGATAATCACCAAAAAATATTAATTTCAAATAATGTGTTAATAAACAATCATGGTCTTTAAAGAAATTATTTATAAACCATGTTCATAAAGTTCAGTTGATGAATACTTGTTTTGTCTTCGTTTACTTGGGATTATTTATTATTATTATTATTTGAAAGAACGGGAAAATAACGAATCCTATAAAACTTATTTCAATTTGAAGATTAATCTTAAGACTATTCAGTAGTTAATAACTCTTGTAAACAAAGGTTAAATTTATGTCAATATTCGCCTGCGATATCTCACTAATTCATTAACTCTCATAATAAGTTACCAGAGAAACTTTACGATAAGCATACCGTCTTCCAATAGCATTTTCATTCTCCAGGGATATCACTATAAAATTATATTTAACATCCTTTAAAGACAACTACTGATATCGTATCGTGGGATGTTAACAGTTGTTTCCATGTTATTGGGATATATTTCTCAGAACAGGTAGGATGCATTTAGATAAACTGAACTTAAGAATTACTTGTATTTTATCAGTGCAAAATCCCTTCTTAGCGAAAAAAATATTATAGATTAGAAAATTATAAATTATTTCATGCTTTAAATCATGAACATGAAAATTGTATTTTCTCTTAGAAAAAGAATGATAGCAACAAAACCAAGCCTTAAAATAATAACAAAGTCACCCTGACTTTTTTTATTATACAATAGTGTTTTACATAGTTGAGCGTAGTTGAATAGAGTTTTGAGTATTAAGAATACTCGAGTCAGAAAGCATAATGTTTTCTCTCTTTTCTCAATAAAATTACGGTTGAACCTTTTTTGTTTTGATTTAACATATAAATATTTTCAAAGTACAATACAAGGCAAAATATAATGTGCACATACAATGCAAATGCAAAATAAAAAAGATCACCAATAACGGCTGTTATCGGAATGAAAATTTTTATTTTTATTTACTAGATATTTTACCCCGGCGAGCGCGGGAAAATAAGCATTTTTTTGTGGTGGCCATATTGACTATAAAAATTTGTTTCGGCCATGTCATTCATGGAACAGGAACTAAATATGGATGTTGCGGCAGCCTTCCCATAAACTGTCCTGTCAAGTAGGTGGTATGAACTGATAGTTTCATGTCTATATATGCTGTACATAGTATTCCAGAAATGGATGTTAATGCAAGCTTTAACCAAAGTCAATGAAGCGTGACATGTAAGTCAACCTGACCCAATTGTCATATTGCTATTCGTTGAAGTAGACTGTATGCCACGTAGAATTACCAAAATGGACCTTAAGGTTCCATCAAAGGCAAAATCTATGACGAAAACACAACCACATAAATTGTCAATATTTTTATTGTTACAATTAATTCTGAACTGAAACTTGAAGAAAAGCTTTCACTAAATACCCATTTCATAATGCATTACCTTTTTCCTTCAGAATAAATATGAAAATGAAATTGTAGATGTAGATGTAAACATTTCCTTAGTGACGGATAAATTTTTCAAAAGATGTTTTAGGTAGAGCATATTTTTGGAAAATAATTGTTCCAATTGTTCCATTGTCATCATGGGCAGGGCTAGCGAGGCTTAATTTCACAAATATATCCAATAATCAGACGATAAAATCATTTTTAGTGTGTGGCTGCATCCCGGATACACATCCTGTAACGTAAAAGTTAACAACTCAAACGATGAACGAACGATGTACGGACGTTGTACGGACGATTCACGGACGCTGAACGAACGATGGACGGACGATGTATGAACGTTGAACGAACGATGAACGGACGCTGAACGAACGCTGAATGAACGATGTACGGACGATGGCATTATACCATAAACGATACCATGGACGATCTTTTAGCGTATAACGTATACTTCAGCGTTTCGTTTAGCGAGCATGGTGTGGTTTATCGTACATCGTTTCGTTTAGCTTGATCGTTTTGATTACCTTATGGTATGGTTTATCGTACACCATATTGTTTATCGTATATGGTATTTTTTTGCGTTTTCCATATAAGGTCATTTTTAGCGTTTGCCGTATATGGTAATTTTAGCGTATGCCATATATGGAAGTTGTTTTCTCGACAAGAATTTATTTAAAAAAACTTTGAATTAATTTATATTTAACTCCTTTTTTGTTGTTTTTTTTTTTTTTTTTTTTTTTTTTGTTTAAAATAGATTATTAGCATTGAAGTATTATCATGCTTAATACGAATTATAGAGACGTTGAAATGGTGTTAATTAAAATAAATTATGTCCATATCACATTATACATGTTCTCCATGCATGTATAAATATTCGGAATTGCGGTTTATGTGAGCTACCGTTCATTGTTAGTGGTTATTGTGATTTACTAGGTCCAAAAATTAAATATATATATATTAATTTAATTAACGAGTTGTTATGACACTGTCCACCTGGATAAAAGTATCAGCAGACGTCCTACTATTATTATATCTGTGAAAGGTGTGAAATTATTTCAGGGTCAGGAAAATTTACGAGCTTGCATTTGCACAAAATTTCCAACTATCCGAATTTAATGAGTTAAAATTGCATGATAATCAAATGATCAATTTTTTAAAAGAATGAATAAATAAATATTCGTATATTAAAAAATATTTCTTACCACATTTAAAAAAATTATTTTCAGATTTTCTGCTGTAGCCTGGTCTGCTAGATTTATTTTAAAAATATATAAATAAATGACACCAAAAGTGGTGAAATTTGTCAATAAATGATTAGTTTTTCAGCCAATAGAGTCTTTTACTGATTTTTATATTATTGAAAACAATCAAATTATTTTAGCCCATTTTTAATCTTATATTATTCTACAAAAGATTTTTAAAATTATATATTTTTTTGTTATTCAACGTTTATTTCTATTTGATATTTATTATATTGTTGAGTTTAAAATTCACTCAGAAGTGCTTCCTTACACGTGTCATCTTGGTTGGTTATCGTACATTTTATTAATTATATACAATATCATTATCACATTTACCAATTATGAAACATTGGGTGTCCCTTGAACTTCATTTACAGGTGTATCGGTATAAATTTTAATTAAATCCGGGTCATTTTATTACATCCTAAGGATATTATGGGTAATTATTGTTACAATAGCACTAGTCAGTTACCTAGTATCGAACGATAGCGACAGGGTAACTCACAAATGACCAATTATGACATTTGGGTTCTCAAAAGCCATAAATTAAAGTACGAATATTTTGGACATTTTTGTTTATTTACGTAGCAATGTCTTAGCATGGAGAGCAAAGAATAACCGATTTTCAAATAATCGAAGGGAGACAAAAACATTTTATTAGTAGTATCTATGCTCCAAGTTACTTTATATCGATTCCTTATTGCGTTATTCTGTATTAAAATAAATATTCTATTGAGCTAGCCAAAAATAAAAACGTTGAGACAGCCCTGCTTATTGCTTTTTATCTAATTTAAAAGAAAAGGTTAGTTTAAAAGATATTTTATTTTAAAAAGGGAGGACGTCTAAACACCGCATAGCTCGAGTTAGTGCACTTAGTCTTTTGAAAAGCAATTAGCTGTAATTGAAATGACTTTTGTCTGCAATTTTACACTTTTTAAATATATATACATAGAATAAAAAAAAAACCAATAAATCCAGAGTAGTTTATAAATTTGTGAAGTTTAATGAAGTTTTACTATTTTTCGTAGCGTGGCCGAATTCTACCAAATTACCACCTGGAGTAATTAATTATCCGACCGTTAAGGGATTGGTCACCTTTTATTATCACCTATTAAATGCCGACAAGAAAAAGATCCAAGAAAGAAAACAATTATACGTGTATATAATGTTTATATAGAGTACATATTTCAAGCTGTTTACAACATATAACAATAAGTGAAGCTCTAGCAACTATTTTTTGACATAGTGACTATTTATTTTAGGACAATTTTAAAATTGTAAAAAAAATGGAAGTTATCATGAAGAATCGTATTTCAGAAACATGTGGTTATAAATTTGATTTATTAAGGTATCCGGACCATAAATGACCACGTGATTATTTAAAAGTTCCCGGGTGCTCCATACAACGCAATTGAAATGATCTCGGTAATTATCGGCAAACTTCGGAAATGCCAATATAACTAACTTATTTTTACAGACTCTGTATATAAGCAACAAAGTGTGTTTCAACTTGAGAAAAATATATATACAAAATTCCAGCTTTAAATTGTTTGGTTCAGCCATTCACGGTCAAAAAGAGATACAATTTTCGATCATTATCTATTATGGTCCGGATACCTTAAAAAAATTGTTATACTGGACAAAAACAAATGTCTAACGAAATATGTTTACTTTGCTATTTATATGTGAAAAAACGTGTATCATATGGGGTCAGGAACTTTGTGACTTTCCGATGTTGGAGAAAAAAGAAACCGTCGTACATTGTCCTTTGATGAATCGTTTTGTCCTTCTATGGGTTTTTGGATTCCTTTTTGGTATTCTTATATTCTCGAATATACACATATGTTTTATCATCTTTTAGAATCTTGGTTCATTTGCATAATTTCTGCTAATGAGAAAAAGGGGAGTTAGATTTTTTTTACCTGCATGGAAAGAAAGTGAGGGGGTTGATTAAAATGATGGGGGATCTTTTTTTTTGTCTGTACCAGGTTGTTTTCAATTCCATATATGTATATATGTGACTGATAGAATCAAGTTCACAGATCACACACCAGTCCTCATGCAGGACCTAAAAGCTTAACAGTTACAAAGTCAAATGGTTCAGCTTTCTATTTCGGCTAAGTGCATATTGAAGGGTTAAGTGCACTAAGCCCGGCCTATGCTTTTTTAGACGTACCGATCAAAAGAGTCTTTGTTTAAATGTTGTTAATATACATTGATAATATTAATTTTTCGAAAGAAAGAAGAGTAAGTCTTTTTTTATCGAAATAAAGTCAATTGGACGCGTGTAATTTGTGCTTAAACTGATATTAACATTTAACAATGCCTTAATACCTACAGTGAGGGAGGTATCAATACAAGTTCATGTTTAGTGAACATTAAAACTAAAATATACGTGCAAAGAAAAGAAGAATGACATACGGCTTTACACTTTTTATAATCCACTTCCACAAACACTATTGAAGAATACGCAACCATATAATAAAAAAATTCTTACCTGTAAGCAATAAATACTCTGTGATCCCCGTTTGTATGCACAGGATATGCTTATTTTGATGACTTACTTGCACACAATCGTACATTTTTTTTTTATAAATAATGCAAATAGTGTTTAAATCATTTTTTTTTAACTAGAATCGAAAAAATCTAGTGATGAAATATAAAAAAATATTTACAATTGTAAATATTATTGGAATTTAAAACCTTAAATGAATATATAATGAATTTATTTTGCAGAACATTAAGGTGAAGTCATTATTCAGAGGCCTATAATATTCATTTTTTGTTGGCTTAATTTATTTATTTATTTATTTTTTATTATTATTTATCTTTATTTTTAAATCTGTGACCTGTATATTTCTGTATTATTTATGAAAAGGGAACGGCTAATTTTTTTTTTTCAAATAGAAGAAGCTTGATCTCCATAAACGACCAATCACCTTAGGATACGCTGAACGAACGATGTACGCTGAAGCAAACGCTAAACGAAACGATGAATGATATACCATTTACCAAACGATGTACCATACGCTAAATAAAACGCTAAACGGTACCATTTACCATACAATAAACGATATCATAAACCATTCGCTAAACGAAACGCTAAACGCTGTTTTACATCAAACGCTGAGATTTACCATTTAGTTAACGATAAACAAAACGATGCACAGACGATGTACGCACACTGAACGAACGATGTACGGACAATGAACGGACGTTGTACGGACGATGTACGGACGCTAAACGAACGATGTACGGACGCTTTACATAGTATATACGGACGCTAGAAGTGTTAGAACTTTGACGTTACAGGATGTGTAACAATACTTTGTTGGGCCAACGTTGGCGATCGGTTGGCACAGTTTGCAGATGGTTGGCTTTGGCGGCACAACATTGGCCCAACGTTTGCCCAACACAGATCACCCAACGGTTATTCTAATGCTGTCGGGCCAACATTGGCCTAACTCAACTTTGCCAAAGGTTATTCTGACACAGTTGGCCCATTGTTGGCCCAATAGTTCCGAGCCGACTGTTATTTTTTAATTAATGGGCAATTTCATACAATTTTTTTTCAGTGTATTCTCGCATATTTTATAAAATACAGCATCATATGGTCTAGATGCTGCAATAAAGATAAACAGATGTTTTTTATTATACAAGGCCTAAACTAACTAGAGTGTCTATTTATAAATTTCGCGCCTTTCATTAGCGTCTTTGTCTCTGAAACCCAGTAACAACAAGGTCGACATAATCACCTGGTGATTTCAATACACAGAATACACCAAACTGATCAGCTTTATCATCATTTTAAAACACAATGTAAGTAAATTTGTATTTTATACTTTTATTTGTTTTTTGAAAAAGTTAATTCAAGGATTTGTAGGTTAATCATAATCCTTGGTTTGTTTAAATTGTCTATAATCCTGGTGATTTTTTATGATAGGCGGTCGATAGGAGACATATAATAAATATAAGAATGGTTATTTGTTTAGACAAGTTAAATAAATGTAAAAGGATTGAAACATGCAACATATTAAATTGTCTGAAAGGCGGAAAGAATATGTTGCTGATAAAAAAATATCATTAAAATTTTCTTTCTGTGTTTGGAATTTTGATGTGAAAGTTAAATTTGTTGATATGGGCAAAAATAGTCTAGCTTTTCTAACGTATAATGCTATGTTAAAAAAAGATTCGACTAGCTGGTTATCCTTATTTTAGTACCTTCAGTATGATAAAGTTTTTCATTTTTCTTTAACAATCTTTTGGAACTTATATTTTGTAAGTCAAGAAATGTTCTTTAAATACATAAAACGAGCATGTTTTGATTTTTTGATTAAGCTAGTGTATACTGTGAGAAAACCAAACAACATATTTAAAAAAAATAAGCATCTGTAATAAAACAAAGATTTCAAGTTAACATAAATTACTTTTATTACTTCTTCTAGGTCGATCATCTTGGAACCTTAGGCAGCAATAGTTGCACAGAATGCACAAGACACAGGTTAAAATACTGTTTCTCTAACTATCTAGATATATAACGAGCAGAAATGAAAAATAGGCAGAACAGGAAGAGCAGACAAAATTAAATAAATCTGTCTCAGATATCATGTTTTTTTCTTCCCTATTTTAAGGTCATTAGATCAGAGGTATTCAGGTATTTTTTATTTCCTTACCAACCTATGTTGGCACACTGATGGCAGATTGTTGGTCGAAAAGTAAAAGGTCATTATAAAAAAGGGTTGGCATTTGGTTGGCAGATTGTACAATTTGTTGGCAAATTATTGTTGGTCCAACGTTGGCCCAACGTAATTCTCTACTGAAATAGGTTGGCAGATTGTTGGCAAATTGTTCACTTTGTTGGCAAACTGCTGTTGGGCCAACGGAGGGCCAATGAGCAAAATTACGTTGGCCCCACGTAATTTGCCAACGTTGGCCCAACACATGATTGCTATCTGGGTGTGCTGTCCACGTTTATATTTATCAAAGATGTCCGAGGTAAATTTAATCATAATCATTAATGAAAAAGATGAGCATTTGTTAAAAATATTTTTATCTAGGGGTTACAGGGAATTGTATGGTAGAGATATATTTAGACAGGTCACATGACAAATAATGTAAAAATAGATAATGGTTGGTTTTATCACTTTGTGCAAGGTAAACATCCGAGCAATTTTATTAAATTTATAAATAAATGCAGATTGTCAAATCCGATAATAACCTTTATAATCTGAACCATACATCGTTTATTTTGAACCACACGTTTTGCCGCCTATTCGGCTAATTCGTAAATTTAGTATTATAGATATTTAAAAGAGAAGTGACGTCCTGGTGTAATTTTGAAACTTTTAAGATAAAAAAAATTGCCGAAATCGATATCATTATGAATTAATATCTTAGTCTTAAAAGTAAATTTATTTATTCCCGAATATTAAAATTGTATCAAAATTTAATCATATATTTTAGTTTGGATTTTAAGATGTATGTGCATGCGCCAGTGGGGCCTCGGTGGCCGAGTGGTCTAGGTGGTTCGTCATGACTACTAATGATCACTAGCCTGTCAACGTTGAGGTTGCCAGTTCGAATATCACCTGTGGCAGGGTGTGTTCTACTCCGATCTTAATTGACAAGGATCGCTAATTTTCCTACCTAAGGTCGGTGGTTCACTCCGGGTACTCCGGCTTCCTCCACCAATAAAAACAGGGCGCCGCAAAATAGCCAAATGTGTTACAAACGGCGTAAATCCCCAACAAACAACAAAAAGCATGCGCTACTATACATTATAGTGTTTTAATTTTTATTATTTTTCCTGTTTGTTTGTTTTTTTTTTTTTTTTGCCTTTCGAGAAGAGGGGCTAGAAGACTTTAATTGATGAAGGATTTCAATTTTTTTTAAAAAAAACTTTCTAATAAATCTTTGTTTATTTCAAAACTGTTTTGGGTTTAATTTTACTCTGCTAAATTGTTTTGGCTTCTATACGTTTGGTCGTTCTTTAACCGCCAAGTTAACAGCATTCATTTGTCAGTTAACAACGAGTATTCGATGTACGATACTGGCCCCAGTTTCACAAACATTCGTAAGACTACGACAATGGCAATGAAGACTGGTTCCGGGATATCCATATAAAAAACACTGAAGACCGGAAATCAGATCACACTTCCGACTAATCGTTGGTGAAACAGGAAGCTGCTTTCTTCTCTCTTTTAATTCTTGATGAATACCGCGGGATTAGCAACCCTTATTTGTTCTTCTATAAAATATTTTATCCACCTCAAAAGACTAATCGACTGGAATAATCATTGTACACGTCTTCTACAAAATCTTGTTAAGACAAGTTTTGATGTGTTGAAACTTCTTTAGATAAATATATAGAGAGAGATATATATAGTCAAATTATGATTTTTACACTATTAATTTTGGTAACAAAATCAGATTTCATTTAAGTTTTAATCGGTAACAACATTACACTTTAACCATTTTAAAATATTTTAATACTGTAAACAAACATGACAAAATAACGAACCAAATACTAGTATAATATTCAATTTGAGCGACGAAAACGAAGAGTTAAGGACATGAAGAGATTCTTATAAACCTTTTCAAATTTAATTCCTAAGATTCATTCTTATCACAGGTGAATTGTGTTTCCTTTCTTGTTCCCCTTTTTCATTTAGTTCTGGTAATCTATAATACTAAATTTACGAATTAGCCGAATAGGCGGCAAAACGCGTGGTTCAAAATAAACGATGTATGGTTCAGATTATAAAGGTTATTATCGGATTTGACAATCTGCATTTATAAATTTTAAACTGCAGTTTTGTTTATGTGCAAATGGAATTTGCATGGACTTTTCCGGTATGAATTCTCCCAACATATCCCTTAGAAGGTTCTCGAATGCATCATTTTAACACATTGATTTAAATAAACAATTATGCACATATTTTAAATGTATTTTTGTTTGAAATTACGGAAGAAGAATAAAACAAATTAAAAACATTCTCCGTCGAGTGGGATGTTTCCGCTTCATGTATTCAGGATTGTTTTTTCTACCATTATGCAATTTCTCCTAACTATAAACATTATGAACTTTGAAGATTATGAAGAAGTAAGGTAAAGTTCAGAGGAATTCCTAACTTAGTTGGTTTTTGGATTGCTCGGATGTTTACTTTGCACAAAGTGATAAAACCAACCATTATCCATTTTTACATTATTTGTCGTGTGACCTGTCTAAATATATCTCTACCATACAATTCCCTGTAAGCCCTAGATAAAAATATTTTTAACAAATGGTCATCTTTATCATTAATGACGAAATTTATCTCGGACATCTTTATAAACGTGGACAGCACACGCAGCCACACACTAAAAATGCTTTTATCGTCTATTGGATTTATTTGTGAAATTAAGCCTCGCTTGCCCTGCTCATGATGACAATGAACAATTGGAACAATTATTTTCCAAAAATATGCTCTACTTAACTCACGGCATCTTTTGAAAAATTCATCCGTCACTAAGGAAATGTTTATTCATATTATTTTTCATATTTATTCTGAATTAAAAAGGTAATGCATTATGAAATGTGTATTTAATGAAAGCTTTTCATCAAGTTCCAGTTCAGAATTTATTGTAACATAAACATATTGACAATTTATGTGGTTGTATTTTCGTCATAGATTTTGACTATGATGGAACCTTAAGGTCCATTTTGGTAATTCTACGTGGCATACAGTCTACTTCATCAGTGGATACATCTTCGGTAGTAACGAACAACCGTATGACAATTAGGTCACGTTGACCTACATTTCACGCTTCATTGACTTTGGTTAAATTTTGCATTAACATCCATTTCTGGAATACTACAGTATATATAGACATGAAACTATCAGTTGATACCACCTACTTGACAGGAAAGTTTATGGGAAGCCTGCCACAACATCCACATTGAGTTCCTGTTCCACGAATGCCATGGCCGCAAAAACTTTTTAAAGTCAATATGGCCACCACAAAAAAAAATGCTTATTTTCCCGCGCTCGCGCGGGTTCAATGTCTAGTGGCTTTTAAATCTCGAATATATATTACACAATACCTACATCATGTACATGTGATTTATGTTAGGCATATGCTATAATTATCTAATTTCAATAATATTCATAGTTTGTTCATTTGACTAATTGACCCGTCTGTGGGCTTAATAACACAATGTATGCTGATAATCTGATATCTCCGTGTGTTTATTTTGATATAATGAATATTAAAATAATGTACCTATTAGTAAGTAGTCCTTTTGTCGCATATTTAGATATTTACTGATTTTCTTTTCCGACCGTGTTTTCAAAATTTTAGGATGATTACTTAGAATATTAAAATAATGTACCTATTAGTAAGTAGTCCTTTTGTCGCATATTTAGATATTTACTGATTTTCTTTTCCGACCGTGTTTTCAAAATTTTAGGATGATTATTTAGAAAGCATAATCATTTAATTCAGACAAGATGTTTTACTCAGAGGCTTCTAAGAGCCTGCATGGCTATCTGAAATATGTCCATCTTTACTGGCAGCCTGGGACATTGGCTCACTGGTTTCAGACAAGAATATATTTCAATGTAGCTTCTCATTAGGTTCTATGTTAAACTGAGTTCCAATTGGCCAAGTAGTTTCAGACAAGGAGATCCTTAAGTAAATTTCGCGTAGGGTTCTATGCTAAACTATGTTCGGCTATGTCGACCATCTTGGATAGTGAATAGTGTCATCGGATATAATTATGAAACCTACTAATGACTATTGCTGCCAAGTTTTGTTCCAATTGGCCAAGTGGTTTCAGACTAGAAGATCTTTAAGTTCATTGGGCCAGGTGAGCTAAAAAGGACTTATGTCAAAACTGTTACATTGGTTACATGTCGTGTGTTATACGTAGTTTGTCTTCGAACATGACCATTTCCAGTCCTTAATATAATATTTTGCAAGGTCTAACCAAAGCTCCTTAAGGTGGGACGATACCAAATATTTTTTCGGTCGGTACAGCTTGATAACCTTCATCGAATTACAAAATAAAAAAGGGGGTCACCGTCCATTTGTTATTGATTTTTCTACTTTGAAAATCCGAAAAATGGCGGGAAATTAACAACGTTATATATAAAATTTATATAATTTCGAACATGATTTCGCTTGTAACGTTATATTGACTTGTCTAGAAATATTTTTATGACAAAAAACTACCATAAGAATCCTGAGGAAACGGCAAATCTTTCCATGTATAGACAAAATGGGATAACCGTTCATATAAGCGAGATATACAGACGTAAAATTGTTGAAATAGGAGAAAAATACACTGTTTGTATAGAAACTTCACGTCAATTTAGTTGACGTCGTTATCTCACTCGACGAGAACGTTGGGACGATACCAAATCAACTATATTTAAATTTGCAAAATATTTTGCATAAATGTAGCTACTATTGAGCTTCATTGAAATATGATATAAAAAAATGGGGGTCATCGTCCTTATTTTCTCGCATTTTTGGTCTTAAAAATTACAATTTTGGCGGGAAATTTTTATAGACATAACGTAAAATGACCATTTTTAAAGAATCATTCCGTTAAACCAAGGAAATGAAACGCTAAATATGTAAAAATTTGGACAAGAAACTAAAAACAAATATTTTTATGGTAATTCTGAATCCTTTGGTATGAAGAAAAATGGGGTCACTGTTCTTGTTTTTTAGTGAAATTGACTTGAAAGTCAAAAATTGTAACGTTTTGGCGCTACTCCGTATGACTAACTGTCAATTTATAGAGTGAATTGTTACATGCAATTCAACTTAAATTTAAAAACACTAATCATAAAAAATTTATCGAATAAAATTTGCAAGAGTTTCTTCTGTATATTCAGAAATTATTGGGCTTTACATTTGTGAATATCGAATTTGTCGTATTGATATAAACGTTGCATTATTTACTGAATATACAGTTTTCGTTTGTTCGTCGTTAATTTTGTTTTATTATCATCAATTGATTCTGTATAGATAGAATCAATTGTGAAGGCTAAGGAGTGTCTTTCTCGTGCGTAGCTATGTGCTTAGTTGGTTTTGGATTTACCGCTTTTGCTCATTTTTGCATTTTTTTATTTTTCTTTTGGTTTTCAACATTTTATACTTGAGCACAACTGGTGATTCGTAAATGGACGAAATGCACACATCTTATACATCAAAATTGGTATCAAAGAATTTTATTACAATTGAATTCATTATTTTAAATATTTATTTGGCGAAGAATTCGAAGATAAGATGAATAACTGCATGTTGAAAGAGCTAAGATTCACCTTTTTCAGTTCCGAATGTTTCAAATACTTTTGCAAATATTCCAACCCGAAGCTAAACGACAGCAACTGATCAGCGGTTATATCAGTTTTTTTATAAGTTGTTTCAAAACAGCAGCGTTCGGTTTTGTATTTTATGCATCGTTAGTTTCGCTCGGAATAGCAGATACTATAGAACAGTGTCTATTCGGATATTTAAACCTAAATATAGGAAGGGTTTCCAAAACTACAACAATGCGTTGATTACATTTATCTATTAGGGTTGTATTCTGTCGTTTTTGTTTTTGGGGGTTTTTTAGTGAGCGCGACACTTGCTCGCTATTTTTGAATCAAGTAAATCTATTTTTTATAAAGAAGATTGAGATTTTCCACAAGCCCTGTAATTTTCGGGAACAAGAATTTTACCGGTAAAGTTATTGTGATATTTTCTAATCATCATCATAAAATCATGGAAAAGCAGAAATGTTTCAGTAAAAAAATGACGTACACTCTTTTCCCCCTTTCCCCCCTTGTTAGGCATAGTTCTTTTTAATATTTAGTTGAGAACTACAATTTAAAACAGTAAGTATTATTTAGTAATATTTAGTAGAAAATAGCGAACATCAAATGCATTTTGTGTAGGGTCAGTTTCTACTTTGAATCTGATAGAATGTGGAAAACGCTTTTATGAATGTAACAATCTCCTGAAAAGTAATAAAATAACAATCCAAAGATGCTAATATTAGATACAGTAAATTTATACTATGCTGTATACGACGCATTTCAAGGAGTTACCTCTCAGCAGCAGCATTAAACCGAAACATTTGGAAGACCAAAAAACCAAACTTATATTAAACAAGAAGTACTCAACCAAAAATACCGAAATAGGAAGCCAAATTTCAGCTAAGGATATCTACCGGGTGCAATACAAGGAATGAACCCTTAGTATTTCTATTATTTTTGAATTTTGCTAAATACTGGTAATTTCTGCAACAAATCAATGAATAATCATGTCAGGCAAGTCTGACGACTGGGTTGGCGAATACCCTCGGGGACCTAGGGTCCACCAGCAGAGGCATCATCCCAGGAGTTTTAAAATAACAATCCAAAGATACTAATATTAGATACAGTAAATTTATACTATGCTGTATACGACGCATTTATATGTTTTGTTTTAAATACTTTGTATACAAAGTGCGGGAAAGCGGATTAGGGTGGTACTGTGACCTTTTTTTCCCTTCTTTTTACTCCGTCTACTTTTTCTCTTATATATTTTTCTAGTTTACATTTATATAATTCGTTTTGTTTCAGGGCAATATTTTTATATGGAAATGCAGATTTATTTTGACATTCGCTTTTTCTGGATATATGGATGTTGGTTCCAATTATTCAAATTAGATCTCTTTATGTGAATGTTTAATATCGGCCAATAAAAATGATAATAAATCGAAGTATTAATAATATATTTGTTCATATAATAAACTCACAAAATCTTGAATAATCCTCTGTTTATACAATCATTGTATCAAATTCTAAAAAAAGAAACAAAGCGATTTACTATACGCTACGATAACGTCAAGATCGATAACTCTTGACGTAACGTCATTTGGTAACGTCCCACCTTAAACGTGGACTGCAGGCTAATATCGTGAGCATATAAATAAATATGTATTACTTCTTTGCATGTTATACAGTATTATAATGAGTTACAGTCTGTCAAATGATTTGAGGAATATGAGATATGCTTATTTGAGCTGACATCTTTAATCTCAGCGTTGTGTATCTTTTTTTATTATTACGTCCAAGTACGAAAAATTGCCAGAACCATCAGTATACGAGTTACCATGAAATAAACCTTTTTTTTAAATTTAACAAGGTTATCATGACATCTATATTACATTGAACAGTCAATATTTACCTGTCGCTTCATTAATTTATATTAAACTTGTGATTTTTAGATGCATACCTGTAAGTATCAGGCAACAAGATTGTCCATTTAATTATCGAGTTCGAGTTTTCAGTGGTAAAATACAGATGTATAGTCAAAGAGGAAAAATACACCTCCCAAAGAGCAAACCAAAAAAAACGCAATCCATTAGACAGACACGGGAACACAAATGAACAACCACAAGCACAACAAATAAGCACTGAAAACTGAAAAAACAATGATCAACACGAACTTCTATATAAACCTTGAGTGAACTCATGTGCTCCGAAAGGGTAAGTAGTTCCTGCCCCATACTATAAAACGTATCACAAAATACCGAAATAGATTTAAATATCACAAAAAGAATACCGAAGCAATAAGACAGTGGGCAAATTCTACAAATCCAAAGGCAAGAGGAATTCGCAGAAAACCTCATACAGCTAAACCATGCAATAAAGACACATCACATGAAGTGGGACATCGCATTGTCAACTGGTACTTGTTGATTGATTTTACTACGGTTCGAAGTAACTCTATTCCTTCTGTGTATGTTCTGATTTCATTCCAAGGTCACCCTTAAAATCACCCAGAAAGATCATTTTAATGTGAAAATGTCACAATAGTCAAGTGTATAATTAAATTTGTACCATTGAGAAAAAATGTTAGCATCCCCTTTTATCAGAACATAACAGCAAAGTAACAAAGTAAAGGTCCAAACCATCAATGTTAAGCAGAGGCACACTCTATTAACCTACATGTACATGTAGTTTGTGCATAGACAGGAATTTGACACTTGTATTTTCTTCTGTGTAACCCAAAATGTCAAAATGACAAATAAAACATCTTGAATTAATTTTTACACATAATCAACATCTAATTATGTGCAGTAAATTTGTATAGCCAGAATATTAACCAAATAGCTCTTACACGAGGAGCCAGACGTAACATTGTATCCTTGATTGTATAAAGAATCAAGAAGAAGTTACATGTAGAAGTAGACAACCATTTATGACGTTAAGCGGTAATACTGTCTGACGTGTGTGTTATATTTAGACATACAATTCTTTCGATTGTTCCAAACCTAGTGGTTATCATTCTACACCATAGTACATGTATTATTGTCTATTAATGTTATTATTGTTGTCTTCATGATAAACTATGGATTTTTTTTTGGTCTGAAGTACACTGCAGTTTGTTTGCACTTGGTTTATACGGTAAAGTAATCGTACATTCACTTATGTTATACTTCATCTGTACCAGAACATTTGTTGTTTGCCCCCTTCTTTAGTCACACTGCAAAAAGGCAAACTTGTGGTTATTTTAAGTTAGCGTTCAGATATTTGTCCCTGGTGAGATTTTATAATATATAACGGACGTCTGTATAATGTATTTGTGGCAATTGCGTGCCATTTTCATTGTAATTAGCACTTTTTTATGTTGTACCGAAAGCAGAACAATGATTCCATGTGTAATTGATATGGATATAATTTAACATTTGAATTATTACATAATAACAGTGTAGAAACCGATAGGGTATATTATGTAATTAGTGTTTTTTAATAGTGGCGGTCCCATAGCATGTCTTATCTCCAGAGATTCAATTCTAAGTAAAATCCACATGTAACATCATCTCTTGTATAATGTACCTTAAAGTTTGATATTTGACATTGGTTACGCGTGAAAGGGAACAAGATATTCAAATTCTTAATATAATTTAATAATACATGTAATGTATGGAATATTGTGTAATATTCTGGATATTACGCATGATTACAACAAAGTTACTTTGCTCCAATTTATTTTGCTGACCTATAAGTGCTTTTGAAGGATTGTTCTCAATTTACACAACAAAGAGACCCATTTATGAAGAGAAGTCTAAGACCAACTAAATATTATTGGCATTTATGCAAAGACAGTGACCATAATTCATGTATATTGGATATTTGTAATAATCATGAAATAAGCTAGTTGCAAAAGAATATTTTTATCGATGATTCATTGTATCCTACTACAGTTATGATCAGTTCTAACCTCTCAACTATTCTGCCTGAGAGGACGGTTCTGGGGTAGAACCAACCTTGTCATAAATGGTTCTAAGGTAGAACCGTCATAAATGGTTCTAGTGTAGAACTGTCATACATGGTTCTAGGTCAGGACACACCCTGTCATAAACGGTTCTAAAGGTGTCAGGATGACAGTCCTAGAACTGTTCTAGAACAGTTACTCTGACAGTTCAGGACAGTTCTAAAAGAAGTGAGAGCTGAGCTCAACTGTATAAATTTAAATATTAAGTGTAGATAAAATTGTTGGCATCTTAGTTAGATTACAAACAATATAGCACATGTAGATAATATTTTCCAAATATTTGCACAACACCATTCAAATGCATGCAATTTTCCTTCCGTATTTGGACATTTAAATCAATCTTTCTTGGCATAAAATATTCTTAGTAGGAAATATATCACACATTGAAGTTTTCCAGTATTTAAAGTGATATTTTTAATTTGTTTAGTTTTGTTTATTGTCTTTTAAATAGATAAATAATCATATAAATTTACTTTTTTATTCATCTGATTTTTTGCAAATGATGTTATAGTTATTTAAAATTTAGATTATGAAAACCATTTTTATAACAAACATCATTGCTCTACACAGAATGTGATTGGTGTAAACGATTTTTTAGCAGTCATTAGGGGTCACATCAGAATGATAAGGGCGTACCAGCTTGTTTCAGAAACGGTAACGAATATTTGAAAACATCAAAGTAAAACCTTGAATAGAGCATGCAAATATATGGTAATTTTTCCATTCTTCACATTCAAATGATTAAACAAAATTGTACATTGAAGTTTTGTATTAGTTTTTTCGCGTACTCGTTTGTTTTCTTGCATCAAATACATTTTTTCTTGTAAAGTTTCGAATATTTTTTTATTTGAGGCAATGTATTCAAACCAGTAAGACATTGTGATTTTTGCATTGACCTACCAGGTTTAACAAAAATAGTCACAAAGTTAGTTTTTTCAGATGCATACCGGATAAGTAATATTGCTCAAACAAATATCATGCATACATTTTTGCTCATATATATTGTGTTTTGTCAGACATCCTGACGTCTGGGTGGTTTTTATTGATTGTCATTATTTTGTTGTTTTTTTTTCAACTATAAAAATCCTACGGACAAATATGCACTCTACCAAGTATAAGAATAAGAAAAGGCATGTCGGTATCAGTTTAATCATTTGACACTTGTGTGTATAGATGCTAAAATTAAGATTTTTCTTTAAACTGCACGACCACAGTGATTCACGGAAATGTGTTCAACAAAGCCGTTGAAATAACAAATAGAACGTGTAGGTTGCAGTGTATATTTAAGATCACATTATCCAGACTCTTTTATGTTGTTTTCTTTTGTCGGAAGTTGAGTGGCGTTAATTGATTACTGTGTCGTTGTTGACCTGTACTGTTATCCATTTTGTTGTTTATTTCTGGATTAAACAGGACAGTAAAAAGCCAGGGATCGTCACATAATTTGTCGATAATATTATATGTATTACTTTTGTGTATCTACGCTAGTTTTGTTTTATATTGATGCGTTTACAAGTGAATTGCTTGGTCAGGCAATGATATAAATGTTTCTTCAATATTAAATTGATTAGTTATCTGATGCCTCATTTAAATCCTCTGCGGTAAAATTTACGTCCAGTAAAAACTACTGACTTGTCTTATAAACGCATAATTGCTACTTATCATGGGATAAGATTCCCTGGAAAAACTCCAAGTTCATCTATTTTGATTTTATTGATAAAGGAAGTTTTTCTTTCATAAGAAAGAAAAAATATATATATGATAAAATCAGTTATTTTTAAAATTAGAAAATACAATAAAATCTGCTATTTGGAATACATGTGCGATAGACAATAAGGTTATTTTCAATTAAAGCATTTTTTTCAAAGATTCTAAAGTAGGGAACCGGTTTTGTGAAACATTCAGTATATACATCACATCCTTTGGACAAGGTAAGTTCACAAACATAAACCTACATCCTAACATAAAACATTCAGGCTGCGATATTAGTTAAGAAACTGACTTTGTTTACGTTGTTTTATTCAATCATAAAAACGGGTATTGCAGAAAAAAAATTGACTAAATTCAAGCACTTTTAATTTAATAAAAATGTTAAAATGAGAACTGGATAATCAATTGCTGATGTCATATTTTTGTGTTATAAGGGTACATAGAACTGTTTACTAGGTTGGTCTCCGCCGTAATATTCAGTATGAGCTACGTCATATACAATATAACGTTTTGTCAATCTTGTAAAATAACGGAAGAGTACCAGTCTAGACAATACGTCAATCTTGTAAAATAACCGACGGGTACCAGTCTAATTGTTTACATTCTTTAGATTACTGATCATTTTTGTCACTGCGTTTTCTGTGCATTTAGTGTATCATTAATTAAATTTTATTTATCAAGCCAGAAATTTCTTAGAGGATAATGAACCTGAACTCGACAACAAATGGTACTATAACTGAAAATGCATGTGTGGTACTGGAAAGTAATACTACAGTCGTAAGTATTTATACTTTGTTGAGATCATTTTATCTAAAGACTGAAGTCTTATATCAGTAACATGCACTGATAACAAAATGTATATCTTGAAAGGGCAATTCCAATCTCATTTAATCTTGGCCGTGTAGATTTTCAATATTTTTTTACGATTTCAGTCAAGATCTAGATAACAAGACAAAAACAAGATACAGCCAATGTCAGTCAATCTAAACTAGTTCCTACCTGTACATACATGCATAAGTTACGAATGAAGCTTTTCATGCTGAACGGTGATCAACTGATCCAAAACATACATGTCTTGACTGGTCTTGATTTTATCTTGCTACATGTATCTTGGTTTTGTTTAAAATTATGATGATGCAGACAATCAAGAGAAAATAAGAATAAACAAGACAAGAATGACCATAGAAGACCGTTTGAGATTGAAAATTTGTTTTAATGAGAAACCAGGGTGAGTTATCTTTTCCTAACCAATGTAGGTAAGGGAGATAATTAAATTCATTGTTACGAGTGCAATATCGGAATTCTCCAATCTCGATAGTTAAAATACAGAATTTTAATTACATTTTATCTCGATTGGAGAAATCCTAACTCATATTAATATTGATGTAATCTGACCTCATAACTCTTTAAAATCTAATTTTCATTTAACATTGTTCGAATCAACAGATTAATGACTAAGTGAAAAAAAGATTAAAACGAAAGATCGATGATACCATAGAACGTACGAATGTTTCCAAATAGTCTTTTAAAAGTGTCAAGTTATTATCACAAGTAACACACATTTAATCTAAAGGATGATCGCTGGTCTAATAGGAAATAAATAGGATTTGAAATACGTGTTTTAGTTTTAGAGAACAAATGAATAGTAAACAAATAAGCAAGAAAAAAATATAGGTTCATGTGCTCATTTTAGAGCTATAAGGGCTTGAACATTTGCAGGAAATGGGTTTTCTCTGGATTTTTCATTGTCTTTGCATTGACAACTTCAGTCTCTCAAAGATGTAGGAAAAAATAAAAAGGATTTCATAAAATGTTGTCAAATACCATTTTTAGGTATATATGATTGAATTATAAAAGAAAAAGTAGGGGTTCATGGGCAAAAAATTTCATGTTTAACAAATGGATAAAACCCGAGGGTTCCGAAATTCTGACAAAAAGACAAAAACATGACCAGCGAGCATCCTTAATCTTAAACAGTCATTTTGGTTTTTTTATTCTTATTGTATCTTGATTGTCTGCATCACTATATTTTCAAGCAAATATCAGGTTAACAAGATTATGTTGTCTTGCAGGCAAGAGGCAAGACAGGTTTAGATCAGTTCAGCACAGTTTAAAATTTCATAACTCATTTTAAATGAATTTTAAAGTCCCCGAGGGTATCCCCAACTCAATTGCTAGTATTTCGATACTAGCCCGGAAGTGATACTTAAAATTACTGTTAAAATTATAAAATCTAAGGATTATTTCCCTTGTGCAAGCTTTGTCCCTAGACATGTTAGATGGTTTTGACTGCCCTTTTTGGGTCATTTTGGTATTTTTGAATTTTCACTTCAACCTTTTGGGCTGTTGTTTTGGTTTTCAATATATTCTAGGCCTTTCTACAACTGATGAGTATTTAATCAACGAAATATCAACTAAATATGCACATTTTTGTAATCGAAATTGGTATCAAAGTATTTTTTTAAACACTTATGAACAAGTTTAAACAAGAATTGTTTGAATGCCAAGGCATTCTTTTCTGTTTTGATCTTGTTATCTCGGGTTTTTCTGAAATCTTAGAAATGGATAAAATCAAGAATCAAAATAACAAGAAAGAGAAAAATTGCTGATTTAGATAAAATAAAAATTCGTTACTAGTATGTAAGCAAAAAAAGAGTTCTTAGTTCGTTTTGCGTGTTTCTCGGATAGCAATAATATTATAATTGTTCGTACTTATATCTGTGCAGAATACATGTTTATCTGGTCAAAGTTTTATCGATCTTTAGAAAGTACATAATGTATTGCGATATAACCGGACGTCTTGAAATGAATCTACCTATTTGTCCAATGTTTCATTATGAATAGTATGTCAAAGAGACAACAACCCGACAAAAGAGCAGAAAACAAGGCCATCAATTGATCTTCAACGCAGCGAGAAAATTCCGCGCCCGGAGAATACATGTACTAATAAAGGTGTTGTTGTTACACGTTTACTACCTATATATAGGGACTTTGTGTCAAGACTTTATCCATCATATTTCTAAATCACATATCCCGTCTTCAATATTTAAAGTGATAATTATAAAAATCATTAACGAAAGTGGAACTGAATATTATTTTATCAAGTCTAAATTTATTTTAGACTTTTGTGCATATCACAAAATGGATATCCTTGATAGAAGCTCTCGGTATTATTGTTCTCAATTCTGCTCTGATGATACTGCTGTTCAGACTGAAAAAGCCGAGCAGGATGGCGTTCTTTGTATTTCATCTGGCGATTTCAGGTAATTCTGCTTAATACACGAGTTTTTAAATTGATTATGAATAAATAGATAAGAGAGAAAATTGCAGCCACACATGAAAGCAACTATGACTCAATCAGATAAGATGATGGTTTTGGTTGATTGGTTTTGCCGTCATTTCTAGTGCTATTTGATATATCATGTCGGCCAACTTGTATTATTTTGGGAAGAGAGTGATCGGAGAGAGCTGCTCAAACGGCATGAAACTCAGAATATTGTCAGTTAAGATCCCAACAGAACACTCCTCGCCAACATTTCAATATGTACAGCATACTTGTTGTAGGTAACTATAATGAATTACATAGACCTCTTGATCAAAGAAGCCCCGAATTTTTAAAAAAAAATATAAATGTACAACAATCTATATACGACACAAGCTGTATAAACATATACATTTGACGTGTTTATCAACGTTATTCCAAATTGTAACATCCGATAAAACATCATTACTATTAATTATTTTTTTTCTCAGTATCAATTTCCGTGGTTTAGTGAAAATTTATTGTATAGAGGATGTCGTAATTTTTTTAATATGCATTTCATCGATGAATTAATTTGTAGTTCCACTTTGAACACGAGAATTACGAAATTCGATATCCAACGAAATGTGATAATCTGTAGCATGAGCAACACACATTATTCATCAATATTCAGAAAATATTTCTTCCGAGATTCCTGTCGCCTAATTTAGAATCAGATTCGATCGTGCGACATCGGACTCAAAGTTCCCGAGAGTATCTCCAGCTCAGTGGTTAGTATTTATATACTAACTCGAAATTTATACATTTGGCATTTTAAACTTACTGTTACGAAAATTTAAACAAATTTAAAAGTAGTGATATCAAGTTCGTGCAGAGATCTGTCCACAGATGGTTTTGGTCTTACAGTTTTAGTCATTTTGGCATTTTTTAAATCGACGTCATCGGAATCTCGGACTTAATATAATTCTTGTTACGTAGAATATGCTATTAAAGGCCAATTTTAAAATGTCGATTACATGTATTGAATATTCCTCATTGAAATTATACATGATATAAATAGAAATTTGTTATTATTTAAAATTAATTTTGAGATCTGCCTCCGTTAATTTTTATCATTGATCAATTCAGTTTTTGAAATTATACTGATAACATATTAGCACAATATGAATGTATTAACATATAACAATCTAAGTTGTCTATGTAGTTCGTCATGACTAGTAATGATCCCTAGCCTGTCAACACTGAGGTTGTGATTTCGAAACCCAGCTGTGGCGATGTGTGTTCATCTTTGATCTTAGTTGACAAGGATTGCCAATTTTCCTATCGAAGGTCGGTGGTTCTCTCCGGGTACTCCAGCTTCCTCCACCAACAAACAATGGGCGCCGCGAGATAGTCAAATGTGCTGAAAACGGCGTAAAATCCAAACTTAACAAGCAAACAATCTAATTGTATTATATTGACTTGTACACGAATACCATGAATATATATACGTATTACAATGCAGTATCACACAAATGATGTATATTCCTTGTGGATTTAAGTGTTACAATTATAACCTTGTTATCACTGAAACTGTGAGTTAACTATTTACATGTCCCATATTGACGAATATTTCTAAGGTCAACACATTGCTACACTTGTTTATACACACAAAAGCATAAGCGTCTAAATTTAGTTTATTGCTGAATACGACAGGGCGTATTTTTCATAAACCCCTCAAGAAGTAAAAGATAAAAGACAAACTTGCTTCGATTAACTTTCGTAGTAAACCCTCTCTAGTTCGTAAGAACTAACAAAGAAAAAACCCATCTATTTGGTGCATAGGTCAGTCCTCCGTTATTGCAACCGCATGGATAGTTATACATAGTTTAAAGGTTTTAAATTGTATTTGTCAAAAACGTGTGCTGTAATTCCTGAAACATTGTACACCTTTGTTTTTCTTGTAGATTTTTGTGTTGGATTATTCTATGTTTTACCAGAGTGTATTCTTGATCGTTTTATGGGTAGTTGGGAAAAGTTTTCCTGTTTGATTTTATACGGATATTGTGCAAATCTGACAATTTATGCGTCGACTTTCCTGATTGTGGTTTTAACCATTGACCGATTATTTGTGATAATACGACCGATGTCAGCTTCAAAGACTGGAAAGAAATATAGATATGGTTTAGTATCCCTGTCGTGGATTCTTGCAATTGTTCTTGCAATACCATACGGAATACATGTAAATTTTATATGTACAACGCAAGGAAATTACTGTTTTCACCACTTTGAAAATATGAAGGTATGTACAATTTGGAAATTTGAAACGGGGTATGTTAACCACTACAAACACTAAAAAAATAACATATACATGTAATAATAACATTGGTTGGTAAAGCGTTACATACAAAATATGTGGACAAAACTATGAACATGAAATTTTACAGTCACGGAAAAACTATTGTATTACAGTCATCATAATTTTACAGAATTTTGCTAGTTTAACTATTCAACTTAATACTAGTATTTATAACTGGTAACGATCGGCTTTAGTCTATAACTGCTAGCAACCTAGAATAACTAGAAGATTAATTTCAAATAAAACAGAAATTTACTAATATGGCGAATTCGGGTAAAGAGGGTATATAGCTTTATAATGTACTTTTGACTCTTAATACATTTAGTGAAATGAATTTTGACATTTTTCTATCAACTACTTAAACAACGAAAATAAGCATTGGGTGAAAATAACCTGTAAAAAGTACAAGGTCCCATGTATAACGAATACAGGAAAAAAACAACACACTTATACCTTGATATATGTTATATGATGTATTGGAAAACGAATACTGAAGCGACAAAACAGTGGGAAAGTCCCTTAAATCGAAATGTGAGGACAGGACACACTCATGAGAAAGGAACTTAACAAACAAATGCCTCGAGGATTCGTGTAGAAGTAATATTTTTTTTAAATAATTAGAACAAGAATTGTAGTCTATGATATTTAATTAAGAAAATCAAAATATTGAAATAAGCCTTTGGCACTTAACAAATAGAAAACTTTTTAATATCTTGATTTAGTGCGAAAGTAAACTCAGGTCACCTTTCATAATTTATGTCTGATTTTGTTTCATGTCATTTAATATAAACATGTACAATATCGGCGAAAGAACACCGAAGCGACAAAACAGTGAGAAAAGTCCACAAATTCGAAGTCCAAGGAAATGGAACACAACAAACGCCATAAGGATACATGCATATGTATATGTATAACTAAAAGAATAAAAAAGTATAATAAACTAAACAAAACTAGAACAAGACAGCAAAGAAACTAAAGCACTAACAATGTGAACTCCCATGAAAAACGGGAAGTGACATCAGGTGCTCCGGAAGGGTAAGGATGTAAAACTATTTGGAACAGAGTTAAACGCGTTCAGGCGAGTTTGATTCCACTGTAGTGAAACAGACTTACAAGTTTGTGTTAGTGTGACTACAGTAAAAAAAAGAGTTGCACTATTTCGAATGACTGCTATTCTACCGTATCAAATTAGGGTTACACTTTTCTGGCCAGTGAGGTTCATTTTAGTAAATAAAAAGACTACCCTGGTTCACAGGAGTGATATTAGCCTATATTTTAACAGATTTAGAAGAGTTGTATTATCACATATTTTCACGAGATCGAGCGTGGTAACAGTAGTGCAGCAAGTTAGATCTACTGTAGTAAAATAATATCTTTTTTTCTATCTAGGCAATTGTACTGGCTGAGATTTTTATTAATGTAATAATTCCTGTGTCAATAATAACGTTTTGCTATACATGGATCATATTAAGAATTTGTAGACGAGAAAAAAGTGGCTTCAGTATATCACACAAAGTCAGATATTCTAATGGTAAGATATACATTACACATTCTCTGCAATAACAAAAAACTATAACAGTAAAACAATACGATACATAGAAAAAAGATAAATATTCTAAGGTGCACTTGAACTACGCGTTCAACAATATATTTATTTGGAGGAGGGGTTGGCTTTTGAATCCATCCATACTCTACTGGTTATTGTTTCAACTTTCAACATTTTCGAACACGACAACTGGAGGGTGGTAAATCGATGTGTATCGTAAAAAAATATTAGGGAGCAGTTGGAAGTTGAACTCTGCATTGACGATATGGTCCTTCATAAATCCATAAATTATTATTGGTTTCACATTAATCATTCAAAGAACCATTTATATGAAAAGAATGTTCAAGGTATAAGATGTAAAAAATATCAAACGACAAATCCAAAGACAAATTCGTGATGGTAATGCAAAGGTCAAATATAGTAAATTTATTGATATCAATTTTAATACACAAGATGTGCACATATCGTCAATCAATGAATAATCAATGGTTCTTGAAATCCATGGATAAATATCATTTTGACTATGGTGGTCATCATGGTTCAATATCCGAGTCTGAAGCACATTTTTGGACTAGGACATCTAAGGACCATATCTTCAAAATCGGGTTCCAATTCACCAAGTGATTCAGATAAATGAATTTCCCCACAGGGTCCTTTGTTAATATAGATTCGGCTCTGGAGGCGAAATATGAAAAAAAAAATGCAGAGAGCAAATATAGTAAATTTTATGATATCAATTTTAATGCCAAGGATTGAAACCGAAAATCCAAAACGTTTAAGAGAAATTTCACAAATTGGCAAAACGACTACAAGTGTAAAACAAAAACCATCCCAGAACAAAGGAATGCACGAGCGGATAATGTAAGCATAAAACAACATAAGACACATTGTTAGAAATGATAGAACGTAAAATGTTATAAAAACGGTTCATGATGTATTCACTGACAACATGTATTTTCTGCAACATAAATATACTTACTGTTTAAAACATAAATTGACAAATGTTGATAAACCGTACGTGCATAACTAACTAATTTATCAAGATAATGATGCATAACATGTCAAAGAGGAAAACTACTTTGCACTTAATTAAGCGTATGCTTCCCCTTTAAGCAGATATCAGAGTGTATGTACTTATCATTGAAAAAATGAAGCTCATAATAGTATATCTCTATATAAAACAAGTCATCCGTTGAATTTAGTTTCAGGTTATACACAGAGGAAATGTGCTTACGTTATATTCAGGTTTAAATTCATGTGAAAACATTATTTAGTCTCATATCTTTAAACCACGTGTAAATTACACGCTAAAATCACAGCAAAAAAATCACAGTACAGTCATGACAGTCAACTCTCGTTATCTCGAACTCGTTTGAGTCGACATGTCGGATGAGTTCCGAACATTGATCCATATAATTACATGCATTTTTTACTCCTGGTGTTTCCAAATACCGGTTGTCTCTTTTAAAGTGCCATGTTGATCAATCAAATTCAATATAAAACCATCATCTGTAACACTTCACGCGAAGTTAACATGGAATTTTCACACAAAATTGTCGTGAAATTGAGGTGAAATTAATGGGAATTTCTCGTATAAAATGTCCATGTACATTTAAAGTATAAACTCCATTTAAATGAAATTAACGTTAATGGTTTTTGCGAAATTCGCGTGAAAGATGATTTCACTTGAAAATCATGTGGGCAAATATATATAATGATACCAAAAAGCAAAGCAGAACAAAATTATACATTCAATAAATACCAGACAACTCCATTGCTGGAAAAATAAATGAGCCACAGAACGAAACAAAATACAGATCAAATTTTGCAAAAGATGTGCACATTTTGTCGATTTACGACTCACCAGTTTTGCTCAAGACCTAAACTGTTGAAAAACTAAACAAAAATCCAAAATGTTGAGCAAATTTAAAAATACCAAATTCACCAAAATGTGTGAAGTCAAAACGAACTAAGGACAAATAGAGATACGTCGTAATTTTCACAAATTTTATAATTTTGTAACAGCAAATTTTAAGTATCAGTTTCGAGCTATTATCGAAAACTAGTGATTTTTTATTAATGTGGTATGTTGCCTATATTTAACATTTTTTGTTACTGAAATAATGCCTCGAAATTTCCGTTTTAATATTTTATTTCACGAATCTGTAATTTGTATTTCTTATAGGGTGTACCAAGATTAATTTCAAACAGAAAGATCCAAGCCCTTCAGTTATCACAAATGCCAAGAAGAAGGTCATCAAAATCCTTCTTGTTGTAGTAATAGGTATGTTTTTTTTCTGAAATCTGGATTAAGGTGGTACCTAACACTACAGGGAGATAACTCTGTAAAATCAGCTAAACGTTTTAATAACGTTGTGTTGTTAAGGGAATATTAAGCTTTTCAATGATCAATATTAGTGTTTGTCAAACTGCTATACAATCAGTGTAATTTTTCTGATGAATTGGTTGGTTCAAATGTTTTGAAATTTCAAAATTTTTGTCAATGGGTCAAAGTAAATACTTTGTCAAAATTTTATGAAAATTAAACGAGCCAAATTAATTTTAGTGAAAGTGTTGGATACCACCTTAACAAATTAATACTTGAAAATTTAACAAATAAAAAGCATTCAGAACGCACTGTATGTTAACGGTTATTTCAAATAAATACAATCAATACACGTTATTCTTTTATTGTGAACATTTTTATTGATAAAATCTCAGATATTTACTGAAATAATACAAAAGCAATAAAAAAGTGTTTCTTTTGTTGGTCGTCTTGTACGTGACAGGCATTTTGAGGTATGGATTAAACCGTATATTGTACTTAAAATAGAAACCAAAAATAATGTTTTGCATTCAGCAGAATCTATCATGATCGGTTCATATAGAACTCAATGACATGTAATTATTCCATCCATCACTACCAAATCACTAATTTATTTTTGCAGACAATAAATACATACAACAACAGCTAAGAAAATAAAGTCATATCACTAATAAAAGCCGTTCTTCTTCTATTTCTAGTTCGTGTCATGCAGGAAAGTCATTTTTCAAAATTTCTATTTCAGTTTATATAGTCAGTTGGACTCCAATAAACCTAGCACAAGTGCTTAATGTGTTTGAGATAATAGATGCCGGTAATATCTACGTATTCCTCCATGCCTTTTCTCCGATTAACAGCCTGATGAACCCATTAGTTTTCCTTGTATTCAACAAAGAAATGTTTACAGCTGAAAAAAGTAAACGCCCAAGTTGCACAGTGGCATCCCATACCTTAACGGAAAACCTATCGCATAATTGTTATAGACAAATTAAAAACCAATTCTTCAGAGAACAATTGAAGGTCTTTCCACCTCAATTGCAGATTTGTTGATAACAAAAATGAGGTTTAAAATGTAATTGTTGGTTTTAGAGCATATCTAAGCTTTCAGCGATTGCAAAAATATATGGTTCTATGGTTCTTTGATTGAAATAAGGGAGGTATTATGCTACTTCCCGTATTACAAATATCACTTCTGGTTTGATATGATAGGTAATTTCACAATTTTTAAAAAAATATATGGACTGCTAGTTTGAATAACGAAGAAAAATGTTTATTTTTAACAAAATGTTTGTGATGAATTATACTGTTTTGCACTATAAACATCAGAAACGTCATTAATGTGACCTTATAAATTGACAATTCTAGACCTTTTCATCGGCTGTAACATTGTCACGTTAATTAACATTCCAATATATTCAAAACGTCTAAAAACGTCTACATAAATAATAACCTTGCCAGAAATGACGTCATCAAAAGTAGTGCCTGAATTTAACGCTTTCAATAACTTTAATTGCTTTAAAAATCTGGAAAAAAACCTTATAAAGTGTGAAAAATGCAAAATACGTAATATAGGTCATGACCTTGACCTTTGACCTTGTGACCTATTTCAAGGTCATTGGTCGCTGAGGTCATTGTAGAAGACCCCATGCCATTATTATGTACCATTGTCAAGTTATAAACGAAAAACCTTAAGTTTGAACGTTCTAGGCGCAATTACTCTCAAAAGATGACGTCATACAACTTTAACTCAAATGTAACAAAGTTGCGCATCAATGTCCTAAACATTTCCACCATTACATTTCCTTGGCTATCTACAACAATTTCAGAGGAGTAGTGATAACAAGCAAATGTCAAAAAATAGAACTTGACCTTGACCTTTGACCTTGATACCAATTTGAAGGTTATCAATCCCTAATGTTAAAACAAAAGACCCCATGCCTTTATCATGTACCATTGTTGAGAAATAAACGAAAAACCGAAAATTTAAACGTTCTAGGGGCAATTACGCCTATAAAATGACGTCATACAACTTTTTCGCAAATGTAACAAAGCTAGGTCTCAACGTCCTTAACATTTTCTCCATTACATTTTATCAGCTATCTTTTACCGTTTCAGAGGAGAAGCGATAACAAGCAAAAGTCAAAATTTAGAACTTGACCTTGACCTTTGACCTTGATGCCAATTTGAAGGTTATCAATCCTTGATGTCAGAACAAAAGACCCCATGCCTTTATCATGTACCATTGTTGAAAAATAAACGAAAAACCGAAAATTTAAACGTTCTGTGGGCAATTACGCCTATAAAATGACGTCATACAACTTTCATGCAATGTAACAAAGCTAGGTCTCAACGTCCTTAACATTTTCTCCATTACATTTTATCAGCTATCTTTTACCGTTTCAGAGGAGAAGCGATAACAAGCAAAAGTCAAAATTTAGAACTTGACCTTGACCTTTGACCTTGATGCCAATTTGAAGGTCATCGATCCTTGATGTCAGAACAAAAGACCCCATGCCTTTATCATGTACCATTGTTGAGAAATAAACGAAAAACCGAAAATTTAAACGTTCTAACGGCAATTACGCCTATAAAATGACGTCATACAACTTTTATGCAAATGTAACAAAACTAGGTCTCAACGTCCTTAACATTTTCTCCATTACATTTTATCAGCTATCTTTTACCGTTTCAGAGGAGAAGCGATAACAAGCAAAAGTCAAAATTTAGAACTTGACCTTGACCTTTGACCTTGACCTTATTTTACTTGTTAGGGGTCATGGACCCTAAATACAAAGTTTCATGTTGATATCTCAACTCTAAATAACAATTTGTATGATACACCAAAAGTGAAAGTCGTTTGAAGGGAAATAACTCCTATGAAATGTCGTCAGATCCTTTCCGACCAAATGGAACAAAGTTGCGCACAGATACACTGAAGATATTGCAAAAGATTTTAGGTCGATATCTTCTACGGTTACAGGGAAATAAAGATAACAAGAAAAGAAGGGGGCGGGGAGATAACTCCTATAAAAAAAGGTGTTCGGTTACACAGGGTCAATGGTGAAATCGTAATCACTGTACGCAATCATGGGCCAAAAATCCTTTCGATATGTCAAGTAACAAAAAAACATCCTAGACGGCAGAAGAAAAAAAAAAAAAAAAAAAATAATCAGAACAAAAGCAAAAGGTCTTTCCACGGAAAGTGGAAAGACCTAATTAAATAGATATTGCACTGGTTCCCAGGCAACAGCTGTCATGAAACACAATGATGATACTAATATAATTTATGATTCCTTTGACGTCAAAAGACCTTTTTATACTGGGACAGGGCAGTATCTGCAGCTATCAGTGTTGTACGATTGGCCATTGTGTTTTATATCTATAAAAGCCGTGTATTTTAGTTGCTGATTATTACGATCATATCCAAAAACAACTTCGTGGTTTAGATGACGTAATGCTGTCGTAAACTTTCATTTGGCATGATACATGATTTGACCAACAAAATCGTTAGACATTGTTATTCTTAATGTTATAAATTTCTAAGGATACGTGTTACATATAATTTGTAACAGAGTTGCACGTCACAGCTTCATTGTCTATTATTTATATTTGTTTTGAAATAAGTAAGTGTTGTTAATAAAAATAGTTAAAACGGTTAAAGAAGTTTAATGACAATAATTATAATGAGAAATGAAAACATGATATTATGCATGTTGGATTCATGAATTTTAGAAAAAGTATATGTATAAACTATAAATAAATTTTATCAATCTATTTGTGATTCTACTTACCTATGTCCTCCAGAAACATTTATATACAAAATATCTGTATAAAACAGTGGAAAAAACTCTACCATGCTATTTCTTCTTTAGGAACATGTGTTATGAAGGAACTGCAATTTCATTGCCATTGTATTGTTTTTTTTAATATACATTAATTTATTATGTCATTATTTTCCATTAAGTCAAGGATACCCAAGACACGTTTTAAAAGTTGGACAATATAAGTCATGTACATATGTAACCAGTGTATTTTTTCCAGAGGACAAGTTACACTAGTGTATTATTTCCAGAGGAATTATTGCACTAGGTTACCTTTTCCATACTTATTGTAAATTATCCTTTGTTTAGTTGTGTATCCAAAACACTCTTAAAAAGGATTTTTTGGGGGAATATTAAATAAAATGGGGCATGTTTTTTTGTTTTTTGTTTTTTGTTTTTTTTTTTTTTTTTTTTTTGGGGGGGGGGATTAAAAATATTAAATCCAGCATTTAGAAATAAATTGTCATGTGGAAATTATACACTAGTGTAATTTATCTTGGGAAAATTATAATCTTTATCATTATAATATTAGCATAAATTGACAAAATGTCATTTAATATGTAATCGGAAGTTCGGGATTTACTAATGTGAAGATATTTTAAAGTAGATTTCGACTATGTAAACCTTATATGTATATAGCTAACTTATCAGGCTTCTAAAAGAAAAGAAAACTTTATTAAACGAATATAATTTATAAAGGCAAATTTCTACAAATCCATCAAATCATCAACAGTTGTATATACGTGATTTTAAATTATTATTTATCCATGCATAATTCTATATGGAACAATCTTATTAACAATAACAATCCTATATTAAAAGACTCACTTAACTATGCAGGAGGTAAAGAAATCTTGACAAGCCAAATGTTTTATACAAAAATACTCTTTATGATATAAAAAAGTTACATTCAATTTATAAAAAATCAACGATTATGCCAAATTAGCATAAGCTAATTTAAAACAATGAATACATTTTTAAAACTTCAAATAAAATTTGAGCAAAAAGTAAATAAATAAATTTTGAAATAAAGAATTAAATTTAAGTTTAATTCAAGAACGATAACCCTACCTAGAAATAAAACGCACGGGTGACAACAATAAGAAACCCAGATTCGTGTTTTTAAATACCTGTGATAATAAAAAATGAACAAAACTTGGCTGTCTGTTTGTTCTGTTTCGCACTATTTACGGAAAGAAAACACTAGTCTTAAATTACTCATCTGAAAATCTACACGCCGGAATAAAAGTACACTTACACATATATATGAACCGTTAAACCAGTTTTGATTGACAACTTGTCAATCGCAGTGGATTTTGGACAGTGATATCTTGGTTTTTTGTTAAGAAATATTTAGAAGAAAAACAACATAAATTTAAAAGGTGATTAATTTCTGGGGTTAAGATTATTAAAGCCCTGTATGTAAATTACGATGCCATTACGAATATGAATAAAATGTGAAACCTGTTTATTTTTTTAACTTTGGTTCGCTTGTAACTTTAAACTTGAGCTCTATCTTCATCCTCTATGCGCTAGTAGAAATAACTTCACAACCTTTTCAACTACTGACAGGCTGTATTAATTGTCTGCTATGCAGTAAAAAAACAAACAATTATCAACTTATTGATTTGTTTGTTTGTTTAATTGGGGTTTAACGCCGTTTTCAGCACATTTTGGCCATTTCGCGGCGGCCAGTTTTTATTGGTGGAGGAAGCCGGAGTACTCGGAGAGAACCACCGACTTCAGGTAGGAAAATTGGCAATCGGTGTCAATTAAGCTCGGAGTCGAACACACCCCGCCACAGGTGAGATTCGAACTCACAACCCCAGCGTTGACAGGCTAGTGATCAGTGGTAGTCATGATGAACTACATAGACCACTCGGCCACCGAGGCTCCTCAACTTTATGAGGTTAATTCATGTGACATGCCAATTTTGGAAATAATTAAGCTATATTGATAAGGAATACCAAAGTACGATTCCAAGTCTCTAAACTTACCCGTGCTTGTTTTTTTTATTGCAAAGTGTGGTACAAAATAACAAAATAATAATTATTACTTATTGAGAAGTTACGAAAATCAATTTACTCATTGTATAGCTTTACATTTACAAATTATATATATATATACTAAATAGCACATACTAATTGTCTGGGTATGAGGGGAATAGTAATTTCATTTTCCCTGAGACACCAAATATTACTACGAGACGTAGCCGAGGTATCAAGGCAACAATAAACTTACAATTCCCCGAATATCAGTTAAAATTTGTGTTATCATAGTTACAATTTCTATTGACTGGTGACAGTAGTAAAAAGTCTTAGGTTTAGAAATAACAAAACAGTAAAATTATTGTCTTGATTTTTATATAGAAAAAACATACTGATGTATAATAATCGTAAATAGCTTCTTTGTGTGAATTGGTAATGTAAATCGATTAAACTTATAACAAAATATGCTCAGTCGTTTAATTAAGCTTATATCAAACGGAAACGAAAAAGATTATCAGAATGTACTTACTTATACTAAGACCCCGCTGATTTTACCAATAATCTATTACGTAAATTTGATTTGCCAGAAGTATCTTTTCAAGTTTCAAGGCCACATATAATTTCTAAAAAAATATTTGTTCAATTTAGAAACAAATTTAACGCAGATTGTTGAATATCTAAAATACAGAAATTTTGAAGGAAAATCTCATATTATTTTATCATGGATTCAGTGAAATGTAGCATTAAGAATACTGCTACCAAACACACATAACAAATAAAACCACATCAAAATATAACTATAACAAAAAGAAATTAACACAAACCTAATAAAAACTAGCAATATGATTTCCTTCAAGTAATAAAACTCAATTGATACCGAATTTGCTGCACAAGATGTGCACATTTCATCGTTTTACGACTCGTCAGTTGAAATCAAGGCCTAAACTGTGGAACCAAACCAACAATCCAATGAAACGGATGAGTTGATACTTTAATATCAACAAACAACGTATGTAAAAATGAAAAAAAAGAAGACCTAAGTCGATTTTTCTGTCAAATCTAGAATATAAAACGGATCATGTTGACCTACATGAGATGAACATAATATGTGGTGAGAGGAAAGGTCAAGAATGACATACCAATCAAAGAACTCCTGACAAAAAATTAACATGTAAAAGTACCAAACACAAAAATGAACACAACAGAGAGTCAGGATAGTCTCCGTTGGTACAGAAACTGAACAGTGGTGGGGTTAAACCAGTTTTATTGGTACTCAAACCTCCTTCATATCTACCCTGACACTCTCGTGTATAAAACACATTATAAAACTAACGTGAGATTACCAAAAAGGCGACCGCTTGCTAGAACTGCAAACTTAGTGGACTGTACATAATTTAGATATCAGGGTCAGAACTTACTCGTTTTAGCTGTTAAACTAGCTAAGGCTCTCATAGCTGCATGTCGGATACTGTCGCTCTACTGAACGAAAACACCTGAAATAACACTCTCATAAAGGGTTTAAATTAAACTATCTCGTCACAGAATTAAATAGAAATCTGCAGTATTCGTGAGAGCCCGGTATGAATTTGAAGTCATCAAGCCATTGGGAGAAAGATAAATTTTTACAGAATTGCACATAATTTCATATTTGTAGCCCTTGCTGTGAAAAACGTTAAGTAACTACCAAGTTTATGTGGGTAACTAGTGACTTTTGCATTTATTCACGAGACGGAGTTCTTCTTTTGTTTATATTATTTCTATGAAACTGAGAACGTAACTGGGGAATTATAATAACACTTGTTTTATATATTTCACAACTCGTACGTTATTCCAGAGCTTGTGACATATAAATTGACTTTCTGGACAGAGCCCGGCTCCTGACAGAAAAGTTGCTCGGACAGGGATATGTTGCTCCTAAGTTGGAGTCTTCTTTATTAAAGTTTTATGGACGTCATCAATACTTTTTGACAGGTATGAAAAACCGTTTCCAAAATGAAAATAGACCTGTTCCATTGATGTTATCCCTTCATGGCGGATGTCCTGCAGGACGCAGAGACTGCTTACTATTCCAGAGCACCATTCTACCCCGGTGTTTTGGTGGGGTCCATGTTGTTGATATGTTTATAGTTGTTAATTGTAGTGCATGTATTGTTTTGGTCATGTCTTCGTAATTCTCCGGAGTTTGTCAGTTGTTTCGATTTCCCCTCCTTCGAATATCCCTTTGGTATTTCTTTACTAATAATTCAATAATTTTAAAACAAAGCGTAACTGGTATTTCATAAACTTGAAGTACACCTTACAGCAACCTACACATACTAAAACTATTTTACGGTGACATTTAATTGCTGGAATTATAGATGTGTTAACTGCAAAGGAACCATACCGACATGTTTTGTCATTCGTCTCAACTTCTGGTCTAATTAACACAAGGATAATTGATCACCTATACTGTGACCAGAGGTAATCGACAACACTGCAGATGATGCTATGAATACAATTCTACTTTCTCTTCTAATTATTGAAATAGCGGGTATTTTCATATAAGGTAAGACATAGAGGTTATGTGTTGAATATACTTTTACACAATGCAGATACTTACTGTACCAAAAAAGACAAATTTATAAAATGTATCATAAAATGCCACAATACATTTGATGCACTGTATGGCTATTTCATTGACTGACAACTCATCAGCAGTGCTCGAGATCAACATGTTGGACATCCGGTTAAAGATATAATGATGAATTAATAAGCACAACCATCAAAAACCCAAACAAATAAAACAAACAGGAATCCAAACTCACCTAAGGGTTACCTCTGCATCAAAATGAAGAGCCTTAGAAATTTCTGGTAATTTATTATTACACTCTTGGATAAAACATACCTAAGTTTTAGTGAGCCTTTAAACACACAGGCATAAAATAGATACGACAAGCACATTGCATTGAATGTAGTTTCATCAATGTTGTCTTCGGTTTACTTTTAAGTATTGTTTCAAATGATGACAATAATATGGTACCAATAAATGATTGTACAGTTTTAAGGGAAATGAATAATATAATCTATAACTTCGCGATTGAGTGCAAACATTTTTATAATAATTCCATCAAGTAAAACAAAAAAAATAGATACAACACATTAACGAAAGAATCAATTAAAGGGATTCGAAAACAAGTCATAAGACTTATATTAATTCGTCTCCCTGATTTCCCGGGTGTGTTGTCTAGTAGACAATTTAAAGCTTGTATCACCTATTTAATACATTGTTATTTCCAGAATTGATGTTTTCTTTTGCTTTTGAAATACATTGAATTGTAATATTAGTAGAATTTATTGAATATTATCATATCATGCAACGGTTCTTGATAATAAAGATAGGGGAAGTTTTTGTAATCTTGCATCATAATATTCTTAGACCTGTCTAAATTATGAAAGCTTGGGAAGGTCAATACCAATCTGTCAGAATTCAATTTCAAAATCTTTTTTAAAGAAATTTCATTTCATTTCGTTAGTGCTACACATTAAATAAATGCGATGAAAAATTGCCTTAAAGTTGCTTTAGTCAACATTTATTTTTCTATTAATCAAGATAAGGAGTTGTCTCAAAGCAACATAGTATGTACACATTATTAGTTTAACGACAGGTTGTTGTTTTAAGTAAAATGGTATTAAACAAATTAAAGTCGATGTAGTTATAATTTTATTTTACAGAAAAGCTATCTTTTATATTGCTGAGGCGGATTTTACCGAATCGTACGTTAAGGATGATAGCTGGTCTAATAGGAAATAAATAGGATTTGAAATAGGTGTTTTAGTTTGAGAGAATATATGAATAGTAAACAAATAAGCAAGAAAAAAATATAGGTTCATGTGATCCTTTTAGAGCTATAAAGCCTTGAAAATTTGCAGGAAAGAGGTTTTCTCTGGATTTTTCATTGTCTTTGCATTGGCAACTTCAGTCTCTCAAAAATGTATGAAAAAATAAAAAGAATCATAAAATTTTGTCAAATACCATTTTAAGGTATATATGATTGAATTATAAAAGAAAAAGTGGGGGTTCATGAGCAGAAAAATTAATGTTTAAGAAATGGATAAAATCTGAGGATTCCGAAAATATGACAAAAAGACCAAAATATGACCAGCAAGCATCCTTAATATTTGATTAAAAATCGGTTTTTTTTCTCGTCCCATATATGCCATATATGCACAAGTTGATAGCCAGACATTGTACGGACATCTGTTATATAAGTGTTGACTTCAAAGACTCCAATGTCATAGTAAATATTACAGTTATTGCTAATTGTCTAGAAATGTTCCGAAATACAAATGCTTTTAGCAAACCCTGTACAGGAGTACTTACTTCAATTTTATTCCTGTTATTTGCAGATTTCAGTATTTCTTATTCTGTTATTGACCTCTATAATACGTTATAAAACTAGCAATGCTTCATGTAATAGGTTTATAGGATTAAGGCATATCTTTAAACTGATTTAAGTGCTCATGTATTAAAAGGTTAAAATCATTTCATTTCCCTATAAGAATGTGGGTACCGCTGTGCCAGATTTAAACTGTTATGTTAGAAGTGAGAACTCAAATGGCTTAAGACTACGATAAACAAATAACAAAAGGAATAAGAGAAAAGGACATACCAATCAATCAGAGCAACCCAACTGACAGAACGCCGAAAAAAAAAACATAAAACACAAACATGAACACAAAAGAGTCAGGATAGTTATGCATTCCGATGTCATATACGCTATTTTCCCAAATCTTGATTTCAGATAAATTGATTGGTATGTCATTGTTGACCTTTCCTGTTATCCATTTTGTTGTATATTACTATAAGGTGTGACTTTTAAGAAACGATCGCGTACAATTTCCGCTCTACATTAATCAATGGTAAAATTCATAATCTGTTGTTAACTAAAGGACTAACTCCTAAATAAAATGTGTTGATAAATTTAATATTTGAAAGAAAGATTACATTCAAAATACATCTACAGCATGCAGATTTACAAACATATAACCATTGATGAATAACCTTTGTGATAATTTTTTATGAACAGAATGTGAAAAATTGTAGAATGTTCTTAGGTTTTTGTTCAAAATAAGCCTATACTAATGCTATAGGCTTTCATAAATCAGACTTTAAAACAATGATTTCTCTGTCCTTAGACGATTTTGGCTTTACGCATTCTATGGTATGGTTTAATTTGCTCTTCAACTGTTTGGATTGTTGTTTTGATTTTCAACACTTTCGGCCTTGAAGACAGTTGATGAGTCGTTAATTGAGGAAATGTGCACAACTTGTTCATCAAAATTCGTATCAAAGATACCGAACCTACAATGCCAGAAGGAAAATCCTAAATCATATTCCAGAGGACAGTACCCGAACGAGACAAACCAAAATGGAACACGACTGACAAACAAACAAAGACAGAGACATACGAACAAAGAACACTGAAAACTAAAGCTTGGGCAATACGAACTCAAAAAAAAAAAACTGAGGCGATATGAAGTGCCCCGGAAGGGTAAGCATATCCCGTTTCGCATGCGACAGCCGTCGCTTTGCCCAGTGGTCAAAGCCGTCAATAGATTTATATCGGTAAATGTCAAATTGGTAAATTTAATCTTGACCTCTCATCGTAAATGTGCTCGTGGACTGTAAGAGAATCACTTTCTTGAATTATATTGTTAAAGTAAAATTCGGAATATAATAAATAAAAAATTATAAATCAGGCCAAAGCAGAAACAAGTGTTCCTTAGCATTTTTAAAACACAGTTGTTTAGTTTTTTTTTATTATCTGTGTAGCCATTATCCAATACAAAGAGCAACTGTCTGTTAATCTCGTTTCATTAGATGGATCTTTTGTAATCTAATCATCTTCATCAGTTTACACTGTGTTTGCAGTTAGCTGGCAGATGAAATCACCTCTGTCAGTGGTAAGTAACCAACCATTTTATTACTGGCGGCTGAGATTTTTTCCCAAAGAAATAAGTCCATCTTCTTTTGAAAATAATTATATATCCCTATATCTCCCAACAAATTCAGCCTGAAAATCTACAATCGTGTCTCATTTGTTTTATATAAAAAAAATCTGCCTTGCCCCATGTGTGAAAAAAGTAATTTGATATTTTACAGGTAAATGCAGGTAAAAATTAAACAAAAATATACAAATAAGATATTGACTTTAATTACTAAAACAACAAAAACACCTATGTTTATTTTAACATGTAATTAAATTTTTGCAAACCAGGATGACGCCATACACCTATATTTTTAATCATGAGACGCGTATGTTCGTTCTCATCATGATTTTTTTCTCCGAACAGCAAAAAAAGAATTATTTTGTACAAAAATAACAGCCCCCAATCCAACCCCCACCCCTCGGTAATAAAATGGTCGATGCTCAAATAGAACAAATGAATTCACCTTTTTTTTAAATATAAGTGGATGGTGTCATCCTGGTTTGCCAACATTTAATCACATGTTGAAATAAACATAGGTGTTTTTGTTGTTTTAATAATTAAAGTCTATATCTTATTTGTATCTATTTGTATACTTTTTATCCGAATTTACCTGTAAAACAGAAGTACAAATGCCAAAAAAAAAAGAAAATATAAAAAAAAAATACAATAAGAACAAACAATATTTAATAAGGAAAAAAGGAAAAAATGAAACATTTTACTTTTAAAAAAAATGTTTCATATTAATTAAATAAATATTTATTTAGGATAGAAACGGAATATTATCCGTAGTACAAAAAAAAATATTTACCCAAAAGTATTTAGGTATAATAAATTTTAAAACTTTGAGCAACTCATCTTCGCCATATTGACTGAGTGAGGATACAATGACAAATGAGGTTATGAACAGGGCTTCAAATACTAATATTAAAATAAAGTGCCTCTGTTGTGATTTTATGCAAATTATTATCAACTGCACATGTATGTTAAAAATGCTTGTTATGTTATTCTGTTATCAAATTATCAAATCAAACTGATATTAAAATATTAAATTATAACATTGTTTTATTTCTTTTTCACTACCAAAGACATGAACAATACAGAGACAATTATAATATGTGAAGTTCAAAATATCAACATTGAAAAGTAAATTTTCTTTCAACATTTGAATCTATAGTCTTAGGCTAAAATAAAAAAGTATATATCATGTGTTTTGATACATTGGGCCACTCACTATATGCAAAAACATAGAATCTTACCATGCAAATGTTCAACAGTCTATAGTTTTTAATGCTTTATTTATTTATAGAGAATTGCTAACAGCCATAAGGCCACTAGTAGCTCTCCTCATAGTTTAGCTTGCTTATTAAGCCCATTGTCTTTTTTGTTTGTTTAACTGTTTACTATATACCCAAATTAAATGTTGGAAAACCAGGATTAAACCATGAGTATAGTATACAAACACATACAAAAGTCGGGTGTAGGTAAATACATGTAATACACCAGCTCGCACCAATAGAATTTTCAGACTGCATTCGACTTGTATTGATCCTCTTGGTGTCTTCTACACAAATATTTTGATGAAACAAATAAAGAGACAATTAAACCAAAGTAACTTCATCTTGTCTATGATTTAATAATGCAAATTGGTAATAAAAATTACAAATTACCATGACAAAAAATCATTTGATAGGTTTTGTTGGTTCTTCAAAATACAACTATGTTTTAAAATGAATTTATAGCGTTAAAATTGAAATTTGTGTTAATTTTGTAGTTATTAACTTCAATTGTAGATAAGTGATAACACGGGTGTAATAAGTCGTTTCTGTTCCCAATACTCATTACTGCAGTATAAACAAATATACATATATATCATTAATAAATTTACGGTGGTCTGATTTTATTTTATTCTATAAGAAATCAGATACCCTGAAACTAAAAACATATACCCTGTCCAAAGGGCATATATAAACCGATGCACTTCTCTATAAACAGATACATGTATGTTCCGTTCTCATCATGAAAAGTACACTGCTAATAGTAAAAATGATTTAAAAAGGTGTATGATAATTTTTTAATATTCAAAATATTAAAATATTACCTGAATTGACAAACAAATTACAAAATACGTTAATTATACACAAAAAACATCTGCTATTAAAACAGCAAAGAGAATGCAGCAACAATGAAATCGTTTGCAATTACAATTGGGACGTAAGCATTCACTTTAATTCCTGGAAATATTTTTAGGATTTAAGCTGAAATCATATGATTTTATGTTATTCCTAACCACATTTCGACGGTTGGATTTAAGCTTAATAAGTCTTTTTACTTATTGCCTTTAACGTGTATGTACGAAAAATATCGGACTATTTCAAAAAATACTTTGTGTTTTTGGGTTTTTTTTGTAACAAGAAAAATACGAATGTTAGATCATACAACATGTGTGTATAGATCTAAAGAATGATTACGTAACAAATTCATTGAAATAAAAGAAACGAAGATTTCTTACAGAGACCTGACATGTTCAAGATATATTTGATAGGAAATATCCAGACATAAAAAAGACAAGCACCAAATTATCAAATGGTATGTAATGCATGTGATGAATTAAGACATCAAAGGTTGTTTAGATAAAAAAAAAACATTCTTATCAATCAATATACTTTGGTATAATCAATTCATTACGTAGTTTAAATGTTAAAAAATGTGAGTCATTTTATAAATAGAGTACATTGATCTTGGCAATTAAGGTGGTACCCAACACTTTGACTAAAATAGATTTGGTTCGTTTAATGTTCATAAAATTTGGACGAAATATTAACTTTGAACTATTAAACTTACAAAAATATAAAAATTTCAAGAAATTTGAACCATACAATTAATGGGATTAATTTAATTAGATATATAGCATTTTGACCAACACTAATTTTGATCATTGAGAAGCTTGATTTCTCTTTACTAATAGTATGTGATTAAAACCTTCAGCTGATTTTTAAAGAGTTAACTCCCTTAGGTGTTCTGTACCCCCTGAACAATAGAACCATATACTTGTGCATTTCTACTCAAAGTTCAAATCAAGAATTTATACACGTAGTTGTAAAGTGCCCTTCTCATCACATACAGTTGAGCTCAGTTCTAACCTCTCTTTAGAACTGTCCTAAACTGTCAGACGAACTGTTCTAGAACAGTTATAGAATTGTCATTCTGACACCTTTAGAACCGTTTATGACAGGATATGTCCTGACCTACAACCATTTATGACAGTTCTACTCTAGCACCATTCTGGACGGTTCTACCCTAGATCCATTTATGATCCTGACAATAGTTTATGAATTTTGAACATCAAAATTATAAGAAATAAAAGAATTAATTTGTTCTCATAATTTTAAAGTCAACTTTTATCATACCGAAATATATTATAGAGTAAAAAAAGAAAAAAGTTTACTCAGATTAAAGTTTTTACTAAAACTAAATGATTTAAGATTTAGTCCCGCCCCTTCTCAATTGAAATTATTGTGTAAAATGTCCATATATGTACGTTATGTCTATGTAATTTTTCGATAAATTGGTGAAATGCACCTCTTATTTCAAAATGGCGGTACTCATTCCAATCATCTTCTACCTTGTCATAACGAAATAAATATCGTTCATACGAGCAAAGAGACTTAATTATATAATATATCAAATGTTTAACATATAAAATTGGTTAAAAAGATCAATTATTAATTTAAAATAAATTAACATGTTACTTATCTGACGCATTTGAAATCTCTGCATTAAAATTAGGGACCACCTTATACACACCTCTTTATTTAAATTCTGCATTAATTATTTTAAAATGTAGCGTTATAACAATTTTTAACCATGCTGATTTTGTCAGCAAAACGGTTTACCTGTTTTCATACACATGTATCTGTGTACGTAAAACACACAACATGTTACGAAGAACAAATTTCTGTACGTGTAAATTTACTTCAGATAAAAATCACACAAATTTTAACAAAAACAATAATTCGTTTTTCTTGTGGGTTAAAAGAAATGAAAAAAAACTTGCACCATTGCTCTTTATTACATGTATGTACTTTTGCCATTTTGTATAAATTGGTCATACAATTAATATTATTAATTATTGTCATAATACATATATTGAAATTGTAATCGATGTGAAATGTTACTACATATTTTAAATAAATGTTTTTAAAAGTTGGAAAAAGCGAAGACGAGGAGTACGTGCCATAATCAATACAGAGTTATCGGACATGAAAATGGACGGTTCTACCCTAGAACCATTTATGACAGTTCTTTCATAGAACCATTATGAATGGTTCTACCACAGAACCATTTATGCAATTCTACCCTAGGACTATTTATGACAATTCTACCCTAGAACCATGTATGACAGTTCAACACTAGAACCATTATAAATGGTTCTACGCTAGAACCATCCTTACGTATGTAAGAAAAATCCGTGTATGTGAAAGTAGCATTAATGATAAATTTCTACATAATACTCATAAATTTCTGCATACATGTATGTCTAATTAAATGTGTTATGTAAAATTATTAATTGTAAAAGCTAACATACAAAATACCTAAAAACTATAATACATTTCAATCATTCTTTGTAACTGGCTTTTACTTAATTTAATAAAAACTTGTTAATTACAATTTAAGAGAACAAATATAAATTAAATTAGAAGAAATCTTGTTTTGCATGTGGTGATCACTAAAGCCTAAAAAATATTTACACAGAATACCCTATATAGTTACTATTAGAACACCTTAAACATGAGTCATGTAACAGTAAGTGTAAAATGTGATCTGTCATTAACTTAATTATGAAAAATTAAGATAAGTAATTGCGTTCCCTTTCTACCAGACCAATGACTGTTAATGTTGGCAGTCACCGAAGTGGAAGACTAGATACAAAGAGGATATTTTAATAATGTTTCAAGATTGAGTCGGGTCGAACTGAAATAAGTCTGGCAAGAACATTCGACAGCTTATTATGTTTTCTGTGTATCTGTAAATGTATTTAATTTTCATTTGTTTGGTTGATTTTTTTATATAGTTATAACCAACCCTTCGGGGTGTAAGATGCTAATCAAATTTATGACTTATAACTCTTAGACCTATATTTTCTCTCTTGATATCTTGAATCTGAACATGTCCCAAGTCATGAACCTCTAACCTTTGTTAGTCTTGTGTGTTTTTTTTTAATTTTGGTTCATTTGTATGTTTCGGAGTTTAGTGTGCCGTCCATTTTGCTGAACTAGTATGCATTATTGTTCAGGGGCCAGCTGAAGCCCGCCTGCAGGTGCGGGATTTTCTCGCTGCGTTGGAGACCCATTGGCAGCCTTGAGCTGTGGTCTGCTCTTTAGTCGGGTTGTTCTTTCTTTGACACATTCACCGTTTCCATTCTCTATTTTATGTGATCTCTTTTCTTTTTTTATTATGTTGTTGAAACCAATTTAGTATTATGCATCTTTTCAAATTCAATTTTAGCCCTCTTGGGGTAAGAATTATAAATTAATGATGAGAATTATAGATTTAATTTTTTATTCGCCCTAATCAGATGGTAATTGCCAAGATATTTCGTTTGTTTTCAAATATCTGATGTGGACCTACTTCAGCATTGGTTTTTAATTGAGTCTTTGTAAGAGATTTCGAATGTCTGTTGCGTCAGTTTGTAGGAAATAAGCGTCTGACTGTACTCTCAAATTAATTTGCAATGAATACGCGTGCGTAATTAAAATATAAAGGGGGCATCTAAAATGCATAAAAAGATAACCAAACGGCATTGCTAAATTTAACGACTAAAAGTTAATTATTTTCCTGTCATGTTTTATTGACTGGCGGATACTTTTGTGTGATAAACATCTTGTGATTTACATAATTACGTTTGCACCTCATTGTATCTTCGTCAATATTTGAATGAAAGGGGGTTTTTGATAGACATTTGAAATTAGCATACGAGTAACCTTTAATAAGATTTAAAAGTAAAAGACGGTGCAGATGTTTTTAATTTAGAATTTAGTGCGGAAGGTCGAGGGTTCAATCCCCGACCGAGTAAAACCAAAGACCATTAAAATTGGTATCTGCTGCTTCTCCGCCAAGCACGTGGCATTTAGGAGTAAGAGTAAACATCTACTGATCGGCTCGGAGTCAGTATAATGTGTCCGAGTGGGGTGATATGTCTTCCTGTGAACAGTTACCTCGTGAGCTAGCACATTAAAAATCCCACTCAAAGTGTCGGTCTAGTATAAAGCAGGGATCGTATTCATTACCATACATGTTCTCGTCCTGATATTCACCTGGCTGTTACTGGACGTTAAACAACAATTCATCCATCCATCCATCGACTTTTTTAAACTACTCCATTCGCAGAAAATCAAATGTTTAATTGCAAAGTTCTTGATATAAGTGCCTATATCACAGGTCTCATACAATGTAGTAAAGAGGACAAATATACATTTGTACATAAGGAATCATTCTGCATCTGACGGACGTCTTCTTCCTTTATTTAATTTCTGTTTGGTTTGGCTGTTGGTTATTATATTATCCGTCTTTATTCATTTGTCATTACTCCGTTATCGATAAAAATCATTTTATGATATACTTAGTACCAAATAAATGAAAATTGCATATACGATACTAAAAGAAACATTGTCGGCAGTATTTTCTACAGTGATGATATCGATATCATCACCCCTTTATCATACCCTTTAAAATGATTGATTGATTGATTATTGTTTAACGCCGTGTGGGCGACATTTAAGCCATATCACGGCGAGAACTAATTAAATTGAGTATGATTAAAACAAATACTATCTAAAACGAATGAACTATTTACAAATAATATTTAAGGAGAAAATAAAATAATAAAACAATACAAGAATCTCAAAAATCAACAAATATATCACAGACCAAATTTGGAAAATAATATCACAGATACGCTATTACATACATTAACATCATTCAAAAAATATCAACAAAATTAAATTTATTGGACTCTATTCAAGAATGCAGTCAGCCTATATTCTTGAATACAGTCCAACATCTTTCAAATACTGTAAAAGACGGTTGCCAGCAACCTTTGTAAACAGCTCTTTCATATTGTTGACTGTGTAGTACCGACAAATAATGTCGGACTTGTCTACACAGTCAATTAAAAGATGTTTAATACTATGTCGACATTGGCAGGGTATACACTCAGGAGGCGGCTCATTCTCTAAAATAAAAGAATGAGTCGTCCTGGTGTGGCCAATGCGACATCTAGTTAAAACAACTTGATCTCGTCGGCATTTGCCGAAAAAACAGACATTCTTGCTAACAGTTGGCTCTATAGAATGAAGTTTATTGTCTGTAAACAGATCTCACTGGGACTGCCACAGACGTAAAACATATTTATATATCAAGGGTTTAAAATCAGTAAAAGGCACTGACATATTAGTAACTGGGTCATCTAAAGCATCCTTCGCTATACTATCTACGACTGTGTTTCCTCGGATACCAATATGACTTGGTATCCAGATAAAAACTATTTCTTTGCCCATTTGGACAAGTCTTTTATAGAACTCAATAATATGAGCAAGTAACGGGTTTTTATATTTCTGACCTTCTATGGCCAATAAACATGAAAGAGAATCTGAGCAAATAAGAAATTTAAGTTTTTCAGACGTTCTGACAAATTTTAACGCCAGAATGATGGCTCTAGCTTCAGCAGTAAATATTGAACTGGAAGATGGAAGGCGGAGAGTTGCTGCCTGCTGTCCGTGGACTGCTGCAGCAGCTACTTTGTCTCCGTCCTTAGATCCATCAGTGTAAATAGAGTCATGAAATGCAAAATTTGATTTTATTTCACCAAAATGTTGCTGAATAAGAATAGGGTTTGTTTCGGACTTTTTATATTTTCTAAGGTCAAAAATAAACATAGGTTTTGGTACAAGCCAAGGTGGTGATTGAGGTATATTAATGGAGGCAATTTCATCAAGGTTGATGTTAGAACCAGAAATATGCGGTTTCATCCGGATACCAAACGGAGGAATTTTATTTTCATGTTGTTCAAATATGTCCTCATAGAGAGGTTTGAAAACACAGTCGTAGTTGAAGGATATGCCTTTAGCTTGGTTAAGTATTGTAAACCAAGTTTTATCCGACGATTATAAAGAGACGGTTCGTTCGCCTCTACATATAAACTCTCCACAGGAGACGCTCTGAACGCCCCCAAGGCCAAACGTAGGCCTTGGTGGTGAACAGTATCTAAAATTTGTATGTAGGATTTGCGAGCAGATCCATATATAATTGATCCATAATCAAGTTTTGATCGTACAAGTGATCGATATAAATTTAACAATATGTTTTTATCAGCACCCCAGTCAGTGCTGGAAACAACTTTTAAAATATCCAATGCTTTCAAGCATTTAGCTTTAAGCATTTTGATATGGGGTAGAAAGGTAAGTTTATTGTCAAACAGAATACCTAGAAATTTTGTTTCTTTGACGACTTTAATCGGAGAATTATAAATTTTTAGTTCGGGATCCAAATGCAGTTTTCGTTTATTGCAAAAATGCATACATACTGTTTTGGAGTTGGAAAATTTAAAACCATTTTCCATAGCCCATTTTTCAATTTTATTTAAAGACAGCTGTAGTTGTCTTTCAATGTTGTTCATATTTTTAGCCCTATAACATATCAAAAAGTCATCTACATAGAGGGAGCCTTCAAAATTTTGTTTTAATGTTTTAGCTAAACTGTTTATTTTTATACTAAATAAAGTGACGGAGAGGATACTTCCCTGAGGAACACCCATCTCTTGTTCAAAAGGGTCAGACATGGTCGTGTTAACCTTTACCTTGAACTGTCTGTCTGAAAGAAAATTTTCAATCAAGGTAGGTAACCTACCTTTCATCCCCATATCATTTAAGTCTTTTAAAATGCCATATTTCCATGTGGTGTCGTAGGCTTTTTCCAGATCGAAAAAGACGGACACCACATGTTCACCTTTAGCAAACCCGTTGCGTATAAAGGATTCGAAGCGAACAAGATGATCCAACGTGCTTCTGCCTTGTCGGAACCCACACTGTATATTAGACAGGAGGCCATTCGCCTCTAGGAACCAGACAAGGCGGTCGTTGATCATCCGTTCCATTGTCTTACAAACGCAACTTGTGAGGGCAATTGGCCGATAATTCGACGGTTCAAAATGATCCTTCCCAGGTTTTGGAAGAGGGATAACTGTGGCAAGTTTCCAAATGGAAGGCAAGTCGCCAGTTTCCCATACATTGTTAAGAAGATCTAAAAGTGTTTCAAAAGTTTATAGTGAATATCATCTGGGCCACATGCTGTGTCATGGGCTTTCGACAGAGAAATTTTAAGCTCATCTAAACAAAAAGGGCGGTTGTAATCTTCTAAATTGTTTGATTTAAAATTGAGTTTATTTTTCTCAGTTCGGTTTTTAATCCTTTGGAATTCCTGGGAATAATTTAGAGAAGAAGAATGTTTTGAGAATGTTTCACCGAGTTTATTCGAGATGTCATTTTCTGAAGTCAAAAGAGTTTGGCCATCTTTTAAATGGTGAAGATTGGTCTTTCTGTTTTTACCATTAATTTTTTGGATAAAATTCCAGACCTTATTCATAGGTGTATGAGAGTTTATTTTAGAGACGAAGTTTTGCCAAGACTTGCGTCTCTTTTGTTTAAATGTACGACGTGCTTTAGCACGGAATATACGAACATTACTGAGATTGTCAAAGGTTGGATTCATGTTGAACCGTCGTTCGGCCTTTTTTCTGTGTTTCTTAGCTTCCTCACAGTCGTCATCGAACCAGGGTTTGCTTGGTTGTTTTGGATTTGTCGAGGTTTTAGGAATGGACCTCTCAGCTATCGATACTAACGTTTCATTAAATTTAAGGACTGGATTAATAACATTATTAAAAGTCTCTTTCTTAAGTTCATCTCGACAGAGTTGCTCGAACAAAGGCCAATTGGCCTTGTCAAATTTCCAGCGAGCAACTCTCTCAGAGGAAGAGGGAAAAAGATTTTCCAAAATAATTGGAAAGTGATCACTTCCACACAAATCATCGTGGACCCGCCACGAGTAATCCAGTAATAACGAAGGGTCACAAATAGTTAGATCGATAGCCGAGTAAGAACCATTTCCCGGATGGAGATATGTATCTGAGCCATCGTTAAAAATGCACAAGCCTTCCTGGTTTAAGAAGTCTTCAACTTTTTTCCCCTTATCATTTTGGGAGTTACTGCCCCAAATTGGATTGTGGGCGTTAAAATCGCCCATCAGGAGAAAAGGGGCTTGCAATTGATCTGTTAAAGATTTAAGTTGATTTATTTCCAAGGATGTATTAGGGGGAAGATAGACAGAACACAATGTTATAGTTTTTTGAAGGGTGAGTTTGACAGCAACTGCTTGTAATTCGGTATTAAGTTTTATTTGACTATGTATAATACCATTTTTAACCAGGATTGATGAACCGCCAGCGGCTCTTTCATCTTTTTTAACATGAGTGCTGTAAATCGAGTAATTTTTAATGTTTACATTATCGTTTTCCTTTAAATGTGTTTCCTGAAGACAAAAGGCAACAGGAAGGAAAGCTTGTACAAGTAACGATAGCTCTATTAAGTTAATTTTTAAACCCCGACAATTCCATTGTATTATGTTATTTATTTTGTTAGAGAACGGATGGGAGAATAGTTCTTCTTCGGGTGTTCACGGGAGGAACTTCTGTGTCGTCCATCCGAAGCTCTGGAGTCAGTAACTGGGCGTGTGGAATCCACAGATGTTACTATTGGATCCCCCCAGATTGACTCTATTTCAGTGGTATCCATCTGCTCAGAGTCTTCATCGATATCATCGTCAAACTCTGAGCAGAGGTCTCGAAACTTGTTGAATTTTTGACTTTTTTCAGCCTTCGAGAGGCGATTTGAACAGTTTTTGTTTTTTGATTTATCTTGTGATGAGGAACGTGCAGCTCTCTGTGACGGTTTCTGAGGTGATTTTTTGTTTGAGGATATAGAAGACCTTTGTTTTGGAGTTGGTTTTTGCTGATTATTGACATTTGAAGAAAGAGAAGTGTCAGACGTTTGTGAAGAATTGGATGAAGACTGTTTAGGATGAGAAGATTTTCCACTTGCTTGTTTGGGTTTGACGGTGAGAACCGGAAATTCTGTTCCGTCAGGCCAAGTGAAATCAGTTTGAGTTGAAAAGGATCTATTGGTTTTAGGTGATTTAACTTTGTCAGCGTATGATGTTGTAGGAGTAGAGTTGTTAGAGGCAGAGACCATTTTTTTTGCTTCCTGATAGCTTAGACCTTTTTCTACTTTAGTTTTCTGAATTTCAAGCTCTGTTTTGTAAGATTGGCAGTTTCTGGAATTGGCCATATGATCTAGTCCGCAATTTACACATTTAACGTGGCCGTCACAATCAAAATTAGAGTGGCCCTCTACAGAACATTTGACACACTTTTCAACACCTCTACATGAACTCTTACCGTGCCCAAATTTCTGGCATTTGAAGCAACGGGTAGGGTTAGGTATGAAAGTGTCAACTTTGATTCTGTAGGGACCTATGAAGATATGTTCAGGCACACGGGTAAGGTCAAAAGTGATGAGATAAGTGTTTAGTTTAATAATATTACCTTCATGTCGTTTTGTAAACCTTTTGACTTTGGAAACATTTTGAGATTTCAGTTCTTCGCATATATCTTCTTCCGTCAACTCAGCTAAATCACGGTCTCTGTCTCTAATCACACCCTGGCATGAATTCAGTGACCTATGGGGTGTAACAGAGATGTGGACATCAGAAATTGTTGTAAGAGAGAGTAAGTTTTTGGCCTGTTGTGATCTGAGACATTCAACTAGTAGATTTCCATTTCTCATTTTTGTAACTTTTTTAAGCTGGCCGGCACAGCCTTGTAATGTTTTTTGAATAACAAAAGGAGAAATTTTGGTTACAGATTTTTCAGAGTTGACTGATGTAATAACTAAAAATTTTGGAAAATTGTCCGAAAAAGTATTTGGCAACTTAGCTGCATGTTCCTCATCATCACTGGTATCTAATTTTCTTTTGTTTTTTGATTGGTTTGGGGGGTTTTTATTTGGAAATTCCATGGTGATGTATATATGATTCGTTACCCTAGCTCCCCGCCCACCTCGGAGCAGCATCAACACGATGTATGCTTGCCACATTTGCGACAAGCGTGATGCATACATCGCCTTGATGCACTGTAGCATCCATGATGGATACCAGAATACATCAAAACGACGCACGCCCGCCACATCTGCGACACGCACTAGGGATACTAGAATAAGATACTCGCATAGAGTACCTCTTAATGGGCGCAAGCCTTGTGCCAGGGGTTGCCCGGCAAGACAACCGCCCAAAGTAACATCTACACGATTGACCCATGAGCCACCGCCTTCTTGAACCCAGCCTATATAATTGGTACTATTGTTGTACATTTTGGAAATAGGTCAAGTTCAAGGGCTTGGCGTGACCAGCCGATTGATCAGGACCGGGCCCATCCGACCGCCCGTTTAAGATAAAGTAAGGGCCAAAGTGGCGTGTTTCAGCCACCAGGATCCCGTCCTCTATCCTTACGGGTATCCACACACGGCAAACATGTGGCCTCTTTAAGCCGAGGAAGCCTTGTCCCATAAGCCACCGCCTTCTCCGCAATTCCGTCAGTGGTTACTTTCCAAAGACCCCGGAACCCAAACATCAACCCATATGATACATGCACTCCACCCATCCAACCCATTGTATCTGGGTGTCATTGAGGGTTCCTCAGGATCTTTTCAAACAACCACGAGAAAAAGCAGAGGGCAAGACATGACCAGTTTTGGCTGAACCGGGGTCATCCAGCCATTCTTGAACTGGGTGTATATAAAAAAAACAATCCAAATATAGTTGAAGGGGGTGAAAAACTAACCAATTTAACAAAAAAACCAAATTTCAATATTCATATATAAAATAAAAATAACAAAACAAAAATAACACTAAAATATTAAATTCCCAAATTCAAAAGTAAAAATTTTGAGCCTGTTGAAATTTGTGACCCATAAGCCAACACCAATCCCGCCAAACAGCAATTTAGAATTTCTATTAATCAGTCTTGGAGGGAAAAAATAAATATATAGTGTGTTACAAAAAGGGATTGATGTGACCAGCCGATTGACCGAATCGGGTCCATCCGGCCTCCCGTCTAGGTAAAGATTGTGCCCCAGATGGTGATCAGAACCGTTTTTCCGGCCATCCAGGAACACTCCCTATTACCGACACAGGTTTGCGACACACGGCAAACATGTCGCCTCTTTAGGGGCCTCTTACGCCAAGCCGAGGAGCTGTGGGCCTATTCTATTGTGTCCCCGGGACCCACACGGGGGCCCTTTAAAATGATATTGGTCACGTGACCAGAAAGATAAACTAAAAATTCTTCACCACTGTTTAAATATATGATATTGCGTATAAAACATGTCAAAATCCGTATTAAATGCCGTATCATCTCTCGATCAATATCATCATTCGAGGTGATATTGAAATCTTGGGTGATAAAGCATGTGATACGGATTATCATTAAATTCCAGATACAGTAACCAATACGTCCAATTAAAACGCCATTTGTTCATTTATAAAGTGACAATTATTTTTGTGTTGCTAAAATTAGTAGCTTTTATAGTACGTTCATTGTCCAGGAGATGAGTATATGCAGTTTCAAATACCTCATTCTTTTTATATTACAGTAATGCTCAAGCCCATTAAATAATGCAGAATTGAAAGAGACCATATGTACTGCATAATTACTATGATAGGTTTAAAATTACAGTCTGTTTGACTTATTGTGTCCTACTTTTGTAGATCGAGGTAGAGAAATTTCTAAAGATAACGTAAACATCAAAATGTTTCTTACTTCATAGTTCTATTTATTTAACAGATTATAAAGTACGTATTAGATGGTTTTATGCATGAACGATAGAATCAGTTTGCACTAACTAAATCCTTGAATTCTTTAAATGCCATTTCCTTTGGCAAGATCATACTGATTGTAGGATTGAACTTTTAAATTTTGATATGGAGCACCGAAAAACCATTTATCTGAAGTTTGTTCTGAAATGCCCTATTGAATTTGAAATGCTGGGCCCAGTTGTTCAAAAGTTAATCACTTTTTTCACTTCCAATTATTTCTATTGTTAAGTAATATTCCTTTACAGAATTTTGCATGGACACACAAAGTCATAGGATTAGCCCATCAGAAAATTTTCAGTCCTTAGGCATAATCAAGGAAACGAAAATTTAAAACTGAAAATTGTGGTTAACTTTTGAACAACTGGGCCCTGGTGTTTATTCCTAATCCAGTTTTGATAACAAATGGGCATATTGGTCAGATAGTTTTTAATATTATGATGAAAAGTATTTAACGTTTCCGAAGTTTACCGAGGTTATTTTCTTTGCGATTTATAAAACATCCGGTACATTTGATATAACCATAGGGTAATTTATGGCCCGGATACCATAAAACGTTTCATTCTAGGGTGATCAAACTTGCATACTGGCATATTATTTTTAGCTTCATTCATTTTCGTTTTGAATAAACCTGAATGGTAATTTTGTTGTTCACATGTAGACATGGTAAAATATATCATACCAAAATTTACATTTTCTTTCTGCTCAGTATTTGCAAGGTACGTTGCTACATGCATGTACTATCGATTTGGTTTTATGAAATCGAAGCTAATTTTTTTTTCATACTAGTAACGTAATTTTTCTGATGCAAAACATTCAAACTGATCTAAACGTTATATTTTCGGTGCTGAAGTACCAGAGTTGAGAGTTGTGTGTGAACTTATTATTAAACATTATATTACAGTATACATTGTACTCATATTTCAAATGTATTCATAGTGTACATTGCAGTAGACTAATCGTTAGTTTTATGAAATTTAAACCTTTTTCCTTCCATACTAGTAACTTCATTTGTCTTATGGAAAACATTCGAATTTATCTAAAGAGGAGAGCTGTGTAGAAATGTGATCGCATCTCAAAAGTTAATAAACGATCTCTTTTAAATTGTATCAATTTAAAGAAATGCTATATATCCCACACTATTCACACAACCATTTATAACTTATTATTGCCGGGATGGTTCACAACGGTTAATATGATGAAACAACAATACCAGTTTGCATACAAGTATATCTCTGCGATGCAAGCCAACACGGATGCGTGATAAATACAAGAGAAAATACACAGCCATGACAGTAATGTTCAATGTTGTGATAAAACACTTTAGAAATAGTGAAAAATTAAAATTCGGTAAGTTAACCCCCGTAAAAAGGACGATTCTATTTTGGAAACTAGGTGTAGATTCTGATAAAATACTTTACGCAACTGAGTATTTCATATTACCGTTATTTTCATAAACTACTTTTATCAAAGGTTATCGACTACTATGCTGATAAAGCAAGGTGCAAGTGACGGGTACTGGGTCATAAATTATATGATTTTAACGTACGAGAATTACGCTTCAAGCTTTCTTTATCTATGAATTTTGTTTTTAATGCCGCCAATTGAGTCTTTGATTTTATTTGAATTTCTGAATTTTTTTTTCCGTTAGTGGGAATAATAAATATGCACGCTTACTAAGATAACAAAATATAATTGGTAGATAGAATCATCAGTAATTAAATGAAGTGTTCAAGTTTCCACAATAGATTATATTAAGCGTGCAGGGAGTGTAGCATTCTCCAAACATGTTACCCACTATAGTCCGCGGTCAGGCTATCCATATTATGACCTGACAACCCCCCAAACGCCACCTGGGGATGCGCTAGGCAGCTCTGTGTTGAGCTCCCGTGCCTTTTTAAATATATGCACTTGATAGAAAGAATATGTTCATTTTTGTGTCATTAAGGTCGCATGCTTTTGTGATTTCTTTCTTATAATTGTTAGTGACAAGACGGAGTCTTGGTTTCATTTTATATATTAATGATATTATATTGTTCCATGAGCTTCTGTTAACACATGTCTACTTTGTCTTCTGGACCTTTTGTTTTAATAAATCAGAAATAATAATGACTATCTGATAAACTTATCTCATACCATTGGAATGAAATCTCGGATAATATGACAAATAGGATCCCCATAGAGCAATATGGATAATGGTTTCCGATGTGACTGATTATGTGGTGATCTTACATTCCTTCCTCCGGTTTTGCTCAATTACGATAACAAAATAAAAGTAATATAATGGAATATATAGAATAATAGATATAAAAAAAATAATATGAAAATCAAAAGATTATACAGGAAAGGTCAATAAAAAATGAAATGTCAATCCATAAACACTAGACACTCTTTCAAAACTGAACCTATGATAAAAGAACCAAATACATTATTCAGTATGTATACACTGCCGGCAGCAAAATAGGCTGTTGATTTAACCAATGTTATAAAAGCCTTAGAAAATGGTATAATATTTGGGATAGGTTGATAATCCTGTGCCGCTAGTGCAAAATTTTTAATGAATGTTCAATTAAATAACCCATGTTAAAACGTTACCTTTATGGATGTAAAAACATAAAGGGATTATCTTTCTGATATTGTATATCTTTCAGACATATTGATATGATTAAGGACCGTGCAGCAACTACTTATGTTAGTAAAAATCGTTTCGATGTATATATGAATGAGAACGACAAAATACATTCCACTTCCTTTCTACTTGTTCAGTTTAAAATAAAAATATTTTCTTATATTTTGACTATGGTTAACCTTTATTCATCAACAAATTTAAACACAAATGACTTATTGTGTTTTATAAGATATCAATATTACAATCGATATCAGATGTTGCTCTTTTGATAAGTTTGTCGAATTGCAAATAGTATTCAAACAATTATGTACAAATTCTGTACAAAATAACAACAATAAAAGATGAAAACAAACATCGTGTACAAACTATCAACACGAAAGTGTAAAGCTAAATTTTCAGTGCAACACCAGTAACAAATCAGCAGAAATTATATCACAATATAAACAATATAACAGACCAAATGCATTACGTCTTGGTAGTAAGATAAGAACAACACATGTTTTACAAACTTATGTAATGTAAAGATTTCATTGTTGAAATTAAACTTCAAGGATTTATTTTTTAATAAAAAATATCTATTTTAAGTTCGGCAGCATCAGTATTAGTACATGTCATACCGAATAATAAATTAGATGGAATTCAAATTGAACAGAAAAAGATACGTGTATATATTCGCAAAAAATACATTAGTATAAACACTTCAAGTATTGTCGTTGAAACCGTTCACCTTTAGTAGTTGCAAATTTCATTTATACCAGTCGAAGCAGCCCCGCAGCATATCCCCGCGTTACTGTTGTGTTTCTGAAATCCATAAAATCCAAACTGGTTTTGTTGCTATAGTGATTCAAAATATATATGGTTGCTAAGTATAAATCACAAATAAAGTCTTTCATGACATTTACTAAAATTGGAATCACATATTTTGAAATTCAACTGATCTAGATAAGTCTTAAAGCTATAATGATAAAAAAAAAACCTATAGTTGCTCAGTAAAATTCCCAAAATAATAGTCGTAGACACTTTCGGGAAATTTACCGAAATTGGAATCACATATTTTGCTATAGTGATTCCAAATATATATGGATGCTAAGTAGAAATCACACTTAAAGGAGTCTTTGAGTCTTTTCGGAATTGTTTTAAGATGCAGTTCCAAAATAACAATCCAAAGATACTAATATCAGATATAGTAAATTTATACTATGCTGCATACGACGCATTTCAAGGAGTTACCTCTCATCAGCAGCATTAAAACTGAAACATTTGAAAGACCAAAAACCAAACTTATTTTAAACAAGAAGTATTCATAACCAAAAATACCGAAATAGGAAGCCAAAGTTCAGCTAAGGAGATCTACCATGTGCAATACAAGGAATGAACCCTTAGTATTTCTATTATTTTCGAATTTTGCTAAATATTGGTAATTTCTGTAACAAATCAATGAATAATCATGCCAGACAAGTCTGACGACTGGGTTGGCGAATACCCTCGGGGACCTTGGATCCACCATGCAGAGGCATCGTCCCAGGGGTTTCAAAATAACTATCCACAAATACTAATATCATATATATAACCAATTTTGGTTAATTTCCTGGAAGTCTCAAAGACAATTATTTTTTTTTTGACAATAAATCATGTATTTTCTGGATCATATCAGCAGTAACACATATTGGGATCATTTAGATTTAATAAATATGTGATTCCAATTCTGGTAAATTTCCTGAAAGACTCGAAGACTTGTTTTTGTGTTATTTCTACTGAGCAACCATATATATTTGGAATCACTATACCAACAGCACTAGTTTGGATTGTATTGATTTCAAAAATATGTGATTCACAAGAATATGCAGCAGTGCTGCTTCGACTAGTTCATTAATTACATTGGAAAAAAAATTGTACAGATTTGTTTACATTTACTATTATAACAGTAATCCGAAGCTCCCAAATAAATATAACTGTATCTTGGTTTTCTTACTTAAGAACTGTAAACAGATGTTTTGAGAATAGTTGGATTAAAATAATAATAATAAAATGGTGCAGAATATTTAGAGAACTACTGTAAAACGGAATTGAAAGGTACAAAAAAAATTAAAACCATAAAAGACAATACCAACAAACTGAAAATTTAAATCTATGAAACAGGGATTACAATAATGGTCTAGAAATATAAGTATATGCTGTTCCTTATCTAAAACATTCGTGTTGCAAAAAAGTATATATTGTAGACAAAAAAGATAACGGTTTGAGTACCCAAGAAATTTCACTACTGTTCAGTGCCCGAATGTGTTTTGTGTTTATGTTTATGTGTTCTTTTATGCTATTTTGTGCCCGAGGGTCTGTCTGTTTGGTGGTTATGATTGATGGGTATGTCATTGTTATCCGTTCTGTTGTTTGGTATTGAAGACGACCAATAGTGTTCTGATAAATTCGTTGATATACTTCAATTCAATTTCTTCGAGGAATAATAAAATGTTATTGCTAGTCATATTTTTTTAATTGACAGTAAAATAACCCAGAAATTTAGAATGATAATTCGGTTTTAAAAAGTAATGTCATTATCATTTTATTTCTCAATTGTGTTGGGTTACAATTTTTACATGAACAACGCTTGACTCTTATATATCATGAGGTGATGAGGTACAAAACCTTTTCCAGTATAAAAGGCCTCAATATATCTTTTAACAGGGCGCTTTTCGTTGAGAGGAACGTTTGTCACATGTATGGACCCATCAAGCAAGGCTTCGCTACTCAAAAATCAGATCTCCGCAGGCATTAACTTTCCATACTTCCGTCTTAAGGTAAACGGTGGGTTTACATTCTATAACTGTTTTTCCTATATTTGGATCTACTTCCATTTAATCTAATCCTTAGAATAGAGAATGGAAACGGGAAATGTGTCATAGAGACAACAACCAAGGAGCAGAAAAAAGCTCAAGGCTACCAATGGATCTTCAACGCAACGAGAAAATCCCGCAACCGGAGGCGGGCTTCAGCTGGCCCCTAAACAATAAAGCATACTAGTTCAGCGAAATGGAGGCCACACTAAACACTAAACTGGAACACATAACAGGAAAGTTGAGAACTTTTTAATCAATAAATCTTATCTTACGTTATGTTAACTTAATTTCACGCATACTCTTTCTGTACAATAGACTGAACTAATAGCATTTAAAGGTCTTCGATAAAACTAGACAAATAATTTTATATCTATCTAAACGTTCTTACTAAATTTTCCGTTATGAAGTGATGCTATTTTCCTTCCATTAATAACGTATGTAAATGATATTTTGTCTAAAGCTTTGTCATCATGATCATCAAAAAGAATATGTTGACTACAGCTGTGATTAGATAGATTTATTCACAATCGCACTGTTCTTATGTCTTTTTTGTATGTAACAAACTTTTCTACAGATGATTTTTGTACAGAAATCTGTAATGATGGATGGATGAATTATTGTTTAACGTCCAGTGGCAGCCAGGTGCATATCAGGACGAGAACATGTTCATATGATAATGGATGTGATCCCTGCTTTGTACTACACCGATACGCTTAACCGGATGTTTAATGTACTAGCTAGGTAACTGTCCGCAGGAAGACATAATACCCCACTAGGACACGTTATACTGACTCCGAGCCAACCATTCGATCTCTGCTCTTACCCCTAGATGTCATGTGCTTGGCGGAGAAGCAGTAAATACCAGTTTCAATTTCTTTTGTTAGACCAGGCCGGGCATCGAACCCGCGACCTTCCGCACTCGGGACGAGCACGCTTGAAATCTGCAAAGTGATATGAGTAAGTGAAATATGATAAATATAAATTGTTACTTTTCAGAGGATTATAGGATTTATCTGATCGAATACATGTAGTTAAATTATCTAATTTTAGAGTTCGATGGAAGAATCTTTTTCTCTAATGATTATTAAGTAAATTTTCATATTTTATTAAACTAAAATACCCTTCGGGGGCTTCCGCATAACTGATTGCTATGTCATATACTTATTCAACATGTTTACTTGTTGCTATGCTCCGACAAATCCGAAACTGAAAGATAGGTTATGACCTTATGTTTAACCAATCATCGACTTAGATCGTCGGCAACTACACGTTAGGTAAATGTTTGATAAATAACGGGTTCAGAAAGGGTTAAATTAACAAAGAAGTATAGAATATGACGGAGCAATTCAAGACTGCGTATGATAGATAGCTGTAGTTCCAAACAAATATGTTTTCATGTTCAAGATCTACATGCCATGCAATTTTCAGACAATCGGTCAACCCTTTGTTGGGTTATTGCCTCTGAATTGTTCATTTTAAGAAAATTTTGCAGTTTTAGGTTATAATCTCGAATATTATTATAGATAAAGACAAACTGTAAACAGTAGAAATGTTCAGTAAAGTAAGATCTACAAATAAGTCAAATGACCAAAATCATTGATTTACCCCTTATAGGAGTTTTTGCCCTTAAACGACAGCGTCCTTTCCTTTAAAGATCTTCTCCTCTGAAACCACTGGGCCAATTGGGGCCAGGTTATGTTCGAATGGTCATTGGGTGGCCCCCTTTCCAAAGTGTATCCGGCATCCCCGACTTTCAATCGACATGGCTGCTGTTACTAAAAATAGAAAAAAGGGGGATGAATTTAAAAAATCTTTTTCTATGAAACTACAAGGCCAATTGTAACAACATTTGGCAATATTGGTCCTTAGAAGGTTCTCTTTTAGGATTATGTCCGATGACCCGGAGTGTCGGCCAGGCGGTCGCCACAACCAAACTTAGTTTAACATAGGGCCCTAAGGGAAAATTAATTGAAAAATCTTCTTGTCTGAAACCACTTGACCAATTGGAACCAGACTTGACAGCAATGGTCCTTAGGAGGTCCTCTTTCAGAAGTGTGCCCGATTTCGTGAACTGTGAGCCAAGATGGCCGGCACAGCCGAACTTAGTTTAACAATGGACCCTATGGGAAATTCACTCGAAAATCTTCTTGTCTGAAACCACTTGACCAATTGGAACAGACTTGAGAGCAACGGTCCTTAGATGGCCCTCTTTCAGAATTGTGTCAAATCACCTGGATTGTCAACTAAGATGGCCGCCACAGCATAACTTAGTTTCATATAGGCCCTATGGGAGAATTCATTGAATAAAGCCAGTTGGAACAAAACTTAGCAGTAATGGTCCTCAGATGGTTCTCTTTTACAAATGTGTCCATTGACCTGGACTGTCAACCAAGATGGGTGCCACAGCCGAACTTAGTTTAACAAAGAACCCTATAGAAAAACCAGCCAAATTGACTGCAGCGCTTACATTTTTAGTCCTGCTCAAGGTGAAAAGCTAAATCCAGGTGAGCAATACAGGCTCTTGACAGCCTCTAGTTAGCTGATCAAGGCTAATACTGAAAAGTATTACCTACACATATACACAACTTCTAGATCAATTGCGATTCAAATAACTCTAAGGTAAGGTTTTACAGCTTGATTCTAAGTAAAAAATTAAATTTTGACTGCTTGTGTATAATTATAAATCTTTTATATGCACTACAGCGACGCAATAGCATATTCATTACCATTTGTAAAAAGACCAAACAAATATAATATTACCTTTTGGTTATATTATCGAGAATTTAGTGTTTTTAATCAAATTTGGAAAATACGTTTTATTCCCAAGTGAATTTTCAATATAATATTGACTTTTACTGTTATTTTGGACTTTGGATACAGGAACAATAACAATAATTTGTCATGAACTTTGTTCGTTTGCCTGACAGAAAACCTTTTTGGAGATGCATGTTCCTTTTTTACAATTTATTATACCAGTTTTGATGCACAATATCTGCACATTGTATCGATTTACGACACATTTGTGACAAGCCTAAAATGTTGAAAAACAAAACAAATAATCAAAATTTTTGCAGAGCAAAGGACAGGTTGTAATCAGACCAAATATTGGCCTACAGTTTCAGTTTTTGATTATATTCTCTGGAATTCTCAATTTACATGTATGCAGTTTTTAAGAATACATACAAAATCATTGTTATTTATTAATAATATGTTTTATCCAAGGAAATAACCCTACGAAAAATTACTTTCACAATGATAACTATGTTCAATGTGTACACTTCACTGCCACCTCAAACCTTAAATAAGTATAACAAATCGACTCTTCTAACATAAAACAATCAAGATGTTGGCAGTAGTAAGAATATAACTAAAACATTTATGTTTACTTTCCAGTGTTGATTTTTCAGTTTTTAAAATACAACATTCTTTTCTGTCTGCTTCAAATGTAATGTGGTACTAATTTCTACTGGTATTAGTCGTCTGTAATTTAACGGAAAGGGCTAAACGCTCGTCGGCTTGACGTTGTTGAACGTTACAAAACGTGATTATGAGTTTAATACATCGCAACTAAAAGAGAATTTACTCGTAGGTAATACTGTTTCTATTAGCCATTATAGAGGTATGATCGCATATATCTATTTTACCGTTTACGCATGCCCTTTAGTGTTTTTCTGGTTAGCAAGTTGAATTTAATTGTTATGAAGCTGCATCTGTTCCCACTTTAAAGACATGTTCAATTCTGCTATATAATGATGAACCTTCCGAATGATTCCAAGCGGAGCTTTTAAGACTTGTTTTTCATATTTTAACGCATATGACATTTTTAATCAAATTTAATAATTATCATTTTATCTAACAATTTCATCATTTTTAATTTAATAAGTTCATTTGTACTATAATATATGCATATCACTAGGTATCTTTTACAAGGAATTTTATCTGTATTTAGCGTGGAGAATTTAAATTTTTATTAAACAACTTATTTTACTACGAAAACTGTCAGATATCTATACTATAGCGAATTGTAGTTCATACATTTTTATCTATAAGATATGAAAATTTTCGAATGAGAATTTGGAGGTTTATTAGGGTAAATTTTTAACTTTTTGTAAGTTTTGCTATGCATCAATATCGTATAATAACCTGAAAATATCGGGATGATATTAAACCTTATACCGATTATCGATAGTCAATCGTGAATTTTTAGACCAATAAAGGTTCATTTGACATAGATAACTATTCTTATAGGCCGAAAGTAATATGGAAATTTTCTTTTTTACTTTTCTTCTAACTATTGTCAAACATTAAATGGAAAATTAGCATAGGCCGAAACTGGCCCTGATTGTAACCAATCCTTTTGTACTTTTTCTTCATTACTCATTTTGATTTTGATTAAGTAATTATGCATTACACGTGACATTATCTTGCTTTCAGGTTTTCCTCTAGTTTGACAAAGTCATCAATAAAATCAGTCAGCTGTTCAAGCTGCATTGTAGCACATTGTATTTGTTACTTTTTCAAATCACTCAGGCAAAATTTACCTTAAATAGTTGTTGACTCTCCTTTTAGCCCACTTCGTTCTTGCTGGATACATTTCTACACTTAAATTTTGCTTTCCGAAGCCATATTCAAAACTGTCCTGGTTGAAAGCATCAAGCTGCTTGAGCAAATGTACTTTAGCATTGAACTCTATTTTTAGCAATTAAAAAATCACCGAGGCCCTCTCAGTTATTAATATGTTACGTTATATTGCACCATTGGGCTGTAGTGGAATGGCAAACTTTAGTATTGGAATCATCGCCACTGTGCTCCTACAATTAACATTATTCCTTTAGTAATTTTTTGAAGTATTGTGAAGAACTAGTATAAGAAACGACGGTATGCCATCGATCTTTGAAAAACGTTTAGCTTTGGTCGATTAGTCGGGGATTACAGTAAATAGAGATAAGCCTCAAAACTTCAAAATTATTCTGAATAACGGTCTTCAAATGTAGTATGAACCCGGTTTATCTTGTATCAATGAATGAGGCCAGATTTACAAAGACTTATATACGATGAGCAGATAACGTCCCGACTTTCCATGTCAAAATATATAAAATGTTTTGGCGCCATTAGTCTAATGATTTTTTTTTCTTTTGGAAGTCTACATAAGTTTTTTGTTCTTTTGACGAGTTTGATATCTTGCATAAAATGTTTTGATGAATCAGATCAGATCTGAACCAGTTTACCAGATTATATAATTTTTCAAAGATTTTTATTTAATCTCTATGACAAAGTTCCAGTGTCAATACAATAAACGATGTTTTCAACTACTTACACTTCCAGAGTACATGAGTTCACTCCTGGTTTTTATAGAAGTTCGTTTTTTAGTTTTCAGTGTTTATTTGTTGTGCTTGTTCATTTGTCTTCGCGGGTTTGTCTGTCTAATGGATTGTGTTGTTTTATTTGCTCCTTAGGTAAAGTTTTCCTCTTCAAAAATATTTACACAAGTTTTGATCTTAACCGGTCATTCTGCTCTAGTTTATTTTATTTAATCTTGATTTCGTCATCACCGTATTTTCAAACAACATCAAAATAACAAGATTTTATAAAGAAATGGTGTCTTTCTGTCATTCAAGATCAATCAGGACAAGTTTAGATTAGATTAGCACACGTAAAATTAACAATTGCATTCTTCGTTCTTTGCTCTTATGGAGAGCTTTTTACCAGTCTTGATTGTCTGCAATCTAAGATATATTGTTCTGTCCTACCTGATTTCGGCCTTTGCAAAAATCAAGACGGCCATGATCAAACAAGACAGAACTGGCCGTTTACACAGCGTTTCTGTAAAAATTTTATTCATAGCAATGCGCTTATACTTTGGGAAAAACAACAATATTTGCACGATTTATTCGTTTTGTAGCCTTTTTAGCGCATAATTTATATTTATCAAGTCTTTCAATTTCTGACAGAAACACTGACTGTAATGATAAAGGTCAGTCGTTTTTTTTTTTTTTTTTTTTTATCTGGAAAGGACAAAATATGACTGTACATGACCGTTGAAATAGTTGCATATACCTATGGTTGTAAGCAGTAGCTAAAGAAATCTATTTATGACAACCTTTTTCATTTTGTAACAGATGCATTTTGTTCAAGTTAGACAATTTGTTACCGTTAGTACGATTACTCAACGAATTTAATTAAACAAAATGTAATTTTGTATGTTATTTTGAAATAAATATGTTCTTTTTATTATAAACGTCAATCAAAAAAAATATTGCAACCAAGAAATATTGATTAATTCCAAGTTTCCAGTATCATTTACAAGAAACATGACTTTATAGGGATATTGGTCGTTGGTCGTAGCAGTCAATAATGTATATCATAGAAATGTCTTTGCAATTAAAATTATAGTTAATTTAATGAGTTGTCATGAGACTGTCCACCTGGAAATGTGATGCTTATGAGCAGACACCTTTCTGTGATTAGAACGGTAGGAGATGTGAAAGTATTTTGCAGTTACGTAGATAAACTTAGGTGTAGTACACAAGAGGCGTGGCCTGGACAAAATATACTAATCAGATCCTCACTGATTTAAAATAGTTCAGTTATTAAAAAAAAAAACATAAAAATAATCAATATTTGAATGAATAAAGAAAGAAAGAAGTAATAAAAATGCAATATTTTGTAGATTATTTGTTAACGATTTTTGTTTTATGATTATTTATTGAATACTGTGTCTATATGTGATTTGTGTTTTTAATTTAATTTTGACACTATAATTTATTTTTCTTTTGGGGTGGGCTGTTTATTCATGTTAATAGGATAACACCAATACAAAATGTATCTGTAACTAATTATCTCCGTATCCTATAAGATTGGGTCAATTACAACATGGAGAAACCGGACAAATGTTATAATATCAAAACTCGATATATATGTATTACTTGCAGAAAATAATTACTTTGAAAATTGAAACAAACATAAGTTATGAATGTTTACAATGGTTATTAATTTCTTTGGTATGTCTAATAAGTAAAGTCAAGAAATAGCAAGGGAATATTCGAAGGAGGGGGAAATCTAAAACAACTGACAAACTCCAGAGAACAACGAAAACAGTACCAAAACAATACATAGTCACTCTTTATTTGTCTCATTTAATTATCTCGTGCATACATATTTGCAAACTTTTCATCACTATTTAATTTAGTTTTCTAGTGCGGTTTGTTAATATTTCGGATGTGATTACCGTTCTTTTGATGTTTCCGTCTACAACTGATAACAATTGTTAATATTACTCAGTGCAAACAATTCTAGTTTATTTTATCGTTAAAACAACAGCGCAGAGCTATAACAATATGTAATCAGTGTAAAATAATCAATCTAAAAATTAAATACAGATGATGTAATCAAAACAAAACTGCTATTGCCCTAAACAAATTCGTTTTCTTTTATATTCAGTTTTTCCTATAGGAAAATCATATGATTTTGGGAATATAAATTGTTTTATCTGAAAAGACAGACTGGATGTTTGTTCGATGTTAATAAGTAAGAACACAATGTAATAAAAACTTAGTACTACTTTTGACTTGCCATTTGTCATTTCATGTAAAGGAGGGAGAAAATTTGCATGGTGGTCTCCAAGTTCTAAGGGTTATCACCAGCTTAGTTTTTTACATTTCAATACTAGACCGAAATTTATCCTTTAAATTATCTGTTACAAAAATGTTAAATTTGTCGAAACTAAGAATTATCTCCCTTGTGTATTGTATTTAGACAGTATTGGCTCTACCATTTTGGTAATTTGGGCATTTTTGAATTTGAATTTGCTCTTAATGTTTTGGAATATTGTTTTAATTTCCAAAACTTTAGGCCTTGAGCACAGCTGATGAGTCGTAACGCTATGAAATGTGTTTACTATTGTACATCAAAAATTAGTATCAAAGACTGGATTTGTAGTACACTTGTACAACGTTATTTGCAAATAACATACTGTCCCAACAGTCATCGAAACAAGTGCTTACATTTACCTTTGCTGCATGAAATTTTTAATTTGCACTCAAATTATTATCACTGAATGGCAAGCCAGTAAATAATCTTTCAGTACTATGTGAACATGCTTGATTTTTTGATAGCTCTGTTTAATCCGTACACGATAAAGGAGGTGTATGAACCCAAATATTTATGTTCACTCATGGTGTTTTCAATAGTTTGCCGTTTTCAGTGACTTTTGCAGTTTTTTGTAGTATATACTTTTTAATTCTTAAATCTATGGATGTAATTTTCGAATCCTTTTTTTGCCAAAAATATATTTTAAAATCACCATTAAAGAATCTACCTTCAGGCGTTACCTTTACATTACCATTACATTATTAAAACGCAAAATGTTATGTTGTGAAGACATCGAGGGGATTTTTATTCGGTGATGTCAATTTATGTAAAAAATTGACTGACCAATATGATTTAACAACATATTATGCCGACATTTCTATATTTAAACCACATACATGTATGCAAATTACTGAATCTCACCAAATTTGCATTTAAATAAGATGTCTTATTTCAGAGAGCCTATTCCATGCAATGTATATGTATTGGACGCGTGAGTTTTCCGAAGCAGTGTTTTAAATCAAAACAATAATTATTTATTTCTTTAGATTCTGTTTACAATGTTATAAGTTACATTGTTTATGATTTGATGTCTCAATTATGCACAAAGAATATAAGGGTTTGTTGGCATCGTTAAATATTTTTCATAAAAACAAAGGTGAAACAGAACGGTTTTTGTCATGTTAAGGTTTAGTCAGAAATCAGAAATGTTTTTAGTCTGAGGTCAAAGATTTTGTTTTACTTCGTTCTTATATCGAAATATGTTCTAACAACATTGTGTAGAGAACAAAACGAAACAAGACACCCTCTTTCGAAAAAAGACAAATACAATAACCCGAAGCACGAACCAATCCGACCAGAAGGAAAATATAGGAGAGTATAAAACAAGATACATAGAAAACCGATAATCAAAATACCACATGAAGTATGAATAGAAAAAGACAATACAAAAAACACATTTTAACTCGTAAATGTCCTACAAAAGCATTAGATCAAGTGACATCAGATACTCTGAAAAGATACGTAGGTTCTGTTCCGTTAACAATAGTAGTCAGGCGCGTTTTTTAAAACTGAATTTTATTATGTGTCTTAAAACTAAACTATGCAATTCTTAACAAATAAAAGGCAAAGTCATACCAGAATCAATGAATCCTTATGCTTACCTAAAACATGATTAAGTTACAATATTTTGTTAATTTCTAGTATTGTAAGGTGAAAAGCACAGACTGTTAGCAAAGTTACGACTTTTCCATTACATATTCAGTTACTGCTGTATGTAGGAGTATAATAAAAAGGAAATTTGATTTTAGTATGCAAAGTACAAAGAATTACATGATATATGTATTGTCGAAATTCCATTTCCGAGGAGTCCCATTGAAATACAAACCAAAACAATCTTCAGTATAGATGTAGTTTGCAAAAATTAACCTGACATTTTATACTTTTTATAATACATCCAATTACTTACCACCAGCAATATGTGGTAATCCAACGTCTGGAACAGATACTGAGGGTTTTAATCAAGACATAAATAACATGGATTACAGGAAAGTTACACAATGCCAAACCAATCAATAAACATCATCCATCAGATATGCATTCGATCAAAGAAAAAACTGATATGAGCACAAAACACAAACACAGAAATACTTAGCAGTAAGATTTCCAAAACGCAGGGAGACAAGATACAGAAGAGGCTCTCAGGAGCCGGCATCGCTCACCTGGATTTAACTTTTCACCTTGAGCAGGACGAAAAATGTAAGTGTTGCAGTCAATTTGGCTGATTTTTCTATAGGGTTCTATGTTAAACTAAGATCAGCTGTGGCAGTCATCTTTGTTGACAGTCCATGTCAATGGAAACATTTCTAAAAGAGAACCATCTAAGGACCATTACTGCTAAGTTTTGTTCCAACTGGCTAAGTGGTTTCAGACAATAAGATTTTTAAATGAATTTCCCATAGGTCCAATATTTAACTTAGTTCGGCCGTGGCAGCCATCTTGGTTGACAATCCGGGTTATTGGACACAGTTCTGAAAGAAACTAATTTCAGCCGTGGCGACCTTCTTGGTTGACAGTCCACGAAATTTGACACATTTCTGAAAGAGGACCTCCTAAGGATCATTGCTGCCAAGTCTGGTTACAATTAGTCAAGCGGTTTCAGACAAGGAGATTTTTCAATGAATTTTTCCATAGGGCCCTATGTTAAAGTAAGTTCAGCTGTGATGACCATCTTGGTTAACAGTCCGGGTCATCGGACATACTTCTGAAAGAGAACCTCCTAAGAACCATTACTGCCAAGCTTGGTTCCAATTGGCCTTGTAGTTTTTGAAATTCATCCCTCTTTTTCCTATTTTTAGTAACAGCAGTCATGTCGGTTGGCAGTCGGGGATGCCGGAAATAATTTTGGAAGGGGGCACCCAAGGACTATTCCACCAACGTTTGGTCCCAATTGGCCCCGTGGTTTCATGAGAAAAGATCTTTAAAGGAAAGTTTACGCCGGATGCCGTCTTTAAAGGGCAAAAACTTCTATAAGAGGTCAATCAATTATTTTGGTCATGTTGATTTATTTTTACTTTGTTGAACACTTTTGCTGTTTAAAGTTTGTCTTTATCTATAATAATATTCAAGATAATAACCTAAAACTTCAAAATTTTCTTAAAATTGACAATTCAGGGCAATAACCCAACAAATGGTTGACAGATTCGTCAAAAATTTCATGGGAGGTAGCTCTTTACCTGATGAACATTTTTATCTCATGTCAGTTTTGCTGTACATGCTTTAGTTTTTGAGATATAAGACAAAAACTGCAGTTTACCTCTATGTTCTATTTTTAGCAATGGTGGCCATGTTTGATTATGGATCAAAACCTCGGATATAATGTATAAAGTAGATACCCTAAGGAATATTCACTTAAAGTTTTGAAGTATTTTGCCCAGTAGTTTCTGACGAGAATATCTTTGAATGTTTCCGACGACGGACAACGAAGTGTTGGCATAAGCTCATATGGCCCTTTTGGCCAGGTCATTTTTACTTTGTCTTACTGCATCACCATAATTTTAAACAAAATCAAGACATCAAGATCAAATCAAGACATTGCATCCAATAAAGATGCGGCATTTATCTTGTTTTAAACCTGTCATCTTAATTTTGTCTCAAATTTTATCAATCGTCAAAATCAAGAAAGTAAAGATTAATGACGATTTAAGATCAAAAGTGTTTTACAAGTGTTTCAAACGTGTTAATTAATAAAAGGTGGGAGTGAAAGTAATGAAATTATCAATAGTACATAAATTACTGCATATCTGTCTGGAGGAATCCTTGTACAAGTGCTCTCACAATTTGCTAATAAGAAGCATGAAGTAAGATACTAAAAATTCTCATATCTTCGAATATCACTTTATCAGGGATAAGTTGATGTCATCACTAAGGAATTTTTACAGTCGTCATCACGAATTGATTGACTGTTACAGTGTTCCAATATCTAAGATGATGTTGGACCTGTTCCCACTGTCGTACTATTTTATGTGTCTCCACGGATTTGTGACTGCCACCGGATTGAATTTGTTGAACTTTACGACGCGTGCCGTATACGGAGCAGGAACTGCTTATCCTTCCGGTGCACCTTAGTTCACTCCTGGTTTTTATAGGAGTTCGTGTTGTTCAATGAATTTTTAATTTTCTGTGTTTATTTGCTGTTTGTGATTGTTCATCAGCTTCCGGGGATTCCGTTTTTTTTTTATTTGCTCCTTACCTATATTTGTCCTTTTTTAAGAAGCAATTTCTCTTTAAATCTTGCATTTGAAGATTCAAGATATTATTTTTAGAACCAGAACTATTTTTGAGATGCAACAAGATAAATATACAGGTAAAAAAAGAAACGTTACATACCTTTAAATCCAAATTTATCAAATAATATTGAAAGTGATTAAAAAAAGGCAATTATTCTGCTATAATTTATCATTCAATAAGAATTATTTGATTGATCTCGATAATCAGATATTGAAAGAACAGGTATAAAATCTGTTTTTTTTTTTTTTTTTTTTTTTTTTTTTATCGAAAGGCTCAAATTCAATTTCGCACAAGTCATGACCAAAATCATCATCATAATTGGAAAATCAAAATTTTATAGTCCATTTTTATTGAAACCGAACAATATGGCAATGAGACATTATTCGTGCTTCAAACTTGATGTGAAAATTTTGATTTTTAAAATTTATTGGTAAAAAAGTGGTTCTTAAAATCTCAAAAAATGCGAAAAATAAATTCTTGTTTTTTGCATAAAATCTTAAGTTTTGACGAGAAAACGATACCCTGTGAACATGAGAAGTATCGGAAAAGTTTTAAGCTCCTTACGACGTTTTAAAATCTTGTGTCCATTGGAAATTCATTACCATGTAACGTTTCTTTTTGAGACTAGTATATATTATTCGTTTTCATTTGACGTTTAAATGAGTTTATTTCTTCATTAAAAAAAGAACAAAACGCTTTCAATTGGAAAACACCTCCTTTACATATATGGATACAAAATTTGAATTATGAATTGTAAATCATAATATATAGTTCCGCTTGTTAGCTTTTAAATACCATGTTAGATTATTTTAACTCCCATTTGATTCTACGTTTGTGATTTATGCTTTTATGTTTGTTTTAGTCAGAACGTGACGTTAATTGAATGACATATTATTTACCCTTATCTTATATTAATTTTATATTGCATGCCAAACTTGTGTTATTCCTTGATATTTGCAAAACTGATTCACAGGTGTGTGTAATACTGATTGGTGTAGGCTGGATATGTAAGGATCGGGTTACACCAACGGATGTTTAAACGCCATTGATTATGCAAAAAGATAATAGTGATCAAGGGCATTACCAGAAAAGACTTTAATTCTCGGTGAAGATAAACGAAAAACTCACGCGGAATTATTTACTTTTTTTACATTTATATGAAGGAACACAGTGTTTAATTTACTTCAAGGATTAAATTAATTCCCTATGCAAACATATTTAACGCGATGGTCTTACTTTTTGTCTCGCATGATTTGTTTTTCATTAAGTAAAGGTCATAAATAAAGAAAAATCCAATATAATTTCATTCTAAGGATTATACCGTATAACAATTGTACATATAAGCTGAAAGATCATTTGTATTAAATAGTAATTGTCGTTTAATATGTATCGTGATAAAAAAATATTGTAAGTAAATAAAAAGAAAGATAGCCCTAGTAGTGATATAAATTTTAAATGTAACTTTAGATTACTGACGGATTTATGGCATTATTTTTATGAGAAAAATCTCTCATTATTTTATTCAAATGGGAAAATTCCTTTGTAGATAAATAACTTTACTTTGAAAGTATTCATTACCCGTTTATCACGTTTGTCATGATTCAAGACTGAAAACTTGAAGATTCTCCTTGTATGTTACCTTGGTACATAGAGATGCACTGAAAAATTTCATAAAAAAAGGGAACTCACAGGTATATTTTACAATCCAAATCAGAAAAATTGACAAAGCCATGCAGCACGCACACACCGAGAATAACCGGAACGCACCACTCACACTCCTGACTTGGCACAGGCGATTTCATATGAAAATTGTATGTATAACTAGGTTTTACGGCATGCCAGTCCTCCCACCCATATGACAATTGATATTTAATTCTGAATAAAAAGAACACATAACTATTGACAATCTTATGTTTTTTAGCTATGTTGTGGCATATTGAACGCTTCTATCATATATCATCATTTCGCAAGGATGCATTCAAATTCATTTTCATTGTTTGCTAAAGTGTTGTTTTATAATACCAGTTTGCTATTGAAAACAACATCTTATTAACATTGGTATTTTATGGTTAAACGATTTAGTGCCTTGTTTTCAGCCTCGTCGGAGCTTCAGTGTCTGCTTAGAAATGATTCTTCAAGGGCAGGGTTGAATCGTAACTGACAAATCATTATCATGACCTGAAACAGGAAAGTAAGAAAAAAGGATTTAAATTTGCTTCAAACACAGTAAAATGTGTGTTATCTACCCATTGTAGACGAGTGTTTATTCAGAGAGGATATACCATATACCTCAACAAAAAAATTAGCCTGATGTTATCGTATTTAAAGATAAATCATATTGTGATAAATTTCAAAACTAGAAACTAAATTAAGTCGACCGAAGCAGACATTACATAGATGAAGCCTTTTATGAAATATAGTTTAATAATTCGAAATATAAACATAAAAGCATCCAAAATTTGATTCAAACCTATTTACTATGGCTTCATAATATAACAAGGCAAAATTTAAATTAACTTTTGGGAATAAGAGTGTTCTATTTGATATAATTCCTGCGTAAAACGTAGATATAACATTCGCAAATTAAGTTTACCACATCAAATCCAACACTGTTGCAATCTAATGAATAAAGCTTTTAATATTCTCAATGTACAGGTGAAAACAACAATGCGCGGTAAATTGCGTGTGCAAAGCACGCCACACATCGTGATGTCACTGATGGGATAAAAGTTTGAACAGCGGAATTGGGTATTTTTTAACGTCTCGCTTGCGTCAAAATTAAATAAAATTTAATTGAATAACATTTTCAAAGTTTTTGATTATTTTTTCTTAATTTTCAAAGTCCAATTCCTCCGAAATACCAGTTTTCTAAATGGCGACCATGCTTGGTAACAGACAGGTAGAACGTATGTTTTACGCAGTCTTTTATCTAATCAAATCTATTGTTACATTCGCATTGCCTTAGAATCATTTCTATTTAGTAAACTGGATCTTGTAATGTTTTACATGTTTTTTTGCAAAATGAATGAAACTGCTGCATTATCAAACTATTTATCAGTATTCGATATTTACCTTTAAATAACATGACAGTTTCCTCAGGCTTGATTTCATAAAAGCAGCAAAAGATGCCGCCATTTTATAAATCTGTTGAAGCAAGCTGTTAATTCAATAATTAATATTTATCGACATCAGGGTTAACTGTTAGAATATTTTCCACATATAATATAAATGAAGGCATCATACCGATCAATTCTTGTCAAAACGTACCATTATATACATGATAAAAGTTTAGAACAACGTATATTTATATTATATACATGTACATGTAATAACTCAGGTGTAATGTTTTGTTTTGTCAACATTGTACAATTGTGTAGGCCTAAAGGATTACTGACGAGTCAACTTATTTGCATAATTATCGTACATCAAATATTGATATCAAAGGATGTCCATATATTTGTTATAAACTGTCAGTATATTGTCTTTGGGGCCTCGGTGGTCGAGTGGTATAGGCAGTTCGTCCTGAATACTAATGATCAGTAGCCTGTCGACACTGAGGTTGTGATTTCGAATCCCACCTGTGGCGGGTGTGTTTGACTCCAATCTTAATTGACAATTATTGCCAATATTCCTACCGAGGGTCGGTGTTTCTTAGCGGGTACTCCGGCTTCCTCCACCAATAAAAACTGGCCGCCGCGAAATAGCCAAATGTGCTGAAAACGGTGTAAAACCCCAACTAAACAAAATAAATAAGCAAACAGTGTCTGTGGATCATCTTTAGAGGTTCAAGAAATCTCAGACAATTAAGGATGAAACTAAAATCGTTCTCTGACAATTAACCTATTTTTTTGGAGATGTCTAAATTGCAATTTTATTTGTCTCTTTTTTTCCCTTACCTGACCATTATAAAATATAAGCAAATAAAAAAAGCCATATTTTTCCAAATTTCGTCCATTCTGCCATATTATAACACTTTTTCCAAAGGTCTGGCCTTTAAAGACCGTGATTGCTAACATATCTTAATCCAATTTGGGTAATATATTTATTATTATTTCTATTTCTATCTACGTTTTTTTTTCCTAATAAAGAAGTGAAATAAAAAAGAATTCTTTGTTCTGTTTTCCATCCCTTTAATATTAAGAGGAAAGATGCTACTCACGAATTCATCCAAAACATATACGTTATATCTATGCGTTCAGTGTCTATAAAATCTATATTGTTTTAAATACTTAAAGGAATCTTTTTCAAATGCAAATTTAATTGTGGTCAGTCCTTTATAATAACTTTCATGGTTTCCGCCATAAAAGTTTTTAAAAAAATGATCGTATATAAATATCTGAATATATCTTATTACCTTCAGTGAGACACCTTAAAATCTTTTTCGAACCGTGCATATTAAATAAATATGTGAAAAGCTATAGCAGCAAACATGCATATACATTGTATATCTAATTCTAGAAGCAAACACTATATATTTCTGACCACTGGCCAAAAGCACACCAGCACCTTTAAAGTATATATTTGTAATACATGTAAATGGAACCTCGTCAACTCGAAGGAAAAAATAGAAAATTTTGTACCATCTAAGATTTCATTGAATAAGTAAGTTATAACTCTCGCAGTTGTGGTAAGACTTTCAAATAAAATGTGACTTGTGTGAAAAAGAAATGTAGACTATTTAAATAAAATTAAGCATAAAACATTTGTTATATCGAATTATCTCACCACACATTCTCTTTCCCCAAGGAATATCTACAAATAAATCAGAAATACGATATTCTAGGCATGTGATCTAAACATATTATTACATTCTGGAAACATTTTTGTGAAAATCACAGAGTATGCCTGGCCAGGATAACATAAATGCACATGTACCATTCTCCCCCCCCCCCCCAATTTCTTCTATACAAGAGGGAGTATAAATTTAAAATGAAATCTCTACTCTTCAGGACAATTCGGCAGTATTCATTAATTGTAAAAGATGTAAGTCGGGTGTTAGGTTAAATGTACTTGTCTGACGGGTAAGAGGATAAATGTAAATTTATCACGGGTGTGCGGTTAAATGTCCATGTAAGACGCATCTCAGGTTAAATGTACATGTCAAAGAGTAAGAGGATAAATGTACATATAGGACGGGTGTGCGGTTAAAACTCCGTGTAAAACGGATGCGAGGTAAAAGGATAAATTTACACTTATGTATAGTTAAATGTAAGACTCATTTGATGTTAAATGTACATGTTAGCTGGGTAAGATGATAAATGTACATATATGACGGGCGTGTGGTTTTATGTCCATCTCAGACGCATGAGAGGGTAAATATACATGTAAGAGGATAAATGTAAATGTAGAACGGGTGTGCGGTTAAATGTCCATGTAAGACGCATGTGAGGGTAAATGTACGTGTCAGACGGGTAAGATGATAATTGTTCGGATAGGACGGGAATGCGGTTTAATGTCCATGCAAGGCTGATGTGATGTCAAAACTTCAAAAATGTATAAAATGAGCATATGTCCAGTTTGAAGCTTGTATTTTTAATTTGAAAAACACTTTCTTGTATCAAAAATCACTTCTGTCTTATATCGCACATTCTGATATGGCTCAATCTGACTAAGTATGAACCTAACATTGTTTGAAAGGCTAAATTTTGTGTTTTTTTACTGTGAAATTACAATTTGTTCATCTAACAGGCATTAAGGTTAGTTGCAGAGATGCTTCTTTTTTTTGGATAACGTAATAAATTTATCAACAAAATTTCTATCAAAAAATAATGAAAGTTAAAATAAGCATATGTGAGAAACTTGCACTTTTTCTTTAAAAACGCTAGCAATATAACAAAAATCACATTTCTCTTATATCGCACAATCATATACAGACAAATTTAACTAAGTATCATCCTACATATGTTTGAAAAGCTAATATTTTGTTTTTTCACTGTACAATAGAATTATTTTTATCACACAAGTATTGCTGTAAGTTGCAGAGAAGCTTTTAATATACCGTATGAAATTGTTGGAGTTCACTTCATGTCAAAAATTACTAAAAGTATAAAATATGTACACATCAAGTTTGAAACTTGTGTTTTTACTTAATATTAAACATCTGTTATAACAAAAAGCTCTTTTGACATATATCGCACACTCTGACAGAGCTGAATTTATTAAATATCAACTTAAAATTGGTTGAAAAGCTAAATTTTTTCTTTGTTCACAGTAAAATTGAAATTTTTTTCATGAAAAAAGTTCTACGGTAAGTCGCAGAGAGGTTTTTTGGTTACGGTAACAAATTTATCCAATAAATTTCTTTCAAAAGTTTATGAAAGTAAAAATAAGCATAAGACATGTTAGAAACTTATATTTTTTCTTTAAAAACGGTAGTATTATAACAAAAATCACATTTCTCTTATGACTCACAATTATTATATGGCTAAATTGAACTAAGTATCATTCTAAAAGCGTTTGAAAAGCTAACTTCAAAAAAGTATTACGGTAGGTTGCAGAGAAGCTTTTTAAGATATCATATGAAATTTTTTGACTTGAATTCATGTCAAAAATTCCTAAAAGTATAAAATATGTACCCCTCAAGTTAGATTTACACATCTTGAATCGCTTTTGTCGTCTACCGCACACTCTGGTAGAGCTGAATTTGATTATGTATCAACCTAAACTTGTTTAAAAGGTAAATTGTGTGTTTTCACTGTGAAATTGATTTTTTCTTCATAAAAAAAGTACTACGGTAAGTCGCAGAGACTTTTTTTGATACAGTAACAAATGTATCAACTAAATTTCTAACAAAATTAATGAAAGTAAAAATAAGCATATGACAATTTATAAACTTGTATCTTTTCTTTAAAAAAAAAGTTGCATTATAAGACAATCATATTTATCCTATATCGCACAATGTTATATTGCAAAATTTAACTAAGTATGATCTTAAAAATGTTTTTAAAAGCTAAATTTGTGTTTTTTCACTTTGAAATTGAATTTCTTCATGTTCTTTTTATCAAACAAATATTATGGTAAGTGGCAGAGAAGCTTTTTAAGATACTGAATCGCTTTTATGAACTAAATTAATATGAAAAATTCCTAAAAGTTAAATAAGTACATGTCAAGTTTGAAACTTGTATTTTCACTTTAAAAAACACTTCTGTTATAACAAAAATCACTTCTGTCTTATATCGCACACCCTGATAGCGCTTTATTTTACTTAGTATGAATATAATATTTGTTGAAAAGCAAAGTTTTGTATTTTTCACTGTGAAATTGAAATTTTTTCATCTAAAATGTATTACGGTAAGTCTCAGAGAAGCCTATTAAGATGCTGTAAGAAATTTATGAACTAAATTCATGTCAAAACTTCATAAAAACATAAGATAAACAAATGTCTGTGTTGTTTTTTTACTTTAGAAAAAAATATCAATATAAAAAATCACATTAATCTTATATCACATAATCTCATAGGAACAAAATATCTAATGAAGATCGAACCTAGTAGTAACAATATAATAAAAAGAAACAAAAATGAAATAATAATAATAATAAATACAAATGAATAGATATATTTTTTTAATGCAAATTTGTATTCCCTAAGTAGGATTATAAGGTATGATAAATAAAAACAATAAAAAAAATAAAGATAAAGATTACAGTTCAAATGAAAAAAGGTATTAAAAATATACATGATAAAATACGAATATTTTTGTGATAGTCTGCGTAATTTAATTAACATGAAACATTTTAACTTAACAAAATCAGCTGAACGTCTTGGAAGCAAATTATTTTTTATATTTAAAAGATTTAAATAACGCATGTACCGTCCTGATGATTAGTTCCAGAATGCAAGTACATTTTGTATACTACGCATGCACTGTCCTAAGGCAGAACAAAATTAGTGCGCATGTCCCGTCCTGAGGACGAAACCAGACGACGTCCTAGTCGTGGTCCTAAGAACAGTCATTCGCACCATTTCTGTCATCAAGTTAACTTTATGCAGACATTTTAATATCTGTTTCAAATGTCTGGTTGAGGGTGATGTTTTAAATAATCCGTACTGTAGAACGGGTGTGCGGTTAAATGTCCATGTAAGACGCAGGATAGGGTAAATGTACATGTCAGACGGGTAAGATGATAAAGGTTTATGTAGGACGGAAGTGCGGTGAAGGACAGATATGAGGCTAAATGTACATGTCAGAAGGGTAAGAGGATACATTTTCATGAAGGATGGCTGTGCGGTTGAAAGTCCGTGTAATACTGGTGTGTGGTTAAATACCCGTGTAAGACGCATGTGAGAGTAAACTTAGGGCAGATGGGTAAGAGGATAAATTTACATTTATGACGTGTGCGGTTAAATGTCCATGTAAGACAGATGTGAGGTTAAATGTACAGGTCAGATGGGTATGAGGATAAATGTACATGTCGGAGGAGTGTGCGGTTAAATGTCAAAGTAAGACAGATGTGATGTTAAATGTACAAGCCGGACGGGTAAGAGGATAAATGTACATGTCGGAGGAGTGTGCGTTTAAATGTTAAAGTAAGGCAGATGTGATGTTAAATGTACAAGCCGGACGGGTAAGAGGATAAATGTACATGTCGGAGGAGTGTGCGATTAAATGTCAAAGTAAGGCAGATGTGATGTTAAATGTACAAGCCGGACGGGTAATAGGATAAATGTACATGTCGGAGGAGTGTGCGTTTAAATGTCAAAGGAAGGCAGATGTGATGTTAAATGTACAAGCCGGACGGGTAAGAGGATAAATGTACATGTATAGGACTGGTGTCCGGTTAAATGTCCAGGCAAGACGGATCTTAGGCTATATTTAAATTTCAGGCCAATTTCCTTCGATAGTTTGTCTATATGTTTTGTTTACGTCTTATATATTCTTGTCAAGATTTCATGAAGTAGTTGTATCAAATATATATGTATGTTTAGTGTTGTTTAGATCTTGGGAGAATTTTTTAATTACTTTAGATATTACTCATGATAATTGTTTTATTAAGATAGGATAACATCTATTTCAACCCATTATATGATCTGGTATGTTTTTATACAATATGCAGATACATGCTATTTTTTCTACAAGACACAGAAACAAAGGGTTACGATCTTGTGTCTATACTATTGTAATCTTTTACTGACTTTCAAATTGCAGACCCGTACTTAGTATAACATACCAAATAATTGATATACAATAATATGTATGTCAACAGTGTCCCATAACTGAATGTTTTGACCTGAGCCATAAGTGTCACCAGCATACACCAAGTGACCATATTCTCCTTTTGGCTGCCAAATCATCACAGCATTTGATGTGTACGCGTAAACAATACCTCCAAATGTATTCTCGCCACTGGACAAAGATGATCCAGCCGCGTTAAATATCATTCCAGTTGCATTGACTTTAACCTTTAAAAAGGCAAAATGATAACAAAGTAGTAGGGCATTTGTTTCTTTCATTCATTACTGTTAATTTCACAATGTTAAACGCTTGACAATGTCTACAATACACGATAATATATAATGTATTTAATATTTACAAAAATTATTTAAATGCTTAAATATTTATATTGTCAAATGTTCTGTTTGTGAAGGTCGTGGTCAGAAATGGTTTAGTCAATTATTAAACATTTGTCTATTTTTGAGCATTTGGTATCAATGTTTTATATATTGCAATGAAAGATACTTGGAACCAAAAGCAATGTGTTGTCACCTCAAAGCAGATACAAGTACATATACTCAAAAATAGCAACAAGTTCGTGTTGGCCTGGGTGTAATGCATGTTGAACAACTATCTGAAAGACCTCCAAATGGCATATTTGTGATAAAACTGTCCCCAATAGCAATATTAAGATATTTAGGGAATTGTTTAATTCCTCATTTGGTAGTTATTATTAGCAAATGTTAACAGCAATTAGCCGACGTTTTGGTCAAAGAAGTGGAATAAATTCAGGGGAAAATCACCCTACTTCTTTCTTCTTTGAATCTTTCTTGGCTTTATTTTTTTCTATTTTTCCATACAATAGTTTTATTTTGTTAATTCACATAATCAATAATACTCCAAACATTTTAGTTCCATACTTCTTATATGATCACTTTCCCATTCATGTACAGATTCAGTTGTGAATAATTCGGGAAATTGTTATCCCTATTATATCATACTCATCTACATATTTCATTATAACAAATCTAATTTGAGGATTACGTTGATTCTTGAATAATTATTTAAGTTCAAGGCCTAAAATGTTAAAAACCGAAATGAAAACCAAAAACGATGTACAGCAAATTCAGATGCAAAAAATTACCAAACAGTGTAAAGCTAAATCCAGAATAAAGCTATGCAAAACGGAGATACTCCTTATTTTTTCACACTAAATTTTACATACGTATCGAAACACCAGGAAGTTAGCTGGGACTGACCTTAGGTGTTCGGAATCCATCGGCAGCCGTATCACCTCAGTGGTAATAAATATTCCCGACATCATTTTTTAAATGAAATAGATATTTATCAAGCTCAACTTTACAAACTTTTGAGAGATTTTTTATTGTTATTCAGTGATTCTGTGAGACAATTGTACCATAAGACCACTGAGGCTGTTGAAAAGGCCAAAAGTTGTACAAGTCTATTGGAGACCACTACTATCTCAGTATCTTAGGAAATGAACGAATACAATAAAGTGTATATTTCAAAATGTAGAATAAACTATTAGAATTAGAAATTCAGCGTAAGCAGATTGAGTAAATAATGAAAAAACAGAATGATAACAGAGTTGAGAGGTTGCTTTTAAAAATCTATGAAAGTCTTTTCATAAAATGCCTGGTACTGCTGTAGTAGGACCTCAAAAAATGTCGAATGTCAAATTTTCTATTTCTATAATCTGACAAATTTAGTGCAAATTTGTTTTGTAGGTAAAGGTCATGTTGTTAAACTTTACAACTTATTAATATGACATTGAAATAAGCATATGTTTTCACGAATGAAAGAAGTATATTTATGGTAATAAGTTAAATGGAATGTTTAATGAAAGGTACATATTTTCAACCAGCACTAAAGTACATGGGATCAAAACGTCTGGAAGTATGGGTAAGTAACGGTTTTATATGTTTGATTAACGATTACCAATGATCATTCAAGAAATTTACAGGACTACAAGACATTAAACCTAGATTTAGGCAGTGATATTTTTATTTGATTTCGTGTCCACTATAAATAAATACTGCATTCTAATTTACCTTCACTAAAACAAAATATTCTGTAAAATTATATGGTCGTGGAAAATACGATATAGGTTGCTGATTGTACACTTTTGATGTACTGAAAACCGTATTCATAACTTCATTAGAATCACATGAAAACCAACCAATCACATTCACTGTACCAGTTGTAAAGCTTTTGGCTAGACCCCATCCATCTTCAGAAGAAAAAATACTACTTTTCCCTGAAAAACAAATTATCGTGAAAAGTTAAAAGACTTTCTTATACAGTATATAAGCCGGAATATTTTTTATTATTTTCATTTATATACCTATAGAGGGTTTTGTCAATTCAGAAAGCAAAGTCTTTGTTTCAAAGAAAAACCTGGGCAATACCACTTTTCTTTTTATCCTATGTGTACAAGGTTATTATTTTCTATAATAACCTATGACGGGTCGTTCTTAAAACAAAGGATCTTCAACCAACCATGTACGATGTATAGCCAGAGGTACATTTATAATAGTTACAAACACTTCTTGAGTACTTTTGATAACAAAGTCGTTTGGATAAATAAAAAAAATATGTTCTGGGGTGGGACAATTAGGGGGGGGGGGGGGGGGGGGGCGACATTCTGGAAGTAAAAAAGAAAGTACGTGTGTGGGAAAAAATTAATCTATCTTAGTGAAAAAGTACAATGTTTCAAAACCTGTTACTTTTTAACTTAAATACATTTTAACCCACATATTGGTCTATCACATTGCCAGTATTTTAATTTATGACAGTCCACTAGTTGAACAGTGAACTCTGCTTTTGGCAAAAACCACAACAATATATACATGTACATGATTAGTACTTAATTTCAATTGGTTTGATGTTAACAAGGGGGTGTTTTGAATTTAAGTGGTTCTGAATAGGGACATTCCATCATATTTTAAATGTAAAACAAGCTAGATTTGTTTTAATAATTTATTTTTTAAATTTTCATTTAATTGACGGTATGTAAGTTACAGAACAACCAATTCCTGACACCCCAAGGTGTATTCTAATACCAGAAAAAAACCTACAAATATACTTTCTCTGCAATATAATTTTCTATTGAATACATATGAGCTCAGTGATATGTTTTGTCATGAATGGAGAAACTGAATGACAAGTTTCCTCACCTGACCATAAGTAAACTTTGATGTCATCATAAGCAAACACAATTCCACCACCGTTATTACTGTCGAAATTTGGCTCCCAGACCGAGCCTAAAATATTCAGAATTGAAAAAGTCATATACAAAAGATATAACATTTCTTCCTATAAAACATAGTCAATATCCCTGGTGAGTGATATCTCTTTTATATTTTCTCCCGCTATCAAGCTAAGTTTACAGATGTATTAAATCAGTCTCATCACAGAATGTCCTCAAATGAAATTATGTAAATCGTTTTTATTTAGATAATGCTATACAAATGTTTGCATATTCAAGTTATTTATGTTTAATATGTGATAAAAAAGGAGACATAAATCAAATACACACATCCATATCTTATAACAAGCTATCCAAAATAACAGACAACATCACTGACCTTGTGCGTCCGACATATAACCATTTTCCAGATGTGTCCTTACAGCTACAATATCTGGATAGTATCCTAGCGAATGTTTAAGTTCTTTATAGGAATTTGCCGAAGCTGTTAAATGCAGGAATACGTCACCAATTAATTAACGTTTTACTTAAAAAACAATAATAATAATTCCATTGCATATACGTACATGTACATAGGTAAATTCCTTGCCTTTATTTGGAGGAACAAATACATTCAATTATGATATTAGATATATTTTCTCGTTTTGATACTATTTGGCAATTCACTAGACATAACCTTTTTGTCAGACTTCCTAGCTGCAATGTGATGATTGCAATCAACGAAGCGAGGCGAGTATACGTTTGGTATTGGCTTATGTCTTTTTTTCTCTTTTTTTTTTTGAAAGTTTATCGCTTAAAAGCTATAGCTTTTGTGATAATCTCTTTCTATAAATTTAAGCAGTTAATAATATTTTCATAAAACTACGCCTAAACTATATTTGCTCGTCAACTCTTATGTTCCGGCTTTCAACATTTTAAACACATTGGGCACAACTGATGATCGTAAATCGACGTAATGCGCACATTGTGTGCACCAAATTTGGTACAGGAATAATGGAATATTTATCAAATCCGTTTATAAAGCTATAATCATCAAAAACACTCCGTTTACCTTTAGAAATGAAATTAAAACAATACAATATGTGTGGTTAAAGGCTACATGTAAATTTGCTATACCAATATACATGTATACTTTTGTTTCAATTCTTTTCAGACATATCTCTAAAACAATCATGTGACAATGATAAAGGTCTTTTATTTCCTTTTTAACCTTTTTTGTAACAGGAATTTGATTTTTATATTCCAGCCGTGAGGTCACTTCGAGCTGTTGAAGCACATGTACGAGTTCACACACTTGAAACATAAAACAAAAACGTGTAGCACATATATGTTCGTTCCTAGAAAAGGTAGAATGTCTCTTTCACAACAAGTATGTTTCAACAATACATTTTTCCTTCAGATAAATTAGATAAAATTGTACAAAATGTATATCTACAATATAAATTATAATTTTTATACTTGATTTTCAACCCCTTCTTTGTATTGAGTATACAAATATAGAGAGATATAGTATAGTTGGTTGGTGTGAAAATTAATGATGAAAAGGACAAACGCATGGTAAACACCAAAATGCCCCAGTTCTAGCAGACATGTTTTTATACTCACTATCCATAAAAACTGACATGTTAAATACTGGCAAGGGCATGTCAGAGGCCAACCAGATTCTAACTTTTACATATCCTGTAATAAATGGACCTCCTATATCTGTTGGACCATCATAAAACGTCTGTGTTCCTAGACCATGAAGATATCAAAACAATAATTAATGAATGTTCTCCAAACATATTATTTTGTACGTTGGACATTTTTTTTACAAATATGAATTTCGCTTATTAGTAGAAAAATATTGCTAAAATCACCAAGATATTTATCAAATCCGTTCATAAAGCTATAATTAATTCTTTTCACAAAGTCCAAATAATTATATGGAAAGCATTAATATATATTGAAGACCAGTGTCGATATATATTGACCATATACTAAACTATGGACCTTAGTAGTAAAAACAGTAACTTTTTCCTGGAAAATAAATATAAAATGTAATAATTATATATATTTAACGGAAGTATGTTTATGACCGAACATCATAAGAAATCAAAATGAAAATAGTTGTCCTATCAACAAGATCATCACCTTGCTATCGACATAATATACCGTAAACTCCTAGCAAGCGGTAAGCTTTTTTGATGCTCACTGGCCGTAAACAAAAGTGAGAAAAAGGTACATATTATCAGGTTTTCTGCAAACGTATATCGTAAAATATCTGCCGCGAGACACAATGTGGAGCTTTTTCGGCGAGTGAGCGTAGCGAACGAGCTAAAAAGCTTCATATCGTGTCGAGCGGCTAATATTTTACAATATTTGTTTGAAGAAAACTTGATGATAAATTTATCGTATTGTTAACTAGCAATCTAGCCTATAACCGGATGTTTTCCTGATATATTCGGGTCAACGTTGGGACAAACATTATGACGTCGCTGATATATTCGGGTTAGCTCATATTAGGTTCGGGTCAACTCTTTACGACGTCACAGTGCCAAAATACTGGAAATTGTTAAGGCCCCAGCAGGTCGATATAGCCATAGAGAAATACGATAAAAGCAAATATCGTTCCGTAATTTGGGAACCCTGAGATGTTCTATCCGAGTGATAGAAAGTTTCCGTAAATGACCGTTTTCGATTTGAGACAACCGAGTGAAGACGAGTTCACGTGCGCTCGTCTTCACTCGGTATGACGTCCAATGAGAATCCTTTATACATTCGTTTATTATGACTCTTGACCAATCAAACGTAACGTTACTATACCTTTTCGGTTATTCATACTGAAAATATATAGGTGTGCGAGGCCTAAAACCCCAGTTTTTACGGAAGGAATAGGTACTTACACTCGTTCAAAAATGAAGAACTGGAAAATATACAACTTGTTTTTTAAGATTCAGCGTCTTTTCCCTCGTTCCGCTGCCCTCCATTCGGGAAAGACGTGAATTTTAAAAACTCGTTGAAGATTTCCCAGTCTTCATTTTGAACTCGTGTGATAACCTATTAATCTCACCGGGGTGTTGAATTCTCAATGTCTTTTTATTTACGTATCTTGATTCCTAGACATTCTTAATAAACAATAAAAAAAGGTAATCAATGAGATATTAATCAAATTACAAGATCCAATCGAAAGAACGTCAGACAAAAAATTTATTAAAATGGGAACAAAACCATTGTACATACCTGTGTGCGCAATTCCACCTGTTGCATAATCATTATTCTTTACTGGAAAGATAAGAATAACGTTGTATTGATTGTATATGTAAACGGTCCCTCCGTACGGTCCATTAATGTCGTCATCTCTCTGTCCTGAACCAATGCCAGTAAAAATGTAGTCTTTACCATTGTGTTGGATTTTAATCTGAACATCTACTATAACTGGGTATTCTGCTAAATTATGAGGTATTGTCAGAGTACTTGAATGGGTATCTTGGGCTTTTATACTATACCAGTTGCTCTCAAAACTTGGTTTTGTCAGTAAATCTGAAAAATGAGTATAATGTTATGTATATATCCTTGTAGCCTAGTAAGGTAACGGAGAATAACATAATAACTAAATAAAAACATGAATAAACAATCGTTTTCTAAATTTAGACTTGTTTACGTTTTACAAAAGGCCATTTCAAAAATATTCATGACTTTTATCGGTATTAGATAAATATCTTATCGAATTGTCAAATATAAATGCGACATATGTACAATCAGTCGGATCGCCAAGTGCCATTTTGACCGTTACGCTAGTGCATTCTATTTACAGAGAAAAAGGTGGAGATAATTTCAGAATTTTTTACACTAGATGGCGCTTTTAGTCCCGCCTCGAATTTTTGATTGACATGTCGGGTGTGAAATGTGTAAATATCGTTGTGCTAGTTTTTGACTTTCAAATAACATGGATGGAAATATGTGTAAAAATTATTTCGTTAACACCCTGGCCTATTGGATTCACCTGACACTGAAAATTATAAACGTATGAGACATCAAAAGTGAGTATTTTTTCGCACCTCAAAATGGCCGGCGACACACGTTGCCACTTTTTAGCCAATGAACAGATCTCGCTCGTTTACCGTTTCACTGGGAGGAGCCTATAATGTTTTGTTTTGCAAATAGATATAGTATCGGGTCTTTCATTTTAAAGTTAAAAAGGCTGTCCCGAGCCTCCGTTACATAGTTCTTACTCAATATCCAGGGGTATCAAAATATGCAAAGAAATGAAGTGTGTTTTTTCTTGTTTTCACATAATGACACGATTGAAGTATTTTTTATGTTGGATATTCAATTTTCTGCATAAAATTTTAAAGGAGTGTCTATTTTCAAGATCAGTCACCTGGAAAGTGCCCTGGGCCCTTCCTATTTTTGTTGTTGATGATACACGTTTTTGTTTTTTTTTTATATTTACTCAGGTTCATCTAATAGGTTACATTATGGACAGAAAAAATCCATGATGAGATGATTTTTTTAAATATAAGATAAAAAAAAAAAAGATTCACTGACAACATTTGAATAAACAGTGCTGGAACACTTTTACTCTTTACAATATTGTGAAATTAGGCATAAATACTCAGCCTATGAGCTACCAGTTTTATTTATTATCATTGGCAATGTACAGGAAAACTATTAGTAAATAGGCCTAATTGTATATCAAAATATATATTTTAGGTGTATTTGTTTTACTTTGGATGGAAAATATTGTATGATTTTCATATGCCTCTATGTGTATAATTTCTTAAATTTTTGTCAAAATAGTAATCTTGTAATATCTACAACTTCCATAACCACTTTTTTAAGTAAGGTTATCTAATTTCTTTTCATTTATGATTTAAATTTTTTTACCCTCTGGTGTCATCTGGACTATTTAGTTAGAATAGTCTATGATTCAATCAAGTAATAGTTTTCAGTTTTATTATATTTGGTTGTGTTCTCTTATTCAAAGAATATTCATTACATTCACATGAATTTCACCATGTTATGTACATGTATACAGCATTAATCATGTTAATTGACCTATTATCTTCAATTCTGTTGAAAATTTATAATTTTTGTGCTTTGCCTTGAATTTCAAAATCCAGGATCTTGGGTTAGATTTCCATATCACAGTTTTTCTTAAACAAATGTTTTTATTTTGTTATTTCATGGTTTTTAATTCATGTTCATGTCCAGATTTTTACTTTTTTACATGGAAAGTCAGCAAATTTCAATAATAAGCATGAGAAATTGGTCTATAAAATCACATGTATATTTTTCTTTTACCAATTTTGGCACTACAGGAGGTGAAATAGGTCAAATACACAAAAAGCAATAATAATTATTCTTAATCAATACAATAAATATTAATTCATGAAAAACAAGATTGAGAAGGCATAACTTAATGTACAAATGTAAAATTTCCTTTTGTTGAAAAGAATATGCATATGATTCATGTGATTTGCTGGCAAAATTAATCTGTCCATGTCAGATCCTTACAGTTTTTCACAATTGAGTAATGGATAAAGGTCATTTTAATTTTAATAAAATTTTCTTTTTTTTCAATGCTTTTTTGTAATTTGTTACTTTTTAACCAAAAACTCACAATTTAGGTCCTGATAAAGACAAAAATCCATTATTTAATAGCTTTCACATGGCAAAATGCACAAACTATTTAAATAGAAATTGGAGCAAGTAATTTTTTTTTCAAAATTAAAGTGAAAAAAAATTATTCAGTCCTGTTTTTGAAAAAAAACTATAAACATTTGTCATTACCCAAATAGACCTACATTGCATAGCAGTACTTCAGCTACTCCCCATGCTTTCAGTTGTTAATTTCTATGGAAAATAATTTTAAATTCATTTGTGCACATTCTACCATTCAACAGAAAGATCCTGAACCCCTCCACAAGAAAATGATAGAAGTAAGTGGAAGCACCTGCCTGACCACCCCCCTTTTTCCCCTGGTACATTATTTATTCTTAAATATTGGTTTTTGATGTTAATTGACACATATTTATTATATCATTTGACAATCCAGCGTGAAACTTATTTATATTTCCTTTTTTTATCGACCGCTACCGTCATACCTTCTTTGTTTACATTTTATTGACAACGTCAAAGTTGATTATCCCCCTTTATCACGTAATTTTCACAGAAAAAGCTCGCTCGAATTGCGTTTCACTCGGTTTTGCGGATAAATATTTGAACTGTTCGTCAGAAAAGGAACAGCACACCTTTTCCGATTTAAAAATCCCCGTCCCGAGATCTGACAATAAAGAAATTGTCCTTTTTCTGACCAACTGTGACGAAATCGTCGGCAGGATTGCCAACTTTGATTGTAAAATTTTGTATGAAAAGCACGCTAAAATATCTGTTTTAAACTAATATGAAAAGAAAATATTCTCAGAAACCGTTTAATACCATCCGCCAGACCCAACTCAAACCATACGTCATGTATGGCCAATAAAACAGACATGTGATTGACGTTACAAAAAATGACCCATTTTCAAATGAAAAGTCACGTGACTCTGTAAATAAAAACGACGCCATTATTGACTTGGCGGTCCGACTGAATATACTTACCTTTACCCTGTATGAATGCAACAAACACATACAGTAAAGATGTAAATTGAAACATTGATATCATAACTACTCTTTAAAAAAATAAAAGTTCACAACATGTACATTAAATATCATCCGCCAAAAATTTATTGATTAATAAAATCAATGATCCCTCTTCTAATATAGATAAAATATATCCGATAATTTATCACATACCTGGCATTCTAAGTATGGGAAGAAAAATACAAAATTAAATAAAGTCAACAGAAAAGTTTTGCAAGTGAAAATAAGTATAAAGATATAATTTGATATCGAATGTAGCGCGTCGTTCGATTTATTAACGTTTTTGCCTCTGCAATATCATTGAGAAACACGTCCTGAGGAAGAATCCATGCGTTTTAGACGTTAGAATAACCATTGTAATTACATTATGAGTATTGACTGTAATTTTTTTTCAGTCTTTTGAAATAACATCAACACACGTGGTGTACTGTTTAACATAAATCAAATTATATTAAAGTCCGTCCTTCTTCGAAGCATACTTAGAATATATCTTAGAAAAGAAAATATTCTAGCAGGTATGTATTGACACTAAACAGTACTTTACAATTGTTAAAATTGCCTAACCCCCATCTCTTTGACAGTTACAAGGATTTATATTTAATTCACTTATTTTATTTTTATTATTATTATTATTATTATTTTCATGATACTATTGTACAACTTTTGCATTAATTTTTTTTCTAGGTTGATAGTTTTTTAATCATTATGAAAAAATGGGGAAAAAAAGAAGTATAACAAACGAACAATTTATAATAGAACTGGCAGCATTATATATTCTAAGATTCATTATTGATTGCTTGTAAAATATGCCGTAGTAAAGTAAAAACTTTACTTCTGCTGGACATATATTATACAAATGTTCGTAGATGGTTTTAGCATTGACTATTGTTGACATATTGGATCAGCTCTACGAAACATTTCGGGTTTCCACATTTAAGATTTTAGCTCATTTGCTGTTTATCCTAATTTAGTATAAGAATGTTTATCATATATTTAGTACTTAATATGAAGGGTTTTGAATATGTGTAACGACCGGAAGTACACAACCAATATTTGCATACCTCATACTGTTTTGTTATAGTTTTTGTGGTTTACTATATGTTTTTATTCTTTTAATTATGAGAGGTAACTCCTTAAAATGCGTCGTATACAGCATAGTATAAATTTACTATATCTAATATTGGTATCTTTGGATTGTTATTTTGAAACTCCTGGGATGATGCCTCTGATGGTGGACCCGAGGGTATTCGCCACCCCAGTCGTCAGACTTGTCTGACATGATTATTCATTGATTTGTTACAGAAATTATCAGTATTTAGCAAAATTCAAAAATAATAGAAATACTAAGGGTTCATTCCTTGTATTGCACATGGTAGATCTTCTTAGCTGAAATTTGGCTTCCTATTTCGGTATTTTTGGTTGAGTACTTCTTCTTTAATATAAGTTTGGTTTTTGGTCTTCCAAATGTTTCGGTTTTAATGCTGCTGATGAGAGGTAACTCCTTGAAATGCGTCGTATACAGCTTAGTATAAATTTACTATATCTAATATTGGTATCTTTGGATTGCTATTTTTATATCCTTGTGGCGTATGATTGTTGTGTTTCACTCTCCTGACTTTACCTTTTCTTTGGACTTCGAATTTGTGGACTTTTCCCCCTATTTTGTCGCTTCGGTATTCTTTTATTGATTTATAATACTGTTTGGCCTTTTACTATTGATTAAAATGCGTTGTTGGTAGATGCAAGCATAATTAAAGGAGTATTAAAATAACATATTAACTATTCATACTATTTTCTCACTAATGAGACAGCCCAGTACCTATTTTTACCCATGTGAGATATCCTTGTCTTTCCCGTGGGTGAGATAAGAATTTCACGCTTGTTTTCCCGCAAAATTTTCGCGGTTCCGACAATCGTGATTATTTACTGTTTGAGCGATATTTAACAAATACTTTGAGTTTTTATTAGTCTTACCTATTCCATATTGTCCATATTGTTTTATATTTAAAGGTTTCACTCGTCGGTGGCTTGAATTATTCAAAATACATCCAATACACAAAAGCACATACACACTACTTTCATGGGGAGATAACTCCGTTTGTTTACGTTGTCTGCTAAAAGTACATGCTTACGCTGTATGACACACTTGCTTGAGTAAAAGGATCAAAACACCGGTGTTAAAGTGCAAGACGGAAAAATCTCAGAACCCGCGTGAAAGATTTCCATTGGTCTCCAACGAGGCTCCCTTGGGTGTCTGAGATTTTTCCGTCTTGCACTTTCACCGGTGTTAGATCTTATAGTCTCATTGTGCACATCTTCGCTTTATGTATTCGTCTTTCAAATTTATTTATTTAAAGTTTTCTTTTAAAGATTTAGAAATTTTGTTATATACATGAGAATGTTCTAGAAGACCTAATGTAATATACTTGAGGTCAAATTGTTACAAGTTGACGTAATGATACAGTTCAATAACAAATTGGAAAATTAAATTCATCTAAGGAAAGAAGTGTGTAAAACGGAAATACTCCTTATTCACAACTTTGAAAATTTGATAATAAAATTATATAAAATGAATATAGGAAAGCATATAAAATGAATATAGAAATATGATTAAGACAAATATGTAACGTCACGCTTTTAAATATTGTCGTTTTGTCGTTATTTAACATTCTTTGTGTGTTTTATTTTGTTTATAAAAAAAAATATTTTTTAATGTTCTTGAAACTTTACAAATTTAAAACTAATGTAGAGTTTATCTAATGTCAAGTACTTACTCGGTCAGGAAGTACGTAATCTTGGTTATTCGAGATACTGTACGTATACGATTAGACCTATATTTGATCCCGTCCATAATGAAGAATTTGATGTCAGTTACACTTATCTCTCTTTGGTTTAAGTAGCCCTCTTATATCTTCCCGCACAAGGAACATTATACAAACAATGATATTAACATGATAAACATGGCTTTATCTCGCAGCAATTTGCATGAATAATCACATAATTCTAAAGATAATCATACATCTGTTTTGCACTGTAACCCATAAAATTTTGACAATACAGTCCTGCATTTGAATCCTGAATAAAAAAAATGCTCAACGTACAGCCTTGAACACCGTGTATGTGCTCAAAAACATATAACAGACTTTTAAAAGACTGATATAAAAATCTACCAGGGTTTCTGCAACCTCGTTTTAAATACCTGACAAAACATAAATAATAATAGAGTCAATAAAAGTCACGAAGGCAAACCAAGAGTATTTAGGATACAACCTATAATTTAAAAAGGACACAAATCCTCCCTTACATTCATTAAAATGTCTTGTTTTTTACGTTCAACGTGCACACAGTTATATACCATTAAGCAGGGATCTCAACTTACATACTAACTCTAGTTGGTGTGTTTGCCAAACATATTTTAGATGAATTTTAAATTGTGGTTACGTGTATGTAAAAAAATACCGAAACAAATTGCACTGTGTGGCCATTTTGTTGACTGACAACTCATCAGCAGTGCTCGAGATCAAAATATTGGAAAACCGGTTAAAAATATAATGATGAATTAATAAGCACAAACATCAAAAATCAAAACAATTAAAACAAACAGGTATCAAAACAGGGTTGCCTCTGCATCAGAAGGAAGAATCTTAGAAATTTCTGGAAATTTTGTCAAATTTTGAATGGAAAATTTAAAGTCGTTTGAGTAGTGATTCATGCTAGGACAAAAGTGCTGGCTAAAAATATAAATATATGTTTAAAAATCCAAATATTCGACATCCAAAATTTCGTGTTCTTTTAAAACAATATTCAAACCGCTAAGTTATCCGATAGCTAACCATATTATGTACCTTTCATTTAATGTATTCATACAAGAGGTCAAGTAATCCGACAACCACGGGACGGAAACTTCATTTATGCGACGGGTAACCGATCAGACATCTAATTGGTCCGAGAAATCATCTCATTATTCTGGTAGTAATTAGTAACGTTAATTTCGCTGTTTTATTATTAATTAATGCATTAGTTCTGCCTAATATCAGTAGCACATAGCAGTCTGATCCTTTAAATTTCGATATTAGTTTAAACACGAACAGCAAAACAATGCTTTTGCTTTCGCATTTTGAATCCTGTCGATTCAATTCTTTTCCAGGTTTTCTCTAGGATCACAGCAATAGATCGAAGTAGCTCATTTGATAGACAGAATAGGAGGAATTGTATGCACGAATTCTGTATACATGAATATATCCGAGCATAGCGGTTAATGAATGTTGAAATTTTGGCCTTAAGAACAATTTAAAGAGAGATAATTCGACGAAAGCTTCGAATATATTGTGCATCAAAATTGGTATCATGAAGATTTATCACCACTGACTCGATAGCTCTGCAGTTATGGTCCTAGTCCCTGGCGGTATCATCAGTTCAGTTCTTCGTGTTATTGTACTAGGTAAAACATTTCAATGATATTGCAGTGTTCAATTTTGTATTAGATATCGAAAGAGGAATACCGAAACGACAAAACAATGGGAAAAGTCCGTTAATTCAAACACAACAAGCAAACGCCCCAAATATATATTTTTAACCAAAGGAATAAAAGCATAAACTAAACTGAGCAAAATTAGAACAAGACCGCGCACGGAATCTTAAGCACTATGAATCATTTCTATTCTTTTAGTTATACATGTTCATGTATCCTTATGACACGTGTTCCCATGTTCCATTCTCATGGCTTTGTCTTTTCCTTTGGGTTTCGAATTGAAGGACTTTTCCGACTTTTATACAGAATTCTTTTTTAAAACGTTTATGAGCCCTCTCATAAAACAAATATTAGAATGACAAAAAAGTGCAAATGGATGAATATATAAGTTACAAATGAACGTAAGGTCATCTAAAAATATTAGTGTCTGAAAGAAACATTTTTTATTTTTCTTGGTTGCTTTGTTTTTATCGGTCAAAAACATGTACATTAGAGAACCAAACCTGAGCAGATAAATATATGAATTTCTGAATGTATCCTTTGTATGTAATGTCACGACATTACATAAGCAAATTAACTATATTAAAAAATAATAATTTGTATTAAACACATTCTTCTCTTCTCGGAAATACCAAACAAAACTTTGATGACTGACACATATACCAGGAGATAATACGGAAATGTTAATGGAATTGTATAAAACGTCATATTTTGAACATTTCTTCCAGTGCTTGCTTGTCGTGAACAACTGAATAAAAACATGTTCTGTATACAAAGGAACATGAAAAGATACATGATGTTATTATTCGTCTTGATATTTAATGGTAGGTGAAGATAAAATTCTTCTTAGTTACATTAAAATATTCTAATTTAACGAATTTGTATGCCGTTGGTGGTTATATTCTCAACAGAGCTTAGTAGTCTACCAAAAGATACTCATTACCTTATTTTAGGTTTGTATACAATGGATGGCCAAATCATCAATTTGAAATTATGTTACGCTGAAATACGCAATATATACAAAATATCCAAGGGTTATTTTTGTGTTAGCTTGAACTTTTAGTCTATTATTTTTTGTTCCATTTCTCCTACGTTTGATAAACATGTGTATGTATAATTAAGTCTGCACGAAGTGTTCATTCTACATACTGCTTTTACTTTTTTGATGATTTTTGTTTTTGTATTCTGCTTATTTTAGTTATTTCTTAGTTTTTGTACTATTCTTATGGTGATAGTTTGTGTAAAATTATTGAGTCATTCACTTTACACGCACCCCGTTAATCCTGGTATTATTTTTCATAATCATTGTAGGCGGGCCAGTAACACGAGAAAATATTAACCGAGTCAGGTAAAATTCGGACTAGATTGCAAGGAAAAATTTAATCAGACTGAAAACCAATTACTATATTACAGACTGCCGATAATATAATTATCAATATTTATCTGAGTGTCCAAACGTTACTTTTCATTACCAAACTTCGATTTGTATGTGTCCACAGTTGTGTCTGGCGCAATTTAAGGAATTGGCTATAAGGCAGTCATTAACATTTTGGCTGGGAAATGACACAACTAACGTCAAATGTCTCGGTAACCGTCTCAAGGAGGTAGTCTTCATAATGTTAAAGTCAGCTGGTAGAAGCTGTGCGAAATAGTAACTACAAAACCTTGCACCAAGTAAATCTAACAATTGGTAATTTTTGACGGAATAAACATCAAACCAAATTTTTTTTTCAGATTTCAAATTAACTTTCTGCCAAGAAAAACTTAAATGTTTCACTTCGGTAACCATTTGAATAATTATCTCAAAAATGTTTTCGTAACTTCAGAAATGATTGCTGTTTTTGACTAGGCAAAAAGAATGTAGACGAACAAAATTCCTCTTCCTTAACAGTTTTTGTTTAATTTACTAGCTTCATGATAATTAGGGTACAATGTTTAAAACAATAACCTATTAAGAGGAGTGTATTTATGTTTGTAGAAGTAAAGCATGTATGCTTTCGTGTTAAAAATAGTTAAAAAAAAGTGATAAATCATTACCAGTTTCATATTTTGAATAAGCTCTGACATCCCAGATTCCCAGCCAATTCTAAATCGGACCATTTAAAGTCAAAATAATCTCGACTGGTACTATTTGTAAGGGTATAAACTTTTCAAAAGAATATAGATGAAAAAAAATACTGAAAACCCTGAAACAACGATATTTAAATCCTTTAAACTCTTGGTCTTTGTAGGCCTTTTTTCTTCGTATCCAATACTTTTATGGATACGAATTCTTTTTCCTCTATAAATTGCAGGCTTCTTCCAGTTCAGGAGAGAATATCTTTTAACACTTTTAATACGTCATATTAATAATTTTGTACCTAAGATAAAAGAACGAAAAAAGACAATAATTAAATAGATAAAACAAAAAACAACATCGCAAATGAATTCAACATATCCTTCGCTGTTTTATTTTTTCAGGAATGCAAAGAGGGGATGCACGTATTTCACTGGAGTGGAAAATTGTCACAAACATGATCGAACTAAATTGCAAAGTAGATCAACTTGATCATAATTATTATATCATTTACGATAGTCCGACAAACACGATAGTAGCTTACTGTTTAAAACCATATGATGATGCCCGGAGATGTTCGTCGACTTCAGAAATGTTGTATATTGAACAGAATTTATATACCAATGAGACAATCTTGACCATTCAAATAATTGACAATGCGTTTCAGATGAGTGGAAGATGGAAGTGTGATCATGGTTCAATTATGGCTGAGACAAATAGTACTATATCTGAATCTTTGGGTGGGTAATAGATTTGTAAGCAAGTCGAAAACCAATTTTTTTTCTTAGACATTAGACAAAACGCTTATATCTTTGTGTATTAACATGAAATAAATAAGGAACAAAAGGTGTGAAAATTTCTAATTTTCAAATTAAATTGTTGTCTTAACCTATCATTATCGATTCGTATTATTCTGTTGTGAAAATTGCAAAAACACTTTCACAGTACACAATAACGATTGGAGAGTTGGGAGTAATTAGATTTAGTAATATTCGGATACTACAATATTGTTCTCAATTTTTCAATTTTTTATCAGAGATTGTTAGAACACGAAATACAAACTGAAAACTATACCGATACCACAAAAGTGTGAAGAGATATATGAATATCTCTAACAATATACTATACCATCAAAGTCGTTATATATCCTTTAGAAGTGTACTTGGGCAAATGAAGCCATAGAGGAATGTGATATGCATGTACTGGCTATCTCGATCGGAATATTGGTTCAAAATTGCAGGTCTTATACTTTTTAGTTTCGGGTATATAGTATGATAAATACGTATGAATCAAAAATTATTATTATAATCCTGAAATAGATTTTCCAAATTGCACATTCAAGCGATCAAAGAAATATTTGACACAGAAATTCTATAAATTTCTACCAATTTGCAAAAGTGATTTCGTGTACTATTCATATTTTTTCTGCAGTCTTTGTAATCATTTTCTTCCATCATTATGACGATGATTATACGTTTAATAGTGTTTTCCTTTTTTTTTTCTTTGGCTTATAAAAAGGTTCTGAAATAAGTTAACGTTGATGTTATAGGTGGTCCTTTTTTGTTATTTTCCAAAATGTGTTCTCCTTCTCAAAAACAAATCAACACGGTAAACTTGTTTAGTCGTAAGGTAGTTCTGATATCTGCTCTACGTCATCATAGCAGTCTTGAAGAAGAAAAGCTCTGGTCAGAAATTAGAGCAGTTCTTGTCCACGACTAAACTTTAGAACAGCTCTGGTCAAGAATCAGAGTAGTCCTAGTCCACGACTGCTTTTTGGAACAGCTCTAGTCAGGAATTAGAGCTTTTGCGACGATATCGCTACATTTCATCAATTGTTATATCATGATTATAGAACCCATCATCGGAGGTCAACCCTTTCTTTTTTTTATAATTACTTACTCAAGAAGAAAAGATCTTGAGTAAAACAATAATAATAATAAAATTAAAATCAAAAAATTAAATAAAATAAAATTACTATAAAAATAAATAAAAATAGCAAAATTGACATTTAAAAAAAATTTAATTAGAATTAAAAAAAATAAATTAAATTCAAAATGAAATTAAATTAAAATTAATAATTAAAAAAAATAAATTAAATTAAATTTAAATTTAAAACAAACAAAATGTCATGTTAGTGATACGATCAATACTATAACAATGTCGAGACTATGACAGCTTAGAGCAATCATAATCGGTCAGGATTCTGTTCTACAGCAGTCAGGATTCTAATCTAGAGTAGTTCTAAAGCAGAACTGCTCTAAGTTAACTTGGTGAGAGATTATGTCTGCATCTAACTGTAAGTGAACGACACTTATACATATCCGAAACTTGGTCATCTCTGCGTAGGAATTTTTTTTTTTTTTGTATAATTTGGATATAGAAATGGCTACGGTTATGACGGTTGTAAAACTATTAAAACTACATTAGATTAAATTAATTTTATTCCATTCCAATTACAATTTTGTGTTACATTTTGTTACAGAAACCTGAAAAAAAATTAAGCAGTTGCCGTTGCTATTAAGAAACCATCTATTTTTTTTCTAAGACAAAGGCATTCATGAACAAATAAAATATTATGCATCCATTTTAGCACATCTTTGGAATTAAACATGTTCAAGGCAATGCAGTTGATTTGATATACTTTGTGCTTTTATACAACCGTCAATTCTAGTTAAAATGTTTTGAAAAAAGAAAACGTTTAAATATAAAAAAAAATGTTTTCTATAGAGAAAAACAACACGTCTTGAATATGCTTAACTGCATCGAAATATTTTCGGAATTACTTTAATTAGATAGACACGTGGATAGACAGTAGGAGTTCACAAATGCTATAAAAAATATTTGAACAAAATAATAAAAAAAAATCTACTTTGCATCTTACATGTACCATATTGAATAAACTCCCCCCACAGAACACAAAACGATCAAAATTACAAAATAGTGGTCACGCTGTTCAATAGTTATCGTCTATACCAGGAGTTTGAAATCGGTTGATGACTTTATCACGCCCTTCCAGCTAAAACCAATTGATTTCCATTAAAAACAAGCGCACAGTTGTTAAAGCAACCAGAGTTAACTATGGAAAAATAAATTCATACATTTCAAAAAGAGTTGATTCCTAACGAGCATGGACAGTCCTATCAACTGTTGTTTGTCATTTTGTTTATCGCAAGTCTTTGTAACTGGAAAAGCGTTAATTGAACCGAATTAATATGTGTTTCTGTGTTGTGTTCCATTTTCCTGACTTTGTATTTTCATGTTGACTTTTCGTACTGTTTTGTCGCTTCGGTATTCTTTGCCAATATTTACCTTTTTGTTTTAATTGTTTTGATTTTTGGTGGTTGTGCTTATTAATTCATCATTATATCTTTAACCGGTTTTCCAATATTTTGATCTCGAGCACTTCTGATGAGTTGTCAGTCAACGAAATGGCCATACAGTGCATCAAATTTGGGAATTTTGTGAAACGTTTTATTACAAGTATTATGCTATATGTAATAGCCACAATGTATATACAACAAGATTTTCTCCGGAATTTTGTCTTTTGGGTGGTGTTGACTCGTATAATGTATTTCATTGTTCACGTCCCCCGTTCTCCAATTTGTTTATCCACTGATACAATTTAATACTTATATAGAAACATTAAATAACAAATTAACAGGAGAACAGTCTATACAGTAGTTTTTTGGGGTTTTTTTAAATAAAATTATATACTCCTTTGTTATTTAGATATATATGAAATTAAGTATCCGACAAATACATTATTTAATAATACAATATCATCAGATTATTACAACAGAACGCAATTTAATATCCTCTGAACAATGCTGTTGACAAAATCACAACAAAGTGATACTAAGTTGAAATAAAAGAATCCATGTTATTTGAAATGAAATTGTTGGTAAACTGTAGTAGAACACAGAACAGAAATTGTTGGTGTTGGGTTTAACACGAAATTACGCTATTGCAATGCCAAGTGAAAAGAAATTATACACTTACCAATATCAGAAAGAATAGATATGGTGTATGTACAATGTCAAGAATCCAAAATCAAATTTACGAATTGGGAAGACTAAGTTGATAATGCTAACATTTACTTCATACTACAAATAAAATCTGGTACGCTGGGTGTTTCAGATTTATAGACTACATGTTTGTATTTTCTAAAATACAGAAATGATATTATATAATTTTTGTTGGACTTAAGATGTCCACTGTATCATCAACTATTAACTATGCAAAGAATGTGTGTATCTATTAACATGATTAATGAGCCACATTTGATATAACGTGAAGTAAAAAATAGAGGACTTTTTTTATTAATTTTCGTTTTTTTTCTTTTTTTTTTTTTTTTTTTTTTTTTTTGGCTGTGTTTTTCAGTAATGACCAGATTCTATTTCATAAAAAAAATAATCACAGAAATTCGTTCTGGGCTGACCTGAAATAAAAAGTAAAAGCTTTTCAGATGTAATGGATTTTTATGAGTGTCTTTCTTCAAATACCATGTTACATATATTTGTTTCTGTTGTAGATGGTTTTAAACTGTGTTGCAGCTTAAAGTGTTAAAATAACACCTGATGCTTTAAATTCCGAAACCCGTCATTTGTTTAGAAAAGAGAAATAAATAATTCGAGTTTCTTTCATGTAATATTACATAAAACCAAAATAAATAACCCATTTAACAGATATTAATAGTCCAGTCAATCTAGCATAAATTTGACCATAACCTTAACATAATTGCAACAGAAGATTTTTTAAGTTTTAATCTTTAGCATTATACCCCAAATATACACAGAAAAAAGTCTAACAAAATCTAACTTGAGGAAGACTAAAAAATCACGATTTTAAAATTCCTACGGAGATTTGCATTGAAAATGGGATATAACTCTGCAAAAAAGGCAGAAATATCAATAAAAATTGATACAAAATTATAACTTTACCGCTTCTTTTCAGCAGAATGTATTGATTCTTGATAGTTTAGCCGTCTTTAGAGTACAACTCTAAAGGTGTTTTCATATCTTTTATCAAGCTACAACCTAGATTTCGTAATTCATTAGTTGACCATTTATTAAATTTTTCAACATATCAAGGTAAAGAATCTCAAATTTAATAAAGATAATTAAGCATACATTATTCTTTTTGTGGTTTAAAGTTTGTTTAAACAAAGTAGGTGCTGAACAAATATAATTTACAGATATAAACAATACCAAAATTTCACATTATTTTTTCAAAATGGTCACAAAGCCACAGATTTGCTATTTCTTTAATGAAAAATGCGCAAAAAAAATAAAAATACTCATAACACTTCGGTTTTGTACATTTCATGAGCAGAAGATTATATAATATAGTCAAATACGAACTTATAACCCCATCAAAGTATCATACTTTACACGAATTTTAAGAAAACCAACCAAAACCTGACAAAAAAGACTCATTTTTGCGGAGTTATCTCCCCTTTCCAATGTTAATTTCCATAGGAAATTAAAAATGCTAATTTTGAGTTTTCCTCAAGTTAGATTTTATGGGACTTTTTTCTGTGTATATTTGGGGCTTAAACCTATAGATTAGAACTAAAACATTTTCTTTTGCAATTAGTTTGAGGTTAAAACTTTGTTTGACTGGACTATAAGACAGTATCGTTGGTATTCATAGATAAATAATATGAATAAGTGCGAAATGTATTGAAAAATTAATATACATATACTAAATATACTAAAGTAAATTATGGAATGTGAATAAAACTAGAAATAGAAATTAACTTACCGCAAACATTCCAGTAATTCACAGAGAAAAGATAAGAATTAGTAATATGCAAACAAAAGCTACATGTATTATTATAATAAATTATTAGTTTTAAAAACAGACATACATAAAATAAAAACTGTTTTTGCCAACCAATACACACAATTAAAGATAATTCATGGCATACTGTGGTTTGTTTGAGAGTTTTTACCACGGATGCGCCTTATATTTGTAAAACGTTTACCTAGAACGTAGCGAGTGGTACAATTTACGAAAATAAGGCACATCCGCGGTAAAATCTCCAACAAAACACAGTATGTCATGAATTATTTTTATTTTAATACGTCAAATGTTTGCAGCTGTTCTCTCTGATGATGTGAAAAATAGCCATTGTATGTGTACATTTCATTTAATATGTAATTGTATTAGACTTATTCATTATAAATTTTCCATAATTTTAAAGTATTATATTCAACTAAAGTTAAGACTGCAAATGACTGTGTATAAATTAACAGTTTATTACAATCATTTAGAATAGTCTCTTTACTGAGACTTATTTTTATTCGAAAAAACATGCACATACAAATAAATATAAAAATTTACCTGAGAAATAATAAATTTCAATCTCAACTAAAACAGTATCCGATATTTGGGGCTTTTATGTTAGAGCCCCACGAGCCTCCGGCATAAATCAAATGGCCAATAGCTGACTTAGGCTGCCAGATCAATACATTATTTGATGTATATGCATAGACTATACCACCAAACGTAAAGCTTCCGCTTGCCATGGAGGATCCTACGGCGTTAAAAATTACTCCTGTTTCGTTTGATTTCACCTGAAATAACGATTAAGTTACTACATAGTAACATATGATAACATGGGCGCAATGTTATAGTGAAAGGAAAAGATCGTGAATTAAACAATATTGATTCTGACCAGTAAGCAGTCACCAACATGCTTCCAAGTCGAGTTGAAATTCATACAGGTATCTGTGTCGTATACTATAAAAAAGAGTATCTCAAGAATAAATTTACCAAAAGTGTTAAAACGTAACCAACCGAGAGCAAAAATAATCTATAAAATAAATAATCCTTTAACATAAGGTAGAGAATTATTTTACAGAATTATAACATCAAAACAAATGAAAAAGTACACGAAACAAATAATAAATAAAGCCCTTGGAAATAACAACAAGAGGCTCACCAGAGCCTGTATTGCTCACCCGGAGTCTGGTTTTCATTGGACAATTAATCAACTATTTGACCAAGTTTGTTGCAATTGGTTCAATTGTTCAGGGAAAATTTGTTGAAAATTTATTTTTCATAAGGTTTAATGTTAAAATATGTTCCCTGGTTGGAGTGCTGAAATGCTGGACAGTATTCTTCAAGGGATCACCTAAAGACTATTGCAACTTTTGTTCAGTGGTTTCTGAGTTTTTTATGAATTCCATGTGGATATTTATATGTTGGTATTATTTTTGGTCCTTTTGTCGGGCAACGGATGACAGTGCAAAAATGTTAAAATTTTGAAAATTTGACAAAAAAGGGTAATAACTCCTAAATGGGTTTTGGGATTTCCTTTAAAATTTCAGGGTATGTAGATCTCAACATGGCAAACATTTTTCAAATTTACATTTGACTTCTATCTCAAATAGTTTTGGAGATAAATGACGAAAAATGTTAACATTTTGAAAATTTGACGAAAAAAGAGCAATAACTCCTAAATGGGTTTTGGAATTTCCTTCAAAATTTCAGGGTAGGTACATCTTGTCATGCTGATCAATTTTATTCCATGTCAGATTTTCGATATCTGTAACGGTTTTTGAGTTGAGCTAAAAACAGCAATTTACCCCTATGTTCTATTTTTAGCAACAGTGGCCATGTTTTTCATCGGATCAATATAAAATGAACATAGTTTATGGAGGACATGTCATATATCATTCCTATGAAGCGTCGATCTAATCTGCCCAGCCACTTCAGAGAAGAATTTTAAAAAGTTAACGACGGACGACGACGGACGACGGACGACGACGGACGCCAAGTGATGGCAAAAGCTCACATGGCCTTTTAGGCCAGGTGAGCTAATAAAAAAGGATTATTCAATATCTGTATCAATTGACAAATTTGTTTCTTTTTATTTATTCCCCTTGGATATAAGGTGCCTAGTTCTTTATCCAGAAGCTTTCTCTTGTCTGCCTTTCTTGATCACTCCGAATCAAATCTTGTTCTATAATAGAAACTTTCATTTTACCAAAGTCCCCAGGATTGTGTCCAGTCGACCGAAAGTGTTGGCTGACGGGTAGAAAGTCTTTCTTTATTATATCACTTCTATGGCCGTTCATTCTTTTGTTGAAAGCTTGAACCATTTACCGGAACGAATTGAAGACCGCTGCATATTGGTGAGTTTCGATGTAACTAGTTTGTACACCAACATCCCTCACAAACTAGGAATTGAAGCATTACAATTTTGGCTACAAAAACATGGAAACGCACTTATTCCTCGATTTTCACATTTATTCATTCTAGATAGCATTAAAATTATCTTGGAGTGTAATTCGTTCTATTTTAATGGTCAGGATTATTTACAAATATCTAGAACAGCGATGGGGACTAAAGTTGCGCCAACTTATGCGACTCTAGTTTGCGGATTTGTTGAACACAAAATGTATGATATGGTTGAAATCGAATTTGATAGAATACTTTCGACATACATTCGTGAGGAATGGAAGCTTTTTCTAGACGACTGTTTTATTATATGGAACAAAACCGTTGATGAATTACAAGCCTTCCACATGCTCATAAACAATATTCACCCGTCCAATTCAATTCACTATTGACATGAATGCAACTGAATTACCATTTCTAGATATTTTGATAATCAATACTGATGGAAGAATTTCGACTGACATTTATTACAAACCTACAAATACACATCAATACTTGGACTTTCGATCTTGCCATCCGTCACATACCAAACGCAATATTCCGTTCTGTTTAGCAAGGCAAATTTGCACAATAGTTAGTGGTGATGCAAAGCGAAACCAACGTTTAAACGAACTCTCAGTATTCTTAAAGAGGTAAAATTATCCCACCAATCTTGTGGAGAACGGCATTGAAAAGGCTAAATCAATACCGATCGCTGATCTAAGAAGAACGGTCAATCGCGCAAATAACAGTGATATAATTCCATTCGTCAGTACGCACAATCCGTGCAATCCAAATTTGTTTGATGTCATACGAACAAGTGTCCCAATTCTCCACAAAAATGAAGAACTCAAAACGCTTTTTCCTGTAAATTCTATGCTCAAAAGCAAACGACAACCAAGAAATCTAAAGAAGATTTTAACTAGAGCTCGATTTACAGGTGGAAATGAAAAACTGTTTACAGTTAAAAAATGTGGAGACAAACGATGTGGAATCTGCCCGAACATTTATGTAGGTGAAAAGCTGGAACTCTCAAACGGATTAACGATTAAACCGAACAGAGACATAGCATGCGACCCAGAGAACTTGGTATAGTGTGTATTATGTAATGGTTGCAGAGAATTTTACATCGGTCAAACCGGGAACTGTTTACGAAAGAGGTTCACGGTTCACAGACAACAGATTAGGGACCCCGACACACGGCAGATAGATTTGAGTGAACATTTGGAAATTTGTGCTAATGGTACAAATTACTCAATTTTCCCATTCTACAAAGTGAACAAACCAATTAAGAGCTTAAGACTGGCTAAAGAGGCTCATTTTATAAAACTGTTTAAACCTAAGTTAAATAGTTCAATTTAAAATTGTGAACCCCCTATTTTAATATTGTACTTAATATATTGCTCCCCTTTTCTATTATTATAATGTCACTAACGTCGCCGCTAGCGACGTCGTTAAGGACATTTTATTCACATTCGCCTAGGAGTGCTAGGAGGCATAAAATCGATAGCGGACTTTATGTGATTTTAAAGTGTATTACATAATGTAGTCTTTTGCAACCTTTTATTTTATTCTGATATAAATCTGTACACAAAAGAATTTGAACTTTATTCTATATATATATATAGTAGTAGTTCAAAATTATATACATGAGACTGGATTTAATCATGCTCACTTTTATTTCTTTGATGCGGGCTTTGATGTATATATCTTAAAGTTTTGATTACAGATGTAAAGCTGCAGAATATGTGCATACCTTAACTGACAAATAGTAGTTAGAGATGTCAAAATTGTTTGGCAGCTTTGCATACGGGTGTGCAATGCATGATTTTGAAGTGGAAAAGGCTGTATGTTCAACCGTTGCCTTGAGCTTCCATCCAAGGACATAAACAGTACCACTATTTCGGACAATATTCATTCCCCATGCATCTGTCGTTTAAAAAACGCCCTTAGATCCTATAAATGTTAAAAGAAAACAATTTGAATGATAGAAAATAACGATTAAATGGAAATTAATTAATTTTTTGTGAAAAAAATTCAAATATTTTTAATTTGGTATTCAGCGACAAAGCGGTAGTGGTGTTTTCCGATTACTTAGATTTACACTTAAGTAAATCAACAGAAGTGTTTAGATAAACTCTGACCTTCTTTGAAAGGAGGTGGAAAAAATAGGATACATACCTACATTCTTTCGGGGAGAATACACACAACAAAATGGATACCAGGGAAGGTCGATAATGACAATACCAATCAATCAAAGCCACACAAGAGACACTGAACAAAAAGTAACATAAAAGAGCACAAAACGCAAACAGAAAACAACAGAAAGTCAGGATAGTATGACTTGGTACAGACGCTGGTAAAAACCAAACATTGCCCTGAAGAACCCTGCTGGTAACCTTGCATATAAAGCAAAATCATATCCACAATAAACCTACCCTCAGGTAAGACCTTTTACACAAATATTTCTATCTTATCATAGTAATATGATATAAATATTATAACACCATTTTTGTAATTTGACATAAAAATGCATTTATTAATTTGATATATTACTTTATATTATGTGACAACGTTGATTATGATACCCCTATATAAACTGGCTATTCTTAAGTAAAAATATTTTAAATGTTATATAAATAAAATACTTTTACAATCGGTCATGTAGAACGGATAACCACTCACAGGTACGTAGGTGATAAAAGATGTCTTGACGTACAATGCAATGATCATCTAATTAAATTATCATGTGAAATCCTCAAATTTGTGTAACTTGAGCAAAATCTTCAGTCCTATCGGTTTGTTACAGTAAATGCTGTTTAACTGCACAAATTATTCCCTGGGCTATATCTTGCCTGCGCATGTAGCGTAAAATGTTCTATTCTTCGAGTGTTAATTTGAGATACACCTGACGTCAAACGGCCTGTATAATAATAATCTAGAGCTGTCGGCCGTCAGAGCGCATTCTACATGTATGTATATTGCAAACTAAAATCTATCAATGTTTTTAGAAAAAACAAATGAATTTCCATAGAGAACCTTTGTATGTTTCACTCCTGTATCCATTTCAATAATAATTTGTATTCAAAACGTTTTTGACTGGGCAAAATCCAGGTACACCACACAAATCGATCATCTACCTTAGTTGCTAATATTTCTATACTAACCCAAAATTTATAGTTTAAATTTACTGTTAGAAAAATGTTACATTTGTGAAAACTAGGGAGTATCTAGCTTGTTTGTTCTTAGATGGTCTTGGCTTTACCCTTTTTATACTATAGATTTGCCATTTTTTTAATTTGATATTCAAAGTTTTGGATTGTTAGTTTGATTTTTAACATGTTATGCCTTGGGCACAACTGATGAATCGTAATCGGTGGAAAAGTGAACATCTTGTGCATCAAAATTGGTATCAAACGATTTATTCTAACTGTGTAGTTATTGTTAGACTTTGTATTTAAAATATTTATAATTAGGGAGCATTACGCAAAATTACCATTTGGGGGAATAAAAAGGTTCTAAAAAGCAAACATATAACGAGTTATTTAGAAACAATGTATTTGACGTAAAATACCAATGAGTGCCGATCAACCATTTTTGTCAATTTATTCCATTCAAGGCCATTGTGCAACAGGGAATCTTAGACTATTCGCATGTCTGTGTGAAAATGAAGAAATTTATGATAAAAAAATTTTAAAAGAAAAATTAAAAAGTTATGTCAGGGTCCAATGAAACCTAAAGTACTAAAACCACTTTGTTTCGTGACAATCACATGTTATACCACAATGAATACCTATGCGATATGTTTAATGTGTAAATTACACAGATTGATATAAAGACAACTAAAGGTAAAAGTGAAATATCAGATAATTTTAAAGGTAAGGCAAAATGACCAAGAACCTTTGAGCTTGCAAGATTCGATATATTCTGGGCACATATATCCGATGATTAGTGATCCTTGTGTGGTTGGATTTACCAGCCAAGATAGAAGATTTTTTTTAAAGTTTACAATATAAATTCATCGACTTTTAAGTAGAATCACCCCAAATCTCTAACCTGCCCATAGAAATATTCTTTCTTGATTGAAACCGTATATTATTCCACCATATTCACCCAAGATATACTCTTCAAGTGCTGCACCTGAATAAAAAATACATTGATTGAATATACAAATTTAAAGAGATATGAATTAGTGACACCATTTGATGTATAAGTAAGATTACATGGTGAGAAAAAATATAAATTAGAATTGGTTTTCCTTACCATGGATTTTTGTTATTGATACATATATATTATCCTTTCATATCCGTTACTGGGAAAATAATGTTCAGTAGATAATACTGATAATTTAAACATTATCTGATGGCTTATTTTGTATATTAGAAATCAGAATAAACTGAATTTTTACATTTTAAGAAAGAAACATGCAAAATGGAAATTGCAGAATGCCATGTGACCATCTGTCTTTTAACAATGAGTTTTTTATTCGTTGTCGGAATAACTCACATCGATAAGAGTTTGTAGAGTCCGAAATATTTGTATCAATTGGAAAAGGAAATGGGAAAAAATTTTGAACTTATAGACAAAATTAGTTATCATGAATCTTCGTCGTGGCCAACAGCTGCTTGAAATGATGAAATTTATCTTCGATTTATGAAATAAAATGTATCATGAAGTACCGAAATAAATATGTGCATTAACTCATATAAAGAGGACATATATACCTAAGGAACAATCCAAAAGCGCAGTTCCTTAGACAGACAAAACCCGGGAAGGCAAATGAAGAACCACAAGCACAACTGGTAATCACTGAAAACTAAAACAAAATGAACAACACGAACACCTATAAAACCAGGAGTGAACTCAGGTGCCCCGGAAGGGTAAGAATTCCTGCTCCATATATGGCACCCGTCGTGAAGTTCAACAAAGTAAATCCGGTGGTAATCACAAATCGCTGGAGGTACATGAAATGTTACGACAGTGGGAACAGGTCCAACATCATCTTAGATATTGAACACTGTAACGATCAATCAATTCGTGATGACGACCATAAAAATTCCTAAGTGATGACATCAACTTATCCCTGATAAATCCCTGGTCAAGAAGCTTTTATGACAGCAGTAATCCTCTTTGTCGAAAGTCAGGGTAACTCACGCATGTCTTGAATACCTGATAAGCTGGTATATTGCTGCTCAAGAAGGGAAAGTTAACAATAGGAAAGTCGAAGTCATCACGTTTGTCATAAAGTTTTGTCTTCAGATGTCCCTCATTGTCTATTTAGAGAAAGAAATCCAAATACAAAGCGGACTTTGATGTATCTGTAGTATCCTTAATTTCAAGTTCACTGGGGTAAATAGGTGTAGAAAATTCTGACAACTGGCTGTTATTATCTGAACTTAATCAATGTAAAGCTATTCATGCCTTAGTTAATCTGGCATATAGTCCATGATTTCTTTCTTTTTCGATAGACAGATTGTCGGCCTAAAAACATTAATATAACAAATGTTTATTTCTATTATGATTTTTGTCACTAAACCTATAAACTATTGGTATATTCGTTTGCCCATCCTTTAGATGTTAGGGGTATATTTTTTGTAGGCTACATGTAGAAAATACTTGCCTTGTGCATCTGACATATATCCATTATCAAGGAGAGTCCTCACCGATAAAATATCTGGATAAGAGCCTAGACCATGTTCAAGTTCTCTATAGTCAGCATCTGTAATAAAATGTATCACAAAATACCGAATGAATTTGATGCACTGAATGGCCATTTCGTTGACTGACAACTCATCATCAAAATATTCCAACGAACTGGCCAAAGTATGACCTACTTACAACACAACTTTTTAGGTATATTTTATGATAAATCCGATACTTGCCTTGTGCATCTGACATTATCAAGGAGAGTCCTCACCGATAAAATATCTGGATACGAGCCTAGAGTATGCTCAAGTTCTCTACAGCCAGCATACGTAAAATATTCCAACGAACTGGCCAAAGTATGACCTACTTACAACACAACGTTTTAGGTATATTTCATGATAAATCCGATAGTCATCGTTATCAAGCTAGATCAACAGATTAACACGATACAGAATCTTGTAAATGTTTTTGAACGCTGACAAATATATGCACACAAGTGGTACAATAAAGTAAAATGATTCCTTAACATTTGAAGAAATAAAAACGTAGAACTGATTAAATCAAGAGAAGCATCTCCATAATTATTCCACATGTGCAAAAATCTTCCATTACGTTATTAAATTAATAAGTATAAAGGTTTCTTCAAATATACTTTATATAAATTGATTTTTAATGTGTATTCATCAACTTTATGGGGCACAAAACTGTCATATTTTTTCCTTGGTAAAAGGAAAGCGAAAAGTTGCGTTTTACACAAAAAATGAAGTGAATAGTAGTTTATTTTTTTTAAATCTCCTTTTCAATATTATCCAGTTCCGAAATGTCCACTTATGATTTGACTTGGGCCAATCAAACGTCTCGAAATTAAGGGTCATTACTTAAACTATAATTTTTAATTTAAAAAGTAATTATCAATATACATTTATTTCCTTTGCATTATTGAAATATGAAGATTTGTTCACCCATGAAAATATATATATATAGGGGAATGATATAAAGTATACAGGCCCTGATTGTAGAAAGTGCGAATATCAGACATAGAAAACTAATAGTACATATAATGTAGAGATTTTGTCTTATCCTTGACTATCTCGGGTTTTCTTTGATTTATGATATTAAGAGATTCTGATTTTATCACCATGTCTAGTTTAAATTTCAATGGATAAAGTAATAATAGTAGAATCTGAAAACCTCTCATTACATTTACAGTTCATTTTGTGTTTTGTTTAAGCGTTATGATATTTTGATAATTTTTCTATAGATGTTTCCCCGCAAAACCAGTCTTGATCAGTTGGGATCATTTGTCTGAAAAAAACAATATTCAGTAAATATGATTATTTTGTCTTACAACACCAACTTCATGTGTAATAAAAAGAAAAAAAAGTCCAAGCGTATTTTGAACAGAGAGCTTTTGCGACAGCAAATGTAAAGACATCTAAGACTCTCTAAAAAATTCTACTTACTACTCATATTTACCGACATATTAAATACAGGTGTTGGCATGTCAGATGCCAACCAGGCTCTCACTTTTACAGACCCCGAATAGTATGGACCTTCAATCTCAGTGGGACCGTGATATAATGTTTGTGATCCGTTTTATACCTTTGAATTTATAGTTCCGCAAGTTAAGGACCATTTCCAAATAGAGAAATGTGGATTTCTGAATAGAAAGTTGATTAGTCAATTCATAACATTAGGTGGAACAGACGTTAAACTTTAATATAAATAAGTATGAAAGGCAGAAATGCCACCATAACATGTTGAAACATTCAGCCACTGAAACGAGTGGGACCATTGTAATTTGCCAATTTTCTATTGAATGTTAACAACATTTTACCTGAATAACCAGGTTACTAAAGGTAATTGTAGTCGTTCGTTAAGCTCTTACGAGAAAAGGGACCCTATTTTCTGCTGGATTTAACTAACATATTTTTCATTTATATTTATATCTTGGCCTTTTTAAATTTATATTCAGGTCCAGGATAATTGCAACAATGATAAATAATTCAATTGGAGGAGTGTCTAATTGTATACGATATTACATTTAGTGTACCATTTTGATATTTTATTGTATAGACTCTCTTTGTAAAGTTTCGCGATTTGGTAGAAAACCAAATGAAAAAAGGTAAAAATTCAAGTATTTTAAAGTCATAGAATGTAAATATAAATTAAACACAGGATGATATTTAAGAACACTGAACTTACATTGTAGAAAATAAAACCCAAAGTAGTGAATAAAACGGAAGTGGCCTTAAATATATCTTTATTGCTATGTATTGGGAGGTGACAAAAACTTTTTTCATCTGATTGTTGATTCAATAAAGATTTAAGAACCGACTTTTATACTCCTCTGTCGAACAATAAATCATATGAAGACCACTCAAGTAATAAAAACACATTACTACTACATCGCCAATAAAAAAACAACCAATTAAGAATGTTATGAAAAGTTGATTAGAACTGATTTTTGCATTCATTTCTTTTCAAAATGTATTCAAAAACATATCATAAATGTGCTTGGAAACTATTGCTTCTAAGAAAACATGCTTTGCAGAAAGAATACTATTTGTTCATTGATATGTTCGGAAGATATCTTCTCCAAAGAGAAGATACCTGTGTAAATGGTATACAACTCACAGGTATCAACAATGGGGAATAGGATTCACATGTAGAGATGGTAGTAATTATACCTACCGGTAAATGCAATACCACCAATAGCATAGTCATTATTCCGAATAGGAACGGTAATGATAATATCCCTCTGATTATAGACATAAACAGTCCCGCCGTAGGGGTTAGAGTAATCATCATCCCTGTGTCCTGAACCAATACCAGTGAAAATATATTCTTTGCAGTTAGTGCGTATTTTGACCTGAACATCTACTAATACTGGATAATCGTCCAGATTATGTGAAACTGTTACTGTCCTTAAAGATGAATTTTGAGCTTGTATTATGTACCACTCACTCTCAAAGCTCGGATTACCCAGCGAACCTGTAAGGATGAACGTTCTATTGGTAATTATTGGCATGTCAGTTATCATTTAAAAATTCTGATTTAGTTACAAAAATTATTATTTCATTTCAAGTTGCTATGCACATAGTTGAATTCAAGTCATCATATAAAAAGAGAAACCATATGATAAATGTATATCTCTCCTGTTTGATAAACTATTTACATAAAAATTTATTTTTGACAAAAAAGGTGATGGCATTTGTGATATAAATATAAAACAGTAAAAAAGGAAATAAAGTGCAATAAGAAGGATATTTTTCCAAAATATATATATATTTGAAACCATATAATCTGAGTGCCCACAATTTAACTTGTTTAAGCTAATATCACTAGCCATTCGGTTCCAGTCTGTGAAGAGGCACGTTCTCCTCCGATCTTAATTGACACGGATTGTTAGTTTTCCGATTGTACGTGGTTCTCTCTACATATGGTATTCTTACATCGGTTATGATTTTAAATCGCATCAGGTAAAATTGACTTCCCTGGCGACACAAAAAGGAGCCCGGTTTTCCATAATATTGGGGAGAAAGGTGAGAATTACCGTAGCCTTTAGCACAGAAAGGGGTCATATTACCATGAAACGTTCTTTTTATTTATTAAATTTAAATAGAATTCCCAAAGAATTAAAAATAAAATAAAATTTAGAAAAATTGCAAAAAAATAATCAATGAATAATAAATTTACAAGAAAACATATTTTTGATTGTTAGCGAGAAAACTTACCATTACTGGCTGTAAAACATAAACATAGGACTAAGCACTGCAACATAGAAACATTCAAGAGTATTATAACATTGATAGTGTCCATGTTTTCGTCTTAGGAAATAATTGAATACTTGGTAATATTCCTTTTCAAATTACTCCTGGTAATATCATTCCAACAAACCCTGTTCCAAATTAAAAATGTCAATTTAAAAGTAAATGGGTACCGATTGACCCTTTATTACAGGTACATTGTTGGTTCAATATATTTATCCTTTCTTTTGAATTTGTACCTGTTATTGTTATTCAAATAAAACATAACCGGGAAGTACATTTAATATATAGAAAATACCCGACAATATAGACATTGACTTGACATAAAATCGATATGCGGTTGAGGCTTAGAATCGGGTAAAAATGCAGGGTTCCCGAGCATTTTCCCTGATTCGTGTCGAATTCGTATATCGAATTTTATGTCAAGTCAACTCACTGTTATTGTCTTTATTCTGCAATCTTTGGTGATATTGTTGATATTACGACCAATTTCAAGATTATTTAAAACATTTGTTACCCTCCAGAGGCATTAATTTATTTGGCAGGAGAACTCATCTTTTCAAAGATAGATAAGCAGATATACTATTGATATCCACATAATATTATTTAAAATTTAGGACATTTGGCTGCAAATATTTTTTTCGACAATACAATAAATAAAAATAAGTAACAACAGAATAAAGTATTGAAATTTTGTTCTAATGATTGAAATCGGTAAGTTTGTTTATTTCAGTCCAGTCAATCAGCTCAAGTAGGTGTGGCTTAAATGTTATATTCTGTCAATCACCGTGTATACGTGTATAACTTGTAAATATACTGTCAACACATTTTGACTGCTCAAATAGAACGATTACAGTATAAAGTTGCTTGAATAACGGAATCGATACTTTAAATTCACTATTACAAAAATGATAAATGTTGTAAAAGCTAAGTATTATCTCCCTCGTGCATACCACTCTCCTTAGATAGTTTTGGGTTTACTCTTTTAGTCGTTTTAGCATTTGAAATTTGCTCTTTAAGTGGTATAGGTAGTTCGTCATGACCACTAATGATCACTAGCCTGTCAACGCTGACGTTGTGAGTTCGAATCTCACCTGTGACGGGGTGTGTTCGACTCCGAACTTAATTGACAAGGTTTGCCAATTTTCCTACCGAATTTCAGTGGTTCTCTCCGGGTGCTCCGGCTTCCTCTACCAATAAAAACTGGCCGCCGCGAAATAGCCATATGTGCTGAAAACGGCGTAAAACCACAACTAAACAAACAAACAAAACTATTTTTAGGCCTTTCACCACAACTGACAAGTCATAAAAGACAAAATTTGCAACAGAAATTGTTTCAAAGATTATTATTTAACAAAGGTAATTCAATAAAATGTATGTGATAGGATCGTTGTAATTTTAGCAGAAATATATAAAATTATTTACAAATTTGAATAGCAGAGTACGTACATGGCAATCTACTCATTCTTTTTACATTTATAACTGCATTAAAAGTGTAATACATGAAACAAACAACTGGCAATAGTAACACGCACATTGATCTTAAGCGACAATTCCAGTATTGTTTAATCAAAAGTCAATCCATGAAAACAGAGCCAAGAAAGATACATTACCTTGCAGTAAATAAGGATTTTTGCAGATCTGTCCTTAAAATGTAAGAATTATTTATGTAATGTTTAACATTATCTGTGCTGAACTGAGAACAGAGAAAAACAACGCGCCTACTCAGGAAGAGAATTTGCCAACTATGAAAAACTAAAACAGCGACCAACTCCGTATGAACGAACTTTTGAATAATGCAGTGCTATCTACGGGGACATAAGCTGTTTAACCATAATGACTGTTTATGGTACTTTAAAGTTAACATTCTTGTTAAAGCGATCCATTGTTATTTGAATAAATATTACAATAATATATATTATATTCGGTTTGTTTTATTCCATAGAAAAAACGATCACAGTTGCCTCTGATTGAGCATTTGAAACTCTTTATCATCTTTATCAGAGTGGACGAGTTGTCTAACATGAGTTAGCGAGTTTTCCAACATGAATGGGCCAGTTGTCCATGGGGCAACCTGTCTTTGGGCGCCTTAACCTGGTACCATCTAAACTACATATAGTCTTGACCGATCTTGGTGTCGAGTTCTTAAAGACGAAAAATGATAGAATTGCATGTTATCTTCTTTGAATGCTTCAAAAGATTCCTTTAGTAAAATTAGGGGTACCTGTTATTCTGACAAAAATTAGGGGTACCTGTTCTTCTGAAAAGGGTAGGCGTATAGAAAATCAAAAGTGCCAATGTTAGGTCATTTGCAAAACAGTTCTACTTTGATTGTACAATGTATTTAGTATCTCACAGGAAACATTCATTTGATTTTAGACAATGTTATAATCACGATACAGGTGACATAGCATGTACAGGTAATGGTGCATTTAATTAACAGAAATAGTAAATGGCTCGGAATAAGGTAAATTTCACATTTTTATTAGTGTATTACAATTTAATTATCTATTCCGAAGTGTACAAGTTGTTTCTTTTTTAATTGTATTCCTCACATTGTTTGGACATTTTTCCTTGTAGAGTTTTGGTTAAAATTGTATATGAATTGGCTTTTTGAATTTATATTACTATACCTGATGCAAAACTACTTTTGGTGGACTTTAAGTTCCTCTTGTATCAAAATGCTAGTATTAGGCTGGTACAAAGTTAATCTAAAACAGGCCTTTTTAATGTCTGTGGAAGTATATGCTATCTCCGAATTGAGCCTTTCGTGTACAAAATATTTTAAACAACGTTCCCTTCCTATGTAAATTGAATTATAATTACTTTTAAACACAATTATCTTCCAAAATAAACCCAAAAATTAAACCCCTTTCCAAAAATCTATAAAGAAATTATGTATTGTTTTGGTCTTGTCTTCGTTGTTCTCCGGAGTTTGCCAGTTGTTTCGATTTTCTCCACCTTCGAATATCCCCTTGGTATATCTTGACTTTACTTATCTTGAACTTACTTACCAAGACCTTGTTCTCTAAGGAATCTTTAAGATGATGCATAAATGTCAGATGCAAAAGTAATCAATTATAAAATTATATTGAAAATAATTTTGTCAGAATGTTTCATTAGTATTGTTATAAATTAGAATTGTGAATGCATATTTTTACTAGGAACTATAATAATACTTACATTTTTGTCCATGTAATGTGGCAAATTAAAACCCCATATATTTAGCGTCACCACATATTTATAAAATGTAGTAAACATGTTTAAACTAAATTGTTTCGCAAAGTTTTGAATATCCTAGAATTTGCATTTTAGGCGAAAAATTCTTAAAATGAATTCCAGTTTCCAGTGTCAAAAAAACATATAGAAGCAATCATAGGAGTGGAAATGTATCAATCTAATATTTGCAAAAAAGTTTTGTTTTTGTTTTTGATTTTTTTTTTTTCAGGTAAATATACATATATCTTTATTTTATTCGTAGTATTTCCCATTTAAGGAAAGCAATTTAGTATTTAACCGATATCACAGTTATAATACAAAATTAATGAATAATAAAAGGAGTCCTTCATCAGTCGCGAAAACTAAAGTATCAGTGAACTGGCCTTACAGGCCCAAGGTAAATGAGCAGTATCATTAGCTCAGTTGCTAGTATTTCAATACTAGCCCTAAATTTTATGCTTAAAATTTACTGTCACAGGTAACTGTACGTTAAAGGTAGATCTATTTATTATAAAGATTCACATACAAGTCCTACGAGTGTTCTATTGACATTTTTTTATTATAATTTAACACTCGGTAAAAAGATACTTATACAAGTGTTTATAAACAGAGTTAAAATTAAATACTTCCTTTATCCAGATAGAGACTCATTGACGGACGATGGCTGGAATGTTTTCATATACATTTCACAAGGTTTACCTTTTGATTTCTCTGGCCCACAATGTTGGTGAGTTTTATATTGTTTAATTCGTTATTTCATTGGACATTATTGTTTTCTTTACATCATTGATTTAACATGAGAAAATTATAATTTCTAGACTCCTAAGTTTGAGTAATCCTCATTAAAGTTTTATGGACTTGATTGACAGGTATGAAAAAAAAGTTTCCCAAATGAAAATTGACCTGTTCCATTGATGTGATTCCAGAAACGCCGACGAATAGAGTATATATTTCACAACTCATACGTTATTCCAGAGCTTGTGACATATACATTGACTTCCTGGAATGAGCCCGGCTCCTGATAGAAAAGTTGCTCAGACAGGGGTATGTTGCTCCTCAGTTGGAGTCATCCTTTTTAAAGGTTTATGGACGTCATCATGACTTGGTTGACAGGTATGAAAAAACCGTTTCCAAAATGAAAATGGGCCTGTTCAATTGATGTTATATCTTCCGCATACCGGATTTGACATGGGCAGCATGGTGGATGTCCTGCAGGAAGCAGAGACTGCTTACTCTTTCGGAGCACCTGAGTCTACCCCCGGTTTTTTGTGGGGTCCATGTTGTTCAGGTTTTTAGTATTTAATTGTAGGGCATGTATTGTTTTGTTCATGTCTTCGTTGTTCTCCGGAGTTTGTCACTTGTTTCGATTTTTCCCTTTGGTATTTCTTGACTTTATTTGTTTATGTTTCCAGTTTTTTAAATGTGGTGCATGTATTGTTTCGGGCTTGTATTTGTTGTTCTTTGGAGTTTGTTTTTTTATTTTCCCCTACGTCTAATATCCCTTTGGTTTTTCTTGACTTTACTTTATTTAAAACAGTATCTATAATCAATGAAACTTTTAAAGTTTCGGTTTTGTGTCATATCACATTTTTTAATCAATCTTATATGCAAGATTATTCATGAATATGGAATGTTATAGGAATTTTAAAGGTAAAAAGTAAGTTTCTTTCAGGTTCATTTGGAACTCCAAGTTTTGAAAGTGGGTGGCATTATATAGAAGCTCAAAAATCACTCAACTCGAAAATTACAATTGCACACAACCTTGGAGAGTATCCAGTTTTAGTAGATGTTCAAGTTAGAATCCAAACAAACTGTAGAGATTATATTTTCACTGGTATTGGATCAGGACAAAGAGACGATGATTTAATCCAGCCATATGGAGGAACAGTATATATTTACAACAATAACGAGTTTGTTATCACGGTACCCATCAGGAACAATGAATATGCTACTGGTGGCATTGCATTTGCAGGTAACGATATCTTTTTACCAGTTATAGTGAAAGGGCTCCTTGTAAGGTACGATTTATATATATATATAATAATGCAACCGAAATGACTATTTTTTTAGTCGTCTTGACAAACAGTACCAGGTTTAGGTTTTTATTTTATTCCTCACATTTGCAATACTCTTTCATATTGCAACGTTTTGGTCAGACGTGTATTTGAAGAAGTAAAATGTAGAAAATTTCTATGAATTATGTATTTGAGTTTGATTTTCCATTACTGGTACAATGATATTGTAAAAGATTTTATATTTGGGTTATGCTTTAATACACAAACACAATACTGAAAATTTTTTAATTTAGTTTCTAAGGAATATATTTGCTGCCATCAGAAACATGACATAACAAACCACAAATCTAACACGAAACTAGAAATTGATGCCATCAAAAACGATGTCAATCCCCGCACTGCACAAGTCAAAAAACAATTAAGGATGATCCTGGTCTAATAGGAAATAAATAGGATTTGAAATAGGTGTTTTAGTTTGAGAGAACATATAAAAAAGTAAACAAATAAGCAAGAAAACAATATGGGTTCATGTGCTCATTTTAGAGCTATAAGGTCTTGAAAATGAAAAATGGGTTTTCTCAGGATTTTTCATTATCTTTGCATTGACAACTTGAGTCTCTCAAAGATGTATGAAAAAATAAAAAAGATTTCATAAAATTTTGACAAATACCATTTTAAGGTATATATGATTGAATTATAAAAGAAAAAGTGGGGGTTCATGGGCAAAATATTTCATGTTTAAGAAATTGATAAAACCTGAGGATTCCCAAAATCTGACAAAAAGACCAAAACATGACCAGCGAGCATCCTTAACAGACTGATGAAAAATTAGCCATTTAACAATTTCTGTCTGACAATTGGAAGCCTGAATCAATTGTCAAAATTGAAAACTATATTGCACATCTACACATAGTGGAGAACAATATTATACACAAATGAAACCACTGAAACAAAAAATGAATGAGTATTTCCAGAGACAAAGCAACATTAGCAATTTCACCATTTTCTGTCCCAAAATTTGATCCCTTAATAGATTTTCAAAATTAAAATCCTTTTCGCATATCTACAGAAAATAAAAAACAATATTATATCTAAACGAAAATGAAAGAGGAGTTTAAGGCACAAGCTTAAATTCCCTATTGCCGAAATACAACCCCTGTGGGCCTCAAGTTGTCAAAATCAAAATTCTAAACCTTATTGCGCATATACATACAGTATGCCACAATTTTGTATAGAAATTAAAAGCATAAAATGAAAAATTAATAAGCAGTTTAGTTTAAATTTGCAGTTTTAAAAATTCGACCCCTGTGGGCCCCTATTTTTGAAAATCAAAATTCTAAAAACCTTATTGCACATCTACATATAGTATATGACCCCTGTGGGCCCAATTTTAAAAAATCAAAATTCAAAAACTTATTGCGAATCTACATACTGTATGTAGAAATTAAAGCATAAACGAAAAATGTATGAGGAGTTTGGGTCACAAGCTTAAACTTCCATTTTTTGAAATTTCCACCCATGTGACCCCGATTTTTAAACATGAAAATTCGAAAACCTTATTGCGCATCTATATACAGGATGTGATAATACTGTATACAAATTAAAAGCATAAAATGAGAAATGAATGAGGAGGTTAGGTCAAAAGTTTAAAATTCTAATTTTCGAAATTCGACCCCTGAATGCCCCTATTTTTGAAAATCAAAATTATAAAACCTTATTGCGCATCCACATACAGTTTGTGACAATACTGTATAGAAATTAAATGCATGAAGTTAAAAATGAACGAGAAATTCCGGAGACAAAATTATCGAACGGACGGACAGACATACAGACGGACGGACAGATGGACTGATTACAAATATCCCCGAACTTCATTCGAAGTACGGGGATAATAAGCGGTTTGTTTTGCTAATAAATATATTCGAATATATTAGATGAACGGAAAGGTTAAAAGTGACATACCAATCAATCACAGCCGCATAATCACGGACAAAAAGTAACGTAGAAGAGCACAAAAGACACATTAACATAATATAGCGTCAGGTAGATTTCGTATAGACATTGAACTGTGGATGGGTTAAACCGCTTTTATGGATACACCAACCTCCCAATTATTTATCCTGACATTCTGGAATACAAAAATACTATAAAAGAAAAAGCGATATGATTACTAAAGACTTGAACAAGGTAATGCTTTCTGGATGTCCAAATATGGTCGGGCGGTACATAATTTAGATAGGACGGTACCAATGATAACGCCTTAACTGCAAAACTGGTGGCAAAGGTTCTTACAGCTGCAGTATAGTTGGTAAATCATCTTGTAGACCATTGTAAGTTAGACAATCATTTGCTAAAGTTAGGAAAATACATCCATTTTGTTTTGTATCTGGTTGTATATTATTTGATTCGAGCATTATGGTGAAATTATTCTTTTTAACAGCACCCAATATGCACTACAATTATTTCAAAAGATGACTGACAAACTTTATTTAAGGAATATTTTAAATCACAGTTCAAAGCGGGAAAATAAGCATTTTTTTTTGTGGTGGCCATATTGACTTTAAAAACTTTTTGCGGCCATGGCATTCGTGGAACAGGAACTCAATGTGGATGTTGTGGCAGGCTTCCCATAAACTTTCCTGTCAAGTAGGTGGTATCAACTGATAGTTTCATGTCTATATATGCTGTAGTATTCCAGAAATGGATGTTAATGCAAACTTTAACCAAAGTCAGTGAAGCGTGAAATGTAGGTCAACGTGACCTAATTGTCATACGGTTGTTCGTTACTACCGAAGATGTATCCACTGATGAAGTAGACTGTATGCCACGTAGAATTACCAAAATGGACCTTAAGGTTCCATCATAGTCAAAATCTATGACGAAAATACAACCACATAAATTGTCAATATGTTTATGTTACAATAAATTCTGAACTGGAACTTGATGAAAAGCTTAAATTAAATACACATTTCATAATGCATTACCTTTTTCATTCAGAATAAATATGAAAAAGAATATGAATAAACATTTCCTTAGTTACGGATGAATTTTTCAAAAGATGCCGTGAGTTAAGTAGAGCATATTTTTGGAAAATAATTGTTCCAATTGTTCATTGTCATCATGGGCAGGGCAAGCGAGGCTTAATTTCACAAATAAATCCAATAGACGATAAAAGCATTTTTAGTGTGTGGCTGCGTGTGCTGTCCACGTTTATAAAGATGTCCGAGATAAATTTCGTCATTAATGATAAATATGACCATTTGTTAAAAATATTTTTATCTAGGGTTTACAGGGAATTGTATGGTAGAGATATATTTAGACAGGTCACACGACAAATAATGTAAAAATGGATAATGGTTGGTTTTATCACTTTGTGCAAAGTAAACATCCGAGCAATCCAAAAACCAACTAAGTTAGGAATTCCTTTGAACTTTGCCTTACTTCTTCATAATCTTCAAAGTTCATAATGTTTATAGTTAGGAGAAATTGCATAATGGTAGAAAAAAAAATCCTGAATACATGAAGCGGAAACATCCCACTCGAAGGAGAATGTTTTTAATTTGTTTTATTCTTCTTCCGTAATTTCAAACAAAAATACATTTAAAATATGTGCATAATTGTTTATTTATTAATGTGTTAAAATGATGCATTCGAGAACCTTGGGAGAATTCATACCGGAAAAGTCCATGCAAATTCCATTTGCACATAAACAAAACTGCAGTTGAAAATTTATAAATGCAGATTGTCAAATCCGATAACAACCTTTATAATCTGAACCATACATCGTTTATTTTGAACCACGCGTTTTGTCGCCTATTCGGCTAATTCGTAAATTTAGTATTATAGATTATAGTAATGACTTATCCGTTTGCAAACTTGATCTTTTCCGGTTGAATCCAGTAATTATACACAGACTGTCTCAAAATAGAATTGGGATTAGTCCCTATGAAACCAATCCAGGTAATTCTGTGATCTACAAAGTAAATTTTCACGATTTCACATTTTAATCCCAGGAAGTCCCCAGAATATTCGAACAAATGTAATGTGTCAACTATTTCAATTACGACTCAGATTTCGTCATGGCCGAAAAGGTTGAAAACCAAAACTATAATCTTAAAAGTGCAACAGCAAATTTTAAAAATGCCAAGATGACTAAACATGGCTTTGCAGAGAAAGATAATCCTTATTTTTATTAAAATTCAAAATTTTTGTACCAGTAAAATTTAAATTCAATTTCTGGTTAATGTCGAAATTATTTGTAATTGATCCGCTCATATTCTCGAGAATCCACCAGCCCAGGTAGGTTCCGTAGATCAAGAATCTAAATATTTATAACTGTACAATAGATTCTAAACAAAAAATGTCTGTCAATTTTAGCGAATTTCTTTACTGCATAATTTATTATATAAACAGAATTAAGGTCACACAAAACAATTACAGTATAATAAAATAACAATGCAGTTATACTACCAAAGCAATCGGAATCTATATCGAATAAATTACAATGAAATAATATAAAATTCTGAAATGGTTATATATAATAGAATTGTCTGTTTCTAGGATCCCAAACATTATATCATGGAGGTTTTTCTGAAATCGAAGGACCGTACCTTTCCGGAAATGTCAAAGTCAGGGCATGGCTTGCATCAGATATGCCTAGAACAGCATTTAATATGTCTGTGTATATGGACAGTAAGTAGTGAACAATCAAAACACTTAGGTATAATATGTAGATCTCTGGAAAAGTGAAATGAATACGGTAATATACATTTGAACTAGTCTGGCAACCGTCTTACGACATTAGGCCTATTTGTTTTACTGGTCCCAAAGTCACTTCTAAGTATACAACAAAATAGATAACAGGAAAGGTTAACAGTGACAGACCACTCAATCAAACCAAAACAACAGAACTACGGACAAAAAACAACATAAAATAGTACAAACACAAACAAGACCACAATAGAGGGTCGGGATAGTCTCATTTGATACAGACACTGAACAGTGGTGGGTTTTACCTTCACCTTCACATTATCTATCCTGATGTATAAAACACACTATATAAACCTATACAGTATGATAACTAGCTAGATGACGGCTTGCTAGAACTGCAACATAAGAGGGGACGGCAAACAATTTAGATAGCAGGGGCAGAATGTACCCGTTTTAATTTGTAAAATTAGTTAAGGCTCTCATAGCTGCAGGTCGGGGACTGTCGCTCTACTAAACGAAAATGTCTGAAATAATACTCCAATAAATTGATTAATGCTATAGAGTTCAATAGAAATCTGCCGTATTCGTGAGAGGCCAGTCTTCAAGTCATCGAGAGAAAGAGCAATTTTTACAGAATTCCACATAATTTCATATTTTTAGCCCTTACTGTCAATAGATCTTAAGTAACTACAAAATTTCTATGGGTTACCATCGAGATTTTGCATTTATTCACGATATTACAGTGGATACAAGGAAGAAAAAACCGTTCATCATAAATTCTTTTCTAGAAGCAGGATATTTAGATAAAAGATGTTGTCATCTATTATAAAACTTTAAAAGCATAAAGCAGCTTTTGAAATGTTTAAAGATGAGCAAACGAAAAAAACGCAATCCATTAGACAGACAAACCCAGGAAGACAAATGAACAACCACAAGCACATCAAATAAACACTGAAAACCAGGAGTGAACTCATGTGCCCCGAAAGGGAAAGCAGTTCATGCTCTGCATAAGGCGCTCGTTGTGATGTTCAACAAAGTCATCAGTATTGTATAGACTTATTAACTGTTATTTAAGCAAATAACACAGTAGTTAATTAATAACACAAATTAAAACAAGTAGTTACTTTTTCCTTAATAAATATACATGTTCACAAACCTAACTTAGTCCTAGATACTATAAATTCGGAAATTATTGCGATGTTTTTAATATTGCGAAAAATGCGACAGGGCTGTAATCGCAATAATGTAAACTCGCATTTTGGCATTTTTTATATGAATGAAGTAGGATTTTTCTCAATATTGCAAATATTAAAATCGCATTTTGGCCTAAAATGAAAAAATCGGAATAATAAATGCACGCAATAATTTTTGAATTTACAGTAATCTTCAATCTGTAAAATATACGCTGGTCCTTTTCCATTTTCAGTACACTTTAAAATTTCCGGTTAATAGTTGTTTCCTCCTCGAATGTCATCCTCGTGGCTTAAAGTTCCGCGACATTCCAGCATGTCTGTTACACACCTTTTTAATAATTATTTCGCAAATTGTCACTTCTGTATCTGGTTTCACGTATATCGTTATTCAACTACAATGTTTAGCCTCCGTTATTGCTCGTGGCTCATACACAAAAATGTAGAAATGCTACACTCGTTTCAGCCGCATTACGCGTGTACAAACTGTTCTAGAAAATAAAAGCTACTATGAATATTTATTTCCTATGACTTTCTGGAAATTACCTTAAAGGTTTACTTTCAGTTCTGGAAGGTGCTACTTTTCGGTGTTTCCTGGGAAAAATATTTAATTGATTTTATGTACAGAATGATGGAATAATAACTTTTATAACTTTCAATGAAAACTATTAAAGGCCCATTTAACTAAAATTAAACCACATCATTTTCCGACAAGGCCGTGTGAAGTTGATCTTCAATTTCTTTTTTAAACATACTGAGGTTTCGACTTAACAATAAGTATTGTAATTGTTTCCTTTCCTTACAGTCCGCTTATCTCTACCAACAAGTGATTAACATGTTAAACCAATTCCGTTTTCATTGATGAAAGTTTCAAATGAACAGTAATAAATGTATAAACTTTTAGAACATTTTGAATATAAATTTTATGACACTGCTTAGCGAAAGGAAGATATTTCTATATTATTTTGTTTTACGATTAAACAGCTTCGTCTCAAAACTATACAGAACTTTCACATGGGGTTGGATTCTACCCAGACGTTGTTTCTGTAAGGACTCTTTTTGATGATGGTTATATGTCAGATGCACAAGGTAAGCAGCAAGTAATCAATGCGATCATTTAGGACTGTGTTCGTATAACGTGTGAATCATGTGCGTGCAAATTGTAAATAGAGTGCGCGAGGTAAGAATAATGTGGTACGATTTTTGTAAAATTCACATTCATGTTTCTTCAAATCAAGGTAAAATTTAATCTCAACTTAATATTGTCGAAACGAACTTTAAACGATTCTCCGTAACCGTTTGGTCATACTTTATTTTGTACATACGTCTTTGATAAAACTTGATCCGGAAGAGCCTTAAATATTCCATTTTCAAATACAAATCCGAAAACTGACTTTTTTAAGGGTAGGATCTATTTTTTCATTATGTTTTGTAATATATTTGCTCCTTTAATTGAAATTCTCTGTACCACTTAAGGTACTACATGGACTTCTACGGTGTTGAGGATCGTAGTATTTATTAATACTGAAATATCGAACAATAACAATCATGATTTCTTCATATATATATATATCGATTGCATTTGACCCCTATTTATTCAAAACTTTATTGCTAAATGTTACACATTCAATAATCTTACAAATAATCAAATATCGGCAAACAATATACATGTAGATGACTGTGTCCCAAGTTACAAACATAATTTCTAGAAATGACAGATCAGGTGTAAAACATTGACAATTTACTATATTAATAGGTTCAGTACTTGACTCGTATGATAACACTAATGGTGGAGGACTAATATATGGATATGACAAGCAAAAGATTTATTTGTGGGCAGGTAAACGATAATGTATAGATAACAAATGTGTCCACAAATTAATTTGTGTAATTGAATACAATCAATTACAACATTCACACAATATAATATAGCATGCAGATACATGAAAGAATGTGAGACTAGTGACAAAGAGAATAATATTAAATGGTTTTAATAAAGACTTAAAGTACGATTCAAGAATCAAAATTTAACCAGTAACGCGGTAAGCTCCTCTGAAACTTGGCTATTGCATTGAGTGATCTGGATAGATAAATATTAAAATTTCTAGTTCATTTTGTGTTTGTGTTTATTTGTCTTTTCCTCTGAATTTCTGTGATTTTATAGACATTATCTTAATGACGATTCCAGATATTTCTACCTTTAACACAGATGTATCTTTTTATTTCAGACTGTTTTTTTTTATTCTTTGATTTCGACATTTACAGTTTTACGTCATTTTACTTTGTAGGAAAAGGTGGCATTTTTTCCGCCGAAGACGGGTGGGGACTAGAGCGGGACAAACTAGGTGGTACAGTTAATGTTCTTGGCTGGAAAATTAACGAACATAACAAAGTGCTTCATCAGGTTTTTGCTACTTCCAAATCGTGCATCACACAGTCTTTTACACAGCTGCCGAATAATTTTGACTTTTCTAATAACTTTATTTCCGTGAAGGTATGTGACATATATACTGTCTCCTTTTTTAATAAATATGTTAATTTCTTATTCTACACATAAAGATCATTACATCAATTATCAATAATATTTTTTTCATCAATGATTTTAAAAAGTAGCAGCATACACAAAATTATATTAACTGTATCTACAATAGCAGGATCATTTTTTTATAAAGATCCCTCAAATGTGCTAGGTGCTCAGGTAGGGCAAGAATGTCCTACTTCATTAACGTAGGTCGTCACGCTGTGAGTGGGTAACATCCCCTGAACATGGGGTGTTACGTACAGTCAAATATCAATACCAGTAAGGCGTACAATCTCATTGGAAATAGCTAGCCTCAATCGTAAAAAAGAAACTCGCTGTCTGCCGAACATGCACAACTTATAGGAGTGATGACGTCAACAAGGATTATACATGTCTAAAAAAATCATGTGACAGAAGTTTCCTTCTTCAGAAAAGGATTTTGTTTGTATATTATATCATGTGCATGAAAGTAACGAATAAGATGTGAACTGACACACCGTTCACTACGGGGCGCCGAATGGGACTTGAACTTTTTGTAATCAAAATCTATTTAGTGGAAACAAAATTCAATTCTGTCATAACAAAATCATTTTTGTCTTACAAAACTATGTGATACAGACTTGTTTTATGAGAACTTCAATTTTGTAATGACAAAATTCATTTTTGTCATGACGAAATTCATTTTTGTCATGACAAAATTCAATTTTGTCAAATAGGTATGCAAATATAAACTTATTTGCATACAAAATTGACTTTTGTTACCTGATATGGAAATTAAAACACAAAAGTCAATTTTGTGAGACAAAATTCATTTTTGTCAAGACAAAATTCAATTTTATCAAATAGGTATGCAAATATGAACTTATGTGAGACAAAATTGAGTTTTGTTAGACAGAAGTGAAAATTTAACACAAAATTGACTTTTGTGACAGAAGTCAATTTTGTGTCACAAAAGCCATTTTTGTATGCAAATTTGGATCTGCAACTGATTTCTCTCATCACGATTTTGTAAGAAGGCCTCTCATTGGATATAGTAAACGCGGTTCTCGCAGGCTCAAGGACATATCATATGGGTGATGCGCTATTCTGCAAAAGTAAGTAATACCTAATAAAGTATATATGTCAAATATAGGACATTTTGTGCAATAGTGATTATTCTAATATGACGTCATTCTTTTGCTTTAATGTCAACAAACCCATGTTACTTATGGGATACACGTGATTGACGTCACAATTAAACTTCCGACGTCATTGGTTTTTCAAAAGAGGATCGAAAAAAAAATGTTGGTGCTTTTTGAAAAAGAAAATTAAAAAAAATAAAAAAATAAAAATGATCCCTCCTACATAAAGAAGCCTCTGGTCCCCCTTCTCCAATTTCAGATTTTTCTGACCCCCAACTTATCCCCCTTCCTTTTCCAGAGATAAATAATCGTACATACATGTTGTATTTCAATGTTTTTAGAAGAAGATATACTGTCTAACAAGGACGTATATTAGAAGGATAGGAAACTCCCGATATCGCCTTGATAATATCCGAGAAATACCGCGAATCTGCAGAAAGCTTCAGCGGGAATCGCCGCTTCGAGATTTCTACATCAATTTTTAAGTATAAAAACATTATATGAATAATTAAAAACATATTTAGTAGAAGTTATTTTATGGTATTAAATGATTTTTCACTATAAAAACAACATCAAACACTTATAAACATCACAATAAGAGATCATAAGACAGTAAGGATGCCAGATGCTGCCCATGATGCTGGGACCGAGATGGCATGACCCGTCATGTTGCATTGATTTTTTTAAATTCTATTGCATTTACTTGTATAAAAGTATTTGATTACAAGTTTTAGATAATATTTACGTTTGCATATGAAATAGAGCGTCTTTTGTTGTGTATTTCACGTGTAATATAACATATAAACCAGTCCTTTTCGGTAAACAAAATGGCGACTTCCATGGAGAATGGCCTTGTATTTTGCAGCTAAATGTGCATTTTTGGTGTGAAAAGACGCTTCTAAACTGAATGAGTTCCTTTCCTTTTATATTTTTACGTTTGCATAGCAGGTTTCAACTTTTTTTGTTAAGAGGTTAGTCAAATATTGAAGTTATTGAAGCCCCCCTCCATCTTTTTTGTCAAATATTTATCAATCGGAGCAGAGATGCTATTTTGCAGCTATCTTGTTGAATATATGCTACACAATCACATATTGCATGATTGTTTTCCATTTCTATGACATTTTTACACTTGCATAGCAAATTTAAGCTTCTTATGTTGAGAATTTGATTAGATATTGAGCTACAAAATGAACAAATTTTTAACAGCTCTATTTTGTTTCATAATATCTACCTATCAGAGCAGAGCTGCTAGTTTGCAGGTATAAGGTACATGCACATTGCATAAAAATGCATTACAGTTATTTTTTCCTTTCATTACATATATCTAGAGAAAAAATGAGCTTCCTATTTTGGAAAATGAATGAGATATTAAGCCTTTCTTTGCTTAAATTAATTTTCTTTTTTTTCATTCTCAAAATAACTGTGAACCGGGGCAATGCAGTTAATTTGCAGCTCAAAAGTCAATATCGGAATTGCTGAGCAAAATTAAGCCTCCTATCTGGCAGAAAAGCATACATATTTTGTTTTATTTGTCTTATACTTCTGTCTCAGTTGTCAGGGGCAACCTATGAAATCCCGTCGGCCAATTGAAGAATGGTTTTGTGTAGTGTAGTATGATGTAGATGATGTACGAATTTATGTGTAAAAAACTGAAACAATTACCTATGTGGCAGGCTAACTAACAGACCATGTTTATACAATCAATCACAACACCTGTAATTAACAAATGTCATGTGGCCGGGTGAACCTCGGAAGGTAAGGTGTTATTGATAATTGAATATACAGGTGCCCAGCTGAGAAAAAGATTTTTATTTGGATAGAAATGCGGTTTTAAAGATGTGATTATGCAATAAAAGTTTTATGACAACTAGACTTTATAATTTTACTAAGGTATGTCATTTAAGTTGTTTTTTCAGTAGCGAAATAGTTAGACAAATAAATATATTTATTATATTCTGTATATTCCCCTAGCAATAGTTCCAAATCAAGATCAGTGTCCCAAGATAAAAAATCTGACATGTTAATAGAGTTCAAATCAAAAAGTAAATAGCAGATTTTGCAACTCGTTCTTTTTATGACATATTCGTGTATATTTCTCAAGATTAATTTTCTCAAATCAGCTTTGGTCATTTTGAAAGTAGACAATGACTCTTTTGGTGTAGCTTAGGTCATAGCCTTTCTAAATTGAATAGTAGAAAGGAAACTACAAAAGCTCATTAAATAAACAACTTACAACTTACAATCTGTCAAAAAGTAGAAAGGAAACCGCACAACCTCATCAAATGAACAACATACAATCAGGAATAATTTATTTTTTATTATAATTAATTATAAATCATCACAGGAATTAGGAATGCATAGGTAAATGCTCAAACTAAATAAGGTTTTAATCAAATTAATCATTGTTTCTAGAAGACATTTACTATTCAATAATAAAAATGTTATAACTTTGTAATTTATACGATTTTAACGGCCCTGTAAGACATATTTGATAGATTTTTTTTATCTTCGTTTCTTTGGTTTTTGAACATCGAAAATAATAAACAAAGTTTTTTAAGTTAAAAAACAAATGAGAGAATTTCTGTCATGATGATTGAGACTATAGGATTTCTAGTTGTTTACATTATCGTAACTAACCGGAAATATTTACTTGAAGCGTGCATAATTGTAGTAGTGAGTAAATACAAGTCTCACGATACGCGAGATTTTAACGAGATACCGCGAGACACGAATCCTTGTTAGTTATACGTCCTTGTGTCTAAATAAACAAAAAACTCATATTTTTAGGTGTACTATTTTCCTGACTGAAATAGAGATTACTTTGTTTTATTATATTTTAATATGCTTTGGTGTAATTTCCATTTGTATGTCAAACTATATTTTAATTTTCAAAATTACGATGCTTGAAGCGAGTTTTTGTTCTGTCCTTGAATCCCGACAAATAGAAAACATGTGCTATTTCGCGAAATACGTCTATTTTAACCACGCGCATTGTTATCGAGAACTGATTATTATGGAGAACAGATGACTACACGATACTCTAAATCGTCTTTTGAAAAACAACTGACGTCGGAAGTTCAATTGTGACGTCAATCACGTGTATCCCATAAGTAACATGGGTTTGTTGACATTAAAGCCAAAGAAGGACGTCATATTAGAATAAACGATACTGTACAAAATGTCCTTTATTAGGTATTTATACTTACTTTTGCAGAATAGCGCATCACCCATATGATGTGTCCTTGTACCTGCGAGACCCGCGGTTACTATATCCAATGAGAGGCCTTCTTACAAAGTCGTGATGAAAGAATTCATTTGCATACAAAATTGACTTTTGTGTTAAGTTTTCACTTCTGTTTAACAAAACTCAATTTTGTCTACACAAAAATAAACACAAAATTGAATTTTGTGACAAAAATGACTTTTGTGACACAAAATTGACTTTTGTGACACAATATTGATTTTTGTGGCACATAATTGACTTTTGTGTTAAATTTTCACTTCTGTTTAACAAAACTCAATTTTGTCTACACAAAAATAAACACAAAATTGAATTTTGTGACAAAATCTCAGTTTTGTATGAAATTAGTTCACAGAATCCAAACTGAACTAATTTGCATACAAAATTGACTTTTGTCGCCCAATTTTCAAATTACGTAACAAAAGTAAAGTCTGTGATACAAAAATGAATTTTGTTATGACAAAAGTAACTTTTGTCCACTGGAAGATAATTTTGCATGACAAAATTTAAATTTGAAGTATGCTACAAATTTTGTTAAACTTGACTCATTTTTGTTGAACGAAACCCACTTTTGTCCGTACAAAATTGAATTTCGAGTACAAAACTACAAGAGTCCCATTCGGCGCCCCGTATTCACTGGATGTTTTGTTATGACAGTGCTATGAAATGGGAAACAGCATTACGTTATGTCATAAAGTTTGGATTTCAAATTCCCTTTGACGTCCATTTATAAGTACAAGTTTAGCTATGAAGGAGAAATGGATATGTGTAGTCTCTGTAATTCACATTCAAATGAGTAGATAAGTTACAGATAATCCATACATCTATGATTATTAAGTGACGGTGTATCGTCTGTATAGCGGAACCTGAAATTAAAGGACGTGGATTTAATTTTTTCTTTACTCTTTAGTAGCCTTTGGAAAAGCGTCGAATCATATATCAAAATACGCACACCGTGTTCCGACAGGAATTCCGATTTTTTTTAACTTTCCTTTAAACTCAATAAGTAACTTGTCGATTAGAAATGAAAGCATGATAACAAAATCATTATAATAGTACTTTTAATTACCTGATAAACGGGTATTTCTATTCCTTGTTAAGTCTAGAAACATTGAGAAATTAGATCACGTTTTTCTAATGTGCTTATCCGACGATATATGTTTAGAATGACTCTCCTTGTGGTCAGAAATGATATAAGAACATTTGACACACATAATTTCGAAAGAGGATATATTCCGTAACGTTAGCGGATTGGCTCAACACAGTTGAAAGTACTACAGGGAATGAAACTATGAGATTGTTTTGAATACATTTCTCTTTTTTCTTGCTAAACTTTATAATATAATCGCAATTTTAAAAACAGTTTAAATTTTATAGGTGAGGTCAAATGATACAGGAATGATATTTAATGCAGTGGGGTCATCTATGGCAAGTGGCCAGAACACTTACGGCGGTATAGTGTATGCATATACATCTACTAACATCATGATGTGGCAGCCTAAAACAGCCAATGGTCACTTAATTTATGTAGGGGGTGATTGGGGTTCAGGTCAGAACAGTCAAACATCTGACAGTGTTACAGTACAGACAACAGTCTACTTTTTATCAGGTAACGACGTTTAATGAATTATATGTTTATAGTTTATTTCAAAATATCACTTTCAAGATTCTAAAATATAGATCTAAAATGTCCTTTTTATTAGTTAATTGTGGTCAAATCCTCTAGACTTTTCCATTTTATGATTGATACAAATAATTTTAAGAACTATGAAGGTCTGTAAATTCTGTTTCACCCAACCGCTGCCACAAAGTAATAAACAGTCTTTCCATTTCTTTTTGAAAGGGGTAAATGATGATCAACAATATATTTTTGATTTCGATGTAATCTTTATCAAATGTATTTATACTGCACTTTCCATTTTATGTCTATACCTATACAACACTCATGAATTCTAGAAAGGAAGTTTTATTGGAACATACATGTCAAATATTCTCTCTTTTAAAGCTCATTTTAAAAAAATTGTATGTAACAATGTTTAAGTACTGGTGGTAATTGTAGATAAACTATATATATATATTTTTCTTTTAACATTTGATGAATCAATTACAAATGTATATTCTAATTGTGTGCTTTAAAACCTAACTGATGTATTATAAATTTTTGCTGTTAACCTTAAATAGTGCTGCTTTTGTATTTTGTTCATTTGCTTCGAAACTACACTACTACATCAAATATAGAATGTATGTTTGAATGGATTGTAATATCATTGTTGACATTTCCTGTTAACTGTTTTATTGTTTAAATATTTAACTTAATAGTGTTTTTTGTATATTTCCTTGTACTTAATTTACCGAATTGTTGTAGAATATTGGATCATTCTTTCCTTACTACTGATTTGAGTCCTAAAATGTGTTGGTAAAGTAATGTTAAATTATATTTTGCCTTGTTCGAATTTCTCTTCAGTCTTTTATTTATTATCAAAATGTGTTGCATCAGGATGAAACGACGTTCCGATACTGCATGATATCTCCCATTCTTCGTTTTGGTTATTTCATGGAGGTTTTCAATTACAGATTATTGATGGTGTATTCTCTATGTTTGCCCATAAATATACACTTATTTGACTTCAACATTAATAAATATTCTTATTTATCATTATAGCTGTATAAAATGTAATTTATAGTGGCATTTAATTAAATTTCTGCTGTTTTTGATGAAACTCATGAAAACTGATGATGAACTGTAGAACTGCAGTAGATGTCAATCATATTCTCCATTAAAGATAAATAATTGAAACAAATCTTTAGAACAAATACAACGCTTTACTAAATCAGCATAAATAACCACAAGTTATTTTGGTTTACACATTTGCCGGTCTTGACGAGTCATACTGCGACAAAATGCACTCTCAAATATTTTTGTTTGAAAAGCAAATATATTTAGAAGACTTCAATAATCATTTAACTGACACTTTTTCCATTATTGCGTCAAATCCTCGGTTCAACAAAAACAAATCTAAATAAAAAAAGAGGGACCACGAAAACAGGTTTTAATGTAATTTTATATCACAATATAACATTTTTAACAGATTTGGCGATTCTCTCTTTCATTTCCTTTATGGGGGCCTCGGTGGACGAATGGTCTAGGTAGTTCGTCATGACAAATTATGATCACTAACCTGTCAAAGCTGATGTTGTGAGTTCGAATCTCTCCTGTGGATCTACTACTGGGATGTGTTCGATTCGATCTTAATTGACAAGGATTGCCAATTTTCCTACCGAAGGTCGATGGTTCTCTCCGGGTACTCCGGCCTCCTCCACCAATAAAAACTGGCCGCCGCGAAATAGCCAAATGTGCTGAAAACGGCGTAAAACCCAAACTAAACAAAGCATCCTTAAAGTGATTTTATATCACAATATAACAGTTTTAACAGATTTGGCGATTCTCTCATTTCATTTTCCATTATTTTTAGCTTAGCAAGTGTGGCGTGTTAATGGCTGGTAAAATGTCTAGTTATTCATTTTAATTAACTGTGGATATTACTTATATGTTTAAGGAAGCAGAAGAAGATACCGATTTATGATACAATGTATAAAATAAAGTTCTTTGATACCAAATTTGATGCATAAGATGTGACATTTCATCGACTTACGACTCAAAAGTTGTGCTCAAAACCTAAAATGTGGAAAACCAAAACAACAATTCAAAACGTTGGAGCAAATTCAAAATTCCAGAATGACTAAAATCGGTAAAGCCAAAACCATATAAGGACACCGCTATGAACGAGGGAGATCCTCCTTAGTTTTCAGAAATTTTAATATATTGTAACGGTAAATTTTAATTTATATTTATATGTTTATTTGCCCTTCTTAAAAAATCTTTAAATATGTCAAAGCGTATACAACATGATGTAGTATCAATGAAACATTATACTAATAGATTTGTTTAATGTTAATTTCCTTATTTATTACATTAATAAATAATGTGCAGGTAATGGCGGTAAAAAAAATACCTTTAAGAAAGATACATGTATAAAAATATTTGTTTACTTTGAAACTTAACTTTCCCATTTTCTGATTGATTCAAATAGTGTCAGAGCTATGAATGTCTGTAAAAATTGTTGGTCTTATTTGTATAGAATGCTGATATCTATATTGTTCACTGGTGTCTCAAATTAGCCTCCTAAAGTTATATATGTTTTTGCTTCATTATTGATATCTATAATCAATAAGTACTATGAATACTGTTTATTTATTTATTTATTTATTTATTATTAACTGTTATTAAAGGCATTTTATTTATTTATCTGTATATCATTAACTGTTATTTTAATGCTTTTATATATTCGATCATTTTAGTGAAACTCATGTAAACTAGAGGATGGCCTGACTAATTGCATTGAAACAGATTAAAAGCTTTAAAACATAGGTTTGTCATTTTCTAACATCTGATATAGGTGTTATTATTGACAACGGTAGGTATAAAGAGTTGTTAACTCAAGTCTCAAGCTCTGATTTATCAAGGCAAAATTGTAGAAATAGGGTCGCTGTATTTTTCCAGGCAACACAAATATTTAAGAAGTCACCTAATGATAATCATAAAAATCTCACATAAAACTATATTGTCTTTTACATTGCGAAATAATTTTAGTTTAATTTTTACCAAATGTAAAATATTATGTCAAAATTGAAGCCGATGGTTTTTTCTAAGCAATGATTTTTTTTATCAAGTCATTAAAGTGACGAAAGAAGAAATATATTGACTTGTCATGAAAGTATAGCGCTGGTGTTAGGTTTAACTATGTTTGATTATTTGATTATTTGAATATTTTCGAACATAATTTTTGGTTGGATTTAAGGGGAGTTTATGAGATGGAAAAGAGTTGAAAATAAAGGTTATTTACAAATAATTAGGACTTTTCTCCTTCAACATCAAGAAACTCATATTTTTCTCTGTCCTAATTATATTTACAACATCTAGTCAAGTTTCGGAAATCTGAAATACAAGTGAAGTTTACGACAATCTAAAGTACGACTGTATTGTAAATAGACTGTTCTCCATATCATGTCATTTTAAAACATATATTTTTATACAATGACAAATGTGTACCTAAACATTTTTATGTTTCACCTTCAGCAGATACAGATAGTATGCTTGGTAAAAATGCTCCTTTTCCAGCTTCACCAGTATAGAAATACGAGTTGAATACTTCCAAACAAAACCGTTTTTACAAAAAATGTAAATACCTGCTTGAAAGATGAAAACACATTCAGTAAATATCAATGTGTTAGGTAATGCCAGACATGTTATATAAATAATAAAATTATCTACCTTAAAATCATAGACAATACAACAAAATGTTTGAATAATGAAACTTTTGCTATTATTTTCAGAAAGAAGATGACTTTGACTTTGTCCGTGGATGAAAAAGTGGGAAATTGTTCATCCCAACGAACACACCAGAGCCCTCTTTGCAAAGAATGTTCAGTAGAAGCAAAATTATTCTGTGTTCCATATAATAATCAACTTTTAAACCTTAAAATCTTTTTATTGTAGTTTTTTTTAAACTGAAAATGTAGATTGACAAAGGTTGATTTTGCGTTAGTCTTACCCCATTCAACCCTCTCAATTTAATAATATATATACAATATTTTGACGTGTAAATTTTTTCACATAATTCCATTACTGTTAAAGATTTGCAATGTAAGGTAAATGTAGATGGAATAATTTCAGAATATGCAATATTTCAATGCTGAGATTTTTTAATTCACTTTTGCCACTCTATATACAAAGGCCAAAGCAAGTTTTGAAACTAATAAAAAACAATAAACCTTTTCTTTTTTATTATGATCATGTTAAAACATATGAAACAAATATCTCTTACTGGCAACTATATGAACCAAATATTTGTTTAAAACAGAAAAAGATAATCATCCATTAAAAAATTATGCATACCAATTTATTTGCAGGGTCACTGTGTACAACAGTAAAGCTAAATTTTCCTTTATGCGATTTTCAATAAAGGATGGTGATAGACTTGAGGAGTTATTCCACACGCATATTATAAAAACAATCTTTTAACCACTTAGCAGACTATCACTTATCTGGAAAAATTCATGAATATTAAAGAAAACAATTTGCCTTTTTAAAAAGATACAAGAGATTTCTTTTGTTCAGTAATCTCTGTAAATCTTAATGATTTATAAATTTTCTTCTCATAGACTCAGAAAATGCATATAACTATAATTCTGATCACAATCACTAAGTTATACCCACCCACCCCCCAACAATCGAGGAGTTGTGATAACAAACATGCATGGTGCATTGTCTCAAAATCTCAAAAAAATTTAACTATTAATAACTCGAGGAAAAATTAATGGATTAGGTCATTCTCAGCATGCACACATCTACATATATGGACAAAATGCATGGTGAATTGTCTCACGATTTCTACGTCCAAATGGGCAGAACTCTATGAAATATTGATGGACAATTTATACTATGCTGTATAACAAAAGATGTGGAAGGTGGAAGTTTGTTCGGACAGACAGACAGGCTGATTCCTATATAACCCCCCCCCCCCCCAAACATTGTTTGTGGGGCGAATAAAAAGGCCAACTTTTTGCATTTACTGGTTGCACAATGTGCAGTCGGTATCTGCTACTTCTATCAAAATGTCCTGCTTACAACTACTGATATCATCATGTAAATTTTCATCAAAATTATTGCAGAGTTTATTTTTAAACTTTGTTTCTGCTTACTATGGGTGAGTTTTTTGTAAACAAATTAAAACCAAAATGAAGTTTTCATTCATGAGACATAACATTTAAAAATACAAAATTAATGAATAATAAAAGTAGTCCTTTATCAGTGCGCAAACTAAAGGTTATCAGTGGACTGGCCTTACAGGGCCAAGGTAAATGAGCAGTATCATTAGCTCAGTTGGTAGTATTTCAGTACTAGCCCTAAATTTTATGCTTAAAATTTAATGTCACCAAAATGTTAAATTTTTTGAAAAGTAAGGAGTTATCAATTTTTTAATTTAGTCACCGATTATAACATAATCTTCAAGTTGAAACTCAAATTTACCATTCAACAGATTTAAACACCGAATTGATCTGATTTAATACAATTATATTATGAATTAAGTATACTACTTCTAACAATTGTTTAAAAATTGTGATACTATTTGATGACCTTCAAATAATGTTCGGTTTAATAGGAGAACAATATGTAAAGTTTGCTATTTAGTCGAATGTTCTAGTTCAAGCAGTAACTATACGTTGAACGTAGGTCTATTTAATATAAAGATATACATCTACGATTGTTCTATTAACAATTTTATTATAATTTAACACTAGGTAAAAAAATTCACATACAAGTGTTTATAAAGAGAGTTAAAATCAAATACTTCCTTTATCCAGATAGAGGCGCATTGACGGACAATGGCTGGAATGTTTTCATATACATTTCACAAGGTTTACCTTTTTATTTCTCTGGCCCACAATGCTGGTGAGTTTTATATTGTTTAAGTCGTTATTTCATTTGGACATTATTGTTTTCTTTACATCATTGATTTAACATGAGAAAATTATAATTTATAGACTCCTAACTTGGAGTCATCCTTATTAAAGTTTTATGGACTTGATTGACAGGTATGAAAAAAACGTTTCCCAAATGAAAATTGACCTGTTCCATTGATGTGATTCCAGAAACGCCGACGAATAGAGTATATATTTCACAACTCATACGTTATTCCAGAGCTTGTGACATATACATTAACTTCCTGGAATGAGCCCGGCTCCTGACAGAAAAGTTGCTCAGACAGGGTCATTTGTTTCGATGTTTCCCTCCATCGAATAGCCCTTTGGTATTTCTTGACTTTACTTGTTCATGTTTCCAGTTTTTCAATTGTGGTGCATGTATTGTTTTGGTCTTGTCTTTGTTGTTCTTCGGAGTTTGTCAGTTTTTGATTTTCCCCTCCGTCGAATATCCCTTTGGTTTTTCTTGACTTTACTTTATTTAAAACAGTATCTATAATCAATGAAACTTTTAAAGTTTCGGTTTGGTGTCATATCACATTTTTTAATCAATCTTATATCCAAGATTATTCATGAATATGGAATGTTATAGGAATTTTGAAGGTAAAAAGTAAGTTTCTTTCAGGTTCATTTGGAACTCCAAGTTTTGAAAGTGGGTGGCATTATATAGAAGCTCAAACATCACTCAACTCGAAAATTACAATTGCACACAACCTTGGAGAGTATCCAGTTTTAGTAGATGTTCAAGTTAGAATCCAAACAAACTGTAGAGATTATATTTTCACTGGTATTGGATCAGGACAAAGAGATGATGATTTATCCCAGCCATATGCAGGAACAGTATATATTTACAACAATAACGAGTTTATTATCACGGTACCCATCATGAACAATGGATATAATACTGGTGGCATTGCATTTGCAGGTAACGATATGTTCTTACCAATTATAGTGAAAGGGCTCCCTGTAACGTACGATTTATATATATAATAATGCAACCGAAATGACTATTTTTTTAATCGTCTTGACAAAGTAGTACCAGGTTTAGGTATTTATTTTATTCCTCACAGCTGCAATAATCTTTCATATTGCAACTTTTTGGTCAGACGTGTATTTGAAGAAGTAAAATGTAGAAAAGTTGTATGAATTCTGTCTTTGAGTTTGATTTTCCATTACTGGCACAAAATATTGTAAAAGTTTTATATTTGGTTTATGCTTTAATACACAAACCCAAATACTGAAAATTTTGTAATTTCGTTTCTAAGGAATATATTTGTTGTCATCAGAAACATGACATAAGAAACCATAAATCTAAAACGAAACTAGAAATTAGTGCCATCAGAAACGATGTCAATCCCCGCACTGCACAAGTCAAAAAACAATTAACAGACTGGTGAAAAATCAGCAATTTAACAATTTCAGTCTGAAAAGTGGAACCCTGAATCAAATTTCAAAATTGAAAACCATATTGCACATCTACACAGTTAAAAACAATATTATACACAAATGAAACCACTGAAACAAAATGAATGAGCATTTCCAGAGACAAAGCAATTTCACCATTTTCGGTCCCAAAATTTGATCCCTTAATAGTTTTTCACAATTAAAAACCTTTTCGCATATCTAAAGAAAATAAAGAACAATATCATATATATATATATATAAATAATTTTGTTAAATCTAAATAAAAATGAAAGAGGAGTTTAAGGCACAAGCTTAAATTCATTATTTCCGAAATACAACCCCTGTAGGCATCACAATAAAAATTCCAAAACATCAGTGCGCATCTACATACAGTATGTGACAATATTGTACAGAAATTAAAAGCATAAAATAAAAAATTAGTAAGCAGTTTAGTTTAAATTTCCAATTTTCGAAATTCGACCCCTGTGGGCCTTTATTTTTGAAACTTAAAATTCTAAAACCTTATTGCGCATCTACATATAGTATGTGACAATATAGTATAGAAATTAAATGCATGACGTGAAAAATGAATGATGAGTTTAGGTCACAAGCTTAAATTCCAATTTTCGAAATTCGACCCCTGTGGGCCCCTATTTTTGTAAATCAAAATTCTAAAACCTTATTGCGCATCTACATACAGTTTTTGACAATACTGTATTGAAATTAAAGGCATGAAGTTAAAAATGAACGAGGAATTCTGGAGACAAGATTATCTAATGGACGGACAGATGGTCAAACTGACAGACGGACGGACAGACGCACCGATTACAAATATCCCCGAACTTCATTCGAAGTACGGGGATAATAAGCGGTTTGTTTTGCTACTAAATATATCAGAATAAATTAGATGAGCGGAAAGCTTAAAAGTTACATACAAATCCATCAACGCCACATAATCACGGACAAAAAATAACGTAAAAGAACACAGAAGACATATTAACTTTATATAGCGTCCGATAGATTTAGTATAGACATTGAACTGTGGATGGGTTAAACCGCTTTTATGGATACACAAACCTCCCAATTATTTATCCTGACATTCTGGTATACAAAAGTACTATAAAAGATAAAAGCGATATGATTACTAACAACTTGAACAAGGTAAGCGCTTTCTGGGTGTGCAAATATGGTCGGGCGGTACATAATTTAGACAGGACGGTACCAATGAGAACGCCTTAATTGCGAAACTGGTGGCAAAGGTTTTTACAGCTGCCGTATAGTTGGTAAATCATCTTGTAGACCATTGTCTACAATCATTTGCTGAGGTTAGGAAAATACATCAATTTTGTTTTGTATCTGATTGTATATTATTTGATTCGAGCATTATGGTGAAATTATTCTTTTTAACAACACCCAATATGCACTACAATTATTTCAAAAGATGAGTGACAAACTTTATCTGAGGACTATTTTAAATCAGTTCATACCTTGGGCCAACAAAAGTCAATAACAATTCAATAATGAAAATTTACAATTATATTATAATAATGACTTATCCGTTTGCAAACTTGATCTCTTCCTGGTTGAATCCAGTATTTATACACAGTGTCTCAAATTAGAATTGGGATTAGTCCCTATGAAACCAATCCAGGTAATTCTGTGATCTACAAATTAAATTTTCACGATTTCACATTTTAATCCCAGGAAGTCCCAAGAATATTCGAACAAATGTAATGTGTCAACTATTTCAATTACGACTCATCAGTTTTCCTCATGGCCGAAAAGGTTGAAAACCAAAACAATAATCCTAAAAGTGCAACAGCAAATTTTAAAAATGCCAAGATGACTAAACATGGCTTTGCAGAGAAAGATAATCCTTATTTTCATTAAATTTCAAAATTTTTGTACCAGTAAAATTTTAAGTGTCAATATCTGGTTAATGTCGAAATTATTTGTAATTGATCCGCTCATATTCTCGAGAATACACCAGCCGAGGTAGGTTCCATAGATCAAAAATCTAAATATTTATAACTGTACAATAGATTCTAAACAAAAAATGTCTATCAATTTTAGCGAATTTCTTTACTGCATAATTTATTATATAAACAGAATTAAGGTCACACAAAACAATTACAGTATAATAAAATAACAATGCGATAGTACTACCAAAGCAATTGGAATCTATAACAAATAAATTACAATGAAATAATATAAAATTCTGAAATGGTTATATTTAATAGAATTGTCTGTTTCTAGGATCCCAAACACTTTATCATGGAGATTTTTCTGAAATCGAAGGACCGTACCTTTCCGGAAATGTCAAAGTCAGGGCATGGTTTGCATCAGATATGCCTAGAACAGCATTTAATATGTCTGTGTATATGGACAGTAAGTAGTGAATAATCAAATCACTTAGGTATAATATTTAGATCATCTGGAAAAGTGAAATGAATACAGTAAAATACATTTGAACTAGTCTGGCAACCGTCTTACGACATTAGGACTATTTGTTTTACTGGTCCCAAAGTCACTTCTAAGTAAACAACAAAAAAGATAACAGGAAAGGTCAACAATGACATACCACTCAATCAAACCAAAGACAGAACTCCAGACAAAAAACAACATAAAAGAATACAAACACAAACAAGAACACAATAGAGAGTCGGAATAGTCTCATTTGATACAGACACTGAACAGTGGTGGGTTTTACCCTCACCTTTACCTTATCTATCCTCATTTATAAAACACACTATATAAACCAATACACTATGATAACCATCTAGATGACGGCTTGCCAGAACTGCAACATTAGAGGGGACGGCAAACAGTTTAGATAGCAGGGGCAGAATGTACCCGTTTTAATTTGAAAAACTAGTTAAGGCTCTCAAAACTGCAGGTCGGGGACTGTCGTTCCACTAAACGAAAATGTCTGAAATAAGACTTCAATAATTGATTAATGTTATAGAGTTCAATAGAAATCTGCAGTATTCGTGAGAGGCCAGTATGAATTTAAAGTCTTCACGTCATCGAGAAAAAGCGCAGTTTGTACAGAATTTCACATAATGTGTTATTTGTAGCCCTTACTGTGAATAGATCTTAAGTGACTACAAAGTTTCTATGGGTTACTATCGAGATTTTGCATTTATTCACGATAGTACAGTAGAAACAAGGATGAAAAAACCGTTCATGATGAATTCTTTTCTAGAAGCAGGGTATTTAGATAAAAGATGTTGACATCTATTATACAACTTTAAAAGCATTAAGCAGCTTTTTGAAATGTTTAAAGAGGAGCAAACAAAAAAAAACGCAATCCATTAGACAGATAAACCCAGGAAGACAAATGAACAACCACAAGCACAACAAATAAACACTGAAAACTGTAAAAACCAGGAGTGAACTCATGTGCCCCGAAAGAGAAAAGGTTCATGCTCTGCATAAGGCGCTCGTTGTGATGTTCAACAAAGTCAATCTGGGCGCAGTTGTTCAAAAGTTAATCACTTTTTTCACGTTCCATTATTTCGATTGTTAAGTAATATTGCATAGACACCCAAAGTCATAGTTATAACCCATCAGAAAAATTTCAGTCATTGGGAATAACCAAAGAAATCCAAAATTTTAAACTGAAAATGTTAACTTTTGAACAACTGGGCTACATGGCATGTTATGTGTATATCTCAAGTAATATCACACTCAAGGTAATAGATGATATTTAGTTAAGGATACCATGTAGTACTTTTCCGGATTATCCCAATGCTATAAGGCTTATAAAACGCTGATTTTTTTAGCGAACATAATTCCTGAATAATTCAAAGTTTGGGATCTTTGTCTAGGTAACCTTGATTCCAGTAAACTAGAAGTCGCGAACAAAAACTTATTTTTGAATTTCAATAACCTAACTAACACAAATTAAACAAGTAGTTACCTTTTTCTTGCAAAATATTCATGTTCACAAACCTAGGTTAGTCCTAGATACTAGTAATCTTCAATGTGTAAACTATACGCTAGTCCTTTGCAATTTTCAGTACAGTTTACAATTTCTGGCTAATTGTTGTTTCCTCCTCGAATGTCATCCTCGTGGCTCAAAGTTCCCCGACAAAACCATTTCCAGCATGTCTGTTACACACCTTTTCAATAATTATTTCACAAATTGTCACTTCTGTATCTGGTTTTACGTATATCGTTATTCAACTACGATGTTTAGCCTCCGTTATTGCTCGTAGCTCATACACAAAAATGTAGGAATGCTACAGTCGTTTATGCCGCATTACGCGTATACAAACTGTTCTAGAAAATAAAAACTATTATGAATTTTTATTTCCTATGACTTTCCGGAAATTACCTTAAAGGTTTACTTTCCGTTCTGGAAGGTGCCACTTCTCGGTATTACTGGGAAAAATATTTACTTGATTTTATATACAGATTGATGGAATAATAACTTATATAACTCTCAATGTAAACTATTAAAGGCCCATTTAACTAAAATTGAACCACATCATTTTCCGACAGGGCCGTGTGAAGTTGATCTTTACTTTTTTTTTAAACATACCGAGGTTTCGACTTAACACGGAGTGTTCAATAAGTATTGTAATTTTTTTCCTTTCCTTACAGTACGCTAATCTCTACCAACAAGCGATTAACATGTTAAACCAATTACGTTTTCAGTGATGAAAGTTTCAAATGAACAATAATAAATGTATAAACTTTTAGAACATTTTGAATATAAATTTTATGACACTGCTTAGCGAAAGGAAGATGTTTCTATATTATTTTGTTTTATGATTAAACAGCTTCGTCTCAAAACTATAAAGAACTTTCACATGGGCTTGGATTCTACCCAGACGTTGTTTCTGTAAGGACTCTTTTTGATGATGGTTATATGTCAGATGCACAAGGTAAGCAGCAAGTAATCAATGCAATCATTTAGGACTGTGTTCGTATAACGTGTGAATCATGTGCGTGCAAGGTGTAAATAGAGTGCGCGAGGTAAGAATAATGTGGTACGATTTTTGTAAAATTCACATTCATGTTTCTTCAAATCAAGGTAAAATTTAATCTCAACTTAATATTGTCGAAACGAACTTTAAATGATTCTCCGTAACTGTTTGGTCATACTTTATTTTGTACATACGTCTTTGATAAAACTTGATCCGGAAGATCCTTAAATATACCATTTTCAAATACAAATCCGAAACTGACTTTTTTAAGGTTAGGATCTATTTTTTCATTATATTTTGTAATATATTTGCTCCTTTAATAGAAGTTCTCTGTACCACTTAACGTACTACATGGACTTCTACGGTGTTGAGGATCGTAGTATTTATTAATACTGAAAAATCTAACAATAACAATCATGATTTCTTCAAATATATAAATCGATTGCATTTCACCCCTATTTATTCAAAAATTTATTGCTAAACGTTGCACATTAAATAATCTTACAAATAATCAAATCTCGGAAAACAATAGACATGTAGATGACTGTGTCCCAAGTTACAAACACAATTTCTAGAAATGACAGATTATGTGTAAAACATTGACAATTTACTAAATAGGTTCAGTACTTGACTCGTATGATAACGATGATGGTGGAGGACTAATATATGGATATGACACGCAAAAGATTTATTTGTGGGCAGGTAAACGATAATGTATAGATAACAAATTTGTGCAAAAATTAATTTGTGTAATTGAATACAATCAATTGCAACATTCACACAATATAATACAGTATATATATCTGTATAATACAAAATACAAACCGAAAAAACCAAGCCAAACTTGCTATTTGTAGTTATGCCAAAGTTTCTATTTTGTTTGATAATACATCTCTTATGCGTCTGTACATGTTGGATCTCATTTTATGTATTTTAGTATTGTTTTCGTCTTATTGTTAAGAGATTATGCTTAAATAAAACATTGGATTAGATGGAATTAAACTGCAATTCGAACTAGTTCACAAACGGGGCCGGAATAGTAAGCATGTCCTGAATTACTAGCAACGCTTTCAGCGTTTCAAGCGAATGCAGATACATGAAAGAATGTGAGACTAGTGACAAAGAGAATAATATTAAATGGTTTTAATCAAGACTTAAAGTACGATTCAAGAATCAAAATTTAACCAGTAACGCGGTAAGCTCCTCTGAAACTTGAATATTGCATTGAGTGATCAGGATAGATAAATATTAAAATTTCTAGTTCATTTTGTGTTTGTGTTTATTTGTCTTTTCCTCTGAATTTCTGTGATTTTATAGACATTATCTTAATGGCGATTCCAGATATTTCTACCTTTAACACAGATGTATCTTTTTATTTCAGAGTTGTTGTTTTTTTTATTCTTTGATTTCGACATTTACAGTTTTACGTCATTTTACTTTGTAGGAAAAGGTGGCATTTTTTCCGCCGTAGACGGGTGGGGACTAGAGCGGGACAAACTAGGTGGTACAGTTAATGTTCTTGGCTGGAAAATTAACGAACATAACAAAGTGCTTCATCAGGTTTTTGCTACTTCCAAATCGTGCATCACACAGTCTTTTATACAGCTGCCGAATAATTTTGACTTTTCTAATTACTTTATTTCCGTGAAGGTATGTGACATATATACTGTCTCCTTTTTTAATAAATATGTTAATTTCTTATTCTACACATAAAGATCATTACATCAATTATCAATAATATTTTTTTCATCAATGATTTTAAAAAGTAGCAGCATACACAAAATTATATTAACTGTATCTACAATAGCAGGATAATTTTTTATAAAGATACCTCAAATGTGCTAGGTGCTCAGGTAGGGCAAGAATGTCCTACTTCATTAACGTAGGTCGTCACGTTGTGAGTGGGTAACATCCCCTGAACATGGGGTGTTACGTACAGTCAAATATCAATACCAGTAAGGCGTACAATCTGATTGGAAATAGCTAGCCTCAGTCGTGAAAAAGAAACTCGCTGTCTGCCGAACATGCTCAACTTATAGGAGTGATGACGTCAACAAGGATTATACATGTCTAAAAAAATCATGTGACAGAAGTTTCCTTCTTCAGAAAAGGATTTTGTTTGTATATTATATCATGTGCATGAAAGTAACGAATAAGATGTGAACTGACACACCGTTCACTACGGGGCGCCGAATGGGACTTGAACTTTTTGTAATCAAAATCTATTTAGTGGAAACAAAATTGAATTCTGTCATAACAAAATCATTTTTGTCTTACAAAACTATGTGATACAGACTTGTTTTATGAGAACTTCAATTTTGTAATGACAAAATTCATTTTTGTCATGACGAAATTCATTTTTGTCATGACAAAATTCAATTTTGTCAAATAGGTATGCAAATATAAACTTATTTGCATACAAAATTGACTTTTGTTACCTGATATGGAAATTAAAACACAAAAGTCAATTTTGTGAGACAAAATTTATTTTTGTCATGACTAAATTCAATTTTGTCAAATAGGTATGCAAATATGAACTTATGTGAGACAAAATTGAGTTTTGTTAGACAGAAGTGAAAATTTAACACAAAATTGACTTTTGTGACAGAAGTCAATTTTGTGTCACAAAAGCCATTTTTGTATGCAAATTTGGATCTGCAACTGATTTCTCTCATCACGATTTTGTAAGAAGGCCTCTCATTGGATATAGTAAACATGGTTCTCGCAGGCTCAAGGACATATCATATGGGTGATGCGCTATTCTGCAAAATTAAGTAATACCTAATAAAGTATATATGTCAAATATAGGACATTTTGTGCAATAGTGATTATTCTAATATGACGTCTTTCTTTTGCTTTAATGTCAACAAACCCATGTTACTTATGGGATACACGTGATTGACGTCACAATTAAACTTCCGACGTCAGTGGTTTTTCAAAAGAGGATCGAAAAAAAAATGTTGGTGCTTTTTGAAAAAGAAAATTAAAAATAAATAAAAAAATAAAAATGATCCCTCCTACATAAAGAAGCCTCTGGTCCCCCTTCTCCAATTTCAGATTTTTCTGACCCCCAACTTATCCCCCTTCCTTTTCCAGAGATAAATAATCGTACATACATGTTGTATTTCAATGTTTTTAGAAGAAGATATACTGTCTAACAAGGACGTATATTAGAAGGATAGGAAACTCCCGATATCGCCTTGATAATATCCGAGAAATACCTCGAATCGCGAGAAAACACGAGATCTGCAGAAAGCTTCAGCGGGAATCGCCGCTTCAAGATTTCTACATCAATTTTTAAGTATAAAAACATTATATGAATAATTAAAAACATATTTAGTAGAAGTTATTTTATGGTATTAAATGATTTTTCACTATAAAAACAACATCAAACACTTATAAACATCACAATAAGAGATCATAAGACAGTAAGGATGCCAGATGCTGCCCATGATGCTGGGAGCGAGATGGCATGACCCGTCATGTTGCATTGATTTTTTTAAATTCTATTGCATTTACTTGTATAAAAGTATTTGATTACAAGTTTTAGATAATATTTACGTTTGCATATGAAAATAGAGCGTCTTTTGTTGTGTATTTCACGTGTAATATAACATATAAACCAGTCCTTTTCGGTAAATAAAATGGCGACTTCCATGGAGAATGGCCTTGTATTTTGCAGCTAAATGTGCATTTTTGGTGTGAAAAGAAGCTTCTAAACTGAATGAGTTCCTTTCCTTTTATATTTTAACGTTTGCATAGCAAGTTTCAACTTTTTTTGTTAAGAGGTTAGTCAAATATTGAAGTTATTGAAGCCCCCTCCATCTTTTTTGTCAAATATTTATCAATCGGAGCAGAGATGCTATTTTGCAGCTATCTTGTTGAATATATGCTACACAATCACATATTGCATGATTGTTTTCCATTTCTATGACATTTTTACACTTGCATAGCAAATTTAAGCTTCTTATGTTGAGAATTTGATTAGATATTGAGCTACAAAATGAACAAATTTTTAACAGCTCTATTTTGTTTCATAATATCTACCTATCAGAGCAGAGCTGCTAGTTTGCAGGTATAAGGTACATGCACATTGCATAAAAATGCATTACAGTTATTTTTTCCTTTCATTACATATATCTAGACTTGCAGAGAAAAAATGAGCTTCCTATTTTGGAAAATGAATGAGATATTGAGCCTTTCTTTGCTTAAATTAATTTTCATTTTTTTTCATTCTCAAAATAACTGTGAATCGGGGCAATGCAGTTAATTTGCAGCTCAAAAGTCAATATCGGAATTGCTGAGCAAAATTAAGCCTCCTATCTGGCAGAAAAGCATACATATTTTGTTTTATTTGTCTTATACTTCTGTCTCAGTTGTCAGGGGCAACCTATGAAATCCCGTCGGCCAATTGAAGAATGGTTTTGTGTAGTGTAGTATGATGTAGATGATGTACGAATTTATGTGTAAAAAACTGAAACAATTACCTATGTGGCAGGCTAACTAACAGACCATGTTTATACAATCAATCACAACACCTGTAATTAACAAATGTCATGTGGCCGGGTGAACCTCGGAAGGTAAGGTGCTATTGATAATTGAATATACAGGTGCCCAGCTGAGAAAAAGATTTTTATTTGGATAGAAATGCGGTTTTAAAGATGTGATTATGCAATAAAAGTTTTATGACAACTAGACTTTATAATTTTACTAAGGTATGTCATTTAAGTTGTTTTTTCAGTAGAGAAATAGTTAGACAAATAAATATATTTATTATATTCTGTATATTCCCCTAGCAATAGTTCCAAATCAAGATCAGTGTCCCAAGATAAAAAATCTGACATGTTAATAGAGTTCAAATCAAAAAGTAAATAGCAGATTTTGCAACTCGTTCTTTTTATGACATATTCGTGTATATTTCTCAAGATTAATTTTCTCAAATCAGCTTTGGTCATTTTGAAAGTAGACAATGACTCTTTTGGTGTAGCTTAGGTCATAGCCTTTCTAAATTGAATAGTAGAAAGGAAACTACAAAAGCTCATTAAATAAACAACTTACAACTTACAATCTGTCAAAAAGTAGAAAGGAAACCGCACAACCTCATCAAATGAACAACATACAATCAGGAATAATTTATTTTTTATTATAATTAATTATAAATCATCACAGGAATTAGGAATGCATAGGTAAATGCTCAAACTAAATAAGGTTTTAATCAAATTAATCATTGTTTCTAGAAGACATTTACTATTCAATAATAAAAATGTTATAACTTTGTAATTTATACGATTTTAACGGCCCTGTAAGACCTATTTGATGGATTTTTTTATCTTTGTTTCTTTGGTTTTTGAACATCGAAAATAATAAACAAAGTTTTTTAAGTTAAAAAACAAATGAGAGAATTTCTGTCATGATGATCGAGACTATAGGAGTTCTAGTTGTTTACATTATCGTAACTAACCGGAAATATTTACTTGAAGCGTGCATAATTGTAGTAGTGAGTAAATACAAGTCTCACGCTACGCGAGATTTTAAAGAGATACCGCGAGACACGAATCCTTGTTAGTTATACGCCCTTGTGTCTAAATAAACAAAAAACTCATATTTTTAGGTTTACTATTTTCCTGACTGAAACAGAGATTACTTTGTTTTATTATATTTTAATATGCTTTGGTGTAATTTCCATTTGTATGTCAAACTATATTTTAATTTTCAAAATTACGATGCTTGAAGCGAGTTTTTGTTCTGTCCTTGAAATCCCGACAAATAGAAAACATGTGCTATTTCGCGAAATACGTCTATTTTAACCACACGCATTGTTATCGAGAACTGATTATTATCGAGAACAGATGACTACACGATACTCTAAATCGTCTTTTGAAAAACAACTGATGTCGGAAGTTCAATTGTGACGTCAATCACGTGTACCCCATAAGTAACATGGGTTTGTTGACATTAAAGCCAAAGAAGGACGTCATATTAGAATAAACGATACTGTACAAAATGTCCTATATTTGCCATATATACTTTATTAGGTATTTATACTTACTTTTGCAGAATAGCGCATCACCCATATGATGTGTCCTTGTACCTGCGAGACCCGCGGTTACTATAACCAATGAGAGGCCTTCTTACAAAGTCGTGATGAAAGAATTCATTTGCATACAAAATTGACTTTTGTGTTAAGTTTTCACTTCTGTTTAAACTCAGTTTTGTCTACACAAAAATAAACACAAAATTGAATTTTGTGACAAAAATGACTTTTGTGACACAAAATTGACTTTTGTGACACAATATTGATTTTTGTGGCACATAATTGACTTTTGTGTTAAATTTTCACTTCTGTTTAACAAAACTCAATTTTGTCTACACAAAAATAAACACAAAATTGAATTTTGTGACAAAATCTCAGTTTTGTATGAAATTAGTTCACAGAATCCAAACTAAACTAATTTGCATACAAAATTGACTTTTGTCGCCCAATTTTCAAATTACGTAACAAAAGTAAAGTCTGTGATACAAAAATGAATTTTGTTATGACAAAAGTAACTTTTGTCCACTGGAAGATAATTTTGTATGACAAAATTTAAATTTGAAGTATGCTACAAATTTTGTTAAACTTGACTCATTTTTGTTGAACGAAACCCACTTTTGTCCGTACAAAATTGAATTTCGAGTACAAAACTACAAGAGTCCCATTCGGCGCCCCGTATTCACTGGGTGTTTTGTTATGACACTGCTATGAAATGGGAAACCGAATTACGTTATGTCATAAAGTTTGGATTTCAAATTCCCTTTGACGTCCATTTATAAGTACAAGTTTAGCTATGAAGGAGAAATGGATATGTGTAGTCTCTGTAATTCACATTCAAATGAGTAGATAAGTTACAGATAATCCATACATCTATGATTATTAAGTGACGGTGTATCGTCTGTATAGCGGAACCTGAAATTAAAGGACGTGGATTTAATTTTTTCTTTACTCTTTAGTAGCCTTTGGAAAAGCGTCGAATCATATATCAAAATACGCACACCGTGTTCCGACAGGAATTCCGATTTTTTTTAACTTTCCTTTAAACTCAATAAGTAACTTGTCGATTAGAAATGAAAGCATGATAACAAAATCATTATAATAGTACTTTTAATTACCTGATAAACGGGTATTTCTATTCCTTGTTAAGTCTAGAAACATTGAGAAATTAGATCACGTTTTTCTAATGTGCTTATCCGACGATATATGTTTAGAATGACTCTCCTTGTGGTCAGAAATGATATAAGAACATTTGACACACATAATTTCGAAAGAGGATATATTCCGTAACGTTAGCGGATTGGCTCAACACAGTTGAAAGTACTACAGGGAATGAAACTATGAGATTGTTTTGAATACATTTCTCTTTTTTCTTGCTAAACTTTATAATATAATCGCAATTTTAAAAACAGTTTAAATTTTATAGGTGAGGTCAAATGATACAGGAATGATATTTAATGCAGTGGGGTCATCTATGGCAAGTGGCCAGAACACTTACGGCGGTATAGTGTATGCATATACATCTACTAACATCATGATGTGGCAGCCTAAAACAGCCAATGGTCATTTAATTTATGTAGGGGGTGATTGGGGTTCAGGTCAGAACAGTCAAACATCTGACAGTGTTACAGTACAGACAACAGTCTACTTCTTATCAGGTAACGAAGTTTAATGAATTATATGTTTATTTCAAAATATCACTGTCAAGATTCTAAAATATAGATCTAAAATGTCCTTTTTATTAGTTAATTGTGGTCAAATCTTCTAGAACACCAGACTTTTCCATTTAATGATTGATACAAATAATTTTCAGAGCTATGAAGGTCTGTAAATTTTGTTTCGTCCAACCGCGGCCACAAATGAACAAACAGTCAGCATTTCTTTTTGAAGGGGTAAATGATGACCAACAATATATTTTTGATGTCGATGTAATCTTTATCAAATGTAAATATACTGCACTTTCCATTTTATGTCTATACCTATACAACACTACATGAATTCTAGAAAAGAAGTTTTATTGAAACATACATGTCAAATATTCTCTCTTTTAAAGCTCATTTTAAAAAAAAATAGTATCTAACAGTGTTTAAGTACTGGTGGTAATTGTAGATTAACTATATATATTTTTTTTCTTTTACCATTTGATGAATCAATTACAAATGTATATTCTAATTGTGTGCTTTAAAACCTAACTGATGTATTATATATGTGTGCTGTTAATCTTAAATAGTGCTGCTTTTGTATTTTGTTCGTTTGCTTAGAGACTACACTACTGCATCAACTATAGTATGTATGTTTAAATGGATTGTAATATCATTGTTGACTTTTCCAGTTAACTGTTTTATTGTTTTTATATTTAACTTAATAGAGTTTTTTTTTTATATTTCCTTTTACTTAATTTACCGAATTGTTGTAGAATATTGTATCATTCTTTCCTTAGTACTGATTTGAGTCCTAAAATGTGTTGGTAAAGTAATGTTAAATTATATTTTGCCTTGTTCGAATTTCTCTTTAATCTCTTATTTATTATCAAAATGTGTTGCATCGGGATGAAACAACGGTCCGATACTGCATGATATCTCCCATTCTTCGTTTTGGTTATTTCATGAAGGTTTTCAATTACATATGGTGTATTCTCTATATTTGCCCATTAAATATACACTTATTTGACTTCACCATTAATAAATATTCTTATTTATCATTGTAGCTGTATAAAATGTAATTTATAGTGGCATTTAATTAAATTTCTGCTGTTTTTTATGAAACTCATGAAAACTGATGATGAACTGTAGAACTGCAGTAGATGTCAATCATATTCTCCATTAAAAGGATAGAAACCAAGATTTTTTATTATTCTGCAAATTGGTAAGTACGTAAATTAGTTCTTACAACTCCATATTCTGAAACGATAAATCAGTGAAACAAATCTTTAAGATTAATACAACGCTTTAAAAAAATCAGCATAAATAACCAGAAGTTATTTTGGCTTACACATTTTCAGTCATGACGAGTCATACTGCGACGAAATGCACTCGCAAATATATTTTTTTTAAAAAGCAAATATAGTTACAGGACTTCAAGAATCATTTGACTGACACTTTTTTTCATTATTCTGTCAAATCCTTGGTTCAACAAAAATAAATTTAAATTAAAAAGAGGGACCACAAAAACTGGATTCAAGGATGATCGCGGGTCTAATAGGAAATAAATAGGATTTGAAATAGGTGTTTTAATTTGAGAGAACATATGAATAGTAAACAAATAAGCAAGAAAAAAAAGTAGGTTCATGTGCTCATTTTAGAGCTATAAGGCCTTGAAAATGCGCAGGAAATGTGTTTTCTCTGGATTTTTCATTGTCTTTGCATTGACAACTTCAGTCTCTCAAAAATGTATGAAAAAATAAAAAGGATTCCATAAGATTTTGTCAAATACCATTTTAAGGTATATATGATTGAATTATGAAAGAAAAAGTTGTGGTTCATGGGCACAAAACTTCATGTTTAAGAAATGGATAAAACCCTAGGATTCCGAAAATCTGACAAAAAGACCTAAACATGACCAACGAGCATCCTTAAAGTGATTTTATATCACAATATAACAGTTTTAACAGATTTGGCGATTCTCTCATTTCATTTCCTTTATGTTTAGCTTAGCAAGTGTGACGTCTTAATGGCTGGTAAAATGTCCGGTTATTCATTTTAATTAACTGTGGATAATTCTTATTTGTTTAAGGAAGCAGAAAAAGATACCAATTAATGATACAATGTATAAAATAAAGTTCTTTGATACCAAATTTGAGGCATAAGATGTGCACATTTGGTCGTTTTAAGACTCAACAGTTGTGCTCAGAACCTAAAACTGGAAAACCAGAACCACGATCCAAAACGTTGGAGCAAATTCAAAAATGACTAAAATGGGTAAAGCCAAAACCATATAAGGACACCGCTATGAACGAGGGAGATACTCCTTAGTTTTCAGAAATTTTAAAATTTTGTAACAGTAAATTTTAATTATCAAATTATATATGTTTATTTGTCCTTCTTAAAAAATCATTAAATATGTCAAAACGTATACAACATGATGTAGTATAAGTGAAACATTATACTAATAGATTTGTTTCCGTGTGAATTTGCATATTTATTACATTAATAAAATAATTTGCAGGTAATGGCGGCAAAAAATACCTTTAAGAAAGATACATGTATATCTATATGCACGAATGTTTTCATTTCCTTGCAGCTGCTTTTTTAACATATTTGTTTACTTTGAAACTTTACTTTTCAATTTTCTGATTGATTCAAATAATTTCAGAGCTATGAATGTCTGTAACAATTATTGGCCTTATTTGTGTAGAATGCTGATATCTGTATTGTTCACTGGTTTCTCAAATTGGCTCCTTAAAGTTATATATGTTTTTGCTTCATTATTGATAACTATAATCAATTAGTACTATAAATATTGTTTATTTATTTATTTATTATTAACTGTTATAAAATGCATTTAATTTATTGATCTGTTTATCATTTACTGGTGTTTAAATGCATTTATATATTCGTTCATTTTAGTGAAACTCATGTAAACTAGAGGAGGGTCTGATTAATTGCATTGAAACAAATTAAAAGCTTTAAAACATAGTTTTTTCATTTAAAGACTAACATCCGATATTGGTGTTATTCTTTAAAACAGTAAGTATAAAGATTTTTTAACACTAGTCTCAAATTCAGATTAATCAGGCAGAATTATAGAAATAGGATCGCTGGTATTTTTCCAGCCAACACAAATATTTAAGAAGTCATCTAATGATAATCATAAAATTCTGACATAAACCTATATTGTCTTCTACATTGCGAAATAATTTTAGTTAAATTTTTACCACTGTAAAATATTATGTCAAAATTGAAGCCGATGATTTTTTTAAACGGGGATTTTTTTAACAAGTCATTAAAGTGACTAAAGAAGAAATACATGTATATTGACTTGTCATGAAAGAGTAGCGCTGGTCTTAGGTTTAACTTTGTTTGGCTATTTGAATTTCTTCGAACCTAATTATTGGTTGCATTAAAGGGAAGGCGTATACAATTGATATTGACCGGGAGTTCATGAGATGGACTAGAGTTGGAAATAAGGGTTATTTACAAATGATTAGGACTTTTCTGCTTCAAAATCAAGAAATTCATATTTTTCTCTGTCCTAAATATTTTCACAAACTACTCAACGTAAAAAAGATATTTACATACGGAGCAGGAACTGCTTACCCTTCCGGAGCACCTGTGTTCACTCCTGATTTTTATAGGAGTTCGTGTTGTTCATTGTTTTTTAGTTTTCTGTGTTTATTTGTTGTCCTTGTGGTTGTTCATTTGTCTTCCCGCGTTTGTCTGTCCAATGGATTACGTTTTTTAATTGCTCCTTAGGTATATTTGTCCTTTTTACAACATCTAGTCAAGTTCCGGAAATCTTAAATCTCCGATTCGTTAAATACAATTGAAGTTTACGACAATCTAAAGTATGACTGTATTGTAAATAGACTGGTTCTCCATATTATGTCATTTTGAAACATATACTTTTATACAATGACAAATGTGTACCTAAACATTTTTATGTTTCACCTTCAGCAGATACAGATAGTATGCTTGGTAACAATGCTCCTTTTCCAGCTTCACCAGTATAGAACTACGAGCTGAATACTTCCAAACCAAACCGTTGTTACAAAAAATGTACATACGTGCTGTAAAGATGACAACACATTCAGCAAATATCAATGTGTTAGGTAATGCCAGACATGTTATATAAATAATAAAATTATCTACCTTAAAATCATAGACAATACAACAAAATGTTTCTATACTTCAATGTGGTTTGACATTGCCATTAACCTGACAAGTGACAGCATGTTCTTTCCTACATTGGAGACAACAGATTGACAAAAAAAACTTGTTTTATAATATGCATATGGAGCTCATTAAACGTTATAAGACATATTCGGAAGATATTTTAAATTGATAATTTTTTTTTGTGTGTTGATGTCATTGTAAACTTCACGGGAAATGTGCTACTCCGATCTTGTGGTATCCATTTCCCCTGAACCTTTGAGTTTGCATATTCATATGTACAATTTCCCACTTCTTCATCCAAGGTCCAGGTATTGTGAGGTCAAATGCATCTGTTGTATCATTTACAAAGCTTTTAAAAGACTCTTCTAATAAAAGGCAAATGCTAATAAATGGCCTTTTTCAGGTGCTACTTTATACAAATGTTTGACTCTATAAATACAGCAGTTGCTTTTGCATTTTGCTGAACTGAAATATAAACTCCCTTCAAAAAAGTATGGAGTGTGTATTAATTTGTTAAGCACCACAATATAATGAGTCAGCTGAATAAAGCTAATTTGTTTATCTTATAATTCCGAGTTTTATTGAAATGCTAGTGTTTCGTAATTATTAGTTTTAATTGTTGCTGTGCCGTCTTGTGTATTGGATAATTTGTATTCCCGGTTTTGTCTTTTCCAATAATTACCGTCTCTCAGTTACTCCGAGTAGGTAGATTGGTCACATATATTCACTCCGCCATCCATTTCTAAAATTTAAAAACTTGCAATGTCAAGAGTTTCTTTTCTTTTGTTCTTCATGTCGATCTAACTTGTTAAAATTATCCCAATCTATCTGTAAATTTGGATTTTTTGAGGATCTCATCATGACTCCATCCTTTAAATTGTAAAATCCGAGAGCTTCTGTGTCTTTCTGCCATCGAAGATCTAACTGTATCTGATGTCATTCAATACATTTGGTAGGCTGAAATTATTGCATTTTGTATTAAACTACTAGACGCATTTTCACATACATAAAGCCGATACAATATTTTTATTTACTCTTTGTAATTAGACATTCTGTTAATAATAGAAAGAAAATTAAAGCCAAATAATAAAAGGCGTTCTGTAAGAGATGCTTAGAGTTTCTTTCTTTTTGCAGATTTCATCTTAGATGTGTAACTTTTCGCAACTAGTGCTTCTAATGAAATAAATATGTTTCGCAGGAGATTTTCGCATTTGATTTTGCGATTTGAATAAACAAAGAAGCAGAATATTCGATAATGACTTTTACCTTCTGTGAGGAATTTTAAAAGTTGTTAAACAATACCATACCACTATAAGGATCTGGACAAATTTTAATATCAATGTCAATATCTGAAATAAATATATATATAAACTTAAAGATGTTTAAATTGATTACTGTAAATTCGGAAATTACTGCGATGTTTTTATTATTGCGAAAAATGCGACAGGGTTGTTATCGCAATAATTTAAGCTCGCATTTTTGCGTTTTGTAAATGAATGAAGCGGTGTTTTTCTCAATATCGCAAAATTTAAAATCGCATTTTAGTTTAAAATGACAAAATCGCAATGATAAATGCACGCAACAATTTCTGAATTTACAGTATATAAGGATATAAAAACTATGTGTACCTTGTTCTTTCTGTGTTACGTTTTGTGCTATGATCCGAAGGTCTAACGAATGGATGGCGTTAATTGGCAGTGGATCGTTCATGTCACCAGTTGTTGTTACCACCACAGTTCGATGACGTTTGGGGATATTTGTAACCGCCCCGTTGGTCGGTCCGTCCGTCCGTCTGTCAGTCCGTCCGTCCGTTAGATAACCTTGTCTCCAGAACTCCTCGTGAATTTTTAATTGTATTCATTTAATTTATATACTGTATTGTCACAAACTGTATGTAGGTGCGCAATAAGGTCTTACAATTTTGATTTCCAAAAATTTGGACCAACGGTCGAATTTCGAAAATTGGAAATTTAAACTTGTGACCTAAATTCCTCATTCATTTTCATTTCATATATTTAATTTCTATACAGTATTGTCACATACTCTATGTAGATGCGTAATAAGGTTTTAGAATTTAGATTTTAAAAAATTGGGCCCACAGGGGTCGAATTTCGAAAATTGGAAATTTAAACTTGTGACTTAAATTCCTTATTCATTTAGCCTTTTTTTGTTTTCACTAGGTTTAGTGATTCAATTTCTTTATAGAATAACGGCATAATATTTTAGATGGGAATAAGGTTTTATATTTTTGACTATAGGTAAGTGTCACAATTTCTTACAATGGTGCAGGGATAACTGTCAATTCTGACATTACAGTTTTCTAGTTTATGCATGAATTATCCAACATCTTAAGATTGTGGTAACACATATTAGTAGAACCCACCAACATCCAATTGAATTGATCAGTGACTGATAATCTAAGCTTGTTCTTTACTACTGTTCTCAATCTTGCACATTTTTCTCAATTTTTTTACTTCTTGGTGTAAGAGCTGACGAATTCTCTTAAAGTTTCATTACAGTTCCACACATAACATGCACTAACAAATGATTAAAGAGATTGTCAATTACATTTGGAAGCTAATCGCTTTATATACCAGCATAAAATCTTTTGAATAAACGAAATGTAGTCGGTCATAAAATTTAACAAAAACATTCAATAAGAAAAAAATGTAAACAACAACATGTATTAATCAAATCCTTTGTACAAATGCAAAGCAAGGAATTAATAGAAATTAGAAAATTTAGATCAACCAATAAGGCCACACCAAATTTATTTCTAGTTCTTTTGATTTTTATGGCAAAAATATGTGCCAGCGAACAAAATTTAATTTTAATTTTTTTTTTCTTGAGGGCTAATTTTTTCAGGCGAAGATCAAATTTAAGTGCAGCACAAATTTATGTGACAAAAATATAGCCAAAAATGGAAAAATGCCTATTTTTACCAATATTTAGGAGCGGTCGAACGCTTTTTTCCTATTTTTAATTTCTTGAAAAATGATGAAATTTGGGGCGAATTTTCATAATTTTTGCAAAATGAAACGGCAAAAAAATGTTTTCTTAAAACTAAAATAATGTCTGAAAATCGGAGCGGAGAAATCAAAAGAACTAAAAATCAATTCGCTTTGACCTTAACATAGCCGATACAATAAAGGAACCTCAAGACATATGGTTTGTTCTATGTAATAAACAATATCACCGTAATTGCAAGTCGATTTCCTTTGAAACTATTTAGGACATATCGTCACAAATATTCTTTTCCCATTTAAACCCCACTCGTAATCATATATGAGTAATATTCACATATATATATTATTGAAAGTGGTTAAAAGCATCTACAAGTGATGATTACATTAAACTCGTTTCACATACTTTCGATCTTCCCCGCGATATAGTCCTTTTTTCAGAAACTCTTTTCCGGTATCACGAATCTGACTCAAAAATTATAATTTGAACAAGTTATAAGCATAATAATAACTCCATGAAATTAAATTTGTCCTGTTGTTTATGGCGATATTGAATTATTTGACATTTCTTTAAAGGAATATAACTGACTGACAATTTCTCATTCTAGTCAGTCACTGTTTTCAGTCAAAGTATATAAAGCGCCATTGTTATCTATCTTTATAATTGACAAGGATTGCCAATTTTCCTACCTGAAGGTCGGTGGTTCTCTCCGGGTACTCCGCCTTCCTCCACCAATAAAAAAACTGGCCGCCGCGAAATAGCCAAATGTGCTGAAAACGGCGTAAAACCCAAACTAAACAAACTAAACAATATATATCTTTATAGAAAAAGAATTATTAATAATCTTCTAACTTCGAATATAGATAACAACCGTACTATACCTTAAACACGAAGTTCCACATATAAAATCATTGACACCAAAACAAATTAGAAAACACAAAAAAGAGAAACAATATATTCTAAAATAATAAGTAACAATTAGAACACATAAAATTGACAAGATTTGTTTTACTAGAAAATTCAATCAATTTATTATCAAAATTTATATGATTTTTTAAAAAAAAAAGAAGTATGACCCAAAAACCTAGAACTAACTACAGATTACTCGTACAAATACATTTGATACAGCTTTCAATAAAAAAGATTGTTTGTTTGTTTGTTTGTTTGGGATTTTACTGGTGGAGGAAGTCCAAATCATCAAATAATTAAATTTTATGAAGTCTTAAGGCTATAACTGAAAAATCGGAAAATGTCATTAGGTGTGTTATACATTTATGTTCTAAATTCACCTAACTTCATTAACGCTTCTACGTCCCTCTTCCTGAAATTTCATTTGGAAACGGCAAAACTAGGTAGAAATTTGTGTCAAGCGTGTGACCTATATATTTTAATGTACCTTATTTCGTACATAAAGCCTCTCGTACAACTAGCGCTGCATATTAGTGTTGACTCATAAAGCCTGGTGTGTTCAATGACCCCTTGGTATAAAACAAAGCTTCATTTTTTGGTACAAAACCTTTTTTTCTGTATCAGCACATTGAGGATATTGAAGCATGATTGTGGAGATTAATTTCAATAGATACAAAAGAATAAAAAATAATGTTATTAGGTTTATTATTGGTGCACCTCTTTTCTACAAGTACATGTATATCGAAAGATTAATTGTATATTTTGTCCTTTTGTGTATAGGAACGTATCACAAACTGATATTCCTGATTTAAATTTAAAATTTACAATATTAGTCTCCCCAATATGTTCATTCCCACATTACATACAAAAAGTAGCCTTTTTAGATAAAAATTGCAAGTCAAATGCATACAAGAGATTCCCTTTCAACCATTAATTCAATTAGCTGTGTATTTGTTGGGGAAAAAGTAGATACATGTACTTTCAAATAATTATGTAAATAAAATAAAACACAAGATTTGCAAATAGGCTGATGTGTACCTATTATTGCGTGCCATCTTACCCGTCTTTGTCAATCAATTTAAGGTTTGTTTTGAATTATGAGAAAATGATTCTGCAAAAACAGTTCACACATTTGTCCTGAAATCACGTTTAACTTAATAATTTCCGGACGGAAAGGAAACCCATAATTCAAATAATAATCTGTACCCCACATACTGAAAGGTCTTAGGAGGCCTTTGAAGGCCAAAAGAAAGCTAAATCAACATGAAACATTGGTAAAATGTTACCTTGTCAACTTATATGTTACCACGTTTATTTCAGGCCAAATGGGAATATTCAGAGGGAAGCGAAAACGAGGATTATCCCTTTCTTTGAACCGCAGAAAGACTGTTCATTCACAAATTTCCTCAGTCAACATTTACCAACTAAGTCTCCACTGTGTAAGAAGACAAAACATGGTAATAAATCGACCCAGCTCCAATCTCCTGAACTGTTTCGTCATGAACTGTGTCAAAATTTGTATTCTTGTCAGTCAGTAAAAGCGAGTCAAATTGCAAACAATACTGATCACTCAATAGATAGTCATCGAAAGCTGGGGTTCCAGGCTTTCGATGATTGTACCACAGATGAATTATTTGATCAAATAGTGCCAGTCCGAAATGACGACTTTCCGAATGACGATGATATTAACTCCACTATATCAATTGTACCGGAGATCCTTACTGAGCTATCTAGATTTAACAAAAAAGACACATTCGTGAAAATTCTTGCAATGCGTGAAAGACAAGGAGATACCATTAGACAATTCAGGCTTGGAAGAAATATATTTGGAGGAACTTCATGTCAGGATTGTGCAACGAAACTGATATTATGACAGACTGTATGCAGTTGACCCCGAAAAATTCCAAAATAAATTTTGCCTATCCAAAGGAAGATTATCTGAGAAGTATTAATCCCCTTTGGTAAGAATTTCCTACTAATTAGGAACCGTGTTTGATAGACGCCAGATGTGAAAGGTCAACATGACGATCAGATAACTTCCTACATTCTCATGTTTGGTGGGACAAAAGTGAGAAACGGGGTGATGTTGATCTCCTGGGCTTTGTTTGTTTAGTTGGAGTTTTACGCCGTTTTCAGCACATTTAGCTATTTCGCGGTGGCCAGTTTTTATTGGTGGAGGAAGCCGGAGTAGCCGAAGAGAACCAACGACCTGCAGTAGGAAAATTGACAATTCTTGTCAATTAAGATCGGAGTCGAACACACCTCGCCACAAGTGAAATTCCAACTCACAATCCCCAGCGTTGACAGACTAGTGATCATTAGTAGTCATGACGAACTACCTAGACCACTCGGCCTCCAATGCCGCTCCTTGGCTTTGAGAAAAGACATACATTGAATGAAGCTTATCTAAACCTTATATCAGACTTATTCAAAAAATGAACGTGGTTTTCAGCTCAATTCCGTTTGTTTGTGATATGCCTTCAAATCAACGATCTACCTTAGTGGAAATGTTCAAATCATATCTTGCAGTTGTCTCATACAAAACTTCAAAATCTATGAATGTACCCTTAGAAAGTTGAGGAATGCGCAAAAAAAGGAGACTCAGGAAGTTCATTGGCATATTCAATCAATTGTTGCAAAACTGTTTTAAACAAGACAGAAAAAAACATTTATTGAAACGCTGTGGATAATTTGCCGAACTGGCTCAATCATGAACTATACAGAGCACCTGTTTTGCAAAAGTGATCGAACTGACTTTGAAAAACAAAGTAACGTGACCCTATTATGTAGCCAAACTGAAATGAGAACATTCATAGGTTCTGAAATACTGTCGACTGGATTAATAAAGCAAGGATCTACCGAATGATTTGATGCAAGGAAAAATGTCAAAGTTACTGGAAGTACAATTTTCTATGCAATTGGGGCAGATTGACTAAAAAATCTAAAGGCAATTTGGACAGGGTTATCAGTAGTAAAGAACCCCTGCTACCATCAAAAGAGCAAGAAGAGGCGATGAAACACGGGACAGATTGCGAGGTACACGAAATTGCGACATTAATAAGTATCAAAATGCCTTTTCGCTACCCACAGTTAACATTCTACTAAGAATGGTATTACATTAGTAATGGAATTCTTGTCTCTCCCGATGGCAGTCTTGGAATCGATGGAAATGTCACATTTGCATTCGAGGGTAAAGCTCCTGTAGGAAATGTATTTACTACTCCTGTGCATTACACTGTTCCATTGAGATATACTACTCAAACAACCTTTGAACAGAAGGCAATGAATGCTGAAAGTGGGACACTTTATATGTCATAGTCTGATGAAAACACAACAGTTCATATTGTCCCAAAGCATGATCAATTGAACACAGATAAACAGCCGTGTGTTGACGATATTTACAATATGCGTGTGCCGAACAGATCTACTTCGTTGTCAGAAGAAAGCAAACAAGCTGAATACAGTAGTCGAAAGTTCGTCGAGAATTTCCGTCTGTCAGAGGGTCTATTTCAACTGAAAATCCTGAAGTACAATCTTTGCAAGACAACCAATTATAGCATCTTTCAAATGTAGAACTGCTTAACCTAAATCCAAGCAAACAGTAGAAATAACATGTATCACAAAATACCGAATGAATTTGATGCTCTGCATGGCCATGTCGTTGACTGACAACTCATCAGCAGTGATCGAGATCAAAATGTTGGAAATCCGGTTAAAGATATAATGATGAATTAATAAGCACAACCATCAAAACCCAAAACAAAAAGAAATCCAACCTCAGATAAGGGTTACCTCTAATCAAAAGGAAGAGCCTTACAAATTTCTAGTCAATTTTTGTCAAAATGTTGAACGGAAAATTTAAAGATATTCAAGTAATGCATTATGCCAGGACAAAAATTCTGGCTACTGGGCTGACAATTACCTCGGGGATTTACAGTCCACCAGCAGTGGCATAGACCCAGTGGTACTAATAAAATGTATCACAAAATACCGAATGAATTTGATTCACTGTATGGCCATTTCGTTAGCTGACAACTCATCAGCAGTGCTCGAGATTAAAATGTTGGAAATCGGGTTAAAGATATAATGATGAAAATCATTCAGATTCAATGTCAGAGTGCTTCACATTGTTGTTTTCCTGTTGTCTGATTTGGACAGACTGTGGAAACAAGAGGAACCCCATGCCGTTCCTGTGCTTAATTTTTTCCGTGGGAAAGCCTGTCAATGGATGTTGCGAGAAATATCTTACAGTACTGTAGGAATTCATGTTTTCTAAAAGGTATAGATGTCGTTTCTGCGTCAGCAGATGGTCGGTTTCTTCCTCTTATGGTAAATGGAAAGAATGGCAGACCATTAACTATATACCAGCTAAGTAAACTAGTATGGAAGGAAGTATACAACCTACAAAAGTCTGAATTAGTGAGTATACTGAAATCGTTGTATCGCTCATACATGTGTCTGAAAATAGCAAAATCAAAGAAAGAAATAGTTTCATAGAACACTTTTCATTCAAATTCAGGTAGAGTTTGAGACACAGATTAGGTTCAAAGCGTCACGCTAGGGGAGGGGGTTTCAAATTCAACATTTTAGCGTATGTTTTAAAAAACCGGTTTAAATATCACTTCCGCCGATATTCCTGAAAATAGAGAATATATGCTGTTTCCGAGTAATGAGTTGTACCTGTTCACATCAACTGCTAGTATGTTAACAAATGTTGATGTACATTAATTAAAGGTGGACGATACTTTTCAAATAGAGTGCTCTTTGTAGACTTGTGAAAAATGTTGACAATTATGGATTACCCCTAGGCCAAAAAATCTTTGTTCTAATTCCAAGAGGGTGTCATTTAATTTAATTGGCCATGACAAGAAGTAACTACAAAGATGGAAAATCACAAATCATTCATGAGCCGATTGAAATAGGGTTTTTTCCTCGCCTTATCGTTGTTATTTGTTATTTATATTTGTCTGAACGACAAAGAAGTTCGGATCAAAGACATGAAAGAGTTATCCCGATTCTTGCAGGAAGCTAACATTAATATTACAAACTCGTTTATATCCAATAGACTGTCTTTCATTCAATTTATTAAATTATATTTTAATTACTTAACGGAACAAATTTTTTTAAGAAATCAATCTGTTAGTTATAATTTTCGAAATATATTATTTTTTTCTAGATTTTTAATCGAGCATCACTTGTACATTCTAGGAAAATTATAGCATTTTCGTCCATATTTTTATTTCGTGAATGTTGTGTATGTATCTTTATTGAACCCATTACCCACTTTCATGACTTTCACCATGACCTCTTGATTATAATTAAAACAAAAAGATAAAAATGTTTGTAATAGTAATATTGTTATTTGCGAATGTTGTGTATGTATCTTTATTGAACCCATTACCCACTTTTACCGTGACCTCTTGGGTTTATTGAACTGATATACCCACTTTTACTATGACCTTTTGGGAATAATTCAAACAAAAAGATAAAAATGTTTGTAACAGTTAGGTTATCTTTAACAATATTTATAGAACAAGCAAACCGGCATTTATGCCATTTTTCTTATATTCTTGACGTGTTTAATCGGTGGGATAAAAATACATGTTTTTAAGCACTTCTCGGACATTAAATTTCTGCATGGGAATTCCCGCCGTTTTTTTATGTTGTTTTAGAAAGATAAACTAGAGAAGTTCCGAAATGGCGTTCATGTAAACAAAATACGATGCAACGGCATTTTCTTGAGTTTTTGTTGAAAATTATATTAGAAACAGATTCTCCTTCAATTTACTCGTGAGTTATAGACTTTCACCACCCTCGCTAAAGCTCGCGTGTTGAAAATATAAAAAATAGCTATATCTCGGGTGGAGAAATTCCACAACTCATTCGTACCTGAAGGAGAATTTATATATTCTTCACCGCCCGAGTGATCCTACTTGACGAGGAGCAAAATGCTATCTGATTCGTGCAGGAATGTTGCCATTACAAAATATTCAATCAGAAACCGTTTTTGGCTTTTTTATTTTCTTTTTTTTTAATTATATGAAGGAAATTATTTTATTTCAAGAAATCATATTTTATAAATTTGGAAGTAATTTCCGAAATGAATTAATACTTTCAAGGTATTCTAAATATATTTTTCTGAAAAGCCCACCCCATAAGATGAATCGTTGTTGCCTTAGTTGGATACATCTTCATTTTTTCTGTGAAATATGCATTTATTTCATGCAGTTACATTTATATTGCTATACATGTATTTTTAAATTCAGGATTTGAAAAAAATACAGACATGTATATGCTAATAACAGAAAGTTTTAATGTTTTTGTTAAAAGGTTGGATTCTCTATGATGTACTCCAATAGAATTGAGAATGGAAACGGGGAATGTGACACAGAAACAACAACCCGACCAACGAGCAGAAAACATCCCAAGGTCACCAATGGGTATTCAACGCAGCGAGAAAATCCTCCACCCAGAGGTGGTCTTCATCAAAGTCTGCTAGAGGATCACCAGCTTAGTTTCTAGAAAGTGTATTTCGGTACTAGCCCGAAATTGATGCTTAAAATGTCATTAGATACTTCTTGCAGTAAAGAAAATGACAAATTAATTGTTTGTAGAAGTATAGAGTACTCGACGACTGCAATCATTTGTTTCAATTTTCTGCATGACAAAAGAAAAATATTTTAGAGCGAAAATACGATATATATGGCAAGCCGTTTTACTATTTATTCTAACTTCAAGATATCTCATATAATATATAAGATATCTTATATAATCTAGTTTTTATAAAATATCTTATAATCTTTATAAAGTATATAAGATATCTTATAAATATTTTTATATAAGATATCTTATATACTTTGTTAGATATCTCATATATTTTATAAGATATCTCATATAGTTTATAAGATATCTTATAAAGAAAATTATATGATATATCTTATAAATTATATAAGATATCGTATAAACTATATAAGATATCTTATAAACTATATGACATATCTTATAAACTTTATTAGATATCTTGAAGTCAGAATAAATAGTAAAAAGGGTTGCCATAGATATATCTTTTTCATTGATAAAGGTACACCCCTGGTCTTTTTCCTGATTTTTCATTCTTTCGTTTAAAATGTCAAAAATTATAAGGATAAAAAATACATAATGTTCAATGCCTTAACATACATTTATATTAATACATGTATCAGTATCCTTTCCTCGTAATCCTTATCTTTACTACTCTATGTCTAATTCGTTACGTTGATGTTCAAAATTCCGACCAAATGTAATTTCTGGTTTAAGCTCCATAAGTTGTTGTGATACATGTATACATGTATAAGAAAGATGATTTTTTAAGAAGATTTCATGATCATTTATTCAAGTAAAAAAGTTCTTGATAATTTAATGTATTAAACTTATATAATAATTAAAATGCGCGGTTTTATGGGAAGTTGAATTTGGAAAATTTATTTTAGATCGTGTATGGAGTGACGTGCATGGGGTATTGTGTAACAGCTTGTGTTATACTTTCAACGATCTGTACACAGAAATATATGAATGTTGCCTTGGGAAGTAAATTGCGTTTACATTGTTCTTATCCATGAGATAAACTTGGTCAAGTTATCATTTACCCTTTGTATGTATTAATAATACAAACAAATTATATACACACAGTCTTGCTGTTAACATGGCCGAGGATGGCGAGGTCAAGCCTGGTTTTACAAATGAACCTCATCCTGATGTCTTTAATGTAAACGCTATGCTTCCTCAAAAAGAGGAGAAAAAAACAGGACAATTACCAGACTCGCTCATCAAAAAGTTCTTTGAACAGGTAAATATTGTAGCATTACTCTATTTTCAGGTTAATCTTCCATGTCCAGTTCTTAATTTATCCGTGAAACATTTCATCTATTTATGTGTACTTTTAGGGGGTTTCATTTGCCTTTTCCATTGTTCTTATTTCCTTTTTCTCTCTCTTGTTAAAAAATTCACATATAAAATGTTAATTGAATGTATCAATTTCAATACAAAACTAGATGGAGGCTAGATGGACAGCTATCCCCGCACTCCCCACATGTTGTATCCCTGTGCACCTTTTCTAAATAATATTTTTGAATACAGGCCCAAACTTAAGAAAATCAAAATTCTTAAACCTTAATGCATGCAATGTATGAAAATACTGTATAGAAATAAAATGCATAAAATGAAAGATCAAACAGTTTCGGTCACCAGCTTCTAATTCCCAATTTTCAAAATAAAATATAACTTTAAGGAAAATAAATGAATATATCGAAAAATGAAAGAGGAGGTTTGGTCACAAACCTAAATTGGGCCCCCTAGTTGTGAAAACCAAAATCCGAAAACCTTATAGCACATCTACATACAGTATATGACAATATTGTATAGAAATTAAATGCATAAAATGAAAAATGAAAGAGCAGTTTAGGTCACAAACTTAAATCAATCATTTTCCAAATTGGACCCTTGTTTTCCAAGTGCGGGGATCAGTGTCGATTCCGACATTCAAGCTTTCTAGTTAATCTTAAAATAAATTTTGTTAAAAAAACATATTTCATAACTCAATTCAAAATTTATGATTTTGAATGAATTTTTTTAGGTCAAGAAAATAAGCCAATAAAATTTCTTCTTACGGAATTCTTCGGTGTGTAAACTTAACCAAGTTACGAGATCAAACGTTCAATGTAGGATAAAAATACTTAATTCACATAGTTTTTTCACTGACCCCCCCCCCCCCCCCCCCCCCGCCCCTTAACTTAATTTGGGAAAAATTGATTGACCAATATGGACATATGCTTTGAGAGTATACTTTTTGTATCATGGGTCCTTGTCCTCAACAATGTATGTATGATGGCTTTTATTTGCTTTAAAAGTCCAAACATATGTTAGGGCCAAACTTGAATCCGTATTTTTCAATCTGAAAATCAATGTCGGATAACAAAACTTGCAGCGATTTTTTACCCTCCCCCAGCCCCAAACTATTCGAATTAAGTTTTTTATCCTACATTGAACTTTTGATCTCGTCCCTAAGTGAGATGGTCTCGATTACACAACAATAAATGCATTCAAAACGCCTTTTTTAATGTATATGTATGCGACATTGAGTTAAATTCTTATGTCGGTGTTGGAATGGGTTAAGGAACACTTAAAAAATCGATATGAAAAAAATGACAATTTTGTTTAATTTTTCAGAGGTTGGTTTAATCTTTCATATTTTTCAGGGGTTTGTTATCATTTTGAATTTCTTCAAACCCGAGGAGCTAGAACCTGCAAAAGAGGACATAGGAAAACTTGTTGATGATGTAGAAGAAAGACTTTTTAAGAGTGGGAAAATAAAAAGTAAGATGTTTCTATCTACATTTGGCTTTTTCGAATTATATAACTCGATAGTTTTCACACGGGATACAGGTTAAGGGTTAAAATTATGTTAGGAACAGAGTTACTAGTAGGTAACGGTCTGTTTAGGGTTTGGTTGGGGTAAGGCAGAGTTAGTGTTAAGCTAGGTCAGATATTGGATTAGGATTACAGTTAGAGTTAGGTAAGGTTAATGATTTCTGTTAAGGTAGGGGCTAAGTCAAGGAATTGGGTATCGGGTATTTGAAATTCAAAGTTTAGATTAGTGATTGTGTTTATGATATATATAGATTCTCCTTAAGGATTCTCTGTTTGAGGAAATGAGCATTTGCGAGCGTGTTAAAATCTAAAATTTAACTATTGAGGGTGGAGAAATTCCATAACTCACGAGTAACTTGAAGGAGAATCTGTTTCTCCTATGATTTTCGATAAAAACCTCAAGAAAATGTCGTTGCTATGTAGTTTTTTTTTACATATACGTCATTTCGGGACTTTTCTAGTTTATCGTTCCAATAACAGTAGAAAAAACGGCGGTAATTCCCACGTAGAAGTTTAATCTACGGGAAGTGGTTAAAAATATTAGGTATTTTTATCCCACCCATTAAACACGTCAAGAACAGGAGAAAATATTTTACAAACACATCTCTCGCATAATTCTAGCATAACTATTGTGAATTTTTTTTTTTTTTCTCAGGACGATATAATGAGTGTGACAGTTTCAGCGAAAAGTTAGTTTTGTTAGAAAAGGAATGGCCTGGTGCTACTTACCTCATGTTGAAACAACAGATCGTACCAAAGGCATGTGTATATTTCATTAAAGTTTTATTTGGATAAAAATAGTATATACTTATTGATCGTATATGAGGGGAATAGTAAGTTTATTATCCCCTCGATGCCAACTATTGCCACATGTTTTTAAGTTTATTGTCCTCGAGATACCAACTATTGCCCAGAGGCTTAATTTTATTGTCCTCGAGATACCAACTATTGCCCAGAGGCTTAAGTTTATTATTCTCGAGATACCAGCTATAGCACCTAATATGAAAATACCGAAAGACACTAAACCGTTGAATAGTTCACAGTACAATTGACCAGTCAATAATACCCGGTAGTGGAAAGTATTATACCTCAGTATGTCTTTTCTATTTCAAAATCAAGACATTAATTTTACATTTTTTTACCGGTAACTAGTTTCCAAAACTAATCACCGGTAAATAGTGACCGGTGATTAGTACTGGAAACTATTGACCGGTATATTGTATAGGTATAATAAAACAGTTATTTTACAGTTATTTCGGGATATAACAATTTTATTTGCTACGCGTCGGGAAAATAGTCAGTGTCTCGGAACAAATAAAATGGCTACATCCCTCAATACTGTTAAATAACTGTATACTATTGACAAGTCTCTTAAACGGAAAATATAAACCGGTTAAATGTTTTAGGGTTAGAAATAGACAAAATAGTGAAGTTAATGTGTTAATTTTTATATCGAAAAAACATATTGAGGTGTAATAAAATAACATGTTTATCATTGTAAATAACTTGGTGGTATATATATGTTTTTTCTTTTCATTTTCAGGGTATTCAAGACGTATGGGCCAACGAACGACTTCTAAATCTTATAGAACAAATTATTGGACCAGATATTTCAGGTCATCCAGTTTGGCAGATTCGTTGCAAAATACCAAGAGACGAAGTAACAGTTGTTCCATGGCACCAAGGTAAATAACGTTATAGCAGTGAATAACACCATTATACATGTAGATACATATTTTTTATACACATATGATATTTTCTCAAATCAAAACATAGTGATGGTAGAGATGTGGTATAATTCCCACTATTCTAAACGTCCAGATTCTGTGATGAATCATTATACAATTACGGCCCTCATTTGAAGTTGACATTCAGATTTGGCAACTCGAGAGCTTGTTAATTTGTCTGACGATCAATATTGTAAATATTTAAGGTAGGAGGTACCTAATTGGGCTATATTTCAATTTAAAAAGGACATTTTTTTATGCAGCCTCCTGTGATTCCTTTCAAATGATAAACGTATGAAAAGAAACTTTTCGTATACTGGTATTGGTCCTGTCTTCACTCCAATGACTTTTTTCAGATAGCGGTTACTTCGATAATGATTCCTACAAATTTATAATGCCAACAGCATGGATTCCGCTAGTTAATGCCACTGAAGAAAACGGCTGCATGCAGGTAACTTTCCTTCCGTTTAATGTACTTGGGCTAATGGATCAAGTAGGTACATTGGGAACAATAGAGTTCAAATATATCCATTTTCATTGGGGTTTTATTTTGAGGATGAACTACAAGTAAGATCTGAAATTTACGTTGAGTGTTATAGGTTAACATAACCTAATAATTGTACCTGCAGCAAATTATCATGTACAAAATGTATAAAATACGCGGTCGAAGGATTAACGAAACGAAGAACATTACTGGAACCACAATATGTACACAATAGTGACACAAGTTTGAACTTAAGGGAGAAAACATTTCGTTTTCAAGCACGGGCTAGGATGAAATTTGAATTAGCTAAAAAGGCAGATCTATGACCAGAATTTTGGCAAAATAAAAAGGCAGGATCATATTAGGAGTGAAAAAATGCGGGACTTGTGTCAATCAGGAATTTTTTTTGGGGTATAAATGAAAATAGAAATTTCGGCCGCGGTAACGGCCGAAAAAAATCCCGGAAAACATAGGCGGGATCAACAATTTCATTCTAGTCCCACCTCCCCCCCCCCTTGAAAAAGACAAATAAAATGGTGTTCCCTCAACGGCCATTTCTTTTGTTTCCGTGTTTACTGTTTATTCTCAACTTTCTTGATTTTCACAATTTTTCACAATCAGAACTCTTGTCAGTGAGGTGTGAGTTAAGAGGTAAGAGGTATAAGTGAATTGAATATAATTTTAAACGTCATATTGCAAGTGGTCAACTCATCCCGAATATGTGTATGCATTAATCTTTAACATATTAGTCTTTTGTTCCGTTTAGTATATTGCTGGAGGACACCAGCAGGGACTAGTAGTCAAACATAAAGCATGCTGGAAAGATACCATGCATCTTTTTATAGAAGAGGAAGAGCTGAAAACAAGGCTAGGTAACTAAAATAAACTAAGACCCAAAATGCAAAATATAAAACAAATTCTTAACTGAACACGTCCAAGATATGATTGATTTTTAGTGACTTGTAATGCAGCAGTTCGCATTCTAGGGGTATATTTTTCATTTAATTTGCATTATTTAAGAATGGCTAGTTACACCTCACATCAACCAAGTATAGAAAATTCGAGTTTAATTCCATAGTTTTAACAAAAAATATTCTTAAGACAACGAATGTATACATGGTATATTAGTTGCAAGTGTGATATGATTCTTAGGGAGCAACCATTTGATTTTTACGGGGGGGAGGGGGTAGGGTTAAAATTGAAATAAAAAGGCGGGACCAGGATTTTGGCAAAATTAATATCCAGGACCACATATGGTGTGAAAAATATGCCCCCCCCCAAATCAAATTGTTGCTCCTTATTGTCTTTCAATATTTTGTATTTAATTAATGTCAGGGATCGATCGAATTCGTGCGAACCAAAGACACAAATGCCTCCTGTTATTTCTTTTATAACAATAAATACCATGTTTATGCAACGTAAGTGTCGATTTTGAAAAAAATAAATCTATTGAAGGCTGATCTGAAGTTTTGAAATATGTACAGTTTGTACAGATCAATTTATGATCAATTAATATTGCTTTGCTACTTACAGACCTGTTATCCAGTGGAATGCCAATGGTTGCACTTGTATATATTTTTCAACATTTTGTACGAAATAATACTCAGTCTCGGAAACCATCAACTAATGCAACATGGTTTACTGTTTGTTCTGACATGTCTGCATTTATATTGTTATTATGTTTATATTAGATGTTCATAGATTTCACACTTATCTCAGTCACAAAGTGTTGTGGTGCTACTGCTCCAGACTAGATCGTCTTTCCTTCGACTTGCAGAGCCTCATAAAGCATCTAAAAGAAAATTAATTGAAAACAAATTTAACATTATCAAATATGCTTTTTTCACTATTCTTTCAAAAATTGTGTTTGATATTTCGTAGCCTTTCTACTTAAAAAATAAAACTTTATTAATAAGTACATGAAAACGTTTTTCTTATTGTTTCCAGTTTAAATATTCATAATTATTCTAAAAAATATTAATCATCGTTACTAAAATTGTGAAAAATGGTTACAAAATATTGCCAACTTCTTTGTATCCGTGATCAAAGTTTGAATTGCTAAAAAGACTGACATTTCCTTAGGCTGCTCTATACTGTTACCTTATGAAAGGTCATCTACTATCGATGCTAAACATATATCTTCAACTCCTATTTTGTGTTTTAATTTAATGAAGTTTACCCTTGACTTAATGAAAAACGTCAAGTAAAAAGCCTATATTTCGTATTTATTTTTTTTATTGTATATTCTATTTCTTCCGGCCATTTTCTTTGAGGGACTGATCCAACTTGTTACTTACATATTTCGAACGGAAAATTAATAAAAAACAAAATCAGACTTGTGGAATATATTTAAACCACAACTAAGAACGCAAGGCCAATAACTGGAAATATAAACAGAACTACATTTGTACTAAGAAATTAAGCTCTCACGGTGTGAAGTTGCTCTAAAACCTGGTAAAAAAAGTACTCTGGAAGAAATAGTCTGTCTTGCTCTGTTGTGCGAATAGTCTGGATTTCTTAAAAAATGAAAGTTTACAAATTCGTCTTTACTGTGTTCTACACCTGGTCCAACAAATTGCACAAAACGCGACATTCCCTGTTGGTGTCCGACTTGTTTCAATGAATGAATGTAAAGTGGAGTTTCGTAATTGGTATGTGCTATTTCAAATCTTTATACGGTCCACAGTACAGGGAAAGAATGTGTTATAAAGAAAGTTTTTCTAAGACATAAAAAAAAAGGTTATCACATATTATAATATATTTTTTTAAACCTTTCTCAACTGAATTATACTTGCCTTTTATGGTTTTCCAGATGTGGATTTGGATAAAGATGTTAAAACATGTCCGGTACCTTATGGTGGACTTATCCTCTTTAATAATATGATTCCACATAGAAGGTAATGTCATAAGAATAATTATTATGCGGTACCACTGACTTTTGTACCGCATTACTCTTTCAAAGTCGTTATAGTATGTGGTATAATGATACATTTAAGTTAAAAGACAAACGACAGGTAAGTAGGTTAATACCACGGTTATCAACCTGTACAAAGATATTTCTCCTTAAGATTGTGCCTTCTTTTCAGTAAATGTAGTTAAAAATATGCCAGATTTTAAGTCATGGCAAGAAAATGAGAAAATAAAATGTCTTTTCTGCCCATCAACCTAAAAGAAGTGGAAGGCCTGGGGTCCTTTTTTAAACAGGCATTAGAACTGAGGACAGGTTGATTGATTTATATTATTATATGGGATATGTTTTCCCTTGGGTTTGTTTTTTTTTTTTTTTTTTTTGTCTTTGTTATGTATGTTTTCTTTATATATGTGTTTATTGTTATCCCTGTACTTCGAAGAAGTTCGGGGATATTGTTATCGCCCCCGTCCGTCTGTCCGTCCGTCACACTTTCTTGTGACCTAAACTCCTCGTTCATTTTTAACTTCATGCATTTAATTTCTATACATTATTGTCACATATGGTTTGTAAAGGCGCAATAAGGTTTTAGAATTTTCATTTTCAAAAATTGGGGCCCACAGGGGTCGAATTTTTAAAATTTGGAAATTAAGCTTGTGACCTAAACTCCTCTTTCATTTTTGATTTCACGCATTTAATTTCTATACAGTATTATCACATACCGTATCTAGATGCGCAATAAGGTTTTTAAATTTGGATTTTCAAAATTGGGGCCCACAGGGGTCGAATTTTGAAAATTATGAATTTAAGTTTGTGACCTTAACTCCTCTTTCATTTTTCATTTTATGTATTTAATTTATATAAAAGATTGTCACATACTGTAAATAAATGTGCAGGAAGGTTTTAGAATTTTGATTTTCAAAAATTGGTGCCCACAGGGGTCGAATTTCTTAAATAAGCAATTTAAGCTTGTGATCTAAACTCCGCGTTCATTATTCATTTTATGCATTTGATTCCTATACAGTATTGTCATACATTGTATGCAGATGTGCAATAAGGATTTAGAATTTTAATTTTCCAAACTTTGAGCCTGTATTCAAAGGTATAATTGTGAAAAGGGCGCACAGGGATACAAAATGTGGAGAGTGCGGGGATAGCTGTCGTTTCCGACTGCCTCAGTCTAATTTTATATGCTTTTGTCACAAATCTTTAATGATTTATAGACAATACACTTGATATCTGGCGGAACTGTTATTTGATGGTTTTATTTTGATTCTTTTAGTTTAAATACGAATTTCCAGTCGAGTCAATGAAAAATAATGAAAAAAGTGAAAATTGTTTTGAATTGATCACTTATGGATGTATTCATTTTGTTATATTTCCAATTTTGTAAATTATAAATTTCGGACTATCTATGGATGGATGAATTATTGTTTAACGCCCAGTGGCAACCAGATGCATATGAGGACGAGAACATATTGATATGATAATGAATATGATCCCTGCTAAATGTACTAGACCGACCCACTGAGCAGGACTTTTAACGTGCTAGCTCACGAGTAAACAATCCGCAGAAAGACATATCACCCCACTCGGACATATTATACGGACTCTGCGCCGACCAGTCGATCTTTGCTCTTACTACTAGGTACCGGATGCTTGGCAGAGAAGGAGCAAATGCAAATTTTGATGTCTTTGGTTCGACCAAACCGTGGATCGAACTTGCGACCTTCCGCAATCGGGGCGAGCACGCTACTACGATACCACCGAGGCGGTCAACTGTATTTATGACATAACAATTTATAGATGCAATTTGAATTTAAAATTTACAAAATGGGACATAACAAATCGATAAATAAAAAATATTCTGCTGTTCACTTTGACCAAAATTTTTGATTATGGTGTTCTTATATTTGCAAAATTTTAATGTTAACTTTGCTCTCGGGGGGTAACTCAATGATATTAATTACGGGACGTGCGGCAAATCCGGGTCAAGATCTTACAAAACCAGCAGAGATTTCGGGTCAGGATTTTTTTGACACTCTGGAGAATTTCGGTCAAGATTTTATTTCGGGTATGTAATTATGTTTTCGGGTCACATGTCGATATAACGTGGATAATTTCGGGTAGGGGTTTCAGTTTGCCCAATTGTTTTTTTATCTATATTTACTTTTTTCTGATGAGATAATTTTTTTAGAAAAAGTCAAAAAGTACGAAATAAACCGACACCATATGTGTATATATTATGGATTTAAAATATGATTTTCAAATCCTCACAACCAGAAAATTAATTTCTACATTGGTTCAATTCTTGTACAGCTGTCCTTTGAATTTCCAAAACTAGAATTATTGGTTAACTCGTTATTATTGCATTGGACTCTGCACAGGTAAAGGCTTCTTTGAAGATTTATCAACTAAACAGAAATTATGTATCTCTTTATTACAGTATACCAAATGTCTCAAAATCAGATATACGCTGGAGTTTGGACCTTCGTTTTATGAAGTCTTCTAACCCAGTGGGTTTCTTTGGCATAAAGGATGGACTACAACTGAGATCATCTAAGGATCCAAATTTCAAAGTCAGTTTTGACAAATTTAATTCAAAAGATAGAAACGAAGAGTACAGAAATAAATTAGACAGTAAGGTATATGAATTTTCATTTTTACTACTTGTAGTAAAAAAAGGATGCTCTGATACTTGTGCATTCAATTCTACTCAATTTTGTTTTGTCTCAGTATATCAAGAATGTTTTAATTAACATTATAACCCTAAGAAAATTTCATTTTACTTCCTTTTATAAGGAGTCACCGGGTCAGGGGCTGAATTTGTAAACAGTGCTCTTCAGAGTTGATCTCGGAACAATTAATTAAGATTCAGTCTAATAAAAAACTTTTGCTATTATTTTCAGAAAGAAGATGATTTAGACATATTATTTCCTGGTCCGTGGATGAAAAAGTGGGAAATTGTTCATCCAAACGAACACACCAGAGCCCTCTTTGCAAAGAATGTTCAGTAGAAGCAAAATTATTCTGTGTTCCTTATAATGATCAACTTTTAAACCTTAAAATCTTTTTATGGTAGTTTTTTTGACACTGAAAATGTAGATTGACAAAGGTTGATTTTGCATTAGTCTTACCCCATTCAATCCTCTCAATTTAATTTCAACTTGATATACAATATTTTGACATGTAAATTTTTCACATAATTGCATTACTGTTAAAGATTTGCAATATAAGGTAAATGTAGACTGAATAATTTCAGAATATGCAATATTTGAATGCTGACATTTTCAGAAAATTTCAGAAAATGCAATATTTCAATGCTGAGATTTTCAGAAAATTTCAGAATATACAATATTTCAATGCTGAGATTTTCAGAAAACTCATTAACTAGATGTAACTAATTTAATTCACTTTTGCCACTCTATATACAAAGGCCAAAGCAAGTTTTGAAACTAATAAAAAACAATAAACCTTTTCTTTTTTATTATGATCATGTTAAAACATATGAAACAAATATCTCTTACTTGTGTCTCTGTGAAACAAAATGGACAAAATTTTAATTTGAACTTTTAGGACATTATTCGATGAAAATTGCGTAAAATAATTATTTATTGCAAGTTCAACAATTTACTAAGGGATTTCTTTTAATGTTTTATTTTTAGATATTTAAAAAGGTTTAATTCAAGTGTGAAAGTTAAAGCTAATCTATTTCGTGTTTCGATTTGTTTATTTCAGTTAGAGACAGTTCACTTTAGTTTATCTATTATTCGTATATTTTTAATTCCATAAATGCGTCTTTATATTCTATTGTTAATTATTATCTATGTGCTTAATTTTCTGTAATGCGTTAATTGTATTTCATACTTATTTAGAGAATTATTTATCAAGTCTATTCAAGTAATTTTTGTTTAGTATATATACTGCTTTATTATTTGAATAAAGCAGATTGGATTCAGTATTACACTGGGCAATTCCAACTCTATAAATTGTATTTCCATGCTGAACTATTAAATTATATATCGCGGAAACCAGAGTCGTCTTTTATTGCAACAATTAGTCCTTAGAGTCAAGAGTTGGTACAGATTATTGTCGTATTGTTTTATTGTGTGTGTGTGGTTGCAGGCCAACACACAACCCAGTCACAAGGCACACCCGTTTTCCAGTTGTGTCACTTCCAACAATATGAAATAAATGATTGTTTAAAAAAAGAAAGATAATCATCCATTAAAAAATTATGCATACAAATTTATCTGCAGGGTCACTGTGTACAACTGTAAAGCAAAATGCATGGTGGAGGGTCTGGATAGGGGGTCTGTTATTCTGTAAACATTTAATTTTCAACCCTTTTTTCTCTAATCTTCAAAAAATTAGTCTATTCTTCAAAAGTGATTTTTACGCATTATTCTCTAATTTTTTCCCCAGTTTTCTTTAATCTTTAAAAAAAAAGTAAAAAACATTCTTTTAAATGATAATTTTGATAATTTTCTTTAAATTTTAAGAAGGGAAAATTCTGTAAACACTTAATTTTTAGCGTTTTCTTTTATTGATTATTCAATATTCATTATATTTTTAGACCACGCATTTCTCTAATCTTCATTTTTTTTGCCCGTTATTCTCTAATCTTCATTTTTTAAGGGCATTATTCTTTAATCATTTAACCCCATCTAAACCCTCATGGTGCATTGTCTCAAAATCTAAAGTTTAACTAGGAATAACTCGAGGAAAAATTAATGGATTAGGGCATTCTCAGCATGCACACATCTACATATATGGACACATATCTACATTTGGATCTTGCAGTAACAAAATGCATGGTGAAGTGTCTCACAATTTCTACGTGCAAATGGACAGAACTCTATGAAAAATTGATGGACGACAAAATCCTTAATACAGCAGAGTTTACTTGTCATTATCTAAGCTAATATCAAGTTAGGATGAAACATGACAAAAGATCTGGAAGTTTGTTCGGACAGACAGGCTGATTTCTATAGATCCCCCCCCCCCAACATTGTTTGCGGGGGATATAAAAAGGCCAACTTTCTGCATTTACTGGTTGCACACAGTAATGTGCAGTCTGTATCTGCTACTTCTATCAAAATGTCCTGCCTACAACTACTGATATCATCATGTAAATTTTCATCAAAATTATTTTTAAACTCTTTTTCTGCTTACTATGGGTGAGTTTGTTTTGTAAACAAATTAAAACCAAAATGAAGTTTTCATTCACAAGACATAACATTAAAATCCCTGATATTTTATGTGTGTTTTAATCTGGGAATGGGGCGTTATCTCATTGATAATTGTTAGAAAGCTAACAATTATCACTAGAATGTGATCTCTATTGTCAGGACTTTGACACAACTTCATGATTTCAATTTAGATTTTATTGACAATGACTGCAAGTTTTCCTACCAAAAATTGTTTATACAACATCAACAATCCTTGATCACTAATTCCTAATAAAGGATTTCGCGAAGCCATGTATAATACGACCGCAAAATGTCGACAGGTAAAGAATTAAAGTAAATGTGAACATATTATGAAGCTTTAAAAAAAAATCTACTGAAATTATACTGAAATCATTCAAGAATGAAAAAATCACCATTAAAATTGGATGAGAATATAAATTTTGACCCCTTTAATCCCTTTTATCTCTGCAATGACAAAATTTACACAAAAATGTCTGGATTAACTTTATTGTATTTCTTAAGACAAACCATTTGAAAATAAAATCATCAAAATTGGTTAAGAAATAAAATAAAGCTTCAAAAATTGCGGTGTGTCCCTTTTTCGATCCCTTATATATCTCGAAAACGGTATGAGATGGTGAAAAGGGATCGTGAATAAATATTTCCAAATTCATCAATTAACACTAAAAACCAAAAATCATAGAAATCGGACGAATATTAAAGAAGTCACAATTATCAAAAAACCCTTTATGACCCCCCAGAAAAAAAACGGGATATAAATCCCAACCTGTTTTTCTTTTGGGGGATCATTGTGGTAAAATATTATAAGGATACATTCAATAGAACAATAAATGAGCGGAAATCATTATGAAATGAGGTAAGCCTTGTAGGAACCAAATTTTTCTTCATCAAGGTCCTTCTACTTTAAGGTCAGCATATTCTAAAATTTGGCAGTTCTTCAGAAGATTTTTCCATGTACATGTATATCCCATAGGGTCTTATGTTAACCCAAGTCCTCTGCTGGTGGCCATCTTGAATGAGGGATTGACACCAAAGTAACACCACTTTGTCAGCATCTTATGGGGAACATACAGGCCATGTTTGGTTTCAAGCAATACTGCAGTTCTGTAGATTTTTGTTATATGCCATAGACACTTTCTGGCAAGTTTGGCTCTATTTGGCCAAGCAGTTTCAGAGAAATTTGTTTTTTAAATCAACCAATCAGAAAAACGGCCGTTGTCGCCTGATCTGAATAAAATGCGGAAACTTTGTTAAAAAAACCTCCCACAGAGCTTCCTGTCAAGTTTCGTTTCATTTGGCCAAGCAGTTTCAGAGAAGGTTTCTTTAAATCAGCCAATCAGAAAACAAGAACTGCCCCATGGCAGCAATAGTTGTAGTCCGATCAAGATGAAATGAGGAAGCTTAATAAAGGACCTCGCATATATACTTCCTATCAAGTTTCGTTCCAATTGCCCCAGCAATTTCAGAGATGATTTTTTTTATATCAGCTAATCAGAAACAAAAACTGCCCATGGTGGCCAAATTTGTAGTCCGATGGGGACAAAATGAGGAAACTTTGTAAGAACCTCCCTTAGATGCTTCCTGTCAAGTTTCGTTTCATTTGCCCCAGTAATTCCAGAGAAAAAAATGTTTTTTTAATCAACCAATGAAACATAAGAATTTCCCATGGCGGCCATGTTTGTTGCCCGATCGGAACAAAATGAGGAGACTTTGTAAAGAACCTCCCATAGATGCTTCCTGTCAAGTCTCGTTCCATTTGGCCAAGCGATTTCAGAGGAGAAGATCTTTTTATATCAGCCAATCAGAAACAAGAACTGCCATTTGCGGCCATATTTGCAGTCCGATCGGAATGACATGAGCAAACTTTATAAAGGATCCCCCTCGGCACATTGTCCTTGCCCAACTCGAGTTGACGACAGAATTTGACCCATGATTCCACACATTTTAAAATTGGTCCCCTTAAAATCAAACTGGTAAATTTAACCCAATTGGAAATTTGTTGGCAGCAGAATTTTTCCTCACCAAAACAACTTCAATATGACTTTCAGAAAATATCCGTCCTGTCAGTTTTGAGTCATCAAGATCATCATGACGACCCCATGTGATTTATCAGCTGCTATAAAATACAACACAGAACACAGTGACAGCAGCCGTATATATACAACTGATAGAATCGATCAAAAACTCATTTCAAGACTGTGATATCTGCTGAAACATCTTTTGCCTCTTTAGAAATTTAAATTTTCATCAAATTTTTTGAGGCCGCCTGGCAGCCCTAAATGGTATAGAAGAATCATTCCGGAAAGTTAAGAAATCTTTCCACACACCTAATATTTAGAAAGAGTAGATGAAAATCTATCAGTTAACTTGAATTTTGCTTCCTTGTAAACACTTCCCCAGTGCCGTCCAATAAAAATATACATAAAATACTTTGCAATTCTAAACCTGTCCTGGTCTTCCATAGCCAAGATAACATGTCTTATTTAATCTTGCCGTCTTGATTTTCAAATTCACTAAATTTTCAGATAATAACAAATTTACAAGATATAATGTATTGCAATCAGCAAAGACGGATTTAAGATCATTGTATACATGTTCAGACAATTAAGAATAAATAAGACCAGAAATGCAGTTTAAGACCAAATGAGTTACTAGGTGAGGGCTTGCATTTTGACATTGCCATGTGTATGTGAACCGTTAAACCTTTTGTTTAAATATCTAACATTCTAAGGTTATTTCCCTGAGAATCGGGTACATTATGCAAAAAAAAACAAAAAAACAAAAAAACAAAACAACACAAAAACAAAACAAGAGGCTGTCGAATGACAGCAAACCGGATTTTCCTGCATGGAAATGATGTTTGCAAATCTGGATTCCCAAACAGGATGAAGTAAAGAAATATAAATGAATTTTTGTAGGGTTTTGTAGGGTTCAGAAATGGAAAGGCAAAAATCAATCTTGACCTCCTATTTATAGTAAGTGACAAATATTGGAATTTTTGAGAGTATATAAGTACACACACGGTGAAAGTGAAAATCGTCAATATCGGAACGGTGAAAGTGGAAATCGTCAATATCGAACTTGACCTCCATTTTGTCATCAGTAACAACATATTAAAATTTGAAAAGCTTTGGCTGAACAGTTCATGCGTTATCACAGGGACACCACTGGGAAAGCCATTTTTCAATCTTTCAAGAACCATAACTCCTGAACGGTGAAAGTGAAAATCGTCAATATCGAACTTGACCTCCATTTTGTCATCAGTAACAACATATTAAAATTTGAAAAGCTTTGGTTGAACAGTTCATAAGTTATCACACGGACACCACTGGAAAAGCCATTTTTCAATCTTTCAAGAACCATAACTCTTGAACGGTGAAAGTGAAAATCGTCAATATCGAACTTGACCTCCATTTTGTCATCAGTAACAACATATTAAAATTTGAAAAGCTTTGGTTGAACAGTTCATAAGTTATCACACGGACACCACTGGGAAAGCCATTTTTCAATCTTTCAAGAACCATAACTCCTGAACGGTGAAAGTGAAAATCGTCAATATCGAACTTGACCTCCATTTTGTCATCAGTAACAACATATTAAAATTTGAAAAGCTTTGGTTGAACAGTTCATAAGTTATCACACGGACACCACTGGAAAAGCCATTTTTCAATCTTTCAAGAACCATAACTCTTGAACGGTGAAAGTGAAAATCGTCAATATTGAACTTGACCTCCATTTTGTCATCAGTAACAACATATTAAAATTTGAAAAGCTTTGGTTGAACAGTTCATAAGTTATCACACGGACACCACTGGAAAAGCCATTTTTCAATCTTTCAAGAACCATAACTCTTGAACGGTGAAAGTGAAAATCGTCAATATTGAACTTGACCTCCATTTTGTCATCAGTAACAACATATTAAAATTGTGTTTGGCAGCCGCCCGTCCGCCCGCCCGCCCGCCGTACATCACCAATTTAATAACCGATATTTTCCTATGAAAATCCGGTTAATAAAATGTTGACACAGAGATATGTCTACTTCCACTACTGGCAGAAAATTCGAAAATAGCCAATCTGATGGACAGCAACATTGCTTAATTGAAGGTCAATAGACCATGACCTAGGCAGGGCCTTGAAATGGTCGTCAAACTGAGATGTACTGATAGTAATGCAACTTTATAGAAGTCATTGATCTATCACAAGTAGTTCCTATCAAACTAACTTAAGCAGAAATGCTAATTAATTGAAAGTCACTGGCAGGTCCTCAAATTCAGATGTACTGATAGTAATGCAACTTTATACAAACCATCATTGATCTATCACATGTAGTTCCTGTCAAACTTACTTAAGTTTAATTAATTTAATTGTACAAGCCTAACAAGCAGGTGGAAATGCCAGATTATCCAGTATTTCTCAACTGTTTTGCAATAAACTTTACATTTTCTGACTATGAACATACATTGTTTTTCATGCAATGGTATCTTTTATAGAGAAAAGCAAAAAAATGGCATTTTGACGTGAAGTCTGGGAATAGTCCAGTCAAACTAAGTTTTAACCTCAAACAAATTGCAACAGAAAATGTTTTACTTCTAATCTATAGCATGAAGCCCCAAATATACACAGAAAAAAGTCCCATAAAATCGAACTTGAGGAAAACTCAAAATCAGCATTTTTAATTTCCTATGGAAATTAACATTGGAAAGGGGAGACAACTCCACAAAAAAGTCTCTTTTTTTGTCAGTTTTTGGTTGATTTTCTTAAAATTCATGTAAAGTATACTTTGATGGGGTTGTAAGTTCGTATTTGACTATATTATATAATCTTCTGCTCATGAAATGTACAAAACCGAAGTGTTATGGGTATTTTTTATTTTTTTTTGCGCATTTTTCATTAAAGAAATTGCAAATTTGAAAATTTGTGACCATTTTGAAAAAATAATGTGAAAATTTGGTATTGTTTATATCTGTAAATTATATTTGTTCAGCATCTACCTTGTTTAAAGAAACTTTAAACCACAAAAAGAAGAATATATGCTTAATTATTTTTATTAAATTTGAGATTCTTTACATTGACATGTTGAAAAATTTAATAAATGGTCAACTAATGAACTACGAAATCTAAGTTGTAGCTTGATAAAAGATATGAAAAAACCTTTAGAGTTGTTTGTTATTCTCTAAAGACGGCTAAAATACCAAGAATCAAAACATTCTGCTGAATAGAAGCAGTAAATTTATAATTTTGTATCAATTTTTATTGATATTTCTGCCTTTTTTTTGCAGAGTTATCTCCCATTTTCAATGCTAATCTCCATAGGAATTTTAAAATTGTGATTTTTTAGTCTTCCTCAAGTTAGATTTTGTTGGACTTTTTTCTGTGTATATTTGGGGTATAATGCTAAAGATTAAAACTTAAAAATCTTCTATTGTAATTACTTTAAGGTTAGAGTCAAGTTTATGCTAGATTGACTGGACTGAAAACAAGACGTCAAGACGTCATAACCACTGTGAACAATACAATTCAAACTGTCATTGAATGTGAGGTTAAGGCTACCAGGAAAATTTATTTAAAGTTTATTTGACCCTCTTTATCAGCCCGTAAATCAGCTAATTGTGGGATAAAATACTAAATTCCATCTGCACTTGATTAAATATCTGGCACAGTAACTATTTTTATTAAAACAAGTCAAAAAATTACCCTTTCACATACATTTCCCAGCATACAACGACTGAAAAGATATTTGAATTTTCTACCAAGCAATCAATTCTATTGCAATTTATAAATCTTAGTTGAACAGCATATATAAATACCAATAAAATTTCGAAGTTGTCCCCTGTAAAAAAATATCTTATAAGTAAATTCTTCACTGTTAATTCGAGATGAAAACATTGGTAAGGTGTGAACACTTTTCACAGTCCCTTCTAAAATAATCTTGTCTCTGTCTGCCCAAGTATTTTCATTTCCAATTTGCCCAACAGAAAAAAAACACATTTACATCTTTTATTTAGTTTTATTTTATTTTATTTTTTTTTTATTTATGACACAGATATGGTGTTTGTCATCTACTGGATAAAACATGGAGTATAAACCATGAAACACTGGGATGGAGATAAAGTCGGTGACTAAAACATACCCGATCTGAACTTTTTAAATGCAGTAATTCATCTATCAGATGTCAAACTGACCATCCAATTGAAACAAATAAAATAAAATATTTAAAAAAAATCTGCCCTTTCACAATTATTTATCCTAAAAAATAAAATGAAGTTTATCATGGTCATAGTAAAAAATATATAACTGTTTTTTCTTCTTTTTTTTATTCAAATCAGGAATTTTTGTTGAATAAATATATTGCCCTCAGTTAAGGATGTTCGCTACTTATGTTTTTGAATTTTTGTCAGCTGTTCAGAATCATCTGGTTTTATCCATTTGAATACCATAAATTATTTTTCCTGCTAACACCCTTTTTTCATTTCATAAATCTTTTGCATGCAGAATAATACGCCATTTGTATTAATCTTGTAAAATCCATGTTATTAATTAATGTTTTTAGTGAAATAAAACTTGTCATTGATAAAGCTATGTAAAATAAAGAGAGCATATTTTTCATGCCAAATTTTCAATGGCTCATACATTGTATCTCGAAAACATGCACAAAGACCTATAATTTTTTTCGCTCTTTTAGTTCCTTTATTATTCCACTATCAATATTAACCAGTGTAATGAAAATCATGTAATTTTGAAACCAAGCAGCAAACATCCTTAAACTAAAAGCATCCTAATTTTGAATTGTTTTTATTACCTTTTCATGCCATTGACATAAATCGAACATGATTATCAAAATGATTAAAAAAATACATTTGTAAACAAATAAAATACACAATATTATGTGTGCTTATTTAAAACTCAACACAACCCAGTCTCACTTTACAAGACATTATGGACAAAAAATATCATATTAATATGAATATCTTAAAGCAATTTCATTTAAAAATGTATTGTGTCTGGATGTTCCACAGGAAAGTCTATTACCTACCCACTGAACCAATTTCAACATTTTTTTTATTTTTGAATATTATATTTTAATACAAAATGATTCTGAGCAGTTTTTCTTATAAGCATAATTTTGTGTGTGGAATTTTTGAGTGCCATGTATTATCATATACAGCAGCCTGTATTTCTTTCATAATATCGCGAAATTAAAATCCGAAAAAAAACAAACAGATATGTCGAAGTTAATTTCCATAGTAAATATAACTTCACAAAACATCATGATAATGGTATGATGATACAAAATTAACTATATTTTTCACAATAAAATTATCTGTTATGATTTTTTTCTTTCTGAAGAACGTCTTGAATGTTTGTCATGTGAACTTTTGTGAGAATGTTTTTTATCACGTGACCTAGACCTGGACCTTTTTCTTTCATGTGATCTAGATCTTCGCCTTCTGTCCCTACTCCGTGATCGTGATCGCCTACGTGGTGATCGTGACCTTGACCTTAGACTCCGTTCTTTTTCTCTTCTCTGTCTTGCCTTTTCTCTTTCAAGCTCTCTTGCAAAATCATCGACAGGATGGTGCCTTGGTGGAGACCTTGGACGATAAATTCTAACTGGAGATCGACGACGATAATGTGGTGGAGATCTAGGTCTTCTTGGCGGTGAACGTCTGGGAGATCTACGTCTTGGTGAGCGTGACCTAGACCTAGATCCTGGCCTTGAAGGACGCTTTACAGGTGGGGATCCTCTCTTTTGTGTTGGTGGACTACAATAAGAAAAAATTCATAAAAGAAATAGTTTGTTAGTAATAGACAAAACTTGTCCTGATAATTAGTGCAAAAATCATATTCTTTTCATAAACTTAAAACTTGATTTTACATGCAAATTTTTCAAAAACCTCTTTTGATTAAGAATACTGTCAACAGAATAATTGAAAAGTGAAAATACATACATTTTAAATTATATACCTAATGTGGTCTTGACGCTGTTCAATTAATGAAAACAGTAAGGAGTTATTTCAATACAAAATATGAAAATGACTAAAATTCGTTTCCTTATTGTGAACAAGTTGACATAAACTTTAAATTATTTTTTTTTTGCTCCTTGTTGAATCTTTCTCAACATCTTCATTCAAAATACTGAAATTTATCCACATCTAATGATGACATTCTGGAGGTTTATGTTAAAACTGTAATACCTGAAGAATGAAATTTATTCAGAAAATGTTTCCAAAATTTGGATATTTCATTATCTTATCAATTTCTATTTCAAAAGTACTAAAAACAATACAAGTTCCATTTCATGTATATGATAGAACCTCTTTACCTAGGACGTCTTTGTGAATGTTTTTCAGCCTCTCCGAAGGAGAGTTCTCCATCAGGTATATGTCTGGGTGATCCTTTCCTGGCATTTTCTTCTTCATCTTGACCTGCCGATTTTGGCGGATGTTCTTTTAGTTTTTCCATGATTGACTTCTGTACAGGCACTGGTATTCTAGGAAATAAGGTGCTATACCACTCCAGTTTGATGAGCCACTGCCGAACCATCTGACCGATGGTAATTTTGTGTCCGTTTCCTGCCTTTACATCTATTTCCTGAAAAAGACAAAGAATAGGATAAGTACTAAAATACAGATAGTCATAGACCTCGGGTTTTGCTCTAGCTACCTGTGGTAAACAAACGTTTAACTTCTAAACATTCATAGTAAACTTATCCAATTAAGGATGGTTTTCTAGTCTGCAGTCTAAAAAGTATATCCTAATTTGCACTTGAATATGTAAACAACTCATTTTCAAAGTACACAAGAATTCTTTCTATACTTTTTTATGTTCTTTTTATGATTGAATTGTGTGCATGGATATATGTAATCAATCATTTAATAAACAATATCACAAATTGCTTTATTTCATTAGGTATGGATGTTTCTGCTTGTCTAAACTTTAGAATTACTTCAAACCATATTATTCTAACAGATGGCAGTTCTTATAAACAAACCCATCTCTGTCGTATTAAAATTAAAAAGTACAAAATTTAAGCCTTTCTATTTAACAAAATAAGGAAACAATATTCCTGATTACCAGCTTATATGCTCAAAAATACTTTCTTTAAAAATTCATTAAATTTATAAGACAGGCTTACAAAATCCACATAAATGTAAAGAAATTCACCAATTTGCATAAAAAAATCCCAAATACATACGGCTGAAAAATTGTTTTTTTTCAATGTCAAGTTTGGAAAAGAACACTTCAAGAATAGGGTGAGTTTTTTTCAGTATTGGTTAAGTCGCTTTAAAAAATCTACCTCTTGAGCAAAAATTTAAAAACTTGTTGTTGAACTTTAACCCGACCTTATGCAGATTTTATTGGCATGAATAATTGTTTATTACATAAGGAACAATTTTCATGAAAACACTATCTCTGATACTTGATCAAAATATTTTTTTGAGCATTTACTACAATCAATCGGGTAATATCCACAGGTACTGTATGTGTCAATGGCTTTAATACACATATTTTGTTTGATCCAAAAATGATCAGTTTCCATGTCAACTGAATCAAGCAATAAGCAATGGTAAGTATTATAAAATCTACAAAATATATAAACTGTTTGTTTGGGGTTTTGTTATAACCTCTGTCAGAGGTCCAGCAGCAAGCCTCTGTCTGGGAAGACCACTTTGTTGGCAACTAGAGCAACTCCCCTGAAACAATTTAACACTCTCTACAAAAGAAAACAAGCTATTTTATAATCAATATACTACTTAAGATAATTAAATGATGGGTTTAAATGTTTATTTTTATTTCTTTTCTTTTAATATTAAACTATTAATCTTTAGAAACCAAAAAATGTTAACTTTGAAAGGGAGTACTTAAACTACACATTTTCAATTGAATTAAAAAAAAAATTTCTTAATGTTCTACAGATTCCAGCATTTATTAAACAAGCTAACGAAAAAAGAGAGATATCTAAAACAAAAGTTATGATTTTTTGAAATTGAGCATGTAACATTCCCTTCTATTTGAAATGTGCAACCGCAAACGATATAATAATCTTGGGATAGAATTCAAAATTAGAAATGAACCTCAAAAAACAGCTGGAAGGAAAAATGGAAAATGGAAGTTTTTGTTTTTTGGAAATCTGATTTTTCTTCATACATCTACATATTTTTGACCCCTTATCATCCCAGTCCTTGAACCCCCTCCCCCCCCCCACCCAATGTATATATTAAATATCTTAAATATACAGTATACTCACCACTTATTAACAGAAGAAGTTCACCAGCATTCCAGATATTTTTGATGTGTATGTGTTTTTTTCATGTGATTGTGTATGTGCTAACCCACAGTTCTGCTTATTTTTTGTTTTTATAAAATTTGTATTTCAGATGTGAACTTCAGTTGCTCAAGGTCACCAATGTAATTTTTATTAACCTTTACTTTTCCAGTATGTACCAAAAAACTGTTTCATAGACTAAAATTTTTGACAAACTGGGATTATCTTTTGGTTAGACGTACAGAAAAAGACCAAATCAGAACAAGAGTTAGTAGCAAACAAAAAATTTCTTTTACCAGACCAGTCTCGTTTTAACTAGACCAAAGCTTATTGACTAAACATGAGATTTAACTACGGAAACTGCCGTTATTATTATAACTCCAGTAGTATCCCAGCAACTAAAGTTCAAATGAATATGATGAACACAAATGGATAAAACAATTGAGACAATTTTATGAGAAAAAACTCTAAATTCACAGGAATTCAAAGCATGTACTAATTATTAGAACTGCAGGATGAATTTGTTTTTGGTTGTAGTTTTTTTTTTGTGGTGTTTGGACTCACCTCTTCATCATCTAAATATGGCTCAAACCAATCCCACAATTCCTTTGGATCTTGGGTGTACCTGTAACACAGCAATTCCATATAATAGAGACAATTTAATGTGTGCTAAATGGCAGTATTTGTTCAGTTAACAATTTCATATTTCTGTCAATAAAAGGACCAGAAGAAAGTTTTGGCCAGGAAGGGGTGCTGGATGAACTACGAAGCGCTTGTTACTGGTTCTCCCCTACATTGCTCTTCATCATTCATCATTGTAAAGGGAAATAACTCTGACTTATGGATTGTAATGCAATCACACGATGAGACTGCAATACAGTCAACCGATTTTGCAGACCTAACTCCCCCCTCAAACTTCCTCAACAAATTTACACGATTCACAAAAATGGTCAAACTTGACCCCTGGGTCATGGAAAAATCACATCCCTTATAAATTTGACCAACATAAGATGCCCTTTATTTGATATTCTTAACAAATTTGACAAATTAAAAAAATTCTGATTTTTTTCATTGTTCCTAGAAAATAACTGATATGAACATACTGAAATTTCAATTAGTAAATTAAATAATGAACAAGACCATGTGTCAGGACAACACTAATGCCCCACCTTCAAAATAGTTGATGGATGAATTTTTGTTTAAAGTCAAGTGGCAACCAGGTGCATACCAGGACGAGAACTTGTTGAAATGATATGAATATGTCCCTGCTTTGTACTATACCGACATGCTGAGCTGGATTTTTTTTTGTGCTAGCTCACAAGGTAAATATCTGCAAGAAGACATATCACCCCACTTGGAAACATTATACAATACTGACTCAAAGCAACCAGTCCTTTGCTCTTACTCCTATATGCTGCGTTCTTGGCAGAGAAGCAGCAAATACCAATTTTAATTGAACCTGCGATCTTCCGCACTCAAGGCGAGCACGCTATCACGAGACCACAGAGGCGGTTCTCGAATTAGTTGACTGAAATTGCTTAGTCATTTATACTGAATAACACATAGAATTTAACTTCCTGTTCCATTTTTGCTAGAATTGTCTCCCATATAGAACAATAATCTTTCCTGACGGAAGGTGTCTTGTATAAAACATGCGGAAAAATAATTTTTATTTTTTTTAATATTGAATATGTGTAGGCTATCAGCTGACACAGGAAAATGTGGTTTGAAAAGTCTTTGCAAATATGCTTAAAACATATCCTAAATTTGTATTGAGAAAAACTGAAGGACGAATGGATGCACCTACCGAAAATCTATATGTCCCCCAACTTTTGTTGGCAGGACATAAAAATTGTCACAAAGCCTGCTGTATATTTCCCATGATGCATTTGGATTCTCATATTGCATGTTTTCATTACATACTTTATATCTAAGATTTCTAAGGGTTAGAAAAAGCATACCTTATGTACATAAAGCCTAGTCCTCGTATATAAGGGGAATCTGAATGTGTTATCAAACCGTTGACCTGTTTTCTTGTCAGCCTCAGAGTAAACAACTTATATAATAAACAATAAGCAGTAGAAACTATTCCTCCTGCTCCAACTCCACGTACCTGCAAAAAAGATTAAAAATTTTGAAAAAAATAAAATAAAAGTTAATTTAAAAGAAGAGAACTGAAATGGTTCTCAATACCCCTTCTAATTTTTAATTTTTGTTGACCAGACACTTTTAAAAAAGAATTTACAATTATTATAAGTAAAAGTAAGAATGAGGCCTGTATGCATGTTAATTCATATTTAATATTATGTAAATTTCAAATGTATGCCGGTTCTGCATTTTTTTCTAAACAACTATGTCTTAAAATATCCTTGGTTGAGCTAAGGGGGAAACAATTCACTGTATGTATGCGTTAATTTTCCTGATGGTTCAATAAACGATACATGGTAGCTGCTTACAATATTAACAATATATGGTTGTTTTTACTTACGTAGTTTCAGAACTGGGACAAAATTTGTATATGCCTTTGGTATTTAGCCATGATTTGATTCATATTGGTTTCAAAGTTTTCAAAAATTAATTGAAACTAAAATGTTTGGTCCTTGGTCGATTTTTTTTATGAACATCGGCAGCGCATCATGGTGGAGTAGAACTTGAGGCACTGAAAGCAATTTCTAACTCAATGGATCATACTTAAACGTATCGTAAATCTAATGAAATATCACAAAACGTATTGAATGTCAAAAAAGTGTATCGTTACAGCCCTAGGTCAGGCAAACATGTAGCAATTAATATTAATTTTTGTAGTTTTGTTGAACTTATTCTTCATCTTCATGTGAAACTACTCTTGTACAAAGGGAAAAGAAATTAACCTTACCCCTCCACACATTCCTGTTTGTCCAGCTGTTTTCCTGCTCCCTTTTTCCCATGGTTCCAAATGGTCAACCTACAAAATACAGATACACGCACATACAATATAAGTACATTATTGGAAAATATACTGTTTATTTGTACGAGCCTTAGAAACAGGTAGAACTGCAAACTCTATTTAGTATTTGTCACCTGTTTCACAGATAAAGTTTATATTTATCGACAACGTACATAAATTATCTTGTTTTTATCCACAAAATTGTTACCTTGCATAGAGAAAATTTATGAAAATGGCACTTTTCTAGGTTATTCTAATATGTCAATTTTTGGCAAGTTATCTTGGGAGACATTGATATTGCTGCTAGACGATAATCAACACCCTTTATTCATGTTATTTTGCTAGTAAATAGGCCATGATAAAATATGTCATGGTAACCACTAACCTTTTCTTATCAAAATAATTAAAAGAATTAGTATTTCTGGTTTGTGACAAAAATAAATTTAAAACAAAATCCTGTCCTACCATCCCTATTATTCTTTAACAGAAAACTCTGAACACATAATTTTTTTTTTGCAGTGACAGTGTAAACTGTTTTTGTTAGTTCTCATCAACATTAACAAAGCAAACCAGGCACACATCAGTTTTTGAAATGAATGACTGTTTTAAACATTAACACTAATTGCAGCAATGAAAACTATGAAGTACATGCAATTTGTGATAATATACAAAACAATAACTTGTTAGCAATATACATGTACAAACCCTGTAGTATATCTCATCTATGACTTCATGATATGTTTTCAGCTCATATAAACTGACTTTGAAGTATGGCGACGACTGTATGTTTGTAAGAATGAGTGTGTTCAAATTCATAGTCTTTTCATTCCCCCACACTGGTAGTGGGTTGTTAGGTGCCATTGTGTGAGTACTCTAGATCATCTAAAAGAAGAAAATAAAACCTTAAGTTCATAATAAATAAGAATTCACCTCAAACAGAACAACTCCTTTGGATAACAAACTTGCACAAATTCAACAACATCACATTTTTACATGATGCCATCAGGTTTCAAGAAAAAACAATGACTGTACACAGCCAACTGACCATCAGCGCTCATTTAATCAGAAATTCTAAGTTCTGACTGGACTCATCAAAATAATTTGGGATTCTTGTAGGACTCACCAATTTCAAAAGTGACAAGTATATATACAGCTACATATAGGACTACATGTAAGAACCGTGGTTCACAGACTCTCAAACTTCAAATTCCATGAATTTTCCATCACGACATTTCAAGACCTTTTCACTGCTTTTCCATACCACATTGAAGATCGCTATAATGCATTACTTTAATATAGACAGTTTTTAAAAAGCGCAATGATGATTACTGCACTAAATAACAAACCGAAGATGTAGAGATCAAGAATAACCTAAACAAAATGCTGGCACTATCGATAACAGTGAAGAATAATTCATGTTTAAAATAACAAATATGCAAATAAAGATTTTAATTTAAAAATAGACATAGACTGGTAGGAAAACAATGAAATCCAAGTAAGTTTTAATGACAAAGCCTTAAATTACATGACTTTCAAGCACTCTACCTGCTTCTCAATGATTTTCAACGACCAAAGTGAAATGCCAAAACTTTCCATGTCCAGACCTGTGTGAACCATGCTCACCAAGGCAAAATCCTACAAGGATCGCTGTTTTTCATCATAGGGAGTAGTGTAAATATAGTTAAAACCAATTCACAAGAGAGCTGTCTGAGTGACAGCAAACTGAGTTTTCCTTCTATGTCATTTTTACTGAGTAACTTTTCTCCAATTTTACCTGACCATTACATCATCCTGTTATCACTAGATCAGTCAAACAATATATTTTAATCTCTGTTAGATAATAATCTGGACATCTGAAAGAAATGCCCTCTTTACCATTAAGTCACTTCATCAATTACTATTATGACTATTATATAAGTACAAAATGCAGATTATCCAAAATTCTTAAATTTGATCTTTCGATAGATATCCCTCTATAGAGGTATAAATTTATCCCTCTACAGAAGGATATTCTCCCAATACAGGTTTTAAACACTGTCTGAGGGTTTGTTCCCTTTTCAACAAGATCACACTGTACATGGTGACGACTGACGTCCTATTCTGGAGTCCCAATTTATTACCAATTCCACGTTTCAAAAGTGATGAATCCAGGACTCACCAACAAAAATTCAGTGTTTGGTGAGCTGTATGACCTTTTCATGGGGTGTTTTATCAAATTTTTACAACTACAGGTGACAAATGTAGGGAGGTCACTGGCTAACTTTAACGATATTCTCGCGCACGTAAAAAAAGCCAAAATTCCTAATTTTCAAATCGGTCATAAAACGTAAAAAATGGGTTTAGATAACAAAAAAACATATTCTGTTCAAGTTCTGAACTTAATCTTTCTAAATGTATACTTCTTTAAGTTTATCGACTGTCCTGACTGACCTAGGTGATCGTTTGAAGTGGGGTCGTTACAGTGAAAATGTCCGCCATGAAAATCGTGTGTCAAAAAACTTGCCAACTTTAAACACAAATCCGGGAGCGGTTATCCGACGGATTTTTTTCATCTATGGCTCAAAAATTCGAAAAATATCTGAATTTTTTAAATCCGATTGTGATGAGTTGAAAAAAAATTATCTTCACCAAATGAAAAATTAAATAATCAAAAATGACGTTCGAAAACACTGTTTCAACATCGTTCCGATCTCATCACAATCGGATAATAAATATTTGGTTCTATCTCTACAAGTCTGTAAATTCAACTTTTTGTAATAGTGTACTCCCGCTCCCGGAATTGGAAGTAAATTTCTGTGGTTACAGCGTGTTTTGAACAATTTTAGCCATCTTGAAATGGGCGGAGCTTATTATTCAAATCCCCGGATGTGATTGTGCTGTAGCACGATTTACGTATGTAAACTCATGTTTTCTCTCGCTTTAACTGACGAACAATGTGACTTACAGCGATGGAATAAGGCCACGGAGGCCAAACTATGAAGGTAAGACCGTTTTGTTACTTATTCTTCAATCTCAATACTAAATTTCTATACTGGGACAACGTCACGAAAGTAGCAAATTCTCTTTCCTCAAACGGTTATTGCAAAACAAGTTCGTTAAGGATTATTTTGTAAATATAATTAATTTAGATTGTGTAAATGTTCATCTGTTAATATACATAAAGTGTCATTCACCAAAAAGACTTTTACTATGAATATTTCATTCATTATTTGCGTTTTATAATTTATCAAATTCTCCTAACCCCTGAGCTGTGATTGGTCAGTTATAATTAGCTTGCGTTCAGATTTCTCGGATTTCTTCCCAGTTCTCATAGCATTCCGTCCTTCGGATTTTTCTAGAGTTCTCATTCATTTGACGTTTTATGTTGGAAGAAAATGAGTAATTCTCTTTTCGCCGCACTAAAAAGCGAACCGCTGGTTGTTTGTAGGCTTACATTTATTTATCGAAATAAAAATGTATGTATTTGCAACTAGTTCATGACAAATAGAATAATTATTTCCCTCTTGACAGAAAAATCATGTTACTGATTAGGAGAATTTACCTTACAGCCCTGTTTTTGTTTACAACATATCTTGAGAAGTTTATTGTCATAAACTATATTTATATTCTATGGCAAGGTACAAATTTACCTATACAAACCCTTTCTGTAAAACTTTGTGTTACAGTACTAAAATGATAGAAGTGATAGAAGAGAATACATGGAATATGAGACTGGTATTCTTAAAAAAAAAACAAACAAAAAACACTTCAAATTTTTAGTCCATGGATATTTTATATTTATGTAAATATAGTAATTTTTTAACTATGGTATGTTAAAGCATATTGATAAAACAAATACATGATATACAGAAACATCTTTATTTGAAATGTATAAATATTTATTGACAAACAATCTGTTCTCCTGATAAATGTATCTTCATTCATCTTAGTATATTCTTTAAGCTAGTGACTGAAAGACAAGAACTATGCAATTAGTCAAGCATACATGTATTTAATGAAGAAAAAGTAACATTTTTGTTTAACCTTATGCCATTTATTGCTGGGAAAGTTTTGATATCTTGATCATTTACTTTTAACTTATACAAATTGGAGGAATGGTCACATAAAGGGAATGGTCACATCTTTTTTTATGCCTTTATGTGCATCCAAGAGCTGGAGTCATGAGTGAATATGTCTATATGTCTGTCGGTTTTTTTGTCAGTATATATCCTTTCAGATGATCATCTGCAAGGTTAATGGGTACATTATTTGATAATAATGGTTTAAACAATATTCAAAACAGTAACAATATATACATATACATGTATGTTCTATTCAGCCATAAGTTTTCTAGATTATCATATTTGAAATATTCACCAAGAGGCCCCCCGGGGGAATTTTAATTTTGTAGAACCCCAAAATCACTAAAGAGTTGAGGATATTTTGAACCTGATAACAAGTACTGTACAAAATAAAGTCTCAATTAATGCTTTATGTTAAGCAACACATGTTTCATACTTCATCCTATGGTCTGTGCGATATATAATGCAAAAAAAGTGGAAAATAGATGGAATGACTGAAATTTTTTTTAAGGTAAAGGGGTGATAAATTTCTCTCTTACATCTATGTAATAGCACAAATCTATTATATAAACAGTTTGTGTTAAAGAGAAATATCTAAGGATTAAAATGATACCAAACAAGTATATATTTTTCAGGGAGAAATAATTTTTAGGTACGAATTAAGGAAATATTTTTAAAAATTCTTGAAATTGTGGAAATTGTAAAAGAAATTCAATATTAATTATAAAAAAATATAATTTGACCTTATATATTGTTTAAATATATGAATTATCAAGGCTTTATACATACTTAAGTAAAACAATAACAAATAGTATCTCTTTGCTTTGTAGATTTTTCACAAAATGAGTTTTTTTAAAAATCATATGCCAAAATACTGGTATTTTTCTCTCAATTTTTAACAAGAAATTTGCGAATCTAATAGTCAAAATTATTTTTAAAAAATCTCTTCATGTTGTTTATATCTGCAGGAAGACAGTTGCAGAAAGAAAATTAATAATGAAATAGTGTAGAATTTTTTTCTTTATTTTTTTATCCAAGAATTCCAAAATTTCTTTAAAAAATGCGTACAATTTTGTCGAGGCCTTCGATGACAATTTTATTAGCAAATATTTTTTAAAATACTAGAGATACTATTGTTTTTTGCATCATTTCTGGTACACAGCACTGGTATCTGTATGAAAATAAGATTGCACCTATCTGGAAGCATTAATTATGAAGATATTGTGTCTTGAACATTGGTGTCCAAGTTAGGGCTTCATCGGCACATTGCAAAATTAGACTAAGACGAAACCCATTTTTTTAACATTTTGGACTTGCATAATTTTTTTAAATCAGTATCAATCATATAACATTTTGGCCTCAATTTAAAGCTCAAATAGAGCTCTATGCATTACAATAGTAATATTCTGCTTAGCTTATACTGTACAACCTGTATTTGGCCTTAGAAATGGCCCAAATTTGGCAAAATTTACCCCCGCAAGAAAATCGGCCAAAATTATGAACTTTAAATGGTCATAACTTTTGAACCCCTCGACCGATTTTCAAAATTTTTGCACCAAAATGTTTCTTTTTTTGTGTACTTTGATTTAAAAGCAAAATCTTTTGATTTCCAGATACTTCATTTTTAGGCTGACCTCCCTAACAAATGACACAAATATGGGTGGGGAAGTAAAAAATCCAATACACGATCTGTGATTGTGAAAGTACTCTGTCTTAGTATTGTTATATTAAATATAAACATGTAGTTTCTCATGTAATGCTATTAATTTTCATACTGTTGAGAAAATTGAATATAGACGTGAGAAAATAACAACTGAACACGTCAAGCCACTTCGACACAATGACGAATTTTCGAGATATTTCATTGCTACATTCCGATTACGTATCATATAGATTTTAGTTTATTTGGGATTATTGCTAAACTATTCCCAGAAAGTCGTTCTTCAATGACTTTTAGTACCTACAGATAATGCTTTTAAGATAAAATACTACGTATTTTCAAATTTCACGCTTTTCAATCGACATTACGCCGATTCACAGGAAATAAGTTACAAAGCGCCCTCTGTGTGAATTATGACAAAAAAATGTGTGAATAAAGGTAAGATTTTAAAAAGATTAAAAAAATTTTTTAGCGCCAGCATATATTAAAATTATTGATATATATTACATCATCGTTTGATATAAAGTAATCTACTGTTTAGAGATATTTCATCTTCGTAGATCTCTTTCCTTACGAATAAATGAGCTTTATACCTTAGCTGTTCTGATCGACTCCCAAAAGTTTCAACTGCGTAAGACTTTTTTCAGAATAACGGGTTAAAATAAATAAATAAATATATGGCCTTAAAAAGTAAAAATCACAGAGACATACATATTTCGGTTGGGGAATTTACCTTTTTATCTATTCAATGACTCACTTACCCTTTGTTTTTAGTTTATTAGTACACGACTGGCTGGTTCGAAAAAATTTTCTTCTACACATTTTTTATGTAGTTGCTCAAGATCTGTATTTCACAAACAGACTGATGCAAAATCTATTGTTTTGATACAATACAGCAGGATTGGTTTGCTTATTCATTGAGATGCCAATTTTACATGCGAATATAGTACTTGTAGTACGTTTCCTCTGTACTACAACATCCGTATATTAGAAGTTGTAGTACACTTAAGCTCCACCTCCTGTAAGGGTATCAGGATTTAGAGAACAACCGATTTCAAAGGAATTTGCATCTCATCATGATACAACTTACATTAAATCCTGATAACCAGCACAGTTACAGTGACCTAGAAACCTAAATTTTACCAAGTGTTTACAAATTCCTTGCATTGAACGTTTATTTTCATGGCATTACTAAAAATGAAAAAAAATATATAAATAAGGAATAACACCTGAATTGCCGAAAAAAATGACCTTTTCGTAAAAAAAAGAAGAAAAAAAAACGACAAAGAGAAACCTCTCCCTAAACAACAAGATGAATTAACAATGACATATGTATTTCGTATCATTTACTGAAAATCACAAATCAAATAAATTTTTAGAAAATAGCAATCTAGTCATAAATTTTAACTCGACAACCGGGTTATGTGACTTGACTCCAGTACTGCGATAAAGTTTCTGCTTCTCAAACAGAAAATGCTGTATTTTTCTGTGTATTTTTGTTCTCCAGATCTCTCTATCAATTCGTTTATATACCGGTCGGTCACAGGATCTGAAAATCTAAACGTTTCATGGTTATTTCCGGTAATTCCGTCTTAATGTTTTACTTGCGTCGCCAGTTTTCATTGTGAAAGTTCCGAAATCAACAGTAGCATAATAATCTCGCATTAATTCGGAAAGTGAAGTTTACTCCAAATCTGGGAATCCGGTACCCCCTAAAGCACCATAACACAGTGAAAGCGTAACGTTCTCCTGATCATTATTCTCTTGCATCGACAAATCTCCCATTCTTTCCATAGCCAAGTGTTCATTTCCAATAGCTTCGCATGCTTGTGAAAACGCTATATCTCCATGTTTATAGTGGAAAAAAAAATTCCACCTCAGCCAAATTCTGACCGGCAATTACGAAAACTGTCACCGCTATGAAGATTCCCGCGAAATCAGAAAGCATGCAGACCGATTTCATTAACACCCCTTTCATGGAAAGGGGAGAAAAGGTTAACGCCCCTGATCTAATCGACCAATCAAGATACAAGCCCGTTGTAGGACGATTTACATACTACAACGGGCTGTCATTCAGAACAGAATTCTCGTCGGCCATTGGCCACAAGTTTGAATTCAAAATTTTCGAAGCTCAGTCCATGTGGGCCCTTGTTTAGAAATAAAAATTCTAAGACTTTAGGTGGTATGCAACCATTCCATATAGAAATTAAGTTCCTAAACCCAAAAGTGAAGGAGGAGTTGATGTCACAAGAAAGTGTGATGGACGGATGGACAGACTGACGGACAGACTGACGGACAGACTGTATGACGGACGGACACACAGACTGTACGATTGACGGACGGACGGTACGACAGACGGGCGGACGGAGACAATCGCTGTATACCCGAACTTTCTTCGAAAGTGCGAGGATAAATAGGGAATTTCCCTACTAATCATTTATGAATTTTGGAAAAAAGCCTAGAATTTTATACGAATCGCTGTTGTTTGTATCCTTGACCATAGCTAGTTGACCCAAAGTAAATTAGACGCCACATAGCTTTGAGTTTCTTATTATCAAAAACAATCAAAAAATTTAACTAGACTGAGGCAGTCGGAAACGACAGCTATCCCCGCACTCCCCATATTTTGTATCCCTGTGCACCTTTTTCACAATTATATCTTTGAATTCAGGCTCAAATTTTGGAAAATTAAAATTCTAAAACCTTATTGCACATCTGCATACAGTGTATGAGAATACTGTATAGAAATAAATGTATAAAATGAAAAATGAAAGAAAACTAAAGGCCCCAATTTTTGAAAATCTAAATTTTAAAACCTTATTGCACATCTATATAAGTGTGTGACAATACCGTAAAGAAATTAAATACATAAAATGAAAAATGAAAGATGAGTTTAGGTCACAAGCTTAAATTCCCAGTTTTCTAAATTCAACACCTGTGGGGCCCAAGTTCTGAAAATCGAAATTATAAATTCTTACTGCGCATCTCAATACAGTATGTGACAATCTTTTATATAAATTAAATAAATAAAATGAAAAATGAAAGAGGTCAGCTAAGGTCATACGCTTAAATTCACAATTTTCAAAATTCGACCCGTGGGCCTCAATTTTTGAAAATCAAAATTTTAAAACCTTATTGTGCATCTAGATACGGTATGTGATAATACTGTATGGAAATTAAATGCATGAAGTAAAAAATGAAAGAAGAGTTTAGATCACAAGCTTCAATTCCTCATTTTCAAAATTTGACACCTGTGGGTCTCAGTTTTTGAAAATCAACATTCTAAAACCTTATTGCGCATCTACATACAGTATGTGACAATACTGTATAGAAATTAAATGCATAAAATGAAAAATAAAAGAGGAGTTTAGGTCACACGCTTAAATTCCAAATTGTCCAAATTCGACCCCTGTGCGCCCCAATGTTAGAAAATCAAAATTATAAGACCTTATTGCGTATCTGCATATGGTGTATGACAATACTGTATAGAAATGAAATCTTTCGAAGACTTTCCAATTGATTCATTTATAAAAACACAGCTATTGATGTACTTTTGTAGATTGAATACTGATAATATCAACCCCTTATTAAACAAACTTTTTATAATCTTAATAAAATCATGAGTGATGAGGCTATGCATACATAGTACACTGTTGCCTCTCACATTTTTAGAGAATTTGATTTAGACATATTTGATTATTATAACTTTGATAAGCCATTTTTTAGTATTAAAAAGAGTTTGAAAGATAAATTCAAAAACATTGTTAAACAGAAATATGAAAAAGTAACATTGTCGAAACTCTCAAAAAAAGGATAGTTCCAGGTTATATTTATACAGTAAACTTTAAAAAAAAACTTTAAAATTAGAAGAGTATTTGAAAAATGAAAAAAGTTTTACATTGAGACAGCTCCTTACAAAATTTCGAACCGGTGATCACTCTCTCAATATCGAAGTTGGCAGGTATAAAAATATTCTCAGAGAAAATAGACTTTGCACTGGATGCAAGGTATTAGATGATGAATACCAAAACGGCGTGTGTCATACTGGTAACATCGTCCTAGTCATACAAATCACGTGATCTATATTGCTTTTCGGCCCGAAATATTGGCCCTATATTCACATTTGATGTATGTAATACAGCATTCAGAACAAATCTGTATTGAAAAAGTTGGATTATTTAATAAAAGTGTTATGAACTGGCTGTTTCTGTATTGGCACTGGTATAGATTCTCGGTCAGTTGTATTGGCCCTCGACCCTACGGGTCTCGAGGCCAATACAGCAAACCTTGAATCTATACCAGTGCTAATACAGAAACAGCCAGTAAATAACACTATAATAACAATAGGGTATGAGTTGGTTGGGTACGAGTTGGAAAATTTACGAGTTGACATGGAATCGTTTATATTGATGGAAAAAAATGGATGTATTAAGTAATTATTTTGTGATATCGATACCCCCACAGTAACTTTAGAAAAACCGCTTTTATCATTTATAGTTTATTATAGTAATAAAAATCGTATTTATTTCGTTAAAATTGCAGTAAAATTAACGATAGTGAGAGAAAAATAACCACGCCTGAGATACATTTGATCACTAAGACTTAAAATTATATCAAATTTCAGTAAAGCATGTAAAGGGCATTGATTATGTCAACAATGAAATCTACCATTTACTCCTACTTTCGTTTTTGAACTTCGTACGCATGCGTATGTCGAATGAATTAAGATGGCGGAAATATATGAATTTTGAACTTCTGAAGAATCCAGATTGCCAAAAAAAAATATGAACAGCTATGGATTCAACATGTGGATACGATCCAACGTTACCATTAGATTTAGAAGGAAGGTAAAAGATGTTCATCAAAATATATTTGGCGAACGATTTCTGTCATTACATTATATTTAAATTGACGTGATATCTGACAAAGACAAAGTGACATGTTGACATTATAAATGTAATGATTATTTTATTGTACAAGAGATCTACATTGAAAATGATATTGTGTTTTCAGAACAATGTGCACCTGCTTTTAGGGATGAGACTTAGAACATAGTTGGACCCAAGAGACCAGACATTGATGATTCTAAATATGTTCTGGTTAGACTCTGAGTCATGTTAGAGTTAGATGTATGTGTTCAGAACAAAAATTTATTTAAAATTCCCAATTATTGTACAATGTATGTCATGACAAAAAATTCCCAATCCTGTGGACCTGCATGGCCTTCATTTAAAAACGATAGAAAAAGCCCTGATTATAAATATAATGAAGAAAACAGAAAATTCCAGCTTAACAACCCTTAAACATTTTCACATGTTAACTAAATGTAGGGGAAACCAATAATCAATTTTGCGTATCTATTGAGGATAAGGGGCACTTTGACGTGTATCCAGATCTGGAAAGGGTACCCAAGATCAAGTCAACTCTTAAGAAACATCAATTAATATCATAATTATTTACTTATCTAATCGACAAATGCCTTGTAGGAGTCATATTAGTTTCTCTGCACTCTTTTAATTCCGTATTGTTTACAAAAAAATGTATGTGTATTAAAAGGGTGATTTGTTGTATTTTTTATTATACTATTATACTTATTGCTGAGGGCAAAGGGGTGCATTGGAAAAGGGACAGGGTGCTGCACCTCTCTTATTTTAAGCTACATTTACATGTAGATGGAACACTGGTAAAGTGTAAAATTAGATTAATTTTTTTTATTTCAGTCTATTTCTAAACAAAACCTGTGCTGACATTTATTTTGTTGCCTTTTTAGCTCACCTGGCCAAAGGCCCTGTGAGCTTTTGTCATCACTTGTTGTATGTCGTCTGTTAACTTTTCACATTTTAAACTTCTTCTCTGAAACCACTGGGTCAAATGGAATTAAACTCAGCAGGAAGCGTCTATGTAAGGTCCTTTATAAAGTTTGCTCATTTTGTCTTGATCAGACAACAAACATAGCCGCCATGGGCAATTGTTGTTTCTGATTGGCTGAGTTTTAAAAAATCTTCTCTGAAACTGCATGGCCAAATGGAACAAAACTTGACAGGAAGCATATATTGGGAGTCATTTATAAAATTTCCTCATTTCGTTCCGATCGAACTACAAATATGGCCGCAATGGGCAGTTCTTGTTTGTGATTGGCCGATATAAAAATATCTTCTCATCTGAAATCGCTTGGCCAAATGGAACTATTCTTGACAGGAAGCATATATGGGAGGTTGTTTGCAAAGTTTCCTCATTTCGTCCAGATCGGGCAACAAACATTGCCGTCATGGGCAATTCTTGTTTCTCATTGGTTGATTAAAGAAAATTGGTTTTTCTTCTCTGGAACTGCTTGACCAAATGGAATGAAACCGGACATAAAGCATCTATTATATGGGATGTTCTATACAAAGTATCTTCTTTTGTCCCAATCGGACTACAAATATGTTTCTGATTGGCTGATATAAAAAAATTTCTCCTCTAAAATCACGGGGCCAAATGGAACGAAACTTGACAAGAAGCATAAATGGGAGGTCCTTTTTAAAATTTCCTCATTTCGTTCCAATCGAACTTCTAATATGGCCGCAATGGGCAGTTCTTGTTTGTAATTGGCCGATATAAAAATATCTTCTCCTCTGAAGTCGCTTGGCCAAATGGAACGAAAATTGACAGGAAACATCTATGGCAGGTTCTTTACAAAGTTGCCTCATTTCCTCCTGATCGGGCAACAAACATGGCCATCATAGGCAATTCTTGTTTCTTGTTGGTTGATTAAAAAAAAATTTTTTAGAACTACTTGGTCAAAACTGTCAGACAGGAAGCATCTATTGAAAGTCTTTTATGAAATTAAATTTTGTTCATCCTGATTGGACGACAAGCTTGGTTGCCATAGACAATTCTTGTTTCTGATAGGCTGATATAAAGAAATCTTCTACTCTGAAACTGCTTGGCCCAATGAAACGAAACTTGACAAGAATCTATTGGAGGTTTTTACAAATTTTTCTCATTCTGTCCAGATCATGCGACAAACATGGCCGCCATGGGCAATTCTTGTTTCAGCCAGGTAAGCGATACAGGTTCAGTCCTCTGAGCCTCTAGTTCAAAACTACCTCCACCCTTTTTTGGGGGAGAATGCATCATTTTTGGAAAATTGGGAAATTTTGAATAAATGAATTACTAAAACTTGAATTTGAAATTAAAATTTAATGGATAACAAGATAAGTCATAACAGTTCATCATTACAAACACCATGTTGATTCTGCTAAGTCTGGATCTGAAAAGCAGTTTTGGGGTATCGAAAAATTATATTGCGATTAGAAACACGATATTCGCGTACATTTACTACGGAGACTATCAGGGGTTGGAAAAATTGACCAAAATTGTACATCTTATAATGTAGTTTGGAATAATTTTAAGCCATTTTTTTTTTGACAAATTGGGACACTTTCTCTAGGGGAAACAGCCAAGTTTCAGAGGTAATTCAGGGTACCTCATAGAATTTTTTCTTGGTGAGTCCCAAATTATTTCTGCGAGTCAAGAATATAAGACGTTACTACGTACATGTACAGTGTGATGTTGAATGTTCAGTTTTGTTTCCAAAATGTTGAATCATGTTGCTCCCAGTATACATGTATGCCTGATTCTTGTTAAATATTTATTATTTATTCAAAGTCATTTATGACTTTTTCACCTTATTTTTAAAAAATATTTTTGATCACGCAAGCCAATTAAATAAATGTATAACAAGGCATAAAAAAAAATTAACATTTTGAAACGGATTTCCCCAAAATGTCTGACTGAAACATGAAAAAGATTTAGATATTTTAATTCATTAATGCAATCATGAACCACTGAAAATGTTTAAAACAGGGTAAAATGGAGAACGAATGTAAAAAATAACTACAATGTTGATATAAACTGATAATTTTCAGTAATTATCCTCTTTCCTCATTGTTTGGCAGTTCTATTGTCCTAAAAACATCATCCACATCTTTAATTAAGACAACTACCTGCTTTATCACAGGTAATATTTCATTGCCACCATTTACATTGTTTACAAAAGCTATTATCCTATTGGAAATGGACCTGACATCATCGGAATCCGCCTGTGTACTTAGACGCGTACAGGGACGCATCTGAAGTAAATTTGCTGCTTCCAGAATAAAAAATACACATAGATTGTACAGGATGCGTCTAGATGCATTGCGACTATCCCTGTAATTAAAGGCAAACAATATCACTGGCTGATATATCAGTGATATTTTACAACTTAAATCATCTTCTTTAGTTCAACAGAGATCACCAGTTATATGTCCGCATGATCTATATTTCATGCTTGAGTAACTGCGTTAAATTTTAGTGTTTGGGAATTTTGTCAGAACAGAGGATTGTACTCTTTATTTATTATTTTTAATGGGGTGAATGTAAATGTAAGCAGAATATATTACGAAACTTTTATATATGTTTTAAATTATTCTCAAAATTTTTATTTCTCATCATAAATAATTAATAATAGATACTATAAGATAGGATTCTATAATATGCAAGAGGACGGGGCATCCACGTCTTACAGACATACAATCTGTAGTTGTCCATGTATATGAATTAGTTCCTTTTCATGGTTTGTGTCCTTTTGACATTTAGCTGTATGTATATGTCACAGGGGCAATTTTTGTATAAGGTTTTAATCATTTTTAATTTTCTAAAATAAGTCTTTTTCAGCATTTTTGTAGAAATTAAATTACCACTTAGTTTTCACAAATTAATTAATCTGGGTTAATTGTCATATCAGTTTTGCACTGTCACTAATTACTTCAGGTCAAAATTGCTTTAATTAAATTGACACCTTCAAATTTCTTAATTAACCTTAATCATTTGACACATTTATGAAAATTATACTCAAATTAATTTTACTGATCTAATTAGGTGTACTTGTCATTTTGAGTTATTTTTAGACTTTAGTATAAATACGCGACCATGTTTGGTACAGGGAGACAGAGACCGAGACAGAGACAGTACAAGACATGCAGAGATAGGGGTGATTTTGGCAACCTGTGTTAATTAGGAAGTTGACTACGTCAGAGGGGACCTGAATAGGAGTGGACAACACTTGACCAAACAATGAAGGCAGTGACTCACTATTCACCAATCCAAAGACCAAGAAGACCTACTAATTTTCACATCAAATTTTAAAGACAGACACTACAACAACTTCAGGCATACAGTGTTAGTTTGGCAGTACAAGTCAAGAGGAAACATGAATTTGGAGTGGAAACCACAGTCTGCACAGAGAAGGAGCGAGTTGGCTAACCAGGACCAGATAAGTGTCCGCCAGTATTCAATCCGGATCTAAAGTCAGTACTAGTGTCTCCATATTCAACTATCCAAATGGACTACAGCGACTGACCAGCTTCCACCACTCAAAATTACAGAACTAATTTGGACATTCACACAACTGGAATTCTAGAAATCATTGTGGTGACTTTTTGGACTTGATGAATATTGTGATTTAAAGCTTAAGATTAGTGACAGTTTAAAATTCAGGAATATTTGGACAATTGTGATAAATTTAAATCATAGTGCATTTTCGGACTTTATTTTATATTTATTTTTGGCTCGTTTAAAAAATTGTTAATATTAAATTGTTGAAATTTTACTTTCTTATCTGCTTTATAACCATGCTTGCCATTTCTTTAAGTCTGGCAACAGACTGACCCCCTGTTACTGAGGTTCTGCATGAAGAAATTATTCCCCTTTCTCTCATGCAAATGAACCTTGGTCACATATACTATATTTCCTCCCACTTTTATATCAGACTGACATTTTGTTGTTTCACCCAAATTTCTAAACAGTTTGTTAATATTGGTCCACTTAAAGCTTGATATGCAGTTTAATTCTTTCAATGTAGAAGTTTTCATTTCTTCAGAAGAATAATTCAGTAATAAAAATACCTATAAAAAATATTGTTTTCTTTGTCCCTTCAACCATACTGTTTTGCACTCTAGAAATGCTAGACAGACTAATAGGTTCTTACATTCGTTCTTGCAGACCTGATTTTCTGTTCCTTTATTATACATAGTAAAATGGCTGCCGAAGTGTGATTTCCGCTCTGTTTTCCCTGTTGTCAAAGTCAGGTCTGTTCTTGGGACACTGAATGATCTTCCACGAGTGATAGAAAATTATTTCACTCACAAGTGGAAGATCACCCGGGCTTTCCCAACAATGCATGTACATGTAAGTACCTATTTCTTCTGTAAAGCACAACTTTACAACACATTTTACTTTTGCCCGTTTCTATAAAGTGAAGGCAAAGATGCCATTCCCACAATAGTGATGTCAAACAATTCAGGACGTTTATCTTAGTGACAAACTATGACATGAGACAAACTGTAGCGTCTGATTGGATATCATAACGAGTAGAGACAAATGCACGTGAACTCGTCTCAAACCGGAAACGCTGAGGTTGTGAGTTTGAATCTCACCTGTGGCGGGACATGTTCGACTCCTATCTTAATTGACAAGGATTGCCAATTTTCTACAGAAGGTCATGGTTCTCTCTGGGCACTCCATCTTCCTCCACCAATAAAAACTGGCCGCCGTGAAATAGTCAAATGGGCTGAAAACGAAGTAAAACCCCAACTAAACAAACTAAACAATCAAACCGGAAACAGACATTTACAGAAGAATACTACTCATTTCTGCCTTCTTGTGAAGTTTGGGGAGAATGTCAACTTTTTACTTGTTGCATTGTTCTAAACATTTTTATTTAGTTAGTTTATTATTTCAATTTTTATGTTCAATCAAATGATGGTGATGTCTGTCCTATACTTCAAATAAAAGCTCTTCTGAACATTTTTTTCTTTCAGATTTGTTCTCTCATTTATATTACTTATATCATGTATATGTCATCTTCCATTTTTGATAGTAAGGAAAAGCACCATAGATTTTATATATATAGCTTCTCAGTTAAAAAAAATATGATATTCCATTAACTGATTATAACTGTTTTCAGTATTCTTCAAAATCATGGCCGTAAATTCCATTGAGGCAGAGGAGGCAGTTACCTCTTCCAACTTTTGAACAAAAATAAAAGTAAATATAAAGAGAAGAAAAAGGCCTTATGCATCTCATGTCAGGAAGTCTTGACCTCACTGTCTTCAGTCTCTTCAAAAGTTTGTTTTAACTTATTAACTTCATCACTCGTCGCATGAAATTCCTATTTCATTATAATTATAAATTAAGTTGATTTATGTTGTTCACTGAAAATCATGTGCAAATCCTGCTCTGTATGCCTTACTCAGGTATAAAAGTCATCCAGTTAAGTTTTTTTTTTTTAATAAATACCTTCTAGTTCTTTTTTTCTCATTTTTAAATTTTTTTTCTTTAATTTTCGGTATAATAATAATTATTTCTTTAAAAAGTCATGTATATTGGAGATGCCAATTTAGTTATGGAATGTGTCAGAATAAAGGTTTTTTCACCTTACTTGCTCAGATTGTAGGAACCATACCATGGCCGATTTACTGCCTCTTCCAGAACAAGAGACAATTTATCATAATGGCCATGAAAATTTTCCACCTCCATCCATGGATTATTCAATTTCAAGTAATGTCAGTTTGGAAAAAAAATACACAACATTTTCCAAACATTGAGGATTTTTTACGTAATAAATGTAATACATAAGTAGGAATGATTTTTTTCTTTATAAATACTTTGTTGCAAAGAAATATTTCAAGTACCTTCATATAATGGTAGTTTGAAACATAACGTTTTAGTGCGATATTTGATTTCCATACACATTTACAATAATCAGAACACTTAAATAACAAAAACTTAGAGTGACCACATCCCCCAAAATGCAGGAAATACCAGTATTCGCTTGAAGTATTATGAGATGTTCCCTAAAGTTATCACCATCCTCATCAGTTAACACTTCCTGTTAAATAAGACAATGGATGGATTAACAAATTGATGTAAATATGGATATAAAACCATTCACATGGGGTCAAAACAAGTAAATATAATTTATATTAATTATGTCAATTTCATCCTGAATGTATATATGTGATAATTGACTAAATAATTATTGATAATATGTTGACTTTGATTTTGTTTTGCTAACTTTGGATATTGATGCTGAAGTTGGTATTGCAGGGGGTAATTTTTTTTATGATCTAATTGATTTTTATTTTCTTGGAGGAAAAGTGGAAGTTCGTTTCTAAAAGAATGGTTTGTTCTATAACATGTTTAAGATGTGGGTGATAATTACACATGAATTCAGAATTGCTTTGGAACATATAGATGTACTACTGTCAATATAAACAAAATTAACGTGTGCTGATGTGTCAGGGTCATTACAAAACTTTATTTAGGAATTTGAGCATTTCTTGAATTGTAACTTTTGGAAGGTAAATTGTAGCATTTAAGCAGCAGAAGTAATTACACGAACATGTATGTATACAGTTTTGTAGAAATTTTGTGTAAATGAATATATTTGATTTATTTATATCCCAAATAAAACTTATAAAAATGTTGATTTTTAAAAAAAAAATCAGATGGCTTTCTTTGTAAACAGAAAAGCTGAAACTAAGTTATATTGGAAATTTTGAAGTCTGACTTGAAATCAGACTTATGATCTTTTAATGTTCATTAATAATTTGTTTATCTGTAACAAATGTAACGAAAAATGAAATCCTTTACCCTTTTTCTCAACCAATATTTTTTTAGATTTAAAACATGATGACCTGTATAAAGATAAATATTTTTATCATCTTGTAGATTTATATTCCACTCAGTTGTAGAGGGATTTGAGATTCTTCCAGTTCATGTGTATAATATGATTTTTATTTCACAATTGACATTGTCTTAGGAATAAATAATTATAGTCAAAATAAATAGACTGTATAATATCAAATTTGAAGTCATACACATGTAAAAGCATTTTGAAGAGTTTTTGTAAATTTTGTTATCTTTTCATTTTGCACATCAAATACACAGTTCCATCTTAGAATGGATTTTATTTACAAATCAGATACATTATTTACAAGTGTGATTGAGTGCCATAAACATTTTGACAGATGTATATTGTATGTAAACTGACCCCTTATATCTCCACCATACTTATCTTGTGTGATTATTTTCTGATTAATTAATTGGTTAAGTAGCTCTGCAGGAAGGTTTGGGATTTCTGATATGGTCTTTACATAGACTTAATCAAATGCACCTTATTTACTATATGTACATGTAATGTGGATTATGTTGATGTACATGTACTCAGGGATTTTCTGTGTTGTTATAGATATGTACATGTACATTGAGCATTGTTGGAAATAGTGTGGAATAATTTTTTATCTGTGGATATACCATGTACATATATTGGCTAGGCTAAACATTGGAACTATAATTCAGTTTTATAAAAATTTGTAATCGGTAAATTATTTCGAAAATGATCAAAGACTTTTCGTGAGATCTATGCATATATGTATAATGTACATGTCTAGTACAAGATCTATAGATCTGTAGAATATCCAGAAGATGTACATGGATTTATTGGATAATGTGGAAAAATAATTTGTTCCTATGCTAATTTTTGGACTTGTATAATCAAATTATGGATAATTTTTTATGGTTATGACATTCCAGACTTTCAGTTACGATTATCAAATATTCAGCTTTATAATCAAAATAATAGTAATTTCTTATTTTTTCATGAATTTTCATTGATAGGATACATTTAGTTTTGCTATTATCAGTCCAGACTTTCTGTGATTAGCTTGCATTCAAATCCATGTGGGATATATGTTTATAGATATGACAGCTGTCGTTAGATGATGGAGTATTTTGTTTTCAGTAGAGACTTGGTACCTATTGTAGAGGAATATGAATATTTTCAATCACAATCAACATCAATATTTTAATGAAAAATTGTATGGACTCCAACAAGTCCAAGTGAAATTAAAAATATGATTACAAAACTTCTATAAAGGTGTAATAATATATATGTACATTGTTGTACAGCTCAGAAAAACAAATTCTATACAAAATAAAAGGAAACAGAATGACAAAGGGATAAAAGACGTACAAGATATTCAAAATTGAAATTTGTTTTAATGAATAAAAAATGGAATAGTATTATTACTGTATTTTGTGGACTATAAATCTGTGTTGACTATAGGTCTGATTGATACTTACTCCATAGACTTATAATGGTAAAATGGTCATTTTAAAGTAAAAAAGTCTCGACCTATAGGCAGGAAAATACGGTACATGTATGTTGGAAATACATGTATATACAGGATATTATTTGTCCATTCTGACGGGCTTCTGTACGTAGAAGTTTAACATGTAGTTCTGGAGAATTTTATACCTTCTGTACATGTGTTACATGAATTTAGGACAACAACAGAAATTATGTATCGTCAGTAAGTATAAGAACAAAGAAAATATTCACTTAGCTGAATGATATTTTTCTCAGGAATTGGCTCTTTTACATTTATAAGGATGAACCAAAATTCAGTGAAAATGTTTCAAAGTTAAATAATCTTCCAACACATTTTGCATGTGTCCGTAAAAGATTTCACAAAAATTTTTAAGTAAAATAGTTAACAAAATTAGTACTTTGGAATAAATAATATGAACAAGTCACATTAAATTATTTGACAATTGGTCACTTTTTATATGTTTGGTCAAATAATTTCTTGAAATAACTTTAGCAATTTTTCAGTAAGGTAATTAATATAAGAATCCTTAAAATGTTTAAAGAGTTTGCTCTTTCAAGCTAATCTTATAGTTGGAACAAAAAAAGAAATGAAATTCATCATCTTCCAGTTCTGTAAAAACTTATCACGACTGGTAATGTATCATGAATAAACATTCAGATTGTCACTACATGTATCTGTTTTGAACTTGCACAGGTGCACGAGTTCAGTTGATATTGGAAGCCTGATTTAAGATGGAAAACAGCAACATAAGTGCTTTTATTTTGCTTTAAATTTTGTTAATTTAACTATATGTTGGAATTTGCATTAAAATTACCGTATTTTACGGTGTATAGGTCGATATTTTTTTCCCAGAAAATTGTTTGGTCGACCTATACGGTGTTTCGACCTATCTGTGTCCAAAATCGAAAATTGTCTTGGGGAAAAATACCCACCGGCAAGAAAAATAGTCACAGAATTTGATTTGTTTTTTGTAGCGCTTGCTGGCAAAGATTTTTGGAGCAATGGTACTGCTGGGATGGCTGCCGTTTATATTAACAATGTAATTAAGTCAAATAAAATATATTTAACATGAATTTGTGTTGTTTATTTTTACGATTTTGTCAAGGAGGAACTGCATCATGTAACAATAAAAAAAAAAATATTCGGGACAACTATGAATAAAATACATTTTTTATTGTGATGGAAACATAATTTATGCATTTTTTTTTATAAATAAATGTAGTTTCAGAAATGTGAGTTTTATTTAATTTAACACATGAAGAAATTTCAAATCAACTCACAAAGGACATAATTAATACACAACAGTACGATATCATCGATTGTCAGTGTATACCCAGTGTAAATAAAGAACAATAACTCTTATTCACACCTGCGCAATGATTCACCGGTTTGAAAAAACATGGCGAGTAAACACATGTCAATCGAGTGGAAAGTCAAATTTTACATTTGCTGTCAAGGTTTTTTATTTCAGAAACTTATTGTTTGTCTAAAAAAAAAGAAAACAAACAACACTAGGTCCCAATTATTTTTTTATTTATTCAAAAAACATGATTACACAATAAATGATGGATACAGAGTTACTGAGCTAATACTTACCCATACTTACCGATGTTTTTCTGTGTCTAGAAGTCGTTCATCTCCGATCGACCTATACGACGCCTCAACCTATCTGATACTGAATCCCAACTTTTACCCCAAAAAGAGCAATTCGACCTATACGGCCTATCGACCTAAACACCGTAAAATACGGTAATTCCACCATATATCTTCCTTCATATTAAGATGAAAAAGATCCCCTCCCACCCCCACCCCATCCCAACCCCCCCCCCCCCCCCCCCCCCCCAAAAAAAAAAAGAAAAAAAAGCAAAGCCGACAATACCAATTTTTTTTTTTAATTTTTAGTTGTTCAAAAGTATTTGAGCTGGACAGTTAACCAAGTAAATTCTCTAAATTTTTATGCTTAACTTTTTAATAAATTGGACATCCAACCATTCCACCCTTTTTACCTGGATCCCCAACCCAGAATTTAATTGAAAAAGTTTTTTATATCTGAAAGACTACAAATGTACTTTGTTATCCTCCAAGGTATAGTCAGTATAACAGGTACTTGTTTGTAAAGATTGCATTATATGGAGTATATCTTATTACTACAAAAAACCATAAATAGTATGCATTTAAAATTTTAAAATTCTTTGGCACATTTCTCAAATGGTAATAAAATTCTTTCCAATATAAATTTTTTAAGTCTGGCACAGAGTGAAAGTAATTGTGTATTGGGGTATACATTTAAATCAATTGTCTTGTGTCTATTGTTTCGGACCCTGTGTAGCGGTAATTTGATAGCCATATGCCTTTGCACACCTGATTAACTGGAGATCAATAATCCGTAATTACTGATCAAATACAGTATAATTGTATCTTATTTGCATCTTTTGATCATACAACTGCCACACGTTACATGGTTCAATGGTACTTTGTGTGGGACGTTTGACTCGGAGCCGTTATGAAGTTTGTAAGTCTTCCAATTTTTTGTCAATAGGGATTTTCACATCGTGATTGCAAATCTTGACAAGAAACAGATTTTTGATTTAAGATAGTAGATTGCGATCTTGCTATTCTTTGTCTTGATGATAACATTTTGAGGTGAAATCTTGATTTTTGACCATTTTCAGTGTTAGGCAACAGGATACTGGAATTAAGATTTTAAGATATTTTGATGGTTGATTTTAGGATTTTACGTTAAGTAATTGGGACATGGTGACATGGAAATGGGGTAGGTCATTAATTAATACCTGCTTGTGTTTTCTAATTTTTTGATATATTTTTGAATTTACAATTTTTATTATTGTTTGACCTTTTATTAGATTTATTAAAATTTGCAATTGAGAATTTAAAATGGCTAAAGACTATTTTACGGGTCACAGTTAATAAGATTATGATAATTAATAAATCTACGGTACCCATTACATTGAGTCACTGTTTTTATCAGGCCATATGTTTGTTTGAAGTTTCTGCTGAAAAGTTGTAGACTTTATTAAATCAGTTTATGTTGGAGAACATCTGTCTGTTCACTGTTATTATGCAATTATCGAGCAGATGGTTCACAGTTTTTGCAACCTTTGACATTATTTCTTCAATTTCTCTATGTAAATTATTGATTTTGTTCTGTAAGCTTTCCTTGAGGGTATACATATGAAATATGTTTTTTTTTACACTCCCGTCATAGACGGGACGTATTATGGTATACCAATGTCCATCCATCCGTCCCTCTGTCAAAACTTTGTACCATAACTCAAATTTGCTTCAATCAAATCTCGTGAAAGTTTACCACAACATTAGTATTGAAGGAAGAAAGCTCCCTTTCGATTTTGACAATTTTCAATTTTGTTATTCTGGAGGTATGGGACTTAGAGTGTCCAAATATAGGAAATTTTTCAAATGTTGCGCACTCGTGTATGCCTTGACTGATTTTCTTCAAACTTTAACACATTATTACTAATGATGGTCTGAGGGTCTGTATACTTTTTGACGATTTTAATTTTTGTTTTTCCAGAGTTATGGGACTTAGATTGTCCAAATATAAGCAATTTGTCTTATGTCGCACACAAACTAGAGCACGCCTTGACTGATTTTCTTCAAACTTTATCACATTATTACAAATGGTGGTTGGAGGGTCTGTATAGTTTTTGACAGTTTTCACTTTTGTCGTTCTAGAGTTATGGGTCTTAGATTGTCCAATAAAAAAACAATATGTCTTATGTCGAACACTAACTCTAGTACGCCTTGACTGATTTTCTTCAAACTTTAACACATTATTACAAATGGTGGTCGGTGGGACTGTTATACTTTTTGACGATTTTCACTTTTTGTCGTTCCAGAGTTATTGGACTTAGATATGTTAAGCCATTGAAAAATTAACGACACCTAATTTGGTTAAAAAAAAAATTAATATTTTCCTACTCCTTACAACTTCATAGCTGTTGCTTACAGTTGTGAAAACAATTGGAAAATTATACTGAATTATAAAGGTTTATTAGTCTTTATCAGTGGCAGTATGCATGTTTTTGTTGTTTATATGTATTTTGTAGTATATTTTTTCCAGATTTTTATTTTATGGTTCAAATGTGAAGGTTTATTATTGGTTTTTTTTATGTGTTTACTGTATGGGTAGTATTGGTCCTTGGTTGAAGGCTGTGGAAGAGCCACTTTTTATACTGTTCTGATTCCACTTTTCCTTTTGGAACAAATATCCTATACCATTGATTTTATTAGGAACACATTAAATGATTTAATATTTATTGTGCATATACTGAGAAACCTCTATTCTGTGACACTGTATGTATATTGTACAAATGTACCATCAAACATAAAATTAAATATTTGTAAATATATGAAATACCAAAGTCAAAATTCTTATCTATTAATGGTCGAATATTTTTTTTATAAAACGGTAATAGTTTACATTTGTACCTTGAATTGTCCTAGGCTGCAAGAACTTAATATTCAAGATCTGATAGAAAAGATAAAATTTCCCTAATTATCAGTAAAATGCTATTGTCTAATTATTAGGAAGATATTGACTGTGGAAAAGGAATTTCATTATTAATCAAGGGTTGTATTACCACAATAATTGACAGTAAATGGTTTGGGGATACAAATTATTGGTGTACATTTCAATAATTAATGGAAATAGAAAATTTTATTTACTTAGATTTGTTAGTACTTTAAACAAAGGTGATACATGTCAGCACAAAAAAAAATATGCCAGTTAATAAATAATTATTGTTTTTAAGATTGAAATTAATCAGAATTATGTCAGCAAACAACAACATTAACAAATACGGTAAATTCATAAATTAATCGATCAATGCATAAAATACGGCTGGGTGAAGATCACAATTATTTAACTTAGCATTTTATTTTTTGCTTCCAATATTGCAAAATACATGTATGCATGAATCCCATTAATTATTATTTCATATATTGAAAATTTGCAATGACGAGTGAACAGAATAATTTCCAAATTTACGGTATAAATGAATTGTACGTTCATTATATGTACAAAATGGTAGTACATGTGTAATGAAGTATTTTGTTGATTGTAGAAAGTATTGTTAGACATGTTAGAAATTCATTTGACCTTCATAAGAATACAGTTTTTGGAATTAGGACACGCAAATGAATTCACATTAAAGTAAATATTACATTCCCAATGATATTTTATATGAAAAGGGAGGTCAAAGAAATTACACAGGTTTCTCGTTCAGAATGTGAATTTTCAATTTTTAGTCTGGTTATTAATTTCTCGATGTATGGCAGAAGGAAACGCTGCTTCGAATAGTACGATAAAAAAAAATTGCTCTGCTGCCATACTGCAGAAAAAATGAGAAAAGCCGGAATGAACAAATTAACTATATATTGTCAGCATTCCCATTTTGTAACTGTTTTCTGAAGAAAAAAACACTGTTCACAGTCATTTTGTACAATGTTCCTGTATCGTTAGTTTCTTGTGGATAAAAACTCAACATCTGTATTTTATATTCTTTCCTATTACAAATGTAATTTGTATGAAGTTTTTTCTACAGGAGTAGTTCACTTAATATTCCTGAAATTTAGACATAATTGCTATATACTTTTGTGTTTTGATGTTTGATGAACATGTATAATGAAGTTTCGAAGATGATTATAGCTGCAGAGCATTTGAGCTGTTTCTGACTTCAAGATACATACTGTATATTGATTTTTCCAAAACAACTATTTTCAATAATAATACCATAGATTTACATGTACAAAATGTATTTTATTGTACATTTGTAGATCATGTAGATAGTACAAGTAGGACATTTTTAAAGTAAATTTCTCCTTAATTTGCATTGAATGTTTGTTTTTTTACATTTCAGTACCAATTTTAATGTATTACATGAAGTAACCTTTGGAACACACATGGAGTACCCAGACGGCTCAGTTCCAAGTAAGTAATACATTCTATGATACCAATTTTGATGAAAAAGATGTGGTATATTTCCTTGATTTTCGACTCATCAGTTGTGGTCGAGGGCAAAAATGTTTGGAACCAAAACAATAATCCTAAACATTTGAAGAGCAAATTAAAAAAATGTCCAAAACGAAAGCTAAAACCATCTAACGACATAGCTATGCATCAGGGAGATACTCCTTAGTTTTCACAAAATTTAACATTTTTCTAACACCTTAGTTTTCACAAAATTTAATATTTTTGTGAAAGTAATTTTAAAGTATCAATTTCCGACTGGTACCGAAATATTGGGAACTGATCTGGTGATACACTTGGTGACTTGATTCCAGCAGCAGATGTATCACATTAGTGGTAATAGATTCTATGATACCAATTTCGATGCACAAGATTTACACATTTCATCAATTTACGACTCGTAAATGTTAACAAGTGAAAGCAGATGTAAGGTAAATATAGATTACACAACAAGTTAGAAACAGAATTTGAAAAGCACAAAAAAAAGTTGTCATACTTTCTTTATCATGGGGCATATACATGTACCTACTCTCCAAATCATGCTCTTATTGGTCCCCTGTAAAAATGATGGGAGCCATAAAATGTGCAAAATAAAAACTAATGCTCCTAAATACATACATGTACATTTATATCACCTGAAGCATACAGCCATCAACAGGGAATGAGTAATCAGCCTGTCATAGTTCCATGAGAAATATATAATATTGAAAAATGAACTGAGTTGGTTAAGCACTTGAAAAAGAAAAGTAAATAAGACCTCAAAGTGTAACTGATGAATGCTTGCTGTTATAAACTGATAGAGGATTCCAAAGCAACTGTCTCTATACAAACTGTTTACAGCAAATATTTTTACTCATAGTGATGAAGCCTGTCCCAGTGATGTTTTCTGTAACAACTTTGCTATTTTGTCAGTGCAAAAATTGTTGAAATTGTAAGTCATTACAGTCAAAATTAAAATTAAAATGAATTGTTTTCATTTTATGTTGTAGTGGTTGCCAAGACCAACAGTGGGAGAATGTCTCCAGTGAGGGGAAGGACGATGAAAGAGTATGATCAGGTATAATTTATAGATGCTGTAATTAAAAAAAAATGATGGACCAGTTAAAAAAATGTAATTATAGTAATTCTGTATGTTCTAAATTTTCCATTACCATTTTCGACAGAGCTGCACAATTAAGTTTAATATGCATTCATTATGCTTAGCTCAGTTCTAAAGAGTGGGGGGGGGTCTTTTTTTGTTCCATTATAATCTGCTCTTCAGAATTTTGGGTAATTGTATTTGCTTTAAATAACTGATGAGTCAAAATTGGTATCATCAAGTGTTTATTAAGATTGAAAAAACTTTTTCTTACGTAATTAGACTGTTATTTCAGATATGTTTCGGTTTGTCATTTTTAACCGGATTTTCATAGGAAAATATCGGTTATTAAATTGGTGATGTACGGCGGGCGGGCGGCCGGGCGGACGGCGGGCGGGCGGGCGGGCGGACGGGCGGCTGCCAAACAGTGTCTGTGCAATAACTTATGAACTGTTCAACCAAAGCTTTTCAAATTTTAATATGTTGTTACTGATGACAAAATGGAGGTCAAGTTCGATATTGACGATTTTCACTTTCACCGTTCAGGAGTTATGGTTCTTGAAAGATTGAAAAATGGCTTTCCCAGTGGTGTCCGTGTGATAACTTATGAACTGTTCAACCAAAGCTTTTCAAATTTTAATATGTTGTTACTGATGACAAAATGGAGGTCAAGTTCGATATTGACGATTTTCACTTTCACCGTTCAAGAGTTATGGTTCTTGAAAGATTGAAAAATGGCTTTTCCAGTGGTGTCCGTGTGATAACTTATGAACTGTTCAACCAAAGCTTTTCAAATTTTAATATGTTGTTACTGATGACAAAATGGAGGTCAAGTTCGATATTGATGATTTTCACTTTCATCGTTCAGGAGTTATGGTTCTTGAAAGATTGAAAAATGGCTTTCCCAGTGGTGTCCGTGTGGTAACTTGTGAACTGTTCAACCAAAGCTTTTCAAATTTTAATATGTTGTTACTGATGACAAAATGGAGGTCATGTTCGATATTGACGATTTTCACTTTCACCGTTCAGGAGTTATGGTTCTTGAAAGATTGAAAAATGCCTTTCCCAGTGGTGTCCGTGTGATAACTTATGAACTGTTCAACCAAAGCTTTTCAAATTTTAATATGTTGTTACTGATGACAAAATGGAGGTCAAGTTCAATATTGACGATTTTCACTTTCACCGTTCAAGAGTTATGGTTCTTGAAAGATTGAAAAATGGCTTTTCCAGTGGTGTCCGTGTGATAACTTATGAACTGTTCAACCAAAGCTTTTCAAATTTTAATATGTTGTTACTGATGACAAAATGGAGGTCAAGTTCGATATTGACGATTTTCACTTTCACCGTTCAGGAGTTATGGTTCTTGAAAGATTGAAAAATGGCTTTTGCAGTGGTGTCCGTGTGATAACTTATGAACTGTTCAACCAAAGCTTTTCAAATTTTAATATGTTGTTACTGATGACAAAATGGAGGTCAAGTTCAATATTGACGATTTCCACTTTCACCGTTCAGGAGTTATGGTTCTTGAAAGATTGAAAAATGGCTTTCCCAGTCGTGTCCGTGTGATAACTTATGAACTGTTCAACCAAAGCTTTCTAAATTTTAATATGTTGTTACTGATGACAAATTGGAGGTCAAGTTCGATATTGACGATTTCCACTTTCACCGTTCCGATATTGTTGATTTTCACTTTCACTGTTCAGGAGTTATGGTTCTAAAAAATTGAAAAAAGGCAGTTCAAGTCGTCGTTTCCATGCAAAGGTGATTTGTTGCAGGAAAATCCGGTTTGCTGTCATTCGACAGCCTCTTGTTAAAAACTGTTTATTTGACGAGTTTTTGGTCTTGAAGATAACCTCATTTGAAATTTTATATTTAAAGAGTTAATTGTTTATTACATCCAATGTCAATTATTACATACAAATGGGGATGAGATATGAATATGAACCATGCTTTGTACAAGACCTACACAGTGAGCCAGATTTTTAACATGCTAACTCACAAGATAGCAGTCTGCAGGAAGACATACAAGTATCGTTATATCGACTCTGAGCTAATGAGGCTTTGCTCTTGCTCTTAGATGCCCCATGCTTAGCAGGGAAGTAACATATACCAATTTTAATGTCTTTTGGTTGACAGGAGTGGGGGTTGAAATCCACACTCAAGGCCAGCACGCTACCACAAGAACACCACAGCAGTTTTGTTTATTATAAAACATTTTTTTTATTTTTCAGCAACTGACAGAGCTGAAGAAGGAAAATTTCAGTCTGAAGTTAAGGATCTATTTCCTGGAAGAGAGAATGCAACAAAAGTTTGGGGATAGTGATGTATTTAAAACGGTAAGATTTAGTGATGATATTTTAGGCAGTAAAAATGAATTTTGGTCTGACATCACGACTACTTATATTGGACTGAACAAGGTTTACTGGCCCAAAATATTTTCCAGAATCATTGGTGCAGAATATGGTATATTATGAACAATAAACTGGATAATGGGAAAGGTCAACAGTGGCATAGCATTCCATCAACCGTACCCATCAGACAGAACCCCATAAAAGATCACAAAACAAACATAAACACAACAGAGAGTCGGGATAGTCTGGCATGGTACAGACACTAAACAATGGTGGGGTTAAATGGTATATTTTCCCCACCCAAGTACCAAGAGGTTAAGTACACTCAATGATACATGTATATTATCTTAAAAGGTTTTGGAGTGACCTCATTTTGTGGAGTGTATAAGTGTCAGGATTATTTGCAAACATTTGGACGAAAACCTGTGAAAAATCACTGAACTAAGGAACAATTCATTGGTAATGACTGATAACAGAATGGAATTTTGCATATAGTAGTTTAGAAAGTAATTATTTTTGTAAAGGGAAAAGTGTGTTGGTTTTCAGATATTTTACAGGACATTATTGTTACATTATTATAGACAGTTCTGAATGTGTATATTTATCCTTTTTTTTCCAGAATATAGAATTGAAAGTGGAGTTAGAAAGTGTGAAAAATGAGTTATCTGATAAACAGGAGTTATTGAAAAAAGCCTCGTAAGTTATTGTAGGAAATAAAATAAAAATGAGATGGAAGTTAAATTAGTAATCTTCACTATTTGTTATACAATAAGGATTGTTTCAGCTTAAATATTGCAGAATGACGTCCCTATATCTCTATTTGTTCTAGCTGGAAGATAAATTTTATAAAAAGTAACATTCAGTGAAAGCATTTCCTTAATTAAGCTATTTGTCTGAAAACAAAAATCATATATACGTAGTTTACACTTAACCACAGCCCCAGATAATTTCTTGAATGCAGGGGGTAAATACCTCCAGGTTTTTTTTTTTAGAGAGATGAGTAAACATCCAAATAGCAGTATCAAAGGGGTAAAATGAAAAAAAAAAAACAGTAAAATGCATTTTGCTCATTAGATTGAATCATTAGCACATTGGTCACAGTAACTGCTGTTTCTACCTAAACTAATACTGTTTATTAATACTCTATTACATTCTATGTTCTGCCAGTGTTTACCTCTAAATACAAAAGTATGTCAATAATGTAGCTTATAGGAAAATCAATATGTAAGCATAACCAGATGACCAGAAAATATTTTTGAAACATACATGTATCTGCCAGTTTTTAATGCGTAAACGACGCTGATACTCACGTTATATTGGGCTCTGATTAACGAAAGAATTTTCCTATTTAAATGGCTAACAACTACTGTTTCACAAGTGTGTTGGCAAAAAAGAAATTTTCAGATATAGATAAAATGTGAAATTTTGAAATTGACTATACAATTGTAAATTTAACTACACATATTAGTACCTACTTTGAATAGGAAGAGGGTAATCTTTGACAACCATTAATAGGCCAACTAAAATTAATCAGTAGAACTTTTTGAAAAAAATGGGGCGGGTGGGAGGATTTTATTTTTTATTTTTTATTTCATATGAAACTATTTTGTAAGGTGTATTAATATGTAAACGTTATAAAATGGCTTATATATGTTTTTATTCCAGAAACATGCACAATAGAAATTTCAACTCCAATCTCTGCAGACTTAAGCTAACCAAAAGACATCTAAAGGTCACATAAATAGTCGAATCACGAAAACCATGTTGAATTGTTACAGGAAGTTAACAAAAAACGAAATTATTGACACGGATACCGGTAACGGAGATGAACAAAATCCGGAAATCGTAAATTTTAGAAAATAAAAAAAATCGGGCCGGCACGATTTTCGAGGGGAAGGGTGGGGATGAAAATCTATCAATTAATTTTAATTGGCCATAGATAAATTAACTTTTGTCATGTATTGATAAAATATTATTTGCATTTGTCTATATAAGTTTAAATTTTCAGAATACACATGTTTCTGATTTATGTTTCAGTAATGCCATGGAAACTATGTCCAAGCAGCATGAATTAGAATTGGGTGGAATTAGGGAAGAAGTTGAAAAGGAGACACAGACCAAAATTAAAGAGCTTGAAGATGAGTTGAATAAGAAACAGCAGGTTATTAATTTATATTTTTTAAATTTAATGACAAACAATCACAAATGCACTTGAAAAAAATGAGGAACATTGCAGTTTAATACAGTAAGGCCTATAGTTGATCTGCTCTTGGACTGTCAGTTCAAGATGGTCATAAGCAGCAATGTTGATGGAATTTTTTTTGGCAAGTTGGAAAAGCAATGTCTGTTTACTGAAAAACACAACTGGGTGCTTTCAGGGATTTCTAGATAATCTTTTATTGAAAGATCTGTTCACTTAAAGCATAGTTTTGTCTGTTCATCAACATGTACATGTTTGTCCATTGAATAGAACAGATGCACAACTGCCTATCTGTCTCAATTGATAATTGTAAAATATTCACGTTATTCTACATGTTCATTATTTAAAGAATCTAGGAATGTGATTCCATGTCCCCAATTCTAGTTAATATGATAAAAGTATATCTGGAACCAAATTTTTCAGGCATATTTGTGAGTGCAGTCAACTCTCTTTGTCTCGAACTCAATAGAGTCAAAATTTTCTTGTGGTTCCGAACTTTGTTTCATATAATTACATGGATTTTGAATCCCTAACTGTTGAAATTCAATGAGTCAAAATTTCAGTGTCTTGAACTAAATTTACAGTCCCTGTATTAACAAATGCATTAAAATTGTTTTGTTTATCACGAAGTAATACACATATCAAATTATTACCATGGGGATAAAAATGGCTTCAATAGTTAATCCGAAAAACAATAAATTTCCAGTATTTAACCACTGATGGATTAATAACAGTACCATCTTTACGTATGGTTACATGTACCTTGATTCATTATCTTGGAGAATTATAAAATTATTGACACACATACAGTATTTCAATTCTGAATTAACTTGTTATTATATATAATTATCCTCCGCTTAAGGATGTTCGCTACTGAGTTTCAAAATACCAGTAACAAGCTTTTCATAACACTGGTAAATATTGATAGTGGGTTAATAAAGGAACTAAAAGAGCAGAAAAAAAATTATAGGTCTGTGTACTTGTTTTCAAGATATAAGCCATTGAAAATATGCTCTCTTGATTTTACATAGCTTTATCATTGAAAAGTTTTATTTCTCAAAAACCATTAAATAATAACAAGGATTTTATAAGATTTTTACGTATGGCTTATTATTCTGCATGCAAAAGATTTATGAAAAGAAAAACGGGTTTTAGCTTGAAAAATAATTTATGGCATTCAAATGGATAAAACCAGATGATTCAGAACATCTGACAAAAATTCAAATACATGACCAGCAAACATCCTTAATTGGAACTTTTTCTATATTCTCCACAACTTTAAGGTAATGAGAGTGTATTTAAGAACAATGTAAAATGTTAACCATAACTAGAAAGATACATCATTAAGTGGGTCTGAGATGGATGCATTGTAGGATTTCCTAAAATTTTTATTTTTCAACTGAGTTATCTCCCTTTGACCATATTTAAAAAAAGGCTCATTTCTGCTATTTTTGGTTGAGTATTTCTTGTTTAATATAAGTTTGGTTTTTGGTCTTCCAAATGTTTCGGTTTTAATTCTGCTGATGAGAGGTAACTCCTTGAAATGCGTCGTATACAGCATAGTATAAATTTACTGTATCTAAAATTAGTATCTTTGGATTGTTATTATGGTCGATCTTAGCTGTTATGGTACAATATATATCATGCATTTTTTCATAAGAACATGTACCCCATGTATAAGATCTTTTCAAAATCACATGACAAAAATTTTAAGTTCTCCATTTTTACAGGAGTTGGACCAAGCAAGCAAGTCATTAGAAGGAGCAGCCAAGGAAGTTAAAAATCTTCAGAAAATGGTTGATCAATCTCAGAACCAGTTTGCTGAACTTAGTCATAAAAATCAAATACAGATACAGGTATGTATACTATTGAACCTAAAGGACATTTTAAATAAATTCTTATTTTGTTATAAAACTAAGGGAAGGTGCTTTTCCATTGTCACCATGGATAGTCATATTTTCTTTTCAATAGAAATTGAATGAAAAAGTTATTTTCTGGCCTGTATAGGTAATTGTAAATGAAATATAGATACATTTTGACAAAATGCTATGTTTGGATCTTATAACAACTTGTAAAAAATACTGTATAATTACAAAGATTTCATATTTTGTTTTGTAGGACCTTAGAGATGCTTTAGCTGCCAAAGAAAGGTATTGTAAATTCATGAAATAACTGTCAGAAAACTGTTGTTACACAATTATAACAAGTCATGCATGAAATTATCATAATTTGGTGTTTTTATCATGTTCTGTCAAATTTTATCACTGTATTATCTGGACTATAAGTCTATGTGTACTATAGGTCTAATTGATACTTTCTCCATAGACTTATATTTGATAAAATGGTCATTTTAAAGTAAAAAAGTCTCGACCTATAGGCAGAAAAATACGGTAAAATAAAAAATATATGATTTGGAAAAATCTAACCATGCAAAAGACTCACTACAATGTCAGCTCTCACACCCTACAAGTGCAGAGGGATTAGTATATTTGGAATAGATTGCATCTCAATCTCGGTATTATATAAAACTTAAGCTTGATAATCAAAACTTGCTTAACTTTCAGTATGATTGGTGATTTGCAAAAAGAGAAAAAAAATCAGGATCAGAATCTGCAGACATTACAGCAAGCTAAAGATGAATTGAATGAAAAAGTTCAGAAAATGGAGAAAGATGTTACTAGAAAAGAAAGAGATATTGAGGTAAATAAAAAAGAGAGAGACAAGGAAAAATAGTGAAGGATCTATTTCAGCTGTAACTTTAAAAAATTACAACAGAAAAATGTATGTGTATTGGTATTTGATTTCAGTATAGGTTCATGAATTACATATTTTGAAGAAAAATATCATTTATATTGTCTTTTTTTTTTAAGAAAAATGTGAGTTAGTACAAATTGAAAAAAATTAAGCAAACCTTTAAATGGATTTTAGTTTTTACATTGTAAGTGTCAGTTCAATATAATTTATGTGACCATTTAATTAATTGTGAAATATTCAAAATGATAAAATATATATATTTTTAATCTCTCTCCTTGTACTTATTTATGTCAAAATCCCTTGGTGTTGCATCCATGAATTTTGTCTTGAAATGAACTTTCTGAAATTCCCTAATAAATGAATGCATTAATATTAGATTTTCAGTAGGAATATGAAGTAAATGAATTTTGAAATAACATTTTGTTTCTGTGCAAGATAAGCATGTGTGTATGACTTTTCTGCCTCTTGTGCATCTAAACCTTTTGTATGATACAAATGTACAAATTGTGTATTTGTATTTCTGTATTTAGCAATTGACATCAGTTGTCCATGAAAAGACGTTTGTTGACGGCGAATCAATTCTTGTCAATAACCACCTGCAGGTTTGTCTCCCCTTGTTTCTATGGTGACGGGTTCCTATGATAACAATATTCAAAGAATCAGTTTTTCTTACTCTGTCTTTTTTTTCAGTTGTTCTGGAAGTTGAAAAAAAATTAATCATATCATTTTAGGCTGTGGTTTATGTTCTCATATAGTACACTACTGAAATATGACATCTTTGCATGCATTATTTACGTATGTAGACAATAACAGTGCATTGACTTGACATAAAATCGATATACGGATGAGGCTTAGAATCTGGTGAAAATGCGAGGTTATCCCTAGGATTTTCCCAGATTTGAGCGGAATAAGTATATCAATTTTATTTCAAGTCATTGCAATGTTATTGTCTTTATACTGCAATCTTTGGTGATATTGGTTGATATTACTACCAATTTCAAGATTATTTAAAACGTTTGTTACCCTCAAGAGGCCCCTATAGATTTTTCAGAAGAACTCAACTTTTCAGTGATCAATGAGCAGGTATACCATTGTTAATCGCATCAGATTATTTAAAATAAAGGACCTTTGGTTGCAAATATTTTTTTTCAACAATGAAAAATAAGTAACGAGAATAAGTATTGAAATTTTATTCTAATGATCGAAATCAATAAGTTTGTTCATTTCAGTCCCTTCAATCAGGTCAAGTAGGTCTGGCCTAAATTTTATGTACTGTCATTGACTGTATATCACTTGTAAATATACTGTCAACACATTTTGACTGCTCAAATAGAACGATTGCAGTATAAAGGTAGATAAACATTGGAACAGGGAATGAAATCTTTTGACACTGAAGTAATTTTCTTCAAATTGCAAAATCTTCAAAATGAACAATGATCAATATGAGGAGTGGAGCAAAGAATTACACAAATGAATTACATTTGTCTTAAAACATTGTTTGTAGTATGGCAGATGGATGCAAATTGTAACTGATTAATGGACCACCATGTGTTATTAGAATTCTCAGGGATATAATTATTTTCATGAAAATGACACTAAGAAGGTGAAATCTTCTCGATATGAAACTGCTAAAACTCAAAAATCAAATCTTTTTTGCTAACAGCTGAAACTTTAACTTTCCTTTTCACTCTTAATTCACATTTCTGTTGAAACACTTCTTAGCCTTTCCTACCTTTATATACAATACTATATATATTATATTATCTATGCACATTGTATATCTGTATACATTTATTTTAACTATTTTAGTGTACTATGCTAAGAAACTGATATTTTTGTTGTGTTGTGTTTTCGGTCCTATGAACAATTTTCATTTCAGTTTAAGTTATCCATTGAATATTTGAACTTCATCTGCATTGTCAATGTTATTTTGCAGTCAGTTCATACATTAAACTTACATGTACATCTTAATCTGAATAAAACTAATCTGTTACCTTCGAAAGACTGTCATATATAAGAAACAATGTCAGTGTTAAAACGTACATCATCTTTGATGATAAGTTAAATCGTAAGAATTCTTACATGAAACTGATGACCAACGAACTTTTAGAATTGTTTCTTTGCTTTTTTCGGTTATTTTTGGTATTTTGGTATTTAAATTTGCTCTTCAACATTTTGGGTTAATATTTTGGCTTTCAGGATTTAAGGCCTTAAGCACAACTGACGAGTTGTAAATTCACAAAATGTGCACTCTTATGCATTAAAATTGGTCATGGAATAAATGAAAAAGTCAAATAAGAAAAATAACATTAAAAATGCTGACATATTGAACCCTCTGAATCTAAGAGCTTTTTCATTTACATAACTGGGTAATTCACTGTGAAATGGCCTTCCAAATCAGAGATTTTAAGTACAACAGAAAGAGCAATAATCCCCTATGTTACCAGGGTTTGCACGGGTGCTTGAAAACCTGGAAAGTACTTGAAATTGAAAATTGGAAATTCAGGCCTTGAAAGTACTTGAAATTCAAAGGAGGCCCTTGAAACTGCTTGAAAAACTGTGTTGTTGAAGAATAAAAAAAAATGGTTAAATTTTCTGTCATAAAAGTGTTTTTTATTCGTTTTCAGATCACTCAGTCTCGCGTTTATCGGTATTTTTGTCAAGACTTTATATAAGTTTCGCATATTTTCCCTTTTCTAAAAATAGCTACTTTTCTGTGAAACCGGTGCATAGTAATTTCTGTGATGAGGTCAAGAAATAAATCTGACTTTGCGTAAAAATTTTAGTAATTAAACGATCCAGATTGATTTTTTGGTAACTTAAATTAACTTTAACTAATAAAACATCTTTCATTTACTTGATTAAATGTATTTTGCCGATGAATTTTAGTTACAGTGAGCAAACCGAAACTTAAAGTAGTTCGAAAGAATGTTGATGATATGCCTGAGAAATGTCAATTCTCGGATGTATGGCTAGAAAAGCAGTTGAATTCTGGTCCTTGAAAAATTGGAAATTGGTCCTTTAAAGTCCTTGAAATGTCCTTGAATTTTGTGGTAAAAAATGTGTATGAACCCTGTGTTACTGTAATTTCAAATATTGAGTTTGAGGTTAGATAAACTGAAATAACAATTTATAAAAGTAATAGGATATTTTTTGCGCATTCCACGAGGTCAAATGATTGGATAAAAAAGCTGTGGAATTTGTGGTCATACCCACCACTCTTAAGTGGGTCACACTGAAAATGTAAAAATTTATGTAATAATAGAAATTTCAGTTACTGTTGAAATTACTTGTAATTAATCTAAAATTGTACCTTAGTGAGGGAGGGGGAGGGGGTCACTTCCTTCTCCCATAACTTCTCACTCTACCCCCTATTTCAATGTTTCAGGATATCTGAAAAAGGGTTGAATTTCCAACTATGGCCTGAAGTCTGCCACTTCCAAAATAAAATTGAATTCATGCATTGCATATGCTTATTACAGGATGTAGTTGAAGATCAAGGTGAAAATTTAAAGAAACTGGGCTCCGAGGTGGATAAGTATAAAAAAGAAATTGAAAAGAAAAATAAAATGATTGGGGTAGGTATATTTTAGCATTCTTTACATAAAGTGTAATTTGTATTATAGTGTTATAAATTGCTTTCTGCAAAATTCCTTTGTTTAGATATTAATCCTGATTATCAATATCAAAAAGTATGGATAATCTAATGATGATACATTTTTTTGGAAATTTCACTGAAATCTTAAGTTTAAATGAATAAAACATAACAAAACTTGTATAATTAGCTAATGTGAGATTAAAGTAAAATTTTTAAGAATGTTAACCTGTGAATTTCATCTTAATCAAGCTGATATATTATTTTTTTTTTTGTATAAAATATGAATTAAACATGTCAGAATATTTTACTATAAATTTTTCAAAAGAAATCGGGTATGATTTTCTTCTGCTTTTGGTACATTTAATACATACATGTAGTAAAATGACTGCTGAAGTACCATTTCTATTCTTTTTACACGGTTGTTAAAATCAGGTCTGAGAATTGCTGATCTGAAAGAATTTTTCACTTAAATGAGTGATTTTGTTCTTTTTAAAGTTCAGGTTTTTCTATAAGAAATTTTTCTTTTAAATTTCAGAAACTTGAAGATTTGGTGAAAACTGCTGCAGAAGATAAAAAGGTAATCAAAATTTTAAAAATTGTTAAAATAATTCTAAATTTTAATATATCAACAATCTGTAGCCAAAAAAGGGTCTTTTGTAATCCTAAGTTTGAATTATATTCACAATTGTAACCTGAGTTTGAATGTACCATGACTTTCTTTAATTTTTTGCCAATAAAAACACCTTTCTTTGAGGAAATCTGAAAAACTGATGAATAATAAGGTTTTTGTTTTTCTCGGACCATTGTGACTTCCAAAATATTAATCCTTTCAGTGCATAGCAAGTACATACAGTATATATGACAAAGAATGATATCGTATACTTGTTCCTTCTTTATTTTTAATGAACTGATCATTAATCTTCAGGAAAATTGCTATTTTAAATCCCAAAACAAAAACTGACAAATTTTGATGACCTTCCTAGTTTTGACATGAAGGCAACATGTGAGTATAATCCCGATTTGATGTTGCAGCCGCTGAATATTTTCTGGATTCGTTTCTTTTGCCTGTAGTCAAGATTTACATTTATACATTTAAAAAAATTAATTATGAAGTAAAAATTGTTTAGTTTGTAAAATAAATTAGAATTTATTCCTTGTAGACAATGCGAAAGTGTGGAAGTGTAATTTTACCAAACTTGATTTGGTTGTTACTATCTGTGATTAAATTTGTTTAAAATCTTCTTATTACATTCATTTTCATGTTTTATATGAATGAACTTTTTTGATAAAACCAATAAAAGATTAGAAATAATTTATTGCTGGTGTGGAATTAAAAATTCCCAACTTCTTGACAGTTTTAAGTAATTGACCAAAAATTCTTTCTTTCTGATATTAAAAATTAGAACAATTACACTAACTACAGTAGCCAAACTTTACAGCATTCTCTTATAATGCCAAATTAAAAAGTTGTGTTCCAGGGCCTATTAAACCGTTTTTTTGTCGAGCCTGCGAATTAAGTCGCAGAAAGCTCGACATAGGGATAGTGATCCGGCGATGGTGGCGGCGGCTGCGTTAACTAACTTCTTAAAAGCTTAAGATTTTTTGTAATGTTAATTTCTCTCTTATTATGAGTAATAGGATAACTATATTTGGTATGTGTGTACCTTACAAGGTCCTCATCCCTGTCAGACAGTTTTCAATTGACCTCGACCCCATTTCAAGGATCAGTGAACAAGGTTAAGTTTTGGTGGTCAAGTCCATATCTCAGATACTATAAGCAATAGGTCTAGTATATTTGGGGTATGAAAGGATTGTAAGGTGTACATGTCCAACTGGCAGGTGTCATCTGACCTTGACCTCATTTTCATGGTTCAGTGGTTATAGTTAAGTTTTTGTGTTTTGGCCTGTTTTTTTAATACTGTATGCAATATGTCTGATAGCATTTACTTTCATTAGAAATATACGACAGGCGAGACATTTTTGTGTGTCCACTCTTGTTTATGATATCTGTGAATTTGATAACATGCATTTTCAGTAGAAGTATTTTTCTTGACTTCTCCTTGCCAGCCTCAGAGAAGTGACTTATGCATACAATCCACGTGTAGCTTGAGCCCTATTTTTACACAAACTTACAGATTACAAATGGCAAAATTTAAAAAAAATCTGAATGAAACAATAAAACAAAAGCACAATTTTTTCCCCACTAAATGTGTAGAATGCTTCATAAGATCTTATTCATGATAATGATTTGAAAGCATGTTTCTTGAATACACAAAATCATTGTTTGAGATTGCAAATTTTCAGCTATACATGTACATGTATATCGCTTTTTCATTCTCTATCAATTGCAATACATTTATTATTGCACAGATCTTTCTCATAACATACCAGTCGGTGAGATATTTGTTTTAATCATATTCATGGAAAACTTTGCAGAAAAACAATTTAAACAATTTGAAATTCATTATTTCTTTTTCAATATAACTTTTTAATCAAAAAAATTAGTATTAGAGTGTTTTTTTAATACATTTTGCAGAGTTTTTGTAACATATTCATCAGTTAGCACTCCATTATGGACACATTGTGAATTTGTGAAGCACATGGATTTTCATAGGACAACAAAAAATAAACATGAGTCATTACTCATGCTACATATACATTGTAGTTTGTGTGATAGTTTTTTATTAGAAACCCCATGAGTTTCATACACATGTATTTTGCAAGGTTTTAAGTGTGATTGGATAAAGACTGAATTCCTTGTTTTGAAATTTAAAATTTTAAATAAAATGACTTATTGAAATATGAATTAAATGTATTTGTTAAGTATATATGAAATATGTGATATACAAATAGGGCACTTTGCTGAGTGGGGTATCATGTTTTATGAACCACTTAATGGCAATATTGCCAAAGGCCAACAGCTGCAGGCAATATTGATTTAAGTGGTTCATAAAACATCATATTGCACATCAGTGAAGTTCTATAATTGTTTTATTACATGTCACTTGGAATACTTTGGAAGATGAAAGCTCTCTTCAATGTGGAATATCACTTACATGTATTGTACATGTAACTGCAATATCACAAAATATGGACTAGTTTGAAACACACTATTTGTATATACAATGCAGATCTAAATGAACAAAATATAATAAATAAGGATTATTACATTGCATTTTTCATATCAGATGCTTTATCAGCCCAGATCCACCAGCCTCGAGGGATGAGGTATGGCTGATAAAACATCTGACATGAAAAATGAAATGTAATAATCATTTTATCAAAGTGCTACCGGAAAAGGCCGAGCATCTACATGTGATAACATTGAAGCACAGGCATGTGATAAATTTCAGAAGCAGTTAATAACAAATGCTTATCAGCCTGCTTAGCCAATTTTTCTAAAATATGTGTTTTATACAAATTTAATTGCTTTATTAAATAGTAATTTTTTTTTAATTATTTAATATAGATATATGATAAGGCCAATTAAAATTAATTGATAGATTTTCATCCCCACCCGCCCCTCAAAAATCGTGCCGCCCCGAGTTTTTTTATTTTCTAAAATTTACGATTTCCGGATTTTGTTCATCTCCGTTACCGGTATCCGTGTCAATAATTTCGTTTTTTGTTAACTTCCTGAAACAATTCGACATGGTTTTCGTGATTCTTAGAGTAGTAAGCGGTATAAGCCATTTTATAAGGTTTACATATTAATAACATCTTACAAAATAGTTTCATATGAAATCAAAAATCAAAAATCAAAAATAAAATCCTCCCACCCGCCTCATTTTTTTTAAAAAGTTGGATGAAAATCTAATTAATTTTAGTTGGCCTAATATGTTTTATTTGAAACACTTGAAAAATGCATTAATTACTTGCATATAGGGGTTCTGAACAGATAATATAGTTGACTCTCGTTATCTCAAAGTGGAAGGGACGGACAAAGATAGTTTGAGAAAATAGGAGTTTGAGATATCAGGAGGAAATATAGTGCAAAACTTAATCTAGGGACCAAACCATTACTTTGAGAAATCAGGAGTTTTGAGATAACGAGAATAAATTGTATTTATCATCAATGTATTTTTGATTGTGATAGTATCTTTTTAAATAAAATCTACCTGTACATTAAATTAAATTTCTTTGTTGGTAAAAAATGTAGTAAATTAATTTTAATGTAATAATGGTTTATAAGTTTAGCAAGAATTTGCTCTCGTGCAATGATTATTTTATTTTAGTAAACAAGTTTAAGCAGTATGGTTCTTTTTTATTCATAATAAATGTTTCATTGTGTTATTTATATTTATTCTATGATCATGATGATAGAAAGTGTAGATTTTATGTGCTCAGGTGTTACACTTTATTTTACACAGGATTTGGAGGGTAAGGTTAAAGAATTGGAAAATGTTCTGGAAGAGAAGGATAAGAAAGTACAGATTCGAGACAAGGCTGTTTTGGGACTCAGATCATTGGTCCTGGAGAAGACTAAAGAGGTAAAAATACAAAATGATGTATAATAGTGACATAGGCCCATCCAAAAAATGTAAAGAAAAACTTTGGACGAGATATAACAATAACAATACGGCATTTGTGAGAAATACAGTTGATGCATTAATTATTTTTTAATGCTTTGTTGGCAATGTTCCCATCACATCACAGTATGAACTGGTCAGATTTTTGAAAAGTTTATTCAAAATGATACACATACATGTATACTAAAGTCAGAGTGAATATTTACAAGTAAAATGAAAAGAAATAAATGTAAAATTGTATAGATGATAACAATATCATGGTTATTCTGAAACAGATAATGATAGTATCACAGACAAACACCAAAGCAAAAATGCAAACAGATCAAAATTTAGAAATACTGGATATGGGCCATACTGAAGAACACACTCTCATAGACTATATTCTTCAGTGTAGTCCAATATCTGTTAACTACTGTAAAAGCCACTTGCCGACATTCCTTAGGTATGAAGTTTATTTATCCATAAGACTTAAAAACTTTCCACAATTTTTTTTAATTTACTTTTTACCTACATATCTCGGTTGTAATCAGCTAACCTTTTGGCACAGATTTTCAAATTCTCATACAATGTGAATATTATTTTTTTTCAAGAATCATTCTGTCACATGAGTAATTTATGAATTTTGATCATACAAACAAGCTGTAATTGAATTAAAGTTTTAGTCTTCAGGCTCAAACTGACTTTATATGTGAAAATGCAGGAGGATGAGTTTAGCATCAATTTAATATCACTGTAGGACTGAATATGGGAAAAAAATTGACCAGATATATACTTGCTAAAGCAGCACTTTACTGGAAATTAAAATGTTTTATTTGCATTCTTGCAGAATGAAGAACTGGCAAAGAAGGTAAAGGATATTGAAGAGGAAATGAAATCTTTACGGAAAGAATATCAAGAAATGAAACTTGATAAGAGCAGGGTAGGTTTCTTATTCAGTTCTGTTTTAGATTTAAAATATAAAGTTTATTTTTAATGATCGACCTTGAACTTCTGGTGATTCAAACCAGGAAGCGAAATATATTTGAATCTTCTTTAAAAAGTTCTGATATCTTGAAGTTATTAGTGAGTCTTCAGTTATAAACTTTGGAATATACTTCACTAGTAACTCGCTTTTGATCTTAAAAGGCCACTCCGGGTCTTGTTCATATGAGCTTTTTCTTGACTTCCTGTGTCACAATATTTTCAAGCAAACTCGAGATAACAAGATCAAACCAAGATCAGTCAAGACAAAGGGTCAGATCAGTTCAGCACTGGTAAAGTTAAAACATTCCTAATTAGTGTTGGATAATCGGTTGAAATTACCAACCGATTATCTATTACTATCGGTTGACAGCAATCAACAGACTATCCGTTATAATCGCATTATTACAACTTTCTCTTTTTTATATGGAATTGAGCATTCAGCCAGATTGTATATGTCTTATATATATATATATATATACCATATCGTTGCAGAGCTTTATTTGTTCATGTTTGATCTTTTGTTTACTTTTCATATTTTAGTTGCAATTTTCGAATTTCTTACGATTGCGCATGTAAAATGCAAACCGGAAACGGACCTAAAGTAGATATGCTAAAATTCTAGATATGTTAACAAAAATCGATTTAACAAAATCCTTATTGATTATCGACATCGATGAACTGAACCAACTGATTTCTGACTTATTCCGAACATCGGAACACCACTATTGCATATTCATTCTTAACTGTTATGAAAGGGTCTAAACTCGTCTTGATTGACTGCAAGGCATTATATCTTGATTTTTTCTGAAATCTCGGAAATTGTAAAAACCAAGACAGTTGAAATAAAACATGATATGAATTTTCCTCCTGGTGTTTACTTTGGCTTATCTCAAAATCCCTGTTTTAACATGAAAATATGGGGTTATAAATTTGGCAAAGTAGGGAAGACAGGGGGTTGGGTACATACATGTAGTTGGGTAGCTCCAGACAATGATGAAGGAGAATCCTGTTTACAAATCTGTGAATTTAACATGGAAAATAACGATTTACTTAATGTTAATTTGGGAATTTTTTTCTAGAATTAATATACAAAATTCTCTTGTGTGTAATTGGAATATTTTTGTGTGAATTTATTAGTAGGTATTGAAGTAAAATTGGTTTCAGATACTTTGGTATAAAATAAGTTGCTTTTAAATTGGAATTGAAACACTAGCATGATTAATTTTATTTCAGAAAAAATAGAAATATGTAAAAAGCTTAGCAAACAAACTTAAGGTTCATACATTTACAATTTTCACCACTTTTACTGTAAACTCACCCTTGGCAGTTGAACATTTATTAAGTCTGAAATGGAAGCTGGGTGAGAGGGAATTCTTTGCATTTTAGCTTTGGATAAACTAGAATTTTTGCTCTGTTATGAAAAATGAACATACATTTAGCACTTATTCACTCATAATTTTGGCAGTCAAGAGGTCAGAAATTAAAACAAAATGGCTTTAGTACTCAACATAAAGTTTTTGAATATATTTATTCAACTTTATTCATGTACATGTATTATCTGTATTCTTTAATTTATTGAACATTGATTTGAATATCAGAAGTTCAAAGTTGATTTCCAGGTCCCCTTTTCACAAAAATCTTATGACTACGATTCTGGCAACTGTGATGTCATTGTCTAACATTCTATATATACATTAATTTACATGTATGATTAATTGTAGTAGTATGATTATTTTGTAAAACGGGGGCCTGCTGTTTATTGTTTTTGATTTGTAGTGGATTTATAGAATGACTGTCTTAATTAATTTTTTTTTAAATATATTATTTTAAATTTAATGTCAACTGTTTTTATTTACCTTCTCAGAGTTTGTACAATTTGTCTTTAACAAACTAGAAATAGACTACAAAAATAGGACATTGTTTTAATTTGCATCAGCTTTCGAGTTAAATGTTAACATGTCCCTCATGTTAATGTCTCTCATGTTAACATGCCCCTCATGATAACTAAAGACCAGTTGTCTGTTCCAATTGACAAATGATTGAATTCAGACAATGTGGTCTGTCATCCGTCTTTGGTTTGTTTTGATCACCTGTTCAATGATAACAAAATTTAGTGTAATGTTAATTTGATGCCATATTAGTCTTTCAAGGTAGATATTAAAATGTTAAGAATAAAAAAATAAAGGAAGGAGGAATAGGAAAAAAACCACGCCTGAATTGAAGACTTGTATGCTTGTTTTCTCTGGGTCTTGTACTTCTCCAATGCTTAATAGTCAGGGGGCCTTTGTGATGGCATTTTTTTTTTTACATTTGCCTAAGATCAAATTAAACAAGATTTTTTTGGCACTTTCGGCAAGTGAAATCAAAAGGTACTCAATTTCTGTAATATGATCTGTCATTCAATCTTGAATAAATAAGCCTATTACCAGACAGATTTTAGTAAACAATTTACATAGTAGATTAAAAAAGAGTTTAAATTTAGAACAGACGTCAGAAACTAGTGGTCTTAAGCAGGCAAAGAAAAGTATTTTTAAACAGTTAATCTTTATTTGGCTTATCATATATGCTAATGAAATATTTCGTCTCCATTTCTGTTAAAGTTAGGTTATACATATACCTTGAGATCATGAAGATCCTGTAACATTTTGTTGAGTTTCAGTGACTTTAAGCATGTACAATATTTCTTTCTATTGTCCTTGGGAGTTGTCCTTCTTTGGACCAGTACATCCTCCCAAGTTGGGGTTTTGTATCAACGTTCATTCCTACAAACCCCTGACATCACACATTCATATTTTGCGGGTTGAACATATCGCCGCCTGGTGTGTGACCTAGAAAATTCTACCTACGATGCAAATGGATTCTCTGTTAACCTTGAAAAGACCCAATGAAAATCAGTCACTTCAGACCTGCAAAATATGAATGTGTGATGTCAGGGGTTTGTAGGAATGAACGTGGATACAAAACACTGACTGGGGAGGATGGACCAGTAGAAAAATCTCATCATTATCAACTACATAATAGTCTTCAAAAATGAGCAAGAAATTCTGGCTTTTGAAGAGATTTGGCTAATCAAATAAAAAAAAAAGAAGAAAAATGTGGACACAAAATCCTTACATAAGAGACCTTTTGAATGTAAAATGAATATTGGGTACAAATCTTCATGAGAAAACAATGACAATTTGTATTTTTGACTCTCCAGATTTATGGGACTTTGTTTACTGGAGAAAGCATATTTTTATGTCACATAAATTTTTGAGTTAGCTGCGACCTATTCTCATAATTTTTATACACATTCTTTAGATTGATAAAACAGAGCCCCCTTACAATTTTGATGATATTCACTTCCCCCTTAGGTTTTTGATGATATTCACTTTTTCATGAAATAACTCGAGTTTGCTTTCATGGAATCATACTTTTCATACACAATATTTGGAGTGATCAAACAAAAGTATCCTTTAGACAGCAAGCATATAACAGTACTAATTATACCCCCCGCAAACAAAGTTTGGGAGGGTATATAGGAATCACCTTGTCCGTCTGTCTGTCTGTCTGTCCGTCTGTCCGTCTGTCCATATATCTTGTAAGCGCAACTCCTCCTAGACCGCTCAATGGATTTCAACGAAACTTTACAGAAAGGAAGTACATCATCCAAAGATGTGCATGAAGAAAAATCTTTGCTTTCCGATATCACACAAGGGAGATAATTGGACTTCAAAGCGGGGGTGTCCTTTGTGAGCTTTGCTCACAGTACATCTAGTTTAAGATTAACCCACATCTAGCCATGGCTGTATAGCTATCAGCAAAAGTCATCCACCCAACCACCCAATTTTTTCACCATGTGGTGCCCTTTCTTGCATGTCAGATTTATTGTTTCAAAATCCTCTGTAAATAAATTTCTATAAGCTAATTGAATTCAAAGGTATTATGTCTTCTTTGACAGTGTTTTTAAGAAAGACTTTTGTTTTAGTTAATACCAGTGAATTGTTACGTTTGTTTTTAACTAGATTTTCGAACAGATAAAACCTGCTTATTAGTTTGGAAGTAAGGCAGACGGGTCACCATCTTGTTATGCAGTTGTCTTGCTGGGTAGTTAGACGGCTCCAAAAAAGTACTGAAATTAAATTTAGTTTTGCTGTCAGTTCATGTTGATTTTTGACAATTGCAAATATACACTGCCATATTAAATTTGATTTCTCTAACCTGTCGTTATGAAATTGAAGCATGGCAAGATGAAGCATTACAAAGTTGGAAGTCCAAAAAGAAATAAAAAAAGTTCACTGAACTGAAAAGTGTTATTTCCTGTAGATTGTCTGTGTGAAGATTTATTTTGAATTCCAAACCAAATTCTAGAAAGGAGAGTACTTGACTCATTGGAAACACTTTTGTCCAGTAATTACTTTAATTTCCTTTTCACAATTTGAAGAAGTCCGTTGTACAAACTCTTGAATATGTAATGTGTTTACCTTTAAGACAATTATAGATTAAAATAAATTGAAACGTACAATTTGTTTACATTTAGCAAGTGTCATCATATTTTGTTTGTGTTTGTATGTAACTAATATTTTATTAAAGATTTTTGACCTTATGAGTGCTAACAAATGTTTTTAAGCATGGATTTTATTTTATATGTTGGAACAGAGAACAAACTCCAATTATGAACAAATGTTTATTTTAGAAATTTTAGAAAAGTAGTTTTTAAATAATTATTAAAAAAAAAAATTAAGGGTGCAGAAAGTTGACTGAATTAAGGTAAATTTTATTTAGGGGTAACAGTTGTGCCTAATGGAACACATATCCCCAAAAAATATATTTTTGACAAATTTTGTAAAAAAATCCTTTTTTGGTATTATATAAATATAAAAAAAAAGAAAAAGAAAAATCATGTTTCTTGTTGTTTGAAATAGAACTTTAAAAAAAATCAGCAATTTTACTTTATTAAAGTGACAAAAAAAAGTCATATTCCATATTTTAATGGATGAAAAAATTTAAGGGAAAAATTGAAGTTCTCTTTTCCTACATGTGTGTTGTTTGTGTGTGTTTAGGCTTTAGAACAAAAGCATGAAGAAATAAATTATTTTGAGGAGAAAGAATCAGAAACAAGGGCTCGTCTACAGGAACAAGAAGCTGAACTTGAGGTATGTACTGGTTTACCTCCCTTTTCCAAATCTAATTTGAACAAAATAAAATATATTTTTAATATGACAGAACAAATATCGATATTTTCATATCTATGTACAGCTGTGGAATATTGATCTGTAAATTCTGATGAATTGTTTAAAGTTTTCTAATTTTAGTCTTAAATCTGAAAAAAAAGAAATGTTAGATCTGATATAAGACATTTGAAAAAGGTGGGACTGCTTGTCAACAGGTGTTTATTAGATAAATATTAGAAGATTAATTGTTAAAATATTTATAAATTTGTTTTTCAAGTATGATTCAAAATTTACCCCCTCTATGAACAGTACACAGTTTCCTATAATTGTGATTTTATTTTGACGAGATTTGTTTGTTAATTAACAAAAAGAATTGATCCCACTTAATCCCTTGGGATTACTTTGTTTTAGATATCTATTCAACGTGTTCAAATTGATAATCTCCCATAAATTGAAATTTTTCTTTGTTTGTTCATTATAATGATTTTTTTTTAAATTAGTTGTGCCTGATATGTTATTTAAAATAAATTATATAACAATTATTTTCCTTTTGGGAATATACCGAGGAAACATTAAAGTTATGAAATCTTTAACTTTGGAAAACATGTACCTTACAATGTGACTTTGCTAATATTTTTATATTATTGAAATCTTAAGTGGATTCTGATCAGCTTAATCTAATTACTTATGGAATACTAGTAGTGAAAAATTGCAATTAAGGTGTTGAATTAAAGCCGATTAATAAAATAAGAGTCCTTAAAGAGATTATAAAATTGTTTATAGTTTAGCCTATTGGCTTCTACTGGACGATATTGATCTAGCTTCTTTCGAATATGAAGAAAGAGTATTATTGAATTGTGACCATGCGTTCAAAAGATTTCAGTTTTGTTGAAGATAGCAACATATAGCTGGGAAAATGTTTCAAGGTTTTCAGAACTGATATATAAAACTGATAAATACAGAATATTAGACATTTTTTTCAGTGTTATTGTAGCAGGAATCAAATAGGGAAAAATAAGAATTTTCTTTTTCTGATATAAAAAAAGTAGATTTCTGCAACATTCTTATCCATTATGGAGTCATTTTGGAATGACTCCATTGCAGAAGAAGAAAAAATGTTACGGAACTTTGACAATGAACTGCTGATAAATCGTTATAAAAAAGACTTGAATGGAAACTCTGTGAGATATCTTAATGATAAAAGAGACTTTGATATTTATCCACAGAAACTGATGAGAACGCTTGGTAAAAAAGAAGGAGAATTGGAAAGCTTCCGCGATCTTCTGACAAAAGCAGAGAATGCATTGAAACAAAGTGAAGATGCAGTTGACGTAAGTTTTTTTTGTACTGAAAATCTTTGTTTGAAGTCTTGTCTATGGCAGGATTGTGTATTCAGAAGAAAACAGGTTTATTCTAAAGCTACATGCACAGGAACCCAAATACAGGATCTTGATGTTTTTCATTATTTTTGTGCTTTTGGTAAATATTTACCATATGTCCAATTCAAATTAGTTGATATAATATCAACCTCCCCCCCCCCCACCCCACCCCACCCTACCCCATATATTGTTTTTTCAGAAAGCAATTTTCAGAAATTTTTTTGGTGTCAGTTTCAAGTAAAATATAAATTTAATTCATTGTTGAATCTACTTTAAGTCCACCAAAAATAAACGGTCTTTGCTACTGCATGTGTTGTTGCCCAAAATGAGAAAAAAAAAGATGGTATGCATCCAACTTCGTGATAAAACACAATATTTGGCATATATACATTCATTTCATGAGAGGCCAAATTGACCACAATTCTCCATTCTGTACTTGAGGACAGCAATAATTTTCACGGACATGGGTCTTACCAGTCATGGAAAAATAAAAAGTAAAGAATAAAATCTTTCCCCCACCTCATATTTTTTATCCGACAATAAATATTTGAATATGATTATCGTCCATTAGAAAAAGTCATGAAAACAGTACATTATAGCCTATTGGACAAAGGTACATGATGACACAATCACTGTGAACCTACAAACTATCATTGTGAGTTGTAATAGGTTACTAGGAGATGACACCATGTCTGTGTTAATAGCAGAACATCGAAAAAATATATTCGAGTCCTTTTTTTTTTGCCTAATTAGTAGTTGCAAGATAAATTAGGATAATGAGTCAACTGTGTGAGTAGATGGGTAGAGTAAAATTTCCGTTTTGTTTTCGTGTTGTTAAAAAACATATTAAATATTACGTATAAATTAAATCAGAAGTTATGGTTTAAATCTTAAACCATGATGTCACCAATAATCTCATTATGCAACTAGAAGGTAGTTTGTTTTTAAGAAAGGCTAAAAAAGCCAGAGGTATTCCAAAAGCATAACTGGTGTAATGTAGCACCTTTTTATGTAGTCATTAGGTTTATGCAATTATTACTTTTGATAAAAAAAAATATGTTGATCGTTTCTGATTGGACTTACAAGGGCAGTATATCTTGTCAAGTATAGTAAGTTAAAATCTTTTTAAATTTTGATAAATTAAATACGTTCTCATATTTGTTATAGATTTATAACTTACGGCACTGATTTCAGCTCAGAAATTGGTCTTGTGTTTTTTGTCCCATTTTGTCATACTAGACTATAAATATTTTCTAGACTACACAAGGTATTGTTATATTTAGCTGATGTTTGATTCAGCCTTTGCAAGCCAAGCGTTTTTGATGACCCCAGAAAATTGAAAAATAATTTATCTTGTTTTCTACTTGCTGTTAATAAATTAAACTGTCTTCATCTCATTTAAGGGGTAAATGACAGTAAAAAATCCTGTAACACATCAATTGTATTGCTTCTTCAAACAAATTCTTCAAAAAGTTATAGGTGTTTTCTGCTACCAACTTTTTATTGGTACCAATATTTCATGGTTGATATTCAATTTTTATACGACCGCAAAATTTTTGCGGTCGTATATTGGTATGACGTTGGCGTCGTCGTTGTCGTCGATCGAAGACATTTGGTTTTCGCACTATAACTTTAGTATAAGTTAATAGAAATCTATGAAATTTAAACACAAGCTTTATGACCACAAAAGGAAGGTTGGGATTGATTTTGGGAGTTTTGGTCCCAACAGTTTAGGAATTAGGGGCTAAAAAAGGGCCCAAATAAGCATTTTTCTTGGTTTTTGCACAATAACTTTAGTATAAGTAAATAGAAATCTATGAAATTTAAACACAAGGTTTATGACCACAAAAGGAAGGTTGGGATTGATTTTTGGAGTTTTGGTCCCAACAGTTTAGGAATTAGGGGCCAAAAGGGTCCAAAATTAAACTTTGTTTGATTTCATCGAAAATTGAACTATTGGGGTTCTTCGATATGCCGAATCTAACCATGCATTTAGATTCTTAATTTTTGGTCCCGTTTTCAAATTGGTCTACATTAAGGTCCAAAGGGTCCAAAATAACACTTAGTTTGATTTTAACAAAAATTGAATTCTTGGGGTTCTTTGATATGCTGAATCTAAACATGTACTTAGTTTTTTTTATTATGGGCCCAGTTTTCAAGTTGGTCCAAATCGGGGTCCAAAATTAAACTTTGTTTGATTTCATCGAAAATTGAACTATTGGGGTTCTTTGATATGTTGATTCTAACTATGCATTTAGATTCTTAATTTTTGGTCCCGTTTTCAAATTGGTCTACATTAAGGTCCAAAGGGTCCAAAATTAAACTCAGTTTGATTTTAACAAAAATTGAATTCTTGGGGTTCTTCGATATGCTGAATCTAAACATGTACTTAGTTTTTTTATTATGGGCCCAGTTTTCAAGTTGGTCCAAATCGGGGTCCAAAATTAAACTTTGTTTGATTTCATCGAAAATTGAACTATTGGGGTTCTTTGATATGCCGAATCTAACCGTGCATTTAGATTCTTAATTTTTGGTCCTGTTTTCAAATTGGTCTACATTAAGGTCCAAAGGGTCCAAAATTAAACTTAGTTTGATTTTAACAAAAATTGAATTCTTGGGGTTCTTTGATATGCTGAATCTAAACATGTACTTAGTTTTTTTATTATGGGCCCAGTTTTCAAGTTGGTCCAAATCGGGGTCCAAAATTAAACTTTGATTGATTTCATCGAAAATTGAACTATTGGGGTTCTTTGATATGCCGAATCTAACCGTGCATTTAGATTCTTAATTTTTGGTCCCGTTTTCAAATTGGTCTACATTAAGGTCCAAAGGGTCCAAAATTAAACTTAGTTTGATTTTAACAAAAATTGAATTCTTGGGGTTCTTTGATATGCTGAATCTAAACATGTACTTAGTTTTTTTATTATGGGCCCAGTTTTCAAGTTGGTCAAAATCGGGGTCCAAAATTAAAGCTAAAAAAGGGATAATTTTTTTTTTTTTTTTTTTGGGGGGAGGGGGGGGCAATTCTCCACAGCATATTGTATTTCACAAGAAGCAAAAAATTGAATATAAATTCAAATCATATGACCAATTCTAAGTTCTTTATTTCAGTTATTCTGTATCAGAAACCTATTATGTGTCAAATATTTCAAGAAATTTTCAATTGCACAGTATTGTGCAATAGCAAGAAATTGATATGTGTGCCCTGTTATCAAAACTTTATTATTAAAAAATTCCATTGGAAATTTGCCAATAACTCTAGTTTAATGAACTTCATTGGATATCTGCCAATATAAAATGTGCTGATGAAGCTTTTTTGTTTATCTCATCAAAACTGCTTTTAAATTATGTATATTTTAAATTTGCCATCCATGACTATGATGTCATTTTCTATTTTAATATGTTATGGTGTATTTAAATGGGCTGTTATGGTTGCAAAGTATAAAGAAATGGAGGGAGGGGTTGAAAACAAAATTAGGGGGGGGGTAAATGAGAAATTGGGGAGGGGTAATTTTTTTCTCATTTCATATTTCATAAATTAAAAAGAAAATTTCAAATTTTAGCAAAAAAAGGGGGGTTACAATAAATTTTATTGTTTCTTGTTTTTTTTTTGGGAGGGGGGGGGGGGGTCAATGTGCAACTTCATAGTGTATTGCACAAATGCTAAGAAAGGGGTAAATTATTATTTTTTTGGGGGGATAGTGGGGGGGGGCAATTCTCCACAGCATATTGTATTGCACAAGAAGCAAAAAATTGAATATAAATTGAAATCATATGACCAATTCTAAGTAATTTGATTTCAGTTATTCTGTGTCAGAAACCTATTATGTGTCAAATATTTGAAGAAATTTTCAATTGCACAGTATTGTGCAATAGCAAGAAATTGATATGTGTGCCCAATTTTAAATTTTAAATTGGTTATTTCTGATTTATATATAAAAACAAATAATACTGATATGGTTTGAATAGGTAAATTAAAAATTTTTAAGTTCTTAGACAACATTCATTCTGTGTCAGAAACACATGCTGTGTCAAATATTTATTCACAATCCAAATTCAGTATTGTATCAAGCTTGAATGTTGTGTTCATAATTGCCCCAACTATTCAGGGTTCGACATCTGCGGTCGTATCTAGCTGCGCCCAGCGGAGCATTTTATTTATTTGGTAGACGAAAATCGTCTTTGTATTTTTTCTTAGAAAACTTCAGTCTTCTTTACACACATTTAATTACAACAGGGTTTACAGAAACAGTTGAAGAAAGACACAGGACCTGACAGCTACAGCAAACATTATCAGGTAAGAAATATTCGGTGTATTTCAGTAATTTAAAAAAAAATCTGCTTTTTCTCAAGGGGCTAGAAGTCACACAGAAGATATTTTGATGTCTGTTCATATTGGAAGAAAGAAAATAAAATTTTCTGTAAAACGAACTTTTATGGAGTTTAGAACATATTGCTTTATCCTCAATAATCTCCACATTAGTCGTTTATCTCCCTTAACATAAGTTATGCAGGGGAGATAATAAAATTAGCTCTGTTGGGGAAAATTGGTTAAAGGAGATTACAAAGTGTTATCATTTGTGGTGAGGTCATCAAGATTTTTCATACAATACAACTGTGACCTTGCAAGAACAAGATCCTTGAGTTAGCTGATAATAAAAATACATGTAAGACAGAGTAACAGAAGAAATGTTGTTGTTTACTTGATTTAGAAAAGCATAAAATTTCTCAGTTTTCTGTTAATTAATCGAGATGTTTTATATTTACTTGTTTCAAGGGAAAGGGATTCAGTTTTAAAGCAGAATTCAGCTTGTTGCTGTTGTTTGGGTTTGTCCATTACGGTTTCATTATTATAAATAGTTTGGCATCTGTTACAGCATTTTCAACTTCTTTTCGACATTAGTAAATTTATCGCTGAAAGCATATAGAACCTGTTCATAACAAAATGTAAACAATAGTTTTTTCCGTAACTGTCTTGTGATATTTACTGATATTTATATTGGTTATCATACACTGTATAAGAGACTTAGTGACATTTATTATTACAAGAAAAAAGGGCCAAATAGGGAGACGTTATCACATACTGAAAAGTTTAAGAATTTTTTCACATATCTTGGTTTAAAATGGTTAATTAAGAAATATTACCCCTCCTTTGGAAATTTCAAGCAGAAACTGACAAATATTGGGTTGATAATGTTTTGCATTCCATAAAAACTCCTATCTTGTCCTCTTTAAAAGGTCCAAATATCCCTAGCGTAGTACAACTTATTAAACAAAAATTAACGTGATTATTGATAATCCAGTTTATCTGGTCGAATGCACTATTAACAGTTCCAGCTAAACTTGTGCACGGTTTTTACACATCTTTAGATATATATGATAGCTTTGTAAAAGGGACCATGGTATGAATAAAGATCAGGTTTAAAAGATTGTGTACAAGTCACCCCAAAATTGACAACTTGATACCTATGTTGATCGTTATCTGCCAGGATTTAATTATTTCATTAATATTTAATTGATGGTTGTGTCAAAGCTGACTGGCCTGAAATATTTTTTGGGTTAAATAGCTTGTTAATTAAAAAATAATATATGTATTTGTAATTACAAAGTAACATAAAAAATTGAAATAATTTATTTATTAATATGCATCTGATGTGAATAAACATGTAGATGATTTTTTTTAATGAAACATTTAAAGTTAGATTTTTTTGTTTGTACAATATGTTATTAAACTATTACATGAATGGTTAATAATTATATAATGAATTAAGTATTGGAAAAAGCTGCTTTCAAATTTATTTCTTTAACCTGAAATAAATTTTATGTTTTGAAAAAAATAATGTACAAACCAAAAAAAAAAAAAAAAAAAATTAAAATGGCTGTTTTGTTAAAAACAAAAAAGTTAAATGAAAAACCCAAACTGATAAAGTGTTTAAATATTTTTTTTTAAATACCAGATGAAGAAATTATTGTGTATGCTTGGCCTGATATTATCAAATCTAAAGTACATTAAAACAATAGGTTTTATAATCATGTCAAACATCAAAATTTTGGTCAGTATTTTATTAATGTTTTAATGGACATATATTGGTTTTGTCAATGACGAAGCATTTATATTGATTGAGAAATCTGTAAGTGACCATTTGGGTTCTTTTATTGTTATAAATTGCTGTGAAATATTATTTGGAAATTAATCTTGCAAAGGTCAGGTCATATTTTGTAATTTCAATTGTTATGCATTTGCTTATTTTGCAATTTTTTGGTGAATGGGTATTTTCACTCACCATGCTCACTACATGCCATAATGTTTGAATATTGGTGTAGACAACAGTTGCTAAGAAAGCTATTGTTTAATATTTCAAATCAAAAAGTGGTCATATTTTAATTCAGAATATGTACAGAAGTGCAGATTTCTGTCTCAATTTAAGTTCATACATGTACATAAAAAAAGTTTAGCAAAGATCATGATGGTTCAGTTCAAATTTGACAAAGAATTTAATCTTTTATGACAAGAAACTAAGTATGAATGAGATTATTTTTTAATGGCAAAAGCAGGCCAATTTGAAGTGCCCCATCCATGATTTTAACCAGATGCTTTGAAATCGATCTCTTTGTTAGGCTAAAAATAAAAAGAGTTTTTCTGGTTACCTGACCGACCCTATTTTTTGCCACCGACCATAATGTTTTGATCTCAGATATCAGGAAACAAGTTTTACTAACCTTCAGTTTGTGTAACTGTTAACATGCTAGAAATGATAAGAACTGCTTGAATTGTTGTAAATTAGTTCATTCTTAGTATGCAAATTTTGGACTTCCATTAAAATGTGTAAAACCCGGATATGGATCAGAAATTTTTTTTCTTCCAGATGTTAAAATAAGAAAAATTAATTTTAAAAAATTTGATTTGCTGACCTACCGACCAAATTTTTTTTTTAGGAATGTAACTGTAGAAACAAATTTTTTTTTTGGCCTTTCGCAATATGCAGCAGCCAGTTAGTACCTTTATAAGTTCCCTATTTGCAGATGTTTGAGTTGTATCCCGCATGGATGAGTTATCTTTCCTGGCATAAGGTGTCTTTTATATAAAATAAAGGGCAAAAAGTCTTTTTTTTTTTTCCAAAAAATATTGAATTTTAGGAGGCCTTCATAAGACATAAGAAATGTGGGAAAATATATCTGAAAACATATCATTTATGTGTGTTGAGGATATTGTTAGAAAAAAAAAATATTTTGCAAAAAATGACAATTTGTCTATTAATATCTCTGGACGACACCTCCAAAGAGCAGATAACTCTAAATGGAAGACAAGTCTCATGTACCAAAAATGGAGAATATGAATGAAGGAAAATCTGGTTTGCTGTCAGTCAAACAGCTTCATGTTGTTATTCTATCTTTAATTTATATTTATTCAATAATTTATTTTTCTATTCAATATACATATTTTGTTGTTGTTGGAAGAGTGCTAATGATCGACTTGGATTGTTGGAATGAAGACATGAATGATGGTTATGTTTTTGCTATGTGATAGTTTTGTTTCTTGCAACAGTGTGATAGTACATATTTTTCAGTCTCTTCAAAAATTTTGTGTTTTCTTCATGACTAAATATAATGTATTAAAACAAGCCCTATGATTCTAAAACTGATAACAATTTCAGACATTGTATGAAGATGCCCAGAAACAAGTGGAAGGGAAGGATCAGTTGGTAAAGAGTCTGACTGAAAGTTTACAGGATAAAGACAGACAGTTACAGTATTGTATGGAAATATTCAAACCTTCTAAGGTTAGTGTTTGTAAAACTGAGTTTAAGTCTTTAATTTATAAAACTGGTCCAATTCAAATACAGGTTATTTTACAAGCTTTGTCCATGATGGAGGGGGCCTCGGTGGCCGAGTGGTCTAGGTAGTTCGTCATGACTACTACTGATCACTAGCCTGTCAACGCTGGGGTTGTGAGTTCAAATCTCACCTGTGGTGGGGTGTGTTTGACTCTGATCTTTATTGACAAGGATTGCCAATTTTCCTACCGAAGGTCGGTGGTTCTCTCCGGGTACTCCGGCTTCCTCCACCAATAAAAACTGGCCGCCGCGAAATGGCCAAAATGTGCTGAAAACTGCGTTAAACCCCAATTAAACTAAACAAACAAATCCATGATGGAGATATTCAAAGTGCCATGATAGACAGTAATTTGCTATATAGAGGTACACTTTGGACTGTAATAATTTACTCTTTTTGCAATAAAAAAAAAGTGAATATTTTCAGTAACTTGGAAATTTTATCCCTTTAAAATCCTGAAATTTATTTCAGATTCAGGGTCATTTAATAAATCACTGATGATACAGAAAAAACTGACTTAAAATTGAAACCTTTGACTATTGTGTGTCTAACATACTGTGACAGCTGATTTCTTGATGAAAAACTGTTCTGTACACTTTAAATAACAATTAGGTACATTCCAGATGTCTACATGGTTCAAACTTTTGGAAACAAAACGTGCAGATATTCATCAATGGCACATTTGCTTGTAGTGACGTCATACTTTACGTAAAAATCAACAAATTGAACACAAAAAATGGAAAATCCGCTCTTGTAAAATCTTTGATACATTTCAGCAGCGGAACAGACAATATTTAATTGCAACCATTGGAAACAAAAGGTAGGGTAATACTTTAATGAAATATTTGAGATATTTTTGAAAAACGACTTGCAGTTTGAAAAAAGACACACAGAAGATTATTTGTATAATTTATCAACCAATAAATGTTTATTGTATTCAGGGAGAGGAGAAAAAATCAATGGATATTTGGATGAAAGAACTACAAGACAGACTCAGGGAGAAAAATAAAGCTTTAGAGGTAAAGCTAATCTTCTTTTATCAGGATCAAATTTAACACATACTTCATGATTGACAGGTGTATTTAATTTTGCCAAATTTCCAGATTTTGGTAGTATTCATCAGTATATTCCTTATCAGAGTCTGCTTTCCTGATTTTGATTTTAGCCTACTGCTGTACTTTCACCCATGACTCTGAAGTCACAAATCAGTATTTTTGACCTACAATGTATCTAGACAACCCAACCACCAAGTAAATTAATTCATAGATGCCAACGATTATGACTTTTCCATAATTGTTACGAATTTCAGGTCAAAATTTCGGTGTTACAGTTTATAGTCTTTTTATAACAGTTTTCCGTTCATTACTGGTCCAAAACCGTTCCTGGTTTAGATTTTAATCTTTCATTACAGGTTATTATTGTGGAAAGATATAGCGATATAGAGATTTAGATTTTTAAATACTTTCGGGATGTCTCGGGATTAATTTGACACTCATTCTTTACAGGAAGCAACAGAAGAGAAGTACAGAATTTTGGATGAGAAAGATGGAGAGATCAGAAAACTGAAACAACAAACGAGAGAAAAAGAAAGAGATCTTGATAAAGCTAATCAGTCCTTGTTAAATGCAGAAGAAACTATAGATGTAAGTTCTGTTCGATCCCAGCCCAGGTCAATGTAAAAACACTAAAATTGGTATTTGCCAAGCATGCACCATCTAGGAGTTAGAGGAAAGGAATGATTGGCTCGGAGACGCATGCCTAATGTTCAGTGTATGTATGTTCTGTATGTTCCTCTTTTCGGTAGGAGCACCATCTTTGTTACCATCAACATTTTTAAATCGTGTCTGTCGGATTTGGTGTTTTTTTTAATTCTGCAAACGGGAAATCCCCTTTAGAACGTTGTAGTGCATATATACGAAAAAATAGTTCCTTGCGCTGCTCAGTTTTATGTAAATTAATTAGTATTTTGATTTAAATTTTAAATCTATGGAAAGGTAAAGGTCTTGGCAGAAATTTAAAATTACTGACATGAATTTAATCCAAACTTGTGTGTGTATACAGACTGTCAAAGATACCTGTTAAAAATGATTGACACTCAGTTTTGATGTTCAAAATTCAGGCCATTGGAGTTCCAAGGCACAATGATTTCTTATATGCAAGTTAAGGTGAGGTGAGATTTTGAAGAAAAGAACTGACATGATGCTGTTTTCAAATGATATCCCACTCACTTTATTTTGAATTAACATAAATTTTCCATAGAAGGTTGAAATCTAATCATGGTGGTTTTACTACAAAATTCAACCATTGCAATGTGGAAGTTTATCACAGCCATATTGGGTTCTTCAATTAAATCATCAAAATAATATTTCACTATATCATGCATCTACCCCTATGCCTTTTGTCACATTAAATATTCATATCGCAATCAATCCTCTCAAGGAAAATGTCAGGGCAACCTTTAGTCAAGAAGGGCAACATGGATTGTTGAGCTAGTTGCCCTGATTTACACAAAAAACTTGGAAGGGCAACCAGGGTTTTTTTTCTAATTTCTAGTCAAATAAGGCCAGCAGACATGCAAATCAGTCGGCCGTTTCTCTTTCTTTATTTTGTTAAAACATTTGAATGGATTTTTAGTTATCTTAATTAAAAGTAGTGCTTAATATTATTACAAAATCATAATTGTTTGTTCATAAACTAAAGATTGTAGAAAACAACATCATGGAATCCTTAAGTTTTTTTGTTTTTTGTATGGAATCTCGAATGTTACAGACCAGAAACAAAAATCTCGATATGCAGCTTAAGGTGAAGTATTATAGGGTCGATTTCTTAATGCCACAATTTTTGCATGTCCCATAGGTGATTGTTCAAAATATGTTTAACGCATATGTTTTATAAATGTTTATATATATTGAACATTTCATAGGCTTTGGAGAAGGAATGCAGGGACAAAGATCTGAATATGCAACAGCTAGTGAATTCATTGAAATCATCACAACGGTCTCTAGAGGTAAGGGTGAAAAAAACAAATTTTCAATGCTGAACTTCAATCAGTTGTTGACCAATTTCTGTGTACCACCTCGGTGGTAGCATGTTCGCCGCGAGTGCGGAAGGTCGCGGGTTCGATCCCTGGCCGGGTCAAACCAAAGACATTAAAATTGGTATTTGCTGCTTCTCCGCCAAACACACGGCATCTAGGAGTAAGAGCAAAGATCAACTGGTTGCTCGGAGTCAGTATAATGTGTCTGAGTGGGGTGATATGTCTTCCTGTGGACAGTTACTTTGTGAGCTAGCACGTTAAAAACCAGCTAAGTGTGTCGGTCTAGTACAAAACATGGATCATATTCATATCACATCATGTTTTCATCTTGATATGCACCTAACGGCTGCCACTGGATGTTAAAAAATAATTCATGGATCCATCTTTACAGGATGCCCTGGATAACCATGCCAGAGCACTTGGTGATAAAGACAGCATTATAAAGAGACTTCAGAATTCCTTAGCTGATAAAGAAAAAACCTTACAGGCAAGAATAGATTTTTTTATAAGTCATAAAACCTTTAAACGACTTCTGATGATATAGGAAAATAAAACAGTGTTGGTTGTGCAAACAATATCCTTTAAGACCTACAATAGACTTGTTTTGAACAGTTCAAGGTCATTCAATATACGTAGGTGGCAAGTCACATAGTCATAAATTCATTAAACTCACCCGAGATTGATTGGGCAGTTTTATTTTTAACTTGATTTACCGATTGAAAAAAATATTGGGTTATTAGATTGGTGATTTACAATGGGTGATCGATCTGGAGACTGGTTCCAAACAGTTATAAAGGAAAAGACTGGTTTAATGTTATGTCACTTTATTCAAACAGAGTTAAATAGTAGTAAAAATTTCCAGTTTCATATGCTATGAGAGACTGTAAAATGTGCTGACACTTTCCACAAGGAAAATTTGACTGACACTTTTTATAACTTGACATGTACTATTATTTTTGCTTCAACTAACTGACAGTAGTCACAGTATGTTTATATTCAGTGATTATTTGAATTATTCATAAATAATATCGTTTGTTGTACCAGTTTGCAGACTAACCAATTGGCAACTGTGTTTAAAAAAAATAGAATAATGTAAAAATAAAATCAATTGTTTTTTTTAGGAAAATTGTTTTGGAAATGAAATATGCCCCAGTTGCATATGCTAGGAAATACAATTATTCTCAACACTTTTTTTTTTGTTCAGAAAAAAATTTAAGCTTAAGTTTTAGACTTACCCAAGTATTCTCATACACAAGTCATTCTGTGAAATTTATACAGAATTTATTAATCTTTCAGGCTTCACATTGGAATGGCACGTCAAGCAATGAAGAGTTGAACAGATTGAAAAAACAATTGAAGGAAAAAGATGATATGTTACAGGTAACGTTTTATGCAAAATAGGAATGTGGTAGAGTGAGAAATTGGATTTATTTCCAGAGTTATTACTGTAGGGATGAGATTCACCATTTTGTGTTTCAGAAATATTTATGTTTGGAAAACAAGTTATGGAATTCAACCCACTACCCCATTCACCCACCCCAAAGAAATTCCTTAAATTCTTTTATAATACTTGGAGGTAAAGTTGATATAATGTCTAACATGAATTTATACACGAAACAGAAAGCTGCCTTGTAATATCTGTATGTACACATGTAAATATGACTTTTAATTTTTATTGCCAACTTCGAATGCTAAACCCAAAAATTAATTTGTAGGATTTGATGTCAGAACAGACCAAGGCAACAGCAGCAAATGCTGAAGCCATCAATAATATGATGAAGAAACTGAAATCAAAAGATGAAGATTTGAGAGAATTGATGGATAGGTCAAATAAAGAATTATCTGATCTCCAGAAAGAAATTCAACATCTACAGGCTAAACTGAACAGAAATCAGCTACATTCAAAGGTAGAAATGAAAGAGATATATTTATATATTTGATGGATGGAGATTGCCACATTTTCTATATATGAAACACCTATTTTATAAATATTATTTTAAAAAAAAATAAGGTGCCTTATACTGTTTTTAGAGATTTTAGAGCAAATGGGAGATAATTCAAATTTATTTTCAATGACATGTCTTGATTATCTCCCTTATTTTACAGAGTTCTGAAGATCAGATTAATGATTTGGAATTAGAACATAAGAGAGCTATAGATAAACTGGCTGCTGCACTTAAAGATAAAGACAAAACTATTGAGGTAAGGAGAGAGAAATCTGATATATTTTTTTTTTTTAATATTAAGAAATATATTGTGTAACAATTTAAAAAATCTGCAGATACACATACGTCTAGATTAATTAAGATGGCATTTGATTTTTTTTTGCAATTCATATTGTACTGTATAAGGTGTGAGGTTGCCAATATAGTACTCTACATTCTAAAATTTGGATATTCCGAAGTAAAGTTATATAAGGAAGACTTCACATCAAAGTAAATCATCTGTTGAAAGATCTTTGTAAAACCATTATCTGTTAGAATTGTGTGATAACCACTGCAAACTAAGATGCCCACCAAAACTAAACCGAGTTTAACATGGGACCCAATGTGAAAATTGGGTCTTCTTGTTAACATAGGACCTGATGTATGATCTAAACAAGGCCTTTTATAACATTTTGATAATTCTCCTCAGTCAGACAACTAATGGCCCACATGGAACAATTCCTTATTTTTTTGATTGGTCAAATTAAAAAAAAGAAAAGACTGAATCGCTAAATGAACAATTATGACATTTTGAAAATGATGCCAGGTGAGTGATACAGGCTCACCTATTGTGCCTCTAGTTTAAAAATTGAACCAATTGACTCCAAACGAGAGATAGTTTTTCTTTAATAGTAAATAATGAATGTTGTTGATACGGTGCTACATGTAATCAGAAATCCAAAATGGCCAGTAGCATTAGACTTAATTCACATAGGATACTGTCAGATGTGTTTTTAGAATTCTTTTTAATGAAAATTCAAATAAATGGCAGAAATGTCACTTACTATGACCTGACAATTGTTGGCTACTCTGGTGCTCTTCTGTTTTCAATCCTGGCTCCCAGGCCTTGGAAAAAGCTTTTCTGTTTCATAAAATTTCATCTATAGACATTCGTCTCATTGTCTGCTGGAATTGAATTTGTCATGAATGATTGATTAAATGTACGACCTAAGTGCTGTTTCTTTAATACAAATCATAATCCAAGATGGCAGCAGGTGTAGGACTGTTAACATTCGACACTATAGCCAATTTTTTTATCATTCTTCTAGAGAAATTTAAACCAAACATTTTGACATTCAAAAAGGGGACCTTCTGATTATGGTAATATCATAAATCGTTCCAGAATCACAACCTTTCGATTGAAACTTTTCATAAATCATTGCAAGGTACTATTCAAGTCTTGTTACTTGAAACATACAACACACTTCAATGGCAAAATAAATCCAGCTGAGCCTCACACTTGCAGATTCTTGTAAGAATTAAAGTCCTTTCCAATTAATTTTTTACTTTCAGGAAAAAAAATGTAATTACCTCCCTTTCCAATTTTAAGAAATGATACAAATTTATTTATTTTATTTCCACTGGTGAATCATGTACAATATTATGACAAAGATTAACTCAATGTGGTTATCAGAAAGTTACTTAAAAATTATTTCCAGATTAGAGAAAAATTAAGCATAAAATATGCAGTGCCTTGTTAAAATTTCAGATTATAATTATCAATTTTGTGATTGGATAAATGCAAAATGCTCTTACATCAGGAATTGTTTTTATTATATGTAAAGGTAATCTAATTATGAATATTTGGATGCACCAGAGTGATGGTGTTCTATCATAGTTTGCAGTTAAATGTGAAAAGTTTCATCAGCAAGAGGGTTCTCTGTTAATATAGGATCAAATGGGAATTCTGTCGACTGAATCCAGAGTTTGAATCACACTAGGTAGTAACAGTGCTAAGGATCTCCTCATTCAAAAGTATCATTTAACACCCTCAGGCAACAAAGATTTCTGCCTTAATCTAACAACTACTTTATTTTATGCCCCACCTATAAGGCAGGCCGGGCATATAGTTGTTCGGTCTGTGCGTCTGCATTTCCATCCTTCCGTACGAGGTAAAGTTTCAGGTTTAAGGTAGTTTTTCATGAAGGAGTTATAGTATCGTCCTGAAAATTTGTACATGGATAGCTTGTGATATAAACAGCAGCATTTTGATGCAAAATGGATGCTGTGATCTTGGGGTCATGGGTCATCGACTTCGAATTTCTTTATGGAATTTCAATATAGAATCCAGGTGAAGGTTCAGGTTTAAGGTAGTTTTTTACAAAGGTGTTATGGTATCATCCTGAAACTTTGTACATGGATAGCTTGTGATATGAACAGCAGCGTTTTGATGCGAAACGGATGCTTTGACCTTGAGGTCATGGGTCATCGACTTTGAATTTTTTTATAGAATTTCAATACAAGTATTAGAATCCAGGTTCAGGTTTAAGGTAGTTTTTCATGAAGGAGTTGTGATATCATGAAACTTTGTACATGGATAGCTTGTGATATGAACAGCAGCATTTTGATAAAAAAAGAGATGCCTTGACCATGAGGTCATGGGTCATTGACTTTGAATTTCTTTATAGAATTTCAATATAAGAATCCCGGTTAATGTTCTGGTTGAAGGTAGTTTTTCATGAAGTACTGAGAGATATTATTTCATCAACCCTATCTTTAGGGACTTCAAATGTAATTCTATTTACTAAATACTTACATCATTGGCGGGGCATGTAGTGTCCATTGGACACATATATACATTACAAATTATATCCAGGTGAACAATATAGGCTTCTGGGAGCCTGAGGTTAACTAGTTTAAATCTTCTCTGAAACCACTGGGCCGATTGGAATAAAACTTGGCAGCAATGGACCTTATGTGGTCATCTTTCAGAATTATGTCCGATGAACAGGTCTGTCATCCAACATGGTCGCCACAGAAAGCAATCCTTAAACAATTCAGAATGGCACTGTGATATAGTGGTTAGTGCATCGGAGTATGAAACCAAAGGTCCCTGGTTAGATTCCTGTTCAGGATCTAAATCTCGAAAAAAGATGCTAGACTGTTTGATTGGGACAAAAAATGGCTATCCTGTGTTAAGGCAATGTTAAAGACCCTGTAGATGTCGAAAAAGAGTAGGCTAAAATGCTCCTAAAGGGACCGTTCTCATATCCATAAGAGGGATAATAGCATAAGCCGGTATAACTTATTTCCCAATCCACAATGAATAAATATGTTTAAACTAGATATTGCAAAAAATTACCCCTATAATTGCAGACTCTGGTGGAAAGTGGACAGGAAAAAGATAAACTTATTCAAAGATTACAGCAGGTACATGCGGCTTCACGTGGATTGATGAATGATAACAATAAACTCAGGGACGAGACAGATCAGCTTAAACATCAGCTTTCTAAGAAGCAAGGTAAGATGTTAATAAGGCCATCTAAACTTATATCTGGTGTCTCAGACACCGTCACCCCACTTAAAAAGTTTGCGACAGAAAGATTATATAATGTCTGTAAAAAAAATTTGACCCCATTCCAGTACATTTTATTTTCCTGTAAAGATAAAATTTAAAATATTCAAGCATCTGGTGACCCAGACTCAATTTTCAAGCGTTGTGTAACATTGATCATGTCAAAATGAAAGTAAATAAACAGCTAATAAATGATCATGGCAGTGAGTTTGACTTGAAAATTTTATCCAAACAATGCATTTACTGGGGAACAGCTGTGCAGAAGAGTTTTTGCAGGAAAAATGGAGGATGCATTGAAATTCGATGCATTGACAGCAGATAACCCATTTAATATAATTAAAATGTCATAGAAGTGTTAGAATGGATTCAAACTAGATTTGTATGTTGCCAAAATAAACACCAACACTGAAAATGCCTCTCCTCTTTTGACAGGAAAGTAAACTAAAAAAAAATAAATTCCCTACCTACTTTGCGATTTTTGTAAAATGAATTGTTTGAAAACGAGAGAATTTATTTTAGGTGGTCTAATTATTCAAAAATTTGGCTTTAGCTTCTAATTTTCAGGACTTCTGTCAAAAACAATAAGAATCTTTTTTATTTTTTTTTTGCAGGCCATTTAAACATATAAGAATTTCAGGTTTAAAGTCTTACGAATATGTGTATTTTGAAACACCATGTATATGTAAATATTATATCAAGTCTATTGCAAAAATAAAAATAAAAAAAGGCATACCATCTGGTATTAAAAATTTTGTTTTTTGTCTGTTGTTACAACAACCATTTCTTTTTTGTGTAATAACATTTTAAAATAACAGTAACACAGACACCCACACTCTTTTTCTCTAACAAAAAAATAGGATATTAATTTCCGTCGTTGGCTCCTTTTACGAAACCATTCTGGTTAATGATTAATAGGTAAATGAATGTTTTTTCATAGGTAACAATATATCATTCAGTCAAATCATTAAGTTAGATGCACTTGGTTCGAACAGGTCATGGAAAGTCTGAATTTTACATTGGTCTATGAAAGTCGTGGAATTTAAAGCTTTATCATTGAAACGTGCGTGATTTTCATTGTTTTGCTACCAGTCTATGTTAAATTTTGAATTAAAATCTTAAATTGCACGTTTGTTATTTTTAAAGTGAATTATTCTTCACTGCTATCGATAGTGCGGACATTTTGTTTAGATTATTCCGGATTTCCAAGTCTGTACTTCTTCGGTTTGTTATTTAGTGATTCAGCTGTTCTGTTAAAGATTACCGTTAAAACGATCATGAATTAGAAGCATGTGGTATGGAAAACCAATGGAAAGGTCTTGAAATGTCATGGAAAAGTAATGGAATTTGGAGTTTAAGAGTCTGTATGAATTGCATTTAATTTCAGATGAAATAGATGAACTTAAAATCCATCTTGAAACAGATGGTTCGAGAAGTCCAAAATCTGGGTCACATCATGCTGCCCAGTTGGAAGAATTAAGGTTACAGTTGGCTGTGAAAACAGAGTCACTGAAAGCTGCAAAACAAACTGAAGAAGATCTGAGAGAGCAGATAGTAAGTTTTATTTTGAAAGGAAAATTCCAGTTAAGATGTTAAGATGTTAAAATATTAAATCTTATAGTAATGATACATGGAAACATGTGATAATTGATTACATTTACATCCTTGATTTTCATTAAAAGCATAAATGTTTGTATGAAGGTGAGAGATGGAGTAAAAAAACAAGCATTGTTTTTATTGTTGTTAGTTTGCCTCAACAAAGTTGAGGGGGACTAATGGAGTACCTCTGGCATCCACAGCTACGAGGAGCTACACAGTCACACACTAAAATTAGTGGGGGAACGAGACAAACATTATAATCATAGATTTCTGGTTTTGTGACTAGACACCTTCAGCTGGGACTATTTTAGGTTTCTGCATCATCATTAAAATAGTGCTTGACCAAATCTTTTTAAATTTTTGGACCTTTACAAAACTTTCAAAAGAGAAGAGTTCACAGCTAGAGGTTTTGACAATTTGTTATAAGCCTTTCTGTAATGGTAGGGCGTAGGTGATTACTTGATCACCTAGTTACTTTATTTTTTTTTAAATTTATTTTAGAATTCTCTGAGAAAACAGCTTGATATGGCTCATCAGGGTATGAAGGAAGTTCATACAACAGAAAAGCAATTTTATTACATGAGGGACAAACCAGATGGAAATTCTCAACAGGTAGGTTGGATTATCTCACTTTGTTGTTCATCTGTAAATGGTTACAAATGGTTATTACCACACTGATGGACAATAAAGGAAATATAGAATTTATGAGTGAAGAGATTTCGAACTAATCTGAGTAATATGCTGGATAAAAAATGTGATCTTGTGTGTAAATTTGCAGTTCTGGTGAGACATTTGCCTATATAAAGCCAAATCTAGTTTGATTAAGTAAAAAAAAGATAAGGATAATACCTGTATAAAAAAAAATTATATTACACCTCATTAGTAAAATATTTTTCAACATCTTTTTGTCCGTCCATCACAGTTATTTGTCAGCGCAATTCCTCGGAGACTGCTGATCAGATTTCGTTTTTGTAGGATTGTTAGTCACCATATGTACTTGGTCCTATCGCACCGCCATTTTGATTTGACAAATTTTATGCGACTTACTTTTTTCTGCATTCAACACTATAGGAACACTTGTCAGCGCAACTCCTCTGAAATCACTGATCAGATTTTGATTCGACAAATTTTATGGGAGTTGTGGGACTTTAATGTTTTTGTGCATGTGACACTACAGGAACACTTTGTGGATGCAAATTTTTTATTTGTATTGTACTGCATTTTTTTTTTATTATGTGTTGACATCCATACTGTGCCACCATTTCAATAAAACACATTTTGCATATCTTGTGGGGCTTCATCGAGGGACATACATGTATGCTACATGTAGCAATCTTGTTTTTTGTAATTTGGATATGTTGTTTTTAGCAACAGATTTGATTTTGATTATCGCTATTGTCTCAAGACAGTTATCCACCTAGATTAACAGATAAATGGGGAATTATGATAACTCAAGAAATTTTCAAGATCTTTTGATCTTATTTTAAGTTTGAGAAAAATAGAATTCTGAGTGATTTTCATGAAATATCTTAAAAAGTGATTATAGCTATACCATTAAAATGGATGTTGGAGGGTAGGAAGGTAAGTTTTATTATAGGACATGGGGTCATGGGTCATTTTTAGCTCAAAGGGCCAGGTGAGCTATTGTCATCACTTGGCGTCTGGCATCTGTAACTTTTCGTAAACTTTCCTTTAAAGATCTTCTCCTCTGAAACCACAGGGCCAATTGGAACAAACAATGGTCGTTAGGTGGTCCTCTTTGGAATTATATCCGATGACCATGCCCGTCTTCCAAGATGGCCACCAGAGCCAAACTTAGTTCAACATAGGACCCTATGGAAAAGTTACTTAAAGCATTTCTTGTCTGAAACCACTTGGCCAATTGGAAGACACCTTGGCAGCAATGGTCCTTAGTTGGTCCTCTTTTAGAAGTATAATCCGATGATTCTATTCACCGTCCAAGATGTCTGCCAGAGCGGAACTTAGTTCAACATATGACCTTATGGGAAAGTTCACAGAATGATCTTCTTGTTTGAAATCAGTGAGACAATTGGAACTTGACAGCAATGTTCCAGGCTGCCAGTCAAGATGGACATAGTCCAGGTGAGCAATACGTGCTCCTGGGAGCCTCTAGTTAGTGAGTTCACATTATATGTACATAAAGTTATCTATAAAAACGTTTATTGGTTGTAGGAGTATTTTGAAAGTCCCTTCCTACCATCCATATTCATTTTAAGGAATAGCCCTTAACAATTCTTTGAATAATTTATTTTATTATGAAAAGATTCAGGGAAACTGGATAATAGATGTATCACTATTTTTATAACGTTCATATAATTATATTTATTTATACAGCGTTATTATATTTTCTTGCATTCTTTAGAGGTGTAATAATAAATTTATATTATTTCAACAGCAATATCCAGATGTTATACAGAAGGAATTACATGAATTACACAGAATTCAGGAGACTGAGAAACAGATATTGTCTGATCTGAAAGAAAAGGCTTCATCGTAAGTATTGTATTGATAGTGGGTAACTCTATACAATTGCCAATGACCATGGGAAATATTGATTTAAGGGGTTTGTAAGTATAGATTATCAGGTTTTCTACACATTGATATCGTAAAATATCAGTGCAAGTTACAATTTGAAGCTTTTTGGTGAGTTAGCAAAGCGAACGAACTTAAAAGATTCATATTGTGTCGAGCAGCTGATATTTTACAACACCTTTACGCAGAAAACCTGATAATCCATTTATCGTACAAATTCTGTACATTTTAGTTGCCCATGTAAGACATTTTTTATGCTTTGTTGTCCCCCTGGAGGTAAGCTTGATAATGTCTGCTGTCACATTGTGACATCATTAATATGTCCTGCTCTCATATTGTGATGTCGCTGATGACTTCTTCTCATACGTCACAAAACCATAATACGGAGATTAGAGATCGGCTGAGCAGGGTGATATAGACAATAAAACATGATATTGCATGATAGTGAAGTGCTATAATTGTTTTATTATATTTTTTTTTTAAAGAGCATGAATTGGAAATGACCTGTTTATAAAAATAGTTCAATGTGTAATATCACAAAATATGGACTAGTTTGAAACACACTGTTTCTATATAAATGTATGAAATAAAATAATGTCTGAAATGGCTCCAAACAGTGATATTAAATATGGTTTGCTGTTGCTCAAACAACTTTTAATACAAAAGTAAAAATTATAAGTAAAAATGTGATTTGTTTGAAATAATGATACCAAATTTTTGTTTACTAAAGAGACAAAAAACTCAAAATTTGAAAATAACCTGTTATAAAATACACAGACGAGAAGAAAAAAAATATTTAATTTAAACCATACAAAAATATTCATTTATAGTTAACGCTAAAATTCCAATGAACTTACCATGTCAAAGGTAAAAGATCTCTTAGTTGTAAATAAATGTCAGCCAAGGTTAATACCTTGTATCAAAAATGACAATAATTAAAGGATTAGGTTGTGTTAAAGAAGTAAATGTTTGTTTTGTCTTAAGTTTAATTGATCAGTTTGTCAAAAATATCACGATATTTAATAATTTTCTGACAATATTGTCAGTTATTATGCATTTTAATTTTGAAATATTTTAATAGTCTGAAAATTTGTTCTGTTCATATTAAAAGTAAATCTGAAATTAAATAAAAATTGAATTTTAATTATTTAAAGGGCTAACATAAGTAAAACAAACAAAAACATATTAGTGGTTTTTTTTCTATTGATGTTTATATAATTTATTTACCTATTTACTCATAAATATTTACATTTATGTAAATAAAGATTAAAATCTTTATTACATACTTTTCAAATTAGTTTTCTGAGATTTTTTCTATCTAGCCTTATTTGATCTTCATATTTTCAGCAGTTTCTGTATGTAAAAGCTTTGAGATTTTTAAATTTTGTAAAAATATTCTTATGGTGCAGTTACACAGTAAATATTTTTATCTGATTTTCAAATCAGTTTGATGATTTTATATAAGAGTGTGACCTACCAGCCATTTAAATGAATTGATGATATCAGATCATTTGTTTCTGATCGAAATTTATCAGATTTGTAACATATAGTGTGTAACCTTAAGTCTCATTGGAAATGATTAAATTTGAACGCATTGAAAATGGAGTTTGGAATAAAAAACCTTACAAAAATGTTGAAAATTCAGGTAATTTAAAAGCTTTACAAACCTGTCCAACATTTTTTATTACTTCAGGGAGACTGCACACAGTTTAGAGACGGAATTAGCTGCAATACAAAGTCTAAAGAGGGAACTAGAGGCTGGGATACAGAGAAATAATATACTACAGAGTCAGTTAGAACAAAGCAAATCAAAATCTAAGACTAGGAGAAAAGGTAAGAATACTTTAGTGTCATTAAACTGTTTTTATTTATTCAACAGATCATCTTGCTTAGGTTTTTTAGTTAATTTGCCATGTACATCTATATTGATGATGATAAAAAATGGGTGAAGAATTTAAAAGATTTTTATGGATGGAAATTTCTGAAGTATTCAAAACACTTTTTAAAATGATTGTATCTTTCTTTGTCATGTTTAGGATATTATGATTGCACATACATGTAGTAGATCTAGAGAGTCAGAGAAAATGTCATTTTAATTTCTTGAGGGGCCTCGGTGGCCGAGTGGTCTAGGTAGTTCGTCATGACTACTTATGATCACTAGCCTGTCAACGCTGAGGTTGTGAGTTCGAATCTCAACTGTGGCGGGGTGTGTTCGACTCCCATCTAAATTGACAAGGATTGCCAATTTTCCTACCGAAGGTCTGTGGTTCTCTCCGGGTACTCCGGCTTCCTCCACCAATAAAAGCTGGCCGACGCGAAATAGCCAAATGTGCTTAAAACGGCGTTAAACCCCAACTAAACAAATTAATTTCTTGAACTTGAAAAAAATATTTCCTTACACTTTTAAGATTCTTTTATAAGCATACTTTCAATATTTCAAACTTTAATTTTTTTGTTATTAATGTATTAATTACTTAATTTAATTATTCATTTTTATTAATTTTTTTAGCATCAAATGACAGTACACAAGATGAGCAGATTGAGATGCTAAGACGATTAAGTGACCAGTCAACGAGCAGTGATACTGTTGGCACTGATTCTCGACGTTCAAGTGAGGGCACTCCATTTAATGGACAGAGTTTGGAATTTCCAAATAACTCGTATTCATGGCCTCTGACCCCGACCAAAAAGCCACAGTTATTAAAAACTTGGTCCCCATCAACCACAGATTCTGATATACCACTCAATCGGCAGAGCTTGTCTGAAATGTCTGCGCCTATGCTGAGAAAATTCATACGTCAGCTCAAACATCAGTTTGAGAAGGCAGGAAAAGAGAACGATGAGTTACGTCGTCAAGTCGATGGGATCGGTAGTAGAGAGATTCCAGGTCGAAATGATAGTGATGTTAGTAGCTTGCCTGTGATGCATTTAGAAATAGAAAGACTGACTTCTGAGCTGAGTGCTAAAAATGATGAAATTAGAAAATTGAAGTCTCATATTGGATTTGCTGTAGACAGCATGGACTTCAAAGACTTGCCAAATTTGACAGATTTGCAAAATGAAAATTTGAAGCTCAAAGTCCAATTAGGGAATCTTGAAGAACTGAACATGCTACTCAAGAAACAGATAGCTCTAAATACACAGAGTTCAAGCTCAGAAGGTTTTAATCCTGAACTTATTGTGCAAATGGCTAATGAGGTACGAAATCTTAAAACACAATTGGACAATGTTAATGTTAGTTATGAGAGGTCAGATTCTGCATGTCAGACATCCCCTTGGAGTGAGGCTGTAATAACTCCAAGTCATATAGAAGGTCCGGGTCAGAGATCAAGGATACCAAAACTTAAGTCTGCTCCGATGAAAACAAATTCTTCAGATAGGGATAGCCCAGATGTGTTAAGAAGTAATTTAATGGATGCTAGAAGCAGAATTCAGGCCTTAGAAGCAAAGTTAGAGGCTACTGAAGGCACTGTGAGAATACAGACTAAAAAGATGAAATACTATCGCAATCTGTTAGAGGAACATGGCGTTACATTCAAGAGTCCTCTTGGTAGTCGTTCCAATAGTGAATCTAATCTCATGAATGCATTAAATGGTAGGAAACTAACAAGAAGTGACAGGACTTTATCATATGATAATATTCCAGAATTATTAACAGGCTCACAGACAGAATCTTCGGAGTCAGATCTCTCAGATAAATATAAGTCATACGGAATGACGGATAATGTTACCGAATTGAAGGAACAAGTCAAACAACTGAAGTCTATCATGGACAAGTATAAGGTCATCATTAGGTCACAGATTTCACAGGTATGTATCCAGGTATACTTGCACCTATTAAGAAAAAATGCTATAATTAGGCCATGACAACAAAATTGTGTGTTTCCTCTCGAGCCTTTATTTTAAAATTTGGTCGGGACGGGCTTTTTTTTTTTGCTGGGCTATATGCATGATCTGTAAGTCCCTATTTCATTGTTATTACATGTGATATTTACCGTGAAAAAAATGTTTGTTCTTTCTCCCAGGCACAGGCACTTCCATGAACTAGCACGTTGTTTTGATTTTGTCGTGCAAATATACTTGCACACTCACTACAACGATGTCAGATTTTTTTTCAGAGATAATAAGGGGAGATAACTATAATTGATCTCGATAATACCTTTTACAGATTTTTGAAACGAGAAAAAAACTTTGTTCTGAAATTAAGGGGGGAAATCCTGACGTGCAACAGTTTCACAGACGCGGATGGGGCTTGATAAACACAAATTTTTTTTTCATGGCCTTATTGCCCATCTTTTTAGGTTTTCTGGAATGTTCCCTCAGTTTCAGGAAATTTTGAGTTTAACCTGAAATTAGGTAATTGATATTTCAATTTTACACACAATTCAGTTTCTGTTTTGTATTTAAAAAAAGGGAAATTAAAAAAAATAAAATGAAAAAAAGAAATTAAATAAAATATTTATAGAATTTTTTATTTATATTTTTCATTGAGCTTAGACTTTGACTAAGAACTGGTTGGGAATATTATGATTACTAAAGTCTATTTTTTTTGCTGAAAAGCATTATGTCAGCTTTGATCTTCTTCTTTCAAGTGAATGCATGATAAAATTTACTTAAATGTTCAGTAATTTATAAAATAGCAATCAGTTTTTCTACTAAAATGACGGAAAAGGTTGTTGAATTTGTTCTTGAAATTCATTCCATTTCTATTGCTTAATAATTATGACTTGATAGAATTGTTGATATTTTGCAGAGGGACACGAGCATGGATGGGACATCAACGCAGACACATCATGACATGGATGATACATTTATTCCACGACAGTGCTTAAGAGACTTACAGTGTAAATTAGCAGCTTCAGAAGAAAACAATGCTTTCCTTCGTCAGAAATTGTCAGGTGTTGAAAACAGTTTATCAGATCTAAAATTAGAACTGAAAAAGTATCAGGATCATGTTAGTGTTTTACAAAAGGAGGACCAAAATGCACAAAGCTTGGAATTGAAGCAGATTGTTGAAACTCACAAATCAGAAATTTTATGTTTACGCAAAAAACTATCAGATACCCAGAACTCCTGTGTTCAGCTGGAAGGATGGTTGAATGAATTGAGTGACTTTTTAAATGAATTGATGTATGTGGGTGAGGACGGCAGTCATAGCAACATGAGAGGAATAAAACAAAAAGTTGATAAATCACGTCACATGATCCAGTCCATGTCATCCACATTATTAGGTAAATATCTTTTTGTTTTAAAAAAAAAACCAGACGTACACGTGAAAATGTTTGAAAGTATAATAATATGTGTTATCCTTCAGTGAACATCCTCTGTCAAAAAGACATGATAATAGAGTAACTGTATTTAATAGCATTTGTTGCGTGGTTCTTAGGGATTGACCACAGCCCCTTCCACCAGATATTCACTAAAGGCTTCCTAAAAGTATTGTAAACATTTGTGATAAAAATTCCACAACAATTTCTCAGTCTCAAAAAGCACAAATCATCAAACAACATAGTTTGGGTCTATTGTAATACATTCATAAGGCCAGATAGCTGGAGTTAAAAACCAGGGAGGTAAAGAAAATTCTGGATTGTTCGTTTGTTTAGTTGGGGTTTCACGCCGTTTTCAGCACATTTGGCTATTTCGCGGCGGCCAGTTTTTATTGCTGGAGGAAGCCGGAGTACGCTGAGAGAACCACCGACCTTCAGTAGGAAAATTGGCAATCCTTGTCAATTTAGATTGGAGTCAAACACCCCGCCATAGGTGAGATTCGAACTCACAACCTCAGTGTTGACAGGCTAGTGATCAATAGTAGTCATGACGAACTACCTAGACCACTCGACCACCGAGGCCCCTTCTGAATCGTAAATGGGTCATTTTGGAATTCCTCATTACACACAATACCACAAAAATTTATATCCAGTGAAACATAAAGAATCAACAATACATTAAAAAAAATTATTTGAATTGTATATTGTTTATATTACATTGTATTAATGTGTATTGTAATTCACCTGAAAGTTTAAAATACAACTTTTCTTTAGAACAAGATCTGACAGATGCCTCGTTCTCTATGACAGAAGATAACACCTTTTGTAGAGATACTACTACGGGCAATGATAGCATTAGACAAAGTATCGAAAGGTTAGTTTTAACTATAGTAAAAGTTAAGGTGTACCAGAGGTGTTTACTATTACAGAATTTCCGTAATTGTTGTCATGATTTTAGATTCAAAAATACGGATTATGGATTTACCTCCAGAAATAACGCTTTCCGGTTTTGTACCAAAATTATCTTTTTTGTATTCTCGGTTGTGTAAATGCTTTGTAATTGCTCTTGATTTTCCAGTATGAAAAGCGTTTTAACGACATTGATGATGAATACTCGGATTGTTTCTAGGCTTAACACAATATAGATGCTTTGATGGCGTGACACTAGTACATGTAGTATCAGGTTTATTTTTGACAATTTGTCCCTGATACTGACGATCACTAGTACATGACGATCACTAGTACATGTAGTATCAGGTTTATTTTTGACAATTTGTCCCTGATACTGACGATCACTAGTACATGTAGTATCAGGTTTGTTTTTGACAATTTGTCCCTGATACTGACGATCACTAGTACATGTAGTATCAGGTTTGATTTGAAAATTTGTCCCTGATACTGACGATCACTAGTACATGTAGTATCAGGTTTGTTTTTGACAATTTGTCTTTGATACTGAATCAGGTTTGTTTTTGGATTTAAATTTGTTGGAAAAATCAACATTAACAAATAATTTTGTAAAGTAGAAAATACGGAACATTTACCAGTAAAATATTTTGACATAAGATATGAATTAGATCTATTAAATTGAATTGTTTTTCATTGTAAGGAGCAAAATTGTCCAATTTATCATTCCAGTTTGACAGAAGAATTAAGCAGGAAGAATCTGGAGGTTGAAAAACTTACAGAGGAACTAAGAAAGAAAAATTCAAGGATAAGCCAATTAAACCAAGATTTGTTAGTTTCTGAAAACAAACTGTTACTAATGCACGAAGAAAGTGTTCATGGTTCAGTGCCCTCAAGGAAGTCAGACGGTACCGTCTATTCCCGTAGGTCACCCAGTCATACAGTAACTAGTCAGCCCCAGAGTACTGTCTCACCCATCAGATCTCCCACTTCGACCACATCTGACACAAGACGATATTCTGAAATGTCAAACTTCGACCATACGGAAAAATCAACTGAAAGACTACGTCATGGAACAGGAAATTCCGAAGCAAGTCACAATGCATTTATACGGTCAGTTGAGGATGTCAATTTCACGACTGGAACAATGGATTCTAGCATGCGGTCAGGTGAAATTCATGATACTATGTCAAGGTCATTTTTGAAAGAATCTCATCAAAATGGTATGTCTGATTTTACCTACACAAGTATTCTTGGGTCAGAAGAACGCATGATTGACAATAGACATGATTACTTTGATGCGAGTCATACTCCAACATACCTTCATGATGCAAATGATATCTCCTTCCCAAGTCTACATTTGGAAAAGTCAACAAACGAAAATGAAAATTCTAAGCACGTAAGTTTTTCCAACACAACTCGATGTGATAGTCCAGTTAACAATGTGGGTGCTCTGACAACTCGACTTCATGCATTAGAAGACCTGAATCGAACTCTCAAAGATGAAGTTAATCTGTATGAGAAAATGTGTAGTTCTATGGGAACACAGATCACTCCACGAAAATCTCCAACAAAATCTGCAGGTGACCTTGATAAGGATCTTTTATTGGAACATTTACAGGAAATAAGAGCCCTCAGGACAAAACTTGAAAAGTCATTGGATGACAGTGACCGCTTACGAGAGGCCCTAGAGAGGGATATGAGAAAAGGCAATGCAGAAACAGGTAAATGTGTAGTTTGATATTCTAGACCTGTTAGAAGTAAGGTGAATTAAATTTGTATAATATGGGTACTTATTAAATGAGAATTCATGAGGTCATAATTGCATTTAAGTAGATTATTGTGCATTTACATGTATCTGCTGCAGATCATTGGTATACACTGACATTGGAATTACAACCTTGAATCTATTTCCCGGAACCACATTTCATGGTCTCGTCGTCAAACCAAAGACATTAAAATTGGTATTTGCTGCTTTGCCGCCAAGCACGCGGCATCTAGGAGTAAGAGCAAAGATCAATTGGTCGGCTCGGAGTCAGTATAATGTGTCCAGGTGGGGTGATATGTCTTCCTGCGGACAGTTAACTCATGAGCTAGCACATTAAAAATCCGGCTCCGCGTGTCGGTCCAGTACAAAGCAGGGATCATATTCATTTTCATATCAACATGTTCTCATCCTAATATGCACCTGGCTGCCACTGGACGTTAAACAACAATTCATCCATCCATCCATTTTCTGTTGAGGTGTCTTCTACATTTACAGGTACAGTGGAACCCCCGAAAACCGGCCCCTCTGAAAACCGTATTCCTCTGAAAACCGAACTTTTACTTTCGGTCCGGAATTTTTGCCTATATATTCAAGTAAAAAAATCCTCTGAAAACTGGACCTTCTGAATTCCGAACACCGGCCGTACTTTCCTGTACAAAACATATATATTCTTGTCAAATTAACCTCCAGAAACCGGCCGAAACAATGTACATTGTATTACCTGGAAAATCAGTGAACCGTAATACATGTCATCCTTAATCAATCAATAATTGACATCATTAAACTAAATAATCATTTTAAATAAAGGTGTTAATCAAACAATAATCAGGCATCAATAAAAACGTCGGATTGAAATTAAAAACAACTAATTGTATTAAAATAATATGCGCGTGGTACATGTACATATGTAAGCATATGGCACAAGTTTACAACATGGTTATAATACATTGTAATACACTTCCGGTTTCACTCTCCGGATCAGATTCGTCTTTTCCGGAACCTCTGAAAACCGGCCGATTTCTCTGGTCCCACAGCTGTTCGGTTTACAGAGGTTCCACTGTATAAGGTTTAGCAATAATACCAGACCATTCACTGTAGGTCATATTTCATATTGGTAGTATTGTTTTCTGTACAATAGAATGGACAGTGGAATAGAGAATGGAAACGTGGAATGTGTCAAAGAGACGACAACCTGACCAAAGAGCAGAAAACAGCTCAAGGCTACCAATGGGTCTTGAATGCAGCGAGAAAATCCCACACTCTGAGGTGGGCTTCAGCTAAACAATAATGTATACTAGTTCAGCAAAATGGACGGCACACTAAACTCTGAAACATAAAAATTAGCCAAAATTCAAAAAGCACACAAGACTAACAAAGGCTAGAGGTTCCCGACTTGGGACTGGCGCAAAAATGTGGCAGGGTTAAACATGTTTTGTGCGATCTCAACCCTCCGCCTAGACAAACACACATGAATGATATTATACTGCTAAATAAGTAATAGTTTATTTTCAAGAGAAAACAAAGTTTATTTCTATATACGTATTCATTCATTAATTTATTTTTCAGGTCCAGCATCTAATGTCTATTTATATAGTCAGCACCAGTCAGTCGTACGAGAGTTACAAATTATGATTCAAAAATTAGAACAGGAATTGGCAGATAAAGATGATCTGATCAATAGTGTCCGCCTTCGTGCAGAAAGGGAAGGATCTCAGAATCAGTCTTCATATTTTGAGACTGCTCGGGCTCATGACCTTCAAGAAACTGTGGACAAATTAAACCAGTTATTAAAAGAGCGAGATGAAAAAGTTGATGAATTGAGAGAGTCTGTTTCAAAATACGAAAGTGACTTAGAAAAAATGTGTCAGCGAAACCAAGAAATGGATGATCTGATTCAAAAGTTACGTCAAGAACTTTGTCAGTCAAAGTCTAACCGTCAAGAAAGGTTGAGAGACCAAAATACAATTCAGACTCTGGAAACGCAGATCATGGAAAAGGAAAAAATTATTATGGAAAAATTGAGTGTAATAAAGGAAAAAGAGAATATCATAGAAGAAAAAATTGTCACAATAAGAGAAAAGGATGAGAAATCATCAGACAATCAAAAAACATTGGTGCTACAACAAAAAAGAATTGAAGAGTTAGATAAGACACTGAATCAAAATCGGAAAAAGCTGGAACTTCAGGAACAGAGTTTGCATCAACAAGAACAGAAGTTAAAGGAACAATTTGAAATTATACAGCAACAAGACGAAGAAATAAGACAACATATTCAGACTAAAAAGCAAAAGGAGGAACATGTAAAGCAGTTAGAAGTGACCTTAAATAGGTACTTTATCAGTTTATACCAAATAAGTACAATGTATTTTATCAATTTGTTGATAAACAAAGACCTGAAAAAAATGATAATATTTTAAGCTTTAAATCCTTCATATTCAACATGTTCAATGGCTAGAAGCATGTAGTTTTAGCTCCAGAATCACACATCATAGTTTTTATGTAGTGATATAACCATCTGACTTTATATTAGATGCTAATAGATGGGCAATATGGGAAGAAATTGAATATCGTCCTATTTAATATTTATAACTTCTGCTTACTACCGTAATGCCTCTGTTAATGTATATTGAACTACATGTATGTTTTATACATGTACTAAGGATTCAGATATTTTGGTTGACATCAATTTTTGTGGGTTGGTGTAAAGGGTAATATTCATTCGTCATTTATTTTGTAAATTTCATGAATTTCAAAAAACAAAACATTGAAATGAAAGGATATTGTAATTGGCAAAACTGTTTAAAAAAAGGTTTTCGTTCTGATAAATTTCATTTGAAGTATAATCAACATGATCAATGATCTCTGGTATTTTATTAATTTCAAAGTACACTGTACAAATACCATGTGGTTAGGCGTTTTTCAAAAATAATATTGTTAGACAATAATTTTTCATTTGATTCATGGATTGATCTGTCCATGAAATCCACAAAATTAGTTTTGAACAAAAAATCAGATTTCACAGTATATATGTAAAATTTCATCTGCACAATTGTGTAATAAAAAAGGAATAATGCACATATTTATAATAATGGCAAAAAGAGGTGAAAATAACATGTCTTCTGCAGAAGGCTTAATTCAAGATGAATCTAGATATCTGCTTTCTTGTCCTCATTTGATTATTTATAATGTAGATTTAGTATAAAAGTGAAATTAAGATTGCAGAAGACAAAAAGTTATTTTGTTTAAAGTAGGTGACTATTACAGGTAATTGGACTGATTACTATCATCATTTGCTAGGTACCTGTGATGGATCACATGGACTCAATCCATAGATCGGCCTGACGTGTCCCCAGGTGGTTGGATAGGGGAAACCCTCTCGTTTGGGGGTTGTCATGTCATAATACGGAAAGCCTGACCACGGACCATAGTGGGTAACATGTCTGGAGAATGCCACACTCCCTGCACGCTAAAGACCCCTTCTGTAGTTTTCGAAAAAGTGCAGGCTGATGGCCGCTGCAGAAGGCTAAATTATCTGACCCTACCTAACCATCCTCCTTTTACAGTGGCAGTCAAAATTGGTTCCCCTTTGTTCCCTAGTTGAATTGTTTGATAAATTAAACTGGTTCTCGTCCTGAAGAGTTATAAAATATTTGCCAGTGGACGTTAACCAACAATCAATCAATCAATCAATCATCATTTGAGAGCTCCTAAATTACGTTGAGATGAAAACCATCAGAAATGCATAACAATTAGAAAAACATTTTTCAATACAACAATATAATGAAAATAGTCGTTTATAAATGACAAGATCATATTTATTTGTATTATAATCAGGAAACAAGAGAGGGTAAAACAGCTTGATCAGATTGTTCATTCAATGGAAGAGGAGAAGCAGGTCCTAGAGAAGTCCTGTCGCAGGCGTGAGGAGCATTGTCAGGAGAGGGAGAAAAGGTTAAAGGGACAGGACGAACAAAGGAAAACAGAAATGGAGAAAGCCAAGAAACAGGAACTGAATCTCAGGAAAGCTGCAAGGGAAATAAAAAGGTATATCTAAGCTAATCGAAATATTTAAATTATCAAATTTTAAAGTTATCGTCTGGGCTCATTGATGTACGTGACGTACAGTTGTTTTATATATTTGTGATGCAGAATTGAAGTGTTTTCTATTCTTTTTACTTGCATTTTCTTCTTGTAGACTGAACAATGAAGTAAAAACCCTTCAAGAACAAATACAGGAAAATAAAGATCTAAATAAAACTCTCAAGTTAGAACTTAGTGTGTATGAAAAGCTAGAAAAACAAGGTATGTTAAATGATCTGTAGTTTTCATAAATGTTGTGTTTTGTGGTGTTCCCATGATTGGAATAAGTTAAATCGATTGTCGTGTCATATCTGAAATTTTAGCATATCTACTTACGGTCTGTTTCCTGTTTGCATTTTAATTACATGCACAGTCGTATAAAATTTGAAAATGGCAGCGGATGACAATAATGTCAAACATCCAACTAAAATATGAAAAGTAAACAAAAGATCAAACATGAACAAACAAAGCTCTGCAATGGTTTGGGATATATATATATCTGGCTGAATGCTTGATTTCATATAAAAAATATTGCAATTACAACCGATAGTCAGTTGGTTGCTGTCAACCAATAGGAATAGATAATCGGTTGGTAATTTCAACCAATTAGCCAACACTAGTTGTGTTGAACATGAAATAAATAACCATCTTTACCCTGACTGGACTTCCATTTTCAGAAAACCATATTGACATTTAGGTCAGCTTAGTTACATAACTGAAACAGATAGAAATACATGAAATTTGGTGTGCAAATTATTTTGTCCTGCCCCTCATAGATGGAATTTCTTGACTGAATTGTTACATATTTTAAATCTGTTACTTTCAGACAAGACATGTCTCTTTGTCATTGTATATCTCCTAAGGCATGACTTGAAAAAGATTGGTTTTTCCTCAGATTTTCTCAAAGTCTTCAGAGTTGAAAAGTTTCCTTTATGCCACTAGGTGTATATTATCGTCTTGTGGTTATTGGAGTTTCTCCCATATACATGAGTTATCTTTCCTGACAAATTGTGTCTTGTCTTTAACATAAATGGCAAAATTTACTTCAAATTTTTCTGAAAATATTGAATTGGGGAATGTCTTCATTAAACTTCGAAAAATGTGTGAAATTATATGCAAAAACATATTAATGAATTAGGAAGAAAAAATATTTTGCAGAAAAATTACAGTCTTCAATTTTTTTTGCTCTTGCAGAAGGTGATTATGATACAAAGGGTGGATTTGACATTCGAGATTTGCTCACAGAAATAAGACATTTAAGAGTACAGCTAGAAAGGTGCATTGAGACAAACAATGCTTTACGGCAAAAATTAGAGGAACATCTGGCCCATCAGAATAGCCCGAGGTCTCAACCCGCCAATGTCAAAAGTCAGAGCCCAGCCAGATCAGGTAAGTTCTGTGGTAGCATTCTACAAATGAAGTTGTTTTTTTTTAAAGAAACCCATGCAGCATTCATCTGGTCAGAAACCGTCATCTTGAAGGAAGGGTTACTGGGTAGTTTTTCCTGTTATCTTGAAATAGCATATGTATCTAATAAAAATGTTTGGAATTGGAATTCAGCAGTTATAAAGTGCAGTACTAAAAAGTCTGAGTAGACTGAAGACATCTCAGGATGGGTCAACAAGCCATTTCACACACAAAAAAAAAATTTTGTGGGATCATTTTCCTATTTATTATAGTAATAAGAGTTATTTTGAAGCAATTTATCGATGTATAAAGGAGAGCAGTTCACTATAAACTGGATAAAGGCCGAATTGGAATGCAGTAGTTAGTGAAAGTAGTAAAAGTGCAGTATAGAAAAGTCGGAGTAGACTGAAGATGGGACAACAAGCAATTTTATTTGAACATAAAGTAATACATGATGGAAATTGCTTCAGTGTGTAGTGGTTTTGCAGAGAGTGCTTTGTAATGTTTTATATTGCACAGCCTTGCATTTTCCCTGATATTAAGCCCCATTTGTATAGTGTTTAATGTCAGGTCAACTTAATATTTAAGGTCTAGTAATATACATTGAAGTCTGAGTTTTTAACTGCTTCTCAGGCAGAAAATATATATGGTTATTAGTTCACCTACATGTACATGTATGTATGCAGTTTGGTATTAAAAATATGGTTTGCTGTCAGACAGCTTCTTGTTGGACGTTTGAATATTGGATATCTTTTGAAATTGATAATCAAATGGCAGAAGAAAAAAAAACATCCATATAAACAATAATTTTCCTCATCAAGTTTTTTTGTAGTATATGGTATCACATATTAATGAAATGTTGTTAAATCAAATTTATGCACATGCTTGTAGGAACAACAACAGGCACAGATGCAACAGATGGTCAGCCAAGTCCTGAGAAGCCAAGATTAAATCTAGAATACTTACAGAGCAGTCAACCTAGTAGTGTTGCCAGTCTCTCACAACATTCCAGCATCAGTGATGAACATTTTGGTATGTAAATAGCTTTTGCTTAATGGTATTTACTCCTTAAGGACAGGGGGTTATTATTTAGAATATGTGTAATGTACATGTGTTTTGGCATTAAATATTAATTTTATAACATTGTTGTGTGAATTATTCATTCAGACTCATTTTGCACTACTGTGTGTCTTGCATACGTCTGCAACTAATTTCCTGATTGAAAACTCCGGACTTCATGACTATTTCGTAAGTTTGAAATAAGAATGAGCCATGTCTTAAAAGTCAACAAGGATCAAACTTTCTGAAACAGAACTTGCACATGATCTGCACCGTCAAATTTATTTGCGGTGACGTCATATATGATACAAAAATTGATGAAATTCACACGAAAATTGGAAAATCAACTCTATCAAAATATTTGGGACATTTCAGCAGTGGAAATGACAATAATTAGTTACGACTTCTGGAAACAAAAGGCAATGTAATAATTTTGAATCTAATTTTAAAAGACCATCTGATATATTCCCGAAAGACCACTTGCAGTTTGTAAAAAGACACACAGTAGATATTAATATATAATTTGGTGATGGTGAAATATTGGATAAATACAGTTTAATAGTTTTAAAAAAAAATTAATCTATAAACGTGAAAATTATTATATTATGGCAGATAATTTCAATTGAAAATGGACCAAAAAAGTGTTGCATTAATTTTCAAATTAATTAGTAGGTTGAAATTTTTTTTTAAGATATCCATTGAAAAAAATTAATTCTTATACCATGTATACAGTACTACTATTGGGCATTTTCATTTATTTAAAAAAAAAAAAATTTCTTTTAATTTCGACAAAAACATGTTTTGAACAAAAGATTTTTTTTTTTTTTAAAGAAAAAAAAACAAGTAACTTTTAATCATATTTAAATTCAATCAGAATTATTATATCTTTGAGTGAGTTAAGGTGAAGAATTTGGACAGAGAGGTCACATTCCGGGTAAAGATTTGATCAGTCTTTCCTATATGTAGTAGAAAGGATATTCATGTCTTAATTTTATTAGTTAATATATTTTTTTTTCTGCTTCTGTGTCAACTTTGATAAAATCTTTGTTAAATTTTTTGGACTAGGAAAATAGCATTTAGAAATTGTAGTGTAACATGTTTAAATACATGTAAATTTGATTAATCTATATGGGTACTTTTCATTTTATGTAACATTGGTGTTGACATTATAATTTACCTTAGGTGTGTTTTTGCCTTAACAATCTAACAATCATTCATGTGTGATCTAACCTCCAGCAGCACATAGCATAGACATCCATACCTGGCCAAGTACATCAGTGAACAGGAAACACCCTAACGAATCCATAATGTCCACTCAGTCCATGCCCGCTGTCCCCTTACAAAGATCATTTAAAGACGTTTTTCCCAGGGAGCAGAGATCAGAAGGCAATTTGTCGTATTTTGTTGACGACCCACCGAGTAAACTTGCAGGTAAAGTAAATGTAGGTGAAGATGTAGGTTGTTGGATTTTTAGTGTTTGGAGAGATTTACCTTTATTTTCAAAAGAGTTCACCTTAAAAGAGTAAAATTTTGTGTGGAGTAATTTGGATTGGCACAGAGTGTTTGATCAACTGCAAAATAGCCACTTCTGTTAGAGCAAGGATTTGTTAAGCTGTGGATACATTGAATACTTTGCAGACAGGGTACGTCATGTTTATTTGCCAGTTTTTACCCTGATCTGCAAGTGATATACATTGTACTTGAGTCTTAATTTTACTTTAAGAACCATTATTGATCATTTTGTTGAAGACCATTCACCTGCTTAGAAAAGGAGAAAGTGAAAATTTATCACACCTTTTCATGGTATTCAGATACAATCTTATATTCATTCACTGCACAATATTTATGTTTTTTTATTGAAAAAAAATTACTTTGAGGTGGTACGCACACAACGTTGTTTCACACACATAGCATTGAGGTGATGTTATTACGACATCCAATTAAAAAACAAGCAGCTTGAATCAACAGCTGGAGTTTCCCATGTTTTTTGACAGGCTGCAGGAAATTCGAAGAAGTTATTGAGCAGATGATAAAAAGCTTGTTTGTACAAATTCAGTAAAGAAACATTTCAGAAAAAATAGCTGTTCCTATTTTTTGATACAGACAAAACATAAATTCCGGATAAGTACGACCTCTTGGCAAAATTGAAAAAGTAATAAAATCGGGGTCGAGGGTGGAATACCTGGGAAGTTATGGATGGTATGCCAGAAATTATTTAATACTGTAGACTGAAGTTGAAATCATTGACACATAAAAAATATACACATTTTATTTAAAGACTTGGAGAATTACTTTTTAACATTCCCAAAAAAGAGAATTCTTACAGTAGAAATCATTTAAAAGTGCAGTTATGGCTGAATGATTTTGTTTTTGATGCTGACAGCAACTAAGTTTTAATTTTTATTCAACAAACATACACTGAACGAATTATTTTTGTGTTTTAAGATTTTACATTCCAACAAACAACAGTGGATTCTGATCTGAGGAATTTATTTGCTGTCGGCAAACTGGATGACTTCGAAAAACTGAAGAAAGAAAATTATGAGAGTTTGATAGTGCTAAATGGTGTAGAAGCCAGAATTCAAGAGAGACTAAAAATGTTTAAGTCAGCATCTGTTACAGAGGTAATACTTAAACTGAAGTGTAAAACTTTCTGAATATTTATAAATATTTTTTGTAGTACAATTTGTATTTCTATGTTTTATGCATAGAATGCATAGAATGAAAAAGCTTAAATATTTTATGTCATGGTTCTGGAAGGATTGAGATCCCATATTTTAAAAAGCTGAAAATGTAGAATAAAAATATGATAGAACATATACATGTATATTGAAATTTAGCAGATGTTGAATGGGTCTACTTATTCCATTTTTACCAGTAATTTAACTCAGGCCAATTTAATTTAATTGACAGATTATCATCCTGCCTGCCCCATATTATTTTATTTTTCATGAATGCGACTTTCGGAGTATTTTTCAGGACTGTTTCCGGTAAAATATTTGATTTTGACAACTCTGAGTGGCCAAATTGACCAGAAGTCCCTATCCCTGATTTCGCAGACAATGCCAATTACCGTGCAGATTGGCTTTACCAAAAATGAATTCAGGACAGATTTAGATCCATGTAGTAAAAAATAAAATCCTCCCACCCATCAAATATTTTTAGAGGGGCCTCGGTGGTAGTTCGTCATGACTACTAAAGATCACTAGCCTGTCAACGCTGGGGTTGTGAGTGCGAATCTCACCTGTGGCGGGGTGTGTTCGACTCCGATCTTAATTGACAAGGATTGCCAGTTTTCCTACCGAAGGTCGGTGGTTCTCTCCGGGTACTCCGGCTTCCTCCACCAATAAAAACTGGCCGCCGCGAAATGGCCAAATGTGCTGAAAACGGTGTTAAACCCCCAACTAAACAAACATACATATTTTTAGAAAGTGTGGATGCTAATCTATCAAATTGAATTGGTCTTATGTGGGACACAACATATTCAATCAAAACAAAAATAAATTCTATTTTTGTTTTTTTTTCAAGTGGCAAGATTCAAACTGTAGTCAGTAGCCATAGATTTATAGTTATTATAAGATTATTTCTATGCTTTTCAGATTATCAAGGTAGAATTTTTATATATTAGCATACTATATGCATGAAGAATGTAAAATCTGGACAGAGTTTTTGTATAAGCCCTTTTTCTTGCTCACAACTTCGTCTTTGACACAAGTTTTTCCTTTTCAAATGGTTCTTGCTATGTGGAGCAAATGTGAACTTGCTCATTAACGTAATACATTGTAGACAAACGTTTTAGTGTTACAATTCATTGTAACAGTACTCTAAAAGTAGAGTTAGTGAAGAAATCAGTACTCACCAAATACATGTATATATTACATGCAGATTAAAAGATAAGTGAAAAGTCTGGTCATATACTCCTTAACGGATATTGGAACAATACTGCACCCTGGAAAAGTGGAGTAATGGGAATACCCATAAACAAATAAGTTTAAAGTCAAAGTTGTTAAGCTGAAAATGACTATCAGAAAAGGGTTTTATACATTAATTTGTCATTGTGTATATAAATTTGTACATGCATATTTGTGATTTTAATTTTCTGTCCATTGACCTAGAGTAATAAAAAAGTTTGACACCTATCCCTTAGATAATTTAAACGGCAGACACAGGAGCTTCAGATAAAAAGTTTTGCATGAATGAAGGGTTAAATTCAGGAACATGCATGATATGGTGTAAAACTTAATCCGTTAGTCTTTGTAAATTTCACTGTAGTGAAATCATTGACTTTCAGATTGTATCTGGTAATGGGAAATAAAACAATGTATGCTTGGTAAATGTAAGATAATGTGTATCTTTTTATACAATATTAAAATATATTTTTCATTATGCAGAAGAGGTGTTGTAATGATACGCATGAATGCTATTTATTGTTATGTACTCGTATTGCTAATACCGATTCCTTGTATAGCAACCTGCATGAAATTTATTAGGGAATTGAAAGAATATTTTACAAACTCACTATACCATCGTGACGCATGTTTTTTCATTGTGTTCTAATTTTTTCAATTTTTAAGCTGGTATTGTCTAGGCCTGCCATTTTAAAATTGACCCCCAACTGTAAAAATTTTATTCATTTGAAATCTATTCAAATTCAATAGGCAGTATAATTTAGGTGTCATCCAATTAGGGAAATTTTTACAGCCTGACCAAAGTTATAAGTTCTTATGGCAAGTGGATAAAGTTCAGTGTGTTTTATAGAAAAATGAGAAACCTATTATCAATTGTCTGTCAAGGAGAAATGTTCAGGTTTAAGTCTTAATTTTGAATGGCAGTAATAATAAATGTTAATATTGTCATGGAAAAGTTTGTGAAGTGTATATTAGGAAGATGGTAGATGAAGACAATATTTTCGTATTTTAATTGAATAAAAATATTTTTATTTACACAGAGTGTTGAATACAGTACACTAAAAGAATTATCTCTTAGTGTTGAGAATTTGAAGATCTGTCTAAACGAGGAGAAGTCATTAATATCTTGTTTCTGGACGACTACATTACCAAAAGGTGACACCTCTGGACAGAAACTCATAGCTGAGGTAATTATCTCCCTTTGCTTAAAACATACTTATTTATTACACTTTAAGAGATTAATTGTTTGCATTGTGGTAATAAAGGCTTTGGGAATGATCAAATTTATGTGTAAATTTGGCCAACTTCATACAATCTTTTATTAAAAATAAATTCCAAGAACGTGATTCACTGTAATATTATTTCCTTGTTTGTTTAATATTGTTAATTAGATATTAGTATAGCCGCAAAATCTGGTCTGAACTAATTTTCAATCTCTTTCATAGCCAATTTTAGTTCAGAAAAGATTTTTCAACCATAAGTGATGTATCAAAATGGGGTTTATATATACACACACAAACTTACAATATTTCATCTAATCAAATTATGACATTACATTGTACAATTTGAAAATTTGACAATGACTAATTTAACTTGAATTGAAAGTACAGGCTAATAAAATACATGTATTTTTTTCTTGCTTATTTATTTACTATTCATATGTTCTCTCAAACTAAAACACCCATTTCAAATCCTATTTATTTCCTATTAAACCAGCGATCATCCTTAAACTGTAGAATTCAACTTTTATGTGTTGTTTGTTTTAATTTTCAGAATGAGGCTTTGAGGAATGAGTTATACGCTACCAGAACTAAATATGAGTTGATGTCCAAACTCGTACATGATGCTGAGGAGAGACTCCATGCTTCTAACAGACAGAAACAGACTATGGAGGATATAATATATAAACAATGTAAGTTATACTCTTTATAAGGTACAGGTATATATAATTGATTAAAATTGTGGTACATGTATTTGATAATTGCTTGTTTGAAAACAGTTCCAGTTATTTGATTATTTTATTCAATATATATATCTTCTGCAATTTTAGAAATTTTACCCAAAATATGTATACAGTTGTCAAATGACATTTTTCATTATTTTAATGTGCATGTGTATGTTGGAATTTTAGATTTTGCTGTACCTGCTTAGGAAAAAAGTACTTTTTAAGAAAAAATTAAATAAATAAAACTTTTTAGATTGCATGATTACGTAAGGTGATTCATACAAAAGATTAAGCGTGTAAAAATATGAGTGGAATATTTTTCATACATTTGATATTTCAATCTCACTTTTTTGTCCAATAAGTCTTTAAAGTTTTGATAAAATTCCAAACTTGTCCCTAAAATTTTTCAAAATGTAAGCCCTTTTGGATTGATTATAAATTTGTATGTATTTTAAACAAATAAATAAAATAGTATTTTTCTAAATCTTTGTGAATATTTATTTTTCTAAGTAATATTGTACTAATAAGATTTTCTGAGAATTCATAGTATCATAAAATAAGCTGCATTTTCTTTGAAGTTTTTTTTTTTCTGTATTCCATCAAAAATGGAGATACCACAGTTGAAGATGTATGATTACAGTGTTTATTATAAATATCTATGAATTGTAAATGTTGTTTACAGATGATAAAATACTTAGTGGTTTGATAGCCAGTGGGCAATACAGCAGCCTAATTGCATGGTTGGTTACTCCACAGAAAACCTCTTCTTTTTAAACCTTAAAATCAAAAGGACTCAATACTGCATTCGTTCGCAAAGTTTTTGCTTTTAATTATGTCAGGGGGAAACAATTTTGCAGTGTTTTTTTCTATTTCTAACCAGATTCTCACACAGAAAATCTGCCTTTTAGTTTAGCAATGTACAGTGAGTGGATGGGTAGATGGGCAAATGGCTCCAAAAAGTGAAAGAAAATTTGGTTTTTAGTCCCTCAAACAGCTTCTCGTTTAACTTATTTTAACACAAGAAAATTCAGCTTCAAATGTCTGATTTTGTTAATAGTAGATTAATGAGGATTTAACCAAAATTCCAATGAAATCTTGTCTTCTGATCAGAATGCACTATTGAGCCAATCTGTCAATATAACAGATGACTCTTCCTTTATACTATTTTCTGTGTTTTACCTGTCTATTTTTCTCTCCCTTTGCAGTGTATCCCAACTCGTAAGTTCAAAATTAAAACACTAATTTTTTTAAAACTTGCTGTGATTTAGTTTGCTAATGAGTTATTTTCTACAGAAACCTGAAGGCTTCCAGCTTCTTAATGTAGTTAGCACTTACATATATATGTATTTATATTTTAATAAATAATTATATCCATGTAGTTTTTAAATCCTTTGACATAAATATAATAGTTTTATCCCTGAAATATTTATTTTTCATGAAGGCACTCAAAATTAATGAATTATTACTTGTAAGAAGCAGTTGAATTTTGGAAGTAAATGCAGTGTATTGGAAAAAAATTTCTTTATTTTCCTTAATTTGTAACATTACAATTTAACCTTTAGAATAGGCACATTTAACTTTAACAGTTTTCTATAAATTTAATTACTCGCCTGATCCATTTCAATGGTCAAAATCGTGAATATGACAGCCGTTATTTTAAGGAAATTCTGACTCCATAAAGTCCATGCCGCCATTTTTTTCAATCAATAAAAGGGAAATAATCCAATAAGAAACAACTTGGACCACAGTAAGTCGGACCGGAATAACAATAATTTAGATGACCCAGACTGTAGTTACAATGAGATTGTTTGTTTAGTTGGGGTTTAATGCTGTTTTCAGCACATTTGGCTATTTCGCGGCGGCCAGTTTTTATTGGTGGAGGAAGCCGGAGTACCCAGAAAGAGAACCACCGACCTTGGGTAGGAACATTGACAATCCTTGTCAATTAAGAACGGAGTCAAACACACCCTGCCACAGGTGAGATTCGAACTCACAAGTAACAATGAGAAAGATACTGTGAATGAAGTAATGATTTGATTTTATGAACTTCTTTATGTTGACTGTCATACACATTTTGTTTTATAGACTGGTATAGAAGGCATGCAAGTTTAATTTGCCTTAACCCAGTTGAACTGTAAATCAGAGAATGAATCTGAATTTCTTTTAAAAAAAAACCACTTAAAACATAAGAATATAAGAATAGCTCTTTAAAAAAAAAAACATAATCTTAGTGGTGATTAGTGCTTTGGAATGTCGCGTAATGACTTCTCCCTGTCGTTCTCCACTTCTCCTTGTCAGCCTCAGAAGGAGAAGTCACTTCTCCCTGTCAGTGTCTTCCAGGCCGAGCCCTGCTTTAAGTGAATTTGTATAACACATAATGTGTGTAAATTGCTATTTAAAATCTAATCCTTTGTGTGAAATATTTCAAAGGCTTATCCTTAGTCATTTTGCCAAGATTAGTGTATTTTCAGGTAATTTTATATCAACAGTTTAGTATACTATCATTATTATTATGCAAATTCCTAAAACATTTGATAGGCATAGAATGGGATTTTAGTCCAAAATGTCTTCATGCATTCATTAAATTCTAGTAATATTTTTGAAAAAATGTTCATAAATGTGGCAAAAATAGTTAAGACATGTCAGTAAATTTCTTTTAATTGGGGGTATAAACCTATTCAAGGGATATTTTTTTAAGAAGAGTGAGATGGGAAATTTGGAATGTCTAGCTTTTACATGTTTTACACAGAGTAAAACCTTAAAAAATTGATACAAAAATTGATCTTTTTTCATTAGTTTTGAGGCAAAATTCTTAAATTTCTTCTTTCAGTGAAAAGGACAACAAAGGTGATGGCAAAGGCAAGGACAAATTTTGAGAAAGCCCCTCTGTTACAACACGACAAGGAAAATTTAATGAAAAATGTCAATGTTGATGTGGATGATGTTGAATCAAGCGTAGATTTTTCTGTTCTATGATGTGATGGAGGAATATGACTTGTACATTTATATTTAGACCATGAAAAGAGAAGAATAAATAAAACATAGGCTCGGACAAGTACAAAACTTGTAGCAGGACGTTATAGTGCTTGGAGCATTTGTGCTAAGATACTTTTAAAACTAATACATTATGTCTTCTTTTGTCTTCATTGTGCAAATAATTGTCAAGTTTTTCATAATATTTTTTGTTATGAATATGCAAGCAGGATTTGCATAAAAACAAAAAAAATACTCAAAAGATCAATTAGCAATGATTTCCTAATTAAGCAATAATTAGAATTGTTTCATTTGAGCACTTGCTGTGTCCATTTCTACAATTCTTCATTTGAGCCAAAGATTGGTTTACCTAATGTAATATGGACATAATGTTAGCTCCTGTTTTCTTAGAGTGCTGGCGTGAAAAAAAAATTTAATTCTAGGTAACAACTGGTGTTACCATTATAAACATGGTTCACATTTTGTGAGTATGAAAATGTAATTCATCAATAATGTTTGTTATCAGAATAATCAAATCTTGGGCCAAAGTTGTTTCAAGATTCACAAAATTGTTTTGAAATGTTATTTTTGTAATCAGATTTTATGTATGTGCCAAGTTTGAATCGTAGTTATCAGTGCTGATATGACTGATATTCATATTTCACTTCAAATGAGAAATTTTATATTTGTTTTTATATGTTCCTGTACATTTTGTTTCTTGTCTGACACCTGAAAAAATATTCTCCTGGCTACTTTTCCTAAGGAGGTTACTGATTCTCTTGGAACTCATTAGTTCGCTGATAAAAAATGGCGGCCATGATATACATGTAGTCATTAGTGCTAGAAGTGTTGTAGAACCTCCTACTATTTTCCTGTAGCCATTTTCACAAAATATCTAAAGAGTAAAATCACTTGTAACATATACTAGGATCTATTTGTCTTATGAGTAATTTTATTCTCCAGATGTTTTGTGAAAAGTAATCCTGATGTATAGTGAGAAAACACAAACATCATTTGCAATCAGTTTTTTTTATTGAGACTCGTGTATTACGCCTCACATTCTTGTTCATAGACTTTGTGAATTTAGACAGTCATTTGCCTAAGTTTTTGTAATAAGCTCAGTTTCTGGGTAAGTATATGTAGAGGGTCAGTAAAATTTTATATTTTGAATCATTGTTAGTTGTACGTGTCAGTCTGATGTATGTCACTTCATCTTGATCTCAGTTCAACTAAACAGGAGTCAGGCAAGACGAATTCGCATGTCAACTCTTGTTTTGCCCAATTATTTATTCTTTTTTTATTTCCCACTAAGTTTCTTCTTCCCATTTTCGTTGTTTTGCTTGATTCTTTTGTTAGACATCTCAAAAGCTTAGCAGCTATGGAAGAAGGATTCTAATCTTAACAGGGAAATTTGAAAGCAGTGTGTTTTTCAAATCCATTGAGATTTCTTTGTTCAATTGTATAATAATTCGCCTGTACAAGACCTTTCTATTTAATTACTATCCTGCATATTAAAAGAATGTGATATGATTGTCATATCTCAATCAGGATATTTTTAAATGCTTCTTTACCTGGCAGTCATTTGACAGATAGCTTGAAATGATGTCAGCATGCTTGGGAGTAGCTTGAGACATTTCATGCTATAAATTTTTAAAAGCTTTATTTTTTGGATTTTTTTTCACTTCTGGAAAATTAAAGTATTATTTATAACATCAAGCATCAAACTACATTATAAACTTGTTGAAAACATGGGTTACAAGTCTTAAAAAATCATTTTATAAACTCCATTAATAGTCATTATTTTGAGCTGTCATAGCAAACTCATACCATAAGTTTTTTAAACTGTATTTTCCAACAGAAAACATACATTATATGCGGCTCCATACAGTAAATCTGGTTTGCTGTCACTCAGATACAGCTTCTTGTGTGTGGGTGAAACTAAAAGTGGACCCTGCAGATTTCAAAGGAACACATAAAACAATTAAACAAATGGCAATAATTAATTTCTATTATTTTTTTCTCTTATTCAGTTTCTTATTCTTTGCCAAATTTATATTTGTGTTTCATTTTTGTGTTATTTATATATCATATTGTGTGCATTTTCTTTGTTTTTGTTTTTTGTAATGATTTTTTTTTCAATCACACCACAGTGTTCTCCTCAGAACTTTTAAATAGCATTGTGGTAAAAAAAACTCTTATGGGTTTATGATGAATCTTTCTATTAATGTAATGAAAAAATTTATGCGAATTTGAACAGATCACTGCATAAAAAGTAGAAAATATATACATAGGTAAAAATTAATAGCACAATGCTAAGAAGTTACAGCACAGTGGAGAAAAATTATAGCACAGAAGTCAAAATTATAGCACGGTGGTACCACCTTGGTATATAAGCCTGGGGAGAACACTGCACCTCATCACATAAATTAAAATCAAATTTAGAATTAGGAGAAGGAAAACAGGAACTCCAGTATTATATGTATTTAATATTAAGACAAGTGCCTGGTTTTTTTTTACAATTTGTTTGCCAAGATTACCCCTGTGTTCACTATTAATATCAGAAATTTATATTGTTAAACTATGGGACCAGTATCATATGCATGTACCATTCAGTATTAATATAAGAGTTTTTTCATCTAATTCTAGTTGACTCATCTTGTTTATCAGCTGTTCATTTGTGGAAACTAGAAATGTTTTTGGAAAGCAATGTCATAATTCTCTGGTATATTCTTTTAGTTCTACATGTATCCATGTGATATTTGTGTGTTATTTTACATTCTCATAAGTTTGTCTTGCCTTTGGATTTCGATCTAACAGACTTTTCTCTCTGTTGTGTCACTTCCATATTAATTTGCCAATACACATTAGAACCGTTGCTTTTCATATTGGCTAAAGAGAAGACCCTTGCTTCGACCACAGGAGAATATTATGTAAATTAGTAATAATTGTTCAGTTTTCATGTTTCATTATCACTTGCTTTAAAGTTAATAACCCAGTTTTAATATAGATATCATTATTATCATATTTAAATACCTTATCCTTTTTTCCAATTAAGATAAATCATTTTATCCAGCACAGTTGTAACATAGTCACATGCATATCATTTGTGAAAGAATTTCTTGAATAAAACTTTCTATACTCAGAGGGACAAGTTTTTTGTATTTTGTTTTGTAGGCTTATGAATACTTTGTAAAATAATCCAACATATGGTGCACACTTTTTAATAGTTAATATTTAAAAGTTCTTTTGTACATAACAATAATGAGTCTCCATTTTCTTTTATTTGAATTTATAATTTTGAAATTTATTTATTACTGTGCATATTTTTTGTTTTGCATAATTTATTATAGATTTGCTGTGTATTTGTATATTATTATATTGTGTTGTAAGTATATAATTTCTTGCAATAGATTCTTAATTTTTTTCCCATATTTTTCATTTGTCTTATCTTTCAGCTGGTATTGTGTAATAAGTTTTCACATGGCTGTGTCTAGAAATAGTTTCAGAATTAGAACTCTTTCACTTAAGGATGTTCGCTAGTTATGTTTTTGAATTTTTGTCAGCTGTTCAGAGTCATCTGGTTTTATCCATTTGAATGCCATAAATTATTTTTCCCACTAACACCCATTTTTCTTTTCATAAATTATTTGCATGCAGAATAATAAGCCATTTGTAAAAATCTTAATAAATCCTAGTTATTATTTAATGATTTTTGAGAAATAAAACTTGTTAATGAGAAAGCTATGTAAAATCAAGAGAGCATATTTTTCCCACCAAATTTTCAATGGCTTGTATCTCGAAAACAAGCACACGGACCTATAATTTGTTTCCCCTCTTTTAGTTCCTTTATTAATCCACTATCAATATTTACCAGTGTTATGAAAAGCTTGTTATTTTGAAACTGAGCAGCGAACATCCTTAAGATAGGAAACTATATATGTAGTATATTAAACATGTTGATTTAAGCTAGATATTTTGTAAAACAACAAGAAATTGTAGCCTTAGAGCTTATATGATCATTTTGTATGATGAAATGATCATGTCTTTCATGTGTATATATATATTGTATTTCATCTGAAAATATTTTGCAACAAAATGCAAACGAATACATCAATCAAAATACTGTTATTCAATTTTAGTCTTATTTCATGGGCATGATTTTCTTCTTCTTTAAAGCAGAAGTCTAGATTTGTCCGTCACGGTTCATTTATTATACAAAGTAAAATGGCTGCCAAAGTATCATTTCCTCTATTTTTATACGGTTGTTAAAATCGGGTTCATTTGCTGATATAATTGTGGAAGAACACTATAGACCTGGATGTAATCAATCTATAGTCATATGCATACTCCATATCTTTACATTTTCATTTTTAACTGTTGGTTGAAATATCGCCAGCTCGGCATAAAATAATATTCAATCAATCTATCATTTTTAACTGGAATTTCCAATGTAAAAAGTCTGGTTTTAATTGTTTGGCAAAGTAAAGTGGGCATTCTGGCGACTTTTAACAGTTTAACATCTCATTTCTTGAATCTTGTTACTGTATGTCAATATTTGATGATTTCATTGGACTCCCGAATTCACACTGTTTTGACAATGGTTTAAGTGTGATAGTCACTGAATTTATCAATGGTCAGTTCAAATTCTGATACCAATTCTAATGAACGGTTTGAGAATGAAGTTAACACAGTTATGCTAAAAATATGTATGATACACAAAAAAACTTTTATTTTACTATCATTAAGACAATAAAATAGCTGATGAACATTAAATCCCCAAACTTAGATCAGTTCAAGATAAATGAAAGATTATCATCCCTTTCTGCCCCTAGAAAATTCAAACACCCCATATTTTTATATTTTCAAAGAAAGCGAATTTTGTCTGTCATGGAAATAGTTTTTGTTATTGCACATGTTGTTGGCCAAGGGGAAAGAAAGGGATGGTTAGGGTACACTTAAATGATTCAAAGCAATATTTGATATACAATGACTATGATGAACCAAATCAAGCACAAATCCCCTATCCTTAACTTCAGACAGCAATAGTTTCCACGAACATTTGCCTTCACAAACATGAAAAATAAAATCCTCCCACTTACCCTATATGTTTTAGAAGGAGTTGATAAACTATTAATAAATTTGATTGACATTATCTTCCTGATCATTAATCATGTTAATCATTCCTTTTACAAGGACACAATGTGTAGATAAACGTGATGACATTTTCTTTTGATAAATTTTGAAATTCTAGTAAAAGTAGGGTTCAGCTCCCAAAGGCAAAATTTGACTGTTCAGATATTTTTTTCTTATATATATCCAGTGTTTAGTCCTGAGTGTACCTGATGATGGTTAATGCAGAAATAAGTGTTTTATGCAAGGAATTTGGGTATGCGAGTTTATTTTCTATGCTAGTGCCCCCTCCCCCTTCTAAAAGGGAAGAACAAAAAAGCTGGAAATGTACCCCAACATATGGTAGAATATTATCAAGGGTGAGAAGATTTTTAATCAGAGAAGAATTTTGAAAACTATGAAAGATAATAGCCTATTCAGGATCATAGATTTCAAAACATGTCTAAGTTGTAAGTTATTGGAAAAAGTAATGTCATTTGTGCACATCTTATGCAACAAAACTCGTGTCAAAGAATTTGAAAAGAAGGAATTCATTCTCACTCTGCCACCTCCCCCCCCCCCTCCCCAAAAAAGAAAAAAACCAAAAAAAAAAAAAAACACGTGTTATAGAATAGAATGCGTTGATTCTTGAATGATCTGAAACTGAGGTACAATGTATACACGCAGCATGGATGCACTGTCACATACGGCCATTGTGACCTCCAATGTACACGTGGACAGCTATTCAACAGAGATTTTGTTAAAAAATAGGCTAAGCTGATTAGTTGGTGGAGTCTCCAATTTATCATGACTTCCCCTTATTTCTGACTACGGCCGGGCGGATTTCTTGACCGAGTAATGTACTTAGAAGATAGTAATATTTTGAAATTAAACAAGAAGCAAGGACAAATTTAATTAGCTTAGAGAAAAAAACCTGAAGAAACTGTGCTGATAAATTAACCCCACTTCGCCTTTAAAAATAATTGACCAGCTGAGAAAAATAATCTTGCCAGCAAAGAAAGTAAAGCTGAATTCAAAAACAATCCTACTACCGAATGAAAGTTTCATTAGGTCTCTCTAAATTTTTGCTCATGTTTTCTCACACTAGTGGTCCTCTTGAACATGCCAGTAAATGTACGCAAAAGCAAACTCAAGTGAAAACAAGCGCTGTAGATTTGGCCTCCTCCCTTTCAACAAACGTGTATGTAAAACGTGCTCAAATATATATGTAAAGTTTAATAGGTTATAATTATACGGTATTTTAAAAGGCACTCGGTTTATGAATACACTTAACATATTTATTTAATAATAACCGGATTTCAAAAGAATTCAAGAAAAAATGATTTAAAGTCTGTCATGGTGTCTGATATCAACAGAAAAGACGCTATTGAACATTGGGTTATTGTTTTTTCTGTAAAGGTATGTTATGTAACGAGTATGTTGTTTTTAATTTCATAAATCCTGAAAGTTTTATCTCTACAATACTACAATCTATATCTTTAATCGGCAGAATTTGAAAATGTTGATCATAAAATGTTTATAAATGAGGTATTAATGAGGTTAATAAATTTTCGTATCGAAGATTTCATTGATGCTGAAATGTTATCTAGAAAAGGGGGAGAGTCTCAGTCGTGAAACGTTTTCGGGGCGGGGGTTTGGCCGATCATCTAAACTTTGTATTAGATTTTATCAGTTTTTGTAAATATAAAATGACGAAAGGAAGTAATTCACACCATTTTATTATTTTAAAAAAAGGCATATAACATCCTCTTTTATAATCAATGGGACTGCCATTTGACTTATTCATTTGATTGACACGGAATACTGAAGACAAATAAATGACGTTATCTTAAATGTGTATGAAAATATAGCGTTTCCTAATTAGAAAAGAATACATGCTAAAGGCTGTTTAATATTGTGAAAAGTCTTCATAAGCAATGACTAGAGTAAACAAATATGTCGGCTGCCCCCCCCCCCCCCCCCTAAAAAAAGACTTATGCATAAATACACCTTCTTCCGAAATGTAAATATTTAAAGCATACAAATGAGCCACTGTCCGTGCTGGTGGGCTCTAAATTCCCTCCAGTATCCCATCTGATGTAAAATTAATAATACAAAATTACTATTACGAAATAACTGCAAGGTTGCTCATGTCTAACGCACAGCTTTGACTTTAATCGGTTGTTCCCTTTTTCAGGTCATTTTGGAATTGAATCAGTTTTCAGTTTTAAACAATTATTATTTGGGCGTTCGTACAATTTTTGCCTCGTGCGCTGATGGTGATATGTGAATAGTCTGTGTATCACATTTAGAAAACAAGGACTTTTGCTCCATGCAGTTTAACGCATCACTCTTTCTTGTTAGAAGCTTGGTAGCGATCATTATTGTAATATTAGTACCTCGATTATAAATTACCATGAAAACTTGGCTACGTATGGTGCACAAGAAAACAGAACGTAAATGAAAGAATAATAGATAACGTAAAGATGTTGTCTGTATAATTTATTCACAAAGAATCGACAAAGGCTCAAGCTAAGAAACTGAACCTAGAATAGAGTTGTTCGTTATATTAAAGTCACAGCGATGCTTTAAACTGGAGCAAAATTCCTAGGTTTCTAATTGTAACACAGATTTCGTATACTTCAAGCCGTCAAGTTGTAAATGTTGGTAACGAAAGTAGTCCGGTTAACATCGTCTATCGAAAAAGCACATGACAAAAAATTATTTACAACCAATAGTATACAGTAAAGGATTCCGAATTATTCAAATCGTATAAGAATTAATCTTAAAAAAGTGGATATTGTTGATTAAAACTTGAAAAAAAATCCCTGCTTAGGAAAGGGATAACGCTGTTTTATTGGTGGTCTTCATTCAAAGGAAACCGTGAGACACTCATGATCATTATGGAGAAGAAGTCTCGCACCCTCGTAAAGTGTAATAACGCCTCTAGCACTCGTTTGGGTGGAATTCTTTGCTATTTCAACTAAGCCATGGTAATAAATGAATATGACATGAAAATGGTGTTATTCTTGACGTATTCGTTTTTGGAAACTCAATTTGTTAAGATTTTTGTTTTTTTTCAAATTCAGGAAGTGGTATGGCTGCTCGGTCAATGTCTATCTGCTCAAGGCACGACCCCGAGGAAGTCCGATTCTATTGCAATGATTGCAAATCACTGATTTGTGATGACTGCGTCATAGGTGATCACAAAAACCATAAAACTATGAAGTTAAAAGAATTTGGAGCAAGCCGGAGGTCTTCACTTTTGAAGTTTCCATCTGTGTCAGAGAGCTCTACCATCCCGAAAATCAACGAAGTAGTAAAACAAGCAACTGAAAGACGAACAAAATACAGCGAGGTGGTAGCTAACGAAATCGACTCGGTTAAGGCGAAGCGGACATTACTAAATACCATCTTGGACGAACTGGAGGCGGAATTAATCGAAGGGTTTACTAAAGAGGAGAAGGATGCGTCTAAACTATATGAACGATTTATAAACAACCAAGAATCAAAAATGGAAAAAATAAAAGATATAGTTAATGAAATCAAATCCAAAGGAACCGAAATTCTGGACAATGAAATAGCAAAATATGATGTTGCGCTAGAAAAACTTCTAAAACACGACCCTTATACAGATACCATACCCGCCAAAGAAATTCCGCGTCATGATTTTGATGAAGAATTCGTACGTAAGAGCGGAAAAGAAGAACTGAGACGTTTGATTGGTTTTGTCGAATGTGCAACGTATGATGACCCGCCTCTACTACAAATTGCACCTGCTATACCCAAAACACGAATACCTGAGACAAAGAAGAAAGAAACCCCACTCCCAGAACTTAATCCATACCTCGAGCCTGAGCCGGCCGTCCACATGAAGCCGCCGGAGTATTCGGAACTTGATAATAAGAATTTCTTCCACACAGTCAAGTCGTTTGAAATAGAAAATAGCATTGGTCATATTGTGCCAAAAGAAGATGGTCGATTTAAAGCGTGGATTGTAGAAAGACATATTACCGACGTTGACTGTAATGACACGTTTGATCAGAATCTTGTAAAAGTTTTGGATCAAAATACTATATCTGCATGTACAAATTTTAACGATGAATTATTGCTAGCAATAAAGGGGAAATCCTCAATTAAAGTGCTTAAATCAAATAAAAAATCGCCATGTCTGGAAAACAGCTTTAACATCAGTTCTGGAAAGCACATCTTTGTGTGCATATGTAGATCACGAACTTCTGCTAATGAGAATATAGTCTGCTTCCAAGAGAAATCGAAACCAGAAAACTATATCCTCCGTCGGTATATCAACGGCAAAACAAAGAATTCTGATCTAGATTTATCTGCAGGGAAAATAGATGTAGAAAATCCAGTGCAAATATCCCAAAATTCCGCGGGAGATGTTTGCATCACATGCAGACCTGACCAGAAGCCATCTTGGGTTACAGTTGTTGACAAAAATGGTAACCAGAAATTTCGCTTTCCCACAAAAGTCAGCGAAAACTTATCCAAAGAACATTTTGACTTTGTCGGTTCCGTTTGTCTTGGGAATAAATTTATAAGTATCTCCGATCGACAAAATGGTGAACAGCTCCTTGTTAACCTTACCGGAAGTCGCATTCAGACGAATAAGCTAGACGGCAAACCGGTGTGCTGTTCGGTGGACCATTTAGAAAATGTTTGGATCGGATTTGATAATGGAAAAGTGAAAGTTGTGAGTTATAAAAAGGAAAGTGATTATGAAGTTAAAGAAACAAATTTGTATACACAACTTTGATTTCATTCAACTCTTTAAACTTAAGTCGGGTTAATTATGTTTCAGTATTTATGTAGCCTTTCTACTTAAAAAAATGAAACTTTATTAATAAGTACATGAACACATGTTTCTTTTTGTATCCAGTGTAAATATTCATAATTATTCTAAAAAAAAACTTAAATCATCGTTACTTAAATGGTGAAAAATGGTTCTTTGTATCTGTGATCAAAGTTTGAAGTTGCTAAAAAGACTGATATTTCCTCAGACTCCTCTGTACTGTTACCTTATCAAAGTCAGATGTTGTTCTGGAGTTAAGTCGCTTTGTCCATAAAACAATCAAATAAGCACGAAAAATCACAAAATTAGCAATTTTCGGGTAAATTAAAAAAACTTGTCGACTTCGAATCGCGAAATATATCTTGTTAAAATTTGAAATATTTTGTAACCATTTTTCACATTTTAGTAACGATCATTTAAGTTTTTTAGAATAATTATGAATATTTACACTGGGAACAATAAGAAAAATGTTTTCATGTATACTAATTAATAAAGTTTCATCTATTTTTAAGTAGAAAGGATATAATATGACATACGTTTAGGATGTTCAACTAACGCCAGGCGGAGCTGTGTTTCCGGACGTTATTTAAAAAACTGGGTTAAAAAATATTTATCACCTATCCATAGACAATTTGGGTACAAGATATAATGTTTACAACCGATGTTTTCGCCCAGTGCTGCACCTAGCGTTAACTGAAGATCCTAATATATTTTATGATAAACATTTTTAAAGTTGTAAGCGCAATAACCTTCCAAAAAATTATGTAATGTAGATAATTTTTTAGTGAACTTGATGTACCAGATGCGTGTTTGCATGTATTCTTTCCTTTTGTTCATGACCAAGAATACCTTAAATATGGAAAACTTTAAAAAGAGCAAGAACTCTATACTATCACCCAATTCTATAGCTCCGAGTAACACTGAGGAGCGATTAATTTGAGAAATGTGCATAATATGAATTTATTCAATATTTTGTCTTTTCCTTTCTCCTCCATGTATTTTCTTTTATTTAGAGTGGTGTGTCACTGTTGATCTTGTCTCAATGTCATTACGTTTTCTAAACATCGAACATACCGGAGGAGCAATCCAAAGGCACAAACACAGCTCCCTTCCTTACAAGTCTGCACATTTTTGGAGTTGATAAGCTGTAAATTTGTCCCACCAAAACAAACTTGCACCTAGAGCTAGGTACATGCTTGCTCGTCATGCACAAAGTTGCAGGTCATCATGTACAATGTATACATGTAACATGTCCATTTTTAAATAAAGTTATTATTTGGTGTCTCGTGTTAACTTTTATTATGCACTAAATTTTTAGTCAGTGTTGGCAATGCCCCAATTAAGTGACATGACTGAAAAATAATTTTAATTTTTAATATACAGAAGATCCGTTGTCCAATTTCTTAGAATATAATTAGGTTAATTGTTTACCTCCTACTGATTAACCTTCTTTTTTTCGAAATTCGAAAGTAAGTGGTGCCATTTTCCTCTAACGTAGCAATCAATTCTTTTTCTGTAGTACATTGTTAAATATTTACTTTAAAAATATTTAAAATTAATTGCACGAATTATACCATTATCTTGGTCGGATACATAATTTTACTTTATATTAGAGGGGAAGCAACATCAAAATATCTTCGAGATGCGACATTTTTAGCATTTTATGGCATGGAGCCATATCCACCTATCAAATTTTTGAAACTTTTTCAAAATAAATAAATAAAATATGAATAAATAAATAAAAAATTTATTAAATGAATTTTTTTTAAGAAAAATAGAATAAATCACGTCGTATATTTATATAAACGGCAAAACTTTATCTCGCAATCAAACTTTAAAAACTTTTGACCGTATACCTAATGTAAAGCATTTAAAACGACGAGGTCGGGCTTTCTATAAGATGATTGTAATTATTTCGTAGAAAAGATTTAATTATTTCTACTTACTGGATAATTATCTATTCCAGAATGATCATTTTTATGTCGATGTTTTAATTTTTAGACATACTTTTATAGATTTAATTGTATTTAAGTAAAGATTCTTTTCTAGCTTTTACGCATTTACATCTAATTGAAAAATCCATAAACATAATTATTTTCAAATGGTGTTTGAATTCAAGACGTTATTAGAAAACGTTTATTATTTACTATTATTATACCTTAAAGTATAATTAAATAAATCTATTGGTTAATAAATGATCACATGACATAAAATAATTCAGATATTTCATTATAATCGGTGGTGCAGGGGAATAACCTCGACAAAATTCATTTGTCCGATGAATAACCCTATTATTCCCCGCAGGTGAATAACCCTTAAAATCGATATGTTACACAAAAACATTTGTTCGGTATAAAAAAAAACAGTTACGGCCCTGAGTCGGGAGATATCCAAAATGGTCAACCCTGGATATCATCCTCCTCAGAGGGCCGTAATTGTATATTATTGGCTGTTTGGCAATATGTTTATACTTTGAAATTTAACAACTACACAGTGTGCAGATTACACAGAATGATTCGCGATTAAGGAAACACAATATTTATTTGGGGAGAGGATATCACAGAAATGGAGATTGGTAGAGAGTTGGTGAAAAATTGTGAAAATGAATCCGCCGAGTAGCTAGATAAACAAGGTAATAATTTAGTGTGATTCACTAAATGTTTTGACTAACTTTCGTCAGTTCCGAAGTAAATACTTATATAAAGCCAAAAGCGTAAATGGATAATATTTGTGAACAAACTATTGACGACCTTCATCGTGTCCATGCATGTTAGTGTCTTCCAAATCGGGCGAGACACATGAACGCCATGGAAACTTAAGAAAGATTACGAATTGGTCAAAAAGAAACACTCCATATGTCACTGTCAAAGTTTAGGAACGGATATATCCTTAATTGTTGTTTTTTTTTACCTCAAAGTATCTTTATATCCAAACGAAGAGATAATCATTAAGTCCTTTTGGCTGTCCTTAGGCCACATACATTGTATGGGATAAATAAGTGGGAGGTCTGGGTACTCATAAAACCGGTTTATAACCACTACTGTTCAGTGTTTGTACCAAGTCAGACTATCCTGACTCTCTGTTGTGTTTATGTTTGTGTTTTGTGCTTTTTTTGTTTATATGTTCATCAGGGTTTCTGTTGGGTGGCGTTGATTAATTAGTACGTCATGTTTTACCTTTCCTGTTATCCATTTTGTTCTTTATCTACTATAACAAGGAAAGGTGATAATTGTCAATATATGATATAAATTTTGCGGTTAAGTCTATAGCTAAGCATATTTTTTTTGTCGTGGAAAGGTACGAAGACAATGGTATCAGTATTTTCCAATATTCGAATTAAATGCTTTTTAGCTCACCTAACATAGAGCCAGCTGAGCTATTGTCATCACTTGGTGTCCGTCGTTAGTCGTCGTGCGTAAACCTTCCTTTATTAATCTCCTCTGAAAACTCTGGGCCAATTGGGACAAAACTTTTATGAGCTCCTTCCAAATTTGTGCCCTGCATCTCTGGCACCCAACCGGGATGCATTTTTAAATCTTCTTCTATGAAACTACGTGGCCAGATAGAACAAAACTGGGTAGTAATGGTCCTTAGGTGGTCCTCTTTTAGAATTGTGTCCGAAGACAGGGACTGTCAACCAAGTCCTTAGTTTAACACAGGACCCTATGGGAGAATTCGTTTAAACATCTTATGGTCTGAAACCACTTGGCCAATTGCAACCAGACTTGGCAGAAATGGTCCTTAGTCTATGGTCCTCTTTCAGTGTTGTGTCCGATGGTCCAGACTATTAACCACAATGATCGGTACAGCCGAACTTTATTTATCATAGTACCGCAAAGGAAAATTTATTTTAAAATCTTCTTATCTCATACTACTTGGCCAATTGGAACTCGATCTTTTAGCAATAGTCCTCTTTTAGAATTGTGTCTGGTGACCCAAACTGTGAGCAAAGATTGCAGCCACAGTCAAACTTAATTTAGCATGGGACCCCATTGGAAAATTCATCTAAAATTCTTCTTCAATGAATCCATTTGGCAAATTGGAAACAAAAATGGTCCTCTTTCAGAATTGTGCCCGATGACCTGGGCTGTCAACCAAGATTACCGACACACCCAAACTTCGTTTGGACCCTATGGGAAAATGTATTTAAAAACAAATTGTCTGTAACCACTTGGCCATTTGGAAGCAGACTTGGCAGTAATGGTCCTTAGATGGTCTTATTCCGGAATTTCAACCACATTTCCGCCACATCCGAACTATTTTAACATATCACCCTATATGAAAATTATTTTAAAAATATTCCTGTCTGAAACCCTTGACAAAGCAAAACCAGACTTGGCAGCAATGGTTCCGGTGACTTTCTCAGTCAAACTTAGTTTAGCATAAGAAAAATGCTAGTAAACATAATCGTTGTAATCATTTGTAAATATTGTAATTGTATTTGGTTTGCTCTGCCTTACTAGGTCGTCTTTAATTGACAAATAAAGAAATTGTATTCTACTCTATAGCAAAATTCGTTCGAATTTTTTCTTATCTGAAACCACCCGGCAGATTGGAAAAAGACATGACAGAAATGGTCCTTCAATGGTCTTCTTCCAGAATTGTGTCCAATAACCCAGACTGTCAACAAAAACCTGACCAAGATGGCCGCCACATCCGAACTTAGTTTATCATAGGACCTATGGGAAATTCATTTAAAATTCTCCTGCTCCTGGTTTAAAACGACTTGGTTCTTATGTGCTCCTCTTTCAGAGTTGTATCTGATACACCGGACTATTATTATATGCTCCTCTTTCAAAATTGTGTCTGATAACATGAAATGTTATATTTGCAACTTCTTAGCAAAAGGTAGCAAAGATATTTATCCTATGATCAATACTCTGAACTCGGATGGCCACACTACCTTGACGTTAAATTGCAAAATATGGGGAAATATAGTAGATATATATATAAGTTCTTTTTTTTTCGCAATATAAGTAGCGTTTTCGGTTTTGCTTTTATAGTCGTTAATTGGCAAACTGAATCAAAGTGAGTGATACAGGCCCTGGGGGCCTTTATTCCCTTAAAGGTTAAAGTAGCAAGTTACAGACTAGAAAATGAATATTTGGGATACACCCCCACGAAGAGAAATCGAACACACAATTTTAATTGTGTAGAAGATGAAAGAAATGTGTGCGAATTTCGTTTTCATATCACAATTATCAAGCGGTATATAGTTTCCCAAAATGAGATTTACATTGTTATCCTGTTTTTTCTTCTTTTTTTGACATGATCACAAGGTTCTATTTTCCCCAAGTTTGATCTCTCCCATTTTTCGTAGTTACATTGTTTTCCCTATCAACTAACATGACATTAAACTAGACTTGATACGGCCAACATGACGGGTGTATTATAAGCGGCATGAACTGCTGACCCATCCAGACCACCCGAGTTCATCCTGTTTTTTTTTTTTTTGTTGGGGTTTATATTGCTCCTTTTTACCGTTTTTGTGTTGTTTGTGTGTTGTTTCTTTGGGGGTTTTTATGATATGTTGCAGGGAGATGAGTTGATCAATAGATAATAAAGTCCGAGCAAGCGGAATTGGTAATAATAATCGTATAAATATTTGAAAACCTTTTTATGTATTCAATTATTTATATAACTCGACAATTCGACTTCAGGGCATCCTGAAATACACGAGGACCTTTATGTATGATCAAAAATACTGTACCGTGTGTGTTTAAAGGGGGTGTTGAAGTATTTTTTTAAGACCCCCCCCCCAAAAAAAAATAAATAAAAAAAAAATAAAAAAAATAAAAAAAATATTTAATTATATAAAATCATATAAGGACCTCCATAAATAACGGTTCCTGATATAATCCGGGTGTTCTTAATTCGATTTAAGGTATCCGGACCATAAATGACCACGTGATTATTCAAAGGTTTCCGGATGTTCCATACAATGCAATTCAAATGCCCTCGGTAATTATCGGCAAACTTCGGTAATTACAATATAACTAACTTATTTTTTAAGACTCTCCATACAAGCAACTAAGTGTGTTTTAACTTGAGAAATATATATATATATAAAATCCCAGCTTTAAATTGTTTGGTTCAACCATTCACGGTCAAAAAGAGATGCAATTTTCGATCATGATTTATTATGGTCCGGATACCTTAACATAATAACGTTGTTTATCTAGGTTCTAAAATAATTCCGATTAAGGTTCTAGAAACCATTCAATATGTTCAAATAATCACTTTATGGCGGTCCTAAAACATCTCGGGCGTCATGAAAATAAATTGTAAAGATGTAGTCCATATGTGTTTGAAAAGCATAAATTATAATATATCAAATTCTGTGCCCCAGAATATATTTCTGTGAAACTGGTACTAACTTTTAGTTTAACGACGATTATGGCATTAGACACGCTTCTATTACGTATGGTAAGTTTATTTAAAGATGGTTACATGTACATCTAGCGGAAAATATTTTTAATGAGTTGGAATATGTGACAATTTTAAAAATTGATCTTTAAATTAATTGAGTAGTACAAAATGTATTTCATTACCATAATGTAGACACGTAACCTACATGAAACGTGAAAACATGCTGTAATACATACATGTAATAAAACAATTTGTTCTTCGGGTCAAACAAAACAGGCGTTGTCCTAGAACCCAGCCAAAAACTGTGAAATATTTAGCCAGGTGAAGGGTCAATCTGGGGTTGATTAGGTCACAAACAGGGCTGATTCCTGGCAGTTTGGCATGGATGAAAAATCTTACTATTTATGAAAATGAGTTGATTTAGTTTAGTTACAGGAGCCTGTATCGCTCACCTAGACTTTGTCCATCATGAATGGCAGCCTGAAACATTGCTGTCAAGTTCCAATTTGCTCAATGGTTTCAAACAAGATCTTTCAGTGAACTTTCCCATTTGGTACTATGTTAAAATATGTTTGGCTCTGGCAGCCATATTCAGCGGAGGACAGGGTCATCAGCTAGATATAATTCATAAGAAAACAAACTAGAGACTATTGCTATCATGTTTCGTTCCAATTGCCCAAATGTTTTCAAACAAGTAGATCTTTCAAGTAATTTTCCAATAGTTTCTTATGTTAAACTATGTTCGGCTCTGGCGGCCATCTTGGATGGCAGGCGGGGTCATCAAGTACAATTCTGACCACCTAAGGACCATTGCTACCAACTTTTGTTCCAATTGGCCAAGTCATTTCACACAAAAAGATCTTAAAGTACATTCCCCATAGGGTCCTATGTTAAACTATGTTCGGCTCTTGCTGCCATCTTGGATTGCGGGCGGGGTCATCGGGTACAGTTCTGAAAGAGGATCACCTCAGGACCATTGCTGCCAAGTTTTGTTCCAATTGGCCAAGTGGTTTCAGATAAGAAGATCTTTAAGTACATTACCCATAGGGTGCTATGTTAAACTATGTTCGGCTCTTTCCGACAACTGGGATGGCCGGCGGGATCATAGGCTATAATTCTGAAAGAGGACCACCTATTGCTGCCAACTTTTGTTCCAATTGGCCAAATAGTTTCAGTCAAGAGAAGAAGATCTTTAAAGGAAATTTTACGACGACAGACGATAGAGACCGGACGCCAAGTGATGGCAATAGCTCACATGACCTTTTAGGCCAGGTGAGCTAAAAATGGTTATTCACATGAAATTCTAGTGGCTGTGTTTTAATAATTATCAAAAGGTCTGATTTTTTTAGTGAGGTAATTACTGCCTCACTTGCCTCAATGCTTGTTGTGGCCTTGTGAATACTGATGTACAAAACTAGAGTAAAGGTTAAGGACATCTGATGTTTTAGACAGATATGGAATCGACATACCAAGCATGTATCTGTTTTGCATAGTTACCAACAGGACTAATGAAAAGATCTAAGCTGACAAATGAAAGCTGACTACAGGAGCATGAACATGATATCAAGGACATATATGACATATATCAGACAGATATATATTCTCCTTTCAATATAATTACAAGTCAAGAATTTATCCAAAATTTATATTAATTGTTTGGGTCATATTTAAATTAACACACAATAGGTTTATAAATGGGCAAAAATAAAAATACCACTCATGATGGTCATGATGGTGGAAAACAGGCATTTGGAACAATGCTTTTTATTCAATGGCATAAAAAATGGTGAATGACAGCAAGAAATAAAGACTAGAAAAATATTGCATGAAAATTACCCTTAACTACTATCATAGAAGATTTGGGGGTGTTTACATTTTATGAGAAGAACTGAATGGACAAATAAACAAGACACATTCTGCAAGGTGGGATACAAAAAAAAGTATGTCATTATATATGCTAAGCATTGCTTAATTTGTTTATTATGTTCCAGAAATTCATTTATGATTTAAAATATATGTAGCTTAAGGAAGCATTACTATAATACATCAAGGCTCTAAATTTATTTCTTTTTGACTGAAAATAACTGGAATCAAAAGTTAAAAGTGGAAATAAATTAAGGTATCCCAACTGCAATATATCATAACTCAGTTAAACTGTAATATATATATTTCTTTTTTACTCAAAATAGCTTGAACAGAGTAAATGCTTAAAGCGGAAATTATATCTTTCTCAAGTTTGAGCAATTTTCGTTGTTTTTATGCTGTTTCTGTTAAAATAAGTTAGATATATTGCATTTCCGATGTTTGCCGATAATTACCGAGGTCATTGCCTTAAGTTGTATGGAACATCAGGGACATTTTGAAGAATCATGTGGTCATTTATCGTCCGGATAACTGAAGGGGTACCCAACACTTTGACTAAAATAGATTTGGCTCGTTTAATTTTCTTAAAATTTTGACGAAATATTTACTTTGACCTGTTGACAAAAATATAAAAATTTCAAGAAATTTGAACCACACAATTTATGGGAATAATTTCATTGGATATATAGCAGTTTGACACACACTAATTTTGATCATTGAGAAGCCTCATTTCTCTTTACTAATAGTATTGATTAAAACGTTCAGCTGATTTTAAAGAGTTAACTCCCTTAGGTGTTCTGTACCCCCTTAAGTATATGTACTGTATCATGTTGTAAGATACTTCATAGTACATAATATATTTATGCAGCTAGCTTCTATGAAAATAACATAAGGTAACTTGACTATAAGTGACTTTTGCATGGTCTCTTAATGACAGTAATTGATTTTTTGACATATTAATAGATACAGATCAGTGGATTTTCTATCTTAGAAAATATCAAGCTTCTATTGCTGAATTTTTTTTAATTGTACGATGATGTTCGTAATATAAAAATCATATTTATACAGTTTTGAATTTACACCCATTAACTTCCTATATAAGCTATGCACATCCTTTGACCTTTCAAAAAGTGTGTATAAAACGGAATTAAAAGCATACTGTCCTTCTTAAATAGGAATGCAGTAATTTTTTATCAATCAAAAAGAATGAAAAGTGAATTTCTGTCAGCTTGAGCATTCAGGAAACTTTTATTCTGTGAAGTTTTTGTTTTCACAGACATTGGTTTAAAATTATGTTGGCTGTACGTAACTTAAGTTATGAACCACAGCTTTCCCCCAATGGTAGATGTCCTGAATGTTCAATGCAGAGTAATGGCAACCCAGAATAGCAATATAACCTTTGTAATTGTTGGTAAACTTCAGAAAAGCAATATCCATAACTTATTTACATAGAGGCCATATTCAAACAACGAAATTGGTTTCAGCTTGGGAACGATATTTCTCCTATTCTTGATGTGTTTAATCAGTGGGATAAAAAGACATAATATTTTTAACCACTTCCGGGTGATTCAATTTCTGCATGGAAATTCCCGCCTTTTTTTTTTAAAAGTTTATTGGAAAGATAAACTAGAGTTCCGAAATGGCGTTCATGTAAACAAAATGCATAGCAATGGCATTTTCTTGAGGTTTTATTGAAAATCACAGGAAAAACAGATTCTCCTTCGATTTACTTGTGATTTCTGAATTTCTCCACCCTCGATAGTTAAATTTTAGACTTTAACTCGCTTGCTAAAAGCTTGCGTGTTGAAAATAAAAAATTTAACTATCTCGGGTGGAGAAATTCCATAACTCACTCGTACCTGAAAGAGAATCTATATCTACATAATTCCTGCTTTAAACTTTTGGTTAATTTTATTTTCCGTAAAAATTTAAGGGGGTACCCAACACTTTGACTAATATAGATTTGGCATGTTTAATTTTCATAAAATTTTGATTAAATATTTACTATTACCTGTTGACAAAAATATATAAATTTCAAGAAATTTGAACCAAACAATTCAAGGGAATAATTTCATTGGATATATATAGCAGTTTGACAAATACTTAATTTTGATCATTGAGAAGCTTGATTTCTCTTTACTAAAACGTTCAGCTGATTTTTAAAGTGTTAACTCCCTTAGGTGTTCTGTACCCCCTTCAATTGAATTTATGGTGTTGATCTATTATGGTCCAGATGCCATCAGTCTATAATCCAATGAAAATATTTTAAGTCTATAATCCAGACTTTGCTGATAATTACTGAGGTTATTGCAAGGAGCAGAGATCATCCTGGACATTTGCGATAATCCAGTAATCAAGCCTTAATACATTGTACAAAGCACTTCAAATAAATAAAAACATCAATAAAAAACACAACAAATATGATAAATATCACAGTTTTGCTTTAAATGAAAAAATAAATAAATACATGTAACAGCTAACAAAAAAGTAACTAACAAATACGCTATATATCTGTTGCTATTATTTCAATATGAGCCCAAAACTGATACATTTTTGTATATTAAATTTACTGTTTCAAAAAAAGTTAACTATTGTGAAAATGAAGAGTACCGGTATCTTCCTTGTACATTAACATGGCTCAGTCATTAGATGGTTTTATCTTTACATTTTGGCATTTTTTTAATCATCCCTTCCACGTTTTGGATTAATGTTTGCTTTCAGAATTTTAGGCCTTAAGTAGAACTTATGGGTGGTAAACTGACAAAATATGCACCTCTTGTGTAGCAGCATAATTGGGATCGTAGAATTTATATCTACATATTTTTAAGAGAATTCATCATATCCACTACTTGCAGAAATATGAATTCAAAAACATTTAATAATATAGTGTTGATATCAAATATTTAGTATCATATTTCATATCAAATAACTAATTTTGAAGTGCAGAGATTATTTTAAACATGTTAAATGAACAAGCCAAATGGTTAATTTCAATGTCATGGAATAATTATGATAAAAAAATCTCACAACAAGTTCAATATCACAGATAAAAATATAACATATTATGAAGCATACATCACATTAATACATTCTCTATCACAATTTACTGTAAAACAATAATTGATGATTTAAATTAAAATATTTGAGCAAAATCTCGCTGAAAAAATAAATGGACGTAAAATAGATTAAGTTTTATCAATATATTTAAAACAAAAAAACAGTAGCAAATTAATATTTGACATCTGAAAAATAAGGTTTCTCCTTCAGTTAGTATATCATGAGTTTTTAATGTTGTAGTTTTGAAGCAGAAAGGGTCTATATAAACATTTCAATCACATAAAAAATAATATAATGTCACACAGGGATTTAAACATTCTGGACAAGATCACTTGCACAGATCTTTTCAGTACTGATAATTTACTAGTCCCATAGGTCAAAGTATTAACAAATATAACTTGTAGGGTAAAGAAATTTACTAGCATTAGAATAAGGCATACAAAAGTGTAGCTATGTGACTTTAGTTTGCCAATTATCAACAAAAAGAACTGACATAGTAGATCTAAGTTTATTTTTTATCCATTTTTCTTTCTTGTAGTGATCAAGACAAAGACAAAATTCAGTAGCTTGTCAAACTTTTAGTAACATAAAACTATATACGATAGTCTGCTGACAAAAACACTTGCCCTGATCATTGGACTATGAAGTAAATATTGATAATGATTCTGTATTGCTTCTATATAAGATTTGTTTTAGGGCAAAAATCACATTGTGTTCATTTGTGAAGATTATGAATATTGCAGTTTAATAAAGTCTAAAAATTAATAATACAGTGTGAATATGTTATAAATCCACTAACAACATTTGCCCAAACAAGTTACCAAAGGGATGTAATGAAATACACATTCTTCTGAATAAAGGTAGAAAAATAAGAATGATCCCCCCTGGATAATCCAGTAAATTAATGTTTTCTCTTACAAATATACTATAGAAACAGTGATCTAATAATCAATAAAAATTTACTATTTCGAAACAACCAAATATGACTTTGATAACTGAGGAGAAAAAATTTTGTGCAAATCTATAACAAGGAAAATAAATAGATATGGTTAGCTGTCAAAACGGGCATAAAACGACTTAAATGTATAAAATGCACAAGTCAACAATAACAAATTTAAAATCGTTAAAAAACAACAATCAAACTAAAAAGTTAAAAGTTCCCAACGTTTTGACCAATATGCAATATGGTCTTGATCATGATCATGTAAAAAATAAAAAATAAAAAGGTGTTAACTCTTTGAGAACGAAAGCAAGACATATTTTTAAAATGAAAACACTGTTAAAAAAGTTAAATTCTAAAAAATTAACTACCACCGGTTTTACAACTTTTGGAGAATATTTAACTCAGTCAGTTTGCAATTTTAAACTTGAATAATGTTTTATTTGTTAATTATCATTTTTTTAATGCATTAAAGCAAAAAATTTAAATAAGATACAGATAAAAATTCTATTACAAGTTACCTAGTGATTTATGATAATTGGATTGTGTTTTTTTTTCAGTCATAATGTTTCTATTTAAACTCTTCTCATTAAACTAATCTTATTGCCAAGTGACTCTAATCATGTCAGTATGGCATTAAACACTTAAAGATACAATTTTTCATCCAATCTTTTAGATTTGACGACTTGTATTAAAATGTAAGGTAATAATACAAATAGACTATGACCATCAAATGATTTGCTTATGATTGTCAAACAGAACTGACATCTGATGTCAAAATTGTGTTTTGTGACGTGAATCTTTGTCAAAATAATTCCAATAGCAGTGAAATAATGTTAATTTGGCATAACGCACTATTAATTTAAAAATATCATTAAGTAATATCATTTTCATAGTATGAACAAATTCTATATCCTAGTTTTCATCAATTTTTTACATCCCTTTTTAAAGCAATCAAGGGGAGATAATAAGAAAAACATTCCTTTAGCTCCAAGGATTTGTTATTTACTTAAGGCTAAATTTGTAACAGAGAAATATAGTTCCAAACCATTAAAAATGAAAATAAAATGATGCAGCCAGTAAATACAATATAAAGTTGGTTAAAGTAACACTTAAGGCTTTAACCTGTGTCCTTCCCTTCTCCAAACTTGCTGTGTAAGTAATTACTTGGTGATTTAATAGATTCTTAGTCCAGACATATATTGTGAAGAAAATTAAAAATGATTGTACCATTTTCCAGAACTTTGTTCTAAAGTTGACTCTGGTACTTAATGTCTTATGCACAACTTTGCATCTATACTGAGGGCAGTGTAACACTGTTAATTTGGTGCAACATTTTTTAATAGCAGTTTTTATTTCCCATGTGATAGTGCTGATAAGTTGTTACTCTTCTTGATTCGTGCAAACTGAGAAAAATGCAGTATGCAGGTCAACTTTTTATTTTTAGTCCATCGTGAATGATATTTTTATTTCTCGTACCCACTTGTTCATATTCCCCATGTACAACCCTCTATACATGCAATTTTAAACTGACAATTTGTATATTAGTCGAAACTTTTGAAATGTACATAGCAATTTATCATGACATTGCACAAAATCTTAAGTTTCAGTCCAAAAAATTGCAGATCATGTCCCCTAAGTACCTTTGCAAAGGGAAGTAATAGAGAGTAGGGAATAAAATACCAGTGAAAGTGCAATCTAAGATAACTGGAGGGTAAGATTTCAAATTTTGTTTGATGAAGCTTACAAAGTCAGAGATATTCCAAAGGGTTCTGTTATTTTTGAATCTTGCACTTTCACTGGTGTTTAATTCTTTTTCTTACCCTACAGCTTTCAAATATTAGAAAAAGAGTCACCAAGCATTATTTCATTAATCTTTTATTTTGGCAAGTTACTTCCCTTTTCATAAGACAGAAAAAATCTAACGGTCCAAAAATTGCAGACTGCTGTGTCTAAGGAGTAAGAAATGTTGTGCATTTGGCTGCACTTGGTCTATTAAATATCTAGTGAGTAGTATTTTAAAACTAGATTAACTGTTGTATAATTATGTATGAGTTTAAACCCTGAGTATTTTTTCAATACTGAGTGGTTTATTTTTAATCTGCTGATCTATGAACCTGTTGTCCTTTGTGATATAAATTTCAGAAATCTTTCAGAATATACATCAGGAGGTACAGTTGAATGATCACTTGAGAAAAATTTCACAGTTTTGATAATTCGGGCAAATTTCTGTCGACATTCATATTGAGTAAAAAAGTCAACTATTCCCATGTAATATCGACAGTCCTCTCCATTTATGACATGCAGCGGATTTCGACAATTCAACAAAAGTCTACGATTGGACAACTGAGACAAATCGCCGTTCCCAGGATCCTTCAGGAATTCAGGAACAGTATAAATTCTTCTTCTATGATTTTCTTTCCCAACAGTCTCCATTCTGACAGGCTCTTCTACTTCTCCTGGTATACTTTGCCTCCTTTCATGGATAACCTCCAAGTGAGTGTCAGCTTTTGTATTGTCTGTAGGTTGATGAGGCAGTTCACCAGTAATATTGTATGACCTATAAAAATGTTTAGCTTTAGTCAATTTCTAATATGCTGTTGGCGTGCCAAATGATGTGAGCATAGCAATAGCCTTTTCCAGAAACTAATTTCCATTATCACGATTCTGACTATAAAATTATAATTTGAAGCACATTGTTTCCCTTACTTCCGTTTCAGGTGAAGGAAACTTTTCTAGCCTTATTATGTAGCACAAAATGGCTGCCCCCATTAAACAAAGACTTTTCTAAATGACCCATATGTAGAAAATGCATATGCTCCCATAGCCCTCGCTGCGCTCACTTTTAAATTGTCCTGTGTATAAAGATAAACAGAAAGTGTTATTCAACACAATTTCAGAAAAATATAAAAATTCTGAATCCATGAGCATAGATCAGAAGTTCATTTGGTTGATATCATCTGATGATGAATCTGTAATCAAGTTAGTTTCTTGTCATATATCAAACTGTTTAAAAATTAGGAAATATTTAGCATTGTAAATGCATATTATTTGTCACCAATATGATTTTTAATAATCATTATCTATTTGTTTAATGAAATGTTTAATTTATTATATTTAATGTATTATGCCCTTATTGGGCCCTTTGATTTGGAAATTAAAATACCGGTATTTGTATTCGTATAATTGTCTGTATGAAGGAGAGTATTAAATAATGGAATAATTCTATTTCTCCTTTTCTTGACATGTTTAATCGTTGGGATAAAAATACATAATATCTTTAACCACTTCCCGATGATTAAATTTCTACGTGGGAATTACCGCCCTTTTTTCTACAGTTATTGGAACGATAAACTAGAGAAGTCCCGAAATGACGTCTTTGTAAACAATCTACATAGCAACAACATTTTCTTGAGGTTTTTGTCGAAAATCATAGGAGAAACAGATTCTCCTTCAATTTACTCATCTGTTATGGAATTTCTCCACCCTCAATAGTTAAATTTTAGATTTTAACACGCTCGCTACAATCGTGTTGAAAATCGAAAATTTAACTATCTTGGGTGTAGAAATTCCATAACCCACTCCTACCTGAAGGAGAATCTATATATATCTGTTGCTACTATAACAACCATTTTACCACAACTCTTTTATGTGCTTTGTTAGTAAATGTATGGTCACATACACATTTTGAATATAATGAATTCTTTTACAGTAGCACCTTTAGTAAACAAAAATAGAACTGTTCTGAAAGGCACTAATACCCCCGCAGCAACATGTCTGTTTTGAAGCATACACAAATTCATTAATCCTACCAAGAAGACCATGTTTCAATGAGACCTGATAGTTATAAAGAAATAAATATTCAGGCTACCAAAAATAAACAAAGAAAAATCTTTTAGCTTAAGTTCATATCATATTATTTTTCAAAGTACTCCCCCTAACAGAACATCCTGATAATATGCACATCTCCATAATGTGATCTAAAACTCCATAAAGTTTCATGAGAATCCTGTGAGTAATTTAGGAGGAGTTGCGGACAATGTCAATTTGGATCGACAACAACATTTGCTTAAGTTCAAATCATCATATTTTTTAAAAAGTGTCATGAGAATCATGGAAATAATGTAGGAGGAGTTCAAATCTTTATTGCTAATTTAAGACAATTCACAAGTGACAATTATTCAAAACATATTAATATAAGAACAGCAGATCTTCTAGCAGATTATTTGTAGCACATATTAATATTTTACATGCAGTTATTGAGGAGTTCAACAAAGTTTTTGAATTTGCAGTATATTTACTTAAAAATTACATTAAGAGTGATGAAAAACCAGGATTTCCAAATGAAAAAAATCTGATATTTCATGGGTAAACATAAACGTAATTTTTTATGAATGAGAAACCAGAGTAGGTTATATTTCCCTAACCAATGTAGGTAAGGGAGATAGTAAATTTGTCTCCCTTTTAGCCTCAGGACAAAAGGGAGAGAATGCAATTATCTCCCTTACCTACATTGGTTAGGAAAAGATAACTCACTCTGGTTCCTTATTGAAGTAACAATAGCAATAATTATACAAACATTGAGGCATAGTTACATAAAAAAACATAATCCCTGGTGTTTAGAAAAAAAACTTCTGAATATATCATTTTAGTAAACAGAATAAATAATCTGGGAATTTGAATTCCAAAAATCTCAACTCGTGACACCACTAATAATTCACTCATTTGCTACATGTATGTGCATTTGTGATTTAATCTGCAATTTGGTCAATCATTGACATTGTAGATTTCAGATGTTGAATTTCAAGATTAATTATACTACAATGTAAATGTAGTCCTCAAAGTGAAAGGAGAAGGAAATCATTAAATCATTAAAATACTTACTTCTGAACTCTGACAAAGAGATCTCCTACTTTATTTTGTGTGTCTATATCTGCGAGTTTATGCCGTCCTAACAACAAACTGTAATCCTGTACACCAACTTGACCTAAAAAATCTACGTCAATCTTTAGCTGACGTAAAAACCATTTCTTCTGTATCCCTATAATTGTTCAAAATTTGTTCTTTAAATTCTTCTATTTCTTATGAAAATAAACAAATTTTAATTGCAATATTTTGATTAATGGCAAATATTTCATTTAGAACAATGTTTTCCCTAAAGCATTAAAACTTAATTTGATTTATCAGTAGTTTTGAGGCAAAAGAACTTGGGGTACTGAAAATAAACTGTGTTCTATTATAATATAATTATCAGAATATTAAAAAAACATAAAATCATAAATTCAAAGAACGATTTCACGTAACCACAAATTTAAAACTGATATTTACAAATATAGATTATAACATGTCACTTTTCATATCAAATCCCTTATCAGGGCGAGATGATCAATTCTGGAAGTAGTTGATAAAGGTATGTTATCAGCTCGCTTATGAATTCTTACAAAATAAAGCCCTTTATATTCTATAGTTTTATAGTCAAGTAAAATTAAGGATTTAATTTCAATAAATATATGATAAATTAATCTACTGTAACAATTTATCAAATACCATTTTTGCTTTACCGGACCTACAATCTTTGAAAACAATACTCCGTACATTTTGCTTTGGTATATATAAAAGAATACATGATCCAGAAATTTGAAACTTTATAAATCCTCACCCCCTACTTAACTGAAATCAACTTCAAAACAACACACTTTAAATTTCATTTCCAAGGGAAATAACTCTATTACCTAAATCTATTGTTTCTCGCTGAAAGTTCTGATCTTTTAATACTGTAATGATATTGCTCTCTGGAGAGTTGGGCTGAAATTTGAAACAAAGACTTAAAACACACCAGATTATTATATTGGTAATTAGACATTTATTCATATAAAAAGAATTTTAGAACACAACACTGTACTGTATTTAATATCCAATTATAGTCCAGGATTCCTCTGATATTAAATTCTTACGCAAGTTCAAAATGAAGACTGGAAAATCTTCAACGAGTTTTTTTAAAATGAACGTCTTTCCCAAGTGGAGCGCAGGGGAATGAGAGGAAAGATGCTGCATTTTAAAAATGGACTGAAGATGTTCCAGTTCTTCACTTTTGAATGAATATAAGTACATTATGTACCTATTTCTTCCATGGATATGTGATTTTTAGGTTTCCTGTACCTAGGTAATTTAATTGAGCACAGTTGACAAAGTTCAACAACTTTATGCCTGATTGGTCAAAAGGTATGTCAAAAGAATTCTGAATGGACGTCACAACAGTGGAAGATAGAAGCACGTGCAACGATTTTCCATGGGTCATCTCCCACTGAAAACAGCCACTTACAGAAGAATAATGCGTTTATTTTCTACCACAAAAATCTCATATGCTTCACTTCTGTAACAATTTTTCTCGTTAAAAAGGTTACAGTTTTAACAAATGTATCCTAATTATATATGTTAAGCTATTTTTTCTTAAAAAGTCAAAAATACAAGTTAACACAAAAATAATTTGAAATTAGAAAAACATTTATAAATTTTGTTGCAATATTTTCCGCTTTTACATGACAATGCACTTCGATATCCCAATTCTCATGCTTTTTGACATCAGATGAATCATGGACAAATACAAATACAGCCATGTCTTGGTTATTTGCAGCCCAACTTGAGATAAATGCTTGTGGATGACAATGTTTAAACAAAAAGCTGTCTGCGTGACAACAAAATTGACGTTTCTTCATCACTGTTTGGTTTAAAATTAGAAAATTCTGCATTGCTGCAGAAGTATATAAGAAAGCACTTATCCTTTGAGAAAAGAAAGGACTCTTCATTCAGGAAATGAAATTTTCCAAAGACTGGAGCAATGTAAAATAAGATATGAAAAATGTCATATTTGCTTGTTGTATACTAGTGTAAGAACTTATATCATCAAAACAATATTTTTTGTGATTGTGTAGTTGTAAAATTACCTTTTGGTATCTGTTTTTTAAACACCCTTTGATATCAAATCTTGTTTCTATTCTTGTTGGTGGGAAAAAAATATTCTGCATGACTAGAAAATGTATCTGCAAACAAACCAAATGTTTTAAAAATACTGTAATGAATTACTGATAAACTGAAGAACAGGTATTAGTGAGACAAGGCACCATTTAGTTTTTGATTATCAAATATTTCTTTTCAAATTTCAGCTTTATTTAAAATTAATACAAATTTATATTTAATGGGAAAATAGACAGGCAATATTCAATGGGGTTTATTAGAAATTTTCTGCAACCACTTTCATAGGCAACCTCTTTTGTACTTTTTTGCATCATTGTATTCTGACATACACGCTGTCTTTTTGTGAGCTTATATGAATGAAGTGATTTCTAAGATATCTTATATCAAAGTGCATAGCACTGGTAGGGTTAGGTTGCTAGCATTTGACTTTTATTTGTACAAACATTGCTGATGATTATTTCAATGCTTTTTGTTTGTACAATGTATTGCAAAATAGGTTTTGGTATTGAATTCTTTTTATTAACAGTATTATTTACAAGGAAATATATCAATTATGAAAGTTAACGAGCTCTGCGGAAAAAGTGTCTATTATATAATAATGTTCCTGTGGGTAGGTGACTGATTTTTTTTTAAATTGACAGCATATGTATTGCTTTGGTTTCAAAATATACAGTGATTTTTTAAAACGTATATTTTCGCAACACAGTGTATCTGAGCTGAAGGTTCTCCTACTCAACTTTACTGCGCATGTCTGTGGAAACAAGTCGTTTCGGCCATACTACCAGTTCGGCCATAGTCGTTTCGTCCATAGTCGTTTCGGCCATACTACCAGTTCGGCCATAGAATTAAAGTCGATTCGGCCATGGAATATTTATACGGAATCTAACAAATATTTAACAAGTTCTAAGCTCAAAATTTAAGTTTTATTTTATATATATAATTAATATTTGGAAATTAATCATGAAATTTCAGAATATTATTTATTTACTAGATGATTAATGATCAATATAAACCAGCTATTGTAGATCAATCGTAATTAATTGCAAGACAAATAAAATGTAATTATGTTCATTACTTCATGATAATTATCAATTATTTATTCTTTGATCTGACTATATCCTGCATTTTGTGATTGTTAAGCACATGAAATGGCTGCATATGGGTTATTTTTATCCAAGCTTGACCCAAGCTTACCACAAGATGATGCAATTAAACTTTTCTTGTTATGGAGAAAATTTTAAAACAACAATGAGACCATGAGAAAACTTTTTATATTTGCCGACATGCTTTATATAAAGGATTTGAAAATGTGAATTGTATTCATAAAAAAAAAAACTTTCCACATTGCCGTTTCCATGTGTATCCAATCTAATTAAAAACCAATCTCTCATCGCTCCCGTTTTCTGATATGTCGCGTGGGAGATCTAACGAAACCCGCTTTGAGGTCACATGTGAGTGACCTCGTAGGTGTGTCCTGTTCGACCAATGAAATTGCGGCTTACGCGATCTTGTAAGTTGATTACGAAGAAATCGTCAGTCCCCAGAATTCATAAACTTTTTTGATTGGCTTACTGATAGGAAGTCAACTCATTTGCATGTCATTATAAATTCATACGTTCCAGTTCACTCACATGTGACCTCAAAGCGGATTTCGTTAGATCTCCCACGCGACATATCAGAAAACGGGAGCGATGAGAGATCGGTTTTTTAATTAGATTGATGTGTATCTTGTAGCAAGCCAGTTCGTCCACGCCAGCATGCTCTTGAGTGCGAGTCTTGTTTCCGTTGGCAGCATCGGCTCTTGAGTATAAATTGATTCTTTGCAGAAGTTCAAGATGAGGTATATTGCATATTTTTTTTTTATGATTGATATTGTTTGACTATAGAAATTTTCCTTTGTGTACGCTACAGTTTACAGGTATTGTTAGTAATCAACAACGTGTGGCAGTAGCATATTATCTCAATCACTTGATTGATCTTTCTTAATGGCTTCATTGCCTATAATTAATTATCAAAACATAACGCTTTTATTTATTGATTCATTCACTTAATAGTTTCAATGTTAAAGTTCACATTTTAGAAAATTAGAAAAGAAGAATTAAAAAAGTGCACATTATTAATAAAATAAATATTTTTTTCAGAACACTTCCAATAATGTAAATTAAATCTATTATATTATACCGCTGGGTTAAATTACAATCACTGTATAATAATTTTGAAGGTTGAACAAATCATATTTCCTGTGAAGTATGTTGTATTAATTCAATTATTACTTTTGTAGGCTGGCACAGACGTTTTAATGGTAAAGCAGCCCGCACCCAACTCCAATTCTACAGAATAGTGCCTGCATTCCAGAAGGAAGCCAAGACTGTCAACTTCACCTACAGACTGGTCGGGGAACAGCAACCATACCAAGATACCAGCGTGATACTTACAAGAAGATGCAAGGTCGCCTGGAGTCCCTGTTGGGGCAGTATGACAGCAAGTCCATCAGAACATCAGACTTCCTGCGTGCTGTGGGTAACCTTACTCGCCAGCAGTACCAAACCAAGAAGACCTACCAGACTCCGATGACAGTGGTTCCGATTCTGATGCTTAGTGAACATATCTTATATATATAATTATAGTGCAACTCACCTGTTATAGCGCTTTTTTTTAAATTGTTGTTAATTATGTATTTGCTTGTTATCAACCTGATGATATAAATATATAAAGAGAATAAATAAAGTTGAAAACAATGATTGTGAGTGTTTCAAAACTTTTTTCTTCCCTACCAAGAATACCTCTCGTAAGAAACAACGATGCTATTAAGTATATATTTCATTATAAAAAGTATGGCCGAAACGACTATGGCCGAATCGGTCTATGGACGAAACGGTATATGGACGAACTGGTTTATGGCTGAAACGTCTCGAAAGCCATGTCTGTACATAAATATGCACTAATCAATCAAAGAAAGCACGAGTCGGCTAACGTTTCTTGAATTATCACTCTAAATTGAATTTTTTTAAAAAGTCAAACGCATAATAATGATTTGATGAATTAAAATAAACAGAAATCAAAGGTCTTCAAGTTATTAAGGTTATATAAAAAGACAAAGTTTGGACAATTGTAGAAGGGGGTCATTTCTATTTACACTACATTGCGCATGTGCAGGTAGATCAGAACGTAAACATTCAAGCTTTCAATTAAAATAAACCCATTATACCTTCGATAATACAGTTTTCTAAATTAATGATAAACACAGTGTTTTTCAATCTTAATGTGCAAGTTGTCGGAATTTCAAATAACCTGTATGCAATTCTATCACTGACCAACAGGTTTGACAAAATGAAGTCACGATGATCAGGTCAAAAGGTTAATCAAATACACAAAAAGAACGTAAACATTCAAGCTTTCAATTAAAATAAACCCATTATACCTTCGATAATACCGTTTTCTAAATTAATGATAAACACAGTGTTTTTCAATCTTAATGTGCAAGTTGTCGGCATTTCAAATAACCTGTATGCAATTCTATCACTGACCAACAGGTTTGACAAAATGAAGTCACGATGATCAGGTCAAAAGGTTAATCAAATACACAAAATACCATCAGAATTACAAGAAGAATAAGCAAATAATGTGCAAAATATGTTCTGTATAAGTTAACAATCACGTTCACAACAAAAATGGAACTTACCTTTGAAATCTTTTGAAAATAAACCTGATTGTAATCCTTCCCAAAATATCCGTGCAAAATCCTTACGCCGATAGCATTGTACACTTTAAAAGGTGCGAATACTTTACACGGCTTTCAAAACAAAAAGGAAATCGTCAATAAAACACACATCTTTTATTAAATAACTGGACAATTACACTTCTCGGTGTGTTTCAGTTACATTTCTATTAAAAAAACAACTGCACCAGCAACAACAAATATTAGGACTATTTTACCGCGGAATGTTTATTTTCTTATATGATATTCCAATATAAACATAGTCGTAATTCGAAAAATATGGAGGTTGCTTTGCGCATGTGTCATCTCAAAATCGAGATAAAAAGCTGCTTAACTAGCCTTGCTTAAGCTTCAATCCTAGATAAGCTTGCATATTTACTCATAAAAACATAGTTTCAAAAACTTCTGGTCCAACTTTTTCCACAAAACACCAGATTTCCAAAGTTTCCTTCATTGTCTAACCAAACGACCGACGGCATAAGGGTTTTGGTTGCTTAGCAACCTAACCCTAAAAATAGATTATATAAGATATCTTATAAAGTATATAAGATACCGGTATCTCATAAAGTTTATAAGATATCTTATATGGTTTATAAGATATCTTATATAATAATATATACATTATATGAGATATCTTATAAACTATATGAGATATCTCATAAACTATATAAGACATCTTATAAAATATATGAGATATCTCATAAACTATATAAGACATCTTATAAAATATATGAGATATCTGATATAAAAAATATTTATAAGATATCTTATAAACTTTATAAGATATCTTATATACTTTAGGAGATATCTTATATACTTTATAAGATATCTTATAAAAACTGGATTATATATAATAAGATATCTTATATATTAAATGAAATATCTTGAAGTTAGAATAAATAGTAAACGACTTGCCATAGATAATCTTAACTGTAAAATCACAAAATCAGCTGAAAAATGGAACAAATTTTACTTAAGGGGGTACCCAACACTTTGACTAAAATAGATTTGGCTAGTTTAATTTTCATAAAATTTTAATGAAATATTTACTTTGACCTATTGACAAAAATATAAAAATTTCAATTGAACCACACTATTTATGGGAATAATTTCATTGGACATATAGCAGATTGACAAACACTAATTTTGATCATTGAGAAGCTTGATTTCTCTTTACTAATAGTATGTGATTAAAATGTTCAGCTGATTTTTCAAAGAGTTAACTCCCTTAGATGTTCTGTATCCCCTTAAAATATACATCACAGTGTTCTGTCAGATGACCGCCAAATTTAAGGTATCCGGACCATAAATGACCACGTGATGATTCAAAGGTTCCCGGATATTCCATACAATGCAATTGAAATGCCCTTGGTAATTATCGGCAAACTTCGGTAATTACAATATAACTAACTTATTTTTTAAGACTCTCCATACAAGCAACTAAGTGTGTTTCAACTTGAGAAATATATATATACAAAACCCCAGCTTTAAATTGTTTGGTTCAGCCATTCGCGGTCAAAAAGAGAAACAATTTTCGATCATGATCTATTATGGTTCGGATACCTTAAGACCTTTTCAGATAATAATTTTGACAGAACAATAGTACACTGCACATGTTTAGCTTCATGAAAATTCTAGTCATTGCACAAACAAACCTTCGGAAGACTGGGACCTTCTAATGCATACACTCCTAAGAACTTGACAATCAGTGAATGAGGAAATAGCTGGAAATGATCTAAATATTCTCTGAAATGAAATAAAAAAGGACACTTTAGGTTTTTCTTTATATTTTTAATTTCTGAATCACTGTAATTTCTCTAATTTTTTGGTCACTATTTAAATTTTGTGGAAAAAAGGAAATATCTAATTTTTTTCTACACCTACAAAATTGACAAATCACAATAATTGTGAAGTTGGTATTTTCAACATAATTCCAGATCTGAAATAGTTCTCGTCATTACAGAATCTTGAATTCCTTTGAACAAATAAGGTTTTTCATCAAAAACATGAATACAAATGTAATTCGAACAAACTTTTCAACAAATTTAATCAATGTTTGAACCTAAAGTTTGGTTAGGACACAAAAGTTCTATAGTACGATGTTAGTCTCCATCAATATCTGGTCCCAATTCAACTGATCAGCATTGTTTATCGTGAGCAGCCTTTTAAATGGTGTCAACAAAGTGCTGCAAATTTGATGCCTGAAATCTTAATTCTGGATAGGACCATTGGTGTTGCAGCCTGATGCACCAACCAATACACCAATATGCCCTTTCTTATATTAAAAACCTCTGGTAATTTTTTATGAGTAATTTATCATTTTTATTTCTTCCTTTTTGAATTTGTTTGAATTTAGTTCATACTTACAACAGAAATGACCTGAATATATCTATGTTGTGTTTTGTGTCTGTTTTTATTATGTACTCCTGACCGTTGCTGAAATACATATAAATTAATAGCTAATGCAAAACCAAAAATATTTAGTCAAAGAATCATATTTGGTATGCATTAATTAAACAAAATTCCTTTAAACAGAATCAGTCAAATGTCTGCCTTAACGAACATGACGAAGACACCTAAGAATGCTAACATGATGTGGTGGAGCAAGAATAAAATTATCTCCCCTTGATGCTATGGTTTTCATGGATGGATGAATTATTGTTTAACGTCTAGTGCCAACCATTGAGTGCATATCAGGATGAGAACATGTTGATATGATATGAAGATGATCCCTGCTTTGTACTAGGCCGACATGCTGAGCTGGATTTTTAATGTGATAGCTCACAAGGTAACAGTCCACAGGAAGACATATCACCAGACTCGGACACATTATACCGACTCTGATCCAACCAGTCCTTTGCTCTTACTCCCAGATGCTGTGTTCTTGGCAGAGAAGCAGCAAATACCAATTTAATGTCTTTGGTTTGACACAACCAGAGATCGAAACCGTGACTTTCCAAACTCGAGGCAAGCAGGCTACCATGAGACCACCGAATGTCCAAATATATCCCATGAAACTGCCTTGTTGGTCTCATGGTAGTACGGTAGCTTAGTGTGTGGAAGGTCAAACCAGACTTAAAAATTTGTATTTACTAAGCATTAGGACTGAGACTGTGTCTGTGTGAGATGACATGTCTTCCAGCAGACTAATTTACCTCTAAAGCTAACATGATAAAAATGTGACTCAGCACACTCAGTCTAGTACAAAGTAGGATATGACCTTTTGACCCCTCTTTTAGCCGGACAAAAAAAAATTTCCCTGTCATGTCTGGACAATAGAAGCTTAAGGCTTTCCAGATCCTTGGTTCAAATTCATCACATCAACATGGTCTCTTTTTGATATGTATTTTAAAAACTGAGACTTGACATTAACCATTATCAATAATTCCCCTGACAGTGCATTAGGCTGAGAAACAGGAATGGAGTGTAAGCTTTATAGTGCAAGCTAAAATTATAATTACAAACAATATATATGATTTGTGTCTTTTTAAAACCAAAAATCTTCTTGTAAGTCAACAAACTAATGTAAAACAAAAATTGCATGATAAATATGTATATAAATTGTACTGCACATATATTAAGGGGTTACAGAACACCTAAGGGAGTTAACTCTTTAGAAATCAGCTGAAAGTTTTAATCACATATTATTAGTAAAGAGAAATCAAGCTTCTCGGTGATCAAAATTAGTGTATGTCAAACTGCTATATATCCAATGAAATTATTCTCGTAAATTATGTGGTTCAAATTTCTTGAATTTTTTATATTTTTGTCAACAGGTCAAAGTAAATATTTCACAAAAATTTCATGAAAATTAAACGAGCCAAATCAATTTTAGTCCAAGAGTTGGGTACCCCCATAAGTTAAATGATTTAACATGATTACCTTAAATAAAAGTCTTGTCCACTTCTTGAATTACTCATGAATTCCATATATGGTAATTCAGGTGGAGCTATTGCATTAAGATAATGTTCTTCAGACACATTTACAGCTTTTCTTAGTGACGCAAATACACAACTGGAATAACTGGTAAAGGTATATTTCTGAATTAGAAGGAAAAAAGAATGAAAAAAAAAACTTTTTAGCTTTTAAAAAAAGACAACTGAAATAGAATAAAAATTCGTAAGGGTTCCGCGGAACCCAGTGTCTCGCCTACTTTTGATGTTGTCTATATTTTCAGTGTGATAGGTGAATGCACATAATAGAATGCAATGTTAAGTCCATTTATACGTAAAAAACTGAAAAACAGAAATTAATATTTTACAAAATTTTCTCCTGGATACAATCTTTATATCATAAACAAGCTTCTGTCCACATTTGGTAAAATTCCTGGATAGTTTAAGAAAGTTATTAAAATTTTAAAAACTTTAACCACAGAGTGAATGTAATGTTTCCTGGCAGAAAAACTAAGTCCATTTATAAGTAAAATACGGAAAAATTTTTTTTTTTTTTACTAAATTTACTTCTGGATACTATATTATGATCATAAACAAGCTTCTGTCCAAGTTTGGTACAAATCCAGGATAGTTTAAGAAAGTTATTAAAATTTTGAAAACTTTAACCACAGAATGAATGTAATGTTTCCTGGCAGAAAAACTAAGTCCATTTATAAGTAATATACAGAAAAACTGGAATTTTTATTTTACAAAATTTACTTCTGGATACTATCTTATGATCATAAACAAGCTTCTGTCCAAGTTTGGTACAAATCCAGGATATTTTAAGAAAGTTATTAAAATTTTAAAAACTTTAACCACAGAGTGAATGTAATGTTTCCTGGCAGAAAAACTAAGTCCATTTATAAGTAAAATACGGAAAAACTGGAATTTTTTTTTTACAAAATTTCCTTCTGGATACTATCTTATGATCATAAACAAGCCTCTGTCCAAGTTTGGTAGAAATCCAGGATAGTTTAAGAAAGTTATTAAAATTTCAAAAACTTTAACCACAGGGTGAATATTTGTGGACGCCGCCGCCGACGACGACGACGACGACGACGGAATGTAGGATCGCTATGTCTCGCTTTTTCGACAAAAGTCGAAGGCTCGACAAAAAAGGATGAGCTAACAAAATAGCTAAATATTTCATTTTACTTTAGAGTAAAAATTCTACTAAATCTTCACCACGTTAAATGTTCCTGTGCTTATAACATAATATGTTACAGATGGACAGACATACATCTGAAGTGTGTTAAAAAATTACAATTAAATAAAAGGTCAAATGTATTAAAATTTTGTTTCATTTCTTACCCCTTTTATCTCAATTCTACAATGAATGATTGTAAAAAATCACTGATAAAATAAGATCAACAAGAATAAAAGTAAAACCAATGATATAACAAACCAAAATTATCTTATATTATTTATACATGTAAATGTACTTATTTTGAAACTCTTCTTGGTGTTTTTTATAGTCCAATTCTTTATTTGCAAAATTACACCCATGTGGGTCAAGCAAATATATGAACAAGAAAACAAACAAACAAACAAACATATAAAATCACAAATTGAGAATATATGATATAAAATACATGATAAATCACCTTTTATTATTAATACTGTTATTACTTTGACCAACAAGGACCTCATTTTTGCAATTCTGTAGATTGCTTTATAAAGTCTCCTATTTCTGTCAAAATTTCAGAGTTAGAATTTAACAAAAAAAATTATTTGATCTAATGGTTCTTTTTCAAGAAAGTCAGGCTTATTTAATACTATTTTGTCAAATAAATTGTTTCTCAGAGAATGATTAGCTATACATTTTAAGAAAAAGTGGAATTCATCTCCTATTTCATTTAAATCACATTTTTTACATATACTTTCTTCTCTTATATTTTTTTACTTAAAGGTAGTCTGGCGTATTTTTTTAATTGGTTTACAAATGCATATACCCACCCTGCCACCTGGAGTCTTATATTCTTCTACTGATACATGATTATAATCTTCAGTTCCAAGTTCTTTCTAAAAAAGACATTAGTTAGATAATAAAATAGAGAATGGAAACGGGGAATGTGTCAAAGAGACAACCACCAGACTAAAGAGCAGAAAACAGCTCAAGGCTACCCATGGGTCTTCAATGCAGCGAGAAAATTGCACATCCGGAGGTAGGCTTCAGCTGGCCCCTAAACAATAATCCAATGAAATTATTCCCACAAATTGTGCGGTTCAAATTTCTTGAAATTTTTATATTTTTGTCAACAGGTCAATGCGAAATGGATGCCACACTAACTATGAAAGATACAAATGAACCAAAATTAAAAAACACACAAGACTAACAAAGGCCAGAGGTTCCTGACTTGGGAGTCAGGCGCAAAAATGCGGCAGGGTAAAACATGTTTTGTCAGATCTCAACCCCCCTATACCTCTAGCCAATGTGGAATTAAAAAACACAGAGTATGCACAGTAAACTAAGCAAAATGACAATGACTAATATACATGTAAATTAACAAAGGACTACTAGCAGTTACTGACATGCCAGCTTCAGACCTCAATTAAACTGATTGAAAGATACTTTAAATACAAATAAAAGACATAAAAAGATGGAAAAACAGTTATGTATAAAATTTCCAATCTACAGGGCGTTCGGCTAATAATGTACTCAGATATATATTCATTGTTCTAATATGACCCGCTTCAAATGCTTTCAGTCTACATCCATGGTAAAAAATGGATGTATTAGTTCCAATGTCACAGATGTCAGACTGCTTGTTTGGCAACATCATAGTAAAGTTTCCCACAAGCTTTAACGACGTCATAGTAAAGTTTCCCACAAGCTTGAACGACGTCATAGTATTACTTGTGTTCAGTAATGGTGTTTCGTGTCTGAATACCTATGTTGCGGTGTTTCAAAATGTGTAGAAACTGTCCTATTAGAATGGAAAAAATTCATGGTGGCTTGAAAATATCTTGATTTTACCAAGGGAAGGCTATTTATGCCGATATTCTATGGCAAAATATTTGGCATAAAGGGTCTACCCGTAGTAAAATCAGGATATTATGAAGCCACCAGAATTATTTCTCAAGTTCTGCATAAAATACTGATAACAAAATAATAACAAATTCTTATGAAATTTAAATGAATTCTGCCCAAAACAATGCTAGAGGCTGTCTTGAACCGTCAGTTATAGAGGGTGCAATATTTTTCTCCACATTAAAGGTTCTGTTGTGACTTCTAGATGAAGTACAACAATAAGTTTGATATTTGTCTGCTTAAACATTTGTCATGTAGATGTGGTGATTTAATCCACTCTTCTTCCATATTGCACATGTAAAGGAAGAAAACATGTATTGGTCTTATGTGAAATCTGTTAAGAAACTTTTGGGCTACTCCCCTTTTTGAGAGTACAGAACCTGTAGTGTGTACACTACTGAAATTATTTCTCACTATCAAAAACAATTAAAGTCTGTAGGTGTTATATTTCAAAACTTTTGAATTAAAATCTATTTCTTCTTACAGTGAATAATTGACATCTAGAATAGTGTTTAGATACCTGATATTACTTACTAGGTCTTTACTTTATGTTTGAACAAAAACAAATTAATGTTAATTTCACTTCATTCCTAATGCCAAAAAATAATTTTATTATGTTAAATACAAAATATGGAGATTTCTAGGAAAAAACAACAATAAGTAAGATAACTGTAAAATTATGGATTAATGAATGATTTCTTTCTTTATCAATACAGTTACATGTATCATCTCAAAACCATGTTATTTGCTCATGTTGCTAACAGTGCTGCTTTGGAATGTCACAAAATCATATCATTTGATTGCTGATATGTGTATATATGTATAGGTTATTATATCAGAACACATGTTCAAATGTATTGTGTTGTTATAAACAGACAGGATCTGTATGGGGCTATTTTATTTTTTGTCATCATTTTCAATGTTTCATCTCAGCATTATTGTGCATTTACCTTGGGTCCTAGTTCTTTATGATTTAACATCAAATCACTAATACCATGCCTCAATCTGTTTAACAACTTGTAACGATGATGATCAACATCAACCTCTACCACCCCCTTTCTACTGAGACGTTTACGTAGGCGTATCCATGCATTGCTTCGCTTTGTCTTTACAGATCCATCTTTCTTTGACATTATTAAAGCCTGAGTTTGTTCTTAAACTACATCATTTAAACACCTGAAATTGATAAGTACCTGTATAATTATCTTGTCATTCAATGGAAATTTTCTTATATAAAGATAAAAAAATGTATACTGCGGTAAGATTTAATAATTCAAATTATATATTAATGCGATATTTATATCATTGCAAAATGTGATATGATGAAAAGTGCAATAAAAAAATCCTTCCATTTTGATTTTATCCATTTATATTCTGTTTAATAAATAAACCAATTGCATTAATTGATATTATTTGTATTTGTCTGTTAACAAAAATTTCTACATGGAAACTAGCTAAGATAAAGTGGGATTTGTGTGGTGGGATGGTATAGTGATTGATAGAAACAAGTGCCTATCAACTGTGTCTGTGATTTGTGCTCTGTGAAAGGTGAATGCCTTATGGTTATCAAGGCAACAGACCAAATATGTGATTTATTGCCTGATGCCATTGGTGAAGAGTAAAAATCTCTTAGATCATACCAGTACCAAGGGATAAATGTTATGGTTTATTCCCACTATAACCATGAAATAAATATTAAAATCTAGGACAATTATTTTATACAACTAACAGCATATCACAAAACAAATTTATTTCAATAACTGTCAAGCAATTTGATCTTTTGTGTTATAGAACTGTGATTTTTTTTTTTAGAAAAATAAGAAAATATTGATTTTAACGGTTGAAGAAAATGTAAATGAACTACAGTTTAAAGCTATTTCTTCATCAAATTCAGAAACAACAGAAATGTCAATAGTTTCATGTTTTATTATGACTATATTTTATTGATTCATCGTATAAATGATACATACACAAGATTTTGCAAGAGTTACATTTGACACTCCCATAGGTTCATCTATATTCTTATTCTGTTTATAAGAGATACACAGCTGGGGGTTCCATATGGAACTCTTCCCTGATATTTTATTTAATTAAGTATTATGTCCCTATGTTGCATTAAATATCCACAAAGTACATTAATAATGTTTAGGAGACAAATGTAGGTCTGGGTTAGTCAATTCAAATATTAAATTTTCAAGTGGATTAATTTTTCTATTGTTAATTAACCAACACAAAAGTCTTGTAACGAGGTTGGAAAATTACCCCTATTTGGGATATAATACCCCAACTGGGCTATAATACCTCAATTGGAGTATACTGGTATACCCCAATTGGGGTATCTAGAAACTTTTAGAGTTGTTATTATAAGCATAAGGATATAGGTATTTTTTTTTAACAGAAACAAGTGCCTGTGTCAACAAATGTAAAGTTGGGATAAAGTGAAGAATAAGAACTAGATTCTGGTACAACCAGAATTGTGCAATGCTGGTAGAAAAATTCATTCCAGAATTGTTCTCAACAATTCTGTAAATACCAGAATTGTGCAAAAATTCTAGTATTTCCAGCATTGTATACTGGTACAATTCTGGTATACATATATTTACCGGGGCCTCAGTGGCCGAGTGGTCTAGGTAGTTCGTCATGACTACTAATGATCACTAGCCTGTCAATGCTGGGGTTGTGAGTTCGAATCTCACCTGTGGCAGTGTGTGTTCGACTCCGAATTTAATTGACAAGGATTGCCAATTTTCCTACCGAAGGTCGGTGGTTCTCTCCGGGTACTCCGGCTTCCTCCACCAATAAAAACTGGCCGCCGCGAAATAGCCAAAATGTGCTGAAAACGGCGTTAAACCACAACTAAAAAAACAAACATAATTATATTTACCAGAATTTTAAAAAGATATTTACAATTCTGGAAATACCAGAATTGTAGCAATTACAATGCTAGTAAAACCAGAATTGTATAAAAAAAAAACAGTACTGGAAAAACCAGAATTATTAAAATGATTAAAATACAATTCTAGAAAAACTAGAATTGTAACATTCTAGAAAAACTAGAATTGTAACATATACAATGCTGGTTGAACCAGAATTTAAAAAAAAAAATGCTGGAAAATCCAGAACTGTATCATATACAATGCTGGTAAAACCAGAATTGTAAAATAAATAATGCTGGAAAAACCAGAATTGTATTAGGAGTAAAAAAAGAATGCTGGCATAACCAGAATTGTAACATATAAAATGCTGGTAAAACCAGAATTGTAAAAATTGTATTTAACTGGTAAAACCAGAATTGTATATAAACAATGCTAGCAAAACCAGAATTGTATGACCTACAATGCTGGTACAGAAGAAAAACCTTATGACTTAATTTTTTGGTATCATGCATGTATTATGTTATTAGGAGTAATATTTTCCTCAAAACTTCTGAGTTTTATCATCAAATTTATTTTTAGCAATACCATTTATGGTCAGACTGTGCATTGTTGATGGGGTGCCAATTTGTATATTCAAAGAAACCATAAAGTTGTTCATTCATATTATCTGCATTACACAAACTACCTTTTTTTTCATTGGCCAATTCATTTTTTAAAAAATGTTTTGATTGGCTATTAGCATTTGTTACTTTCCAGGAAATTATGCTCACAAAATTACTTAACAAACAGAGCAAAATTTGGAACAACTGTAATAGCTGTGCATCATACAATATTGTTACCAATTAATACCGTAACTTCAACAGCCAAAAAGCACATCATGAACAGTCTCAAATAATTACAAAAAATTACCACAGAGCAACATATACGTTACAATTCTGGTATTACTAGCATTGTATAGGTTAAAATTCTGGTATATCCAGCATTGTATAGGTTAAAATTCTGGTATATCCAGCATTGTACAGGTTAAAATTCTGGTATATCCAGGGTTACAATTCTGGTATTACTATCATTGTATAGGATACAATTCTGGTATATCCAGCATTGTATAGGTTACAATTCTGGTATAACCAGCATTATGTAGGATACAATTACAGATTTACCAGCATTAAAGACATTATTCTTGCTCCAGGTCCATTATTTAAACTATCCAGACATACCACGGTAAACTGTTCAACCTCTGGCAACAGTGCAGTGACCGCCAGATCTCGGCAAGTCAGTTGCTGAAACAGTGTGCCTCCGATAGTGCTGTCAATATTGTGTATTGTGTTTTTGTGTGTGCACAACTGCATATTGTTTTTAAATAGTGCTGTATTTATGTGTACATGAAACTGCATTGAAATATTGCTATTAAATATTTAAAACAATTATTTTCTTTGTTCTTATTATGCTGTGTAACCTTATAAAGAATCTCGTTATTAAAAATTCCACAAACACATTATTCAATCCACACATAAAAACTGAAGATTGTTCACTTCAATCGACACTTTTAGTGTAATACCCTACAAATATATCATAATATACTCAGTATCGAAATGTCTCAGTATTGAAGTGTCCATAGTCAGTACTGAATTGCTTTAGTACTGAAATGTCCAGGTACCGAAGTGTCTAGGATTCACTGGTATACCCCAATTGGGGTATCTAGAGACTTTTAGAGTTGTTATTATAAGCATAAGCCTGATAAGGATATATTGTTTTTTTTAAACAACAAATGTAAAGTTGCAATGACCATGATGACAGAAGAAATCATTTTTTTCTCGTTTTTATACATTTTTGGTGTTTGGCACGAATGAATTCAAAATAAAATTTAATGCAATTTTTTACATGTACTAATAAAACTTATTAATACTATTTACTCTAATCAGCCTTACATTTTGAATCTTTTTTTTTCATGGAAACATGTAAACAGGAAGTGACTTTCGGATTAACGGCTGTAGAGAAATTCCGAATAACTTAGTAAAAGTGAAAGTAGACTGAAGCTGGAATCAGGCTATACAAATTCACTATTCAGCTTAATCTATTTTATCGGTGATCGGAAAAAAGTCACAAATTGTATCACATAATTTTTGGTAAAGCTCAGTTCAAGAGATAAGGTTCTGAACTTCAAGTACAATGCATGTGGTCTGACCACAGTCACAGGCATTCGTTTTAATACAAATATCAGCCCCGGCCCATACATTTATACTACATGACGCATGGGGCCATAGGGCTGATATTTGAATAAAAAAGCCTGTTGGTCTGACCAGTCCTGCTGATCTGGTTGCAATGTATAATACCAGACGCAGGCCTAGGCCAAAGGAAATTACCATCTCATTGCATTTTTATCAATTTATTTGAAAACATGTGCACATTAAGACTGAAGTACATTTGATTTGTAAGAATATCAAACAAATACATAATAATAATTCACGAAAAGTAGCAATTTTTGCTAGAGATAGTCATGTTCTAGCTAGTCTTAAATATAGAGGAGTAGCATCGAGACCATCTACCTCTGTCCTAACTGTCCTTGGAACCAAAGATTGCAGGTTTGGTCCTCTTTCATTGTAATACCTAAAGACTAGGTCTGCTAACAAAGATGAATGTTACATCCAAACTTAGTTTAACATCTAACCCCTTTGCTAAAATGCACTGCAAAATCTCATCAGAAATAAGTGAGTAAATTGGAACCAACTTGACAACAGTGCTTTTAAGGTATTCCTGTCCTATTTCAGAATTTCATCTATAATAATGAAAGTTACTGTCTTGGTAATACACTTATTTCTTCTTTAGGTGCACATATGAAGTACATGTAAGCAATACAACTCCTAGGAGCTTTTTTTACCTCTTATTTTACTTAATAAAACAATTTGCTTGTTAAATTGGAATCTATTGTAATTTTCAGGAAAATAATGTTATCACAATTAAAGTATTGAACAGTACAAATGTCATCGTATGAAAACTGTCAGACTGCAACAGAAAAGGATACAGCTGTTAAAACAAATAAGGACAGTAATTCTTTGTGTGAATATATAGTGGAGCATGACTCATCACAGAATGCAGAAAATAATCTGCTGAAGGGGGAACAGTGCAGTTGTGAGAATGAAAAAAACTTTGGTGGACCTTTATTTTATCCTCCATTGTACATACAGAGATATACCTTTGTGAAAGATATTTTGGACAATCTTCAGCCACAAAATGTAAGGCTGTTAGTGTTATGGTGATAGTATAGTGTAATGTAACATTGTTGCTAGTTTTTTCCATGGGGTAAGGTATCAATAAATAACTGTAGGTCTCATGATCATCTGTTTGTATATTTTTGTAATGAATAGACTGGAACAACTAGGCTTTGTGTATTTCTCATATTTAGTGAAATATTTGCTATTATAACTGTAATACTATTCTTATTTCAGTATACATGTACTAAAAAAATAGGAAAAAGTCACATTTTCTAGTGTCATAAAATATGAAAAACAACAATAAAACTACTCTGAATACTTGCTTTTTTATTGATTGATTTTGATTTATTTGGGTTTTAAACCACTTTATCATGGTAGACTGTTTTTATAGCTGTAGAACCTTGAGAGACTTGCCGACCTACATCAGTAGAACAGGAAATTCTTGTCAGTTAAAATCAGAGTCAAATGCACCTTGCGACAAGATAGATTAGAAATAACATTGAGTGATTGAATAATTTTTAACGTCATGTGGGCGACATTTAAGCCATATCACATCGAGACTTAATTATCGAAATAAGAAATTAACTCGGTGTTGACATGCATATATGCTTGGGATCGTTATTAGTTTGACTCTCGACTTGCTTGTTGTATGATATTACTGTAATGAATTGTTTAATTTTCATGTGCATTATAGTTGCAACCCTTTTCTCCTTTTTGATATTCATTAATTCATTCAATTGAAAGTAACCCACCATTGATAATCTATTTAGATATATAAACTGCATCACTTTTGTTTGCTCAAATGGTAGAAAATAGAAACCTTTCAATGCAACATAGGACATACGTGTAACATGTTTCTTCATTGAATGAGCTTGAACATCATATCCCATCAACTTTGCAGTTGATTCAGTCTTGTTATAAAATATTTTCAAGCAAAATGTGTGTGTTTTTTTTTCAAAATGTTTTTTGACTTCCTGGTAAGATATATATGACATCCTTGTTTGTTTTTACCAAAGTTCTTATTTTGCCTTGTTTTTTTTTTCACAAAGTCCCTGTATCAAATTTCTATTTGCTATTCAAACTACCCTTTGGCATAATAAGAATGTGTTTTTTGTAGGTCTTTGATTGTTTAAATACCTTAATCCGAATATAATGAAATCAAATTACATTCATCATACACAATAAACAACACCATAATACTAAGAGTTTCTTATCTTTATATTTTAAGATGGTTGATTTTGGTAGTGCAGAATGTGGAATATTTAGACATTTAAAGGAAGTGACTTCATTACGGAGAATAAGTCTAGTTGATATAGACTCATCATTATTGGAGGTAAATAAGTATCGTATTAGACCTCAATGCTTTGACTACCTACAGAAAAGAAAGACTCCTCTGCACGTACAGATATTTGATGGGAGTGCTACAGAATTTGATACCAGACTGGTAGATTGTGATGCTGTAATTATGGTTGAGTTGTGAGTACTGGGTACAATAAAAATTTAATGGCTTGAACTTCTACATAACAAATATTTCTTCTTTTTTACATTCAATGTTTTTAAAGTTACTTTTAAATTATTTTATCAAGTTGGTTTTTCTGAACTTTAGATACAGGTTGCCCCATATATCCATGTTGTCATGGCTTGGATTTTACCCTAGATATTTAGCTAAGGACAGGTACTCATCTTTGTCAATCTTATTTTGTCTTCAATGGTAAAAAAATATATGATAAACATAATATCATGCGGGGTTTTCCATATCATATTTCTGTGTTATAGTATATACTGTAAGTTTTCATGATTTGATGTTGTAAAACACAGAAGGTACAAGTTTTGATTCTATAGAAAAATCTTGTCTCTGTGAAATTTTTTTTAAGATGGACTTAATTACAACAGTACAATTATGAGTCAGTACTGAATTTGAATGTACATGTATTTGCTGGGATACATTTTACATTCTGTTGCATTAATTGGTAATTCATATGCATTTGATCCAACCGTACAGACTCGTAATGGTCATTATCATGGACCGCCTCTGAGAATAAAAGTATGTCAAGGGTTACATCACATTGCTGTATGTATGCATTAATGTCGTTTTTCCTTAAAAACATTAAATTATTTTTACTAAAAGTTCATTCCTAAACAAATGGGGTAAAAATTTAGTGATAAAAATAATAATGAGCCATATCAATAACAAACCTTATAAAGTCAGTGTCAGAAAACAAATTACCATATATATATATATGATGAAGAATCTCTATTTTAGCATTGAACATTTATATGAAGATGACCTGAAGGAAGTGATTAAAATGGTCTTTGAATGCATTGTCCCAAAATTTGTTGTCATGACAACACCAAATTATGAATTCAACCAATTGTTTCCAGAACCTAAGAAGTTTCGGCATTACGATCATAAGTTTGAATGGACAAGATCGGAGTTCCAGTCATGGTTTGTAAAAAAACTGATAGTTAATGATGATGGCTGGTCTAATAGGAAATAAATAGGATTTGAAATAGGTGTTTTAGTTTGAGAGAACATATGAATAGTAAACAAATAAGGAAGAAAAAAATATACAGGTTCATGAGCTCATTTTAGAGCTATAAGGCCTTGAAAATTTGCTGTAAATGGGTTTTCTCTGGATTTTTCATTGTCTTTGCATTGACAACTTCAGTCTCTCAAAGATGTATGAAAAAATAAAAAGGATTTCATAAAATTTTGTCAAATACCATTTTAAGGTATATATGATTGAATTATAAAAGAAAAAGTGGGGGTTCATGGGCAAAAAATTTCATGTTTAAGAAATGGATAAAACCCAAGGATTCCGAAAATCTGACAAAAAGACCAAAACATGACCAGCGAGCATCCTTAATATGGTTCATTCATAAAAATAACACAGTGTAAGAAAGTAATTAAAATTATTAAATGAAGTTAAGGGAAAGTAACACCCTAAGCATGTAAAAGACTCTCTTGTAGATGACGAAAAAGAATAGGCTAAAATGTCAGTACAGGGGCTGATCTTTCACTCGCCAAAAGAAAAGGGATTAGCATAAGATGGTTTTCCATGAATAAATAAGTTTAAACTAAATGAAGCTATAAAGCACTCAGTGCCAAAACAAAGCTAGTTGTGCTGAAACGGTTTTAAATCCCCAAAAATCTAAAAATTTGTAAATTTTTCTTATTTCTGAATAGCTTTATTGTTCTCTAAACAGTTTTGCAAGATATTTTGAAATGCATGTACGATAATTTGATAAAGATTTATTCAAAGATAACGTAATGTTTGAAATAAGATACGATAAATCAGTTTGGTTTTTGTTTATCTGAAAAAAAAGAGAAAAACTAACAATATAACAGTGAAGTTTCAAATTTATTTTGCAGGTGTAGCGATATCTGTGAAAAATATGGGTACAGTAGTGATTTTCATGGGATAGGGGATCCTCCTATTGATTCTAATGAATTTGGATGTTGTTCCCAAGCAGCAGTGTTAACAAGAAAGGGAGATAAGCAGGAAACTATCTGTGATGTTAAAATTGGAGTTTATACACTGGTTAGTTGAAATTAGCAAGTATGATTATTATATGATACTCATGGCCCGGTTGTTCAAAAGTTAATCACTTTTTTCACTTTCCATTATTTCGATTGTTAAGTACTATTTCTGTACAGAATTTTGCATAGACATACAAAGTCGTAGGATTAAGCCATCAGATAATTTTCAGTCCTTAGGCACAACCAAATAGGCGAAAATTTGAAACTGGAAATTGTAGTTAACTTTTGAACAACTGGGCCCAGGTACATGAGGTAGGCAAATGAACATTTTGTTGAATGCTTCTGGGAAAAATAATCTGTAATGCTGGACACCTCTTACCTGAAAGTTCCAGTTTGAATAAGCCAAAATTAATTCTTATCATATTTTATCTGGGTGAATTTTAATATTTTGCAAAAAATTATTCAGTTGAAAAATGTGAACTGTACTCAGACCTCTCCCTATATCCTGAATTAGTGGTTCAATAAAGGGAGACAAAGAAAAAATCAGTCCTTATACATGTATGTACATTATTCAGTATGTTTGGTAGTAAAACATCGGTACATAGAAATGATAGACAGGATGAAAAAAAAGTGTTTTGAATGTCATTTTTAAATGGCAGCTAGATGAAAGTACTAACTGCATAATAAAAAGATTCATATTCAAATCCAGTTGTGATTTTGAAATTTAAAACAAGGCATTCTGAATTTTCCTTATATTGAATTTAACTTGTTAATACACATTTCAATAGGTAGCAGAAAGCAAGTATCCTCACCAAGATACAACCCAGAGATCTGCCGAAGACATTTTAGAATCAGAATTGAAATATGTAATATCTTTCATGTCAAAGTGCAATGACTTTCATAATGAGGATGACACAACAGCCCTGATTCCTGTGGAAAGAATATGGATGTTTAGAACAATTAAGAGCTTATGTGATGTGGATCAAATTCGGTAAGGTTAATATTTAATCAATGATAAAGTTTAGTGCTAAATATCAATTCATCAATCAATCATGGTACATTTACTATAAAGCTCATGATAAAAAATTTTGAACACTTCAATAATTTATGTCTCATCAGTGATAGTAATTATTGTGTACTCCTTGGAAACATAGTTTTAGAACTTTGCAGAATCACTGTCACTCTGTCCATACATCTGCATCAGATTCACATAGTCAAGGAGCATTTGGTGTGTTCTCTCACAGCTCAAGCCGGTAAGGGACATTGTATTTCTCAGCAATACTTTCAGAATGCTTGTTATTCTCAGAGGGAACAATCGTCTTAGATGTGTATAAAAACAGAATACAAAGGAATAGAGCTTTCATTTACTCTTCATCTTAGAGGTGGATTGGGCCTAAGTTAACACGACAAAAATCTTACACCTCATTGTAAGACCAAGACAGCCCTGGTTTAAGTGGAGTACATATTTTTGTTGTTGAAACTAGTAAGACAAAACAAACAAAACAAAAAATACTTTACTGTCAATAAAGCCAATTCAAGTTAATTGATAGATTTTTATCTCTGCTTTTCCCTGGAAAATCAACTTGCCCAATATTTTTTTTATTTTTCCACAAAAGCGACTTTCAGAAATTTTTAAGTGTCCATTTCCGGTAAAATGTATGATATTTTATGTCATGCATTTCCAGTCTATGAAAAATAAACAGTTTTAGCTATCATACATGTAGTTAACCAAAGTTGGAGAAATGAATGTCATGCATCCAATATTATGATACAAAAACAATATTTGAAATGTGCATTGTCTTTGTGGGTGGCCAAATAAACAACAAGTTCCATATTATGACCTTGCCAACGGCAAGAATTTCAACCATGTCTATCATTGGAAAATGAAATATAAAGAATAAAAGTTTCCACCTGCCCCAAATTTGTTCAAAGAGGTGGATGATTATCAGTTAACTTGAATTAGCCTTAAATATTCCTTTGCAGGCAGAAAATTCACAATAAATTTAACACAGTGATTAATATAATTAATGTTGATTGAGATAAAAGTAAAAAAAAATATGAACTTAGTATTATATGTACATGTTTTTTTTATGATACTTTTTGACCTTTTCAATTTTTATTTTTTCTGTCATTTCAGAGAATTTTTGTTAGAAAAAAATTACACTGTGTCAAAAAATGATGACAATGAAGATTGTGTGGTGATAGACTTATACCCAGAGGACACTCACAGAAATTGGTATGATGATGACTTATATGAGGAAGATCAGAGTACTATTCAAACCTCTAGTGAAAAGAGTCTAGTAGGGGAAACAATGCAAACTTATGACCTACAGGAAGAATTCTGGGATTAAAGTTTGAGTGTAAAGGACCTGAAGTAATTAAAAGTAAGAGATGTTGCAACAATAGGAATAAATTCTGAGAAGTGGTGAAGTAATGTTCAGAAGAAACGCGAAAGTCCTGGATATGGATTTTCCTTGTAGGGAAAAATGAAAGGGAAATAGCTCAAAGTTTTTCTTCCTGACAAGCTCTTGAAGTGGAATGTCCTTTTTAGTTTGCCTCAACGAAGTTGAGGGGACTATTGGAGTCACCCCGGTGTCCATGTCCGCATGAGCGTGCGCGTGCGCATCCACAGACAGATCTCTGTTACTAGTTGGCTCAGGCTATATATTTTTGTGTGCAGGTGCATGATGAAGAGACTGACCATGTGACATAAGATGATGGTCACATGACCCATATTACATTTGTTGACTGGCTTTATGTCAGAAATCAATTTTAATATATAAAGTGACCTACAATCATATTACTTGGTGTGAGGGTGCATCTCAGGGAGTAACACAGCTTCTTACCAAAATTGGGTCACTCTGACCTTCTTATCATGCTTAATTGACTTAGTTTAAGCTTTACGTTCGAGTTCAGTTCTCCAATACCAAGGGACCTACAGTCATATTACTTGGTGTGAGGATGCATTTCAGGGAGTAACACAGCCTCCAACCAAAATTAGGTCACTCTGACCTACTTATCAAGCTTCATTGACTTAGGTTAAGTTTTACGTCCGAGTTCAGTTATCCGATACCAATGGACCTACAATCATATTACTTTGTGTGAGGGTGCATCTCAGGATGTAACACAGCCTCCCTCCAAAATTAGGTCACTCTGGCCTACTTGTCGCGCTATATTTACTTACGTTAAGTTTTATGTCCGAGTTCAGTTCTCCAATACTAAGGACCTACAGTCATATAACTTGGTGTGAGAATGCATCTCGGGGAGTAGCACATCCTCCGACCAAAAGTAGGTCACTCTGACCTACTTACTGCGCTTCATTGACTTAGTTAAGTTTTACGTTTTACATCTGAGTTCAGTTCTCAGATACCAAGCGACCTACAATCATTACTTGCTGTAATAGTTTGATGCGAAAGAAAGAAGTTTGACTGCATGATAAAGGATTATAATTTTAAATTAATTATGGAACTGTTTTTAAAGAAGATAAATTTGTAAAAAATTGTTATGAATGCTGTTTTAAGAAGAGAGGATCTGATATTATTTATAATGTTCTGCTGGAGAAGAGAATTGTTGTTAAGATTTTTATGCCTCAACCACTGCATAACAATGGATAAAAATTTTCTTGTGTCTATAAAAACTATACTGCTGGAATACACTAGTTGTTGGCACTTTGTTTGGTTATGCCGATTTTTATGCCCCACCACGAATGTGGCTGGGGCATATAGATTTACCTTTGTCCGTCCGTCTGTACGTCCCGATTCCGTTAAGTCTTGCGTTTAGGTTCATTTCAACACTTGGGTCGCTATGACCTACATTTCATGCTTCAGTGACTTTGGTTAAGTTTTGTGTTTAGGTTCATTTCTCAGAAACCTATAGTAATACATTAATGATATTTCACCAGTCCTGTTGTATAGTACTTATAGACACATTTTCTAGTTTAAATTATAGGTTTGAGCTGTTTACTCATTCAACTGAATTAGTTTTGGAATTAAAGATTTTAAAGAAGTTTTGCTGCAGGCAGATCCATTCTTGTTTTTCGAACAGATCTAGTCATTAGATTAATAAAAAATATTTGTATTTATTTAATAATGTCTTAGTCTAATAAAAAGCAGCTTGTCTTTATACAGTTATAAATTTAGAAACAAATTTCAATCACTTAAGACTTGAATTTATTTCGTTCACCTACTGGCAACAAATTTATTTGTATACATTATCAATGAGAATAAATATGGATAGTGTCTTAATATTTGATAGAAATTAATATCCATTTGACAAATCATGTCACGAGAGAAGAAGAGTCCCCCCCCCAAAAAAATAATGAGCAAAAAATGGTCTATAAAAACACTAGTAAAAAATTACCAACCATCAATACAGTTTTTACACATAATGTGACAAATATACACCTGTTACAAATATTTTAAGTTTTATACAGTCTGCCAAAATTATCTCAACCTTAGTTTATATTGTACATGTAAATTAAAAGTTTTTGTTGGGAGTTTTAATTAGTGATGAACCTGATTTTTTTAATTTTAAAATCTTTCATGCTAATGATCAGCTTTAGAAACTCTTATAGGTATGGCACTGGAGATTTTCTGTACTAGAATGAATTTCAGTAACTCAAACTACTGATAATTCAAACAGATTTTGACGATCTCGTGCAATTTGAGCCACCGAAGTTCTACTGTAAATATTAATTTCAAAATTACTCTTAAAATGGACATCTAGATGTTTATCCCAGCTCTAATTCTTCCTTCCCATATCAGACAGGGGTCAACAATTACCAAATTTTAGTTATATATGAAAGATATATTCCATGCTAATTATTTTTTTATGACAAATAAAACAATTAAAAATGATAAAATGTTTTGTCTTTAAAACAAGACCAGTTGCATTATCAAAAATGGCATGTTACAAAATTTTACAAGTCACTTTACTGATAATGATTACATCACTTAATTCATGAAGCAGCACATTTGTATCGGCTTTCTTGATATCATCAGGAATGATTGATAACCCACTTTAGCCAACGGTGTCGTGCCATTTGCCATGTATCCATTGATGTTTATATTTTAATCTTCATATCTGAAAACTGAACAGTTCGGACTTGACATTGCGGGATTGTCCTTAGGTGGCCTTCTTTTGGAATTTTGTCTAGTCATGCAGAACAAAGATTGCAGCCAAAGTCGCGATCTTGGTTGGAACAATGAAAAAAATCTATTATACATCTTGTTTGAAACCACTTAGCCAATTTTAACCAAATTTTTCATCCATAGTTTGTTTCAGGATTATATCCTCAAGTCAAGTCAAGTAAAATTTATTTAAAGTCGGTAAAATCATACAATCAACATAAGCTCTAGATAGCGTTTAAAGCCGACATATATAACAATAACAAACAGACATTAAGACAAACATTTACATACATTTAAAATGCAAGGCAGAACAGACTTTAGCACTAAGTGCATTCATAAAAATATGTTCCATTTAAAAGCAAATCTGATTTAAAACTGTGTAAAGATAGCTCTATAAAATTAGTTTAGCACTGGCTAGTATGAGCGAATTATGAAAAGATGCAATAAATTATAATGAGTTTATAATATATATGTACATTGTAGCCAAGCAGATTATTCGAATATATATCTACACCATATAAATATATAAAATTGACAGATAAGGTGTGTTGCTTGAATAAAGATGGGAATAAATTTAAATACAAAAAGAACATGAACATCCATCTCCCTCCCATTTATCTTCCCTTAAATTTTGAGGCAGATCATTCCACATTTCAGCAGCAGCATACCTTATAGAGTGCGGGCCATACCTTTTGTATTCACTCTCGGTACATCAATAGTATTTTTATATCTAAAGGAATATAGTTTTCATCTTCGTATATAAATCTCAGAGCTCGCTCATGAATTTTTTTTCTAATTTTTTGGTGTTAGATTCACCACAAATTGCCAAACAAGTGGACAATAATTAAAAGTAGATAGTATTAAAGAATAGCAAATTGTAATTTTGCACAATCTATTTAAATGTTTACCAATTCTTTTTTAACACATTTAATTGTAGTGATGCTTTTCTATGCACGTTAGATAAATGGCTATTAAAATTAAGTCTAAAATCAAAAGTAACACCCAAAAGTTTGACCTCATCTTCGCATTCAATTGTATTCCCATTTAAGTTGAAAACAACACTTTTGTCATGAGTTTTCTTCCCTATTGCAATAGTTTATAATTTATCAGGATTTGCCTCCATATGGTTATCAGTAAACCATTTCATAAGTACATTTCTTTCTTCTTCAAGATTATTTATGACGTCATCAATATTTTTGCTACCATATGATAGGATATTGTCGTGTGCATAATTATAAAGACTACTTTTGGATATAAAATTGGAACCAGACTTGGCAGCAATGGTCCTGTTTCAGAATTGTGTCCGATGATCCTGACGATCAACCAAGATGGCCGCCACAGTGGAACTTATTGTAACATAGGACCCTATGGGAAATTCGTTTGAAAATATTCTTGTCTGAAACCACTGTGCCAATTGGAAAAAGACTTAGCAGCAATGGTCCTTAGATGGTCTTCTTTCAGAATAGTGTCCGAAGACCCGGACTGTCAACCAAGATGGCCACCACAGCCGAACTTAGTTTAACATAGGACCCTATGGGAAATTCAATTTTGCCGAAATGGTCTTCAGGTGTCCTCTTTCAGAATTATGTCAGATGATCCTATATGTCAACCACCAGCCGAACTTAGTTTAACATAGGACACTATGGGAAAATTAATAAAAAATCTTTTTATCTGAAACCATTGAGCCAATTGGAACCAAACTTGGCAAAACTGTTCCTTTGTTGGTCCTCTTTCAGAATTTTTTCAGATGACCCACACTGTCAACAAAGATGACCTGCACAGCCGAACTTAGTTTAACATAGGACGCTATGTCAAAATTCATTTAAAAATTATTGTTGTCTTAAAGCACTTAACCAATTGGAATCAGACTTGGCAGCCATGGTTATTAGATCGTCCTCTGTCTGAATTATGTCCAGTAATACAGACGTTTGTTTTTTAGGTGCTTTTATGGCTGTTGATTGGCAAATTGAATCCATGTTAGCGATACAGGCTTCTGAAGCCTCTAATTTGTTTTTTCACACCCTATTTCTCCCAGTGTCGTTGTCTCTTGGTTTGTTTTTCAGATTTTTATCACTTTGAATCTCTGTATGAGATGTCTTTATGGTTTTACATACATTTACTTGCTTGAGAAGGAAGAAGTTGAAACACTTTCATATTTTATCTGGCTGATGAATTGTTTTAATTCTTGCTGCATTGGGCACCTTAGAATGTTCGAAAGGTTAGAAAATCATTGTCCTACCTTCATGAAAATCATGGTGTACTATCTTACAAAGCTTCAAACAACATTGGTTTTTGTCTGCAAAAGAGACTACATCGAGTGCCTGATCAAATAGATGGGTATTGACGACAATTCACTTGCCAAACACACTAAGACGCACATTACGATGCCACAGAGAAATTATCAGTACTTATTTCTGTTCCTTTTCTGTATTACTATAATTGATGACCATAATAACCTCCGTTCCATTTACTGGATATCAAAACTCAATTATTAGTGTCCATTCTAAGTGATCACTAAACCTTTTTCAAAATGCCTTATTGCTTTAATTACTGCATATAGAGCAATTAAGGACAGACAGGAGAGCTGTGATAAGGCCTATTCAACGAGTGTTGTGAATCTAATATGGATTCTTAAAAATTCTAAAGATCTACAGAATTATATTTTTCTGGTGACCTTACCTATTACAATTTAAAAAAGAAATTTGTTTTTCGTGATCTAATTCACCATTGCTCTGGACTAAACAACCAATACAAAGATATGCCTATCTGGTATAAGGTAAGGAAAAGGCTTTTGGTGATTTTTAGCTTTCCAATTTTGAACGTCCCCTATCTTAGCAGTTATAACTATGCCAAGATCTCCAACATATAGTCAAACCTCGTTATGTCGAAGTCCAAGGGACAGGACCATTCTATTCGACTTAGCCAAGGTTCGAGTCATTCGAGACGAGTATGGCATCAGGCTTTATACATATTGAAGGGCATTTGGTCAGGTCACATATGGTTCTCTATTCCTGTTTTGATATTGTTAATCAGTTAAATTTTATTTTGAAAACAATATAAATTCAATCTATATTAGTGTTTTCTAAATAGCTAACTTTATAGAGGGATTCCATTATGTGGTCACATGTCAATACACAAAAGTTTATCAGGTATCAATGCGTATAGTATAGTGTGTAAATTTCATAGTTGATTCATTACTACTGTGCATGTGAGATAGCTGTCAATAAGACGTCTTGAACGTGGTTATGTTGTCTTTAATGATTTCTCCATTCTGGAAATGTTGTGGTGACATCACAAATTTATTGGCCATATGAAGTTTCTGTCTTCATCTCTATGGATTTCGATCTTACTCCCACTGTTTCTTCTCGGTATTCCCCAACTCTAACCTTAATCGTAAATCTAACCTAAACATAACCCTAACCCTAACCTCAACCCTAACCCTGATTCTAACTATAACTATAACCTTACCCAAACCATTAGGCTAACGTTAACCCAAACCGTAACCTAACCGTAACCGTAATCATAACTTAACCCGACCTCAACCTTAGCCTTAACTCTTACATTACTTAACAATAACCCAACCCTAACCTAACAACCTGAACACTTACCCTAACCTTACATAACTCAACACTGACTTATCCCTTAATTTACTCCAACCATACCCTAACCTAACATCAACCATAAGCCTTACCATAATCTTAACCCCAACCCTAACCTAACCTAACCCTAACCTTAATCACAACCCTTATCCAACCCTAACCCTACCTCTAACCACTACCCACCCCTAACCTTAACCCTAACTCTAACAACTCTAACCTCAATCCTTACCATAATCTTAACCCTAAGGTAACCCTAACCTTAACCCTAGCCCAAAATTTTGTTCATATTTATTTTGACTTTTATAATATCACTTTGCTACCTTGATCACTGATGATGGGATAAGATCAGTATCCTTTCATGACTGGGATCCTATTTCGAATCTACCTCGACTACCATCTTAATTATCATAGTTTAGGGGTTCTCCGGCTTCATTCACCGATAAAAATGGCCGTCAAATTGGCTGAAAAACTAAAACAAGATTTAGTTCCAGATTTATTGCCCTTATGTTCTACGGACCCAAGATGTTTGTGGTGGTGCTATGTCCGTGTTACAATTGTCTCCATGACAACAGAAGTGGCATTCAAATGGCGCGGGATTCTTTATCACACCATACTGTTTGCAGTAGTCCAGGTCAGCAGTTTCACTAAGCCATTTAGTTTGACATGTATTTCCATCAACACATCTGAAATGTAATTGGGAAACTTTTACGTATAACTGTTATCTATATTTTACCATTTAAAAGATCATTCATAATGGCAAGGATAGATAAAGAGAAAGTTTGGATACGCAAATCACTATTTTAAAACCCCACCATTGGTTAAGTACAAAGTCAATCAGTTCATAATGTCTCACTGTTGTTTTTGTTTATATTTTGGCCCCATTTTGTGTTTCTAATTTTGATGAAGATGCTATATTGTTCGTTGGTCAATATTTTATTACTGACCTTTTCTGTCATCTTCACCTTTTGATAATCATATCACTACTAATACCAAGAATTGCTGATAGCTGCATCAGTGTTACGGAATTCAAACACTAATTGTTCTCAAAGCAACATTATTCATGATAGAGCTAATTTTGGCGTTTTTTAACATGAACCTTCTACATGTTCTAGGTTAAATAGTATTTTGGAAAGCGATTTGTAGATTAAATTAATTAGACTTTTAACTCTAGAAATATTTTGCAAATTAACATGTAGTTTAATGTATATATGTACATGTATGTTTTCAAAGTGTCTCATAAGTCAATTGTTTGGCTGGGCATTGATTTCATTTTAAAGATATTACTTTTTATTTGTACATATGTACTGTATCAATCAATGGGTGACACTCAAAATAAAATTGATTTTTTAAAATTTTATTTTTTTAACGAGTTCCAATTCTTAAAGGTTGTTTTTCGATTGTTTAAAAAAATAGTACACACGAAAATCTAAATTTTATTTTTTGTTGATAGTGAAATTATTACATATTCTCCATTTACATGGTTAAGGATCCTTTAAAATCTGAACTTCAATATAGACAATGATGTTCCTTAATCAAATCTATTATCTGACTTCTTGACGTCAGAAATCATGTTTTCTTGACACAAATATCTTAAAATATAGGTATGGAAACCCTGTTAATATTTGCGTCCTCAACCAGCAGTAAGTAACTACTAAGCTGGTTTTGAAAACGAGCACTATTTGACCATAGACATGTTATGTATGTGTTTTTAAGTCTTATTTATGTTTTTGAAGTACCGACCCTCTGAATCGTCCGAGATGTGGACTTTCCTTTTTATATAACAAATTGTATAAGATTTGGATAAGCAACAAAAAGGTGAACAATGACAACCAATCAATCAATCAATGCCAACCAAAAGACAGAAAGTCTGACAAAATACAACACACACGAGCACAAAACATAAATATAAACATAACCGCACAACAGAGAGTCAGAATAGTCTGACTTGTTTAGCAAAATTAAAAAATAATAGAAATACCAAGGGTTCATTCCTTGTATTGCACATGGTAGATCTCCTTAGCTGAAATTTGGCTTCCTATTTCGGTATTTTTGGTTATGAGTACTTCTTGTTTAAAATAAGTTTGGTTTTTGGTCTTCCAAATGTTTCGGTTTTGATGCTGCTGATGAGAGGTAACTCCTTGAAATGCGTCGTATACACATAGTATAATTTACCATATCTAATATTAGTATCTTTGGATTGTTATTTTGGTACAAATTATGAACAGTAGTGGAGTTAAACCTGTGAGTCTTTTCGTAATATAGTTTGAAGAAAGGGCACGATTTTATTTATGGTTGGTAATTCATTGTTCATCTTTTCTGTTGTTTTCATTTTGAATTATTGGAAACGGGCACCATTCCACTTCAATAAGCAGAAATTTGTTTCCAAGAGATTTTCTTTTTGTAATCTCTTCACTCGGAAAATTATCTTTTATACATGCAATCACTATTTCCAAATTATCCTGTGAAACGTACCTTTTACACACATCACTATTTCCCAAATTACCTGTGAAACTTACCTTTTATACAATCACTATTTCCCAAATTATCCTGTGAAACCTACCTTTTACACACATCACTATTTCCCAAATTATCCTGTAAAACTTACCTTTTATACACATCACTATTTCCCAAATTATCGTGTCAAACTAACCATTTATACAAATAACTATTTTCCAAATTATTGTGTGAAACTTACCTTTTATACACATCACTATTTTCCAAATTATCCTGTGGAACGTACCTTTTATATACATCACTATTTCCCAAATTATCCTGTGAAACATCTGTCATGCAGTATGGTTTGTCAAAAGAACATCGTTTAGGGGTGTTAGAAGTGCCATTGTGGTATATTTCTTGTTTGGAGCAGGGTATTAAATTGTTTGGATCACCGCATACATTACATATAACTGGTTCTGTGTTAAAAAAAGACAATAAGATAGATATAATACTTATAAAGTTTTGGAAGTAATTGCATGTATATATGTGCATATAGTCGATTTCAGTCGGAACATAAAGCTAATAATGTACCGTATGTACAAAGGTCTACAAACTGCGGAAACTATGCCCCTTGAAGGAAAATTCTATATTACTTTCCAATATAAAATCCTTTGAGTTGTTTTAGGAAAACTTCATTTTTGTTAAAAAAATTTTTTAAAATAAAATTGATTTTTTATATACATTTTTAAAGTAAAATGAAAAGGAATATATACACCATGGTAAAAACAATATCCCCTCAAGTGCACTTAAAAACTTTATAAACTAAAAAGATATTCGACAAGAGTGTAGTTATTACCAAAATCTGTAAAGCCATTTCCTAAGGTTTTCCTCTTTCTGGAACAATGTATACCGATTTTTCAACTAACCCTTGCTAAGAAGAACAAAAGGTTTTAGTGAATGTTGAAATTGATAATAGATTTTAGTTGCTAATAATTTCAGTTATAATCACTAAAAACAGAATTAATTATTAATTCTAATATGGTGTACGGCTTTCCCTTTACAAACAAAGTGTATTAAAATTTCCGATCTATTATGGCAGTGAACGCACCTGACGTCATAGTCAAAATCATAACGCCATTCTTTTGAATCTCACCAGAGGAACTGTCAAAACGGAGAAATACTACAATTGTTTTGACTTTTTTGCTCCAAAGTACAATAAAATCAAACGATTTGAAAATTGAAAAAATGAAATTTCCTACTTTTTTTCAACTTTCATTTTTACATTTTGGTTTGAAATTTGAAATTAAAGACGTTCAAATATTTCAATTTTCAAATTAAAAGAAATGAAAAATGAAAAAAACAAGTTGTAAATTTCATTTTTCAATTTTTTAAATCAAAATTGAAAAATTAAAAAGCAAGTTTCAAATTTCATTTTTCAATTTTCAAATCAAAATTGAATAATGAAAAATGAAAAAAAAAACAAGTGACAAATTTCATTTTTCAATTTTCAAATTCAAATTGAAAAATATGAAAGCAAGTTTCAATTTTAGTCTCAATTTTTAAAATAAAATTGAAAAATGAAAAACGCAAAAGCAAAGTGGTAAATTTCTTTTTTCAGTTTTCAGATAAAAATTGAAAAATATTTGGCCTTTTTATACACGGACCCATTTCAATTTCCTTGATTCATAGTCACAGACTGATTTTGCTTCCAAAATATAAAGAAAAACCCGTCAAGAAGTTTTGAAAAGTTTGTAAACTTTCATGGCAACGTGCACTTCACAGTTTTAATTATAATGATTACCAAAACCGGCTTTTTAATAACCAAGGTTTAAATAATGTTTTCCTCCATGGAAAATATACAATTTTATGATCAAGAAAAATGAGTGGAAATGAAATAACCAGAATAAAAACGCTTAGGCTACATCAAACTGATTCTTTTAATTTCGCCGCTCCGATTTTCGGACTTTGTAAATTAAAAGCCGCTTGATTTTGAAAAATGCTGAAAACTCGGACCAAATTCTTCATTTTTCCAGAAAATAAAAATAAAAAGTGTTAGCCCGCTCCTAAAATTTGGCAAAAAAGGGATTGTTTCCATTTTTTGCAATATTCTAGATAAAAAATTTTGTGCCGCACGTACGATCTTCGCCTGAAAAAACTTGTTCTCAGGAAAAAAAATTGAAACTAAAATTTCGCTCGCTCGCTAGCACCTATTTTTATCATAAAAATGTCCAAAAAACTAAAAATCAATTTGGTATGGCCTTAATAATTTTTTCTTGTTGGAAGAACTTTTTGGAATGAATTATGATCTGCATAGTTAATTACAAAAATAAAACGAAAAGCTAAAGATTATAAAAACATGTGGGCACAAAATTCCGAAGGAGCTAATGCAAACAGGTCATCCGAAATAAGCCTGGGACCTTTAACAAGGCCAATATGAAAAACATTACGTAACAATACCATAGTTTTGAACATTAAAAGTATTTGTGGGCAAATATACATGTATACGATGTCCAAATAATATATCACTAGCACCACTTTTGGTTAAAAAAATAATGTTGATTTTACTTGTTACAAAGGAAGTCGTGAAAAGAAAAAAAAGTTTTTTGGATTTCGAAGTATACCTGCAAAAATAATAATAAAAAGTAAATCATACATACCAGTTATGGACGCTGCAATTAAATGATATGAATATTAAACACATTGTTTCGCCGTTGACAGTGATAATTTAGAAAAATAGCAGTCACGAGGAGACCAAAATTCCGTGTAAAAACTCCAAAAAATAACATATCTGTTTTTTACACTTAATATTACTTTTGTCTCCAATATCTGTAATGTTTAACTTGGTTTTTTGTTGCGTGACAAATTATTCCATTTACTTAAAACTAATGATATATAAGTCTAAAAAACCTTCTTACGTCAATTTTCGTTTTTATAACGGCCTTCGACACTGAGTGGGACGAGCATTTCATATATAAAACTTGAAAATATGTGTCCAGAATCGATATATATAGAGTTTTACGACTAATAATTTCTTTAAAAAATAAAAACAACATTTACAAGATTTATGTTTCCTTTCTACTACCATTATTTTCTCTTTAAATAATGTTTATGATTTTAAGTCATGTTAGCGATGCTTCCTAATTATTATGAAGTTAATTAATAACATTAATAATAGATGGCGAATTTATAATCGTCTTCTGTCATTTTTGTCTGGTCAAAAATTGCAATCGTTCGAAGAATTCAAATTGGTTGATGTTGTGAACTGGGGAATAGCTATTGAAATGGGTATAGAGTTGAAAACTTTTATCAGTATAAAATTAATGTTAAATTGGAAGAAAAAACATTGATACAGTAGTAAGAAATAAAGGGTCTGTTTGCAGATCAATATTTGTGGCGAATGAGCCTAACTAACGAGCCAGATAGCTTCATATTAGTACGAACGGCTAATGTGTTACATTATCGTACTTCCCTACGTCTATATCACCCTCCCCAGATGCCCTCTCATCTCCATATTAAGGCTTTGGGACGTATGAGGAAACATATAAGCGACAACAGGACTTATCAGCGAAGTCACAATGTGAGAGTAGGACGTATTAGCGACGTCACAATGTGAGAGCAGACGTTATCAAGTATACCTCCAGAAGAGAAACAAAGCGTAAAACATGTATTACCAGGGCGACTAAAATGTACAGAATTTGTACAATAAACAGATTATCTGGTTTTCTGCGTAAAGATATTGTTAAATATCAGCCGCTCGAGACAATATGAATCTGTTAGGCTGGTTTGCTGCGCTCACTCGTATATTGTGGATCGCGGCTGATATTTTACGATATCAATGTGCAGAAAACCCGATAATCTATACATATCTACCTGCAGAAAACCCGATATTAATAAATCGTTTATCCTATTTTTAACGGGGTATTTTTAGTGGAAAAAACTATAGTTTCTAAGCTTTTTCAAGTCCTGATAACTTCAGGTCAAATCTTGATTATTTCGGTTCAACAGCCATTGCCGATTATGAAATCGAGTCATCCCCTATTGACGTTTGTGACGTCAGAACAGACCGCTGTATTGAGTTTTGTAGAGCAGGACGATATAGGCGTACGGAAATACATATACAATATATGTACATTGTCAGATAATATAAAGTTTATTTGTACGACCCTTAGAAACGGGTAGAAATGCGAGGTTTACCGAGCATTATTTCTCGCCCGTTTCGCGGTGAGTACAAATAAACTTTATATTTTCTGACAATGTACGTATATTGTTTTTATCCTGCAACACTAAATTGTTATCTGTTTGAGCGAAAACGCATGAAAATGGAAAGTTTATAACTGATTTGAAGAAGGGGCGTTTTTGGCTCTTAATGTAGGTAAGCACGACGTCATAATCACTGTGAACCAGAGCACAATGCAAAATATCGTTGAATTTGAAGACAAAGGTACCAGAAGACTAATATATTGGGTTACTGACACACTCGGCTCACCTCGGTCGATTACTTCCTCCATCTAACCTCGCCTGTATCACGATGGGATATCCATTAGAACTATTTTAGGAGTTCAAACACGTGATCTGAAAATCGATATTTTCATGTTTTTCATAAAAAAAACTAATTCGTTATTCAATTACATCCAGATACATTTATTAGTTGCATAAATATAAAATTCTGTTTAAATTTCATTTATATCGTCATGCATAATGTTGTTTCAGATCAAAAACTAGAGAAATCATTCACCGTATTTAATTCTCTCAACTAAAGACGCCGTGTTTTCAAAATCATCAGTTTTTTCAACCCGTCTAACAAAGATATTTTTCCGGACACATATGTACCAACGTTAAGATCGTTGCCATTCCAATGTCGTTTTATGTATTATTGATCTTGTTATGTTGGCATAGAAACCGTACTGATCTTTTTAGTTAGCGATTTACGCATTATTGAAGTGTTTAAGGGTTTCTAAAATACTTTAGCAAGTATATTATTAACAAATAAAACTGTTTTCCGTTGATCGAAATACATACAAAACGTTAAATTCTATCAAGAAAGAGAACTTTGTTGAGCATCTGTCATGATACGGAGAGTAAACCGACAGCAGAATCACAATTTAAGTCGGATACGCATATGAAATCACCGCATACATCCGAGGTTAGATGTAGAGTAACGGAGTCGGCAAAGGTTTGCCGATTGGCTACTGACTCAATATCGAAAAACAATATTGGGCAGGCTATATTGGTCAGCTAAAAGCTTACAACATGTAGTTGTAGGATAAAATAAATCTCCTGGTTCATGTTTTTTCCTAAATAAAAAAAGCTGAAACGTTTTGGGTTTAGATATGTCTATTTTTCTGTTTTAAACTTAATAGATACTTAAGCTTTAGTGTAATCATTAAAAGTTTTAAGGGGAAACACAAACATCTTCATAAATTAATCCTCAATCCCAGTTCTCAATGTATTTTCGATACTTACCTAATTTTTCAAACCTATCTGTTTGAAATAAATCTTACCTAACTTTGAATGGATTTTCAATATATATATATTGTAAGAATAGATATTTACAGCGTCAATGGTCTTTACAAGAAATCTTCTGTTTCCCGTATTACTTAAAAACAAAGCACATACCGAAATATTCATTACAGTAGTTACAGCTCTTTGGACAAGTTGCTATGGCAAACTTTTTCGTCTGAGCAGGTGTGTTAGGTCCACAAAGGATTTGTTTGAAATTTTGGTTTGAGCATCTAGCATCATGATCAACACATGGAGGTAGGGATGTAGTTCCTAGATGGTAAAAGAATGATAAAATTCATACCATATATACAGTGATAAACATTTATTTTGAAGAAATGTCTGTTTGTCCGTTTGTTCGTCCGTCGCTCACACCGTGGTTCTTATGTCCTAAACTCCTCTTCATTTTTTATTTTATGGATTTTCTATATAGGTTTTATAATTTTGATTAAAAAAATTGAGGTTCGTATTCAAACATATGACTGTTAAAATGGTTCGCAGTTAAACAACATATGGGGAGTGTGGGGATAGCTGTAGTTTTCGACTGCCTCCATCAAAACTGCATTGGAGAGCTTATTCGAGTAGCAATTGATTTAGCACAAATACCTAAAGATAATACAATTTAATTTCGGCTATCGTAAATTATAAATAGCTGAACCATATAATAACAAGCAATAACAAACATTTAAACAATTTTAGAAAAATACGTAGATTCATCATTTTCCACCATCCATACATTTAGAATATCAGGGTATTGTACTCCTAAAATAGTATCACCACACACGAAATTGTAGATCCAACATTATAAATAATTTACTCATTGCATATTATACATTAATATATTTAAAATATTTATTGTTTACTTAATTTTTTAGTATAACTGAGTTTATCTTACCTATTAATGTTGCTTGCGTTGGGGCAGTTCCATTCCCTGAAATTAAAAAAACCCTCATAATATGGACCATGACAATTGTCTAATGTATGTATTGCATTTTGTCTAAATGATTTTAGACTTCGTTTTTTTTCAAAGTGAATAAATTTAGAAAACAATCATCCATAAAACTGCCATTACTGATCTTATATTGGCGTTTAATAGGCCTTTGGATCATTCCTCGCAGTTGTTTTGGCTATTGACTTTACAAAGTCTTGGTCAAGATCTGATGAAGGTTAAATCGGAAACTGGCAACATGGGATATCACATGCGAGTTTATTGTAGAATATTTTAAACTAGTAATTCCATCAATATTAACAATATACACAAATGATGTTCCTTTTAAAGATATGTTTATCAGAAATTCTTTAGATTTTTGGATAAAAAGGACAAATATACCTAAGGAGCAATCAAAAAAACGTAATCCATTGGACAGACAAACCCGGGAAGACAAACGAACAACCACAAGCACAACAAATAAACACAGAAAACTGAAAACAATGAACAACACGAACTCCTATAAAAACCAGGAGTGAACCCAGGTGCTCCGGAAGGGTAAGCAGTTCCTGCTCCGTATACGGCACCCGTCGTGAAGTTCAACAAAGTCAATCCGGTGGAAGTCACAAATCGTAGGAGGCACATGAAAGGTTACGACAGTGGGAACAGGTCCAACATCATCTTAGATATTGGAACACTGTAATGGTCAATCAATTCATGATGACGACCGTAAAATTTCTTAAGTGATGACATCAACTTATCCCTGATAAAACCCTGGTTAAGAAGCTTTTGTGAAAGCAGTAATCCTCTTTGTCGAAAGTCAGGGTAACTCACGCATGCCCTTGAAAATCGGACAAGCTGAGAAACGTAGACGCCATATGCAGGCGATGCTGGTATATTGCTACTTAAGAAGGGAAAATTAACAATAGGAAAGTTGAAGTCATCACGTTTGTCATAAAGTTTTGTCTTCAATCGTCCCTCATAGTCTATTTCAAGAAATAAATCCAAATATGAAGCGGACTTTGGTGTATCTGTAGTATCCTTAATTTCAAGCTCACTGGGGTAGATAAGATGTAGAAAGTCTTGGAATTTGTCGTTATTTAACGACAACACATCATCTATATAACGAAAAGTGAAATTAAAGGATTGGGCTAGTTTCTTTTTGTTTTCACGTAGTAACCCTTGAATGAAGTCCGCTTCATATGAGTACAGAAACAGATCGGCGAGGAGAGGAGCACAGTTGGTTCCCATTGGAATGCCGATTGTTTGTTGAAAAATTAGACCGCCAAATTCAACGAATATGTTGTCTATGAGAAAATCTAACATGTTTAGTTCTGAATCGCTTAAATTCTTCTTGTAATAATTGAAAATTCCTAAAATGGATTAACAAAAAACAAATAAGACTTTTCTGTCAGATGGAAAACATGAAAACTATATAAACTGACATAAAAAGTGTAATAATAAAAAAGTAAACGTAAGTTTAAAAACGGAATTATTAAAAAAAAGACAAAAATTACAGGCATTTCAAATATAAAAATTCATGAAATAAACAATATACACATGAATGAATATTAACCTACTAGAATACCTAAAATCTTGTTTGGAATAAAAGTGAAATGTAAGTTTTCAAGGCATATTTTGTCATCAGAAAATGTATAATTTTTGAAACTGTAATTACCTCCACATAATTTGCAGAATTTCGGACATCTTGTTCTAGCTATATTTTGTAGTGTTGGTTGAAAGGACGAACACACACCAAACTGGTCGTTGTAATGTTTACAATTAAAAAGACTATCTTCATTGTCAGAGCATGTCACTATTGGCGTCGTTCCTGTGAGTGTAATGTGCATGTTATTATCATTGCAATATCTGTTTCTTCTTTGAGACAATTCTTAGCTTCTTATTTGTGTACCACATATTTAGTATAATTAACATCAGGCATGGGGTAATGCAAATGTGTAATTGTAATTTTCCCAAGTAATTGCATGTAATGTGTAATGCAGGATTTTTAGCATTACATGTAATTGTAATATAATGCATAACTTTAGCAAAAATCTGTGTAATTTTATGCATTACATTGCATTACATGGCATTACATAAACATAACATCAAATTTTGAAACTCATCTTAAGGTAAGATTTTCAATAATTAAGATATTGTATTAATATGTAAGAAATATTTCACAAATATATAAATAAAGAATAAAAATAAAATTTGTATAAATAATAGAATGTCCAAATTACAATTTTAAAAGAATAACACAACACTGTATATCACACAGACTGAGTTATCTTTTTTAATGTCTTTTTATTTCATTGCATTTCTTTGCAAAAGTAATTGTAATGTAATGCATTACTTCGATAAATTCATGTAATGGTAATTGTAATATAATGCATGGTTTTGTCAAAGTAATTGTAATGTAATGCATTACATTGCAATGTAATTCGCCCCATGCCTGATTAACATTAAATCTGCCTATACGTAAGTATAAAAAATGTCTTCCTATAAACAGCCTTGGGGTAATTACCATTACAACGGCTCGTGTTATCCAAAAAAGTCAACACGAATCGGTAGAAGCAAGAAATCACGTGAGCAAAATGAAACTGGAAAAGCATCTTACATCTGTTTTGTTACTTGGTTAAAAATGGTAGCCAAACGCTTTCCAAAGTGATGCTGAAAACTTGATAGAATCTTCGTAAGTAGTTTTGTTTTACAATAAAAAGAACAGAAAAAACATATGAAGCAATAATTTTGTATCGCAAATTGACCATACTTTTTGTCATAAAATATCTTTGAACAGCTTATAAACCATAAATTGTGTATACATCATTGATGGCACTGCCAGATTGTATCAGTAAAGCCTTTTCCACTTTATTGCAGGTCCAGAATATTTGTTTCGGCGTTTAATTTGCTCTAGCATTTTGAATAACGTACAAAGAAAAAATCTTTTCAATCTCATGAATTACAAAATTGGTATGAGGAATATAGACTTATTGAGACATACACAATATTCTTAGTTTTTACTTGTGATAAAAAAGAAACAGAGATCTCAATCTTACCGGTTGGATAAGATGTTGTAGTCTGTGCTGTAAAGATAAGATATTGCTTATAATTATAATTTACTTATTCTGCTACGCGTGCTCAAATTTAAATTATGCTAGTTTATTTGCTTTGGATATGGGAGAAGTTAGCTTAACTTGTGTCTTATCCCTTTTGTTTGTAACAAATTAAATATGTTTAAACTAAAAAATAGGATATGAGTCAAAGCAAATTTCAAGGTACAACATGTAACTAAATGTTTATCAATCTAATTGCAAGAACTCTGCGATACAATTTATATTAGTTTTAATAAAAAGGGGAAATTTAATCCATTTAAGAAAGTACAATTACATTTCTTGCATTCAGAATTAAAAGAAATTGAAGGAGTATTGTGAATATTTTAGGAAGTCCTAAACGTATACAATATATTTCCTTATTGTATAGGAACGTAATATTCCATGTAGAACGTAACCACAATCTACGTGCAATCGTGTATGATATTACCTTCAATGCAATATTGTTACTTTAAAAACGGACATCACCGATGAATAAAATCGACTTATTTGACATTTAAATGTATTGCTGTACAAAAAATGATTAATGCATTAATATTGAGAAAATGTGTCCCTTGCAAGAAAATATGCTGCATTCACAAGCATGTGCAATATATTAATTATGTTCGGTCACTCGTTACAATATTCTTTAGTATTATTGTATTAAACCAACATCATACAATTGAAATTAATACGTGAAAATGTAATTTGACGGATAATGAATTTTCCATTTCTACATTCAAATTAAGGATAAAAGAATTTCAAACCATCAACAAAATAAATACAAGAAAACATCTTTTTAATGGATTAGAATAAGTATATTGAGGCTCCGAAATTATATAAGATAGTCAGCTAATATACACATGGTTGAATGTGTAACGCACCAAACCATACGCACACGAATCTCACGTTACAGGGACACGATTCGCCCAATACACGCACACAATTTTCACGTTACGGGCAAACGGAACGTTGCACGTAAAAGTGCGATTTCTAAAAATTGTATTTGTAAAATACCAACTGGCATACAAAAACAAAGTTAATTAACATTTATGACGGGTATGAATAGCAGTATAAAATCTAATATTATTGCACTTGGTTTTAAATAAAAAAAGGACGACAAAAGAAAGGCGTGTAATACGGTCGACATTAAACTTTTTAGTTATGTTATTTTATTACGGGAAATGTATTAAATCTGAATGACAGAACTATGAAATTATATTTCAATTTTATTAAAAATCACTCCACCTCTTCATATTATTGTAACCTAGTCAACTACAGCAATTGAAATCATTATAATAAATGTGTAATGAAAATCAAACATTACACCACAATATTTTTCAGCTTATTTAAAACAAACGAAATCACATCTTGGATACATAATAACATGAATAAAAATCACAAAAACTAGCTCATGTAAAAGATGTACTATGAAGTCATAAATTAAAATATGACATCTGTCAAAAAATTTTTTTCATTTTGCAAGATTTCAAAAAATAACTTAAGATGTTTTTAACTTATCAATCAAAGTTCAAATCTGTTTTAATTTGCTAATTCTATAAGATATATAATATGATAAATAAATTTAATTTAGGAAACATTCAACCTCCAAAGTTAGTGTTTTGTATCCGCTTTCGTTCCCACAAACCCCTGATATCACACATTCATATTTTACGGGTCGGAAGTGAACGAATTTCATTGGTTACTTCTCAAGGTCAAAAGAGAATCCATTTGCGTCGTAGGTAGAATTTTCTAGGTCACAAACCAGGCGGCGATATGTTTGATCCGCAAGATATCAATTTGTGATGTATGGGGTTTGTAGGAATGAACGTGGATACAAAACTCTGACTCGGGAGGATGGGAAATATTTTATTTCATGTATTCTTTTCAAACCAAATTATCGTCAATACTTGAATAATTTAAATCTTTATTAGAAAAAAAAATAGAAACTGTGCTGGATTATTAATATGAACATTCATTCCTTGTATTGCACATGGTAGATCTCCTTAGCTGAAATTTGGCTTCCTATTTCGGTATTTTTGGTTATGAGTACTTCTTGTTTAAAAGAAGTTGGTTTTTTGGTCTTCCAAATGTTTCGGTTTTAATGCTGCTGATGAGAGGTAACTCCTTGAAATGCGTCGTATACAGCATAGTATAAATTTACCATATCTAATATTAGTATCTTTGGATTGTTATTTTTAAACATTTGAACCGTTCAAAGTTCGTTCCGACCATCTTTAAATTCAAGTTCGAAATGTGCTCTGATTTTAATTCACACGTTTTAATATTTTTTATGGGCCTCGTTGGCTGAGTGGTCTAGGTAGTTCGTCATGACTACTTATGATCACTAGCCTGTCAATACTGAGGTTGTGAATTCGAATCTCACCTGTGGTAGGGTGTGTTCGACTCCGATCTTAATTGACAACGGTTGCCACTTTTCATACAGAAGGTCGGTGGTTCTCTCCGGGTACTCCGGCTTCCTCCACCTCCGTGACCGCCACGAAATATCCAAATGTGCTACAAACAACGTAAAACCCAAACTAAACAAACAAACAATATTTTTTTATCGACCTATGAAATCTCATACATGTTACACGATTCTCAACGCACGTTTCTAACCACAAGCAAACCACACATACGATTCGCATGTTGCACGCACATTATTCACAAATTACACATTTTTTTGTGGAATTACACGTTCAACTATCTGTAAAACATAGATATTTTTTATGCGACTTTACCATAAAGAAATTAAAATTTTAAAATTAATTTCAGGGATTTGGTATAATTCATGCTGTATTTCGAAACTGAATTGAAAACATCATTAACTTACATTGAACTGGTGCCTGGGTAGAGCCGGTATCTTGAAAAAAGTAGAAAGGAAATATAATTATTATTCATCAAATGAAAGTAAATATTTGTTTCAAACAATTTACTGGTTTAATTATGTAAATGATCAAAGTGTTCAAAATTAAATTAAAAAACTCTTCACCTAAAGTAGTATGCTTACTCTTTGGGAACACTCGATTTGGTCATTTACGACTTTGAATAGCCTTTAGCTCCTTGTTTTCTCTTTGATCATAGACCATTTAACACCCAAAAAGTATAGAAAGTTCCGGATGGGTGTATTTTTTTACTGTTTGCATAACTGATGAGCCGACATTTGAAGGATTATTTATATCTTGTGCTTTTCTTAAGGTATCCGACCATAATAGATCATGACGGTAAATTATAAAAAAAATAAGTCCCAAAATTTTAAAATCGACTGAAATATTGATGGATGCATGTGGATGTGTCGAAGTTTGATTTTCCGATAAAATTTCGACAGAAAATAATTTTATGTTCATTTCATTAAAATTATTGATCATCGTGTGAATAGTTTGATGCATGTGGATGTGTCGAAGTTTGATTTTCCGATAAAATTTCGACAGAAAATAATTTTATGTTCATTTCTTTAAAATTATTGATCATCTTGTGATTAGTTTGATTGATGTCCTACTTCAAGTGTAAATTGTCTTGTTTATACATCGGTCGGTGAACTTTCTCAAAAGAATATTAAAAAAGGAGAATGATGAAGGCATGCTGCATGTGTATCACCATACTAAAAATGCCTAGAGATACTCTGATTTAGTTACTTACTCTGGTTTTGTGTGGTAAGTGTATCTGCAAACAAATAAAAAATATGTCTTACGAGTCAAATTTTATCAACGAATAGACATGCATGTTGTTTTGTTCTAGAACAAATTTTCGTATGAACCATGCATCTCCTCTTTGCTGGTGGGTTTGTTCAATGTTAACTGACATAGTTTTTGTATTCTGATAGTCTAAAATTAAACCCAATATAACTAAATCTGGAAAAAATAGTATTCAACATATTCCACTGCATCAAAAAGAACAAGATAATGTTAAATGTAGGGCATTTTGTAGTACATATTTACATCAATGTATACATGCATATTTATTTTACTCGGTATACCTGAAAGTAATCCCGTTTATTTCACGGCAGTAATTCAAAACTGGAAAAGTTAAAACAAAATTTGAAGAAAAAACACCACACAGTTTACAAGTATATAGCCTTTCCACTTAAAAAAAATAAATCTTTATTAATAAGTACATGAAAACATTTTACATTTTTCTTACTGTTTCCAGAGTAAATATTCACACTTAGTCTAGAAAAACTTAAATCATCGGTACTAAAATGGTGACAAATGGTAACAACATATTGCCAAGTTCTTTGTATCTCTGACCAAAGTTTAAATTTGCTAAAAAGACCGGTACAAGACTCACTATAATTGACATTTCCTTGGGCTCCTCTACTGTTACCTTATGAAAGCACAAAAGAAAACAAGAATACAACTCTTAAGGTCAAATGAACTTTCAGCTATGAAACACGGGCAATAGTAACACAATGTTGATCTTAAACGGAAATTCTGGTCTTATTTATTCTTAATTAATCTTGTTTTTCTGCATGTACGTATTTTTCAACAAAGTAAGATAACAAGATCAAATCAAGATATCTTGCCTTGCAGTCAACAAAGATCGGTCAAGACCAGTTTAGATCAGTCCACTACATGTATTGTTAAACATTGGATAATTCATTCTTAACTTTTATGAACTGATCTTAACAAGTATTGATTGACTCCAAGACATTATATCTTGTTTTGGTCTTGTTATGTTGATTTTATTTGAAATCTCAGAAATACTAAAAATCAAGACAGTCAAGATTAAACAAGACTGAAATAGTCGTTTAAGATCAAACTGCTGTTACTAGTGGGGTATAGTTCAATTATTGTATAAAATATTGTTCGTATCATAACATCTAACAAATTACTCACTAATCAAACCCATGCAAAGTGCAGAACTACATTCACATTCCCCGTTTGTTGGTAGAGGACCGCATTCTTGTCGGCTCTTGGAAAATAACAGAAAGGAACATATATTATTATTACCCTTTAAGGAGGTTATTATCAAACTATCGACGTAAATATGGGCTATACCCGCACTCAGGTTGACAGTTTTGGATATATTCACAGACTTATGGGCAGTAATTGAATTATTATACCGAACTAACATTGAATGATGATTATGATAGCTCATTAGGGTTGTTCCCCGGTGAATAATAATATTATTATTCGCCCTCTTATTGTTCTTAAAGAGGATTATTTCCCAGTGAATAAGAGTATTGTTTTTCAAGCTAGGTCATTCACCGGGGATGTTAGTTGTGAAAAAATTTCAAAAATGTTCCACATCACCTTATTAAGGTATCCGGACCATAATAGATCATGATCGAAAATTGTATCTCTTTTTGACCGTGAATGGCTGAACCAAACAATTTAAAGCTGGGATTTTTTATATATATATTTCTCAAGTTGAAACACACTTAGTTGCTTTTATGCAGAGTCTTAAAAAATAAGTTAGTTATATTGTAATTACCAAAGTTTGCCGATAATAACCGAGGGCATTTCAATTGCATTGTATGGAACATCCGGGAACTTTTGAATAATCACGTGGTCATTTATGGTCCGGATACCTTAATTAAGAACTAATCTATTTGAGGTATAATAATAGGGTTTACTAAACCTAACAATCATGGACAGATTTAGTTTTTCGCTTCCTATTCCAATATACTATTTATTTTCGCGTTTTTTGGTATTCGATACCAGAGCGAAAATGATACAAATGATAGTAAACAGGGAGCATTTGTCTAAGTGTTATTATATTGACAGTAATTCCAATGTTGTATATTGAATATGTGGGAAGTTTCGGGAATGAGTTCAGTTAACATTTGTCAACCTAAGTGGAGAAATGGCAAGCATGAGATTAAAATCTTAAGAATCATAAACCAAATTTACGTTATTTTTATTACCTGTTACATATTCAACATATCCTGAACATCTATTTATTTTTGTTTCTACTAAGGAAATATAGTCAAACCCTAATATACATCGGAAAAGAAATACAAAGCAATAAAACGGCAAACTCTGGTGCTCCGGAAAGGTAATTCCAATTCATACTTACAGCCTGGTGAGTTTGACAAGATCCTGACACAGGTATACTGTTAACAAAGGTCACTGCACAGACCTGTTAAATGTAGATGAATATGAAGTTCAATCAAAATGAAAAAAGTGTCAAATATCACAAAAAGAATACGGAAGAATAGGGAGGACCAACATATATTGTTTAAGGGTTGGGACCTAAGCCATTTTAAATTAACTAAACCGTGTGATTTTGAGGACCCCCCCCAAATAAAAAATGACATCTATGAATGCATCTTCCCATAAGGAGTACGAATAGATATATATATTTATAGGGTGGAGATCTAAAGGGTTTCCAAATTATAAAGAAGTCTATTTTGAATGAATATATATGATTAAAGAATGGGGATCTCAACGTAACAAAGACAATTTTTTTTTTGAAGATCGGGGCATACCCCCTAACACTAGTAACAGCAGTTTGATCTTAAATGGCCATTTCAGTCTTGTTTTATCTTTACTTTTTTGTATTTATGAGATTTCAAACAAAATCAATATATCAAGACCAAGACAAGATATAATGCTTTGCAGTCAATCAAGACTTGTTAAGATCAGTTCATAAAAGTTAAGAATTATCCAATGTTTAACAATACCTGTGCTGAACTGATCTTGATTGACTGCAAGGAACCCTCATTATACATCTTCGCAGAAGGAGTAAGAACATTAATGGCTATAGGGTGGTGATCAAAGCCATTACCACGTTATTTAAAAAAATGTGATTTCTAGAGGGCTTGAGAGGCCAGGCAAACCCTCTGATAACCCTTTAAATTTGACAATGTTAGGTCAGTATCTATATGGAAAGCTATCATCCTGTCAAGTTTCATGACAGTCCTCTAAACACATCCCAAGCATGGCGCGGACAAGTTCAAGGTTGCCAAGAAAGACAAAATAATTAAAATAACAAGTAATGCTGTGTTGGGAAGCCAACACAAAAGCCGATACCCGCCATGCTGCCCATGTCAAATCCGGTATGAGGAAGGGATAACATCAATGGAACAGGTCAATTTTCATTGGGGAAACGTTAATAAGGATGACCAACATACCCCTGTCTGAGCAACTTTTCTGTCAGGAACTGGGCTCTGTCCAAGAAGTCAATGTATATGCCATAAGCTCTGGAATAACGTATGAGTTGTGAAATATATACTCCATACGCCGGCGCTTCTGAAATATTGCCGCTCAAAAATGGGAAGTTGACGATTGGAAAGTCAAAGTCATCCTGTTTGTCGCGAAGTTTTGTATTCAACCTTCCTCTGGTATCCTTAATTTCAAGCTCATTGGGATAGATGAGACGCAAGAAATTCCCAAAACTAGAATTGTTGAGTCATCTATGTAGCGAATAATAATCATAATAATAAAAATATAATAATAAACGGAGCAAAACCAATAAGTCTGCCAAACGCTGTTTTGGGGACTTAATAAAAAGAAACGCAGAAAAAGAAATAAGTCTTTAAACTTCGTTTGGAAGATATACTTATTATGAATGTGCTGAAAAGACACTATAGACATGACGATACTTTACCATGTCTTAATTCTGAAATATCAGCAGAACATGTGTGCTCCCATTCCGTCATCAGCGCCATGACTTACCTGATCTATGAAAATAACCAATCAGAAGCTACGGTGTAATATGAAATCAACAGTAGCTGATTGAAAATGACATGTTCGGGTTTTTCAAGGTATTTCGCAAGATATTAAAATTCAAATAATCTCGGCGATAAATTTTCTTCCTGACAAAATATTGAACAATTGAGGTATAAACAATGTTAATTGTTAGTTTCATTTATAAATCCATAATTACATTTATTGTTCTTTTCATTGAAATCCGTATTTTTTATTGGAGGATATCAATCACGGGGTTCTGAAAATTGGTTTATAATATTTCTCGCACGTGCACCCATGACGACGTTGATGATGTTGCAATGCAGCGGAGTAACATTTCAAGACAATACGGAAAATATTTAAAAATTGTTGTCATATTTTATACTTATCAAATGTAAAAATTGATGTAATTATAGGAGTTGAATGTATAATTTTGTAAGTGCTTCCGATAAAACTACAAAATTGAAGCATTCAATTCCTAAGCAGTTCTGAATAGATTGACGTTAAAATTTAAACTTTCATAATGGAGTCAATAATAAAACCCGAGGATTCTGCTTTGCTTTCAGCTCATTGTTTTTACCCCCGCGGTGCCAAAATATCTTGTGATCATTGTCCCCTATCGATTCATGTAAAGCCCTTACTCATTTCTAGAAATTAAAATTACAAGCGGTAGCCAGATGTTTTTATTTTTACAGTGTCGTATCAGAGAATTAACATTTTTTTCGTTTAGCAGTTTATATTTCAAGTCATGTAATAAAAAAAAGTACAATCGTGTCATTACAGTTCTCACCTTTGGAGTGAAACAACTTAAACCAAAACACTGAAATACTTCCACCGTTTGAACTGAAAAAGAACAAATCAATATAATACATGTACTGTGGATTCTTTATATTTCGTTCAATATCAAATTGGATGAAATTCACAATTCAATATTTCTATTGATATTAATTATATATTTTTACATTTTTTTAGATTCTTTTTTTCACTGCCACAATTGGTATCTTAATTTCTTAACATTAGACGTGGGCTTTCTTTAACATTCTATGGGTATACACATGCATGTAAATCTTTAATTTATATATAGGCGGTGTTAGAATTTTGCGCAGTCTTATGCCACATTTGTTAGCTTTAATTGCATCATTTTAAAGGATTTTATTCAGAGTCTAACTCCAAGGGGCATGGTATGATTTGGCACCTTGAATTCCATAATGAAATGATAATGAATAGCGTATTCTCTGCTATCATTAAGGTAGAGTATTCGTAAATTAGCGCCACCACGCGGATTCCGCGAAACGCCCCGCATCTAGTTTTTATGGGAGTTACTTCCCTTTGACCAGAGGCCGTAATGCCACAAAGGTTGATGCGTACCGCACAAATCTCGACCAGCGTCACCGAATCACACAGTTTGACTGTTAAATTCTCAATCAAGTGGGTATTTCAGCTAGACACTTGCAATAAAAATGTATATACACTGAACGTAATTCCTCAATTGGTAAATTATAAAGGAATACCGACGAAAAATAGCTCAGTCTGAACTTAGCCTAACACATTCAACTCTAGCCTACAAACGTGGAGGTCTTGATTGAATTATATGCGTGTTGTCGGTGAAAGTTGAGGGAAAAGTGGGCGTTACAAGAATATATTAACATCCATTGCAAACTATGTCAAATCCATTAAAATGTAAGATAAAATTTAATAATCATGATGTAGTTTATGTTCTGTATGGACAGTGTTTACGGTTCAACCTTAAGTTTATTGACAGAATCAGAGCTTGCCCGTTAAAGCCGCATAACATTTTTTGTTGACATACGTTTCACCAATAAACTAAATACACAACTTTCGGTATATGTAATTATTTCCACGAAAAGCTGATTAAATTTACAATATGTCCATTAATATTGTTATTGCCTGCTCTAAAATATATCACACACACTTTCTTTTGTGCGGGTAGATTAATTTGCATTAAAATTAAGAAAATTACATTTGTGTTCATATTACTTGAATTTCACAATTAATGTATGTAGCAATTATAACATGAAATTACTGAATTCTGTGTTGGTGAGGACAGTTACGTCAAAGACGCCGTTTCTCATTACCGTCATACGTTGAATAATTAATAAATTGGAGTTTTATCCCAATACTTCAATGTTCAATTTTTAAATTACTTAAAATCGGCTAGTATAGATAGGTAACTTTTTTATTTGAGAGTGAAAAAATTGAATATTTGCGTGAGTTTGTATATGTATAAGTTACATGTCCAAGACGAAATAACTATGAAGATACAATTACAAAAATGAATATGGGTTTTAAATTATTTCAGTGATGGTTTATAAAAATGAAACGCACTTAAAATTGCATGTTTAATCACAATTAGCAGTCTTCTATGGTAATGTATTAACTTTCATAACAAGTTTAAAGATCTTTAAAGACATCCCGAATTCACGGTCTGACGTATTTCTATTTGTTTCACAGAGTTGTTCATGCTTTTGTTGGTTTGACAATCATTTCGACGTCTCGCTGAGACAATCTATTAAACTATTACATTATTAATTTTTATTGCATATTAGTTTCTACTTGTGAATCTCACATATGGCATACATTGAACACTATGACTGTTTTTTTTTAAATTATGTTTACGCCAAGTTGAATTCAATCAAAACCTCTTTCCCAATCAGGAGAAAAAACACACACATGACCCTAAAAGCTTTAAATTATATCTCTTTCACTTCATAACGCACAAATCATAGTTTATACTATAGGAAGTAAAACCTGGAATTGAAACAACAAGATGATGCAGAGAACTTTGAGATAAACTACCACGTTTGGTTAATCCGCAAACGTAGTGAGAGTCATTATGAACGTCATTGACATTTACTCGGTTTTTAGGGATATACACTTCCTTCGGCGATTTCAATAAAGAAAACAATCCTGGTTGTCAAGTGATTATTTGGTATCATTAGTTTTATTTTATCTATGATTTGAAATATCAATTTTAAAAAGAAATCTTAGGACCAAGTAATTAGAAAATGCTTGATGATGGATTTTTCGTAAATTTCCGGCCATTGTCCCTGTATAATCTATGTTAAATCAAATAAACTTCAACTTGCTATGCTTCAAAAACTAAGCTGGTGACCTATATGTTTTTTAAATATATTGCTGTCTGTTATCAATATCTAATCACAAGCAACAATTTAAAAATTTTCTAAGGACGGGACCTTAAGTAATCTTAAAATGATGTTTTAATTCAACAAGAAATTTCTGTCAATATGCCGTCAAAGATGACTAATTGTTAGGAAGTCAATGAAAAACACCAAATTTAATTCGATTTTGGATTAAAAATCTTAATATGAGTAACAGCCTTGCCCAAAAAGATATTTCACTGAAATGCGTCTTTATGTAAGGCAAACATTATATTAAGAAATCTTTTTGGACAAGGTTGCTGCTCATCATTGTTTTGACCAAACTCTACTGTGCAAACACTAAATTTTCTTCAAACCCTTGATTAAGCAGACGTTCATGACGTTGCTGTTGCATCAAGGAAAGGAATTTTGTACAATGATTGATAGATTGTGAAAGTTAGAACTTTATACGACAAAAATTATACCAATACCTGAAATTTTAATTTTTCATGTCGAATTGAACCAAACAATGGCTGCAATCAATAGCATCTTCTTTAATTTGGCAGACTAAATCTTCGATTTTCAATATACCGCTAAAATAAGTGGAAATTATCACCCCTCAACACTGATAACCCGCTGTACGATAATTGTGCAATGCTGGTAGAAAAATTCATTCCAGAATTGTTCTCAACAATTCTGGAAATACCAGAATTGTGCAAGACAATTCTAGTATTTCCTGCATTGTATCCTGGTACAATTCTGGAATTCCAGAATTGTCAACAATTCTGGTATACATATACAATGTATTTACCAGAATTGTAAAAAGACATTTACAATTCTGGAAATACCAGAATTGTAACAATTACAGTGCTAGTAAAACCAGAATTGTATAAAAAAACAGTACTGGAAAAAACCAGAATTATTAAAATTATTAAAATACAATTCTAGAAAAACTAGAATTGTAACATATACAGTGCTGGTTAAACTGGTATTTAAAAAAAAATAATGCTGGAAAATTGTACCATATACAATGCTGGTAAAACCAGAATTGTAAAATAAAGAATGCTGGAAAACCAGAATTTCAGCATTTACAATGCTAGTAAATCCGCTATTGTTAAAAAAGAAAATCTGAAGGATTGCTTGTATTCAATACAATAGTGCTAGAACAAGAGATTTTATGTTTTAAGCAATTTTAAAAAAATTGTGAGGCACAAAATCCTACTTTAACCTACCCGGATGTGCAGAGGTAACTGTTTAGTTTAGTTGGGGTTTTACGCCGTTTTCAGCACATTTGGCTATTTCGCGGCGGCTAGTTTTTATTGGTGGAGGAAGCCAGAGTACCTGGAGGGAACCACCGACTTCGGTAGGAAAATTGGCAATCCTTGTCAATTTAGATCAGAGTCGAATGCACCCCGCCACAGGTGAGATTCCAACTCACAACCTCAGTGTTGACACAGAGGTAACAGAAATTACTAAATTATACAGTATTAAACGAAACAAAAAACATATTCTTTTCTCTCTTGTAGCATTTTTCTGTTTATTCTTTATTTTATGCCATATTTAAGAAATGCTTCAACATGCAAAGATTGTTTGAACATTTAGAGAATCTAATAATGAGTTTAAGAAAAGGCAAACTGAATTATGTGGTATAAACCGGCATATTTATTATGAACGACCAGTTGAACATCTTTTCTGTGTATTATTTATCAATATTTTTTGGTTTCAAGTGACAGCATTCAAAAATAGCATACATACTGCAACTTTATTTCCTGACAAGTAATCTGTTGATCTGTTTTTTAAACATATAATGGAACATTTTGTTGTAACATAGTATCTTATATTGTATCATTTCTGATTTTTCTTTAGTACTGATTATATGTGTTCGATAATATTTTTGAGGATTTTTAATTTGCAAGCGTACATCAAAGTTTTTATTTGAAGAGTTGTGGTTTCATAAGCCATTTATAGATTTCAAAATTCACTGTTACTTTACATTTTTTTCTGAAACATCCTGTTTTTGAGACTATGGGGTAACATTTTGTATATTCGGAGGAACCATAAAAGTTTGACAGGTGGGACCATTCATATCAACATTACACAAACTAACTGTCTTATTTATTGGCTAATTGTATTTTCAACTACATTAATTAGTATATGTTACAATTCTGGTATAACCAGCATTATGTAGGATACAACTACAGATTTACCAGCGTTGTCCAGTGTCTGCAATTCTGGTATAGCTGGAATCTTCCAGCTTTCTCCAATGCTGGTTTAACCAGGATCTTCCAGCATTGTCCAGAATCTGCAATTCTGGTAAAACCAGAATCTTCCAGCATTTACTAGTATCTGCAGTGCTGGTATTACCAGAATTTACCAGCATTGTCCAGAATCTGCAATGCTGGTATAACCAGAACTTTCAAGTATATACCAATATCTGCAATTCTGGTAAATTCTGGGTGATTCATGATTTTCTGTAAAAATTTGTTACAATGCTGGTTTACCAGAATTTTCCAGCATCTTCCAGTATCTGCAAAGCTGGAAAATTCTAGTAATAATGCTGGAATGAATGTTTCTACCAGCATTGCACAATTCTAGTTGTACCAGAATCTAGTTCTTATTCTTCACTTTATCCTGAAAGAACGCCTTAAGTTTGAAAATGATGACTATTTACCTGTCATTGTCGTCTGCACTGCTGCTACTGTCGTCGGTACCGCTGCTACTGTCGTCTGTGCAGCTGCCATTGTTGACGTGATTATAGCGGGTGGTGTGGGAGCTGGAGTATTTAAACTAAGCTCTAAAATCAAAAATTGAAACAATAATACAGAAGTTGCTTTAATTTATAGGTGCTGGACACGATTTTTTTTATATGTGTTTGCTGAATGCTCGTGTTACAAATGAAAAAACCTCGTTTATCACCTGTGCTTTAATTTGACAAACATTTTTTGTTTTTGTTTGAAAAGCGTTGTTTTACTTTTTTGTTATGATGCCTCACACTTTAAGAATTTAAGATACACTGTAAACCTATTTCAGTTATAATGCACAGTAATGATTATGAAAGTAGTTCGATTTTTACCCTTTGCCCCTAAAGAGGCTTGTCATAGGCCTTGTCAAATAAATATCTATTTGCTACAACTATTACCTGAATGTAAACAATTGTAATTTTCAACAGCAATTGTTGATTTATAAAGGAATACACTGGTTAATCAATGCGATCCTCCCGCAGGGTTTGAAAGTAAATATAAAAACAAACGAAGAAGAAGAAAAAAAATTATGTCGGACATCTTTTAAAGATAGCACTTGTTTTTTTATGAAACGTACTATTCTAAATTTCAAAAGTCACTATATATAATACAATTCTTTGATACCATTTTTGATGCACAAGATGTGCATATTTCGTCAATTTACGACTCATCAGTTGTGCTCAAGGCCTAAAATGTTGATTTCCAAAACAATAATCCAATACGTTAAGGAGCAATTCAAAATTACCAAAATGACCAAAAGGTGTTATGGAAAAACAATCTAAGGACAGAGCTATACACGAGGGAGATACTTCTTAGTTTTTGCGAATTTTACATTTTGTAGCAGTACATTTTAAGTATCAATTTCGGGTTATTATCAAAATACTAGCAACTGAGCTAGGGATACTCCGGGACATGGAGTCCATCATCAGTGGCATCGTCTCAGTGGTAACAAATAAATTCTATGATACCATTTTGGCAGCTAGAAGTTATCTAAAACAATTACTCATTTGATCAATGCATGCTTGCTCTCGACAAAAACAATGATCATCTGGATGATGGGTCCCAATACATTTCTGATGGTCTTCATGATGCTAAAAATAAATAAGACTACCATTTGAAAATGGAGTTCATGAGAAACATTTGTAGAACTGTTAGCCTTCATGAAATGACAAACTTGCGAAAAGTCAAGTATTAATCATGGCGACAAATTTCGTTTGATTTTAAAATGATTGTTGTTCTATGAAGATCACATTCTGGTATGATAGTAGTTTGCTGCAGATGCGCTTCCAACTACTTTTTTCGGTGTAGTGAAATAAATTAAATAATATATTATATAAAATTCAATTAGCAATTTAATCGTTATCTTCATATACAAAATATCTGTTTGGAAAATATCTCTAATTTGTCTAATTTTGTATCAAAAGAACTAAATAATGAGAACCAGAATGTCCAACTTGCCCCATGTCCGTGATGTGTGTAACAATGTGCAGTCCCCTCTCTCAGCTGAATCTGACAATACTACAAAAATGTGAATATTTATTTTAAACAATATACATACACCTGTATAAATATCATATTATATTGTTCTGTGTTGAGGAAAATGCTAGGCTAAATAGCCTTATCTCTTGTTGTGTGTCGTGTAAAAAATAAAATTCCACTCGACAGCTCATTTGTTTATTTGCTTAACAATTTGTTTCGAAACATTCATGTCCTATTGTTAGCTTTCCCTTCTTGAGTTGCAATATACCATCATTGCCTGCATATGGCGTTTACGTTTCTCAGCTTATCCGATATTCAAGGGCATGCGTGTGTTACCATGATGTTCGACAAAGATAATTACTGCAGTCATAAAAAGCTTCTTAACTAGCGTTTTATAAAGGATAAGTTGATGTCATCACTTAGGAAATTTTACGTTCGTCATCACGAATTGATTAACTCTTACAGTTTTCCAATATCTGAGATGATGTTGGACATGTTCCCACTGTCGTAACATTCCATGTACCTCCATCGATTTGTGCCAACCACCGGATTGACTTATACGGAATAGGAACTGCTTACCCTTCTGGAGCACCCGAGTTCACTCTTGATTTCTATAGGAGTGCGTGTTGTTCATTGTTGTTTTAGTTTTCAGGTTTTATTTGTTGTGCTTATGATTGTTCATTTGTCTTCCCGGGGTTTGTCTGTCTAATCAGTTCGAATAATGTCTTTATTGACAGATATCGGCAAAAGAATACCAAAGCGACAAAACAGAAGGTAAAGTCCGCAATGAAGGACATATGTATAACTAAAAGATTTACAAACATGTGATAAAAAAAACAATCCACAGATACTTATATTAGATATAGTAAATTTATACTATGCTGTATACGACGCATTTCAAGGAGTTACCTCTCATCAGCAGCATTAAAACCGAAACATTTGGAAGACCAAAACCAAACTTATTTTAAACAATAAGTACTCATAACCAAAAATACCGAAATAGGAAGCCAAATTTCAGCTAAGGAGATCTACCATGTGCAATATAAGGTATTTCTAAATAGTATAAATTTACTATATCTAACATTAGTATCTTTGGATTGTTATTTTATTGTGAAATATGCGCGCTATAGCTTGGAACCCGTGGTGTGTTACGGCTAATAAAGGGGAATTTCATAACTGGAAAGCTATAATGATAATGTTTAACTGTTGATTCCGATAGGCCTTAGTCGTATATGTACAATTCTAGATATGAAGCAGAAGTGGTTGAGTCTGTGGTCTTTTCAATTTCAAGTTCACTATGATAGATAACATGTAGGTAATATGAAATGACAAAACATCTATGTAGCGGAAACCGAAATTAAAGGACCGGGGTAGGTTCTTTTCATTTTTCTGTAGTAGCCATGGACAAACGTAGCTTCATAAAAAACAACAACTGTTTGGCCAACAGCGGCGCACAGTTTGTCCACATTTGATTCAGACAACATCAGTCATAGAGTACTTTTTATTAGATCCAATGTGTTTTTTTTAAGAAATAAGCCTTTCCCCCCTTATTATGGCTAATACCAAAGAGACGTATTTTTGTATTCCTAGTCATGAAACATTGGTAAATTAGATCACGAAAAGAAATAAATTCTAGTTGACAATGTGAAGGTAGAATACAGCGTAGATAATCAAAAGTTTGTATACTAATGCAATAGTTAAGGTTCTAGAAGAGAGATATTTCTGTATGTCTTTAGAATTGTCAAAAACCCACTTATGAATATAATAGAGAATGGAATCGGGGAATGTGTCGAAGATCGAGACAACAATCCAACCAAAGAGCAGAAAACAGCTCAAGGATACCAAGTCTTGGTATTCAGTGAATGGAAGAAATGTTAAAATTGTCAGCAATACCTAAGAAGATTAAACAAATCGTAGTGTCGGTTATTGAAGGAGTTCAAAGTGCCGGTGCTTTAGTTTCTGTGCTATCTTATTCTGGTTTGTTTAGTTTATTATTTATTTTTTATTCTCTTAGTTATACATGTATCCATTCTCCTGACTTTGTCTTTTCCCTGGACGTCGAATATGTTGACTTTTCCCACTCTTTCGCTTCGGTATTCATTTGCCGATATTTGATATAAACTTGTCATTTTGAATAGAAATAATTCATGTTTGCATTAATTTATACCAATTTAATCACTGGTTGAGTCTTCATATAAATATGTTACCTATCGCTATCGCTGATGGTAAATGTGTTTGAAGTACAAGACCAACCAGTGGTTAAATAAATATAAATTCTTGCCTTCATGACTTATTTGTTAATTTTTTTATATTTTAAGGGATCGGATGTATTAAATAATTTCCTTGAGAAAACCTGTCGTTTTATCATTACTTTTGTCAATTTCCATTCCATAACCAAGAAAAAGTTCCGATTTTGTAAATTCCATTAAAATACAATGTATGGTATTGTAAACCGCAAATTTTGGCGACAGTTTTATTGTCCCTATTTTCGGGGTAAGAGATAAAACGCAAAAATAAAACCGCAAATATCAATTCAATACTTCAACCCCGCTATTAACCGTAATCGCGAATTTAAAAACATCCGGAAGTTTAACTCATATTTAAAATCTCAAAACAGATTGTCCGACAAATTCCATATTACCTGGTTAGTGTTGTCACACCTCGAACCCAAACAGTCTAATGTATCACCTTTGGAATAATCTACAATGGAAGATATTTGACGTTTAAAGACATATTTAAATCAACAAATCGGATTGTTCTGATTTTATACAATTTAAAATTCTATGATACCAATTTTGATTCACAAGATGTGCACATTTCGTCGGCCTTTAATTCTGAAAACCAAAACAATAATCCACAACGATGAAGAGCAAAATCAGAAAATGCCAAAAATGACCAAAAGGTGAAGTCAAAACCATCCAAGAACTCAGCTATGTACGATGGAGGTACTCTTTAGTAAAATTTAACAACTTTAAACATTTGATCTTATGTACTAATTTGGGTTAATATCGAAATACTAGCAACTGGGTTAGTAATCCCCAAATACACTAAGAGTCAATTTCCCAAGGATAAACAATTACTACTAAAGTATCAATAAAGAATATTAAATCTAGTAAACAAAAATCACACATTAGAGGACAATAATGAACAATTTATGAGACTGTTCATAAAAATGATGACGCCATACGGTTTTGATTGGATACATGTTCTGTCATAAAAAGAACTAGGGTTAAACACCTGGAAAAAGGTATTTTTGTGGGTTTTTAATTTAGAGGATTTGAAATATAAAAAAAACAGATAAAAAAAATCTTAGTATTGAACCCTCGCATTTCGATATTTCATCTCAGCAAAATGATCTGATGATTCATATTTTGTTGAGTTCTGGAATTTGTGGATTGATCTATCCTAGAAAATTGGTGTAAAACGAATAATAAGCGTTTTACACTATATGTTTAAATCCATTTGGCTGTTTTCCCAAGACACGATGATTTTGGTGCTTCTACTTTCTTTTTAAAGATTACCTCATGAATGTAAATCATGAAATGGGCACTGTGCGCCAGGCATTTAGGTTTCAGAGACTTAAATAAATAGAATACCAAAGCGAAAAACAGTGGAAAAGGTTCGTAAATTCTAAACCCAAGGAATTAACAAAGTAATGAGAATTGAAAGCAACTAAAGCCACAAGGATACATGTACAACTCAAACAATAAAAAAATATATGCTCATTGTTTTTTTAGTTTTCAGTGTTTATTTGTTGTGCTTGTGGTTGTTCATTTGTCTCCCCTGGTTTGTCTGTCCAATGGGTTGCGATTTTTTATTTGCTTATTAGGTATATTTGTCCTCTATATAACAAAATAAAGAAAAATAGAACAAGTCAGCACAGAACTAAAATACTAGCAATGTGAACTCCCACTAAAAAACCTGGAGTGAATATATGTGCTCCAGAAGGATAATCATGTCTTGCTACGTTAACGTCACATGTGATTTTGATAAAGTGGGAGACTACTGGGACTAGTTTGCTTCTTCAGTGATGAAAAGTGATTATTTGCCTCTTCAGTGATGATCAGTGATTATTAAGTGGGGCTCTGGTAAATTGTCAGTATCAGTCTAATTTAGTATACAATACCATTTGAGGACAAAACTTTTTTAGCTAGTATTGTAAAATTGAATTAATTTTCCTGAAGGCCGTAAATTTTATCTATTGTCGCAATAACACATTGCTTGTACTAATATTCTATGTACATCTCATTATTATGAGACGTGAAGAGGCATTAGAATTCTTTTGAAAATGTTCATAGAAGTGAATAAAAACCAAGAATAAATTTCACTACTCCTTTGAAAAAACTTAACAGTATTTTTCTTACGCATAGTTCTGTTTCTTTGGCTCTACTTATTACTTTAAACCTTTAGTTTCAATTGGCACTTGGATTTGTTTTATTGATGAGTTTGGAGGTTTACAGTAGAGCCAACAGGTAAAGCCTACACTAGCTAAGACAAAGGAGATATCGTACTTAAGTTTCCCCAAAATTGTATAACGTAAAATCAGTCTCTGTCATGCTTGTATCAAAATACTAGTAGCGGAGCAGGTGATATGTAGCTTGGAGTAATTTTATTTGTGGCAGGTTAGTTTAATTCGACAATCAACTGTATTTTGCACTGTTACCTGTATGTTTTATGGTAAGAAACACGTCTTATTTTCACTTTAGTGTGAATAATTTTTATCGGTACTGTAATTGTACTTTCGCTTTTATATGTTGATGTATTTTATATTTTTAGAGCCTAACGAATCGAAGATCAGTCAATTGCATCACGGAATGAACCTTACTATTTCAGTAGCAACAACAACAAACATATTTTATGCATCATAAAATCATAATAATTCGACACAGACTCACTTCTTTGGCTGACAGTGGCAATGCCTCAATTATGATAGCATTATCTCGTATGAAAAAAGAAATTTTAACATATATAGTTAACATATTTTTTTCGTCAAAGCAGAAATTTGAATGCTGTTGAACTGTAAATAATCTTTAGAAGTTATAGCTTTTTAGACAATCGCACAATATGACGGAAAAGATAAACAAGAGGCTAACAGACTAAAGGTCCTTGAGATTAACATCGATGCCATGTTTGGTTTCATTTCAAGAAGAAGCCGTTTGTATGTATTTCCCATAGGGTCCTATGTTAAATTAAGTCTTTCATGGATGACAGATCGGCACTAAAGTAACAACACTCGGCCACAACGTCATAAGGAACATTCGCGCCATGTTTTGTTTCCATCCATTCAACAGTTCTCTAGAAGAAGATTTTTGTATGTATTTCCCGTAGGGCCTTTGTTAAACTAAGTCCACCGCTGGCGGCCATCTTAATGACAGATCGGCATCAAAGTAACAACACTGGGTCATCATCCCATAAGGAACCATGTTTGGTTTCAATCCATTCAGCGGTTGGTTCCCTAGAAGAAGATTTTTGTATGTATTTCTCATAGGGTCCTATGTGAAATAAGTCCCCAGCTGTTGGCCATGTTGGATGACAGGTCGGCATCAAAGTAACCACTGGTCAGCACCTCATAAGGAACATTCATGTCATGTTTCGTTTCAATCCATTTAGTAGTTCTCTAGAAGAATTTTTTTTATTTTTGTATATATTTCCCATAAGGTTCTATGTTTAACTAAGTCACCTCGCTGGCATCCAGGTAGGATGACGGATAGGCACCAAAGTAGCAATACCTGGTTACTTCCTTGTAAGGAACATGTGTGCCATGTTTTGTTTCAATCCATTCATTGGTTCTCTGGAAAAAGTTAAAAATGTGAAATGTTGACGGATGGACAGACGACGGACGACGGACGACGGACGAATAGTGATGGCAATAGCTCACTTGAAGACCTGACATCAATTGTTATGAAAGGGTAAGCATGTCCTAATCCTTAAACATGGGTGTCAACGGAACAATTTTAGCCTGATTAGAAAATAATAATTTTCGCAGGAATTTCAAAATATTGTACAATTTTCATCATAAAATAACCTTTCACAAATATTTTGAATTTAACATGAGTTATTTGATAAATTTTGTCCAGCAAGTAGGAAGAATCTAAAAATAAATCCAAAGAGAAAATATTTGGAAAAAAGTTAAAGTTTATTAATTTCTCAATGTTTCACCTCACGTATTTCTTTCCATCATGGCATCATTTCGTTACATACATCTTAGAGATGTAAGTAAATATCCCCAGAAAAGAAGCTTAGAAAATTAATAATCTCACTTACCTATGAATGCAGTCAAACATATTATTAGAAAAAGTCTTGCCATGATGCCGATGGGTCCGAAAATTTAAGTCAGTGTCTATCAGGGACAGTTTTGAGACTGACCTTGGAGACACTATTTTCTGATGAATGGAATATAATATTTATAATCATTAGATCTATGGCCTGATTTTTGCTTGTCAGAGATCTACTGTCACGATAGCTTAACTATTACAGGTCAGGAATCGCTTACATTTCATGACCACTTTCAACCATTATCTTCAAGTTTAGACACGTGTGGAACAAAGGACATCGTTGCCAATATAATTCATACTTTCTGTAAACTAGATATATTACTACCATCCGTGATATATTGGTATCATGTAGTACATTATATTCTTTTTTTTTGCTGATTAAAATATTCAATTTAAAAAATCATTGTGTGTATAATGAAGTTGGGAATTATATATTATAAAATCATTAATAATCATTATCTATTAATTGTATGAAATATTTCTAACTTTATATCTTTATAAATTTTCTTTAAATAAAAAAGAGGCAGGTATCTGGGAAAAAATCGGTTGTTTTTACCGATTCTAGTGATCACACATCTCCTCGTCGTTCCTAATATTGCTATATCATGTTTAGTCTATAAAAAAAATTCTTGAAAGTGATGGTATTCTATTTAAAAGAGACACATTTTTAAAATTTCAAACAAAAAACAATAAAAAAAAAAGGAAACGTTTATGAAACAAATACCTATGGCACAATACATTATACCAGTTTCTGAATTGCCATAGTCTATGAAAAAGAAATAACCAATTATTTCAAATCGAAGTTATACTTACCTATTTCAAATTCTTCCACACATATTATATCTTTTTTATAAATATAGTTTATCATGAACTACCTGACTGTTGAACTTGATCTGATTTTTCCTGAAAAGGATTTATCTTAAGAATGTTTTTCTATAAATGGTCATATTTCAGATAACGAACAAAATCGAATAAATTAAAATCGACTTTCGTATTCGTTGATTAATTGTTTGCTGAGAGTCACAATGTGCGTTGTAATATGTCTTATCACCGGTATACATATATTTCTATTAATACAATCAATTTTTAGCATTTGAATAGTATTTTGCAGCAATGAATCAAAGAAACAAACAAACAAAACGCTTAATTTTTGTATATAAATGAAAACAAAACCAATAACAATGATTTAAAAAAAACCTCAAAACATTTGTATGTAGAAGGGAAAATTGATAATAAAGTTTCTTCGCTAAAGAGAAAAATCTTAAAGATGAAAAATTACTTACACACGGTATAGGTTAATAGGTTCTTAAACGAGTTAAAAATGTTTAAAGTGAAGACTAGAAAATCTTCAACGAGTTTTCAAGATTAACGTCTTTCCCGAGCGTAGCTGAATTAAAAAAAAAAGAGTTGCAGATTTTCCAGTTCTTCACTATTTTTGCCATAAATACTCGATTTTTAAGTTTCCTGTACCTAGGTAAATTCAATGAGCAAAGTTGAATAACATTACGCCTGATTGGTCAAATGGTATGAGCATGCATGTGTTTGGTCTAAAAACAGTGGAAGATTAGGCCTGGGGTAGTGGGTGAGTTTGTTACTATATGTATTTTTACACATAACTAACAAAATTTATTACGTTTTCTCCAGAGTAGAACTACGCACCTTTAAATGGACTTCGTATTTTGTTTTTACCGATACTGAACATACTCTGTTTTATACTCCTAGATAAATATATCATTAGTTCCACTACCTTTAGTTATTATTATTAAAAAGTTTTTTTTTTACTTTTTATAAATTCATATGAGACAGAATTCAGTCGAGCAGATCTGAACGATAACTTAAACGGCGTATTTTCCGGAAAACACAACGTGAACGTCCTCTAGAAAACAAATACGCATTAAAAAAAAATTTAAAACTAACACGCACCATACCTTTCTACAACACATAAGACGGATTCATAGATAACTTTAAAGAGGAAAATAGTAAACCCAAACCTAAAAAACAACTTTATTGATCCCAAACTTGATCAAGAAACCATAGATATTCTCAGCTGAGGAGTTGAATTTATTCTAGTTACTAAAAACAATTGTTTAAAACCTTCAGTCACAGTTAAACTTAAAAACGATATATGCATAGCAGTTCTAAAATTTGTAACGAAAAATACCAATAAAACTGTAATTAAATAAAACCAACGCATTATATCTGACCATTATCATATCACTGCATCCCCTAATTTATCCAAACAAGTCTGAATATTCAGAATACACACTTATGTATTTAGACCTACAAGACGGCCATGAGAGATTATTTAGTAGAACCCAAACAACAGAAAACATCACCCATACTGTGTTGAATAGCCTGAAAAAACATTAAATAATCCTTACATTATCATAGCCCCGCAGGCAAACACTTCGCATTTTGTATCAACTTTACAAATTGGTACATAATTGAATATAAAGGAAAACTCTCAGAAACGGACACCAACTAAGAAATACCCTATAATAACGTTAATAATTCAAGGGATTCAATACAAAAATCTATACAAGATTAACATGAACAATATCAAAAACACCAATGCATCAACTCTAGACATACTCAACTAGTTGAAATAAAACTTGTTTTTCAGAAATTTAGAAGAAATCAAAATACCTTCACTTAATATCACACTTCAACCACACAAATTCATAGACCCTCCCAGCATCAACAACGAACATCTACTGAGATTATGTATATACGTTAATTCGTATCTACCATTAAGAAATACCCCTCCTCCCTCTCGGAACTAGAGATTAATTTCACCGTTAATAAGTTCTGCACCACATTCCTTTTTTACATTCGGTATTCAGTATACCATGCTCGCAGATTGGAGCCTGTATTTTCAAACCTACCAGAAACCCTTTCATACATAGAGCTAAACACATTTTCGCTCAAGACACTCTCTAAATTGTCATTATTACAGAATGGCACTGCTATATAATCGTTCCTGGGATGAATACGAGTATACAACAATTACTAATTTATTAACACTCAGAAAAAGCCGCTGTTGATAGGTTTATTAAAAAACATTTGATGCCATTTCAATATCATAAAAATCACACGGTCACACGCTGATTTTTGCCAGTACCACATTCCATTAAACAAAACAGATTCACCAGATCTTAAAAAATATACTTAGCAAAAATTCTCCATTCGATTACAGTTTTACGTTGTACATGTATAATTATTATTTCAAAATACATTAAAATGCAGAGGCAGACTCTTTTTTGTTTGTTTTATGAACTTAATGTCAGGAATTAAAAACCTGTTTATAAAGACATTAGAAACAGATTCCCAGTATTATGAATATATATATTATATATGAATGAAATAACTCTTCAACAATTTTATTCCAACAAATGTTGCACCTTGTTTGCTTAAATATTAACAGTATGGTAACTTAACACTAATGTTTGTCTTTTTTAAAACTACAAGTCATTTTTCGACAATATGTCAAATGTTTCCTTAAAATTGAAGTGAAACATAGACCCCACCGTCTGTTTCCAATAGTTGAAATGTCTAAATTATCTTATGAGAATGTACTTTTTTTGTTCTTAAATCATCTGCTCTATTAGTAAGATTCATCGGAGGTTGTAGTCTTTTGTTGTATATGCTAGGATGATGGAACAGCAGACCAGGCGCCATGAATAAAACTGACAAATTTGCCTTATGTGTTTTTATTTGTAATTTCCTTTGTACTTCCTCTGATCCTACAGACTGATAATGTCAGACAATTGACTGACGCCTAGAATACAATTATCTTGTCAGCCCCTGTCAAGGATGACGCCATTTTGTTGCACATGAACATCACGTGTCAAATTAATGAATCAAATAATTGTAACGTCATTCATGAAACATATTAATGAACTTCAATTTTACATCCGCTAAAAAAGTTTTTGAATTAACAATTTGTTGCTACACATCAATGTCGTCTTCATGTTCATATGCGCCAATTTAATGAATGAAATCACAATATACTATGAAGTTTCGTCTGCAAAAACGGTACTTTTTATTTTTCAAAAGATTTCAGCACTTTACACATTTGGTAACAATCACCAATGAAAAGAAGAATGGCAGTTACTTCAGACCTGAAAATTCATTTCTTCATAAACCTCAATATGTGCAATCTAATTGAAGTTTGTTCTACTAGTTGCTTCTTTCAGTCACAGCATGTAGATCTAACAACATCCCATTTTACTGTCTGTTCTCATGACCTATTGAGAATCCTCGGGATTTATACTTAGGCTTCAAAACACATGTATGTGTATCTATTTGAATTTATTCTCCAAACATTGCTATACTAAGCAATACACAACGCAAATGGATGACAGAAATATGTCATTTATTGAAAACGACTGAATGATGGTCCAATGGTATGGTTAGATGAAGTTCTGGTTTCAAATGTTAACATGAATAATCACGCATGCATACAGAATAATAACAAAAATAAATCGATACTTTTATTAAAAGTCTCACATTTTTATTTTTTATTTTTAGAACGGTCAGGGTAAAGTAGCTTTACAGAGAGTTCTAGCCAAAGCAGCCGTGTTAAGATAGCAGTGATCTCATTTCCATTCGGGTTTATCTGTGATATTAGGGGTAGATTTTTGCATATATAATCAAATCTGTCAAATGCATCAAACACAATTCACGAAAAGGGATGGGACCCATTTTTACTCACTCTCGAAAAGGGTTGATGGTTAGGTAGATCAGTATAATTTTGCCTTCTAAACTTAGCGAAAACTAAGGAAGAGATCTTTATAATGCAGGGAGTGTGGCATTCTCCAAACACATTACCCACTATGGTCTACGGTCAGGATTTCCGTATTATGACCTGACAATCACACAAACTAGAGTTTCTCGCCTATCTGCAACCTGGGGACGACTTAGGCAGCTCTGCGGGTTGAGCTCCCGAGATCGATCACACGTGCCTAGTATTCAGAAATAAAATCGAATTCTTTTCTTTGCACGATGGATGTCTTGCAATAAGCAGGGACTGCTAACACTTTCGGAGCACCTGAGTTCACCCTCTGTTGTTGGTGGGGTACGTGTGTACTTTTTCGGTTTTTGTGTTTTTTTGTAACTTTGTCCTTTGTGGTCTTTTCGGTGTTTCCGGTTGTGATTTTTGTCCACAGACGTCTTTCAACACTTCAGTATTCATACTCTTTCTTTGAACTCTGTTGCATAAATAAACATAGCGATTCCGTGAAACACTAGAAAATATCTGATTTTATTTTCAGGAAGTCATTTCAGAAACACCAATACGGATTTCTGGTTAACAAATAGTTCAGTGTAGTGATTAGTGAACGTTATCTCTACAAATGAGCATTTTCCCCATCATTGTACAGGTACATGTAATTGCCCAAGATTCCTTTCACAAAAACTGTGCAGATTTACTCATTTATATTGAAATACTTGTTCTATGTATTAACAAAAAAAAAAACTGAAATTTAATTTGGGGTAAGGCCATTACAAATTCTTTAGTGATCCATTCTGTTACAGGAAAGAAAAGAAAATTATAATTTTTCTGATACTGTGCTTCATTTTAGTGTATTTCTATTAAAATAAAGCAAGTGTTTTAGGGGAAAAAGTTTAAGAAAAAAATGTTAAAATATTCTTGTTTGGGCCAGGCTGAATAAAAAAAGTTGAAATCATAAATCAACTAAAATAATTCTTAAAAAGAAACCTGTCGGTTTGGTATGGCTTTATGAATGCTAGTAGTTGTTGTTTACAAAATTACAGTAAAATACAATGTGGCTAAGTGCTTGTTTCTTTTCTTATCCACCTGTTTGTAAAACAATGATGTGTTTGAAATAAGCTTCTTGCAGGATGTATCATATTCCTACTTTAAATCTAAAAGGTTAATTTAGGTTGAATTCGTGTTACTTTGGATTGTCGCAGATCATTGTTGTTTTGAAATATATTTTTTCTAAATGAAGAATGAACTTTTTATTGAATTTTTTGTAAAAGATTTTTTTAAGGATTTACATGTACATTGTAATAATTCAGCACCATTATCATATAGGTTTGGCTCATTTAGACAAGATTCAACTTGATATCTCCTAACGTTGTCTTTAACATTTTACATTTAATCCTTTTCTTATGAAACTACAGGGCAATTTGATGACTAGATATATGTCCTTGTCTGTTTCCTTATTTTTGAATTGCGTGTGCTGGTACAGACCCAAATCATGTATGGATATTTTTACTTAAAAACAAATCATCAAATAAAATCTTCTCATATGAATCCTAGTGTTTTCCCCAGACATTTGTGAAGGCATGGAAAATTTCGTATTTTGAGAGCACTCAATGGTTAAAAAGATAATATTGGGGCACCCCACCTTGACATGATGGCAGTATATTCATCACAACCTGCAATAAACAGCCTTCACCATAGTGTGAGGGTGTAAAAGTGTCATAAAAGTGTGCCAACACAACTGGGGTACATGATTAAATGCAAATCAGTTTCAAAAAGATAAGATTAAACTAATAATTGAAAGTTTGGCTACCTGGGGGCACATTGTAAATTCATGATGACGGCAGCATGGTGCTTGAAGATGGAGGCATGGTGAAGCATCATGCTAAATTGGTCTAGGGAAACCTCTAAATCCCTTAGACCTAAATACCCATTGTAACTCTAAATAGGTAAAAACATGCATCATAGTATTTAAAGATCATCTCCTCATGAAGTATATGTATTAATGGGCAGTATAGATCAAACAGTGGTGTTATGATTGTAATGTGATCCCATTTCAAAATTGATTCCTAAGCTATGGTTCAGCATTGGCTGTCATTACAATAAATAGAAAAATCAGCAAAATCTTTTCTGAAACAAATTTATCAAGGGTATTCGCCAACCCAGTCGTCAGACTTGTCTGACATTATTATTCATTGATTTGTTACATAAATTACCAGTATTTAGCAAAATTCAAAAATAATAGAAATACTAAGGATTATTTCTTGTATTGCACATGGTAGATGGCTGAAATTTGGCTTCCTATTTCGGAATTTTTAGTTATGAGTACTTCGTGTCTAAAACAAGTTTGGTTTTTGGTCTCCCAAATGTTTCGGTTTTAATGCTGCTGATGAGAGGTAACTCCTTGAAATTCGTCGTATAGAGTATAGTATAAATTAACTATATCTAATATTAGTATCTTTGGATTTTTATTTTAAAACGCCTCTGCATGGTGGATCCTAGACCCCCTAGGGTATTCGCCAACCCGGTCATCAGACTTGTCTGACATGATTATTCATTGATTTGTTACAGAAATTACCAGTATTTAGCAAAATTCAAAAATAATAGAAATACTAAGGGTTTATTCCTTGTATTGCATATGCTAGATGTCTTTATCTGAAATTTGGCTTCCTATTTCGGTATTTGTGGTTATGAGTACTTCGTGTTTAAAACAAGTTTGGTTTTTGGTCTTCAAAATGTTTCGCTTTTAATGCTGCTGATGAGAGGTAGCTCCTTGAAATGCGCCCTATACAGCATAGTATAAATTTACTATATCTAATATTAGTACCTTTGGATCGTTATTTTAAAGTTGGAAAAGATCTTTGCGTATATTCCACTATTTCTACAAAATAACATGATCATTCTTTTCTCCAGTTTGCTTGCTCTATCTTGATTTGACAAATGGATAAACAATTACATGTAAATACCATAATGCTAAAAGCCGTATTTGTTTTAATAAATCTTGTTTATTTCTGATGACAGATTTTCTTTATTTCTCGATTTTATATGTGTATTGCCATTTTAATGCTGCATAGCTTCAACTAGGTGTACAGTTACCTACAACAGGTTTAAGGCATCAAGAAAACTCTGTTCTACAGAAAACGTTTGTTGGTATTGTGAAGTAAAGTTGGGCTTAATGATCTTCTGAGTACATGTCTATATATGTAATTTCGTCTAAGAACATAATTTCGGTTCAATAAAAAAATATATAAAGTAGTATTATGGGTATCAGTGCAGACATTAAGACATTTTTGGATAAAGTAAATAATACAAACACGATACTGGTATTACCAGTATTGTGAATAATACAATAACAACTTTTGTAACAATATTGTTGACATAATACTGGTAATTCAGGTATTATTGTCAAACCATACTAGTAGTTCCAGTATTGTGGAATAAAATATTGGATTTCTAGAATTGTCATCATTGTAATATTAGTATTCTCGGAATTGTGAAATTAGCAATACTCGAATTCCAGTATTGTCGATTGTACAGGATTAGATTTTATAATACTTGAAGTTCCTGAATTGCCGATACTAACGATACTACTATCAATAATGGTGTGCTCCAGTATTGTACACAACACTGGTAATACCAGTATCGCGTTTGTATTCTTCACTTTATCACTATATGTAAAATATTTAGAATCAAATCTAATATGAGTTAATATGAAAAATGAGTTTTAATTTTACACAGTGATGATAAAATAATTTTCACCATAATAACTTGCTATGGTCCAGGTGTTAGCCATTGTACATGAGTGCAATGGTTACATGATTTCTTACAATATTTGTCGCTTTCTGGAGTTCTACAAAAGTCAGGGATACCAGCGAGTAATATCTTGCATTTAACTCCAGTTTTGTCATCACAAGAACTCACTGAAAGAAGAATGTGACATTGTTAATTTCTTTTCAAACTTGTCTTTACGAACAAAATGTTGAACAGAAGATTATTATTAGACGTTATAACGTTCTATCGTATAAGTAAGGTCGGGGGGGGGACACATTTTACCAATCACCATCTAAGGACTTAGGTCTTACTTGTGAAATCTATTATCTAGAGATAACTTATTTTTGCAACATCGTCTGAACAATAAAAAGATCAAAGTTCTGATTAAACATATTCCAAGTTCTAGAATACGAGGATAATAAACGAAATTGTGAGCTGTCAGAAAGGACATAAACGAGTTAATGTCAAGGCAAAGTAATTGAAAGTATCCTACAGTTTTGTAATGTTTTGTCAGTATGTAAAGCTAATGGAAATACATCGGAATATCAAATAAAAAAGGGGGTACCCATGCTTATTGTTTTGCTATAAACCTTTGAAAATGCGTTCTGAAATTAACTTTTAACATAGGATATATAGGGAAAACGTCAATTTTTCGACAATTTTGCTCGAAAAGTCTTTAAAAACCATTGGTGTTAATCCTACAGTTTCTTGAAAAAATATTAAAATAAATCACAGTGCGTCAAGTGGACCAATTGCAACTCCACGTAATTTGAAAACAACATTTTTTTTATTTCAAAGTGCGTTAAATTTAGAAGTTATTGTCGTTATCACAAAATAAAAACTTCTAACAAAAAAATATTCTCGCATGCGAGAGATACTAGTAAGCAGAAGTGTAAAGATCCGTAAGGATAATTGACGACGGAAACATTTTTCACACAGTGGGAGCTAATAATGCCTTATTTTGGCAGAAATATTCGCCGTTAAATCCCTTGCAAATTAGGCCAAACCAAACTTATTTTTAGGTCGTTGGATTTCGCCGCTGCAATTTTTTTGGCCGCTTCATTTTAAAGTAAGAGCTCAAAATTTTCCCCTTATTTAAATTAAAAATATAAAGTTGTTTCACAATTAATGTTTTTTATTCGCCTAAAAAAAACCCCATTCCGTTAGAAAACAAAATTTTGCTCGTTCGCACCTATATTTATCCTTAAAAAATCTAAAGAACTTAGAATCAATTTTGTGTAACCAAAATAAAAAAAAAAAACATTCAATGTACTTTCTCAATGCATCAAGTGAAATTGAGCTAATATCGGTCACAATTTGAATCGATTCAGTTTAATTCGTAGTATTCAAATGACGAAACGATACGAATTAATTCCAATATCAGGCGAATTCTATAGAAAGGTGAAATTGCAAAGACGTTTATTCAAAAAGTAACAATATTTTTTAAAAGGATAACGAGGACCGTCTTCACTTGCTTGATATTTTTTATTTCTCCATAAAGTAAAAATTATGTTATATGCACATTTTCCCCTATATCGCGATAAGAAAATCTCCCAAAAGAGATAAGTAAAGTCAAGAAATATCAAAGGGATATTCGAAGGAGAGAAAAATTTTAACAACTGACAAACTCCGGAGAACAACGAAGACAAGACCAAAACATACATGCACTACAATTAAAAACTAAAAACTTATGAACAACATGGACCCCACCAAAAAACCGGGGGTAGACTCAGGTGCTCCGGAAGAGTAAGCAGTGTCTGCTTCCTGCAGGACACCCGTCATGCTGTCCATGTCACATCCGATATGCGGAAAGGATAATATCAATGGAAAAGGTCCATTTTCATTTGGAAAAAGGTTTTTTCATACCTGTCAACCAAGTCATGATGACGCCCATAAAACTTTAATAAGGATGACTTCAGCTTAGGAGCAACGTACCCCTGTCTGAGCAACTTTTCTGTCAGAAGCCGGGCTCTGTCGAGGAAGTCAATGTATATGTCACAAGCTCTGAAATAACGTATGAGTTGTGAAATATATACTCCATACGCCGGCGTTTCTGGAAAATTCCCGAATGGGAAGTTGACGATTGGAAAGTCAAAGTCATCCCGTTTGTCGTAAAGTTTTGTATTCAGTCTTCCTCTGGTATCAATTTCGAGGTGAAGGTCAAGATAAGATGCAGACTTGGCAGTGTCCGTTGTATCTTTAATTTCGAGCTTATTGGGATAGATGAGATGTAAGAAATTCCCAAAACGTGAATTGTTGAGTGATAACACATCATCTATGTAGCGGAAGCTGAAATTAAAGGTACAGCCTAATTTCTTTTGTTTTTCCTTAAGAGGACTGCCAATGAAGTCTGCCTCATATGAGTAAAAGAACAAGTCGGCCAGTAGTGCCGCACAATTAGTACCCATAGGAATGACAATTGCCTGTTGGAAAACACGTCCACCAAATTGAACAAATATGTTGTCGATCAAAAATTCAATCATCAGGACAATTTCGTCCTCTGTATATTTTTTTGTTAGATTTAGAGTGGTTTTTAACAAAGTATGATTTATCTCTACTAATGACGAGGTATGTGTATCTGTTGTTGCCATTTTTATTTTGAAAGCATCGATGGATTAGATCTTTCAACTTCTCATTCAGTTGTGAATGAGGAATGGTGGTACAGAGGGTAGACAAATCAAATGTTTTTATGCTGTTTCAGACTGCAATGGACCGAGATCGTAAAATATCCTTTAAGTCTTTGGAGTTCTTTAATATCCACATTTCATTGTGTATCAATAAGTGAAGCAAGAGAGGACTTTACAGCCTACTCTTGGTATCTAGAACTCTTGACAACTCGAAATAATATAATGAACTTAAAAGCTTTGCACTTTCTTTATTATTGATATTTCAATGGGTTTATTGTTCTTTAAATTATGAGATAACATAAATCAGTTGAAATTTAAAGAAATATATAAAATGAAATTGTGTACCTATTAAAGATAGCTTGACATAATACTAAAATAACATTTAAATGAAAATTTCCAAACATTCTCCCTTTTGATCTACCAGATTCTACACTAGGGATACTTGCTACAATTCCCTTCTTATATATATTTTTTTCCTTTTCGTTAAATTTGATCAGCAATTATCTCTAACACGTGTTGTCTCTCTTTTAACAAGTTTCATTTAATAAAGATGAAAATAAAGTTACAAGGAAGGGGTCTGTCGCAAGTCTACCTAGGGGAATTGTTAAAAATTATTCACCAATATGATAGTTTTTCAAGGAAGATAGCTGCGTTATTTGCTATTCAGTATATATTTTCAAGAGAAAATATTTTTATTGGTATTTAAAATTTGTGTTCCGAAGTTGCTTTCCTATATTTTGATATTTTGTTCGGCGTCATAGTTTGTTTCTGAAACTAATTAAACAGACAGATAAAATACAAAGGCTTACCAGATGAATCTGTTGTCATTGGTTTACCGGTTACAGTGGTTGGCGGTGTTGTTGGTGATATCTTAGGTGCTATGGAGGAAATTGTCTTGTTCTTGTCTAGTGCAAAGATATATGAAAACACTATAATATATTATAGCTAGTTACTCGTGAGATGCATAATATCTTAAGATAACACACATACGTTTTTGATCGAAATATAAATATAGAAAATGGAAAAATATATAGCTTGATTAAAAATTACCATCGCTATTCAAAATCAATTCTATTAATGTTGCTGTTATCAAGTAAAAATTGTGATATGAAATATAAAAACCTTGTTTCATATACGACGGAATATATTTTGCGATTATGAGGTCTTTAGCATTGCAATATAAACTGGCATGGTAGTTTTTCTTTGAGCTGCTTATATTTATTATTTGCTTTTGATTTGCGTCCATCACACGCTCTTGTGAGATCCAATTTCGTCGTCGAATAAATCAGTTCTATTACAGTTTATTTGTAATTATTCAAAAGCATTAGTTGGTTTTGATAAAGACTTTAATGAGGTTGTCAAAAGCTATTCAACTTTCTTTTTTAATAGATTTGGCAATCTTTGGATTGGGTATCGTCAGCGCTGTTTAGATGTCTACATGTTCGGTAATACGTGCCAACATCTATACTGTTGTGTGGACGTTAGGTGAACCTTTTGTGATATTAATAATAATAATAATTATTATTATTATACTTATAAAATAATAATAATAATAATAACTAAAAACCAATTGTTCAGAGAACAATTGAAGGTCTTTCCACCTCAATTGCACATATGTTGGTAAAAAAATTGAGGTCTAAAATATAATTGTTGGTTTTAAAGCATAGGAAAGCTTTCAGCGATTGCACAAATATATGGTTCTATGTACTTTTGATTGAAATAAGGGAGGTATTATGCTACTTCCCATATTACAAATATCACTTCTGGTTTGATATGATAGGTAATTTCACAATTGTTAAAAAAATATATGGACTGCTAGTTTGAATTACTAAGAAAAATGTTTATTTCTGGTTAACTACTGGAAAATGTTTGTGATGAATTATACTGTTTTGCACTATAAACATCAAAAACGTCATTAATATGACCTTAGAAATTGACAATTCTGGACGTTTTCATGGGTTGTAACATTTTCACATTAATCAACATTCCAATATATTCAAAACGTCTTAAACCGTCTACAGAAATAACAACGCTCCAAGAAATGACGTCATCAAAAGTAGTGCCTCAATTTCACGCTTTCAATAACTTCAATTTTTTTTTAAAATCTGAAAAACCTTATATAGTGTGAAAAAAATGCAAAATACGTAATCTAGGTCATGACCTTGACCTTTGATCTTGTGATCTTTTTCAAGGTCATTGGTCGCTGAAGTCATTGCAGAAGACCCCATCCATTATTATGTACCATCGTCAAGTTATAAACGAAAAACCTTAAGTTTAAACGTTCTAGGGGCAATTACTCCCAAAAGAAGACGTCATACAACTTTAACTCAATGTAACAACGTTGCGCATCAATTTCCTAAACATTTCCACCATTACATTTCCTTGGTTATCTACAACCATTTCAGAGGAGTAGTGATAACAAGCAAATGTCAAACAATAGAACTTGACCTTGACCTTTGACCTTGATTCCAATTTGAAGGTTATCAATCCTTGATGTCACATCAAAACACCCCATGCCTTTACCATTGTTGAGAAATGAACGAAAACCCGAAAATTTAAACGTTCTAGGGGCAATTACGCCTATAAAGTGACGTCATACAACTTTTATGCGTATATAACAAAGCTAGGTCTCGACGTCATTAACATTTTCTCCATTACATTTAATCAGCTATCTTTTACCGTTTCAGAGGAGTAGTGATAACAAGCAAAAGTCAAAATTTAGAACTTGACCTTGACCTTTGACCTTGATGCCAATTTGAAGGTTATCAGTCCTTGATGTCAAAACAAAAGACCCATGCCTTTACATTTCCTTGGTTATCTACAACCATTTCAGAGGAGTAGTGATAACAAGCAAATGTCAAAGAATAGACCTTGACCTTGACCTTTGACCTTGATTCCAATTTGAAGGTTATCAATCCTTGATGTCACATCAAAACACCCCATGCCTTTATCATGTACCATTGTTGAGAAATGAACGAAAAACCAAAAATTTAAACGTTCCAGGGGCAATTACGCCTATAAATTGACGTCATACAACTTTCATGCAAATGTAACAAAGCTAGATCACCATGCCTTTAACATTTTTTCCATTACATTTAATCAGCTATCTTTTACCGTTTCAGAGGAGAAGCGATCACAAGCAAAAGTCAAAATTTAGAACGTGACCTTGACCTTTGACCTTGACCTCATTTACTAGTTAGGGGTCATGGACCCTACATACAAAGTTTCACGTTGATATCTCAACTCTAAATAACAATTTGTATGATACACCAAAAGTGAAAGTCGTTTGAAGGGAAATAACTCCTATGAAATGTCGTCAGATCCTTTCCGACAAAATGAAACAAAGTTTCGCACAGATAAACTGAAGACATTGCAAAAAAATTTAGGTCGATATCTTTTACGGTTGCATTGGAGATACGCGCACAAGAAACACAGTGTTTGGGGAGATAACTCTTACAAAGAAAATTGTTCGGCTTAACATGGTGAAATTTAAAAGCGCATAAACTGTACGATACAATATAAGAAATATCTAAGCGACATGTTGCGAAACAAAAATTTATCGCAAGAACAAAATCTGGCGGAAGAAAAAAAAATAATAATCAGAACTAATACAATAGGTCTTTCCACAGAAAAGTGGAAAGACCTAATAATAATAATAATAATAATAATAATAATACTGATATAACAATAATAACAATAATAATAATAATCAAATAATAATAAAAATAATAATAGTAGTAATAAAAGGTAAACCATACATACCAGTTATGGATGCTACAATTAAATGACATAAATATTAAACACCTTTTAGGCTTTTTACTTGACGTTTTTCATTAGGTAAAGTGTAAACTTCATAAAATTAAAACACAAAATAGGGGTTGAAGCTATATGTTTAGCATTGATTAGCAGTTGACCATTAAAAGATATTTATCTTAACAATGTATGTTTCTAATTTTAACAAGATATATATCGAAGTCGACACGTTTTTTAATTTACCCGAAAATTGCTAATTTTGTGATTTTTCGTGCATATTTGATTTTTTTTATGTACAAGGCGACATAACTCCAGAACAATATCTGACTTTAATAAGGTAACAGTACAGAGGAGCCTAAGGAAATTTCAGTCTAGTGACTCTTTTCAGCAACTTCAAACTTTCTGTGACAGATACAAAGAACTTGGCAATATTTTGTAACCATTTTTCACCATTTTAGTAACAACGATTTAAGTTTTTTTAGAAGAATTATGAATATTTACACTGGAAACAATAAGAAAAATGTTTTCATGTACTTATTAATAAAGTTTCATTTTTCAAGTAGAAAGGCTACACCTTTTCTCACCTTTGAAAGTGTTATTTGTGAAAAATACCAGTCAAGAGAGAATCAAAATGTTATGTTAAACCCAACCATGACTTATCTATTGATTAATATTTAGCAAACTTGTTCTAAAGCATCTTTAATGTTCAGTTTTTTTGTTGTTTCATGAACATTAATTCCATTTACTCAAAATTACCGATATATAAGCCCAATTGCGAAAATTGCGATTGGTTGAGCATCGCTATATTTAAAAATGAACTCGTATTTTTATTGCATATTTTCATGTCGGATTTATTCTATATTCATCTCCCTTTGTTTACATTTACACAGATAAGTTCTGGTCATTGATTGTCGACATCCGGAGACAGATTAATTGGTAGATTCTTAGTTGTATAGTTATTGTTTGGACAGCTATTATATATATAATAACATTTTGAATTCTAATATTTTAAAACCATTAATTAAAACGATTACTTTAATAAAACGTTCATTTTCAGATTTTTATTTTCACACGGGCGGCAATCGCAATAATTAAACCCCGCAATTTTGCTTTTGGGTAGAAAAATCGCAATAAGTGCACGCAAAAATTTCCGAACTTACAGTAACATTTAACCATTACTACAGAGGACAAATATACCTAAGGAGCAAATCAAAAAACGAAATCCATTAGTCAGATTTGTGGAGGTACATGAAATTATACGACCGTGGGAACAGGTCAAACATCATCTTCGATATTGGAACTCTGCAACGGTCGATCACTTCGTGAAATTTTTGATGAGCTGTTGTACATGTGTTTTACTGTAGATCCAGCAAACGGTGGTGGTTGGGCTTAATATATCTAATTTCTATATCCTGTATACATGGTATATAACTTTATGCTATCGCATTCATGAATGGGCCATTGTCTTATTACAGCTAACACTTATTATTACATTCATAAAAAAAAAATATTATGTTACTACTGATGGGACCTGATCCAGTCCGTTCAAAAACTCCATCACAACCAATTTCAAATAAATGCAAACATACAATAAAATGGTTCAAGAAATATCAATAAATTCCCCTCCCTCATAATTTCATTCCACAATAATACATAATATACAACTCCTTTAAATTTAATTATAAATAGTAGCTGTTTTGGTTCTTAAGGAAATAATATTATTAATTACAAGGGGAACAAATAAACAGCTGATTGTGTTAAATGCATGCGTGTTTTTTTTTATTACTAGTTAAACCAGGTTTTTGCAGATAGCATGAACGATTTAATGCCTGTAAAAGATTTTTCTAAATCATAAAAACATAATAATACAGTCTATGAAAATCTGCTGACTTTCATTAATCATGTTTAAGTTTCTGTGCTGTTTTGTTCTAGTTTTATTTAGTTTATAATACATTTTTTTATTCTTTTAGTTATACATGCATCCTTGTGGTGTTTGTTTGTTGTGTTCCATTCTCTAGACATTGTCTTTTCCTTGGACTTGTGGACTTTTTCCACTGTTTTTGTCGCTTCGGTTTTCTTTTGCAGATTTTTAAACAATACACAATAAAGAATAACACATGAAGTCTAAGTGATTTACTTTAAATTGTAATATTTTGAAAAGTGTATATCCATGCATCATTCGTTATTATATTTTATAAAGACACACACTTAACAATATTCTGCGGAGTCTGTGAGTCACAATGAAAATGAACATTTTGGAAGGGTAAAAAGTGATCCATATTGATAATCAACAGTATTTATAAATATTTCTTCTTTAGTTTGGTATCCTTCAGTCACGAAAAAAGTTAGGATAGACTTTTTTAATAGGATATGCATTTCCATCAAAATAATTTTGTAAAATAATATCAGATAAACAACATTGATACATAGAAATTTGAATATTTCTGTAACATAAAAGGCTTGGCTTAGAAACAACTTCAAATGAAACAAAACAGTTACCGCAAATACATGTATCATATATACCAAAAGGCGCATAAAGTGAATGCAGGTTAAACTGTGCGGAAAAATTTAAACTAAATATACTCACAGTCAAAAGACTTAGGACATGGTACGTGGAATTATGTAAGGCCGACTGAACTTTACAAAGAGATTTTCATCAGTCTTGACCGACTTTAATTCAGAGAAGGGAGGGTATTTTTTTGATATTCTTATACATGACAAAAACTTATTATCACAATCCCAATTATCTATGACAAAAAGTTGATGAAAGAAAAAGGTATAAAATCTCTGGTAAAACGAAAAATAGTCTTAAAAAACTAACTTTTAAAACTTATTGAGATTATTTCTGAGGTATGGGAAAGAAAACATGAACAAAAATCCTACTGGCAAAAAAATAAAAACAATTGAAGGATACTAAAAATTGTCCTTAAAATTTATCTCCCATACCTAAAAATATATCTTGATTACTTAAATTTTAAAGAATGTAGTTTAAATTTCAAGCTATTAAAAATGAGATTAAAGCAGTTACTTCTAATATTTTGACTCCTAGACGTTTAGCCAAAATTACAGGGAAAATTAATTCACTTATGCCTAGTTTAGGTAAGATATGTAGAATAATGAGTAGAAACATTATGATGATTATAGCTACTAGCCGTTACTGGGACGAGCAAATATTTTATCAGAGAATGCCCAGCTTGAAATTCAGTTTTGGCTAAACAATTGTGATTCGTTGCCTCGAAAACGCACGTTTGATGAAGCATTTTTATTGGATAAAATAGTTTATACCGATGCTAGTAGTTACGCTTATGCAGGTTTTGTTGTAGAAACCAAAATGTAAGTAATTCACAAAATGTGGTCTATCCAAGAAGCTTCTAAAAGCTCTATATACAGAGAGATAAAAGCTGTATTTATTACTTCGACTTCCTTAGTTCATCTTTTTTGCCAGCGTTTAATCAAGGTTTATACCGACAATCAAAACGTAGTTAAGATTATTAGCGAAGGCAGCATGAAACCCGAATTGCAAGAAATTGCCATTGATATTTTCAATTGCTGTTTAAAACTGTATTTCTATTGAGGTAGAATGGGTTCAAAGAGAGCAAAATCAAATAGCTGATACAGTAAAATATTTGATTTCGATGATTGGTTTGTATCGGACTTGTATTTCAAATATTTCAATAAGATTTTGGGACCTTATACCTGAGATTTATTCGCCGACGTAAATAACAAAAAATTGTCATGCTTTTTCCCCCTTCTGGTGCCCCGGTGATGATGCCTTCACACATGATAGGTCAGCATATAATAATTGGATTGTTCCAGCGGTGAGATTAGTAAGTAGGTGTATTGATCACATGTCCAGATTTCATACCGAAATGGAAATCGTCTTGTTTCTGGCCGTTAGTTTGGTCTTTCAAAGATCAGAAATTCAAATTTTCGTTAAAGCATTTATAGAGTACGCAAAACCTAGCGTTTTTTTTTCGTAGCAAATCGTTTGTCATTTAATGTTCTTGTATTGCGTTTAGACTTAAGGAAGAGTTAGAATTTGATTGCTTTGATATGATATACAGACATCATGCTTGCAAAAGTGATGAATTTATTTTTCCGTGATGGGAAAATATTTTACTTTTCTATTTTCCCGTGAAGGGATATTTTTGTCACGATACCTGTAATGGGTATTAGCCTACCCGTGATGGGATATACTTTCCCGTGATGGGATATATATATATATATATAAATATGTTTTTTTCCCGTAATGGGTTTTATATAAAAATTTCCTGTGATTGGTTATATATCAAAAAAATTCCTGTGATGGGATTATATAGCTTTCCTGTCATAGGACTATGTAGCTTTCCTGTGATGGGATTATATATCTCTCCTGTGATAGGATTATATAGCTTTCCTGTGATGGGATTATATAGCTTTCCTGTGATAGGAATATATAGCTTTCATGTGATGGGATTATATAGCTTTCCAGTGATAGGATTATATAGCTTTCCTGTGATAGGATTATATAGCTTTCCTGTGGTAGGATTATATAGCTTTCCTGTTATGAAATTATATAGCTTTCCTGTGATGGGATTATATAGCTTTCCTGTGATAGGATTATATAGCTTTCCTGTGATAGGATTATATAGCTTTTTCTGTGATGGGATTATATAGCTTTCCTGTGATAGAATTATATAGCTTTCCTGTGATAGGATTATATAGCTTTCCTGTTATGAAATTATATAGCTTTCCTGCGATGGGAATTATATTGTTTTCACTTGAATGGATTTTTTATGTCGCAAGTTTCGATATTTCCCGTTATGTAATTTTTGACAATCCGTTGTTTATTTTAATTATTTATTATTTTCATAATAATTTGTCTTTATCCTTGCAGATAAAATTTCACTTTTCATACTGGAAAGATCTGAAATCTTTTGAAAGTCCTTCTTTAAGCAAGCTCGCTGATAAGCTGCCTCACGTTGTACAATCCAGCAAGAGCAAACATACTATTAAAACATACGAATCTGCATTTACAAAATGTAATGCTTGGTGTGTAGAACATAGTTTACGTGCTTTACCAGCTTCAGTTGCTACTATTGCAGTTTATTTGTCTTACTTGATTCAGCGGAAAGTGTCATCTTCAGTATTGCAAACTGCTTATTATACAATAAAATGGGAACATTAGATTAATTTGTATAATTCCGTTTTTTTTTCTGAAAATTTTTTACAATTGATTTTAGAAGGAGGTGTAAGAATATTGTCTAGACCGGTTAACAAAAAAGAACAAATTACCTCCGACATTCTGTAAAAAGTGATTCGAAAGTTTAATTCTTTAAACAAGCTTCCTAATTTAAGAATATGTTGTTTAATGCTTCTCGGTTATTCTGGGTTTTTGCATTTCAACGACCTCGCTAACATTAAAGCTTCAAACCTGACTATATGAAATTCACATGTAGAAAATAATGATAGAAAGCAGACAAATTGACGTATATAGGCAGGGAAATAAAATAGTAATCGCAAGAACTAAATCGGATTTGTGTCCATCGTAATGCTGGAAAGATATTTAAAAGAAGCTAGCATTTGTATGAATTATGATGAGTATATATTAGATCAGTCACTTTTTTCGATGCAGTACAATATGTAGAACACTAAATCTGTTTGCATATTTAGTTATATTGGGTTGAGCTTTAAGAACGTCAGCATGCAAACACTATGTCAGTTACCTTTGAAACAAGAGCTGTGTTATTCATTCGAAAATTTGTGCTAGAACAATATGTCAGTATAATCTTTAGCAAATCCTTGAGCCAATTTAAGTTCCCTGCCAATCGGAAAATTCCAATGTGATACCAATTTTTAAAAAATATTATCCTACTTTACCGTCAAATTATAGACCAATATCGTTAGTAAGTTGTGTTGGAAAAATCATGGAAAAGGTCATTTATAAACATGTGTATAATCATTTACAAAATAATGAGTTAATATACGAATACCAGGCTGGGTTTCTTCCAAAACATTCCACAGTTAATCAATTAAAAGAGATATATAATTACATTCTTAATTCACTTGAGAAAAGGGAAGTTTGCTGTTTTGTATTTTGCGATTTTTCCAAGGCGGTCGAAAAAGTTTGGCATAAAGATATAATACACAAAATGAAATCATATGGGATACGGGGAAATTTACACAAGTGGTTTAATAGTTATTAGCAAGATAAAAAAACAATCGCCTCCACTTTCCACTGTTGAAGCTGGGGTACCACAAGAATCGGTTTTTGGGCCTTATTTTTTGTAATTTATACAATATAGCAGAACATGTTTTTATCGTTATGCAGACTATTTGCTGATGATACTTCCTACAACATTTCATGATAGACCACATGTGAAAAATGTTATTGATAATGAGAGTTGGACGAATGGTCAAAGAAATGGTTGATGCCATTTAATCCTAATAAAACTGAAATAATGATGTTTTCAAATGTTGAAATTTTCTTTTGATAATAAAATTTTCTTTAAATAATAAAATTATCCCTGTTACCAAGTTGGTATAAGCATTTAGGTGTCACACTTAGTTCAGATTCTAAATGGAATACACATATAGATAATATTACTGTAAGGATACACGCGACGTATGGGACAATTGTGGGATTGGAAATATAAATAAGCTATAAAAATTACAATTAGACGCTGTGCGCACTGTTACTGGCCTTCCAATTTTCACAAACTTGGATAAAATTTATAATGAATTAGTTTGGGAATCTTTAAAAAAGAGAAGAAATAGTCGTAAATTACAAATGTTTTATACTATTCAACATGATAATGCACCTTATTACCTGAAATTAATACCACCGACTTTACAAACAACAACTGTTTATCCGTTGAGAAATAGTGAAGACATCATTGTTCCTTTTTGTAAACTTTCTATAACAAGTGATTCTTACATTCCTTCTACTATAAGACAGTGTAATGGACTTGATTTAACATAGGGAAAAACAGATTATATAATATCCAAATATAAGAACGAACTGCGAAAACAGTCCTTTGGTAATATCCATGTCCCTAAGCATTATTCCTTTGGACCAAGAAAATTAAGTGTTATTTTTACCCAAATTAGATGTTTGGCTTAATTTTTAAATAAAGATTTATTTAGAGTCAATATTATATCATACTCGGCAGATGGGAGCCATTACTTTTTGTATTGTAGAGAAATTATGCCTACTTTTAATTCTTTTATATAGAACTTGCATGCAACCATTATATTATTGTAATATATTGTGTAAGCGAGAAGACTTCATAAGTTTGCTTAACTTGTGTCTGATCCATTTTGCATTTTATTTTTGCAAATAAAATATGCTTAAACTAAAAACATTTGTTTAATTTAATTCTGAATCCTCTAAACTATTTTCTTAATTAAATCATTAAATTCTCTAAAACAATATTTAACATTTGATGAATGGTAATGATATTCCCATTCTACTCTGTTTCTAAATACCGGCTCTACACAGGCACCATTTCAAAGTAAGTAACTAAGTACTTTAATTAGAATTCTAAATTAAGCATAGAACTATGCTAAGTCCTTGTATTCAATTAATTTGAATTACTTTTTTGCTTTAAATAACGATAAATTCCATGACTTTCTGCATTTCATCTACCCCAGTGAACTTGAAAGTAAGGATACTACAGATACACCAAATTATATTTTGGTTTGTTTCTCGGAATAGACAATGAGGGACATCTTCAAAACTTTATGACAATGTGATGACGTCTACGTTTCTTTGTTAAACTTCACAATGGGTGTCGTATACAGAGCGGGAACTACGTACCCTTCCGGAGAACCTGAGTTCACTCCTGTTTTTTCATAGGAGTTCGTGTTGTTCATTGTTTTTTAGTTTTCAGTGTTTATTTGTTGTGCGTGTGGTTGTTCATTTTGTCTCCCTAATGGATTACTTTTTTGGATTGCTCCTTAGGTATATTTGTTCTCTTTATGAGTAAAGTTGGCTAAAACGTACATACGCTTTATAGATGGTTGAACGTGTAATACATAAAAGAATGGTGAAACGTGTGGAAAGTGTGCGTACAACGTGCGAATCGTGTACATGTGGTTTCTCTGTGGTTAGAAAATTGCCATGAAAATAGTGTGACATGTACGTGATTTCATTGGTCGAAAAAAAAACCTTAAAACGTGTGAATTTCGAACACGAAGTAAAAGATTGTCGGAACGAACTTTTAATGGTATCAAATGTTTAAAAATGTTCATATTAAAAATCACACACAGTTTCTGTTTTTTTTTTCTAATATGGATGTAAAACATTCAAGTATTGACGATAATTTGGTTTGAAAAAAAAGTTTTTTTATTTTTTGACAAATGTCATGCATTAATTCATGGCTTCATATATTGTAAATCTTTTACATGAGTATATGTTTCTGATTTATATTCATGTTATTATGTACCAAGGATGTGGTGTCTTTCGTTTTAAAGAAGTCAAAGAATATTTTGGCGTAATGTTTGTTTTACCGACACCTTTAACTTTTAGGATATCAATTTGTATACTAAGAAAATGGAGTAAATATCTTTAACCGGTTTTCCAATAGTTTGATCTTGAGCACTGCTGATGAGTTGTCGGTCAACGAAATGACCATACAGTGCATAAAATTTATTTCGGTATTTTGTGATACGTTTTATTATAGTTAATTAAGTTACCATAATATGAAGAGGTTTATTGATTTTTAATAAAATTGAAATATAATTTCACAGTTCTGTCATTAAAGGTGAATAAATTTCCCGTAATAAAATAACATAAATAATATTTTGATATAATTCAAACATATTATTCATTAATTAAAACACAAATATGTTAACATAATATACAGTGAACATTAAGACATAGCATACATTAATTAAATGGATTGGGAAACAAGTTGCAAACTTAAATTAATCCCATTGCTTATGCAAATAAATATTTTAGGAAACAAGTTGCAAACTTATGTTAATCCTATTGGATATGCAAATACATATTTTGTATCTATGAAAACAGTTAAATGTGGACTGTACTACGCGTTTCCTTTTCTCGTACTTGTCTATTTAAAATAAAATGCAATATTAAATACTTCACCGTTATTCATATCCTGCGTAAAATTTAATTCATTTATTTCGTTAAAACCCGTTCGTATTTTGGGAATAAATAACACTGCTGGTAACAAAACTTGTACACCGACTACACTCACTAAACAGGAAGTCCTTGGCAAAGGGTGAAGAAATGGACCTTCCGGTTCTTTATTGGATTCCTAAACTAAATAAGAATCCGTTTAAACAAAAGTACATTGCTGGGTCAGCTAATTGCTCTACAAAACCTCTTTCAAAGATTTTACATTCATATTGACAAGTATTAAAGAGGGCCTTCAGAATTACTGTGAAGCATCATATTCCACCAGTGGCGTCAATCAGATGTGGAAACTTAAAAACTCCAAAAATTGACTAAAATATCTAAAATCAAAATCTTTGGCTACATGCAACAGCATAAAAACATTCGAATTCTCTACACTTTACACTATCATACCACATTCTCAATCAAAAGATCGCTTAAAGCATCTAGTTCATCAATGTTTTTTTACGAAAAATGGCAAACGCAGGTATAAATGTCTAGTTCTAGGTAGAGAAGAGCCTTATTTCGTGAAGAACCACTCTGATTCTGACAAAAAGTATTCTGAAGATGAAATTACAAACATTGTAGATTTTCTCCTAGACAACATATTCGTTGAATTTTGAAGTCTAATTTTTCAACAAACAATCGACATTCCAATGGGAACCAACTTTGCTCCTCTCCTCGCCGATCTATTTCTGTACTCATATGAAGCGACTTCATTCAAGGGTTTCTAAGTGAAAACAAAAATAAACTAGCTCAATCCTTTAATTTCACTTTTCGTTAAAAAGATGACGTGTTGTCGTGAAATAACGACAAATTCAAAGACTTTCTACACCTTATCTACACCCAGTGAGCTTGAAATTAAGGATACTACAGATACACCAAAGTCCGCTTCATATTTGGATTTGTTTCTTGAAATAGACTATGAGTGACATTTGAAGAAAAAACTTTATGACAAACGTCATGACTTCAACTTTTCTATCGTAAACTAACTATGGACATCAATTGTCGAATATCGTAAACTATCTATGGCTGTAAATGAAGAACGTCTTCACATATCGATACTTTAATATGGACTAAAAAATGGTTACAGAAAAGACGTCGTTAAGGAAGTGACGTCGCCGATCTATTACGTCTAAAATGGCGCTAAAGTTCGTAGTTACGTTAAGCATAAATTAAGGAGTAAAATCAATTAAAAGAAAAGTAAAACTAAAACGTATTTCACAACATTCTGGGGGCCGCAAAATGCTTTAACTTTCCAACAAAAAAGGCCATTAACATTTTGCATTTCACTTTAAACGGTTCAAATTTCCAATGGTACTAATTTCACTATTGGTCTTGTCGTAATACATCTGTTTGCTGTTCTAAATCGTGCTGCTCTCACTATTCCGTCGTTTCCGGTAATCAGTTTTATTACGGCTAATTTCCACAGGGGTCTGGGCGAGTTATCCATTATATGTACTACAGAACCGATTTTCACATGTGCATATTTATCTCCGGCGACTCGGTGAAATTCTCTCAATCCTGTTAAATATTCCATTCTCCAACGCTTTGAAAAGTGTTCTATTAAAGTCTCTCTATGTTTCAGAATTGTATTAGCTTCTTCTGAATTTAAATTTGAATAACAGTTCTCTGAATCACAATTGTTCTGCTAAGACAATGTCCTTCCTTGTAATAAATGCGATGGCGTAAGTGGCTCAATGTCTCTAATTTCGGAGGATCATTTATCACACTTTCTATTTCTGTCAAAACTGTTCGTTACACATCGGTTTTAACTTGTGATTTCTCAATGTAACTTTCGTTAATCTGGAATCCTGGCGACAACTACAGTCGTACACTATACGAATGGGCGTAGTCAACGAATCTTTTTTGACTGGGTGGTGCGGGATATAATGAATACGATTTGCGTTCTCAACATCCGGGTTATCGACTTTCTCAATGAAACCTCTTTTTTCTTGATCTGTAATAATGTCATTATATATTTTTAACAAGTCCGGCTCTTTGGAAAGTCTGTTCACTACGTTGCGTGTCCGTTTTCTGGCTATATTCTCGTTACTTGGTAACTCTGGGTGTTCCGATTACCATGGAAACTTAGCGGTATATCGGCTTTCATTGAGATAAATACTAGTTTCTTGATACTTACTCAGCTCATCAAATACGGTTCTTTCGTTCTTTCTTTCTCATCGTTGACTTTCTCTGTTCCTATAGATTCGATTTCCCAAAACATATATTTCACATTCCTCTATTTTGTGCGGAGTTACAGTGTTCATAACTGACGACATAGGCGATTTAGTGTTCACTGACGAATTTACTTGCATTGGTCCAGATAACAGGTACCCGACTTTAGACTGTACAGCGGTGGGTCCCGATCCTCGAATAACTCGGTCTTGCACTACATCCCAATAATAATCAGTGCCGACTAAAATTGAAATTTCGAACTCTTCATCTTGTAATGCGGGGTGAGCTAACTGAAGTCCATTCAAATGCTGAAAACTGTATTGGTTCCTTGCATACGTATGTATCGGATGTGCTATCTGTGGTACGATCAAAACACCAATAGGAATTAATTCGTTCGTTTGAGCTTTTAAATATACAGTAGCTGTCTGTAGATGTCTAATCTTTTTGTTAGATTCACCAAATCCAGAAATCGTAATCGCTTCGTTCTTAATCGATTTCAATTTAAATTGGTCGGCCATCTCTTGCGTAATAAAACTCCTATGAGCGCCCGTATCAAATAAAATATTAGTTTGCGTAAAATGTCTCTTGTCGGACGAAATTGGCGCTATCGCGGTTTTAAGCAGTACTTGAATCCAACTGATTTGTTGCTGAATGCATGCTTGCTACTTTATAGCTGCTATCCGGTGTCGACGTAATTTGATTAACACTTGCAGGTGTAGACTTCGGCTGCTGTTTCGGCTCACCTTTTAACAAATACTAGTATGATGATGCTTTCCACATGACTTACATGTTCTGTCGGATTTACATTTCGCTACCTTATGCTTACCTAAACAATTATAACAAAGCTGTTTCTCTTTAATAATATGTTTTCTGTCGTCAATACTCTTAACTTTGTGCATGCTGACGGGGCGTGTACATCATTACAAAATACGGATGGTTTTCGTGTTAAATCTGACTTTACGCTCGTGCGTTTGGTACTCGCTAAGAATGCGGAAGTAGGTGTGAAATCTGACCCTGAATTCATTGCTCTTGGAATATCAACTGACTGTCCTGCCTCTTTGATCGTAATTTCTTGTTGTATAGCGTTTCTCAATAGTTGTATTGTCCATCTATCATGACCATGAGTGCGCACCATATTTTCTCTAATATGACCCGGTATTTTGTTTAAAATAATCTTTCCAACATGCTTCCAAATGACTCTTGTGTTTGTCCCGTGCCTTCCAAACCTCGGATATAATTCTCCATACTATCGTAAAAATGCTTGAAATCTCTAATGTTTGCGGTACGGCTAGGAAGTGCAATCAAACTTTGCATATATGCGTCTGCTATCTTGTGTGGCTGGCCAAACCTCTGTCTCAAAACATTCGATGCTTGTGTGTAATTGGTATTCGTAATTTGCAATCCCGCTATGCATCGACTTGCTTCTCCATACAGCTGTGATTTAAGATAATTAAATTTCTGGACGTCATTTAAAGATAAATTTTCATGAAATGCGGCCGAAAAAGAGTCCGAAAACGGCTGCCATTGAAGTAGATTGCCACCGAAAGTCTGTAAACTAAGTTTTGGTAACTTGTGATACATACTTGCGCTTGTAAATGCGGACCCCGACGTACTCATGTTCATATGTGGAAATGTGCTAGGCGTATGCTGATCAATTTGCAATTGAAAATTTCTTGACGTGGGATTTGGTCATGCGAATTCAGTAGCATGTGGATTTAATTGTGTTTGACTTGTTGCTTTTGCGTTCTATTTCTCCCGAATAACTTCTGCTAATTTTGTAAGTGTGAGTTCAATGTCAAAAGCATACCTATCGGCTTCTTCCATTTCAGCTGCGATTTCATCCTCCGAAAGTAACTCCATGATTTTGTCATTGAATTCCGATAAAACTTTCTCCTTGCTCCGAATTAACTGATTGAAAGTTACAAGTTCATTCAAAGTATTCTGCTGTAGTAACTCCTATGAATCTCCGTCCACTCGCTTCAAAAGTTTCGTAATTCCTCCTCTGTGTGCGGCTCGAATAGTCTTGAGTTTCGAACTCATTTTCTTCTTTTGTCACGGCACCAAAATATCGTTTATCGTAAACTAACTATGGACATCAATTTTCGAAAATCGTATACTATCTATGGCTGTAAATGAAGAACGTCTTCACATTTCGATACTTTACTATGGACTCTAAAAAATGGTTACAGAAAAGACGTCGTTAAGGAAGCGACTTCGCCGATCTATTACGTCTAAAATGGCGCTAAGGTTCGTAGTTACGTTAAGCATAAATTAAGGAGTAAAATCAATTAACAGAAAAGTAAAACTAAAACGTATTTCACAACATTTCCTATTGTTAATTATCCCTTCTTGAGTAGCAATATAACAGCATCGCCTGCATATGGCGTCTACGTTTCTCAGCTTATCCGATTTTCAAGGGCATGCTTGAGTTATCCTGCCTTTTGACAAAGAGAATTACTGCTGTCACAAAAGGTTCTTAATCAGAGTTTTATCAGGGATCAGTTGATGTTATCACTTAGGAAATGTTACCGTCGTCATCACGAATTGATTGACCATTATTGTGTTCCAATATCTAAGATGATGTTGGACCTGTTCCCACTGTCGTAGCCTTTCATGTGCCTCCACCGATTTTGTGACTCCCCCCTCGGATTGACTTTGTTGAACTTCACAACGGGTGTCGTATACGGAGCAGGAACTGCTTACCCTTCCGGAGCACCTGGGTTCACTCCTGGTTTTTATAGGAGTTCGTGCTGTTCATTGGTGTTTAGTTTTCAGTGTTTATTTGTTGTACTTGTGGTTGTTCATTTGTCTTCCCTGGTTTTTCCGTCTAATGGATTACTTTTTTTTATTGCTCCTTAGGCATATTTGTCGTTTTTTTTACAAGTAAGATTTTTAGAAATCACGCGTTCGCAAATTGTGTAGTATGCGTGTATGGTGAGAACTGTGTTCATCCAAGTGTATATTAGCGGACTATTTGGTGAAAAAAATCTAAAATAATTTCGGAACATTGATGTTCTTAGTATAATCCACGAAAAAAGCTTTCTTTGAATTTTCTCTCTATCTTTATGCTGTGGAATTCTTTTACCCTTAGTTTCAATGTGAAAATTAAATATTTATTATACGTAAATTTACCTTTTTCAGTATTAATTTCAATTTTATTGTGTTGGTTTAGTACAATAAGTCTAAGGAATATTATACATGATCAATGAGCATTCAAGCATAATTTATATATTGCGCAAGCTTTTGAATGCAGTATAGGAACAATTTTTCTCAATATCAATGCAATAAACATTTTACTGCACATCAAGACAATTTAAATGTCCAATAATCCCATATACAAAACAAATACACTAGTATAATTTAAATTTGAGAATGCGTAATATAATGATATACAAGATAATTATATATATTATAAGTAAAGTTAAGAAATACCAAAGTGATATTCGAAAAAGCGGAAAATCGAAACAACTGACAAACTCCGGAGAACAACGAAGACAAGACCAAAACAATACAAGCACTACAAAAAACCGGGGATAGACTCAGGTGCTCCGGAATAGTAAGCAGTTTCTGCTTCCTGCAAGGCGCCGGCCATGCTGCCTAAGTCAAATCCGGTATGAGGAAGGGACAAGATCTATGGAACAGGTCCATTTTCATTTGGGAAACGTTTTTTTTCATATCTTATCTTTACAGCTCAGACTACAACATCTTATCCAACCGGTGAGATCTCTGTTCATCTTTCTTTTTTTACAAATAAAAACTTAGAATATTGTATATGCCTCAATAAGTCTATATTCCTAATACCAATTTTGTAATTTATGATATTCGAAGAAATTTATCTCGTTAGTCGAACTGCCAGACCAAATGAAAGACCGAAAAATATTCCAGACCTGCAATCAATTGGAAACTAACTTAAGGGTTTCCCAAAATAATCTGACAGCGTTGTGAATGTTGTATACACAGTTTATACTTCCTAAAATGTTGAAGATATTTTATGTCAAAACGTATGGTCAATTTCAATTGCTTTGGTTTTTAGTTTCTTAGCATTTATCTTATCTTTTCTCGTGAAAAACATCGATTTAGAGCTATCCAAAATGTAGTTTCCAAATCAGAGGTTTCTGCGGTTGGGGTAAATCATTGGAAATTTTCTAGAATTTCTAAAACTACAGAATTATATGAAAAATGCCCAAAATATACATACCCCTGACGTCACACATTCATATCTTACGGGTCGGAAGTGAACGATTTCCATTGGTTACATCTCAAGGTGAAAAGAGAATCCATTTGCGTCGTAGGTAGAATTTTCTAGGTCACACACCAGGCGGCGCTATGTTCGATCCACAAAATATCAATGTGTGATGTCAGATTTTTGTTGGAACGAACATGGATAAATAACTCTTGACTTGGGAGGATGGGAAACATTTTATTTGATATATTCTTTTCAAACCAAATATCGTCAATAGTTGAATAATTTACATCTATATTAGAAAAAAATACAACCTGCGGAATTATTAATATGAACATTTTTAAACATTTGACACCGTCCAAAGTTCGTTCCGACCATTTTTAAATTCGTGTTCGAAATATGCTCTGATTTGAATTCACACGTTTTAATATTTTTTAGGGGCCTCGATGGCTGAGTGGTCTATGTAGTTCGTCATGACTACTAATGATCATTAGCATGTCAATACTGAGGTTGTAAGTTGGAATCTCACCTGTGGTTGTGTGTGATCGACTCCGATCTTAATTGACAGGAATTGCCAATTTTCCTACCGAAGGTCGGTGGTTCTCTTCGGGTATTCCGACTTCCTCCACCAATAAAAACTGGCCGTTACGAAATAACCAAATGTGTAACGGGATGGCCTGGGTGACCAAAGTATATAAAATATATTTCAATTAATTTGGGAAGGTAATAATTTTAAAATTAAAATATGATTGTATAATAAGTTGTATTTAGACAGGCTGATACCAGTTTAATACAGTTCCAATGATTAAATTGTAAAACTTGTTAAAATTGACCTTTAGAAAACATCTATGTACCAAACATGGAACAAATTGTAAAACTTGTTAAAATTGACATTTAGGAAATAGATATGTACTAACATGATATTTCGATAGAGATGTATTGGAACTGTATTTGGACTGGGTATGTTTCACACGTCAGGTGCCTATTAGTAATAGTACCATTTTGGGATGCTGTGATTGACGTTTGAAGGACTAATTTTCTATATTCGTTTAATATTTTCTACGTATTATTTTATTATTCTACGCAGTATTTTATCTTGTTCTAGCTGGTTTTTGGGGCTAGATTATAAATACGAGCGACATTGTAGTCCGCTCAATTGGGCTTTTACTTCAGTTCACTTCATGTCTTAACCACTATTAAAATATTGGAACAACACTAGCTTTGTTTGATTCACAACGCAAGTAGCCAGCAGCCAGTAACCAGTAAGCAGTAATCTATCACTATACGATCAACGACCCATAAGCCTACAACAGCTTTATTGGTGCCGCAAGACCAGGACCTAACTGGACAACGTACCAGAGTTGAAAAGTTTTAAGGTAAGACAACTAAGTATTTATCTCTAAAAAGTACCTTAGTAGACTGACCTTGTTAAAATTTAAAATATGGTTTGCCTAAATTAATCGTAAATCGCTGAATTAAGTAAAGCTAGGTTTAATTGCAGTTTTTAATAATTCTTAATTATTAAATTAAAAGTAAATAATTTCTCAAATGTCTTTAAGTAATATGGCAGATGTCGTTGAAGAATTAACAGAAAACTTCTGTAATTTAGGACAAGATGAAAGTCAAAAAGCACACCCAAGTAGTATTGAAGTACAAGTAACTGAACCCGCCAAATTTACTCCATTTATAGGGGGGGACAACCGGACTCTAGTTTCAACCCTTTTGGGTCACTTAAGGACAAATTGGATGAAAATAATCCAAACTTTTGGGCTAAAACAGCCTTGGATCAATTAAAAGCACTGCAAACTGCAGTATCAGTACCTCTTTTTAGTGTAGTCCAGACATTTTAGGGGGACCCTACCCAGTTTAAACAATGGGTTAGAAATATAGAAAGATATGCACAAATGGCAAGGTTAGGGGACACAGATATACCTCAGGTAGTTCATGTAACCTGTACTGGGTTAATAGCCGATTTTGTTAAACGATATATAACAGAATGTCAGTCAGCAGGGGAGCCACCTAAATGGCAAGATCTTAAGATACTGTTACAAAAACGGTTTGCTGAGATCACAGATCCACAACAGGCCTTGACTATGCTTAGAAAAACAAAGCAGAAGCCAGAGGAAAGTGTACAAATGTACGCTGAAAGGCTGTTGAGGATAGCTGAGGATGCTTATCCTGAATCAGTACAAACTGATTCAAATGTAGTAGGGTTAATCCAGCAACAGTTGGTTGATGCCTTCTGTGATGGACTGTATTTCGATTACCTCCGTATGAAAATTATGAGGGAGGAACCAAAAACTTTTGATAAGGCCGTTCAATGTGCTATGAAAGAGCAAAATCTAAGAAAGCGTTTTAGGGATAGAACAGATACGTTTACTGAACTAGAACCAACTAATAAAATTGTCAGGGTAAGGGAAACTCCTTTCCAACCACCGTCATGGACGGGGGGCAACAATAACAGTTTCTTAACACCTGTTCCTTGGCCAACAGTAGGAAATTTTCCTGACAACCATCAGATAGAGCCAATGGAAATAGGACATTTAAGGGGGAAAACTTGTTTTAGGTGTGGCAGACGGGGTCATAGGTCAAAAGAATATCCTTTCCGATCTTATAATGTCTTTGCAGCTGGGGATTCTAGGGAGGAACCCATGGTAGTAAGTTATGAGGAGGAGGAGGTCGAACAAAAAAAGGTGCCCAAAAGAAAAAATAAAGGGTATTTGCCAAAAAGGGGTCAGCAGGGTCAAAGACAGGAAACACCCCAAAAACGAAGAGGAAATTATCAAACTCAAAATAGGGTTGAGGAGCCTGACTGGATTAGGGGGGCTGAATGTTGGATTTGTCATATGATAGGTCACTTAAAAAGAAACTGCCCAAACCGTAATGTTCCGGAAAAGAACAGAGTCAAAATTTTCAGACCCGCTACTTGGGCTGATAAACCATTTAGGGGATTTCAGGAAAACTAAAACCCTCTCTTCACAAGGAAGCCGGTGAAGAGAGGAGAAAAGGTTTTCAGGGTAAAATGAAAGAATTTTGGAAATCACAAGTACTAAATTTATCTTTGGCAGGGAACCGAGGGTCTTGTATAATGAAGATAGGAAAAGCGCGCTATCGTACTTTGATAGACACAGGCGCGGACGCCTCTTTAATTAGTAAGAAAATGTTTGATAAGTTACCAGAAAAACCAAAAATTATGCGCGTCATGCCGCTTTTACAGACCGCGAGTGGTGAGTCATAATCAATTATAGGGCAAACGACTATTTCATTTACTATGAATGGACTTCCGTTAACACAAAAAATTTTCGTTACTGATGGACTAAATCGAAATTTCATTCTAGGCCGAGATTGGTTGAAAGAATACGGCGTAAGAATATATTTCGACTTAGGAATGATAAGGATAGGTAAGACTTATGTTAAATTAGAGGAAGACATTCATATTTCGTCAATCTTAAGGACAGATAAAGAGGTAAGACTTAAACCCCAGACAGCAACTGTTTGTCATGTTAAGTTGAATAAGGGCTTCCGCATACCTGACTCAAGACTTGTAGAAATCTCAAGTCTGGACTCAGGATGTTTACTCGACGAACCAGGACTTATCCTACAAGGTTCAATAGGTAAGTTACAAAATACTTCGAGGGTACCTGTGATGATAGTTAATCAAACAAACAAGTACTACAAACTGAAGCGAGGTTGTGTAGTCGGAAAGGGACGTGGACTGGAATTTCAAGAAATATCATCCATCACTCAAGACAATGAGGAAGGTAAGGAAAAGACGGGAGAGGACTTTAAGGACATTGAAGTTCCCAAGAAACATAAGAAGGATGTAGTTAAGATAGTAAGTAAAAACAAGGACTTATTCGCTAAGAAAGACTCGGACTTAGGTCACACAAGTACAGTGAAGATGAGGCTAGATACAGGAGACCACAAGCCCATCAAGAACAGACCTGATCGAACGCCACTGAATAAAAGAAAAATTATAGACAAAGCAGTCCAAGAAATGTTAGATGCAAAGATCATAGAAAGGTCACAGTCACCTTGGAGCTTTCCTTTAGTGGTTGTTAAGAAGAAGGATCAGACAGATAGGATTTGCGTAGACTTTAGATCCTTGAACAAATTAGTTTCTCCAACATCTTTTCCTCTGCCTTTAATAGATGACATCTTAGCCTTACTTGGAGGATCATCTTACTTCACGACCTTAGACTTAAAAAGTGGATATTGGCAAGTCCTTCTTGAAAATGACAGCAAAGAAAAGACCGCCTTCACATGTCACAAAGGTTTGTTTCAATTTAATGTTATGCCTTTCGGGTTAAGTGGAGCACCAGCAGTATTCCAGGAACTGATGAACATTGTCTTACAGGGATGCGAAGACTTTGCAATGGCATATCTTGACGACATACTTATTTTCTAGAAGAATCAAGAAGAACATCTTAAGCACATACAGACCGTTTTTAACAGACTAAGACAACATGGACTCAAACTCAAGTTGAAGAAATGTGCCTTCTTCCAAGAGGAGACAGGTTACCTAGGGTTCGTTATTAGCAAGGATGGAATCAAACCAGATCTGAAGAGAGTTGAAGTCATGAGGAAGTTACCCGAACCCAGAACGGTAAGAGAAATAAGGGGCTTTATAGGAATGTGTTCCTATTACAGACGATTCATACCAAACTTCTCAAAGATAGCAGAACCACTCATAGATCTCACCAAGAAGTATGCAAGGTTCAAGTGGACTTCTAGATGCCAAAAAGCCTTTGATTACCTGAAAGAAAGCCTGACAGTAGTTCCTTTGTTAGCTTATCCTGATACCAACAAACCATATGTCCTATATACAGATGCAAGCAACAGCTGTGTGGGTGCATGTTTGACTCAAGAAACAGATGAAGGTGAAGAAAAACCGATCTACTTCCTGTCGCACAAGCTAAGTCAATCCCAGACAAAATGGTCAACTATAGAGAAGGAAGGATTCGCTATCTATTATGCATTGCAGAAATTGGATCATTATCTTCACAATGCACAGTTTGTCATAAGAAGCGACCATAAACCACTTAAATATCTTTTGGATTCTCCTATGAAGAACAAACGAATTCAACAATGGGCTCTCAGTATTGCGGGTTACAACTGCAAGATAGAGTACATTAAAGGTAAGGAAAATCATTGTGCAGACTTATTATCAAGGATTCCAGACGATGGCTCCCAAGATACGGAAGAACATAGCTAGACAGAAGAACCAGACTTGGATGATAGGACATTGCAAGTAAGTTACGTCAACTCGAATAGAACGAAGCTTCAAGGTATGACGAATTGCGAAATAGACCCTCCAGATGACCCGGTAAAACCGGACATAAATTTAAAAGGTAAGTTTGATATTAGAAAGGAACAGGAAAGGGACGAAGAAATAACAAAAATACGACAACGACTTAAGAAAGGTACAGCAAACAAGACTGAACAGACCCATTACTTTGACTCAAAAGAAGATGGACTGTTGTATTACCTTTCACACCCAGATTCGGAAGATCCGACACTGAGGCTTTGCATACCACAGGAACTTGAACAACTAGTTCTTAAGCAGTTTCATGATGATCTTGGACACATGGCAGCAGATAAGACGTATGACTCTATAAGACGCAAGTACTTCTTCCCAGGGATGTACAAGAAAATCAGCACTCATATTGAAAAATGTGTGACATGTCAGATGAGAAGTGCAGCCAATGCCAAACCACCTGTACAGGAAATGAAAACACCACCTTACCCGTTCGCAAAGATTGGAATCGATCTCTCAGGACCGTATCCAACAACACTATCAGGAAATAAGTACATTATCTCCTTCGTAGACTGGTACTCAGGGTGGCCTGAAGCCTTTGCTGTACCTGACAAATCAGCAGATAATGTAGCTCATTTATTAGTTGAAGAAATATTTCCAAGATTTGGATGCGCCTTGGAGATAGTCACGGACAATGGGACAGAAAATGTAAACAAAAAGGTAAGAGAAACGCTAGAAGCCATGAACATTCACCACGTAACAACATCGTACTATAGCCCACAAGGAAATGGAAAAGTCGAGCGCTTTCACAGGACGCTGCATGACGTCATAGCAAAGAAAATTTAAGAAGATGTACAAACATGGGATCTGTATTTAAATCAAACATGGGCAGCAATATGATTTCACGTAAACGAATCCATCAAATTTTCACCATTTTATCTGTTATACAACCGTGATGTTGTATTACCATTGGATAACATACTTAAACCAAGACGACGATATATGGGAGAAGACCAACATCAAGTAGCTCTCGAAGAACAACATAAGTCGTTTGTAGCAGTCCATAGACATCTGAAGGAAGCAAAAAGAAAGCAGAAAACATATGCAGATCGGAAATGCAAAATTGAAGACTATCAGGTAGGAGATGCTGTGTATCTTAAGAATCACAGACGAACCAACAAGCTCGACAATAGGTGGTCTCCTTTCTATCGAATTATAGAAAGAACAGGACCTCTTAATTTCGTCATCCGTAATCAAATGAACGGAAAGGTAAGTAAAACTCATGCCCGACACATCAGGCCAGCAAATGTAGAAGGATGGGAGATACCAAAAGACGAAACAGGTCGACTCCTAAGAAAAAGTACGTATGTAGTACCACCGGAAGAATCAGATGATTCTTCGGACCAGGAAGCGAAAACAGCTCTCAACAAAGTTATTCGACATCGTCGAATGGAAAGAGAGGACTCTTCAGATGAAGATGATATTCCCTTAGCGGAACTTCAGAAGAGGTTAAGAGCTAAACAAGACAACTATCAACAAGATGTTGAGGAACTTAAGGTAATTGATCAAGTAACCGATCAAGTAAGGGTTGGCTCATCAACCGAGGTTTGTAAAGACGCGCGCGCAGAAATAAGTGTCAACGTAGGCACGGATAAAGATGGGGTGATAAGCCCAATGAAAAATAAGGCTTCCAAGGAGGAAACGGAACATCCTCCCATTGACCATAAGAAATTAACGAAAAATCTCCTTGCTGCGATTCAAGCAATGCTTTAAACCAGCTTGGTGATCATGTTCAAACATACACTTGTTGTCTTTGGGACACCTTCCCCCTTCCGTTATTTCCCCTATAAAACTAAAGATGCTCTTATTGTAAAATAATAATTTTCGCTTATCCTACAAGACCTCGGGCACAATACTTGACCGACGGACATTGGTTGGTCATTGCCGGGAAACCTTTGACTTTTAGTATCTCCTGTAAATCAAAGTCGACATCTGAATTACAGACCACTAAATTTCCCTTAGATATCATCAAACTTAACTCAACTTGTTCTTCTTATAATGCATATATGACATTATTACCCTATTGTCATAAAGAAAGTAAATTCAATATGACGGACGTATTCAGGCAATTCTTGAGAAGATACTCATTTGGCATAATGACCCTTTGGAAGACATTTGGCACAACCATACCAAATTTCAATGATTCTAAAATTCCCCCGAAACTTAAAGAAATAAAAGAGATCCCTATAAATAAACTAAAAGAAGAAATAGACAACATGAATTTAAACGACGAACCCATGCCTGCAAGTCCTCGATATTGGATATGTATAATAGGAACAGTAACAATTATTTTAATAATTATTATCTTTGTGAAATTTAGGCGCAGGCTTCTAAATTACATAAGGTTAAGGTTAAGGTTAAGGTCAGTCAAAAAGGGAAATGAGGAGGTGAGTCAACAGTTGTCAAGACCACAACCCAGTGCACCACGACTACAAGATGGTGAAGAATCTTCGGTCACCTTCAGCAGTAGCCCTGGTCACTCTGGTACAACGACAAGATATGGTAATGGTACAAAGTACTGGTCACGATTACAAGATGGTAATGGTACAACGACGTATAGGCCTAATGTCAATCTTTCCGACGGTACTTACAAGAAAAGTATGGACTGGTACCAATGGAGAATATGACGATATTGAATAACCTGAACGACATGGTAACCTCTACCCAATCATCCTGGACACGCCAATTGCGTGTCGAAAAACAACGGCCGATATCCGATCCAAGCAGCTACAAGGAGTATGGTCAAGGTAACGATCCCATAAATCCTGGCGACAAGAAATATGGTCAAGATGATACTTCCATAACATCGCCGATCCCCGTTCCAGAAGATAATCCGATGGTGACGGCAGACATTGCCGAACGTGATGATTACACGGAGACTGAAGTGCAGACAGTCTCACCATCGAAAGGATCAAATTCTGGTCATTCAGTGAAGAGAGTAACAAACTATCCAATAAGGAAACCACAAGCAAAACCACAACAATCTATTTATCCCAGTTTACGAGAAGAACTAAAAACTACTCAGTGAAAAGACAATCTTGATGTTACAAGAACTTTTAAGTATCTCGGTCACTAGTAATGAACATTAGTAAAAGGACATTTACGTATTATATCCTGATCATCAGTCATTATGCTAGTCACATGGATATTATATGAACAGTCTAAATCCTGGCCGTAGGAAAAAAAGAACCGTGTAAATCCTGGTCATGAGAAGAAAGAACTGTTTAAAGAAAACATTTACGACTATGACTAGCGCCAGTCTGTTCCAATGACGGGTAAGCTCTTCCATAAGGAGGACAACCTATGACAGGGGCAGCGGGCAGTCATAGGGCTAGCGCCGATCTGTTCCAATGACGGGTAAGCTCTTCCATAAGGAGGACAACCTATGACAGGGGCAGCGGGCAGCCACAAACGAACAATCATGAACTGAAAAATACTATCCTGGTTATCAAGATTACGACTGATATTCCTTCCTAGTCACCGAGATGTGTAAATAATATGAACATTTTGCTTGGACATTTTTATTTCTGATGGACAATTGTGCAATGAACTGTGAAAAGACAATATAATAATTGTGCATGTTGCATGTATATTGAATATGTATATAATAATAACGATTAGTAATCCTGGTCACCCATATGTTGATAAAGAAAGAATTGGGTAATTGATTTATTTCGGAAAGGGACGATTGTAACGGGATGGCCTGGGTGACCAAAGTATATAAAATATATTTCAATTAATTTGGGAAGGTAATAATTTTAAAATTAAAATATGATTGTATAATAAGTTGTATTTAGACAGGCTGATACCAGTTTAATACAGTTCCAATGATTAAATTGTAAAACTTGTTAAAATTGACCTTTAGAAAACATCTATGTACCAAACATGGAACAAATTGTAAAACTTGTTAAAATTGACATTTAGGAAATAGATATGTACTAACATGATATTCGATAGAGATGTATTGGAACTGTATTTGGACTGGGTATGTTTCACACGTCAGGTGCCTATTAGTAATAGTACCATTTTGGGATGCTGTGATTGACGTTTGAAGGACTAATTTTCTATATTCGTTTAATATTTTCTACGTATTATTTTATTATTCTACGCAGTATTTTATCTTGTTCTAACTGGTTTTTGGGGCTAGATTATAAATACGAGCGACATTGTAGTCCGCTCAATTGGGCTTTTACTTCAGTTCACTTCATGTCTTAACCACTATTAAAATATTGGAACAACACTAGCTTTGTTTGATTCACAACGCAAGTAGCCAGCAGCCAGTAACCAGTAAGCAGTAATCTACCACTATACGATCAACGACCCATAAGCCTACAAATGTGCTGATAACAAGGTAAAACCCAAACTAAACAAACAAACAATATTTTTTATCTACCTATGAAATCTCATACATGTTAAACTATTCTCAACGCACGTTTCCAACCACACGCAAAACACACACACGATTCGCATGTTGCACGTACATTATTCACAAGTTTCACAATTTTTGTGTGCAATTCAACGTTCAACTGTCTGTAAAGCAAAGATATGTTTTTATGCGACTTTACCCATAAAGAAATTCAAATTAATTAATTTCAGGGATTTGGTATAATCCATGCTGTGTGTAGAAACTGATTTGAGAATAATATTAACTTACATTGAATTGGTGCCTGTGTAGAGCCAGTATATTGAAACAAAGTAGAAAGAAATGTAATTATTATTCATCAAATGAAAGTAAATATTTGTTTCAAACAATTTACTGGTTTAATTATGCAAATGATCTAAACGATGCAAAATTAAAGTTAAGATTTTTTTCACCTAAGACAGTATGCTTACTCTTTGGGAACCCACAATTTGGTCATTTTCGACTTTGAATTCCCTTTATCACCTTGTTTTCTCTTTTATCAAAGACCATTCAACACCAAAATATTTTCATAGAAATTCTGGAATGGGTCTAATTTTTTTTTCTGTTTGCAGAACTGATGAATCGACGTTTGAAGGATTATTTATATCTTGGGCTTTTCTTAAGGTATCCGACCATAATAGGTCATGACCGTAAATTATATTTCTTTTTGACCTTAAATGTTTAAAGCGGGAATTTTGTAGATATAGTCGAACCTCGTGGTGTCGAGCTCGTTTTATTCGAAATCTCAAATAAGTCGAGGTATTTTGACGTACCGGAAAAAGTTCTATATCATTTATGTAAGTGTAGCCCCAATGATTCTAACTCGGTCAATTCTAAATCTTGATTAACTTGAGTGTAAAAAAATAAGTCCCAAAATTTTAAAATCGACTGAAATATTGATGGATGCATATGGATGTGTCAAAGTTTGATTTTCCGATCAAATTTCGACAGAAAATAATTTTATGTTCATTTCATTAAAATTATTGATCATCATGTGAATAGTTTGATTGATGTCCTAATTCATGTGTAAATTGTCTTGTTTATACAACGGTCGGTGAACTTTCTCAAAAGAATATTAAAAAGGAGAATGATGCACGGGCATCACCATGCTAAAAATGCCTAGGGATACTCTTGATTTAGTTACTTACTCTGGCGTTGTGTGGTTAAAGTATCTGCAAACAAATATAAAATGTGTCTTACGAGTCAAATTTTATAAACGGATAGGCATGCATGTTTTTTTGTTCTATTACAAATTTTCCAATGAACAATACATCTCTTCTTTGCTGGTGTATTTGTTCAATGTAGTTTTGTATGCTGATATTCTTTAAAAAAGTAAAATTTTATAATGTTAAATGTAGGACATTTTGTAGTACATATTTACATCAATGTGTACATGCATATTTATTTTACTCGGTATACTTAGAAGTAATTCCATTTATTTCAGGACAGTAATTTATAACTGGAAAAGTTAAAACAAAATTTGAAGAAAAAACAGGGCACAGTTTACATGTATCTAGCCTTTCTACTTAAAAAAATAAAAATTTATTAATAAGAACATGAAAACAGTTTTCTTATTGTTTCGAGTGTAAATATTCATACTTATTCTACAAAAACTTAAATCATCGTTACTAAAATGGTGAAAAATTGTAACAACATAGTGCCAAGTTCTTAGTATCTGTGATCAAAGTTTAAATTTGCTAAAAAGACTGGTACAAGGCTCACTAGACTGACATTTCCTTAGGTTCCTCTACTGTTACCTTATGAAAGTCAGATATTGTTCTGGAGTTTTGTCCATAAAAAAATTAAATATGCACGAAAAATCACACAATTAACAATTTTCGGGTAAATTGAAAATCGTGTCAACTTCGATCGGCTCAATATATCTTCTTAAACTTTGTTAAGATACGAATCGTTCAATGTTCAATTGCTAATCAATGCTAAACTTCAGCTTCAACTCCTATTTTAGATTTTAATTTAACGAAAAACGTCAAGTATAAAGTCTAAAGTATAATTTTAGTATTAAAACGCCATATACATGATCTATGAAGATATTTCAGTTAAAATTCCTCATTTTTTTCTGAATTCGATGCACAAAACAAAACAAAAATAAATTCTTAAGGTCAAAAGAACGTTCAGCTATGAAACGCGGATATAGTTCAATTATTGTATAAATTTTTTTTCTTATCAGAACATCTAGCAACATACTCACCAATCACAATTATTACGACTAATAATACAATTTTTTTCTTTAAAAAATAAAAACAACATTTGCACGATTAAGCCCACTTTCTACAACCATTATTTTCTCTTTAAATAATGTTTATGATTTTAAGTCATGCTAGCGATGCCTCCTAATTATTATGAAGTCAATTAATAACATCTTGGTATAGATGGCGAATTTATAATCGTCTTCTTTCATTTTTGTCTGGTCAAAATTGCTATCGTTCAAAGAATTCAAATTGGTTGAAATATTTATTGAAATGGGTATAGAGTTGAAACGTTTTATCGGTATAAAATTAATGTTAAATTTGAAGAAAACAAATTGATAAAGTTAGATACATTAGTAAGAAATAAAAGGTTCGGTCTGCAGATCAATATTTGTGGCGAATGAGCCTAACGAACGAACCAGATAACTTCATATTAGTACGAACGGCTGATATGTTACATTATCGTACTTCACTGCGTCTATATCACCCTCCCCAGATGCTCTCTCATCTCCATATTAAGGCTTTGTTACGTATGAGGAGACATATAAGCGATAACAGGGCTTATCAGCGAAGTCACAATATGAGAGCAGGACGTATTAGCGACGTCACAATGTGAGAGCAACGTTATCAAGCATACCTCCAGAAGGGAAACAAAGCGTAAAAAAGTTCTTACCAGGGCGACTAAAATGTACAGAATTTGTACATTAACCAGATTATCTGGTTTTCTGCGTAAAGATATTGTAAAATATCAGCCGTTTGAGACAATATGAATCTGTTAGGCTCGTTTGCTGCACTCACTCGCAAAAAAGCTTCATATTGTGGTTCGCGGCTGATATTTTACGATATCGATGTGTAGAAAATCCGATAATCTATACATATCTACCTGCAGAAAACCAGATATTAATAAAGCGTTTATCCTATTTCTAACGGCGTATTTTTAGTGGAAAAACTATAGTTTCTATGCTTTTTCAAGGCGAGTACAAATACTTTTTATATTTTCTGACAATGTACCTATATTGTTTTTATCCTGCAACACTAAATTGTTATTTGTTTGAGCGAAAACGCATGAAAATGGAAGGTTTATAGCTGATTTGATGAAGGGTTTTTTTTGCTCTTAATGTAGGTAAGCATGACGTCATAATCACTGTGAACCAGAGCACAATGCAAAATATCGTTGAATTTAAAGACAAGGGTACCAGAAGACTAATAAAATGGGTTACTGACACAATCGGCCCACCTCGGTCGATTACGTTCCTCCGTCTTACCATGGCTGTATCACGATGGGATATCCATTAGAATTTTTAGGAGTTCAAACACGTGATCTAAAAATCGATATTTTAATGTTCTTCATAAGAAACTAATTCGTTATTCAACTTACATCCAGCTGCATAAATATAAAATTCTTTTAAATTTCATTTATATCGTCATGCATAATGTTGTTTGAGATCAAAAACTACAGAAACCATTCACCGTATTTAATTCTCCCAACTAAAGACGCCGTTTTTTCAAAATTATCAGTATCAGTTTTTTCAACCCATCTAACAACGATATTTTCCCGGACACGTATGTACCAACGTTAAGATCGTTACCAGTCCAATGACGTTTTATGTATTATTGATCTTGTTATGTTGGCATAGAAACCGTACTGATCTTTTTAGTCAGCGATTTACGCATTATTGAAGTGTTTAAAGGTTTCTAAAATAATTTACCAAGTATATTATTAACAAATAATTTACGTTGATCGAAATACATACAAAACGTTAAAAAATAATAAAAATAACAATCCAAAAATACTAATATTAGATAAAGTAAATTTTTCTATGCTGTATACGACGTATTTCAATGAGTTACCTCTCATCAGCAGCATTAAAACCGAAACATTTGGAAGGCGAAAAATCCAACTTATATTAAACGAGAAGTACTCAACCAAAAATACCGAAATAGGAAGCCAAATTTCAGCTTAGGAGATCTAGCACGTGCAATACAAGGAATGAACCCTTAGTATGTCTATTATTTTTGAATTTTGCTAAATACTGGTAGTTTCTGTAACCAATCAATGAATAATGATGTCATGTTAAATTTTGTCATGAAAAAGACCTTTTGTGAGCATAAGTCATGATACGGAGAATAAACCGACAGCCGAATCACAATTTAATGAAATCACCACATACAGCCGAGGTTAGATGTAGAGTAACGGAGTCGGCAAAGGTTTGCCGATTGGCTACTGACTCAATATCGAAAAACAATATTTGGCAGGCTATATTGGTCAGCTAAAACCGTACATGTAAATTCAGGATAAAATAAATCTTCTGGCTCATGTTTTTTCCTAAATAAAAAAAATCTGAAACTTTTTGGGTTTACATATGTGTATTTTTCTATTTTAAACTGAATAGATACATAAGCTTTCGTGTAATCATTAAAATTTTTATAGGGAAACACAGACATCTTCATAAATTAATCTTCAATCCCAATTCGCAATGTTTTTTCGATACTTACCTAAGTTTTCAAACCTTTTTGTTTGAAATAAATCTTACCTAACTTTGAATGGATTTTCAATATATATTGTAAGAATAGATATTTACAGCGACAATGGTCTTTACAAGAAATCCTCTGTTTCCCGTACTACTTAAAAACAAAGCACATACCGAAATATTCATTACAGTAGTTACAGCTCTTTGGACAAGTTGCTATGGCAAACTTTTTCGTCTGAGCAGGTGTGTTAGGTCCACAAAGGATTTGTTTGAAATTTTGGTTTGAGCATCTAGCATCATGATCAACACATGGAGGTAGGGATGTAGTTCCTAGATGGGAAAAGAATGATAAAATTCATACCATATATACTGTGATAAACAATTATTTTGAAGAAATGTCGGGGATATTGTCACCATTCCAGTCTGTTTGTCCGTTTGTTCGTCCGTCGCTCACACTGTGGTCTTATGTCCTAAACTCCTCTTCATTTTTTACTTTATGGATTTTCTATATAGGTTTTATAATTTTGATTTAAAAAATTAGGGTCCATATACAAACATATGACTGTTAAAAGGGTTTGCAGTTATGCAACATATGAGGAGTGTGGGGATAGCTGTCGTTTTCGACTGCCTCCATCAAAACCGCATTAAAGAGCTTATTCGAGTAGCAATTGATTTAGCACAAATACCTAAAGATAATACAATTTTCAACTGATTTAGGCTATCGAATACCTAAAGATAATACAATTTAATTTCGGCTATCGTTAATTATAAATAGCTGAACCATATAATAACAAGCAATAATAAACATTTAAACAATTTTAGAAAAATACTTTTTCACCATCCATATATTTACAATATCAGGGTATTGTACTCCTAAAATAGTATCACCACACACGAAATTATAGATTCAACATTATAAATAGTTTAGTCATTGCATATTATATGTTAATATATTTAAAATATTTATTGTTTACTTATTTTTTTAGTATAACTGAGTGTATCTTACCTATTAATGTTGCTTGTGTTGGGGCAGTCCCATTCCCTGAAATTAAAAAAAAAAACCCTCATAATATGGACCATGACAATTGTCTAATGTATGTATTGCATTTTGTCTAAATAATTTTAGACTTCGTTTTTTACTGATCTTATATTGGCGTTTAATAGGCCGGTTGGATCATTCAACGCAGTTGTTTTGGCTATTGACTTTACAAAGTCTTGGTCAAGATCTGATGAAGGTTAAATCAGAAACGGGCAACATGGGATATCACATGCGAGTTTATTTTAGAATTAATATTTTAAACTAGTAATTCCAAAAATATTAACAATATACACAAATGATGTTCCTTTTAAAGGCATGTTTATCAGAAATTCTTTAGATTTTTAGATAAGTTCTGAATCGCCTCTTCTTGTAATAATTGAAAATTCCTAAATTGGATTAACAAATAAGACTTTTCTGTTAGATTGAAAACATGAAAACTATATAAACTGACATAAAAAGTGTAATAATAAAAAAAAAGTAAAAGTAATTTTAAATTATTAAAAAAGACAAAATGACAGGCATTTCAAATATACAAATTCATGAAATAAACAATATACACATGTATGAATATTAACCTACTAGAATACCTGAAATCTTGTTTGGAATAAAAGTGAAATTAAGTTTTTAAGGCATATTTGTCACCAGAAAATGTATAATTTTTCAAACTGTAATTACCTCCACATAATTTGCAGAATTTCGGACATCTTGTTCTAGCTATATTTTGTAGTGTTGGTTGAATGGACGAACACACACCAAACTGGTTGTTGTAATGTTTACAATTAAAAAGACTATCTTCATTGTCAGAGCATGTCACTATTAGCGTCGTTCCTGTGAGTGTAATGTGCATATTATTATCATTGCAATATCTGTAATTACCATTAAAACGGCTCGTGTCATCAAAAAAAGTAAATGCGAATCGGTAGAAGCAAGAAATCACGTGAGCAAAATGAAACTGGAAAAGCATCTTACATCTATTTTGTTACTTGGTTAAAAAATGGTAGCCAAACGCTTTCCAAAGTGATGCTGAAAACTTGATAGAATTTTCGTAAGTAGTTTTTTTACATTAAAAAGAACAGAAACAACCTACCAAGCAATAATTTTGTATCGCAATTGTGGCGGTTTTCTAATACTTTTGAAGTTTTACAAATTCGAGAAAATTTTCTATAATTTACCTAAACTGCAGAAACATTTGATAGTTGGAAACTACAATATATATATACACCTCTAAATCGATGTTTTTTCAGGAAAAAATAAATGGTAAGAAACTAAAAACAAATTGAAATTGACCTTACGTTTGCCATAAAATAACTTTGAATAGCTTATAAACTATAAATTGTGTATACATCATTCATGGCACTGTCAGATTGTATAAGTAAAGCCTTTTTCACTTTATTGCAGGTCCAGAATATTTGTTTCGGCGTTTCATTTGCTCTAGCATTTTGAATAACTTACAAAGAAAAAATCTTTTCAATCTCATGAATTACAAAATTGGTATGAGGAATATAGACTTATCGAGACATACACAATATTCTTAGTTTTTACTTGTGATAAAAGATAGAGATCTCAATCTTACCGGTTGGATAAGATGTTGTAGTCTGTGCTGTAAAGATAAGATATTGCTTATAATTATAATTTACTTATTCTGTTACGCGTGCTCAAATTTAAATTATTCTAGTTTATTTGCTTTGTATATGGGAGAAGTTAGCTTAACTTGTGTCTAATCCCTTTTGGTTTATAACAAATTAAATATGTTTAAACTAAAAAATAGGATATGAGTCAAAGAAAATTTCAAGGTACAAAATGTAACTGAATGTTTATCAACCTAATTGCAAGATACATCAATTTATATTATTTTTAATAGAAAGGTCAAATTTAATCCATTTATGAAAGTATAATTGCATTTCGTGTATTCAGAAATAAAAGAAATTAAAGGAGTATTGTGAATGTTTTAGGAAGTCCAAAACGTATACAATATATTTCATTATTGTATAGCAACGTAATATTCCACGTAGAACGTAACCAAAATTTAGCTTGCAATCGTGTATGATATTGCCTTCAATGCAATATTACTTTAAAAATCGATTTATTTGACATTTAAAATGTCTTGATGTACAATAAAATGATTATTGCATTATTGAGAAAATGTGTCCCTTGCAAGAAAATATGCTGCATTCACAAGCATGTGCAATATATTAATTATGCTTGGTCACTCGTTACAATATTCCTTAGTATTATTGTATTAAACCAACATCATACAATTGAAATTAATAGGGGAAAATGTAATTTGGTGGATAATATTCCATTTCCACATTCAAATTAAGGATAAAAGAATTTCAAACCATAAACAAAATAAATTCAAGAAAACATCTTTTTTAATGGATTATAATAAGAATATTAAGGCTCCAAAATTATATAAGATAGTCAGCTAATATACACATGGTTCAATGTGTAACGCACCAAACCATACGCACACGATTCTCACGTTACCGAACACGATTCGTCCAATACACGCACACGATTTTCACGTCACCGGCAATCGGAACGTTGCACATTACACGATTTCCGATCGTGCGATTTCTAAAAATTGTATTTGTAAAATACCAACTGGCTTTAAAAAAAAAAAAATTAATTAACATTTATGACGGGTATGAATAGCAGTATGATATCTAATATTATTGCACTTGGTTTTAAATTAAAACAAGAGGCTCACTAGAGCATGTATCGCTCACCTGGAGTCTAGTTTTCATTGGGCAATTAATCAACTATTTGACCAAGTTTGTTGCAATTGGTTCAATTGTTCAGGGAAATGCGTTTGTAGTTAACAAAATAAAAAAACTGAAAGGATATTTGTCCTTGTGTAACTGCACCTACCAACAGGAAGTTGATAAAATTGATCAGGAATAAGGGTGATCCTTAAATAAATGTAACAGAACCCGACCTCAAATTACACAAACTAATAACTCCTAAATAGAATTTGGGATTCCCTTCAAAATTTCAGGGTAGGTAGATCTCAACATGGCAAACATTTTTCAATTTACATTTCACTTCTATCTCAAATAGTGTAGGAGATAAATGACGAAATATGTTTAATTTTGAAAATTTGACGAAAAAAGGGCAATAACTCCTAAATGGGTTTTGGAATTTCCTTCAAAATTTCAGGTTAGGTAGATCTTGTCATGCTGATCAATTTTACCCCGTCAGATTTTTGATATCTGTAACGGTTTTTAAGTTATAAGCCAAAAACAACACATGCACCCCTATATTTTATTTTAGCTACGACAGTCATGTTTTATGTCAGATCAAAATCAATTGAGGACCGTTTGTAGAGGACATGTCATAGATCATTCCTATTAAGTTTCAAACCAATCGGCCAAGCGGTTTCAGAGGAGAAGATTCTTGAATGAAAAGTTTAAGACGGACGGACGGACGACGGACGCAAAGTGATAGCAAAAGCTCACCCTGGCATAGCCAGGTCAGCTAAAAAAGGACAATAAAAGACAGGTGTGTAATGCGATTGACATTAAACATTTTAGTTATGTTATTTTATTACGGAAAATGTATTAAATCTGAATGACAGAACTATGAACGTATATTTCAATAGTTTTTCAATTAAAAATCACTTCACCTCTTCATATTATTGTAACCTAATCAACTACAGCAATTGATATCATTATAATAAAGGTGTAATGAAAAACAAACATTACACCACAACATTTTTCAGCTTATTTAAAACAAACGAAATCACATCTTGGATACATAATAACAGAATAAAAATCACAAAAACTAGCTCATGTACTATGAAGCCATCAATTAAAATATGACATCTGTCAAAAAATTTAAAAACTTTTTTCATTTTGCAAGATTTCAAAAAAGAACTTAAGATGTTGTTAACTTATCAATCAAAGTTGAAATCTGTTTAATTTGCTAATTCTATATATAAGATATATAATATGATTAAAAAATTAAATTTAGGAAACATTCATCCTCCAAAGTTAGGGTTTTGTATTAGCTTTCGTTCCTACAAACCCCTGACATCACACATTCATATTTTACGGGTCGGAAGTGAACGAATTAAATTGGTTAAATTGGGTTTGTAGGAACGAACGTGGATACAAAACGCTGACTCGGGAGGATGGGAAACATTTTATTTCATATATTCTTTTCAAACCAAATTATCGGCAATACTTGAATAATTTACATTTATATTAGAAATAATAGAAACTGTGCGGGATTATTAATATGAGCATTTTTAAACATTTGAACCGTTCAAAATTCATGCCGACCATCTTTAAATTCAAGTTCGAAATGTGCTCTGATTTCAATTCACACGTTTTAATATTTTTTATAGGCCTCGTTGGCTGAGTGGTCTAGGTAGTTCGTCATGACTACTAATGATCACTTGCCTGTCAATACCGATGTTGTGAGTTCGAATCTCACCTGTCGTGGGGTGTGTTCGACTCCGATCTTAATTGACAATGGTTGCCAATTTTCCTACAGAAGGTCGGTGGTTCTCTCCGGGTATTCCGGCTTCCTCCGCCAATAAAGACTGACCGCCACGAAATATCCAAATGTGCCGAAAACAACGTAAAACCTAAACTAAACAAACAAACAATATTTGTTTATCGACCCATGAAATCTCATACATGTTACACGATTCTCAACGCACGGTTCTAACCACACGCAAACCACACATACAATTCGCACGTTGCACGCACATTATTCACAAATTACACATTTTTTTTTATCAATTACACGTTCAACTATCTGTAAAACAGATATTTTTATGCGACTTTACCCATAAATAAATTCAAATTTTAAACTTAATTTCAGGGATTTGGTTCCATTCATGCTGTATTTAGAAACTGAATTGACAACATTATTTACTTACATTGAACTGGTGCCTGGGTAGAGCCAGTATCTTAAAAAAAAGTAGAACGGAAATATAATTATTATTCATCAAATGAAAGTAAATATTTGTTTCAAACAATTTACTGGTTTAATTATGTAAATGATCTAAGGGTTCAAAATTACATTAAAAACCTCTTTTCACCTAAAGTAGTATGCTTACTCTTTGGGAACACTCGATATGGTCATTTACGACTTTGAATAGCCTTTATCACCTTGTTTTCTCTTTTATAATAGACCATTCAACACCCAAAAAGAATTGAAAAGTGCCGGATGGTTGTATTTTTGTACTTTTTGCATAACTGATGAGTCGAAGTTTGAAGGATTATTTATATCTTGGGCTTTTCTTAAGGTATCCGACCATAATAAATCATGACCGTAAATTATATTTCTTTTTCACCTTAAATGTTTAAAGCCGGAATTTTTTATATATAGTCGAACCTCGTGGTGTCGAGTTCATTTTACTCGAAATCTCGGATAAGTCGAGATATTTTGACGTACCGGAAAATCTTCTATTAAATTTATATAATTGTAGCTCCGATGATTCGGACTTCTAAATCTTGATTTACGTGAGTGTAAAAAAAAATGTCCCAAATTTTAAAACCGACTGAAATATTGATGGATGCATGTTTATGTGTCGAAGTTTGATTTTCCGATAAAATTTCGACAGAAAATAATTTTATGTTCATTTAATTAAAATAATTGATCATCTTGTGAATAGTTTGATTGATATCCTAATTCAAGTGTAAATTGTCTTGTTTATACAACGGTCGGTGAACTTTCTCTAAAAATATTAAAAAAGGAGAATGATGAAGGCACCATGCTAAAAATGCCTGGCGATACTCTGATTTAGTTACTTACTCTGGCGATGTGTGGTAAGAGTATCTGCAAACAAATAAAAAATATGTCTTACGAGTCAAATTTTATAAACGAATAGACATGCATGTTGTTTTGTTCTAGAACAAATTTTCGAATGAACAATACATCTCTTCTTTGCTGTTGGACTTGTCCAATGTTAACTGATATAGTTTTTGCATTCTGATAGTCTTTAAAAATGTAACTGTTTCTAAAATTAAACCCAATATAACTAAATCTGGAAAAATAGTGTTCAACATATTGCACTGCATCAACAGAACAAGAAAATGTTAAATGTAGGACATTTTGTAGTACATATTTACATCAATGTGTACATGTATATTTAGTTTACTCGGTATACTTGAGAGTAACTTCTATTTCAGATTTTAATTTAAAGAATTTTACCCTTGACTTGAAAAACGTTAAGTAAAAAGTCTAAAGTATAATTTAAGTATTAGTACCCCATATACATGATCGATGAAGATATTTCAGTTCAAATTCTTAAGATTGTATTTTTTTTCTGAATTAGAAGCACAAAGGAAAACAAGAATACAATTCTTAAGATCAAATGAACTTTCAGCTATGAAACACGGGCAATAGTAACTCAATTTTTATCTTAAACGGCAATTCTGGTCTTATTTATTCTTAATTAGTCTTGTTTTTCTGCTTGTACGTAGTTTTCAACAAAGTAAAGATAACAAAATTAAATCAAGATATCTTGCCTTGTAGTCAATCAAGATCGGTCAAGACCAGTTTAGATCAGTCCAGCATAAGTATTGTTAAACATTGGATTATTCATTCTTAACTATTATGAACTGATCTTAACAAGTATTGATTGACTGCAAGGCATTATATCTTGTTTTGGTCTTGTTATATTGATTTTGTTTGAAATCTCAGAAATACTAAAAAAAATCAAGACAGTCAAGATTAAACAAGACTGAAATGGCCGTTTAAGATCAAACTGCTGTTACTAGTTGGTTATAGTTCAATTATTGTATAAAATATTGTTCGTATCATAACATCTAACAAAATACTCACTAATCAAATCCATGCAAAGTACAGAACTGCATTCACATTCCCCGTTTGTTGGTAGAGGACCGCATTCTTGTCGGCTCTTGGAAAATAACAGAAAGGAACATATATTATTATTACCCTTTAAGGAGGTTATTATTCAAACTATCGACGTGAATATGGGCTATACCCGCACTCAGGTTGACAGTTTTGGATATATTCACAGACTTATGGGCAGTAATTGAATTATTATACCGAACTAACATTGAATTATGATTATGATAGCTCATTAGGGTTGTTCCCGGTGAATAATAATATTATTATTCGCCCTCTTATTTTTCTGAAAGAAGGTTATTTCCCGATGAATAAGAGTATTGTTCAAGGTAGGTCGTTCACCGGGGATGTTAGTTGTCAAAAAATTTCAAAAATGTTCAACATCACGTTATTAATTAAGAATCTATGTGAGGTATAATAATATATAATAATATGAAAGGTCAACAATAACATACCAACCAATCAAACCAATCCAACTGACAAAACGCCATACAAAAAATAACATAAAGGAGTACAAGACACATCTATTATTTTCTAAAATAAAACGTTTTGCGTGAAAAAAGTATCGGTATACATGCAGTTTGCAACGGTATATTTTCATTTATTCTTTTCAGTTTAGTTATAAAACTAGTTCTTAACTATTTATTTTCGCGTTTTTTGTATTCGATAATTGTCCGAAAATGATACTTGAAATTGACTGTTACAAAAGTGTAAAATTTGTGAAAGGTAAGAAGTATCCCCTTCGTGCATAGCTCTGTCCTGAGATGGTTTAACCCCATTTGGCCATTTTGGTTGTTTTGTTTTAATTTGATCTTCAACTTTAAGAATTGTTGTCTTGCTTTTCAACACTTGAGAACAACTGCTGATTAGTAGATCGACGAAATGTGCATCAAAATTGGTATCAAAGAATTTTATTTCTACCAAAATAAAATACTCGAATAAAAAAATGGTGTACAGTATAACGTATTCAACAAATATTATCATCATATCTTAAATCGCATATCTATATTTATGAACCAAAATCAAATAGTAAAGAGTGAGCACAGGGTAACATTTGCCTAAGTGTTATTATATTAAGAGTAATTCCAAGGTTATATGTTGAATATGTGGGAAATTTCGAGAATGAGTTCAGTTAACATTTGTAAACCTAAGTGGAGAAATGGCAAGCATGAGATTAAAATCTTAAGAATCTTAAACCAAATTTTCGTTATTTTCATTACTTGTTACATTTTCAAAACCCAGAATATCTATTTATTTTTGTTTCTACTAAGATAATAGAAGAATACCACAACACTTTTTATTTTATCTATTCACTTGTTTCAGGAACCCACGAAATACATGTGTCAAAACGTATAAAAAGGACAAATATATCTAAGGAGAAATAAAAAAACCGTAATCCATTGGACAGACAAACCCGAGCAGACAAATGAACAAATGATGAAATATATATCAGTGATGTAAATGTTTTCAGGAAGATGTAAGTGATACATGTTTTGTGTGATTACATGTTTTATTACAAAATTTATAACCATACAATGGCAAGAGGAAATATAGTCAAACCACAATATACATCCGTAAAGAAATACAAAGCGATAAAATGGAAGTCTGGTGCTCCGGAAAGGTAATTACAATTCATACTTACAGCGTGGTGAGTTTTACAAGATCCTGACACAGGTATACTGTTAACAAAGGTCACTGCACAGAACTGTTAAATGTAAATGAATATGAAGTTCAAGATATATTGTTTAAGAGTTGGGACCTAAGCCATTTTAAAATTTTAAATTAATTAAAATGTGTGATTTAAAGACCCCCTCTCCAAATAAAAAACGACATCTATAAGGAGTACGAATATATATATTTATAGGGTGGAGATCTCAAGGGTATCCAAATAATAAAGAAGTCTATTTTGAATGAAAGGGACCCCCATAAATGTTAATGAATGTATATTCCTATCAGGAGTAAGAATATATATATGATTAAAGAATGGGGATCTCAAAGGTGTCAAAGTAACAAAGACATATTTTTTTTTAAGATCGGGCATACCCCCTAGCACTAGTAACAGCAGTTTGATCTTAAACGGCCATTTCAGTCTTGTTTAATCTTGACTTTTTAGTATTTCTGAGATTTCAAACAAAATCAATATAACAAGACCAAGACAGGATATAATGCCTTGCAGTCAGAAACTTGTTAAGACCACTTCATAAAAGTTAAGAATGAATTATCAAATGTTTAACAATACCTGTGCTGAACTGATCTAAACTGGCCTTAACCGATCTTGACTGACTGCAAGGGGCCCTCATTATACATCTTCTCAGAAAGAGTAAGAACACTAATGGCCATAGGGTAGTGATCAAAGCCATTATCACATTATTTAAAAAAAATGTGATTTTTAGAGGGCTTAAGAGGCCAGGCAAACCCTCTGATAACCCTATAAATTTGACAATGTTAAGTCAATATCTACATGGAAAGCTATCATTCTGTCAAGATTCATGACAGTCCTCTAAACACATTCCGAGCAATGGCGCGGACAAGTTCAAGGTTGCCAAGAAAGAACAAAATAATAAAAATAACAAGTAATACTGTGTTGGGAAGCCAACACAAAAGCCGATACCCGCCATGCTGCCAATGTCAAATCCGGTATGAGGAAGGGATAACATCAATGGAACAGGTCCATTTTCATTTGGGAAACGTTTTTTCACACCTGTTAAGTAATGATGACGTCCATAAAACTTTAATAAGGATGACCAACATCCCCCTGTCTGAGCAACTTTTCTGTCTGGAACTGGGCTGTCCATGAAGTCAATGTATATGCCACAAGCTCTGGAATAACGTATGAGTTTTGAAATATATACTCCATAGGCTGGCACTTTTGGAATTTTGCCGCTCACAAAATGGGAAGTTGACTATTGGAAAGACTTGAAAGTGTCTTTGGTATCCTTAATTTCGAGCTTATTGGGATAGATGAGATGTAAGAAATTCCCAAAACGTGAATTTTTGAGTCATCCATGTAGCGAAAGCTGAAATTAAAAAGTACGGGCTAACTTCTGTTTTTCCTTAAAAAGCCTGTCAAGGAAGTTTGCCTCAAATGAGTAAAGGAACAGGTCGACCAGGAGTGGCGCACAATTAGTACTCATAGGAATTTCCAATTGTCTGTTGGAAAACACGTCCACCAAATTGAACAAATATGTTGTCGATCAAAAATTCAATCATTAGGACAATTTCGTCCTGTGTATATTTTTTGTTAGATTTAGAGTGGTTTTTAACAAAGTATGATTTATCTCTACCAATGACAAGGTATGTGTATCTGCTGTTGCCATTTTTATTTTGAAAGCATCGATGGATTTTTCAACTTCTCATTCAGTTGTGAATGAGGGTGGTGGTATAGAGGGTTGAGAAATCAGATGTGTCCATGCTGTTACAGAATGGAATGGACCGAGATCGTAAATTATCCTTTAAGGGTGTATTCTTCTGATTTTCAGTCTCGTTGAAATCTCGTTCGGAATTATTTTCAAAACATGTGATAAAAGTGGAAAATTTTAATGAATTCAGAAAAATTTTATAATTTAAACTAAAATCTGTGAAAAAATTATGCACTTAGAAAAAGTAGTTTTTGAATCTGGTCAGTGTCATCAGCCAAAATGTTGGGAAAATGGATGAGGGGTACAAAGAAATGATTTTACCAAAGATATGTACATCCCCTATCAATTTTTTCTTTTTCAAATTCTTTCATATGTATTTTTCGAATCATTTATAACAAAGAAGTTGAAATTATATGCTCTTTATGCTAACAAAATGAGAAAAACCTCAAATTTACTAAATTGACTGCATGGTCATTTTGACAGGAAAAAAACAAAATTTTATAAAACTTTCTTATATTAACACGAACCTATAGTTTTGTTAAGTTAAATTTATTCAGATTGGCCCACTTCATCTTTAAGGAAAGTATGCAAAAAAGTTTAATAGAGGAACTGTGAATGGGTAAAAAATGATGAAAAATTGGAAAATCATCAAAAATGGGGTACTTTCAAATGACCGTAGCAAAAAAAGAAATCCACAACCATATGATTTTTTCCTCATAAATTACTTTGTTAGTCATATAAACCAGAAAATCAGGGGGAAAAAAGTTAAATACTAGACATTTTTGGCTCCTCAGAGGTGTACATCCTTAAGTCTTTGGAGTTCTTTAATATCCACATTTGATTGATAACACTTCTTGAATATCTTTTCTCACAATAACTTTAGAGGCCCGTTTTGACAGCTTGTAAAATAGAAGTTTGAAGTTGAGACAATGGTTTGGTGGGACACTTGGCAGATCCAGCTATAACGCGTTGTTTGTATGGACACTTATGTAACAAGGTAGGAACATCACAATCATAATCTTTGATGGAAATACTAAATGACGATAAGACCTATCTATGATTGTCGGTTACTTCATTAAGTTTGCTTGAACGGTTTTTGAGATCCGGTTCGGACAAGTTCATGGCTCAGAAGAAGATTAAAGGAAAGGAATAATAATCATAATAATAACAAAATAATAATAAACGGAGCAAAAACAATAAGTCTGCAAAACGTTGTGTTGGGGACTTAATAATAAGAAACGCAGAAAAAGAAATAATTCTCTCAACTTCGTTTGGAATATATACTTATTATAAATGAGCTGAAAAGACACTATAGACATGAAAATTGGTTTATAATATTGATAGGCACGTGCACCCTTGACGAAGTTGATGATGTTGCAATGCAGCGGAGTAAAATTTCAAAACAATACGGAAAATATTTAAAAATTCTCGTCATATTTAATACGTATCAAATGTGAAAATTAATGTTATTATAGGAGTTGAATGAATAATTTGAGGCCTTTTATAGGGTTATAAAATTTTTAAACCGCGCTCACATTTTTAGTATAAAGCGCTTCCGATAAAACTACAAAAATGAAGCATTCAATTTCTAAGCAAGTTCTGAATAGATTGGCATTAAAATTTTAACTTTCATAATGAAGTCAATAATAAAACCCGGGGATTCTGTTTTGCTTTCAGTTCATTGTTTTTACCCTCGCGGTGCCAAAATATCTTGTGATCATTGTCCCCTATCGATTCATGTAAAACCCTTATTCATTTCTTGAAATAAAAATTACAAACGGCCGTCAGATGTTTTTATTTTTACAGTGTCGTATCACAGAATTAACATTTTTTCGTTTATCAGTTTATATTTCAAGTCATGTAATAAAAAAAGTACAATTGTGTCATTATAGTTCTCACCTTTGGAGTGAAACAACTTAAACCAAAACACTGTAATACTTCCATTGTTTGAACTGAAAAAGAACAAATCAATATAATGTAGGTACTGTGGATTCTTTATATTTTGTTCAATATAAATTGGCTAAAATTCACAATTCAATATTTCTATTTTTATTAAAAATATATCATTTTTATTTTTAGGATTCTTGTTTTCACTGTCACAATTGCTATCTTAATTTCTTAACTTTAGACTTTGGGCTCTCTGTAACATTCTATGTGTATACACATGCATGTAAATCTTAAAGTTATATATAGGCGGTGTTAGAATTTTGTGCAATCTTATGGTAAAGAATGCAACATTTCTTAGCATTTAATTGCATCATTTTAAAGGATTTTATTCAGAGTCTAACTCCAAAGGGCATCATATGATTTGGCACCTTCAATTCCAAAATCAAATGATAATGAATAGCGTTTTCTCAGCTATCATTAAGGTAGAGTATTCGTAAATTAGCGCGACCACGCGGATTCCGCGAAACGTCGTGCATCTAGTTTGTTTCGTTACGGGAGTTACTTCCCTTTGACTAGAAGCTGTAATGCCATAGGAGATGTACATTACCACAAAAGTTGATGTGTACCGCACAAATCTCGACCAACGTCATCGAATCACACAATTTTACTGTTACATTCTAAATCCAGTCGGTATTTCAGCTAGACACTTCCAATAAAAATGTATATACACTGAACGTAATTCCTCAATTGGTAAATTCTAAAGGAATACCGACGAAAATAGCTCAGTCTAGACTTAGTCTAACACATTTAACTCTAGCTTACAAACGTGGTGGTCTCGATTGCAAACTATATCAAATCCATTAAAATGTAAAATAAAATTTATTCATCATGATGTAGTTTATGTTCTGTACGGACAGTGTTTACGGTTCAACCTTAAGTTTATTGACTGAATCAGAGCTTGCCCGTAAAAGCCGCATAATATTTTTTGTTGACATACGTTTCACCAATAAACTAAATACAACTTTAGGTATATGTAAATATTTCCACGAAACGCTGATTAAATTCACAACATGTCAATAAATATTGTTATTGCCTGCAATAAAATATAACACACACACTTTCTTTTGTGCGGGTAGATTAATTTGCATTAAAATTAAGAAAATTACATTTGTGTTCACATTACTTGAATTTCACAATTAATGTATGTAACAATTATAACATGAGATTACTGAATTCTCTGTTGGTGTGGACAGTTACGTCAAAGACTCAAAAAATGAAACGTTTCCCATTACCGTCATACGTTGAATAGTTAATAAACTGAAGTTTTATCCCAATACTTCAATGTTCAATTTTAAAATTATTTAACATCGGCTAGTATAAATAGGTAACTTTTTTATTTGACAGTGAAAAAATTAAATATTTGCGTGAGTTTGTATATAGTATACTGTTACAACATGTACAAGACGAAATAACTATGGAGACACAATTACAAAAATGAATATGGTTTTTAAATTATTTCAGTGATGGTTTATAAAAATGAAACACATTTAAACTTGTATGTTTAATCACAATTAGCAGTCTTCTATGGTAATGTATTTAGTTTACAAAATACAAGCAATGATACAATTTTAAAGATCTTTAACGAAATCCCAAATTCACGGTCTGACGTATTTTTATTTGTTTCACAGTGTTGTTCGTTCACGCTTTTGTTGGTTTGACAATCATTTCCACGTCTCCCTGAGGCAATCTATTAAACTATTAAATTATTAATTTTTATTGCATAGTAACTTCTACTTGTGAATCTCACATATTGGATACATTGAACACTATGACTAGTTTTTTTAATTATTTTTACGCCACGTTGAATTCAGTCAAAACCTCTTTCCCAATCAGGAGAAAAAATCACACAAAAACCCTAAAAGCTTTAAATTATATCTCTTTCACTTCATAAAGCGCAAATCTTAGTTTATATATATAGGAAGTAAAACCTTGAATTGAAACAATAAGATGATGCAGATAAGATACAAGAGAACTTCGAGATAAACTACCACGTTTAATCATCGTGAGAGTCATTATGAACGTCATTGAAATTTACTCGGTTTTTAGGGATATAAACTTCCGTCGACGATTTCTACAAAGAAACTACTGGTTGTCAAGTGATTATTTGGTATCATTAGTTTTCTTTTATTTTTGAGATTGAAATATCAATTTTAAAAAGAAATCGTAGGGCCAAGTAATTAGAAAATGCCTGACGGATGGATTTTTCCCGCCATTTTCCCTGTATAATCTACGTTAAATCAACTAAACTTCAAATAGCTATATTTCAAAAACTAAGCTGGTGACCTATATGTTTTTTACATATACTGCTGTCTGTTGTCAATATCTAATCACAAGCAATAATTTAAAAATTTTCTAAGGACGGGTAATCTTAAAATGATGTTTTAATTCAGCAAGACATTTCTGTCAATATGCCGTCAAAGATGACTAATTGTGAGGAAGTCAATGAAAAACACAAAATTTGATTCGATTTTGGATTAAAAATCTTAATTTGGTCAACAGCCTTGCCCAAAAAGATATTTCACTGAAATGCGTCTTTATCCAAAGCAAACATTATATTAAGAAATCTTTTGGACAAGGTTGCTGCTCATCATTGTTTTGACCAAAAAGCTACTTTGTAAACACTCAATTTTCTTCAAACACTTGATTAAGCAGACGTTCATGACGTTGCTGTTGCATCAAGGAAAGGAAATTTGTACAATAATTGATAGATTGATAGAAATGATACCAATACCTGAAATTTTAATTTTTCATGTCGGATGGGACCAACCAATGGCTGCAATCAATAGCATCTTTTTTAATTTTGCTGACAAATCTTCGATTTTTCATGCACCGCTAAAATAAGTGGGAATTATCACCCCTCAAAACTGATAACCCCCTGTACGGTAATGTTCGTTTTGACTCTCATAACAAAGCCTTGATTTTAAAATGCATATTTCGTTACTTGATTTTTTTAAAGTGATTCATTATTGATATTTGTTTATGTGAGAATCAGTTTATTCATACACTTTGACCCCACATCTTAAACTGTTTTTGGTTTTTAAAAACCAATAACTTGGTTAAGCTTTAACCCTAAACAAATTCAAATAGTAAAATACAGTAGTGTAAACAAGAGCAATGGCGTCTAAGAAACGAGTTCTATTAATACTTTTTAAAACCAAGTAACCATTCGACTGAGAAAAAATTCCGAACCACTTAACTATAAATCTGATTTATGTTGAAAGAACGCCTGAAGTTTGATGATTATTTACCTGTCATTGTCGTCTGTACAGCTGCGATTGTTGACGGGATTATAGCGGGCGGTGTGTGAGCTGGAGTATTTAAACTAAGCTCTAAAATTGGAAAAGTGAAACAATAATACAGAAAGTGCTTTAATTAATAGCCGCTCGACACTATTTTTTTTATATGTGTTTGCTGAATGCTCCAGTTTATATAAATGACAAAACCGCGCTTATCACCCGTGCTTTAATTTGACAAACATTTTATTTGTTTGAAAAGCGTTGTTTTACTTTTTTGTTATGATGCCTCACACTTTAAGAATTTAAGATGGACTGTAGAACTATTTCTGTTATAATGCACAGTAATGATTATGAAAGTAGTTCGAATTTTGCCCTTTGACCCTAAAGACGCTTGTCATAGACCTTGTCAAATAAATATCTATTTCCTACAACTATTACCTGGATGTAAACAATTGTAATTTTTAACAGCAACTGTTGATTTATAAAGGAATACATGGTTAATCAATGCGGTACTCCCACAGAGTTTGAAAGTAAATATAAAAACAAACGAAGAAGAAGAAAAAAGAAGATGTACACCAAAAATTATGTCGGACATTTTTTATAGATAGCACTTGTTTTTTAGGAAACGTACTATTCTAAATTTTAAAAGTCACTATATATAATACAATTCTTTGCTACCATTTTTGATGCACAAGATGTGCATATTTCGTCGATTTACGACTCATCAGTTGTGCTCAAGGCCTAAAATGTTGATTTCCAAAACAATAATCCAATAGGTTGAGGAACAATTCAAAATTACCAAATGACCAAAAGGTGTTATGCAAAACAATCTAAGGACAGATCTTTACACGAGGGAGATACTTCTTAGTTTTTGCGAATTTTACATTTTGTAGCAGTACATTTTAAGTATCAATTTCGGGCTATCATCAAAACACTAGCAACTGAGCTAGGGATACTCCGGGACATGGAGTCCATCATCAGTAGTATCGTCTCAGTGGTAAAAATAAATTCTATGATACCATTTTGGCAGCTAGAAGTTATCTAAAACAATTACTCGTTTGATCAATACATGCTTGCTCTCGACAAAAACAATAATCATCTGGATGATGGGTCCCAATACATTTCTGATGGTCTTCATGGTGCTAAAAATAAATAAGACTACCATTTGAAAATGGAGTTCATGAGAAACATTTTTAGAACTGTAAGCCTTCATGAAAAGACAAACTTGCGAAAAGTCAAGTATTAATCATGGCGACAAATTTCGTTTGATTTTAAAATGATTGTTGTTCTATAAAGATCACATTCTGGTATGATAGTAGTTTGCTGCAGATTCGCTTCCAACTACTTTTTTCAGTGTAGTGAAATAAATTAAATAATATATTATATAAAATTCAATTAGTAATTTAATCGTTATCTTCATATACAAAAATATCTGTTTGGAAAATATCTCTAATTTGTCTAATTTTGTATCAAAAGAACTAAATAATGAGAACCAAAATGTCCAACTTGCCCCATGTCCGTGATGTGTGTAACAATGTGCAGTCCCCTCTCTCAGTTGAATCTGACAATACTACAAAAATGTGAATATTTATTTTAAACAATATACATACACCTGCATAAATATCATATTATATTGTTCTGTGTTGAGGAAAATGCTAGGTTAAATAGCCTTATCTCTTGTTGTGTGTCGTGTAAAAAATAAAATTCCACTCGACAGCTCATTGACCTTTAATCATTTGTTTATTTGCTTAACAATTTGTTTCGAAACATTCATGTCCTATTGTTAGCTTTCCCTTCTTGAGTAGCAATATACCATCATTGCCTGCATATGGCGTCTACGTTTCTCAGCTTATCCGATATTCAAGGGCATTGTGTTACCATGATGTTCGACAAAGATAATTACTGCAGTCATAAAAAGCTTCTTAACTAGCGTTTTATAAAGGATAATTTGATGTCATCACTTAGGAAATTTTACGTTCGTCATCACGAATTGATTGACCGTTACAGTTTTCCAATATCTAAGATGATGTTGGACATGTTCCCACTGTCGTAACATTCCATGTACCTCCATCGATTTGTGCCTACCACCGGATTGACTTTGTTGAACTTCACGACCTGTACCATATACGGAACAGGAACTGCTTACCCTTCTGGAGCACCAGAGTTCACTCTTTTTTGACAAATATCGGCAAACGAATACCAAAGCGACAAAACAGAGGGAAAAGTCCGCAATGAAGGACATATGTATAACTAACAGAATTACAAACATATGATAAAAGAAACAATCCAAAGATACTAATATTAGATATAGTAAATTTATACTCTGCTGTATACGACGCATTTCAAGGAGTTACCTCTCATCAGCAGCATTAAAACCGAAACATTTGGAAGACCAAAACCAAACTTATTTTAAACAATAAGTACTCATAACCAAAAATACCGAAATCAGAAGCCAAATTTCAGCTAAGGAGATCTACCATGTGCAATACAAGGAATGAACCCTTAGTATTTCTAAATTGTATAAATTTACTATATCTAACATTAGTATCTTTGGATTGTTATTTTATTGTGAAATATGCACGCTATAGCTTGGAACCCGTGGTGTGTTACGGCTAATAAAGGGGAATTTCATAACTGGAAAGCTATAATGATAATGTTTAACTGTTGATTCCGATAGGCCTTAGTCGTATATGTACAATTCTAGATATGAAGCAGAAGTGGTTGAGTCTGTGGTCTTTTTAATTTCAAGTTCACTATGACAGATAAGATGTAGGTAATATGAAATGACAAAACATCTATGTAGCGGAAACCGAAATTAAAGGACCGGGGTAGGTTCTTTTCATTTTTCTGTAGTAGCCCTGGACAAACGTAGCTTCATAAAAAACAAGAACTGTTTGGCCAACAGCTGCGCACAGTTTCTCCACATTTGATTCAGACAACATCAGTCATAGAGTACTTTTTATTAGATCCAAAGTGTTTTTTTTTAAAGAAATAAGCCTTTTCCCCGCTTATTATGGCTAATACCAAAGTGGCATATTTTTTTTTATTCCTAGTAATGAAACATTGTTAAATTAGATCACGAAAACAAATAAATTCTACTTGACAATGTGAAGGTAGAATACAACGTAGATAATCAAAAGTTTGTATACTAATGCAATAGTTAAGGTTCTAGAAGAGAGATATTTCTGTATGTCTTTAGAATTATCATAAACCCACTTATGAATATAATAGAGAATGGAATCGGGGAATGTGTCAAAGATCGAGACAACAATCCAACCAAAGAGCAGAAAACAGCTCAAGGATACCAAGTCTTGGTATTCAGTGAATGGAAGAAATGTTAAAATTGTCAGCAATACCTAAGAAGATTAAACATAAATCGTAGTGTCGGTTTTTGAAGGAGTTCAAATTGCCGGTGCTTTAGTTTCTGTGCTATCTTGTTCTAGTTTTGTTTAGTTAATTATTTATTTTTTATTCTCTTAGTTATACATGTATCCATTCTCCTGACTTTGTCTTTTCCCTGGACGTCGAATATGTGGACTTTTCCCACTCTTGCGCTTCATTTGCCGATCTTTGATATAGAATAATTCATGGTTGCATGAATTTATACCAATTTAATCACTGGTTGAGTCTTCATATAAATATGTTACCTATCGCTATCGCTGATGGTAAAATATTTTGTTGTAAAAGACTAACCAGTGGTTAAATCAATATAAATTCTTGCCTTCATGAATTATTTGTTATTTTTTTTTTATATTTTAAGGGATCTGATTCATTAAATAATTTCGTTAAGAAAACCTGTCGTTTTATCATTACTTTTGTCACTTTCCATTTCATAACCAAGAAAAGGTTCCGATTTTGTAAATTCCATTAAAATACAATGTATGGTATTTTAAATTTTGGCGACAGTTTTATTGTCCCTATTTTCGGAGTAAGAGATGAAACGCAAAAATAAAACCGCAAATATTTAATTCAATACTTCAACCCCACTGTTAACCGTAATCGCGTATTTAAAAACATCTGGAGGTTGAATTCATATTTAAAATCTCAAAACAGATTGTCCAACAAATTCCATATTACCTGGTTAGTGTTGTCACACCTCGAACCCAAACAGTCCAATGTAGCACCTTTGGAATAATCTACAATGGAAGATATTTGACGTTTAAAGACATATTTAAATCAACAAATCGGATTGTTCTGATTTTATACAATTTAAAATTCTATGATACTAATTTTGATTCACAAGATGTGCACATTTCGTCGGCCTTTAATTCTGAAAACCAAAACAATATTCCACAACGATGAAGAGCAAAATCAGAAAATGCCAAAAATGACCAAAAGGTGAAGTCACAACCATCCAAGAACTCAGCTATGTACGAGGGAGGTACTCTTTAGTAAAATTTAACAACTTTAAACATTTGATCTTATGTACAAATTTGGGTTAATATCGAAATACTAGCAACTGGGTTAGTAATCCCCAAATACACTAAGAGTCAATTTCCCAAGGATAAACAATTACTACAAAAGTATCAATAAAGAATATTAAATCTAGTTAACAAATGTCACACATTAGAGGACAATAATGAACAATTTATGAGACTGTTCATAAACATGATAACGCCATACGGTTTTGATTGGATACATGTTCTGTCATAAAAAGAACTAGGGTTAAACACCTGGAAAAAGGTATTTTTGTGGGTTTTTAATTTAGAGGATTTGAAATATAAAAAAAAACAGATAAAAAAAATCTTAGTATTGAACCCTCGCATTTCGATATTTCATCTCAGCAAAATGAACTGATGATTCATATTTTGTTGAGGTCTGGAATTTGTGGATTGATCTATCCTAGAAAATTGATGTAAATCGAATAATAAGCGTTTTACACTATATGTTTAAATCCGTTTGGCTGTTTTCCCAAGACACGATGATTTTGGTGTTTATATTTTCTTTTTAAAGATTACCTCATGAATGTAAATCTTGAAATGGGCACTGTGCACCAGGCATTCAGGTTTCAGAGACTTATACAAATAGAATACCAAAGCGAAAAATAGTGGGAAGGTTCGTCAATTCGAAACCCAAGGAATTGACAAAGTAATGAGAATGGAAAACAACTAAAGCCACAAGGATACATGTACAACTCAAACAATAAAAAATATATATGCTCATTGTTTTTTTAGTTTTCAGTGTTTATTTGTTGTGATTGTGGTTGTTCATTTGTCTCCTCGGGTTTGTCTGTCCAATGGGTTGCGATTTTTAATTTTTTCCCTAGGTATATTTGTCCTCTATATAACAAAATAAACAAAAATAGAACAAGTCAGCACAGAAACTAAAATACTAGCAATGTCAACTCCCACTAAAAACCGGGAGTGACTATAGGTGCTTCAAAAGGATAATCATGTCTTGCTGCGTTAACGTCACATTTACAAAACCAAGATACAAATTCTTGTTAGAAACATTCGAAGAAGAAAAACAATAAACATTTCAAATGTGATTTTGGTAAAGTGGTAGACTACTGGGACTAGTTTGCTTCTTCAGTGATGAAAAGTGATTATTTGCCTCTTCAGTGATGATCAGGGATTATTAAGTGGGCTCTGGTAAATTGTCAGTATCAGTCTAATTTATTAGACAATCAATATACAATACCATTTGAGGACAAAACCTTTTTAGCTATTATTGTAAAATTGAATTAATTTTCCTGAAGGCCGTACATTTTATCTATTGTTCCAATAACACATTGCTTGTACTAATATTCTATGTAAATCTCATTATTATGAGACGTTGAGAGGCATTAGAAGTCTTTTGACAATGTTCCTAGACGTGATTTAAAACCATGAGTAAATTGCTCTACTCCTTTGAAAAAACTAATAGTATTTCCCTTACGCATAGTTCTGTCTCTTTGGCTCTACTTTTTACTTTAAATCTTACAGTTTCTATTTGAATTTGTTTTATTGATGAGCTCGGAGGTTTACAGAACAGCCAAACAAACAACTCGAAACGTTGAAGAGCTAACAGGTAAAGCCTACACTACCTAAGACCAAGGAGATATCATACTTAAGTTTCCCCAAAATTGTATAACGGAAAATCAGTTTCTGTCATGCTTGTATCAAAATACTAGTAGCGGAGCAGGTGATATGTAGCTTGGAGTAATTTTATTTATGGCAGGTTAGTTTAATTCGACAATCAACTGTATTTTGCACTGTTACCTGTATGTTTTGTCGTAAGAAACACGTCTTATTTTCACTTTAATGTGAATAATTTTTATTGGTTCTGTAATTGTACTTAAGCTTTTATATGTTGATTTATCTTATATTTTCAGAGCCTAACGAATCGAAGATCAGTCAATTTGCATGACGGAATGAACCTTACTATTTCAGTAGCAACAACAACAAACATATTTTATGCATAATAAAATCATAATAATTCCGCACAGAATCACTTTTTTGGCTGACAGTGGCAATGCCTCAATGATAGCATTATCTCATATGAAAAAAGAAATTTTAAAATATATAGTTTTGATCCCATCAAACATATTTTTTTATCAAAGCAGAAATTTGAATTTTGAAATTTTTTCTTCAGTATAATGTACTCCAATGCTGTTGAACTGTAAATAATCTTTAGTTGTTATTGCGTTTTATACAATTGCACAATATGACGGAAAAGATAAACAAGAGGCTAACAGAAGCCTGTATCGCTGACCCGATATTTCCATGGTATCATTGCTAAAGGTCCTTGAGATTAACATCGATGCCATGTTTGGTTTCATTTCAAGAAGAAGCCGTTTGTATGTAATTCCCATAGGGTCCAATGTTAAACTAAGTTTTTCATGGATGACATATTGGCACTAAAGTAACAACACTCGGTCAGAACGTCATAAGGAACATTCGCGCCATGTTTTGTTTCTCTGGCGGCCACCTTAGATGACAGATCGGCATCAAAGTAACAACACTGGGTCATCATGCCATAAGGAACATTCATACCATGTTTGGTTTCAATCCATTCAGTGGTTGGTTCTCTAGAAGAAGATTTTTGTATGTATTTCCCACAGGGTCCTTGTTAAATAAGTCCCCAGCTGGTGGTCATGTTGTCAGCACCTCATAAGGAACATTCATGCCATGTTTCGTTTCAATCCATTTGGTAGTTCTCTAGAAGAATGTTTTGATTTTGTATATATTTCCCATAAGGTTTTATGTTTAAATAAGTCCCCTATCTGGCATCCAGGTTGGAAGACGGATAGGCACCAAAGTAGCAATACTTGGTTACTTCCTTGTAAGGAACATTTGTGCCATGTTTTGTTTCAATCCATTCATTGGTTCTCTATAAAAAGTTCAAAATGTGAAATGTTGACGGATGGACGGACGACGGACGACGGACGACTAATGATGGCAATAGCTCACTTGAAGACCTGACATCAATTGTTATGAAAGGGTAAGCATGTCCTACTCCTTAAACATGGGTGTCAACGGAACAATTTTAGCCTGATTAGAAAATAATAATTTTCGCAGGAATTTCAAAATATTGTACAATTTTTATCATAAAATAACCTTTCACAAATATTTTGAATTTAACATGAGTTATTTGATAAATTTTGTCCAGCGAGTAGGAGGATTCTAAAAATAAATCCGAAGAGAAAATATTTGCAAAAAAGTTTAAGTTTATTAATTTCTCAATGTTTCACCTCATTTATTTCTTTCCGTCATTTCATCATTTCGTTACATACATCTTAGAGATGTAAGATGTAAGTAAATATCCCCAGAAAAGAAGCTTAGAAAATTAATAATCTCACTTACCTATGAATGCAGTCAAACATATTATTAGAAAAAGTCTTGCCATGATGCCGATGGGTCCAAAAATTTAAGTCAGTGTCTATCAGGGACAGTTCTGAGACTGACCTTGGAGACACTATTTTCTGATGAACGGCAATATAATATTTATAATCATTAGATCTATGACCTTTTTGCTTGTCAGCGATCTACTATCACGATAAATTAACTATTACAGGTCAGGAATCGCTTACATTTCATGACCACTTTCCACCATTATCTTCAAGTTTAGACACATGTTGGAACAAAGGACATCGTTGCCAATATAATTCTAGTTAGATTTTGTAACTAATTACAGATCATACTTTCTGTAAACTAGGTATATTACTACCATGCATGATATATTGGAATCATGTAGTACATTATATTCTTTTTTTAAGGTCTTTCCTTTACTTAGGAAAGACCTTACTGTATTTCTTATGATTATTTTTATTTTTCTTCTTAGAAAATTCAAAAAGTCCACTCCGACTGGTTTCGCAACATATCAAAATGATCTTTGGTATGAAGGTTGGATCAGACATTGGCTATCCAAGGTTCACCCTTACAAGGGTTTCTATTTACCGTATAAGAGTTACGCCCCCTGTTACAGTTATGTTTGTTATCACTACTCCTCAGAAACCGTAAGAGATATCGACATGAAACCTTTTGCAATGTCTTTGGTTCATCTGTGCGCACATTAATCACATCTGCCGAAAAGGATCTGTACTCCATCTTGTGGGAGTTACTGCCCTTTACATGTCTTCATTTTTGGGTTTTAATGCAAATGGTAAGTTAGAGTTGAGATATAAGCATGAAACTTCATAAAGAGAATTTATGTCAGGTAACAAGTAAAATTAGGTCAAGGTCAAAGGTCAAGGTCACTTTCTAATTTTTAAAATCTGCTTGTTATCACTACTCCTCCGAAACGGTAATAGATAGCTGATGAAATGTAATGGACAAAATGTCGGGGACATTGAGAGGAAGCTCAGTTAAACTTGGGTCAAAGTCATATGACGTCATTTTATATGAGTAATTGGCCTTAGAACGTTTAAATTTATGGTTTTTGGCAAATAACTTGATAATGGTACAAGATAGAGGCAAGGGGTCTTTTGTTTTGACACCATGGACAAATGACCTTCAAAATGGTGTCAAAGTCAAAGGTCAAGGTCATGTTCCAGAAAATGACAGTGATGGTTAGATTTCAAAAATATCCATATATGCTTGATTGAAGCATTTTTCTAATTTTACAAAATGGTTGGGGGAGGGGGCGAATGTGGTAAAAATTGCTTTAAAATGATCTAATTCAACATACGTTCACTCTTTTTCAAATCTATCTAGCACAAATGACCTTTTAATGTGTAAATACAGCCCCCCCCTTTTTTTCCATTTGTCTGAATTTACATCGGTTTTACTGAATTTACCTGTAAATGCATATAAAGTACATGTAGACAGCTAGGGGATATCCAGGGCTTTGTTAATGAGAAAAAATTGTAACGCTAACTCCAACCAATTTCCTGAAAATAGCGTTCGCGCAGTGCAGTAGTAGAAAGCTATTTTCCGCCATAAAACACAAGATTCGTCCAAATTTTACCAATTTATTGCATCCGAATGTCAAAATTTCGCGTCAAATTAACAGTACTTTATTCACGGAGATGTCGTCTGGTGAAAATGGCACCGGAAATCTAAATAAATAAATCGTGACATCAAATTTCTACATGAATCTTCATTCTGACATAAGTAAAGGTGTACACGTACACTCCGTTTTCTATTTATGACTATTTCCACATCAAACAGCAAATTGTATTATCCTGTGCCATGTTCACTCGACGACGTCCCCTCTCGAAAAGAAAGAAATAAACTAAGTCCAGACATATATAAATGGACGTCACGTGACTTACACAACGTCATCAATAGAAGTAAACATTATAGTAGAAATGTACTTTTACTGCCACTTGTGTATCTAGAGAAATAAAAATACAATACCCCCCCCCCCCCCCCCCACTTCTATTCAGCAATCCATGGAAAACTTGCTACCTACAAATAAAAAAAATAATTAATAAACAAATAAACAAACAAACAAACAAACAAATAAACAAAACAAAAAAAAAACAAAAAAAGGCCCGTCCCGCCTTCAGAAAAAGAGATATTGCTACTTCATTGTTTCTTTTCTTTTTTCTTTTTTTTTTTTTTTTTTGATAATTACTTTTTGGAACAATACATTAAAAATTTAAGAGATTTCAAGAGAAAATAGAAGTAGCAATATCTCTTTACTGAAGACGGGACGGGCCTTTTTTTGTGTGTGTGTGTCTATTTTATGTATTTCCCAAGAGTTACGTCCCTTGCCAAAAATAGAGGGCTGGGCCTCTTTATTGCAAAACTGGAAACGTGAAAAGGAAAGAACTTATCATTTGTGCTCGGCACAAATGACCTTTTAATTTTCTTCTTTTTTTTTGCTGTTTAAAATATTCAATTTAAATATTCATTGTGTGTATAATGAAGTTGGTAATTATATATTATAAAATCATTAATAATCATTATCTATTAATTGAATGAAATATTTCTATCTCTTTATCTTTATAAATTTTCTTTAAATAAAAAAGAGGCAGGTATCTAAGAAAAAAAAATCCGTTGTTTTTACCGACTGTCAACATTCTAGTGATCACACATCTCCTCGTCTTTCCTACTATTGCCATATCATGTTTAGTCTATAAAACAAATTCTTGAAAATGATGGTATTCTATTTAAAAGAGACACATTTTTAAAATTTCAAACAAAAAACAATAAAAAAAGGAAACGTTTATCAATCAAATGCCTATGACACAATACCAATTTCTGAATTGTCGATAGTCTATGAAAAAGAAATAACCAATTATTTCAAATCGAAGTTATACTTACCTATTTCAAATTCTTCCACACATATTGTATCTTTTTTATAAATATAGTTTATCATGAACTACCTGACTGTTGAACTTGATCTGATTTTTCCTGAAAAGAATTTATCTTAAGAATGTTTTTCTATAAATGGTCATATTCCAGATAACAAATCAAATCGAATAAATTAAATCGACTTTCGTATTCGGTAATTAATTTTTTTCCTGAGAGGCACAATGTGCGTTGTAATATATCTTATCACCGTTATACATATATTTCTATTAATACAATCAAGTTTTTTTGCGTTTGAATAGTATTTTGCAGCAATGAATCAAACAAACAAACAAACAAACAAATAAAACGCTTAATTTTTGTATATAAATGAAAAAAAACCAATAACAATGATTTAAAAAAACTCAAAACATTTGTATGTAGAAGGGAAAATTGATAATAAAGTTTCCTCGCTAAAGAGAAAAATCTTAAAGATGAAAATTACTTACACACGGTAGAGACACAAGTTAAACATGTTCAAAGTGAAGACTAGAAAATCTTCAACGAGTTTACTAAATTAACGTCTTTCCCGAGTGTAGCTGAATTTTAAAAAAAGTTGACGATTTTCCAGTTCTTCACTATTTCTGCCGTAAATATTCGATTTTTAGGTTTCCTGTACCTAGGTAAATTCAATGAGCAAAGTTGAATAACGTTACGCCTGACTGGTCAAATGATATGAGCATGTGTTTGGTCTAAACAGTGGAAGATGAGGCCTGGTGTAGTGGGAGACTTTGTTACTATATGTATTTATACACATTACCAACAAAATTTATTATTTTTTCTCCAGAGTAGAACTACGCACCTTTAATTGGACTTCGTATTTTGCTTTACTGATACTGCACATACTCTTTTTTATATTCCTAGTTAAATATATCACCTTTAGTTATTATTATTAAAACGTTTTTTCTTTTTATAAATTCATACGAGACAGAATTTAGTCGGGCAGATATGAACGATAACTTAAACGGCGTATTTTCCGGAAAACGTAACCGTCCTCTAGAAAACAAATACGCATTAAAAATAATTTAAAAATAACACGCATCAAACCTTTCTACAACGCATAAGACAGGGATTCATTGATAACTTTAAAAAGGAAACCAGTAATCCCAAACCTAAAAAACAAATTTATTGATCCCAAACTTGATCAAGAAACCATAGATATTCTCAGTTGAGGGGTTGAATTTATTCCAGTTATTAAAAACAAATATTTACAACCTACAGACACAGTTAAACTTATAAACGACATACGCATTGCAATTTGCAAACATTTAACTAAAAATACCAATAAAAACTCTAAACACCGCATTTTATCGTCTGACCAATATCATATCACTTTACTGCATCCCCTGATTCATCCAAACAAGTGTTTGAATTTTCAGAATAAACACTAATGTATTTAGACCTACCAGTCGGCCATGAGGGATTGTTTGGTAAAACTTGAACAACAGAAAACATCACACATACTGTGTTAAATAACCTGAAAAAACATCAAATAATCCTAACATTATTATAGCCCCCGCAGACAAACATTTAGAATTTTGTATCAACTTTGCAAATTGGTACATGATTGAATATAAAGGACAACTATCAGAAACGGACACCAATAAAGAAATACCCTAAAAAAACCTACAGAATATAAGTACAAACAAGAAATACCAAAGGGATATTCGAAGGAGTTGACAATCGAAACAACTCAGGAGAACAACGAAGACAAGACCAAAACAATACATACACTACAATTAAAAACTAAAAAACATATGAACGACATGGACCCCATGAAAAAAACAGGGGTAGACTCAGGAGATCCGGAAGAGAAAGTAGTCTCTATTTCCTGCAGGACACACGCCATGCTGCCCATGTCAAATCCGGTATGAGGAAGGGATAACATCAATGGAACAGTTCCATTAAATTGATACAAGATTAACATGAACTATATCAAAAACACAAATACATCAACTCTAGACATACTCAAACAGTTGAAATAAAACTTTTGATTTTCAGAAAATTAGAAGAAATCAAAATACCTCTTAATATCACACCTTAACCACACAAACTCATAGACCCTCCCGTCATCAACAACGAACATCTATAATGACCTATTTATAATGGTTTTGTGTGTATCAACACTGAACCCTCCTGTGTATTAGGAAAATTCTTAAAATAACTTGGAAGCAGATTCAGAGACAAATGCTCCATCATAGGCAAGTTATTTAAAAATTCAAAAATAACAATATTTGACGAATTTGATTTGGACGGTATATACGTCATAGCATTATACACCTACATTGTAACTTAAAATTAACACCATTCTTAATAATTTTATTCGTATTAGTCAGATACTAGATATAGACGAAGCTACAATTAACCTTATTAAATGCCTTTTGACTTTTATTAAACAACATGCATATTTCCACGTAGCTTTTACTTTATTGTACCTACAAAAAGAGGGAATAGCTATGGGCTCATATGATTCTGCATAATCAGCCAACCTTACATTTCTCCTCTCCGAAATCGATGAATTTACACAGAAAACTACAAAACTACACATCTACTATGACTACATTAACTGTCGTTCTCTTAAACATACAACTACCAATAGTATACTACCGTCCTCTTGTATATAAAACGACCCTATGAAGACTATCGTTCCATGACCCCTAAAATCCATCATTCTCTTAAAGGTATAATTACCCATAGAGGACCGTTTTCCTCTTGTGCATACATTGACCAATGAATCCTAATTCATGTAATTATGAAACATCGAATATCCTACTATGAATATATCTCAATAAAATGACATGAAATCATCGAAGAAAGTCTCTGAAAGTCATAGAATATAACAAAATTTTATCTTTGTCAAATGTTTAATACCATGGTTAAAGTTTAACATCTTAAATGGATATTGAAAAATGCAGAATGCCAAATGAAACAATACGAAAGGGTCGGTGAGCTGTTTTACTGGTTCAAAATCTCACCAATGGTCAATCTTAAATGCTTAAAAATCCTTGAAAACCAGGAAACATTACAAGCATTCTAGAAGTGTAATCTAATGTAAAACTATTAAATATCTTGAGGCTGTGAAAAATATATCAGGACACTTTATATAGTATGGCTGTATAGAAGATTGTATTGATAAATTTTTCTAAACAGAAATCTGTTTCAGATCAGAATTCTTGGTATATTCCAAAATGGGAACTTGACCTACCTCAATTATACTTTATTTATAACCTACCTAAAACATGTGTTCTAATTTTAGTGGACAAAAATGATCTCACTGAAATTGTTCTGATTTCAGGGGATGGATGAAATCTTAGGCCCTTTGTAATACTTAATTACTGCTGATCAGACTGCAGAGGAAATATTCATTAGTATATGTGTTTTAGGAACGTTTTTTGGGGGAGACCATAGATTTTTTTTACAGTAGCATCACTTCCACATAGCAAAGGTGTTCAACACCCTTAGCAAGTTAAAGACTCTTCTGTCGAAAAAGAGTAGGCTAAAATCCCGCTACAAGGGCCGCTCTCGCACCCGCCAAGTGGAGAGGGAATAGTATAAGTTGGTATAACTTGTTTCCCAATACACTATGAATAAATAAGTTTAAACTAATAGCAAAGGTGTGATACTTTCTGTTTCATCTCTCAGCTTATTCAACCTACAGGTTTTAACACACCTATTAACAGATTTATTGCGGGCAGCAATGTTATAATGACCACATTGTTTTGGTTTGAATCCCAAATTTTATGAAAGAAATGTCAGTAATTTAAGCAGTGTCTGTTGTTTACTATACAATTATTTCCAAGAGGTTTATATTGATAATGTCGCACATGTACATGAAAACGTAAAATGTTCTTGCGATGCGACATGAACTCATTTCTCCTTAATTCATAAATTACATGTGTTACATGCATTTACATGTAAATCAGTTATGGAATGTGACAATCTATTAACATGGATCAATGAAACCATTGTAAAAGTTTATCGGTCTACTCTATTTTAATATGAATAAGAAATACCAAGGGGTCGAACATTCAAATTCCTACGAACTGTTCGTGATTCTATACATATACGATCATTATAAGACCATCTTACGACAACTTCTTTGGTGTCGTAAATTTGTGACAAATTTTGTGACATGTCACAAGTTGCGACCATTTCGAAAACACATTTTATGGCTGCGACACGTTGTAAAACCATCTTACGATATGTCGTAGTCATAAGACAACTTCGAAAACCTGGCTCCTCTTTATAAAGACATTAGAAACAGATTCCCAGTATTATGGATACATTTGTATATGAATAAAACTTCTTCAACAATTTTATTTAAACAAATTTCGCACCTTGTTTGCTTAAATATTAACAGTATGGTTACTTCACACTAATGTTTGTCTTTTTTAAAACTACATGTTATTTTTCGACAATATGTCAAATGTTTCCTTAAAATAAAGGTAACTTCCGATACAAAGGGAAAGAACCCCGTTTGACTGATGTAAGACTGGTTTCCGATTTTAGTCATTGGATATATCGCCTATATTTCAATCTCGCGATAACAGTTTTGTTGTCGTCTAGTGTTGGTAAACAATCGATCCCATTCTCTACGGCATTAAAGTTTTAAAAAAGTTAAATACTTTCCTTAGTAACCCCTTCATAAGCATTAATTTTAATAAAGTTTTAAGAAAATTATAGAATTTGACTGAATAATTGGCACCACTTAAAGACACTGAACCGAGAATGTGAAAATTATTTTCATGTGTAAGTAAAATCAAGAAATACCAAAGGGATATATGTATGTTCCGCCTGCGTTCTTTTCCCTAGCGCAAATGTCTCCCATCAAAACAAATGGTTCAACGTGAATCACTGTCGAAGTTTATCCACAAGATAAGGGTCTCAAAAAGAGTTAAAATAATCCATGTATAAAGCCATGCTTGTTTCAATTGTTTTACTTACAGTGCATGGCTGTTTAAATGTATTCTGCAGTTCCCTGTAGGTTGGAGAGTTGAATGTACAGTTTCTTCAGTCAAAGACTACAAATCAAGGACAAGAAGGATTGATAAAATAATCTTTATGTTATGTGTTCATATAAATTATGACGAATGTAAGACGTCAAACAGATAATAATCAGTTACTCCTGTAACAGTTTGTACTTTAAGGAGTTGTATTTTACATTAGGCACGTTGTGGGGCCATGGCATACACAGGCACTTGTTTCTGTTAAAAAATACCATATATCCTTATGTTATTATAAGGATATATGGTATTGTTTTAACAGAAAAAAAGTGCCTGTGGATACAGTATCCTGACATATTTTGTTCAACTATATACAACAACCCACACACAAAATCATAAACATTTAAAATTCATAAACCAATCTTACTTAATTCACAGGCAGTCGGCACATGTATCTAGTTTCTAACTTGTCTGCTTTCCCTTTTACTATTTCAAGGCAATATCTGATATTATAATCTATTTCCCTGATGTATAGGACCAATCCAGCTGCTATGAGTAAAATGAGAGGGTTGCAGGGGTCTGAATTGCTCTCTGGATTTTGTTTGACATCCAAGTTAAAATTTGCTGTCAATGGACATTGTGTCCAGTTTATAATTTTTATAAACTAGAATGAGGCAGTCGGAAACGACAGCTATCGCCACACTCCCCACGCGATGTATCCCTGAGCACCTCTCTCACATGAATCATATTATAATTCCCAATTTTTAAAATTCGATCCCTGAAGGCCCCAATTTTTGAAAATCAAAATCTTATTGCGCATCTATATACAGTTTGTGACAATATTGTACAGAAATTAAATACACAAAATGAAAAATGAAAGAAGAGTTTAGGTCACAAACTTAAATTCCCAATTTTCAAAATTCAACCCCTGAGGGCAACAAGTTTTGAAAACATTATTGAGCATCTACATACAGAATGTTATAGAAAATTTAACAAATCAGAAAAGCCCATGTTAACTAATTCGGGCACTGACAATATTTGCTTTCCAATTGGCAGCTTAGAACCATGCAGTGATCATTCATAAGAGCTTTCGAATCCAGTAGTTTCAGAAAAGAATATCTGAAATTTAGCCCACCAGGAACTAAACCATATAATGCTAAAGGGCACCCTCTATGTTATATTTTTGTTTGAATTATATATTGGGGTTCCCTTAACAAATCCTAAACCTTGTAAGGGGCATCATTTTGCCGAGCTTTTCTCACACTAACATAGTTTTTTAATCAATTTATGGGATGTTAACATGCAATCTGTGGTAAATGTTAACCAAACTAATTATCCCCGCACTTTGGCACTTTCAAAGAAAGTTACGGTACAAAGCGATTGTCTCCCTCGGTCTGTCCATCCATCACACTTACATCTGATATCATCTCCTTCCTCACTTTTGGTTTTAGGAATTTAATTGTACCCCCTCCCCTCGAAGTTTAGGGTATATAGGTTTCAGTCTGTCTGTCCGTCCGTCTGTCCGAAATAACATTGTTCAAAACTCCTCCTACATTACTTGCATGATTCTCATGAAACTCTAAGGAAAGTTAGATCACTATATGGAGATGTGCATATTATCAAGAATTTCTGTTTGGACAATAGATGTAAAAGATATGGCTGTTTGGACTTTGGCATTTTCTAACAAAACTTCGTTCCATATATTGTCCGTAATCGCAATTCCTCCTACATTACTTGCATGATTCTCGTGAAACTGTATAGAGTGTTAGATCACATTATGCATATTGTCAGGATTTTCTGTTTGGGCCAGTAGTTTGAAAAATATGATGATTTGAACGTTGTATAGCCTTCAACACAGACATGTTGCTTCGGGGTGTATTAGTCCCTTTCAGGACATTTCTAGTTGCTATATAGAATGGTTGCATACTATCTGTAGTTGCACAATATGGATTAAGAATATCGATTTTTAAACAGGGGGCTCACTCAGGTCAAATTTCAAAAATTGTCAGTTTAAGCTTGTGAACTATGGTTTTTTTCATTTTTCATTAGGTTTATTGATTTAATTTCTTTATTATAGAATAATTGCATACTATTTTAGGACGGGAATAAGGTTTTATACTTTTGACTATAGGAAGTGGCCCAAATGTTTACAGTGGGTGCGGTGATCACTTTCGATTCCGACAGTACAGATTTCTAGTTTTACAACCCACATTATTGTGAATTGTTTACATTTACAGTTACTTTGTTGTAACCTCTGAAATTATGGTATTTGTTAATAGTCATATATGTGTAAATCTGGATTTTCACACTTCTCTCCTGTTGTCATGGTAACCGAATGTTGACAGAAATTTAAAATATCTTTTATTTGATTTTCCCATTATAAATATCCAATAAAAATTATGCATGTTTAAGAAAAAATTCACAATATATGCCACATTCTTTACATAATTATTAATATAGACAGAAAAATGCCATTTATTTCTCTTTCCGTGGGGTAACAAACATGTGTATAGTTCCCAAAATACTCTGGTGACCCATATATTTCTGTTTTTTATTTGCAAGCACATTGTTTGCACTATCTTATGTCAAATGTATTTATTAATACAATGGAAATTCCAACTTTGGATACAGTTACCATGAAAACGAACCTGGTGACATGCTATTTTTTTTATCAAATTTTAAAAGAGGTCAATGCAAAGTATGTTTACGCAAAATTTTAGAAACATTCAGTGGGTAAAAAAAAAACTATATCTATAGGCATCCACCTTAAAGTAAAACATATGACCCCACCGTCTGTTTCCAATAGCTGAAATGTCTCAAATATCTTATGAGAATGTACTTTTTTTGTTTTTTCTTCTCAAATCATCTACTCTATTAGTCAGAATCATCTGAGATCGTAGTCTTTTGTTGTATATGCTTGGATCGTGGGACATCAGACCGGACACCCTGAATAAAACTGACAAATTTGCCTAATGTGTTTTTATTTGTAATTTACTTTGTATTTCCTCTGATCCTACAGACTGATAATGTCAGATAATGGACTGACGCCTAGAATAAAATTATCTTGTCAGCCCGTGTCAAGGATGACATCATTTTGTTATACATGAACATCATGCGTCAAATTAATGAATCAAATAATAGTAACGTCATTCATGAAACATATTATTGAACTTCACTTTTATACCCGGTGAAAAAGTTTTTCAATTTACAATTTGTTGCTACAGATCAATGTCGTCTTCATGTTCATATTTAATGAATGAAATCACAATGTACTATAACGTTACGTCTGCAAAAACGGTACTTTTTATTTTTCCAAAAATTTCAGCACTTTACAAATTCGGTAACAATCACCATTGAAAAGAAGAATAGCAGTAACTTCAGACCTGAAAATTCATTTCTTCATAAACCTGAAATTGAGTGTTATTAGATCTACACGCCGTGAGTGAAAGGATCAATCAATAGATCTTATTTTAATTAGATTGCAATATGTGTTAAATGTGTGTGTATCCATTTGAATGTATTCTCCAAACATGGCTATACTAAGCAAGGCACAAAGCTAATGGATGTCAGAAATATGTCATTTAATGAAATCGACCGAATGATGGTTCAATGGTATGGTAAGTTGAAGTTCTGGTTTCAAATGTTGACTGCTGTATCCACAATGTAACTATTAATGTCAGTATTGCATGAATAATCAGGCATGAATATAGAATAATAACAAAAATAAATCGATATTTTTATTAGAGGTTTCACATTTTTAGTTTTTCTTTCTAGAAAGTTCAGGATAAGGTAGATTTACAGAGAGTTCTATCAGCAGTGTTTAGATAGCAGTCATCTCATTTCAATTCGGTTTTGTCATTGATATTAGGGGTAGATTTTTGCATATATGATCACATCAGTCTCAAATGCACCAAACACAATTCACAAAAAGGGATGGGACCCATTTTTACTTACTCTCGAAAAGGGTGGATGGTTAGGCAGAGCAGGATAATTTCGCCTTCTAAACCTAGTGAAAACTAAGGAAGAGATCTTTATAATGCAAGGAGTGTGGAATTCTCTAAACACATTACCCACTATGGTCTACGGTCAGGATTTCCGTATTATGACCCGGCAATCACTAAACTAGAGTTTCTCCCCTATCTGCAACCTGGGGGCGACTTAGGCCGCTGTGCGGGTTGAGCTCCGGTGATCGATCACACGTGCCTAGTATAAGGTTTTGTTGTGAATTTAAGATGTAAAACAGAAATAAAATCGCAATTCCTTTCTTTGCACTATGGATGTTTTACAATAAGCAGGGACTGCTCACACTTTCGGAGCACCTGAGTTCACCCACGGTTTTTGGTGAGGTTCGTGCTGCTCGTTTCTGTGTGTACTTTTTCGTTTTTGTGTTTTTTGTAACTTTGTCCTTTGTGGTCTTTTTGGTGTTTCAGCATGTTGTTTTTGTCAACAGAAGACTTTCGACACTTCGGTATTCATACTTTTTCTTTGAACTCTGTTCCATAAATAAACATACCGATTCCGTAATTGCCCAAGATTCCTTTCACAAAAACTGTACAGATTTACTCATTTACATTGAAATACTTGTTATATGTATTAACAATTGAAATTTTATGTGGGGTAAGGCCATTACAAAGTTCTGTTATAGGAAAGAAAAAAATCTAATTTTTCTGATACTGTGTTTCATTTTAGTGTATTTTTTTTAATAAAGCAAGTGCTTTAGGGAAAAAAGTTGAAGAAAAAATTGTTAAAATATTCTTGTTTGGTCCAGGCTGAATAAAAAAAGTTGAAATCATAAATCAACTAAAATAATTCTTAAAAAGAAACCTGTTGGTTTGGTATGGCTTTATGAATGCTAGTAGTTGTTGTTTACAAAATTACAGTAAAATACAATGTGGCTAACTGCTTGTTTCTTTCCTTATCCATCTGTTTGTAAAAACAATGATGTGTTTGAAATAAGCTTCTTACAGGGTGTATCATATTCCTACTTTAAATCTAAAAGGATTTTCAAATTTAGATTGATTTCTTGTTACTTTGGATTGGCGCAGATAATTGTTGTTTTGAAATATAATATTTTTTCTAAATGAAGAATGAACGTTATATTGACTTTTTTGTAAAAGATTTTTTTAAAGGTTTAGATGTACATTGTCAGATTTCTGTACCATTTTTATATAGTTTTTGCTCATTTAGACAAGATTCATGTGAACTATTGTCATCTTGATACCGCCTACCGTTGTCTTTAAAATTTTACATTTAATCCTTTTCTTATGAAACTACTCGGCAATTTGATGACCAGATATTTGTCCTTGTCTGTTTCCTTATTTTTGAATTGTGTGTGCTGGTACTGACGAAGATCATGTATGGATATTTTAACTTAAAAACAAATCACCAAATAAAATCTTCTCATATGAATCCTAGTGTTTTCCCCAGAAATTTGTGAAGGCATGGTAAATTTCGTATTTTGAGGGCACTCAATGGTTAAAAAAGATAATATTGGGTGCACCCCACCTTTACATGAGGGCAGTATATTTATCAAAACCTGCAATAAACAGCCTTCTGACATGATTATTCATTGATTTGTTACAGAAATTACTAGTATTTAGCAAAATTAAAAAAATAGTAGAAATACTTAGGGTTTATTCCTTATGTTGCACATGGTAGATCTCCTTAGCTGCAATTTGGCTTCCTATTTCGGTATTTTTGGTTATGAGTACTTATTGTTTAAAATAAGTTTGGTTTTGGTCTTCCAAATGTTTCTGTTTTAATGCTGCTGATGAGAGGTAACTCCTTGAAATGCGTCGTATACAGCATAGTACAAATTTACTATATCTAATATTAGTATCTTTGGATTGTTATTTTAAAGTTGGAAAAAATCTGTGCGTATATTCCACTATTTATACAAAATAACATGATCATTCTTTTCTCCAGTTTGCTTGCTCTATCTTGATTTGACACATGGATAAACAATTACATGTAAATACCATAATGCTAAAAGCCGTATTTGTTTTGATAAATCTTGTTTATTTCTGATGACAGATTTTCTTTATTTCTCGATTTTATATGTGTATTGCCATTTTAACGCTACATAGTTTCAACTAGGTGTATCGTTACCTACAACAGGTTTAAGGTATTAAGAAAACCCTGTTCTACAGAAAACGTTTGTTGGTATTTTGAAGTAAAGTTGGGCTTAATGATCTTCTGGATACATGTCTATATATGTAATTTCGTGTAAGAACATAATTTCGGTTCAATAAAAAATTATGTAAAGTAGTATTATGGGTATCAGTGCAGACATTAAGACATTTTTGGATAAAGTAAATAATACAAACAATATTACCAGTATTGTGTACAATACTATAACAACTTTTGTAACAATATTGTTGACATAATACTGGTAACTCAGGTATTATTGTCAAACCATACTAGTAGATCCAGTATTGTGGAATAAAAATAGTTGGATTTCTAGAATTGTCATCATTGTAATATTAGTATTCCCGGAATTGTAAAATTAGCGATACTCGAATTACAGTATTGTCGATTGTACAGGATTAGATTTTATAATACTTGAAGTTCATGAATTGCCGATACTAACGATACTACTATCAATAATGGTGTGCTCCAGTATTGTATACTGCACTGTAATACAAGTATCGCGTTTGTATTCTTCACTTTATCACTATATGTAAAATATTTAGAATCAAATCTAATATTATTAAATATGAAAAATGAGTTTTAATTTTTCACAGTGATGATAAAATAATTCACCATAATAACTTGCTATGGTCCAGGTGTTACCCATTATACATGAGTGCAATGGTTACACGATTTCTTACAATATTTGTCGCTTTCTGGAGTTCTGCAAAAGTTAGGGATACCAACGAGTAATATCTTCTTGCAATCAACTCCAGTTTTGTCATCACAAGAACTCACTGAAAGAAGAATGTGACATTGTTAATTTCTTTTCAAACTTGTCTTTACGAACAAAATGTCTAACAGAAGATTATTATTAGACGTTATAACGTTCAAACGTATAAGTAGGGTCAGGGGGGGGAAACATTTTACCAATCACCATCTAAGGATTTAGGTCTTACTGGTGAAATCCATTATCTAGATATAATTTATTTTTGCAACATCGTCTGAACAATAAAAAGATCAAAGTCCTGATTAAAAATATTACAAGTTCTAGAATACGAGGATAATAAACGGAAATTGTGAGCTGTCAGAAAGGACATAAAACGACTTAAGGTCAAGGCGAAGTAATTGAAAGTATCCTACAGTTTTGTAATGTTTTGTCAGTATGTAAAGCTAATCGAAATACATTGGAATATGAAATAAAAAAGGGGGTACCCATGCTTATTTGTTTGCTATAAACCTTTGAAAATGCGTTCTGAAATATATTAACTTTTAACATAGGATATATAGGGAAAACGTCAATTTTTCGACAATTGTGGTCGAAAAGTCTATAAAAACCATTGATGTGAATCCTACAGTTTCTTGAAAAACTAATATAATATTGCCTCATCCACGAGTTTTTTGATGATATAAAAATATTTGGGGGTCCCCATGTTTGATTTCGTTGTATCTGCTGCTGAAGATAATATCAAGCTACTAATTTTGGTGATTTTTTTCAGACAACGTCATGACGTCCAGCATTAGATAACGTTTATGTATTGCAGATATTAATTATAGGACAAACAACAAACCTTCTTTCATCTGATGTATATTTTTTAATTTTAATGTTTTTATTAATTTTTATTTGTTTATTTATTGATCATTTTATTTATTTATTTATTTATTGCTTTCTGTAAGGAGTTGCAGATTTTATTTATTATTTGTTGATGATAATGTTTGATTTTCATGTTGTCGATGGATGATTTGTATTGCAACTGTATCCTTATAGTCCATAAAATATTTAAAAAAATCACAGTGCGTCAAGTGGACCAATTGCAACTCCACGTAATTTGAAAAAAACATTTTTTTTTATTTCAAAGTGCGTTAAATTTAGAGGTTATTGTCGCTATCACAAAATAAAAAATTCTAACAAAAAATATTCTTGCATGCGAGAGATACTAGTAAGCAGAAGTGTAAAGATCCGTAAGGATAATTGACGACGGAAACATTTTTCACACAGTGGGAGCTGATAATGCCTTATTTTGGCTGAAATATTCGCCGTTAAATCCCTTACATATTAGGCGAAACCAAACTTATTTTTAGGTCGTTGGATTTCGCCACTGCAATTTTTTGCCGCTTCATTAAAAATAAGATCTCAAAATTCGCCCTTAATTCAAATTAAAAATATAAAGTTGTGTCACACTTAAGTTTTTTTTCGCCTGAAAAAAAAACCCCATTTCGTTAGAAAATTTTTTTTCTCGCTCTCACCTATATTTATCCTTAAAAAAATAAAGTAAAAATGATGTTATATGCGTATTTGTCTTCTATTAATGTTGCTGTTATCAAGTATAAATTGTGATATGTAAATATTATTAATTGCTTATAATTATAAATATAAATACATTGTTTCATGTACGACTGAATATATGTTGCGTCTATGGGGTGTTTAGCATTGGAATATAAACTGCCATGGTCTTTGTTTTTGTAACTACTTATATTTATTATATCGGTACGTTGACGAAATGTTGATTTCCAGAAGAATCTAACCTTCAGACAAAAATAACATACAAGAACGCAAAACACAGACATTACTGGGTATTTATAAGTTTTCTTTTTTTTTTAATGTTTGGTAACAGAAGCATTTCAAAGTGTTTTTTCATTGTGGTTAATGATTCATTAACTTTCGGTCACCAGCACATTTTGGATTCAAACCTGTCAAAGAATGTGAATCAACAGTTAAAATTAAACGGAATTACTGACAAAGATAGAGGCTCCTCTTCTGGCAACAAATAATAGTAACTGAAATATTGATATGAAAGTTTTTTACTGCTGCATGTACGTGGCCATATTTTTTTGTTAATTTAATAGCTATGAATTTTATATCATATGCTGCAATCCATGCTTACACATGACACTTTTTTTAGCGCAAGGCTTATTCAGCTTTATATAACTTATATAGCTCGGAATGCATTGGCTAAATTTGTCTGGTATTTTGACTGTAAATAATTTAAGCCTAATGATATTAAGACGTTTGTATTTTGGTTACCTTTTTCGTTCGCTAATTTAAGAATGTTTCTGTACTAAACAAGGCTTACAAAAATATGCCTATCTGGTATTAAGTAAGGAAAAGGCTTAAGGAAAAACCACAATGATTCGAACAACAGTATTCTGAGACTGATAGTATTAACATGCTGGAATTTCTCATCGAAGATAAACAACATTGATACATGGAAATTTGAATAATTCTGTAACAAAAAAGGCTTGGCTTAGAAACAACTTCAAATAAACAGCTGCCACAAGCACATGTATCATGTATATGAAAAGGCAAATAAGGTACATTCAAGTTAAAATCTGTGGAAAAACTAAATATACTCAGAGTCAAAAGACTAAGACAATCGTGGATTCTGTAAGGCCATCTGAAACTTAAAGATTATTTCTGAGGGATGGACAAGAAAACATGAATAGAAATTACACTGGAAAACACTGACAAAAATCCAAGGATCCAAAATAATTTCTACGAAAATTGTCTCCCCTACCGAAATATAACTTGATTACTTAAACCTTTTAAGAAAGTAGGTTAAAATTCTAGCTTTTTAACAGAAGTGCAAATGAATTCAATCCTGTTCAATCCTATGCAGATAGATTTAAAAACAGACACACAGACACATACAGAATCCCATATCAAAGTTCATTTCTTTAAATTGTCCTTTCTCAGTAAAAATAAATTCATAAATTTGTTGAAGGGTTTTTCTTCAGACATAATTTAAATAAGTTGTATAATCTTTGCTATGAGAGACCTACATTATAAAGCAAATTGTAAAAGGCCGCCACAAATAATTAAAGAATCGGTAATGCTTGACTGTTTGTACACTATTATACAACAAAAAACTAAAAAAAGATATGGTTAAGGTATGGAGATGAAATTAACTATGGCAGATAATTTAAGATTTCATAAACTCAGCAAAGGGATACCATTCAACTTGAATAAGGAAAGTAGTATATATGCGGTTCTAAATTAGTATTTGAGGTGGTGGGTGTGGTGGAGGATCATGAGGATCCGGAAGTGACGTCACCGGAACCGGAAATGACGTCACCGGAACCGGAAATGACGTCACCGGAACCGGAAATGACGTCACCGGAACCGGAAATGACGTCACCGGAACCGGAAATGACGTCACAGGATGTGACGTAACCGTAACCGGAAGTCACGTAACCGGAACCGGAAGTACCGGAAGTTATTTGCGCGCATGCGCAACCGGAAGTGATGGGTTTTCGCGCAATTTGTTGCCGGAAGTGACGTCAGTCACGTGCTAGGACCCGGATGTGTGGTCTGCGCATGTTCAGGAACCGGAAGTGGTTTTTGCGCGCATGCGCAACCGGAAGTAGGGAATTTTCCCGCCATTTCTTTACGGAAGTGAAGTAAGTCAAGGACCCAGATGTGTGATCTGCGCATGTCTAGGAACCGGAAGTACTCGGAAGTGATTCGCGCGCATGCGCAACCGGAAGTGATGTGCCATGTGAATTATCTCCCTTTTCCCGCACTTCTCGGTCGTCTTTGGATCTTTTTATCGGTCTCTAGGGACTGATACTCTCACTGTTATGTCGAAGACCAAGAGTATACGAAGTACACTATTGGATTATCTCCCCTTATCCCGCTCTTTTCATTTGGGGGTATTTTCTGTGAGGACCAAAGGTAGGATTGGATTATGTCCTCTTACCTCCAAGTGATGCTGTCACCATTAGATCAATGGAGGGGTGTCCTTAGCAACCGCCTTAGCAACGGCGGTCCATTTCTATGATGCACTTCGTTTCTCTTCTCTTGCTCCATCCCGCTCCTCGCTGCTCTTCTCTTGCTCCGTGCTGCTCATCGCTGCTCTTCTCTTGCTCATCGCTGCTCATTGCTGCTCATCTCTTGCTCTTTGCTGCTCATCGCTCCTCAGGACCTTACTCGCGTGCTCATTTCGCTCCTGCTGCTTGTCACTGTTCGTCATCGCTGTTCATCTCTTTATCCACCCTTTTCCCGCACTTCTCGGTCGTCTCTGGATCTTTCATCGGTCTCTAGGGTCTGATACTCTCACTGTTATGTCGAAGTCCGAGAGTATACGAAGTACACTTTTGGATTATCTCCCCTTATCCCGCTCTTTTCATCTGTGGGTGATGTTTTCTGTGAGGACCAAAGGTAGGATTGGATTATGCCCCCCTTACCTGCAAGTGATGCTGTCACCAATAGATCAATGGAGGGGTGTCCTTAGCAACCACCTTAGCAACGGCGGTCCATTTCTATGATGCACTTCGTTTCTCTTCTCTTGCTCCATCCCGCTCCTCGCTGCTCTTCTCTTGCTCCGTGCTGCTCATCGCTGCTCATTGCTGCTCATCTCTTGCTCATCACTGCTCATTGCTGCTCATCTCTTGCTCATCGCTGCTCATCGCTGCTCATCTCTTGCTCATCGCTGCTCATCGCTGCTCATCTCTTGCTCATCGCTGCTCATCTCTTGTTCATCGCTGCTCATTGCTGCTCTTCTCTTGCTCATCGCTGCTCATTGCTGCTCTTCTCTTGCTCATCGCTGCTCATTGCTGCTCATCTCTTGCTCCGTGCTGCTCATCGCTACTCAGGACCTTACTCGCGTGCTCATTTCGCTCCTGCTGCTTGTCACTGTTCGTCATCGCTGTTCATCTCTTGATCCACCCTTTTCCCGCACTTCTCGATCGTCTCTGGATCTTTCATCGGTCTGATGCTGTCACTGTTATGTCGAAGTCCGAGAGTATACGTTTGGATTATCTCCCCTTATCCCGCTCTTTTCATTTGGGGGTATTTTCTGTGAGGACCAAAGGTAGGATTGGATTATGCCCCCTTACCTGCAAGTGATGCTGTCACCAATAGATCAATGGAGGGGTGTCTTTAGCAACTGCCTTAGCAAGGACGGTCCATTTCTATGATGCACTTCGTTTCTCTTGTTTTGCTCCATCCCGCTCCTCGCTGCTCTTCTCTTGCTCCGTGCTGCTCATCGCTGCTCTTCTCTTGCTCATCGCTGCTCATCACTGCTCATTGCTGCTCATCTCTTGCTCATCACTGCTCATCACTGCTCATTGCTGCTCATCTCTTGCTCATCACTGCTCATCGCTGCTCATTTCTTGCTCATCGCTGCTCATTGCTGCTCTTCTCTTGCTCATCGCTGCTCATTGCTGCTCTTCTCGTGCTCATCGCTGCTCATTGCTGCTCATCTCTTGCTCCGTGCTGCTCATCGCTACTCAGGACCTTACTCGCGTGCTCATTTCGCTCCTGCTGCTTGTCACTGTTCGTCATCGCTGTTCATCTCTTGATCCACCCTTTCCCGCACTTCTCGGTCGTCTCTGGATCTTTCATCGGTTTCTAGGGTCTGATACTCTTAGTGTTATGTCGAAGTCCGAGAGTATACGAAGTAAACTATTGGATTATCTCCCCTTATCCCGCTCTTTTCATCTGTGGGTGATGTTTTCTGTGAGGACCAACGGTAGGATTGGATTATGTCCCCTACCTGCAAGTGATGCTGTCACCAATAGATCAATGGAGGGGTGTTCTTAGCAACTGCCTCAGCAACGGCGTCCATTTCTATGATGCACTTCGTTTCTCTTCTCTTGCTCCATCCCGCTCCTCGCTTCTCTTCTCTTCCTCTGTGCTGCTCATCGCTGCTCTTCTCTTGCTCATCGCTGCTCATCACTGCTCATTGCTACTCATCTCTTGCTCATGGCTGCTCATTGCTGCTCATCTCTTGCTCATCGCTGCTCATTGCTGCTCATCGCTACTCAGGACCTTACTCGCGTGCTCATTTCAGTTTTAGGGCTACTGCTGCTAGTGGTGGTCGATTGTCGTTATTCAAAGATTGGATCTGTGAGAGAGCACACGGTGGGTCACTCTGCATTTATCCAGGCTTGTGACTGGCTATCATAAGATAGGCTGCATTAATCATCCTCAATTTTTTAAGGCCACTCTGCATCTGTCCAGGCTTGTGACTGGCTATATATATGTATAAACATATATAGGCTGCATTACCCTCCTTCCCTTTTTTTTTAATTTTTTAAAATTTTTTTTTTTTTTTTTTATATATTTTTTTTTCTGTTTTTTTTTCTTTGTACCAATTTCACATAGAGTCATTGCTGTCTTCAGCTGGGGTGGGTCGTAGTCGTTCAATACACGATTAAGCAGATATTTTCGTTTTTCTACGGCATATTCCCATGATTCTTTTGATTCGTAGTCTTCCTCTTCTCTCAAGCGTTTAGCCGTTTTCTTGATCTTTCTATGTACGGGGTCTTTATTCATGTCTTGATGCCAGGACAATAGTCCGAGGTAATGGTTTCGCATTTCGTCTCTGTATGTGTCAAACATGTCTCGATATGCTGTCAAGCGTGCCTCGTCTTCTTCCATTCCGGCTTCGACAAGTTCGTTTACTTTCTGTGAGTATTCCGATTGATGTACTTGAAATGTTCTATTCAAAATGACTTCCCATGGAGACTGTTCGCATTGCTCTTCGGAGTCTTCGTTGGACTCCTGTTCACTACTTTGTTCGGATTCCTCGTTATCGGCTTCTGTGGTGGTATCTGAGACTGAATCACTATGGTCTGTTGAATCCTTCTCCATACCGTGGGCATTCTTTTTGTGTCGCACTATGTTGAAGTTTCGCTTGGACTGGTATCCACATATGTCACAGGTATACATTTAAGACGTCTTTCTTTCCTTGGATTCAATAGTAGAATGAGCTGCGGTCGTCCTGCAAGTGCTTATATTACCTACAGGTTCCTCCACGGCTTGTTGATTCATACACAAACGTTTGGCAAAGTATTCGTTTCGAGATTGTTGCAGTTCAGATTTCACTTTTCTGATGAGGTTTCTATTAAGTCTTGTCCACTCGTTGTCAATCCTTCTACACCCCTTGCAGACATTCATGTTTTTGTAGAATTCCGCAAAGCTCTTGTTCATTTGACACTTTGTACATTTCTTGTTTGGATCCACTTTGCTGGGTCCTCCACTTGTGTTGTCCAGCCGTTTGGTTCTCTCCACTTTGGTTGGAAGTATTTTCCTTTTCATTTCTGGTTTTGCTTTGGTCTTTGAAAGATCCACAGGTATTAAGTATCTACCAGGAACCAATAAACCGAGAGGCGTTTTCGAAATATATTTCGTGCCTAACGGAGAACTGACTTTACAGCCAACCAAGAGAGGTATAACGCTGAGTCCCTATGAATGGCAAGAACTGAAGAAGATCATACCTTTGTTTGAAGAGATAGAACCAGAACTTAAAACATTGACTGATGTAGATTTTGTAAAATAAAATATGAAACTGTTTCATTTGTGTTTGTGTTAAATATCCCAGTATACAATCACATCGATCAGTCTTGATCTACCACTCAAACCGACAACATGAGTTGGCCTTCCGATCATCAGCAGTAAACCCCATTCCTTGCGCAGCAGCAGCAGGAGCGAAATGAGCACGCGAGTAAGGTCCTGAGTAGCGATGAGTAGCAAAGAGCAAGAGAAGAGCAGCAATGACGAACAGCAACAAGCAGCAGGAGCGAAATGAGCACGGGAGTAAGGTCCTGAGTAGCGATGAGCAAGAGATGAGCAGCAATGAGCAGTGATGAGCAAGAGATGAGCAGCAATGAGCAGCGATGAGCAAGAGATGAGCAGCAATGAGCAGCGCGGAGCAAAAGATGAGCAATGATGAGCAGCAAACTGTGTTGTCTGAATGAATAGACAAAAACAATCTTCGCCACCATGACGCCAATGGAAAGCTTTTAACGAAAATATATTCAGAGGTTTTGTTTAATTTCGTCAGTTGTTTGAAGACCGTCAAACAACACACACGTACCAATGGAGTCGAAAACGCCTCTCGGTTTATTGGTTCCTGGTAGATACTTAATACCTGTGGATCTTTCAAAGACCAAAGCAAAACCAGAAATGAAAAGGAAAATACTTCCAACCAAAGTGGAGAGAACCAAACGGCTGGACAACACAAGTGGAGGACCCAGCAAAGTGGATCCAAACAAGAAATGTACAAAGTGTCAAATGAACAAGAGCTTAGCGGAATTCTACAAAAACATGAATGTCTGCAAGGGGTGTAGAAGGATTGACAACGAGTGGACAAGACTTAATAGAAACCTCATCAGAAAAGTGAAATCTGAACTGCAACAATCTCGAAACGAATACTTTGCCAAACGTTTGTGTATGAATCAACAAGCCGTTGAGGAACCTGTAGGTAATATAAGCACTTGCAGGACGACCGCAGCTCATTCTACTATTGAATCCAAGGAAAGAAAGACGTCTTAAATGTATACCTGTGACATATGTGGATACCAGTCCAAGCGAAACTTCAACATAGTGCGACACAAAAAGAATGCACACGGTATGGAGAAGGATTCAACAGACCATAGTGATTCAGTCTCAGATAACACCACAGAAGCCGATAACGAGGAATCCGAACAAAGTAGTGAACAGGAGTCCAACGAAGACTCCGAAGAGCAATGCGAACAGTCTCCATGGGAAGTCATTTTGAATAGAACATTCCAAGTACATCAATCGGAATACTCACAGAAAGTAAACTAACTTGTCGAAGCCGGAATGGAAGAAGACGAGGCACGCTTGACAGCATATCGAGACATGTTTGACACATACAGAGACGAAATGCGAAACCATTACCTCGGACTGTTGTCCTGGCATCAAGACATGAATAAAGACCCCGTACATAGAAAGATCAAGAAAACGGCTAAACGCTTGAGAGAAGAGGAAGACTACGAATCAAAAGAATCATGGGAATATGCCGTAGAAAAACGAAAATATCTGCTTAATCGTGTATTGAACGACTACGACCCACCACCAGCTGAAGACAGCAATGACTCTATGTGAAATTGGTACAAAGAAAAAAAAACAGAAAAAAAAATATATATATAAAAAAAAAAAATTAAAAAAATTAAAAAAAAAAGGGAAGGAGGGTAATGCAGCCTATATATGTTTATACATATATATAGCCAGTCGCAAGCCTGGACAAATGCAGAGTGGCCTTAAAAAATTGAGGATGATTAATGCAGCCTATCTTATGATAGCCAGTCACAAGCCTGGATAAATGCAGAGTGACCCACCGTGTGCTCTCTCACAGATCCAATCTTTGAATAACGACAATCGACCACCACTAGCAGCAGTAGCCCTAAAACTGAAATGAGCACGCGAGTAAGGTCCTGAGTAGCGATGAGCAGCAATGAGCAGCGATGAGCAAGAGATGAGCAGCAATGAGCAGCGATGAGCAAGAGATGAGTAGCAATGAGCAGTGATGAGCAGCGATGAGCAAGAGAAGAGCAGCGATGAGCAGCACAGAGGAAGAGAAGAGCAGCGAGGAGCGGGATGGAGCAAGAGAAGAGAAACGAAGTGCATCATAGAAATGGACGCCGTTGCTGAGGCAGTTGCTAAGGACACCCCTCCATTGATCTATTGGTGACAGCATCACTTGCAGGTAGGGGACATAATCCAATCCTACCGTTGGTCCTCACAGAAAACATCACCCACAGATGAAAAGAGCGGGATAAGGGGAGATAATCCAATAGTGTACTTCGTATACTCTCGGACTTCGACATAACACTAAGAGTATCAGACCCTAGAGACCGATGAAAGATCCAGAGACGACCGAGAAGTGCGGGAAAAGGGTGGATCAAGAGATGAACAGCGATGACGAACAGTGACAAGCAGCAGGAGCGAAATGAGCACGCGAGTAAGGTTCTGAGTAGCGATGAGCAGCACGGAGCAAGAGATGAGCAGCAATGAGCAGCGATGAGCACGAGAAGAGCAGCAATGAGCAGCGATGAGCAAGAGAAGAGCAGCAATGAGCAGCGATGAGCAAGAGATGAGCAGCGATGAGCAGTGATGAGCAAGAGATGAGCAGCAATGAGCAGTGATGAGCAGTGATGAGCAAGAGATGAGCAGCAATGAGCAGTGATGAGCAGCGATGAGCAAGAGAAGAGCAGCGATGAGCAGCACGGAGCAAGAGAAGAGCAGCGAGGAGCGGGATGGAGCAAAACAAGAGAAACGAAGTGCATCATAGAAATGGACCGTCCTTGCTAAGGCAGTTGCTAAAGACACCCCTCCATTGATCTATTGGTGACAGCATCACTTGCAGGTAAGGGGGCATAATCCAATCCTACCTTTGGTCCTCACAGAAAATACCCCGAAATGAAAAGAGCGGGATAAGGGGAGATAATCCAAACGTATACTCTCGGACTTCGACATAACAGTGACAGCATCAGACCGATGAAAGATCCAGAGACGATCGAGAAGTGCGGGAAAAGGGTGGATCAAGAGATGAACAGCGATGACGAACAGTGACAAGCAGCAAGAGCGAAATGAGCACGCGAGTAAAGTCCTGAGTAGCGATGAGCAGCACGGAGCAAGAGATGAGCAGCAATGAGCATCGATGAGCAAGAGAAGAGCAGCAATGAGCAGCGATGAGCAAGAGAAGAGCAGCAATGAGCAGCGATGAGCAAGAGATGAGCAGCGATGAGCAAGAGATGAGCAGCGATGAGCAGCGATGAGCAAGAGATGAGCAGCAATGAGCAGTGATGAGCAAGAGATGAGCAGCAATGAGCAGTGATGAGCAGCGATGAGCAAGAGAAGAGCAGCGATGAGCAGCACGGAGCAAGAGAAGAGCAGCGAGGAGCGGGATGGAGTAAGAGAAGAGAAACGAAGTGCATCATAGAAATGGACCGCCGTTGCTAAGGTGGTTGCTAAGGACACCCCTCCATTGATCTATTGGTGACAGCATCACTTGCAGGTAAGGGGGCATAATCCAATCCTACCTTTGGTCCTCACAGAAAACATCACCCACAGATGAAAAGAGCGGGATAAGGGGAGATAATCCAATAGTGTACTTCGTATACTCTCGGACTTCGACATAACAGTGAGAGTATCAGACCCTAGAGACCGATGAAAGATCCAGAGACGACCGAGAAGTGCGGGAAAAGGGTGGATAAAGAGATGAACAGCGATGACGAACAGTGACAAGCAGCAGGAGCGAAATGAGCACGCGAGTAAGGTCCTGAGTAGCGATGAGCAGCAAAGAGCAAGAGATGAGCAGCAATGAGCAGCGATGAGCAAGAGAAGAGCAGCAATGAGCAGCGATGAGCAAGAGAAGAGCAGCAATGAGCAGCGATGAGCAAGAGATGAGCAGCTATGAGCAGCGATGAGCAAGAGATGAGCAGCGATGAGCAGTGATGAGCAAGAGATGAGCAGCAATGAGCAGTGATGAGCAGTGATGAGCAAGAGATGAGCAGCAATGAGCAGTGATGAGCAGCGATGAGCAAGAGAAGAGCAGCGATGAGCAGCACGGAGCAAGAGAAGAGCAGCGAGGAGCGGGATGGAGCAAGAGAAGAGAAACGAAGTGCATCATAGAAATGGACCGCCGTTGCTAAGGCGGTTGCTAAGGACACCCCTCCATTGATCTAATGGTGACAGCATCACTTGGAGGTAAGAGGACATAATCCAATCCTACCTTTGGTCCTCACAGAAAATACCCCCCCAAATGAAAAGAGCGGGATAAAGGGAGATAATCCAATAGTGTACTTCGTATACTCTCGGTCTTCGACATAACAGTGAAAGTATCAGTCCCTAGAGACCGATAAAAAGATCCAAAGACGACCGAGAAGTGCGGGAAAAGGGAGATAATTCACATGGCCATCACTTCCGGTTGCGCATGCGCGCAAATCACTTCCGAATAATTCCGGTTCCTAGACATGCGCAGATCACACATCTGGGTCCTTGACTTACTTCACTTCCGTAAAGAAATGGCGGGAAAATTCCCTACTTCCGGTTGCGCGTGCGCGCAAAACCACTGCCGGTTCCTGAACATGCGCAGACCACACATCCGGGTCCTAGCACGTGACAGACGTCACTTCCGGCAACAAATGGCGCGAAAACCCATCACTTCCGGTTGCGCATGCGCGCAAATCACTTCCGGTACTTCCGGTTCCGGTTACGGCACTTCATGTGACGTCATTTCCGGTTCCGGTGACGTCACTTCCGGATCCTCATGATCCTCCACCACACCCACCACCTCAAATACTAATTTAGAACGGCATATATACTACTAAGGAATAAGAAAATATATAATTTTCATTTTGAAGATGTAGTGATCTAAACTGTTTTTGAGCTCCACAAAACGACATCTTAGTCTTCTTCACTCTATTCTCATTTCGGAAAAAAAGATTTGAAGGAAATCCTAGTACGACAATATCGTGTCCAGATAAACCAAGACACTTTTATAGAAAGAACTGAATCCATTTTAAGACAATATAATCTACCTACAATAGAAGAACTCTGTGAAAATATACCATCCAAAATCAACTGGAAACATACCACAAGATCTGCAATTACAGAAGTTTGGAATAACAATCTGAAAACTGAAGTAGCTCAAAAATCTACATTACACCGGCTTGACACCAACTCAATAAAATTTGCGAAACTCATCCAGTTTGGAACACAGTTTTGAATGTACCAGGCGAGGCAAAAAGAGCTATTATCAAAGTGAGAATTTAGACCGGAACATACATATTACAATCTAACAAAGCAAAATTTGGAATTGATAATGTAGATTCAATATGTCTGATCTGCCGAATTGAAGAAGAAAATTTAACTAATTTTATTACTATCTATCCAGCTCTAGAATGTATTGGTAGATTTCATTATGACAGATTGTTCTTAAAATTGGAAGTATACAGTGGAATAAATAGTTTAGAAATAGAGACATTATCTGTCAGATCATGACAGAATGTAGAAAACTTGCCGCATGATGTGGAACTAATAAACAATATAGAGATTAGTGCTATGATCTGCATATAAAGCGTTTGAACTCAATCAATACAAACTAGTGATAGGGAATAGATTATAACAATCTAACTACCAATATTAATCTTCACCTGTGTGATTGGATTGCTGCTTACTTTATTATTATTATTATTATTTTAATATTAATGGCTTAATGTGTTACTTGCTGTGCCTGATTGAATGACAATAGTGTTATCATGAATCAACCTGGTCTTGCTATGTTATGTTCACTATGTAGCCACTTGAAATATAAAGTAGTATACGTCAGTCTGAAATTTTTACCTTAAAAAAACCCAAAACTATCGTTTATTCTATACATGTATAGATGAAGACTTTTAGCGATATATATACATTTTAAGTGAAATTCTTTTAAGGTGGATTTTATTGTGCACGTTTAATATAAGCCGTATATGCGATTGCCTACTGTGTCCGTGTATAAACGCCCTAACATTATTACTATTTTAACCTATTGGATGTGCTCCTCATTACCAAGAGGAATTTACAGAAAAGAAGAAGAAGTCAGTGAATATTTCAGGAAATTTTCTTAATAGATGATTTGTCACAAAACGTGATATTCGATTACTGGATTTAACAGAATTATCTGGTTGTAAATAAGCAACAAACATTCTCTTGTATACTTTTCAATTCTTGTTATTTCTCATATTTTGTCTAACGTTTCATGGCACAATTCAATTTATGTTATCCCATTTTATGGAATGCTTTATTGTCTAGTCGCTGGAATAAAAATGGATTAGCTTGGCCTCCATATTTCATAATGTGTTATAACTATGAAATTTCTGAATTCTCTAAAAACTTATTTTTTTATAAATCACACAAAATTGATACAAGTAAAAAGAAATGAATTTACAGTATAATGAAAAAAATAATTGTAAAATTTTTTCCGTCTAAGTATCAGCTATCATGTGACAGTCAATGGTCTCAAATTAAATAAATAAATGATACACCGAATAACCTTAAAAATTAAAAATCTATACCTTCTTTTGACAAATTGATCTGTTTGACATAGATCGTTTATGTAACATTTTTGTTTTGGAATTATTGTTTTGGTGACCTGTTTTTTTTAACCCCCAAGCATCGTTGAAGACAAAAGCATTTAAGAATAGATGCATCTAAATTGGTGTGAAAATATATAAACCTCAGAAAGATAAAATGGCACTATTAAGTATTATAATTACTATGTAGTATATTAAATACTGGGATAATTATTTTGCAAAGCATAACGTTTAAGACTCTACAACTTTCTGTCGTTTAATTGCTTTACGGTAGTATTCGTGTTTACTAACTTGGTGATGGTGTTGTTGGTTGTATGAATTGTTCGATCTGGTCCGGCCTTGGTTTTCCATTACATGGTACACTTCCGTTGGATTCACAGCAATAATGACACAGTAGCGTGCGATTGGCTGGTGATGATAGAACGCCTGTCATGTTACCAGTTAAACAAGCATCAATGTTTCTGGATTTTAAAAACAGTCCTCTGCATTCATCTTCTAATGCACATCTAGATGTAAAGGAATATAATTATGTAATATCGGCTTGCAAACCAATCACACACACACACACACACACACACACACACACTAGTAAAAATTGCTTCGAAAGAATCAAAGGCAATGGGCTGCGCAAAAATAGTCCTTTTGTAATTGGGAAGATTATGCTTTTTGTGTGAAATGATTTATTTATCATGTTTGGAGACAGTCTATGATTAAATTATATCCTTACTTCAAAAAGGGAGAAACATTTTGTTTTATCTATAACTTTAGTGTACTCCCACCAATAGTTTAAGGGGATCGTAAGACAATATTTTCCGTATCATCATGACCGGCACATGACCTGGACTTTTCATGTCCAATTTATAATTACACTTTTTAGGGTGGATTTAGTCTGCTGCATCCCCCCTTTTTCTCTACAACACACCTGTAACTTCATTGTCATTTTTTACTCCCTTTTCATCATTTTATGACAGAAATAACAGCACTATCACAAACATGTACCATAAATCAAATGCCCAGTTTTAGTACTCTGGCGTATACTGTATCAGTCGACGAAAATTGGACATTTGATTTATGCTATAATTTTGTGATATTGCGTTTATTTCTGTCATAAAATAATGAAAAAATGATGTAGAGAAAAGGGGGGAGGCAGAGGTAAAAGGGTGGATACAACAGATTAAATCCATTCCCCAGGCACATGTGCTTTTCAGTCTGTGCTTTCAGTTGTTGCGCTGCGCATGAGCGCAGTGCTATTTGTAATTGGTTTGTTCTTATGGGTTAATGGGCGTCTGGTTCACATCTGGCACCTTTACATCTATACTAGGATAGCTCATCGTATAGTATAAAGTAATCTTCCGAATTTTCATATTGACTCTGACAACCTCGATATTTTCCTTCTGTATATATACTGCTGTCTGATAATGGATAATAAACGGAACGCATTCTTCTTCGACCAAATTTGTCATCAGTACTAGTTGTGCGTCACCTGAGAACATCAAAGTTTGATACACAAAATTGAAATTAAAATCCTCCAGCCGGCCAAAATATTTTCATCCGGCGCAGGACATATTATCAGATTGATAGGACAATTAAGCGGAAAAAATGGACCTTGTAGCAAAAATTTTTTGGACATTTTAGCGGAGGATTTAAATGACAATTAGGCGGAATTTAAAATATTATGTGGACATTTCAGTCATTATATGTCTACCTTTTCCCTAAGACAGACGAGCGATAGTGGGATTTTCAGCAGGATATAGTTCACTTTAATACAGTTAATATTTAAAAACCAAGCACTATAATTATAATCTCAAGTGAGCACTAAAAGTAAGATATTTACGATATTTACATATGAGCATTGGTTCTGTATCGGTCTAAATCAAACACTGCATACATAGTGGTCTCTACTAATATCACTAATGCTGAACATTTCTGGTGTTCTGGGCAACTGACATGAAGTCTTCGCCAAATAAATAAAACCAATAAATAAAAGTTACAATGTAAAAATGTCCCGCTAAAATGTCTGATAAATCTGTACAGGTAAAAAAAATTCCTCCGCTAAAATGTCCATTCACACCTTTAGGAAATCTGCTAAAATGTCCTGCGTGCATTTTCAGCATACGTGGATGCGAATCTTTAACTCTATAAATTAATTTGATGTTGCAAAACAAAAACTACAACTGTCGTTTTAAACTAACAAGTAGAAATTTTAAAACATTTTTATTTGACTTTAATACAGCAATTAAACTTTATTTACATAACATGGGCATGCATGTACATTATGCATGCAAACATTTCATATCCATGTATGAACACATTTTTCAGGTTCCTTTCTCAATATACATTATAGCTTTACAATAAAAAAAATTATTATTGGAAATTTTCTTCGAAACTATTGACATTGAAGTAGTCACATAGATTTTATTTGTAATACATGTATGTCATTTTTTTATATATTCATTTTCACATAAGACACATATAAAATTTACAATATAAGTAAAAATGCCAACGGCAATGACACTAATCTTGGGGCAGAAGTCCCAAAGAAATCACAAGTGGTAAGCAATTCAGGAAAATCATTAAATATTCAACATGATTTGATGTGTTCTTCAGATTCCAAATATAAATATGACTGCCCGGAATTCTTCCCGAAAATACTTCCTGGTAACATCCCAGGCTTATACGAAGTAATTCATTAAAGCAGTTCGTTAGCTACATATTACAATATGATCAAAATATAGCTTTGTTAGTAAGGATCTGAAGTTGACCCATAGGATGACCATTAAGAAACTTTATTTAGGGACGACATCAAAAGATCAATGTCGGATAAAAAACTTCATTCAAATAGTTTGGGGTGGGGGTAAAATTTTCTGCAAGTTTTATCCTACATCGATCTATGATTGAAAAATTCGGATTCAAGTTCGGCCCTAACATATGTTTGGACTTTTAAAGCAAATAAAAGCCATAAAATCGTACCGGAAAGCAAATTTTTGGCCGAGAGTATTGGGGCGAAATCAACCATAGTATCTACGTCGTTTAAACGCTTTATCGATCGTTAATTTTGAATAATATATATAAAATTATAATTTAACAGTGCCTTTTTTGATTCATACTAAAAATTGTCCATCACTTTTTCCAATATATTTTAAAAGGGATGTCCAAGTCACTATACAGAACAAACATGCATTGTTGAGGAAAAACAGTACCCATGATACAAAAAGTATATTCTCAAAGCATATGCCCATATTGATGAATCAATTTTTCCCAAATTAAGTTAAGGAAGATGGCGGGGGGGGGGGGTTGGGGGAGCAGCGAAAAAACTATGTGAATCCAGTTTTCTATCCTAGATTGAACTTTTGATGTCGTCCCTTATCCAATCATTTCTTAGCTTTTGATGGTAACTTCAATCATCATAATTTTGATTGTTCTGTTTGCCAGGAATGAACCAAACTTTGGGGTCTGTAAGGATTACATTGTCCGGAAACTTGAACTAAAGTTGAATTATGCAGTAATTCTAAACAATGCAAATTTGAAATCTGTCACACAATTAATTCAACAAACCTTTGTATGTAGTTTATATTCCTGGATGTCTTGCATGAAGCTAACATATTTTAATTTATATTTCCGTGTAAGAACTCTGTCGACAATCAGCATAATTCACTAAGGGAGCAAACATTTGATTTTTAGGGGAGGGCTAGGATGAAATTTGAAAAGGCACGTAGGACCAGAATTTTGACAAAATAAAATGCCAGGATCACTTCAGGTGTGAAAAAAATGCAATACCTTTAAATTAAAACAACATTTAGGCCGCGATAATGACTGAAAAAATAGGCAGGATAAAACATTTCATCCTAGCCCCCTAAAAATCAAATGGTTGCTCCCTAATAGACTTCACTTTAACTTAGTAGAGAATCATTTGATTTCTTGACACATCAAAGGAGCAGAACGCTAGGATACAGAGGATTTATCATATTGCATTATATAGCCCTTAACATAGAACTTAACAAGATACTTAATATGTAGGTAAAGGTGACATACATGTATTTTGGCTGGATTCTCAAACAGTATAGTACACAAAATATAAATATAAAGGAAATGTTGTATTATTGTACATATTTATTTGCGAAATATTCCAAAGAGACCCTTTATTGCTTCTATTACTACTATTGCTCATCTTAGTATTTTTCATTAATTTCCCCTCAATTGGCTCATTTGCACAACCTCAATTTTACAGTTGTTTTGGTTTGATAAATTTGTGTCACATTTTTTGTGATGAGGTCCTTTCTCAGGATCTGTAAGTATATGTTAACTACATTATGTGTGCACATACATTGGAAGATACACATGTCAGTCTACCAGGTATAGCTTCACCTTGACCTCGTTTCCATGGTCACCATGACTTTAAAAACATTGTTTCTCATTAACTATAACGGATAGAAAAACAATATTTGGTGTGTAGACTCATAAGAAGGTGTACGTGTCTAACAGGTATCACTTGACATTAACCTCAATTTCACCTTTCACCTTTTACCTTTGACTTGCTTTGTTAAATTTGTTAGGTCAGTTTCTCAGTATGTCAATTATATTTTGTGATCGTCACCTGAGAACATCAAAGTTTGATAGAGCATGTGTTACTTGACTTTGACCCCATTTTCACGGTCCAGTGACTTGCGTCAATCTTTTTCTCATTAATTTGCTGTGTATATGAATTTGATTCAGTCTGGCAGATGTAACGTCTCCCTGACATCATTTCCATGGCCAAGTGGATTTTATATGAACATTATTATAATGTTGTAATGTTCATGACCATGATCTCCTAAATGGCCAACCATTATAAAAATACATATTCTAAGAGAGTAACCATCTGATATTTATTGGGGGGACTAAGATCAAATGTTTCATCGTGCCTATTTTTTTCGGTAGAAATTTGGTCCTTGATTTTTTTTCCGGCCGCAATCAGAAATGTTTTTAAATTTTTTTCATTTAAACCAAAACATTTACTGATTGACACATGCCCTGCATTTTTTTTCACAACTAAAGTGATCCTGCCTTCTTTTCACCAAAATCCTGGTCCTGCCTTTCTGTTTTAAAATGGATCCTAGCTCCCTTCCAATAAAATCAAATGGTTGCTCCCTAAGTAGTACTATTTCTGTCAAGCAACACTTGATTCCACTAAATATTTTCCTGCAAAGCACCCCAGATGATTACACAATTCCCAACGCACACATTAAACATAAACTTTTTTCAATGTATGCTTTCCAACATATTACATTCTGTGTAAGGATTTTCATTCAGATATTTCATTTAGATTTATTTGCCCTTCATAGTCAAAGGTCATAGTTAAAACATAACACTGTACAAATCTGATGATTATGCACAAGGATACCAATGTTACAAATACAGCTGAAGGATGAAATTATAACTTGGACATGAAAAGTCCATGTCATGTGCCTGTCATATTAAATGAAAATATTGTTTTACAAATCTCTTAAACACCTATTTGTGGAAGTACAAACATTTATTCATAGACTGTCTCTAAACATGATAAATAAATCATTTCACACGTATTGGCATAATCTAATGACAAAATGATTATTTTTTGCGCTGCGCAATTCCTTTGCTTCTTTTGCAGCAATTTTTACTTGTATTTGTAACATTGGTATAATTGATTTGTCAAGTTTTGGTGAAGAGCCAATGAATCTGAATGAAATATCTGAATGAAAATCCTTACAGAGAATACTAAGCATACACTCAAAAACGTTTATATTTAATGTGAACGTTGAGATTTTTGTAATCATCTCGGGTTCTTCACAGTGGAATCAAGTGTTGCTACACAGAAATAGTACTATTTCGAATGCGTATATTTTTAGTTCTTATGTAGCATATTAATATTCTCTTTGAGAACACGAGCCAAAAGTCTGCCAAAAGTCTGTCAGTTACCTTACTATTATTGCCATTTGTGAGGTCGTGGTCATGAACATTACAACATAAAAATAATGTGAAAATACACGTTACTGGACCATGAAAATTAAATCACCGCAAGGTGACATTTGCCAGACTGAATCCAATGCATTACACACCAAATTATTTAAACAAAAAAAATTGACACAAGTTACTGGACCGTGAAAATGATGTCAAAGTCAAGTAACACTTGCCAGAATGACATGTACACCTACCAAAATATCTGCACACAAAGTATAATTGACAAATTTATAAAAGTCAGTCGATCGTGAAATTTAGGTTATGGTCAGGTGATATATGTCAGACATGTACAACTTCTAATGTACCTACATACCTAATATCGTTTATCTATGCCAAACGGTTATTGAGAAACAATGTTAATTTTGAAAGTCACATGACTATAAAAATAATGTCGAGGTGAAATGACACCTGGTAGACTGACATGTGCATCTCACAATGCATGTGCATATTGTAATACAGTTAACATATCCTTATAGATCCAGAGAAATGACCTCATCACGAAAACTGTGACGAAAATTTATCAAAGACTATCAAATGTAAAAATTATGTCGTGCAAATGAGCCAAATGTGGGGAAATTGTAACAGTAAATTTGGTTGCGTAGTAAAATATGTCCCCGGACTTTGTTTCCTAGTAAAGCAAGTCCGTGTTTTTAATTTTACTAGAAAATTTAGTCCCAGGATTAATTGTCCTAGGAAAACAAGCCCATAATTAGTAATATATGTCAGGTGTCAGTTTTCCTACGAAAATTGTTTCTGGGACTTAATTGGAACGTCACAACAGTTGTTTTATTTGTAGGGGATTTTTTTTCGTATTAAATCAGTTAACAATTATCCTTTAAACTAGTGAGTATGTAATAAAACGTATCACAAAATACCGAAATAAATTTGATGCACTGTATGGTCATTTCGTTGACTGACAACTCATACATATAATTTTGTCCCATAGTAAAATATGTCCCATCGACTTTGTTTCCAAGTAAAGTAAGCCCGTGTTTTGACAATAGATCATTTTTTCAACTCAGTTTTAAAGGTAGGAGCGAAATGTGTTCACCACAAAGTATTAAGATTTTTGTAGTGAGTACTTTTCATAATGAAGGTTAAAGATGCTTATCAACTTAACATTAGCTAGAACTCAAGGCAATCAAAATATGAAAAATATATACGTCGATTATCAATTTAATAATTTTATCTCCAGATGGCCATTTTTTCTAGTAATTATTTGTTAATTTCTATCTATTCAATTAAAAGTAAATATTATCTTTGTAATAAATTCCCATTTTTGCTTGATATTCATTTTCCACAATATATCATATTTTCGAATCATTTTCTTTTTTATTTCTTTCGTTAGACATTATACTTTATCCTATTTCGGTATTTTTGGTCGAGTACTTCTTGTTTAATATAAGTTTGGTTTTTGGTCTTCCAAATGTTTCGGTTTTAATGCTGCTGATGAGAGGTAACTCCTTGAAATGCGTCATATACAGCATAGTATAAATTTACTATATCTAATATTAGTATCTTTGGATTGTTATTTTGAAACTCCTGGGATGATGCCTCTGCTGGTGGACCCTAAGTCCCCGAGGGTATTCGCCAACCCAGTTGTCAGACTTGTCTGACATGATTATTCATTGATTTGTTACAGAAATTACCAGTATTTAGCAAAATTCAAAAATAATAGAAATACTAAGGGTTCATTCCTTGTATTGCACATGGTAGATCTCCTTAGCTGAAATTTGGCTTCCTATTTCGGTATTTTTGGTTGAGTACTTATATAATACTTAATATAAGTTTGGCTTTTGGTCTTCCAAATGTTTCGGTTTTAATGCTGCTGATGAGAGGTAACTCCTTGAAATGCGTCGTATACAGCATAGTATAAATTTACTATATCTAATATTAGTATCTTTGGATTGTTATTTTATAAGATGGACTTAATTTCCTAGTTACTTTTTTCCAAGCATTTTTCCTAGTAAAATTGATCCTTGGACTAAGATTGGAATGTTTTTACTAGTAAAAGTTTACACCATGTATCTATTTCCCTAGGGACATTAGTCCACCCAGACTTATTTTACTAGGACCAAACTATCACTTACAAAATGAATGCAAAATACTAAGAAGGGCCATACAAATAATTGAAGAAATAAGGGACCTCTTTGAAATGATTTGTGTCGTAAATAAATGTACAATTATGCAAATTTAACTTATATTTAATCCTTGTTTTTATAGGAGTTTGTGTTCTTCATTGTTTTTTTTCTGTGTTTATTTGTTGTGCTTTTGGTTGCTCATTTGTCTTCCCGGGTTTGTCTGTCAATGGATTGCGTATTTTTCTATTGCCCCTTAGGTGTATTTGTCCTTTTTTTATAATTGAAGAATGATATTTGTTGGTGTATATTATTTCAAGGTCCACCTTGACCTACATATTTCATAACTTGTAAAATTCTTTGTTTAGGTCTATAAATGCAATTTGACGAATCATATACTCCTTTGATGCTGTATTTTGATAAAGCAATCAAAAGATTCTTTACTAAAAAAGTGAAGCCTATAATACCGACTTTTGATGATTGTCGACAGAGGTTTTACATGGAAATGTCAACTGAAACATGTTAGCTTCATCCGCAACATTACGGAATATGAATTACATACACAGATTTGTTGAATTAATTGTGTGACAGATTTCAAATTTGCCTTCCTTAGAACAGATACTATTGCACAAATCAAGTTTAGTTTTCGGACAATGTAATTCTTACAGACCTCAAAGTTCATTCCTGGCGAACGGATCAATCAAAATTGGGATTATTGAAGTTGCCGTCAAAAGCTAAGAAATGATTCTAAGAATAATCAAAAACTCAACTCTACGGGTCAACTTTAGATCCTTAGTGTCACGAACTTTATTATGTGATGTTTATTTTTATTAATTATTTTCTTATTATTCATAATTGTTATTGATGTTATGAAACTCACTAACTAATTTTCATGGATTATAAAGGTATGTATAAATTGCACCCTGATTGACACCCCACTCATTGATTTACGTGCCAGCTAAATCATGTGACTGGCTATGCATGGTAAAGTGGTCAAGCAGAGCACACCTAGATTTCGATGTGAACAGATGTTTAGTCTGCTGCAGTTCACTTATATTTGGTGATACCTCAGAATTGTCATTTCAGGACATGCAGTTTCAAAGGCAAATATATTGAATTTGCTCAGGTAAGAACATTTATTTGTATTTTAGACGGTGTTATCATTTGCTTGTCATTTTGGCATATCGAACAGACCAAGAGCCTTTTCACCACGTGGCGGTCAAATTTATGGTTTGAAATCTTTTTTCAATTGAATATGAATTTTATCTGGGGTTAATTAATTTTTTTCAGGGGCTTTTCCATGCAGTTTTATGCTCAGTTTCGAGGCGACAGCGTTTAAATGGTCATACAACGTACGTCCCATTTATTGACACAGATCTCCCAAAAAAACCGGTTACGAAGTTTAATTTATCGTATCATACAACGGCCAGTAATTCTGTAATGTGGCAGAAAATATGTATTTTGTGTATACAGATGTTGGTGTTTCATTAACCGGACGTTAATGTTAATTTTGCCGGAAGTTGGCGTTTGATTTATCGGAAGTTGGTGTAAATTGCTTGGTAGTTCCGTTTATTTGAGAAACCGGATGATATTGGTGAAGTACAAATTGCCGGAGGTGTTATAGCGTAAATGATGTTTGTATTCTTGATCCGAAATATATATTTAATGGTTGGTGATTGAAAATGTAACAATAATATCAACTGGAAGTGTCAAAGAAAGCTATGAAACTAGTGCAATATTAAATAAAGTGAATATATAGTGAGCCATACATCTTATTTAGGTTGAGAGTGTTACATTTCAAAGTCAATATTAAGTCAGTGAAAGTTTAGCAAGTGAAATTTAGATTAATTTAATCTGAAAGTATTTGAAGTTCCAAATGCCGAAACGTCCTTGATATTGACCGCAATCAAAGTGTATGGTATTAGCTGTGATTAGACATATTTTGCGGATTTGTTTTAATTTTTACTAACTTACTTTTAGTTGTGTGTATTATGTTTGGATTTTGACTTTTTGTTTCTAATCATACTTTCATTTGCATGTCCATTTATTTTATTTGTGTTCATTTGCATGTTGTAATTATGTTAAGTTTTGTTTGATTTTGTTCAGTTTAGTTTTAGTGAAATATTATTTTTACTTTTGTTTCTATGAATGTTGGCAAGCTGACAATCCGACTATCCTACGTCTTTACACTTAGTAAAAGTTCGGATATGGGAGCTGTATTTTGATGATATTGTAATATGTAGCTAAGCAACTGCTTTAATGAATCAGTTCGTATTAGTCTGGGATGTTACCTGAAAATAATTTCGAGAAGAATGATTGGTAATCATATTTATAAATTTGAATCTGAAGAACATATGAAATCATGTAGATTATTTACTGGTTTTCCTGAATTACTTACAACTTCTGCTACAAGATTAGTGTCATGGAGGTTTGAATGTGTATTTATATTGTAAATTGTATCAACGTGTCTTAGGTGTATACGAATATCAAAAATGGCATATTTATAATAAATCACTACTTCAATGTCAATGGTTCCGAGAAAAAAATCCAATAATAAAAAGGTTTTTTCCATCATAAAGCTAAAATGTATATTGAAAAGGAAAGTATGTTCATACGCGGACATGATATATGTGCATGGATTATGTACATACATACCCGTATGTTAATAAAGTAAAAATTGATGAATAAAAGTCAAATAAAAATGCTTAAAATTAATCCTAATTCATGCTCGTTAAAAACATGAAAAAAATACGGCTGTAATTAATACACTGGTGACGTCACAGTGCCCAAAGTTTATACAACTAATCAAATTGACTGTTATAATTCAAATCGAATTATGTAATTCTAACTTACTTTCTTGTGACATGTGTAATCTGATTTGTCCGTGTATCGTAGTATACATTATTCATACAGAATCGTCCTTCTTTAGCAGTACAGTCATGTGGCATATCTACGTTTATGTCGTCAGTTACCATACATTTGTGGGCTTTAAAGGTATAATAAGATATCACAAAACGTGAATTATAATGGTTATAAATATGAATTTTCCAATAATAATTATCATATGTTTATCAACGATTGAGAACACCGAATAGCCAGTAAAAGATTGTAAGTATCATAAATAAATTGTAAATGACTAGGATAATAAAAAAAATAAATGAAATTAAAAAAACAAAACAAAACAAAGAAAAAATAAAAATGAAATAAGCAACATGACATCCTGTGCTAAAAACCGGGATGCATGGTATTTTAGGAGGGTGAGAAGTAGTTCATTACTGTACTTGTATATGAAGGTCGTCGTCAGGAAAATGCGTCATATACGTTTATATTGTAATAAGCAAAGTGCGAAAAGAAGTTCATGACTGTATATGAAGGTCATCGTCATGAAAATACGTCATATACGTTTATATTGTTATAAGCAAAGTGCGAAAAGAAGTTCATGACTGTATATGAAGGTCATCGTCAGGAAAATACGTCATATACCTTTATATTGTAATAAGCAAAAGTGCGAAAAGTAGTTCATGACTGTATATGAAGGTCATCGTCAGGACAATACGTCATATACGTTTATATTGTAATAAGCAAAAGTGCGAAAAGTAGTTCATGACTGTATATCTGAAGGTCATCGTCAGGAAAATACGTCATACATGTTTATATTGTAATAAGCAAAAGTGCGAAAGATTCTAACAATTGAAAAACTCGAGAAATGGGAGGGCAGTTTAAAAAGTTTGTTAAAGAATGCATCAGTTGAAATATGATAAATCGCAACGGCACTGATCGCCTGAAAAAAAAAGGAAATTAGAAATCAATGGGCGGCTGCAGATTGGAAAAAAATCGTTGGATCGGAGTGGCAGAAGAAGATTGAAAGATTGTGAAATTACGAATGACATTTGTAGATCGAAAATCTAAAACAACGAATGGGTCGATCATAACGGCAATTGTGGATTAGGAAATCAAAAACCAATATATTGCAACATAATGTCGATGTCTTGTATAATAAATACCAAAGGTTCATTATTTTTACCGTAATTTATTTATTTTGCTTAACTTTTACTACTATCCACACTTGTAATTGGGCTGATTAGTTTCAAGTTGAGAGTTGTATGGAAAACAAAAAAATATTCGTACCTGCGTTTGTATTTGATGATTTATGTGAGCGATTATTAATGATAGATTTCTGAATTCCTCAGAATGTGGTAAATGCCTTATTCGGAATAATATATAGCATTAAACATTCATTAACAGTTAACAGCGAGAGTTATTTATGAATGTCGTGGATATGCGTATGAAGACCAATTTACGAAAAAAACACCGAGTTCGTCGATTGGCGGTTACCTCCAAAATATGCATAATTAAAAGAGTATGTACAGATGTATAAAATATTTACGGAGTACCAGTATATTTCCCTTTTTACCTTGAACTTGGGTTTGCTGGTCAAATCTTGTCAGATTCTGTGGTTTATCTTTCTCCATGTTACATGGAATATCACCGGATGATTGACAACAGTAGGTACACACTCCTGTCTTGTGACAGTTTGGATCATTTCTTGTACCAATTCAGTAATCCCAATAACATTCTACCCTGTTGGCGCACCTGAATTGTATTTATTTATAAAACAGGAAAATCAGAGTTCGGGACTAATGAACAAGAAGCTAACTATCAAATGGGCATTTTATCCTTGTATTAAATTCTACACGAAGACATTGCATAACAATTATGTAACCAATAAATAAATCACTTGTAAAATTTTATTAATAAATTTTTTCTTCCAAAGCCAATGGAATCAACGGGAAAATGATGCAAATTTATAGCAGATATTAACACATTTATAATAAAACATTCAATATGTAAGTTTTAAATCTTAACATTTTCCATTATGCATATCAAAAACCTGTATTAAAGGACAAAAATTGAAACGGGAAGTATAGTCAACAAGGCAAATTAAATTAAAAAGATGAATAATTCCAGTATTCGTAATTTTCATTGGACAACGTCTCGAGTCGGATAAAAAGTGTTTTTTCAAAGTCTAAAATTTAAACTTAATTCGTAAAGCTCAAAGTTTTTGGAATTTATCCAAAACTGTAACGTTTCGGGTGTTTTCCAAAACAGGACGATATCGTTAGCAAATAAAAACATGCAGATTAGAATTTCCATAAGTTCAATAAAATCATCTGGCGAAGACTTTAAACAATATCACAAATAAAGAATATAAAAAGCAAAGGTGATATACCCGAAAATCAAATGCTCATAATTGGTGTTTTCTTAACGTGTCAAAATTAAAATCCAGTACCAAGACTCAAAGTGCAAAATTTTAGCACACCATCATTTAACATCCAAGTTTTAGCAAACCATCATTAAACGTCCACGTTTTCAGCCAAAAAGAATTGTTCTGTTCTTTATCCTCTCCGTTGGCTTCAATAATTGCTTAGTCAAGTTTCCGATTAAATGAAGTAAATCCTTTAAGGAATCACAAAAAACAAAAACAATTACATCTTACCCTTCCTATTTCGACATTAATCAACGACGAAGTCTTTAATATACCACGACAGTTACTCTCCCTTAACAGAGACCAACCACACTGCGTTTCCATCTTACATATAAAGCATTATTTATCAAGAAATCCTCGCAAACGGCGTCCTCTAAGCCGTCACAAATTTGATTGGTGACATTTTATTCATGGAAAAGAAAGTCCCTTGCTTCACTATGGAGCCCTTTGATGTAGTTTTGAAGTTAAAATATAAAAAAGATTCATTATAATTTGGCGATTTTTTAAAAATTTTGGAACAGGTTATACGATATAACCTACTTTGAGGCAGTATACAAGTATAATCTGTTTCAAAATTTATAACAGTCCTTATAATTTAATTTTCAAAAAGGTCTAATCCAAACTTGCTGATAGAATCATTTGACCAAGGAATATTTAAATCGTGCATTGCGAATTAATACACTGGTGACGTCACAGTGCCCAAAGTTTATACAACTAATCAAATTGACTGTTATAATTCAAATCGAATTATGTAATTCTAACTTACTTTCTTGTGACATGTGTAATCTGATTTGTCCGTGTATCGTAGTATACATTATTCATACAGAATCGTCCTTCTTTAGCAGTACAGTCATGTGGCATATCTACGTTTATGTCGTCAGTTACCATACATTTGTGGGCTTTAAAGGTATAATAAGATATCACAAAACGTGAATTATAATGGTTATAAATATGAATTTTCCAATAATAATTATCATATGTTTATCAACGATTGAGAACACCGAATAGCCAGTAAAAGATTGTAAGTATCATAAATAAATTGTAAATGACTAGGATAATAAAAAAATAAATGAAATTAAAAAAACAAAACAAAACAAAGAAAAAATAAAAATGAAATAAGCAACATGACATCCTGTGCTAAAAACCGGGATGCATGGTATTTTAGGAGGGTGAGAAGTAGTTCATTACTGTACTTGTATATGAAGGTCGTCGTCAGGAAAATGCGTCATATACGTTTATATTGTAATAAGCAAAGTGCGAAAAGAAGTTCATGACTGTATATGAAGGTCATCGTCATGAAAATACGTCATATACGTTTATATTGTTATAAGCAAAGTGCGAAAAGAAGTTCATGACTGTATATGAAGGTCATCGTCAGGAAAATACGTCATATACCTTTATATTGTAATAAGCAAAAGTGCGAAAAGTAGTTCATGACTGTATATGAAGGTCATCGTCAGGACAATACGTCATATACGTTTATATTGTAATAAGCAAAAGTGCGAAAAGTAGTTCATGACTGTATATCTGAAGGTCATCGTCAGGAAAATACGTCATACATGTTTATATTGTAATAAGCAAAAGTGCGAAAGATTCTAACAATTGAAAAACTCGAGAAATGGGAGGGCAGTTTAAAAAGTTTGTTAAAGAATGCATCAGTTGAAATATGATAAATCGCAACGGCACTGATCGCCTGAAAAAAAAAGGAAATTAGAAATCAATGGGCGGCTGCAGATTGGAAAAAAATCGTTGGATCGGAGTGGCAGAAGAAGATTGAAAGATTGTGAAATTACGAATGACATTTGTAGATCGAAAATCTAAAACAACGAATGGGTCGATCATAACGGCAATTGTGGATTAGGAAATCAAAAACCAATATATTGCAACATAATGTCGATGTCTTGTATAATAAATACCAAAGGTTCATTATTTTTACCGTAATTTATTTATTTTGCTTAACTTTTACTACTATCCACACTTGTAATTGGGCTGATTAGTTTCAAGTTGAGAGTTGTATGGAAAACAAAAAAATATTCGTACCTGCGTTTGTATTTGATGATTTATGTGAGCGATTATTAATGATAGATTTCTGAATTCCTCAGAATGTGGTAAATGCCTTATTCGGAATAATATATAGCATTAAACATTCATTAACAGTTAACAGCGAGAGTTATTTATGAATGTCGTGGATATGCGTATGAAGACCAATTTACGAAAAAAACACCGAGTTCGTCGATTGGCGGTTACCTCCAAAATATGCATAATTAAAAGAGTATGTACAGATGTATAAAATATTTACGGAGTACCAGTATATTTCCCTTTTTACCTTGAACTTGGGTTTGCTGGTCAAATCTTGTCAGATTCTGTGGTTTATCTTTCTCCATGTTACATGGAATATCACCGGATGATTGACAACAGTAGGTACACACTCCTGTCTTGTGACAGTTTGGATCATTTCTTGTACCAATTCAGTAATCCCAATAACATTCTACCCTGTTGGCGCACCTGAATTGTATTTATTTATAAAACAGGAAAATCAGAGTTCGGGACTAATGAACAAGAAGCTAACTATCAAATGGGCATTTTATCCTTGTATTAAATTCTACACGAAGACATTGCATAACAATTATGTAACCAATAAATAAATCACTTGTAAAATTTTATTAATAAATTTTTTCTTCCAAAGCCAATGGAATCAACGGGAAAATGATGCAAATTTATAGCAGATATTAACACATTTATAATAAAACATTCAATATGTAAGTTTTAAATCTTAACATTTTCCATTATGCATATCAAAAACCTGTATTAAAGGACAAAAATTGAAACGGGAAGTATAGTCAACAAGGCAAATTAAATTAAAAAGATGAATAATTCCAGTATTCGTAATTTTCATTGGACAACGTCTCGAGTCGGATAAAAAGTGTTTTTTCAAAGTCTAAAATTTAAACTTAATTCGTAAAGCTCAAAGTTTTTGGAATTATAAACAACTCTTTTACGGATTTCACCGGTTAATAAACACAACCAACTCACTCAAAAGAATTAGATCCCATTTAAACAAGGATAAATTGCTTCAAAATAAGTTTTATTACTATTATAAAAATAGATATAATATATTCAGCATCGTGTTACGTTTCTATGAAGTTTGTACCCTCAATCAATTTTTCCAACGCAACATATACATATAATGATTGATTTATACCTCATATTTCTTAAATTTTTATACCTCAGTATGTTTTTTCATATAAAAATCAAATATAATATTTCTACTATGTTGTCTATTTCCGAGCTAAAAACTATTTACCGGTGAATAGTTTCAATTACTATTCCCCGTTGCATTGTCTTTCGGTATTATTAATACAGTTATTTAACAGTATTGAGGGATATACCCGTTTTATTTGTCCCGAGACACTGACTATTTTTCCGACGCGATAGTCATCACGATTTTGTAAGAAGGACTCTCATTGGATATAGTAAACGCGGGTCTCGCAGGTTCAAGGACATATTATATGAGTGATGCGCTATTCTGCAAAAGTATGTAATACCTAATAAAGTATATATGTCAAATATGGGGCATTTTGTGCAATATTTATTATTCTAATATAATGTCATTCTTTTGCTTTAATGTCAACAAAACCATGTTACTTCTCGGATACACATGATTGACGTCACAATTGAACTTCCGACGTCAGTGGTTTTTCAAAAGACGATCGAAAACAAATGTTGATGCTTTTTGAAAAAGAAAATTAAAAAAATTTTATACTTATTTTTGCAGAATAGCGCATCACCCATATGATGTGTTCTTGAATCTACGAGACCCGCGGTTAATATATCCAATGAAAAGCCTTCTTACAAAATCGTGATGAGAGAATTCATTTTGATACAACATTGACTTTTGTGACACAAAATTGACTTTCGTCACAAAAATGACTTTTGTGACTGAAAAATTGACTTTTGTGGCACAAAATTGACTTTTGTGTTAAATTTTCACTTTTGTTTAACAAAATTCAATTTTGTCTACACAAAAATAAACACAAAATTGAATTTTGTGACAAAATCTCAGTTTCGTATGCAAATTAGTTCACAGAATCCAAACTAAACTAATTTGCATACAAAATTGACTTTTGTCGCCCAATTTTCAAATTAGGTAACAAAAGTAAAGTCTGTGATACAAAAATGAATTTTGTGATGACAAAAGTAGCTTTTGTCCACTGAAAGATAATTTTGTATGACAAAATTTAAATTTGTAGTATGCTATAAATTTTCTTAAACTGAACTCATTTTTGTTGAACAAAACTCACTTTTTGTACAAAAATGAATTTCGAGTACAAAACCACAAAAGTCCCGTTCGGCGCACCGTAGTAAATAGTGACCGATGATTACTACTGTAAACTATTGACCGGTAAAGTGTTTCGGTATAATAAAACACTTATTGACAACATATTCGGGGAATAGTAAGTTTATTGTCCCCTCGGTACCAGCTATTGCTCCTTGGCTACGCCTCGGGGCAATAGTTGGTATCTCGGGGACAATAAACTTACTATTCCCCTCATAACATGTCGGTAAGTATATCCTTTCAATAACCCAATAAGTCAATAACTTTCAAAAATATTTGAGTCATACGACTCCAAAGTTCACCTATATTTTATATAGAATATTGGATAATTCAATTGTTTAAAAATTACCGATGTCGGGTCTGTGTCCAGTTACCATTAGAGTAATTGACTTCATTCGGACAGTATAATCTATCACCACAGTCATGGTAGTCATTGGGTGAACATTGACTATTCGGACCTTCCGTACATACCATACATTTAGGACCCGGGGCTGATAAAGCAAATGGAGAATGAAATTAAAATAACTGAAATTCCAGGTGTCATCTGTAAAATCATTTTAGAATTCAAATGACCTTTTTTTGGTCGTCATACTGAAAAAGTATTTTAATCTTCCACTGAATCGCCTATTCTTTAGATCAGTTTTGTCTTCCACTGACAGCCTTTTGCTCATAATACTTTAGACGTATATCAGCCTGCCTTTATCAGTCGTTCTGCAGAATTATTGAGGTCTTCCTTTATATTGTGAAATTATCTAATGAACGTCGTTTTCCCTTCACACTGTACAATTATTGCAGTCCTCCACTGAGAGGCAGTGGATCGTTATATTGTATATTATTCCGAGATTGCTCTGACGTCTGACGGCCTTTTTTGTGACATGCTGGGGCAGTGGGACGTCAGAGCGCACTCTGTGTAGAAAACATAGAAATTGCCGACCCAGACTAGGGGCGACAGTTTTTACACTCTAAATCGTAAACGATCAAATTGAAAGGAGATAAATCATACATCAATAGATTCCTTATTAATTTGTCTCCACGAATATGTACATTTTATTCACAAACAATCTCCCTGTACCACAAACGGAAGCTTTATTCCCTTCAACCGTCCATTTTCGTCATTTCACTTTCACTTTAAACAAGATATTGCGATCTCGGCGTTTTTTCGTTACGGATTTTGGAATCACTGGAGCTAATTTGTGCATGTAGGTTGACACTTCAACCTCATTTGCATACGACATTTACTTTGTATATTATTTAACACTTCCACTACACTGGAACTTGTCCCCTTAAAGGAATGAATTTCTATTCTCTGCCAGCTCTTCTGCTTAACAAAACCTTCCCCACAACATGCAAATTTATCGTCCATGTTGTTTTCTGTTACATATAAATGACTACCTGTTAGAAAATATATGCGGGTTACCGGGGTCATAATGCATAAATTAGCTATCACAAAAAATTAATTAACAGAGTCACGCGACAAATTGTTCATGAAAATGGTGGGTCGAAGGGAATAAAAGTTTTCGTTTGTGGGGCGCCTTTGCTGGACAACCATTGGTATTCCAATTGGTACAAATTGTGCACCGCTTCTTGTGGATTTGTTTCTTTACTCCTATGAGGCAGACTTTATCCAAGGGTTATTGCAAAACAATGAAAAAATATTAGCCCAGTCCTTTAATTTTAGCTTCCGCTATATACTGAAATAGATAATGTAGTTTCTTTGAATCTTAAGTTTTAAGAAATGTCTACCTCTTTGTCTGTTTGTTTGCCAGTCATGTTGCTTTTTAGTTTTTCTCGTTCGGGTATTGTCATCTGGATTATGATTTCGGATTTCCTTTCTGGTATTGTTGGTTCGGTATCTTACACTTGATTATCATGGCTTGTGCAATTTTATGCATGATAATGTTGAATATAAGCTCATCAAGAATGATTAAAGGAATCTGAACATTGAAGAAGCAAGAAAAGTCTTCACACCCAAACATCTTTACCCTTATCAAACTATTGAAAAAATTGTATCCCAATGGTCCCTGTTATAGTATGATGCCGGTGGTAAATGCGTTCCCAAGAAAAGAAAATACAGAGAGAAAGACGACAGACGCTCGACACACTGAGTATTAGACTACAGAATGATGAACTGACACCCCAACAGTTTGGTGATGCGCCTCCCATCTTCTCCAGTTGGACTAGTGATAGACTTTAATATTACCTTTTTTCAATAATGTTTTAGTGCCTAGTGGATCATTAATTTTTCTCTTGTATAATGCATTAGTGCTTGAATTAATGATGTTACAATATTTGTTTCTTATGTATAAATTATTTGGAATTTAATTCTCATCAAAATTTCTGAACAACCTCTATTTTTTATCAATTATTAAACAACATTTAGTTTAATTGACATTGATTAATGTATCCCCATATGTATATGCTTTTATAACATAAGCACCCTTAATCCTCTTGTTTGCACAAGTATTCTTGCTAATCCAACACAAAATCTTACCTTTTTACCTGTAATTTTCAAAATGTTGGAATAGATAGAAAGAACCATTTGTGGTACAGGGAGATTGTTGGTGAATAAAATGTACATACATGTATTCGTAGAGAAAAATGATAAAAAATCGACTAATGTATGGTTTATCTACTTAAAATTTGATCTATTACGATTTCGAGTCTAAAAACTGTCACCACAAGTCTGGGTCGGAAATTTCCATTTTTTCTATACGATGTGCGCTCTGACGTCCCACGGCCCCAGAATGTCACAAAAAGGCCGTCGTACGTCAGAGCAATCTCGGACTAATTGTAGATACAAACATTAAAAAGACCAATGGGGACTTAGTTGACCATATATAAAATTTTAAAGCTGATTTACTTACAGCAAAAGAAAATGTTCTGCTGGAATACATATTTTTCAAGTATAACTTTGTCAAGAACAAAACTCGTGACATTTCATATCATCTGACTATGCTTTTTGTTAACAGGAACAACGTACATTGGGAATTACCTCTGATACGTCGTTTTCAAGCGTTCTGTGTGTAAAAGAAAATCATGTTTTCCCATTATAAACGGGACTGAGGAAATTCTGGTTTTACAAACTCTATTTTTGGGACATGTTATCGTTAAAATCATGATAATTATGTCCATTTCAAGGATCAGATTGCAATAAATTGAAATTGTATATTTTTACTTAAAAGGATGACGAGTATCAAATCATTATGTAAATTTCTTTTAATTATTACGCAAACTAAACATTGAAGAAGCCTTAGACATGGACTACATAGCGTTACCTGACATCGCAATGACAGTAGTCGTTTCTTGTGATGATATAATGGGTTTCTGTGTAGACGTAATGGATTGATGTGATGACGTAGTGGGTTTTTGTGTAGACGTAATGGATTGCTGTGTTGACGTAGTGGGTTTATGTGTTATCGATGCCATGGTGGTTTTTGTTATTATTGTAGATGTTTGTGTAGACGTTGTACTACTCAAAGTCGTACTATGTGTAGTAGAAATTGGTGTTGATTGCGTTGTGGTAGGAATGTATGTGGTTGTCTGTGCATGCGTATTTGGACTCCCTGTTGCTGAATGCAAAGTTGTTGGGCCTGGCCCTGAAAATAGTCTCATGAATAAGAAAGGACAAGAGTTCTCCCTACTGTCTGGAGACCTCAGAAATTTAAGTGCTAGCGTAATGAACCAAACAAGCTTTCGTTGGGTAATTATTCTTCGTTCACCCTGGGGATAAATTTATCCAGACCAACTTAACCTAAATTAACTTAACCCATAATGCAGAAAACTCACTCTTTTCACACCATGATCAATATTTTGTGTTAAGTTCTAGTGTGAACTTGTTGTGGGTTGACGCACGGTTAAAAAAGAATTACTGGAGTTGAAGTAAAGGCAACCTAATTGGGCTATATTTGAGATTTTTTTAAAATTTTGCATTCAAATAGATCATGTTAAACTGAATTTGAATATCAAAATATAATATGCATCACTTTAATACTTCACGAAATATGCTGTATAAAGTTTTGGAAAATAGAATGTACGTCGATATTGTTGCCAAAAGTCAAATCTTTAGACTTTAAACTAAATATGATTTCTCAACATTCTGTCCATAGAATTTTTTTCTATAAAATGATATACTTTTGCAATAGCAATTCCCTTTTTATTGATATAAACTTAATTAAGGGTCACAAGATTTTCAGTTATGTAATTATATTAAATTGATTATAAATAGTATAAATAATCTTGAAATGTGAATACATAAAAATCTACCGAATAACACATTAATTCACGAATGCGCGTGCGTAGTATTATAGTGTTTTCCGGTCAAGAGTTGTAGATGTTTGGTATTCGAATTTCGAGATTAGTTATTTTGTTTATCGCATTTGTTTAACATATTCCATTTATTCATAAGATTTAATGAGAAAATACAAGGGGTTCTGTTTTTATGTGACTACACGTCGACCATTTTATAGCAACGTCGTTGGCGACGGCTTTTGATACCTCATTTCCTAGGATGAAATATGACTTCAGATTTCACTGGGTGAATTTTCGATTTTCAAAACAAGCGTAAATAAAGCCAAAATCTACGTTACGTCGTCACGACGTCGCGATGTCGGAAATATGTAGATTTATAGTGTTTCTTTTACAGACAGGACATATAGTTGAATGATTTCTACAGCGAAAACGAAGGTGGTGACCTTATATTCATTTAGTGTCAGTAAATTACATATTATTTACAGAAAATCCTAGAAACAAATTTAAGAAATATAAAAGCAAAAAAAAAAAAAAAAAAAAAAATTGATATTTAGATGCAGTTTCAAAATATTCAAGCTGAATGTAAAATTTCATAAAAACCCGTAAAATAGCGTATTTAGGTACCTCCTACCTTAACCTGATAAACACTTGAAGTGTGAACGGGCTGTTAATCTAGAAAACACAGACAAATGTTATGACATCATTTGCGCAACTTAATTTATGATTCATAAAGTAGACAAAAATATATATTTCTACAAATAACTTGAAGACTTGAAACTTATACTGGCCTCTCCATTAAGGATGTTTGCTGGTCATATATTTGAATTTTGTCAGATGGTTCAGAATCCTCTGGTTTTATCCATTTGAATGCCGTAAATTATTTTTCCCGCTAACACCCATTTTTCTTTTCATAAATCTTTTGCATACAGAATAATAAGCCATTTGTAAAAATTTTAGAAACTCCTTGTTATTATTTAATTGTTTTTGAGAAATAAAACTTGTCAATGATAAAGCTATGTAAAATCAAGAGAGCATATTTTCCCCCCAAATTTTCAATGGCTTATAACTTGAAAACAAGCACACGGACCTATAATTTTTTTTCGCTCTTTTAGTTTCTTATTTATCCACTATCAATATTTAGCAGTGTTATGAAAAGCCTGTTATTTTAAAACTGAGTAGCGAACATCCTTAATATCTATACACTTGAACTTAATGACGAGATAGTATTAAACCCTTATAGAAGTGTCATTTGTGACGCTTTCGTTTAATAGAGCGAAAGTCTCCGACAAGTTTGTGTTTTATGTTTTGTTTTATTTTATTCTGTTTGTTGCCGTTTATCGATTGGCATGCCATTATTGAACTTTTTGGTTATCTATTTTATTGTTAATTAAAAGAAAAACAAAATCCCCAAAAAAGAAGAAAATGCAAGCTTTACAAGGATCTCCTGGATTTAATTTAAATTTTTCGATCTTATGTTCTTAAAATTCTTCACAATATCATGAATAATTAGATTATTTTGCACAAAAAAAAATATTTGTTAAGTTCGAACAAACTACTGCCTTCTGCAGATAAAATTAACTAACCTGTTTTCATATAATCCGGCATATAATTAATGTTAACGAAATTTTTTTCGTTGCAATATCTGCTGTTGTGATCACACAAAAACTCCGTACAACAATCAAAACATACTGTGTTAATCGGAATGTTTTGTAACTTGCAGTTTGGATTCCTTAAAGAACTCAAATGGGCGTTTTGGACACAGACTGATTCGTTCACAGCAAATCTTTCTATTTTGATACCACTGGCTGTATACGTCTTTTTAAGAGAACAATGGGAAAACCGGAATGACATTCCCGTTGTGTCATCGATACACTGTGATCCTATAGATAAAAAAATAAGTAAATATTGCACAAGCTATTAAAACAATAATACAAGTGTTCATGTTTATTGCATGAGCTTATCTCCATAATCTGAAAAAAAAAGTTTGTGAATAGTCTTAAATCAAAATGTATATCTACGCGGAGAAAAATTATAATCTCAACCGGACTTTATTTTTCACTGAAACCCCATGCATTTCATGCATATTTCCGTTTGTTCAAGAAATTATCGATCTTTAAACTTTAACAAGATTTACAGGCAAGTGCAATCGAAAAAAAATCGAAGCACATGTGAGGCAAAGTTCATTTCTCTCAGTTGAGCTACACTGTCAAAGCACAAAACACTTACTAAACATAGGATTACAGTTAGGCTTTTGACATCCTGAAATATACAAACCAGTCATACATAAATTACATATAGATAGATGAATACAAATGTTGATCTAAAATAAATTTGTATGACAATTCTAAGGCCTAAATAATAATGTGATATTGTCTGTTCAATAGCTAGTACTTTCATCATGTGGAACAACATTTAAAACTACTCGTTAATTTATTTTATTATTAGAATCTGTTATTTTCCTTACATGACCTATAGTTTTGTCTTTCTTGCTAACTTTTTGTGGTGAATTACTAGTCCCTGAGAATAACACTTGTTTTTGTTGTCACTTTGGTCACTTAGGCAAAATTTTTAATCATCTCTACTGTTCTGTTTAGACCGATTTAATTCTATAATGATTAAAAGATGTATTTTCTTTTCTTTCCAGAGTTTTGGCCACGAGGTACGTACCGGCTGAGGATTAATCCAGAACAAAATTATATCAATTTAGTATCCGAATGCATGGTTACCACAATACCAAAGACAAAAACAACTCGAAATACCAACAAATAAAAAATAAGAATACAAACAATACTAAATTCTATAAAAACCAGTCGTAAACAATGTCATGAATGTGTTAAACGGTTTCTCTTCTAAATACGACATCTGTAATGCTGTCAACGGCTAAAAGATGATTTTATTCGGAACATCAATATTTTATCTCCAGGACAGATAAACAGCTGAAATTTTCGAAGTTTTAAAGTCAAACTGAAAGTTAATTCATGTGAAATATAGCGGGAGAACTGACACAGAAGATGACAAGGGCGATTAATAATTTACTTTTAGACAATCATAACTTTATGTATAATCACCTACCAGCATAAAACACAAACAAACCTAAAACATAAAATAAAAAGTTAAGTTATTGAAACTTGGAAAAAAACAGGATGAAAAGACTTAATTTGAAACATGCAAAATAAAAAGAGACGGTTATTCAAACTTCAGTAAAAAAAAATCTAAACAGAGTTGTTATGATGTTGAGAAAATTATCAAAACCTAAACACATGCTTGATATAGTTTTTAGTCCAACACTATTGAAGCGCATATGGTACATTCCTTGTAAAGTTATTTTAATACTCTCAAATCGGCGGGTCTCAAACCGTTTAGCCGTACCCTAGTACCATGTCTACCATTGTGATCTATTCATTTATTTGTTTTTTATCTTGTGTTTTATAAAGAAAAGTGTAAAAGGCAAATGAAACACGGTATCTTCCAATTTGTTTGAAAGAAAGCCTTTAAAGTCTGAATAGAATAAACATTCTTTAACCTTGTATAAGTATTTAAGAAGAATACGTTTAGCGCTGCTGAGTTGTCATTCAACGAAAAGGCCATACAGTGCATCAATTTATTTTGGTATTTTGTGATACAGTTTATTTACACTAAATGCCGTTGGTGTTGGCCAATATTATAGACTGATTAAATTTTACAAAGCATTACTATAGACAAGTTTTAGGACTTCTATTCTTCTGCTCTTTAGTTTTATTTTTTACTTCTTGTAACAAAGAAAATATATGTCCTACCATAAATACTGCTGATTTTTAATTTAAGTAATTGAATAAAAAATAAAATTGGGAGGGACGAATCAATTAAACAGAATTAATGCTTTAATAAATGTGAAGAATTTTGAAATTTTAAAGAATATCAACATCATGAACTCTGTGCAAATTTTCAACACAAATTGTTGAATATCATGAAAAACAGGTTTCAACTAGTACTGATTGTTATGCACAGCATAAAAGATTCCCCCAATCCTCCCATTGCCACTCTAGCCCCAAATATAAATTTTTACGCAAGTAGGAATTTTGTTGAATTTTTTATGATTTTTTCTTTTTTTTCAACTTAGACGGCGGCCATCTTTGATTTTTGAAAATGATCGTCCATACCATTTTTGACGGTGCTCAACATTTCTACGCTAAAATGAGAGCTGTCCAAAATTGATTTTCTATTTTTTAAATTTTTTTTTAAAAATATTTTATGGCGGTCATTTTGAAAATTTTGAAATCAGCCTGCAATTCTACTAATGGTGCCCTATTTTGTGCCAAACTTCCTTTTGACCGGGTCAACCATTTTTGAGAAAACTCGCGAACAAAAAGTGACTGGAAAAAAATATTTAGAAACGGAGTAAAATCAATACATGTATGTTCCCCCAACAATTCGTGGGGGAACATAATTACGATACATTTTATTTTCGTTTGCTTAACTAACACAAGTTGTACCTTGATGATATAATGAAAATTCCCTAAAGTAACTGTAATGTACTTTTGTTTTTCCTTTGCCGAACTGGTCATAGCTGGTCTTGACTGGTTTTGATTGGATGCAAGCCACATGTTATGATTTGGTCCTGTTATTTGATTTTTGTCTCGCCTGAGACGAAAAACCGCGAAGCCCCGATATAGGTATTACTTTTTGGCGGCGGCGTAAACTTTTATTAAAACCTTAATGACTTTGCACAAATAATACCTACAATCAAGATTTATGGTATAAACTCTGCCACAGTAAATTTGTTTTGTAACTCTGAATTCGCTTTCATGGTTCACTGACTTCATAAACATAAATGTAAAACCTCCTTCCAAGTTTCTTGGTTAAATCAATTTCTCAGCAACTGTAATGCCTAGCCAGTAGACAAACAATATTTGGTCCATAGATAGATCTTAGTGGGTACATGCCAGTCTGACACCTGTCTCAAGACATTGACCTCAATTTCATGCTTAAGCGACTTTATCAAAGTTCATTTCTCAGCAACTATAACACTTAGACCCACCATATTGAGTCGGTAGATACATTTGTAGTTCTTAGTGTGTAAATGCTAGTCTGACATCTGTATCTGGATCACTCAATTTCATACTTGAGTGACTTCGTCACATTTTCGTGGTTAAGTCCATTTCTCAGCAACTATAATACCAATGCATTGATAGTTCTTGGTGGGTACATGTAAGTCTGACAACTGTCTTCTGACCTTGACCTCAATTTCACGGTTGAGTGACCTGTGTCATATTTTCGTGATTGAATCCATTTCTTAGCAACTGTAATACCTAAGCCAACCATATCTGGTCAATAGATAGTTCTAAGCAGACACGTGCCAGTCTGACACCTTTCTTTACACCTTGACTTCAATTTTATGCTTGAGTGACTTGTGGTTCAATTTCTTGATCAGATCAATTTCTTAGAAACTGTAATACCTAGACCCACCATATTTGTGTATTGATAGTTCTTGGTTGGTACATGCCAGTCTGCCATTTGTCTATTGGCCTTGACCTCAGTTTCATGCTTGAGTGACTTGTGTTACAATTTCTTGACTAGATCAGTTTCTCAGAAACTGTAATACTTAGACCCACCATAGTGACTTCCATCCAAGTTTTGTGATTAAGTCCATTTCTTATCAAATGTAATACTTAAGCCCACCACATCTGGTCAATAGATATTTCTAAGTAGGCACATTCCAGTCTGACACATGTCTCTGGATCTTGACCTCAATTTCATGCTTGAGTGAATTGTGTTACAATTTCTTGACTAGATCAATTTCTCAGAAACTGTAATACCTATACCCATCATAGTTGGTCTATTGATAGTTCTTGGTGGATACATGCCAGTCTGATACTTGTCTATTGATCTTGAAGTCAATTTCATGCTTGTGTCACATATTCAATATTGAGTCCCTTTCTCAACAACTGCAATACCTAGACTCATTATTTTTGGTCTGTAGATAGTTGGATACATTCCAGTCTAACACCTGTCAGCTGAACTTGACCTGAATTTCATGTTTGAGTGATCTAAAATACATTTTCATGATGTAGTGTATTCCTCAGTAACTGTACTAACTAGACCCACAGTATTTGGTTGATAGAAGTTCTCAGTGGGTATATACCTCTTTAACATCTTACACTTAACCATTGACCTCTATTTCATGCTTGAGTGAATTGTGTCAAGCTTTTGTGATAACGTCCATTTCTCAGCAACTGCAATACATAGACCAACCATATTTGGTGGGTACATATCTGTCTGAGATCTTGATCTAAATTTCACACTTGAGTCACATTTTCATGATTACGTCCATTTCTCTGTAGCTGTATTACGTATATCCAATGTATATGGTCTGTATATACTTTTTGGAAAGTAGGTGTCACCTAACTTGACCTCAATTTTGGGCTTATCCCATTTTTACAAATAAGTCCATTTCTTAACAAATGTTATCAATGTATGTACCTACCATTTTTTTGTCTATATATAGTTTTTGGTCTGAGACCTGTAAGCTGACCTTGGACACAGTTTGTGGCTAATTGAATGACATGTATGAGATTTTTTAGACAAATGTTGCCTGACCATTACTATTTCTGTTAACGCATTTTCCTTTGACTTGCAATGTCGGGTATCAGATAATCTGTGTCCATGTGCATTATCAGGCGAGACATTTAGTGTGTCCACTTTTTGTAGCAGATGATGAAGATTATAAGAAATAAATAAGACTGGAATTTTCGTTTACTATGTAGTGCTCGGAGAGACACGATGGAACACAACAACTGCATGTTAGAAAATCTAATTTTTAAATTTCAAAATAATCAAATAAATTTTAATAGACCTTCTCTGAGGGGCTGTCTTTTTGGCTCATGATCGAAAGCCTTACTGAGACTCTAAAGAACAATTAAATAACTGATCTCTTGATTTGTATATTATAACCAGCATCACATTTTTTAAGTTTCAGCAGCAGCAGCGAAAATAGTGACAAGTTGCCCCCCCCAAAAAAAACCGAAATGAGCACGCGAGTAAGGTCATAATTAGCGATGAGCAGCAAAGTGCAAGAGAAAAACATCAATGAGCAAGAGAAGAGCAGCGATGACGAACATCAACAAGCAGAAGGAGCAAAGCAGCAGCAAAAATAGTGACAAGTAGCCCAAAAAAAACCGAAATGAGCATGCGAGTAAGATCATGAGTAGCGATGAACAGCAAAGAACAAAAGAAAAACAGCGATGAGCAAGAGAAGAGCAGCGATGACGAACAGAAACAAGCAGCAGGAGCAACAGCAGCAGCGAAAACAGTGACAAGTAGCCACAAAAACCCAAAATGAGCACGCGAGTAAGGTTATGAGTAGCGATGACCAGCAAAGAGCAAGAGAAAAACAGCGATGAGCAAGAGAAGAGCAGAGATTTCGAACAGCGACGAGCACCAGGAGCAGCAGCTAAGGCGGTTGCTAAGGACACCCCATTGATCTAATGCTGACAACATCACTTGGAGGTAAGGGGACATAATCCGGTCCTACCTTTAGTCCTCATAGAAAACATCTGCAAATGAAAATAGCATGATAAGGGGGAGATAATCCAGTAGTGTACTTCGTATACTCTCGGACTTCAACATAACAGTGAGAGTATCAGTCCCTAGAGACCAATACAGACCGATGAAAGATCCAGAGACGACCGAGAAGTGCGGGAAAAGGGAGATAATTCAACCTTAATTCTGGTCAAGCATGGCACATCCGGGTACGTGACTGACGTCACTTCCGTAACAAATAAAGGGAAAATGGCGCAAAAACACATCACCTTCGGTTGCGCATGCGCGCTAACCACTTCCGGTTCCGGTCACGCATGCTCAGGCCCACATCCGGGTCCTGGCACGTGACTTGCGTCACTTCAGTAAACAAAGCATGTAAAACCACACTACTTCCGGTTGCGCAAACCACTTCCGGTTCCCCCTAAACATGCGCAGACCACACATCCGGGTCCTGGCACATGACTTACTTCAATTCCGTAAACAAAACCACTTCCGGTTCATGTGACTTCCGGTTCCGGTTGACGTCACTTCCGGACGATCCTCCTCATGATCCTCCTCAAATACGACTTTAGAACCGCATATATACTAATAATATTATTATTCTATTTTTTTCATGATGTTTGAAATTAATGTTGAAGTACCACAGCTGATACCTAGTTATCAGATAAAAACAAGCATTCTCAGACCACTGGTGCTATACTTGTTATATACCATAACCTGGTATGCGCCAACGGTGTCGCCTATTAAATTTTGTTTTAAACTTTACCTCTGAAACCGCTGGGCAATTGAAACCACACTATGGTAGTTTCCTTTCTAAATAATTTTTAGGGGACCAGACCTTTATCAATTTGGCCACCATCTTTGAATAGTGTCTCACTGACAATTACACAATATTCTTACACTGAATGCAGCATATACATGTATCAAAAAGACAAAAAATCCCAATGTTTGTGGGAAAAGTGAGAAATCCGATGTTTGCCGGTCCAGGGAACTTGATGATTTCTTCCAAAATATATTTTTTTCCTTGGATACCCATAGCAACGGAAATGATAATATTTTTCAAAATATTGTGCAAAATGCATTGTAGTGACCCAATTCTAGGACAAGTCGTCACCTTAATGTAGAATTTCAATGGATATGACATATGGCATAAATTAAACATAGCATTGGGCCATTTAAAAATTAATAAAATAGAGCATGTTTTTCGGCTCATTTTTTCAAACATACATTTCAAAACTTCCTGCAAAATTTACACACTTAAAAAACACACAAGATGCTGATCTACGAGGTCAGATGGAGATGCCGCTTAAGTCCATGCATACACATTGAACCATCAAAATGAGCTTAAATCAATTGTCAAACATGCTCTCTTTCAACATAAATCAGCTTCGTGGTCAGAAATCATAATTATCAGCAAATTTTACCCATCAGTTTTAAACATTTGAAAAATTGACCGTCGCATTTTCCGAAACTAAACTAGAAATAAAATGCTAATTGTATAGTGGAACCTAACAGTACGCAGGAAGACATATCACCCCACCAGCTTGGCGGAGAACCAGCAAATACAATTTGTATGTCTTTGGTATGATTCCTGTTATGAAAAATAATTCAAAAGACTGATACAAGCTTTATGGATACGAATAATTCTTGTTAATGTGGTGCCGTTCTACCAGCAAACATGATTGACAGGCTCAAAAAGGCCATTTCGGACCGATTAAATTTCAAAGATCTTCTTTTGAAATTACTTGATACTATAGATTTGAAACTTGTCATGATTGATCATTGCAAGGTCTACCCAAGAGGTGTAACTTTGGTGCCTGATTGGAATTTCAAGATTGCTGCCAGTGTCGGACTTACAAACATTGCGCTCTTAAGAAATTTACATGTATTTAAAAAAAAAATTTCGGACGAACAGTCTGATGGAATTGTATGAAACTTGATAGAAGTGATACTTATGAGGAGCCAAACAATCTTTTTTTTCACTTTGTTGCCATCCTGCTATGAAAATATCACCACAAGGCCCCACATTTCAAAGTCCTTCTTTTCTGAAACTACTTTACCCATGGATTCGAAAGTTGTCATGAATAATCACTGCTTCCTAAGAAATGTTACTAATGTGCCAATTTGAAAACAAATAGTGTCACCAGTGCCCGACTAATTTAACATTCAGTCGTATAGGAAATGCATTTAAAATTCTTTCAAAAAACCACTAAACAGAGTGATATCAACTTTGTTCAGGTGATGCCTATTTAGACACAAAAAAATTTGTTCTGTTACACGTAGCAAACATGACTGCCAGATTCCAAAATGGACTATTCTGATTAGTTAAATTCCCTAGATCAACTCTCATTTTCCCATGGGATTTAAATTTATCATGAATGATTATTGCAGTTGTTATTTTGTTACTTTTTTCAAATCCAAATGACTAACATTGCAACTTGCTCTTTTATAAATATCTCCATTGACACAATATTTTAACTTCGATTCCAAATAAAACTAGAAATCTGGACTGTCGGAATCGACAGTGATCCGCGCACTCCCTGTAAATAGTTGGGCCACTTACCTATAGTCAAAAATATAATACCTTATTCCCATCCAAAAATAGTATGCAGTCATTCTATAAAGAAATTAAATCAATAAACCTAATGAAAAATCCTAAGTTCACAAGCATAAACTGACAATTTTTGAAATTTGGCCTGAGTGAGCCCCCGGTTTAAAAATCGATATCCTAAATCCTTATTGTGCAACTAAAATACAATATGTACATATAAGCAAAATGCAAGAGACGTTAAGGTCAGAAGCTTTAATTAAAAATTTCAAATTTCGACCCCTCTAGACCATGGCTTCGAAAATATTATATTACAGACATTTATAAATTTACCGGACATTGTCCGGCTGGGAAAAGCATGAAACGGACATGTACTTTTAGTTTTCAAGGCTTTCTTAAGAGATGGACATCTACAAAAAATAAAATTGTTTAAATTTCATTAAAGATTTCAGCCAATACAATAGTTATAAATTGCTGTGAAGTGTCTCAGTCGGTCTATCAACAAGTGTACAGAGAAGCACTGAATGACTGCGGCTTGGGCTTAGCTTGGTAATATCAATAAAACCTTATTGCGCATCTGCATAGAAATAAAATGCATAAATTGAAAAACAAAAGTCGAACTTATGTCACAAGCTTAGATTGCTGATTTTTCAAAATTCGACCCCTGTAGGCCCAATGTTTAGAAAATCAAAATTCTAAAACCTTATTGTGCATCTGCATATAGTGAATGACAATACTTTATAGAAATAATATGCATAAATTGTAAAATGAAAGACGAGTTTAGGTCACAAGCTTGAATTCCAAATGTTCGAAGTTCAACCCCTGTGGGCGCCTTGTTTAGAAAATCAAATTTATAAAACCTTATTGTGCATCTACAGGTGGTATGCAACCATTCTATATAGAAATTAAATTCCTAAACCCAAAAGTGAAGGAGGAGTTGATGTCACAAGAAAGTGTGATGGACGGAGGGACGGACGGAGACAATCGCTATATCCCTGAACTTTCTTCGAAAGTGCGGGGATAATCAAGGTGAGCAATACAAGCTCTCCTGTGAGCCTCTAATTTTACTCATAGTAGCTTGGTTAGACCTATTTCATGGAAATAGATTACAATGTTCAAATATTGAATGTGAAGGCAGAAATGTGAGTGATGTCCAGTCGTCGATTGCCTCACACCCTGCATACAGGTATCACAGACCTGCAGACCGCGGAGCAAGATATCGGAACAAACAAAAAGGTAAGAGCTGCAATTGTTTTGTTTTGTCAAATATACTTTACCCTTTCATTCAAAGGACTACACTATCATTATAAAAAAAATTAATTCAAATGTCAGCATAAGTGTGGATTTATTGACCATTTTTCGGCGAAATTCATAGTCATCTTCTCACACCAGCGCGTATTATCCCTTCAAACTTCGTTTCTGTTAAGTTTTATCTAAATATCATTCTATATCCTCTAAGCATATTCCTTTCCGCATATTCTATCTAAATTTTACCATCAAAACATTTCTCTTCAACGAGATATATCACTGACAGAACGACATGAGCGGAACATGGATGTTGCTTACCGCGGATACTAGTATATGATCTGCAGAACTCGAGCAGCCACAATATTCCGTTTATTATATTCCCGAAACGAAGTGGGGAACAAGGGAACATATTGAGATTACTTCTGTTTTAGAATTCTTATCCTAACCGAACTTTGTCCGCAGATGTTCTCAGAGCCGCCTGGATTGAGGCCAAACTTGGCACAAAAATAGTCCTTTGCAGAATCCCCCCTTTGATCGTCTTCTAAGCTTTGTTGTCACACTTATTTTCAACATCATTGGCTTTTTGATACTACATGTAGCCATATCGAACTATATCGGTCATAATTAAGTTAGGTAACTCTGTTTAGACTTATTGACTGATTACCCAATTATCTTGTACACTAGTCCCGTTCATGCCAGGCATTTATCATACTTCGATAATTTTGTATTGATTATAGAACGCACACCTCGTCTTCACTTTAAAATACTTTTCATTTGAAATATGTAGTTACATTTCATATGATTGAAATTGTGACAATAATTTATAATATGAAATTTATCACCAATTATACAAACTGCAAAAGTACATAATAACAGGTAATAAAGGGTTATGGTGCAAGTTTTTTCTCTCCATTTTTTAAGCTCCCAAAAAACATTTTTTTGGGGGGAGGATTGATTTGATTTTTATCTGAGTAAATTTAATTACATGTAAAGAAATGTGTTCTCCGCAATCAACATGCTGTGTGTTTCAGGTAATTATAATTAATTAACGATTTAACATGTATATTGTACCTTGACTGTCCGGATTTTTATTGTTCCAACACACAGGTACATTTTATATATACAGGTAAACCGGTTGCTGACCAAAAACAGCGTGATTTCATTTTTAACGCTACATTTTTTGATAATTAATGCAGCATTTTAATAAAAAAAAGTATAAGTGGAAGATCACAAATTTTAATGCAGAGATGAAATATAATTTCAATTGTCCGATTAGTAACATTTTAATTTATTTTAGATTAATGATTTATCTTTTTGGTATTTATATATTGTAAAAATTTGACATATTATATAATTAATTCTATTTACTAGTATGAACGATATTTACTTTGGTATGACAAGGTAGAAGCTGATTGTGGTGGACGCCATCTTGAATAATTTCACAACAATCGTAAAAAATAACACATTTCAACCTTATTTTGAAGCAAGACCAAAGGATATACCTTATTAGTAACATCCGACACATGCATGTAAAACAATATGTCTCTGGTAATATGTCCGTATCTATATAATGAATCAACCCCCCCTTTTTAGCTCACCTGTCCTAAAAGGACATGTGAGCTTTAAGCATCACTTGGCGTCCGTCCTCTGTTCGTCGTCCGTCGTCTGTCCGTCGTCCGTCGTCCGTCCGTCTGTCTTCTCCTCTAAAACCCCTGGACCTATTGAACTGAAACTTGGCCTGAAGCTTCTATGGAAGGTCCTTTACGACGTTTGCATAAATCATCCCGGTCCGTGAAACAAAATGGCCGCCATTAGCATTTTCATGTTCTGATTGGTCCAAATCTAAAACTTCTCCTCTGAAACCGTGAATCCAAATGCACTGATTTTTGTTATGGAGCATCTATGGAAGGTCCTTTACAAAGTTTGCATAAATCTTTATGGTCCGTGAAACAAAATGGCAGGCATGAGAATTTAAATGTTCTGATTGGTCCAAATTTAAAACTTCGCCAAATGAACTGATTTTTTGGTATAGGGCATCTATGGAAGGTCCTTTACAAAGTTTACATAAATCTTCCCGGTCAGTGAAACAAAATAGCCAGGTGATCGATACAGGCTCAGCCCACTGAGCCTCTTGTTATTATAACCACATCATCACACAAACATTCTATAATAATATCCTCGATTGAAAAGAAATTATGTCTGTATGAAATGATCCGTCATCTGTGTTAGTTTTTATTCGTTAAGAGTAGTAAATACTGGCAAAGGTGCGATTTGTTTATATATATATATATATTATATTTCAAACATAATCGTTTGTTTCCGATGCAAATATGAAATTGAAAATCATTAAATGGACTAAACGAGAAAATAAGTCAAATTTTCAAAAGCATTTGGAAGGGATAAGACCAAAATTAAAACTTTATCAAATAGCATAAAAATATTTCTAAATATATGAGAAAGTACTATATAGTACCAAACTTTTTTGAGCACGAACTAAAAATAGTTTATTTTATCGATTCCTGATCGCCCCAGTGCATTTCTATACAATTTATTTGGGCATGGTATAGGTGATGTGTGACGTCACCAAAGTCACGTGATGACTTCTATAGTTGGATATGAATGTCAGTAAACGTCAGGTGGGGCTGTTTTGGGGGAAGTTATTTGAAAACTGAATTCCACTTCTTCACAACCTTTTCCAGCCTATTTTGGGACCAGTACACTGTAAACAAACTGGTTTCCGCCCAGTGGCGCCCCTAGTGTTTACTGTATTTATATTAATTATGATATACAACACAACATTTCCGACAGAGTAAGGATGCAATATACCAGTTAGTCGTATCATCGATATGCCGGGAATGACCAGGCAACATTCACCAACAGGGACAAGTATTTTTTTTTTAAACTATTTTAGTTTTAGGGATATATAATGACCTGATATATCCAAGTGGGCCTGCATAGTCGGCTCTGGAAATAATTTTCCTTAGTGAGCATTTATGTAATTTTGTTAATTGGTTTTGAATTTTACACCGAAAAGTAGTCGGTCACTTTTAATTGTGCAGGAAGCCAGAGTACCCGGAGAAAACCACCGACCTTATCACATACAAATCACGTATGACCATACAAAGCGGGATTCGAACTCACACCTGTAGCGTCGTCATTGGAAGTTGTATTTTAAACCAGCGACATAGACCACTTGGCCACCCAGGTCCAGTTGCATTAAAAATTCAATTCAATTCAATTCAACTTTATTGCAAACAAAAAGACCATTTGGTCCATAGCAATACAGACATATCATACAAATATACAGAGAGATATACATATATAACACAAAAAGGAAAAATATGTATATTAGTACAGTTTAAGTGTCTCCTTTCCTCAGTTCTAATGACTGTTGTATAAAAGACGCTACTGTCTTAATATTATCATATGTTGATGGATTCAAAATAGTTTTCATTTTTTCTATATAATTATGGGAAGTGAAATTAGGATAATTTCCTATATAACTATTTAAAAAAGTTTCTCTCAATTTTGTATTAATCTTACAATTAACAATAAAAGGGGCCTGGGTGGCCAAGTAATCTTGTCAGAAACGTTGATGAAATTTAAATACACATCTCTGTCCTAGGCCGCTGCTTGCATTCAAAACCTTGAACCTTTCATATAACTTATTTTTCGATCTTCATCACATAATATTCACGCAATACCTCTATCCTCATAGATCAGGAATTCACTCAGATTTTTAGGTGAATCGCGGACACTTGTTTCATATCATTAAAGTGATTCGTACACAAAAAGTGAAAGAAACAACTACCCGAGTGCTGAACATACAAAAAACACACAAAATTGCCGTTTTGATCAAACAAAATCTTATTATATATGACAAATATATATGTTTCATTGGTGAAACATCCGCGGTAAGTTGATCATATGCTCCGACATGAACATGTCTTTTTTAATATGTGCTCCGCTGTAAGCAACATCCATTTCCCGCTCATGTTGTTCTCTGTAAGTGATATATCTCATCGAAGAGAAATGTTTGGATGGTAAAATTTAGACAGAATATTGGGAAATGAATATGCTTAGGGGATATAGAATGACATTTAGATAAAGCATAACAAAAACGAAGTTTGAAGGGATATTACACGCTGGTGTGAGAGGATGAATAAGAATTTTGCCGAAAAATTTACAATAAATCCAGATTTAAGTTTACATTTGAATTAAATCTTTACCTCATTCGAAAGAGAAATTATTATTGAAAATGATATTGTAGTCATTTGAATGAAAGGATACAGTATGTTTGAAAAAATAAGAAAATTGCAGCTCTCACCTTTTTGTTTATTGATATCTTGCGAGCGGTCTGCAGATCACCACGCGGACGTGATACCTGTATGCAAGTTGTGTGCCTGTATATGAATTTTTAATGTTAAATTATTATTGTGTGCTTCAAACGTATGTGGATTTCTGTAGTTGTAAACAGCTGAACAAACTATGACAAAATCTCAGTGTTATGTGAACAGCATAGCTTCCAGTTAAGAACAATTAGCGTGGTGACCACATCTTTATGTTGTTTTATACTTGCACATGCACTTGTATCAGACATTTTGCAGAAGAAAATTTTATGATAAATATAATAATATGTATTATTTCATGCCGGGTTTATATCCAGCACAAACAATTTGAGAATACACAAGCAGAGCCATTTATATTTTAGAAATGATATTTATAGATCAAGTTCCATTTTGGTGTATTTAATTTTTGTAAATTATGCCCAACATTTTTTTTATTTTTTTTAAAAATTTCTTTGAGGAAAGCAAACTATTTTTTTTTAATTATCACCACATATAAAATATTGTTTTCGCTTTAATTTTTTTCCAAACAATCTGGAATCAAACATTTTTTTTAGAAAAACAATCCATGCCCACCCACAATAGATCAATGGTCCGTGCCTTAACTGCTCATCGATATTTGAAAAGGTGAGTTTTCCATCTAATTATTACTTCAATTGGGGCCTCTTGATGGCAACAGACGTTTTAAATAATTTTGAAATTGTCACTCATCACCAAAGATTGCAATATAAAGACAATAACAGCGGATTGACGTATAGGATATACGAATTCGGCACGAATCGAAGAAAATGCTCGGGAAACCCGATTCTAAGCATCATCCGTATATATTCAATGCACTGCTGTTGTCTATATTTACATGAGTATACCAGTCTCGAATCCATGGTAATGTCAAGCATTTCTTCACTTATTTTGAGGTTACCGATGAAAGAGAGACCCGTTTCACACGGTGGTATGATTTTTCCAATTCGCTGAAGTTTTTGCTCAATTTTTCCCAATTCCCTTAAAAAGTTTGCTCCATTTTCACAATCACACCCCCAAAAATTCACTCCTTTTCCCAATTCTCAAAAAACGTGTCACCCCACGACTATGGCATGCTTGATGATCCATTTAGCGTTATCAGTATAGATCATTGCATAAGATTTTTAACGACATGTATCTAATCAGAAATTACTATCTGAGATGATAAAAAAAGGAAAAAAGGCTCTCACCTGATATAAACAAAAGAGTATAATTCGTGTACATGGTATTGCCTTGTCAGACTTTTATCATGTAATTCTCATTGATAAGACTAGTGTAAGGGTCACTGTATTATAACAACTAAAGGTAAGTATGGAGGAAAGGTCTCCAGGTACGTTTTGTTCTGATAAACCTTATCTATGAGACAGCTAGTATAGGATCCTTCTTCACATTTTGAAATGATCTTAGAAAATCTAAATTGGCAACCTTTGATCCTGTTTCGTCATAATGTAGATGGCAATCATATTTGCTGTAATTGTTGCTGAAATTAATTAGTGTCTGGTGGGAGGGGCTGGATAATTATTCAGAGGGGTCAATTTTTTAAACCAAATCTTTAGGGGGGTCAAATTTAAGAAATAAAACTTTCTTTGCCCCATTTATTTGGGGGGGGGTCAAATTCTCAGAATTCAAATTTATTACCTTAATTTTAACAACCTTTTTATCTGTCTATACTGATGGTATTAATTTCCCAGGCGTAAAAGGCGATTAAAATGTTTTGCTTGTGACATTCAACACAGCTGGTCACAAATTGATCTTTTCAATATTTGTCTTTGTTTTTGTTTCTGTTGTCTTTGGTGATAATTCATTTATTTTGGATTTTATACCAAGAAACAATTTGAATTTGAATTTGAATTTTTAAAAATTGCTTATGATAACAAGTAACAGCTTTAACAAGTTATCTTCTTAAATTGTGGTTAACATGCGAAGCCCTGTTGGTCTCACAGAGATGATAAATTTTAATTAGAAAAGTCCAGCGCTGAAGACTTTATCAATTTTATGAATATCTAGGTCTTGCTGATTTTTTTTTATAGTAATTTCAATTTCAAACAGAATATAACCTTGGCGCTAGGGACCAATGGCCAATAGCCTCTTCTTAGCTCACCTGACCAAAGGTCAGTGAGCTTTTGCTACCACTGAGCGTCCGTCGTACGTCCGCCGATAGCTTTTTAATCAACTCCTCTGAAAAGACTAAGCTAATTTGAACCAAACTTTGATGGAATGGTCCTAGGGTGGTCCCCTTTCAGAATTTTGTCAGACGACTCCGCCCGCCAGCCAAGATGGCCGCCATCGCCAAAAATAGGAAATTAGGCAAAAAAGCACATGAAAAGTATCTCCTCTAAAACTGCTTGGCCAATTGGGCCCATACTATGGTGGAATGATCTTAAGGTGCCCTTTTAGAATCATGTCCAATGACCCCATCCGCCAACCAAGATTGCTGCCATTACTAAAAATAAAAAATTGTGCAAAAAATCACTTAAAAATAATCTCCTCTGAAACTGCTGGGCCATTTGTGCCCAAACTATGGTCTTTAGGTGGTCCATTTCAGAAATGTGTCCGACGATCCTTGTCGCCAACCATCAGCGGACATTGTTTTAACAGACATGTAGGACCCCATGGGGAAAATCTTCTTCTGAAACGAGTAAGCAAAGTTAAAGCAATCATGGTCCTTGGATGGTCAACTTTTAAAATTATACCCCCTTTCCCTGACCTCTATCAAACATGGCCATAGTTTTAACATAGGACCCTAAGGGGATAATCTTTAAAAATCTTCTCTGAAACCAGTAAGCCTATTAAAATAAACATGACATTGATGGTCCTTAGGTAGTCATAATTGTGTCTAGTCTTTCAATCTACATCGCTGGACTTTAAATCTCCAGCGCTGGACTTTAAATCTTCAGCGCTGGACTTTAAATCTACAGCGCTGGACTTTAAATCTCCAGTACTGGACCTTCAATATTCAGCGCTGGATTTTAAATTTAAAGCACTGTACTTAAAATCTACAGCACTGGACTTTAAATCTTCAGCGCTGGACTTTTCAAATTACAATTTATTATCTCTGTATCAAAATGATAATGCAGTCAAATAGAATATTAATCCTTTGTCACGCAACTCCTCTAAGGTTATTTGGAATACGGAACTGTAAGTAATTGCCCTGCCAATGTAGATTGTGCCAATGGTTTCGGAATTTGAATAGCGCCCCTTGGAGCCGAGCTACATGGATGGCATAATGGTACATTATTCCTTTGTCATGGAACTCCTCTAACGTTATTTGGAAAATGGAAGTGGAAGTTGACACAGTAATTGCCCCGCCAATGTAGATTGTGCCAAATGTTTCGGAATTTGAATAGCGCCCCTGGGGACCGGGCTACACAGGTAGCCTTAGGATACATTATTCCTTTGTCACGCAACTCATCTAACGTTATTTGGAAAATGAAAGCGGAAGTTGACACAGTAATTGCCCCGCCAATATAGATTGTGCCAAATGTTTCGGAATTTGAATAGCGCCCCTGGGGACCTGGCTAGACAGGTAGCCTTATAATACATTATTCCTTTGTCACGCAACTCCTCTCAAGTTATTTGGAATACCGAACTGAAAGTTGGCTCAGTAATTGTACCACTAATGTAGATTGTGCTAAAGGTTTCGGAATTGTTTTAAGATGCAGTTCCAACTTTGCTAAATTTCCTGGATGTCTCAAAGAACGTTATTATGCCCCTACAAAGAATGTGGATGGGGCAAATAGAGTTACCCTTGTCCGTCCGTCCAAACTTCCTAACTGTGTGGTTAAGTTTTGAGTTTAGGTTCATTTCTTTGGAACTAAGCATAGTGTATCAATGAAACTTCATCAGTGTATTAGAGACACAAATTATAGTGTTTGATTTTTAATTTTTGATAAAAACCGTGTATTTTCTGGATCACATCAGAAGTAACACATATTAGGATCATCTGGATGTCAAAAGGATGTGATTCTAACTTTGGTAAATTTCCTGAAAGTGTCTAAGACTATTACTTTTGGAATTTTACTTAGCAATTATAGATTTTTTTTATCATATTAGCTTTAAGACTTATCAGGATCATTTGGATCATTTTTCAAAAATATGTGCTTCCAATTTTCGTAAATGTCTTGAAATACTCAAAGACTACTTTATTTGTGATTTCTACTCAGCAACCATATATATTTGGAATCACTATAGCAACAGCACAAGTTTGGATTGTATGGATTTAAAATATGTGATTCCAATTTCGGTAAGTTTTCTAAAAGGGACTAAGACTATTATTTTTGGAATTTTACATAGCAACTATAGATTTTTTTATTAACTTATTAGCTTTAAGACTTATCAGGAACATTTAGATTTCAAAAATATGTGATTTCAATTTTGGTAAATTTCCTGAAAGACTCAAAGACTAGTTTTATTTTACTAATCTGGAGAAAATGCCACATTTTACAATTCTTGTGTTTCGGGCACTATTTTGGCTTATGGCCTGGAACTGCCCTCATCAGAGGTATTCTCTTGAAAATATATTTCTTTTTGAACTCTTGTAGTTTTCAGTTTTGTGCAATTTAATTATCCCCGCATTTTCGAAGAAAGTTCGGGACATGTTTGTATTGTATTGACTCCTATGGGTATTTCTTGCAAATAAAGCTCTATATAGTATTGTCCTACACTATATTTAGTTGCACAAGAAGGATTTAAAATATCGATTTTTAATCGGGGCTCACTCAGGTCAAATTTCAAAAATTGTCAGTTTAAGCTTGCAAACTAAGGTTTTTTTTTCATTTTTTATTAGGTTTATTGATTTAATTTCTTTATAGAATGACTGCATAATATTTTTGGATGGGAATAAGGTTTCATATTTTTGACTATAAGTAAGTGGCCCAACTACTTAAGGGTGTGTGGGGATCACTGTCGATTCCGACAGTACAGATTTCTGGTTCCTTTTAATTTAGTCTATAATGTGTCCGGCAATGGAACCTACTTTATTCAGTACTTCGCCTAGGTTTTTTTATACCCTATTACCGGTGGTCTAGTAAATACACTGGATGTGTATACGTCTTGGGAAATAATATGCCATTTAGAAAAAATAATAATCCTGTTCAAGTATCTCACTGAAGGTCATATTTGGTCACAAAAAGAGTATTTTCCTTTGTATCTTTGTTTTTTAATAGACTACTGCATAGAATTTTGTCTATTCTGTAAAAATGTTGTTTAACCTCTTTTGAGAAGTCTGTCTTCAAATATATTCATCAGATTTGTATATTTTGCTAGATCTGACGTGATTATTTGTCCAATTGAGAGGCCATATTTTTATTCCGATTTGGGACGAAATGGGAAAACTTTATAAAGAAAACCTCCCATATTTGCTTCCTGTGAAGTTTTGTTCCATTTGGCCAAGCAGTTTCAGAGGAGAAGATTTTTGAAAACTGAGCCAATCAGTAACAACAATTTCCCATTTGTTGTCCGATCGAAACGAAATGAGAAAATTTTATAAAGAACCTTACATTGATGCTTCCTTTCGAGTCTAAATCTATTCGGCCCAGTGGTCTCAGAAGGGAAGATTAAAACGTAAAAAGTTAACAGACGGACGCTAAGTGGTAACAAAGCTCACATGGCCCTTGGCCATTTTGAAAATTCCGAAACATTTATGCAAAACTAGGCATGGCCACCAATTTCTGTAACAAGTTTCATTAAGTTAGCTTTGTTTTGGGAAGTTAATAACGCAATAAAAAGTTCTGCTCCATGTTTTTGGATGAGAGAAAATTTTATTTAGAAAGGAGTCGGGCCACTTTCCCGTCTATTTGTTTCACTCATATCCATTGATTTTTATAATATTATTAATCTCACGTACAGCCAAAAATTCGTTTTGGTTAAGAGTTTTCTTCACGTTGAAGGACGTTAATTTGGCAAATTTGCGCTACAACTGTCTCCCCAAAGCGATATTGAGGTATGTAGAACATTTTGTAGTAACTTATTAGTTATTATAAGAAATTCTTTAGAGACCACATACCAAACTATGCCTCCAGAGATTTTGAAAGGTTTTAGCCGACTTTTTGAAAATGACCCTAAAAATGAAATAAATACAGGGGGAATGGCCCTACTTCTTTGGTCTTAAAATCCCCATTACTGAATTTTCCATTGATATTTTCTTGTTACAAAGTGAACAAAAATAACTGTTATTGGTAAATAACAACGATGGAAGGTTTAACTACAAACAAATATATATGTGTCCAATGGACAGTACATGCCCCGCCAATGATGTAAGTATTTAGTAAATAGAATTACATTTGAATATTGTTGACTCTGAAGTCCCTAACGATAGGATAGATGCAATACTATCAGTACTTCATGAAATACTACCTTGAACCTGAACCTTAACCTGGATTCTAACATTGAAATTCTGTAAAAAATTCAAAGTCGATGACACATGACCTCAAAGTCAGAGCATCCGTTTCCCATCCATCAAAATGGTGTTGTTCATATCACAAGGTATCCATGTACAACGTTTCAGGATGATATTGGAACTCCTTCATGAAAAACTACCGTAAACCTGAACCTTAACCTCGTACGGACGGACGGACGCACAGACCGAAGAACTATATGCCATGCCTGCCTTACAGGCGGGGCATAAAAACAGACACCTCATTTGTGGCAAAATCTTTACATCCTAAGGATTTCAACATGAAATGAACATGTGAGAAGAGGCTATCAAATGGAAATCCACTCACGACTTGTATTACATTTGTGAACCAATATAAAATTTTCTTGATAACAGTGGCTGCAGCTAAACTCTTTTACTCAGTACATGTAAATTGTTTGCCATGTGATTTTTATGTGTTGTGGTGTTTTGAAAACCAAAAACTGTGGGAAATTATTATATTATTATTATTATTATTATATTTGTTGGAATTTTGTAGACTGTTAAAAAATCATTTTCAATTTAACACGTATTACCTCTCTTGATAAAAATCAATGGTTCCTACTACTATTGTATAATGAATGATACATGTGATAAAGTATAGATGTTGACCAGCAAATTGTCGAATTGTTTAAACCTGCCTATAAAGGGCAACTCAGGGAGCAGAAAAAGGTGCCCTCTATACAGAGGTTAATTTTACATAACTTGTTCATGAATTGGACTTTTTAATTGTGCCCTTTATAGACAGTGATTTGCTATATAGAGGTGTCCTTTAAAGCAAGTTTGTACTTTATTGTGCCTCCTTATCTCTCTCATATATAGCATACGTGTTGACATGTAGGACGAGCAAATTGTCAAATTGGTTATACTTCATTATCTCTCTCATGCATATCAATGGATAATGTTAATTTTCACATTATTCTAATATAACTCCAGGAATGTGATTTGATATTGTTCAGTTCCGTTAATTACATATGATTATAGCTGGAAATTCCAACACTCTCTTCCATAGCCAATGTTTGTTCAGAAAAAATTTTGTAACCATATATTGGGTGTATTCCAATACACTTCACACAGAAACTGTCACATCAAATCACATCCCCCCAATTGTTTTTTGTGTAAAAACTTAATCATAACCAAATTTTACGGAGATAAGTGGGTGTAGACTCTTTGTCCTTTCTAAGCAAAAGCACTCTTCCAAACTTCTACTAATTTCTAAAAATTAAAGTCTGATCTTTCATAAAATTTACTAAAACAGGAATCACATATTTTTGAAATAAATACAATCGAAACTGATATTGATTCCTAATATATATATGGTTGCTAAGTAGAAATCACAAATAAAGTAATCTTTTAGTCTTTCAGGAAGTTTACTAAAATTGGAATCACATATTTTTGAAAAATTCAACTGTTCCAGATTAGTCCTTAAGCTAATATGATTAAAACAAATCTATAGTTGCTAAGTAAAATTCCAATAATGATAGTCTAAGACATTTTCAGTGAATTTACCGAAATTGGAATCTAGTGCTCTTGCTATGGTGATTCAAAGAATATATGGTTGATAAGTAGAAATCACATGTGCAGTATTTACATTTCATGGTGTCATGTGTTTGAATATGATGATTTGGTTATTTACCTGTCGTTCTGCTACGTCACATTGCCACATAGTAACATCCGGTGAAATGTAAAGTCCGGCAAAGTGTCAATTCCAGGAAGAACTAAAATCTGACTGAAGATATATTGTTTCATATGTGATGTGTGTATATTATCTGCATTTTGATATCTAAAATATCATCCCGTGAGCCAGACTATGATGGTTGGGACGAATGAGCGTAGCGGGGTGATATTTTACGATATCTAGCTGTCAAAATGCGGATAATATTTTTATCATCTTAATTACTTACCTGAAACGTAAATATTTGTAAACGTTCTGAATTATCCCAAATTTTTGCGGGAAAAGTATGGATTCTTCATCGCAACGACAAATTTTCCGTTATGTTGTTTACCATACCAATAAGTATATATTTCCTGAATGTTCGTGTAGAATATCTTATAAACGATATGAAAACCGACATTAAGGTGTATTTTCATGTTTTAAAAAACAAAATCAGTCTGGAAATCTTTTTTTTACTGATTTTCCGGGAAACTTAAGCACCCGCTTTCAAAGTTGCAACGTCGTTGACGTCATAGTCCGTCTCCATTCGTGAAACAACTTCTGACTAAAATATGCGCAACGTAAAATAATCACTCTAATTTAACCAAGAAGACGACATATTTAAACAACATTTAGTCGTTTTTGTACTAATTCAGGCGAAAATGTGGACATATAAAAATAAAGCGTACGTTAAAAAAATTGATTTAATCGCAAATAATGAAATGCAATGGAAAGAGCGGAAAAAAGTCTCAGCAGACATTATCAGCATCGGGGAAAGACGCATTTTGTTGATGTCACTTTTAGAAAATGTTTCTTCATTCATTTAAATAAAACGCCATAACATAAAAAAGAAACACCAAATCTTGATTTATTTATTAATATTTTGCAATTTTGAAAGCTATTTAATACGTTCTAAGCTTCCAAACGTTGGGAGAATTTGTTGATAAGTCCTGCTGACTGTTGATAACTCCTGCTCAGCGCACGCTCTGCTTGATACGAATTTTTAGGAGCTGCTCAACAAGTTGATAGAATCACAGGGAAGGATGATAAAGAAACTTAATCGGCCAATCAACTTGTGATAACGACTGTAAAATATTTAGAGATATATTTAAATATTTTGAAATCTACAAGGGCTGAACACAAAGCTGTCTTAGAAGTTTAAGTAACAGTAATCTCCCTCTTCCACGAAAGTCATCGTATATATCACATTCACGGCATTAATGAATCTACTGTGACATATGCACTATAGGCTGGAAACCGTTGTGTATTACGGCGTATAAAGGGGAAGTTCATAAGTAATCATGTTTAACGTTTGATTCCAATCGCCCTTCATCATATATGTACAAGTCTAGATATGAAGCAGAAGTGGTTGCGTCTGTGGTCTCTTTAATTTCAAGTTCCCTTGGATAGATAAGATGTAGGCAGCCCTTAAAGTTGCAATTATTAAGTCAAAAACATCATCTATAAAGCGGAAAATGAAATTAAGGGTCCGTGCTAGTTTATTTTCTTTTCTCTGTAGTAACCTTTTAAAAAGTAGCTTCATCAGAAAACAAGACCACTTTAGCCTACTGCAGTGCGCAGGTTTTCCACATTAAATTCAGGACGAATGTCAAAAATACCTGTCGTCCAAACTTAACAAAGATGCTAACAACGTTAACATCAGTCACATAGTATATTTTTATTAGATTCAGTGTACTTTTTTTACAGAAATAAGCTTTTCCATTTCATTATTAGGGCCCCGCCATGGAACATGGCAGTTGCCCTATAGTAATCAGTCTTGTCCGTCCGTCCGTCTGTCCACAGCATTTCCTTTGTCGTACGATGACTTAAGATTGCCTTTACAGATTTTTATGATTTTTATATACAATATTGGACTTGACCAAAGAAAGGATCCTCTCGGTTTTGAGGAAAATCGGACAACAATTTTTGGGAAAAACATAAAAAAAAATGCATATTTTGAGAATTAACACTATGTCGTATGATAACTTAAAATTGGCCTCACAAATTTTCATAAATTTTATACACAGTTTTGGACATGATCAGAGAAAGGTCCCTTTTGATTTTTAGGAAAATTGGGAAAAAAATTTTGGGGAAAACCCTAGTTTTTATATGAAAAATGCATATTTTGAGAATTAACACGATGTTGTATGATAACTTAAGATTTCCATTACAGATTTTCATATATTTTATACACAATGATGGACATGATCAAAGAAAGGTCCCTTTCAAATTTAAGGAAAATTGGGAAACACCTTTTGGGGGAAAAGTTAGTTTTTATATGAAAAAAAACATATTTTGACAATGACCACTATGTTGTATGATAACTTAAGATTGGCTTCACAGATTTTCATAAATTTTATACACAGTGTTGTGACATGATCAAAGGAAGGTCTCTTTTGATTTTGAGGAAAATCGGAAAACACTTTGGGCAAAAACTGTTTTTATATGGAAAAAGGCAAATTTTGAGAATTTAGTTTCATGCTTTTTGATAGATAAAATGAATGTATGAAATCACAACTAGATTTTGAAGTGTTTTTGATTCCCATGAGTTCAATCACCCAAGCTGGCGGGGCCCTTTCTGACATTGTCAGTATTCTAGTTATGGCTAATATCAAATAGGCATATTTTTGTATTCCTAGTCCAGAAACATTGGTAAATTACATCACGAAAACAACTTTTAATTGATAATGTGGAAGGTTGTATACAGCGTGCAGACGTATGTATACTATCGCAATAGTTAAACATCCACTTCTGATTCACACAACTCGTTGAGTAGGCCTTACCACAGAAGAAGTTTTTGGGTCCGCCCTTCATTGCTCTAAGAGTTCCTGAAGGACATATAGTAGGAGCAAGTTATGTACCTTTGCATGGTCACTTTTGAAGTTTTGGTTAGGTTTTTTAATTGCCATCACTTACAGAAATACATTAGAAGGTTAAACAGATGAATATCTGGGTGGAGTTGAATTTTCAGTACTGATCCATAATGAGGCACTCAAGAATTGTCAGGTTTTATACTGTAGGTTCTAACTGTTGTATAAGCAAAGTCAAGAAATACTACAGGGATATTGGAAGGACAGAAAAATCTAAAATAACTGACAAACTTCGTAGAACAACGAAGACACGACCAAAACAATACATGCACTACAATTAAAAACTAAAAACATATGAACAACATGGATCCCACCAAACAACCGGGGGTAGACTCAGGTGCTGCGGAAGAGTAAGCTTCCTACAGGACACCCGCCATGCTGCCCATATCAAATCCGGTATGAGGAAGGGAAACATCAATGGAACAGGTCCATTTTCATTTGGGAAACGGTTTGTTTTTCATACATGTCAACCAAGTCATGGTGACGTCCATAAAACTTTAATGAAGAGGACTCCACCTTAGGAGCAACACACACCTGTCTGAGCAACTTTTCTGCCAGGGGCCGGTCTCTGTCCACGAAGTCAATGTATATGTCACAAGCTCTGGAATAACGTACGAGTTGTGAAATATATACTCCATACGCCAGCGCTTCTGGAATGTTGCCGCTCAAAAATGGGAAGTTGACCATTGGAAAGTCAAAGTCACCCCGTTTGTAAATTTCATCCTACCGGAGCCGATTTGATGCAAGTGAAAAGTTATTCATAAATAAATGACAAATCAAAATGAAAGAAATGTTAATGTTTCTCATTTATTCATTTGTTTTTCATACATGTCAACCAAGTCATGATGACGTCCATAAAACTTTAATGAAGAGGACTCCACTTAGGAGCAACACATACCTGTCTGAGCAACTTTTCTGCCATGGGCCGGTCTCTGTCCACGAAGTCAATGACATTCGGTTACCACCAGAATTGACACATATATACCCACTTTCTAAAGGAGTATCCACCCCCTTCGGAATTGTACGCGTTAAAAGTATGCCTCTCTATGATTTTGAAATTTTGAAAAATCTAAAGTTAGGCATATTTCCACAATTAATATACAATGTTTAATAACGATTTTACAATATAATTACCAACTTCATTATACACACAATGAAAACTTAAATATTATAGATAGAAACATAGATAGATTATAATCTACTACACCGATTATCGCAGTGATATACCTAAATTACACAAAGGTTGAATTGTAATTATCCAAAACATTCAATTAGAATTATATTGACGACGGGGTTCTTTGTTCCAAACGTGTCTTAATTCGAAGATAATAATGGAAAGTGGTCATGAAATGTAAGCGATCTCTGACCTGTACTAGTCAAGCTTTCGTGATAGTAGATCGCTGACAAAATCCAGCCCATAGATCTAATGATTATAAGTAATATATTGCCGTTCAGCAGGACGCAGTGTGTCCAAGGTCAATCTCAAAACTGTCTGTGATAGACACGGAATTAAATTGTCGGACCATTTGTCATCATGACGAGACTTTTTTTAATAATATGTCTGACTGCCTACATTGGTAAGTAAATAAAATCAAGAAATACCAAAGGGACATTCGAAAGAGGAAAAAACTGACAAACTTCGGAGACAAGAACAAAACATTACATGCATTACAATTAAAAACAAAAAACAACATGGACCCCAACAAAAAACCGGGTAGACTCGGGTGAACCGGAAGAGTAAGCAGTCTCTGCGTCCTGCAGGACAACCGCCATGCTGCCCATGTCAAATCCAGAATGAGGAAGGGATAACATCAATGGAACATGTCCATTTTCATTTGGGAAACGGGTTTTTCATACCTGTCAACCAAGTCATGATGACGTCCATAAAACTTTAATAAGGATGACCCCAACTTAGGAGCAACACACTCCTGTCTGAGCAACTTTTCTGTCAGGAGCCGTGCTCTGTCCAGGAAGTTAAAGTATATGTCACCAGCTCTGGAATAACGTATGAGTTGTGAAATATATACTCCATACGCCGGCGCTTCTGGAATATTGCCGCTCAAAAATGGGAAGTTGACGATTGGAAAATCGAAGTCATTCCGTTTGTCGTAAAGTTTTGTATTCAACCTTCCTAATTATAGTATTACCTGTTAACAAACTCCACGATCGTATGAAATTACAAAATAATTTACTTTATGATGTCATTGGTGTCAAAACTTGCAAATATTCAATGCCAAAATTCACATGCTTTTGAAGATAAAAAAAATCCAGTGTTCCGATTTATTGTTTGCATAACAGCTTGTTATTTCCAATAATACTTCCTCCATATAATCACAATAAACTTAGATTCTAAATACTGTACTTTCAGTTCGCTCTTTTAAAAACAAAATTATTTTATTCTTTTATTTACTTATTTTTCGTACTATTAACTTTCATCAGGTAAGCTCGAGACTAGAAGCTTGGAAACAGAATAATCATCAAAACATTGCTATTAATAAAACAAAGCACATCCTTATAGTGGAACATAGAATTTCAACCTCAGTTAAAGTTAAACCTTTGAAACTCTTCATTCTTCACTTGCAATTTGACATGTTTACCCTTTTCAGTACATCTGATGAGAACTCCCACAAAAACCAGAAGTAACTTCTGGTTTTTGTGGGAGTTCTCATTGCAAGTGCTTCGATTTTTCTGTTGTCTTTTTCTGATTCTACTTGGTTAGTTATGTGTTTTTTGCTCCTTTTACTGTGTCTTTGTAGAATGTTTTTGCTGTGTTGGTATTCTCACAAATTTGCCTTGTCTTTGTATTTTTGTTTTGTAGAATTTACCCACTCTCTTATTGCTTCAGTATTATTTATCAGACTACAATTTCACGAATAACTTCTTTAGTAAAGGATAAAACTTAAGTGGTATGCAGGACCCAACAAAAAAAAAACACGGGGTAGACTCGGGTGGACCGGAAGAGTAAGCAGTAATAATAATAATAATAATAATAAAGTGAGCAGCAATCCAATCAAACAGGTGAAGATTAACATTGTAGTTAGATTATTATAATCTATTCCCTATCACTAGTTTGTATTGATTGAGTTCAAACGCTTTATATGCAGGCCATAGCACATCTTTCGACATATAATCTCAATATTGTTCATTAGTTCCACATCATGCGACAAGTATTCTCGAACAAGTTTTCTGCAGTCTGCCATGATCTAACAGATAATGTCTCTATTTCCAAACTTTTTATTTCACTGTATACTCCCAATTTTAAGAACAATCTGTTTTACCCCTTTGTTCATTTTGATATTTTTTTTAACTTGATCTTCATCATTGTGAATTATTGTTTTGTTTTTTTAACATTTTAGGCCGAGAAAATGTGCATCTTGTGAATCAACATTTTTTATCATAGAATCTAATTGTATAAAATGAGAAAATCTAATTTCCTTAATTCAAATATGTCTTTAGACGCCATATATGTTCCATTTTAGATAATTCCAAACTTGCTACACTGGACTGTTTTGGTTCGATGTGTGACAACACTAACCAGGTAATACATACTGTATAAACTGGGAATTTTTTTTGGAAAGTCTTTTTGAGATTTTAAATATGATTTCAACCTCCTAATTTTTTAAATTCGTTTTAATAGCGGGGTTGAAGTATTGAAATAATACTTGCAGTTTCATTTTCGGGTTTCATCTCACCCCTAACAGGAGGCTCCCAAGGCCCTGAATCGCTCACCTGTTATCTTTTGTGTACCGGTAGATTTTGCATCTATGATTATTTTTGCTATTTAATGTATACCGTCGCAATTTTCTCCTTAATATTGACCTGTACAGCTAAACTATAGAATCCTGAACCAAATAGATATGGTTGCTAGGGACTTTTCATCAGTTACTATGGAATTTTTCCATGACCGTGACCCTTGACCTTTCTTTTTTACTTGTACAGGTAAAGTATAAGGTCCTTAACCCAAACATATATGGTTATTAGGGATCTGTTGCTATAGAATTTTTCAATGAGCTTGACCCTTGACGTTCCATCTTACTTGTACAGCTACCATTTAATTTATTTCAAGTTATGCTCTAAAGATCTGCGACAATTAATGTCAGACCATTATTTTCTGTTTACATGTAAATAATCTTTCAAGGGCAAAACCTCCTATTAGGGGTCAATTGACGATTTTGTCATGTTGACTTATTTGTAGATCTTAAACTGCTGAACATTTTTGCTGTATACAGTTTGTCTTTATCTATAATAATATTCAAGCTAATAGCCTAAAACTGCAAAACTTCTTTAAAATTAACAATTCAGGGGCAATAACCCAAATAGGTTGACCAATTACTCTGAAAATTTCATGACAGGTAGATCTTGACCTCATAAACATTTTTACTGCTTGTCAGTTTTGCCCTAACTGCTAGTTTTTGACATATGAGCGAAAATTGCATTTTCACCTATATTTTATTTTTATCCAGGGCAGCCATGTTTCTCGATAAAACACAAAATTTATATTAGAAACCCTAATGATCTTTCAGCCTAAGTATTGCTAAAATTGATTCTGTAGTTTCAAAGGGGAAGATTTTTAATAGTTTACAAAGATGACGACAAAAATGTAAAAAATTGTCTTTAAAGGGCAAAAACTGCTATAAGGGGTCAATTGACGATTTTGGTCATGTTGACTTATGTGTACGTAGATCTTACTTTGCTGAACATTTTTGTTGTTTACAGTTTGTCTTTATCTATAATAATATTCAAGATAAACTTAAACTGCAAAATTTCCTTAAAATTAACAATCAAGGGCAATAACCCAACAAAGGTTGACCGATTCGTCTGAAAATTTCATAGCAGGTAGATCTTGACTTGATGAACATTTTTTCGTGCATGTCAGTTGCTCTAAGTGCTTTAGTTTTTGTGATATAAGCCAACAACTGCAGTTTACCCCTATGTTCTATTTTTAGCCATGGTGGCCATGTTTCCCAACGGATAAGAAAATAAAACATAAACTTTATTCTAGATACCCTAAGAACCATTAGACTAAGTATGACTGTAATGGGTTCAGTGGTTTCAGAGGAGAAGATCTTTGAAAAAGTTCACGACCAACGGACGACGGACGGACAGACGACGGATGACAGACGCCAAGTGATTGCAAAAGCTCACATGTACTTTTAGGACAGGTCAGCTAAAAATAGGGACAATAAAACTGTTGCCGCAATTCCCGGTTTACAATACCATACGTTGTTTTTTAATGGAATTTACAAAATCGGCACTTTTTCTTGGTTATAGATGTGAAAGTGACAAAATTATCAATAAAACGACAGGTTTTCTTAAGGAAAACATTTATTACATCCGATCCCTTAAAATAAAAAAAATCAACAAATAATTTATAAGTGCACGAATTTATATTGATTTAACCACTGGTTGGCCTTTTACATCAAAATATTTTTCCACCAGCGATAGATGTTAGTAAAATATTTATATAAAGGCCCAAGCAGGGATAAAATTGGTATAAATTCATAAATTCATACAACCATGAACATTTTTATTCAAAATGAAAAGTTGATATCAAATATCAGCAAAAGAATACTGAAGTAACAAAACAGTGGCAGAAGTCCAACAATTCGAAGTCCAAGGAAAAGACAAAGTAAGGAGAATAGAACACAAGAAGCAAACGCGACAAGGATACATGTATAATTTTAAGAATAAAAACTGTATAATAAACAAAATAAAACTAGAACAACACAGATTTTAATAATTTGAAATACCTACGGCACCCATCGTGAAGTTCAACAAGTCAATCCTCTGGTATTCACAAATCGGTAGAGGTACAGGTCCAACATCATCTTAGATATTGGAACACTGTAACGGTCAGTCAATTCGTGATGAGGATTGTAACATTTCCTAAGTGATGACATCAACTTATCCTTGATAAAACCTGGTTATGAAGCTTTTGTGACAGCTTTAATCATCACAAAATACCTCAATAAATTTAATGCATTGTATGGCCATTTCGGTAACTCATGCACTTGAATATCGGATAAGCTGAGAAACGTAGACACCATATGCATGCAGGCGATGATGGTATATTGCTACTCGGGAAGGAAAAGTTAGCAATAGGAAATAAATGTTTCTAAACAAATTGTTAATCAAATGATTAGAGGTCAATGAGCTATTGATTGAATTTTAGTCTGTTGTACACGACACACAAGGGATAAGGCTATTTAACATCGCATTTGTCTCAGCACAGAACAAAATAATGTTTATGCATACTGTTTAAAATGAATATTCGTATTTTTGTAGTATTGTCAGGTTCAACTATATGAAGGGACTGGACATTGTTACACACATCACGGACACGGGGCAAGTTGGATATAGTTTATTTTTACACCTGGTTTTCATGATTTAGCTCTTATGATAAATAATTAGACAAATTAGAGATTTTTTCGACGGATATTTTTGTATATGAAGACAATGAATTAATTGATAAATTATTTTGAAATTGAGATAATATGTTATTAAATTTATTTCTTGAACAAATTAATAATTAACTTGTTACATCTTAACAATTGTGAAATTAAGAACAACAACTGAAAAAGGGTAGTTGGAAAGGCATCTTCAGCAAATTACTATCATTACAGAATGTTAACTCCATAGAACATTTAAAAAAACATTTTAAAAACAAACGGAATTTGTCACCATGAGTAATACTTGAACTTTCGTAAGTTCCATTGTAATATCATTTTTGCATTTCATGAAGGCTACCATGTTAAAACGAGCACATTATGATCCTGCTATCTAAATTATGTACCGTCCACTCTAATTTGCAGTTCTATCAAGCGGTCACCTTGTTAGTAATCATACTGTATTGCTTTTAAAGTTTGTTGTATACACCAGAGTGTTATGATAGATAAGGGGGAGGTTTTTGTGCTCATAAAACCGGTTTAACCCCACCACTATTCAGTGTCTGTAGATGTACCAAGTCAGACTATCCTGACTGTTGTGACTGTTTGTGTTTTGTACTCCTTTATGTCATGTTTTGTACGGCGTTTTGTCAGTTGGATCGCTTTGGTTTATTGCTATTGTTGACCTTACCTGTTATCAATTTTGTTGTTTATAAACAGTCGTTTATTTTTAGCACCACGAAGACCGCCAGAAATGTATTGGGTCCCATCATGCAGCTGATCATTGTTTTTGTCACGAGCAAGCATGCATTGATCAAATAAGTAAGATTTATTTATTTAAGATAACACATATTCTACGGCTGTTGAAATTTAAAATAGTACATTTTATAAAAAAAATAAGTACTATCTTTAAAAAGATATTCGACACAATTTGCAGTGTACATGTTCTTGTTCTTTTTTTTTATTTGTTTTTACCTTTACTTTCAAACCCTGCGAAAGTCCTGCATTAATTAAACAGTGTATTCGTGTATACAGTAACGTCCCCTAATTCTGTACGTCTATCGTTTCGGTACTTTCCAAATGAATATCTAGAAATATTTGGAATTTTTGTTGTGTTCATTATCAAACTTTGTTCCATTTTGTATCTAAGCAATTTTAGTATGAATCAACGAATTATTGAAAAAGCTATAACAATTTTAATTAATGTGCCTATTTTTTTCACAAAAGAATAATTTTCCGGAGCACCTGGGTTCACTCCTGGTTTTTGTAGGAGTTCGTGTTGTTCATTGTTTTTTAGTTTTCTGTGTTTATTTGTTGTGCTTGTGGTTGTTAATTTGTCTTCCCGGGTTTGTCTGTCCAATGGATTACGTTTGTTTTGATTGCTCCTTAGGTATATTTATCCTTTTTGTTTATTGTTAACAAATACTTGTATGTTATTGTTTACTATTAGACTTCATTTTATAACGAAAAGGCCTAGTTGTGCATACATAGGGGAGGGCATTGTAAATCAATAGTTTGTGTTAAAAATTGCAATTGTTTATATCCAGTTAATAGTTGTAGGAAATAGCTATTTATTAAAATCTTTGTTTTGAAAAAAAACTGTATTGTTGTTCGATACGATTGCAGTGAATCGAAATTTTCACCTATATTTTCAAAAACTTTATTATTGTTCGATACGATTGCAGTGAATCTAAATTTTCACCTATATTTTCAAAGCAATATATAACCCAAAAACATCGTTAAATTACAGACAAGATATTTGACAAGCTTTTACGGTCAAAGGGCAAACATCGATACTATTTTCATAATAATTACTGTGCAGTATAAATTAAATAGGTACACAGTCTATCTTAAATTCTTAGCATGTGAGGCATCATTACAGAAAAATAAAACAACGATTTGCACACAGAAAATAAATGCTTATCAAATTGAAACACGAGTGCTAAACGTGGTTTTTTCATTTGTATAAACTCGAGCATTCAGCAAACACATATAAAAAAATCGTGTCCAGCACCTGTAAATTAAAGCAACTTATCTATTATTTTGTTCACTGTTCCATTTTAGAGCTAAGCTTAACTACTCCACCTCCAACACCGCCTACTATAATCACGTCAACAATGGCAGCCGTACAGACGACACTGACAGGTAAATAACCAAATCATCATATTCAAACTTAAGGCGTATTTTATTTTCTTCCAACATTAATCAGATTTATAGTTTAGCGTTTTGCATTTTTTTCTCAGGCGATTGGTTACTTGGTTTAAAAACATTCAACTTGAACGATTGCAAGTTTTAGTATTAATAGAACTCATCAGCTCTTGTTTACATTACTGTTTTTATTATCTAGAAATTGTTTAAGTTTAACCAAGTTATTGGTTTTTAAAACCCCACAAAAAACGTTTTTTTTTTATATTGGTTATCTTTGACAGCATATTGACAGACATTTCTTGTCTAAATCAAACGATGTTTCTTAAAATGCAACATTTTAAGAGTACTTAATTATAGCTGAGAATACGCTTTTCATTACGGTCTGATTTGGAATTCAACGAGCCAAATCATACCATACACTTCGGAGTTAAACTTTAAAGTGATGCAAGTAAATGCTACAAATGTGTCATGTTTTATCCTTCGACTGCACAAAATTCTAAAACCTCTTGTGTAACTTAAAGAATAACATGTATACCCATAGAGTGTTACAGACAGAACACGGTTAAACTTAAACGAAATTAAGATACCAATCCTGACAGTGAAAAAATAATCTAAAAAATGTAAAAGTATATGATTTTAACAACAAAAGAGATATTGAATTGTGAATATCCGAAATTTTAGTTTATTTTGGTTTTTTAATTCGTCAGATAAAGATGATTATACTATTTATAGATTATCCTGTTTATCCTTTGATAGGAATAGATAATCCTTAGATAATTTCAAATAGTTTAACCATGAATCTGTTTATCTAATGTGCCATTTATATTACATAAACTACACAAAATTGTTTTACTGAAAGCTGGAAACAACGACAACATACCTATTACATTTTATCGGAATACTGTAGTGGCATTTCCGCCAGTGGAATATTACCATTGGGATAATTTGAACTGTTTATAGATATTTAACATAACAATATATTTGTACAACTTTTATTATTATTGGTTACTTTAATAAAAAAAAATAAAACAACACCTTTATATCTTTGAGTGTGGGTAATTTCCCTTGTAGAACTGTTACATGTGTACATTTTCTCGAAGATGGGATCAAATATATTTTGGGATAATAAACGAAAACGAAAATGTCTTTAGAATACTGCATTATCGAGGAATCGACAAATAATGTTCCTGTTGCAGAGCTAAAGAACACATATTTCATTTGAAGAACTAAACTAATATTGGTGTTTATGTGTACGGCAATAAAAATTCAACAGGGCTAGATAGTTTATAGTACTACCTAGAATTTGCCATAACTAAGAGTTCTGCCGTTGTGTTGGAAGTTTTTGTCTATTTTGCGGATAATTGATATAATAATAATGAAGACAAACGTTAAAATTGTTTCATTTTTAAAACAAAAAAAAGGTCCCAAACTAATAAATTCAACAATTATGTTCCAACTAAAGTTTAAAGCCAAGAGAAATAAAACAGAAATAAACAAATTATCCACAAAATGATTTGAATGCATTTCATGTGAGAAATAAGAAAAATAAATATTCATTAATTTGATTTTAATACACCTTCTACTTCCGGTTCTTTAGTTATCATAAGTTATTGCTTGTTTTACGGCACAACCGATATAAATGGGCACTCTTTTGTCAACTGAAGTGATCATACCTCGGGATTTTGAGGTCTATTTAACCATAATTATTTGTAAATATCGGCAAAAGAATATCGAAGCGACAAAACAGTGGGAATATTGCACAAATCCGAAGTCCGATAACTTGAAAAAGTCAGGGGAATGGAACATAAAAACCAAACACCACAAAGATTGTAAAAATGTGAATGTTTAAGAGAACATCCTTTATAGTGAATTTATAATTTTGTGTGTATCAAGCTTCCTGGTTTTCTAACTTTCTAATAATAGCAAATTCAAATACATATTCACAAGATATGTCCTCATCAATTGTACTCCGGGCAAACAAAACTTTGAAGAGCAGATTCAAATGTTCAAACAACCAAAAGGCTAAAGCAAAAAGCATCTAAGGACAGACCTAAGCCCGCCGGAGATCTCCTTTGATTCACAAAAGGAGTAAGTGTTTTCCACTTCTTGGGTCGTTTTAAAAAAGTGATCCTTTATCTTTCCAATTATATCACGGCAGTTTTCTTTAATATATATACTCTTAGCATTTGCTAATGATAAGTAAAGTCAAGAAATACCAAAGGGATATTCGAAGGAGAGAAAAATCGTAACAAGTGAAAACTCCGGAGACCAACGAAGACAAGACCAAAACAATACATGCACTACAATTTAAAAAAAAGTCACTACAAAATACTGTACATATCTAAATATCTGTTTTGGAGACAATTGTAACACAGATTGCCATTTTGTGGATCTTTAAGACACATATTTAAGACGAAGGACATTCTGAACCAAAATATTTTTGCTTCAAGTGCATACATGAATCTCCTTTCATATTAAAATGGTTTTTCGTCTGAATGTCCTTCATGGCAATATCTAAAAGTAACGATACACATTTATTGGTATTTCAGAAAGTCGCAGTTTTCCCCCATCTTTTGAAATGAGATCTTATACTTATTAAGATTTTATTTCCCTTTTGTTAACATTCAAAAACATTATACATGTAAAACACCGTTCACAACAGAAATTTGTAATTACTAAAAATGTTTCAATTTACAGTTATGGGTGAAACAAATTCTCGAGAAAGTGGCCCCACTCAATTCTATACTGTCATTTTGGCAAGTAGTTTAATTCATGGTTTTATATCAGCCTAGAAATTCACGAACATTGATATTGAACGAAATATAAAGAATCCACAGTACCTGTATTATATTGATTTGTTCTTTTTCAGTGCAAACAGAGAAAGTTTTACAGTGTTTTGGTTTCAGTTGTTTCACTCCAAAGGTGAGAACTTTAATGGCACGATTGTACATTTTTTGTATTACATGACTTGCAATATTTACGAAACTATGTTAATTATGTGTGATACGACACTGTAAAATGCAAACATGTAGCGGCCGTTGGTAGTTATTATTTTTAAAAATGACGAAGGTTTTTACTTGAATCAATAGCAGACTATGATCATGAGATAGTTTGGCACTACGGGGTAAAAACAATGAGTTGTAAGCAAAGCGGAATCCTCGGATTTTATTATTGACTTCGTTATGAAAGTTTAAGTGTCAATGTCAATTCATTCATCACTTTTTTAAGACTGTAAGAATTAAATTCTACATTTTTGCATTACAGTCGGAAACGCTTTGTACTAAAAATGTGGGCATAAATGATACATTCAATTCTTAAAATTACATTTTACAATTGATAAATATAAAATATGACTGCAGTTTTTAAATGTTCTCCGTATTGTCCCCCTCATCATCGTCGTCATATAATTAATATTTATAAATGAAACTCAAACCTAACAAATTTTATTCCTCAATTGTTCAATATTTTCCCAGGCAGAAAGTTCGCCACCTTATTGAATGATTATTTTGAATTTAACTTTCATTACTTGTGGAATCCTTTAAAACCCCGGGGATGTCATCTGCAATCAGCTAGGCTGATTGTACATTACACCGTAGCTTCCGATTGGTTATTTTCATAGATCAGGTACAGTTTATCTCTATATATTTTATGATTCCGAAGAGCAAAAATTGTATTTGGTAAGAACATCTTAAAAGGAGGGAATGGGAACAAACATTTTCTGCTGACATTTCCAATCTAAGACATGGTACAGTAACCAACACGTATATTATGTCTTTTTAGCATATTTATAATAATTAGGTCTCCCAAAAAGGTTTGGACACATACTGTTTTTGTTGCTTTTCTTCTTATTATTTTTTTCTTCTTTCTTTCGCGGTAACCTTGAACTTTCACGAAACTTTACAGGGTGACAGCTCCCCATGTGGAGATTGTCCGAACTAAGAAATAGTTGACATTTCCACCCTATAACCATATATTTTCTAACTCCTTATGAGTAGATGAATTCACTGATGTATATTTGGAGGTCCGTAGGGAGTATGCCCACCCCCTCAAAATAAATTTGTCTTTGTTACTTTGAAACCTTTGAGATCTTTACCCTATAACCGTCATATAACCATATATACATGTATTCTTACTCCTTTTTGGAAGATGCATTATCGATGTAATAGGGTCCCAATTGGGGTATGCCCCGCCCCCTCAAAATAGATTGTCTTTGTTACTTTGATAGCTTCGAGATCTTACCCTTTAAGTTAAATTCCGTATATATTATTATTCCTTTAATATGGGAAGATTCATTCACGGATGTATATGACCGCCCCTCAAAATAGACATGTCTTTGTAACTCTTAAAAATTGAGATTACCACCCTATAATGTATTAATCAACGTATTTGGTTGGACCCTAAGGGTATGCAATGTAAAAATAGACTTGTCTTGCTAATTTGGAAAGCCTTTTGACCCCCAACCTATAACCAAATATATTCTTACTCCTTATGGAAAGATGCATAAATAGATGAAATGTTTTTGGGAGTTCCTGTAAATCACACGCTTTAATGAATTTAAAATGGCTTAGGTCACAATATTTAAACCATATATGTTGGCCCTCTTTATGGCAAAACACATTCAATAGTTCCTTGTACAGTAGCTTATGGGGAACTTCGTTTGGGAGACTTCGTGTTGGCATCCAATACAAAAACATAGAGCTGAGTTTATCTTTCAATGTCCTTTGTGAGTTAAAAATGTGCTAACTATTTTTGTTGTGATATTCCTATCCCGACTCAGCAATCAATGGCTATACAGACCATTGCTTAATGATTTTTGTTCTGGTATAAAAATATATATTACATAATTGCTATCCGGTACCATGCTACCGTCTAAACAAAACTTTAGAAACCCACAATACTATAGTTAAAAAATTCATAAAAGAAGCCTAAACGTAGTAGTCTAGATAAATATGGGTTGTTTTTTTCTAGATTTCTGTGTTTATGTTTTTGCAGTATTTGTTTCCTGTTTCAGTGTTCTCCAGTTTAGCTTGACTTTGGGTTTTGGTATTGAGTAATTTCCCAACTGTCTTGCTGCTTTTGTATTCTTTTTCTGGTATTTGACACTTTTAATTCATGTTCATTGAACTTCATTTTCATTTAAATTTAACAGGTGTGTGCTGTGACCTTTGTTAACAGTATACCTGTGTCAGGATCTTGTCAAATTCACCAAACTGTAAGTATAATCTGTAATTATCTTTACGGAGCACCAGAGTTCGCCGTTTTCCCGATTTCAAAAACTCCATTTTATCGTTTTTTATTTCTTTACCAATGTATATTGGGGTTTGACTATATGTGGTCATAATTTTTTTTAATAAAACCTGTAAACATACAGAACATGAATCACTTAAATCTTTCCGAAAATATTTTACATCACTTATATATAGAATCTTTTATCGCGAGCAGTTCATTATCGTATTTCTACAGTTTCTATAGTTAAAGCTGCAAACCTCGAGCCTTGGCTATTATTCATCTGGGAACAACCATCTTGAGCTATCATAATCATCATTCAATGTTAGTTCGGTAAACTAATTCAATTACTGCACATAAGTCTGTGAATATCCAAAATTGTCAACCTGAGTACGAGTTATTCCTCCAGGGGAATAACCAATATTCAGGTTGATAATTTGAATATTAACCTCCCTAAGGGACAATAATTGTATATTATCCTTTCTGTTATTATCCAAGAGCCGACAAGAATGTGGTCCTCTACCAACAAACGGGGAATGTGAATGCAGTTCTGTACTTTGCATTAGTTTGATTAGTGAGTATTTTGTTAGATTTAATGATACGAAAAATATTTTCTACAATAATTAAACTATACCTGCGTTACATAACTGATAGTTCATTTTACTTTAAGGTTTGATTGTTGTGTGCTTCTAATTCAGAAAACAAAAATATCTTCTAACGAAATGGCCATACAGTGCATCCTTATTTTGTGATACAGTTTGGTATATAGTGATACAGTTTGGTATTTTGTGATACAGTTTATTTGTACTATTATAGAACAAAACCAAATATCAGTACGTTTATAAAATTTGAATCACAAAATTCTTTTGTTTGATTGCAGATGCTCTCACAGCACAACGACTGAGTAAGTAATTCAATCAGAGTATCCCTATGCATTTTTAGTGTGGTGCTCCACCATGCCTTCATATACGGGCACCATGTTCCAATTTGAATATTCTTTTGAGCAAGATCACCTACCGTTTTCTAAACAAGACAATTTACACTTTAATAAGGACAAAAATCAAACTATTCACATGACGATCAATAATTTAAATGAAATGGAAATAAAATTATTTTTGGTCGATATTTTATCGGAAAATCAAACTTCGACATATCCATCAATATATCAGTCGATTTTTAGAGACTCATTTTTTACACCCGAGTTAATAAAGATTTCGAATTGAGCGAGTTCGAATCATCGGGCCAAAATACATTAATTTAATGTAAATTTTTCTGGACCGTCAAAATACCTCGACTTATCCGAGATTTTCGAACAAAACTAGCTCGACACAACGAGATTCGACTGTATCTACAAAATTCCTGCTTTAAACATTCCCGGTCAAAAAGATATATAATTTACTGTCATGATATATTATCTACCGGACACCTGAAGAACGTATGAAGACTCATCAGTTCTGCAAAAGGCAGATATACACCTATCTGGTATTTGGTTAGATTTCCCCCCATTAACTGACCTCCCTTAGATCATCATTTGGAAACTCCGGATTTCCATGAAAATATTTTAGTCTATGATGAAGGAGAAAACAATAGCGTAGGGTGTTAGAGAGTAGATTCAAAGCCCAAAATAAATCAAATGAGTGTTCCTAAAGAGGAAGCATATACTACCAAGTTAACAAGCTGGAAACATCTGCGCATGTTTGGAATCCGTAGATCAATGCAATCTATTTATGGAAATTTAGGTTCATTTGTGATATACACATGTTGTATAGATAAATATCATATACTATGTATTTGGTTTTTATACACTTATTATTAGTCCCCTAGCGCAATGCCGAAGGGGACTTTAGGTTTGGACTCCGTCTGTCGTTCACACTTCAGTTTTCCAGTTTTTTTTCAGAAACCGTTTAACCATTTAATCTTATTTTTGGTAAGTGAGCTTAACATGATGAGTTACAGATCAAGTTGGTGTTCCAGGCTGGTCGAATGATTATTGTGAGAGTTGTTGCCCTTGGACATAGGAATTATTGCCAAAATAATAGTTAATAATATTATGTACTCTTTGTCAATATAGTATTAGTATTTTTAGGAATCACTGTCCATACGACTGCGTCCGATTTACAAAGTCAAGGAGAATTTGGTGTGTTTTCTCACAGATCAAGCCGGTAGGGGACATTTTATTGCTCAGTATATTCTCAGAATGCTTGTCATATTAATTCTAATTAGATTTTTTTTTATTTAAGTTATCGGATCCACACAAGATACAGTTCAAAGTAAGCCATTTCACCAATTTAATTAAGAAAAAAATATTAATATATGCATAATGTAATAAAAGTCATATTGAATACATTGTACCTGAAATTGAAGTTATCTCCTTAATTTCTTTAGGAACAGCCTCACACAATATATATATATATATCAACTGAGGTTTTAGAGAAAATATTTTTTTAATTTAAATTTTAATCTTTTAAATCATTTGCTTCCTTAAATCAGTAAATTCTCTGAAAACATATTTATTTATCATTTGATGAAAAATGATTATACAAATGTATCTCCTTTCTACATTGTTTCAAGATACCGGCTGCACACAGGCACCAATTCGAAGTATGTTATTAATTTTGTCAATTCGGTTTCTAAATAAAGCATAAAATTATGCCATGTCCGTGAAATTAATTAATTTGAATAACTTTATGGGTAAAGTCGTATAAAAATATGTATGCTTAAAAGATTCTTGGACGTGTAATAAACCAAAATATTGTGTAACGTTTGGATAGTATGCGTGCAACGTGCGAATCGTGTGCGTGTGCAATGAGAATCGTGTAACATGTATGACATTTCATGATCATTGTCAATAAAAATATTAAAACGTATGAATTCAAATCAGAGCATATTTCCAACTCGAATTAAAAGATTGTCGGAACGAATTTTCAATGGTGTCAAATGTTTAAAAATGTTCATATCAATAATCCCGCACAGTTTATATTTTTTTCTAATATTAATGTAAATTATTCAAATATTGACGATAAAGAATACGTGAAATAAAATGTTTCCTAAACCAAATAAGCATATGTATTGCATATAAATTGGCAAATTAAAAAACAGTGCAAAATAAAAAAAGTTTTAATTTTTGTACTAATTTATGGTTTTATGGTACACCTTTTATATGAGCAAGTTTTTGTGGTTTTTATTCATGTTTTTATATACCCAAGATGTGATGTCGTTTGTTTTAAAGAAGTGAAAGAATATTGTGGCGTAATGTTTGTTTTACTGACACCTTTATTATTATGATATAAATCACAATAGTTATTTAGGTAACAATAATATGAAGAGGTTAATTGATTTGTAATAAAATTAAAATATAATTTTACAGTTTTGTTAATCATGTTAATAGGTGTAATAAGTTTTCCGTAATAAAATAACATAAAAAACAATCGGATATGCAAAAAAATATTTCGTATCTTTAATTTTTTTTTTTTTTTTTCTGTATTGCACTCCTTTCTTACAATTTTAAGAAATCGTGTAACATGCATCGTGTCGTTTGCTTCTAACGTACGAATCGTGTGAGAGTATCGTGCGAATCGTATCCCTGTAACGTGAGAATCGTGTGCGTATGTTTTGGCGCGGTTACAAGTTCAACCATTTGTATATTAGCTGACTATTTGGTAAAAAAAATCTAATATAATTTCGGAGCCTATATATTCTAAGTAATCAATGAAAAAAGAAGTTTTCTTCGAATTTTCTCTTTATCTTTATGATGTAGAAATCTTTTACCTTGATTTCATTGTGGAAATGGAATATTCATGATACGTAAATTTTCCCTTTAACGTATTAATTTCAATTGTATTATGTTGGTTTAATACAATAATACTAGGTAATATTGTAACAAGCAACCTAGCAAAATAATTCATTAATATTGCACAAGCAGACGAAACAGAATATTTTCTTGCAAGGGACACATTTTCTCAATATTAATTCAATAAGCATTTTATTGTACAGCAAGACATTATCCATTGTCAGTTGTAAAAGTAATATTACATGGAATGCAATATAATAGATTATTATACCTCTGTATACTTTTTTATATATATATATAAAAATCAAGACATTAATTGTACTATTTTTTTTACCGGTGAGTAGTTTTCAAAACTAATCACCGGTAAATAGTTCTGGAAACCACTGACCGGTAAAGTGTTTCGGTATAATAAAACAGTTATTTAACAGTCATTTCGGGATATAGCCATTTTATTTGTCGCCTCGTCACATTGACTATTTCGCTCCGCTAGGAAAAGAGTCAGTGTCTCGGTAGAAATAAAATGGATATATCCCTCAAAACGGTTAGGTAACTGTAATTTTTGGTTACGTTCTACATGGAATATTACATTGCTATACAATAATTAAATATATTGTATGCATGTAGTAATTCCTAAAATATTCAAATATTCAAAATTCTCTCTATTCTGATTGCTGTATATTGCGTATAAGAAATACTGATAGTTCCTTCATTTGTTGTTAATTCTGATTACAAGAAATGTAATAATACTTTCTAACATGGATGAAATTAATTTTTTTATTAAAAATATAAATCTATGTATCAAAGAGTTTTAGTCATTTGCTATATGTATATTTAATCACATGAAATTTGTTTTGACTCATATCTTATCCGTTTAGTTTGAGCATATTTTTTTGATTATAGAATAAAGAGGATTAGACACAAGTTATGCTAACTTATGCAGTCCTCTCTCATGTAAAAATCAAATACACCGGTATATTTTAAATTTGAGCATGCGTAACAGAATAAGTAAATGATATCCAAGATAATTATAAACAATATCTCATCTTATCAGCAGACTACATTATCCTGAGATCTCTATTCATCTTTTATCACATATAAAACTAAGATATTGTGTATGCCTCAATAAGTCTATATTCCTGATACCATTTTTGTAATTTATGAGATTCAACAGATTTTGTCTCTGTAAGTTATTCTAAATGCCAGAGCAAATAAAAATCCGAAACAAATATTCTAGACCGGCAATAAAGTGGAAACTGACTTGAAGGTTTCACTCAAACAATCTGACAGTGCCATGAATGTTGTATACACAATTTATTTTTCTAAACTGTTCAAAGATATTTTGTGGCAAAACGTAAGGTCAATTGCTTTGGGTTTTGGTTTCGTAAAATTTATTTTCTCTTTTTCTCGTGAAAAAACAAAGATTTACAGCTATATAAATTGTAGTAACGGTTTCTGCAGTTTGTGTAAATAATTCGAAATCGTCTCGAATTTCTAAAACTGCAGAATTATATGAAAACTGCCTAAAATATATTTTATATATGCTTTTGATTTATATAAAATCATTGCTTGGCAGATTTGTTTTTCTTTTCTTCATTATCACGGTGTTATCATTATTATTTTTATTCTTATTTATTATATCTTTTTTTAAATTCATTTGTAAACAAAACAGAACAAAACAACTATAACCACGAGCAATGTTCGTTACGGATTTAAGTGTTAAATTCTAGGTATCGATCATGTCGATAACACAACATTTTATAAGAAGTTAAGGTTTGTCTAAAAGAAGATTATTGCAATGCTAGTAAAATTTCAATTTCACTTATAGGAACGACGCCATCAGTGACATGCTCTGACATTGAAGATAATCTTTTTAATTGTAAATATTACAACGACCAGTTTGGAATGTGCTCGTCCCTTCGATTACCAATGCAAAATATAGCTAGAACAAGATGTCCGAAATTCTGCAAAATATGCGGAGGTAATTATGGTTTCTTATGACAAAAAACCCATTTTTTTAATGATGTCCAAAATTAGGTAACAGAATATGAGTTAATTTATAAATTTATGTTTAGCAACTTGTTCAAAGAGTTGTAACAACTGTAATTAATATATCGGTATGTACTTTTTTAATACGTACATGAGGCATGAAATTTCTTGTCCAAAATTATTGATGCTGAACTATCTTTGTATAAATCTACTGTTAGATACATATGAAACATGTTGAAAACCCATTTACAGCTGCATCTTTGCGGGTAGGTTACTGCTGTTTTATCATTTGGGAAGTAAGTCTTCCTAGACTAATGAATACCCATTATCATGGCGTGACAATGTTGTCAGCATCTTCGATTTCAGATGTGAGAAAATAAATGGAATCTTTAAATCTAACAAAAAATAAACAGAGGACGAAATTGTCCTGATGATTGAATTTTTGATCGACAACATATTTGTTCAATTTGTGGACGTGTTTTCCAACAGACAATTATTTTCCTTATATGGGAATGCAAAGTTTAGAAGAAGTTGAAAAATAGTATTGCACCTGTTTGAATGGAATGTGGTGATCGACGTTTTTTATTTAATTTTGGGAAAAAGTAACATGCAAAATATTTCATTGATTTTTTGTATCCAAGTGTTGTGCAGTGATAAGATGCTAACAATAAATGTCAGGTGGACTCGGAAACGACAGGATATAAACAAATGCCGAAAACCACAGTAAACCGACGGTTAATCATCTGTGGGGTTTTGCTTTTCATAAATATGTCATATCAAGCCCAGTCTTTCCAAAGTTTAACGTAATCCGTTGGATAGACAAACACTTATATATATATATTAACTAAGCAGACCTTGATCCGCACATGGCACCCGTCGTGAAGTTCAACAAAGTCACAAATCGGCGGCGGTACATGAAATGCTACGACAGTGGGAACAGGTCAAACATTATCTTAGATATTGGAACACTGTAACGGTCAATCAATTCATGATGACGACTGTAAAATTTCCTAAGTGATGACATCAACTTATCCCTTATAAAACCCTGGTTAAGAAGCTGTTGTGACAGCAGTAATCCTCTTTGTCGAAAAACAGGGTAACTCACGCATGCTCTTGAAATCGTATAAAGCTGAGAAACGTAGACGCCATATGCTGATTCGTGATGACGATCGTAAAATTTCCTAAGTGATGACATCCACTTATACCTGATAAACCCTGGTTAAGAAGGTTTTATAACAGCAGTAATCCTCCAAAGACAGGTTACAACAATGTAACTCTTTCATACCCTTGAATCAGATAAAGCTGAGAAACGTAGAAGCCATATGCAGGCGATACCGGCATATTTCTACTCAAGAAGGGGAAGTCAACAATAGGAAAGTTGACATCATTACGTTTGTCATAAAATTTTGTATTCAAATTTCGCTCATTGTTCATTTCAAGAAATAAATCCAAATATGAAGCGGAATTTGATGTATCTGTAGTATCCTTAATTTCAAGCTCACTGGGGTAGAATATGGACTTTTACAATATTGTAGTCAAAATACTGTATGCCACAAGTAATTCTGATCTTTGTCTGAAAAAAATAGTCCTCAAGAAAATAAATAAACAGTAAAATTTCCCTCGCTTGCACATATTTGTGCCATAAAAAATCCAAAGAACTAAAAATCAATTTGGTAGTGACATACATTTTACAAGAAAAAAGTAAACAAAAAAAACCTCTAAACTATAATTTTTTCAAATGATGTTTAAAATAAGATCACAAAATACCTTTCAACAAATTTATGAATTTATTTTTACGGAGATATGACAATTTAAAGAAGTGAACTTTTATATGGGATGCTTTTTGTGTCTGTGTCTGTTTTTAAATTTATCTCCATTGGACTGAATTCTTTTGCATCTTTTGTTAAAAAGCTAGAATTTTAAACCACTTTCTTTAACGGTTTAAGTAATCAAGTTATATTTAGGTAGTGGAGACAATTTTTTAAGGAAATTATTTTGGATCCTTCAATTTTTTCAGTTTTTTGCAAGTGTGATTTCTATTCATGTTTTCTGGTCCTTCTCTTGAAATAATCGTAACAAGTGTCAATTGGCCTTACAGAAATGACGGCAATTATCGGCAATCTTCGGAAACCCTATATAATTCACTTATTTTATAGATGACAATTTCAAACTAAGAGGTACATGTATATCTGAAAATTATTAAAAGGACCAAATGAACGCCATAAATGACTTTCTGATTATTGCAAATGAATCGTATGTTAAATGCAAGGTAAAAAGAATGACCTCGGAAATCAATAATACACAATTTATTCTGTAGACGCCGCATACAAAATAATAAAAATTGGAAAGGTAAATCAACTCAAGTCCTGCTTAATTTTTTTTTCCAATCTACATGCATGTTGTATCAAATATATATATAATTTATAGATGTCATCTGTAATGGTCGGTATATCTCACCAGTTGTCAGGATAGCCGGTTCTGTTGTCTTTGTGCTTTGCACACTTCCAACTGTTGCATTTGATATTACAGTAGTATTTCGTTTATCTAAATTGAAAAGAAATATTTACTGCATCCTTCCAAGTCTAAGTCTAAGTTTTGTATCCACGTTCATTCCTACAAACACTCATTCATGTTTAGCGTGTCGAACATATCGCCACCTGGTGTGTGACCTAAAACATTCTACCTACGACCCAAATAAATCCTCTTTATATGAATGAATGTTGTCATTTCGGGATCTAATGCGTTTCATTTTGAAATTTAGATAAACCTTGAAATCGTGGAAAATGGAAATTTCCAAAATTAAATTTGCGGAAAATCCATAAGAAAATCGACACACATTTTGTAAAATGAAAATCAAGTTGCTGAAATCAGTAGAATAAACTCAAATATTTTGTCACACAGACATGATTCACATAATGGGGTAAAAATACTGATTTTTTAATTTTGGTTTGAAACATGTGATTTTTTTAAATCTCAGCAATTGTAATTTTTTTATTTCAAACTGTTTGCACAAAATCCATGCTTTTGATGAGAAAACAATCTGCTATGAAAATAAGACCTGTGGGTCTATTTTTCTGGTTAGTACACTATTTGAAATTATGAATATATGAAAAATGCATTACTCTGTGTCGTTTCCTTTGTTGACTACTATATTATATAATAAATACTAAATCATCAAATTTGCCAATTGCCTAAAACGTGAAAAGCCCAATCAGTTGTATCAAATCATCTATACGTTACCGTTTTTTTCCTAATTTTATCAGTTTTGCACAGATGGGCGAACATTTAGAAACTTTCTTCTTGTAGAAAAGTGTAGTTACATGTAAATTTAATGCTATAAATTAATTTTTTCCTTAGAATGTATAACCTCTTACTTACTTATTAAATCGATATAGGTTTGATTATGACAAAAAACAGTGTTTGCCAGGCAGGTGAGGGTCAATGCAGTTTTGGTGATCTTCGTGGTGCTAAACATACATTAATACAGTCATTCATTTAAATTATTACATGTATAATTTTAGGTACTACCACAGCTGATTGGATAAGGACGTGACATTTAAAGGATTTTTTCAGTAATTGAACTTTACAAAACTGATTAAAATGAAAGTTGAGGTAACGGAAACATGTGTTTATCAATGACAAAGCCTCTAAAAATCTCCAAAGCCAAATAAAAGTAGTAGAAACATTCCGTAGTGTCTAATTCACAAAGCAAGTAATCGGATGGCATAACCTTACCCCATGTCCAAGAAAACACTGTGCATTGTTGGTATGTAGATGAATTAGGAAAGACTACAATGAAAATACACTTTTTAAGATAACAGAAAGTACACTTATTCATTAAAGTTTTCAAAATAAGCCTTCTCAGAGAGAAAAACTCTACATCTGACCTATAAAAAAATGTTCGATGTATTTCTCAAGTTCTTATTCAATTTTTAGACGATAGATATAATTGGCTGGGACCTTGGGCTGTCAGAGCACATTATATAGAGACCGGACAATGTTGCTAAAATTTTTATCATTTTTTTATAATTTAAAAGAAAACCTTGCCTGTTTCACTTCTGTAACTATTTGTATAATAATGTCGTAAAATTATTTTCGCCATCTTTAAATTAAGAAATAATTCACGGTGGCTTCAAAATATTCTGATTTTACCACGGTTAGGCCATTGATGCCAAATATTTTGCAAAGAGCGAAAGCCAGTGGTAAAATATCGGCATAAATGGCCTACCCATGGTAAAATCAGGATATTTTCAAGCCACCGTGAATTATCTCCATTCTAATAGGTTTAGAGTTTCTACGATATTTTGAAACGCCGCAACACAGGTATTCAGACACGAAGACGCCATTACACAACGCAAGTTATACTATGACGTCGTTAAAGCTTGTGGGAAACTTTACTATGACGTTGCCAAACAAGTGGTCTGGCGTCTGTGACGTTGGAACCAATATTTCGATGTTTTACCACGGATGTAGATCGAAAGCGTTTGAAGCAGTTAATAATAGAATTGACGTTTCTGAACAGAATGAAAGAAAATGAATATGAACATGTTCGTTATCTGTACCAAGCTGTTATTCTTAATACCTAAATCTTTAAAATTTCTTTAAAATTAGTAAATTTTACTTAAAACTATAAACTTCTTTTAAACGTAACAATGTTATAAACGTGAGAATTTAAGGTTTTGTATGTTGCTAAATAAATATAATTATTAAACGTAAAACAACGAAAGTATTTCAAAGTTTTATTTTTGGATTGCGCTCTGATATTCCGTGGCCCTAAGAAAACTCTGAAAACGCCGTTTCAGGAATGTCATACACGGTACTCAAAGTGATTCTGTTTTTTTCATATTTGATTATTCCAGTGTCACGTGACTTTTATAAAGCGCTATATGATCTGTTAATTTGTGAACATATGTCTTCCAAATGAAATATGTAAATGATTCAAAACAACGACACTATGAAACCCTGGGTACAAAAAATGTCTTAATACACAAACTGTGCACATTTCGTTCATTTATGACTCGTAAGTTGTGCTCAAGTCCTAAAATGTTGAAACCAAAAAATATTCAAAACGTTAAAGAGCAAATTGCAAAGTGTTTATTCCGACCAAAAAAGTAAAGCCGAAACCATCAAAGTAAAGAGCTATTCACAACAACTTAAAGTCTGATATTCAGGTATCTTGGAAAATAATGAATGCATCATTGAAAAGTCATGAAATCATGAATGGATAAGGTTGGAGTACCCGCAGTATTTTTTTTTTCTCAATCTGATAGGCCTTTAGAACAACCGGCGACTTTCAACTCAGCAATATTTTGCGCCTTAAAATTAGTATTGGAGAATATTTATGATTTCGTATTTTAGTAACTCACTAATAAACAGCTAAATACATATCAGAGATGACTGTACCAACTTTCAATGCAAGGAAACTATTAAAGTGGAATTAACAGATAAACTCCAAGCCCCTTAAAATCTTTAAAATCGTTCATACAGTTGTAAATGCCATAATCTATTAATATTATTATACGAGTGCTTGCTTTTACCGATGTTTCCCTCATATCGTGGTTGAGTTTAATATCTTCACAGCCCATATTCATGTATAACTCATTATGTAGATCATTTGTCCTTGCCTTGTTGTTAATTTTACTTAATTTGTCTTTTTTCGGGTAGCTATTTTAATATTGTTACGCATGTAATCATCTTCTCTGAAGCCACTGGTCTTAGTTTATTCTTAGAATAGTCCTTGGGTGATTTGAAAGTGTAATCTAAGTCATGTATTGAATATTAGTTATTCTGTTGTTATTACTAAAACATGGAAATCCAACCAATAAAAATACAATGTATACGCCTCTGAAACCCCTGGACCGCAAGGCAATATGGCGGCCAAAGCCGAACTTAGTATAACATAGCAACTAATGGTATTAGAAATCTTCTTAGTTTGAAACAACTAAGCCAGTTATTAGGCAAATGGTCCGTAAGTGATACAGTTTCAAAATTGTATTACATGTATTTGACCTTGACCGCCAACCAAGATATCTAAGACAGCTGTATATGTTTAGACTAATTGTGATTTTCAAATGAAAGATTTTTTAAATTTCGTTTAAAGTAGGTCCTACTGAACCGTCTTTAGGCATACACATTTGGCTTTCTCTAGTTTTATTTACAAGCAAACCGAATGAAGGTTAATCCAATAATGTGGACTGGACTCAAATAATTTGATATCTGAGTTACTTTAATACAACTGATGCAATATCGTAGCTGGTTAACTATAAGTCACAGAGATAATCTCCCTCCGTAGTCATCTCTTCGGCCTCACTACATACATTATATGTTTAAATTTTTGTCAGCTGAAGTTGATCTTAATTGGATTTTTGTTGAACGGTTAAGACCCGTTTGATTCCGTTATTCGCAATGTTTGATGAACTTTTTGTACTCCAAAGTTTTAGACCCGACCGAACCTAATAAAGGATAATCCTGAAATGCGCACTTTTCCGAGGAACTTGATTAATTTTTGTTTGTTTTTGTTTAATATAGTATTAGTGGGGTGCTCAACACTTTGCCTAAAATAGTTTAGGCTCGTTTAATTTTCATAAAATTTTGACGAAATATTTACTTTGACCTGTTGACCAAAATGTAAAATTTCAAGAAATGTGAACCATATAATTGGCAGGAATTATTTCATTGGATATATAGCAGTTTGACACTTATTTTGATCATTGAGAAGCTTGATTTCTCTTTACTAATAGTATGTGATTAAAACGTTCAGCTAATTTTTAAAGAGTTAACTCCCTTAGGTGTTCTGTAGCCCCTTAATTGGAACATTAATGTGAAGATCTTTTTGTCTGAAATCATTTTAAAGCAAATAGAAAAAAATTTCAGCAATGGTCCTTTGATTATCCGCTTTCAAACTTAAACCCGTCAAACCATACCGCCAATGATTGTTATGTCTAAAATCCGTGGAAAAATTTAATTAAAGATCTAATCTGAAACCACTGAGGATATCTGAACCAAAAACATTGGTCCTTCGATGGTCTTCTTCCAAATTTGTACCCGACGACACAGACAAATAACCAACAATGCGGCCAAAGACGAAATTAATTATTCGTGGGATCCAATAGGAAAATTCATCTAAATAAATTAGATTAAATAATTAAATTGGATTCAAACTTGACGGCAATCGTCCTTATTAAGTTCATTGTCAAACTTTTATGACCAACCAGGATGGACGCTGTATGCGATCTATGTTGAATATACGACCATTTAGGAACATTCACCTAGGATCTTCTTGTCTTAAACGAATGAGCATGTTGGAATTAAACATCACAGAAATGGTCCAAATGAAATGCTCTTGAGCTATGCTGGCTCTCGGGGGCCTCATATCACTGCTGCTGGTTAGGTTGCAGTTAGATTTCAAAATATTATTCAAGAAAGTAGGTGCCAAAAGTGTTTTTCCTTAAAGGATTCGGACTTGGTAGTGCAATAATAATTGCAAAACCTAACGGGAGGAAAACGTTTGTTCTTGATAATTGCAAAACGATGGATTTGTGGATAAAGTTTTCCTACTTTTTCATTATGTTACCATGGTTACTTTAGGCATTTCTCTTGGTAATTTAAAAAAAAAGATTGCACATTTTATTTAGTATTCCTAACGGTAAAAAGGCCCGGAAATTATACAATATTGCTCTTTCCCTATGGAAATTTATGTTAAATTTGACCAGGATTCATACTCTCGACATTTGCAACCATACAAAATAGGTCAAAATTGAATAGAAACCTTAGTAATGTTGTCCAGGGGTATTTTTGTAACACTGCAACATTGGCATATGACCCTGAATTAAAGTCTGATCAGTGTATTTGGTTCGAACAATGTGAAAAGGTTTTAAACAGTAAAATATACACATTACGTAGATCACTAGTCCTTGAAAACAATGTAATCAAAGAACTTTATTATCCAAAACAGTAATAAAGGAATGGTCAGTCCTGACACGTCAAATACCAAACACCATCCTCTCCCTCAGACACTTCACAATTAACTGGACAAAATCCAAGCAAATACATAAATAATTCAGGATAGTTTGACATAAAACATACACTCTAAAATTGTGAAGGTTTAACCGGTTTGTGTAACAAGCTTAGATGTTTTATCTGTCCCTTTGGTTCATTGTTGTTATTTGCACGAATTTTCACATGAACATTGTTTAAATGACAGATATATCAAAACTGGGACTGGAGAACATTTATTTCCTTTTGCTAGACGTTTTGTTGCTGTTAATTTTGGTATCTGTCATAACCGTCACTAGTAACACCATTTTGATCTTAAACGGCCATTCCAGTCTTGTTTAATCTTTACTGTCTTGAATTTTAGTATTTCTGAGATTTCAAAACAAAATCAAGATAACACGACAAATACAAGATATAATGTCTTGCACATGTTGCAGTCAATCAAGACTGTTTAATGATGCAATTTGTAACATTACCTGTGCAAAAAAAGATCTAAACAGGTCTTGACCGAACTTGATTGGATGCAAGGCAACATATCTTGATTTGCTCTTGTTATCTTTCCTTTGTTGAAAATATGGTCATACAGAAAAAAAGAGGAAATAAGAATAAACAAGACCACAATGGCCGTTTAAGATCAAAATTGTGTAACTAGTGCGTGCAGGGAGTGTGGCATTCTCTAAATAGGTTACGTATGTACCCACTTGGTTGGCGGTCAGTATTTCCATAAAATGATCTGACAACCCTCCGACGAGTGGATCATACGTATCCACGCTAGGCAGCTCTGTGGGTTGAGATCCAGTGATCCACCACAGGTGCCTCGTTTGTTTTTAAATAGCTCAATCTTGGCTTATTGTAGTCAACATGAAGAAATAAAATATTTCTTATACATATTGTCAGAATGTTACAATATTTATACCTGAAACAAACTAATGTTTATTTAAGAAATGAATTTCTCCAATTTTATTCCTGCTGTATGAATAAAATTATTCAATTCTTGTTTATTTAACACAAATATATTACATAAGGAATACATTTCGTCTTTTTGTGGCTGATTATCGACCTTCCTCTATGCTGTAAAAAAATAATACATAAAAATAAAAACATCACATTTGTTATAACAATCTTGTAGTTTCTTACACATGTATTGTATTTGTATTTCAAAAGTGTTGAAACATTTCTGATGAAACTATGCTTACTGCTGTGAGCAGGACAAAACATAAATTTCATTACGTCCCACAGGTAAAACCTGACTTAGCTGCCATCAAAACTGTCCCCTCCTTAACACACTTAAAAGCCTCATAAAAAGAAAACCGGCATTGCTCAGTATACCTTAAAAAAACTCATTGTTCTTGATAAAGTTAGTATGCAAGTTTTTTTTATACAAAAGATGTCTTACTGCTTTTGAAGAACTGCAGGTCAATTTCAATAGTTCTAATTTCAACTATAATATCGTAATCGCGTTTGATATATTTTAAAAATAGATTGCCACATTTCATTCTACAATTCGGCCCTGATTTCAAACATGGACCAATATCCGAGATTGAGCTAAAACCTTCGTTATGAGTTGGGAACATCGAAAAGGGACATGTAATATAAATACGGAGTTAAGGAAGCTCAGTTGTCATTTTCAAAAACATTTAATTGTTTTACTTTGGAAGTAGGTTGATTCAAGAACAATAAAGAGCTGCGCCATGAGCGCATGATACGACCGTCGCCCTTTTATCTCGTCTTAATGATTTAAATGAATTTATATGATGAACTAGAAGTACTGTGTCAAAAATTGACAGTTTTCGACGATTTTTCAACGAATTTTCCATACCTCCGACATTTCATATCGGAAATTGATTAAAAAAAAACAATAGATATACATTGTACCATGTAAAAGGACAAATATACCTAAGGAGCAATAAAAAAACGTAATCCATTAACAGACAAACCCGGGAAGACAAATAACCAACCACAAGCACAACAAATAAACACAGAAAACTAAAAAACAATGAACAACGCGAACTCCTATAAAAACCAGGAGTGAACCCGGGTGCTCCGGAAGGGTAAACGAAACCTGCTCCCTATACGGCACCTGTCGTGTCAACAAACAAGTCACCAAAGATTCATGAAACTTGTCACCAAACAAGTCATCAAAGTTTCATGAAAATTGTCACCAAATAAGTCACTAAAGTTTCATGAAAATTGATCAAAGCGTATAAAAGTCGAACAAATAAGGACAGTTTTGTGTGCGTGTTTCGATACACAAACGATGGGAAATTTAACTGGTCATAAAGGCCTCATTTTATTTTTTATAAAAAAAAATATTAACTTATTTCGCATTTGACTCCCAATAACATGTGGTTTCAAATTAATGAAAAACCTTTTGTAAATCTTTAAATGCTCGGATAAATCAGATAAGTCATACATTTAAATGTATAACAAAAATTGAATATAATTGATAATTAAATATTTCAGAACAAGCATAGTAATGAATTTAAAGGCACGATTAAACTTTAATAAAAAGTGGTGGAAATTTAAAAAAAAAACGTAAAAGAAAAAATAAAATGAATCTATTGAAATTTGTACTCACTGCCTCTCTTATAGATTTGAATTTTTCTCCTGCAATTGATTTTCATAATTATTTATGAAATTTATTATAGATTTTTGTACTCAACAATACAAGAAACATTTGCTCTGATACTCACTTGTCATTGGCAAATTTGCCGCCGTTGTCATTGCCATACTTTGTGTCGTCATGCCTGAAACTGTCGTTGCGTTTAGTGGAGGCATACTACTTAATTCCATCTCTAAAAATTAAGAACATTCCTTGCAAATCATAATCATCACATTTGATCAGTGACCAGTAAATGTAAGAAAAATTGAAAAATTGAAAGAAAAATGAAAAACTTTGGCAAATTGTAACTCTTGAAATAAAATATTTGTGTTTACTGGACTGTCGATGTGATTTGTATATCATTTGGACGAAAAACTGAGATCATGAGACGAGTAACCTTTACTTATGTCATGTATGTGGTTCGACAAAGTGAGCACTCATGTTTTTAAAACAGGAAGGATTACAAATTTCTGTTATGATATCCTGTATTTATACATTTATACAGGAGCAATAGAAAAAATACAGAAATTGATACAGGGCCCCAGTATTAATTCCTGTATTTTTTCTATTGCTCCTGTATAAATGCCCCGTTTTCATTGTTTTAAAAAGGTACAAGTATCATATAACAAGTGTTTTCAAATTACTCCTGTATTAAATACTATTGGCCCTCGACCAGCGGTATTGATCAGAGAAATTTAACATTACTATATAAAACAGATATTTATAACACATTTCTAGAAATGAATACTGTTACAAATTTAAAGTTATTCTATCATATATCGGAAAATGTAGACCGAGGTAATAAGTCAGTCTTTGTAAAAGTATACAACTAGGTAAAATTTAGTAGACCTACTGATCTGATCAATGCATGATTGTTCATGACAGAAGCAGTGATCACCTGGATGGTGAGCCCCAATACATTTCTGGTGATCTTCGTGGTGCTATAGCAATAGAGAATGAAATTATATCAATACTTTTTATACCTTTGAAGATAATATGGAAGAACTAAAAAAAATAATAAAATGAACTGTTACAAGAATGCTAAATTTGTGAAACTAAAATATATCTCCCTCGTGAATATTTCTGTGCTTAGATGGTTTTGGCTTTACCCTTTTGGTCATTTCGACATTTTTATAAATTTGTTGCTCTTTTAACTGTTCGGATTTTTGTTTTGGTTTTCCAACATTTTAGGCCTTGAACACAACTGACGATTCGTAAATGGATAAAATCTGTACATCTTTTGCATCAAATTATGTATTCAAGAATTTATTATCACACATGGGTGATAGTTTCAAAATAGTTTCACAAATTAACCTTAAAAAAGAACGGAATTTGGAATCCACTGTACCATAAAAATTGCTATCCACGAAATATATGTACCTTACGTACTGTAATATGAATCTATTAATTTCGTTATTTTTCGCATATGTGAAGACCTTTCATTGAACACAATGCTAGATCGATATCTCTAGCAGCATATAGCTCGAACCGTAGTCCGAGATTCCTGTTTAAGAATTGCGTTAGACAGTGGGACAAGGACCCACACCAATTAAAAAAATGCCGTTTGACGTAAGAGGAATTTCGGACTACTAGATCAGGCATTATTTAGTGTCCTACATTAACTGAAATGGGTCTTATATCTCGAAATTTCTTTAAAATGCCAATACAAACTTTTACTGCACATGTTGTACCCATTAGGATGATTAGTCGTAATTAATGGTTCATTTTTAAACTGCTGAATTTTCATGAATTTTTTCCATGGGAGCAGATTTCCTTTCTCTCTCTCTACGTGTGATTTTTTTTTTATTTTTATTTTTTTATTATTTTCAAAGTATTAACACTGACACTTGAATGGTTGGATAGGCTATACCGCTTTGTTAATTTTAAATATTCTATCTTTATTTCGACTTTCGTTTGAAACATTGTCATACTCGAAGTAAATTTCAAATCTGTTTTGCCGAAACAACGAAAACATCTTATGGCGATTTTCAAGATTAAAAACTATAATATAAATGATAAAACCACTGTTTTCCTTTGTTCCCTTGGGATAGTTTTATATATACTATTACCTGAAATTCGTTATATACATGGCGGAATGGTCTAGGTAGTTCGTCATGACTATTAATGATTACTAGTCTGTCAACGCTGAGGTTGTGAGTTCGAATCTCACCTGTGGTGGGGTGTTTTCGACTCCGATCTTAATTGACAAGGATTGCCAATTTTCATACCGAAGGTCGGTGGTTCTCTCCGGGTACTCTGGTTTCCTCTACCAATAAAAACTGGCCGCCGCGAAATAGCCAAATGTGCTGACAAAGGCGTAAAACCCAAACTAAACAAAACATATTTAAAAAAAATATATTGTCATATTAATTTCGTCTCATCTAGAATTTAGAAAAATCTATTTAAGCAATTTTCTTACCCCGTGTCCATGATGAGTGTAACAATGTCCTGTATTGTCGCGAAGTTGTATCTGACAGTACTAAAACAAAGAAACAAACAAAAATAATTATTTCCATGCCTAGGCCACCAAATACAGTGCCGATATTCAAATGTCATATTTTCGTTAATATAACAATATATATTATTGCACATGTTGCATTTCCATCAAGTTCTTGTTATTTGGGAGTAGTAGTCCAAGGAGTACTCCCCCCTAAAAAAAAACACGATTTTATGCATTTTCTAAATACATTGTACATGTACAAAATTTCTGAAATAATGATTCCGGATTTCTAAAAACGACAGTTTTTTTATGTATTATTAAATAATATGATAATAATAGCCTTAATGTGGCAAATTTGGCTCGACCAATATTTTTGCTTTGCCCTGGTATTTATAATTATAGATTATTCCCCGGCATATAAATTGGAGTCTTCATTATTAAAGTTTTATGCACGTCATCATGACGTGGTTGACAGGTATGAAAAAAAAAGTTTCCAAAATGAAAATGGACCTGTTATCCTTTCCTCATACCGGATTTGACATAGGCAGCATGGCAGATGTCCTGCAGGAAGAAGAGACTGCTTACTCTTCCGGAGCACCTCAGTCTACCCCCGGTTTTTTGGTGGGGTCCATGTTGTTCATATGTTTTTTAGTTCTTAATTGTAATGCATGTATTGTTTTGGTCTTGTCTTCGATGTTCTCCGGAGTTTGTCAGTTGTTTTAATTTTTCCCTCCTTCGACTATCCTTTTGGTATCTCTTGACGTTACTTCCATATCGACCCTGGTATCAACCCGAGACTCCAATATCGGACTGAGGGCTCTGCCTGAGGTACGAAACTGGATGAGGGATGATAAAAGAGCCGATATTGAAAATGCCATGTCATAATCTATTTATCACATATTTGGAATTTAAAATCTATCCACACCTACATACATAATATGGAAAATGGCAGAGAAATAAAAAAAAATCACAGCTATATGATTTTTTTTTAAATTATGGCAAACTATTTGAAAAATTCATAGGGAATACTATACCTTTTGATAGTGTAAATAAAACGAATTTTTAACAAGTCTCCCATTTTGTTTGTGTACGTTGCAGACAACCGGCATTTGAACGCATTACGGGAGCACGTGATGGCGGATACGGATTTCTAAAAGAATTCCTTTATAAATCCATATCAGCCCTCAGGTCCGATACGGGGGCTGATATGGATTTCCAATATAATTCCTTATAAATCTATACAGCACTCACGTCCGATATGGGGGGCTGATACGGATTCCAAAAGTGTATTGAAAATTCATATATGACCGCATATAAGACTTCGGGTCTTAATATTTGAGGTCCAAGTTGGTCATATCAGCTACATGTATGCATAAAAGCACTTATCAGATCAAAATATGTGATAAATGCCGGTATTTATATGAAAATATATCTGGTAAATAATTTAATAATATTTTAAAGTCAAGCTGGAATTGCATACAGACCGGCAATTTGGAAACATGGCAATATGGAATTGCATACGGACCGGCAATTTAAACGGGGCAACATGGAATTACATATGGACCGGCAATTTGGAAACAAGGCAATATGGAATTGCATACGGACCGGCATTTGGAAACAAGACAATATGGAATTCCATATGGACCGGCGATTTGGAAACAGGGCAATATGGAATTCTATACGGACCGGCAATTTAAACAGGGCAACATGGAATTACATACGGACCGGCAATTTGGGAACAAGGCAATATGGAATTGCATACGGACCGGTATTTGGAAACAGACAATATGGAATTCCATACGGACCGGCGATTTGGAAACAAGGCAATATGGAATTACAGCATACGGACCGGAAATTTGGAAACAAGACAATATGGAATTCCATACTGATCGGCGATTTGGAAACAGGGCAATATGGAATTCTATACTGACCGGCAATTTGGAAACAGACTGGCCATACGGACCAGTTGTACGGACTGTGTAGATTATTTAATAAAAGTGTACACGAACTTGCAGATTCTGTATAGGCCATGTATTGATTCTCGGTTAGCTGTATTTTGGCCCTTGGAACCAATACAGCTAACCTTGAATCAATACAAGGGCTAATACAGATCAGCAAGCTAGTAACACCATATTATAGTTTCTGACTGATTTAATATAATTTTATTTTCCAAGATGTTTTTCTTTGAAATGATAAGTTAATAGATAAGATACAAAAGAAAATTAAGGATTCTTATAGTGTTTAATACACAGCAATCGGATATGCATCACGTGACTTATTTCTGTTGGCTGTTTTGCTTATGGTAACACTCGAGAAAAAGAATTGACTTGTTGATCGATTTATTGTTCCATGTTATATCTACATATACATGAATGCCAGCAAAGAAACAGTAATACCTACTTGGTTTGTATTGTCACACATTGATCCAAAGCAGTCGAGGGTTGCAGCGTATGTATAACCTGAAATAGAATTAATTATGAGGTACAGAACACCTAATGGAGTTAGGCTCAATGATAACAAACAAACAAACTTTAAGGTAAACATCTGAAAATTAAAGGTTCTCTTTTTCGAAATTTGATTTTAGAGTTATCTATTTAAATACTTGAAAGTATGAACAAGGCTCATATCAATAAACCAGCAACCATATTATTTAGTCCGGGATTCATCTGACGTCAAACGGTTTTTTTAGAACTGACTTGGACTATAGAATATCAGAGCGCACTCCATAAGTAAAGCTGGGTTTCGCACAAAATTTGCAAATGATTGTTTCTCGAATTTTCTGCATAGAAACCCGTACATGTTATGCTTCTTGAATTAAATATTTTTCCAAAAATAGTGTTCCGCAATTTCAGATTGACATTTCTGATAAGGCAAAATGAAATTTTACACTAATGCATTATCTGTATGAACCCATTTTAATTTATTAACTTTTTAATAATTATGAGACATTCGTAAAACTATAAATCCCGGATGTGAGGGGAGGAAACTTCCTAAATAGCAGTATATATGGACGTTCGACTGGAATAGGTCTACTTTTTGAGCCATCAAGTATAAAACTGGGTAGGATATAAAGCCTTAGATGTATATCAATGGGTAGTAAATTAAGAATAAATAGTATATCAATGGCTTATTTATATATGTTGAAATCTTCTTTAGTGCTTCAATATCACTTACAGAGAGGATATCATGTGCTGCGTCTGTTACACATATACTTGGGATATGGAGATATTTTGTTTTTTACCATCCTCAATTCACAACCGCAGCAAACTTTCTATCCAGGGAGACATACATTGTATACGAATAGGTCTGGTTTTGAAAAATTCAAGTATATGGATGGGTAGGGTCATACAAGATTTAGCTGCACGTCTGTACGTAAACTTGGGCCTAGTTACCCCCCCCCCCCCCCCTTCCTTCGGGCTATAAATGTTTTGAAGAGCTAAAGGAATATAGAATTAAAGTATATAATGATGCTTTACTCGTTAAACTAACCATAATTCTAGATCCACACGAAACATATATGTATAATATTTTTGAAAATTTTATGATAGGCGTCAGTGATTACAAACTTTCCACTTGCGTTTATCTTTCCATTGTACATTTCACATTAAGAGTAATATTTGAGTTATAAAAACATTACCTTTACTTTGTATGTTGTCTGGGACGACTTAACAATAATGAAGCAACAAATTTTTATAATTATAGCATTTTGATTTTTAATATGCAAAAAATCAATAAAAAATATTTATATGTAACAAAAACAATTAACGATTCCAAATGAAATAAGTGTTCGTTAGCAAAGGGCTACGGAACTTTGTCATTAAAATATATAGATTTACTTACCAATAGCTAGCAAAACTAAAACTACAAGCCTTAAGCAGACCATCTTTGTTTGACAATGTGATATTACTGTCCTGAAGGATTAAGCCGTCTACAGATTTTATAGTGAGATAACCCCAAGGTCTCCATTGTCTGACACCATTCGTGCAATACGCTCGTGACATAACCATAAGAACTTTGGTACAATAAATGAATTGATCACAAACGATGCATTACTGAACTATATGTATAAAAAAGAGGATATTGGATAAGCCCTCATAGACAAATCATCCATTGATTTAAGACAGATCATCTCAATCTCCTTGTACAACAGGTAAAAATTGGAAAGACGGTAGAGTTCTTTTATATAAGAATTGAATGCTTCATTTTTTGTAGTTTTATTGGTGTGTAAAAGCCTTGACCGAAGCACATTTTGTATGAAGTGTTGAATGAAGATTTTGACTTTTATTTGTTTATAAAGCATCACTTTTCAGAACCACGTGACTAGCTTCTTCCAATAAAAATTACGGATTTCTATGAACCAAACAATTAATGTAATTATTTCTTCTTGAAAGCTAATTTTAACAGTTGGATAGATCTAGAAGAAATATTTTTTTTAAAGAGATTTCAAATATCCACGGAAGGGACAGTTTTTTTTTAAGTTAGATATTCAAGAATTGTATTTTCCGAGATACTGAAATTACACTTAAATGTATGAGGAAACGAGTGATTCTTAAAAGAATATAAAACATCTGTTTCACAACCCTTCGGAATCTGATTGAACTCCGGTCACTTTTTATTAAAGTTTGAGAAATTAAAATGTGTACCTTCTTACCGATATAAATGCATTTTCGTGTTTTAGATAAACGTTGTATAGAAAATAAGAATATTTAATAAATTGATATGTATCAATACAGATATTCCTTTGGAGACACCCTCGTTTCATTCCGTGCTTATAACAAATGTTCTACTGTGAAGTTCACTGTCCATTTTGACTTTTAATCGTATTGCCAGATATTACAAAATTAAATACATAAGTCAATCCTGACATGTCAACATGCAAGCAATTATATAAACAATTTTATTTTGTATAATGGTTTACATGCATCTCCATTTTGAAAATGAAAAAGTTCAATATGAAAGATCCTTTAAATACATTTTTAAATTTATTATTTTCAAAAAATTTATGTCATATTTTCTTTTTTTAAATTTATAATTTATAAAATGGGAAATACAACGTTATTTTCGAATAACTTTTTCAAACATATGCTATCAGCTGGTCGTAAGCCTCCTGTGCATGTTTCATGCAAATAAAAGCCTAGCTGCCACAATACTATGGTTGAACAATCATATTTAATCAGAACATTCTTAGAAAAAGTGTATACAATGTATTTGTAATGAAAGGTATTTCAAAACTAGTACTTAAATCTTAGGGACGACAATGCACCAGTAGTTCTTGGAGACAAAGACTAAAACTCCATTTCTCACAAGCATACCGATACCTGGGTAATTGAAACCTCAAAAATGTTAAAAATGGACTCAAATAAAAATGTTTAAATTGTCTCTGCGTGGATAAGCAAAATATAGCCTTTGGTATGTGTGGAGAGCAAGAGCAATATATCTTAGGTAGAGGTCAAGGCCGAAAGAGTGCGGTCTCAAATATTTTTTTTACAAATGAGTTTTATAAGAAGAAAAGATATATACACTTAACCTTTGAAGAATTGTGCTTTTTGCAAAAATAAAAACACAATTTTACATTCAATCAGCAGAATATCCTTCTCATTGTTCAAATACAAATTTATGTAATTAATTTGCTGAATAATTTTTTTTTCAGAATATTCTTTATAATTTGTACAAAAAGTTGAAGTTTAGGTTAAAAAATAAATTTTGATTTCATTTTTCAAATAAAATACCTATCTGTTGTATTTTTGTACAACAATATATTCCAATAATTGGATTATATATCCACCATTATTAAAACAAGAAAGGAAATACCCGGTTGTTTTAAAAAATCAAATGGGCTTCCGGTTCCTCCAACAATAAAAAACTGGTCGCTGTAAAATAGCCAAAATCAATTATTTTCATACAGGTTAATTTTGAGGTAATGTAATTGGTCTTATCAACAAATCAAGATAAACGTGACTTTTCAAACTTTAATCGTAACATGACTAAGGACTCTTGTCAATGAATTTCCTGACAAATACTCAGGAATGTATATTTGATCTCAGTTTAAATGCATAGATAAATAGACCAGAGACCACTGAATCATGTCAATATGTATAAACCGGATGTAGAATACAACAATGTCAATATGTATAAACCGGATGTAGAATACGACAATCTATGTCTCTTTATCCCTGACCGAAAAATTAATCTCAGATTTATTTTGAGCATGGTTACACTTAAATATTCTAGATTCTGATCGGTTGATTGCCATTGCATTTCTTGCATATCTTCGCAATTTTAAAGAACTTCACCTGTATATAAAACATTTAACGCTCTAACAGGTTATATGGAAAAAAATATAATTTTTAGCTCATCTTGCCCAAAGGTTCATGTGAGCTATTGCCATCACTTGGCGAGCGTCGTCGTCGTTGTCGTCTTCGTCGTAAACTTTCCTTTAAAGATATTCTTCTCCGACTGGGCCAATTGAAACAAAACTTGGCAGAAATGGCCCATAGGTGGTCCTTTTTCATAATTGTATCCGATGACCCAGACTGCTATCCAAGATGACCGCCACAGTGGAACGTAGTTTAACATGTGACACTATGGGACATTCACTTAAATATCTCATTGTATAAAACCAGTCTGCCAATTGGAACAAAACATGGTAGCAATGGTCCTTACATGGTCCTTTACCAGATTTATATCCAATGACCCAGACTGCCATCCAGGATGACCGAAACAGTCGAACTTAATTTGAACGTAGGACCCTAAAGGAAATTCGATTAAAGCGTCACTCAGCCAATTGGAACCAAATCTGGTAGCAATGTTCTCTTTCAGAATTATATCCGATGGCCATCATGCCATCTAAGATAGCCGCCATCTACATAGTTTAACATAGGACCTATGAGAAAATTGACTTAAAAATCTTCTTTAATGAAATCAGTAAGCCAATTGGAACCAAACTTGGTAGCACTGGTTCTTCAGAATTTCTCAGAATTGTATCCGATGACCAAGACTGTCATCCACGTGGTCGCCATAGGCGAACTTATTTCAAGATAGGACCCTATGGGATATTCACGTAAAGTTTTTCTTATCTGAAATCACTTAGCCATTTGGAACCAAACAGAGTAGCAATGATCCTCTTTCAGAAGTGTATCCGATAACCCAACTCGCTATCCAAGATGGCCACCAGAGCCTAACATAGTATTACATGGGTCCTTTAACATTTTAAACTTTAAAATCTTATTTTCTGAAATTGTTAAGCTAATTAAAACCAAAATTTGCAGCAATGATCTCTAGGTCATCCATTCTCAAAATTATATTTCAAGGGGCGCATCCCATCCAAAATATGGCCACCATAGTCGAACATGGTATAACATTGGACACATTTAGAATACTGGTCAGAATCTACACTACTATTTGTAGCTTGAAATTTATGTCATTTATATTCTATAACATTATAATAGCTTATTTTCTCAAAAATAGGTAATACAGATATATGTACACCGTGCACAACTAACATAATCTATTCGATTGTTGATCAACGCAAGTGGTCCTTCAATGCTAAATTTGACGCTATGTCCCAGAGGGGTATATTAATCAGAATACAGAGAGCTAAAACTCTCCCGACCTCCAGTATCCTTCAAATTTCCCTTCACTCTAATAACCTAGAAGGCGCCATTCTCATACCTAACAAGACACAAAAGTCAGGTGATCAGAATAATAATTTCAGCCCGGATGCGATAATTCCGGACTAGGTCGGAAATCAAGTATTAAATCTATTCATTTAGTGTGAATTACATCGAGTTTTCGGTAAACGATATTCTTATTTTTATGAGTAACTTTTGAAATATTCCCGAGGACGATGGACTTTTGTTGGGGGTTTACTTCATTTGATAGTCCCCATGGAAAGCCACAGTCCAGCCGCCATCTATGTGTTATAAATCTGTTAGTATATCCAATAGAAAAAAATCTGTTATAAATGTCGCAAACCTCATATCCTTTCTTGTCAAGGAATTTAAAAAAAGACAAATGATTCAATATGTTCAACGTAGTAGGCTTTGAAGTCGTTTTCAGTCTTTCTTCATAATGCGAACAAATGTCCACACTACAACATTATAAGGCTATTCCTGCTTTGCGGTTGACTATCCCACCAAAAGCTGTGGAGCTGTCTCAACTGTAACACACCGATTTATCATTCAGTCCGAAAGATAAAACAGAAAACCCCGAAAGGTGAAGAGAATTCCTTATTGCAGGGAATTCCGTTTTTCGTTCAAACTCCTCAATCTTTTTCATTCAATTCTAGCGTAATGCCACGAGTGACCTCGAAATCACACCTGCTGTGAGAAACGGTAACTCTGTCAAAAAATGATAAAATACGTATGCATCCCGAACTCCGCAAGTAGGGAATAGATTTGCTTCTGGACTAAGTATCTTTGTTCGTACAGTGGTGTCAGTAGTCATAGCATCCACATTGATTACAAACTTTTGAAATGTTTTGACCTTTTTAATGTTCTTTTTTAAATAAAGTTTCACATTAAGTTAGCCTTTTCTTGACTTATGTCTGTTTTTATATTGTTTACGGTAATGTGATAATGTGTTGCATTGAAAAGTATATATATGTTGCACGAGCATACCTAACAAAGAATAATCCAGTGAAAAATATAGTCCAAACTTTTGGTATCTGTTTGTCTTAACATATTTTTTATACACTCTAAATATTGTGGTTTTAACGAATTTAAACATTACACACAATAACACAAGCAGAAAAAACCCCAAGTAAAACCGGTTAAATTTTTGGGATAAAGTATATGATACACAACATGGTTTTAGATGTTCATGAAAATTCGTAAAGTAATTAAATATGCATAACCTGTTTACAAAATGAATAAATATCCGTATAATAAAAAGTTTTGCTGCCTTTGGAATTGGATCTTTTGGACATTTCCATTTTTAGCTCACCTGTCCCAAAGGGCCATGTGAGCTTATGCCATCACTTGGCGTCCGTCTGTCGTCGTCGGTGTCGTCGTCGTCATAAACTATTTCAAGAATCCTGTCCTCTGAAACTACTTGGCAAAATACCTTCAAACTTACTGAATGTTCCTTATGGTATCTAGTTTATAAATGTATCTGAAGGTTTGATCTTTCAACAAACATGGCCGCTGTTGCTAAAATTAGAACATAGGGGTCAAATGCACTTTTTGGCTTATATCTCAAAAACCAAAGCTTTTAAAGCGGAACTGACATGGGTTAAAAATGTTTAACAGGTCAAGATCCACCGGCCATGAAATTTTCATATGAATCGGACAACCCTTTGTTGGGTTATTGCCCCAGAATTGTTAATTTAAAGGAAATTTTGCAGTTGAATATAATAATGGATCGATAAAGACAAACTGTAAACAACAAAAATGTTCAGCAAAGTAAGATCTACAAATACATCAACATGACTAAAACGTCAATTGACCCCTTATAGGAGTTTCTGCCCTTGAAAGTTTATTTACATGTAAACAGAAAATAATGGTCTGACATGCCACAGATGCTTAGGGCGTTACTTGAAATAAATTAAATGGTAGCAGTACAATTAAAATGGAGCGTCAATAGTCAAGGTCATAGAAAAATCCCATAGCAACCGATGAAAAAGTCCCTAGGAACCATATTTATTTGGGTTCATGATTCTGTATTTAAGCTGTACAAGTCAATATTAAGGAGAACATTGTTACGGTATACATTAAACAGCAAAAATAATCATTGATGCAAGATCTACTGGTACACAAAAGATAACAGGTGAGCAATTCAGGCTATTGGGAGCCTCTTGTTTTTATTGTTCGGTATTCTTCTGCCTATATTTCAAACCATTTTCTGCACAGAATGAATCTAATTGTTTTTTTTGTCAGTGAACAATTTGACTTAGGAATACATGTATATGTGAATTCGAGACCACAAAGAAATATTCCACTAAACCTCAAACATGTTAAACAAAGTAATTTTAGTTCCTGAAGAATCAAATTGCTAGTTACACGTCAGATAACATCTTAGATTTTTCGCATCATACCTTTCCCAAAGAACTTTCTTTTCTTGGCTTCATATCTGTGTTGCAATGTTTTCAAGAACGACATAATGGCATTGTATGACAACGGGTTTACTGGTACTACCATAGCTGTTACACTTGTCTAGGTTTTAAAAATACAGTAAAGTATATTTTAATACACAAAACTATCGATTTCTTCTTACAAACGTTTAATTAACCAATAATTGGGGCGACCAGTTTTTCTTTTCTTGGCTTAATATCTGTGTTGCAATGTTTTCCGGAACAACAGAAGTGGCATTCAATGGCGGATGGTTTACTGGTACTATCGTAGTTGTTACAGTAGTCTAGGTTTGATGACTCACTAATCCACTTCGTTCTGCATGTGATTTCAGAAACACATCTGAAATGAAATATTAATACAGTTAAGAAAAGTACATTTACATTTTTTTTCCTTTTATGTGTAGCTGTACGTTATTCGATAACATATGTTTTTTTAAATATACAATATTTAGACCATTCAGGTACTGTGTACATGTACTCATAAATATTTTTCCATAAAAATATCAGGGAAGTATAGTAACAATCCGTTCTTATTTCAGTCCTGACTTACTGTAAATTCACAGGTCTCAAACGGGGTCTTTTTCAGATGAACAGTCTCTATTTGACATAAATTGAAAAAGTGTTCACCGGAATATAACGGATCGATATAGTCTGAAGATAATCTAAAAAGGTGAAAAATGGCTGAGGAATCAACCAAATGATAGTTTTACCTTCATTCGGGATTTTTCTCCTCAAAGATCACAGAACGAGCCCTAGCTATAGATCTATTTAAATATTCAATATTCAATTCTAATGGTTGCATTTCCAAGGTTGATTTTGCTTCAACACATATATTTCGGTATTTTTGGTTGAGTACTTCTTGTTTAATATGAGTTTGGTTTTAGGTCTTCCAAATGTTTCGGTTTTAATGCTGCTGATGAGAGGTAACTCCTTGAAATGCGTCGTATACAGCATATTATTAATTAATTATATCTAATATAAGTATCTTTGGATTGTTATTTTGAAACTCCTTGGATGATGCCTCTGCTGGTGGACCCTAGGTCCCCGAGGGTATTCGCCAACCCAGTCGTCAGACTTGTCTGACATGATTATTCATTGATTTGTTACAGAAATTACCAGTATTTTGCAAAATTCAAAAATAATAGAAATACTAAGGGTTCATTCCTTGTATTGCACATGGTAGATCTCCTTAGCTGAAATTTGGCTTCCTATTTCGGTATTTTTGGTTGAGTACTTCTTGTTTAATATGAGTTTGGTTTTAGGTCTTCCAAATGTTTATAAATTAACTATATCTAATATAAGTATCTTTGGATTGTTATTTTATATATTCGAGAGAAAAAACACCACAATGTATAACGTAGTCATGGTAATTGCGAAAGGTTTTCTTAATCATGACCACATTTTCTTTACCTTTTGAAAACATCTTTATTTCCTAGGTTATCTTGATATACATCTGTCATACAAAATTTTTTGTCATCCGGGCATTTGGTTCTAGTAGAATTATCATATATTTCCGTTTTGGCACATGGTTGCAGATTTGAAAAGTCACCACAAACATGGCATTCCGTAGGATCTGGAAAAGTACATGATATATTTTATTCAAATTAGTATATTTACCTAAGTATAGGAAACTTAATAATCGAGTATATACGGAAGAAATATGTACTTCTACTCGTTCAAAAGTGATTTTACTTTGAACTCTTGTGAGAACCTATTATTCTTTTCAACTTTAAAGTAAAGTTTGGTTGGGTCTTCTTTCCTCAGTTCTAATGATTGTTCAATAAAAGTTTGACATTTTGACAAGTTTGTCAGTTATTGGTTAAGTAATAGTTATCGCACGAGGACGCGGTGTGTCTGTGTAAGATCACCCCGAGGGCCGGAGGCCCGAGGGATGATCTTATACAGACACACCAAGTCCGAGTGGGATAACTATTTTACATCCAAGCTCATTCGGGATAAATAATAATAAACTTAAGGTAAAGATTTCAGTTCTATTGTACGTTATATAATTACTTATATATATATATTATATTGTATACCCCATTGGAACCCAGGACATAATGTGTATATAGGTAAAATTAACACTTCTTCGGTGTGAGTTTCGTAGTCTAGTGGTTAAGGCGTCTGGACAACATACTAAGGGTCCCAGGTTCGAATCTCAGTAGATTCTTTCAAAAATTTTAATGTTAATTTTTAATTTGTAATTTATGTTTCTGCCTAAATTTTCTAAGTTTTAATCGTGAGTAAATTGTTCCCGCCAACTTTAAACTAAGAAAGCACTCTTGCTGGGGTGATCTGGCAGGGGTGATCCGTCTCAGATCACCCCTGTAAAAACAAAGGAGCTGGGATGTAAGTTCTGATAATATTCATCAGTGTTATTTTTAAATTAGTCAATTCCGTAGAAAAAATACAGTTTTTTAAGTTATTTAAATCTACTGCAATAATCATGCATCCAATCACATTGTAAACATGGAAGTGAAAGTGTAGCAGTTTACTACTCGGACAAAAATCAACCAAAAAAATATCATTGTTAACTTACCTAGAAATGAGGCTGCAAAAAAGGAATTACAAATTCATATATATGCATATTAGATAATTTTGCAGCAACCAATAACAGTTTGCAAAACACAGTGTCATATGTTATATTATTATACTACTGGTAAAATAACTACGTTGTTTTTAGTGTGAAAATCAAATAACTCTAGTTAATCCGCGATAATCAATGAGAGCAAGATGACAATCTCGCGAGAATCCACGAGAGTGTAATAACGGATATTTTGTCCAGGAGTTATGTTCAGTATAATAATAACGTTATGGCCATCAGAAGACGGTAATATCCATAATTCGTAAATCCCGAAAGGGTTATTTTCCCTCGGGCCAATGGCCATATTTGTATATTATATGTAATGCAGACTGAATAACCACCAAGTGTACATTTTGCATACATATTTTGAAACAGAGTTTTAGGAGCAGGAACTGCTTAGCCTTATGGAGTTCACTCCTGTTTTTATAGCGGTTCGCATTGTTCATTGTTTTTTTATTATTTTTTTTTTTTTTTTTTTTGGTTTTCAGAGTTTATTTGTCTTACTTGTGCTTTTTCGTTTGTCTGTATAATGGATTGATTTTTTTTTTTTGGTTTGCTCCTTAAACCACTTTCAAAGCAGTAGACTATATTGCGGCGACCATATTGCATTGGTGGAAGAACCCGGAGTACCCTGAGAGAATCGCTCGCCAAGTCCAAACTACATGAATATATATCAGAAAACGTCCGTTTCTATAGTAAAAGTTGTGAATGTCAAATCAAAATTTAAGTACATATTGAACATTTTTTAATAAACATACCGTAGTACTCATAACAGTAATTACAAGTTTTAGGGCAGGTTTGTATGGTAAATTCCTTCGTCTGTGGTGATGCTGATTTACAAAGAATGTTTTTAAACCGGCTTTCGGAACATCTTGGATCATGATCTATGCATGGCGGATATGTTTGAGCTGGAAAAATGTATGTATGAACTTATCATATGATGTATACGACTATCCCTTTCAGAAACGTCATTCGGAACCAGATAATGAATTAATGCATTAGATCTGTTGTTTTTCCTTGTCCTCTTTTCATTCGTCATTTAATTTCTTACCACATTTATTCAATGCTATCATTTTGAAAAAAATTACAAGATACATGTACCATAATATTAAATATGAAAAATTCTTTTTAGCTCACATGGCCTATAGGCCATGTGAGATTATGTCATGACATTGTGTACGTCGTCTGTGGTCCGTAAAAAAAAAAATTTCCCATTTTGATCTCTCCTCTGAACCTTGGCGAATTATAACCAAACTTATTAGGAATGATGTATGGAAGGACTACAAACGATCCACCTTTGGTTCCGGTCGGATGAACAACATTGCCGCCAGAGGCCATCTTTTATTTTGTTGCAAAATTGATGACAACAATACCCTGTACATAAGATCGACTTTTGGCTGAGATACATAAGCCAAATCTACGGCTGTGGCTCTTTCAAGTCTCCATTTAAACCATATGGGAAACTACTCATGATACGTTTCTGTCATTGGCTCAGGAACTAATGACCACATTGTTACCAAATTTGGCAGGAATGATATATGGAAGGACCTCTACCACAATTTCACCGGGTGGATGAACAACATGGCCGCCAGAGATAGAAACTTCATATTGGCCAATCAATTCTTGATGACGACCGTAAAATTTTTGAAGTTATGATATTAACAGAGAATAAACATCAGAAACGACGTGGAGCTACATGTAAACAAAACAACCTTTGTATTATATTCCCTTTATTTTTTTTTCGTTCGGATCACTCATAGAATTTGAATATACTAACAATTACATATACACTTGTTAATTTTCTTACATGTAATTGAAGACTGGGTTGCAGGTGGTGGAGTTTTACTTGCGTCTTCTAAAATAATATAGATGACATTGTAAACTTAAATCTGCAGCGGTTCCATGTTATTTGTTGACCAGTGTATGTGAATTCAAGTGAAGAATAATAAGATTTTATATTATTTCTGTTCGTTTGCTGTCATTACTCATATTTTGTAAAAGAGTTTTGGGATTTCCAAAGTTTTAGTCAAGATTGTGCCTGATAAAACTTAAAAGAAACACACACTGCACGTCCAATGTTATTAACAATACATTAATCCAGTTTGTAAATTTAAATTAACGTGGTAATCAGAAATAATTATCCTAAAAAAATATAAAAAGCAGAAAGAAGAGAGAACAACGTACGTCCACAAAGTTTGCAGAACTTGGGACACCTGTTTTGAGCAATTCTCTGTAATGTCGGTGATAACGATGAACAGAGGCTGTATAAATCATTGTAGTTTTGACATGTAAAAATACTATCTTCTGTATCTCTGCAAACAACACTTGGAAGGGTACTAATTGTTGTTCCTATTAAACATTAATCATTATTAAGTACATGAATATCTTTGAATGTTGCTTATAGGTATACGTGGGGATTTCCTTTGATCCCTACATCCTGATAATGGCAGTATCATATTAAAGTACTGATAACAGAATCGGATCAATGTCAATGTTGCTATGAATCGACGTCTTTTTTGTGTGTTCATTTAAATGAAATGATCATAATGTCATTCATAAAACAGAACAACATACCATGATGTAAGGTTAAAAAGCTTTTTGTAATCATAAAACCCGTTTAACACCACTGTTCAGTATATATACCATTAGTGACTCTCCTGACTTTCGGTAGTGTTCATGTTTGTGATTTGTGCTATTTTATCTTTTTCGTGGTTCTGTCTAGTGGGTGGCGTTTATTAATTGATAATGTAATTCCTGTTATCAATTTTGTTGATTATTTTATATCTTCTCAAAATTTCATTCCTGGACAAATTTGTTTAATATTACCAATTAAAGGATTAACTGCAAACGGGTTTCTACTACTGGCTTTAACAGGTTTGTCGGTTTACTCGCTTGATATGATTTTCCTTGTAAGAAAATAAATATGCTAGTCGAAAAAAAAGATAAGTACCGACTCTTCTTGACATAATAGTTAGCTCTATTACACCACTTATAAAACAGTTTTTGATGTGTGGAAGAACACAACTCGTCATTTAATCAGACTAAATAAGCAAAAGGTAAGCTTACCTAACGTCGTGGATGCACTTTCTTTTGTTTGTAATATAGATGACTGCAGAGTAGTTTGTGTAGTTAATTGCATAGTATTCAAGTTAGTTACTGGCTCACTTGATGTAAGAGGTTCTATAGAGATATTGATAATAATAAAACCTGCAATCTCTCAATATATATGTTCCACAATACAGAAATTCATAAAAGGTGGGGAATATTGTTTTATCCCTGTCCGTCCGTCTGTCCAATTCAGAGTATGTGTTTTGTCTGCATAAGTCCTCCTACGGATTTAATGCTAAGGCATTCTCACTTTGCAGGGTGTTTGTACACATATTGAAGAGGTGCATATTGTCAGAGATTAAATTTTTGTCAATTTTTATCTTACTTGGAGGTTTGTTGAACATAGTCATTTTTGGGACAAATATGAGCATTGATGGTATGACTTGTCCACATAACTCCTCCTACAGATTTAATGCTAGGAATGTCTCACAGGGTGTTTGTATATACATATTAAAGAGGTGCATATTGTCAAGGATTAAATTTTTGTCAATTGTTATCTTTTGTAGGGTGGTTGAACATAGTAATTTTTGGGGCAAATTTTAGCATTGACGGTGCTCAATTATTTTAAAACGCTATCATTTGACTATCAGATATTGTTATTTATTTTCCACCTTGTATTTAAAGAAATAGATATGCGGAGGCATCACTTGTGTCTCTCAGACACAATAACATAATTTTAAATGTTATTCTGCAACACTTTGAAAGCTTCCTTAATTGAGTTTAATTGCACTGCAATTGGTTCAGTTCGGAGTCATCACATTGTCTAGTATAATTTAAAGTAAACCATTCTGGTACAAGTATTTCACTTGACTTTCGTCATATCTAAAATCGGTTATACATAAAAGCTTATATCTAAAAAGTTTTCCGAATCATAAAACTTTAAACATATGCCAGTGTTTTACCGAATATTACTATGGCCCTTTCAGCAAAATATTGATTAAAGCATATCCTTGGTTTGAGTATTAAATGTATTCTATTTACACGTACCGGATGTTGTGGTAGTTGGAACGGTGGTGCCTGAAAATAGACCAATTGCTGCATGAATGACAACATAAACTGAACACATTCTTAGTAATGCTCCCTAAACTGTAACCGTTATCTAGAATGCTAAATACATGTAATTATAAGTCCCTTTAGACGCACAAATTACAAAGTAAAATTAATGATTGACTGTTTTGTGATAGTTTTTTAAATACAGTGATTAAGTCCAATACCTAAACTAGAAAGGAGATGGTGTGATTTCAGCCATTATTTGACCCCATCTGACATGAACAAAAAAATCATGAGCAACAGCCTTGCCCAAAAAGATTTTTTAATATGATGTTTGTCTAACATATAGACACATTTCAGTGCAATATGTTTTCGTTGCAAGGCAGTTGTTCGTACCAAAATATTTAATCAAAAGGTCCAAAAATGTGTGAAATGTGGCGCTTTCAATTGATTTCTTCAAAATTAGCCATCTTTGACAGCATATTGTAGCCGTTACAGACATTTCTTGTTGAAAACAAAACATAAAAACATTTAAATGTAACATTTGAAGAGTACTTCCTGATAGCTGAGTGTAATTATTTTATTACTTTTTTATTTGGAATTCAAGGGGCCAAATATCAGGCCGACTCAAACCATGTCCTTTATACCTGCGTGTGCCAGTTTTCTAGAAAAAGCATTGATGAACTAGTTGTTTCAATCGATATTTTAATTGAAAATGTGATATGGGAGTGTAGAGTGTAGAGATGCTTTGCATGTAGCGAAGGTTTTGAATTAAGATATTACATTAAATTTATTTAGTTTTGAGGAATCCACATCTGATTGACGCCACTGGTGGAATATGAAGTTTCACAATAATTATGAAGGCCCGCTTTTTAAGATTTTCACTGTGCCAGTCTATAGAAATGTTACGCTATTGTGACATTTAGTGTTCTTACTGTCATTTTTTACCTTAGGTAGTACAAATTCTGTTACCGATTGAAAAAGGTAGTACAAATTCTGTTACCGATTGAAAAGGTAGTACACATTCTGTTACCGATTAAAAATACTGCATATCTTCATGAATTGACTCCTCAAGCGTGGATGACGTAAATGGAACAGGATACACTTCCTGAAAAGACTCGGGATAGTGGGAGTATTCGTTACTAGTGCTCTTGTTTATGTGCTGTGTTTTGTTCTGATTCTGTTTAGTGTGGTCCATATTTTCAATCCTATCGTTATATATGCATCCTTGGAGTGTTTGTCTCTTTTAGATTGTCTTGCTTTTGGATTTAGAACTTATGGATTTTCCACACCGTTTTTTCGCTTCGATATTCTTTCGCTAATTCATATTACTTACTTTCAGGGAGTTTTGTAGTCGTAAGAGTATCTGTAAAATAAAGCATGGCTTTACTACACTTGAATCCCTGAATTTTATTTATTTTCATTTGGTTAGTATATTCTACACCTTAAAAGAGTAAACTTTGTTTTTTCTCATGCACCTTTCCTTGACCTAATACGTAGATAAAATTATGTAGGGCATGCGCCTAATTATTAGATCAAATTCCTGAAAATATTACACTTATGTGGAATCTTTATACATTAGCTTGCACTAAATGTTGATGCAGAAAATTCTTATAATAGTCATGTTTTGAGACGTATTGTATATGACATTCCACAGTTAAGAGTACTTGGCGATTACTGTATAAATACACATCGTTATATATTTCACCTTACTTTTATCTATGATGCCATAACTGATGCACTGGATGAGCTGGTGAAATGATTATGCTGATTTTCTCACATTTTATTTGGTTTTGTATTGTTTTATTTTTTGTGTACTATTTTTTACTTTCCGAAGTTTTGGAGCTATTGTGTAACTGATAAAAGTTAATCTGGAAATGGACATTATCAAAATATTTTGGTACCTGAATTTATATTAGAAAAACTACTTTAAGCTAGCTGGTAAGTACAAGTATGCTGGAGTGTACCCGGCCAACGTCTCTATGCACAATGACCAAAGAGTACAATACAACTTGATATCAACGTTAATGTATACAAAATGATGAACATTGTTTTCCAATATTTTTATAAAGAGGGCAAATATACACAAGGAGCAAATTAAAATAGTAATCCATTGGACAGACAAACCCGGGAAGACAAATAAACAACCACAAGCACAACAAATAAACATTTAAAACTAAAAAACAATGAACAACACGAACTCCTATAAAAACCTATATAAACTTACTTATAACGTCCATGCAAAATTTGGATTCACATTGACAGTCTCCAGATGAGGGGAAGGGATCACCACATTTCTGCATATTCTGAAATTACGTTGCAATTGTATTGTACGATGCCAAACGATGAACAACTAAAGCAAATTTTGTTAAGGATGTCGTAATGAACCACAAACCATCTGAGGTTCAGATAAATATCAATATTTTGATAATGTGGTTAGCTCTTTCTTTCACTAGTGGGCCGGTTTCCGTCGTGTTTATATTCGAGCCTTTTATTGTTGATAGACTATGCCGAATTACGACGGTAAAGACTAGATATCTCATTTTTGCTGTTTTCATGGTATCCAATCAGTGGAAACACAATTTGATAATCCATTTGTGATTTCTTCTTCTCCATTGCTGATTGGTCTCGATGTTTTTCAAAGATTACAGCTGGGCTCCGTTCTAACCTGTCTTTCGAACTGTCCTAAACTGTCAGAAGAACTGTTCTAGAACGGTTATAAAACTGTTACCATGACACTTTTAGAACCGTCATGACAGGGTGTGTCCTCACCTAGAACCATTCTGGACAGTTCTAACTTAGAGCCAGTTCTAACCTAGAATCATCTATGACAGTTCTACCCTAGTGGCAGTCTGGACTGTTGTACCATAGAACCATTTATGACAGTTCTACCCTACATTTCCTACAACTATTCTGGACGGTTATACCCTAGAATCATCTATAATAGTTCTATTCCATAACCAGGACGGTTCTACCCTAGAAGCATTCTGGACGGTTCTATTCTAGAACTATTTCAACATTCCGCAACTACTAGGGTGGATATTTAAGGTGTCCAACAATTTGGTTTCATACTGTGACGTATCAATTACATTTGTATGTTGCATCATATGCAAATGGGAGGTTCAATGTATGGTGAAATATACATTATTTCAGCTAATTTTTAACTCTTGAAAGAATTACAGAGAATCGCAACCACTTGACTATCGCATTTTTTTTCAGTATTGATACATGCAGTTAAACCTTCAATCTCACCAAGGTACATGCTTTGACTAATTGGAACTACCTGGACTATAGAAATACAATAATCAACTGCTCAGAAAACTAATATTCTATATTTGATGGATATGTGTATAATCTACATTTTATGAATGCACATCTGTGAGGTACTTCACCAATGAACATACTTGATGTTCATGGGAATCTAAATTCAAGCATTTTATTTTTTTTATCAAAATACATGCACATGGAACTGAACCGTTATTCAAGATTTTTTCTTGCACAAAAAGTCTAAGTTTTAAGTTAATGTCAAACAGTTTAGAAAAAAATAATATTCAATAAATTACCGTTTGTGAAAAGGAACACGTTCCTGATACGGGTATCTTATTTTCAAAATGAACGTCACAAACCTACAAAGTAAGAAACTTAGCTGATCTTCAAATAAGGTAATTTATATCAGAAAAATATTGTTGCCACAACGGAGTGGATCCATCTGGTTGTGCGCTCGAGTCCATATGATATACCAGCTCAGTTCTTGTTAGTTCATCACTACCTACAAAACGGTGCTTTAACATTTTATTTCGTAGTTTTTGTGGAACCAAAGTACAATCCCTTGGACGCCATTTTTGTTATTTCTTTACTTAACTAATTCGATTCTTAAGGGATTTGATTTTGCAGAAGAGCTTTTTGGGTTGTTCTTTGAAAACAAACAGTAACACCCCTTCGCACTATGTCGAAATAGCGGGAAAAGTACGCGACTCTTCTTACATCAAACGGCCTTTTGTCGTGTTCGTTTAGGTCTAGTGACTTCATTGTGTGATATAATCGACAAATATCTATATTATGATAGAGTGTAAGCTCAGATGTCAAAGAGAAAGGAAATCACCAACATACATTGTATGTTGTATGATGTCAAAGGATCTTATAATTAAAAAATATGTATCCTGTTCTAATTGCTCAATCTACGTTTTTATTAGATTATTACCAAATGTACAAAATATCACGTATAGCATATACCTTATACAGAAAATACTGAGAGATAACGTGTAAACGATTTAAAAGTTTAGAACGCAGGAATAAAAAAATGATTTACAAAATTTACTTGCCTTGGGGGTAATGCACGCTGACCCAAAACAATCTAAGACTTCTATCGTATTAAAGGTAGGTCTTGGTGAAGTGGTAGGAAATGCTGCAAAATTGTATTAATATGATTAGAGGTAATTCATAATTGACAAAATTTTTCACAAGTTCACAAAGATCACTATTTTTTTTTTAAAAACCCCACCCCATCAAAAAGTGTACATCAACATTTTAAAACATTTTTGCTGTGAACAGGTACCGGACTCCGTACACGAAAAGAGTATCTACAGACATCGTTACATTCCTTGAAAATGCATGTACAAAGTCTAGAGCATGAGTCATATGTTGACATCCTCAAGTGAATTGCCGTTATTTTTTGTCACCTTATATTGTCAGCATAATGAATTCTATCAGGTTTTATCAGGGATAAGTTGATGTCATCACTAAGGAAATTTTACGGTGGTCATCACGAATTGATTGACCATTACAGTGTTCCAATATCTAAAATGTTGTTGGAACTGTTCCCACTGTTGTTACATTTCATGTGCCTCCGCCGATTTGTGACTTCCAACATATTGACTTTGTTGCCGTATACGGAGCAGGAACTGCTTACCCTTCCGAAGCACCTGGGTTCACTCCTGGTTTTTATAGGAGTTCGTGTTGTTCATTGTTTTTTAGTTTTCTGTGTTTATTTGTTGTGCTTGTGGTTGTTCATTTGTCATCCCGGGTTTGTCTGTCAAATGGATTACGTTTTTTTTTTATTGCTCCTTAGGTAGATTTGTTTTTTTTTTTATATAAATATCGCCAGCATTAATTATCTATTTTCCGTAATATCGGCGGAAGTGACGTACGAGTTTTTAAAGTGTACGCTACACATGTTGAATTTGAAACCCCCTCCCATAGTGTGCGTTTTGTAAACTTGTGAAAAATGTTAACATAAACGGCTGACCCCTTACATACATATATAATCTCATCGTTTGTAACTGGTATCATTTACTAACAATAGAAATGTGTCTTTTTGTTATTTATCGTTACTGTAAAGTAAATAAAAGATATACTATACAATTTTTAGAATAGAAAAAAGAGAGATTTTTTTCAAATACTAAGTAAAAACCGCTGTTAATAGAAATAAATAGAGTAAATGTTAATAAGCCAGGAATTCTACAACTTCACTTGATCAGGTGGTGTTCAACGATTTCTACGTCCGATTAACATATTTTCCACTCTTAAGAATATTGGTTGTGATTTTGTAAGATACGATATATTTTGTACTTACATCCTTTACAATAAAAATTTATGCTGCTGATTAAAAATTCTCATCGGAAGTTATCAAAGTTAATATGTGAAAATATGTTGTTTTATCCTATTTTAAAATGTTTAAGTTTGTATTCAGAACACTATGTCTTCATTTAGATTTTGGGACCTCGGTGGCCGAGTGGTCTAGGTAGTTCGTCAAGACTACTAATGATCACTAGCCTGTCAACACTGCGGTTGTGAGTTCGAATCTCACCTGTGGCGGGGTGTGTTCGACTCCCACCTTAATTGACAAGGATTGCCAATTTTCCTACCGAAGGTCGGTGGTTCTCTCCGGGTACTCCGGCTTCCTCCACCAATAAAAACTGGCCGCCGCGAAATAGCCGAATGTGCTGAAAACGGCGTTAAACCCCAACTAAACAAAATCATTTAGATTTTTTTTAAAAATAATCAGAACGAAGTTTCTGAGTAACAAATCCACCTAGATACAGGAGTTATACTTACTAATATTTGCCATGCACTGAGCTGTATGACATTCACAATTACCAGAAACAAATTTTGCATCACATTTTGGTTGATTCTTACAAAGTAATAAATCAAAATAAATGTTAAAAAAAAGACAATACCTTAACGTTATATTTATAACCTTTTCTGAATTGGATAGACATAATGGGAGATACTAGATTAATGTCAGTGCAACAACAACCCTGAAACGGAACTATTAAGTAAATCTTAGAAGATATGATTGAACAAAACCAAGTTCAATTGTTACGACTTAGATAAGTGCATCCTTCAATAATGTTATAGAAATTCACATTGATTATGGTAGTAAAATTTTGAAAAAAAAATCCATTCTGTTAATTTGTTAGTCCCAGGATTATACCTTGTACTATACATGCTCCTGATATCTCAAACCTCCCGTCACGTAAAATTATTTTTCATGTTCGTTTCAACTTTGAAATAATAAGACTCCTAAAATTAAAGTTTATGGTCGATTATTCTTATTGAGACTCCTTTATAACCTGTTATTTAGATAGCTATTGATTTCTCATAATATATGTGCTTTCAATTTCTTTTGTTCATGGTATTTTTAACTTTGAAATATCCATATTCATATGAAGCTTGTTATACAGTTAACTCTTACCTGTGGATATACGCATTTTCCAAACTGCGCAGAACCGTTGGAAAAGTAAATACTACAAACCTATAAATTAAGTAAAAGTCCAAATCCAGCAAAATTTCAGAAACAAGTGAAATACTTTTTCGTGGAAAAGAAAGCAAATATTTGGAATATCACACAAAAGTAACCAATTATATGTTCCGAAATCAATGGCAGAAGATACCGAACCAACAATGCCAGAAGGGAAATCCTAAATCATATTCCAGAGGACAGTACCCGAACGAGAAAAACCAAAAAAGAACACGAATGACAAACAAACAGACAAAGACAGAGACATACGAACAAAAAACACTGAAAATTAAAGTGTGGGCAATGCGAACTCCAACAGAATACCTGGAGTGATATCAGGTGCTCCGGATGGGTAGGCATATCTTGTTTCACGTGCGATACCCGTCACATCGCCCAGTGATCAGAGCTGTTAATAGGTCTATATCGCTATATTTCAAAATCGGTAAGAGAACTGGAATCACACAAGGAATATGTCAATGATCGTTTGTGACCAACCGGCCATTGTAGTCTTGATTTTATTTTCAGATATTATGAAAATCGAGACATATAAGACTAAACAAGACAGAAATGGCCTTTTCAGATCAAAATCAGTTTACTAGTTATATAAATTACAGCACAAGCACTTACAACATAGGATTGCATGATAACAATCAGTAGGCTATGACGTGAAAGTCTGACGTGTAAAAATAAAATATCCAATTTAAAAGTTACTAAATAAATAATTATAGTGACATAGTGTTATGATTTGTCGAAAACATGTTTTTACATGTCCATTTCACAAATATGTTACAAGGTCAGTGAATGAACGCTTAGATTTAAAATTTATGCTATATGCTTATTTTCCGACTGTAAATTCGGAGTTCTATTATTTGCTCATAGCATATATATATGTATCTAACCTACCCTTGGAGAGAAGCAAGATTCACCAAAACAGGATATCATTTCGATCAATGTAGTCTGTGTTGGCTGAGGTGACGTTGTTGTGGTCGATGGAACTAGAAGTATTCATTCACGTGTGCTATACATCATAAAGGGTTCATTTTTTCTTTCATTTTAAACATTCAATACTTTTTGCATCAAGTATTGCATCCGAGAATATATAAATCGGTATCATACTATTGTTTATTCAATCAGTGCAAAGGTCATTAGAAAAAAGCTTAGTAACACGTTAAGAATAGATGTGTTTCATGTACATGTATCTTTATATTTTAAAATGTTACATATAGATGATATACAATTATCGCACTTTGGCGGGTTCAATATTGCTGTCCGCGTTCCATAAAATCTCATATTCATCGAGTTAAAGTGCGGTAATTTTTATAACATAATTTATCCCAATAAAAAGTATAATATTAGATATTACCGTTTGCCATACAAACTGCAGAATTGCATTCACAGTGGCCATCTGTTACGGTACGATCACATGGCGGAACACTCTACAGAAAAATTTGGGAGCAACTATTTGACTTTTATGGGGAGGGTAGGATTAAATTTATCTTGGTCCAGGATCTTGTTTTTTTATTTTCATTTAAACCAAAAGTGGTCCTGGCTTTTTATTTTAAATTTAATTCTAGCCCCACCTATAAAAATCAAACGGTTGCTCCCTAAGTTGCCCAGTATCATTATCATGGAGTGAACTTATTTTCTTATTTATTTTTGTGTATCGTGTTTGAAATGGTTAGCACACATGCTTTTTATTTGTATGAACCAAAACAAATTATGTTGAAAAATGTTTAGTATCCCTAGCTCAGTTGCTAGTATTTCGATACTAGCACGATAGATACTTAAAATTCACTGTAACAAAATTGTCAAATTTGTGAAAAATAAGGAGTATCTCCCTCATGCATAGCTGTGTCTCTAGATGAATAAACCCCATTTGGTCATTTCGGTTTTTTGAATTTGCTCTTCAATGTTTTGAATTGTTGTTTTGGTTTCAACATGATGAGTTGTCAGTAAACGAAATGGCCATACAGTGCATCAAATTTATTTCGGTATTTTGTGATACGTTTTATTATGATTTATTAATGAATTCCCACTGATATCAATATGATACCTCATTCATATGAGAGAAAACTCCAATATCTGCAAGCCATATAGCCTGATATGTGAAAGGATTTTTTTTTTGTTTGTAATTCTTACCGCTTGGTGAAGGGTACATGAGCTCGAAACAGGATAACTGTTTACAAACTGTATGTTACAAACCTACAAAGATATGATTTTCATGCTAATTTTAAAACATTATATTTGCGCTGTGTTATGAATTATGTTTTGTTTGGAGAGAGGTACTATATATTCCAAACGACTAAGGCTTCAAATATGTTTGAACTGATGTTATTTAAGAAAAAGGACAAATATACCTAAGGAGCAATCAAAGAAATGTAATCCATTGGACAGACTGAACCGGGAAGACAAATGAACAACCACAAGCACAATCAATAAACACAAAAAACTAAAAAAACAGCGAACAACACGAACTCCTATAAAAACCAGGAGTGAACCCAGGTGCTTCGGAAGGACGGGTAAGCAGTTCCTGCTCCGTACATGGCACCCGTTGTGGAGTTCAACAAAGTCAATCCGGTGGAAGTCACAAATTGGTGGAGTCACTTGAAAAGTAACAACAGTGGGAACAGGTCTAACATCATCTTAGATATTGGAACACTGTAACGGACAATCAATTCGTGATGACGACCGTTAAATTTCATAAGTGATGACATCAACGTATCCCTGATAAAACCCTGGTTAAGAAGCCTTTGTGACAGCAGTTATCCTCTTTGTCGAAAGTCGGGGTAACTGACAAAAATATTATTATGGTACTGTACTAAGTAATTTTAAAGTATTTGAAAAACAATTTTATTTTTAAAGCTTAATCAAGTGAAAAACTTGTTTTTAGTGGAAAAGTTAACACATAATTATTGTGGTACATGCATGTCGGGTATGTTCCCTGAATGTGATCTATTGTATACAGATTACACACTAGACTTTGACTGTAGCAAAAAAAAACGCGTTCAAAATTTTAAATTCAGAATTATATCAGGAAACTGAACAGAAAGTATTGAAAGTCTTTAAACAGTAGATATTGCAATACAGGTGTAAAATGCTTACTTTTGGAGTGATGCATGTGATATCCTGACATTGAAAGATCTCAAAAGCTCTCTTGTGATGCACAGCAGCTGAAAGGGTATATTATTTAGTTGTACTGTGCGTCAAATAGGCATTCATACTATCAAAGAATATTGACTCATCAGGATGTTATACATGGTGTACATATGTACAAAATATATTGCAAAGAAAGCACGTGTATATTTTAAGCATATTGAAGAATGTAAAAATATAACTCAAATAAAAACACTTAAAACTGAAATAAAGGTACAATTTCTCAATCATTATGAAAAATTATATAAACAGAAATTCTAGAAAATATATAATAGTAGTAAACTTATTTTATATAAAACACTAAAACAAAGTAATACAATAGAAACATATTTAAATTCTAATATATTTGAAAATGTCACCAAATTAAGATGATCATAATCTATATATTAATTGAAAAAGGGAGAGACCTAAAAATTCCCAAAGAAAACCGGTTGCGTCAATCCTGCAATACAATTGAGGATGAAAACATTTTATTTTGCATTGCAGGAAAAACTCTACCATTAGACCATTTTTTATTGAAAAATCAGGCAAGGCTTATACTATAGACAATTTTAATAATCGTAAGCTTAATGATAATGAAAAAATGAGATATAATCATGTCCATCAACACAAAAACAGGCAGGAGCATGGGTTCCTTTATAAAAACTACATTCAACCTGAACCTTAACCTGAATTGTGACATTGAAATTCCATAAAGAAATTCAAAGTCGATGACCCATGACCTCAAGGTCACAGCATCCGTTTCTCATCAAAATGCTGCTGTTCATATCACAAGCTATCATGTACAAAGTTTCATGATGATGGCATTTTCCTTCATGAAAAACTACCTTGAACCTAATAGTTACTTAACCTGGATTCTAATAATGAAATTCTATAAAAAATTCAAAGTCGATGATCCATGACCTCAAGGTCACAGCATCCGTTTCGCAATAAAAAATGTTGTTGTTCATAACAGAAGCTATCCATGTACAAAGCTCCATGATGATATTATAACTCCTTCATTAAAAAATACCTTAAACCTGTACCTTTATCTGGATTCTAATATTGAAATTCTATAAAGAAATTCAATGTCGATTACCCATGACCTCAAAGTCACAACATCCGTTTCTGATCAAAATGCTGTTGTTCATATCACAAGATATACGTATTCACCAATGATTTCTTGCTTAAAAGGTTACTTTCAATTTTTAGTATTTTGTACCATCAGTTATGACTGCAGAAAAAAGTCGTTAGCCACACTGTTTGTCAAATTGAATTAGAGGAGCTTAATCATCTTCTGGACAAACGAGTTGAAACTTGAGAAAAAGAACTTTGCAAATGAGTACAAACAGTATAAGAGGACGGTGTAAGGCAGCTTTGCGGTGTAGCCAATAAGCCTTCCAAGCGGGGTATAATTACTTCAAACACCATACCATGTTTGCCTAAGGACAGTAGCACAATTGTTTAATATTGATTCTAATGTAGGAAATGGCGTAAACTTTAAAAATATAAAAATCATTGGTAGCAATATTTTCATGAATATCTGGTATATGTGTAAAATGGATGTTATCTTCATTATGTACTGTTGTTGATAACACTCATTTGTTGGAATTAGTCATTAAAAATTTGAACTTTTTACCTTTGTCCAATTGTTTGCGGGGAGGTGGTAGGGAATAACATCTACTGATTTATTCATTTAAACTTCATTCGAATGTTCTTGAGTTAAACAAATAAAATGTCATAATTAGTACTGCTCAAATTGAATATTCATGCAATGACAAATAAAATGTCTACTTTCCTTTTTCCACATCATTATCACTCTGCACACAACAGTTGTCGTGGATTAAAATGTGCGGAACTTACCTGCGATTGACTGTCGCATGAAAAAAGTTGTGAGTTACGATACAGGATACAGGTTTGGTGTACAAATGACCTTGATAGAGGTATTAAAAAACATTCATCAATCTTGAAGTCGGGAATTAACTCAAGGGTTAACGGATATGTTATTTTGGCCAATCGTAATTCTCAGATACATAGCGTTTCCAGTGTTAAACCGAGATTGACCTTAGTTATGTTGTGATAAAAGAAAGAACCGATAGAAAGTATCGTTGTTAATTTAATTCTTTTTATCTCATCTGACCTGAAGGGCTATGTAAGCTTTTCGTCATCACTTGGCGTTCGTCCGTCTTCGTCAGTTTTCCGTCTGTAAACTTTTACATTTTGATCTTCTGTGAAAGCCTAATGCCAAATGAACTGAAACTTGGTGTGAAGCATCTATAGAAGGTCCTTATCAAGGTTGGATATTTCGTTCCGGTCAGACAACTAATATGGCCGCCATGATGAATTCTTTTTTCTGACAAATTTGGAAAATCTCCTCTGAGGCAACATAGCTAAATGAACTGAAACTTGGTATGAAGCGTGTACGGAAATGCCTTTATAATTTTTCTTATTTATTCCCGATTGAACAGCTAATATGGCCGCCATGATGAATTCTATTTTCTGATTGGTCAAAATTTCAAATTTCAAATATTTTCTCCTCTGAAACCGCAAAGCCAAATGAACCGTAACTTTTTATGACGCATCGATGGTAGGACTTTTATACAGTTTGCATATTTCGTTCCGGTCTGACAACTAATATGGCCGCTATGATGAATTCTTATTTATGATTGGTCAAAAGTTTTCTTTTCCAAAACCGCAAAACCAAATGAACTGTAACTTGGTACAATGTATGAAACATCTAGGGAATGTCCTTTACAAAGTTTGCATAAATAATCCCGCCCCATCAAAGAAAATGGCTGTCATCGGCAATTATATAGTTCTGATTGGTCAAATTTATAAAATTTTCTCTTTTGAAACCCCTGAGCAAAATGAACTGATCCTTGGTATGAAGCAACTATGGAAAGTCCCTTTCAAATAAATCATCTCGGTCAGACAATTTGCACGGCTGTGATTCCTAATTTTGATTGGTTAATTAAAATAAAAACCTTTTCTCCTCTTAAACCATAAAGCCAAATTAACTGAAATTTAGTATGAAGCATTTATGGAAGGTTAATTAGAATTTTCACTTGATAGAAATAAAATTGATTGATTGTGGGACTGTGAGCTATACATGCTCAATCATCTCGAGCCTCTTGTTTATATATTAATCTGGTAATTAATCTTCCGGCACGACGAAAAACGTTAGCCAGGACTGTAACTAATGATGTAAGAAAGAAAACACTGTTTTAAAAAGAAAACGTACTGATGAAAATACACATCAGACATTGAAGGTGAATACCTGCAATTTAAGAGCAGCCTACCATTAATTTCCCCATCTGAAGTTGGACTTTGAAAGTTGTCTTGGTTGGTGTTAACAGATGATTCTAAAAGAGTTTGTGCCACGATCGGACTAAATTGACATTTCGAAGAAGATTATAAAAAAATAATAACAGCCGGATGACGACGTATTACAAGTGATGCCAATTACCTATATATTTTATTGGTGTAGTCGGGCCATTCCAGTAGCTATAAAGTACACTCTGAACCACTACTGATAAAATAATTGTTCATTCATACTTATACCCTTTTGGTATCAAGTTTATCTATGACAAATACACAAACAATATAATTGCAATCACACTTACCACAGCTGGCTGTTGCAATCAAACAGATTGCCAGAAATTTCTGCATATTAGGTTCAAAATAAAAGTCCTACACAAGGCTATCATTCAACTTAGATAAGAACCATGTTCACTGATGATCTCTATATTGGAACAAACGTACCTATTAATACCTGTATTATCTATAGTACATAGATGTCATTACGAATTATTTGGAATGTGGCACATGGAATATTATACACACAGTTAGATTTGTAGTCATATTGTTACTGTGTCTCCGATAAACCAACAATGTGTTTCCAAAAAACATAACAAATATATGAATATGATTTAATATTGGATGTAACGCGGCTTTTGATTTGTTAACTATTTTAGTTTATCGTATCTTAGATTATTTTTTTCTTTTCTACCTGGAAGTCATAAAAGGGAATCATAAAGTTTAATATACAATGGAAAGACATTGTTAGAAAAAATAAAATTTATTTGGGCGAGCTTTAGCTAGCCATTTCCCAAGTGTTTCGCAGCCATCCCAAATAAATTCCAGATTTTCCGACAGTGACGTTGTATTGTCTTTATCCTGCAATACCTTTAGATGTCTAAAATGCGTTAAATTTACATTTGAAGTTAAAATCCCACTGCCGTAAAAACGCGGTAAACGGCACGACGTCATCTGGTACATTTAATACGCTCCTCACGCTCTTCATGTAAACAAGTACCAGTATAATTTGTTAGGTCATTTACCTAATACGACTAACGTTTATTCTACCCCTGTTATTAAACAACTATGGGGTTGACATTATAAGAATTACGTCTAATTCTGATTTCCTGAAATACAAAGTAACATCAATGCACGTTGTGCACACTTTAAACGACCCTGCTTCCTATGTTCTATAGTGTGCTCCATGTGATTGGGTTTATTTCGTCTTAGACTGAAAAAATTACAGCCAACCCTTAAATATACAGAATTCCTGAATATTAATGTTAGATCATTTGGCAGTAAATTTAAAGTATGAATGACTAGGACAAATAATAAGAATAGACTGTTAAGATTTTAGGAAAGGAAATGATGTTGTGTTGTAAACATCCCGGAGGTTATCCCAAGAATAAATACACCATGACTGTACAAATATAAGAGTATAGATATACATATCAACAAAGGGGAAGTGTACATGGATGTCCCATTTTTAGAAATTGAGAAATAAAATTTACTGAATCATCGCCACATTGTAATTGCACGAAAATATCAATATACCACACACAGACACACAGCAGAAAATGCAATGCATTAAAATATTCAAACTTTGTTTCGAAATCTGATTGAAAATATTTGTATCAATTTGATATAGCGTTATTTTTTTTTCTCCGGTTAAAAGAACCTTTTTAGTATAGATGTGAAGATGACAGTGCAATTTATCATGAACTAAGAAAACAAAAACGTCGTACGCTGAGACAGCTGGCACATGTATACTCTAGTTATAAATTCTATGGTACCATTTTAATGGAGAAGATGAGCACATAGGTCTATTTTACAACCCATTAGTTATGTTTATTGCCTTAAATGTTTTAAAACCAAAACAATTATCCAGAACGTACCTAAAATATATAAATAAACAAACCAGTCTAAACCATTAAAGTATAGAAATATGCATGAGTTTATGTAGGAAGGAAATTGGGAATCCAGTCTTTTTTCATGAAGATAAAAACACCTATATTCCTAAATGAAATACAAGAATTTTTAAGTATTTCATAACTCATCTAATAATCCAGAAGACATTATTTGAGTACAAGTATTTGTAATAAGAAAGTTTCGATAAATTATAAAGTACTAAAAAATACTTATTACAAATACTTGTAATAGATTGAAAAAGATGCAACGATCAAAGTAATGAACAATTTGGACCAAAATGAAAACTGGCGCAGTTTTAAAGAGACCCAACGTATTTTGTTAAACTGATTTATTTGAATGAGGGATCGCAATATTCCAATATCTGGTCCACAGCCGAATTTGAGTAGCTCAAGCGTTTCACGTGTGTCATTGTTACGTGGAAATATAAACTAGGCCAGCCTTAAAGCATCTTCCTCAGTCAGTCCTGAGCAACTCTACAGAGCAGAGGCGTGTGTAACTTCCAAAGCTTCGCCTTTGCGACCTAGTTTGAACGCATCGTACACAAAATGTACTCTCTATACGAAATCTTGTAGCTATCTTGTGGCCTTCGTGTGGCCTGCGAGCTAACCACTTAATAAAAGTTCACATCTTTTTGTTGCCTTCGTGTGTGGTTCGGGTGCCATCGTATGACCTTCTTTGGGCATCGTATTTGCTTCGGGTGTTGAATGTTTGTTAACGAAATTCAAAATTCCAAAATGGCCATCTGGTGCCACTTTCGGAACAGTTTTGCGCATGCACTAGGGAAAAGCTAACAGTTTTACTAAACAATTGGAAATTCATTTAAAACAGCCTACAGCTGGTTGGCTTGGTATGTTTAAGTAAAGACATGCTACCTCATTGAAACAAATCTGCGGAGAGGCTGCATTTGTAGATTCTGAGTCAACAGATACGTGTATGGCCGACTGGCAATACAAATTGAAGACGGTGTTACATACGTCTGATCCAAAAGCTATTTATAATAGAAATGAGACGGATGGTTTTCCATAAGTCAATTAAAGAAAATCTTTAAAATCTTTAAAATTTAAAAGTGTGAAATGTCCAGATGGAAAGCGTAGTGATTACAGATTTATGCCCTTGTTTGTTAACAACAAGGCAGTGAAGGGTGTGATAAACTTTTATTTTTTTTAACATCAGTCAATCCCCGATGGTTTAAAAATTTACCAACTCTTTAGGAAAGCAATACAAATCCTTGGATGACATCAGAATTATTCAAATTAATAAAGCTTAAATAAATTCGTATTTGAGGAACTTTCTTCTAATTTTTTCAACTTTTTTACGGCACCCATAAACTTCAAATTCCGCACCCCGGACATAAAAGGGGATAATCACGGACCAGTATCAATCAAAGTTTGGTCCAACTTCCACATTGGTTTCAGAGAATATTTTTAAAGGAAACTTTACAATTGACGATTTTGAATGATGGACGGAAGCAAAGACAACGGCTCATCATGGCATTTGGACTAGAGGAGCTAAAAATGTCAGAAGGTATATAGATAACAAGAAAAATAAATGGAAATGGTGAGCTGTCAAAAGGGGCGTAAGACGACTAAAATGTATGAAATACACAAGTCGAACAAAACCAAATACAAAATCGAAAAAAACAACAACAAACTAAAAAGTAAAAAATACTCAACGTTTCGGCCAATATGGTCTTGATCACGAGTGTGTAAAAAATAAAATAAAAATAAAAATAATAATAAGGAGGTATATATATTCTTTCATTATAATACACAAAATAAATCGCCAAATTTGATTCAAAGAGATTACTGAAAAAAAAACATTTGATCAATTCAGTCTTACAAGTTGAATACGTGGATTTCTAAATCTCTAAAGGTGTTATCCTATGATCTTGATATATCCAAGACCATTAAATCGATCTAAGATCAAATATTATCAAGATATCTGAGAACACAGAGATTAAAAGAAAAATAATATTTTATCATAATTTGTTAATTAATATTTCAATCTGCAGCCAAGCTAGTTATTCACTACATTTCTGCTTGCAGAGCATGTATAAAGATAAACTTACAAATCCCTTTTTAGTAAACCAATTATTTAAAACCCTCATTTTTTTTACTAATTTTTAACTTACACAAGTTATAATCTCGTAAGAGAAAAAAGCTGTTATATAAATTTGAACAGTACTATTTAAAGGAAAAACTTTATTTCTTTATACATACATTTCATTTGCATTTAATTTAATCCCAGAAATACGATTGGATGGTAAGATTCATGTGGACTTTTTACTCCTAGATGAAAGGTGTCACTTGGAATTCAAATGAATACAAAATAATTTCAATAATTTCAATACATGAAAAGCTTAACGCAGAATTGTTGTCAGTTGTAATTATAAGAGCTAAATGTTCCGGCGTAAACTGACCCAAACCAGGTTATATCTTTTATAACCTGTTCGAAAGTTGAAAACATTTCTAAAATCCCAAATGCAACAAGACTGCAATATTAAACTGTCTAAAGTACTGAGTTTTGAATTTTGTAATTTTTTTTAACTCTGCCCGGTCCATTAATGTCTGATATTAGTTTAAACTCGTCTTTCATCATTATATACTTATGGAGAATGTTTCTATATTGTTTATTGATTGTCACAATGTACTATACCTTTAGTTATTATTAATGTTGCCATAGTAACTTATTTCAGTCTCCGCACTAAAATGTTCCTTGATTCTTTCATTAAAAAATGTGACGAATCCACTACTCCTATTGGTTATCGTTTTTGTTATTTATTTTCATGATTTATATATATGTACAATCTTTTCCTTACATGAAAATGCACACATTAATGCAAGTAATCTGTCTGCTATTACTCATATGTCTATACACAATTATTAGGTCAAAACAGATCGACATGCATACATTCCATGTCGTGTGTCGAATGGAGTTAGTTCTCTCTAATTTCCCACAGCAGGTTCTACTTTATTTTTGCAACAAAATACCTTGTGCAAGACCTCTACGATGATTTTTCTAAATTCCTTTACTTTCAATATGTATATAATCGGATTTGCAAAGCTGTTGAATCCAGCAACCAGGAAAGTAGAGAGAAAAAGCGGTCTAGGTGGAATCGCTACAAAGTTTCGGTACAAAAGTGCAATTATCCAAGGAACGTTGAAAATCGTACACAGAAGAATAATTATACATACTGTTATACTGGTTCTGATTTCATTTTTACTAACTTTTCTAATATTATACCGTTTCATTTGTCGCTGATGGTGTACAAGGTATGAAATTAAGATTGACGCGCTAATGATAATTCCTATTTGTAAGCCCGCCATCACTAAACCTGAAACCGGAAGTCCGCGTGGTAAGATTCTGTTAAAGGAGCATGTCTTCTCGCCATTATCCTGTGCCCGGAATGTATAATCTAAAGCAACTATAACGAGGACAGTAGACCAGCAAAGAGTGATGATAAGGATCGACACTGCTTTCCTATTTTCCTTCAATCTGTCAAACTTAAAACAAATCAAAAGAACTCTTTCGAGACATATCCCAAAAATGTGTGCGTTTGAAGCCAAATATGCGATATTACTGAAAGAAAGTCTTATTAAGCAATCAGTAAACGAGGTTTCCTTATTTTGTAATATAACCAACAACGGGAAACAGGAGATTCCAAATATCATATCTGTGATACTAAGACTGAGGAGCTGAAAATTTCTAATTTTGATCTTTTTACATAACGACACTGCCAGAATCAGTACTGTTGGTAAATTCATCAAAACTGTAATTGTTGAGTACAAGCCAAAAAATACTATTAAAAATTCCGAACCTTTTACATTGTTTGAACTTGTTTCAGTCGTTGCATTTTCACTTACATTTGCCATTTCCTGTGATATAAACAATCCGACTAAATACCTAAAGCGTACTGGACAAACGTAAACAACTATATACTTTAGAATTGAAAATTACTCTTTTCTATAAAATGCCCCACCCTTTCTTCTTATGTTTATGTATAAAATGAACAGCTTTGCGCATGTCTAAAATTAATTGCATTAAAATTAGAGAGTTATTATATCCTGTGTAAATTAGTATTGATTACATAAAGAGAAACTACAAAAAATCACTGAAAATTGGCTGCAAATTAGAGGCTGTAAATAAACGTACATTAGGGCGTATGAATTCCACCTGATAAGATAATGACACAAAATGAACGATGTTTTACATGCAATGGTCAATGATACTAAAATATGTAGGAGGATAAATGTTTCTATCAAATACCAGACGAATTAGGATGTAAATGAGTGGAGCTAGGTAACTAGTAAATCGCCTGAGTCGGTAAATGTGTAAGTTCTAAAATTAATTTATTCAAGAAACTGCTTTAGTGTGCCGTCCATTTTGCTGAACTAGTACAAATGTAGTATACATTATTGTTTAGGGGCCAGCTGAAATACGCCTCCGGGTGCAGGATTTTCTCGCTGCGTTCAAGACCCATTGGCAGCCTTGAGCTGTTTTCTGCTCTTTGGTCGGGTTGTTGTCTCTTTGGGCACATTCCCCGTTACCATTCTCTATTCTATTCGTTGATAAATTGTTGAAAAATATATACTGAACCGCAAAAGAAACGTCGCTTTTTCAAAATGTTAGCAAAATTCAAAATAAATATTAATTAATGATTTTATATAATCAGTATTACGATTACATCACCAGGTAAGATTAAATTACCTGTAAATTAAATTTTCGGTTGAATAATTTTCAGTTGATATCGTAGAGCGACCGTACCTAAAACCGCTCGTGGGACACACTTGGCGGTAATTTTTCTTAAATCTTAAATGTTCGTGAAATTCATGCTCCTTTATGGGTATAAAAGGCCGGAGAAAATTAAAGAGTGTTAGTATCAGTGTTGACACAGAAGCTATGCCACGTCTGACTCCACAACAGAGAGAACAGGCCATTGGTCGATTGGATGCTGGGCAATCTGCCAGAGTTATTGCCAACGACTTCAACTGTGCTGTTCGAACAATTGAACGTCTACGGACAAGGTACAGTGCAACAAACAGCACAAATGACCGTCCACGGAGTGGTAGACCCCAAGTCACTACCCCTAGACAGAATAGAGGCATTGTTCGTCACCATTTGATGAATCGGTTCACCCCAGCTGCCGAAACTGCCAGAAACACTGTTGGAACACATGGACGACCCATAAGTGATGATACGGTTCGTCGGCGATTAGCTGCTAGAAACATGAGATGTCGCCGTCCAGCAAGAGGACCTATTCTTACTCCTCGACACCGTCAAGCTCGTCTTCAGTGGGCCACTCAGCGACAGAATTGGCGAAATCGACAATGGCGTAACATCATCTTCTCTGACGAAAGCCGTTACTGCATTTCAACAGCCGATGGCAGAACCAGAGTGTGGAGAAGACGCGGGGAACGTTACGAAGACAGCTGCATTCTGGAAACAGACGCGTGGGGAGGACCTAGCATCATGGTATGGGGTGGAATCGGCCTTAACGTTAAACTTGGTCCAGTCATCTTTCAGAACCTTGGCCCAGGCAGAGGAAATGGCGTAACAGCTGCCCGTTACATCGACCAAGTCTTGACACCCCATGTTCAGCCTCATTTCGCACGTCATCAAAACAAGACTTTCCAACAGGACAATGCACGTGCGCATACCGCAAGAGCCACAAGAGACTTCCTACAGCAGAATAACATTAATGTTATGGATTGGCCGGCTTTGAGTCCAGATTTAAACCCTATTGAACATTTATGGGACGAAGTTCAAAGACGGTTGAATAATGAGCAGCCAAGTCCGACAACTGCAGCTGAACTTTCACAAGCGTTTCAGAGAGTATGGGCACGTATTCCGATGGCGTTTATTAATCGGCTCATCAACTCCATGTACCGAAGATGTGCCGCAGTAATTGGTGCCGGTGGAGGACATACACGTTATTAACGGACATGGGAGCACAGCATTGAAAACATGTGACGTTGCGACAATTGTGACGTTTTTGTGAACATTGTAACCAAAAGACTGTAAATCATTCATTAAATTTTGTAAAAATTAATTTAAAATATATAAATGTCACTTTGAAATAAATGTATGTGAACATGTCATTTTGTGCGACGTTTCTTTTGCGGTTCAGTATATTATAAAAACTGTTTAAGAAATATTTCTATCTCGTTGATAGCGGTAACTTCCGATTCAATTTTGTCAGTATTTCCTTAATATTTCGACTGTAGAGATCGTTTTAAATGGGTACCAGGCCTCGTCAATCGAAATGTTTCTTCAAGGTAAAGAGTGAAATTTGTAAAAGTACTTCGGAAGAAAAAAGAAAGATAGGCTATGCATGGCGCCATAAAATCTATCGTCAAATCCAAAATTCGGAATTTGTTTTTCTTCTGTGCTTATGCGTAATGATAGATATACAATTTATGTACATTTTCAGAAAATAAACATTTTATTTTTACGAGCGTTATTAGAAACAGGTGGAAATGCGAGGCTTACCGGTGCAATTGAAGACAAGGGTACCAGGAGATAATATTATGCTACTAGACGAATATCGGGGAAATTATTCGACACCCTTTATTTAGCTAGTAAATAGGACAATCGCGGGATAAAAAAAGGATACAGGCCGACATCATGAATTACACGGATGAACTATGCGTTAGCTAAGCAACACTATACCATATAACTGTATTTGTCTCGCAATGTAAATCGTTCAAGATCCAGTGTCCTTAAGGGGGTACCCAAGACTTTGACTAAAATAGATGCGGCTCGTATAATTTTTATAAAATTTTGATGAAATATTTATTTTGACCTGTTAACAAAAATATAAAAATTTTAAGAAATTTGAACCACAGAATTATTAGTCGTCAAAGTGGCAGAGGGGTCTTTTTATCTTTAGTCTTATTCCCATAAAAGGTTGTTTAAAAATTTTTGCCAAACCAAAATGATCTGGATTTTGCCGCTCCGATTTTGTGACTATGTGAATTTTAAGAAAAAAGATTTTGCAACCTGATTTTGCAAAAGTCTGAATATTCATTTTTCGAGAAAGTAAAAACAAAAATTGTTTGTCAGCACCTAAAAGGAGTAGAGCCAAGAACCTACTAAAATGGCCCTGTCAGCTGACATTTTGTCAAGTTGGGTCCATTCAGTACATATGATGTTTATGAATCCTTTAATGTACATTCATAAAAACTATGGTAAAAAAAAATCAATAAGAACAACATAGAGCGTATGAGAACACGTTGGAAAACTGGCTTGTTTATTCAATTTGTCAATTTTCCTTACGATTTCTGTTTTCCAGCCTATTTCTCATACAGACGCCAGACCTCGCCCATTGTATTTTTTGTGTAAAAAGAAGCATATGGTACTAAAAGACGTATTTCTGTACAGAAAAACGTGGGCGAGGCCTGGTGCCGTAGCAAACAAATTAAAAACAAAAACGCTGGATGATCGTGTTTTTCTTCCGGGCGGGTGTAATTATAGGTTCGATCATGGACCGACATCGAGAAAAAACACGGATATCAGTACACACTGTACCGAGACAGAAGCCGTCGGAGTTTCAGCTAATTCAAATATAAGATATAGTTAAGAAATAATTTATTCCGATTTTTCAAGTATTTATGTTTGTTTTCCCTTCTACTGCACGTGTATTTGATTATTATAAAGATTTCAGAGAAGATACAAAATTTACAGAGATTCACTAAGAAAGTTATATGTTAAAAGATACAGAGACACATTCAGGTGTAACATTAAAATGCAAATCCAATCGAATTTAGTAACCTTAGTTAGAACATAAAAGTTTCCTACGATTGCCATTGAATGATTTATTAGCATATATTATACTTTTACATTTTTACTACCCTATTTATCTGTGTTATCTAAACCGGTCCATATAATGTTATATGGACCGGCTGTACATTATATAGACCGCCTCGTTTTGGCGAGATCGATTAATTTCGATTAAATCCCAGAAAAGTATAATATAACAAATAGTTCATAACACTTCGGGTCAAATGTCAGTATATGGACCAGTTGGTCGCCCTCCAAAAATTATATAGACCTCAGCTTCGCTTCGGTCCATATAATTTTTGTCGGTCGACCAATCGGGTCATATACTGCCATATGACCCTCAGTGTCAGGAACTATTTGTTAAATGACATGTTTATATATATGTAAGACATCCAATTTATCCTTCACTTTTATATAACCTTTTTCTGAAAATAACTGTGATAGAAGGTTGGAAGTTTTATTTAACTGACAATTTGAGAGATTGCAGTATAGTACATAAGATATATTCTATATGCAACCATTTTTCTAAATCAGAAAAAATAATTTTATTTTATAAATTAATAGTTGGTATAACTTTTTTTCATGAAATGATACGAACAATAACAAAAAATATTAGAGTTAACAAGAATATTTAGTTAATAAGGTGTAAAAAATGCTTTAAAGGGAGATAATTACAGTTTCACACGAGAGATTTTATAGGATGATTTTCGGGTAGTTGTACATGTACACATACAGCCATACACGTGATATCCCATGCATTGGGCATGACAGTCTCGCATGTTGAATCAATCTCACGACCTCATGCGCGGGCAACGATTTCTCACGCATACCTCAACTTCGGTGAAAAACTAAAATAATTACAAAAGCCATCCAACTTTAAAAACGGTAAAGGAATATTTTTTTTCTTTCTGGAATCGTCCTTGACGTGGAAATTACAGAATTTTTTGTTAATTCCGAATAATTTCACACAGAAATTATCATTTTATCATTTCATGGCGAAATTATGTTCTATAGAGATCGGTCTCACAGTTAACTTGTTATATATTTTCCACAGGCGCTTGTCTCAGAAAAAAAAAATTACTATATATGCCAAGTCTCTTGGCATATATAGTAATTTTTTTTTTCTGAGACAAGCGCCTGTGATATTTTCGTAAACAATGTTGTATTATCACCTTGTTTAAGTCAAAATTTCACAAAATTTATAATCATTTATTTCTGTTATGAAAAAAAAATGTGTGAGTCTTCCAAGGAAGACATGTATCGCCTGCGGACGTCAATTTTTACAAAAGATATTAAAATGTTCTAAAACTGAAATATATATGCACACCTTTGCATGAAGGTTAATGCACAAAGTTTCATCAAATTGCTTTGAGTGGTTATGGAGTAGTTGAGGATAGAAGTTTTGAACCCCCCCCCCTTTTTTTGCGTTCAAAAAATGTCAATTTTTACAAAAAAAAAATTTAATTTTTCTAAAAATGAAATAAATATTCACACCTGTGCACTTAGGGTAGTGCACAGAGAAAGTTTAATCAAATTCCTTTGAGCGGTTATTGAGTAGTTGAGGATAGAAGTTTTGCCCCCCCCCCCCTTTTTTTTTGCAAAAATGTCATTTTTTACAAAAAAAAATTTAAAACTTTCTAAAAATGAAATATATATGCACACCTGTGCATTAAGATTAATTCACAGTGAAAGTTTCATCTAATTCCTTTGAGTGGTTATGGAGTAGTTGAGGATAGAAGTTTTGACCCCCCCCCCCTTTTTTTTCGAAAATGTCATTTTTTATAGAGAAAAATTAAAAATTTTCTAAAAATGAAATATATATGCACACCTGTGCATTAACGTTAATGCACAGAGAAAGTTTCATCAAATTCCTTTGAGCAGTTATGGAGTAGTTGAGGATAGAAGTTTTGCCCCCCTTTTTTGCAAAAATGTCAATTTTTACCCAAAAAAAATTTAAATTTTCTAAAAATGAAATATATATGCACACCTGTGCATTAAGGTTAATGCACAGAGAAAGTTTCATCAAAATCCTTTGAACGGTGTACGAGTAGTTGAGGATAGAAGAAAAGTGTGACGACGCAAGACGCAAGACGACGCAAGACGCAAGACGACAGATAGTGATCCCTATGTGTCGACCATGCGTTCCGCAGGCGACACAAAAATGTCATAAAATTGATTAAATTTGATATATTTCATTATTTTTTGTTTGTTTTAATGACAATTTTTGTATTTAGTACTATCAATAAAAAAAATTGATTTTTGTTTTAAATAAGTCAATACCAAAATACAGAACATTGAAAAGTTCTATATTTCCAGCATGCTAATAAATAGTCATCTGTTGCTTATTAAATTATAGAAGTACTATGACAAATAAAAAAAATATGAAGATTAAAATGCAAAGAAGAAAGCAATGAAATTAAAATAAAATGAATTAGAATAAAGACAAAGAAAGCAAAACATACCTTGTTTATTAACTTCTTCTTATTATTTATTGCAAAATTACAAATCCATTATTGAATAAGATTAAATCAATGAATTACTGTAAGATTGTTATTAACAGGAAAATCTTAAGGTGAAAGCTTATATTTCAATGTCAAACAAATATATTAAAAAAACAAGAGACCTTGAGAAATAATTAATTGTAGTAAAAAAAATGCCATCTTAAATGTCTTCACAAGAGTATCGTAGCTATATCCCTTGTGGATAGGTCTGTTTAAAGGTTTGGTTAGCTTTTAGATGAATGGCGACATTTTTGTGCTTTGTATAGAATATTACCATAAAAGATGGGATGTGAAATACCTGAACATATAAGATGTTTGCACGTTGATTTATATTTTCGAATGATGTCCTTGTACCGATGATAAAATTTAGTAAACATTTTGGCAAGTTTGTGATACACGAGCGAATCGAACATTGTGAGATATATAAAGACCATAAGATGGTTCCAAGGGAACGTTGCCACTTAAATTCGGATAATTAACAATTGGAAATGAAAAATCAGTTCTCTTATCGTAAATTTTAGTATTAAGATTACCGTTAGGGATACAGATATCAGGAGCCAGGAAAGGGCAGTGTTCATTCAGTGGCAGCATGTTGGGAATATGGAATAGGGATTACTCTAGCATCAATCGCCAAATGGTAATCAACATTACTTTAAAAAATGTACAATAGTTTTCCAGAAATCTGAGATCTTTAGTGATTTTTTTGTCATTTTTCACCCAAAATTAAGACATGATATCATATTAATCAATTAATTGATAAAGAACTGATAATTCCAATAGCATACATCAAATTTCAAAAATAAATTCTCTAATAGGATTTAAATAATATAGTTTGACAATAAATTTCCGGAAATTCGTGATTTTTCATCATATTTACTTTTTTTATCCCAAAAATGCAGTTCAATTGTATATTTTAGCATTTAAACACGTTTTCTCATCACAAATGACCTATACATTAAAATTGTGACATTTAAATTTATTTTTTAAGATAGACCATTTTTGCTAGTTAGTGAACCTACTCCTTTGTAAAAATTTTAATTTTTTGCAATATTTTATTTTAAAAAATTTTGCCGTACGTAAATTTAATCTTCGCATGAAACAAAATTTTCCAGGAAGAAAAATTAAAATTAAAATTTCGCCGCTCGCACCTATTTTTGCCATAAAAAATCCAAAGAACGAAAAATTAATTTGGTGTGGCCTTTGGTGTGTTTGAAAATACCATGAAATAAGCTTCGCGCACGAAAATTTATGGGAATTTGGATTTCCTGTCCCCTAACTCAACTTTTAAGGTATGTCTGCTAAAAAAAGTAATTACCAATTTTGATGCATAAGTTGAGCACACTTTGTCAATTTATGACTCATCAGTTGTGCTCAAAGCTGAATCATTAACCACAAATGTTGACAAAATGGTAAAACTGTATCCTGGATGTTGTTTAACTCCCACTGTTTTGGCAGAAATAACCGAAAAATATTTAATATTTAATTTGATTTAATATTAGTCATGATTTTAAGACGTGTAGTACCATATTTTTGTTCTGGTTTTTAACATTTTATGATTTGAGCACAACTTATGAAATTTGTGTCAAAGAATATATTATAACTATTTCCGTTGAAATCAGCAATGCTATTCGTTTAACTGCAATATATATAATGCACAGTAAAAACATTAAAAATTCAGCCATATATTTGAACTAAATACCACACCCATTCTTCTTGGTTATGCATCTCTGATCTTTTACATCCACTCTGACAACAATAATTGGACTAACATTACAGATCTGATAAACTATTTCAATCAGCACTAATTAAGGCATTGGAAGGAAAATAAAGTACCCGTTTGAATTAATTCCATAAAATCATACGCTCCAATCAGAACTAAATTATAACGTATGATTTACACCTGTCCATTTAATGATATATAATGCTACCTTTTGGACTTCTCTGTGGGTTTTGTAAATCGATCACTTATTCTAAAATAACAATGAAGCTCGTAAGATACTGAAAACGGGCTGTGTTAGAATTGGAAATTTGGCAATTTTTTTCAGAATCGGTGCTTTATGACTATTATTATATGACAATAATTTTCTGACAAGAAAATCTAACATTTTTTTCAATTTCATAATCATTGTTCTCTTTACAGAAGTAATACACACTTCTTTCTCCCCAGCATTGTAATCGAAATTATGATTTACGGAGTTGATCCTTATTTTCGTGTCGCGCTTATGGGAGATCTAAAAATTCCCGATGAAGGTCGCATTAGGAGTCAAAATGAATACATTATCATTCAACCAATCACCGATTGAATGAAATACTATGCAACAGAAAAATTTGCTTATCAGTCTGAAAGATTTTGTAAAGAGCACACTGATTGGTTGAATGATGTTTCCATGCTGACCCCCGATGCAACCGTTATCGGGGTGATTGGGTTCTGACGTCCCACCACTACCGGAAATTCTTAAACAAGCCGCTTTAGGAACCGAGGACAACATATGACGAAGCATAATTGAAGTATATTATGATCACGCTGAATACAAAGTTTTTACACTATAGAAGAATTGGTTTCCACAAGTTTTATTATGACTGATCAACTATTAAAATCGGCACTATAACAAGTTTCCATAAAGAGATGAGTTTTTGTAGCAGTTGTCAATGGATAAAAAACACAGTTGTCATGCTTGTAGCATAGCATATGTCGGATTTTTGTGCTGTCTGTATATTGCATAGTTAGCTTAATTACCCTTTATAGCTCAGTTTACAAGTTGATGCAGGAATAACTGAAGGATTAAATATATATGTGTATATATACGATCCTTGTTGAAATATTAAAACAATTTTATGTCAATAGCCTTTTGTATTATATGCTATTAAATATCTATACAATGTTTCTTCTCAGAATGAAAAGATGTCCTTTTGAAGATATTAGAAACATTTAAAATATCTGCTTTGTTTATTCTTCAAATCTCTAGTCAGAACTACTCACACAGAAATGTTCTGTTGTAATGACTTCAGCAGAGCTTTAAACAATTTCGCTGTATACGTGGCAAAACGTATTTTTTGTTTTATTTCAGAACATGTTGTGTTGCTTAATTCTTGAAATCTAAACTAAAAACTATTAAATTACCTTTTGTTACCAATATAATTATGATCTTTTCCTATGCTAAAATTCCATAATATTTATGAGCGCTAATTTTCCATTTTTACTTGTATGCGTGCAGTTTATTGATTTTCACGTAATATATGACGTCAACACTAACAAACGTGTGGTTGCAGAATATCTGCACGATTTATTTCCAAAATTTAACATTGTTGACTTTTCGGACATAGCTAATTGTTATTTGAAATGTACAAAATTGTTCTAAAGACCAGATTTGTTCATCATCAAATCAGATCTAAGGTAAAAATCTCAATCACTTCACTCATCTACAAAAAAGTTTATCTGTTGTTATTACATCAATTACATGAATTATACAATAGTGTAGTCAAAATATAGCAATACAATTTGTTTTCATTTAATACTTCAATTCTTTATTACCAAACGCCGTACAGCGTATAGGTATATAAACATATAAACATATAATGCCATGACAAACAATAGAAATTAAGACAGAAGTTCATGTAATAAATTTAAATAACTGACCTTATAAAATTTTGTCAGATAATATATAATGGCTGACAGATTGACAAATTCATATCAAAAACAGTCATTTCTTAGCTTTAAAGCTCTATAAATATATTTTCCTAAATTGCACAATTCTCTAAGATTAGAGGTACTTAACAATTGCAACAATTTATAAACAGAAGGCTTTTTCCAGTAATAACGTTTTATCAAACAACTGCGTAAACCTACAAACAAAGGACATAATAAGATAAAATGCATCTCATCTTCCACATCAGTAATACAAAATTTACATTTTCTGTTATTTCTTTCTACAGCATTGTACCTTCCTTGTTCAATACTAGCAGTGTTTATAATTAGATTGGCTTACAAATTACTAGCATTTGGTTTTGATTTGAAGAAATTTACTGTACACTGCATGTATGTTTGCCCTTACTAGAGATGAACCTTTAAGAGACAAACAAACTTATCTCGACGAACGAACGAAACAGGAGCAATAATTGCCTTTATATGAAACATTTATTTTATGGTTGTTTAAATGACTATAGCTTTCATTTTTTTTTACAACATTTAAAGCAAAATAAAACAAGATTTATAGATCTCTATCATCGTATTTCCGGGTTTTTCTCCTATACGAGTCCCTGCGAACCGGACGAAAGGTTGACGAACACTTTTCGCTAACCCAGCGCAGAGCTCAACTATCGATGCAAGTTCTCATCTTGGATGTAGATAAAGAGCACCTATAATTTGGAATGTTTTCAATTACTTAACTACGTGTTCAACAAAACTCTTCTCACGTTTAAGCTTACTGATTCAAGCCCACGCCATGTTGAACTCTTACTACTTTCCAATACTGTCCAACTACCTACTACATCATTCAAACTGTTACCTGGTAATTCTAGACCACAGTCAGTCAGAATATCTAACCAGTCACAGACCGACTCGGCACATACGCCATCAACAGCAGGCACAATAAAGTCCCCATAACCTACTTCTGAGGCATCATTGAACACCACTAATTCACACACATCTGACTCATGCAGATCACTACCTTTCTCATTTAACTGAGTTTAACCAGAACATGAGTTCCTCAACAGTTGGAGCTGTCAGTGCGACAAGTGACTTCCAGCGTCCCCTCAACAGTTTACAAGTGTACAACTCTCTAGTTCTAAGTCTGATCAAATTACCTAACACTGCTGGTATTGAGATAATCTGACCAACAATTCCAGCAACACAGTTTGCTCTGTGCAAAATTTTACCCTTTCTAACACAGTAAAGAATTTTATCAATAGATCAAATTATCTTTCTATACTTTCACTGGAAACTCTAAATTTCCCAAACTTCATATCCCAAACCAAACCTATCCAGATCATATCTTGACGTGGTAACCAAACGCACTTATTTTCGGGTATTAAAAAACCAAATTCAGACAGACTAGATCTTATGTATGAGCTGGTCCTTTCAGCTGATTGAAAATCACTTGCACTTTCAAGCTCATCGTTAAGGAACATTATTATCTTCAAATCCTGATTTCTCCAGTATTTTACCACTTCCTTTAGAACTTTTGTAAAAATATGACCTGCACTGGGCGAGTCAAAAGGAAGTACATTAATAACAAAATATTTTGTATAACCGTTAAATCCCCAAACTGAACCCTAAATAAGTTCGGTGTTCCTCTAATATTTCCAAATGATGATAAGCACTCTACAGGCCATATCTAAACGAATAATTGCCTTTTCAAACAATTCCCTTGCCACTGAACCATCTTCAAATTTAAACCTATACATTCATTGATATGCCTACAGTCCAACACTAAACGAGGCTTTTTTTTATCTACTAAATGCTACCGTTAGAGGATTAACAAGACAAGGTTTATCATCAACTTCTGAAATGCAACCTTTTTCAGTTAATTTTGAAATCCCAACCGTAACAAATTCCCCGTTATCTCTAGCAGATTTATTTTTTCTCAATATTACACTTTCTGCTACTACTTTAAATGGAATACCATACCCCCTTTATAAAACGCTTAAAAGATATGGGCTTGTACCTATATCTCTCCATTTTTCTATTGATTTTTTTCAATTTACACACAGATGTGATTAAACTAACTGTTACAGTTAACTGACCAGACGCCTGTTCGATGAGTTCATTTCGAGTAAACAAATACTATCATCATCATTGACATCATTTAAAGACTTGTCAGTTAGGTGATTTGTGTTCACCTGAAAACTTTTATCATACAGTAAATCTGAGCAAATGCTACTTAACTTATTAACATTAAATAAGTCAGTACTTATCTTTCATTTCTTTTCTGCACATTCAAATTGCCAGTGACCACGCTTGAAGCAGTTGTAGCAAACTCTGGGTCTCCCACTCGCTTTTCCATTAACGTTGTTACTGCTCGCAGACGTTGCTGTTGAAGAAGTTCTGCTATACGGCATGGGACGTTTCTTCTTAGCTTTTTCTGCTTTGGTTTTTATATCCGCGCGTGTCTGCGCTCTCATGATCTTCCTATAATCCTCGAAATCATCTGCAAGTGGATTCACTGTGTATTCTTGCACCAACTTCCATCATAATTCCGACGAATCTGCATTTTTACCGGTTTTTGTCTGTAGCGTATAAGTTGTATACCTCCACAAATTTTCTGTTCAGCTAAAACGGCGCCTGCACCCCTAGGCTCTAAACTGACATCCGCTTCCTTCAAAGCTGCGGTAAGCTTACGGTTAAACTTGTATTGGTCTTCACAAGACTTTCGTTCAAATGTGTAATCCTCGTTTAGCGAAAGTTCATTTTGTAATCTGTTCATTTGTGATTTTGATTTCTCCTTCTGTTAATTATTAAATTCCTGCAGTTTAATAGAAAACATTCTATCCATTTGCGACAATAAATCGTTCTATGATTTACTAATTTCTTTCCCGACGATCTGCTTAACACTATTTTCAAGGTCCGGATCCATCATGGCACCCAGAATAATTTGATTTTCACTGTAGTGAAGCAGGGCTAGAAATGACAATTCATTCACCTATCCCTTAAGACAATAATTTTTCCCGCCCAAAAAATTGATACGCCTTCGAACTATTTCGTGAGAAGACAATTAATTCCCGTTACACTACGTGCCACGGAAATTAGGGATCCTCGGGTTTACGCACGATGTTCATACCTTTGAAGACAAACGACGTGTTCTCCTATAAAACTGTCTAGAATTTTAAGAAAATATAGAAATATATGCCAATATATATACTTTCTTGTAGATCTTAAATAGTACGGTCAATTGTACTTGTTTCAATTAATTTTAATAAAATGTTATTCATAAATATCAGGCGCATTTAAAGATCGATTTACGGAAAACATTTTGCTGTCCCAGGTACATTGTAACAGTTATCAAAGATATTTCGACTTTACGTTGGTCTTGTATTTTTATTTTTGGGCGCATACCCCCACCTTTTTGCCACACTGCTGCGACAGTGGACAAATTTTCTGACGTGACTTTTTGGGATGTTATGATGAGGTCATAAACAGATAAGCCCATTTAAGTTCACAAAGTTTTTCTGTCCCATGCAACTTTTTGCGATTCTATCATTCTAAGTCTTGTGTGAAAAAAAATAAAAATTTCTGGCAACCGGTTAAATATCGCTTAATCTATCAGAGGATATTTTCAAGCAGATGAAAACTCGAACGGACATATAGTTTCAGTCAAACGTTAAAAAATTATGACACTTCCATCTTGGGTGAATCAAATGTCACACTTGTGATTTTTTTTAATACACGGCGACAAATACCTTTCTATATTCTTTCCTGGGATAAGTTTGGCTACTTTATTCAAATTTTAAATCCAGTTATTAAATGTTATTTTCGTCTTCTTTAATCAAAGATACTTTTGTGCAATCGGTTGTACTTCCGACTCTGGCGTAGCTCTTGACGGTTTGGTATTCTAAGTTCGACGTTTTATACTGCGTTATCAATGGAGGAGTGTTAGGATAAATGCTATTAACGAGAATATAACGGTTGGTAAGGAAATATAATTCCAAACCAGGCCCAATAGGACTGAGTTGCACATATGGACTAGCATCATTGTTGTGACCGAGGAATCCTGAATGTACGTGGCTTATGATCTGAAGCCAAAAAAAAAATATAATAATTAAAAGTCTATTGCATAATATTTTGTGGAGACAGATTTTTCTAATTTTTTACAGAAAGAATGTTTAAAGGGAGTACTTTAAATATTCAATTGAAAAAAAATATAGGTCACCTTTCTTAATTTTGCTATAATTTGGTTTGAAGATCGGTAAATTTTGTAAAGATTGTATAGGGAAAATGTTAAATTTTCCGGTCATTTAAAATCTACGATACATTTTTTTAAAATTTGCAAAAAGAAACATGTATCTGATATGCTTTCATATTCTAAAAAGAAAACTTGGGCTCATCATTCATTTTTTCAAGATATATTTCCCCATATTTCTCTGTACAAAAATATTCTGCAAATTATTTCTCCTGAATAGGGTACTTTTTTACCTAAAAAATTATAATTTTACAATGCATGCATTTTTTCCATTTTTATTTCTCAAACTAACTAGAGCTGTAATTATTACATATATGAAATGCTATTTGCTCTTTGAAAAAATAATTTCATTATAAATTTCCAAGATGTCCGAAAAAAATATATGCTCATTACATAAGTTATTAATAATATAATTTTTGCCAGTTCTTCAAATATTTAGAATTCATATAAAAGTAAATTAACCTAATTAATCTAGTTAGGCTGAAATGCAACTAATACGTAATACAATATGATGTGAAGGAGTTTTGATGTAGCTTACAACCCGCTGAAAAGTACTTTGAATACATAATTATACATTTAATTATGTACCTGCGTATGAACAGAATGGAACTTTCTGTGAACGCTGTAAAACTCTGCTTGTGGCTCATTACTGTGTATTAAAATTTCATGGGATGTACAATCTATGGAAGCCTGAACATTTGGCATTTCTGGCCACTCTCCCATCTTCCACTGGTTTCGGGTCGGCCATTCCACCGTCGGATGACATACTCTCCAAAGAATAGGAGGTTGTGCTTATACCAAAAATTAGAGACAACAAGGTATATGTTGGATATTGGCGTAACCAGATCAAAGTTAAGGTATCCGGACCATAATAGATCATGAACGAAAAGTGTATCTCTTTTTGACCGTGAATGGCTGAACCAAAAAATTTAAAGCTGGAATTTTGTATATATATTTTTCTCAAGTTGAAACACACTCTGTTGCTTATATGCAGTCTGTAAAAATAAGTTAGTTATATTGACATTTCCGAAGTTTGCCGATAATTACCGAGGTCGTTTCAATTGCGTTGTATGGAACATCCGGGAACTTTCGATTAATCACGTGGTCATTTATGGTCCGGATACCTTCACAAGAAACTATTCCTTATGCTGACATTTCTTTGATGACATCGATTGGCATGAGTCATAGGTATGACTAGAAGATATAACTCATATGGCAAAATGCTGGGTACATTATTCATGGCATTTGCATCACGTGACTTCAGCCCTTTTAAGCAAATTACCTCCCTTAGTTGTACTTCGAAAATGATAAAATTGTTTGTATTACGGATAATCGAGCCTTTTTCCGTCTCGGCTCTTAAACTAATGTGTCTATGAAAACTTCCTTTGGCGGATATTTACAAATGGTTTGTTTAATTCTGAGGGGAAAGGCTTCATATTTGAAGGATTACGCTATGGGAGACTTGAAATTATCATGTTTTAAAAACATTTTGGCCTAAAAGTTATGAAAGCAGGTGAGATAAAACTTATTTCCTCATTAAATTCATCCTCCAAAGTTGTTCTCTATATGCGGACAATTTATGTATGATCTCGTCTTGTATCTGTATCTGTAGTTTGAATTTGCATTTTTAACTAATTTTTGTTAATTCATATAGCAGTTATACTACGGTTACGCTTCAGTTTTTTAAACTGAATTGGCCGAAAGTTTTCAATGCTGACAATAATAAATGGCACACGAAAGGAAAACTAATAATGTGCAGAATGTACCTATATGCGGACAAATTGCTTATGAGTTATAAGAATTTGAATATTTGCATTTTTATTTTTTGGGAGCAAGTTTAATGCTTTGTAATGCATGTCGTCAGAGAAATCCAAAATGGCCGCTATGCAAAGTACCCGCAATTTTGCCATATGTCCTCAAATGAAGCGATAGTTTCACCTGAAGTCCTCCAAAATTCATACAGACGAGATAGGAGTGTGCCAATGACATCGTTTAAATTGAGCAAGTCTAACTCGGGTTCGGTTTCTAACATTCTATATCTTATACACATAATTTGAAAAGGAATAGGCATATACGTTCTCCTCTTGAAAAAGTCGAACAAAGAAATCATTAATAAAAATACAAAATTATTTTCCTCAAGGTGAGGTGATATGGAAGTGGTGGTGATTGCATCTTAAGCTGCATATACAGCATTATGATTACTCCAAATAGTTTTTGTTCTCTATTCATTCTCGCTGAAAACGCGCTTCCAATTTATAGCATTATATACACATCTTTTCTGTAACACGTGACTACTTTTATTTTTATATGAATGATTTGTACATGTACATATAAAAATACAGGTACAAGTAGTAAGACCATTCCAATTTTGAAGTGTGTGTTTGATTTTTGTTTTTGTTTGAATTCATGTACAAAAGCTTTTCTGCTGTTATTAGTGCTTACAAAATTTGTACATACATGTATATATTCAGAATTATAAATGAGATGTTGTTATAAACTAAAATATGTATAATTTTTAAAGAAAACTAGCTTTTATCCTAAGCCTACCAACTCTATTTCATAATGTAGTTGTCCCGAGCAAACCTTTTCGGATCGCACGTATTTTAAAAATCCTTATAGACTCATGGCACAGAGAACGCACGTTGAAGTGTGGCTCGCAGAGCAAATTGCTTATTTAAAAAACCCGTTGTAATTGGCCCGCAATCTTGCAAGAAGTAAAACAGAATATTAGCATTATCCCGCCTGCAGCTCAAACACTCTACAGAGAAGGAACCTTCCCCTTTTTCATAAGAGTTCGTGTTGTTTTGGGTCAATAATATCATTTTGTTTCAGTATTTAAGGATTGTGTACGCCTTTTAAGATCTAATGTTAAACCTATGGGAATTTTGTAGAAAACGCACAGCTTTAATCACTTAAATGCTTTTATCCAAAATTCATACCTGCTAACTGAAATGTTTATGCATGCACTCCTATCATCCTTTTATTCTAACATCTTTCTTTTAAAGTAGCAAAATATGTGTTGTAGTTGAAGTTCATTCGAGCATACCTATATTTACGGTAGGGTCTACTTGACTTGCTAGCCATTGTTTACATAATTTTTATCAAATATCTGCAAGATATGACATTTTTACTAGATTAAGTGGTAGGATTGCATGCATATTTTTTCAACAAATCCAAGTCTCAAATTTAAAGATAAATTCTGAGTAATAAAGCCTGGGGTGTTCTATAAAATTTCCATAGGTTTAGCATTGAATCGTTAAGGGGGATCTTTAATCCTTAAGGATTAAGTGCCCATATAAGCTTCCAATGTTTAGCCTTCTTTGTTTACTATTCATATGTTCTCTCAAACTAAAACACCTATTTCACATCCTATTTATTTCCTATTAGACCAGCGATCATCCTTAACATTAAAGCCCAATAGAGGTACATGATCCTTAAAATATATTGTTTTTAAATATGCGAATTACCTCGGTTACCAGATTACTACTGGTTTAATTCTGATATAAACTTTACAAAATATTTCACTTGTATGAATTATAATGAAAGATTTTCTTTCTCTATGTTTTCAAATTTTTTATTGATGATATTAAATAAAATATATACAATGTAAACAATTTTATTTATAATAAACTTTAGTAATATGAAATTTTCTAAGGGGGGCAATAAAAAAAATATAATTTGTAGGATTTTTAAAGAAAAAACTTGATCGCACTCACGATTCATCCTGTGTAATTGAATTGCATAAGTAAACCCTTAAAAAGTATGTGCGCCACCAGCGCCAAGGTATACGACTTTTTTAAATTTATAATGTTTTAATTATATATTATTTCAGCAAATGAAAGCGGCTGTGGGTGGCCCGAGCCTGCTGAACCACTCGCTGTTGTGAATGATGCAGGATAACCCGGTGTGCAACAGGACAATGCCGGAATGCCCGATGATAATGGACAACTCGCTGCGCCCATTGATAATAGAGGACGGCAAAAAAAAATCACATAATTCACGGAATTAATGTCGATGATCAAGATAGAGAAGACGAAGACGAGGTTGCCACCACACTCCAAAAGCGTCAGAACTGGCAAGAGACTCTTACATAAAATATTCCGGGAGCATGGAAAACTCGAAGAAATTACAGCAGAAATAAATGCATGGATAAATTAAATGAATGCAATAAAGCAATCCCAATTTGTCTATGTGTCAAAATGCCTGAAGTTGATTATTGTGAATTTTCCGTCAACAACGTTGATTTTCTATTATCTAGAGTCGGTGTTTCACTAGTTCTGTCCGTCTGTCTGAGTGTCCACATACGCCTTTGCCCAACATCAATGAGTAAAGATTGTGAACACTCTAGATTTTACATTGTTCAATGGGCTTTAATCAAAATTGGTACGACTGGTTAGGAATTTTATTTTCCTAGGTAAATGGCAAGGTCAAATTTTGAATATGTCTTTCTGTAAACAGTCAACATCTCAGTTCAATAATTCGTTCATACATAGAAACGGATTACTAAAATGATAATGTTATCTCCTCCTCGCGAACGAAATTGCGAAGGGATACCCAAACGCCACCATCCGCCCGCCCGTCCGTCTTATAAAGTATATAAGATATCTTAAAGTTTATAATATATCTTATAAAAACTAGATTATATAAGATATCTTATATACTTTATAAGATATCTTCTAAAGTTTATAAGATATCTTACATAGTTTATAAGACATCTTATATAGAGTATAAGATATCTCATATAATTTATAAGATATCTCATATAATTTTCTTTATAAGATATCTTATAAAGTATATATTAGATATCTTATATACTTTATAAGATATCTTCTAAAGTTTATAAGATATCTTATATAGTTTATAAGATATCTCATATAATTTATATAGTTTATAAGACATCTTATATAGTTTATAAGATATCTCATATAATTTATAAGATATCTCATATAATTTATAAGATATCTCATATAATTTTCTTTATAAGATATCTTATAAAGTATATATTAGATATCTTATAAAAACTAGATTATATAAGATATCTTATATATTATATGAGATATCTTATATATTATATGAGATATCTTGAAGTTAGAATAAATAGTAAAACGGCTTGCCATAGAAGGTACTTCAGTATAAGTTGACGTGTCCCTATGAATATTATTTTATGCGAAGTAAAACCAAACATTGTACAATCAATCTTTATTTATCTACACACATAAAACTTCGTAATTTAGGTCATTGGTGAAATCCCGTTGACAGAATCATTATTTTTTCCAATTTATATTTTTATATATATATATATATATATAATTTATTCTCATAAACCAAGCATTTAGGTACAGAGAAATACTATTTACAATATATACAACATTACAGAAACACAATACAGCACAAAATAGTATCACAAATTACACATAACACATTCAATAAATATAATATAGAGAACAAGTAAGTTTTAGCCGGGAGGACACGTTTTTTTATTTATGATTTTTATCAATTTACACAGTTTAATTAATTTTAATCTATTTTTTGTTGCCATAATATCCTTGAACTTTAAAATATTTGGATTTCTAGTCAGCTGTTTACTGATCAGTTTCTTTCTATCATCTAATAAGTATCGACATTCTAGAATATAGTGTAATTCGTCTCCTATACTTTCATTACATAGGTTACATTTTCTATTTTGTCGTTCAACGTTATTCCATCTTCCCGTTTCAACAGGAAGTTTATGATTGCATGTTCTAAATTTACAAAGTGTAATAGAATCTTTTTTGTTCAAGGTTTCAAAATAATGCTCAAACTCTAAAGTGTCTTTAAAAATCTTATAATTTGCGGCTTTAGAGCAGTTTTGAACTTCGTCGTGCCAGCTTTGTGGAAACTGATCAGTTAAACTTTCCATAATTTTTTTCTTTAACCATTCAGAACTTGGAAAATGTTGCGAATTCCAAATATTCGTGTGTCCACATTCGTTAAAAATACTTTTGATGTGTCCAAGCCAAGGAAAATTTACATTTTGGGTATTAAACAGATGTAACATAAGCTTGTAAATTAATAGGCATAGTTTTGTCTGTTTTGCAGACAGTAATTTTGACCAATAAGAGACCATTCTTAATTTTATGTCAAGATATAAAGGAAATCTACCTGATTCACCATATACAAAACGGTTTGGCGTAGAAGATTTTAAATTAAGTAAAAGTTTGCAAAATTTCAAATGAACCTTTTCGATCAGGTGAAGCCCCAAGTTTCGCAACCATACAACAATATTGGCTTAACCATTTTGTCAAATAAGTCTAATTGACAAGACATTGAAAGGTTATGATATTTTCCCAATTTAAAGACTTCATACATTGCTTTTGTTCCCTTTTCTGCTTGTGCTTTGATTGCTAAATTAAAATTACCAGTTTTGTTTAATTTGGTTCCAAGATAATTAAAATCCTTGACAATTTCTAGTTCTCTGTTTGCATATACAAAGCGCAAATTATTTGGTAATCTACCATTTGCAAAACACAATATTTTTGTTTTTTCTATATTTTCAGTAAGTTGCCAATCATTGCAGTATTCGTAGAAACTGTTTAATTGTGATTGGAGGCCATCTGCTGTTTCAGACATGAGTACTGTATCGTCTGCGTATAAAAGTTCAAATAATTTTGCGTACACCCCTAAAATTGATTCTAAATCTTTCAGAAATAGTTACCAGGCCAATGTTGTTTTGATTTTCCAAGAAAGATTCCAAATCATTTAAACATATGGCAAATAGGAAAGGAGACATGTTTTCACCCCATTATTACATGGGAAATAATCAGATATTTCATGGTTAAAAACAATATTTGATTTAATGTTTTTATACATGTTCTGAATGACAATAAGCATCTTTCCATTTATATTATTTAGTATTAATTTATGCCACAAGCCTGATCTCCACACTTTATCGAAAGCTTTCTCGAAGTCTATAAAGGCACAGAAAAGTTGGCTTATTGGAAACATTAAACCTATTTACAAAAATAAAGGAGATAGTAAAGACCCTAAAAACTTTCGTCCTATTACAATAGTTAGCTGTTAAGGAAAACTTTTTACTGTTGTACTTACAAACAGATTAAATAAATATTCTGAAAACTTTTCTGTTCTTAATGAAAATCAAAGTGGTTTCCGTCTTCTCGCTTTGCTTCTTTTAGTATAGGATATAGTTTCTTGCGCTGGTTTATTTCCGTTGGGAACTGCTCACTAACCCCAAAGGGGGTCCCTCGAAGTCGATATGAACTTTGTAAAACCAGTTCTAAGTCTTTATGGTAGCTGAAGCGTGCAACTATAGGTCGAGCATTGTTTCGGCCACGGCGTCCAAACCTATGGACGTTACCAAATTCTACGAAGTGGCTGATTCCTAATTCCTTGCGCAGAAAACCACGTAGTTTAATTTCAGTATTTTCATTAGGTGTATGAGCTAAACCTGTAAAAACTAAATTGTTTTTCATGCTACAGCATTGAAGATCTAATACCTTATCCTGCAGTTCGGATAATTGTGACTTTAGGTTATGGATTGTTTCAGCTTCGGTAACGGGTTGAATAACGGGCTGAACAATTGGTCTTTCCTCTTAGTTTTTTATTCTGATGTCCTGATGTATAACGCTTCGCGTATTCTTTTGGATTCGAGTGTTCATATCATCATAGAGGTTGCTGATCCGTTGACTGCCTACTTCACATTCCGTTATCCTTTTATGCATGTCGGAAGTTTTCTCTTCGAGTGTTCTTACTCGTGCCGTAACCGATAAAAAATCTTGCCTCATTTCATCGAGTCTTTTTCCAAAGTTGCTCTCCATGCTCAACATTCTTCCTTCTATTTTGGTAACTATCTCTAAGATAAGGTTAAGTAAAGAGTTCTCATTTGGGGCCTCAATGACATTTCTATTTTCACTCAACACTTGTGACGTTGATTTCGTCGACATGATAGACGGATCTGATTGGCCAAATGGTGAGGTGAAGAGTTCAAGTTTACTATATTTATTATGAAAGTCCAAAGTCCAATTTCATTAAGGCGATCGTGAACTGCTTTCAATAAACATAAACATAACCCCTGGGTATACAGGCCTGGTCACAATGAACGATTTTAACTTACAATACGAGAAAAAAAAAGTCAAAAATGGGATTTAAGAACCAGATTCCCAAAATAAAGTCTAAAACGACATATCGTTCATATACTGTAATATTTACGGTTTTATGAAATTATAAGTCCAAAATCACAGTTTAGTTATCCAAAATCCATTGTTTTTTTTTCAGAGAAAGAAAAACACCGACATATCTATTCGTATCACATGACATGGATCAAAACTTTTATTAAACAAGACGGTTGGCGCGGATTTGGGCTCGGCTCAATATATGGATTCGGGACTTGTGTTTACATATTTTGTTTTACTGCAAAGGTGTGTATAAGATGCATAAATTGCAATTAAAGGTTGCAGACACATTTTGACTTACTCTAAATATATACATATATACATGATAAAAATATTATGTTGAAAAAGAAAAATAATGTACATACATTTCAGATATTCAATTAATTTACAATAATTGATTAATCTAATAGGAGGTATTGAAAGTAGCAAAGGGATACAATTAAAATTCTCCGTCTCGTTTGATAGGTAGAGTTACGCATTCGTCCGTTCTTTTCGTTCTTAGCGGTTCATCTCACTTAGAAACAAAATGTGTTATGTGGTCGACAGTATAAACCTACTGCGCACGCTCCATCCTGATCGACAGAATAGTTTTGATGACAATCTTTGTTCTCATGCTAGCTTTGTGCATAAATAAGAACCAGTTCGACATTTTTAATCTCATCTCTGCTTCCCAAGTTTGCTTGGAGATTGATTAATGAATTATTGTAATGTACATTATTTAATTAAATGCAATCTAACACCCTTGTCTATATACTCCCTTTATAGCTTACTGTGTGAATATGTGTATCTTATAAGCCAGTCTTCGTACATTAATTACTGGTACATCAAATAAAATGTTTTTGATTAAAACAAATCTTATGCTATGTAATCATATCTTTTAGCAAAAAGTTTATACCACATCCGTATTTAATCATACTGTTTTTAATTTTGGATTTTAGACGACGTAAACATCGAACAACATCTTCATATTACTTAAACATGTTACAGTACTTCAGTACTTTATACAGGTAGAAAAAATTAAACCCCTATTTACTTTTTTTTTCTTTCCAGAATCATAACGATTGTAGACATATTTTAAAGGGGCGGAGGATGGGGGGGGGGGGGGTAAATAGAGAAATCTTAAAATTTATTCTCTTAAAAATAAGCCGCTTGAACATTTATGTAAGATAAAAGAATATATTATATTTCATGTACGAAATTTAATTTTTAGATTTCACTATAACCCCCCCCCCCCCCCCCCCCCCCCCCCCCCCCCCCCATTTTCCCCTTCAAAAAAATTGTTTACCAACGATCGATATTATTTTTGAATTAATTAATCGTACATTTATTGTTGGATTTCAACATTTTGATGTGTGAATTGTTGTGTGTGATGAGGTAAAAAAGATATCTAGGATGGCGTTTTTATTTTCAATTGGAAAATTAAAAAAATGACATGCCAAACCTACTCAATAATGTGACAATTACTGTTTCATATCTGAGTTTACCTTTTCATTTTCTAATTTATAACTTTTCAATAAGAGATTAATATTTGAATATTTAGTCGAACATTTTTATATGGCAAAATTCAACGTTTTTTTTTAATATACCTGTCTTATGAAAACAATGTTTCATTTTTTCAAATAAAAATACACTTCATCAATTCAAAATAGTCAAGGAGAAATTTAAAAAAAGTAATGGTTGAAATTTGAAAATTATCAAATTAGTTTTAAAATTTTAATGAATTTGAGAAATGTTTGTTGTTAAATTTGATCATTTTGAAAATCGCGAGGATGTGATTTTATAATTTTACTGAAATTCAAAAATTATGAAATTAAGATTGAAATTTTGTGCTTAAATGGGTTTTATTTCTACACTTTTTTCTATTTCAGCATTTGATTCTTCGGTTTATTATTTAACGTTGAATAAGATCATTCGATATAAGTCACTATGAGGCAGTTTAAGCTTTATAACAATCCTTGTAATTTTAATTTAAAAAAAAATTTCTAATCCAAAATTGCAGGTAGAATCATTTAAATACCTTCTTTAGCTCATGAATATTTAAATCCTGCTATGCGGAGTAAACCTTTTGTGCCATCACAGTGCCAAAAGTAGATTATACAATACAACCAAATTGTCTGTTACAATTCAAATTAAACTAGAAATATGTACTGTCGGAATTGACAGTGATCCCCACACCCCCTGAAAGTATTGGGACCACTTACCTATAGTCAAAAATATAAAACCTTATTCCCATCCAAAAATAGTATGCAATCATTTTATAAAGAAATGAAATCAATAAACCTAATGAAAAATGAAAAAACCTTAGTTCACAAGCTTAAACTGACAATATTTGAAATTTGACCTAAATGTGCAACTGCAAATAGTATAGGAAAATACTATGTATAAGCAAAACGAATAAATTGCAAAATGAAAGAGAAGTTGAGGTCACAAGCTTAAATTGAAAATTTTGACAACTGTGGACCACAACTTTAGAAAAGATAAAATTCTAAAACCTTATTGCACATTTGCATATAGTGTTTGACAATAATGTATAGAAATAACATGAATAAATTTAAAAATGAAAGAGGAGTTTATGTCATAAATTTAAATTGAAAATTGAAAATATTGACCCTCTGGACCCAAATTTTAGAAGATTTAAATTCTAGAACCTTAATACACATCTGCATATGGTTTTTGAAAATACTGTATAGAAATAATCTGCATAAATTGAAAAACAAAAGACGAGTTTATGTCAAAAGCTTAAATTGATAGTTTTTCAAAATTCGACCCCTGTAGGTCCAAGTTTGAGAAATAAAAAAATTCTAAAACATTATTGTGCATCTGAATATGGTGTATGACAATACCATATAGAAATAAAATGCATGAATTGAAAAAGGAAAGAGGAGTTAAGGTCACAAGCTTGAATTCAAAATTTTCGAAGTTCGAACCCTGTGGGCATCTTGTGTAGAAAATCAAAACACGAAAACCTTATTTCGCATCTACAGATAGTATTAAATTCCTAAACCCAAAAGTGAAGGAGTTGATGTCACAAGAAAGTGTGACGGACGGACGGTGACAATCGTTATATCCCCGAACTTTCTTCGATAATTATTTATGCTTGCTTTACATATGTTCCCGAAGAATGTTACTGAAACATACAATTGATACAAGGTGCACATAAACAGCATTAAAAAGGTATCAGAATTCTTTATTTACATGTATATACTCAGTGGCCATAAATGAGTTATAAACTATAAAATTTTCCTATACAATTCATGTAAGATTTATTTTTTTTTTCAAACAGGGTCCCCGTTTCACAAACATTCGTAGGATTAAGATCGAGACTGATTCCATGACGTCAATGGAACAAAGACATTGGAAACCGGAAATCAGATCACACTTACTACTAATCGTAGTTGTACTAATGTTTGTGAAACGGGACCCTGATCTAATTTCCTATAATTATGAAATTTTTACGATCAATCTCAGAAATTAGATAATCTGGATTTTTTCTGTGGTTCCAAATTGTGGAGAAATCACTATTTAAAAACAAATATTAAAATTTTATGCATGTCAGAATTATAAAGGTTTAATGTGGAAAATGTTAAAAATTAATAATTGTAACAATAAACACAATATAATATTTTGATGCAAATTTCATTGAAATCAAACAACTTCAGGACAAAAGTTTGAAACATCTTGGTCCTATAAACCCACTTATGACCACTGACTGTTACAAATGTGACATGTATCTAACTGGTATTGGTATTTAAGGTATGCAGTTACTGTTCAAAAGACTGGATTTGTTCATCAAGAAATTTGTTGCCGAGGTATGTGGGACAAACAGTAGATTTTAGGAACAGTTAGTAAAACTATGAAGTACAAAATACTTATTGTCTCTCATAATGGAATATATATAATGAATTCTAATTCGTAAACAACATGACAATTGAAAGATTACTATTCACCCAATTCTAAGGCGAATCTCATTTGCTTCATGTACCTCAACCATTCAAAATAAAGTTTACCAGTTGCTACTACATCAATTATATATCTTTAAACTAGTAGCCGGAATAACCTTATCAAAACAAAGAAATATAATATTCCATTTTGGAATTTATAATCAGGTTGAGATTTGCGGCTTAAAAATTACTACCGTTTGGTTTTGATTTAAAGAAATTCAATGTAGACTGTGGAAGTTTGCCCTTACCAGAAAAAAATATGTTTTAAGGTCGATAGGATAAACCTACTGCGAACGCTTCCTCCTGGTCGTATGAATAGTTTTACGACGATTTTCTTCCTTAAGCTAACACTGTCATTGACAAAGACTTATCAGACTAAAAATATTCCCTAGTACAATTTAACATAAAATATTAGATAACTGTATTGTATTTAACCATTTGCCGCAGTCAATTGTGGCTTTGATGGTTGCACGTTGAGTAAGTGGAACCAGTAAACGTATGTTTGCAATCATGAAATCAAAATTGATGCCATAAGATATTAAAATATAATAAGTTGCCATTCTAATATAACGGTAATGATTTTAAACAAGAGGCTCCCAAGAGCCTGAATCGCTAACCTGTAATTTTTTCTTTAGATCTTGCATCATTGATTATTTTTGCTATTTTAATGTATACCGGCGCATTTTTCGCTTTATTATTGACTTGTACAGTTAAAATATAGAATCCTGAACTCAAATATATATGGTTGCTTTGGACATTTTCAATGGCCTTGACTCTTGACCTTCCATTTTGACTTGAACAGGTAAAGTTTAGGGACTGAAGCTAAATATATATGTTTGCTAGGGAATTTTTCATCGGTTGCTAATGACCTTGACCCTTGACTCTCCATTTTACTTGTACAGCTATCATTTAATACATTTCAAGTTATGCTCTAAACATCTGTGACAATACGTCAGACCATTATTTTTACTGATAATTACTGTTTACATGTAAACAAGAACTGCCCATGGTGGCCACATTTGTAGTCCGATCGGGACAAAATGAGGAAATATTGTTAAGAACCTCCCAAAGATACTTCCTGTCAAGTTTCATTCCATTTGTCCAAGCAGTTCCAGAGAAAAAAATTTAATCAACCAATGATAAACAATTGCCCATGACGGCCATGTTTGTTGCCCGATGGGGACGAAATGGGGAAATTTTTGTAAAGAACCTTCTGTAGATGCTCCTGTCAAGTTTCGTTCCATTTGGCCAAGCGATTTCAGAGAAGATTTAATTTATATCAGCCAATCAGAAAAAAGGATGCCCATGGCGGCCATGATTGTAGTCAGATCAGGACGAAATGAGCAACATTTATAAAGGACCTCCCATATATGCTTCCTGTCAAGTTTTATTTCATTTGGTCTAGCAGATTCAGAGATGATTTTTGAAAATTCAGCCAATCAGAAACAACAGTTGCCCATGGCGGCCATTTTTTTTACCTGATGAAGCTGAAATGAGAACTATTTGTAGAGGACTTCACAAACATTATTCCTGCATAGATTAGTTCCAATTGGCCCAGTGGTTTCGGAGAAGAAGATCTTTAGAGGGAAAAGTTTACGCCGGACGACGACGGACAACGGACAACAAGTGATGGCAAAAGCTCACATTGCCTTTTAGGCCACGTTACTTAATAAAAAGGGTATTTTTGAAATCCGGAAGTGATGCTTTGCGCGTGCCATTGTTTTACGCGGCATCAACTGCATAATTGATGGTCTGAAATTTTCAACGTCATCCAATGAAAATCAAAGTTACAACCAACTTTGCATTATACGTCAGCTTGGAGACAAGAGTAATAAAGATTTGTTATGTATATTATTAATTACTTGTAAACTGACACCCCTGTCTATATATTACCTTTATAGCATATTTTTAGGTTTGATTAAATCCGAATATGCGTATGTTTATATAAAGGATCAAGTTCTTTCAACTAACACTAACATCTAATCTTAATACATTAATTATATCATCTTATGTACTTTAATCATAGACAGTATGAAATAGATTCTACATACGTCTTCTATAATATAGTTTTTTTTATTTTGTGGTTTTTGAAGACGCATAAACGGAATAACAACTGTCTTATTTCTTATACATTGTTTAAGTACATTTGAACTCATTAAACATAATTTATACTGTATAGAGTGCACGATTTGACAAAGGCATTTTTTTTTAAAAGTAATATGTACTAAAAACCTCTTCAAAACCTCCGAAGATATCGTAACAAGCTTATGAAATAGATTCAAATGAATAAAATGGTATTTATGAAACAGAATCAAATCAATAAAATGACATAGTTTATAGGGTCGTCATCACGAATTGATTGACCGTCACAGCGTTCCAATATCTAAGATGATGTTGAATCTATTCCCACTGTCATAACATTTCATGTACCTCCACCGATTTCTGATTACCACCGGATTGACATTGTTGAACTTCACGACCGTTGCCGTTAACTGCTTACCCTTCCGGAACACCTGAGTTCACTCAGAGTTTTTATAGTTTTCAGTATTTATTTGTTGTGCTTGTGGTTGTTCATTTGTCTTCCCGGGTTTGTCTGTCTAATGGGTTGCTTTTTTTGATCTGCTCCTTAGGTATATTTGTCCTCTTTATGAAATAGATTCAAATGAATAAAATGGTATTTATGAACTAGATTCAAATGAATAACATGGCATACTACAAAATGTATATCTCATATAGGAGGTATAATTTTTACATCAGTTAACGGAACTTGTTGACACAATTTATACTATTACATAATAACGTGTATTTTTCTGTTTTATTGAGTCAAATTTTTGTATTGTATATTTTTTGCTAATTAAATTGGCTAGTAGATCTATTGCACTCCCGATGAAGTATTGCACTGTGCAATATTCTGCATATGGTGTCTATAGCACCGACAACAGTTGAACTTTGAACATGATTTCTGATTGGCTTTCAGTAATGCCGATTAGCCAATTAAATAATTCGTTGTTTAATCGAATCGGAATAGGTCGTCTACGGCATACAACAATCGATATTTCAATTTATTTGACCAAAACAGGAAAAACAATTGAAAGTTCACATTAGTGAAATTTAGATATTGTATTTGCACATGGACTTTTTAAATGAAAAATATATTATCTTGAGTATCGCGGAATAAAACACAGGCTGGTGCAATACTGATTTTGCTCAGTTTTTGCCTTCTGGGGTCATAGGAACCATAAGCTCCATAGAAGTTGCTATTGGGTCAAGGTAATCTGGCGACTCTTGATAAGAGGTATTGCTCTTTAAAGGTAAAATTGATCATTTTCGCAGTTTTTGACTTATACCATGAACACTTTGTAATGTAATGTTTTGCTCACATAAAAAAAACACTATCTTTGTAATATATTAGGTAATAAATCAGCTTCGGTTCTGGGAATGAACAAAGGTTCTATTTCACTCGCCTAAATTAGCCTTGTGCAATAGAACCTTTGGTCATTCCCAGGACCTCAGGGCAAATATTACAGTCTATGGCAACTTCAACCATTAAATAACTGAATACTGTATAAATTGCCAGTGCCGCTTATAAAGTGCAAGATTTGACAAGAAATTTATGTTTATTGAGAAATATGTACCAAAGTCCTCTTCAAAACCTCTGAAGATATCATAAAAAGCTTATGAAATAGATTCAAATGAATAAAATGGTATTTATGAAATAGAATGAAATGAATAAAATGGCATACTATATCTCATATAGGAAAAATGTAGGAGGTATACATTTTTACATCAGTTAATGGAATACCAAAAGTGCTATTTTGTCACATTTCAACATTATACATTGGGATGTGTGAATAACATGTATTGTGATACAAGAAAGTACAAATCTAGTTTGTTAAGACGTTTTGCCTTAAAATAATAATAAAACAAAACAAATTAGAAAATAAGAAAACAAATAGTAAAATGGATAACAAAAATTGTCAAAAATGACATACCAATTAATCCATGGCACCCAATAGACCTCGGAAAAAAAAATAACATACATAAGCACAAAACACAAACATTAATACAAAAGAGGGTCGGGTTAATCTTACTTGGTACAGAAACTGCCCTCGTATCTATCCTGACACTCTGGTGTATAAAACATACTTTATGGGCCAATATCATGAATATAGTCAATGTGACTGCTTGCTAGAACTATAAAAGTTAGTTGTACGGAACATAATTTAGATTGCAAAGTCAAAATGTAGTCGTTGTAATTCTATAACCAGGGTCTCATAGCTTTGGCTCTATTAAACAAGAAAATCAGAAATAACACTCCCATAAAAGGCATTTTGACATACCCAAACTACTCATTAATTTAAAGAATAGAATTTCATGTTTTAGTTTGCCTATTCGATTTTTTAAATTTATGGTATGAATTTGGTTGACCAGTCATACTGTTTACATTTACATTAACAATATTATGAATGCAAAATCTTAATTTTCAAATTAATATAACATCTACATGTGATCATAAAAAATTAGAAATTTTTTGAAAATTATCAAATCAATGGTTTTGAGGAATTTATGGAGTGATATTTGATAATTTTGAGAATTGCAGTCGTGATATTTGATAATTTTGAGAATTGCAGTCGTGATATTTTATAATTTTACTACAATTTTAATATTTTGAAATTGCTGAATAATTGTGAAGGAGATATTATCTTGTTTGTGTCTGAATGGTTTTAAGTTCTACACTTTTCAATTTTTATGTTTAAAAATACAGTCAATGGCCATAAATGAGTTCTCACTTGTACATTTCCATCTAGATTTAATAAAGAACTCCTTTGTTAAAAAATACTGTTCTGATGTTACTTTTTATCCTATAATTATGAAATTTTTACAATCAATCTCAGAAATATTGGGTGAAGGCTATTAAGTCAATGATACAACTCCGAATTAAAAACCTCCAAGGGTCTATGAGTACTAAATCTAAATCCATCTTTAAAGACCCTAAGGTTGTTGAAAACTTGACTTGCCTCCATCACAAATATGTAGTTGTTCCACCTGACATAGCCCCCAATAACCTCGTTTTTGTCTGCAAGAACTATTATTTTGAGTGTCTTAGAAACGAGTTGGGAATAGATAACACTGCAGGTAACCCAACTTATACACCCACCACACTCACTAAGCAGGAAGTCCTTGATAACCACAAGACCTGCAACAGTATAAAAACATTCGACTTCTCTACACTCTACACTGCCATACCACATTCTCAATTAAAAAATCGCTTAAAGCAACTAGTTAATCAATGTTTGTTCAAGAAAAATAGAACACGCAAGTATAAATGTCTAGTTCTAGGTAGAGAAAAGGCTTATTTCATAAAGAACCACTCTGATTCTGACAAAAAGTATTCTGAAGATGAAATGTCAAACATGTTAGATTTTCTCATAGACAACATATTTGTTGAATTTGGCGGTCTAATTTTTCAACGAACGATTTATATTCCAATGGTGGTCCTCTCCTTACCGATCTGTGTCTGTACTCATATGAAGCGTACTTCATTCAAGGGTAACTATGTGAACACAAAAAGAAACTAGACCAATCCTTTAATTTCACTTTTCGTTTTATAGATGACGTGTTGTCGTTAAATAACGACAAATTCAAAGACTTTCTACATCTAAAAAGGACAAATATACCTAAGGATTGTGAAACCTATAATTACATGCATATGATAATTCGTATAATTTGAGAATTATCTTTTCAGCCTTTATAATAACAGAAGATCTTAATACAGCACAGTGGGATCATTAAAATTGACAGCCAATTCCTTTAAAACTTGATCATTCTTTCAATACTAATTCCAAGAAGAGAGGCATATGATCCATCAAAGAAACGGACGGACCAAGTATTGCCAAAAAATAAAAAAAGGCAACAAAGTAGCTTCCAAACATTTCTTCTGAAGTGAAAAAGTAATTGCTTCACCACATACGACACCAATAATAAAGTGTAAAATAGCAATCCGTTAAGAGTTGACTTTATATATGTTACGGCATTATCTCAACAATTTTTTAATACTGGCTTTCCCTAAAAAATCTTTTTTGAGATCAAAACATTTCATTATTACATGTAATTAGTTGATTTGCAGAGATGTTTGTGAAAGTGTTCACTGTTATGCAGCAGACCATGCAGACGTTTGTTCAACGTGAGTGTGTGAAGAAACTGTAAGTATTTTACTATCAATGTTTTATATCTGCCATTATTTATTAAACATGTAGTAATTACCATTTTGATGTCACATTAAGAAAGTCCTCTATTATATCACATACATCACATACAGATTTCCAATTTTTACGTCACTTTTAGTGCGGGAGAGTTACATTCCTCAGTATTCATTGATTTGGCTATGACAGGATTTTTAGATATATGAGTTGAAATGTTTAGTTTCATAAATTTTCAAATTCGGTAGGTTTCAACGCTTTCAGGGAAACGTGACATTACCTGGATTTTTGCTAAACTAATTTTTATTGTTTGATTGTATTGCTCACAGTGTTTTGCTGAACTAATGAGAAACCCTCAATTAAAAATAAATTATATTTCCGAAGTATTTGACTGTGTGTTCCTTATATCTCGGCAACTTATTTTTTGATAAAACAAATCTTAAAAGATACTGTATTTCTAATTTGTACGGGAATAAACTTTATTCAAAGTTTTAAGGATCCATTTCTGCCTCATGAATGTATCTCTTCACTATACACGTCTTTGACAGTACTTATAGTTGTTTAATATATTTTCATATAAACTTTTCTTGAGCGATGACACAATTTCAAAATGAAGCCCTCTGTACTGAACGCTTTCTGATTCACTTTGCTCATGCAGAATGTGTTTTATGTTGTTTGCTCAATTGGTGTTACTCTGTTTTTACAAAAACGTATTGCATTCAGTGCATCTAGTAAAATTTTCCTATATTCCTTTAATCTCAAAATGTATATAAAAGGGGTAGTCAAGGTGTTGATTCCAGCAACTAGGTGAGTAACATTGCGAATTACAGTAGATGGCATTTCTATAAAACCTCCATACAAAAGCACAGTGATCCATGGAATGTTGAATACCGTACACACAATAATGATTACGCAAACTGTTAAAGAGCCTTTAATTTCGTTTTTACTTACTTTCCGTATGTTGGAAACTTTCATTTGTCGTTGATGGTTTACAAGACAAATCAACAAAATTCCCATGTTTATGAGTAGCCCTATTTGAAAGCCTGTTATCACCAAACCTGTCACAGGAGTCCAACTCGGTAATATTCTGTTGATGGAACAAATTTTTTCGTTACTATCTCGGGCCAGGAAACCATAATAAAACGTCACGAAAACTATTGCCAAGATCCATGAACCAGTTATGTTAACGGCAGATACAGTTTTTCGGTTTATCATAATTTTGGAAATTTTAAAGCAAACAGAACAAACTCTTTCAAGAGAAATTCCAAATATCTGTGCGTTTGATGCTATATAAATGGCATGCATTATAACGAATCTGACTAAACACTCGGTGTATGAAATTTCTGTTTTTTCATTTGTGTACACAACCGGTAAAAATAAGATTCCAAATAGCATATCTGTTATACTGAGACTGAGAATATGAACATTCTTAATCATTATCTTGTTGAATATTGATAATATTAGAATTAACACCGTCGGCATATTTACCAAAATGATCAGCGACGAGTACAAATATAAGACTCCAGTAAAGTCATGTTCAGTTCTTTCTGATATAGTCGTGTTAACACTGATATTTGCCATTTTCACTGCCAAACAATTCTTGTATCTCAGTTAACAAATCATATATGAAAAGTTCATAAGAATACAAGTCTAGTTTTTATCAGCATGATAGTAAAGGATGAATTTTAACTATATGACAGATTTCGCCGGTGCTCCTGCTTTTTGTGCAAACATTTTGTATGAAGGGTGAAGAATATTTGACAGATTTAGTCTGTCCCGCCTTTTTTGTACGATTATATGACAATGTATGTAAAGCAATTAAAATCAATATCTTAAGTAATTAAGATGTTTAAAAAAGCAATGACGTTAAGGGTGTCCATAATACAAAGCCAAAGAAGAGGTTACTCAAGTAACCAGGATATCAAATGGTCGCTTTCGTCATTTCTATCCTTATTTGAAGTCTTACTTCAAAGAATTAATTAGAATATAAATTATAATTTATACTCAAATTAAATAAAATACTGTAGAATACATTCTTTTTTAATTAATCATAAAATTCTGGAATCATATTTTAAAGGAACGGGTGACATTACAATTATTATTATTGCAGATAAAATATGACACGTTCGTACAAAAGATGGTAACTTTTGGGGAGAGAGATGCAAATATCTCACGGCAAAGGCAATTGATCAGAGGAATAACTAAAGAAAACAATTGCTATAATGATATAACCAAAGAATTAATGCATAGACACCAAACAGAATCATTACAATATATCACAAAAGTACTAGAAAATAGAAAAATATTATTTTTTGTAAAATGAATCTAAGGCATCCCCACAATCCCAAATAATTCTAAAACGGACAGTTTTACGTGTGTATTTCGACCACGAAAAAATAATTTGGGCGAAGAAAAGATGTGCTGAAAATAACATAAAAACATGAGTTAGTACGGACATTTAGCTCTGGCGTGGTTGAAAGATTTTTAGGGGTATCCAAACATACCATGTAAGTAAAGTCAGGAAATACCAAAAAGATATTCGAAGGAGGGAAATTTAAAAAGCGGGGTTAGACTCATGTGTTCCGGAAGAGTAAGCAGTCTCTGCTTCCGGCAGGACACCCGCCATGCTGTCCATGCCAAATCCGGTATAAGGAAAGGAAAACATCAATGAAACAGGTACACAAATATACCGCGTAAGCTGACTATAGACGTTCTATATATATTTCCGATCAAATATTACTGATATCTATACATGTGATTTAATACTACTTGGAAGGTACACATTTGTTTTTAAATATAAACACATGTATTTGTTGTGAGTTGTTAAAAGAGATAGTGGCTATTTACTCATTTTTACACATCAGTCTGAGATGACCCATTGAAGATCGATTTACACGACCTTATCTCCCATTGCATGAGGACTCATCTTCCACTGCTTTAAGACCAATCAATTCGCGCCGTTCACAAATGCAAATACATGTACCTTCAAACCAAGCAGGCGTAACTTCATTTAGTTTCGTCGACCATTCTCACTGAATTTACCTCAAGACAGGAGTGTTTACGGAATAAATACGTATTCTTATACTCGTTTAAAATGAGGAACATTTGTTTTTAAAATTCAGCGTCTACACTCGTTGAAATTTTCCATTCTTTACTTTGAACTTCCTCTGGTAAAGCTTTTATTGAACAAATATCCATGTTAATGACGCGGTATGTGCGTCATAAATATTTATTTATGCCTAGGCATAAATCCATTTAAGGCTATGCATAAATATGCTTAGGCATAAATACTTATGGTTGGCCTTAAATCGATTTATGGCCAGGTATAAATAAATATTTATGAAGCACATACCGCGTCATACATGTTTCATGTTTGGAACACGGATCATTGAAATGTTTCATGCAGTTTATTTGTAGTAATATTTAATAATTAAAACTTTCATTTTTATAAAAACATTTTAAAAGCGATCGTTGATACTGTATTATTCCTCGTATAAAATTTCATAATGATGTGTATTTCGAAGTGAAATTTGGGGAAATTATATCAATTAAATCACAAAATTATAGTTAATTTTACAGTTCAAAACTGTGATTAAATGATGCGTCATCAGCTCTGTATATTTTTAAATTATAGCAATCAATCGTATAATTTGTTTTCCAGTTTCAGTCATTAATCAGTAAACCATCTAATTTAATGACAAAATCTGTTTTATATATTCAAATGGTAAATATTCATATTATGTTATTACCCAACTTCCACAAAGGGGCTATAGTTAAACTATAGTTCCAAAAATAGCCCTTGCCTTCTGCGCTTAATTATCATTCACTGCGGACAGCAAAATATTAAATTATGACGAACAATACCTTCAACGCTGGACTGGTATCTAAAACTCGGAACTACTTGCAAATACAGCACAATTGAATGACGTTTTTTCAGGATTACTCAAACTGTGACGATATCCCGCGTTCTTTCACTTGACGAAATAGTTCCCCGATTAAAACGAATGAAATCATAATTTTACAATGATATTTTTTTCAGTCTTATTTATTATTATTATTAGAAGGACAAGAAAGTGAAAGCTTATAATTATATATTCATCCACACTTGTACTAAAAAATTACAAGATGTTGTCCCACGTGAACACAACTGAATGTGGGGTCTTTTCCAAATGAAGTAATACATGTAATATCACGGAACGGAAATGAATATGCTACGGGCGTTGGTTATTGCCTCTTGTGTCTTGAGTATTTTTTTAATCGGTGTATACTTTAACTTTCTATACATTTGGTTTTTTTTAAGATGTTGTCTCATTGACGCATATCACTAATCCTTTCATTTTTTAAATAAATATAACACGTATTATGCTTTACCCAACAAAATACAAACATGGTAAAAATGAACTAGTCACTTTTAACGGAATTTAGTCATGAAAATTTAGAAAATATCATAACAAAATGCAAAAAGGTCATATTTTCTTTTGAATACGGAATAGCAGGAACTCGGGTGTGTAAGCAGTGTAAAGGTATAAAAACACCATGCTGCCCAAGTCGGAATATTGCTACTGACGATTTGTCTTCATTTTCATTAACTGTCAAGGTGGCAGGTGTTACTAGTTTCAGACACAAATAATCACCAATTCGCGAGTATTTAGTGCTAAGATCTGTATATAGGATGCTGACATCTAAAGTGTCAGATTGTTTTAAAAGTATGAAAAAACTCTTCTAGTACTATTTACAGTATGTAGTCTTAAATTTAACTAGTAATCTTGTTTATTCTTAATAATCACGAGTTTATGCATTTCTAACAATCCAACAAAAATCAGATACCAATGTTGTTCATCACAGGTAAATTATGCATTAACAGACCATCCTTGATTGCTTGAAATACGGAATTTCTCGTTTCGGTTTTGTTATCTTGATTATATCTTAAATTAGAATTATGAATATACCGACAGACAAGATTAATCAGGGAAGAAATTGCCATTTAAGAACAAAATTATGCAGAGAATGGTTTTTAAAATGCTACCCTTGAGTGTTGATTTGGCACTATGGGTTTAGGTCTTTTTGAAACTTAATCAGCTATTTCCCAGGTATTTGATTAATGTGAATGAGATTCGATTGTTTGAAATTGTAATGGATTATGTATCTACAATGGTAGAGTAATGGTGCACGTGTGCCATATGCATGATATGGTAAAGGCTCTGCATGAACTGAAAACTTTAATTTTTTTTTTTTTTTAAATTAAAAATAATTCCTGATTTAGAAAAGGAGAAAAAGCCACGTGGAGGTTATTATCTTTCGTGCAAAGCAAAAAATCGCCTTATTTATACTTGATATACATAATAAACATTTTTTTAAGGTATCCGGACCATAAATGACCACGTGATTATTCAAAAGTTCCCGGATGTTCCATACAATGCAATTGAAATGACCTCGGTAATTATCGGCAAACTTCTGAAATGCTAATAGAACTAACGTATTTTTACAGACTCTGCATATAAGCAACACAGTGTGTTTCAACTTGAGAAATACATATATATAAAATCCCAGCTTTAAATTGTTTGGTTCAGCCATTCACTGTCAAAAAGAGATACAATTTTCGATCATGATCTATTATGGTCCGGATACCTTAAGTTTTCAATGCCCCTGGATTGATACGTCGGTGTTCACTCGATATACATATAGTACACTGTATATGTAATTATGATATTTAAGTTGTAGCATGTAATCCTGTGTCAGTGAACTGATACTTAAAAGTCTCCAAAACGACACCAGCTATCTTTATCCATGATGCTTTTCATTATGGACCCCTAAAATATAACCCTTTTGGGCCTCCCAAATTTAACGACACGAGCCTCTTGAATACGTGTTACAAATTCAATGTATATGCGTTGATGAACTAACATACAATTATGTGAATTCTCATTTCATTAATTTTTTTAATATATTATTCTGTATTCTTTATTTGCATGGTTACATTCGCCAACCCAGTCGTCAGACTTGTCTGACATGATTATTCATTGATTTGTTACAGAAATTACCAGTATTAAGCAAAATTCAAAAATAATAGAAATACTAAGGGTTCATTCCTTGTATTGCACATGGTAGATCTCCTTAGCTGAAATTTGGCTTCCTATTTCGGTATTTTTGGTTGAGTACTTCTTGTTTAATATAAGTTTGGTATTTGGTCTTCCAAATGTTTCGGTTTTAATGCTGCTGATGAGAGGTAACTCCTTGAAATGCGTAGTATACAGCATAGTATAAATTTACTATATCTAATATGAGTATCTTTGGATTGTTATTTTGAAACTCCTGGGACGATGCCTCTCCTGGTGGACCCTAGGTCCCCGAGGGTATTCGCCAACCCAGTCATCAGACTTGTCTGACATGATTATTCATTGATTCGTTACAGAAATTACCAGTATTTAGCAAAATTAAAAAATAATAGAAATACTAAGGGTTCATTCCTTGTTTTGCACATGGTAAATCTCCTTAGCTGAAATTTGGCTTCCTATTTCGGTATTTTTGGTTGAGTACTTCTTGTTTAATATAAGTTTGGTATTTGGTTTTCCAAATGTTTCGGTTTTAATGCTGCTGATGAGAGGTAACTTTTTGAAATGCGTAGTATACAGCATAGTATAAATTTACTATATCTAATATGAGTATCTTTGGATTGTTATTTTGAAACTCCTGGGACGATGCCTCTGCTGGTGGACCCTAGGTCCCCGAGGGTATTCGCCAACCCAGTCGTCAGACTTGTCTGACATGATTATTCATTGATTCGTTACAGAAATTACCAGTATTTAGCAAAATTAAAAAATAATAGAAATACTAAGGGTTCATTCCTTGTATTGCACATGGTAGATCTCCTTAGCTGAAATTTGGCTTCCTATTTCGGTATTTTTGGTTGAGTACTTCTTGTTTAATATAAGTTTGGTATTTGGTCTTTCAAATGTTTCGGTTTTAATGCTGCTGATGAGAGGTAACTCCTTGAAATGTGTAGTATACAGCGTAGTATAAATTTACTATATCTAATATGAGTATCTTTGGATTGTTATTTTGAAACTCCTGGGACGATGCCTCTGCTGGTGGACCCTAGGTCCCCAAGGGTATTCGCCAACCCAGTCGTCAGACCTGTCTGACATGATTATTCATTGATTTGTTACAGAAATTACCAGTATTTAGCAAAATTAAAAAATAATAGAAATACTAAGGGTTCATTCCTTGTATTGCACATGGTAGATCTCCTTAGCTGAACTTTGGCTTCCTATTTCGGTATTTTTGGTTGAGTACTTCTTGTTTAATATAAGTTTGGTTTTTGGTCTTCCAAATGTTTCGGTTTTAATGGTGCTGATGAGAGGTAACTCCTTGAAATGCGTCGTATACAGCATAGTATAAATTTACTATATCTAATATTAGTATCTTTGGATTGTTATTTTATTTTACACCTTTCAGTGTCAAAACAAAACATAACATACTAAGACATAATAAAACAACAAAATGCAACGACAGTAAAAACGTGAAAGTACTTTATTAATTAAGAACATATGCATGGTATGATGTCCTCAGTTCTAAAGACTCCAGTATGACAAACGATGCTTTTACATTAGATGACAATAATATGTTTCCCCTCGATTCCCTAAACTTCCCCACTGTTAACCCCAATAACTATGCTTTGAGGGCCTCCTGTTGATGCTTTTTATAATTAATTGTATCCTATTCTATATTATGGTTTAATGTATTTAAATTATTTAATTTTATTTTTTTTTTAAAAACGCCCCCCCCCCCCCCCTTTATGTAATTCAAAAATATTTCCCCTATTTCTTCTCTCAATATCACTTACACGAATTTCATTTCAAAAATCAAGTGTATATATAAATCACCTAAGATGTACTTTCACCTAATTGTGCAATCCCTATTAATTGAAAAACATTATCAGATCCATTTTGTGGTTTCTAAAAATATATCATTGTAAAAGTAAAAGAAAAGAATATTTCAAATAAAACAAAATATAATTCTATAGTAATATAAAAAGTTTTTCTCTTAAACTTTTTTTATACATCACTTAACTTTAGCCTAAACGTATAATTCGATTTTTTTTTATATTAAAATTCAACCCATTTTGTATTATGGTGTAACGGATTTAGATTTCTTAAAATAAATGTTCCTCAATGGAGCCCCGAAATAAAATATGTCCATACCACTTAGGCGTCTCAATGAAATCATTAATTTTTAGAAAAAAAACACGATCCTATTGTAACATTCAAAATATTCGAACGTTTTTATCTCCACATTTTGACTAGGCACCTACGATGGATCACCGGGGCTCGACCCACAGAGCTGCCTAGGGTGTCCCCAGGTGGCGGGTAGGGGAGACCCTCTCGTTAATTGGTTGTCAGGTCATAATACGGATAGCCTGTCCGCGGACCATAGTGGGTAACGTATTTGGAGAATGCCACACTCTCTGCACGCTAAAGACCCGTTCTGTAGTTTACGAAAAAGAGTAAACTAATGCCGCTACAGAAGACTAAATTATCCGACCCTACCCAACAATCCTCATTTTACAGTGGTAGTCAAAATTGGTGTGTGTCCTGTCCCACCCCTATTTGTATTGTTTAATAAATTGAACTGGTTCACGTCCTGAAGAGGCGTGAAATATTTACCACTGGACGTTAAACAACAATCAATCAAACCAAATTTTTATATAAATCAAAACATGAAATGTCCTACTTTGAACCATTCTTACTATCCTATGTGGTCCTCTTTGTGATATTTTTAGAATTTGATTTTTTTTAATTATATTATAGTTTATAAGAGAACATCAACGCCTTTAAATCTCAGAACAATCTCACACCTCATCTATGTTAAGGATGCTCGCTGGCCATGTTTTGGTCTTTTTGTCAGATTTTCGGAATCCGCGGGTTTTATCCATTTCTTAAACATTAGATTTTTTGCCCATGAACCTCCACTTTTTCTTTTATAAATCAATCATATATACCTTAAAATGGTATTTGACAAAATTTTATGAAATCCTTTTTATTTTTTCATACATTATTGAGAGACTGAAGTTGCCAATGCAAAGACAATGAAAAATCCAGAGAAAATCTATTTCCTGCAAATTTTCAAGGCTTTATAGCTCTAAAATGAGCACATGAACCTTTATTTTTCTTGCTTATTTGTTTACTATTCATATGTTCTCTCAAACTAAAACACCTATTTCAAATCCTATTTATTTCCTATAAGACCAGCGATCATCTTTAAGAGAGGACCCTGCCATCAGTTTGAGTAGAACCATAACAAAGATGTTGATTACTTCGTAAATGCATCGCTTGGTAACATACTCAGTATTTTAAAAATGTTAAAAAAGATTTTAGCAGATTACAAATTATAAAAAATTAACTTGAAATGTCTTATTTATTGCAAAATACATAAATACAGAATGAATATAATAAATATATATTACAACGGTGATTAATTAAACATTTTTGCAGTTTTCTACGCACTAAAATATTTGTATTCGCATTTTCACGATTTCAAGATACACGTGTTGAAATTTTCTGAATTGAACTAAAGGTTACATGTTGTTGATAATACAAATACATTACTACATAAATATTGTTCAATATTACAATGGAATTAGAAAACAATGTTTAGTTTATATCTACAAGGCTAATAAAACATGTACAAAGTAGTGAGAGAAAATTCCACATATTATTTCTCATCAGAGGATTATGTCGTCATCCATGCAAGCTAAATTGTGAAGAAAGCATGACTGTGATTTTAATGTAACAATGTCAATTTCTGTGGCAATTTTCTTTGTGAGTGGTATTAATTCCTCCTGATGAAGACTTAGTAAAGATTCTTTTGTTTGGTTGTCAGTATTTGCTCTGTTTATCATTATTTCCAGTTCAGATAAATAGCTACGTAGATTTTCATTTTTATAAACATTACTGTTTATAACTTCCTTCACTTGAATTGTCTTGTCTGTAGCATATGAAATTATCTTTTCCGGTATAATGTCCTCTTTCAAGGAATCGTGAAGTTCCAAATCCGAAGCGGTTCGTTTTTCTTCTGATTCCCTCTGCCCAACCTCACGATTGACTTCGGTAAAGAGATCAAGTAGATTGGTTCTTCCGTTTGGCAATTTCTTTTTCATAGTTTCATAAAGTGCTCTGATTAACCAGCCACCTTCCAAAGCAGTATTCGCCGTTTTATAAGCATATTTACCTTCAATGAGAAGAATTATCTTTATAAATATCTACAAAATAGGTCTTATTCAGATTGATGGTATTGCAAAACAGAACTGACATCTGTCTTATCTGACCTTAATTACTAAATTGTTAGATCAAAGCAACAAATAATAAATATACGGCAATTGGTTTTAATGGTAGGTTTATTCAACTGCAGCTGATTTTGATATTCATTTTTGCCAGTAAGTTCTTTAAGACAGCTGCATTTTAATACGTCAATTAACTTGGTATAGTGGTATACAAGCCCTAAATTGATACATAAAATTTACTGTTTTAGAATTGTAAAACTTTTTAAAAGTAAATAGTATCTACCTCATATATAGCTCTGCCCTTAGAGGGTTTTGGCTTTACTCCTTTTGGTAATTTTTCCATTTTAGAATTTATAATTTTTGGATTGCTGTTTTGGTTTTCAATATTTTTAGTACCTGAGTGCAACTGATGAGCCGTAAATCGACGAAATGTGCACATCTTGTGCATCAAAATTGGTGTCAAATAATATTACTTTTAATCTAATCAATTAAAAAATAAGTTGGAAATACGGTGACAAATGGGTGAATTTTATTTGTTCCCATGACCTTTCGATACGGAGTATTTCTAAAACACAAAATCTTCCGGTAAATATACAAGATGCCATTGCTATTCAGCTGTACTTTTAATGACAACAATATTTGTAAAGTTAAAACAATTATCGTACCGCCTGCCACATTTAACACGGTTAATTAAAAAAAACTAGATATACATTTGTACATATCAACTTCTCATATGTTCATACCCTGCTGGGAAGTTTTGGAATCAAATGTATCCTCCACGTTATTGTTTATCCAATGAAACTGAAAACAAAGTTAATTTTTTTACAAAATGCTATGTAACTCTTCTATATATTAATGCATTCATACCTGCCATAGTTGCAAAGAAAACCACACAGTCTTCACAGTGAGGAACTGATTCAATCGGAAGAATTTGTTCTTCAGTTTTATCAGTGATTTGAGGATCAATTTGCTGGTTTCTAGATTCGGTGGCTTTACTAAGTAAAGAAGTTTCATCTGTATCCAAATCAGGAGGCATAAAACCTTTCGCATCTGAACTATTTTGACCATTTGTCTGTTCGACCAAATCTTGTTTTATCACCCCTGTTACCACTCCGTATCCATGGTCTTCATTCTCACTCCGAGTATAACCGTGCCTTGATCTACAAGCCTGTAAGATACAGTGATAAAACTATATTTATTGAAAATACATAATACCAGTAGATCCGGTTATCCAACATCAAAGAATGTTTTGAAAGATGACTAACCGAAACGAAAAATAAAAACACTGATTAAATTGAATCAATTCTGTGCCCAAATTTCCAAGACCTTGTCTCTCTTAATTCACTTTTTCTGTAATAAAAAAAAACTAGATACATGTGATGAATCAAGGGAGCTCAACCTACAAAATGAACTAGCGAGTCCCTACGTGGCAGATAGGGGAGAGACTATTGTTTCGGGGGCTTTCAGGTCAAAGCCTGTCCCTGGACCATAGTGGGTATCGTGGTTGGAGAATGCCATGGTCACTGCACATTAAAGACGCCTTCTGAAAAAGAGTAGGTTAATGGCCGCTAAGAAGGCTAAATATTATCCGACCCTATTTAACCATCCACCCTTTTACAGTGACAGTCGAATTTGGTTCCCCTTTGTTTCCCCTCTAATTAACTGTGTTTGATGAATTGTTGAACTGGTTCTTTTCCTGAAGAAGCACGATACACCAATACGATCGTGCACAATTCTAATACAGTTTATTTAATTTAAACTAGATTAAAATGTTGAAATTGATATTTCCTACAAAGATGTACATAATACCTGTATTATAAATATTTTGATTTTGCCGTCAAGTTCTTTTACATCAGCTATGTTGTTTATTAACTGTTGAGTATTGTACTGCCCATCTTTGGTGAAGAAATAATGTTGTATCTTTGTCTCTTCGCCAATAACCCCCTCTTGTCTCTCCTCACCATGAGTACTCAAAACTAGTACAAAATATGCCATGTCCCGTTTTTTGAACTCGTCCTCAACTGCAATAGAAATAAATTCGAGTTCACACTCACTAAAAATTAACAGAACGTTACAAGAAAGAGATGTAGGAGGATAAAAATATAACAAGGCTCCTCTTAAGGTGGTACCCAACACTACAGGGAGATAACTCTTAAAAATCACCAGAGCGTTTTAATCAAATTTAATAAGTAAAGAGAAATTAAGCTTCTCTATGATCAAAATTGATGTTTGCCAAACTGCTATATATTCAATGAAATTATTCCCGTGAAGTGTGAAATTCTATTTACTCAAAAAAATCAACATTTATGTCAACACGTCAAAGTAAATATTTCCTAAAAGTTTTATAAAAATTAAACGAGCCAAATTTATTTTAGTCAAGGTGTTGGGTACCACCTTAATGCACATCAAAAAGTCCTTCAATTAGAGTTATGAATACCTGAATATAAAATCATAAGACTTTCGAACATTAGATTACTATTATTTGATTGATGTGACTTTACAAATACAGTTAGGTGCAGACATAACCTCTTACCAAGTTAACTTAGAGCAGTTCAGCTGACTGCATTAAACCTGCTCTAGAATAGAATCCTGACTGCTCTAGAACAGAACCCTGACCGATTCTGACTGCTCTAAGCTGTCATGGTCAAGAACAGCTCTAACCTGTCATGGTCTGGAACAGCTCTAACCTGTCATGGTCTAGATCAGCTCTAACCTGTCATGGTCTAGAACAGTTCTATAACATTGTTATAAAATTGATCATGTTACCCACCCATGGTATGGATGTATCACTGAGCTGGATTTTTTTCTTTTTTTAATTTTATTATTATTGTTTATTATTATTATTATTCTTTATAAGATTTTATATAAGAAAAAAGAGGGGTGGCCTGTGATGATGGGTTCTATAATGATGATAATCAATTCTATAACAATTTTAATGAAATGAGGCGATATCGTCGGAAAAGTAGTCGTGGACCAGGACTGCTCTAATTCTTGACCAGAGCTGTTCTAAAAAGCGGTCGTGGGCCAGGACTGCTCTGATTCTTGACCAGAACTGTTCTCAAAAGCAGTCGTGGATCAGGACTGCTCTAATTCTTGACCAGAGCTGTCTCCTTCCTGACTGCTCTAAGTTAACTTGGACGAGATGTTATGACTGGTCGCAACTGTATGTCCAGCTTATATATTTAATTAATCACAAGAGAAATATTTTCTTGCTTGAACGGACCTCATCACAAAAAATATGGATCACATGAGAATGAAAATGAGCCTAAGGACATGCGACACTTGTCGGATATAAAGTCCTCTGAGGGAATTTGAATATCAAATATAGTCAACCAAGCTTTTTTTAGTTACTGAGTAACAGTCCTAATCCCCCCAAAAAATAACTTGAACACTGGATCATGAAAATGAGTTCAGTGACATGCGACATTTGGAGGACGGGCATACTCCCTTCATATCAAAAATAGTTGACCAACCATGTATAGTTACCAATCCAAAACTTGACCACAAGCGTGAAAATAAGGTCAAAGATAAGATACAACTGTCAGACAGACATATGCTCATCGCAAAAAAATTCCACCAAGAATATAGTTGACCTATCGTTTATAGTAACTGAGAAACATTTCTAATCTAAAAAGTTTAACCTGAACACTGGAGCGCGAAAAATCGGCAAAATTCAGATAAACAAACACTCATTTCAACAAATCTATATACTACATATAGTTGAACTACCGTGTATAGTTACTAAGAAATAAACATAATCTAAACAAAACCTAACAACTAGATTATGAAAATTAGGTCAAGGGCAAGTAACAATGACAGGCTATAAGCAACCACTACTTCAAATTGATAAACCAAGGCGAAATTGTTGCTACGTTTTTAACCATATAACTCTTGTTATCGCTCTTATGCCTGCACCAACGAATAAGCAATTCATGATTGAATTAAAACTTAACACTGTTATGAAGATAGGGAATTAAGGCTACTATATAATATATACATGTCGATATTGTTCGTTTATACACTTACTTAATTTGATTAAATCTTTGTCATAAAATGTAGACTCTTCGTTTTCTCTCCGTTTAACTTTGAAGCCGTATTTTTTCCATATCTCATGCATCAAAGTTGCATCTGTACGAGCCCTTTTTCTTGGTGGAATATTTGGATGACTTCTTATTTTGTATTCGGAGTGATAACACACAACAACTAGACCTTTCACTTGTTGACCGACTGTAGCTATTCTGAAAATAAAATATATAAAATCATGTCTCTGTTTCATGCTTCGTTATTGATGTAAGTGAAGACAATAATATTTCATTGCAACTACTTACCCAGGAGTCATAAGTAATATGTACGCTGGGCAACTACGCTTTACAATACTTAACATGCAGAGGTTAAAATGCTTGGAGCTATTATGACAAAGCTTTCTCAGTGAGTATGTAAATCAGATAAATATCTCCCCCCTTCTAATCTTACCTATTTCTTCTGCATTAAAACTGTTTTGGTCATCAAATTTATCAGTTTCTTGACTAATCAATATATGAAAAACGTGCCTATCTGTATTAGGCAAATTATTTTGTGTTGTAAATAAAAGCATTCTGAATGTAACAAACATACTATGAAAATGATGTTCTTAGAACTTTTAATCGAAAATATATCTATTGAATTTGGAGTACAGGTCTCCCAAAAATGATCGGAATTCCTATGGGAACAAATCGTACACCGCTTTTGGTCGACTAATCTTATTTTCTTATGAAGCTAAGCGCAGAAACCACTCCAGTACTCTAATTTCATCTAATATAGATGATGTTTTCTTACAAGATTATATATAACTGCATCTTATCAAACCAAGTGAGGTAAGAATTAAAGAAAAAAACTTCTTTCCAAGATTTACACTTGTAAAAGGACGATGAAGTGCGATTGAAATATGGCATATACGATAACTTTCTCAATAGATCGAAATTGATCGATATCGTTCTCGCAAATGAGGCAATATGTCTATTTTACAGTGAAAAACGTCTTAACATATTCTCCAATCTTACCCACTTTGAACGTATTTTTTGTCATTAACGAAGCAAGACATGCGTAACCTTTTAAATTAAAGCACCTGATTTCAATCCCGGCTTTTCTAGGAATTCATATTGCTTAAGTCTTTGTGATTTCCACTTTTGTTTTATATCTAATATGTGTGCTGTGTTCTCACGACCTTAGCTTATACTAGGCTTTTGGTCTTGAAATTGTTTTGCCAATAATTAAATGAATTATGCACTTACAAAACATGTACATTATCAAACTAAAGCCTTAGATTTTGGGTCTTTTATCCAGAAAACATTCCAATCAATTGAAACTCTTTTTGATTTTTAAATATTGACAATTACTCTTTCAAATATCAGAAATTTTTACCAAGCAGTTTTCATATAAAAACGCTTTGCGTAATATTTCCAACAATATATATATATATATATATTCAACAAATAGTACATTTACTTGCAAATTTGAATGAACTTTAAAACTGGAAAAGGTATTAAACAAAAGTAATAAAAAAGTTGTCGGATTATTCTTTAAAAAATGCTTTATCTCTTTTTTCTTGATCGAAATCAAATGTCATAGCTGAATTGTCTTGGGACGCAATTAAAATTAAGTTCATACAGTAAAAGTTTAGAGTGGATATGCATCAACTCGGAGATGCGATCGTCACCCCTAAGGGCAATTGTTCGATAAAAACAAAACAAAACAAACACACTACGTGCGATGTATGCTTAGTTAATTTTCCCACTTCTCTACGATAAAGCGTTTGTATTTACGACTCTTGGTTTATACCATGTGACGGTAATTAGATATAATTGACCAATAGTCCAGGTTTTTATAGACTGCAGATGATTACGAAGTTATTCTTTTTGGGCATTTTCTAGCCACTTCTCTCCACGGTAGGACTAGTTTGTCAATACCTTGCTCGGTGGGCGGTCGGCAAACATATTGTGTCTTCTTTAGTCATTGATATGCAATCACTCGAATAAGTCGTATAACTGGTGTTTGCTATGAAGGAAGGTTTTATGGGATTTGAATGCTTTTATTTTCCCGCGTTTTAACGGTATAACGGTATGCTAACACAAAGAAGAGAAAACAACATTAAATTAACCCTTCATGCAAACATGCCTATTATGAATTCAAAATTCGATATTTTTCTTATAAAAAAGTACGTTGCTAAAATGTACATACTCTTTCTCTTTGTGTTTCACTGGAACGTCTGTTTCTGTTTGAATTAAACTTGTCATGGAATCTTTTTGCCTATGATCATGACCCCCATCTAAATCTGCAAAGAAAGTTATTCAGGGCATATGATCAATGATGAGAGTGTAGGCTTTTTACTTGAAGTGTTTCATTAAGTCAAGGGTAAACTTCATTAAATTAAAAAACAAAATAGGAGTTGAAGCTATATGTTTAGCATTTATTAGCAGTTGACCATTAAAAGATACTTATTTTAACAAAGTATATTTCAAATTTTAACAAGATATATTGAGTACATCGAAGTCGACACGTTTTTTTTAATTTACCCGAAAATTGCGAATTTTGTGATTTTTTGTGCATATTTGCTTTTTTATGGACAAGGCGACATAACTCCAGAACAACATCTGACTTTAATAAAGTAACGGTATAGACGAGCCTAAGGCAATTTCAGTCTAGTGAGTCTTTTTAGCAACTTCAAAACGAGTTGATCACAGATACAAAGAACTTGGCAATATTTTGTAACCATTTTTCACCATTTTAGTAACGATGATTTAAGTTTTTTTAGAATAATTATGAATAATTACAATAAGAAAAATGTTTTCATGTACTTATTAATGGAGTTTCATTTTTTTAAGTAGAAAGGCTAGAGAGTGATAATAGTAACGAATTATGAAAAAAAAACTACAAGGAAAGGTAAAAAGAAAATGACATGGTGTCCAATTACAAAGAGCAAAAACACAAACATAAAATCTATATTGGATACTAATAAAGACATTGGACAATCGTATAGTCGTTTTTTCTTACATATCAACCAATACAAAATTACATTTAGAATATTATATATTCTGACGTTATAGATCAAATTGATAGCTGTTTTTGATAGGATTTTACAGTGCTATGTTCTAGTTTTTATGCTGTCTTGTTATATTTTTCTTTAGTTTATTATATACCTTTTATTATTTTAGTTATACATGTATCCTTGTGGCGTTTAATTGCTGTGTTTGATTCTCGTGACTTTGACTTTTCCATGATTTCGAATTTTTAGAATTTTCCAGCCGTTTTGTTTGCCCATATAAGCAAACTTTTCGCTTTTTGTTAAACATTCTGTTGTTCTTTTGCAGTCATAAATATTATTCTCAGCATAGTAGATTTAGAAAGAAAATTATTGGCAGTAAGTAAAGACCCGCGTGAGGCATTGTTAACAGGCTATGATCTATCTACAACCGAATAATATATGGACAAAAACCTGATTATATGAGTAAAATGGAAAATATAATATAGATACATCCGATTTTTATAGAATTTACAATAATATGTAAAGAATTACTAATAAACAGATTATTTATAATGTTTTCAACTCGAGGCCATTTCTCAATCCCATCTTGTCTCGAGGTACAGCTGCTTAACGAGCTTTAAGAATGGGAAACTCACTCTAGTTGAAAAAAATCAAAGATAATCTATACGTTCAGGCTTTTTTTAACAGAAATAGATGGAAACAGTCAGAAACGAAAGTTATATATCCTTACTCCCCACAAGTTGTACAAGTGTTCACCACTTTCACAGTCATGTGTCCCAATATGGGTACCAATTTTTGAAAATCAAAATTTAAAACTTTATAGCACATTTACATACAGTGATTATATGTAAGAATACGGTATAGGAAAAAATGCATACAAAGAAAAATGAAAGAAGACTTTAGATCACGAGCTTAAATTCACAATTTCAACACTTGCCACCCGAAATTTTAAAAATCAAAACTCTAAAAGCCGTGTGCATCTACGTACAGCTTATGACAAAACTATAAGAATTAATGGCTTTAATAAAAAAGGAAACAGGATTTAATGTCACAATCTCAAATTCACAACTTCGCAATATGACCCATGCGGCTCCCATGTGTTTAACGTCACAATTCTGAACACTTATTGCACATCTACGTATGGTGTGTGACAATACTGTTGCATCAATAAAATGCATATAGTAAAAAATGAATGAGAAGTTTAGGTCATATTCTTAATTTTAAATTTTTTTCAATTTTCTTGAAAATACCATGTTTGACACCGTGGACAATACTATATAGAAATAAAAAGCAGAAAGTTATAAATAAACAAGAAGTTTCCAAATTGCAGGCATTGTATCATGTGTATATTTCCAAGTTTCATAAATGAAGTCTGCTCTGACGCCCAAAGGCCTATGTCAACATGATTGAACTGTATTTTACAAAAAAAGAAGGTACGCAGATAGTCATTTGCTTGTTCACTTAAACAAAAAAATGGATCACAGGAAAGGTCAACAATGACATACCAACCAGTTTAACCTGTTTTATGGGTACTCAAACATTGTATATCCATTTCTTCCTGTCTCTTTTACAAAATATATGCTGACCCTTCTCCGATGACGTTTGCCATTATCAAAATAAATACAATGACAACTGAAAACGGAATTCATTCGTCTGTTCGATTTACACTATGGAAATTTATGTGCAATGATGAAAAATTGAAAAAAGACGTCATGAAATATGTCACATGTACCTGGATATTATTATAAAAATATTATAAAAAAAACTATGACGAGATCCACGATGGTACAGCAATATCCCGAGACCATAGTATAAAACAAAAACCAATTTTAAACCTATTTCTCCTATGATTCTTGAAAAAGATTTGTTTGTTGTCGATTTTACGTCCTGGCCGCAGGGAATTTTAGCATTTATTTCTCTGTGACGTAAAATGTTTGTTTCGAAAGAAGGTTTTCCAATATGGCGCCATTGTGAAGTAAAATCAAATACAAATTTCAATGCATACGTTGACCAATCAAATGGGCAGATTTTTATGATACAAAATTTCCCAAACAGTCGGATACTTAGATAATACCGGTCAATTATTAGACAAAGTCACTTACCATCCCCATCATCACTAGATGTATTCACTTTGTAGCTACATTTCATACAAATTCTCTGCGATTGTCGAACATACACAGAACACTGAAGACACTTCTCCATTTCCAGTTTGTCACAATAACCACAAAGTATATCAGGATTTTGTACGATAGAGTTACAGCCTTCACCTTGACATGTTATTGTCATATTAGCCACGGACACAGAATATTGCCTATTAAAATATATAACATTAATAACACCCTGTAATATGCTTTATACGACATCAAACAGCAAGAACAAAGAAAACTTTTATTATTACGATGTACAGTTAGGTGCAGACATAACCTCTCACTAGGTTAACTTAGAGAAGTTCTACTGACTTCTCTAAGGTAACTTAGAGCAGCTCTGCTGACTGCTTTAAAACGTCTCTAGAATAGAATCCCGACTGCTCTAGTACAGAATCATGACCGATTCTGAATGCTCTAAGCTGTCACGGTCAAGAACAGCTCTAACCTGTCTTGGTCTAGAAAAGCTCTAACCTGTATTGGTCTAGAACAGTTCTATAACATTGTAATAGAATCGATCATGTTACCCAGTCATTCATGGTATGGATCGTATCACCGACCTGACATTTTTTTTAATTTAAATTTTATTATTCATTTTTTTTTTTAATTTTAATATAATTCTTTAATCTAATTTTAATTCTATTATAATTATTATTTTTTTAATTTTAATTTTATTATTATTATTTTTTTATTTGTTACTTTAAGTTTATTATTTTTTTTACTCAAGATCTTTTCTTCTTCAGTAATAAATAAAAAAAAATTAAAACAGGGATGGCCTCTGATGATGGGTTCTATAATGATGATGATGATCAATTCTGCATTAATTGATGAAATGAAGCGATATCCTTAGTGACTTAGAGTTAACTTTGACGAGGGGTTATGACTGTTCCTTACTTTTTTAGAAGTATATAATCTATATATACTTTAAGATCTGAAGTCGTTCATTTATAGTAAATATTATTTCAGTTGTAAATATTAATTCATAGGGATTCTTTTTCTTTGTTGTAAGCCCAGAAGTGTAAACGTAATTTTAGATTTGAGCAGTAATTATCAAAGCTAGTATTACAGTAGGAACGAAGAAAATAATTTTGTCGATTAAATTAAGTAAGGACTCGGACTTCCTATCTTTATTGTTCTTAGCTGTCTTCTTATCATTACTGAACAATATCACCGTTAAAAAGATATCTTACTATTTATCTTCTACGATTAACAATAAGATGACATTTAGTATTTTTATGTTTATCTTGAATTTAAGTTAAGCTGAAGGTATTGATTTAAATACAAGTTTTAGACACGTTTTAAAAATGCAGAATTATAACTAACTTTGTGTAAATTTTACCTATATATCGCATTAAGGATGTTCGCTGTTCAATTTCAAAAGCGTTTCCTAACACTGGTAAATATTGATAGTGGATTAATAAAGTAACTAAAAGAGCGAAAAAAATATAGGTCCAGGTGCTTGTTTTCGAGATAGAAGCCATTGAAAATTTGGCGGGGAAAATATGGTTTTACATGATTTTACATAGCGTTATCATTGACAAGTTTTATTTTTCAAACACCATTAAATGATAACAAAGATTTTATAAGATTTTTAAAAATGGCTTATTATTCTGCTTGCAAAAGATTTTTGAAAAGAAAAATGGGTGTTAGCGGGAAAAATAATTTATGGCATTCAAATGGATAAAATCAGATGATTCTGAACATCTGACAAAAATTTAAAAAAACAAACATGATCAGCGAACATCCTTAAAAGAAATGCTGAAGTGTTCAATTTGCTTATTTGATGGTTATTTGTTTCTGTTTCCTGTAAATCAAGGTGTTTTAATCAATAACATGAATAATTAATTTCCATTTCTTTCCAATTCTTAAATAGGTTGAAGTATTTGACACTAGACGATAAGCAAATAAACAATGAATATTTCGTATCAAGATCTATATTTTTAATCAATATTTTCCTACCTATTTTTGACTTCATTTTTGTCTCCTATTACAGCATGTACAGTATCTGAAACAGTATCTGTTCCTTGAATTTCACCAATAAGGCATAAATTCTCTCCATCCTTTGATAACGCCTTCCAATCCTTATCGTCAAATAGGTACTCCCAAATGTCCTCGTCAAATTCAACCTTTTTTCCAATTTTATCATTTTTGTATGTCCAATCAACACTTTGGGTATTTCCAAATTTGTTGTTAACCTCATCCATAAACGTTTGGAAAGGTTTTTTTTCCTGAATCTTAAACGTTTTTGTTTTACCCCTAAATTCGATATGTAGATATCGTGTTTTCATGATTTAAATGGTTTATACCTGAAATAAACATGACAAAAATATTTAATTTGAAATCAATTTTTCAATATGCAAAGATAACAATACATGCTAATGAAATGTCATGTCACATTTGCTATGTAACTTCATAGAACACAATATTTCATCTAAACTTTGTATGACCGATGACACCGAAAAAAGAAACAGTGTATAGTTTCTTACTTTACTACTTTCATATAAAATAAATCAATAGAAAAAGAAATCCTTACCATATTGCATGCGATTATACAAATCGTGAAAGTGATATTTATTTTATATAGTTCGTCTTGTTCATTGTTTTTTAGTTTTCAGTGTTTATCTGTTGTGCTTGTGGTTGTTTTTTTTTTTTTTTTGTCTTCCCGGGTTTGTCTGTCCAATGGATTGCGTTTTTTTTTATTTGTTCCTTATGTATATTTGTCCTCTTTATAATATGGCGGACAGTTTTTCACAATTTCTTAGCTACTGTTGTATCTGAATGAACCTAAATCAGTCACCGAAGAAATCGTGAGAAATCATCTGGTAAGGACAGCTTCATATCCCAATGATTTGCATATTTTGACATTTAATCCTCAGTATAAATTGCAAACAAGTACTTGCTACATGAAAAGAAATATCTGAATTTTTTATAGTCATGTATATTTTCTGTTTGGAATGATGAAAAGAAGGCATATTGTTTTTGCTTTTGACAGATTCCGGTCGTATTATAGCATTTCCATATGCTGAAGTCATGATAAAAGCATATAAAAATGTTGCTAGAACACACAAAGAACTAGAGTATGTTTGGTTTCAATTGCTTTCAGACAAAAGTATCTTTCATTGAATTTCTTATATGGTGGCATGTTAAAGTTTGGCTGTGGCTGCCAACTTGGTAGGTTGTCGGGGGTAATCTTATGCAAGACTGAAAGTCTGAAAGAAAACTGTTGCCAAGATTGGTTCCAATTTGAGAGAAATAAGAACATAGAGAACTTCCAACGAATTTTTGCATTAGGTCCTATGTTAAACTAAATTTGTGTGTATTTTGGCATAGAGTTTAATGATACATAAAGTTCGGCTCTGGTGGCCATCTTGGACTATCGGATACCATTTAAGTACCACTTGAAGACCAATTTTGCCATGTTGGCTACCAGTGTATTGGTTTCAAATAAAAGATCTTTATGTTTTCCCCAATGTTAAACTAACTTTAGTGCTTATTAATTCATCATTATATCTTTAACCGGTTTTCCAATATTTTGATCTCGAGCACTGCCGATGAGTTGTCAGTCAACGAAATGGCCACACAGTACATCAAATTTATTTTGATATTTTGTGATACGTTTTATTACTACCCCTGGGTCTATGTCACTGCTTGTGGACAGTTTGTCACCGAGGGCATTATCAGCCTAGTAGCCAGAACTTTTGTCCTGGCATGATTCATTACTCAAATGCCTTTAAATTTTCCTTTCAAAATTTGACAAAAATTACCAGAAATTTCTAAGGCCCTTCCTTTTGATGCAGAGGTAACTCTTAGCTGAGTTTGGATACCTGTTTGTTTTAATTGTTTTGATTTTTTATGGTTGTGCTTATTAATACATCATTATATCTTGAACCGTTTTCCAATATTTTGATCTCGAGCACTGCTGATCAGTTGTTAGTCAACGAAATGGCCATACAGTGCATCAAATTTATTTTGGTATTTTGTGGTACGTTTTATTTAGACACAATTCTATTAGAGAACTACGCACATGTAAGGATCATTGCTCTCATGACTTTGTTTTAATAAAGAAGGTCTTCAAGAGTATTTTGTCATTGTGTTCAATGTTAGACTGAGTTTGAACACAAAAGAGGCCCACCCTTAGTCTATTGGATTGCATGTTTGCTTTGTTTCAGACAAGGTCTTTTTTGTGTATTTACCCATAAGTTTTTATGTTACATGAATTTCCCCTGTGTCCGCAATATTGGTTGGCAGTCCAGACGTCGGATACAATTCTTAAAGAAGATCATCTAAGGGCCAAATCGGCAAACTGTGGTTCTGATTTGCTCAGATTAAATGATTGAAAAGCAGTTATCATCACATTGATGACATTTTAGCCGTTATAAGGTCAAAGGTATGTTAATGAACGACGCCAGATTTGAAGTTATTTTTCCTTTTAAACATATATTTCTACATGTGAATTGGGGAATTATTAATATTTCTATTATCTTGCTGTTTGCATATTACACGGTGTTATGTATACACTGATAGGACACATTTCCTATGGTTGAATGTCTGAATAAACGGCCGATTTTCTGATGCATATTAAGTTAAGGGTGTCCTTTTTAATAACCACTATGAATTATATTGCACTCAGTTTCAAAATATTTGAACGTAGTCAACTAAGAAACCACACACTGTGCCTTCTTTCCAATTATTTAATGGAAAAATATTTTTTAATGGAATCACGTTCCAACTTAGCTGCAACGACGTTTACAGGGAATATATAACTACCTATTTTACAAAAAAATCAACTAAATTATATTTACAGTGATACAGGTAGTCCAAACCTCGGGGGGCCACTTCTATACTTAATTGATAGGGGGTGCCGCTGGGGCTCTGTAACCCCACCCTTTTCATATAATTAAAATTTTTAAAATGTATACCTTTTCATATATTGCATAGGTAAAAATGTAACCTTTTCCCATATTAATATTGGTTGACTGTGCGGTGTATACCTATTAAAGTTTCGAAGAGGAAAAATGTGTGGATAAAAATAAACAGGAACAACCAGAGACATAATAGACGAAGAAAATGCTCGAGAGAAAATGACGCTCAGATTTCGGCTGTGTCCCCTGTGAAAAAATCTAAGGAAAAAATCTGAGGAAAAATCTGAGCCAAAAATACAGGGCTTTTCGTATAACAAGTAATGTGTACTTTATTGACCTTATGATATATTTATGATAGTTTTTCCGACCTATTCACATATTTTCAAGCTTGAAAAGGTGACCTTTTCCAGCGGTACGTCCTATCACCTTGTATATAGGAAGTGGCCCCCCGAGGTCCAAACAATCACATTTTCCTCTCTATCCTTTGTTATTTATAGTAACGGCGGTCCAAATTAGCTACCATTAACCCAAAAAACTACTAAAGATCTGTAAAAATTGTTCTTTCTATCATTAAATTTATACTGTCGTCTCGTCAATAATACCGATTTCTACTGAACTCCATGACGAGTTGGCAGCCGACTCTTTATGTGAGTGTTATTTTTAAGGAGTAGGGGTGATAAGGGTCATTTTTGGCCTAAAATTTCTGAAAAAATAAAGTTGTGTGGAAAAAATATCTTTTCAGCCCATTTATTCTTGAAATATATTACTTTTATTTCATGCATGCACTATAATTCAACCAAAACATGTTTGTGACGTCATTAGGATGACGCTTTAATGTCTATTTTGGGGTTTTCTATGGTGGCCGGTTAAGGCCATTTCGCGTTTTCGCGTTTTCGCGTTTTCGCCCATCATATTATATAGGGCGAAAACGCGAAAACGCGAAATCGCGAAGTCGAAAACGCGAAAACGCGAAGTCGAAAACGCGAAAACGCGAAAACGCGAAGTCGAAAACGCGAAAACGTATGGTGGCCGGTTAAGGCCATTTCGCGTTTTCGACTTCGCGTTTTCGCGTTTTCGACTTCGCGTTTTCGCGTTTTCGCGTTTTCGACTTCGCGATTTCGCGTTTTCGCGTTTTCGCGTTTTCGCGATTTCGCGATTTCGCGTTTTCGCGATTTCGCGTTTTCGCGATTTCGATATGGCGCGACATGTGAAACACCCACCCCCCTTTTTTTTACAAAAAACTCAAAAACTCTAAAATAAAATTTTGAATCATCACCAAAAAGTATACAGATCTTTAGATTAATATAACTAAGAAGTGTGTAAAGTTTTAAGCAATAATCATAAATCGTTTTTGAGATACGGCGCGACATGTGAAAAAAAACACACTTTTGTTTTAGTTACAAAGTCCCGTTACTCAAAAAGTTTTAATCTTATTTTCACCAAAAAGTATACAGATCGTTTAACCATCATAATAAACAACTATGTTAAGTTTCGTGAAATTTGGATGAGTCGTTCTCAAGTTACGGCGCGACATGTTTACGACGGACAGACGGACGCCGGACATTTGTATACCATAATACGTCCCGTCAAAATTTTGACGGGCGTATAAAAACTCAATTCATCAAAACTAGACCGATAAACACGGGAAGGAAAATGAAAAACCACAAGCATAACAAATAAACACTGAAAACTGAAAAACAATGAAAAACACAAACTCCCATAAAAACCAGAAGTGAACTCAGGTGCTCCGGAAAGGTAAGCCGTTCCTGCTCCATATACGACACCCTTCGTGAAGTTCAACAAAGTCAATCCGCCATCCGGTGGTAGTCACAAATCGAGGGAGGTGCGTGAAATGTTACTACAGTGGGCCCTCCCAGTATCAAACGGGCATCCCCTTACTTGAATATTCTGAATCTATCTTTTCTCAGCTTTAATTGGCATAATCTTTGGCAGGTAGGAAAAAAATCAAAATTTTGACGGGACGTATTATGGTATACAAATGTCCGGCGTCCGTCTGTCCGTCGTAAACATGTCGCGCCGTAACTTGAGAACGACTCATCCAAATTTCACGAAACTTAACATAGTTGTTTATTATGATGGTTAAACGATCTGTATACTTTTTGGTGAAAATAAGATTAAAACTTTTTGAGTAACGGGACTTTGTAACAAAAACAAAAGTGTGTTTTTTTTTCACATGTCGCGCCGTATCTCAAAAACGATTTATGATTATTGCTTAAAACTTTACACACTTCTTAGTTATATTAATCTAAAGATCTGTATACTTTTTGGTGATGATTCAAAATTTTATTTTAGAGTTTTTGAGTTTTTTGTAAAAAAAAGGGGGGTGGGTGTTTCACATGTCGCGCCATATCGAAATCGCGAAAACGCGAAATCGCGAAAACGCGAAATCGCGAAATCGCGAAAACGCGAAAACGCGAAAACGCGAAATCGCGAAGTCGAAAACGCGAAAACGCGAAAACGCGAAGTCGAAAACGCGAAAACGCGAAGTCGAAAACGCGAAATGACCTTAACCGGCCACCATACGTTTTCGCGTTTTCGACTTCGCGTTTTCGCGTTTTCGACTTCGCGTTTTCGACTTCGCGTTTTCGCGTTTTCGACTTCGCGATTTCGCGTTTTCGCGTTTTCGCCCTATATAATATGATGGGCGAAAACGCGAAAACGCGAAATGGCCTTAACCGGCCACCATAGTTTTCCCCTAAAATAGGGGGAACACCAACACATTTTGGTAAAATTAAATACGTGCACAGCCAAGAAACAACTTAATACTTACACATAATATTCAATATATAAATGAGCACAATATATCAAAATATTTTGTTGTTTCTTGCGTGTGCACTATATGAAAAATATTTAAATATAACGGTCGCCCGGTGACTATTTTTGTTGACATTTTTCGGGTCATGAAAGGGGTTGTAGCTTATCATACTAGAAAACGCATGAGTCCCATGAATAAACTGATGAAAGGTTTATGAGTGATAAACAGATATATAATTGTGAAGTTTAAAGCAGGAGAGCCGTACTGTTTGTGAAATGGTCAATATTGCAGATCTTGACAGTCTGTATTTTGACGCGACCGTGTGTTCGGAATCTTCATCAGTTTTTTTTATGCCGTAAAGAATAAATATTGCAGACGATCCACACAAAAAGCAATCAGAAATGTGAAACAGCCCTAATAAGTTATACAGCACTAAAAAATCGATGTACAATGCCAAAACTATATGTAAGTTTTCTCAAAATATATATTCTTGAATCGCGGGTTTCCCCATTCTATATTTTGCACCTATTTTTAGAACGATAAACCAACATTCTAACCATTCTAACGGGGGAACTTATGTTTGTACACAGTTTATGTATGAAACCAAATGAAACATAGAACATAAATATAATTGAATGTTAAATTATTTTTGTTGTTAATCAGCTAGATATATATATTTAAGAAAAAACACAATGCACAAGGACCATATAAGTTATAACCGAAAGTAGAAATATTCTATTTATAAAGAAACGTAAGAAAAGGAAAACGAAACAGAAAGAGTAAAAAGACAAAACAACAAATTCAACAACAACAAAAAATACCTTATAATTTATTCATTAATTTTGAAATAGAGAGTTAGGTGTATAAAACGCAGCGATTGCCCTCTTGTAAAAAGGGGAAACAAATAAACAAACAAAACAACCAAAAACAATAAAAAAAACCTAAAACAGAGAGCACATACCGTACTTAAGACCTTATCCACAAGTCTAATTTTTTCATTTTTTTTTCTGGGGGTGATAAGGCTCATTTTTGGCCCAATATCAAAAATATATGTTTAACAGTTAAAGTGAGTACATTTTTATGATATGTTTTGCTCGGGGTTCTTCCTGTTGGGTGATGTTGTCGGACTGGTCCATAAAAACATACACTATAAATATCGATAAAGCAACATAGAAATAATCAGTTCAATTTTTGTTCAAGTGTTATACTACAGTAACTTAATATATATTTATTTAAATTCAAAACAAAAGAATTTCCATAAATTTAAACAGAAATCAATATCTAACTATACAAACAGTGTAATCACAATTACATTATGACACTATGTACAACGACGTATTGAATTTCAAGTATTTTAAAAATAAAACATGATATTTCACCGAAATGTATAAAAGATGGGTATACATAGTTAATTTAAACCTAAATATTTCTATGTGATAATTTTGGGAAAATTATTCATATGCATAATCAATACATGTACTGTTTAAATTAACTTTACATATGTGTTTAATATAATATAGCAATATATTTTTTCTGCCACCTATCAGTTTTTGATGTAAGGCCTTATAATTTCAAAAAGGCATCAGTTGGTAAATTAACCTTTTATGATATTTTTAGAAGCATGCGTAGCATTAGTTGATTAGTTGAAATGCAAATCAAACTTTATCTTGTAGAAGGGTACATGGTAGAATAAGATATATCAAATGACTGTAATAAAAGGTAATGCCGTTAGAAAGTTGATACAAAATTTGAAAATCTTTTTCACACAAATCTTATCATTGTTGCAAGTTAAATAAGGCTTAACGTTTGACGCTTGTCCAGTCAGTTTTATACGTTATTGAATTATATATGGATTTATTCCTTCATTAAATATATACAGGTTTGGTTAAAGGGGTACAGTTTGATAAATGCTTTCGCGAACCATGTAGTCCTGGTAAGGTTGTGGGCAGTTGCTAGATATAATTAATCTGTCCCTTCTTAAAAACGGGTATCATAGGCTCATAGCCATTCGGGGGAGATTAAGAAAATACTTCGCCTACAAAACCAATTTAAATCTAGGGTGTAATCCAAAAGACATACTTCCGGGTTAAAAAAGCCTTTTGGCAAGTTTTAGTCTATTCATTGGTTTTTTTTCGGTTGTCCATTATAGTTTAAAAAATGTTAACTTAACTTTTATTATGATGTGTGTACTTACTTTATCCTATATTGGAGATAAATATTTCCTGAACATTCCTTCAATACATTATTTATTATGCAAGTCTTAGTTCTAGCACAGGGACTCGTTACAATTGACCCAGTATGTCATCTGTGACTGATCCGGCCCCGATCTATAATGTTATGGTATTATAGATCGGGGCCGGATCAGTCACAGATGACATACTGGGTCAATTGTAACGAGTCCCTGTGGTTCTAGTACATTCTTATTATATTCTATACTGCTTCCTGGGTTCTCATACAATATTTGACATACATGAGTCACTATCTATTATGACATAAATTCTAATTTAAATGTATTGAAAAAATGTATATTTTTAAATTCTAACCGTGACTAAGCAATTCATACTTAAAGGGTTAACTAAATAATAAAGTTACATGAAACGGACGTTGTCTAGCTACAAAAGAAAAGATATTGATTTCTTTCATCGTGGGCCTGTTTCTTCAACTTATGTAAATTATAGTAAATATCTGTCTCTAAGTTTATTGTGTTATCGTCACTGATTGTGACAGTAATGAGAACAACCGTGGGCGTTCTTAGTCATAACAGACATCATATTTTTGCTTTTTGATTTTTTTTAAAACAAACTATACACTTTTGGAGCATTAGAGAGATTGAAAATGAACAGCCTTAGTATTATCCTTCAAGCGCTGGTCTTGTAGAACCAAATGAATTTTATAATTGCCAAATATACCCTATGAAATATCCCATTCTGTACATGATTCATTTTATGTATCCCCAAAGTCAGACTGTCGTGATAAAAAAAAACCTTGGTGATTTTTATGGTCATATGCCTTCTTTTGATAGATCAGTTCATGATTATTACAGTCCAATGCTTGATTTTTCTGGAAATTTTAAACGCAAACAAAATACCCTGATACATTTGACGGAAAGACTTCCGACTGAGTCGACTTCATAATACACTTTAAGCAAGTGGCTTCCTAGAACAAGTGGGGTGAACGAGAAATTGCACAACTTAGAATGTGTCAGTGTGGTTACGCCCAGATAATTTTGAGCTAACTTACGCTTTAACAACTTTCAGATTTCAATGCTTTCAAGAAAGTTTCATCGCAGTGTTTCAATCCTTGAGAAGGTAAAGTGCATACCGTTACGAGTTCAGACATAGAAGACGGCAAAAAGATGAAATGGTTGCCGAAAACGGTGATAGCCTTCGAAGACTAGCTCAACAGGCTTATACTACGTTACGTTATCGTTATATTGAACCCATAGTCGGTTAGTTAAGCAATTGCTTTTGCTAGCGAGTATGAAGCATTTTAGGTCTCATTGATAAAATTGTTAAAAATAGCGGAGATACTGATTATTAACAACAAATCAGACTTCTGAGACTGGACCACAGAATTTTGAAAATAGAATATTGGGACATATTTCAAAAATGATCGACAGTAAATTCAAGGAATATTTTCATGAAAATAAGGCAAATTATTCTGGAAGAAATGAGCACACACATACATGCAGTGAACCAAATAGATATACTGGACGTGGGTTAAATAATAGAAGTCCTAAAACCCAACGCAGATTTAACAGACAAACGGAAATGACTTGTTTATATTGTCATGAGACTGGTCATATTAAAAGTAGATGCCGTTATCTAAACGGCGAAGTGGAAGGTAATTTTACTGATCTTAGACAAAGATCCAGGGAGTCTATAAACATGATTTCAGTACATATTGATACAGAAAATTATCCAAAAGAAACTGAATATACTAGGAAACAAGTTCAATTTGCTGAACCTGTATAATTGTAGATATATAACCAGGATTTTTTTGTTAACCAAATTACCTTATAATAGTGAAAACTGACGGGAGATAGAGTGGAAACAGGTTCTTCACAATCAAGATATAGGTATTGAGCAGGAGAAAACCACATCTGTTGTTCACTTGAATCAGTGTCTTAATGTTAATGCTGAAATTAACAAGGTTCAATGTGAACTGTTAGTTGATCATTGAAGTTTTACTTTTAATTCCGAAAAAAAGGAAAATTTCAGACGGATAATTATATTAGGATAAAGAAACATCATTTTTAATCATTGATTTTGCAAATGAAGCTATTCAAAATACAGAGCTTTGGGTCTGAGAATATTCATTAAAACTTCCTTTCAGTTTTTAAGTATCCACTTTTTCTTAACTTTACAAATGGGTGTTAGTTACAATTTAACTCTATGTTACAATTTTGATGCCCAAGATGTGCACATAACGTCGATTCACGACTCATTAGTTGTGCCCAAGGCCTAAAATGTTGAAAACCAAAGCGACAATCAAAAATGTTGAACAGCAAATTCAAAATACCAAAATGTACAAAAGGGATAAAGCCAAAACTATCTAAGCACAGAGCTATGCACGAGGGAGTTACTCCTTAGTTTTCACAAATTTTTCAATGTTGTAACAGTAAATTTTAAGTATCAATTTCGGGCTAACATCGAAATACTAGCAACTGAACTTAGAAGTTAAAAGTTGGACAGATTGGTGGTTGAAACCTTGGCAGATCAAGCAGGAAAGCTTATTATATTTTTGTTGGACATGAGTATTCAGAAGATGAGTTTTCATAAATAAAAAATACCTCAGTACCATTGTACACCCTTCGTTTTCGCCTTATGGCGCATTAATGATACCCCAAATATGTTATTATATCCTTAATTGGAGTATAGCACCACACCTGGGGGCTTTATGAGTAATGATAAATTAATGGTATGTGGTAAATCATGTGTATCACGTATACATAAAACAATAAAGCAATAATGAAAAAAATCATTTTCAAGCTCTTTTTCAAATTATTTTACTACTGTAGCTTATTATATATGTCTATCTTTTGAAATCAAAATACGTCATTCCATTTCAGTGTTCCAATATCTAAGATGATATTGGACCTGTTCCCACTGTCGTAACATTTCATGTGCCTCCATCGATTTGTGACCTCCACCGGATTTACTTTGTTGAACTTCACAACGGTGCCGTATACGGAGCAGGAACTGCTTACCCTTCCGGAGCACCTGGGTTCACTCCCGGTTTTTATAGGAGTTCGTGTTGTTCATTTTTTTTTAGTTTTCTGTGTTTATTTGTTGTGCTTGTGGTTGTTCTTTTGTCTTCCTGGGTTTGCCTGTCCGATGGATTTTCGTGTAGATACAGTCTGGATAAACGGTTGACTCTATGTATGGGGTGACACGTCATGATACATTGAGCCGTCATACAAATTCGACCAAATCTAGAGCTTCTGATTCTGAAAATTAACTGGAATAATTTTGTCATATCTGCTATCGTTTTCAAGATATATAAGATTCAAGATGTATGTTAAAAACAGTCAAAATTATCAAAGTTGACGTTAGAAGGAAACACAAATAAGGAATTGTCATACAACTTCGACCGAAGTTGGGCTTTTCATTTTGATTATTTCTAAGACAAAATCTCCTTTATAGTAATGCTATATGGGATTAAGTGTAGTAAACCCCCCCCCTCCCCCCCCCCACTTGGGTTTACATGTATTGTTAGATTATTATACTATACAGTAACTTTATATAAATTTTGTCTGTTGGATAATTAAAGTTAGATTGAGATCAATATCAACATTCAGTGTGTACATGTACATTTAGATAATGAGACATAGGTCGTTTATTTCGCCGAAATGTAAAAACAAATAAAATGTAAAAAAAATGATAAGTACGTGCTTTTCTAATATTCTATTGCGAAATTTTCGGAAAAAGTATCCATATGAAAAAAAATATTGTTTAAATTATCCAGTAAAAGATTTGTACCATAACTGAATTACCATCGTCTGTAAAATGCATAAATTTGAATCCCTCTTTAGATCTGTCCGAAACTGTCATTAGACCTGTTCCAAAACTGTCATTGTGACACTTTCAGAATTGTTTATGACAGGCTATGTTTTAACCTAGAAAGCGGTTGTAGCTCGTTCATAAACATTTTGTTATTTCTGTCGACCATTCAGGACTTTTTTTGTTTTGTCTGCTGTTACTCCTATTATACCCGAAATTGTCAGAAAACTGATATCATAAAAATTAAGGGCAGGTAATCCACAAGAATGAAAAAAATATTATTTCGCCTCAACACCCGAACATGTATTAATAATACCGTAGGCGAAATTGTCAGAAAACTGATAGCATAAAAATTAAGGGCGGGTAATCCACAAGAATGAAAAAAATATTATTTCGCCTCAACACCCAAACATGTATTAATAATAAGCTCCCAGAGGGAGCTATTATGGTAAAAGAGTCAATTTGTGATACAATTTTTCTTCCATCGGAAGAACAGTTTCTGACGAAATTTTGTTTTAAAATTAATCTTCTTCAATTGATAATGCAGGTAAATTGGTTTTATCAGAAAATATTGTAGTGTCAGTTCGGAACTCCTCTTTAGCAGATCCTCACAGCAAATAACAGCACTTCGTGACTAGATAGTTTAAAACCAGTTAATACGAATAGCTCGGTATAATAGCTTTTGTGAAAGGTTATAACTGACAGGATTGATCTTGACAACAATCAACTACAATCTATGTATTAATTATCCAAATCTCAATATATTGTTTCTAAGGGAACAACCATTAAAAAATATGCAGGGCCTGTTGCAATCAGGAAATTTGTTGGTTTAAATGAAATTAAGATTTAGGCCGCAATAGCGACCCAAAACAATATCCAGGACCAATATTCCGACGAAAAAAATAGGCAGGATCAAATATTTTATCCTACCTCCCCCCTCCCCCTCCATAAAAATCAAATTTTTGCTCCCTAATCGGCAACGAGCAATGTCAAAAATATAGAAAGCCTAGACAATAACTCAAATGTTGAAGAGAATGTTCCAGTAGGAAAAAAGATGGAAAACTTCCGATGACAGGCTTTGCATAAGGGAGTCCGAGATGCTCCTTACTTCATACAACTTAAACATTTTTACTACATTACAGTTTCAAACTAGTTCATAAATACCTAGCGCGAACTGAGGACTTCGATCCATCAGCCCAGATATAGACTTAATCATATACAAATGCAACCCGAGTACAAATATTTCAATATGCCAATGTACTTAGAAACGGTACAACGTACTCTGAGTAGTTTTGAAAAAATGCACATGGATGGACAGGATTCACTTTAATTTGCGAGTTGCCCATACTCAAACTGTCTTAAGGATGTTCGCTGCTCAGTTTAAAAATAACAAGCTTTTCATGACACTGTTACATATTGATAGTGTATTAATAAAGAAACTAAAAGAGCGGAAAAAATATAGATCTGTGTGCTTGTTTTCGAGATATCTGACAAAAATTCAAAAACATGACCAGCAGACCTTCTTAAAACGTCTATTGTTCATTCTACACAGTGCCAATAGAGACCACGCCGTAAACTTTTCTAGTTGTTTCTTTATCAAATGTTCATTTTACCGTGAAGAGAATTGTTGCTTCAAAATTACCGTAGAACCTTCTGCGGTCAAGAAGAAAGTAAACACTCAAATAGCAGAATGCCCTATTGGGTTTGCATACATTTATATATACAGAAATACTGATCCATCTCTGAAAGTGCAGCTTTCTGGAAAAGCAGGCTTAATAAACAACACCATGGATAACAGGAAAGGTCAACAATGGCATACCAAACCATCAAGGCAACCCAACTGACAGAACGCCGGACAAAAATTAATATAAAAGAGTACAAGACACAAAAATGAACAGAGCAGAGAGTCAGGATAGTCTGACATGGTACAGACACTGAATAGTGAGTGGTGGGGTTAAACATTAGGAATGTTATGGGAATACAACAACATTTTTGGCTGAATCCATATCTATATCTATTTCATGAGGTCTTAAAATCTAATTGTTGAGATCCTCCTGACCAAATAAAATCATTTGCATTTCAATCTAATTAACATTTAAAATTTACTGTTACAAAATTGTAAAATTTGTGAAAACTAAGGAGTATCTCCCTCATGCATAGGTCTGTCCTTAAATGGTTTTGGCTGTACCCTTTTTGTCATTTTGGCAATTTTGAATTTGCTCTGCAACTTTTTGGATTGTTGTTTTGGTTTTCGACATTTTAGACCCTGAACACAACTGATGAGTCATAAATTGACTAAATGTGCACATATTTTGCATCAAAATTTGTATCAAAGAATTCTATTTAAAGTCCACGATAAAAATATTATGTTATATGATTTCTTTATTAAAAGAATAACTGTATGTAAATGAGATAACAAAATATAACATTAAACTGATTAACATGCAAGTACATGTACATCAACAGAAGAATGACTTTCACTCTACTATTAATTATATGATAACTACATTATGCTAACTATCCTATTTTGGTAAGAGAGAAAATAAGTTCTTAAAATGCTATTCAGTATAATACAATTATTGAACAGTGTTGATGGATATAGCAAATTTATTGGTCCTGAGACATTGACTATTTTCCAACGCCTTAGCATTCAATATGTCGAGGGACTAATACAATCGCTATATTTCGAAAGAGCTGTTCAATAATTGTTTTATTATACCGAAATTGCAGATTTCTCCGAAATATCACAAAAAAACTTGTGATTACTTACAGATATGAACAAAATCGAAACCATTAAAATCTTACTGACATGCCCACTATGGTGAGATTGTCAAAAACATACCCATTATCGTGACGTAGTCCAATAGAATTTGTCTGCGAAAATAACTATTGCCCGGGGTAATAGTTAAAAATCTATTACCTCAGGGAATAGTTCTTCCAACTCGAAAAGCGATTGGGCAGTTACTTTACTGAATTAAGTTTTTACATAGTAAAATCATACTGAGGTATAATAAAATTATCCATTGCATAATATCATACTGATTATATCAATATAATTATAAGGCCAAATAGAAAAATGTGTGGTTCTGGTTACCCCATCTGCTCTACTTTTTGGCATCAAGCCAAAAGTCTTTTTTTTATATTTTCCAATAAGTACAACTTGTTAAAGCCAGTACGTCTTCCCCATAATGTAAATAAAAAGTGAAAAATTAAAAAAAATCTACCTACAAATCTACCCTATTTTTTATCTTAAGGTGGTACCCAACACTTTCACTAAAATTAATTTGGCTCGTTTAATTTTCATAAAATTTTGACAAAGTATTTACTTTGACCCATTGACAAAAATTTTAAAATTTCAAAACATTTGAACAAACCAATTCATCAGAAAAATTACACTGATTGTATAGCAGTTTGACAAACACTAATATTGATCATTGAAAAGCTTAATATTCCCTTAACAACACAACGTTATTAAAACATTTAGCTGATTTTACAGAGTTATCTCCCTGTAGTGTTAGGTACCACCTTAAAGAGTTCTTTTGTTTTTATTTAACAAGGCTAATAACTAACTTTTAACAATCATAAGCATGACAGACTAGTGAGTGATTTCAACTTAAAGTTTGTGCTATTAACACTATGTATACCCTCTGAGGATAATATACAATATTGTACACTTTCAAACTGCTATGTAGCCCAACTCTTTTGTAAATTTTTAGGTAGGCATTGTTTTTTTTTTAAAAAATCATATTGATGATTAACTTCATGAATTTAATTGAACAAAAATAATTAATGTGACTCTACTGAAAAAAAAAATCACTCGCACGGTCAATACAAATTTTTGGGTTGTGCCAATTTTGGAGGAGCAGGCAGGCTACAGCGGACAAAGCTAATTTTAATCTAGGCCCTATCTTTTATACTGAAACATTATTTTTCATAATAAAAGAAAGAGGATGGATGAATTATTGTTTAACGATCAGTTGCAGCCATTAGATGTATATCAGGACGAGAACATGTTGATATGGAATGAATACATGATCCCTGCTTTGTACTAGACCGACATACTTTGCCAGATTTAAAGTGCTTGTTCACGAGGTAACTGTCTGCAGGAAGACATATCACCCCACTAGGACACATTATACATTATACTCCAAGCCGACCAATCCTTTGCTCTTACTCCCAGCTTGCATGGCGGAGAAGCAGCAAATACTAATTTTAATGTCTTTGGTTTAACCAGGCCGGGGATCGAACCCATGACCTTTCGAACTTGAGGCATACATGCTACCAAGGTGGTTTAAAGAAAGAGGCATCTAATCTTTAACTAAAAGTAATACATGTACAAAACTTTGCCATTTCTTCAAAATACAATAATGTAAGAGGTTAGAGGCATGCCCAACTACTCCTTAACAAGTGAATGCAGTATGTGACACTTTCACTGTACATGTACACATTGAATAATTTGTAATCACTGTATGAAATTAATGTTAATTATTCTGCCCCTTGTGGGCGCTTCTGATTAAGCAGTAAAGTATTTGTTTGTTTGTTTGTTTGTACATTGCCATAGTCCACATTCTATTCTGGTTTTTGATCAAAATGATATACATTTGTGAGTCTATTATTTTTAATTTCATTTTTGCATAGTGTGCACATGCACATGCATACAGTTTTAAAACTATATTATTCCAAAAAGTGTACTGTAGGAATCTATAAATTAAAATAAAATTTGTTAAAATCTATAGTCAACTTTAAATGTCATTCAAAATTAAGAATAAATTTTTCTCTTTAACTACTAAATTTAGTAAATAAATAAATATCATAAAAAAAATTCTTAGATCTTTCTACAAAAAAACTGAAAATTTAATTCACTTATAGTTCAAAGACAAAAACCAATCCTTGCAAGATGATATTTTATTAGTCTGATATTTTTAGAATTCCTCAGATTACTTTGTGGTAGAAAATATATGAAAAATATAAAAACATTGATAAATGGCAATTCATGATATGCATAATATAAATTTAAGTGTTATATATGGAGTATGATCCACCATTACACATTACTAGCCAATTCTAAGATTAATAACATAATTAATTAACTTTGAAAATTATATTTTTCTATAACATATGTAAATAAACTCTATTCTCAGTGAAATAATAAAAGTCATATATACTATGATGCTGTTTTACAAGCACTAACAGTCCCTAAATTTAAGAAACATACAAAAAATGAACACATTTAACAAATAGTGAGCAACAATGTTTTCTGTCTTTTTTCATATCATTATAATATGTAGTCTTCTCCATGATATATATATATATTGGACAGAAAAATAAAATATAAAAAAACAGTATTACACTGAATGCGGTGAAATATCAGAATTTCCGAGTAAAAGAAAATCTGATAATTTACTCAGTGAACAGAAATCATATTTCACTCAAGGAAGTGACATCACAATAGCCATCACAAACCAAATTAGTATACAAATGTCGAATATAAACTTAAGGCTTACCTGAGCCTGTATCGCTCTCCTGGCTTTTATTAGGCCATTATAAAATGTAAAGGACAACCATGGATGCAGACAACGGATGCAAAGTGATGACATAAGCTTATATATGGCCTATATGCCAGCTTTGCTAAAAAAAATCCCTTGTATTCTATCATTAACTCTTCCTAAGGATGATCACTGGTCTAATAGGAAATAAATAGGATTTGAAATACGTGTTTTAATTTGAGAGAACATATGAATAGTAAACAAATAAGCAAGAAAAAAATATAGGTTCATGTGCTCATTTTAGAGCTATAAGGCCTTCAAAATTTGCAGGAAATGGGTTTTCTCTGGATTTTTCATTGTCTTTGCATTGACAACTTCAGTCTCTCAAAGATGTATGAAGAAATAAAAAAAATTTCATAAAATTTTGTCAAATACCATTTCAAGGTATATTTGATTGAATTATTAAAGAAAAAGTGGGGGTTCATGGGCAAAAAATTTCATGTTTAAGAAATGGATAAAACCTGAGGATTCCGAAAATCTTACAAAAAGACCAAAATGAGCATTCTTAAATCAATGAAATAAAACAGAATAACTTATCTTGAAATTTTGAATGCATAGAATCTACAAACACGTGACCAAACAATACTATAAATTCACTCATGCACTGCACGCATTCTTGAAATAATGTTTCGTTCTGTCACTCTGTAGATTTAAGGTATTTGAATTTCAAGATAACTTAATCTGCTTTAATTAATTCTTTAATTACAAAACATACAAATTTTACATAATGTTTGATACCAGTTTTCGTGCACAAGACGTGCATATTTCATTATTAATATACAATTCATCAGTTGTGCTCAAGGCTAATAAACAGCTGCGCCACAAGCGCATGATACACCCGTCGTGTTGTGAAAAAAACATAATAAATGTTTTTGGAATCCCCCTTTATTTAGTGGAGCTGCTGGTGGGATTTATATCGAAACCCGGCAAAACATAAGCATGTAAACTTTTAAGCAATAGAGATACGGCGCGAAATGTGACCAAAAAAGACTACCTTTTTTACCAAAAAGCTCAATAAAAATTCAATAACTCAAAAATAAAATAAAGAATCATCACGAAAAAGTATACAGATCTTCAGATTAATATAACTAACAAGTGTGTGGTGTTTTATGCAATAAATCATAGTTTCTGAGATATGGCGCGACATGTGAAACCCCCCACCCCCCATTTTTTTTACAAAAAACTCGATAACTCTAAAATAAAATTTTGAATCACCACCAAAAAGTACACAGATCTTTAGATTAATATAACTAAGAAGTGTGTAAAGTTTTATGCAATAATCTTAAATCAATTTTGAGATATGGCGCGACATGTGAAAACCCCCCCCCCCCCCCCCCTTTTTTTTTACAAAAAACTCAATAATTCTAAAATAAAATTTTGAATCATCACCAAAAAGTATACAGATCTTTAGTTTAATTGAACTAAGAAGTGTGTAAAGTTTTATGCAATAATCATAAATCGTTTTTGAGATACGGCACGACATGTGAAAACCCCCCTTTTTTTTAACAAAAAAATCAATAACTCTCAAATAAAATTTTGAATCATCACCAAAAAGTATACAGTTCTTTAGATTAATATAACTAAGAAGTGTGTAAAGTTTTATGCAATAATCTTAAATCAATTTTGAGATACGGCGCGACATGTGAAAACCCCCCCCCCCCCCCCTTTTTTTTTTACAAAAAACTCAATAATTCTAAAATAAAATCATAAATCGTTTTTGAGATATGGCACGACATGTGAAAACCCCCCTTTTTTTTTACAAAAAACTCAATAACTCTCAAATAAAATTTTGAATCATCACCAAAAAGTATACAGATCTTAAGATTAATATAACTAAGAAGTGTGTAAAGTTTTATGCAATTATCATAAATTGTTTTTGAGATACAGTGCGACATGTGAAACACCCCCCCCCCCCTTTTATTTTACAAAAAACTCAACAACTCTAAAATAAAATTTTGAATCATCACCAAAAATTATACAGATCTTTAGATTAATATAACAAAGAAGTGTGTAAAGTTTTAAGCAATAATCATAAATCTGTTTTAGTTACAAAGTCCCGTAACTCAAAATGTTTTAATCTTATTTTCACCAAAAAGTATACAGATCGTTTGACCATCATAAGAAACAACTATGTTAAGTTTCATGAAATTTGGATAAGTTGTCCTCAAGTTATGGTGCGACATATTTACGACGGACAAACGGACAGACGGACGCCGGACATTTGTATACCATAATATGTCCCATCAAAATTTTGACGGATGTATAAAAATGTTGAAAGCCAAAACAACAACGAAAATATTGAAATGCAGATTCAAATGAAAAGGCAATTTCATTATTAAAACAGGAAATTGTTAAACAGAAAGCAGATTTTCATCACAGCCTGGAGCTAATTACCCTCCTACTTGACCACAACAGCCCATCTGCCTGTCCACCATTTATCAAAACCAATAAATACAGTAGAATCTCGATTTCTTGAACTCGAAGGGGTCTGTAAAATTAGGTTGAGGCATCGGTAGTTCGAGCCATCAAAGTTAGGAAACTTTTCTGTTACGAACCAGCAATAAATTTAAAATCTACTTTACATCCTTTTTATCTAACAACATCCTATCATCAAATCTTGATGTGGAAATAATAAGAATAAATCACCGATAAACATCAAGTGGATTATCAATGACCTGTAATTGACAATTAATCACCTTCTTGTCATCAATGATCTGACATCTGGTTTTATGTATCACGTACGCCAATTAAAAATTATGTTCGAGTTACTGAGAGTAAATTAAATTATATTACTGTTGTACGGATTAGATTGAGAAATCAGTGCTCGAAAAATCGAGAGTTAATTGACAGACATAATGGAAAAAATTACCGGACTTTCGTAAAGGTTCGAGAAATCCATAGTGTTCGAGCTACCCAAGTTTGAGCCATCGAGATTCTACTGTAGATTTTTTCCGTTCGTTAATAAATATATAGTGCATTAGAAACATGTTCATGCACTTTTGCTGTTTATAATATTTGAGCATTAAATATGCAAGTTTTATGCATTAAATATGGATGTTTTGCATTCACTGCTATGAGAGACAAACAGGAATTGCTGAATTTGCAAGTACACTATGCACATATTCCCCATTTTTGGTATAGGTAAGTTGTCTCCCATTTACAGAGTAAATATTGGCTCTTTGAAGGTGTCTTCAATAGATACCAATGGACAAATTGACGTATTTCTACAAAATATCTTTACTTCCTAACAATATCCTCAACAAACATTAATGACATGTTTTCTGACATATTTCATACATTTATCCAGAATATCATTATATTTATCAAATTCAAACAGGAAGTTATTTTTACAATGAACACACCCCAAGATATTTTTTTTGGAATCATGGGAGATTATATTGAACAGATATATCATGTTAAGGAGGGGTATTTGCGAAAAATACCAGTCGAGAGAATGTTAAATTTAACAAGCCGTAAGGCGAGGGAAATTCATTCTCAAGACTGGTATTTTTCGCAAATACCCCTCAAGAACATGCTATATCTGTTTAATTACACCGAATGTTAACGTACAAAACACATTGATGATCGTGACATTACAAGCGTCCAGTCGGATAGAGTATTTTTTGGCAAATACCACGGCAGAGAGGGTAAAAAAGGCATATCCTTTTTGCATATACCCCGGCGCTGTTTAAAAATGAACGACATTCATTTGATAAAAGTAAATTGGTGAAAAATACACTGGCTATCAACCAATCAAAACCCAGGATTCTTACATAAGGTGTAATTATAACCTAAAAACAGCAAGATTGAAGGGGTAAAATTAGAAACCAAAGCATAAAATGCATTTCTGGGGTTAACAGATTGAAACATTAGCATTAAGGCTACATTTACTGTTGTTTTGCCAACATTAATAAAGTTTATCCCTAAAGACTTATGACTCGTGTCAACAATGCATGTCGCATGCAAAAGAAATTGGGAGCCTGGACACTTTAATTTTTGAAACCTCTGGGTAGGTATAATAGAACTATAGCGAACTTTGACGGCAAGAAAATATTTCTCAACCATATCTTCCCTGTTTTAAGGTGTAAGTGACGCTAAAATGCAGCTTATCTAGGCCCTGAATGAAATATTGTCACTATTTCATATACGTCAAATGATTTTTTTTATTGGTTTATACATGAAAATTTTTCAGCAAGTATGACATTTGGAAAAAAAAAGTATTTGGTAAACTCTAATAATATAACTCTACAATTACATTTAAATATAAATCTTGAATATAAAAATATATATACATCTACCTATTACTTTCATAAATAGAAAATTAGTCAATACTTGAGTTTGCAAAGGATATACTCTACATGTATGACTGGTTGCAGACTAGCCATCATATATCACAATAATTCATGCCTTTGACAAACGTATGGAAAGGAATGGACTGCAAAAAAACAAATCAGAAACTGGCCATTGGAAAAAAAAGGAGCACAATCTGTCGAGCACAATTTTTTTTTTTTTTTTTTTTTTTGGTAAAATGACATTTTTATTTTCCTCTCATCCATGCAATTATCCTTTATTTATACATATTATACAATAAATTGCTTCGCTGAGCGCAGCTGGATACGACCGCAGAGGTCCATCCCTGAACAATTTGGGCAAAGATGGAAACAATATTCACGCTTGATACAGGTCTGAATTTGGATTGTAATTAATTATTTGACACATAATAGGTTTCTGACACAGAATAACTGTAGTCAAAGAACTTAGAATTGGTCATATGATTTGAATTTATATTCAATTCTTTGCTTTTCCTGCAATACAATAGCAACCCCCCTTTTTTTTTGCAAAAAAAAAAATATTTGAAGAAATTTTCTTTTTAATTTCTGAAATCTGAAATGAGAAAAAATTGTCCCCCCCCACAATTTCTCCCCCCCCTTTCATTTTTTCCAAAAAAAAAGATTCTTTCCCTCAACATATGGTCATAATCCCTATTCAAATTTCTCATGGAGTTTGCAAACATAATCACCCATTTAAATACATCATAAAAGTATTAAAATAGAAAATTACATATGGCTTAAATTAATATTAATAAATAGTAACTTCTAAAAATAAATCACCCAAAGACAGTCTGCATTTCTTTATACATAATTTACAAGCAGTTTAAGGGAGATAATCGAATCATACACAACATTTAACTTTAAATGTGTTTGGATTACCTCCCTTACACCAAGATAATAACCAACAAGAAAAATGCTTAAAATTAAACTAAGTTTAATTTTGGACCCTTTGGACCTTAATGTAGACCAATTTGAAAACGGGACCAAAAATTAAGAATCTAAAAACAGGGTTAGATTCGGCATATCAAAGAACCCCAATAGTTCAATTTTCGATGAAATCAAACAAAGTTTAATTTTGGACCCTTTTGGCCCCTAATTCCTAAACTGTTGGGACCAAAACTCCCAAAATCAATCCCAACCTTCCTTTTGTGGTCATAAACCTTGTGTTTAAATTTCATAGATTTCTATTAACTTATACTAAAGTTATAGTGCGAAAACCAAATGTCTTCGGATGACGACGACACCAGCGTCATACCAATATACGACCGCAAAAATTTTGCGGTCGTATAAAAAGCCATTAGACCTAAAAATAGTTTCAAATATTACAAAACAAATAAAATAAAACAAAAATGTTTTTGAGATCTTGTAGTGATAATATGATAGATAATTCCACCTTACTTTAGATATAATTACATGAAGAAATATTTTGAGCTTACATGTATTACATGTGCTTTTGTTGGTGAAACAAGAATTTAATTCTCCTTGATTGTAAATATTCATTTCTGAATCACATAAACAACTATGTGATTCATTTAAGTATTTTTCGAGTTTCGGTACCTATACACTTGGTGAAAGTACACCGATTTAAAATATTGAAATTCAAAACATGATATTTTTTTACCTGATTAGTTCCAAGTCATGAAACTAAGAGACCTGCCAATCAAAGGTCTTAAATAAGGAACTAAAGAGTTGACCATGGTAGCAAATTTTGCTTTCAACAAAATTACTAAAATGTCTTTGAATAAGAAAAAATCATTTCATTTTTGTTAAATACAGTTCATTTTCATCGAAGGCTAAGTTATGGAAAAAGCATGACTGTGCTTTTAATGTTTCCCATTCAATCTCTTCGGTAATATTCCTTGTCAAGTCATCAAGTACTCCGTTAAGTATCATCAACAAACTCTCCTTACTTTGACTATCCTTGAATATTTCAATGCTCAATAAATCTATTTCATTTTGAAGCTTTTTTAGTTTTGTTTTCACATCTACCATTACAAGCTGTTCCAAAACAGCATTTTGTAAAGAGCAGAGGTGATCTTTCATGATTTCCACAAGACCCTCTTTTTCAAGTCCAGTGCCAATAGGAGTCTTAATATCCAAGTTTCTACGATGAACCACGGTCTCTCTTCGACCAACTTCTTGATTGACTTCTGTAATTAAATCAAGTAAATAAACATGTTTTCCAGCTTCGTGCATGACCAGTTTATCATGAAGGGATTTTATCAGCCAGCCACCTGAATCTTCACTGTGAACTTTTTTATATGCGTACTTTCCTAAAAATAAAAAGATTAAAGAGTGAATATGAAGGTTTGGATTTAAAGTGTATTGAAAAAAATATATTCAACAGCAAAGCCATTAAACAGGTATTTTCCTAAAGACCAGTAGTAGAGACATACTTCATTAATTCAAACAGCTCCTTCCTGTGCATATTTAGTTTTACCTTAAACATTCTGCTAACTTTCCAAGACCTGGATTAAAAATTGAAGGATTACACAAATTAGAGGTACATGTACCATCCATATGTAATCTAATATGCAATAGATAAATAAAACCCTCAGAATGGAATATCTTTAAAAAAATCTTCAAAAAGCATCATGTTTCTTCAATGTTTCCCTGAACATTCTAAAAAGTCCCGAGCCTATGGGTAAAAAGGAGTAAGGGACGAGATCAAAAGTTCAATGTCGGATAAAAAACTTAATTCAAATAGTTTGGGGGTGGGCGGGTAAAAATCTCTGCAAGTTTTGTTATCCGACATCGATTTTCGGATTGAAAAATACGGATTTTAGTGATGTCCAAGTCAAAATACAGAACAAACATACATTGTTGAGGAAAAACAGGACCCATGATACAAAAAGTATACACAAAGCATATGCCCATATTGGTCAATCAATTTTTCCCAAATTAAGTTAAGAGGGGGGGGTGGGGGGGGGGGGGGGGGGGTCAGTGCAAAAACTATGTGAATTAAGTTTTTTATCCTACATTAAACTTTTGATCTCGTCCCTAAGAGGGATTGGTTACAAAAAATTGGTAATACCAAAAGATATATAAATTACAGTCAAACCTGCTTTAAAGGTCACTTCTCTATAGCAAATCACTGTCTAGAAAGGGCACAGAGAAAAAGCCCCATTCATGAACAAAGCATGTAAAATTAACCCCTGTATAAAGGGCACCTGCTCATTAAGGGCACTTTTTTCTGGTCCCTTTATAGACAGGTTTGACTGTACATGTATTGTTAAAAATTTTTAAAAAGTTGAATTATTCTCAAAATATACTTTTTAAAATTAGGGTTTCATCATTTTATTTTGAATCTTCAGGCCACTGTCTACCCAAAATATCTACTGTCTGCACACTTCAGTTCGTAAAATGGATTTTTTAGAATTTGAATACCTTAAACAATGTGAATTGTCAAGTCACTTACATTGACTTCTGTGAAATATGCAATGAGCTAAGTCGTAACTGAAACAATTGAACTTACCTAATTTTGTTCAATCATGTCATCCAGAGAAACAAAATTATTCCGCCTATGGAATTTTCAATGTAAAAGGGAGACAACTCTTCCAATGAGATTTTATAAAATTAAGTATTACAACCACGTGATGCATGAAATATGTACAAAGTGCATTAAAAATATCTAAGATAACAGTTTTACAAATTTTAGGATAGGTCAGAGTTGATAAATTCAAATAATTAATTTTTTTAAATTTTCAAATGAATTAATTTTTCTATTGGAAATTCCCAATTTAGAATCGTTTATGAGGTATACAAATATAACCTTTATAAACAAATTTACATTTTTTATGTTTTCTATGACTCAATAAGGTTAATTAACCAACAAAAAATTGTCTAATAATTCTAATGTTTCGACTTTCAAAATGCAAAAAAATCCATTTTATGAACTGACGTGTCCAGATAGTAATTTACTAAAAATGGGACCTTATAATTTTTGTCTTATACCTTTTGTTGTTTCTGAACAAATAAAATTATTATAAAATAAAACCATATTTTATTCTCATAAAAAAACTAAGTTTTATTCTCATGCCAATGATATAGACCTAATATCTTGCTCTTTGATGGTTTCTGAGATATTGAAACAATTACAAAATGATGATAAATATTTTACATAATTTTTTAAAAAAGCATGTACTTTAGTACCAACATATGTTGAATGTATTATATTTTTTTCTCCATCCTGTGCCTCTTCTTAAATCTTTGGTTTTACATTTCTGTTCTTATCAAAAAGTAACAATTTAACTTACCAGCCATTGAAGCAAATATAACAAGGCAGTCATCACAGTGAGGAACTACTTCAAGGGGAGGTAAATCTTCTACTTGGGATTTGTCAACTGATATCTGCCCTTTCATGGCTTGCCCATTTAATTTCATTTCACCTGTGCCTTTGGTAATATCTTCAATGTTTATTGGAATTTCAACTGACATGTTTGAACTTGTATTATTATCAATGGTCAATGTTGTTGCTTGCAAACCCTCTTGCATGCGATGTGCTCCTGGTGTAAGTTCAATTTCCTCTTCATCTGGAGGTGGCATATATCCTCTTGCATCTGCAAGGTTAAGGCCAGTAGATTTGTTTTTATCAGGAATTTCCTGAGAATCTTTTTTCAATTCATTTACATCAATTTCAAACCCATGGTCCTCATTTTCACCTTCCATTCGACTTCTGCATGCCTATAAAACATAATATGTACCTTCATATCAACTTTTGCATGCCTATAAAACATAATATGTAACTTCATATCAACTTCTGCATGCCTATAAAACATAATATGTACCTTCATATCAACTTCTGCATGGCTATAAAACATAATATATACCTTCATATCAACTGCTGCATGCCTATAAAACATAATATGTACCTTCATATCAACTTCTGCATGCCTATAAAACATACTGTGTGTTAATAATAGTTCTCGAGGCATATGTAACAAATTTAAAGAGGTCAAGGCATTTCACCATCACTAGAAAACTTGAATCTGAGAGATAAACACAAGTCAGAGATGTCAAATGGCCCTTTTTTCAAATTATTGAAGCCATGGGATATCAGGACTGATTCCAATCATTTTAAAATGGGTCTCTTTAACACCAAATTGATCATTTTCAATCCGATTGTGAAATCTCCAACAGATGTTTGAAAAGAAACACCAAAACAACTTCAATATGACTTTCAATTAACACTTCTCAAATAGAGTAATGCTATAATGACTTATATTGTAAATTCAGATATTATTGTGTGCATTTATCATTGCGATTTTGTCATTTTAGACCAAAATGCGATTTTAATTTTTGCGATAGAGAAAAATCCCACTTCATTCATATAAAAAATTCCAAAATGCGTGTTTGAATTATTGCGATTACAACCCTGTCGCATTTTTTGCAATAATAAATACATCACAATAATTTCCGAATTTACAGTATTTACAATTGCAAGAATCGAATAGGACCTAATCTCCAGATTGTAACATCTGGCAAAATATTATACAATTACGACACTTCACTGAGTGCTATATCATGTTTTATGGATCCATTAACAGCAATATTGCCCAAGGCCAACGGCCACGGAAATATTGCTTTAAGTGGTCCATAAAACATGATATTGCAAGACAGTGAAATGCTATAATTGTTTTATTACCTTTCACTTTAAAGAGGAGCATGAATTCTTAATTGGAAATCACCTGTTTCTAAAAATAGGTCACCTTGCAATATCACTGTCTTATCACTGTGCAATATTTATAGAATAAAGGCTGACTGTCTTTATCAGGGGTATTATCTAGCATAGGGCGAGCCAGATAATACCCTTGTTAAAGACTGTATCAAAAACAAAAAGACCTTTATCATGTTTATTTTGTTAATCGGTTAATTACACTTAACAAATAGAAAAGGTCACATAAAAATGTTATTTGTTTGTTTCATTTTTTGTGGAACTACCTTTTTTGGCGTATCTGAGAAGAAAAACATCATTCATTCAAGGAAAGCGCTCGCTTCACTTCAGTAATGGTCGACTGTGTAAACATGAAATTCATTTGTGCCTCAAATATTGTGAATATTTCATGGGTTACAAAATGACGGTACGGAGCATTGACCAACAAAGGTTGGTAGTTCCATATCATTATCGTTTATGATTGCACTGTAGGCAGTGCAGGGGTCCATTGGTTTGTTTGTTTATTTCAGCAGACTATTTCCTAATTGAAATCTCTCAAATATTTTGTATTGTAAATTGTGACTAATCTACCGGTAATCTTAAAAAATATATATAATTATTTTAATTGGACATTTTATTGTAGTAAACAACTGCGATTTAGAAATTACTTCCCATTCTAACATTGACGTTGCATCATTGTTTAAGTTACATGTAGATACGGTTGACATGGTTTCTGGAGGTTAATTTGACAAGAATATATATGTTTTGTACTGGAAAGTACGACTGGTGTTCGGAATTCAGAGGGTTCAGTTTTCAAAGGATTTTTTACTTGAATATATAGGCAAAAATTCCAGACCGAAAGTAAAAGTTCAGTTTTCAGAGGAATCCGGTTTTCAGAGGGGCCGATTTTCGGAGGTTCCACTGTATCGATAAAAAAAATATTTTATGGCGATCAAAGGGGGCATTTGCTCTCTACACCCCCTCTAAAACTGCCACTGCTGCATATATAAAACTGAAAAATACTACAAACACCTGTCAATGTTTTTATAATTTCAAATTAATTTTCTTCCATAAAGCAAGAACAAAAATTAATCAAGACAAGTTGAGATTGTTGTTTTTTACCACTCAAAGTCAAATTAGTCCAAACTTATTCCTAATCTTTACCATGTTCCTTAAATTCGTGAAGACATTACTAACAAGAGGCTCACCAGAGCATGTATCGCTCACCTGGAGTCTGGTTTTCATTGGACAATTAATTAAGGTATCTGGACCATAATAGATCATGATCGAAAATTGTATCTCTTTTTGACTGTGTATGGCTGAACCAAAAATATTAAAGCAGGAATCTCGTATATAAATTTACCCAAGTTGAAACACACTTTGTTGCTTACATTTATATGCAGAGTCTGTAAAAATAAGTTTGTTATATTGGCATTTCCGAAGTTTGCCGATAATTACCGAGGTCATTTCAATTGCGTTGTATGGAACATCCGGGAACTTTTGAATAATCACGTGGTCATTTATGGTCCGGATACCTTAACTATTTGACCAAGTTTGTTGCAATTGGTTCAATTGTTCAGGGAAAATTTGTTGAAGATTTATTTTTCATAAGGTTTAATGTTAAAATATGTTCCCTGATGGTGGTAGTCCTTGCAAGAAGTTGATAAAATTGACCAGGAATAAGGGTGAACCTTAAATAAATGTAACAGAACCCGACCTCAAATTACAGAAACCAACTAGAGGCTCACCAGAGCCTGTATCGCTCACCTGGAGTCTGGTTTTCATTGGACAATTAATCAACTATTTGACTAAGTTTGTTGCAATTGGTTCAATTGTTCAGGGAAAATTTATTTGACAAATAAACTGTTATCACAGAGATATGTCTCGCCTTTTTGTAATTTTGATTATGCAAATGTTGAAATCATAATAGCAATACCTTAACATCTTACACAAGTTATGCAAATATTCAAAGTCAATGAACCATGACTGAGTTACATGGTTAAACAATCTCCATTTAAATGAGACGTGTGAATGCTAATACAACTGGATACCAAACACCATTGACTTATTATAAGTCGTTCCCAAACCTAAATGCAAAAATTTTGTGGGAAAAATTTGGTTCATTATATAGGGAATCACTGATGCCTGACTGGAGTGGGCCCCCCTTAGGTCAGTCAGCCCCCCCCCCCCCTTACAAAAAGTTCTGGATCCGCCACTGATAGCAATACTTTAACATGTAAGTTATGCAAATATTCATTCAATGAATATGCACGAATTAGCATACCTATGTGTAGCTTTTCAACCCAACCTCATCATGGCGAGACAAAAATCTTTTTGCTTGGCTTTGTGTCCAATAAAATATAATTTTGTTTGTTTACTTATAGTTACTTATAGTTACTTATAGTTGATTTCCAGTACAGGATCCCTCAAGGTTCCTCTTCACCAGACTCATAATATATGTAAACTAAGCAAACCATTCAAAGTCAATAGACCATGACTGAGGGGGTGGAGCCAAATAATCTCCATGGCAATGAGATGTGGCAATGGTAATACATCTGCATACCAATTATCATTGACCTACCACTAGTGGATCCCCATAAATTGACCTAATCACAAACTAATACATGTAAAGTAAGCAAACCATTCAAAGTCAATAGACCATGACTGAGGGGGTGGAGCCAAATAATCTCCATGGCAATGAGATGTGGCAATGGTAATACATCTGCATACCAATTATCATTGACCTACCACTAGTGATCTCCATAAACTGACCTAATCACAAACTAATACATGTAAAGTAAGCAAACCATTCAAAGTCAATAGACCATGACTGAGGGGGCGGAGCCAAATAATCTCCATGGCAATGAGATGTGGCAATGGTAATACATCTGCATACCAATTATCATTGACCTACCACTAGTGGATCCCCATAAAACTGAGCTAATCACAAACTAATACATTGTTGACGCCATCGCCGCCGACGCCGGAAACAGCATACCTATGTCTCGCCTTTTGACTCCGTCAAGGCGAGACAAAAAGGGCAATAACTCCGAAATGGGTTTTGGGATTTCCTTTAAAATTTCAGGGTAGGTAGACCTCGACATAGCAAATATTTTTCAGATTTACATTTCACTTCTATCTCAAATAGTTTTGGAGATAAATGACGAAAACTGTTAAATTTTGAAAATTTGACGAAAAAAGGGCAATAACTCCTAAATGGGTTTTGGGATTTCCTTCAAAATTTCAGGGTAGGTAGATCTTGTCATGCTGATCAATTTTACCCCATGTCAGATTTTTGATATCTGTAACGGTTTTTAAGTTATAAGCCAAAAACAATACATGCACCCCTATATTCTATTTTTAGCTACGACAGCCATGTTTTATGTCAGATCAAAATAAATTGAGGACCATTTGTAGAGGATATGTCATAGATCATTCCTATCAAGTTTCAAACCTATCGCCCCAGCGGTTTCAGAGGAGAAGATTTTTGAATGAAAAAATTTTGAAAATTTAACAAAAAAGGGCAACAACTCCTAAATGGGTTTTGGGATTTCCTTTAAAATTTCAGGGTATGTAGACCTCAACATGGCAAACATTTTTCAAATTTACATTTCACTTCTATCTCAAATAGTTTTGGAGATAAATGACGAAAAAATGTTAAATTTTGAAAATTTGACGAAAAAAGGGCAATAACTCCTAAATGGGTTTTGGGATTTCCTTCAAAATTTCAGGTTAGGTAGATCTTGTCATGCTGATCAATTTTACCCCGTCAGATTTTTTTATATCTCTAACGGTTTTTAAGTTATAAGCCAAAAACAACACATGCACCCCCTATATTCTATTTATAGCTACGACAGCCATGTTTTATGTCAGATCAAAATAAATTGAGGATCGTTTGTAGAGGACATGTCATAGATCATTCCTATTGAGTTTCAAACCAATCAGTCCAGCGGTTTCAGAGAAGAAGATTTTTGAATGAAAAGTTTACGACAGACGGATGGACTGATGACGGACGCAAAGTGATGGCAAAAGCTCACCCTGGCATAGCTAGGTGAGCTAAAAACTAGTAACTTTTTTTAGATATAAAAATCATACATTTAAGGTAAAAAACACATGAAAGTGAACATCCTAAACAGAACAAGTAAATATTCCTGTTTTCTACATAAAGCAGCCTTCAATATACCAACAACACAGTGAACGAATTAAAACAAAGGCCATTTGACGTCAGTGGGCTAAATAAAACTAGGCTTATGTTTATGCTTAAGAAAAAATATCTAAATTTTACATAAACCCATTATTTTCATTCAGCTAAAAAGGAAATCTTATATAGACATGACAGAGAATGGTTTTCTAACGACTGTCAGAATATTGCATTTCTGTTCAATTATCAACTAATGCACACTGTACTATCAAATTGTAAATGTAGCCTTTTAGACTGCTTCATCCATTAATTATGAAATCATGCATTTCCTTTGTAACGACTCGTAGTTGATTTTATAAAGAAGGTTAAAGTGTAAATATTATGGTTTATCCATGAGACCAAATGTCATTTTATCATATCTAAGTCATTAACATGAATAATTTTCAGATCAGAAATATGGATTGAAAATATATCAACTGACCTTCGAACTTTTAAAACAGATGCAATTTTATTGACATTCTGTGTCATAGATGTTATGACACTAGCATTTTTCTCTTACAATTAATCAACTCATGTTGGATAAAAGTCAAAGGACTAAAATCTGGACGTCACGGGTCATTTAGTCATCAGGTTTGTGACTTATCATGAATCACAGGGCATCAAACATATGATGTATGAGTTGCCATGTAGACTGAAGCGATTTTTTTCAAGAGAAGAAAAATCCAAACATGATCCAGTGGTATATATTATCCAATTTAAGAATTAAAGAGGGGAGACCACTCATGTCACTTTGTGTTGGACGAATCCAACTAGAATACACATTGCCAGTTTACATCCATTGGTTCTGCCAGTGAGATCGACGTGATTTTAATAATTATACTAGAATTCTTCCAACTTTTACCTGAATGATAAACATTTTCAGTTTGTCTTGCAGTTTTTCTATGTTTGATATCCTATCCATTAATTGTTGTGTATTATACTGGCCATCCTTGGTAAAAAAATAATGCTGTATCGTCTTCCCGTCATCTGATCCTATATCACCCTCAACTCTCTCCTCACCGTGGGTACTCAAAACGAAGACAAAATAATCAATCCTCTTCATTTCTTTCAGTTTTTCTTCAACTGTAAAAGAAAAAACACTGAACTCATTAATCTCTTCGATTTTTAGTTGTTACATTAGGAGCCAGTATAATAACATTTACGTGCAGTTGTTCAATGGGTTAAAAATTGAACTAGAGGATCAATCACATTTTGTTCAGCAAAATTAATTGATTACCCAGATGTTTTGTCAGAGGCCCAAAGAACATGAATGTATCATCATCTCGTCATCTGATGTTTTATCGACCTCTACGCTCTCCCCACCATCGGTACTCAAAACAAAGACAAATAATCAACCTTCTCCATTTTGTCCAGTGGAGAAAAAACTTTATTCCTTAATTTATTTTACCTCCTAATTTTTCATAAATTGCTTTAAAAGGTGTTACCAGGTAATATATTGCAAGTTACGGATTGTCTTATAAAAGAAACAAATAACATGAATGCTTTGCTCAGTGTGCATGTACATGTTGTACAATCATCTAGTCTGCAAAGTTTCAGATCATTTCATTGACTTGTAGTTTAAGAAGAGAAGATGTTCTAAAATTTGGCCAATCAAAATCAAAGATGGCTTCTTCCAGTCATGATTTTCAACCAACCTGAACCAAAGGTAAATCACTTGCACATGTCCCTCCATACATCATTCCTGCCAACATTTTGTCCATAAGTTCCTGGATAGATGGCAAAAAAGTCCAAATGCCTTTTTTCCTTAATTTACAATAAACTGTTGATACAGAGATATGTCTCGCCTACTGGCAGAAAATTTGAAAAAGACAATCTGATGGACAGAAATATTGCGTAACTGAAAGTCGCTGGATCATGACCTAGGCAGGGCCTCAATATGGTCGTCAAACTATGATGTACTGACAGTAATGCAACTTTATAGAACATGTCATTGATCTATCATAAGTAAACATTGAAAAATGCTAATGACCATGACCTAAGGGGAGGGCCTCAAAATGGTAGACTCACTGAGATGTACTGATAGTAATGCACTTTTATACAAAATATCATTGATCTATCACAATTAATTCCTATCAAACTAACTTAAGCTGAAAACTTAACATTGAAAATTGCTAAATAATTGAAAGAGACTGGACCATAACCTAAGGGGCAGGGCCTCAAAATGATCGTCAAATTTAGATGAAATGATACATGTAGTAATGCACTTTTATACAAAATATCATTGATCTATCACAAGTAGTTCCTATCAAACTAACTTAAAACAGAAAACTTAACATTGAAAATTGAAAGTCGCTGGACCATTACCTACATGTAGGGGGCAGGGCCTCGAAATGGTCATCAAATTGAGATGTACTTATAGTAAGGCAAGTTTATACAAAATATCATTGATCATCACATGTAGTTCCTATCAAAACTTAACATTTCAAATTACCAATTATTCGAAAGTCACTGGACCATGACCTAGAGGGCAGGGCCTCAAATTGAGATGAACTGATAGTAATGCGACTTTATATAAAATATCATTGATCTATCACATTTAGTAGGGCTCCACCTGGAAGACACTGACAGGGAGAAGTGACTTCTTCTGAGGCTGACAAGGAAAAGTGGAGAGAGACAGGGGGAAGTCATTACTCAATCTTCCAAAGCACCAATCGGCACTATGATCATGTTTTTTTTTTAAGAGCAAGTCATATCCGAATGTTTTTAATGTTTTTTTTAACAAAAATCTGTGTCTCGCTACAAAAATTGGTACTCATGAAAATAAATGATTCTTGAGTATACGACCCCTTTAACATTGATGGGAAGGGCATAAATATTTTTTTAACAAATCCACATCTACCTTAAGCTTATTATATATCCCTGTATATATCCCGAAATATTCTCCATTTTAGTACATGCAAGTTGTCTCCCATTTACGGGGTTATCTGCTCTTTGGAGAAGGTGTCTCCCATAGATATCAATGGACAAATTGTTTCTGCAAAATATTTTTTCTTCCTATAAATATCATCCACTTTCATTAATATGTTCTTGGATATATTTCCCCACATTTTTCCATGTCAGATAAAGGCCTTCCCCAATTCAATATTTTGAGAAAAAATTAAAAGTACTTTTCACCCTTTGAAGGAAATACAAGACAACTTCTGTCAGGAAAGATAACTCAGGCATATGGGAGACAACTCTAAAATCCACACACAGGGAATATATGTAAAACAAGAATAGCTCACTTTCTGCAATCAAATTCTCTTCATAAACTTTTGTTTTTGGATCATAAAAATCCATCACTTCACATCCATACAAGCTCCAAATGTTTTTCATCATATCCAAGTCATCCCATGCATTTTCTCTAGGTCTCAGGATATGTGTTTCATGATTGAACTTTGAATGACAACAAACAACTGCTAAACCCTGTTTTTGTGTTGAAGTTGGTGCCTCAGATTCTTCTTGGGCCGAAATCTCTGTTATCACAGTTGTTTCTTCTGATAGCTCAAAGACAACACTCTTTCCACTATAAATCATATACAAAGAAGTTAAACAGTTAAATATTTTTGTATCAAATGCCCTTTATATAATGCCAATAATAAGTCAAATATTTATGTCAAATCAAAAACTTTTGATCTACATTTCATGGTAAAGGGCATGCTATAATTTGTTCTGATATTTAATCCCTTGAATTTTAAATTCAAAAAGTAATAAAAATATTATTCTCAGCTATCATTAATTGCTCTTAAAACAAGACATTTCTGAAATTGCTGCAATAAGCTGTCAGGGATAGCTAATGAAGATGAAATCAATGATAAACACCAAATTTCGCTTATTTTTGGACCTTTTAATTTAAATTTTTATATGAGCAACAACAGCCTTGCCCAGAAAGATATTTCATATATTCATAAATTTTTTTGGGCAAGTCTCTTGCCATCTTCTTTAACACTTTAAGAATGATCGCTGGTCTTATAGGAAATAAATAGGATTTGAAATAGGTGTTTTAGTTTGAGAGAACATATGAATAGTAAATAAATAAGCAAGAAAAAAATATAGGTTCATGTGCTCATTTTAGAGCTATAAGGCCTTCAAAATTTGCAGGAAATGAGCTTTCTGTGGACTTTTCATTGTCTTTGCATTGACAACTTCAGGTTCTCAAAGATGTATGAAAAAATAAAAAGGATTTCATCAAATTTTGTCAAATACCATTTTAAGGTATATAGGATTGAATTATAAAAGAAAAAGTGGGGGTGCATGGGCAAAAAAATTCATGTTTAAGAAATGGATAAAACTCGAGGATTCCGAAAATCTGACAAAAATACCAAAACATGACCAGCGAGCATAGTTAAGTTCAGAACATTTTCTATTCTCTCTTGAGAAAGTGAACACTTTAGGTGGTTTGTGGTTTGAAAAGGATAAGCAGACAATGACTCACATCAACAATCAAACTCAGAAACAGTGGTTAACTTTCGCTCTCTTAAACCTACGCTGCATTGTCCCACTACCTCCATCGCGCAGAAATACATCAAGATTCTTGTAAAAAAACTTTAATCAATTTAAATTCTAAAAACTGTGCATTCAAAATAATCAGTATTATCACAAAACTAGATAATTTTTAAATTTTTCTAATTATCTTTTCAGTTTTATAGATATAAAGTAGGAAAGAAGAACTCAAGTCTCAGATTGCATCCAGAGCAATGCCAAATGGTGGATGTTATGAATGAATATTTGACGTCATAAAAGAAATATGTCAAAAACACTCAAAACTTCATTCACTTTCATACCTCCCACTTAATCTCCCAAGGAATCAAACTAAAAAAACAAAAGTAACCTAAAATACTGGGGGCAAAGATTATAAGAGAGGGTTTACCAAATGTTAAACGCTGTGTTGAATTTGATCAACAATACAAATATTTATTGTCTTTTTCAACAACAAAAATAATCTTTGTTCATATGATTCAAAGTGTACTGCATATGCCTATCCAAATATATATATTTTTTTCTTTTCAATGCAGGAATTTTCAAATAACTTCCAAATTTACTTTAAACAGGCTAATTAGCATATCATATCATCATAAATTTTTTTAATATGTGACTGTCTACTTGAAAGTGTCAACTTCTTTTAATTTCCAATTTCAGTAAAGTCATATTAATCATTTTTCAAAATCTAAAGGAGTTCATGAATTTAATCATAAAATTGATTTTTTTTTTAAATTTTGTCCTACCTACCTTACCCTTCTAAGTATGTATCTGTTTACAGCAAATGAAGAATGATTTAAACCTGGCTTATTTCCATTCTCTATTCTAACTGAAATATAATAACCAATTTATCTACTCTGAAATAAATTTATCTACATGAATATCCCTAACTAAACTTACTTTTTATCATCCTCTTTCAATACTGTCTCAATATTAACTGTATTGACTATGGTGGGTTCTGATCGTCTCTCTCCGTCTAAAACTGAAATGTAAAAGCATATGTATACAAAAAATAAAATAGACAGGAAAAGAAATACTTAAGCTTAAAAAATTTATCTGAGATTCATCATTGATGAATGCTTAATCTTGATTCATAGTATATTTATTTAGGTGGATGGATGGATGAATAGATTATTGTTTAACATCAACTTTTAGCTTACTTTTTGTCATTTCTTTCCCTCCCCCCTTTGATCTCCAAGAAAACAAAAAATGGCGGCTCGAGATTTTTAATGAAAATAATGGTCTTCAGACGCAGCTGATTAGATCTACATGTATCCCAGGGATGCATGATTTTGAAGGATGACGCTATCAGTCCAATTTTAGCGCGTCCAGGACGTATGTACGCGCCTTAGCGAGAACCCTGATCAAGTGACAATTATTACATGTGTTTCAGGAAGTGAACATGTTGATACATGTATGAACCCTGCTTTGTACTGATTGACATGTTGAGCAGTATTTTAATGATGCTAGCTCATAAGGTAGTCTGCAGAAAGACATGTCACCTCAACCAAACATTATTCGGACTCTGAATCCACAAGTGTTTGCTCTTACTCCTAAATGCCAGGAGGAGTAGCAGGGAATCAAGTAGGTACTAGTCTGTGTAGGTTAAGAACATTTATAAGCAAAATATAATGGAACTCCTCTAAACCAGCCCCTCTGAAAATAGGAATCCTCTGCAAACCGAAGGCTTTCTGTTGGTCTGTAATTATTTACTATACATGTATTTTACTATACAAATATTAATGATTAAAGAAAAAACAATGCATAGGAGTAATTTTCATGCCTTTTGACATTTAAATATTCTAGGTTTATGATCTTATTTCAGTCTGCAACCTCTTAAAACGGGCACCTACAAAAACTGGTCAATTTCTATGGTCCCATAGCTGTTCAGTTTACAGAAGTTCCACTGTATGCAAAATGTGTATATATATATATATATATAAAGATTTTTGAAAGCTACATTGTAATTAGTGTCCGAAGGGAGGTAACTCAAAATAACTTGATTGAACTGAAAAATGCATAAATTGTATCTCAAACAATCCAGAGCCCCAGATAATGTTTGGAATCAGGGGGTAAATACATGTACATTGTACCTCCAGGTTTTTAAGATACATGAAGGTGATTATTTAACTCCCAAATGGCAGGATCAAAAGGTTAAGATAAAAAACAAAAGAGTAAAATGCATAATTGAATCATTAGCATTTACAATGTAGTCACAATGACTGCTGTTTTCACCCTCATTAGTACTGTTGAACAACACTATTACAGTCCTTATGATCCATACCATGTCCTTCCAATGCTGACCTCTGAATACATGTTGTATTTTGGATACCGTTTAAGGGCAGAAACAATTACTTTTTATGACGAGAAAAATTTTCTGCCTTTTGATATTTTAATGTCAATAATAAATACATAACACTTTGGATTCCGAAACCTGTGTGTAACTTTGACAGCCAGAAAATATTTCTCAAGCAAATCTGCCACTTTTTAATGCGTAAATGATGCTGATACGCACATCATCTGGGGCTCTGCAATCATTTAAGTTGATAAATGCATGTCTCCTATACATGTATATGCATCATATAGTTACGATACTGTCAAATCATTAAAGATGGCATTTTTCATTGTTTTTTGGATTTTATAATGATTTACTCATAGGGTCTCTGCATAAAAACATTTATTCTAAAACCAGTTATTCAGGAATTCCTAGCCTTTGTTAGTCTTGTGTGTTTTTTTATTTTGGTTCATTTGTATGTGTCGGAGTTCATTGTTCCATCCATTTCGCTGAACTAGTATGCATTATTGTTTAGGGGCCATGCCTCCAGGTGTGGGATTTTCTCGCTGCATTGAAGACCCATTGGTAGCCTTGAGCTGTATTCTGCTCTTTGGTCAAGTTGTTGTCTCTTTGACACATTCCCCGTTTCCATTCTCTATTCTATTCAAAGAATACAGTCTACCATTGTAAATTAAAGTTATTACCATCTAGACTTGCTTCGCTGGCTGTTCCACATTTGCAACAAAAAGACACATCAAAAGTTAAAATTTCGTTGCATATTCTGCCATCCTTTATCCCTTTGCACATGAAGGTTTCCACTGACACTTCATTTCCACAGTTAGAGCAGTATTTCTGTGTGAGGTTCACTAAGGAAGAACACTTTTTGCATTTTTTTATTTTCCTATTGTCTATCTCGACTGGTTTGCCACAACCCCCACAAAATTTACTGGAAGGTGATAGATCTCTCCTACAATGTTGGCACTTCATCTCTGTCTACTGGTAAAACTTAACCTAAAAAGAAACAGATAAAATCTTAATCATATCAATACCAATGAAATTGTCTCATTTAATTAACTTTTTTTTATGAAATAGTTACATTAGTTTGCATTAGATATTTGAACAACAGTACAAATAATCAAAGTGATGGAAATCACCATTGGAAAGATTGCAACTGTAGTTGTGTATAATTTCAAATGGAACTAGATGGAACTGTTTTGTAAACCAAAACATGTCTCCCCTTCACTTTATTCTAGATCAAACTTTACCTCTAGGATAAAAATAACTAGAGGCTCCCAGGAGCCTGTATAGCTCACCTGGATACACCACTCTGCTGGCATAGGATGTAATGTGGACCTGTCAGATAGTTTTTAATGGGGACTATCCAAGAACAATTGTAAATTAGTCGGTTCCAATTGGTATAGTAGTTTCATAAGAGTCACCTGTTAAATCATGTTCCCTGCTGGCAGTGTTCTTTCAGTTGGAGCATACGTGTTGGATACAATTTTTTAAAGGGGACCACCCAAGGATCATTGTAACCAAGTGTGGTTCCAATTGGTACAGTAGATTCACAAGAGAACTTAATTGATCTTTGAATACATTTCCCCATGGGGTCCAATGTTAAACTATGTTCCCTGCTGGTGGCCGTCTTGGATCAGGTCTGAACATGTCAGATACAATTTTTAAATTGGACCATCCAGACTATTGTGACCAAGTGTGGTTCAAATTAGCCCAGCGGTTTCAGAGAAGATATTTGAATACATTTCCCCATTGGGTCAAATGTTAAACTATGTTCCCTGCTAGTATCCATCTTGGATCAGGTGAGTGTCCAATGTTAAACTATGTTCCCCACTGGTGGCCATCTTGGACCAGGTATGGACATGTCCGATACCATTTTTAAATGGGACCAAAAGACAATTGTTCAGAGAACAATTGCAAGGTCTTTCCCGTGTCAAATTGCAATTAAGGCTATTAAGCATGACTGTTGACCTTCTATTTTGACTTGTATAGTCAAAATATAGGACTGTCACAATAACCTTGACCATTGACCTTCGATTTTGACCTCTACAGCTCTAAAATAGGTCCCTGTACATAAATATATATGGTTGCTAGGTACTTTTACATCGGTTCCTAAGGGCTTTTTCGATGACCTTGACCATTGACCTTCCATTTTAACCTCTATGGCTCTATAATAGGGTCCTGAGCATAAATATATATGATTGCTAGGTACTTTTCCATCGGTTACTAAGGACTTTTTCAATGACCTTCACCCTTGAACTTCCATTTTGACTTCTATGGCACTATAATAACGTCCTGAGCATAAATATATATGGTTGCTAGGTACTTTTCCATCGGTTACTAAGGACTTTTTCAATGACCTTCCTTTTTATCTCTACAGCTCTAAAAAAGATTCCTGAACATAAATATATATGGTTGCTAGGTACTTTACTATCAGTTGCTAAGGACCTTTTCAATGACCTTGACCCTTGACCTTCTATTTTGACCTCTACGGCTCTATAATATGGTCCTGTGCATAAATATATATGGTTGCTAGATACTTTTCCATCGGTTGCTAAGGGCTTTTTCAATGACCTTGATCCCTGACTTTTGACCTTGGTACTAAAATGTAGATCTTTTGAAACTGATCTTTTTTTGTATTAACATTTTCTTCATATCTATAATGGTTTTCGAGATATAGTATAAATCAAACATGTGTCAAGGGCAGTAACTCCTATATGGAGTCATCGTAGAACTTCAGTTCTAATGAGACAAATTTAGATCTTGACAAGATAAACATTTTTCCCAATACATTTCATCAGCGATCTCTTAAGGTTTCTGAGTTATTTCGATAACAAGGTCTGCGGTCAAAGGTCAAAATTGAGATTTGACCTTGACCCCTTTCAATAGCTTATTTGGTCCTATGACCAATAGTGAAAATCCCATGCCTGTACATGTCATAGTTTTCAAGTAAAAAATTTTAGCGAAAACTGCTTTTCATTAAGGGGACATAACTCTTATTACAACATTTGAAATCCTTTCGGTTTTGTGTCATGAAGCATGCAGTCGATAAACCGAACACTTTTGCAATTTAAACTTAACTTCTATCTCTTATAGTTAATGAAATATAAGGCAAAATATATTAAAATGTTGAAAATTTGACAAAGAAAGGGCAATAACTCCAAGATGGGTATTCAGATTTATAACACAATTAGAGGGTATGTTGATCTTGACATGCTGAACATTTCTGCAATAAAACTTAGCCTCTATCTCTAATACTTTTCAAAATATAAGACAAAATGTATAAAAAATTTGAAAATTTCACAAAAAAAGGGCAATAACTCCAAGATGGGTATTCCAATTAACTTCAAAATTGCAGGGTAGGTAGATCTTGCCATGTTGATCATTTTTACCCCATGTCAGATTTACGATATCTGTACTGGTTTTTGAGTTATTAACCAAAAACAGCAATTTACCCCTATGTTCTATATATAGTAACAGCGGCCATGTTGTTTGGTCCTTGGACTCATTGGATACAATTTTGAAACTAGGTACCCTGGTGATGATTCAGACCAAGCTTGGTTCATATTGGCCCAGCAGTTTCAGAGGAGAAGATTTTTTAATAAGTTTACGCCAGACGACGGACCGACGCCGACGGACGCCAAGTGATGGCAAAAGCTCACATGACCCTTTGGGTCAGGTGAGCTAATAATTTTGTGACCTTGAGGTCAAAGGTCAAGGTCAAATGAAGGTCATAATGACACTCGACACACACTCTCGTGGTAATACACCTACATACCCAAGGTATAAGCCTAGGTCAAAAGACAAAAAAGTTGCAACCCAGACAAGGAAATACTATAATTCTAGTCATAATTTGACCTTGAGGTCAAAGGTCAAGGTCAAATGAAGGTCATAATGGTACACGACGAACCCCCCACCATGGCAATACACCTACATACCAAAGGGTATAAGCCTAGGTCAAAAGACAAAAAAAGTAATGGCCCGGACAAGCTTCGCTGAGAAGAATAAGAAGAACTAGAATTGCAATTGCGCCCATGGCAGCCATTTTAAAAATTTTGTATTTTGATGATTGCATCTTGTTCGCCATCCCAAATTTAGCCTAGATATCAATTTTCATTGAAATCGGACAATGTTCATTTTTCCGTCATTTTTACATTTTTCAAAATGGCCACCAAACGTATCAAACCGATTGCATTTTTTCCATGAACATGTTCTACAACTCATACTTTAGAAAAGTACAAAGTTTCATGAAATTCTATGGTGCAGTTTTTGAGATAAGAAAGTTTTCATACTTTTTCCGTTTCCATGGCAACGGCGGCCATTTTGAAAATTTTTAATATTACAAGCACAACTAGACTTGGTGATCATCATTATTGTGAAGTTTCATAAAGATTGTTCCAGTCATCTCTGAGAACTCGTGCGGACAAATTTAGGTGGAAGAAAAAAAAACAAAAATAACCCCAAAGAAACGGAACAATAACAATCTGTCGTCTTCTATGAAGGGGAGACATAATTTTATCACAGATATTATCTCTGCTATGTGGGATCAATTACAGTGAGTGTATTCGTTTTCCGAAGATAATTTTCAACAAGGGTTCAATGTGTTTAAGTTTTACATTTTACTAAATTGTGTTACTAGACCGTAATTTTACTTGAAATGACTTAAATAAATTAGATTCACATGCATGTCTGAGATAATCGTAAGGTTTTTCTCCAATAATGGGTCCATTAAAGAAATAATCGTCACATTAGTAAATGCACGATTAATTTTGACATGTTTTCAAGAACGGATGATTACTCGCTACCCTATTATACGTGAATGGAACAGAAGGTAAACAATCAAAGAGGCTGTATTTTCAAAACATGGATGGAAATGTGTCAAAAATGTTAGTTTTAATGTATTTGGGACAAGGGCTCAGCGGACTACTTAGGATGACAGGGAGAAATGACTCTTATCCCTGAAGCTAATCTGAAGAAGTGGAGGGAGACAGGGAGAAGTCATTAGGTAACCGATCGCATGAACATGAAAGTATGAGTAGTAGAACATGTACGTGACGTTCCAAAGCACCAATCGGCACTGATCATTATGTTTTTATTTGAAGAGTAGTCTTATTCTAATGTTTTTTTAAGAAATTAAGATTCATTCTCTGATTTACAGTTCAACTGTATTAAGTCAAATCTAACTTGCATCTCTTCTAAGCCAGTCTATAAAATGTGTACAACAGAGTCAACATAAAGAAGTTCATAAAATCGAATCATTACTTCATTCACAGTATCTCTTTCTTTTTTTTTATTAGTATTCCGGTCCGACTTACCGTGGTCTGAGTTGTCTGCGGGCCGAGTAAATTTACCCATATTTTTTGGGGGATTATTTCCCTGTGATTACTGATTGAAAAAAATGGCGGCACTACACTAGTCAGACTTTCCTTAAAATATCGGCTGTCATATTCGTGATTTGGACCATTGAAATGGATCAGGCGAGTAATTAAATAATTGGAAACTCAAACTTCGCTTTTGTAGTTTTGACGAAAGTTTTATTTGAGTTTTACTTAATCGCCCTCCAGCCAGTCCAGGTTGACAATACCAATCTGTTATACATAGAGAAAAGATTAAACATTCATTCTTGCTTTTCAAATTTCAACTCCAAATAATCCAAAACTTCCAAGTTTATCTAGATAAACGATTATGTATATCACGCACATGGAAGTTTTTCTACACCTTGTCAATGCGAACGCATGGGGATTCCCGGAGTTATTTTTGGATTCCCGCAATAACTATATATCCATTCTACTATTAAATTCTTGATCCATTTCACCATCAATATTTTGACAAATTTAGGTGGAAGAAAAAAAAACAAAAATAACCCCAAAGAAACGGAACAATAACAATCTGTCGTCTTCTATGTGGTATACATAATTATGAATGGAAATTTAAGCAGAGGTTTGGCAGATTGATTTTTTTTATAATAAACAATTCAAATGAGTAACTTAAATGCATACAGCACATTTCTCAGACCGAAATACAAAATGGCTGAAAGTTCAAAACATTCATAATTCAAAAGGGTCAATCCTAAAAGAATATTCGTCAACATTTATAAAGCAACATAATACTTTTTATTAATCGATAATCTTTGAAATTAAACTATGAATGTAAAAGCCCTCTATATCTGTATATATACATGTATGCACTATGATCAGTGGAATGTAACTGGAAGCTGTATCTGCGTAGATTTGTTTTGATATATTCATCCGCCACACGTCATGTCTTCGAAATAATGTTTGGAAATTCATTTTATTTTCTTGGAAATTTCGGTAAATAACAAAGATAATGTTAATTAAAAATATTAGTTCAGATATTATCAACAAGAATAAAGTACTCGTAATTTTTTAAAAATGTCCAATGGTGTCGAAAAGTCCACACTTTCAGTTTTTGGGGCCGATGGCATAGGAAGATTTGCAATCTTTCCAAAAACTAATTTATTTCTTTCTCCACTAAATTGTTAGGGAAAATTTACCATATACATGATACTGTAAATTCGGAAATTATTGCAATGTTTTTATTATTGCGCAAAATGCGACAGGGTTGTAATCGCAATAATTTAAACTCGCATTTTGGAATTTTTATATGAATGAAGCAGGATTTTTCTCAATATCGTAAAAATTGAATTCGTATTTTAGTCTAAAATGACAAAATCGTAATAATAAATGCATGCAATAATTTCTGAATTTACAGTATATATTCACATAATTCAAATACAAAAGAAAAAGTAGTAGATAATTTTTGAGTAACCTGTAAAAGATTCTATATCAATTTAAAATCTTGCGAGAATAAGATATCCATCTATCTTTATCTGGTTTCTGACCATGAAAAAAACAAACTGCATCATGATACAAAAGTGAAATGCCACAACTGCTTCACTACAAATGTACAAGTATTTTTCATGCAAAAAATAAGTTGACAGACCTGACACAGGCACTTAACAATGGGACACAGTTAAATTCTAATTTTACAATTTATTGAAATGACTGTAATTTAAATCTATCACCATCTATTTCCAAGATGTTGTTCCTGCCTTTCCACAAAAAAACGTACTTAGAAATACATGTACAATGTAGGTACATTAAGAAACAAAAATCACCATCTTTTTTCAAACCAAGTGCAATCCAATTTAAAACTAAGGGAAAGGTTCCAATCACTGATTTTGTTAGTCATAAATTGCCTCTGAATTTCAGCTGTTTCCCCCACAAATAATTTCCCAATTTTTGGCTTTTATTTCCTAAAAACTGAAAAATTCCCACTCAAAACATTTATTTAATCACTGTCTTTGTTTTGATCAGTGTTAATTTATGACATCCCCAAAGTGGAGCATTTTGTTCTGTTAAGTGCGGAAGAGACCCAGTTAATGATCAAGGTCTTTCAAAGCTTCTGCAGGCAGGCCTCTTCATTAACTTTTTTTCTTGCTGGCTTGTAAATCCGCTTTTCCTAAGGAGGTATTTACTAGTCCAAAAAAGGACAAAATTTTTTCATTTAAAGAAAAAATTCTGAGATCCCCCATAAGCACTGTCAGAAAAGCATACAGCAAATCAGTTTCAATGCACTTGTGTCCAACTCTATACTGTCTTTAGCGTCTTAAGTTTTTTGTTGTCATTTTTTTTTCTTGGTCGCGGTTGTTGCTAATTTAAGAAATTATTCATTGGTGCCATGCCCTATGCTTATTCTAACATAGGTAGGAATATATTTGATAATATTTTTTCACCGAGCGTTAGCATAAAATGTTAACTTTGTGTTATTACTAATTGAAAACAATTATTATTATTGTTTTGTCTAGAATGCTGGCTGTCACTCATTTTCACAAAGATTTTTTCCCAAATTACAGCCCATGGCTATGAACGTTCCCAACAGAAAAGTAGGGGGAAGTTTTTTTCTCACAAAATTACTGCAACATTATTTGGTCTGAAATCTGAAAAAAAAACTCAAATTAAGGAAGTAAAACCTATTTATATTAAAATTACATACTACTAGGCTCTTAAAACACCTATTTGTTCATTATCGCCGTTGTTTGCAGTGGAACTTATTCAAACAGTTTTGTTTTAGTTTGAACTGTTGAATTCAATGAATTTAAATGGAAAGTTGTTTTTCCAGGTACAAAACAAAACTTAATTGGCCGCTTATGTCATTGTGGGAAATGGATATTATTGGCCGCTTATGTCATTGTGGGAAATGGATATTAAACTATTAAAACGGTTCACGGACGCTTCTTAGATTTTCCGTAACGTTACGGGTGTATACAAGGTCCTACAAGATTTGAAACTTTACTTTTTTTTCCTTTTTTTTTTTTGGAAATTCCATATTCCAAATAGGATAATTTAAAAAAGAATTAATGACAATTAATTAAATATATAATGTACCAGAGACGTATATAATGTCTCTGAATGTACTTAGACTGAATTTGTAATTCAGCCATTTTCCAATTAATTACTTTAAATTTTCCTAAATATAAGTAAGGTGTATTTTTTTAATACTTATATTCTTTGTAATCTTTTTTGCTAGTTGTTTAACTTTTGACTCTTAAAAATCAAAATATTGAAAGTAATTAGATAGAATTTTACACAAGAGCAACAGAAAACATTGTAGAAGGAAGTCATATTTAAGAGAAATAACATAAAGATTATTAAATATGTACTCTGAAAGTATTTAAATTGAAATATTTCTTTTTATTCGATAATTATCGCAAAAACTGTTTTAAGGAGGTACAGAACAACTAAGGGAGTTAACTCTTTAAAAATTAGCTGAACGTTTTAATCACATACTATTAGTAAAGAGAAATCAAGCTTCTATATGATCAAAATTTGTGTTTGTCAAACTGCTACAAACTCCGAAACAGCGGTGACGTCGCCTCGCTAAACTCAATCTCCGAAACAGAGGCTCTTGTATCTCCTACGTCAATCAATAACCTCTGCCAAATATTTCCTCAAAAGTTTATTAAAATTAAACGTGCCAATTCTATTTTAGTTAAAGTGTTGGGTACCCCCTTAAGAGGCCGTTCAATATTTATCAGAGGATGGGTCGGTGCATGGATTGAATGATGTGAGAGCATGTCCAAGGGATTAACACACATGTATATCATACGTTGCAATACTTCTTTGTAGTTTCAAAAATGTTTATATACATGCACATGTTGAAATGTAATTATGCAAGTAACATTTATTCATAAAAAATTACTAAAAACCGAACATTTTGTTTTCAAAGAATATGTTATTTTTCTTTGTTTCTTTTTTTTAAATAATAGAAAAGACAAACAAAGAGGCAGATAATTCCGTGCGACAAAGAGTATTCCTTAAAGGAGGTAATATGTCGGGCCCAATCCATTTTAAATTGTATCTTAATTATTTATCCTAAGTTCTGTATAATTGCAGTGTCACCAAGGAGATCCACATACGATATTTAAATTTATGATTGTATTCAAACTGAGTAATTTAAACCCAGCCAATAGCGTAGGTGCACAGTTAGTTCCTATTGGAGATGTTTTTGTTGGATACCTCTGGTGATGGCCATGATTTCATGCCATTGAGAAATATGTTCATTACTTTAAACTGGAACGCCTTAGCAGCTAGAACAAAATAGATGTTTACTCTATAACATCCAGAACAGGGCGGTATTGGGCAGAACGCCGAACTTAGTTTACCATACTAATCTGTGGGAAAATTAATTTAAAATTCTTCTTGTTTGAAATCACTTGGCCAATTGGAACCAGACTTGGTAACAATGGTCCATAGATGGTTCTCTTTCAGAGTTGTGTCTGGTGACCTTGACTGTCATTAGATGGTCGTCTTTCAGAAATATGTCCGGTAACATGAAACGCTAATTCTGAACGTACTGACCAAAAGAGAGCTGAACTAGGTAGCAATGATATTCATCCTATGACGGACTTCAACAATGCCTATAACATAGGATCGGTTTAAGTTTTTTGGGCGTTGATGGGCAAATTGGGATCTTCTAGTTTTATTTCTTATTGTTTTTGTTTCGGCTTTTAATTTTCTTTTTTATGTCTTAATTATTCTCTGTGCTTTGAACGGCTCACCAATATCCCATATAACTTTTATCTTTCAATACATTTTAGTTGTCCTCATCACTTCAATATATATTACTTTGATTCTAATGTCGTGTGAGCTGTTTCGCAACATACATGTATATATTTTATGTTTCATGTTGTGACTTTTATTGAACTTTTTTCCCGGACACCAACATTTCTATTTAACTATATGTATTGCTTGCCCAAGGATGTGGCCTGTTAATAATTAATACATCTTGTGCATGTATTATTGACATAAATAAGTAAAACAATAAATCAAGCTAATCCTCCAACACCAATGAAGTAAACAAATTTAAAAAATTGCATAAAAGTTTGTTTGATCGCTTGTTATTTGGGCATACAGTACGTAATAAGCAGGTGCACATACTTTTTTAAGATAGTCGTTACACATGTTACAGTTCACAATAAATCAACGTTTTTATCTCATGTATTTCAAATTCATCTTAGGATATTTAAATTAAATGATATGCCTCGTTAAATATTTGCGCGTGATTACTCAGAGAAGTCTTTATGATAAGACATGTAAAACATGCATTTTCGCTTATTGTTGAAAACTGTAATTTTGTTTGCGGGCATTTAAGCTTTGACAAAAATGAAGGGGGATGGGGTGCATTTCCAGATTCTAATGTCAAAGAATTAACCATTCCGTTTATGTTATATGTGAAAATTCACATTATTGTAATATTTTATGACAGTGATGTTGTTTACGAAATCCAGTCTCTCCTATTCACCAATTAGAATCATTAGATACTCATTTACTTTATAAAAAAATGCGGCTCAAATTCCCCACTTGAAATCAAAGTGTTATTATCATGATATATTGTAACGAGTTCAAGGTGAACTTAATTAATCGTTCTTGCCATATTTTAGTATAACATGCATGGTATGTGGATCTGCAGTTTTTCATCTTTATAGTCATTGTACGGGAGTCAATTTTGATATCTTAAGAGTATATGAATGTATGGTTATCATATACATGGCATTTATTTAAAAGAAACGTGTTATTTTTAACTCAGCTGTTACATATATACAGATTTTTTTAAAAACTATTACGACAAATGGAAATTCAATTCAATATTTTATATCAAGAAAAATAATAAATTCCATGATACCAGGTTTGATGCCAAAGATGTGCACCTTTCAATTTATGACTCGCCACTTGTGCCCAAGGCATAAAATGTTTTAATCCAAACTTTGATCATGAAAAGCGAATAAAAAGGATGTTAAAGGGTAAAGCCCAGACCATCTAAGGACACAGCTATTATATATGGCATGATTTTGAATTTGTTTTCTAAATAACCAAGAGAGAAAGAAGCCTGGACGTCATAAGCAAGAAATCAGGTTAGGTACCAGTCGTAACTTCTTTTTATTCCACAGGGTGTAACTAATGCTTTATTATGGTACAGCTGTGCGGCCAATATTTTGTCTGTTAAACTGAGCAGGGAAGTTTCCAATCACATATTCAACCAATAAAAGAATTAATTTAAATAAAATAAATAAAAAATAAAAATACAACAAAAAAATTATAATAATAATAATATAGTTGCACGAAGTGTCTGTTAATTTCAACTTTGAACTATTTATGTTAATATGCAATTTTGCATTCCATAAAATATGTCGAATACAAAAGAAAAACATGGATTATGTCACAGATTCTTGACATATATGCTGTACCTATGTGTAGCACGTGAAAATAGGCATGAAGTAATTATATGCGTATATCTACTTAAAATTTAATTCGTTGACATAAATATTACATAGTTTTTATTTTTATGTAGTGAACCTACACACAGGCACTAAGAAGTAGTCAGCGATGTTACTGTGAAAATAATCTGAATTATTATTACTTACGTAGGAAAATTACCAGTTTATGATAAGAGGGAGGATTTTAGGCGGCTTTCACTTCGAATACAAGTTACATTTAATGAGTTGAGGAGAAAAGAAAATATTAACGATATGTGCAACTTTAATTTTTTCTCGCAAGTCTTTGTATTGACATTTTTCATTATATTATTGCTATGCGATGGATTTAATGCTTTGATTAAACCAGGGTAAGTTTGAATATATACATTAAGAACCTCGAAATTAAAAATGTATATTTTGAATTAAGAAAAAAATGTCATCGTGAATAAAAAATGAAAGTAACTGAGGACACAGGGTTATGGAAACTATGATTTGTCAGAAGCTAGAAGTAAAAACGTTTTAAGACTGAAATAATTAACTCTGCTTTATGTCCTCGTGTAAAACCTATAACGTCACATGACCGTTTTTTAATATTTGTGGTGTAAAATATCAGAAACTTACGTCTCTATCAAAATTGTAAAATGCGTTTCTGGGCTGTCAAAAATTTCATGGAAAGTCATTGGCGTAGCTAGGCATCATTGTAGGGAAAATAGTTTTTATCCGTATTAATGTGTAATAATGAACAAAGGGACAACTGTCATTTCTCATCTGTTTAATAGGGGATAAATGCAGGAAATGTTTAAAAAAAAATTAATTCAATATTTATATTTTATTCATAATCATAGCAAAACATGTATGCAGTTGTCGAATTTTAGGTTTCCAGTGCAATTTGGGTTCTACGACGTTATTTTGACTGTCATGCTCTTATGAGTTAAAATAACTTCTTTTATACAAGATTTAGTGGATTTACGACTCATCAGTTGTGCTTAAGGCCTAATATGTTGAAATCCAAAACAATAATTTAAAAGGTTAAACAGAAATTCAGAGCTATGCACGAGAGATTTCCCAAATTTTACTTTTTTGCAACAGTATATTTAAAGTATCAATTTCGGGCTAGTATCGAAATACTAGCAACTGAGCTGTGGATACCCTTGGGAACTTGCAGTCCACCAGTAGTATACGTTGTGAATAAACAAACTGCTTACTTAAAAAATATATTCTATACAACCGATGGGAAAAAATACCTTAAATAAAGGTTATAAGCAAGAGAAAGACAGGTCTTTCAAATCTGAACTTTGTCCGAAAGAATATGAAAATAAACATTAGCAACCGACTACAGAAAATCAAAAAGATCCACGTGCCAATTAATGTTGCTTTTATCAAAACGAGTCAACTTTGGTTGCAAGGTTAAAAGAAATACTGTGGAATCCTATGCCATGCACTTACTTTGTTATCTAAATAACTTTTTATGTGGCAAGTTAATCCTTGTGAGAAAGATTACAGAATTCAAAAGATATGTCATGATATGTGATGATATGTCTGAAAGATTTTCTATGTAATCTTAATGCAGAAAAAAATAATAGACAATTTAAAAAAATGTTACGTCTGTACATACACGTAGCAAGGACTATGACTGAAAGTTTAAAGTTCTAAAACTGTTCTATTGTGAATTAGCACTCCAGACATAATTATTACTGCTATACTCCTTGCAAACCTTTTAATTCTCGAGCGCATAATGACAAATATGAATGGCACAATCAAATACCCTGATACAATAACAGAGCATAGATGGGGAAAATTGACGATGGGCTTTTTCAGAATTAGTCTGTATCTTCTTCCACCTCAATGGTTCCATATCCCAATGGTAAAAATCGGTTTTTCAGACTTTGTTGGATTCCCAAAAATGTTCCGGTTAAACTAATAGGTATAATTTCAGACCTCTTTGCTCGAAATTCCAAAATTTGTTGCGAGGAAAATTTTTTCAGCTTCATTTTCTTTTATATGGGGTTTTCATGATTTGAGTAATAGTCAATTATTGAAAATCTCAGTACATGTCTATTAAGATACGAGTCGATAGTTCGATCTGACCTTTTGTCCTCATTGTTGGATAGGCTATTGACACACACATGATAAACCAACTGGACCACACGGTCAAAATGAACATAAAAGGCCAAGAATGAAACTCTAAACATAGAATACCATCACATCTTTGTCAAAACTTAAACAATAAAAAACTGGGAAATATGCAAAGTTAACATTATTACAGAGAGTCAGAATAGTCTGTCTTGGTACAAACGTGAGGGGCTGGATGAGGGTGTCTCATATTCTGTATTCAGTTAATTCTTCCTTCGTTTTTCTCTCCAATAAGATCTGTCAGGTTGAATTTTTTGAGGTCGTAAATCCAAAAATGCAAAGATAAACTGAATTGAAATGCATGAAGAAATTGAAACACAATTAGAATAGAGAATGGAAACGGGGGGAGTGTCAAAGAGATAACAACCCGACCAAAGAACAGAAAACGGCTCAAGGCTACCAATGGGTCTTCAACGCAGCGAGATAATCCCGCACCCGGAGTCGGGCTTCAGCTGGCCCTAAACAATAATGCATTTTACGATATCCACTGAGATTACCGACTCATTCAAAACTGCAATCCAAATTCCAAAATAAAAGCAATCCAAGGACAGAGCCTCCCCACCCCCCAGAATCCTCGAATGAATTAAGATATCCCTGGGTCTTAATTGATTGTTTTATAATGTTTTGGTTTTCTTTTAACAATTATTACTTTTAATAGCGTTCAGCTTGGCCTGTATTTTATCGAAAGAAAATACGTTATGGTTCATAGCTTGATTGCTTAATTTGAATCTTTGTTTGTTATGCGTTTTATAATCTTCAACAATAAAAAGTCTGTTTTAGAAATAAAGGAGATCAAATTCCAGGTTATCTTTTACCACCAAGACAGCCTTGTATGTTTTTATCTCTTCCAGAATTATTTTCGTCAACTTGAGACTACCGTTTGCAAACTATACGTCACAAAATCGCCATTTAATCTCGGAAAAATTGGTATTTATGTACCCCTTAATAACCAGGGACATTGCTAAACTGCAAACTTTTTAAGAGAAAAATTGTTCTAGATGTGAAGCATATAGTATTTTCTTGATATTCGGAAAATATGTCCAGAATCGGTATATTTTCCGGTTTTATAATACAGATTACGCTCTGACGTCCCACAGCAATTATAAAACAGACCGTTTGACGTCAGAGGACTAATGGCTATAATTAGATTTAAATCGAGTAGTAAAACAAATATCAATACAAATAAAAAGAATAAGAACAAATTTCTTTTTTTTTCAAATGCTCTTGTTTCAACGTTTTTCTAAATGAGCTACTTTTTTCATACAGGAGACGAGTGTGTCCAGTTACCCGTGCATCCACACAAGTTGTTCCGTCACAGCAAACGTACATCAGGCCATTCAAAGTACCCTGTAATGAAGAGAATTGTGGCAATTCAAGGTACTTTTAATAAGTATTACAAAATATTATTTATTTAGAGTAATAACGTGTTTTCCATACATAGAGACCTGTTTTCCCTGTGCAACACGTTCGGAAGTTTGTCTTTAAAATATACTAATTAAATAGATATTAGCGCCGTTATTCTACAACTTCGTTCGGAAGTCTTTTTTTAAATAATATTTTTACTGTGTGATGGGTATATTCTGATTCGAACTAGTTTATAGTGTATTTCTGGAAAAACCCAATCATATAAATCGACCACTCTTCGACATTAACTATAGACCTTATGTCGCCTAGTTTAAAAAAATTAATTTGACTTAAGCTTAGGTTATTCACATTTTTTTTTATGATTAAGCATATTTGAGATACAGCATGAAACTCTAATAAAACTTAAAAATAAATGAGTGAAGAAAACAAAGAATACATTTCTTACAAAAGGAGAACGTGGTACATGTAACGAAAATCGTGCATTATCTTGATAACAGCAGTTATTGCAGCTTTTAACTCCCTGTGTGGGCTTGATTAAACTTTTGGACTTCAAATAAAACATGATTCTCATTATAGTTTAATAAAACCACACATTCCGATCATTTTTCAAAATAATAACGGCTTTAATTCTTCATCGCGAGCTATATACACGATATATTGTAAGCGAACTAAAAAAAACGCACCAGCTCAAGCTTTCTCGTGTGCAAAATATACTCACTTCCTATCCTAATATTAAAATTTAAAATAATTTCATCGGTTCTAACTAAAAATATTGGCAAAAATATCTCCTTGTGTAGCTTTGAATATTCTACTTTACATTTAAAACAAAAATCATTTAAGAGGTAACAAAGAAATATGGAAAAGATACACTAAATTTATAACTTATCCTCCCAATGTATGACCGAAAACAACTTTAACCAAAAGTTTAAAACAGGGACTATGAAGCTATATCATTCTTAAATTAAAACGCACTTCATTTTTTTGTATGCATCTGCCAATAAAATAAGTTTGTTACGTTGCGTTTCCGACGTTTGCTATTAAAACGTTGAATAACATGCATTTTTTTATTGGATATTTACAGTCCCGATAACTAAATATTAATATTTTTAAATAATTATATTTTTTTATATTCTCTAATTGGCTGAAAAAAGGCAAGATCGAGTTCTGTTTGGCACCCCCATAAGTACATCTATATGTTTTTAAATACACAGCTGGGGTGCCTTATGGAACTGTTTCCCTGAGAAATGTCTAGAAGGTCTTGAGTACTCATGATAGTAACTGAGAAGTATCTCATTTAATGCAAGAATTTCACTCGCACGGTTATGGGATTAAAATAGACCCTGACCGGTCAAGCGAAATGTAATTGTGACCAATTTGTTCTTAAAATAGAAAGTAAAAGTATAATTTTCCGACTTCTGTAATAAAACAATTACTAGCTGACTATGTAATATTGGTCGCTATTAGGATTGATCAACCATTGAAAATGCATATATTTACCTCGCCTAAAAGGCCCGGTGTCTGAATGTTACATTTTCTCGGATTGATAAATCCTGATAGCGACCTATTACAAATTCAGTAATTGTATAATTAATCCATACGTAAATTGATATTTTACGGAAACTGATACATCGTTAACCATTACCTTCTATTATAAACTATGAAAATTTTGGGGGATAACCTTCCTTATGTATATCATTTTGATTCTATCCATGTCGGTCCTTTTTTAATGTTAAGTCTACTCCCCAACATTTTGGATTATTTGTTCGCATTTCTTTATTCTCCTAACAAGAAAAAAAATATAATAGAAATCGAAAGCGATGTGAAGAAAGGACACAAAACTGTGCTCCGGTTTCACCCTGTAATAGTTCGTCTCCAAGCAACAACTGAACAGTAAATGTGAGGCCCTTCAGAATTTATTTATTGATTTGTTTACATGTATTTGTGTCTTCTACAACAAACTGACTGCAATGGTAAGTTGGAAGAGTCAGTGTTGGATGCAAATTATACCCAGCGAGTTACATTGAAAAAAAAAATCATAAAAATTTACCCCGTTGAATTTTTTTTTCTTTGGACAAGATTGACATTTTCATCACAGTATCTGTGATAATACATGTATCTATTTGGATGGATCTACCTCATGTCTGTTGATTTATCTTATAATTTGATATTGCGTACACGTGATTTATGAACAATATCTCAAATGTTAACGACGACAGATAAGAGTTAAGAAACGGAGTGTCTTTCGAGATATGTTATTTGTTTTTGTAAAAAAGATCGACTGAACTTTTAATTTAAAACAATGTGAGAACTTGAACTTTAAGAAAATGAAAGTTTGCTTGAAAGAGGTGAATTAGTTTCTTTATAAGATATACACAAAGGAAATATATTATGCAGATATACACTGACCATCAAAATAAACACAACAGTACTTTGACATAATATTTATGAAATATTCTTTATCATTTTCAAAATTTTAAAAGCTACACATAAACTGTTTACTTCTCAAATTAAAAAAAACTTTCAGTATGCTTGTTAGCAAAGACACTCTGCAACGGTCGATCTGACAACTTCAAAAGTCGAAAAACAAAATTCTGTGTTGAGTCACAAAAATTTTGTCACATAAAAATTAAACAGCGATAAAAGCCGTAAATCTTGTTTTCGAACATTAAAGTTTTATTCCCACAATGTTTATAATGAACAGAAATAGATAAAGTTTTGAAATTTTTTTTGGTGAAAAAAACATCTTTTTTTGAGAATTCAAGCTGAAAAAAATGAAAATTTCAGAAAATCTTCATGGTGGGCTACAATAGATGCTACTGACAAAAATGTTAGGTTATTTGGAGGATTATTTTTGAAATTCCAGCACCTAAAACATCATATATAATGTTAATTAAGTGCAAGTGTTGCGTTTTTTATGATGGTCAGTATAGTTAAGAAATTAATCACTGAGTCACTGTTTCTGTTTAATATTGTACCTACATAAATCATCTTAAGGATGTACGCTGCTCAGTTTCAAAATAACAAGCTTTTCATAACACTGGTAAATATTGATAATGGATTAATGAAGGAATTAAGAGCAAAAAAAATATAGGTCTTGTTTTCGAGATATAAGCCATTGAAAATTTGGCGGGAAAAATATGCTCTCTTGATTTTACATAGCTTTATCATTGACAAGTTTTATTTATCGAAAAACAAGGATTTTATCAGATTTTTACAAATGGCTGAGTATTCTGCATACAAAAGAATAATGAAAAGAAAAATGGGTGTTAGCGGGAAAAATAATTCAGTATGGCATTCAAATGGATAAAACCAGAAGATTCTGAACATCTGACAAAAATTCAAAAACATGACCAGCGAACATCCTTAATAAATCATCTTTAGTTTAAAAAATGTACTAACTGTAAGTAGTAAGAGTATCATCTTCGCTAGCCAAGGGTTACGATTCGCTTCTCTCCTAGTCGTGTCGTGGTGAAGGGGAGAGAATCGTAAAAGATGTAAGACTAGAGTCAATCCTGAAAAACTACATGTATTCCTGAACGTGAAATTTTGATTAAATGGATGGTTAATTAATTGTTTATTCTTTCTGTTAAGGGAGCAGCCATTTGAGTTTTATGAGGGGGAGGGGCGTTAGGTTGAAATTTGACATAAAAAGGCCGGACTATGATTTTCGCAAAATAAAAAGCTAGGATCTTTGGGTTTGAAAAAAATGGAGGACCTGTGTCGATCAGGAATTTTTTTTTTTTTTTTTTTTTTTTTTTTTTTTTTTTTTTTTTTTTTTTTTTTTTTTTTAAATGAAAATGAAAATTTAGGCCGAAAATATTTTGGGACCAAATTTTCGGCGAAAAGATAGGCAGGATCATATATTTCATCCCAGCCACACAAAAAAATCAAATGGTTGCTCCCAAAAAGCAATGATCCGATTTTTTTTATTTCGGACATTTTGTGACATTGGTTTATTTTCAACATTTCTGTATGCGGCATTTAAGGGCATGTTATGCTGGATAGAAACACACTTTACGCCGGTTAAAGGGAGAATTTTGACCTTTACACCGGCATCTTTTTCCTGGTATTTGTTTTAGGGGTATTGCTTATCAACACTTGATCACTGTTGTTATTTCTACTTGTATATTGGAAATGAAGTTCATTTGTTTTGTTTCTTTCTTATTTTAACTTAAATGAATATTATGCATTAAGGTAAGACGATACCAAATGGGAACATTTCAGATTTGTAAGATTTTTGTCCTTATTGTTCATCTTATATAAGCTTGAGTTCAGCTCACATTGGCCGCTATATAAACATATAAAATTCTAAGAAAGGTTATACCATTGTTTTGTCAACGTTTTATTCAATGCATTCATATCAGATAACGTTAATGGGTACCATTGGAATACAGATATATGCCGTTCACGTCATTAACCAGAGCCAGAAACAATAAAATTTAAACTAGCTAGGTCTCGAGTCTATCAGTAGTCTGTAAGGGACGAGATCAAAAGTTCAATGTAGGATAAAAAACTTAATTCAAATAGTTTGGGGTGGGCGGGGGGGATAAAAATCGCTGCAAGTTTTGTTATCCGACATCGATTTTCGGATTGAAAAATACGGATTCAAGTTCGGCCCTAACATATGTTTGGACTTTACGGCAAATAAAAGCCATCATACATACATTTTTTTTAGGAAAAACAGGACCCATGATACAAAAAGTATACTCTCAAAGCATATGCCCATATTGGTCAATCAATTTTTCCCAAATTAAGTTAAGAGGGGTGGGGAGGGGGGGGGGGGGGTCAGTGAAAAAACTAAGTGAATTAAGTTTTTTATCCTACATTGAACTTTTGATCTCGACCCTAAATGAAATAGAAAAGAAAATAAATTGAGTATAAAATCAGACCTATTATTATAACAACACAATGGAACAGGTGTTTTACGGATGTAATTTGAACTCACCATATTGCATCAGTATTTTTAAGGTTTCCGTTTAATAAATTTGTTTTACAATTAATTGACCAATTCTTGTAAGAATATGAAAATATCTAGTTATTAAAGTATAATTTAATAATAATTTATTTAGTAGCTTAAAGTGGATTATAATTATCTTCCTACAGAATTTAATACTTTGTCACGTTTACCCATTAATTCAATATATTGTAGAGTGAAGTATGTTTTGGCACGAGCGGTTTTCCGGCTATTACAGTATGGTTTTGCACTTATTATATTTCATTTCTATTAAACAAAACTTGAAACCTACTTCAGCTGACCAAGTACACAAAACAAAATAGGTAATTAGTTTGACGATGTATGGCTTCGGCTTCAAACAACGATGGTTTGCTGTCACACAGACAGCTTTTTGTTTTATATTTGTAGTAGTATACGCATACAGCCTTCAGTTGAGAGTGGTATGCCATATTACCTCACGAAGGCACCATATCTCCCGAGATGTAGTTGAGGGTGATATTTTGTTTTGAATGAGGTAATCTGGCATATCACCCTAAACTGAAGACTGTGATATATTATACTGAATGACAATTATCTCCTCGTCCGGAGAGAGAAAACTCATTTCCAGTATATGAAGGGTGGTATCCCGGCAAGAATGTGGTATTCTCCCATGTGGTGTTCCTGCCGCTAAGGATGGAATATCACCCGTCGTAAAGAGGAGTGCAGCCTAGTTTAAGTTGGATTGAAATACCACATGTCTGGTATCCAATGAGAAATCAAGATTTGTCATAAAGTATAATATTAATAAATATTTGCCATTGATGTTTCATGCTTTTCATTTTCAGTCGGGTGATTTACAAGGTGGCCGTACGTACGGTTTTCTACAGACGGGTTGTACATGATTCTGTAAGAAAGTGTTGTCCTGGGTGGACAAATTTTGAACCGCGTGATCAAGACTGCATGAAACGTACGTATGACGTAATTCTATATTTAATTATAATGCAGAATGGTGTGAATTAATTAGATAAATCCACTTAAATTACAACAAAATAAATCTTACAATTCCATTTTATTGTATCGTCAGAAGACTTTTGGGGAACAACTGCACGATTGATTATGTATATCTATATTTCGGGAAAAAATTTCGATCGCCGAATGGCAAAAAAATCATGCTTGTGAATACTGCGGAGAAGTTTAACAGGAGGAAGATCCTTTGGTTGTTTCTTGAATTGCCACGTTTAAACAATGCTATAATGGGATTTTCTTAACAAGCTACAGTTTCAGCCATTGTTGTTCCCTATATATAACTTATTGATACTAATCGTATTCTGACAGTGAGGCTGAATACCACATGGTAATTCAGCTCGTACAATCTTCATAAAAATAAGTCTACACTATATACCTTTCTGTATTATGGACTATGCTTATGTGTTTCATATGACAAATAAGCCGATTTCGTTCTATTTTCTTCCAAATAGTGAAGCAGTGGGCTTAGAATTGTAACAAATTCAAGATCATAAATTATATAGTAAATTTTCCGTGATTCCCCTGTGGTGGCTGTTTAGAAGATAGTGAAAAACGTGGTTTTCAGTTAAATTATATATTCTTCCGTAAATGGCCACTTTCAGCGTGACCTGTTGAAGATCGGTTCACTCGACCTCATCTTCCACTGCACGATATCTCATCTTCCACTCCCCAGTTTTAGATTAATCAAATCACAAATGCACGTACCTTTTGACCAACCAGGCGTAGCGTTATTCAACTTCGTCGACTGCGGTCACTGAATTTACCTAGATACGGGAAACTTAAAAATCGAGTATTTAAGGAAGAAAAAGGTACTTATACTCGTTCAAAAGTGAAGCACTGGAAAATGTTCAAGTTGTTTTTAAAATGCAGCGTTGTTTCCATCGTTCCGCTGCGCTCCACTCGGGGAAAGACCTGAATTTTAAAAACTCGTTGAAGATTTTCCAGTCTTCACTTTGAACTCGTGTAACAACCTATTAGTCTTCCTAAATTGAAAAAATCAGTAGTACTAAACCACATCTGATATTATTATGATAGCAAGCGCTATTCTAAATGTCTTAAGACTCCGGTTACTAAAATGTATAAAGTTTCTATGACTCTCGTTTCAGCTGAATGTAAATCCGAATGTTTAAATGGTGGTTTCTGTAACGGACCTGATTATTGCGCATGTCCGCGCAACTTTTCCGGAGCTCATTGCGAATTTGGTAAATGTGATGTTTAGCTTTATCAAGTTTTTGTTAAATATTTAAAACCAAGGTAGAAAAGGAAACTGTACGACCGGAAAAGATAAAGAAACTCAATTATATTCCAAAGTTTTTCTAAGCGGAAAATTTCCAACAGAAAAAACAAGTGCACTCCAAAAGTTGAAACTTTTCAAAATGTAAATTAAAAAGTGCAAAGGAATTATTCTTTTTTTTTTATTTGGCTAATTGCGTACCACAACGGAGTGATAAATCTAAATTTTATTCTTTATGTACTTAAAAAGATTTTAATATGAAAACAAACAGAAAGCATTCAAAATCTAAGAATCGGTTAAATTCAACATGTTCAATGTTTTAAACATGTAGAAATGGAGGACTTTCGAATATTTTTACACTCAAATATATTTGATTACTATTTTTCTTTCATTTTGTATTTCAGATGTAGATGAGTGTGTTACAAATCGTCATAATTGTCAACAGTTATGTAACAATACGATTGGTGGATATAACTGCACTTGCTATGATGGATTTCGATTGGTCAGTGAACGTGAATGTGAATGTAAGTAGCCAACAACTTTAGTTTTTAATCTCTATATTAGGACCACTTTTCTTTTCGAAAAGATTTAATACCTTTCTACTTGTTCATGCTCATGATTTAGGTCATATTGTTCGAAACGTTGTGGAATGTTTACTTTTTACTTGTTTTTTACGATTTTTTATTTGGTTTTATTCGGCTTGTGTATTTTGCACATCGTTTTATGACCCTTATGACAGCTCACAATAATGATTTCCAATTATTTTCCTCTTTTTCTATTGTCGTAGGAGCTGTTTCACGAATACTTACCTTTTTTATAATAGAAACTGTTTGACTTCAGAGGAATCTCGGTCTATTTCCTTTCAAAGTCAAACAAATAAAAAAATGTGATTATGTCAGATAGAAGAAACAAGGATGATACACAAAAGTTTTGAAAGAAACAAAGATAATGCTTATCGCGTGATGTGGAATATGCAACCTTTAAAAAAGACAGGAGATCTTCAGACTTGGTCTATAACTGATAACAAATTTATGAAAATTATGAAATGATATAACATTATATTCAGTGTATCACAGTCATTTAAAATCCAGCCTGAATCTTACGTCATCATGGTCATGTAGAAGTTAAATTACAAATATTGACTGATCACTTAGATTATGACATTTATATGAGAAATTAAGGAAGGTCAATGAGTAAAATGTTCCTTCAAAAGCCGACAATTCTCTTTGAGTCAATAGCTGTGCTGTCTGATGGACTCTTAAGTCAGCGAGGGTAGCACCAGCTCAGATTCAAGTATTTCGATAATAGTCCGAAATTTTAAATTTTGGGAAAACTTAAGCATATGTCCTTCATACATAGCTGTCCTTGGATGGTTTTTGGCCTTACCCGTTTGGTTATTTTGACATTTTGTAAATAAGTATTTAAACTTTATGGATTACTGTTTTGGTTTTCAACATTTTGGGCCTTGAGCACAACCGAGGAGGCGTTAGTTCACTTCTTCTGCATCATAATTGGTATGATAGAATTTATTTTGTTAAAGAATCTAGATAGATGAATTATTGCTTAACGTCCAGTGACAACCATTAGGTGCATATCAGGACGATAACATATTGATATGAATATGATCCCAGCTTTGTACTAAACCGACACGCTGAGCCGGATTTTTAACGTGCTAGTTCACGAGGTAAATATCCACAGGAACGCATACATGTATCACCCCACTCGGACACATTATACTGACTGCGAGCCGACCAATCCTTTGCTCTTACTCCTAGATAGCGCGTGCTTGACGGAGAATCAGCAAATACCAATTCTAATGTCTTTGGTTTGACCCGGCCGGGGATCGAACACAAAACCTTCCGCCCTCGAGGCGAGCATGCCACCACGAGACCTCGGTTTATAGGATCTGGTAGGGTTAGACCTATTGTTTTCGTAGAACCATACCTTTATCATTGTAACTTTTTTTTCTTATTCAAAATTCTCAAAAGATACCTTTGTAAAGAATCAATGCCATCGATGAATTTTTCATGATACATTTTAAAAACAAGGTGATTTGCGTCAGAGAAATCACTGGGATGTTACAGCAGTTCATTGAATTATATATATATTGTTTCCACAGCACGGCCTTTGTCAATGTCATTACATTAGCAATAGTGTTTTGAGTTGATCCACACCCCTTTGGATATAGGTCTTGATGATTAAATGTACATTTCTGTATTTACGATGCAATTACATGTATATAATAAACAACAAATTTTGTTTTATTCATTCTCTAGTTTGCCCACTGTGTTTGAAAGAGTTTGAAAGTGTTATGAATAAAGTTGACGAATTGCAGACAAGAATGAAATCTGTTGAGTCATCAAAGGTTAGTCTAAGCTTGATAAAAAATATTACCTTAAGTTAAAAACGTATTCAAAGGCAACATTTTAAAGACAGAAAGTTAATTTTATATACATAAGTGAAAGAACGGACTTCATTGGTTTTGATTTTCCCTTTTTTCTTTTTTTCGTATTTTTTTTTTTTTTTTTTTTGGCCATTTTGGCAATTTGAATCTGCTCTTCGCCGTTTTTTATTTCTTTTTCGGTTTTCAACATTTGAGTTCTTCAGCATAATTAATGAGTCTACTCATTTACTTATCTTGTGCATCAAAATTGGGACCATAGAATATATTTCATTGCCGTTTAATTGGGATGATGCCTCAGTATCCGAGGGCACTAGTTATTTCTATATAGTATAGTTCGATGAATGAAATATGATTAAATAATTTAACTTGTGCTGAGCTGATCTAAACTATGTCTTGACCGATCTCGATTGCTTACTAGACATCGTGCCTGGATTTGTGTTTAAATGATGGTTATGCAGAAAATCAAGGTATGGTGAGAATAAACAAGGCCCTAATACCGTTTAAGGTTTCTAGTGGGTGGAATTCATTGATTTACAATACTAGTAATTTGTTAAATTTTGTGAAAACATAGGAGCACAGTTTCTGTGTTATATAGCTTTGATGTTCCCTTTAAGTAGTATTAAATCTGCTCTTCAACATACTGGATCACAAAGAGGCAGGTAATTGGTAAAAATAGATAAAAAGGGAAGATCATGTCCATGATGGGCAAACATTCAATTAAAAATAAGTGTGAGTAACTGCATGAAAGCTTATAGAATACATAATATAAGATTCCGGTTTAAATATGAAGAAACTAATGCCATACTGGGTCCCGTTTCAAGTGTGATCTGATTTCCAGTTTCCAGTTTATTTTTTCTATATGGATTTCATGGAAACAGTCTTGATAGTATTCGCACGAATGTTTGTGAAACGGGGTCCTTGAACAAAATAAACGCGTACGAAAATCTAAGTCAATGGCGCTTTTGTGGATTTTTCGTATCCAAGGACCATACGATTACACTCTTCAGCAAGATCAGGAGGTGTCATAGCGTCCACTTTTTGTCTTTTCACGTCAAAAGTTATGTAATAATTATTTTTCAATCAACTCTGACTCCACTACCTTCTTTAAATTTACATCAGAAATTACATCTTATTTGTCAATGTTAGTTATCCCCCTTTCTCCAGTACGTTCTTTATAATTACATCAGGAATTATGTAATTTGGAATGTATAACTAAAACAAAACAAGGAAAAAAAAGAAAAAAAAAAGCCGCAGATCGAGGTTTCAGATATAAAATGCAAGTTACGTCAGACATGTATAACTTCGGGTAATAAATGTCATAAAAAATGACAATTGTTACATCTGTGTGTTGGAAGATTACGACATCTTATTTTGGGTACATGTTAGTGTTAAGGAAATGAACAAAGATGTCTTCTTGAAAAACATGTTTTCAGCACTAAATGACCCCGACAAAATAACTTTGCAGTTAACATGCAAACCAGCGGAAACACCACTACGTCCAGTCATCACACACGGCTTAGAAACTTTTTAATATTTATATAGATTAGACGATGCAATCCGGTAATGAAAATATTCGTCACTTGGGACAGACGCAAATAATATAGGAAGGCGTATAGTAACATATGATATTATAACGTATTGACTGGGTATAATAATGTACCTTATCACATATTTTATTGAAATAACGCCTTTTTTGCATTGTAATAAAAGCGTAATTTGCAGCATGTTATTTGCCCTCGGGTCAATAAAATGTTATTTGCCCTCTCGAGAGCATCACCGACGTAACTTCCACCCAACTTTAAATAATCGTCTGATCATTTGGAACATCAAAACGCTGGTCAAACGACAGGAAAATTTAATTCAGTAGAAAAATTATGTCTTGTTAGTGGCAAAATATGTGATAAATAGATTAATACATGGCCTTTTCATATTGCTCTTGTTATCAGCCCTCAACTGATATCGTCCATCGGGCTAAAACCCTCTGGACCGATATCAAGGTCTCGGAGTGATAACAAGGACAATATGAAAAACACCATGTATGTACATATTATCAGGTTTTCTGCAAACGTATATCGTAAAATATCAGCCGCGAGACACAATGTGAAGCTTTTTCGGCGAGTGAGCGTAGCGAACGAGCCAAAAAGCTTCATATTGTGTCGAGCGGCTTATATTTTACAATATTTGTTTGGAGAAAACTTGATGATAAATTTATCGTATTGTTAACTAGCAATCGTAATGAAATTTCTTACTTTTCAATGGCCACCCGCCTATAACCGGATGTTTTCCTGATATATTCGGGTCAACGTTGGGTCAAACATTATGACGTCGCTGATATATTCGGGTCAGCTCATATTAGGGTGGGGTCAACTCTTTACGACGTCACAGTGCCGAAATACAGGAAATTCTGAAGGCCTCAGCAGGTCGATATAGCCATAGGGAAATACGATAATAATCTATAAATATTGCCCTATCACTGGTGTAATAGCGCGTTTTCTTTATTGTTTAGTCATTCTTACAATATTTTGTTTGTTTAGTTGGGGTTTTACGCCGTTTTCAGCACATTTGGCTATTTCGCGGTGGCCAGTTTTTATTGGTTGAGGAACCCGGAGTACCCGGAGAGAACCACCAACCTTCGGTAGGAAAATTAGAAGCCAGGTCAATTAAGATCGGAGTCGAACACACCCCGCCACAGGTGAGATTCGAACTCACAACCACAGCGTTGACAGGCTAGTGATCATTGATAGTCATGACGGACTACCTAGACCACTCGGCCACCGAGGCCACCAACTAAGAAGAGTTAAATTATATGTTTATATCATGATGCCATAAAATGTAATCAGATATCCTACATTTATCATAGTTTATTTTTGCACAAGGTGAAATTCCTGAAAGACTTGTTAAAACATACCATTTGCATTTAATTATTTTCAGAGTTTCATGATATAAATAGGATATACCCCTCAGGGTATGTCAAATACTCATCTTGCAACTATAAGATAGATACATGTAACAGAGAAACTTTATTTGTAATACAATGGACAGACTAAAAAAAAGTATTGCTAATTCTGTTTATTTTTTTGTATTATGTATACCTTACATGCTGTGATGTACTTTAATAATATTAATTATTTAACTTTATCATTCGTTCGTTCATCCTGTTTTTGTAAATTCACCTTAAACCAGATTTGGCAGAATATTTCATATTGCAAACTAGCATTATATGATATTTTCTCAAAATTCGACTAAAACGAATGCATTTGGTGGACTTTTAAAACCAATACAGAATTTCACTGCCAAAGCGGAATAACTCGAAATGTTCATTAAGTTTTTCCTATGGTGAACCACAACATGTAGAAATTCAACAGATAGAGAAATTAATTCATAATAAAACAAATAATAACAACTGGATAAATTGTTCACGGAGATAGAAATAGTGGAAAATTCTAATTTATTTTCACCATACGACGAATTACGAGGACATATTAGCAGCAGTGGACAACAGGTGCCATCCCGAAAGGCTTTGAGTAAGGAAAAAAAAGGGATAAACAGGAGACGTCAACAATAACATACCAATCAATCAATCAAAGCAACTCTACTGACAGAACCCCGAACAAAAAATAACATAAAAGAGCACAAAACACAAACATAAACAGTTTTTAACCTCTTAACAAATCAACAAATAATTTATTTCTATGCGCGCATTAAACATTTATGAATATTCAGAAGTAAGATTTTTCCAATGGAACAAAAACATTGAACACCGGAAATCAGATCAAACTTACGACTGATCATTTGTGACAAGACCCAGGTCGTTTAAGATCAAAAGTGTTTACTAGTGTTATACATATTGGCACAATAATGCTAATTTTACTTATGCCTGATACTTTTCCATCACAGGAAGAAATTCAACACGACTTTAAAGACCTGCAAACAAGTTATAAAGAGGCCCTAGATAAAGTTGAAGAATTACGGGAGCCAAAAATCATTTATGCCCCGACAACCACTGGGATTCCAAAGGATGACAATCGCATAAATCCTAGAAACAATTTTGACCTAATTACTTCTCTCAGTGACCAGATGGGTGCAATAGAAGAACACATTGGCTTCATGATGAGTCAGATCGGATCCTGTAAGTACAAATTTTAAAATTATTTTTTCTGCTCACGGGAAGTGTAAGGAAAGGGTAAATTCGATTCTACCGCTACATTTCTAATTGAAGTAGACGAGTTTTACTACCATACCACATTCTCAATTAAAATATCGATTGAAAGAACTATTTCATCAATGGTTTTTCAAGAAAAATGGCACACGCAGGTATAAATTTCTAGTTTTAAGTAGAGAAAAGGCTTATTTCGTTATGTTACCACTTTGGCTGAAGATGAAATTTCAAACATGTTAGATTTTCTCATAGACAACATATTTGTTGAATTTGGTGGTCTAATTTTTCAACAAACAATCTTCATTCCAATAGGAACCAACTATGCTCCTCTCCTCACCGATCTGTTTCTGTACTCATATGAAGCGGACTTCATTCATGGACTTCTACGTGAAAACAAAAAGAAACTGGCCCCATCCTCTAATTTCACTTTTTTTTATATAGATGACGTTTTGTCGTTAAATAACAATAAATTCCAAGCCTTTCTACATCTCATCTACCCTAGTGAACTTGAAATTAAGGTTACTAAAGATACATCAAAGTCCGCTTCATATTTGGATTTGTTTCTCGAAACAGACAATGAGGGACATCTGAAGACAAAACTTTGACAAACGTGATGTCTTCGACTTTCTTATTGTTAACTTTCCCTTCTTCAGTAGCAATATACCAGCATCGCCTGTATATGGCGTCTACGTTTCTCAGCTTATCCGATAATCAAGGGCATGCGTTAGCTACCATGACTTTTGACAAAGAGGATTACTGCTGTCATAAAAGCTTCTTAACCAGTGTTTTATCAGGAATAAGTTGATGTCATCACTTAGGAAATTTTACGGTCGTCATCACGTATTGATTGACCGTTACAGTGTTCCAATGTCTAAGATGATGTTGGACCTGTTACCACTGTCTTAACATTTCATATACCTCCACCGATTTGTGACTACCACCGGATTGAATTTGTTGAACTTCACAACGGGTGTCGTTTACGGAGCAGGAACTGCTTACCCGTTTGGAGAACCTGCGTTCACCCTTGGTTTTCATAGGGGTTCGTGTTGTTCAGTGTTTTTTTAGATTTCAATGTTTAATTGTTGTGCTTGTGGTTGTTCATTTGTCTCCCATGGTTTTGTCTGTCTAATGGATTGCGTTTTTTTGTATATTTGTCCTCTTTAACACTTAGGAATCTGTCCAAAAGCCAGACATTATAGATTCACAAAAAACTAGGAATACAAAAGAAGAATACATCAAGGGGGCAACCATTTTATATTTATGGCGGGCAAAGGTTTGATCTTGCATCTTACAGTTTGTTCTTGAGACTCCTGTGTCTTGAATTTCTCTCGGCAAACAAGAACGCCTAAATATTTGTTTTTCATTTGACTAAATGACATATTTAATCGTTCATTTTTTCACCACATTTTTAAGCTTCCTTTTAAAAGAAAATAATGCATAAAACATACTAGTAATGTTGTCTTAGGATTTAATCATTGATTTTTCTCTGATTAAAAACTACTCTAAATTGCTGACAAATGTAGTTCTGTCAGAAAGTTTTTTGTGAAAATGCTCAGATTTGGAAGTACATGTATTCTGTATAATATTTAGAAATGAGCTGCTTTGTTGCAGGGCAACTGCTGTGGAACAACTACTCTAGACAGACAGGTGCAATGATGAAGAACTATTCTAAAAGTTAACGCCTTTGGTATAGAACTGTTCTAGAGACAACGGCTCTGGTACAGAACTGTTCTAGAGGGCAGCTGCTCTAGGACAGAACTGTTCTAGAGGGCAGCTGCTTTGGTGAAGAACTATTCTAGAGGCATATGCTGCTCTGGTGTAGAACTGTTCTAGAGAGCAGCTGCTGTTGTGTAGAACTATTCTAGAGGCACCTGCTCTGGTGAAGCAATGTACTAGAGGCACTTGCGTGGGTGTAGAACTGTTCTAGAGAGCAGCTGCTGTTGTGTAGAACTATTCTAGAGGCACCTGCTCTGGTGAAGCAATGTACTAGAGGCACTTGCGTGGGTGTAGAACTGTTCTAGAGAGCAGCTGCTGTTGTGTAGAACTATTCTAGAGGCACCTGCTCTGGTGTAGAACTGTTCTAGAGAGCAGCTGCTGTTGTGTAGAACTATTCTAGAGGCACCTGCTCTGGTGAAGCAATGTACTAGAGGCACTTGCGTGGGTGTAGAACTGTTCTAGAGAGCAGCTGCTGTTGTGTAGAACTATTCTAGAGGCACCTGCTCTGGTGAAGCAATGTACTAGAGGCACTTGCGTGGGTGTAGAACTGTTCTAGAGAGCAGCTGCTGTTGTGTAGAACTATTCTAGAGGCACCTGCTCTGGTGTAGAACTGTTCTAGAGAGCAGCTGCTGTTGTGTAGAACTATTCTAGAGGCACCTGCTCTGGTGAAGCAATGTACTAGAGGCACTTGCGTGGGTGTAGAACTGTTCTAGAGAGCAGCTGCTGTTGTGTAGAACTATTCTAGAGGCACCTGCTCTGGTGTAGAACTGTTCTAGAGAGCAGCTGCTGTGGTGTATAACTATTCTAGAGGCACCTGCTCTGGTGAAGCAATGTACTAGAGGCACTTGCGTGGGTGTAGAACTGTTCTAGAGAGCAGCTGCTGTTGTGTAGAACTATTCTAGAGGCACCTGCTCTGGTGTAGAACTGTTCTAGAGAGCAGCTGCTGTGGTGTATAACTATTCTAGAGGCACCTGCTCTGGTGAAGCAATGTACTAGAGGCACTTGCGTGGGTGTAGAACTGTTCTAGAGAGCAGCTGCTGTTGTGTAGAACTATTCTAGAGGCACCTGCTCTGGTGTAGAACTGTTCTAGAGAGCAGCTGCTGTGGTGTATAACTATTCTAGAGGCACCTGCTCTGGTGAAGCAATGTACTAGAGGCACTTGCGTGGGTGTAGAACTGTTCTAGAGAGCAGCTGCTGTTGTGTAGAACTATTCTAGAGGCACCTGCTCTGGTGTAGAACTGTTCTAGAGAGCAGCTGCTGTGGTGTAGAACTGTTCTAGAGGCACCTGCTCTGGTGAAGCAATGTACTAGAGGCACTTGCGTGGGTGTAGAACTGTTCTAGAGAGCAGCTGCTGTTGTGTAGAACTATTCTAGAGGCACCTGCTCTGGTGTAGAACTGTTCTAGAGAGCAGCTGCTGTGGTGTATAACTATTCTAGAGGCACCTGCTCTGGTGAAGCAATGTACTAGAGGCACTTGCGTGGGTGTAGAACTGTTCTAGAGAGCAGCTGCAAGTGCAGCTGCTGTTGTGTAGAACTATTCTAGAGGCACCTGCTCTGGTGTAGAACTGTTCTAGAGAGCAGCTGCTGTGGTGTAGAACTATTCTAGAGGCACCTGCTCTGGTGAAGCAATGTACTAGAGGCACTTGCGTTGGTGTAGAACTGTTCTAGAGAGCAGCTGCTGTTGTGTAGAACTATTCTAGAGAGCAGCTGATGTTGTTTAGAACTGTTCTAGAGAGCAGCTGATGTTGTGTAGAACTGTTCTAGAGAGCAGCTGATGTTGTTTAGAACTGTTCTAGAGAGCAGCTGATGTTGTGTAGAACTGTTCTAGAGAGCAGCTGCTGTTGTGTAGAACTATTCTAGAGAGCAGCTGATGTTGTGTAGAACTATTCTAGAGGCACCTGCTCTGGTGTAGAACTGTTCTAGAGAGCAGCTGCTGTTGTGTAGAACTATTCTAGAGGCACCTGCTCTGGTGAAGCAATGTACTAGAGGCACTTGCGTGGGTGTAGAACTGTTCTAGAGAGCAGCTGCTGTTGTGTAGAACTATTCTAGAGGCACCTGCTCTGGTGTAGAACTGTTCTAGAGAGCAGCTGCTGTAGTGTATAACTATTCTAGAGGCACCTGCTCTGGTGAAGCAATGTACTAGAGGCACTTGCGTGGGTGTAGAACTGTTCTAGAGAGCAGCTGCTGTTGTGTAGAACTATTCTAGAGGCACCTGCTCTGGTGTAGAACTGTTCTAGAGAGCAGCTGCTGTGGTGTATAACTATTCTAGAGGCACCTGCTCTGGTGAAGCAATGTACTAGAGGCACTTGCGTGGGTGTAGAACTGTTCTAGAGAGCAGCTGCAAGTGCAGCTGCTGTTGTGTAGAACTATTCTAGAGGCACCTGCTCTGGTGTAGAACTGTTCTAGAGAGCAGCTGCTGTGGTGTATAACTATTCTAGAGGCACCTGCTCTGGTGAAGCAATGTACTAGAGGCACTTGCGTGGGTGTAGAACTGTTCTAGAGAGCAGCTGCTGTTGTGTAGAACTATTCTAGAGGCACCTGCTCTGGTGTAGAACTGTTCTAGAGAGCAGCTGCTGTGGTGTATAACTATTCTAGAGGCACCTGCTCTGGTGAAGCAATGTACTAGAGGCACTTGCGTGGGTGTAGAACTGTTCTAGAGAGCAGCTGCTGTTGTGTAGAACTATTCTAGAGGCACCTGCTCTGGTGTAGAACTGTTCTAGAGAGCAGCTGCTGTGGTGTAGAACTGTTCTAGAGGCACCTGCTCTGGTGAAGCAATGTACTAGAGGCACTTGCGTGGGTGTAGAACTGTTCTAGAGAGCAGCTGCTGTTGTGTAGAACTATTCTAGAGGCACCTGCTCTGGTGTAGAACTGTTCTAGAGAGCAGCTGCTGTGGTGTAGAACTATTCTAGAGGCACCTGCTCTGGTGAAGCAATGTACTAGAGGCACTTGCGTTGGTGTAGAACTGTTCTAGAGAGCAGCTGCTGTTGTGTAGAACTATTCTAGAGAGCAGCTGATGTTGTTTAGAACTGTTCTAGAGAGCAGCTGATGTTGTGTAGAACTGTTCTAGAGAGCAGCTGATGTTGTTTAGAACTGTTCTAGAGAGCAGCTGATGTTGTGTAGAACTGTTCTAGAGAGCAGCTGCTGTTGTGTAGAACTATTCTAGAGAGCAGCTGCTGTTGTGTAGAACTGTTCTAGAGAGCAGCTGATGTTGTTTAGAACTGTTAAGTTTTCTAGAGGCACCTGCTCTCGTGTAGAACTGTTCTAGAGGACAGCCAGCTGCTCTACTACAGAACTGGTGTAGAACTGTTTTAGAGGCACCTGCTCTGAATTAAAACTCTTCTATAGGTCAGCTGCTCTGGTGTAGAACTGTTCTAGAGAGCAGCTGCTGTTGTGTAGAACTATTCTAGAGGCACCTGCTCTGGTGAAGCAATGTACTAGAGGCACTTGCGTGGGTGTAGAACTGTTCTAGAGAGCAGCTGCTGTTGTGTAGAACTATTCTAGAGGCACCTGCTCTGGTGTAGAACTGTTCTAGAGAGCAGCTGCTGTGGTGTATAACTATTCTAGAGGCACCTGCTCTGGTGAAGCAATGTACTAGAGGCACTTGCGTGGGTGTAGAACTGTTCTAGAGAGCAGCTGCTGTTGTGTAGAACTATTCTAGAGGCACCTGCTCTGGTGTAGAACTGTTCTAGAGAGCAGCTGCTGTGGTGTATAACTATTCTAGAGGCACCTGCTCTGGTGAAGCAATGTACTAGAGGCACTTGCGTGGGTGTAGAACTGTTCTAGAGAGCAGCTGCTGTTGTGTAGAACTATTCTAGAGGCACCTGCTCTGGTGTAGAACTGTTCTAGAGAGCAGCTGCTGTGGTGTATAACTATTCTAGAGGCACCTGCTCTGGTGAAGCAATGTACTAGAGGCACTTGCGTGGGTGTAGAACTGTTCTAGAGAGCAGCTGCTGTTGTGTAGAACTATTCTAGAGGCACCTGCTCTGGTGTAGAACTGTTCTAGAGAGCAGCTGCTGTGGTGTAGAACTGTTCTAGAGGCACCTGCTCTGGTGAAGCAATGTACTAGAGGCACTTGCATGGGTGTAGAACTGTTCTAGAGAGCAGCTGCTGTTGTGTAGAACTATTCTAGAGGCACCTGCTCTGGTGTAGAACTGTTCTAGAGAGCAGCTGCTGTGGTGTATAACTATTCTAGAGGCACCTGCTCTGGTGAAGCAATGTACTAGAGGCACTTGCGTGGGTGTAGAACTGTTCTAGAGAGCAGCTGCAAGTGCAGCTGCTGTTGTGTAGAACTATTCTAGAGGCACCTGCTCTGGTGTAGAACTGTTCTAGAGAGCAGCTGCTGTGGTGTAGAACTATTCTAGAGGCACCTGCTCTGGTGAAGCAATGTACTAGAGGCACTTGCGTTGGTGTAGAACTGTTCTAGAGAGCAGCTGCTGTTGTGTAGAACTATTCTAGAGAGCAGCTGATGTTGTTTAGAACTGTTCTAGAGAGCAGCTGATGTTGTGTAGAACTGTTCTAGAGAGCAGCTGATGTTGTTTAGAACTGTTCTAGAGAGCAGCTGATGTTGTGTAGAACTGTTCTAGAGAGCAGCTGCTGTTGTGTAGAACTATTCTAGAGAGCAGCTGATGTTGTGTAGAACTATTCTAGAGGCACCTGCTCTGGTGTAGAACTGTTCTAGAGAGCAGCTGCTGTTGTGTAGAACTATTCTAGAGGCACCTGCTCTGGTGAAGCAATGTACTAGAGGCACTTGCGTGGGTGTAGAACTGTTCTAGAGAGCAGCTGCTGTTGTGTAGAACTATTCTAGAGGCACCTGCTCTGGTGTAGAACTGTTCTAGAGAGCAGCTGCTGTAGTGTATAACTATTCTAGAGGCACCTGCTCTGGTGAAGCAATGTACTAGAGGCACTTGCGTGGGTGTAGAACTGTTCTAGAGAGCAGCTGCTGTTGTGTAGAACTATTCTAGAGGCACCTGCTCTGGTGTAGAACTGTTCTAGAGAGCAGCTGCTGTGGTGTATAACTATTCTAGAGGCACCTGCTCTGGTGAAGCAATGTACTAGAGGCACTTGCGTGGGTGTAGAACTGTTCTAGAGAGCAGCTGCTGTTGTGTAGAACTATTCTAGAGGCACCTGCTCTGGTGTAGAACTGTTCTAGAGAGCAGCTGCTGTGGTGTATAACTATTCTAGAGGCACCTGCTCTGGTGAAGCAATGTACTAGAGGCACTTGCGTGGGTGTAGAACTGTTCTAGAGAGCAGCTGCTGTTGTGTAGAACTATTCTAGAGGCACCTGCTCTGGTGTAGAACTGTTCTAGAGAGCAGCTGCTGTGGTGTATAACTATTCTAGAGGCACCTGCTCTGGTGAAGCAATGTACTAGAGGCACTTGCGTGGGTGTAGAACTGTTCTAGAGAGCAGCTGCTGTTGTGTAGAACTATTCTAGAGGCACCTGCTCTGGTGTAGAACTGTTCTAGAGAGCAGCTGCTGTGGTGTAGAACTGTTCTAGAGGCACCTGCTCTGGTGAAGCAATGTACTAGAGGCACTTGCGTGGGTGTAGAACTGTTCTAGAGAGCAGCTGCTGTTGTGTAGAACTATTCTAGAGGCACCTGCTCTGGTGTAGAACTGTTCTAGAGAGCAGCTGCTGTGGTGTAGAACTATTCTAGAGGCACCTGCTCTGGTGAAGCAATGTACTAGAGGCACTTGCGTTGGTGTAGAACTGTTCTAGAGAGCAGCTGCTGTTGTGTAGAACTATTCTAGAGAGCAGCTGATGTTGTTTAGAACTGTTCTAGAGAGCAGCTGATGTTGTGTAGAACTGTTCTAGAGAGCAGCTGATGTTGTTTAGAACTGTTCTAGAGAGCAGCTGATGTTGTGTAGAACTGTTCTAGAGAGCAGCTGCTGTTGTGTAGAACTATTCTAGAGAGCAGCTGCTGTTGTGTAGAACTGTTCTAGAGAGCAGCTGATGTTGTTTAGAACTGTTAAGTTTTCTAGAGGCACCTGCTCTCGTGTAGAACTGTTCTAGAGGACAGCCAGCTGCTCTACTACAGAACTGGTGTAGAACTGTTTTAGAGGCACCTGCTCTGAATTAAAACTCTTCTATAGGTCAGCTGCTCTGGTGTAGAACTGTTCTAGTACAGAACGATTGTAGAGGCACCTGCTCTGATGTAGAACTGTTCTAGAGGACACCCAGCTGCTCTAGTACAGGACTATTTTAGAGGATATCCTCTGTGGTGTAGAGCTGTTCTAGATGTAGCTGTTCTGGCCTTAAATCTGTCAGAAAAAGGACCAGGAGAGATAATTTAGAGTAGCTCTCCCGACAAGTAATGCTATGGAGCTGAACTGTTCTAGAAGACACGTGCGTTTTTAAAGAACTATAATACAGGACACTGGTGTCTTGAGGAGTAATTGATAACATTTTTTTTGTGAGGGACCCAACTTTTACCCAACGTACTAACTTTTTGATGATAAGGCAGATTACATTATAATCCTTTATTACGGTTTCAGCCATTGTACTTGGAAAATATCGTGTCATATTGTATTATATAATAATTATTTATTCAGTACGTTTCTCTTTTCACTTTTCAGACAATGACAGAGGTTCCAGACCACGGGGAAGACAAGGTTAAATATTTTTCATTGACAACTCAACAATTAAATGTCCATTTTTGAGAGGACTTTTAGTATGCAAGATAAAAGAAAGGCAGATTGCATGATGTATTATTCTGAAATTGTAATTTTGTACTTGCCATATAGTACATTTATATAATTTATTTAATAACTATTTCTATTTGATGGCCTGAAAAACAATTTTTGTATGTGTGTGTGTGGATGTGTGTGGTTTTTGTTTTGATTTTAGTTTTTTTGGTTTTATATTTTATTTTGTTGGTTTTTCTGCTTTGAAAAACTAGTTTTCATAAATATGTTTGTAAGGTTAATCAGGTGATTTTTTAAACATTAATATGAGCTTCACTGTAATCAATGCACGTTCATATATTTTATATACAGGCATATACTATTCAATCATAAATCAATTACATCTCCATACATTATTTATGTATTGTTCATCATTAGTAGGTAAGGATGTGAAAAATTTTCTATTTTTGTCAATATGTTGATGTATTTTTATATTATAGTGTCAGAGAGATTTTGTATACTTACATATATTCTTACATATACATTTAATTCTGTACTATATCCCCTGTTTTGTTTGTTTATTTGTTATTTTCAGTTTCTAGAAATAAACAAAATATAGTAAAAGTTATTCACTTTATAGTATTTGATGTATTTTTGTGTCGCCTGCGGAACGCATGGTCGACACATAGGGATCGCTATCTGTCGTCTTGCGTCTTGCGTCTTGCGTCGTCACACTTTTCTTCTATCCTCAACTACTCCGTAACCGCTCAAAGGAATTTGATGAAACTTTCTCTGTGCATTAACCTTAATGCAACGGCGTTCAACGGTGTGCATATATATTTCATTTTTATAAAAATTTAATATGTTTTGTAAAAATTGACGTCCGCAGGCGACAAATGTCTTCCTTGGGGGACTCGCACATTTCATTTAGTTTAGTTGGGGTTTTGCACCGTTTTCAGCACATTTGGCTATTTCGCGGCGGCCAATTTGTATTCTTCTTGTATAGCAGAAAACCTACAACTGTCTGAAGTTTATTTTCCGGCACTTGCCCAATTATATACACAATAATATACAATACTTTACTTTTTTTACAAAAACAATAGAGCATAAAGCATAGCTAGTAGTTCGATAATTGCGCCAAGTTAATTCTTTAAAAGTAAAGAGTATCTCTCTCTTGTATAGCTCTGTCCTTAAATAGTTTTGGCTTCACCCCTTTTTGTCATTTTGGCAACTGATGAGTCGTTAATCGATGAAATGCCTGGTGGGGGTGGGGGCTAGGATCGAATTTGAAATAAAAAGGCAATACCAGAATTTTGGCAAAATAAGACCCTTTAGGTGTGAAAAATGCAGGTCCTGTGTCACTCAGGAACTTTTTTGGTTTAAATGAAAATAAAACTTTAGGCCGCAATAGCGGCCGAAATAAAAATCCAGAACAAATTTCGACGGAAAATAGGCAGGATCAAACATTTGATCCTAGCCCCCACCCCCATAAAAATCAAATGCTTGCTCCCTAAGGAGTATCTCCGTCATGCACAGCTCTGTCTTTAGATTGTTGTGCCGTTACCCGTACGGTCATTTCTCGGCATTTTTGTTGTCAACGTTTTGAATTATTGTTTTTGATTTTCAACATTTTAGGTCTTGAGCACAATGAGGAACCAGAGTGAGTTATCTTTTCCTAACCAATGTAGGTAAGGGAGATAATTAAATTCTCTCCCTTTTGTCCTGAGGCTAAAAGGGAGACAAATTTATTATCTCCCTTACCTACATTGGTTAGGAAAAGATAACTCACTATGGTTTCTCATTGAAAAGTCGTAAATCGACAAAATGTGGACATGTATCTTGATATAGATAAAACAAAAAGTTCTTCGCCACTGATAAAATGTAATGTTTCGCAATTATTATGAGGGTACTACTCGATAGCTATGAGAGATCATTTGCTGTAGGGACTGTTTCATAGATTCTTAATTTTAGTTTAAAAGCTCCTATCAGAGTGTTACAGGTACAACACAATTTTTCACCTTTAATAAAAATATCGATTACTCAAATTCATTGCCATGTGTGTAATGTACCCTTTTATATTAATTTTTTTCATTCAAATTGAAAGGTATCATGTTAACGTCTCTTATATTTACAATAGAATAAATATATCATCACGTCAAAGGGTTATTCAGATTATTTGAATTCTATAAAGAGAAAGATACTAAAAAATATCTAATTTTTTATTATTATAATGGACGTTATAATTTAATATAGACAATACCAAAACGTCGCTGTATAATTTAAAGTAAACATTTTCTTCGCATGCAACTCTGAAATGTGAACAGCATACCTTCACAGTTTTAATTATTGCTTGTGCGTTTCATTTGTAACTTCATCGTGCATTTTTCTATTACTTTTTTATTCATTAGCTGAAAAAGTTTTAAACCACTATACAAAGAGGGGTAGATTCAAACTACAAAATTGAAGTACAAAGTAAAAAGTGGTTTATGGAGTAAAAAATCGTCACTTTTGGCAAAATAAAAGAGAAAGACAGATTTTTTTTGTTTGTAATAAATCCCCTATGGATCTGCCAATGAACGCGGAATATGAAATTCACACCTTTCAGCAAACATTACCGATCATGCATCATTTTGATTTATAACTCATTTCATACAAAAATGTTATTCTACATCAGCCCTAATCAAAAGTGATACCAAGTTTATCGTCGTCACTGTATGCATCAATCGATGAACAATTTGTGCTAATCTTCTCTGTGATTGCATGACACACTTCCGAGATTGTTTGTGAAACAAACACTTTATTGTTGTGCAAGATATCCGGTCTGATTGTTGACAATCTGATCGTGGATATGAAATAAATAGTACAATCATGGGAAATTGAACGACCAGGTATAATGATGAATTCGTCTAGAGATCAGAAATAACCAATGTCTGATTTATTCTGAGATATAATTAAGCTAATTGATGGATGAAAAAGGTAAGTGTGGAGTAAGAATTATATATTTCTTGACAGAAAAATTATAATTTTTAATATTGATTTATGATTTGAGAAATAAATTTAGATATTGGGAATTGTAAAACAAGTTAATTTTGGAGACGGGGTTTGATTTTCCTTAAATACTATAAACAAAAAGAAAAGTACAGTAAATTAAAAGGTAGGATAGGAATAAAAATCGCTGATTAAGCTTATTCAATATTTGGTCTTTCGATACATTCTAGCATGAATCAATTAAAATTATATACAGAATTTGCTGTTATAAATGATTAAATTCTGTGAAACGTGTCAATCACTCGGGCATAGCTCTTTTCCTTAAGTTTTTGCTGTATCCTTAGTCTTTTAAGTTTGCATAGAAATCTGCTGTTTAACATTTTTGCTTTGTTTAGGCTTTTATCATGTTTGTTCTACAATTGGTATTAGATTTATTTTATGAAATTTGCTATGTAACGCCATACCATTTCAATTAAGGAAATCTGGAAAAAAAAAACAATATTGGAACACGATAAAATATCATTTGATGGACTTTATGCAGTAGCAGTTCATCTAGAACTCGAGAAAATTTAAACGATATAATAATATCAAAGTTAACATTAGGAAAAAACCTTACAAATTGAGAGGGATATTGAAATCGTTAGAATTCATATATACACGACCTGTAAGTGTACATCACTCATGCTGTTCTTTACCATTCGTTGGTTTCGTGTCACTACCAGACTTGATGTCTTTTGTTGATGTTGTTGTTTCTTTATCGTTCATTTGTTTCATTGGTTTCTTGTTACTGCCACGCTTGATATCTTCTCTTTTTTTAGTCTCTCTCTCGCCTTGTACTCTAACTGATTTACTTCTTTAAATTATCCTGAACTGTGTGAAAAAGGGGGTATACTTTGTAAAAAAAAAACTGTGCAAGCATACTTCTATAGACCTCTATCTTACAACACTCTCCGTCTTCTAATTATATGTAGTAGTTCAATTTGAACTGCTCTAACAATAAACCCTAATGAGGAATTCACTCCCTGAATCAATCGAGGTGTATTCATAACCAACTAAAATAGCAATTTAAAATATTAAAGAAAAGGTATTGTGGATTTAATTTTGTAATGTACTGAGCTGAATTCCTGGCTAAAGGTTGATTATAGAACACAGCTGAAAGGTCTACTAATCTACAAATATACACACCAAGCAAACGTAATAAATGTTGTAAGAATTGCCGTGACAGTCCCTTATTTAAATTAATATAAAAGAAAAACTCAGGGACCACCAAGATGATGTTAGATAACTTGGCATAGAGGTACAGTTCACTCTGGTTGTTTCGAACTCGGATGACTCAAAAATTTGGAGTAATCGAGATTTTCACGTGGTCCTGATCTTTGTGCTATATAGAAACATGTATTTTGACTGACGTGATCCTTTATAGAATGGTTTCCGAAGAACCGAAACTCCAACCAAAGATGGTTGCAACGACAGAACGTACTTTGACCCTACAGTCTAACTTCAAACAGGAGTTTCTACATTTCTTCCTTAAAATATCTTTTTTCATTACTTATTCATTTGAAGATTAAGGAAAATCAAGAATTTCTACACAAAGACTAAAGTTATTTTTTTCCGAAGATACTTCCCTTTTTATTAGGGCTAACTTTTAAATTTAAAGTTATTAAAAAGGCATAAAATTTATATTGAAAGATATCTGATTGTTTAAATATAATTACTGTATACTATTTTATTTCATGATTGATGGTACATGTACCTTATATACAAAAAGGTATTTGTTTCAGAAAACATAGAGGCTGTTTTAAACTTAAAACCCCTCCCTAAACAAGCGATTTAAGATCAAATGGTAGAGTTATTTTAGTGTAAAACAATCGCATTAAAGGTTAAAAACTTTCTATAAACGGAGAGAATACCTGGTAAATAACATCTATATGTTTGTTAATAGGTCAACAAACATTGCAATACAAAACCCATATCATTTAGCAAAATCATTGCGGTTTTAATAATGTGAGAAATTGTGGGTCACATAAACGTTTTACCATTTTCCAATGTCATATTTTTCATGGGGCTTTATTCAATATTTAATATTATTTGAATTTTACATTGGAATACGTAGAAACGTTATGTGCATTATAGTAAAGAATCAATTGTGTTTTATATGAGCCTGAAACACAATTATATGCATTTTCACTCGCGTTAATTAAATTTATGGAAATTTCACCTAAACTGAAATAATAAATACACGTAAATTTTCAGTGAAATTTTAATAACGTGAAATTTGTATGGGTTTAACGCGAGTTTAAAAAGAATATTTAGGTTTTTCGATTGATCCTTAATGGGCTGAAAATTTACTATTTTTAAATTTATACAAAATACACATCTTCATTTCACGAAAAAAAAATTACGAAAATTTAACTCATCAGATCAATTCAAATAGAATTCACATGATAGTCTCTACGCTTGGAACTCCATGTAAAAGAGTATGAACGCTTTCCTTTGCCATTCTTTCACACATAACTATACTCTCTCAAAAAAGAAACGCAACATCAGATTATCTTTTTGAAATATTATTTTTCCGGACAAATAACCAATAAATATCAAAATATATGTACACATGATCATAATTACACCTTCATAAAAAGTTTCCAGGTACAATCATTTAAATTCATCCACCCGTAAACGACTTTGGTCGCAATCTGGGACACCCTACGATTTACGCATTGCCAAAAACTGGGTCGACTTTCACGTGCAAATCATGGGTTATTTTTTAGCTCAGTCAGTCGGTATAAAAACCCGGTATTTCTTTTCATGAATGCATTCGTAAAATAAAATTCTGATGAGGTGACGCTATGCCAAGGTTAGACGCTGCTACCCGGAATATCGCAATCGGACGACTAGAGGCCGGAGAATCACAGAATGCTGTTGCTGTAACGTACAATGTTCATCGTAGCACAATTTCACGCCTTTGGGGACGCTACCTGCAGCTTGGTACTACGACAGATCGGCCACGTTCAGGGCGCCCGCGTGTTACAACCAGGGCGCAAGATCGTTACATCAGACTTTTCCATCTGCGGAATAGGACTATTGCTGCAACAGAAACAGCTGTAAACGTCCCTGGGTTGCGCCGTATATCAGCACAGACAGTACGCAATCGGTTACGTTCTCATGGATTGAGGGCAAGAAGACATTACTTTGGAGCAACACTGAGACGCCAACACCGCCGAGCGAGAGATGGTGTACTACAGTTCGTGCATGGAATTTACAGAACTGGAGAAGAGTATGGTTCAGCGATGAGTCACGTTTTCAACTGGAAAAGCGAGATGGTCGCATACGTGTGTATAGGCGCCGAAACGAACGTTTTGCGCAAAACTGTGTTGTGGAGAGAGACAATTTTGGCGGAGGCAGTGTTATGATGTGGGCCGCTATTTCTTATGCCAGAAACACACAGCTGATACATATCCAAGGCAATCTGAACGCTGTTAGGTATAGAGACGAAATTTTACGACCTCATTTATTGCCCGTAATTGACATTCGGAGAGAAATTTTTCAGCACGACAATGCCCGACCACATACAGCACGTGTAACAGTAGACTTTTTAGAACAACAGAATGTCAATGTGATCCGTTGGCCGTCACGATCACCCGATCTTAATCCAATTGAACATTTGTGGGATGAAGTGGATCGGCGCGTGCGCCAACGACAACCACCACCGCAAAATCTGCAACAATTACAGCAGGCACTTCAGTTTGAGTGGCAAAGGATACCGCGTGTTCGAACTCAGCGTTTAATTCAATCTATGCCAAGAAGAGTCGGGGCTGTGTTACAAGCAAATGGTGGACATACCAGATATTGACAATTTATGAGTGATTTATTGACAATATGTGACAAACTGTGATATTCCAAGGTAAAAGAACTCATGAACAAGAAGTGTGCCAATTTTTGCATTCCTGTGTAAATTATTTATATCATAAATTATGAAAATAATATATGAAGTAAATTTCCTATTTTCTGTATGTTGCGTTTCTTTTTTGAGAGAGTATAGTTATTTTGGAATTTTAGTATTCGATACAATTTTATATAGTTTCAACCCAGTCGTCAGACTTGTCTGACATGATTATTCATTGATTTGTTACAGAAATTACCAGTATTTAGCAAAATTCAAAAATAATAGAAATACTAAGGGTTCATTCCTTTTATTGCACATGGTAGATCTCCTTAGCTGAAATTTGGCTTCCTATTTCGGTATTTTTGGTTGAGTACTTCTTGTTTAATATAAGTTTGGTTTTTGGTCTTCCAAATGTTTCGGTTTTAATGCTGCTGATGAGAGGTAACTCCTTGAAATGCGTCCTATACAGCATAGTATAAATTTACTATATCTAATATTAGTATCTTTGGATTGTTATTTTTCAATTTCTGGCGTTATTTAATCCCATTTTCATTCTCATAAACCAATAAACATGGTACAGAGAAGTATTAACCGGAATGGTGATTTCGTTACGTTCATAATTCTCTTAATTAAAAAGTCACCGATTGGTTAGACACAATGGTAAGAACCTTAAGGTTTGATGGATGTGTTCCATAAACTAGAATGTCAGTAAACGCCAGGTGGAGCTGTTGTGAGGGAAGTTATTTGACAACTGTATTCTGCTTCTTTACAACCTTTTCCAGCCTATTTTGGGACCAGTATAGTGTAAACAAACTGTGGTTTCTGCCCAGTGGCACCCCTGGTGTTTACTGACATTGCTACATATACAAAACAGGAAACAAAATGAAGTTTGTCATATTAACTCATTCTGCAGTGTTATAAAAACTCATATTACAATTAGCAACGTACATGTACATTCAATTTGTGACACCAAAATCTATAAACATATAGTGTATATATTTATCTACATATATATAATGGAAACGGCATTACTACATGTAAATTGCAGAACTTGTGCCTGATTATTTTGTCGTAACATTCTCTAAATATGTCTAAATTAAATAAAACTCAGTAACAAATAATACTATGGCCAAATTATTAAAGATGTTCTGAAATGTCAATACTCATTCGAGCAAATTAGATATTAAATTTTCCTAACTTCGAACATGACGTCTTTCAAACGCTTTGATCCAAACATCTGGTACAGTTTGAATGTTTTTATATCACCTTTCGTATGACTGTTCAATGCGTGGTTCCCGTGGTGGAATACATTTATACAGATTTTATTACGGTTGGCCCTTTATACCAATATTTTAATATTTACTTGGCATAAAGGGCCAGTCCGTGGTAAGACCAATATAAACTCATGCCCCGTGAATTATTTCTTTATATCTTTTATCTTTTCCATCCGACAACGTTGAAAGAATTTATTCTTTACACCACTCGTGGGTCCTGGATTATGGAAATATTAATTCTAATAAAATATAAATTTAAACTGTTTACATGAATCCTGGCATAATGCTTCATCTATGCATGTTCGTCGGCTAGAGGACTGAAGATGCTGCTTTGATATTTTCAAAACTAATTATTTTTTATTATATTCTATACTGAACAGATTTTTAAATACTATTAATTGATTTTTCTGTTATAAGATTTCTTTTCTTTGTTTGAATATAACGCAAGCAAATCTACAGAAAAGTTGTGTAAATTTTAATATTTTTGTATAATTAAGAATCAGTTTTCCGTCAAAATAAGTTGACATTTGGTCGTAACTAGCCTTCTGTGCACGATAAACAGCATAACATTTGTATTTGAGAAGGCAATCAATATGCCAATTAGCTAATGGAATCAAAAGACTTCAAAAGAAGTAGTTATAGTAAAGCTGTTGACATAACAGGAACAAGTTCATTAATTTGCGATGAAAATATAATTTTCTAGTAAAACTGACTGGCTGCATAATTTCGCTTGGTTTGCGCGCTAACACACACACACGCACACAAATAAATAAAAATTAAAATAAAAAATGTTAGTAAGAAAAACCAATTTTTTGTATAAAGAGTTGCCTCTACTTATTTATATTTTATCGGGGCCATTTAGGACAACGGCATTGTCATTACACATCGTTGAAGACTGTGTGATGACAACAAGATGTCAATTTTGGGTCTTTGAGTGAGGTGCTGGGATGCTATCTTCTTGTAATTAGTACGAAAAAAATTGAACTTAAATAAAGGACAAACACGATTTGAAAAATCAGCTTTATGTGGATCTCGGACTGATGAACTTATCTGATATAACATGAACTTAGACACTTAATTCGACCGAATATTACAATATTGGTGTGAAGTTTAACGTAGATAAGAGGTTATTAGGAGAATGTGATGAGTACACGTACATGTATAAGTAATGAGTTTATATGGCGTCTACGCGGGATGCTAACTTGACCATTTTATGATGGGGGAGGGGGGGTAGGGGGGGTACGTCCGTGAACTTGAAACCCCTAACCGAAATTATCCACGTTATATCGAATTTGAGACCCGAAAACATCCAGGAAAGCTAAAATTACATACCCGAAATTATCCAAAAATAATAAAAGGCAGTTACCATGGGGAGACATATTTATACATTTAACATTTATATATTGAAACATTTGTTATAATATCAAAGAAAAAATAGATAGACCTGGCATTCAAAATCATCATTTATAATTATTTACTAGTACGTATACAACACATCTGCAAAAACGATAATCACGCTCATCAGTGCTTTATAAAAATCTGCAGAAATTTTTAAATTCCTGACCGGAATTCTCCAGAGTGTCAAAAAATGCCGACCCGAAATCTCAGCCGGTTTTGTAAAATCTGGACCCGAATTTGCCGCACTTCCCGTATTTAAATATCATTGAGTTACACAATTTGCAATGTTGGTCTTAATCAAGATGATAGTACGTCGGATGGGAAAGGGAAATGACTGTCCCGTGTTATGGGAAGGCATTAAAGTTTGAGAAACAGAGTAGGCTGAAATGCCGCTATAGAGGAGCGGGCCTTGTGTCAAAATATTCAGACACAAGGCTGACAAATGAGTAGAGTATATGAGTTGCATGTAAAAATGTACACAGAGAACAAATTCTATAAGAATAATACCAGATAAAAGGGCTTATAGAACAATTTATTACGAAAATAAATAGGCTATATAAAAAAGTACATTCATGTAATTTGGAAAACAAGTTCAAAATGGACCAAAAATTATAGAAAAAATTTTTTTATTCGATAATACTACTGAACTCGTTAGTTTATAATGTGTTGCAAAAATGCTAGAAACTGCACTTGAAAAGTTTTATGCATGGAGTTCAAATTTCTTAAGTGGCGCCTAATTAGATGTAAACATGGTTTAATTGAGTTAGAATTAATCGTACTAGAAAGTGCATTTTATATTGAGAAAGTTAAACAAAGAAGTTAATTGCACTTTTTAAGTGTTTTTCCAATATCCAAATATTAACTTACATGTCAAGTGGTTTTTTTTTAATTTTTATTTTAATTCCGAATTTGAAACAGTTGGACAACGTATACAATTTTCTGTTAATATCAGGGAATAAAACACCCCTTGATGATAGTATATCTTACATTTTTTCGAACTTCAATTAGTTCTCCATTTTTACAATGTAATATAGTGTTATTAAATAGGCAGTTTTATATAAAGTCTGTATTGGGTCGATGTCAACTGTATAGAGCTGATCGAAACCCAATACAACTGTACGAGGACATAATACAGGCTTTATATAAAAATACACATTTTATGACACCTTTATTAACTAATGACTTAAAATTACAGTACTTTTATTAACCAATGGCTTAAAATACATTATAAATTGTCTATTTAATACAATTCCATGTGTCTGAAAAGGGTCATTAATACAGGTTCTATACCGAAAAACCGGAACTGGTCATTAATACAGGTCTAATACAGAAAGTCCTGTTACTGTATTTCAACACATTAGTTAATAATTTATACTTATTGACTGAGTAAGAGGGGAATAGTAAGTTTATTGTCCCGAGGAACAACTATTGCCCCGAGGCAACGCCGAGGGGCAATAGTTGTTCAGAGGGACAATAAACTTACTATTCCCCGACTACTCAGTCAGTAAGTGTTTTATTATACCGAAAGAAACACAAGAGATAATTAAGGCAAAATTTAAGTCATGTGTACGTACCCGAGATGCATGATCGAGTGACAGAGTCCATGATTTTTGCAAAACTGTCGTCTGATGAAATGTACCGGAACATCTCGGGATTCAGCATTGACGATAACCTATAACGCGGGAGCTTCCGAACGGGTCGGCTAAAACCTCCCAGCCAATCCCGTGCCCGGGATTAAAAATCCGCGAAACAACGTAACTTGAAGAGGGAAAATAGTTTTTTGAGGGAAAATAGTTTGGAAACTATTGACCGGTGACCGGGGAAAATAGTTAAATCACTGAAAATGTTAAAAATAGTGAAATTATTGTGCATGTATTTATTATAGAAAAATATATCTAAGGTATAATAAACTGTTTTATCGAATTTTATGATTAAATATTCCGTGTATTGTAAACTCGGCGTGTGTCATACTGATGATATAAATTCGTCATTTTGGCCCCGGACCAATACAATATTTAAGGACTAACTGTAATGGTTTTTGTCTATTCGAAATAACCAGAATCACGTGAAGCAGGATAAGCTGGGTAGCGGGTTATTTTAAAGTGTGTAGCACGTGTATTATGTTATTTCGAATAGACTAAAAACAAATTACAGTCATTCTTATAATTTATTTCCAACGGCTGCTTTAACGTCCCCCTTTATGATGTCATAGTAAAAAAGAAAAAAAGCAATCTATGATATGATAAAGGAAAAAAGTTGACCAATCAAATTACATGTTATATTCAATATTGAATTATTAAATAATAACATTATGACAAAAAATCAAACTATTCAATAAAAATGTCATGAACTGGCTGTTTCGTTATTGGCCCTGTATAGATTTTCAGGCAGTTGTATAAGCCCTCGGTCATCCAGAGATCGGGACCAATACATACACTGATGGATCTATACCAAGGCCAGTATATGATGGATGGATGAATTGTTGTTTAACGTCCAGTGGCAACCATGTGCATATCAGGACGAGAACATGTTGATATGATAATGAATATGATCCCTGCTTTGTACTAGACCGACACGCTAATTCGGATTTTTAATGTGCTAGCTCACGAGGTAACTGTCTGCAGGAAGACATATCACCTCACTCGGACACATTATACTGACTCCGAGCCGACCAGTCTTTTCCTCTTACTCCTTGACGGAGAAGCAGCAAATACAAATTTTAATGTCTTTGGTTTGACCCGGCCGGGGATCGAACCCGCGATCTTCCGCACTCGGGGCGACCACGCCAACACAGACCACCGAGGCGGTCCAGGGTCTGTATAGAAACAGCCAGTTAATAACACTATATATACAAATGTACAGTAATAAGATAAGAAGCTCATTATCTTAATGTATACAATATCGTATTGTAAATTGTTTACAACGGACTTACAAAGCACCTGTGTAGGAAAAATAACAAGCATTAATTAGTTTATTTCTCCTCCCAAACTATTTAACATGCATACTTCTCAACATTTCATCAAAATGGTGTAGTTGAAAATGAGTAATGCTTTACAATACATGTTTATATCTTAACCACAGATTATAATTAGAAAATGGCTTCAAAGAATCTCTTAATTTTACGAGACGGTACAGGAGTGTTCGCGTGCATTTCGGCATGTTCGGAATTTTTTAAAATGCTAATAAATTTCCAAACTAAAGTTTTTGACCTGACGTAACTTCAAGCGTAGCAACAGCTCCCACCCCAGCTCCCAAATACACCGATGCGCAGCTACAGGATAATACAAAAATATATTACTTCAAGATTGACATGGCACTTGGCTCAAGGTAAGCAGTTGTGATCTCATATAAAGCCTAACATATATGTTCGTTCCAGTACCTTTCGGTTTTTTTTATGGTTGTCCAATTACATTAAAACGTATCATTTAATGAAGCATTACATGCATACCTTTCCGGAGGACCTGATGTCACTCTCATTTGTTTATTTGCATCTCGTTCTTAAGGTCTTTTTCCACTGTTTTCATCGTTTGGATATTTTTTACCGACATTTACTTACTCCCTCGTGTATAGCTCTGTCCGTAAATGGTTTTGGATGGTTTTTACCCTTTTGGTCATTTTGGCAATTTGCTCTTCAACGGTTTTGGATTTTGCTTTGGCTTTCAACATTTATGACCTTGAGCACAACTGATGAGTCGTAAATCGACGAAATATGCACATCTTGTGCATCAAAATTGATATTGTTACCAATGAGTCAAAATTGGCAAATTATTTATTCTTCAGCGTTTTGAACTGTTGTTTTTCTTCAACATCGTAACAGTTATTAGCCCATATCTCTATTCTGTAATAGCAATGTCATTTTCACCGAACATATTGACATCTGGTCTCGACTTCACAAGTTGTTTACAAAACTTTGTATTTGATAGTAAAATCGATATTTTTGTCATCAAATGGAACCAATTAATAAATCCATAAATAAAAAGAATTAATTTTATAGCGATATACATGGCCATTACTAGAAATTCAATATTGAAGAACTAATATTTCAAATAATAACGGTAGTATAATATTGGTAAGGACACGTTGTAGTGCACATATATATTAGTCAACAAAAGTAACGTTATACGAGTTCGGAACCAAATATCTTGGTAATTCCTTAAAAAATTTAAGTATGACGGCAAAAGTGGTTTGCTACTTCATTTCTTGATTTAATTCGTCTCATTTTGAAATTTGGACAAACCTGAAATGGTGGAAAATGGAAATTTTCCAAAAGAGGGTTAAATTAAATTTGCGGAAAATCGAGAAGAAAATAGACACACATTTTGTAAAATGAAAATCCAGTGACTGAAATCAGTAGAAAAAACTCAAATCTTTTGTGACACAGATATTATGATTCACATAACGGGGTAAAAATACTGATTTTTTTAAAAATGTGATTTTTGAAATCCCAAAAAATGGAAATTTCATTTCAAACTTTTTGCACAAAATCCATGGTTTTGATGAGAAATCAATCTACTATGAAAATCAGACGTGTGTGTCTATTTTTCTGCATAGTACAGCTATTTGAAATTATGAATATATGAAAAATGCATTACCCTGTACCGTTTCTTTTGTTGACTAATATATATATATGCATAAGAAAATATAAACCCACGTCAGCGACAAGGAATTTCACTACATAACAGTTGAAATAATTATTTATGGCAAATAAAACATAAAAAAAATAAATATTTCCAAAAAAAATAAATCAAGAAAGAAAAAAGAACAATCGGAATTTTTATGCGATGTTTTGTCATGACAACCATTATTATACACCCTAATTATAACCATCTTGGCTCTCTAGATAATTTACGAATTATTCTAAATCCAGATATGAATGTTTTGTCTAATGTTGTTGATTTTATAAAGCAGTTTTGGAATTGCGAAAATGAGAACCATATTGGTAAAGTGCTAACATATTTGGAACTTTAATAACTTTATTTATGTATGTATCTTGTGTTATGTATTTTATATATTGTGTATAATATGTTATTGTTTGTATTTGCTCAACACGTCAGGGTTTGATTTACAATAAAGTTCATTATTTACTTCATAAAAATATACATACATCCTTTTTTCTCCCCTATCTATGAATTGAGTTAAAAAAGTTTAATTTAATCAACTGAACCTTATATTCTATGACTTTTAAAAAGTGTTTTTTAGACTCGGAATAAGTGATCGAGTAATTCTTGTATAAATTCCAAAAATTTTGATAGTCAGCTTGATTAAACTTAATTTTAATACTAAAATGTCGTTTTTCTACACGTTAAAATCTACCAAAATGTAGTTATGCAGTTCAAGATTGCGACTCACATTTTATTGCTCATTTTGGCATTTTTGAATTTGCTCTTCAACTTTATGGATTATTGATTTCGTTTTCAACCTTTCAGACCTTGAGCATAGCTAATGAGAATCGACGAAATGTGTACAGGTTGTCCGTCAGAAATTGGTATCAAAGAATTTATTATAATGGCTAGTAATTATATTAGCTTTTTAGAAAAGTCATGATACCGGTGTTTGTTGGAATTTGTTGACTAATTTTGAGACAGCTATTGCGTGACCACTGCAATTTTCAGCTCATGGTTAACCAGATTGGTTTTCATCTTGATTTTAGAATCGTCACATATTTAATATATTGAAGGGAAGGTATCAAATTCTGTTTTGTGCAGATACACGAACGATAGAATAGATTCAAATCAAATAATCTCTGTGTCATACAAGGAAATTAAGGACTGATATTCCCATATTGTTTTTTTTTTTTTGTTTTTTTTGTTTTTTTGTGCTAGTTTGATTCTTCAGTCAAACATTACGTGCTGAGCGTGAATTACCGTGTATTAAATGTATTTATCAATGGAAACATAAAACAGTTTGCCATATATTCACAATCATTCGTTTGAACTGCTTTACCCTTGGCATATTTGATGCGAATGTAGCAGTTCATATCTCATTAAAGATTTTAGACACACAGCTCTGCTAAGATCTCTCTATAACTTCATTTAAACTCTCCAAAGTCAGGATTTCATACTCCACTTCATTTCTTCCTCTATGAGGTGTACTCGGACCCCTAACTTAGTAGGACGCTTAATTGTGTACATATTATACTCCTTAGTGCTAGTGAACTAAGGAGCTCCTTTGCGGTGTTTTAAAATTAATTTGATTTTTTGCTGAAACGGAGTTTCGTATTTTTTCAGATTGTTCGGATTTCCGGGATGAAATGTTGAAATCCCACAATGCACTTCGAGCAAACCATGGGAGTAAGCAACTGAGACATTCCGAAGAACTTAGTAGAGATGCTCAGATGTGGGCTGATATAATTGCAGACAAAGGATATGTACAATTCAGTGAATTGGCAGGTACTAATATTTTCTTTGAAAACAATATGATTGGATTTCTCAGGTAAATAATAATGCTTTTGTTTGTTCGTTTTTTTTTCACGATCAATTTGATTCTTTGCCCCAAATGAAAAATGTCGGGACTTGTATCGTCCAATGGACACCATTACGATATATTATAATAGAAAACAGGTTAGAATACTTATTTAAAAAATCCATCACTGCTAAGTGTAACTATACATCGGACTCTCTTAGGATTCTTTGTGTTTTTTGTCCTTATGATGTTTTAGTATGAAGGTCTGCGCTTGGATGGCATAAATTAAAAGGTGTGCAATTGTTGACCTTTCCTATCTGGGTGCTCTAATAAATCTGGAACTTGTTCCCCGTTTTATTATGTAGGCTTTCGGATGGGGACAGGTTAGTTCTGTATTTAGGGAGTTACAATTTTATTTTTAGGGGGACTAGGATGAAATATTTGCCAAAATCAAATGGTTGCTCCCTTAAATAAATGCCTCTATTTAACGGGGGTTTATTTATGGTAGATTAGAAGGAGTTTGTAAATCTCGTTTCACAGTCCACTGTAACGTATTGTATATTAACATTTATACACGAGAACTTTCTTGAGATACTATTAATTCCTGCCTCAGTATTGGAGAATCCATTTAAAACATTGGACACTGGGAAAGAAAACTGTCTTTTCATAGCATACTCGGTTTTGGGAGTTCGTGCAGACCTGTTATAAATAAATAAATGAATTTAAATTTTAGACTTTTTTGTATGGTAAAGTCTAATTCCATTACAGGTAGAGGGGAAAACATAATATTCGTCGAGACTAACGGACAAAAACCAAACGGAAATGACGTAACAGAAATATGGTATAATGAAATAAACAACTATGACCATCAATATCCAAAATGGGATAAATGTAAGTACATGTGTATTACAATTATTAAATGAAAAATATAAATATCTGAAAAGTATACGTACACAAACACATCCAGTGAGATCTTAAAATGAATGGATAAAAACAAAATGTATGTTATTAATGACAATAAGAAGGGTACTGGAAGATTAACAGACTCCGGTCATGTCATGATTTTTTCATAATTTTGGTACCTTAATAAATTTAAGCTCCCCTAGAACTTCGCCGTGATCCGATGCAATTAGCCCCGCCGTGACAAAAATAAGTAAATTGATTTCTTTCAATTTGAATGATGATTACTTTTTCCATTCAAAAAAGTTTTGTTGAACGACATTTGATTTCACAATTTGGATGAAAACGGATTTTTCAAGTTATTTTCCTATTGGACTATTTTCCTATTGGACTATTTTCCTATTTGACTATTGGACTATTGCCTATTGGTTTATTTTCCTATTGGCAGAATACAAATATAACTTTTTGAAAATATTTGAATGAAAAAAAATTCGAATGGAATTAACACCTCACCGGACTTGACATCTAACCATACTTGACACTTCACTGCGATGTGACAGTGGCCGTTAAAGACCAAACCAACTAATCATTTCTGCAATTGATTTTTTCTTGAAACTCAACATATTCGTTCTTGGTGGTTTGTTGAACGATATTAGCGAATAAAAAAGACAGGTCACCGAATTCGTTTCGTTGCTATAGTACCGCAAAAAATGCTTACATTCAGCCAGATGCTAAATTTACGGCATATTTTTCGAATGATGCCATTTCCGTCATGAAAGTCGAATTTTCATAAGGACTTTTGTGTTGGCTTCCAGAATATATATATTTTTTTATTGTAACAAAGAAAACGGTTTCCCATAACGCAATGACCACGTAATCTGCTCTAAAGGCCTTTCCCGCGCAAATTTGGGCCAATTTTTACTGCATATTCTATTGAATTTTGAAAAATCTGTAATTGATTTTTTTCTTAAATTTTTATACTGTGTTTAGTTATTCATTGTTGTCAGAATAATACAAAAAAAATGATAGGTCACCGACTTCATAAGAAAAATAAAACGGATTTAACGTCGAAAAAAATGACATATTCAGCTACGCCAAGCTTAGTTTTGTTCTCTCAATAAACATGACGTCACAATAAGCAAAAAACTAAGAGTTCGAGTTCGTGCCTCAGTTAATTTTATTTTGACAAAAAGTAAATTTATAGTGTTTGCAAGAATATTTTACCAATTTTTATGTGTTTGTTGCATAACTAGTTTCTGTGCTGGAAAAAGTTTGTCAACATCTATGCTAGGAAATGTCCGGAACGTTTTGTTATAAAACCATTACATTGAAGGAAAACAAGAACCCTAAAACTACAACACAATACCGATATTGCTGTCCGTGTATTGCCATTTCGACTTATAGTTATTTACTGCTAATTTAAAGAAAAAAAAAAAAAAACCTTTCAGTGCCAACACCAAGGTACCAGCTACTACACATATCATAATTGCAGGAAATGTAACTATGGCCATTATGCCTTATCAATGCAGGTTACATCGAAAAAAAAAGAAAGTTAACATAAGAAACTGTGAATAGCGATACTAGATTCTGGTACCACCGATAGTTAGTTGTATATCAGACAATTTGTTACGGCTCAACCATAAGTCTTAAGTATCACTCCAATCCAGTGGGTAAGTTCCGACAACTATGACATTTGTCAAACAATTGCCTCTTAGAATTAATAGGCAATTCATCGTACATGCATTTCTCTCTCTGAGGGGCGTTTCCATGATATTTGAAAGGGGGTGTATAATAAAACTTGGACCGAGCGGAGCGAGGCGAAAATTTTTTTGGACCTTTTTTTTTCTAAAAAAAACATAAAATAATGTGAAATGCACTAATGTAACGGTCCCTGACTTGGAGCATGTATATTTTATAGTTAAAGTGTCAGGGTTTGATATTTTTCTGCCGAATTCTCTCCATTATTTTTTTTTTAAAAGGGTGGGGGGTGGGGGCGGCGTACGCCCATTACGCCCTCACCTGGACCCGCCACCGTCTCTCTTCAAAGAGCAGAAAGATTAAAGTGTATCAAATGTAGGTTTCTGTACAATTTTTAAATTCTGCATTAAATCTGGCTTAGTAAAATCCTGAGGACATTGAAAAGGGTATTACAAGTTGACCAGCTACATAAGTAGTAGGGAGTGAGCATTTTTAGGCACCCCCAAAAACGCAAGGCCCGAAGGCCCAAGATGGCGACCGGTATTACGTTGTCGGAAAGTCTATTTATAGATAGGGTGTGTATATTGATAGGTCATTCCAAATGTATATCTATATATAGGTTTACATATTAGATAGACTGCTATATAAAGCAAAACGCAACTAGAAGCACCTCGATCCAAAGCTATTCCCATGACGAAATGTTGCACCCAGAACATGAAGTTTATAATTATTACATTAAGTTTGCATATGTATACAAGGTTAAACTGTTGAAATATATAACATGTAACCGTGATCGAATCACATCCTATTTTGTGAGCATTGATATATTGAGTTGTGGATTAAATTGTCATTTGGGATTAAGTCAATGGGACACTAAGGTGTTAACTCCGGGAACAAATACTATTATAATTTGATATTTTTTCCTGTATGGACCCCCGTATATTCAATGGTTGTCATTGCGGAAGATGACAATGTTATCACAAGCTAGCCTGATTTAGGATACCCTCACCAGGGTCCAAATTATGGTAAACATTTAGCCGGAAAATTCAAAGGCAAGCCGTAAATTTGCTCAAATCATCAAAAAATAGGTTCGTTTTTAAGAACCACCAAAATCAATGTAATGTCAGTCTATTACCCTATACATAAAAATAGTATACCATCAACTCTCATATTTCCAACTTGTAGTGAAAATGGGAGGGGCGTACACGCATCTTGAGATATATTTAGGTATAACCTAATACATGATCTCATTTATCGCATTATTACCTTTTAAGGATTTTGTTAATCCTTTCATTAATGCATTGTATATTATGACGATGCACTACACTGCGTCATATTTCGACCAATGAAAAGATTAAGTTTTAGTCCCCGTAAAAACGTAAGGCTACAAGGCAGCAAGGTGGCGACCGGATTAAGTTGTTGGAAAAGATTAAGTTTTATTCCCCCGTAAAAACGTAAGTTGACAAGTCAGCAAGATGGCGGCCAAAAGGGAATTCCCCAAACTCCAAAAAATAGTAGTTTGCAGTTCATTGCGTTTTATTTTGACCAATGAAAAAACCCATCGTTCTGCATATATAAAAAAGCTAGGCACACCCTGAAACTTTTCATTTACAACGAAATACGTTGACATGGCATTACGTTGCAATATCGAATTGGGAAATAACAGATTCGTCCAAGCCAAGAGTGGAAAGATGAAATACGAATCGACATCAGAGAGTGGAAATCCCAGAACGAAAAAATGATTCCCACGAAAGAAGGAATTGGTCTCCCCCTTACTCGATGGAAAATGTTGGTCGACAGTCTCGAATTTATTGATTAGGCCCTAACGGAAAAGAGGGAATATAAATCTCACCTGGGAAGAAACGTCTACGCCGCTGTTCAAGTCAACTCAATCTGCGTAGACCTTAGACAATATTGGTTACCCCCAAATCAAACCGATGTCATACCGACCAAAAAAGGAATTTGTTTGAGTCCTTCCGAATACAACAAATTGAAGGACACTGCCAGTGTGATGGGTGACTTTGTACCCGAACTGTCTTCTGTCGTACCGTGGCCTTATAGATCGGACCACATGAATCCGTTGGGATTTCTAACCTGTCCAGAGTGTAATCCAAACAATTTTACAGAGTGGTGAATGAAACAATCGAGGGACAGATAATTGTAACTTTTTGTTCAACTGTGGTCATTATATTTACTTGAAATATAACAATACCTTGTGTATTTATAACGGTAAATAAATAAAGATTGTATTCTATGTAATTTACCTTGAACAAATTAAATGTAAGTCATTTGAATTGTCTTAAGTTGTCATTTTCAGACCGAAATCAGTTTTAACCAGTTCAATCAACTTGTGTACGTCATATCGATCACTGAAGTAGCTTGTCATAATCCTTTAACGATATAACATGATACACTAATCCTGTTGTAACATATACGTCACAAACAATTGTACGTATCCTATCCTGTGACGAAACTGTTTGATACCCCTTAAAACAACAAACAGATACATCACAGATCAAGGTATTAAACAAAACTTCGACTCAATAAAATAATGAGAAATAATTGTCGACATTGTTGTAAAAAACCATTATATTTTATCGACGATATTTAGGATTCACCACACTTTATCCAAGAAACAAAAAATATTCAACACCTAACAGATTATGATGTAGTACGGCCAGTCACATTATACGTCATTTTAAAAAAAAAAAACAAAAAACCTAACCAAATAAGGATACACAAGGATAATCCGATTAAGATGTAAAACGTAGCAAATTTACATTGCGGTATTTTTTTTTTAACCAATGAAACTTTAATTAATGAGCACACCTTAAAATAATATACACCATAAAAGGAGATTATCATGATGTTAAACACTGCATCATTTTTCAACCAATAGGTTTAGAGATTAAAGATAATAATAAATCACTTACACACCTTCACTTGTCATTTTTCACACCGATAGTTGAAGAAGTCAGGACGGGATTTAACATATCTACAGAGTAATGTGTGAGGTGTTTTAGTCCCCGTAAAAACGTAAGTAAACAAGCAAGATGGCGACCGGATTAAGTTGTCGGAAAAGATTAAGTTTTATTGCCCGTAAAAACGTAAGTTGACAAGTCAGCAAGATGGCGGCCAAAAGGGAATTCCCCAAACTCCAAAAAATAGTAGTTTGCAGTTCATTGCGTTTTATTTTGACCAATGAAAAAACCCCTCGTTCTGCATATATAAAAAGCTAGGCACACCCTAAAACTTTTCATTTACAACGAAATACCTTGACATGGCAACACGTTGCAATATCGAGCTTGGAAATGACAGATTCGTAAGAGCCGGTGAATGGAACGACCAAATACGCATAGACATTAGAGAGTGGGAGATGAAACATGACAAAAGTCTTCCCACAAAGAAGGGAATTAGCCTACCTCTTCACAGATGGAAGATGTTAGTAGATTCTTTTCACTTTGTGGATCAAGCACTAGCGGAAAAGCGGGAGTATACCACACACCTCGGGGGAAATGTGTACGCATCCGTGCAGTCTAAAGGTGTTTGCGTGAACATAAGACAGTATTGGTTACCTCCAAATCAAACAGAGGTAGTCCCAACCAGGAAAGGAATTTGTTTGAGACCTTCCGAATACAACAAATTGAAGGACACTGCTAGTGTGATTGGTGACTTCATCCCAGAGTTGAATTCTATCGTACCATGTCCATACCGGTCGGATCATATGAACCAGCTTGGATTTTTAACATGTTCCGAGTGTAATCCAGATCAGTATACGGAATGGTGACTCTGACTTCATTTAAAATGTTTAATGTAATTTATTTTTTTCAAGTGTTTGTTATAATTTAACTTGATTACTCAATGCAAGAGTGTCTTATCGCCCTGCTTTATGTTTAATAATACATTCCACTTGTTATATCTATTAAACATGATTAAAGAAATTTGTTTTACGTTATTTATCAAAAAAAACTTTACAGGATGTAAACATGGCTAGACAACATCTCTCAAGCTATAAAAATACACGTCACAATAATCATCGTAGAATACACTTCATAATCGTATTTACGCCACAATTCACAAGTGAGGTAATTCGACAAAAAATCCAGATCAAGGGTTACCTAATGCACTATTAAAATAAATAATCCCCATCACAGAAAGTTTAACATGGCACAAGATATATAACCAAAGCCAAACTTTGAAGGTATTTGTCACAATGTATATGTTAAAAACATGTCATAATCCCTTCGAACAACAAACGGAAACAAATCGATGATCAAGTTAGAGAAAAATGTTAAATCCTCCGAAATAGGAGACCTTTACCCCCCAGTCCCTTTTACTTTTCTTCTGACACTTCTGTTCTATTCCGTCTTCCACTCGCTATCTTCTCTACGTTTGTGTATTTTCCTCTATCCTCCATTATCTTTTTTTTTTACCCTGTGCAAGGAAGAGACCTATAGAATGATCGTGTCTGTAAAGACAGGCAATAAATGCGTTATGTATGATTTTGTGTCATGAATTTATACACCATATCCCATCTTACACATTGTAACAATTTAACTTTTTTTCCTAAAAAGATTCCAAGGCGCATTGAACAAAGTTTATTATCAGTATACATTTTAATTATACATCTTTTTCAAAAATCAGATCATACAGTACAATATGACATCATGAAATAAAAGTCCTACCATTATGTTCCTTTATTCTTTACAGAATATTATATCCGAATACAAAATTATATTGTTACTTTCAATAAACTAAATACACCGGTCTTTCATTTTACAGGTATTTCAACATGCATCTATGTAACGTTTGCGGTAAAGTGTTTACCCTAAAAATCTTCAAAGACACGATGATTCTGTTCATAGTGTCAACACGTTTACCTGTATGAAATGTTGTCAAAGTTTCAGAAGAAAGGACAGATACTCGGAACATATTCGTATATGCACGATTATATGTAGATATTGCGAGGATACTTTTGAGAATATCATTGATCTCGATGACCATACAACATCTCGACATCCAGACCAAAAGTATATTTGCAACCATTGTGGAAAGAAATACAGCTTTAAAAAAAATCTACGCCCACACAAAGAGAAATGCACTAAAAAGGTAATATTTTTTTAAAAATGAAATTTGTAGCTAAACATTAAACAAGATAATTTCTGAAACAAGTAGATGAGATTAAGTTGTCAACACGGTTTTAACTATGAAACAATACGAAGGGGATTAAGTTGTCAAAAAAGATTAACTTTGAAAATCAAATTGGGTCCACAGTGGGTCTTGGGTCTAAAGTGAGTTCTTACTGGGTCCACAGTGGGTCTTTGGTCTAAAGTGGATCCTTACTGGGTCTTTAAATGAACAATGTCCTGTGAATCATGGGTCTTATACGAGTGCATCAGGTTTTTACTAGTTCTTTAAATGAACCATGGCTTGACAGTAGGTCTTGGTATAGATCGATATATTGGAATAGATAACTTGGCTTCCATTGTGAGAGAACATTTGAATTTTATATAAAACAACTAACGGTAAATCTATTTAACATAATGAACCTGGAAATGGATTCGAAACTGTTTAACAGCCATTTTCCTTTCAACCCAAAACATCCTTCCAAGCTATATTTTGCCGTTCGTGAACAGACATTTGAATATTGGCCAAGACAATTATGTCAAAAACCAAAGGATCTGACTGCAAATGGTTTCTTTTACAACGGGTGCGGTGATAGAGTGACGCGTTTCTATTGTGGTCTCACATTAAACATCTTCCATCAAAAGAGCGCCTTTACGAAATGATAAAGAAGCTCATACAATTAGATGAGCGGTTTTAAGTGTATTAAAAAATACCTGCCAAGAGCGATAAAACATGGATCGCTTTATGACTCTACCGTTTTCTTTTGCAACAATAATGTATCTTGTGTATATTGTATTTTTTTTTGTTGGTGTATGTATTTTCTTGTATTAATAAAATGTAGAATATGATTGGTTTTGTTTTGTTGATTCTCGATACATCACTGGTAATAGATTCAACATTATTAAGAATTATTGATCTGATGCACTAGATAAAATAAGACAGTTCGAAGATTAAACACATTTATAAAAACATTCACACAAATCAGGTTACAAAGGATAATTATACATTTATTTATACCTGGACGTTATTTTTGACATGTCAAAATATCATTCACTTTAAAATTTACGAATAAGAATTAATACTATGAGTAAAAAAATCACCTTCCTATGTTATTTACATATGGTTTTAACGACCCGAAATTTCATAGTTCAATAATTTTTCATAGTCAAATTTATAGAGAGTATGTTTTTTCGCGCTTTAAATTCATTCATCGACATAATTTGGTGTTCAATTTTTACAATGGAAAATACATGGAAACGAATAAAAAAATCCCAAAACGAAAGATTTCACTACTAAAATTTCAATCATCTTCTAATTTTGTCACTTAAAAATATATTTAATTCAAAACTGAAGTATAAAAATTATAACTGTGGGTAAAAAAATCACCTTCCTATGTTATTTACATATGGTTTTAACGACCCGAAATTTCAAAGTTCAAAAATTTTTCATAGTCAAATTTATAGAGAGTATGTTTTTTTCTCGCTTTAAATTCATTCATCGACATAATTTGGTGTTCAATTTTTACAATGGAAAATACATGGAAACGAATAAAAAAATCCCAAAACGAAAGATTTCACTACTAAAATTTCAATCATCTTCTAATTTTGTCACTTAAAAATATATTCAATTCAAAAATGAAGTATAAAAATTATAACTGTGGGTAAAAAAAATCACCTTCCTATGTTATTTACATATGGTTTTAACGACCCGAAATTTCAAAGATCAATAATTTTTCATTGTCAAATTTATAGAGAGTATGTTTTTTCTCGCTTTAAATTCATTCATCGACATAATTTGGTGTTCAATTTTTACAATGGAAAATACATGGAAACGAATAAAAAAATCCCAAAACGAAAGATTTTACTACTAAAATTTCAATCATCTTCTAATTTTGTCACGTAAAAATATATTTAATTCAAAACTGAAGTATAAAAATTATAACTGTGGGTAAAAAAAATCACCTTCCTATGTTATTTACATATGGTTTTAACGACCCGAAATTTCAAAGATCAATAATTTTTCATTGTCAAATTTATAGAGAGTATGTTTTTTCTCGCTTTAAATTCATTCATCGACATAATTTGGTGTTCAATTTTTACAATGGAAAATACATGGAAACGAATAAAAATATCCGAAAACGAAAGATTTCACGACTAAAATTTCAATCATCTTCTAATTTTGTCACGTAAAAATATATTTAATTCAAAACTGAAGTATAAAAATTATAACTGTGGGTAAAACAATCACCATCCTATGTTATTTACATATGGTTTTAACGACCCGAAATTTCAAAGATCAATATTTTTTCATAGTCAAATTTATAGAGAGTATGTTTTTTCTCGCTTTAAATTCATTCATCGACATAATTTGGTGTTCATTTTTTACAATGGAAAATACATGGAAACGAATAAAAATATCCCAAAACGAAAGATTTCACGACTAAAATTTCAACCATCTTCTAATTTTGTCACGTAAAAATATATTCAATTCAAAACTGAAGTATAAAAATTATAACTGTGGGTAAAAAAGATCGACTTTCTATGTTCTTTACACATGGATTTAAAGACCCCAAAAATTCAAATTTATTCGATATTTGTACACTTGAATTTACAGAAATTATGTTGTTTTTTTTTTTTTCGAGTCGAATTTAATCGTCGATATAATTCGATGATTATTTCTTACAATATAAAAAAAAATACATGGAATCGAGAGAAACTAAGAAAAAAACCACCTCTATCTTTATATAACGAATACAAATACACATCATTATGATAAAAATTATCACATGGAAAATTATCAATCATCGAAGTTTGTCTCCATCAAGTGAACCAAATATCGGTCATGCTCGTCGAGGTCAACTTCCATTGGTGTTTCATTTCTGATAGGAAGTTACGGAATTCAGTCCTAACCATAACCCTAACTCGAGTCCTAACCCCAACCCTAACTCTATTCCTAACCCTAGTTGTAACCCTAACCCTAACCGTAGTCCTGCCTCTAACCCTTATCGTAGGTCTGTCTCGCACTCCTACTCTAATGACTGCCAGTGAACCACCGACGTGGGTTACTGACCGGTTAGAGTAGGAGTGCGAGACAGACCTACGATAAGGGTTAGAGGCAGGACTACGGTTAGGGTTAGGGTTACAACTAGGGTTAGGAATAGAGTTAGGGTTGGGGTTAGGACTCGAGTTAGGGTTATGGTTAGGACTGAATTCCGTAACTTCCTATCAGAAATGAAACACCAATGGAAGTTGACCTCGACGAGCATGACCGATATTTGGTTCACTTGATGGAGACAAACTTCGATGATTGATAATTTTCCATGTGATAATTTTTATCATAATGATGTGTATTTGTATTCATTATATAAAGATAGAGGTGGTTTTTTTCTTAGTTTCTCTCGATTCCATGTATTTTTTTTTATATTGTAAGAAATAATCATCGAATTATATCGACGATTAAATTCGACTCGAAAAAAAAAAAAACAACATAATTTCTGTAAATTCAAGTGTACAAATATCGAATAAATTTGAATTTTTGGGGTCTTTAAATCCATGTGTAAAGAACATAGAAAGTCGATCTTTTTTACCCACAGTTATAATTTTTATACTTCAGTTTTGAATTGAATATATTTTTACGTGACAAAATTAGAAAATGGTTGAAATTTTAGTCGTGAAATCTTTCGTTTTGGGATATTTTTATTCGTTTCCATGTATTTTCCATTGTAAAAAATGAACACCAAATTATGTCGATGAATGAATTTAAAGCGAGAAAAAACACACTCTCTATAAATTTGACTATGAAAAAATATTGATCTTTGAAATTTCGGGTCGTTAAAACCATATGTAAATAACATAGGATGGTGATTGTTTTACCCACAGTTATAATTTTTATACTTCAGTTTTGAATTAAATATATTTTTACGTGACAAAATTAGAAGATGATTGAAATTTTAGTCGTGAAATCTTTCGTTTTCGGATATTTTTATTCGTTTCCATGTATTTTCCATTGTAAAAATTGAACACCAAATTATGTCGATGAATGAATTTAAAGCGAGAAAAAACATACTCTCTATAAATTTGACAATGAAAAATTATTGATCTTTGAAATTTCGGGTCGTTAAAACCATATGTAAATAACATAGGAAGGTGATTTTTTTTACCCACAGTTATAATTTTTATACTTCAGTTTTGAATTAAATATATTTTTACGTGACAAAATTAGAAGATGATTGAAATTTTAGTAGTAAAATCTTTCGTTTTGGGATTTTTTTATTCGTTTCCATGTATTTTCCATTGTAAAAATTGAACACCAAATTATGTCGATGAATGAATTTAAAGCGAGAAAAAAACATACTCTCTATAAATTTGACTATGAAAAATTTTTGAACTTTGAAATTTCGGGTCGTTAAAACCATATGTAAATAACATAGGAAGGTGATTTTTTTACCCACAGTTATAATTTTTATACTTCAGTTTTGAATTAAATATATTTTTAAGTGACAAAATTAGAAGATGATTGAAATTTTAGTAGTGAAATCTTTCGTTTTGGGATTTTTTTATTCGTTTCCATGTATTTTCCATTGTAAAAATTGAACACCAAATTATGTCGATGAATGAATTTAAAGCGAGAAAAAAACATACTCTCTATAAATTTGACTATGAAAAATTTTTGAACTTTGAAATTTCGGGTCGTTAAAACCATATGTAAATAACATAGGAAGGTGATTTTTTTACCCACAGTTATAATTTTTATACTTCAGTTTTGAATTAAATATATTTTTAAGTGACAAAATTAGAAGATGATTGAAATTTTAGTAGTGAAATCTTTCGTTTTGGGATTTTTTTATTCGTTTCCATGTATTTTCCATTGTAAAAATTGAACACCAAATTATGTCGATGAATGAATTTAAAGCGCGAAAAAACATACTCTCTATAAATTTGACTATGAAAAATTATTGAACTATGAAATTTCGGGTCGTTAAAACCATATGTAAATAACATAGGAAGGTGATTTTTTTACTCATAGTATTAATTCTTATTCGTAAATTTTAAAGTGAATGATATTTTGACATGTCAAAAATAACGTCCAGGTATAAATAAATGTATAATTATCCTTTGTAACCTGATTTGTGTGAATGTTTTTATAAATGTGTTTAATCTTCGAACTGTCTTATTTTATCTAGTGCATCAGATCAATAATTCTTAATAATGTTGAATCTATTACCAGTGATGTATCGAGAATCAACAAAACAAAACCAATCATATTCTACATTTTATTAATACAAGAAAATACATACACCAACAAAAAAAAATACAATATACACAAGAATACATTATTGTTGCAAAAGAAAACGGTAGAGTCATAAAGCGATCCATGTTTTATCGTTCTTGGCAGGTATTTTTTAATACACTTAAAACCGCTCATCTAATTGTATGAGCTTCTTTATCATTTCGTAAAGGCGCTCTTTTGATGGAAGATGTTGTTCTCGCCACTCCTCTGACTTTAAGGATAGCTCGATGTTGTGTTTGGTATGTGTTACAATATCCATTAGTTGAACATCATTTTTCCAAGAAAAGAGAACTTCGGCTGGATCGATTCTTCCCATTGCATCTTCGAAGTATACATTCAAATGTTCTATACTCGTTATCATTAGGCATGAATGATTTCGTTGACTTGGGTGATTGACTTTACATCCATGACAATGCTGAAGAGTAAGATTGGAAATTTCCTCTCTTATTTTACCCGCAACTGTAAAAAGATAAAGATCGATCAACATTCTAACATCCTTTTCATCATCCAATGGTTTGTTCTGATCGTTTTTGAGATCCATTATGGTGACTGAATGAGTGACTTCCTTGTTGAAGTTGCTTTATATCTTGTTAATGTCACGTGATCAACAACATTGAAAGAGATCAAAATCAGAAATGAGGTCAAATATCATCTTTGCAAATAAAGAAGTGGGGTTCCCATTTCGTATGTTCGATCGCTATGCAATCATTTATTTCCCATTGTTTTAATGTGAGACCACAATAGAAACGCGTCACTCTATCACCGCACCCGTTGTAAAAGAAACCATTTGCAGTCAGATCCTTTGGTTTTTGACACAATTGTCTTGGCCAATATTCAAATGTCTGTTCACGAACGGCAAAATATAGCTTGGAAGGATGTTTTGGGTTGAAAGGAAAATGGCTGTTAAACAGTTCCGAATCCATTTCCAGGTTCATTATGTTAAATAGATTTACCGTTTGTTGTTTTATATAAAATTCAAATGTTCTCTCACAATGGAAGCCAAGTTATCTATTCCAATATATCGATCTATACCAAGACCTACTGTCAAGCCATGGTTCATATAAAGAACTAGTAAAAACCTGATGCACTCGTATAAGACCCATGATTCACAGGACATTGTTCATTTAAAGACCCGGTAAGGATCCACTTTAGACCAAAGACCCACTGTGGACCCAGTAAGAACTCACTTTAGACCCAAGACCCACTGTGGACCCAATTTGATTTTCAAAGTTAATCGTTTTTGACAACTTAATCCCCTTCGTATTGTTTCATAGTTAAAACCGTGTTGACAACTTAATCTCATCTACTTGTTTCAGAAATTATCTTGTTTAATGTTTAGCTACAAATTTCATTTTTAAAAAAAATATTACCTTTTTAGTGCATTTCTCTTTGTGTGGGCGTAGATTTTTTTTAAAGCTGTATTTCTTTCCACAATGGTTGCAAATATACTTTTGGTCTGGATGTCGAGATGTTGTATGGTCATCGAGATCAATGATATTCTCAAAAGTATCCTCGCAATATCTACATATAATCGTGCATATACGAATATGTTCCGAGTATCTGTCCTTTCTTCTGAAACTTTGACAACATTTCATACAGGTAAACGTGTTGACACTATGAACAGAATCATCGTGTCTTTGAAGATTTTTAGGGTAAACACTTTACCGCAAACGTTACATAGATGCATGTTGAAATACCTCTAAAAATGAAAGACCGTTGTATTTAGTTTATTGAAAGTAACAATATAATTCTGTATTCGGATATAATATTCTGTAAAGAATAAAGGAACATAATGGTAGGACTTTTATTTCATGATGTCATATTGTACTGTATGATCTGATTTTTGAAAAAGATGTATAATTAAAATGTATACTGATAATAAACTTTGTTCAATGCGCCTTGGAATCTTTTTAGGAAAAAAAGTTAAATTGTTACAATGTGTAAGATGGGATATGGTGTATAAATTCATGACACAAAATCATACATAACGCATTTATTGCCTGTCTTTACAGACACGATCACTCTATAGGTCTCTTCCTTGCACAGGGTAAAAAAAAAAAGATAATGGAGGATAGAGGAAAATACACAAACGTAGAGAAGATAGCGAGTGGAAGACGGAATAGAACAGAAGTGTCAGAAGAAAAGTAAAAGGGACTGGGGGGTAAAGGTCTCCTATTTCGGAGGATTTAACATTTTTCTCTAACTTGATCATCGATTTGTTTCCGTTTGTTGTTCGAAGGGATTATGACATGTTTTTAACATATACATTGTGACAAATACCTTCAAAGTTTGGCTTTGGTTATATATCTTGTGCCATGTTAAACTTTCTGTGATGGGGATTATTTATTTTAATAGTGCATTAGGTAACCCTTGATCTGGATTTTTTGTCGAATTACCTCACTTGTGAATTGTGGCGTAAATACGATTATGAAGTGTATTCTACGATGATTATTGTGACGTGTATTTTTATAGCTTGAGAGATGTTGTCTAGCCATGTTTACATCCTGTAAAGTTTTTTTTGATAAATAACGTAAAACAAATTTCTTTAATCATGTTTAATAGATATAACAAGTGGAATGTATTATTAAACATAAAGCGGGGCGATAAGACACTCTTGCATTGAGTAATCAAGTTAAATTATAACAAACACTTGAAAAAAATAAATTACATTAAACATTTTAAATGAAGTCAGAGTCACCATTCCGTATACTGATCTGGATTACACTCGGAACATGTTAAAAATCCAAGCTGGTTCATATGATCCGACCGGTATGGACATGGTACGATAGAATTCAACTCTGGGATGAAGTCACCAATCACACTAGCAGTGTCCTTCAATTTGTTGTATTCGGAAGGTCTCAAACAAATTCCTTTCCTGGTTGGGACTACCTCTGTTTGATTTGGAGGTAACCAATACTGTCTTATGTTCACGCAAACACCTTTAGACTGCACGGATGCGTACACATTTCCCCCGAGGTGTGTGGTATACTCCCGCTTTTCCGCTAGTGCTTGATCCACAAAGTGAAAAGAATCTACTAACATCTTCCATCTGTGAAGAGGTAGGCTAATTCCCTTCTTTGTGGGAAGACTTTTGTCATGTTTCATCTCCCACTCTCTAATGTCTATGCGTATTTGGTCGTTCCATTCACCGGCTCTTACGAATCTGTCATTTCCAAGCTCGATATTGCAACGTGTTGCCATGTCAAGGTATTTCGTTGTAAATGAAAAGTTTTAGGGTGTGCCTAGCTTTTTATATATGCAGAACGAGGGGTTTTTTCATTGGTCAAAATAAAACGCAATGAACTGCAAACTACTATTTTTTGGAGTTTGGGGAATTCCCTTTTGGCCGCCATCTTGCTGACTTGTCAACTTACGTTTTTACGGGCAATAAAACTTAATCTTTTCCGACAACTTAATCCGGTCGCCATCTTGCTTGTTTACTTACGTTTTTACGGGGACTAAAACACCTCACACATTACTCTGTAGATATGTTAAATCCCGTCCTGACTTCTTCAACTATCGGTGTGAAAAATGACAAGTGAAGGTGTGTAAGTGATTTATTATTATCTTTAATCTCTAAACCTATTGGTTGAAAAATGATGCAGTGTTTAACATCATGATAATCTCCTTTTATGGTGTATATTATTTTAAGGTGTGCTCATTAATTAAAGTTTCATTGGTTAAAAAAAAAATACCGCAATGTAAATTTGCTACGTTTTACATCTTAATCGGATTATCCTTGTGTATCCTTATTTGGTTAGGTTTTTTGTTTTTTTTTTTTTAAAATGACGTATAATGTGACTGGCCGTACTACATCATAATCTGTTAGGTGTTGAATATTTTTTGTTTCTTGGATAAAGTGTGGTGAATCCTAAATATCGTCGATAAAATATAATGGTTTTTTACAACAATGTCGACAATTATTTCTCATTATTTTATTGAGTCGAAGTTTTGTTTAATACCTTGATCTGTGATGTATCTGTTTGTTGTTTTAAGGGGTATCAAACAGTTTCGTCACAGGATAGGATACGTACAATTGTTTGTGACGTATATGTTACAACAGGATTAGTGTATCATGTTATATCGTTAAAGGATTATGACAAGCTACTTCAGTGATCGATATGACGTACACAAGTTGATTGAACTGGTTAAAACTGATTTCGGTCTGAAAATGACAACTTAAGACAATTCAAATGACTTACATTTAATTTGTTCAAGGTAAATTACATAGAATACAATCTTTATTTATTTACCGTTATAAATACACAAGGTATTGTTATATTTCAAGTAAATATAATGACCACAGTTGAACAAAAAGTTACAATTATCTGTCCCTCGATTGTTTCATTCACCACTCTGTAAAATTGTTTGGATTACACTCTGGACAGGTTAGAAATCCCAACGGATTCATGTGGTCCGATCTATAAGGCCACGGTACGACAGAAGACAGTTCGGGTACAAAGTCACCCATCACACTGGCAGTGTCCTTCAATTTGTTGTATTCGGAAGGACTCAAACAAATTCCTTTTTTGGTCGGTATGACATCGGTTTGATTTGGGGGTAACCAATATTGTCTAAGGTCTACGCAGATTGAGTTGACTTGAACAGCGGCGTAGACGTTTCTTCCCAGGTGAGATTTATATTCCCTCTTTTCCGTTAGGGCCTAATCAATAAATTCGAGACTGTCGACCAACATTTTCCATCGAGTAAGGGGGAGACCAATTCCTTCTTTCGTGGGAATCATTTTTTCGTTCTGGGATTTCCACTCTCTGATGTCGATTCGTATTTCATCTTTCCACTCTTGGCTTGGACGAATCTGTTATTTCCCAATTCGATATTGCAACGTAATGCCATGTCAACGTATTTCGTTGTAAATGAAAAGTTTCAGGGTGTGCCTAGCTTTTTTATATATGCAGAACGATGGGTTTTTTCATTGGTCAAAATAAAACGCAATGAACTGCAAACTACTATTTTTTGGAGTTTGGGGAATTCCCTTTTGGCCGCCATCTTGCTGACTTGTCAACTTACGTTTTTACGGGGGAATAAAACTTAATCTTTTCCAACAACTTAATCCGGTCGCCACCTTGCTGCCTTGTAGCCTTACGTTTTTACGGGGACTAAAACTTAATCTTTTCATTGGTCGAAATATGACGCAGTGTAGTGCATCGTCATAATATACAATGCATTAATGAAAGGATTAACAAAATCCTTAAAAGGTAATAATGCGATAAATGAGATCATGTATTAGGTTATACCTAAATATATCTCAAGATGCGTGTACGCCCCTCCCATTTTCACTACAAGTTGGAAATATGAGAGTTGATGGTATACTATTTTTATGTATAGGGTAATAGACTGACATTACATTGATTTTGGTGGTTCTTAAAAACGAACCTATTTTTTGATGATTTGAGCAAATTTACGGCTTGCCTTTGAATTTTCCGGCTAAATGTTTACCATAATTTGGACCCTGGTGAGGGTATCCTAAATCAGGCTAGCTTGTGATAACATTGTCATCTTCCGCAATGACAACCATTGAATATACGGGGGTCCATACAGGAAAAAATATCAAATTATAATAGTATTTGTTCCCGGAGTTAACACCTTAGTGTCCCATTGACTTAATCCCAAATGACAATTTAATCCACAACTCAATATATCAATGCTCACAAAATAGGATGTGATTCGATCACGGTTACATGTTATATATTTCAACAGTTTAACCTTGTATACATATGCAAACTTAATGTAATAATTATAAACTTCATGTTCTGGGTGCAACATTTCGTCATGGGAATAGCTTTGGATCGAGGTGCTTCTAGTTGCGTTTTGCTTTATATAGCAGTCTATCTAATATGTAAACCTATATATAGATATACATTTGGAATGACCTATCAATATACACACCCTATCTATAAATAGACTTTCCGACAACGTAATACCGGTCGCCATCTTGGGCCTTCGGGCCTTGCGTTTTTGGGGGTGCCTAAAAATGCTCACTCCCTACTACTTACATATAGAATATTGTGATTGGGTATTTGTTAATTCGGTTGGCAAAAATTTATAGGTGACGGCACAAATTGTTTCAAGGAACAATAAGCCGAAGCAAAATGTTCCGTGTGGAAATTTTGTGGCGACAGGGACTTTCATACAGATAAAACGATTTATGGGCATCAATATGGTATAGTGTAAAGAAAACGAGTAAAATCATGAATCCATTGGGGGTATTGTATCATACACTATTTACTCCATAATCTAATATTTGTTATCAAATCATTTATAAACGGTTTAAAGGCTTTAAATTTAATAAATATATAAGTAAATAGTTTTTACTAAAACAATATATGCATGAATTTGTGGGCATGCAAACTTCTCACTTCTTCCATTCTTCCCATATTTTGCTTGCATCTCGAGTTTCTTGTAGATAATAAAAATCTGTTTTCCTCCTTTTAACTTCAGACATTCGCTCTCGGCAGTCTTTTCGGCGCTTCCTTTCACTAGTTTTAATAAAACGCCCTTTCAAGCACGACGCCATTTTAGCTTTTCAAAAATAACGCGAATGTGAAACACCGTTTCGCGGATTTTCTATCAACGTCATAGACGTCTTATGGAACAGTACTTATGCGCTGAGATGTGCGTATAAACAATAGTTGGTTTGGTCTTTAAATTCCGGAGCACGTGATGTCACTCTCGGTTTTTATGGGCGTTCACATTACTAGTGTTTTAGTTCCTGTGTTGACTTGTTCTAGTTTTGTTTAGTATATATATTTTTTATTCTTTTAGTTATACATGTATCCATGTGGCGTTTGTTTATTGTGTCCCATTCTCCTGTTTATTTATTTATTAAGTTTGGGTTTAACGCCGTTTTCAGCACATTTGGCTATTTTGCGACGGTCAGTGTTTATTGGTGAAGGAAGCCGGAGAACCAAGAGAGAACCACCGACCTTTAGTAGGAAAATCCTTGTCAATTAAGATAGGAGTTGAACACACCGCAACGGGTGAGATTCTAACTTAGAACCTCAGCGTTGACAGGCTAGTGATCATTAGTAGTCTTGACGAACTACCTAGACCACTCGGCCACCGAGACCCCTCCTGACTTTGTTTTTTCCTTGGACTTTTCCCACTGTATTCTTTTGCCGATAATTTATTACTCAACGATGTATTGAAATTAGGTCTCAATTGAAATAATTCTCTAAACACTTTTTTCAAAACGAATTATTGTCCTTTATTTTGAATAAAAAACCGACAGATCAAATCGAATAAGGGTAAGAAAGATAACTCGTAGTGTCATTTCTATTTCAGGCTCTATGAATTTTACACAAATGATATGGAAATCGTCGACAGAGATAGGCATTGGAATCTCAAAGGTTAAAGGTCAAAGACGATATGTCGCTGTAGCTCATTATAAACCCTCCGGAAACATTAATACTCCTGCAGAGTTCCGAAAGAATGTTCTTCCGCCAAATCTATGATGGAATTTCACTTTTTACACGTATTAATAAGAATATAAAAAAAAAAAACAATCAAATATTAAATTGACGAGGGGTCTAGATGGGTTCCTTAAGATGTTGAAATAGACACAAATCTTTATCTTTTATGTAGTTAAGTTCATATGTGTTTTATTTATTTTACATAAAAGTATTTGTCTTTTTTAATTAAAAATAATATTTTTACCTACAGTTTTCTTTTAATTCTTTTTTTATTTTCAGTGTTGCATTTTTTTATTTGATCATTTATTTAATTCAACATTAAAAACACGACCACATATCTTTCTATTTTATAACAGTTTGTTATGGTTAAGTTTTTACAATATGCTGAGTAGAATCAAATTTGGAGAATGAGATTCTATAGTTTCATACAATTTCTGTTGCAAAATCAGTTCCGAACAAACATTGACTATACAAGAGATTGAAAATTACATTTAGTTGAAGCTATACTCGTATGTAATTAACTAGTACTGAACAAATACACTAAGGAAATAATACTGTACACACCAAACATGAGTTTATTAGACTCCTGAAGCGATATTCCGCTACTGTTCACAGTTAATCCAGAAAAGCACATTCTAAGCAACAGTTATGATAATACAAAATTAAGTGGGGTAAATGCACATTGGATAGAAAAAAAAACAGTCTACGCAGGTGCAAGCAATCACAAATGTTCCCCCTTCAACAACGAGTAATATTACCCCCTTACCCAACCCTCCTTCCAAATAAATAAAGGTAGAGTGAACAGATCTGACTTAAGACACCCTAATCTCAGAAAGTACAAGCAAGACAGCCACTGAACATGTTCCTCATTTGAGACAAATGAAATGGCGTTAAAGCAGTTTCCAGCATCCCAACCCTCCCTTATCCTCCAAGTGGATAGTTTCTTTACTATGACTGCATTAATTCCTTTACTGATGAACTCCCTTGAATGTATTGTCCCGTTATATTCATCCCTCCAATGACACGAAGCGGAAATACATTTGTTGAAATTCTCAATTGATAACTTTTGCAATCCTGTTGCAGCTACATTTACTTGTGTTTACATTGTAATTTTCCCATTCCAAGTTCACTTTATTTTCTGATTAGGCACAATTGATTCCATTTATCAAACTGTCTGGGTGAATGAAATCAATCAAGAAATTCATTGCACGCAATAAATAGATCTTAAGACCTATCAAACATCTTTAAATTTACAGTTGTTAGGGCCCTGCACCAAAGATATATTCGTCCTATAGCAATCACTGCGTCCGTCCGTCTGTCCATCCATCCATCCGTCCGTCGGTAGCCACTTCCTATGTCGTACGATAACACAAGTTTGTTTATACACCGTTTTGAAATTTTTCAAAAGAAGCTTCCTTTAGTTTTTACGATTTTGGCTTTCTACTTTAAAGAGTTATGGGCCTTTGTTTAATTGTAGTAAGAATATTATGATGTTGTGGGATAACTAAAGTTAGCTTTATGTTGAATGATGATTCAAGTTAGATTTGATCTATTCTCATAATTTTTATACAAATTTTTTTGGGATTGATCAATCAGAGCTCCCTAATGTGTTTGATGATATTCACTTTTAACCTGAGTAATGTGAATTTTGTTTCTTAGAGTAAACATATTATTATGTCCTAAGATAACTCAAAGTGGCTTTGAAGGAATCTTATGTTTGGTGTGATCAAACACACGTCGCCTTGAGTGTTGTTTTTTTTTTTTTAAAAGGGTATCTCTAAACATACTGCTATGTTGAAGAATACAGTAATTTATTTTTTATTCATTTTTATATCGGCTATCGTTTATAGCTGCATAAATATACGTTAGAGCGGTTCATGTGTGGACCAACATGTCTCCGCGTCCTACTTTTTTCTGTATATGGACTTACTTCAGTGTTCATAAGTAAGTTCGGTCATCAACTTTCCATAAGGTAAACTTAATAAAGTTTAAGTAAAGTAAAAGGTACTAATTTTCCTTTTAACACGTATCCGCTTGTATCTTCAATCCCTCTTTCCCTTTCGTGATAAACAGCAAAGAATATACCTGCAAAATTTATTTACGACTCATCGGTTTTGATCAAGGCCTTAAATATTTAAAAGCAAAAAGAATGATCGAAAAATCTGAAGAGCAATTTCAAAACTCCCAAAATGACAAAAAAGGGTAAAGGTCAAAACCATATAAGGACAGAGCTATACACGAGGGAGATATTCCTTACGTTTTTTTTTCAAAATTTAACATTTTTGTAAGAAAAAATTTAAAATATCAATATTGAGCTAGTATCGAAATACTAGCAACTGAAATTGTGAATTGCTTCGTAACTTGGAGTCCAGGAGTGTATTTACATGTTTTCTCACAATATTTTCAATTCTGGAAGTAATATATAGATAAAGGTTACATATATGATCCAAAAATATTCGGTGAATGAAAATAACTCTTTTAATTCAATAAAGATAATTATGTTTAATAGAAATGTTTGCTTAATAGAAACATCATTCACATGTACATTAGTCAAAATCAATAAAACAGCTTTGATTTAATTCAGTTCCATTTATAAGAGATATAGAGAGACTGATTGAGACAGAAAGAAAAGTAAGACGTTAGATAAAAATGAAATGAAAAAGTCAATAAAGATTTATGTTGTAGGAAAATACATAAAAGTCCAAAATATGGTAAATAATTACCAATCTTAACATGAATGAGAACAATAAGTATTGAAATCGAACAGGTCGGGAGTCTATATAAAAAGTGAAAGTAAAAATGGTAATACGAATATTTATATTTGTATATGTGGGATTAATTCGTCCTTTGATATTTGACAAACCAAAATATTTCAGGTAGCTATTAAGGTCAAATAAAGCGAAGCTGAGGTCCATATAATTTTTGGAGGGCGACCAACCGGTCTATATACTGACATTTGACCCGAAGTGTCATGAACTATTTGTTATATTATACTTTTCTGGGATTTAATCGAATTTAATTGATCTCGCCAAAACGAGGCGGTCCATATAACATTGTATGGACCGGCTTAGATAACATAGATAAATAGAGTAGTAAAAATGTAAAAGTATAATTATATATATATATATATATATTCACATGTTCTGGTAGTAAATTTTGGACCTGTTAGGATTTCGACTGTTTTTGCTTAAACAAGCCCTATTATTATCATAGGTTCCTCTCGAGCCTATCTGTTGCCAGCTTATCCTGAAATGAGCACTGAAAGCAACAACTTTGGTATCAGAGTCTATTTTCGCCTTTAGTTAGCCACAGCGAGGATTAATGGTGGTAAAAACCCGTTTGCACGTGTTTAATTTTGCTTTAACAATAATTAGAAAAAATTCCAATTATATATACATGTATTTATAGATGTATCTCAGATTATTAGAAACAAGAGACAATTACAATAGCAAACAACAGAACATTTGACGTGTGATAAGTACACGAAGAAATCAATTAGAATATATAGACTCGCCCAACTGGAACGACTTATCGATCACTGCAAAGAGAATCTTTCATTTTTTAATATGATGAACAAACAGCAACGAAAATTTCACACAACACACAACTCCCATGGGACGTTTTATACTTTCTAATTTTGTCTTGCTATATATTAACTGTATAATGAGATCGATTTCCATGCTACACCAACGCAATCATTATTTAATCTCTTTTGTACATTTACCATCCTTTTCATAAATCTCCTTGGTATAAAGGTTTTTAGATCTCCCTAAATGCTTCTCATGGGCTATAGAATACTTTATTGATTTTGAACTTCACATAAAGATGTTTAAAACCTAACAGAAAAACTTCTATAGGCCAAAGCAAGTTAATTTTTTTCAAATGGAGGAGGTATGAGGCAAACAAACAAAAAACAAAACTGGCAGTAAAACTGAACTTTCCTTGACCTAGACCATTTGGACTTTAGACGTATCAAAGTAAAATTGTAGAAATTTACTAATCATTCATTTCCGGCCATCATATACAGATTCTTTTCAATGACGTCGACATTTCGATATTAGACATATCAAAAAGACATGGTATTAAACTCAAATAATACCTACATGTACATGTATAGTACATTTAAAATAACGGAACAACGACGAATTTCCGGATTTGGCCATCAAATACGCAAATCACCTTGTTTGTTTTATGAAGAAATGAAGAAAATCCAATGCGGGCGCTGACGCCAACATAGAATTAACTTGGTGTATCCATACCCTGTTGGTACATGTTTGATAAGCTGAACCAAAATATGAGAAGTCGGAATGGTGCAAATAAAAAAACTTATAATATTAAAAGATGAAATAATAAAAACTAAAATATAATAAATAACAAATGATAAAATATAATAGTACATATCATCGGTCACGTGAAGTTTAATTGTTGGAGTAATTGACTTTCGGCAGATGTTGAACGTTAGGTCATGCTATATGTACATGTAGATGTATTACGCATGTTTTTGTAATACATTACATATGGATTCCGTTTGTAATTTTGGAGAATGATTGCAGATTATTGTCGTTTATATATTTCTTTAATTATTTGGGTTATTTCAGGGTATCCTATGCGTTTAAGAAAACATTTATAGTCTACGTGCGATTTGTTGTCCTCGATCGCTGAATGGTCGGTTTTCGAAGATTACGTGAACAAACTACCACCCAACGACTACAATATTCCTTGTAAAATAAATATGTTTTTAACGAAGACTTATAGCAGAAAGAAGGCCAGGCTTCTAATGAAACAACCGCCTCGGTGGTCTCGTGGTAGCGTGCTCGCCCCGAGTGCGGAAGGTCTCGGGTTCGATCCCCGGCCGGGTCAAACCAAAGACATTAAAACTGGTATTTGCTGCTTCTCTGCCAAGCACGCAGCATCTAGAAGTAAGAGCAAAGACTGGTCGGCTCGGAGTCAGTATAATGTGTCCGAGTGAGGTGATATGTCTTACTGTGGACAGTTACCTCGTGAGCTAGCACATTAAAAATCCGACTTAGCGTGTCGGTCTAGTACAAAGCAGGGATCATATTCATTATCATATCAACATCCTCTTGTCCTGATATGCACCTGGTTGCCACTGGACGTTAAATAATAATTCATCCATCATCCATCATCTAATGAAACAACAGGGATAATAAAAGGGTTCATCGACAATGTACATGTAGGTTTCAAAATGCGACCTATTGATATGTTTCATCATATAAAAGAATTGACAGGGTCAAATCGAGGTTAGTGTCGAATTATATATTATTGCAGTTTATGTATAACTGTAGAGAGAATTAGAAAAGCAGATTTTTATTTTGCGACCAGTTGATTATTATATTTCTACAGTCTCAATAATTGAATTAAAATAAAATGTATTACATAATTTTCAGTTTATATATCTAGAAATATGCCTTTGTACGCATCACGTTTTGTACGAGTCGATTTTTCTTTCATGTACATGTACTGAATACTTGATTTCCGACTTAGTCCGGAATTACCGCATCCGGGGCAGAAATTATTATTTTGATCACGTGACTTTAGTGTTTTGTTAGGCATGAAGATGGCACTGTCCAGGTTACGAGAGTGACTGGAAATTTGAAGGATAATGCAACTCGGGCGAGTTTTAGCTGTTTGTATTCATGCCATTATATACCCCTCTGGAACAGAAATTGTTGCAACTTTTGGCGCAAAATTTACCGGGGCTTCTGTATTGTTATTGTTTCTATGCCTAACAAAACGTCACATGATACGTCATTCTTTACCTCCGTCACAAAGAGCAATCGATCTCGAAAATGTCGTATCTGATGGCATTTAACAAGTTTAATACACATCCCACGTGAGATAAGGAATGTTCCTATGCTTCTTGCCCTACTACATGAAGATTTGACATCTGAAGGGAATAATTCTATTAAGTTATTTAAAAAAAGCTTTTTTGCTTCTGTGTAATTTGATTAATCCGATTTTAATAAAATATTCAATGAGCGATCACTAGTAACACACTTTTGAGCATAAGCGGTCATTCTGGTCTTGTTTGTTCTTAATTCGTCTTGATTTTTTAGCATCAACATATTTTTCAACTAAATCAAGATAACTAGATCAAATTACGATTTGTTACCTTGCAGTCAATCAAGATTAGTCAAGATCAGTCAAGATAAGTTTAGATCAGTTTACCACTGGTAAAGTTAAACATTGTATAATTCATTCTTAGCAGTTATGAACTGGATTTAACCAGTCTTGATTGACTGTAAGGCATTATATCTTTTGGGGTTTTTTTTATCTTGATTTTGTTTGAAATTTCTAAGTTCTTAAAATAACGACAGTTAAGATTAAACAAGAATGAAATAGGCGTTGAACAACAAAAAATGTGTTCTAGTATGTACAGGTTCTTTGCAGTAGATAGCTATCTTTATTATAGTGATGGGGTTTCCGTTATTCCGTCCATCCACGTCTATTACCTGCAACTACTCGTACACCAGTGAAACGTTCACAGAATCTTCAGTATGTAGTGGCATTGTGAACCACCTATTTTCCTTTTTATAAGAATAATATTTGAGGTTTTTCACAGACAAACATAGACTTTGCCATTGTTTCATGACATGGTCATGAAAGGGAGCAGGCATGCCCTGTCCGCATCTCCTCCTAAGCCAGTTAATGGATTTCTGTGGAAATTTCAGGAAATCTTCATTGTGTACTTCTATTTTGATTTTTATCAAAATTATTATTTGTGGTTTCTCATAGACAACATGGACTTGTATAATTCTTTATATTATTGTAACCATAGTGAGGGATATACATTTGTGAAAAAACAAGTACTTCTAATTTGAATTTTGTGGTTTTTGGATTAATAAAGGATTATGCTCTTTGTTCACCTTGTTATCTTCAAGTAATATATAACAGCAATAATGATTTTGGTATGCGAATACGTTTTTACATTTAAGATAAGTTACGTCTTCTCTATCGAGAGAATCGTGTCAATGTTACTATTTCACGAGAAAATGTTTCTCCGGTTGATAAGTAACCATATTTGTTTATAATGTCAACATTTATCATAGCATGTTGATGATTATACTGAAAAGCGTTGTAATATTGGTATAACATTTTAGATTGCTACTACAAATTAAGACTTTTAGTAATATCTGGTATGTTTAACTTCTGATACTATTCTGTTGCTATTGATTAGGTCATTATTGCCACATATATCCATTAAAGGATGGTTGCATTGACAAAAAATAATAGACAATAAGATTAAATGTAGACAGAGTACGTCGTACAGCAAAAAATGGACAGTACGATGGCCTGTACAAAACAAGTAACACATATATTTAATCGAAAGCAAAAAGTTCAAAGTAATCTGTATCAGATAAAAAATATACCTGAAAAAAAGCTTCTACCTTGGTATTATCAGATGTTTATTTGGACAATACCTGGATTATGTGTAAATCAGGTAGTTGCAAAGGTGTTAAGAAACAGAAAAAATGACATTTCTTTAACAAATCTGTCCAGAATTGCAATTAACTCGGTTTTTTTCACTAAATATAAAACCTTAAAGTCCTGACAATTGAATGACCACATCTTTCAGACAATGTTGCTAAAACTGCTAAAACCATCGTTTTTTTTTTTTCCTTTTATATTTTTATTTTCTTATTTTTTTTTTATATGTATTTTTTTTTTTTTTTTTTGGTCTTTTGAAAAAATATCAACTTAATATATAAGTGTTTTCTATAAGTTTGCATACAAAAGATCCTGAAAATGAAAGGAATAACATTATCAATAAAATGACCTTGGGTCTAAAGGAATGATTGTATCAAAGTCCATGTAGCATGCTAATACGTTTGTCTAAATAATAAACACCTATATAAAATCAAAATCAAAAAGGTTTTAGAAGAAAATACGTTTTGGCAAACAATTAAATATATAACGGTGTAAAATTTCTGTATCCTCTTAACAATGGGTTTAATTGTGGTGGAGTAAGATTCAACAAATTATCATCATATTCTGGTTGGAAAATGTTTATGATTTCTGAGAATGATGACAGGCTATTGTCGTTTATATATTTCTTTGACTTATTTCAGGGTATCCGATCCATTGGGAAAAAAATAATACACATGCGATTTGTTGTCATCGATCGCTGAAGGTCTAAATAATAAACATCTACATAAAATCAAAATCAAAAATGGTTTTAGAAGCAAATACGTTTTGGCAAACAATTAATTATACAACGGTTTTAAAATTTCTGTATCCTCTTAACAATGGGTTTAATTGCGGAGAAGTAAGATTCAACCGATTATCATCATATTATTTTTGTTGGACAATGTTGTATGACAAACAATTATTGCAGGTGTTATTACTTTGTAATTTACTATTTAGTACCTATAGGTCAAACTTTGTATCAAATAAACGCATTTCATTTATTAAAATTTACGATATCATTATATGCACATAGACCACCATACATAGCCAACAAGCTGTGAAATATAACCGCCATACTATCTGGCAACAGAAATGTAACCTGCCTGAAAAGGGAAGTTAACCATTTAGAACACCCTTTTGCCTTACGGTTGAACCATGTTGTATGCAGTTTATGTTTCTATATTATATTATATTTGAATTGTTTTCTTGTAAAGTCAAATTAATCGCATATGAACTAGACAGCATTTAAAGGGGTGCATTTAAAACTACATAAAAAAGACATTTTTCCTCATTGATATGTTAGTAATACTAACGTTACAATAGATTTATCAAGTTCACATTTCATAAGTACATGTAATATTATATTGATGCAGACTTTTTGATGTTAACATCAAGTTTGATATCTGGGAAATTCAGGAACGTTGTCATGTTTCTCCTTATTGGTGGAAATAAGTTTGATTTTTTTTCCTGACAGCAATTCTTCATTAACATTTTTTTAAATAGTTTGTTGTATTTTAAACGCATCACATCTCTGAATTTCTTAGCGAACAAGCAGTATATGACAAAGTTGAGTGAAGCCTGTATAATAAAAAATAATCTTATCATAACAGAGGCACGTGTAATTGATGTAAAATCGTCATGATAAATTTCTTTTGTAATGAAAGATATGACTATCACAAATATATAATGTGGTAACTGAAATAATACTAAAACGACAATTAAAAGAGACACGTTCAGTTCGTTTCTCTCTGCTCTTTTCGTATGTTTTGTCATTTGAATGGATTTTTGGTGTGACCTAATTTTCCATAGCAACACAAAATTTAGTGCTAACATTAAAATACATAGTATAAGACTAGAAATAACATAAAACCTTTCGTAAGCAGAACGAAACGATAGAATTAATCCTTTTTCGTCGTTAAACAAATCATTCGGATTTGTAAATACAACTATTATTTCCTTTATTAACTGCGGACTATGAACAACTAAACAAATGCAAACGGTTACGACAATTAGAATCCGTGTTCTCTTTATTGTTAAACAATTTCCAACTTTCATCGGAAACAATACAGCAAAGCACCTTTCTGACGTTAAACAAAGAGCAAATAATAAACCGCTATAAACGATATTGTATCCAATAAAACGTTCTATTGACCTAATGATGAATTCTTTTCGATCTTTATCGGTTATTGAAATTGATTGGAAATTAGCCTTTGTTGCAATTTCATTGGCTGATGTTGTCAATTGGATACTATCAAAGTAATCATACATGTAACTACATTCAGAACTTTTATATGATTCTGTTGTTGTAAATAAAGCCGATACAGATTTATTGGACTTGTCCTTAATTAATCTTAATACATAATTTGATATCTTTTGAATTACACTGCCAGATGACAAGATAACATATTGCTTCCGTTTTAAATATTCCAACGATTCAACAAATTCGTTTGCATCACGATACGTGGTTATCGCAGGATACACGTCGGCATATACAGCATATATCATATTGAAGATATCATGAACGGCTAAAGCTTGCAGCAGACAAACCGGAGCACTCCGCATTGACTTTCCGCACAAGATAATTAAAATAACAAGATTTCCAATCAGTCCGAGAGTTATGAATACTGGCATGACGATCCCAGACGTAATATATATAAAATACAGCTCTGACAGAATGTCATTAATTGTTAAATTCATCCCGATTGATAAATTAGTATTTTTCCTGTCTGCATACCATTGATGTTTAAAGACAAGACTGCAGTTCCTGCATTTCCTGTTCGCACTTGTTTTATGGTTTCTGTGTGGTTAGTGTAATTACCACAGATGAGCTTGGTGTTGTTGTCTGAAAAAAGTACATTTATTACAAATAAATAAAAAATAGTTATACTGATAGAAATTTATAGAAACGACCTTCAATAAAATGTACAATTCCCAAATATAATATAATATAATATAATATAATATAATATAATATAATATAATATAATATAATATAATATAATATATATATATAGGTACATATATGATAATTCAAATTTACATTTACACAAAAATGTCAACTCAAAGTATAGGTACTTCTCAATGAATGTTCCCTCTTGCTTTCAAAAAAGTTGTATAAAAAGGAGCTATTGCAGAATATAATGACTTTAAAATAAGATTAGGATTTTAATATTGTAGATTATTACGTAAGACATCGTTCGAACAAGGAAGTCATAAAATAAACTTGCTATAAAGGAGAAAACTTTTTAGCGTTATTTATTTTAAAGTATTCGGATCTTAAATGACCACGTGATTCTTTTAAATGCCCCGGATGTTCCATACAACGTATTCGAAATGACCTTGGTAATGATTGGCAAATTTCGGAACCACGATATATCTAGAATGTTACATATTTTCATGGAAGACACATACAAACAACGAAGTGTGCTTCAACTTTTTTTTAAAGAAATAGAATTTGCATTCATGATCCAATATGGTCTATATACCTTAAATTCAGTTGTAACTGTAGAGTATGGTTTGTCTCAAAATTACCTACCACACTAACCGGTCAATACCAGTTTAGATCAGTGTTAAACATTACATAATTCGTTCTTAACTTATATGAACTAGTCTTAACCAGTCTTGACTGACTGCAAGGCATTATTTCATGTATTTGGTCTTATCAGCCCAGGAGCCAGAATTTTTGTCCTGGGATGATTCATTACTCAAATGCCTTTAAATTTTCCGTTCAAAATTTGACAAAAACTACCACAAATTTCTAAGGATCTTCCTTTTGATGCAGAGGCAACCCTTAGCTGAGTTTGGATACCTGTTTGTTTTAATTGTTTTTATTTTTGATGGTTGTGCTTATTAATTCATCATTATATCTTTAACCGGTTTTCCAATATTTTGATCTCGAGCACTGCAGATGAGTTGTCAGTCAATGATAGGCCATATAGTGCATCAAATTTATTTCGGTATTTTATGATACGTTTTATTAGTAGAGCGGTGGACTACTGTACCAAAAGTTCCGTGTTCGATCCCTGACTGATGCAGTAAGTAATTCTGGAAGACAAATCATGCTTTACTCTTAAAATAAGCATGATCTAATTATTCTGTGTACAATTCTATTCCACTATACTATAATAATCTCATTTTATGTCTCACAAATCCACAATACTCTTATTTCTAATTACTAGAAGTAGTCTAATCAGTCTGTTATTCCTAACAAACGTCTCATTGTGGCTATTAAACTTTTATTTTCGTGATTGAAATTACTGTTTTTTTTTTTTTTTATCTTTATATCGTTTAACGCCTTCTGTCTTAATTTCATCTGAATTGTCAGACAAGGAGTCAGTTTGATTGTAAAATTGTGAAAACTAAGGCGTATCTCCCTCGTGATGAGATGGTTTTGGCTTTACCCCTTTTGGTCATTTTGATATTTTGAATTTGTTCTTCAACCTTTTGGATTGTTGTTTTGGTTTTCAACATTTTAGGCATTGAGCGGAACTGATGAGTCGTAAATCAACTCGCATCTTGTATCAACAAATTTTGTTTGAAACACAAAGTAAATATTTGTTCACAACAGCTACTTACGCCTCTTTTCTAGCTTCCGTGATCATTCTGCGTTAGAAAAAAGTGGAAAAAAATGAAAAAGAAAAACAAAATAACAATCCAAAGATACTAATATTAGATATAGTAAATTTATACTAAAATAAAATTTAAAATAAATAATTCATAATTGACTATATGTATTTTAGATTTTAAATTATATTGTAACGAAATAATGTTTTATATGACAAAGTATACTGATAATTAGTCAAATAAAGTAAATCCACATTATTTTGCGATTGATACCAATTTTCATACACAAGATGTGCACATCTCGTCGATTTTCGACTCATCATTTGTACTCAAGGCTTACAATGTTATAAACCAGAGCCTTAATCCTATAAAGTGCTTCGATAGCACCGCATCATGGCGACAGTTGAATGGTTGAAGTTGACGCACTATTATGCTTCAACCAATGAAGTGATGGAAATTATTCAACCAATGAAGTGATCGATATTATTCAACTAATGACGTGATGGATATTATTCAACCAATGACGTGATGGATATTATAATATACATTAAAAAATGATATTACACCTACCACAAAAACCAGATGAAAAACCCCAAAAAATCAAGACATTATCCAGCCAGGTTACTTTTTGGGTCCTCTAGCCCCTTATATCTCGAAAACCTTAAAAGATAGTCTGTTGTCATACTAGTGAAAGTACTCATCTAGATGAATTAAAAGAAAACATCTCCATTGAAATAGAATGAAAAATAAAAATAATTTAGGTATTTAGAAAATATTTGCGGTCGTTTAAAAGTTGAAGAGCAAATTCAAAAATGACAAAATTACCGAAAGGTTGAAGACAAAACAACCTAAAGACGGAGCTATGCATGAATAAGATACTCATTAGTTTTCACATTTTTTCTTTTTAAAAGAGTCGAAATTAAACACACAAACAATTACACTTTGTAACTTTGTAATTCAGAGGTTAGATTTATTCAAGTGATGATTGGGCTTCAAAAAAACTACGTAATAAATTTTTTGTTGAAATTTGGGGTGGCACAAGTAAAGTCAAGAAATACCAAAGGGATATCCGAAGGAGATAAAAATCGTAACAACTGACAAACTCCGGAGAACAACGAAGACAAGACCAAAACAATACATGCACTACAATTAAAAACTAAAAACATATGAACAAAATGAACCCTTCCAAGATACAAAATTCAGGTTTTTACAGAAAAAGTATCAAAATGAAAACATCAGATCGATAGGACAAGTTATAAATTCTGTGGTTACTTGAAATATTTTGCATGTGTAAAATTCATTACTGTGACTAGTTATATTGCTGACTTGTTAAAGGTGAAATCGTATTAAAGGTGGTCATGCAAGTGTTTTCGACACAAATAATGACGTTTTGATTATTAAACAGAATATTTTACCGGAATAAAGTGTGGTGCAGTAATGTACATATTGCATGAACAATGTTGAAGTGAAATTGCACTTATCTGTGCTGAGCTAGTTTGCTCAAGGACACCTCGTAAAGGTGTTGCGTTTATTGTAATAATTTATTTTTTCCAAATAAATTCAGTAAAAAATCAATTCAAGTAAAATGTAACAAAAAGGTTTTTTCTATTTTATTTTCTATGTCATGTATACTTCATGCACTTAGTCAACAAAAGTAACGATACACGAGTTCGGAACCAAATATCTTGGTAATTCCTTATAAAAACTTAATATGAGGGCAACAGTGGTTTGCTACTTCATTTCTTGATCTAATTCGTCGCATTTTGAAATTTGGATAAAACTTGAAATGGTGGAAAATGGAAATTTCAGAAAGAGGGTTAAATTAAATTTGCGAAAAATGGATAAGAAAATCTACATACATTTTGTAAAATGAAAATCCAGTGGCTGAAATCAGTAGAAAAACTCAAATCTTTTATCACACAGAATTATGATTCACATCAAGAGGTAAATATACTGATTTTTTAATTTTTGGTTAAAAAATGTGATTTTGAAATCTCAAAAATTGGATATTTTCATTTCAAACTTTTTGCACAAAATCCATGCTTTTGATGATAAAACAATCTACTATGAAAATCAGACGTGTGGGTCTATTTTTCTGCTCAATACAGCTACTTGAAATTATGAATATATGAAAAATGCATTACCCTGTACCGTTTCTTTTTTGTTGACTAGTATATTTAGTAAACCAATTTTTTGCAGGTAAAAATATATATCGTATATAGACGAAATGTACACATCTTGTGCACTTGTTTCAGAGAATATGTGAGATAGTATACAATACACACATTATATGTTGATAAAACTATTTGTATCACGAGGAGAAAGTTGTATACAATTGTATCACTATGAGACGCGCAGCGCAGCGTCGGGTAGTGATTCGATTTTCTCCTATTCCTGACTCCTATTAATCGGTGGGAAAAAAATACATAATATCTTCAACGACTTCCAGGTGATTAAATTTCTACGTGGGAATTACCGCCCTTTTTTCTATAGTTATTACAACGATAAACTAGAGAAGTCCCGAAATGACGTCTATGTAAACAAACTACATAGCAACGACATTTTCTTGAGGTTTTTGTCGAAAATCATAGGAGAAACAGATTCTCGTTCAATTTACTCGTGAGTTATGGAATTTCTCCATCCTCAATAGTTAAATTTTAGATTTTAATACGCTCGCTAAAGGCTCGCCTGTTGAAAATCGAAAATTTAACTATCTCGATAGCAGAAATTCCATAACTCACTCGTACCTGAAGGAGAATCTATATATGTATACAACTGTCGAGACGTGAAACAAATAGTTGTAACAACATATAAATGTATGTAATTTGTTTATCTAAGATTTGACAGTCATTTAAAACTGTTATATCGTGCAATTTCAATCATTTTTTATTTGAATAAAAAAAATTTTACAATTCAAATAGTTCTTTACGTCCATCCTATTGTTACGTCACGTTGGAACGATGATTCCCTGATAGATTTGTCCATTCTGCCACTGTCACTATCGGAATAAACTACCAAGATTATAAATAGATATATAAACTGTTATTGCCAAATGTGTTTTCAACTAAGTAGATTTTTTTTCACGGTAAAATTCAGTGTATCAATTGTCCTTGAACGTAATATTTGTGACTTCCGTTTTATTTAGCTAAGAAGACGTCAAAGGTATTTTCCTGCATTCCATACATTTTGACAGTAGTTCCGACAAAAGTACAAGTTACATCAAACATATGTAAAATACAAGGGTTTTTATCGCACAGGCTGTATCGCCCGGTTAAAATTACGTATTTGGCAGTATTTATAAGAAATACACACTAAATTTTAGATAAAAAAACATCTATCAGTCAATTCAGTTTCCCGATAAAGGAGGTTGTGCCGCCGAAATATAATGCAATTTTTTGTGTTTTAATGCGTTTATCTTCTCCATGAAGAAAATTGTTGTTTGAAAATCAATACTGATTAGATATAAATGCATTTATCAAAGTTGAGCAATCAGCTGTTTTTGACAGGTCCACGTGTATATGTTTGTAAACAGTTACACACGTGTGTACTCTTTATTATGACTATTACGATTTTAACTATGATTGGATGTAATTTAAAATGGTTCGATAGGTGGCTAGGTTTGGATAAATAGCACGTTTAGCACGTGCTAATAAGCGGGAAATATTTTCGTTTTTCAAGTTAAGAAGGGGTATTGGTCATTCGACTCTCCACTTCAGTACAGTCCAGTTCAGTTTTCGATATGTCCGATAACAATCTCGACTTAAACGAGGACGCCTTATTGCAGGATACTCAATCGTCGAATACCAGGGAGAATAATAGCTGTAGGACTAACGCTTCCACACCTCAGGTCAGTCAACAGCGAGATCAGTTCTTTGATAATTTTGAATTCTTCAGAAACTATTTTGACAATAAACTTTCTTCGCTAAAGTCAGATATACTTTCCGAGCAAGACAACCTTACAAAGAAATGCAGGGATGATGCGTCGATCAAATTTAAATCAGAGGGAAATCGTATTCAGTACCGTTTCAATGGGGATATTGCTGACGGCCTTAACAAGATTTATATGCACCTGGTTTCCGCTAATTCTCCTGCCGTTGGTATGGTCCGTGATCTCCTTGGAAAGCTTAAGGAGCGTAATAAACACATTACTATCGCTGACAGTTCTTCCGCAGGCTGGGCAACAGTTAAAGAATACGACGCCAGTGATATCGCGGACAACGAGGAAGATGAGAAAAATATCCGACAGGCAGAGTCTAGAGCTATTCGTAACGCATCAGAGATCTACAGCTCCCGCTGCAGCCGGTTCCATTAACACTGCTCCTACTTATGTCAACTTTCGTCAGCCCTTTCGTAACAGCACCGCTCGGCGTGAGCTGGGCCCGTACGACCTGTGCCATGAATGTCACCGGTAGGGACATTGGAAGCGGACGTGCCCCCTCCTCTTCAGCAAGAACTCTAGCGCTGCCGGATCCACCAACAATCAGCCCAATGCCACAGGAAAGCAGTGATGCAGTTTCTTTGAAAGATAAGTATTTAGACTTTTCTAGCTTGAAATATGAAGACAAATTTTTTGATGACTCGGAAAGATTGGCTGAGTTTTTATCACAAGTTCATTATTTTGGAAAAATGGAATTTTCACAAAATTATAAAGGTGTCAAAGGTAGAATAGCAAAGAATTATGATTTTTGGGTTAAGATTGGTGCTAATAAGACTGTTTTAAAAACAATCAAAGATGGTTATGTAATACCTTTTTTGACCCCACCACCTTCCATGTTTTTCAATAATAATAGGTCTGCTTTTTCAAACGCGGATTTTGTCAATCAAGCAGTAGTCGATTTAGTAGATTCTGGATGTGCTTGCGAAGTACCATTTAAGCCCTTTATAGTTAATCCACTTTCCGTTGCTACTAATCTGGCAAAAAACGTTTGATTTTAGATCAGTCCGTTGTGAATAAATTTGTCAAAAAAGAGATTCAAATTTGAAGATTGGCGGACAGCTATGCAAATGTTTAATAAAGGTTCTTTGCTGTATAAGTTTGACCTCAAGTCGGGTTATCATCATTTTGATATTTGCCCTGCTCAACGTACCCTTTTAGGGTTCCAGTGGTATAAAAAAAATTCTATTGCTTTTCAGTTTTAGTGTTCGGGCTTTCTTCAAGTCCGTATATTTTTACGAAATGTCTTAGAGTTTTGGTTAAATATTGGCGGAAAAATGCGATTGATATAGTTCTTTATTTAGAAGATGGGTTTGGTAAGGCCCAGTCTTTTGATATTTGCGAAAAACAAGCTAATTTTGTACAAAAATCTTTGACTGAAGCTGATTTTTTGATAAATGTAGAAAAGTCTGTTTTTGACCCTAAACAAGAGCTTGAATGGTTAGGAATTTTATGGAATTCCATATCCTTTTCAATTTCGATACCCGAGAGACGGATCAGTGATCTGTTAAGTTCTATCAATTCTATTTTTGATATTTTCCCTTGTATTTCGGCTAGACAGTTAGCTCAGGCTACAGGTAAGATTATATCTTTATCACCTGTGTTTGGACATTTAACAAGGTTAATGACCTGTTAGTGTTATATGTGTATTGAACAAAGATCTACCTGGGACAGAATTTTATTGATTTCTTTCCCAGTTGAAGTGCAGAGGGAACTCAATTTCTGGGTAAGTAATGTACGTGCAATGAATTCTAAACTTTTAGCTCCATATTCTCCGTCCCAAACATTAATTTACTAAGATGCTAGTGGTATTGCTGGTGGAGCTTACACTGTAGAAGTGGGAAGCAAGATTTTTGTTATTCAGACTATTAAACATTTAGTATCATGCAAAGCAAAAGGCTGCTTGATAGTGCCAAGATGGGTATCGGCTCCTTTTTGGCCATTTATTTTTAACTGTGATTTGAGTTATAAGAATTATGTTCAAGACGTCTTAGAGTTCAAAGAGGCTGATAGAATTTACATCAAGGGGAGTAGCCCTGCGTGCATTTTTGGCACTGAGAAGTTTTGTTTCGACTGTTTTAGCTGTACGTTTAGATGCAAGTTAAAGACACAAGGTCCTGGTATCGTAAGATATTGCAGAGACGAGGCGTACGATGTTTTTAATTGTAGTTTTGACAAGGTCCTAGGATATTGTAGTTGACACGGTCATATTGTATTTTACATTTATGTATATTTATATGATGCTTATGTATATATTTTATAATACATTTTTCAGCTGTCTTCAGAATTGGTAGATGGAAGGACATGCCACAGCAACATTTAGGATCCGAGTTAGGGGAGTACATAAACCAGATACCAGAGTTTTGTTTAAATTCTCGTGCTAAAAGTACGCAACGTCATTACAGGTATGCATTTAATACTTTTTGTAGATGGTGTAATAGTAAGAATATAATGGAGACTCTTCCAGCCTCCGATGTATGTGTTGCTTCCTATTTAATTTATTTAACTAATATGGGGAAAAGTACTAGCAGCTTGAATGAAGCTTTTTATGCCATTAGCTGGGCACACAAATTAGCTGGTGTAATTAATCCTTGTGAGTCGGATTTGGTTATTACTGTGAAAGAGGGATCTTTGAGATCTGTTGGTCATAGTATAGTTAAGAAGGAACCTATTACACCACTAATATTGTACAAATTAGTTATTAAATTTGGTGCAGATTCTGCAAATCTTAAAGATATAAGATTAGTTTGTATGTGTTTGTTAGCTTATGCAGGTTTCTTGAGATATTCAGAATTAGCCAATCTTAAAAGAAATCATATTACTTTTCATGATTCTTACGTAAAATTATTTCTAGAAGCTAGCAAAACTGATGTTTACAGGGAAGGTAGAGAAGTAGTTATATCTAAAACCAACAATCTAACGTGTCCGGTCAATGTTAGAAAGATATTTGGTTATGGCTAACATTACTCCAGTGAGTAATGAAATCATTTTTCGTCCGTTAAGTTTTTGTAAATCTGTAAATACATACAAACTTAGACGCGGAAACTTATCGTATACAACAGCCAGGGAAATACTTTTAGATGCTTTAGGTTCTTTAGGTCTAGATAAAAAACTTTTCGGCTTACATAGTTTGCGTTCCGGTGGTGCTACCGCAGTAGCAGCAAGTAACGTTGAAGATCGTTTATTCAAAAAACACGGGCGCTGGAAATCATAAAAGGCTAAAGATGGATATGTTAAAGAAGATTTAGAAAAACGGTTATCCGTGACGAAAAATTTAGGAATTTAAGTACTTATGATATGTTAATTCTGTTTTAATTTTCCCTTTCTTTGTTTGTTCGAACCGCACTGCACATGTGGCAGAGCTATGCATAGAAACAAGTGATTGTTTTTATTTGATAAATGTTTTATGTTCGGTTGAGATTGTCGAATAAGAACATAAATGCATTTATCAAAGTTGAGCAATCAGCTGTTTTTGACAGGTCCACGTGTATATGTTTGTAAACAGTTACACACGTGTGTACTCTTTATTATGACTATTACGATTTTAACTATGATTGGATGTAATTTAAAATGGTTCGATAGGTGGCTAGGTTTGGATAAATAGCACGTTTAGCACGTGCTAATAAGCGGGAAATATTTTCGTTTTTCAAGTTAAGAAGGGGTATTGGTCATTCGACTCTCCACTTCAGTACAGTCCATTTCAGTTTTCGATATGTATACCCCCCACTCCCACCCTGTGGTTGTATAATTTATGAATTCTTGTACTTATATTGGTTTTTCTTTTGTAGATTGGTGGACCTCCATGGTGGCACCAGAGTTTATTTTATTATAATAAAATAGAACCGCACTGCACATGTGGCAGAGCTATGCATAGAAACAAGTGATTGTTTTTATTTGATAAATGTTTTATGTTCGGTTGAGATTGTCGAATAAGAACATAAAAGTATTTTCCTTCAAGTTTGTAATTAGTTATGCATATTATAGCTATTCGGAATTAATAACGTATCTGCTCTAGGGAGCAGATACGTTATTAATTCCGAATAGCTATAATATGCATAACGTATCTGCTCTAGGGAGGAATCGTGTCTTAATTCCTAATGATTACAATGTATGTGTGTTTATATATAAAAAATACAAGATGAATCAAAATAGACTGTTGCTTAAGATAGTATTATATACTAAATATTGCAGACTTTTCCCCAGACAGTTAACATGTCAGTACTTTATAATACAGTGCCTCTGCTGGTGGACCCTAGGTCCCCGAGGGTGTTCGCCAACCCAGTCGTCAGACTTGTCTGACATGATTATTCATTGATTTGTTACAGAAATTACCAGTATTTAGCAAAATTCAAAAATTAATAGAAATATACTAAGGGTTCATTCCTTGTATGGCACATGGTAGATCTCCTTAGCTGAAATTTGGCTTCCTATTTCGATATTTTTGGTTGAGTACTTCTTGTTTAATATTAGTTTGGTTTTTGGTCTTCCAAATGTTTCGGTTTTAATGCTGCTGATGAGAGGTAACTTGAAATGCGTCGTATACAGCATAGTATAAATTTACTGTATCTAATATTAGTATCTTTGGATTGTTATTCTGAATATCTTTGTCAACATTATATGTTAGCTAGTACATCTGGATAATAAACAAGGCAATGATTATACATGTAACAATAAGTCGTTTCTATTCAATGACAAAATTCATTATTATACTTGGAAATAAAGACGAGACAGCATATTCATGGAGGTCTGAAATATATTTTAAAGACACTAAAAAACTGGAAAAATATAACTCTATACAGCCTTAGTAAAATAAAATTCTCTTATGATGGTGCATTGTTATCTATTTCTCACGCGATGAATTATTTGTCATAACTAATTCCCCATCATATGATATGAACAAGTGTTACGAGAAATTCTTTTATTTGATTGGCCTTGATCCAAACGTCGCTGTTTTCTGATTGGTTGAAATCTGCGCGGTCATTATTGAAAGCCACCGTTGCATAGCAACATTTGACGTGACAGAAAAATTAACGTTAAGATTTCCGCGGGTCGGACGCCGAATCACAAACAAACAAATATTCCTGAAGAATCATAAGAGAAATAGGTTGAACAATTCGTACAAATTAGATACCGCTTGATATCAACTCTCGTTATTTAATTTGGACTTAATAATAAACTTGCCAAAGGCTTGTTTATTATTATATCCAAATTAAACAACTCGATTTAATATCAAGCGGTATATAATTCTCACTCATTGTGAAACCTATAATTAAAAGTATAGAAATCTATTTTAAGTTAACCATATGCATGTAAAATGGTTAACTTACTATATAGAATTTTGATAGAATTAGTTATTTGTACCAAATGATTTGATTTTTATATTGATAATCAAAGAACTTTTCTTTATTTTTAGTCTTGATCACAACTGAAAATATAAGTTTATGTATTCTATTTGCCATCGAGGTAGACAATACAAAGTACCATTCTAAGATTCTAAGATGGACTCTTTTTCTACAAATATGACGTACAGTGTATACTGAAAATAGTGCTTTAAATATTTCAGAAAGCCTTGTTACATTATAAGAAAGAAGTCTAAAAATTGACAGTGACGGTGGATAACAGTACATGCAAATGAAATAGCGTTTTTCTTCTTTCTTTTTTTTTTTTTTTTTTTTTTTGTCATAGTGTGATATTCAACACGGATAAAATTCTCGCATCCCCACGAATTGGCTACAATTTCGAATCAAGACGTCCTCTAGTAAAAATCTGAGTTCTGGTTTTCTTTCTGATAATTTAGATAAACGAAAAGTGATAAAAATGTAAATAAAGTAGTTGATAAAAGAATAAATCGCTTACCTTAATGGAAATCTACGGAAACAAGGAGATGATAGTCATTCTATACATGATCTTGTATCGATTTGATGGTATGGTTAAATCCGTTGATAACACATTTTGTTAGGCACATATCAACCATATTTTACCCTCTGTTTGCGAGGATTGAAGTTTTACTGATTTGGTCTGTACATTGAATGTATATGACGTATCTTGGTTCCTTTAAGTATTAATTCTCCGTCAAGGACAAGTTGGCACTCCCACCATTATACACGAACTTGAAAATATCAAGTCTGACGTTGAAAACTGCTATTGGAAAATGATCTAATGCCCTACTGTATGCCAATAATCATTTTATCAAACTGCTTTGATGTATTTGTAAGAAAAATGACGCAATCTAACCTTTTTTCGTGAATCATACTATGATTTAAAATCTCCAACGGAATTTGAAGTTACTGCCGTAAATTTTTGTTCATTTATTTTTTTATTATTTTCAATTTATTTTTTTTTTTCTGGAAATTTTCGAATTTTTTCTGGGTTTATCAATTTCTTGGCAAAAAAATTGTTTTGCCTTTTGTGCCGAAGTTTTGTTACTTTAAATCTGTTAGACACATCCAAATTCTTAACTATTATTAACTGATTTTAATCAGTCTTGATTGACTGCGAGGCAAAATATTTGTTTTGATCGTGTTATTTTGATTTAATCTGAAATTTCAAAAATTGTGAAAAGCAAGATTAAATAAGATAGAAATGGCCGGCTAAGATCAAACTGCTTGTTTGGCATGGGTACAATATACTATTTTACAACAGTAATGATTTTGATGTACATGATATCTATATTTTGCCGACAGTTTTGCCGGAGGCCGACATTTTGCAAGTCGGAACAATATGCCATAATGTTGAAAAGCGTTTCCAAATGTCAAATTTAACAAAAGGTTAAAACCAAGGCGTCTAAGAAAAGAACTATGCAAAGGGGGAGATGATTCTTATTTTTTTAAAAACATTTTATGACAGCAATATCATGGAAACCATCTAATAATCCATAGGAAAAACATAAGTGAAACGTTGCATAACTTGAAGGATATCTCGTAAAACGTCAATATACTCGTCCATAACTAGGCTATCGAACGTCATCCAGACAGGGAGATACGGAGTACACAAAGTTGAAAGTAGCGGAAACTCATTAACAGTTTTAAAAGCGTACACAACTCAAAACATGGCAAAAACGTGACAGTTCGTGACTATGATCTTGCACAATGCACTTACAATTACAGATATAATCTAAACATAACGAATATGTTTTTCATATTCTGCTTTGTTCTTAAAATTTGGGGTTTCTTGTCCAATGAAGTCCACCAACTTTGAACATTTGCGTTATTTTAAATGCAATTAAAAAATTTGATAATTATACTTGACACTTCATTTAAAAATTAATATATAACTTTTACTACTTTACTCTAGCACGTTTTATTCAATGCTGTATAAAATATGGGATATTGTCACTATGGTACATTCCCAGTTTACTTTTGCTTTCATGACTATTCTGAATCTATTATATCGTAAAACTACAGTCTAAATTTAGAGTTAGGTTGTCTACTTTTGAAATTGAAACATTTTTCACAGAGATAACAAATTATACATTCTATTAACAAAATTGTTAATTTTGTGAAAACTAAGGAGTATCTTTCTCATGCATAGACCTGTCCTTTGGTGGTTTTGCTTTTACCCCATTTAGGCATTTTTGCATTTTTGAATTTGCTCTTCAACATTCTGGATTGTTGTTTTGGTTTTTAACATTTTATGCCTTAAGCACAACTGATGACTAAATAGACGAAATGTGCACATCTTGTGCATCAAAATTTGTATCAAAGAATTATATACATGTATATATTTATTTGAGGCAAATAAAGAATATGGTTTTAATATAAATAATATTATATAATGTTTTCAGAATAAAATGGCTGTTCAGATAGTTATACGCACTAAATACAATTCTTTGATACCAATTTGCACAAGATGTGCACATTTCGTCGATCAGTTGTGCTCAAGACCTACAATGTTGAAAACCAAAATAACAATCCAAAAAAGTTCAAGAGCAAATTTAAAAATGTCAAAATGACCAAAAGTAAAATGTTCTATGAAGAAAAGCAAATAAAAATATTACCCAGTCCAGCATGGATAAGAACGTTTTCTCATCTATAAAAAAAACTCAACAATGAAAATGAATTTTCACTGAACCACTTTATACGTGAAGTAATAGAGATTTACTCCACAACACTCCTGTCTTAGATATTGCGATAAACAAAACTAGAAATTGGTGCAATCCGAAACGATGTCAATCCCTGCACTGAACAAGTCAAAAACAATTAGTGAAACATTAGCAATTTAACAATTTCAGTCTGAAAATTGGAACCCTGAATCAAAATTCAAAATTGAAAACCTTATTGCACATCTAAACATAGTGAAGAACAATATTATACACAAATGAAACCACTGAAACAAAAAATGAATGAGTATTTCCAGAGACAAAGCAAAATTAGCAATTTCACCATTTGCGGCCCCAAAATTTGATCCCTTAATAGATTTTCAAAATTAAAAACCTTTTGCGCATATCTATAGAAAATTAAGAACAATATTATATACAAATATATTTGCTAAATCTAAATGCAAAATGGAAGAGGAGTTTAAAGCACAAGCTTAAATTCACTATTTCCGAAATACAACCCCTGTTGGCCTCAAGTTATCAAAATCAAAATTCTAAAACCTTATTGCGCATCTACATACAGTATGTGACAATATTGTATAGAAATTAAAAGCATAAAATGAAAAATTAATAAGCAGTTTAGTTTAAATTTCCAGTTTTCGAAATTCGACCAATGTGGGAGCCTATTTTTGAAAATCAAAATTCTACATACAGTATGGGCCTATATTCAAAGGTATAATTGTGAAAAGGGTGGATAGGGATACAAATGTGGGGAGTGCGGGGATAGCTGTCGTTTTCGACTGCCTCCGTCTAGTTTTCAATTATTTTCAATTACAAGTCTACGAAATGTGTACACCTTGTACATCAAATTCTTTATAAACTTTATATTAATCAAATACACGAAATCGTTATCATATAGTCTTAAGCATTTTTTATTTTTAGTTTTTAATCTTTCCTGTGTTAAAAAATCATAGAATATGAATAAATCAATATATTTTTATTCTAAATTGTACAATTTTATACAAATCATTTTTTATTAGCTTTTACTATTGTTTTATTTTATCATTTGTATGCCAGTTGTGTAGATCTATTGTTTTAACAAACTCTATTCACTATATATCCTTTTCCTAGCCATTCTTCAAAAATATCGTCTTAGGTTGTTACAGTTGCGTCTGTAGAGTTTATTCTTCTGTCGACCTGCTGACTTGTATCTGAATTCAAGTTGCAGTAATATACCCCAGACGTGTCTCGTTGATTGTTGTTTAAGATTGGTCCATCTTGGTGACAATTTCTCAAAGTATCATATGCATTATTTTCATTCCTGATGTTGTTGAAAGAAGTGGTCTGATAATGTTGTGGATTATCTCTTTTTCTCTTGCAGCAATTTGTTCTAAATGTAAAAAATATTGAAAAACTATACAATTCATGAACAATTTTAAACGAGCAATTTATTCAGGATAATCAATTTAAATAAATTTGTATTCCATAAATAATTGTTCTATAGATCAATGATCACATAAGCAATCAACCTGGATACCCGAGACAAATATCCAAAATTTTGTAGAAAAAATAAATGTAGCAACATTACAAAAAAATCATGATTGTCATGAATATCTGTTTATTTTTCTTTTGTCTTTTTTCTTTTCGTTTTAAATTTCAATCAATGGTAAGATATTAAAAAAAATCAGAAATAAATTCTGAAAAACGATGTTTTAATTACTGGTCTTCCATGTTAAAAAAACGATTTGCACACATAAAACGTTCGACCTGCTATAAAAGTACTTAATATATACTTTATCATATTTCGTCGTTTTAATTGGAAACAGTGGTTGTTTTCTTATTTCGGTTGTGTTTTTTTTAGTATTATATAGTATTACACGCTTTATATGTAGATCCTGTATGGATGATTTTAAATTCTAATTTGTTTCAGAGTTCTTAATCATGTATACTCGTCGTATCGGCATGAAGTCCGGAACACCCATGACGTCGATCGGCGTTAGAATTGAGATGGAAGTAGGACGTCATAACATACTACATGATTGTATAAAACTTTAAATTCATTCTGGTCTCCCAGGAATATTGCCGATTTATATTGAACTCTATGACAAAGCATTAAACCCTTATGGAAGTGTTATCTCAGATTTTTTAGTTTAGTGGAGCTACAGTATCCGTCTGCAGCTATGAGAGCCTTAACTAGTTTTATAGTTAAAACGACCACATTCTGACTCTGCTATATAAAGTATGTACCGTCAACTCTTAGTTTTCAGTTCTAGCAAGCCGTCATTCTGTGGTAATCATATTTATTGGTATTATAGTGTGTTTTATACACCAGAGTGTCGGGGTAGATAAGAGGGGAATGGCGGGGGTTGGGCGGCCATAAAACCTGTTTAACCCCCACCACTATTCAGTGTCTGTACCAAGTTAGACAATCCTGACCCTCTGTTGTGTTCATGTTTGTGTTTTGAACTCTTTTATGTTATTTTCAGTCCGGAGATCTGTCAATTTGGTTTCTTTGATTGACTGGTATGTCATTGGTGCCTTTTCTGGAAACTTACTGATTGGGTCCTGCATGGACACTTAATATTTTGTGGCAAATGACTATTTTCTAAGACAAAAACCTTATATGCTTCATACTTATAACCATTTTTCTCTTCAAAAAAGGTTATAGTTTTCAGTAATGCTTGTAAATTTTTGAGAAAAAATTGTAAAACTTGTGAAAACTGAGGAGTATCTACCTCGTGCATAGTTCTGACCTTAGATGGTTTTGGCTTTACAGTTTTGGCTTTACATGTTTTGGTCATATAGTCATTTTTGAATTTTAGATATTTGCAATATTTCCCAGTTTTTTATATAAGGGCACTCTCACGGCCTCAAAGCCTATTCTGCTGTTTGCTGAGAGAGGAATCTCATTCACGTGTTATTTTGATACTGATTTTTTTTTTTTTTTTTTTTTTTTTTTTTTTGTATTTCCTTTTGTTATGAATAGCATTTCTCATTTTAAGACACATTTACTCCATAAATCAATATGTACTAACGTCATTATTTAAGGTAACTTACTTTCTGTACAATATAATTCCTATGATTAAGAGTAGTAACAAAACAACAGCACTAAGAACCCCAATAACCGCATATAAAGTTGACTGGTCTTCAGCTGAATCCAAACAATTTTCTTTGAATAAAATATTTTCTATTTTTAGTCACTTTAATGATTGGAAATATATCATGATTGAAATGTGCTTTATGGTTTAGTTGTCTAATGCAGCGTGAATTGAAAATTAATGATTAACTTTCCAAACGTTTTATTATATTTTTATCTTATTATGTATCAAACGTTATGGTAAGCAGAGACTGTACATAAACTTGTTTCGCAAAATTCAAAGACTTCCATCGCGAAATACCGTACGGCTCATTTAAAACATCACCTCATGTTAACTTTAAGTTAACATAATCTCTGGTTCAAATCTCTGCTCCAAGACCAAAAAACCAGAGATTAGAACAGCTAGGACTCAGTATCAATTTTAAAGTGCTTGAAAAGCTACATTTTGTGTGTTTTCTCTCTGAAATATAAATTTTTCTTATCAAACAAATATTACGATAAGTGACAGAGAAATTTTTGAGGATACCCAATCAAATTTATGAACTTAGTTCATGTCAAAAATTCTTAAAGGTTTTAAATAAGTACATGTCAAGTTTGAAAAAGACTTCTATTGTTACAAAAATAACTTTTGTCTTATATCGCACACTCTGATAGGGCTTAATTTGACTAAGTATGAACATAATATTAAAAAAGATAACTTTTGTGTTTTTTCACTGTGAAATTGAATTTCTTTCATCTAAAATGTACTACGGTACGTCATAGAGAAGCCTTTTAAGATACGTTAGAAAATGTATGATCTAAATTCATGTCAGAACTTCATAAAAACTTAAGATAAGCATATGTCAGGTTTGAAAAGTCTTGAATTTTTACTTTAGAAAATATCAATATAAAACGTCACAGTAATCTTATATAATACAAATTAATTTGATAGGAACAGCATATCTAAAAAAGGATCGAACCTATAAATCACATAATAAATAAAAGAAACAAAAATGAAATAATAAGAAAAAAATAAAACATTTTTTTAAATGCAAATTAGGATTATAAGGTATGATAAATAAATACAATGAAAAAATAAAGATAAAAATTAGTTAAAAGAAAAAAAGTTACTTAAAAATTATATATACTAAAATACGAATAATTTTGTAAGTTTACGTACTTTAATTAACATAAAACACTTTAACAAAATCAGCTGAAGTCTTAGAAGCAAATTATTTTGTTTTGATTTAAATAATTTAAACTACGCATGCGCCGTCCTGATGACCAGTTCCAGAATTCAAGTACATTTGGTATACTACGCATGCGCCGTCCTAAAGCAGAGACGAATTTGGTCATAAGGACAAAAGCGGTCGCTAAAACAAACTTACTGCGCATGCTCCGTCCTAAGGACGAAACCAGACGCGGTCCTAGTCGTGGTCTTAGGAACAGTCATTAGGACCATTTCTGTCCTCAAGTTAACATTATGCAGAGATTATGACCAAACGGACCAGTCATAATCTCTGGTTGAAGTTAACTTGGAACGGTCATAATCTCTGTTTCAAATGTCTGCTTGAGGGTGATGTTTTAAATGATCCGTACTGTAGTTATTTTTATCAATTGAAGAACTGAAAATAAATGGTAAAGTTTGTTTGCTATAGGTGTTCTTATGTTCTCGCGTATTCCGTATTTTTTTAAATGTTGAGAAATGAGAACACCAAAAGCAACATGCAACTATTACAGAAGTGAAAAGCAATTCAAACAGAGAAAACAAGTAGTAAATGAAAAAGAATACTACGTACATTATACTGTTTACATTTACGACTGGATTTGACATCAGGTGCTGTGTATATGTAAATATTTTATGTTTTCAATTGTTTCGAGTGAATGAACAAAAAAACTTTAGCTTATTTGAGCATTTAATCAGTGTGGTTGACACTTATCTCTAATTTACTTTAATGATATTATGAAATTTAGTCGAAACGCTTGGTATTTTCAATTTTCAACGTTTTCAGTGTTGTTTTCATTTTGCATTTAGTTTTTGTTCGGCTTTTGCCTATGCCCTTTTAACGGCTCATCAAATCCATTTATATTCCTTATGTTATATTTTTGTATGAGCTGATTCGAGACATATGGGTCATTCTCAAATAGTGTCTGTGATGCAATCTTTTTTAATTAATTATATTAAAAGATGAATATAAATTGTTGTACATAATAAATATAAGTATATTTTTAGGTAAACAACAGAGAAAAATCATCCTGAAAGTCCGTACAAACCACATAAGATGTCCTCAAATGTTCGGAAATGATATAAAATCGCATGTGATGTCGCCGTACCGAGGAACTATTAAATTTCTTGATAAGCATTTTGCTCCTCCAATGTATGCACATATTTAAATATATTTAAATTAAACACACCTGTGTCAACGAGATTAAAAAAAGAAATTACTTCTTAAGAATTATTATAAAAGGAAATTATTAAATTTTTAATTGGAAAACGAAGGTGACAATCGCCGTGCCCTTTATGTTACCAAAAATGTTTTTGCTTGTGTAAGAGTTATTTCCCTTTGAATAACTTCTGCTAAAGTATTTATCGCCATATTGTAGAAAAGAGCAGACAATATATTTACTGTTAAAAGACATATAGCATAAGTGAGTACTGGCTATGCCATAATTTTTTTCTAAGTCTATGGTGTTCCGGAAATTCTGATATTTTATGAAAAAGCCATAAATTTCAAAATTTCAGTATGAAATTCTAATGTCATGCATTGTAGCATTCAGTGATAGTTTTAGACAAAGGGCGCTTATTTCAAGATGGGGATCCTTTTTTAGCAATTGTGTCATTGGTGTTACTGTCATTGTAGTTACCACAAAAAAGTAACAAAATGAACAATTTTGGTAACAACAGGGAAAATCGGTTAAATAAAATACAAGAAACCGGATTTAGAAAAGAACTAAATAAACAATTTATTTTCCATAGAATCGAATGAATTTTCAGTGCTTCCAAAAGTCAATGCATTAAAAAATCTGACAAGCATAATAGAAAATTCAATAACACTAATGACACATATGGTAACAAACTGGACTATTTGGTAGCATAAACCATATTGTTTGCCGAAATATCATATTTTTTCATTGAAACTAATTAATTTCTTCATGAAAAGTAATTTGCAAATCAGATACACGTAAATGCATTGGGTTAAAAACTTAATATATAAATAAATATTTTCTGAAATGGTGCAGGTACAGTGATTTTGAAAAAGACGTTAACACCAAGGACATAGGTTTTTAATTGAAACAAATTTTGCAATATTGAAAACAATTATAGTTATATTTCAACACAAAAATATGTACAGCTAGATAAATGTATGAATAATTAGTATTATTTCATAAACATTACAAGATAATAAAATTACGTCAAATTTCGGCCCAATCATAACCACTTGGACAATATACACCTTCCAAAAATATATTATTGTGCAGAAATGAACTACATATAATTATTTATTATTTGTCATTTCAGAAGAAAACATGCCACTGACAAAAGCTGAAAAACAGCGACGTTACAGAGAAAGAAGAAATAGCGATCCCAACAGAAGGGCAGAACCCTTAGCGAAATAGGAAGCAAAATATCACAGTTACTTGGCAGTTGGAAAACGTAAGCGCACCAGTAACATGACAGAGAGGGGAAAACGAATCCAAAGAAGAAAGTGGAGAAAAACAAAAACTGTTCAAAGGAAGAATAAGAAGATAAATTGACACAATTCTTAAACCGCCCACTTCACCATTACCAGCTGAGGTACCCGAATTATTACAACAGGAGCATCAAAGTACGCGAAGGAGGAAACGTATGATGGCAAAATGCTATAGAGACAATTCTAAACTAAAATCAGCACTTGAAGAGGAAAAGAGACTTCAGGGAAAGGACCGCGAGCTAAAAGAAGGTTACTTGAAATTCGAGCAAAGAAATTCCTCCAGTTTCAGTTTATTTGAATGAAGAACTCCTGGCCAAGTACTTAGAAAAATGCAAGACAAAGAAAGCTTTATCAGAAATAATGAAAAGGAAACTAATGAGGAAATACAGGGTCATAGAAAAACCAATGAGGAAATTTTGTTTCACAACAGGTAGACGGCGTAAAAGGGAGGGCCCAATCAGGCAGAGAATAAAGGAGCGAGTGTATGCATTCTCCTGGAGTTAAGGACACAGTAACACGGAATAAAATCAGGAAGCAAAGAAGAATTTTTACCGAAAACATTGACAGAATTCATGAAAAATTCCTACTTGAAAATAGTGATGTTAAAATCAGCTATTCAACATTCTGTAGGATGCGTCCGTTTCGGATACAACCACCTAAAGAATCGAACAGAGAAACATCCGCATTCAAACAGCATGAAAACATGCAATTTCTGGAAAACATTCTTTCCATAAGCTTCTTCTTTCAAAGAATCTCCACACCATCGTTGTAAAGTTTTCATGTAACACGGGTAAAATTGAATGCATGTATGGAAAATGCTCAAGGTGTAAAGAAGTCAACCTTAGATCAGATGAAACAGATAGCACCACATAGGTGACCTGGTATCATTGGAAGACAAAGAAGGAGAACAGACTGATTAAAAACCAAGAGAAACATATCACAGTAACACTAAAGGAAAAGATAACTGATAGCATTGATTCCTTGGTCGATAAATTTTGCAATGAAATGCTTAGATTGAACGTCCGTGTATTCAACATCACAAACCAATTAAACCATTAAAAGTAAAGGAAAATTTACAACAGAACAAGGCTTTGATTCACATTGATTTTGCTGAAAAGTTGCAAACCCTCCACGGAAATCCAGAGCATGCAATAATGGGGGTCAAAGGTGCAAATTACTCTTCATACTGGAGTATTTTACACTAAAGTGTCACAAAGATTTTGTGCTGTATCAGACCGTTTAGATCATAACCCAAGTGTGGTATTTCTTGATCCCAAACAAACGTTTGAAGGAAAACAAAGACTTAGATACCATACATCTCTTCAGAGACAGGCCGTGCAGTCAATATCGACAGAAAGGAAATGTTTTCCTCTTATTAAAGGAAATATCCAGGCGAGAATTAAAAGCTCTCTGGAACTTTCATGAAAGTGGCTATGGGAAAGGGATACCTGATGGCGTTGGATGCACGTTGAAAAGAACGGCAAATGAGTTGGTTTTAACGGGGAGAGACATTATAAATGCTTCATCGTTTATGGAATACTTGAAGGAACGTGATAATGTTATATGAAGTGTCAGCAGATGCTATAGCTAACAAAAGTTTGTTACTGTCGTTAGAAAAATTAAAACCAGTACCAGGAACATTCAAATTACATCAGATCAGACCGTCTAGATGTGGATAAATTCACCATAGAGATCTAAGTTGTACTTGTGAAGAGATATGCCAGCTAGGTCATGATTGGAAACTAGCATCATTAGTAGATTACAAAACCGACACGAAGATTTAAGAAAGAAACAAGATTGAAAAGAAAGTAAAAAGTGAAACCAATAGAACAAAATCAAACGAAAACGCTGAAAAGGAAATCCATCGTAATCTAAAACAAGAAGTAGGAAGTGAACCCGAGTAATTCGGACATGCGTTTACGAAAAATAGAGAGGCATTCTTTTCGAAGGCATTAGAGGAGTTAGGGAGATGTCAAACATTCTCAAATGTACAAAGGAAATGTTCAGAATTACAAGATGAGATAGAAAAACAGGAGTAAAAGATAGATTATAAGTATTCGCCGTCAATAATTACCACAGGTATCAGAGGATGCTCTTCAGCTTTGTCCCAATGATATTCCTCACAGTGAAGTACTGTATCCAGTGCTCATTACAGCATATGGCAATTGTCTGCCTTACACTGGAAGTTTATTGGCCTTTGGTGATCAAAAAAGAGGAGAAGAAATAAGGGTTAGGTGTATAACGGAACAGACCTTTTATAAGGAGATTTATTTGAACCAAGCACACCTTGAAAGTGGCACGGACGTTACATTTCTTAAAATGCCTTGGCAAAGACGTATGCTATGTATTCTGATGAGAACATTGCAAATCAAAGACTAGATGGAAAAGAAATCAAAAAGATTTACGAGAAGGAAATGATTAAAATAACCAAAAACAAATCACACATGGGGATCTGGCAAATATTATCGGGCAAGCTTTTGGGTGATATTAGTATCGTTGGGCTGATATGGGATATGATATGAAAAGACACATACCATATTCTCTTTATCGTATATTATTTATCTTGACGCAAGACGTACATTAAGATCATGTGATTCTTTAATGGGGTTTTAAAAGCGGGGTGATGTCCATAATATATTGGCAAATTCAATTTGCACAAAACTATCTATATCAACGCTAAGCATACGATAAATGTAAATAAACTCAAATAAGACAAAGTTAAATTTTGTAACACTAAATACTCATGATATTCTATCGTTATTCTGCAGGGTTTTTTTAATGTCCTTTGTGTAACTTTTCATGTCCATTTTTTGTTACATTTATTCCCTGGTGTTACCTGTCATATTTATCTTACCATATGATCAGTTTTGGAAGTATGAAATGAATATTTAAGTGGTCTAAATCAACGATTTCAGTTAACATAATTGGTACAAAATTATGTATTCACTAAAGCAGATGAAAAACCAAAATATAAATAGCAATTTTTAACAATTTTACTTCTAATCACAATCGGTTTCTAAAATTAATCCTAATGAGGTTTTAAGGCCCAACCAATTGTGTATATCACGTAATTTTTATCTTCTGAACGTCATTCTGATGTTTAAATAACACTCTGATCAATAATATTATAAAAATTACATGTTTTAAGTTTCTAACACCATGGACACTTGCAGACACCAAGCCTATAATCCAGATACGTTTTGAAAATTAATTGAAGTTCCTATTGTTGCACTATTGTTGTTTCATTTATCTAAGTTTTAGAATGTTTCAATAAATTTTTAGTTCATCTGATATCTTTTCGTCATTTCGTGAAATTTTCTGTCTTGATATTTGGACATTATTTGAGAATGACCCATAAACTATAATAATTTAAATACTTTTAAATTGACAAGCTTGACATAATACAACATTGATTCGGTTGCATTCACTGAATAGTCAAGAATAAAGTAATGTGTATTGTAGAGAAACGTATTAAATTATATCAAATACACTATACAGTGACATGTAATAATTATCTCTACGAGAATTTATACCAAACTGAGTGAATAAGATGAGAGTTTGTCTTTGACCCAGCAGATAATTTTGTGACAATCTGCAAAAGTACTGCATCGATTTATGAAGAGATGAATTAGATAATTCTAGAAAAAAGACATAACTGAACAACACATAAAAGCCAATGAACATTCCAAGCTCCTACCCAACACGAAAATGATTCTACAATGTACAGGTTACCTAAATTACATTAAAAAAATCCATACAAATGTCGGGTTATTTCTGCCTCTAGCAAATGTACTACCACTAAATTATCTGTTCTTTTAATAAGTTCTCTTAGACTTGTTATAGAACTTGTTATTGATTATTGTAACAAAGTTTCTGAAAATTCGGTATAAATTATTTTTTTAATGTAAAAAATTCTCTCAGAGTTTGGGATAGATTGCAAACATTAAATCATTAATTAACTCCTGTGGACAGTTAAGATATTTACATATTGTATAAAACCCTTCCTCACATGTTCCTAACGATCTTATCAAAGAAAAGTTGAGTGCACTGATTAACTGGTCTTTTGAATCTTCCGGTTAAAATATATATTTCTTACAAATTTATAAGCATTTTTTTCAGTCGCAAAAAATATGCAAATTACAGTTGTTGGACAAGCGATGAAATGATCAAAACCTAATACTTTTTCCTGGACATTTTTTTGTTTTGTTAGGAAATACTGTGTATCGACAGCCTGTTGGGATTCCTATGGGTACAATATATCCCCCTTTAATTGCTGACTTAAGTTTTATATTGCTATGAACAGTCTTTCACGAAAAAACTCCTTAAGTGAGAAATAAATTATCAGAATATATTAATTATTTTTTTAACAAGGACTGCAGGTATCTTAATGATGAATTAATGTTGAATACACCAATGTTCTTAATTATGAAAAAGAAATTTATCCAAAACAGAGACATGCCTGTGGCACCATCTTATGGAGTGTACATACCATAAGTACGTTTTACAGGGATTTGATCAAGGTTAGAAGAATTTATTGAGCGAAACTATGCTATTACCGAAACACTTTTATACCAGGCATATTGATTTAACAAGCTGAATTTTTATAACTTCAAGAAAAACACTTATCATGAAAGGGTTTTCCAATCCTAAGTTATATTAACGTGAATAAATGCAAAAATCTCGTTTGTTTGTCACTCATGGTATTTTAGTGGGAGTTCAAATTGCCAGTGCTTTAGTTTTTGTGCTGTCTTGTTCTAGTTTTGTTTAGTTTATTATACGTTTTTTATTCTTTTAGTTATAAATGTATCCTTGAGGCGTTTGTTTCTTGTCACGGTTCTATTCTCCTCGGACTACGAATTTGTGGACTTTTCCCACTGTTTTGTGGCTTCGGTGTTCTTTTCCCAATATTTGTAACCGATCAAAACTTGGTTGTTACTTACGATCTTTTCACAGTAAGGGATACCAATATGAAATTATGTGTAATTCTGTACAAATAAAACGTATCACAAAATACAGAAATAAATTTGATGCACTTTATGGACATTTCGTTGACTGACAGCTCATTAGCAGTGCTCGAGATCAAAGTGTTGGAAAATCGGTTAAAGGTATAATGATGAATTAATAAGCACAACCATCAAAATCAAAAACAATAATTAAAACAAGAGGCTCACCAGAGTGTGTATAGCTCACCTGGAGTCTGGTTTTCATTGGACAATTAATCAACTATTTGACCAAGTTTGTTACAATTGGTTCAATTGTTCAGGGAAAATTTGTTGAAGATTTATTTTTCATAAGGTTTAATGTTAAAATATGTTCCCTGGTGGTGGTAGTCCTGGATAGAGTGCTGACATGCTGGACAGTATTCTTCAAGGGATCACCTAAAGTCTATTGCAACTTTGGTTCAGTGGTTTCTGAGTTTTTTATGAATTCCATGCGGATGTTTATATGTTGGTATTATTTTTGGTCCTTTTATCGGGCAAGGATGACGGTGCAAAAATGTTCAAATTTTGAAAATTTGACAAAAAAAGGGCAATAACTCCTAAATGGGTTTTAGGATATCCTTTAAAATTTCAGGGTATGTAGATCTCAACATGACAAACATTTTTCAAATTTACATTTCACTTCTATCTAAAATAGTTTTGGAGATAAATGACGAAAAATGTTAAATTTTGAAAATTTGACGAAAAAAGGGCAATAACTCCTAAATGGTTTTGGGATTTCCTTCAAAATTTCAGGGTAGGTAGATCTTGTCATGCTGATCAATTTTACCCAATGTCAGATTTTTTATATCTGTAACGGTTTTCAAGTTATAAGCCAAAAACAAAACATGCACCCCTATATTCTAGTTTTAGCTACAACAGTCATGTTTTATGTCAGATCAAAATAAACTGAGGATCGTTTGTAGAGGACATGTCATAGATCATTCCTATTAAGTTTCAAACCAATCGGCCCAGCGGGTTTCAGAGGAGAAGATTTTTTAATGAAAAAATTTTGAAAATTTGACAAAAAAAGGGCAACAACTCCTAAATGGGTTTTGGGATTTCCTTTAAAATTTCAGAGTAGGTAGATCTCAACATGGCAAACATTTTTTAAATTTACATTTTACTTCTTTCTCAAATAGTTTTGGAGATAAATGACGAAAAATGTTTAAATTTTGAAAATTTGACGAAAAAAGGGCAATAACTCCTAAATGGGTTTTGGAATTTCCTTCAAAATTTCAGGGTAGGTAGATCTTGTCATGCAGATCATTTTTACCCAGTCAGATTTTCGATATATGTAACGGTTTATGAGTTATTAGCAAAAAACAGCAATTTACCCACTATGTTCTATTTTTAGCAACAGTGGCCATGTTTTTCATCGGATCAATATAAAATGAGGATTGTTTGTGGAGAACATGTCATATATCATTTCTATGAAGCCTCGATCCAATCTTCTTAGCCATTTCAGAGGAGAAGATTTTTGAACCACAACATGTCTAAAAAAATTGACTGACCCCTAAAGTTTACTTTCATGGCAAAAGTCTACGTTGTCTGGCTAAACATCATTTATCATGACCATTATTATACAATGTTCCTATTACAATTTAGCTGAATGAAAAAGTAGTTAAGATATTTGAAAAGGTCTTCTTACAGAACCCTTAAATTAAATTTACACGAAAATTTGACAACAGATAGATCTTATCATGCTGAACACTTTTAATCTAACGGTTTTGGAGATAAAAACTTCTGTCTGACCCCTATGTTCTATTTTTAGTATCGGCGGCCATATTTTTCGACAAATTATAAATCCCAACATCATTTCTATGCAGGATACCCCAAGGAACATTCATACCAAGTTTTGTTTCAATTGGTAAAATAGTGTCAGTGGAGAAGATTTTTGAACCAAATAACATTAAAAATAGCAAAAAAACATTGAAAAAGGGCAATAATTTCAACATGGCTTTATGGATTAAAATGAAAATTTGATCGCAGATAGATCTTATCATGTTGAAGATTTTTACCCATCTAAAAATTAGCTAAACCTAACAGTTTTGGAGATATATGTGAAAAACTACTGTCTGAACCCTTTGTTCTATTTTTAGTAACGGCGGCCATGTTTTTCAACAGATCAAAAATCCCCACATCAGTTTTATACATGATACACCAAGAAACATTTATAGCAAGTTTAGTTCTAATTGGTCAAGTAGTGTCAGAGGAGAAGATTTTGAAATAAGTAACATTAAAAATAGCAAAAAAACGTCAAAAAAGGGCAATAACTCCAACATGGCTTTACAGATAAAAATGAAAATTTGACCACAGATAGATCTCATCATGCTGAACACTTTTACCCCAGTCAGAATTTGGCTAAACCTAACGGTTTTGGAGATATACGCGAAAAACTACTGTCTGACTCCTATGTTCTATTTTTAGTAACAGCGGCCATGTTTTTCGACGGATCAAAAATCCCCACATCCTTTCTATGCAGGATACCCCAAAGAACATTCATACCAAGTGTGGTTCCAATTGGTCAAGTAGTTTCAGAGGAGAAGAGTTTTGAAAAATTGTTAACGACGACGACGGACGACGACGGACGCCAAGTGATGGCAATAGCTCACATGGCCTTCGGCCAGGTGAGCTAACAAACAGGAATCCAAACTCAGCTAAGGGTTACCTCTGCATTAACAGGAAGAGCCTTAGAAATTTCTGGTAATTTTGTCAAATTTTGAAAATAAAAATGTTCTCTCTTCGAAATGAATTTGATAAACCAATCAGCAATCGAAAATAGTACATCACACATGGATTATCAAAACTTTCACCAAGTGATCGGATACCCTAAAAAAAGCCAAAGAATTACAGAATAAAACTTTATACAGATACTTGAGTCAAATGTAGCCTGTGTGGTACTCCTGTCAAGTATAGGCTGCGTGAAACTGGTGTCTATTAAGTCATTTGTTGCAAGTCCATTGCATTTAAGTCGAAGTCTAAAGCTGCCAGAGATGGATTCTGAAATAAAAAAAAACATGTTTAAAAATTAACTCAACAGAGTTAACATAAGATTTTAATACTATTATTTTTTTGTCCGGCCGGTCTTGAACTCACCCCGTTGACTGACTAGCTTGACTAGCGGTATCCGTACTAAAACATGGATTTTTCTTACAGGTTTTGGATTTTGGATTCCCTATCACAGGTTTCTGCCCACGTCAATTTCTGTGATTATTTTTTTTATTATTAAATAAACAATGTATAACCTGCTTATAATATGATATTCACTATTTTCTTGTAACACTACATTAACATTAGAAAAAAACTACGCATTTCTTCTCCCTATTAAGGTAATTAGATCTTTTTAAATTATTTTACACGGAAGAAATTTTAGACACAAAGTGCTTACTGCAATTAGGGGAAAAAACTTTATTGTTGGGGTCTAACTGATAAAATATTAGTATAAAGACGGCTGATTGTTGTGCTTAAGTTTAAGTTTTAAAACTTCAAAGTATATATTTACAGTGAAACTTGACTGTTTTATGAATACTGGTACCTTTTTACTATGTAATGTTGGAAAAAAATCACCTGATTTTTTAATAATGAAATTTGGTTTTATCCTATTTTCAGGTAATGCTTTATGATACAAATTAATTTGAAAAAGACCAAGTGTCTATTGCAAGATCAACCAGATGAACAGAAAGAAAATGAATTAGTTGTGCATAATTCTGGAAAGTGTTTTTATGTATGTTGATTTTAACAAAATTGTTATTTCAACTGAACAAATCATTTAGCATCTGTGTATGAATTATAGTTTTGTCTCCTCTTATCTGAAGTCTTGGACAGTTATGGTGTATTTGCAGGCCTGTTTCATATTTAAAATCAGACAACCATGTCATCAACCAAGTTGTCTTCTTGAAGCTTCATAACAGCAATCCTTAAGTAGTCATCATTCAGAATTTGATTTAACCCCACCCAGTTGAGCAGAACAGGCTTTGAAATCCTCGTTTCTGTCAAAGTCTGATATCTTTGAAGTTGTTTGAACTTTCCTATAGATTGTTTTCAGTTTGATAATAAATTTTATTTTGTATTGCCTGCTTGTGAATGTAGACATGTACATGTAGTAATCTCACATTTTTGTGATCATAGGTCATAACAATTTCTAAGCCTGTAATACATTTGTATTTTTAATTTTAAATGTTTTCAATTCATTTTTGCAGATGCAGACAGGAAGTAAAAGAAATGAACAAGACGGGAGTTGCCGGAGGATGTATAAAATTATGAATTTTTGTGATGAAATATTGATGAGATTAAATTGTAAATACAGATTTGTAAAATTTGTTTGAATTTCAATACGAACACAAAAAAAATAAATGATAAATCAAAATATCTGTTCATTTCATTTATATCCCAGAGTAAAATGTAGCTGTTTGAATTTGTTTGTCTTAGTTGCAAATAAAATTACATTACAATACATCAATGAGAGAAAATCTTATGCAGAAAGTTGGGAAATGAGACAGATTCTTGCCGAATAACATAAACATTACACCCAGACAGGAACATTGTAGAACATTTTATTTAAAATGTACAAATGGCCAGCTGCACACTCAAAGGGTATCTTAAAATGTAAGGAGTATATTTTTTTCAAATATTTATGTAATAATGTTTATGACATTTTAAGAACATTTTAACATTGGACTGATGTTTTGAAGTATGAAAATATTATTAAAATATTTTCATAATGTCACGGGAACATTTTTATAACATTTTAAAAATATTTTGCTATGCTGAAAGAAGAACTGTTTTCAGGATATTTATTAAATGTTCTGGATCTTTTTTTCTCTAATTCTTGTTCAATTTTCACACTTCTCAACCCGTGTGAGAAAAAATCGATAATCAACGTGTGGATCGCTTTGTTCTCAGTCGCTGATTGGTCAATTACGTAATTGCCGGAACTACTTTTTCTATTTTCGTAAGTCTTTGGAATTTTCGATGCTCATCTTAGCAACGTTTAAAAAATGTAAACAAATCGCGATCGCGTCGTCTGCTTTATGAAATATTAAAAAATGTCAGATATCCTTGAAGAGCCGGTTCTGGGGCAAAAAATACACCTTGCTGGAGGTGGATGTGGTGTAATTAAGTCAAAAATTATGAACTTCGCAGTTCCACTATGGGAAATAACATTGGAAAACGGGAAAACTGTCACTGAGGCCCGATACAGATTTGATTTAGTGCCAAGCTTAAACCCCCCACAATCTGTCCAAATTCAACCTTCTCCACAATCTGCCAATGAACATATAATTTCTGATGATGATGATAATGATCTGGCAATTCTATACGACTGTGTCATGTCACAAAAAAGTGAAACTGAAGTTGTCTCTCTGATCCAGGACCCCCCTGCTGAAGTTATTCAAAAAATCATTAATACAAGTTCAGAGCAAAAATCAAGCAAAAGGCAGTTTCTCCCAGTCACAGAGGAAAGCGTTGATTCATTTGTTATTGAGCAGGAAAATAAGGGCACTGCCAGAAAGACATTATCAGATATGAGAACACTGACACAGTTCTTTGAAACAAAACAAGAACAAAGAAATATTTATAAAATCCCCCCAAATGAGTTATCTGCCTTGTTATCACAATTTTTTGTAAGTGTCAGGAAGGCTGATGGTGAGGACTATGAGCCCTCCTCCTTGCGCGGCATGATGTGCAGTTTTGACAGAGTTCTGAGACGTCATAACTATGGCCTCCAAATATCTAAGGACAGCGAATTTGGTAAAGTTAGGGATGTCTTATCCGCAAAACAAACTCAGCTTAAAAAGGATGGCAAGGGCAACACACCAAACCAATCTGAACCACTGTTGGATAGTGATATAAATAGAATGTATGAGAATGGGCAACTTGGTTTGAACAACCCAACAGCTCTTTTACATACCATTTGGTTTTTTAACACCATTTTTTTTGGCATGAGAGGAGTAACGGAACATTACGACATGAAATGGGGGGACATAAAATTGTGTACTGACAACAACAACCTGAAATATCTGGAAATGAATGAGCGCAATACCAAAACACGCACAGGAAGGAACCCAAGGGACAAACGGTCGATCCCACAAAGAGCCTTTGAAAATATTGAACAACCAGAAAAGTGTCCAGTTCAGGCTTATATTCTGTATAAATCAAAACGACCAATCAATTTCTCAAAACCAGATGATCCATTTTATATTCAGGAGAACACAAATCTACAAAAATCTCCAAAATGGTTCAAATCACAAAGAGTTGGAATAAACAAGCTAGGAGCATTTATGAAAATGATGGCTTTTGGAGCAGGTGATTTCTTCATATGCTATAATATAATTAAATGTTTACCCTCTCTTTCAGTCGGGGCCTGGGTGGCCGAGAGGTCTAGGTAGTTGGTCGCATCTACCTTATAGATCACTGTAGCCTATCACCAATACGGTGCGAGTTCCATCCCCGCTTTGGGCAATTACAAAAAAGGGTGCACTTGACTCACATCCGCATGTGATAAAGTTAATCAGTTGCTTACCCAAGGTCGGTAGTTTTCTCCGGCTTCCTCCACCACTAAAACTAGTCGCCACGATATAACTGAAAAATTGTTGAAAGTGGCGTAAAAACCCTAATCAATCAATCAATCAATCAATCTCTTTCAGTCTTTGTGTAATATGCACATTTTGTAAATTTATTTTTTTTAGTGATGCTCAGACCAAAATATTTGGAAATCCAACAGTGGTGTACTGAAGAAAAAATACACACACACACGATGATAAAGACAACAGAAATACATGAAATATGCAAACAAACAACGCTGAAAAATATTCAAAATAGTATAACTAAATCCTGCTAGCAATATAATAATCAGAAAAGAATTATATAGATGATCAAGATGCAATGTCTATTTTCAAATTAAAATTAATCTGTTACAATTATACAATAAACATACACTGTCAGAAAATTGCACATATTGTTTTTATCCCGCAATGATCATGATGATAAAATGAATCATTTATTGAGAAAAAACAATGAAAATGGAAGATTTGTATCCAATTTAAAAAGGTGATTTTTTTTGTACGTATTATCTTACATTTATGAGTTATTATCTCATAATTATGAGTTACTCTCATAAATATGAGTTAATATCTCATAAATTAAAATATGAGTTACTATCTCATAATTATGAGATAACTTATAATAACGAGATAACAACTCATAATTATGAGATAATTTTATTTTCAATTCTGGCAGCAATATGCTTCCGTAATTAACCTTTTAAAATGAGGAAAAAAACATTGCCAACTGAAAAAGGAGAATTTAACAGCACCACTACATTTAGTTGAAATTTACATTCAAGAATGTGAGATCAAATTAAAATTAAATTTATTGAATACATACCTTTTAAAATGTTGCCACATACATTTGTATCCCTTTAATTATCACATACATGTGTAAAATGTATTTGGTTTATAATGCTGTCTTGTAGAGTTGAATCCAGATGATGAGGAGGAGAACGACAGCATAGATGGTAAACCTTCCACTAAACGTAGACTAACAAATCATTCAGCCCGCAGATTTATGTTACAAAAACTAGATGACAAAGGTGTAGAGCACAATCACATTAAACAGGTTACTATGATTTTCTCTTCATACCTCTACGTCAATACATCTGTTTGAAGTTTACATGTATTGGCAATATTCAAAATCATGGTGTCACACTTACATTTGTCACTATTAATCCAATGAATCGAAGCTGCATGTACATGTATGCCTATTGACAATTTGGTGTTAAATAATTAAACTCTTCAGTAGTAAATAAAGGCTCTCAAGAAACACATCACTAGTATTGGTGATTTTTTTTACACACACAACACTAAATGACATGGCAGTTGAAAACCTTGAGGTAAAACCATGTAATGACGATGACGGAATCTTTTCTTCAGAAATGTACGGTCTGAAATGGAAAAGAAAAAATTATAAGAAATAGAACAACAATTAATCAATTGTGTATGGACCACACATACAGGGTTCTCAAAACCTACCGGCGACCGGCGATTTCGCCGTCTACTTCACTGCATCGCCAGCAGAAATTTGAAATTTTTTGGTTGAATATATCACAGATTTCCCGCCTACTTCAAATCTTTTTGAGAACCCTGCACATATCACAAAAAAACATGCTATGGTTCCGCAGGTTGCATTTTACATGATAAAATGTATGATTTTTTTTTAAACCTAGGAGTACTGTCAAGAAAATACTGGTCCGGGGACCAATTATCGCCAGTTTTTTTGGTAATATTTCTTGCAAATTTTTCCCAATAATGGAATAATTTTGCATTAATTAAGGTTACCTTAAGACTTAGTGAAAATCATGTTTTCGATTTCCCAGCCTATCTCTTACAACAAATTTTCTGCCTTCAAAAATGGTAAATTTTTACCTCTGTTTTTCGTACCTTGAGAACCAATTATTGCAACCTTTTTTTACACCCCTGTTTATAATATAAGGAAGAAAAATTTCAATGTTTTTTTGGGGTTTAACAGTAAAAGTGACAACTGGATTAGAATTTCCAACAAATTACAAAAAATGGCTACAATTTTGGCCAATTCGGAATCTGAAAATGGCGGGAATTTTGGCCAAAATAGTTGCAGTTTTTATATGTCGATATAATTTTGATCGAAAATGAAAACGCAAACTATTTTTCATAAAAACCCTCCCTTCAGTGTTCATTTTAAACAAAATAAATAATAAGTTTAACCAATTTTGATTTTACCAGTCATACGGCACATGTTGGCAGTAATTGGTACTCGGCGATAATTGGTCCCTGACCAGTATGTGAAATTCTGAGCAAAACTTTTATGAGGGTGGTAATGGCGTTTACCGTCAAGCGTCAAATGGCCTTTTTCTGCTAACGTTAGCGTCATTTTGATCAAAATTTTAGCGTGGATCGTCATAGATTTCTTATCGTGATTGTCAAATAGCCACAAACTTTATCGTTAGCGTTATTTTTGTACAATTTTATCGTAAATCGTCGAAGTCTGGGTGCTGTCATAAGTAGTTATGTAATTTACCGTCATGTACTTTAATTTAGCGTTAAAGTCGTTTTACTAGAAATTTTACTGTGACTCGTCATGACTGTACCCGCATTATGACCCTCTTTTATAGGCTTAGCCCTTTTCATGCGAAAATAATGAAATACATGTACAAATGCGGCAATTGTCCCTTTTAGCTTTTTTTGTAAAAAATCATCAGTTTTATTTGTGCGTTAATTTGTAAATTCATTTTATGGCTATCTTTTAATCTTTTTTGTTATTTTGTAGATCAGTGGACATAAGAACATTCAAAGTGTGGCAAATTATTCTAAACTGAATTCGAAGAAACACAAAGAAATCACCGCTACTTTGTTAAACACTGATGATAATGATGAACCTCTGGATGTACCCGTTCCATTGCCACCTCTAGCAGAATACAGAATACCTCAAGCGCACTCTGTACCATTGCCAAATAGACAACTTCAAACACACTCTCAAACTCAAGCACACACGATGCAGATCACTCGTACGAAAACAGAAATGTGTCAAAGATCCGTCTCCCGCGAAAGTGGGTCATTTTTATTTGGCGGTCCAATCTATGGAGGGACATTTAATGTGACAATTAACAAAAATTTACATGTGAAAAGGAGACGTACGATGGTGATTGACAGTGATTCTGAATCCGACGACTGAGTACAATTTCGCTGACATGTTGTTCCTTCGACTTTGACAACTTCATTCATACGACCGGATAACAACCGGATACGCATATCTATCGGTGCGCGACAAATGTCTTTACATAAACATACTTTTGTTTGACATTCAAAGGAAATTCATGTTTTCTTGTGACATATGTTTACAATGTTAATCAAAATATTAAATAATTACTTGAGTGTGTTGCATAAATGAGCCCTTAGATCATCGGCGTAGTAATTTCGTTATGAAATCCATGTCAATTACAACAAGATGGAGGCACATTTGGGAAAAGGGCACCTTGGGGATCACTTGCAAATATTTTTTAGTGGTTCATTAGAGAAACAATCTCTAACATTGTTTCCCGATTATTACGATAATTTCTCAAATCTCGATAGTTAAATTTTCACATTTTAAAGTTCTCGGTAAACCTCGAACTTTAAAATGTGAAAATTTAACTATCTCGATTTGAGAAATTATCGTAATAAACGGGAAACAATGTTAGAGACTATATATGACAAACGTTTAAATGATATCAAAATAACATTGACATATAAATATTCTAAAGACATTTTACTGATGTTTTAAAGTACAGAAAATGTTTTTCAAGATGTTTATTGAAAAATTAAGACAAATGTTTACATGATATAATAAAAATATTCACATTTTGATATCCTGAAAACATTTAATTGATGTTTTGAAATACAAAAATGTTATTAAAATGTTGTATGAATGTTATCAAAATGTTTTTTCAAATATTTTTTAAACATTTTTCATTAAATGATATCTTACAAAATGTTTTTATGATATTTATTACATATTTTCAGATCATTTTAAAAAAATATTGGGGTGATGTTTTAAAAATGTTTTGGATAAATGTTTTATAAAACATTAAACCGATGTTTACTGCGCCATACGTTTTAACATTTATTTCATTATTGAAAAGTTTTAAAAACGTTCTAAAACATCATTGTGTTACCTCAGAAACTTGCCTTTTCTAAAATTAGCAGATGTGATAAAATATTTTGAATATAAGTACATGTATAATATATAGTGAATATAATTGTTTTAGTCAGATGGCTAGAAAACAATACATTTGACAGCAACAGATGAATTTGAAAGCAATATAAGCTCAGTTCGTAGATTATGTGTTTACTTGGTAGGCTACGATAACAAGCGCTTGTAAATGTTTTAACCAGCAACTTAAATGTACAGTGAAAATGACGTTCAATTTCACGTTAAACAGGATTTTTTCTGATATAACATATAGTATGTCGTAAAGTTGAAAATAATCAATTTATTTCGAATGACACTCGTAATATTAATAACAAATTCATTTTAATAAAACATATTTCTATAATAATATACCTCTGATAATTTGTACACAATATCCTCTTTCAAATAATCCCTCAGTAACCCTCGAAGTAAATTGTAGACCTGCATTTGTAAGGAGATCGAAATATCTTAATTCACCTTCTTCAAAACAATTCAATGGTCGTATTGGTAGGTTTTGTGTTTGGTTCAGAATTGTCATGTCTATTGTCATACCACATGGACTTTTCTCTGGAAAGGAACTTCTTAGATCGTTATACATTAACACACGAATTTGTCTTCTATTACTTTGGTTTTCAAAGAACACATAGCAAGAACAATTCTTTTGAGTCCTCATACGCATAACAACACTGTTTACATTATCATTCGTGCTAGGTTCCTCTTCAACGGCAGCACTTTCAGTACACATTTCTGCAACTAAAACTTATACGTTTACACAGGTTATAACGACGAAGTGTAGCAGTAGATGTATTATCTTTCAATTAAAAAAATGATCAATCTGTCCTAGTTTTGTTCATGACAATATGTAAGAGAGGAGTGTGGTGGAGTATTTCTCTATTACTTCACTTATGAAGTGATTTATTGAAAATTTATGTTAGTATTATGAATGGGTGCTACCCTTTTATATTAAAACTATATTCTGTATGTGCCTCATGTAAATATATAAAGAGTATAAATAACTCCTTTATACCAATTTTGATTCACAAGATTTGCACATTTCGTCGATTTACGACTCATCAGTTTTGCTCAAGGCCTAAAATGTTGAAAACCAAAACAAAAATCCTAAAGGTAAAAGAGCAAATTAAAACTACCAAAACCATCTAAGGACAAAACTGTGCATGAGGTATTCCTTATTTTTCTTATTTTACAGTTTTTTACAATAAATGAGAACATTTTTAATATATGTTATTACCTGTTGTACTCGCTATATCAATTGGGCAAGGATCGGGAACTAAGCCCTGTACATGGAATCCTACAAAAATAAATACATGTACAAGGGTTGCCATTGCTCGAACAATGATTCATAAAGTGTGAAAAATTTATTAATAACCATTAAGATCTATCAAGGTTAATATTATTGCGCTGAGAAAAAATGCCTGTCATCTTATTGAGAAGCCGTTTGCGTTTAATAATTGTTTGTACTAATGTATGTAGAGACAGTAAGTACTTATTTGTACTCAAAAGATAAATGTATATTGCAGGTAAAGTAGCATTCGATTTATTGGAAAATTTTCAACTTGACATAGATTACGCAAGTAATGCATATGGACCTGCCCGTCGTCACCGTTAATTGTTTAATGTCAGAAACGTGCTGTTTAGGTATTTTCATGCTGGTCAAAAAGATCACATAACATAGGTTTCCATATGGCACCGAATGTTACACCCAGAAATATTGATATTTTGTATTAAAATGTTAATACTATTTATAAGAGGTCTTCACATTTTGTAATTATATAGAAATCCTGGTTTTAATAAATTCTTTGATACCAATTTTGAAGCTCAAGTTGTATGCATTTCGTCGATTTATGACTCATCAGTTGTGCTCAAGGACTAAAATGATGAAATCCAAAATATTAATCCAAGATCTCGAGGAGCAAATTCGAAAATTCCAAAATGACAAATAGGGTAAAGCCAAAAACCATCTAAGAACAGAGCTATTCCACCGGGGACTTGGAGCCCACTAGCAGTAAGATATAATTTCATTAAAAGCTTTTGGGAAATATTCTTATATACATTATGTGTGACATATATATGTGTATTGGACCATATTTACTTTTTTAGATAAGGATAATGTCATTTTGCCGTATAGATACAAACCATCTGTTGCCATGTGTTGTTCTCTATATATTATCCACGCAATACTGTCCTGGACAAAATTTCATTATATGATAATGTTTTTCGACATGAAATTTTGTCTATACAGCATGGACAATATTTTTTACTATAAAATATTGTTTTCCGATTCTTTTTTTTTTAGTAAAGTGTTGTCCAGGACAAAATGGATTTTCACCTTCGGCAGGGATAAACTATACACGTAATAAATGTAGGAAGTATGGTTACATTTACGGCATCATATATTTCTCCCAATCTTCCTCCGTAATTAATTCATAAGTATCCAAAAATATTTGGATTTATACACCATAATTTGGTCTTCGATAAACGATCACCCTCGAAAAAAGTCAATCGAGTCGCATTGGATATGGCTTTATCCATATCCTTTCTTTTGTATTCCATATTTACCCAAAGATACTAATATTAAGCCGAAAATTTGCAGTTATAACGTAAATATTTACCTGGAGCAGATTTATAACTATTCGTACGCCTACTATTAATCTCGCGTATGATGTGATTTCCGGTCTACTGTGTCTTTTTCAGTTGATATCCTTGAAACTATATCGATCTTAGTGTTTTGAATGTTCGTGAAACTTGGACCTGAACTGGATCCTGCTTTTTTTAATTTTCTTGAACAATATAAAAATATATGTAGCTATTTTTTAAATTTAAAATCATAGGAAGTAACTGGATCTCTTCTCAGATTAAATATCGGTTCACTGATACAAGATAACATGTATGTTTTTATTTTTGTTTCACATTCATCTTTTTGTAATTTTGAAATTGGGAACTGTTTTGCAAATCCGTTGTTTTTTCTTCAGCTTTTATCATTGTTCGGCATGGGCGCTGACGATTGACCAATAATAATTTAAATACATATATGCACATATACAGTGATTCAGAATAAGAATCACAGAATATCTGATCCATAGGCTATTAACTGGTAATATCGTTGGGAAATGAGGGTACATGTAAGTTAAAATGATAACCTGGATGTAATCTGAAGAAGGCGTACGTGTTAACATGAGCGAAAAATGTGTTTTCCAGTCATTTGTCTACTTGTATCATTTTTAGATAGAAAACGGCTCCTAAATATTTTAGGTAAATGTTTTGGATTTCCAAATTCATGTTTTTGACAACTCCTTATGAAAAGTTAATGTAGATACAGTTCTATTGCATCTAAATGTATGTTGTTGTCTGAATGCTTATTTCTACATCGCAATGGATGCCACGTCTGGTTAAATCAAATACCCGATGAATGGCAATTTCCGAATGTTTGTGACAAAATGAAAAAAAATTGAAATTTAAGGTACACTATGTAATACGCAAGCTAGTTGCAAATGTGCTCCTTTGAAATTCACTTTAAGGTAAACAGGAAATTATTTATGCCGTATGGTGGGTCATTAATTTTCCAAATATTGAATGACCTTTAACCCATTGTCATGATTGTCTGTCCTTTTGTGGCGTGATTCATACCACCTACTTTGTCTGGAACTAATAGATTCAAAAGCGCTGAGATATGCTTTAAGGTAGGAGGTACCTAAATGGACTGTATGAAAGATTTTTAACAAGTTTAGCATGCAACTATAGCATGTTGATGTCTTGTTAAAAGGTTGATATTTAAAATTAATAAAAGAGAGGGAAAAAACTGAAATAAGTATTGAAAATTAATTGAAGGTCCATATTTTCGTTCCGATATACATGTAGCATAAAATTGTGTTTACTGGAAAGACTGAATATTTTTACCCAGAGATTTTACTTACGGTAACTTACTTTGAAATATTGTATTTTAATTCAGCAGAGGATTCATATTTACCGTCAGTTATAATTAGTGTTACTTTTAAATGCTCAAGAAATGTATTTTGCGGAATAAATAAATATCAAATTTTGTTAGAAGATTCTACGACTAAATATTTACATTTTTCCAAGAGGTACCGTGCGCTCCGTTTTCTGCATTTATCGTATTTGTGTTAGTTGTTTATTCTGCAATATGTGTATTGCTTAAGCTTAAAAGGTTTTTTTTATGCAAATACAGTTTAATTAATGTACATGTATGGCTTTAGGAGAGGTGACGATACAAGAGAAGAGGAATTGATTGTAGTAACATAGTGAGATTTTTCAAAACAATACGTATATGCTAAAATATCGCCTTTGAATTAATATTGGAAGATCGAAACCTTCTCTGATGCCTGATAAAGTATTACTTTTTCCCCCCAAGATGCAGTGTGGGGTAACGGAACTTTTTCTATTTATTATTTGTACATTGTAACACGGTTCGTGACCTTATAAACACTGCAGGTATTTTGAGAGATGATGTATATTTTCAAAACTGCATATGCTGTAGGTTAAACAGTAAAAAAATTAATGACTTTTCATATGCTTTAAATGTTTTATTTAAAAAGATTCAACGTTACCTTTTATGTCATTTTTTCTATTTTTATAACAATCGTTATGGTTTTTTAAATAATATGCTGAGTCATTTCATGGGGATTGTGACACGATGAAATAGGTCCCGTTCGGTGCGTATATTACCTTATTCACGGTGTGCGAGATTGAAAAGGTGTGTTCCGAACAAATACTGGCTATTAATTAAAATAAATGGAAAATAGTTCAGAGCGGATTTTGCCTCTATTCTCGATTGCACTTAACTAGAGTTAAGGAAATACCCATGTATTTCTGAAAAAGGCAGAACATTGTGAATATTAAATATTCCCGCGAGAAATAAGCAGGCGTGTTTAGGCACCAACCATTTTTTTACCGAGGGGGGGCCTGGGATTTTTATGCCTGATAGAATTTTTTTTTCAGGTCAGTCGAAAATCAAAATTTTTTTTTCACACATCAAGCAAAACAGAATTTTTTTTTTTTATTATATATATGAGCAAATTTTTTTTTCTTCCGAAAAAAGTTCAAATACATTGTTCAAGGATATGAAAGTCACATATATACCCCCGATTTCTTGTGTTGATTGGAAAAAAATGTTCTAAACTGTAATTAAAGTGACGTTTTCTACTCAGGAGTAACAAATCCATCCATTTTTTTATTTTCTAGTCACAGTACTTTATACTTCACATGGTTGTGTTCATATACCAGCAGTATTATGTTCATATTTTAGTTTTAAAGTATGTTGAATGTTGATGTACATGTTCTTGTTATTTTTTTCTTTGACATAAAATTTAGAATAGCTATAAATTTTGTCATGATGTGATGCATTATGGAACTATAAACTAAAATTTAAAACACAGAAATACAGTGCTGTACATAGTAGCAACCAAAAACGTGAAATAATTTTATTTACCTCTTATAAAGTTGTGATTGTCCTTTCCAGTCTTCTGAATCTGCACAGCATACACTTTTTGAAGATTCCACTGTCAGTGTTATTTTAATATATACATTTTTTTTTTGAAATTATTTGATTTGGAACAAAAAAATTTTTTCGGGAATATTCAGACTTAAAAAATTTTTTTTGGACATAGTGAGAATGAAAATATTTTTTTCAGACTAATCTGGACATAAAATATTTTTTTCGAAAAAATCCCAGGCCCCCCCTCAGTAATAAAATGGTTGGTGCCTTAGGATAAAAAGCATTAAGCAGTAAATGATAACAAGAAACAGAGCACTGGGACCCCCGTAATATTAGTTTGTCGATGGTTTTTATAATCTAAATTGTTGGAAATTTGACCTATTATTATTTTGATCCAATGTAAATAGTTTCATCAGAACGTATTTTCAACAAGTTACATCAAAACAAATATTAATAAGCACGGGTAATCATTTTTTAATTTCACATTTCAATATGTTTATCGGTGACAAAAAATATAAAATTGCATGATATTCAATTTAATTCGACTTGCAAAAAAAGAACGACGAATTTTTAAAGCTTGTGTAACCAGGTTAGAAACTGCATTTCAGGAATTTGTTCGACAATTTAAAGTGTAATTGAATTACCATTAACTTTAAATTTTAATTACTTTATTGTCATTAAACAAAGTTTTTCACAAAAAAGATTAACAAATACACAATACTGAACATTACAAAAACTTCGAACAACAAGTAAAAGTGACTATGTCTGTACCTTTTAACAGCAAAATAACAAATAAATGTACCAGGAAATTTAAACGATACATTTTGAGCTCCATTTTATTTTACACTTCAATTGGCTTCTAAAAATATTCATATTTTTGTATTGTCAAACTTATGCGATCTATATTATTATTTTTTTGTTGATCTGACATCCTACCTATTTTAAACCACACAAAATATTGTGTATAAATGACTTAGATTAATTTAAATTGTACACAGAAGCAGTTTACAGATTTATTGTGTGTATTTTACAATAGCATCTAACAGTTCGCAGGCACGCGGGGAACGTACACACAGAGACCAAGTACACAGTGAGGCCAAACGTCATCATACTATAAATAATTATATGAATATGCTCAGAGATAAAAATAAAACACCGCACGCTACATTTATATTTTGGTTTTTATTATAACATGATTTATAACAATGAAATTAATTAATATCCACATCTGTTAAACAATTATTTTTAATCATGAATTAGCCGTGATTGTTTTTGTTTTGTTTTTGTTTTTACGCTTCGCGGGGTTTCAGAGGCCTTTTTTATTTACCAACCGGGAGGGAAGGGCGGTCTGGATAATATAAGGGGGTCTCGTCCTGTAACATAGGACCTCTGTGCGATATTTGTCATACATATTTGTTTTCTGAACTTTTCTTTTTACTTATTTTGCTATTATTATAAGAGGAGTCAAATTTACGGGATGAAACATTTTCGGGGAGGGCTAAAATTTTGAATTATGTGATGTTAATTTTGTCATTTCTTGAGATGACACATAAAATATGTCTTGATTAATGCTTTTGTTGAATAATTATCTGTGGGTATTATATTATCTACCACAAGTGGTAAAAATGTGAATTTATCAAGCTGTATCTGTTCGTTCATTTGCTTGTGGTCAAAATATAATTTTCATTCATGCATATATTATGAAAAGCTGAATCCATCACTGGAAAAATTAAACTGTGCTGCAAGATCTCAATCCATTCTATTTTTCTTGGTAAAAAAAAAACGAAATTTGAAAATTCAGTGAATGGTGGAGGAAGAGATATACTACAGTTATTAAATCATTCAAAAAGGTGGAGGTGAAATAAATTTTGAAGGAATAAAGCATTCTCTTGTTTCCAATAAATCTTTCACAATGCAACAATCTACATGATTCTGTAATGTTGACAACAAAGGTACAGCCTCACCATGCAAATATCAAACACGAAAAAGTGTATTTGATACTGTTACTTTACACCTATTGAAGATTGATAAACTATTATTATTTTTTTAGAAATGTTAGAGGAAACCTCTATGGACACAGAAGTGTATATATACATCATTGCTGGAATTGGCGCTGGTGTTTTTGTTGCAGTACTGGTAATTGTAATTATTCTTGGGTACAGAAGGCAAGTAATGGAATCGAACTATGTCACAGGAAGCGTCATTTTATCAGGGATTCTTAGTTAAGATTTCTTATATACAATACATTGGATAAAAGGATGCATTTTTTCAACTGAGTTTTTCTGCCAACGTGAAAAATATTGCTTCAAGGAATAACGTTCTAAGACATGAATATTTCTACACAGATGTTTTGTGGGTATAGTATATCCAAGGACTAAACATTTAAATGTTATTAAGATTGAATGTAACTGCAACTTTGTCGTGCAAGTCAGATAAAAGATAAATAACTTGTTGCATACACATGATGTAACTTTGGCCTAAACAGCTGACCTGAAAAAGGGCTCAAACACTTGCAAAAAACAAATTGTGAAATTGATATACAGTTGCCCAAGACACACCAACCCTGATACAAATGTACCAAATATAGAAAAGTCCTCCGACGACGAATGACTAATGAACCGGGAGGGAAGGGCGGTCTGGATAATATAAGGGGGTCTCGTCCTGTAACATAGGACCTCTGTGCGATATTTGTCATACATATTTGTTTTCTGAACTTTTCTTTTTACTTATTTTGCTATTATTATAAGAGGAGTCAAATTTACGGGATGAAACATTTTCGGGGAGGGCTAAAATTTTGAATTATGTGATGTTAATTTTGTCATTTCTTGAGATGACACATAAAATATGTCTTGATTAATGCTTTTATTGAATAATTATCTGTGGGTATTATATTATCTACCACAAGTGGTAAAAATGTGAATTTATCAAGCTGTATCTGTTCGTTCATTTGCTTGTGGTCAAAATATAATTTTCATTCATGCATATATTATGAAAAGCTGAATCCATCACTGGAAAAATTAAACTGTGCTGCAAGATCTCAATCCATTCTATTTTTCTTGGTAAAAAAAAACGAAATTTGAAAATTCAGTGAATGGTGGAGGAAGAGATATACTACAGTTATTAAATCATTCAAAAAGGTGGAGGTGAAATAAATTTTGAAGGAATAAAGCATTCTCTTGTTTCCAATAAATCTTTCACAATGCAACAATCTACATGATTCTGTAATGTTGACAACAAAGGTACAGCCTCACCATGCAAATATCAAACACGAAAAAGTGTATTTGATACTGTTACTTTACACCTATTGAAGATTGATAAACTATTATTATTTTTTTAGAAATGTTAGAGGAAACCTCTATGGACACAGAAGTGTATATATACATCATTGCTGGAATTGGCGCTGGTGTTTTTGTTGCAGTACTGGTAATTGTAATTATTCTTGGGTACAGAAGGCAAGTAATGGAATCGAACTATGTCACAGGAAGCGTCATTTTATCAGGGATTCTTAGTTAAGATTTCTTATATACAATACATTGGATAAAAGGATGCATTTTTTCAACTGAGTTTTTCTGCCAACGTGAAAAATATTGCTTCAAGGAATAACGTTCTAAGACATGAATATTTCTACACAGATGTTTTGTGGGTATAGTATATCCAAGGATCAAACATTTAAATGTTATTAAGATTGAATGTAACTGCAACTTTGTCGTGCAAGTCAGATAAAAGATAAATAACTTGTTGCATACACATGATGTAACTTTGGCCTAAACAGCTGACCTGAAAAAGGGCTCAAACACTTGCAAAAAACAAACTGTGAAATTGATATACAGTTGCCCAGGACACACCAACCCTGATACAAATGTACCAAATATGGAAAAGTCCTCCGACGACGAATGACTAATGAACCGGGAGGGAAGGGCGGTCTGGATAATATAAGGGGGTCTCGTCCTGTAACATAGGACCTCTGTGCGATATTTGTCATACATATTTGTTTTCTGAACTTTTCTTTTTACTTATTTTGCTATTATTATAAGAGGAGTCAAATTTACGGGATGAAACATTTTCGGGGAGGGCTAAAATTTTGAATTATGTGATGTTAATTTTGTCATTTCTTGAGATGACACATAAAATATGTCTTGATTAATGCTTTTATTGAATAATTATCTGTGGGTATTATATTATCTACCACAAGTGGTAAAAATGTGAATTTATCAAGCTGTATCTGTTCGTTCATTTGCTTGTGGTCAAAATATAATTTTCATTCATGCATATATTATGAAAAGCTGAATCCATCACTGGAAAAATTAAACTGTGCTGCGAGATCTCAATCCATTCTATTTTTCTTGGAAAAAAAAAACGAAATTTGAAAATTCAGTGAATGGTGGAGGAAGAGATATACTACAGTTATTAAATCATTCAAAAAGGTGGAGGTGAAATAAATTTTGAAGGAATAAAGCATTCTCTTGTTTCCAATAAATCTTTCACAATGCAACAATCTACATGATTCTGTAATGTTGACAACAAAGGTACAGCCTCACCATGCAAATATCAAACACGAAAAAGTGTATTTGATACTGTTACTTTACACCTATTGAAGATTGATAAACTATTATTATTTTTTTAGAAATGTTAGAGGAAACCTCTATGGACACAGAAGTGTATATATACATCATTGCTGGAATTGGCGCTGGTGTTTTTGTTGCAGTACTGGTAATTGTAATTATTCTTGGGTACAGAAGGCAAGTAATGGAATCAAACTATGTCACAGGAAGCGTCATTTTATCAGGGATTCTTAGTTAAGATTTCTTATATACAATACATTGGATAAAAGGATGCATTTTTTCAACTGAGTTTTTCTGCCAACGTGAAAAATATTGCTTCAAGGAATAACGTTCTAAGACATGAATATTTCTACACAGATGTTTTGTGGGTATAGTATATCCAAGGACCAAACATTTAAATGTTATTAAGATTGAATGTAACTGCAACTTTGTCGTGCAAGTCAGATAAAAGATAAATAACTTGTTGCATACACATGATGTAACTTTGGCCTAAACAGCTGACCTGAAAAAGGGCTCAAACACTTGCAAAAAACAAACTGTGAAATTGATATACAGTTGCCCAGGACACACCAACCCTGATACAAATGTACCAAATATGGAAAAGTCCTCCGACGACGAATGACTAGCTGCAAACACAAGATATTTGCACTAAAGACAAGGAAAGGGCAAAAATTAATCACACAAGAAATATACACAAGAAGGTCAGATCATGCCCAATTACGATACTAGATATAATCCAAATCAGCAAGAATTCAATTAGTATTTCTATACACATACACAGATATTGAGTCAAAAGACATGAAAATGGCTATAATTATTGCCAAAAATTAACACACCATGAACTCGGTATTGTACTGTATATCCACACCATGAACAATATTTTCATTCACACGATTTACAGACGACAACACATAAGAAAAGAGTTATACCTCTTAAAAAAGCTTACGAAGCTGGTAATCTGTTAAATCGATAGGAATTTTTGCTAGCCTTGAGGTTTGCGAAAAATTCAAGTCTCGAAAGTAGGATTTTTCGCAAATATCTATTTCGATCATGATATAATTTTTCGCAAATATCTATTTCAATCATGATATATCTGTTTACAAACTTATTCGCCTTAGGATATGTTAGGTTAGTCTTTTAGTCAACTGTAGAATCGATTTCTTCTACATATAATTATATAAATAATGAATATCTTTAATGGATGACAGTTATGATAGGTTTTGTTCGTACTATTTATTCTAAAATTCTTGTGATTCCATAAAATACATTGTATTTCATGTTATTTTTACTTTTAGGAAACTTCCTTGCAAAGGAGAAGAGAAACCCCAATGATGTCAACAGAATCTTGCTAATATAATTATAACAGATGATCCTGAATACGATGGATTGAGGGAAAACATATTGTATGAATCTTCAGATAAGCCAGATTTTTGCAACGTTAACTACAGTATTGCAAATATACAGACTGGTAAATCAACGATGAACATAATAGACAATAATATCAATTACAGTACAACTGCTATCAAGGAAACTGTTAATCCTAATCACATGAAGACGGAAATGCAAAACCTATCTTTTGTTAATAAAGCTGAAAATAGAGTAAGACATATTTCATCCCAAAATGGGAATGGAGATGTATACGCAGTCGTTGAAAAGAGAAAAACTACATCACAGAGTGATTGTAACAAAGAAGATACCAGTTGCCATGAGCACGTACATGTATATTCCGTTGTCGATAAAACAGGGATTAATACACAAGACAAATATCCTAATGAACAAAAAGAAGAAATGCCGTAATTAATTAATAATTTGCATAATTAACCATGCATTTTGCACTTTAAAGTTTGTACATATAGTTCTATGAATATTGGAGTTTATTAAAAAAAAGCTAAAAATCCGAAAAAGTATAATGAGATGAAGCAATGTTCATCGTTTGGAAAATCATAGGGACTAAAAACTTTAAAATCACTTAAATGAATACAATGTTTCAACACTTGTAAAGGTTAAACATATTATTTTTCTTCAAACTTTTATAAAACATTACGATTAGGATCATTTAATGGCTGTTACACTGCAATGATCCTACCCGGATACGTCTTATTGTTTTACTCATGTGCAATGTAACGGATTTGTACTTTTTCAGAGTTTTTATCTCTCTATAGAAAATGTTCAAATGGCTTATGATTCATTTTTCCTGTTCTTATTTTATAAATAAGTAGAAATAATAGGTATCCCAAACATTTTTTTAACACATTTTGCCTGAAAAATATATCTGTATATATCAGTATTTATCTTTTATTCTGGCCATTTTGGTGTGTGTCCTCCTTCCGAAACGCCGTGTACCTGCGTCTATCATCTTACATTGTTACATTTGTGTCTGTGGTGTTTATTCCACTATTGACCTGCTGCACGGTGTATAAATTCACATTGTTGTAATATTCCTCAGACGTGTTTTGTTGAACATTGGTTACGATTGGTCCATCTTGATTATTATTTCTCAAAGTGTCATATGCATTATTTTCATCACTAGTATTGTTAACACAGGTGGTCTGATAAAGTTGTGTATTATCGCTCTTTCTCCTGCAGACATATGCTCTAAAGGTAAAACAAAGATTGAAAAAAACACATATCATGAACGATATCCAATAAGCAATATCGTTTGAAGTAAAAAGGACAAATATACCTAAGGAGCTGTCAATAAAACGTAATCCATTGGACAGACAAACAAATGAACAACCACAAGCACAACAAATAAACACAGAAAACTAAAAAACAATGAACAACACGAACTCCTATAAAAACCAGGAGTTGAACCCAGGTGCTCCGGAAGGGTAAGCAGTTCCTGCTCCGTATACGGCACCCGTCGTGAAGTTCAACAAAATCAATCCGGGAGAAAGTCACAAATCGGTCGAGTCCCATGAAAGGTTACGACAGTGGAAACAGGTCCAACATCATCTTGGATATTGGAATACTCACGCATGCCCTTGAAAATCGGATAAGCTGAGAAACGTAGACGCCATATGCAGGCGATGCTGGTATATTGCTACTCAAGAATGGAAAATTAACAATAGCAAAGTTGAAGTCATCACGTTTGTCATAAAGTTTTGTATTGAAATGTCCCTCATAATATATTTCAAGAAACAAATCCAAACATGCGTTCTAAGAGAATAAATGTTCTATAGATCAATGATGCTTAGGAATAAACATGGAGAACCAAGACAAATACTAAAATTTTGTTCAACAAATATTGTAGCATGATTACAAAAAAATAATGATCAGCATAATTCGTACCAATATCTGGTTATTTTTATGTTTTACTAATTACAGCAATAAATTATAATTATTCAATATAAATCAGAACGATGGTCTGCAAGTTTGAAAAGAAAAACAGATTGCACACATAAATCATTCGATTTGTTAAAAAAAAAATAAAAAAAGATATATACTTAATTATACTTTTTGATTCGGTTCTATTGTAACGGTGTTTTTTTTTATTATCTCTGTTAGTTTAGGGTAGCACTCAGATTTAAGATTACTTACTTTCTATACAGTAAAATTCCTATGATTAAGAGTAGTAACAAAACGACAGCAGTAAGTACTCCAATAACAGCGTATAAAGTTGATTGGTTTTCAGTTGAATCCAAGCTATTTCCTTAAAATGAAAAATTATTTGTTATCATTCGGGTTTTTAGTCAATATATCGTGAATGAAGTACCATTTTGTGGCTTAGTTTTTTAATGCAGCATCCATTGGAACTATTTGATTAAAATGCAAAATTACATCAATTGAAAATTAAAAGAGATATATAAAAATAAAAAAATACACACTAGTATATTCTTAATCCCTTTGGTATTTCTTGACTTTACTTAATAAATTATGAATCAAACATTATTTAAACAAATAGCGTACATAGTCTTGTTCCTAAAATTAAAGGAAGGACTTTCCAAGAATTTTCAATAGCCACGAACTATTCGTTAATAATTTCGTTTTCAAATTGTTTCCTTATCCTCCTTCCAATAATATCAAATGGTTGCTATGTGCGATCACAATCATGGACACCTCACCAAAATCTGTTTCTAACTCGTAATCTATGTGATGACAGGCTAGTGATCATTTGTCTTACGAATGACCTGGACCACTTAGCTACAGATACTTTTTTTCAAAGCCATTGAATTAATAAGCTCTAATTCTAAAGCTACCAGAGATCATCTCTGAAATAAAAATTTGATATTGGCAAACGAATACCAAAGTGGCGAAACAGTGGGAAATGTCGAAATCAAAGGGACGACTTTAACATGTTTAAGTCATTATATATTTGTTTTTCCCTATTTGATTTTTTCTTCTTTTTTTTCATTTGTAGTAAAACTACCTAGACGACCTGGCTATCGGGAATTTTTGTGAAGAACAAACCTGGGAGCATGCAACCTTTGGATACGTATGTATTGCATGTCCAAAACAGAGAACAACAGAAGCAACCTGCAACATACGGAAAATCATTATGGTAGATGACAAATACAAACATTATACCACGTGTTTACTTGACTGGATTTGAATTCAGATGCTTCCGTTTCGTAAGCATTTCTTATTGTTAAAATGTATCCAGTGAATAAACCAGAGGATTAATATTTCGTTCTCGATGCTGTTTGGAGTTAAGTATCAGGATGGTTGACACCTATTTGAAATTTACTTTAATATATTTATGAAAATACGTAAGCAACCTTTTATGTTAGATTTGTAAATGGCGATAAACCTTTTAGAAACGTCTAACATATTTAAAGTAGTCTAATTCCAGTAGAGGAAACATGAGCAAGTTTTTAATTTATCGTATATCTAAGAATTAAAATATGTGTAATACACTTACTTGAGTCAGATGTAGGCTGTGTAGTAGTGGCGTCAAATATAACATTTGAAATACTTGATTCAGATGTAGCCAGTATGGAACTGGTGTCTATTAAGTCATTCGTTAAAATGCCATTGCATTCAAGTCTAAGTCTAGAGTTGCCAGAGATGGGATCTGAAATAAAATGTTTTAAATGAATATTTCAACACAAACACCCTTCTTCATTTAACGCGATTTAGTCGTTGTATTTATATAGATGTATGTATATATTTTTATCCTGTTTTATTTTTACCTGCGTCGCCGGAAGCGGAAGCTACTAGTAGATCTAAGAGTCAGGTAACTACGTCCATCGGTCATTCCGCCTGTCCGTCACGAAATAGGGTATTTACTTTGTGTAATCCGAAACCCACACACCATAAATCCGGCACTTCTGCAATTTGCACGCTTATTCTGTACACATTGAAGATATATACCACTCCTTTTGGAGAGATTTTAGACAAAACTGTCAAATTTATCATTTTTTTAACTTGGTCATTTGTATGTGCATTCGGTATATAGGGTACAGCCAGTCCGTCCATCACTCCGTCTGTTCGTCAGAGAATAGGGTACCTACTTTGTTCTCTAAAACTCCAACACCTTCCACCTTAAATTTCTGAAATTTTGCACAGTTATTGTAACCAGATTGTAGATGTGCACCTCCCTTTTTGGGGACGATTTGAGAATTTATTTTTAAAAATGTTAAATTTATCATTTTTTGAACTTGGTCATGTTTAAATACATCACCATCATTTAATATAATAGTAAGAATGGAAATTGGAATTGCATCATAGAAACAACCACCCTATTAAAAGGTTATCTCTCAAGAAATAAAATAGAACTGAAATTTTGCTAATTATATCAATATAAAATAACCATTACATTCAAAGAAAAATCTCAAAGATGTTTTAGATAACTTGGCAAGTACACAAGAAAGGGAAAATAATATCGATTTCATATGCTAGATTTTAGATTAGAATCAGGATAAAAAGAGAAACAAAAATTATGTTGTACACATTAGTATAAAAATGTGCTAAATTTCTATGGATTTGTCGTAAGATGTACTCTGTCAGTACAATATGAAAGAGTAAGTACGGAGAAGAGTTTTAATTCTTGAAACAAAATCCCTACATACATGTTTATGTGACAAATTTTTAAGCAATAGAACAACATGGTGTATCAATTTCAATCCAAATTGTTTTGCTCGAAAGTAACTAGTTAAGTAAAATATGAACAAAATATGGTTTTGTGTAAAAATTTAATCTTTCATAAACTAATTGTTATTCTCATTTCTGAAAAAAAAACATATCAAAGTTCCAAAAATCCACAGGAAAATGATAATATCATAATATTTATTATTATAGAATCGAATCGAAAATAACCGCTGCAGTCCTAATTATTACTGGCTGCCTTAAACATGTTATAAAGATATAGTCGAGAGAAATTATGCCAATACCGAGCATGAAATTGGCCTCTAGGTTCATGAGTTCTGTAACTCACCGCCTGTAACGATTATGAATACTACTACCACCTGTAACGATTATGAATACATCTACCGCCTGTAACGATTATGAATACTTCTACCGCCTGTAACGGTTATGAATACTTCTACCGCCTGTAACGATTATGAATACTTCTACCGCCTGTAACGATTATGAATACTTCTACCGCCTGTAACGATTATGAATACTTCTACCGCCTGTAACGATTGTGAATACTTCTACCGCCTGTAACGATTGTGAATACTTCTACCGCCTGTAACGGTTATGAAGTATCTGATGGTACTCCCAAAACCAGTAGTCAATGTACTTAGAATCTGTAGATTCTGAAGTTTTAACTAAAAATGCCACTGCGAAAATTTACAGATCTGACGATGACATTACTCACATAAATATTTCAGATTTCTTTTTTTAACTTTTCTAGGATTGTTGATGACAGGATAAAAGCCCATTGCTTTAATTTGTGATAGATTCCCTATTGATATGTTTGTCCATGGCAACAACGCCTATTCCTTTCTCTCTTCTATGAGTGATTTTTTGTCATAATATGCAAACTGTATAAGCTATTCATAGTATGATCCTGTTCTTTTGTTGTTTATGTTTTTCTCATAACTTTGCATTTAAATTGGAACAACGTCATAGTTATTCTCCCGGATGTTAGATCGAAAAACTTGCTTTTGTAGAATTATTCGTGATGCAAATTTCAAAATATTTGTATAATATATGGTGAATATAATTGTTTTAGTGAGATGGATAAAAAGCAGTACATATATCTAATATTAATGCATAAATCTAAACGTAATTTAACTCATCTGATGAAAGTTGAATTAGTAATTTTTGTGATGACTTAGTCGGCTTAGACAACAAGCACGTTTATTATTATTATTATTATTATTATTATTTTTATTATTATTATTATTATTTCAAGTAAATGTATAATGCAAAATAAAGTCGCAACTGAAATTTGCACGAATTTGTATCAAATTTATTTCGGTATTTTGTGATACGTTTAATTAAATGGGAAAAATCCGATAATTTACAGCTTCTTTCTTTTTTCTGATATAAAAAACTGAAAGTTCAAAAGGTAAAAATACTCAGTTTATTTTGAATAACATTCGTAATTCGTTTTTTTTAAAATATTACTGTAATAATATACCTCTAATAAATTGTACACAATATCCTCTTTCAAATAATCCCTCAGTAACCCTCGAAGTAAATTGTAAACCTGAATTCTTACGAAGATCAAAATATCTTAACCAACTTCCTTCAAAACAATTAAAAGGTGGTATTGGTTGATGGTATGTCTGGTTAAAAACTGATATATCTATTGCCAGACCACAAGGACTTTTCTTGGGAACTGAAGCTGTTAAATCGTTGTATCTCCTCACACGAATTTGTCTCATAGTACTTTGGTTTTCAAAGAATACATGGCAAGAACAATTCTTCCGAGTCCTCATACGTAATACTACACTGTTTGAATTATCATCGCTGCTAGGTTCCTCTTCAACAGCAGAACTTTCAGTACACATTTCTGCAACTAAGATTTATACGATTACACAAGTTATAACGAAAAAGAAAAGGGGTTATTCTGTCGTAGTTTTGAAATATGAAAGAAGAATATCCATGCATATGTTTGAGTAATTACCTATTTTGAATGAAATACACCAGATAAAATATCTAATACTTCACTAATAACTTGATTAAGTGAGGATTTTTCTTGGTCGAGTTATTTTTATAGCTGTATTGTAAAAAGTGTGAATTTTAACATTTATTCTTGTTCTAATAAAACACTGTCATTAAGTATCGGAATTTCAAAAAATTCAATGAATGTTCATTTATGGATGATCTTAAAAAAACAAAACTCCCATGAAATTTCATTTTGGATCCAGACGAGGCACTTGAATTATGGTATAACAAATTGCTTAAAACTGTAGACAAACTTTCTCCAATATGTTTAATTTACAGTCAAAGTGGCATAAAAGTTGTTTTCTTTCAAACTTTCGTTAGACTTCAGTTTTATTTCGCTAGTTCCCCAGAGTAGTGCCGAAGAAAACATCTCACTACGTTACATCCACTGAAAAATTAAATCAATGGATCAATTCAAAGGTAGGTAAAGAAGAAAAAAATTCATATACATGTATTTTACCTTAGGAGGTTTTAACACAAATGTTAACAGTACATATACAAAAATTAAATGGATTAGATGGTCTCACTCCAAACAGAGTAAAGCATTCAGATCTTGTTACACAATCTATACAGGTATATTTCCCGAAAAAATGAAAGACGCTCGGATTACTCCTTTGCATTAAAACGGAAATAATGCAGATATGAATAATGATAGACCCATTTCAGTAGTTCCTGTTATATCTAAATTATTTGAAAAAATATATGAATATCTGGCTTGTGTAATTTGATACATCGAAATTAATCGAGTTTTAGATCAACATATTCATGTTTAACAGCACGTACTAAAATTGTAGATGAAAATCTTATGGAAATGGACAAAGGCAATTGTACTGGAATTCTATTTCTTGATTTTAAGAAAGCATTTGATTTAGTCAATCGTAATATCTTAATTTTGAAATTAAGAGAGTATAAGTTTGATGAGCTGTCTATGGAATGGTTTAATTCTTATCTATCAGAAAGACCACAAAAAGTTGTCATAAATAACTTTGAATCAAATGACCAAAATATGTATTGTGGTGTTCCCCAAGGTAGTATTCTTGGACTTTTCTTTTTCTTTTATAGTATTAATAAATGGTTGTTTTCATAATGGCCCTGTTATAGGATTGCTGTAATGGCCCGAGGCAACAGGAAATTTGTTAAAATATAGTCACGGTATTGGAACATTGTGGAAAGCGAGATATTCTATTGTTTCAATGTTTATATTAAATGCATATTATTTTATTGATTATATGTATGTATGTGTGTATATAGATGGTCTATATGATGTGGATCTTTGTAGAAATTGAATCAATGTTAGATTAATTTATTTTGTGCGTTTTATTAATCTATATTTTAATTGAGGGAAGATTAGCTTATTAATAATAACTGTGTTACCCTCTTTAAATAAAGACATCGCTTAGTTACCTACTTATGAAAACACGACCTTATCCATACTTGACTGGATATCAATCCAAAATCCCTACATGTATATGAGGTTTTCTGTATCAAGTTGTGCATTAGTCTATTTATCACATACATTGTACTATGGGTATGTTCGAACGTACCTAGAATGACCACGTGACATTCACTCAAAATGATATACTATATCAGCTGGGTACATCCGAATTACATTTATTAGCTTTGGGATTATACACGTACTTACATTCATTACATGTACGTAAATTCAATCGTATTGATTGTAATGGTTAGTGTATGCAAACAGAATTTAAAGTATATGGATCAGCGCATAAACCATAATTCCTTTGTGTTTAGACATACGCAGCGTTTGTTGCTTTTCTACTAGAACATTTTAGTGTGTACAGTTATCGAAACAGACATGCTGAGAACATTTAAATTTGAGTGTCATCCTTTAATATAAAAAAAGTACATCTTTTATGTGCCTCGTATAAATATTTATCCTGCAATCAAGCCTTTTTCCGGTCTAATAACAGGGGTAGAATAAACTTTAGTCGTATTAGGTCAATGACCTAATAAAGTCTACTGTTACATGTTTACACGAAGAGCGCGAGGAGCGGTCTGAATGTACGAGATGACGTATGTATTTGGGCTCGCTGCGAAACTCGAGAAAAGGCTCGCTAAACCTCGCCCTTTCTCATGTTTCTAAAGCTCGCCCAAATAGATTTTATATGTAAAGTGGATTGCAGGATAAAGACAATACAAAGTCATTGTCGGAAAATATAACATTTATTTGGGCTCGCTGCTAAACACGGGAAAAGGCTCGCTAAAGCTCGCCCAAATAATTTTTATATTTTGCGACAGTCACTATGAATTGTATATATAAGAATATTTTCAAGACAAAAAGGTCACGGGGCACACTACATGTAACATGTAATTACCTGTTGTACTCGGTATATCACTTGGGCAAGGATCTGAGACTAAGCATTGTACATGTAATCCTACAAAGAGATATATAGATGCCATAAATTTTTTTTATGTAATATCTACCCCAAGACACTAAATAGGGCATATATTTACCGGTACTTATAACTATTCGTAACTTGCTTGTAGAGGTAATTTATCGCCATCTGGTGGATCGTTTGCTTTCTAAATTTTGAATAACGTTTAACCCGTGGTCTCATTATGACGTTCTTTTTTATTACAGTGATTCAACGCATCTTGACTTGTCCAGTAATACACACATTACAGACGTCGATATCGCCCAAAAAATACAAATTTTTAGACTCTAAATTATGATTTTTCAAAATCCGACCTTTGAATATTTTTTTAAAAGATATATTATTGCAATAAAAATGTCCTTTAAAATTATTTTATTTTTATTAGTGTTCAATGAATACAAAAAGGAAACACATGAAATTATTATTGACAATTACGTGAATATCATTGTTTTCAGTCTGATATAGCTAAGAACTGTGTTTACAGGAAAGGCAGTATATTTATGACAAGTCCATTTTGCTGACGGTAACTTACTTCGAAAATATTTTTTAATTACCCGTAGTTCTAATATTTCCAGTAAGTATTTACGTTTAGATGTTAAAAGCAATATATTTAGCGGCATGAATAAATTACAAGTGTTAGGAGAAGTTTCTGAGACAAATTTCTTATAACTTTCCAAGAGATAAAGTACGCTCATATATTAATGTACATGTACATGTATGGCTCCCCATCAGACGGACTAGCATCGTTTATCAAGACAATCCTCGCAAATGGTGTCGATAGGGCGTCGCAAATTTGATCCCTGAAATTTTCATCCCGAACGGGAATCGAACCAGGGACCTCTGGTTTCGTAGTCCGATGTGCTAACCACTACACCACGGCACCCTAATTCAATATCTGAAATTTACAATATCAATGATTGACCAAATTACAGATTAATTCACAAATGAACATAGAACATGAGTGAATTAATTTCCAGATTATTTATTCTGTTTACTAAAATGATATATTCAGAAGATTTTTTTTTTAAATACAAGGGATTATGTTTTTTATGTGATTTGTATATAACAATGGCTATTGTTACTTCACTTCATAAAAAATGACGTTTGTGTTTACATGCAAAAGGTCATAATAGAATAGAAGACTTTTGGAATGTACTAACATAGTAAAAAATTTTAATCTAAAATATCGCTTTGAAATTAATATTAGAAGATTCAAGCAAGCCGCATTAACGATGGTAAAGTATTCATTTTGTTTCCCAGCATTCAGTGTGAGGTTACATCATTTATCTCCTCATAATGCATGTACATGTACAGAGTTCGTGATCTAAAATACACTGTGCAGGACTGGAAATATTTGTGGAGAGTGTATATGTTTTGAAACTGTAGGTTAAGATTTAAAAATTAATTGTTTTTCATGTGCCTTTTTGTTCCTTCCTGATTCATCGTTTCCGTATACATATATGTCATATGTCATTCTCGAACAAATCCTGTGAAAAACGGGTACCTGTGTTTCGTTTTTATCTTTCTAGATGTAGGATAAACATAGATTTTTATACTTTTTGATTGAAACAATCGACATTTTGACGTATATCCCATGTAAAAAGTTTCATTCAGAACTTTACAGCAAACAAAATAAGCATGGGTAACATATTAATTTCATACTACTATTTCAAACTATATCGATTATAAAAATTTAGATTGTTTGTTTAGTTGGGGTTTTACGACGTTTTCAGCACATTTGGCTATTTCTCGTCGACCAGTTTTTATTGGTGGAGGAAGCCGGAGTACCCGGAAAGAACCACCGATCTTCGGTAGGAAAATTGGCAATCCTTGTCAACTTAGATCGGAGTCGAACACACCCCGCCACAGGTGAGATTCGAACTCGCAACCTCAATGTTGACAGGCTAGTGATCATTGGTAGTCATGACGAACTACCTGGACTACTCGGCCGTCGACACTACAAGATTCTTACACTGAATTCGACCTGGCAATGTTGGCCTGTCATGCAAAAAAAGAAAGACGACATGTTAAAACTAGATGTAAACTGATAAAGGCTGACATGGTTGAATACTGCATTTATTTATTTTTTATTTTTTATTTTTTATTATTATTTTTTTTATTTTTTTTTTTTTTTTGTTAAAATGAATTACTATTAACAATATTTCCATACCTTTCAACAGCAAAATGATAAATACATGTACCAGGAAATTTAAACGAATGATTTTCGACTCCATTTTATTTTACACCTCAGTTGGCCTCTAAAAATATCCATATTTTCATATTGTCAAATACTTTTTTCTTTGTTGATCTGACGTACTACATATTTTAAACCACACATACCAAGTGTATAAAATACTATAAAATACTATGATGTATTTAAATTGTACAAAGAAGTAGTTTACAGATTTGTTGTGTGTATTTTAAGGGGTGACGTTGTTTGTGGAATATATTTCTTAATAACGGTTTTGAATGTTACATATGATGAACATTGATTTTTGAACCAGTTTGACATCCGTGTACCTTTTATTAAGTATGCATTGGAAAATAAACAGAACAATTTTCCTTGTATTGTTAACAACGCAGTTAAAAGGTAAGAAAGGGAAATAGTAGAATTAATGTAAACAAAAATGGCATATAAACCTGAAGAATATTTATTCTTAGTTTTGATTTAATTTTATTTCCTTAAGATTTAAATTAGATAATGGAATATTATAAAACTTCAAATTGCTAATTCATAGAACTAGCCTAATGAGTATTTTGGATGGTGTTGATAAATTAAATAAAACGAGAATCTTAATTATACCCCCCGTAAACAAAGTTTTGGGGGTATATAGGAATCAGCCTGTCCGTCTGTCTGTCTGTCTGTCTGTCTGTCCAGAATTTTTTTGTACCCGCAGTTTCTCAAACATGCCTTATCAGAGGTTAATGAAACTTTGCATACAGTTAGATCCTAGTACGTAGATGTGCGCATGCGAAGTATGTCCTGGTCCAATACTGTTTCCCATAATTTTATACCCGTTTGGACTTAGAAATTCTCTCTATCCCCCAATTTTTTTTATTTTACCCGCATGCAGTTTCTCAAACATGCCTTATAAGAGGTTAATGAAACTTTGCATACTGTTAGATCCTAGATGTGCGAATGCGAAGTATGTCCTGGTCCAATACTTTTTCCCATAATTTTATACCCTTTTGTTCCCTCAGTTACACCCAGTTGGACTTAGAAATTGTGAGACAATTCACCATGATAAGGATGCCCTAGTCCATTAAATTAACAGCAGCGGGGGTATAGTTAGTGAGGTCCCCTCAATGTTCTAGTTGTGGTCTCTATCCTTGCCCTTAATTAACACCCAAAAAATCACCTCTCAGAAAAAAAATGACAGGATGTGAACAAATGGCATACAATAACGAACACAAATAGTCTGGAGAATCTGATTTTGTACAGATAATAAAAAGTGCTGGTTTTCCCCAGTTTTATGATTGCAATCTTGCATGGTCACATTTCTGAAATGTTAAACATGAGTTACCAGTGAGTTTCTAGTCGTTGATGTTAGAACCATCGATTTTAGTATTTTGATTGTCAATTTTTTTCCCTAAGCATATTTCAAGCACTTCACCATTACAGTTTTCGTTTGTGTAAATTACTGAAATTCTTCAGAATATCACCATTTTTTAAAGCAATTGTTTTGGCTGCACTTATGCATAACTAAAATGGAAAAGAAAAATAAGAGTGAACTATCAGGTTTTGGCAAAGAACTCAGTTGGCATCGCTTATAGGCGCTTTCTGAAGGAATGCCTGATTTTTTTCAAAGAATTCAATTTTTACCACTGCGTCGATGCCACTGCTGGTGGACTCAAATTCCCTAGGGTATCCCCAGCTCAGTTGCTAGTATTTCTATACTAGCCCGAAATTGGTACTTACTACTTACTGTTATAAAATTGTAAAATTTGAGAAAATAAGGATACAGTCCCGGCCTGGCTAAATTTAGCTCATGTAGCTGGTGTTCAAATTGTTGGCAACGATAGCTAGCTAGTGTTCAAACTGGCAAATCATTTTGAACGCTCGTTAGCATGTTTGAAATCCAAAAGATTCCAACGCTTTGATCACTAGCTCGCCATCGTTAATCACTAGCTAGGTATCGTTGAACGCTTCAACGCTTTTAGGGTAAATTAATAGATCAATTCTTTATATAACAAATATTAAAATAATTCAAATATAACCGAGGTAATATATCATTATACATTTCATACATTTTATACTCTTAAAAAAAGAAACGCATAGACAAAATATGTATGATTGAGATTTAATTTTTCTCTGTTTATGTCTATTTTAAGCAAAGGTGTTTTATGAGGCAATAACTCAATGCTAAATGATTTCAAATCAAGTGCAAAAAATTTGTTACTACTGATTATGGCGTCTTCCCAGAAAAAGAAATTTTTAACTTTATACAGCTGGTTGAGTTGTTCCGTATCTACTCTTTTAAATGAGGTTATTGGTTTTGATGTTCCGACGTTTACGTCATTGAACAGGGCCAAATAACTGTAAAATTGAAAATCTCCCCTCTCGGGCCTCAGCATTGATAACCATCATTCAAATTGTGGTTGGTAGATAGATCATGATGCATATCAATATGGTTCGATCTAAAAAAAATCAATAAAAACAATTACCAACAGAGAATTTGCTTCAAAAACAAACACTTTCAAACAAACGGAAATTGCCCAATTCAATTCAATAGAAAATTAATGTTCATTATACCGGCTAACCAGTAAACTTGGTGCATAAACTTTTGATATTATACAGCTACGCTGGAATGCATCCATCCCCTCTTCGTGTGATTATTTGGGGTAATTTAAAACTTCATCTATCGAAAAATCAAACTTTGAACAATTTTTATCAAAGTTGAGGCCCCAGAGGGGACATTTTCAATTTTACCCTTATTTGTCCCTGTTCACTGACGTGAACGTCGAAACATTAAAACCAACAGTCTCATTTGAAAGAATAGATATGGAACAACTCACCCAGCTGTATAAAGTTAAAATTTTTCTTTTTCTGGAAAGTTTCCAGAAAGAAACACCGATTTCGTGTTTTTTCGAACGGACAATTGAAGGGCAAATGGTCCAGATTATCATGGAAATTGGTTCATTTCCGTTGTTTTTTTAAGTTTACGAATTATGGTGAACATAATCAAGGCCATTAATGAAGTTTTCTTTTTCATATTTTGGGTGATTTTTGTCAATTTCGTTATTTTTCGAAAATTTCGTGAAATGACTCCATAATCAGTAGTAACAAATTTTTTGCACTTGATTTGAAATCATTTAGCATTGTGTTATTGCCTCATAAAACACTTTTGCTTAAAATAGACATAAACAGAGAAAAATTAAATCTCAATCATACATATTTTGTCTATGCGTTTCTTTTTTTGAAGAGTATAGTTATGTATTGGAATATGATCCCGGATTTTTTTAATATAGTTGCGAGCATTGGAATTTTATTTTATTTTTCATTTTTATTTTGTTTTGTATTATTTAATATTGTCCAAAACAAATATATATTTTTTAGATTATTATCATAAATAAAGAAAAATAAAAAGATATCATTAATTTATTTTTTTTCGATTAAAAAACAAATTTTATTCTATTTATCTAATCTGTTTTTATTGTAAAAAAAGTACAAAATGAAAAACAAGTATATAATGGAAACTGGGGATGTGTAAAAGACACAACAACCCGACCAAAGAGCAGAAAACAGCTTATCTATTTAATTTAGAATTTATAATTTTTAAGAAAAAATATATATATGCAAGTACGTACATTTCCTTTTTGTATTGGAATATAATCCTGTAAATATTTTTTAAATTTAGTTGCGAGTTTTGACACTTTATTTGATCTTACATTGATTCCCATGATATTTTTTTTTATTTTCTATTAAGTAATTATTATAAAAAGGAAAATTTAAAAAAAAATATATTCTATTTTAATTTTTTTTTCCATTTAAAAACAAATTTGATCTTTAGATATCTAGTATCTTTTGTTTATTTTAAGAATGTACAAACAATGAGAAAAAATATAAACTGTATCAATGCACACATGAAAGTATAATTTTATTATCTTTTCTTTGTAATAAGACAGCATGCGGGTTATTTTTAGCAGTTAAGAGTTGTGTTGTTTTCCTTCACAACAAAAAGCTGTCGATAAGCTTTCAATTGTTCAACGATATCTGGCTACGATTGCTGGCAACATTATTTTAGGCTGGCGAAAAGCCATTTTGAAATAAATTTAATAGCAACGCTTTCAACGATAGCTAGCTATGGGTCAAAACGGGCTTTCAATCTGACGCCTTTTTTCTAGCTATTGTTAAACTTTCGCCAGGCTGAAGCTGTATCTCCCTCGTGCATAGCTCTGTCCTTAGATGATTTTGGCTTTATCTCATTTGGTCATTGTGATATTTTTTTATTTGCTCTTCAATTTTTGCATTTGTGTTTCGATTTTCAAATTTTTAGATCTTGAGCACAACTGATGAGTCATAAATGGACGAAATGTACACATCTTGTCCATCAAAATTTGTATCAAAGCATTTTTATTTTTCCTGAAGACTTAAGGCGGTATTGTGACGCGAAGAACATGCACACGATATACAAAATGTAGGCACTGTTACTTTACTTGAAAATTTGGCACTTACATACATGCTTTTTTTGTTTCATTGCTAGTGTTTGCATCAGTTACATTGTACCTTCTTTATACCGACAGACAATTCTTACATATTTATGTCTTTCATGAACATGCGAAAATGTTTCATTCCACTTTACACAGAGATAACAAAAATAATAAGTATAGAGCTTTTATTGTTCAGTGATCTTCATCGGGAAAGCCACTGGTTCATTGAACAATATAGTACAGTTTCTTAATTTTTAATTCCATATATATGAAGTAGGAAAATGGTAAATTTAAAATATCTTGACACAAAATTAATTCATGAACGTGACAAAAAACTAAGAGCTCAGGTGCTTTACTGTACCTCAAAACGCACAATAAGGATAATCTCTTCCATACGGAGAAAAAATCTTAAGACGACACATAAGAATTATTTACGTGACCTTGCTTATACTAACAGACAACGCTGCAAGGTAATGTAGCGTGTAACCTGGAAAGGCCTGTCAATTGTTTATATTTACAGGGCGTGGAAGTGGTTCGTTCCGGTTTCCCGGGATTTCCCTTAAGCATACGTTTAATACTTTAAATTTTTATGTTGAACTGTTCGGGCAGATTGTATTTACAAAATCTGTTTTATCTCGGACCTGTCTGGCCAGACCTGTATTTTCCGAACCAGTCTCAGACCTGTTTTAACTATGATTCGCCTGTACCAAGCAAGCATACGTGTCTCGAGAAATAATTCTACAGTGTAGGATATTAACTAAACAACTTGAACTTTACTGCAGTTGCCGGACAGTGTCTAAAGCCGCGACCAGTCTGATTCCAGACATACAGCATAGAACACTGCCCAAATGTGCTGAACCCTTTTGTCGCGACCAACCTAAAAAAAAAGACATACGACACCAGGCTGAACACGTTACCATATATATCACACTGTAGCAACCTAACCCCGTATTTACCTTTCTCTGTGAAAGTCCTTGTAAATCTTCGCTCTGATCAATCTAACGTATCACAGGTACCGGCTTTATAAATATCCTAGTTACGCGGACCTGACAAAAAGCACCCTATCTATTTTAGCACAACAGGCTACGTGTGGCTTCGGAGTTATCCCAAGACCTTCGACAGTAAAATATGACTTGTCCAACCTCTTTGACCTTCTTATTAAATTTATGAAACTTAGTTTATTCTAACAATATTAATACAATAGTATAGTTATATCGACATATGTAGTGTATATACTTACGCCATCTATCTTGTTTCCAATGTAAACGTTTGCTTATCAACCTGAAGTAAAACGTTCATTTAAGGTTAATACCAACTTGCAACTAATTCGAAATTAACCCGATATTTATAGAATCTTTATATATGATATTTTAAATGTTTGAAACATGCTAATTAACTTTTGTTACAGTAATACACAGTTCTATCTCAGTTGTACACCCCCAGAAATTCCTAAAACAGTTACGCACACTGTTTATTATTTTCACATGTTTCATTATTTATAACACATGTGTATTATTATTAATAATGATATCATATTTGCTTGTTTGTTTTAATAGGTTTACATACCATAGTGCTTGATCCATGTCCAAATGATGTACCGAGTACGACAGGTACTATCTATTTTCAAAGAATGAATTTTTTATAAGACAGTGATATTCTTTTCGGGAAAACTTTGTTATGCTATTGAATTTTCGTTAAAATAATAAACAATTGCAATTTTAACTGGATTATCTCATACAGAAAATATGACTACTATAACATTAAGTACTTTGAAAAAAGACCATTACAACGTATTTTTATAAAAGTAATCAAATGCGCCGCTTCCTATACACACTCTACGCACGTGCGTAGATTTTAAATCATTTTTTTATATATACAATATTCCCTGTCCTCTTGACCATGCTAGTATCGACAGCATCAGTTGAAGAAGAAAACTAGTTACATGCAGATTATTGGTCTCAACTGCTTTTGTAAGAGCAAATTTACAACGCAAATTATTAAAAGAATATTTTTTTTTTTTTAAATCGAACTGCTCCTTTCTTAATGTCGAGACCTATATACATAATATATGAATGCTACGATCTTTTTTCTTTTCTTAATATATTTAAGATTTTTACCTGCGTCGCAAATGGCGAAAGCTGGTCTAGGGACCGCTCCATCCCCTCCGTCCGTCTCACAACACTTAGGATGTAGCTAGTTTGTTTAATCTGTACAGACTCCAACGTTTTCATTCTTCATTATTCAAAGTTTGAGTTTGCACATTGACTGCACAAATATTGGAAATGTGCACCTCCTATTTTGAAGAGTTGAGTCAATATGTCGGCGAAGCAGGTCTCGTCCCGTTTTCGGTATTGTTCTTTTTATTCATACAAATAAAAATCTGGCTAGAGTTCCTTTAAAATCTCGGAGCTTCAAGGGGCACTTCGTCCTCTTAACCAGCTAGGGATCCGTCAGTCCTGCATCCGCTGGGGCCTTAGGCGGTCAATGCCTCTTTTGTTAAGCCTATAGTGCGTATATTTTGAAAGTTTTTAACGGCGCCCTTGGTAATATAGCATAGATAATAAAGATAGAACGAAATTTTGTAGAAGTTGTGAAAACATCCAACTCTCTATTACTAAAACTTTAACTTTTCAGTTGCTGAAATGTGCACTGACAGTTCAGCAGTGGAAGAAGAACCTTACACGAATGATATTGTAAACAGCGTTGTTATACGTATGAGGACTCGAAAGAATTGTTCTTGCCACGTGTTCTTTGAAAACCAAAGTAATACAAGAAAAATTCGTGTGGTGAAATACAACGATTTAAGAACTTCATTTCCCGAGAAAAGTCCTTGTGGTCTGACAATAGATATATCAGTTTTTAACCAGACATACCAACAACCAATACCACCTTTTAATTGTGATGTAGGAAGTAACTTAAGATATTTTGATCTTCTTAAGAATGCAGGTCTAATATTTACCTCGAGGGCTACAGAGGGATTATTTGAAAGAGGATATTGTATACAAATCTTAAGAGGTATACAGTTTTATATTTACAAAACACTCAAAAAAATCTCGTTTCATGTAATTAAAAAATGGATTAACTGGCACATTGTCAATATGTAATTTTAAAATAATTAATGGTATAAAAGTAAAGTTATATATGAACAAAAGTACAAGTAATAAGTGGCAAACTTTTGTTTCTGTCATTCGTTTAATACATGTGTAGTTTAGTTATAATTTATTCAGTAATAAATTGAGTTTATGGACTCTTGAGTCCCTGAGGTTATTATCATTTTAAAGCACGACTTTAATATATATGAGTTGATACATGTATTTCAACTTTCGTAATTTATCTTTATACCCGAGTTTCTGCTTTGGTATCCTGTTTATGCTATTGATTATTTTATAGCTCACATTGAATATTAGTAGATATTTGGGCTTTTACCAGTTTTGGTTAATCCAAAATTTGCATTCTACTTATTCAGTTGAATATTTGGGTATATTTAACCTTTATTTGTAACATTTCTGTTGAATGCTTTTCCGGGAATTTGTAGTTGCTTGGATCGATTTGGACGTTGTGTTGTTGGTATAGGGTTTAAAACACGAAATTGTAAACTTTACAAATAAAATTTCCCAAAAAAAAAATATTTAGTATAAATTCTAATTGTCGACTATTTAGTGAACATGGAGAATGACATGCCATTGTTCCATTAATGAGGCAATTTCATTATAATACTATATCTTGTTATTTTTGCAATTAAAAAAGTGTTTACGCTGCAACTGTCAATTATTAATAAAAAAAAAAGCTGGATTGCAACTAAAGAGCATCTTGTGTTTCTAATTTTCATAGTAATATGGTTGGATCTTTATCACTGCAATATTTTGATTACAAAAAATAGCAACTGTACAGAACAAAGACAATTGCTCAGAGAAAATCTTTTATTTGATATATATTGCATATTAAATTTATAAACTAAATTTAATTTTGACAGAACTCTAGACCTCCCACCCTCATGTATCATAAAATTAATTCTTTAATGAAAGCATAAAATAAATGAATTCACATTGTGTATTTTATAACACGACAGAAGTACGCTTTCACTAAGAGAAACAACTTTAATATTGACGTTTTTCTTAGAAGATTGTTTAAATTAATAGTAAGACTACTATTGCATTGTTCATGTGTTGTTATCTTCATCGTATTCCAGAGCCAATATCAGGCAGTTTTAGACTCAGGCTTGAATGCAGTGGTGTCAAGTCAACTGACGTGCCAGATATAACACAGAGTGTTCTTATGTCAACTGGAATGTCCCATACACCACAGAGCACATTAAACTCAGGTACAAGTATTAATATTAATAATTTTTTTACATAATTGTGAGAATTTTGGTCGGATATTCAGTATAATTATTTTAATTATTCTATCAAATAAAAATTCGTTGATACCAAGATATGCACATTTTGTCGATTTATGAATAATCAGTTGTGCTCAAGTCCTAAAATGTTGAAAACCAAAACAACAATCCAAAAGGTTGAAGAGCAAATCAATACCAAAATGACAAAAGGGGTAAAGCCAAAACCATCTAAGGACAGAGCTATGCACGAAAGAGTTACTCCTTAGTTTACATAAATTTTACAATTTTGTAACAGTAAATTGCAACTAGCAATTTCGGGCTAGTATCGAAATACTAGCAACTGAGTTGGGGATAAACTGAACATATAAGTAATACAGATCAAAATACAGAATTACGGGAATACCCCTGTTAAGGAATATTCCTCTGATCTTGAAAAAATCGCGTGGATATTAGAGCAGATTATAGTGTATACACTAAATAATTGAATGTGGGCAAAAGAATACCGGAGCGACAAAACAGTGGGAAAAGTCCAAAAAAGTCGGGAGACTGGAAGACAGCAAACAGACGCCAAAATGATACACGTATAACCGAACAAATAAAAAAACGTATAATGAACTAAACAAAACTATAACAGGACACCACATTTGATGATAGTTATTTCATATATACAATAATTCAAGATATACTGTATCAACTTAGAAAGTTGTTATTTATTTTATTTTATTATACAAAAATCTAGCCATTTCATTGGATAAACAGCATTTGTTAATTTAATATATTTTCTGCAAGGCTTAATGTAATTTGGTACTATTATGATAAGCTCCGTCCTTTCTTAGCAATGTGTGATAATTTTTACCAATTCGTAGCAACGGGTGATATTGTATAAAATTATCGCACGCTATGACATGTATGACCGAACATTGCCGATCTGGAAAAAATAACACCCTCCGCCTGAGGTTTCTTGATTCATCAGTTTACTTCCGCCCATTAAAGTTGTCAGACGACAACAAAACGAAATGCCAAAAATATGGCTTTTGCTGACATAACAGAAGAAAATATCGAATACTTGCTTAATTTCAACACAGCTCGCAGCATTGAGATGTTTAGGGAGTTTCTTGTGAAAACTGGGGGAAATCGGCGGACTTATTATTAAATGTTGTTAAATTTCCTTTATTCACTTGTTCATGTTTCTGTTGTTATTTTTTATTAAATATATTTGAAGTTGATATTATTATTTTTTACTGAAATCAAAACATATAAAATAGATACAAAATGTGAAAAACAACAATTCAATCAACATACAAACCATGGGGCGTTCAGTGTAATGAAAAACATACTGCACTTGCATTGAATGAGGGTGTTATGGTGAATTATCACTGTGCGTCTTGGGTGATAATTTTCCCCCGATTGATTATTCACCATAACACCCTAATTAGGGTGTTATGGTAGATTACCACACTTAGAAAAATATCACTGTCACAAAAAATAGCACCCTCTACTCCGTCTTGGGTGATATTTTTTCTTCGTGTGGTATTCTCTCATAACACCCTCAACTAAAGGCAGTATGTTTATAATAGCACCCGCTGTTTCTTTTCAGCGGGTGACAATGTAAAATACCACCCGCTCTTTCTTTCCAGAGGGTGATCGGGTAAAATACCACAATCTTGTAAACCAATGAAAATGCATTAAAATTAGAGAAATTTACACAAAATATAATAAATGTACTTATAAAATATGTATATGGTACTTCACTTTCCTGATCATTATTTTGCAAATTACTAGAATTACAATATGATAATTGCTATATATTGATGTATTTATATTTTCATATTAAAGGAGTTGATCAAGCGGATTCAGAACTAAACATACATATCGCTGTCGGGGTATGTTCTGGTGTCATTGCTGTGGTACTGATCATTGTAATTGTTCTGGTCATAAGAAGGTAGGTGTATTATAAGAAATTAGCGAAATATAAATTTATAATTATTATATTAGACGCGTTTGGACAAAGTAAAACTTAAATAATTTTTATAATAATAACTCAGGGGGAAAGGTACGTCTTTCGATTTCACAGTATTGTAAGTTTCATCAAACTAACACATGAGAAATTTCCTGTGTACGATAATTACTCTATATCCGAATGTATAACATATACTAAGTTCTGTTGATGTAGCATTCACTGAATAATCAAGAATACACCTTATTTCCGGTTTTGCGAGTTCTACACGATGAATTTGGTACATGTATTATTGATAATGTTTATAATACCTCAGTATGTATAGTCAATGAAAAAAGAAGTTTAGATGAATTTGCTATTTTTTAAAGATTACAAAGAGCTTCTTATTTGTTTCATGACTATTTCCCCTTGGGAATTATATTCCTCGATATGATTATTTTCCCATCAAACTTCGGAACAGTGGTAACGTGTACTCTGCTAAGGTACGTCAACTTTCTTTCGGTATAATAAAACACAGATTGACTGTATATTCCAGGAATAGTAAGTTCATTGTCCCCTCGATACGCCTCGGGGCAATAGTTGGTATCTCGGGGACAATATAGTCTTACTATTCCTAAATCATAAGTGAACGTTGTATAAAGGGCTATACCTTTGATTAGTTCCATTAAAACATTACAAAGTTACATACAGATGAATTGAAGACATTGGTAAAGGTTTACGTCAATATTTACTACGGTGACTAAGAAAATGGGATAAAAAAACGCTGATAGGAAAGGTTATTCTCATAACATGTATGTAAACCCTTAGCATGGTGACTAGCAGGGCGATCCTTTGATAGATTGTGTCTAACCGATGCGTGTGATGTAGTGAGATTTTTTTCGGCACTAAGCTGGGGAACTAGAAACATAAAATTGAACTCAAAAGAAAGATTAAACGGTTCTGTATTGAAATAACAAATTATTCAACACATTCGCAAACAGTCAAAAAATGTTTAATTTTCAATTATATTTACTATTTGGTAATCCAAATTTTTGTCTCCAAATGTCCGTTAACTTAACTAATCGGTATCCGATTCTGCCAAATTAAAACACCAGTCTTTGGATTTGATGTCATGGCAATTTGATAAAACATGATCTATAAACTAGATAAGTTTACATCTGAAAAATATTGTTAATATCTATACTGTAGAAATATCAGGGTAATTACATTTAATATCAAACACACAACATTCACAAATTAGAAAAACAATGAATATAAACAAAAGAAAAACATCAATGAAACTGAAAATTCTAAACTTTTGACTGCCAAGCTTGGGGAAATTTTTCCTTTCAGAATATATATATGAAATTTCCACTGCGACACTTTGTACGAGATATTATATTGGCATCTCACGTGGCAGAAAAAAGGAGCTATTTGAAAGAACTGAGTGGTTTTCAATTTTGGAGTGATATATATATATATATCTAGAATTTCAGAATGGAAAGAATTGCCCTAGAATAATAAATATAATAAAACGGTTTACGTGGGACAAACTGAATCGTTGTATCAAAGGATGATTCTGAATTTTTCAATGATCCGAACGAAAAAGTCCGATCCTGTCGCCGTTCATTTCAACTCCACAAACCATTCATCAGAGGATTTAAAGATTAAAGGCGTTGAAAAAGTATACGGTAGTGACACTTATCGGAAAGTGAGAGAATCGTTTTGGATTAAAAAAAACTAAATACGCTACATCCAAATGGACTAAATTCTCAAATTGACGTTTAAAGGACATGGACAGTTTTTCCTTTTTGTATCAAGATTTAGTAATCCATTTATATTTAACATTTTTGAGTGAATCCCGTTACTAGACGAACAGTTTAAACATTTATTATTCTAGGGCAATTCTTTCCATTCTGAAATTCTAGAACTGTAACGGAAGTAATTTTCTATTGTAACGTAATTCATTCTCTCTAGTGTTACGCAAAACGTCATCTATTGTTACATGTACGCATCTATGTTACCAAGAGTTACTCTCATAATAAATTCCGCTGAAACGTCCGGAATTATGATTTATAGTTTTTATTTATATTAACATTGAATCGAAATGGAATATATATATATATATATATATATATATATATATATATATATATATATATATATATATATATGTACAAGCAACGAAAATAACATATAATTATCAATTATATTTGCAGGAAAAACATTTGTAAACCAAAAACAGACAACAAAGACAACAGTCAACATTATTCAGCTGAACAAAATATTGAGGATAATGTTGAATATGATGGCGTGAGAGATAACATTCTATATGTACCATCTAACGATCATGATTTATACGATGGTAACTACAGTACCGTTAACCAGAATAGTAGAAAATTTACGAACAAAGTAGATGGCACCGATGTGAATTATAGCACAATAGATATTAATGTACCTGAAGAATCTACGAAAAACTCATCTGGTAAAAACGTTACTAATGGTAAACAAAAGCCAACAATACAACCGAAACCAAAGACGCCGAAACCGATATCTGACAATGCATCGTTGGATATATCTGAAAATGACGTTACACACATTAGACCTCCGACAGGTTCTGGGGATGTGTACGCAGTAGTTGGTAAGCGAAAAACTACATTACAAAGTGATACAGAGAATGACGGAGATGTGTGTTGTCCTGATCAAACTTATTCTGTTGTCAACAAGGCGCAAAAATAGAATCAATTGAACAATTACCTCGTTATGAATCAGAAATTCCACTTACACATAGAACTGTGTTTTCGTTTAACAATAGCAATAAACTTAACCATGTTAACATTCCAAACAATTAAATAACTCTTTGAAGGCTGAAACTGTGGATTGAACTCACTGTTCAAGGGCAAAACATTATAACTATTGTAATGTTTTCTGAAAGTTTTGACATATAGGGTATACATATTATAAATATCTTGTCAGTATTGTGTATTTTTTCTTTACAATTATACAAAATAATATGTTTACATTTAAAGGTAACGTTTAACTTATTTACCAAATTCAAAAATAATAGAAATACTAGGGATTCATTTCTGGTATTGCACATGGTAGATCTCTTTAGCTGAAATCTGGCTTATTATTTCGGTATTTTTTGGTTATGAGTAATTCTTGTTTAAAAAATAACAATCCAAAGATACTAATATTAGATATAGTAAATTTACACTATGCTGTATACGACGCATTTCAAGGAGTTACCTCTCATCAGCAGCATTAAAACCGAAACCTTTGGAAGACCAATAACCAAACTTATATTAAACAAGAAGTACTCAACCAAAAATACCGAAATAGGAAGCCAAATTTCAGCTAAGGAGATCTACCATGTGCAATACAAGGAATGAACCCTTAGTATTTCTATAATTTTTGAATTTTGCTAAATACTGGTAATTTCTGTAACAAATCAATGAATAATCATGTCAGACAAGTCTGACGACTGGGTTGGCGAATACCCTCGGGGACCTAGGGTCCACCAGCAGAGGCATCATCCCAGGAAATAAGTTTGATATTTGGTCTTCCAAATGTTTCGGTTTAATTCTGCTGATGAGAGGTAACTCCTTGAAATGCGTCGTATACGGCATAGTATAAATTTACTATATCTAATATTAGTATCTTTGGATTGTTATTCTAAACAATTAATGTAATATATATAAAAATCATATAACCCTGTTCAGAAACTCATTTTCGGTATCACGATTATGACTCTAAAATTATAATTTGAACCAAGTTATTTCCCTTGCTGGGATAATCCCGGACCTAGTACTGGTTGGTTGCAATGAAGAGTAAAGGATAAGCTGTTTTTTTAAATTTATTAATTTGCACGTAATGTTTTGTTTATATAAATTTGGGAACTACATACGATCTGTTTGCCTCCAACATACTTGTAATCAAACTTGATTATCAATCTGGAAATATTTGTATATCAAAGTAAAAAATAATTTCTATTTACTTCCTACTGTTGTTCTGCACTGCAGCAAACCAGTAGTACGTCCCAGCAAAGGGAATAACTTGCTTCAAATTATAATTTTTGAGTCTGATTCGTGATACCGGAAATGAGTTTCTGAAAAGGGCTATAAGTCATATTAATCAGTTTTCAAGGTTTTACATGTATTTCTCGGATTTAATGTATCTTCCTACTGTTTCTAGGAGAAAATCAACATTTGATACACGTGCTCTCGTTGGTTAATTGCTCTTCAATTATGGAGAAAGAATATAATTAGCCAATCAGAACGTGCGTATCAAAAATTCATGTGCTCCTATAAACAGGAGGAAGATACATAAAAGAAGAAATAGAACAGACCGGAAATGAATATAAACGCAAAACTTAACCAAAGTCGCTCAACCGTGAAATGTAGATCATAATGACCTAATTATTGAATGACTTCCATTACTACCCAAAGCACATCCACTGATGAAATTTCATTGATACACTCTGCTTAGTTCCAAAAAATGAACCTAAACGAAAAACTTAACCAGAGTAGCTCAAGCATAACATGTAGGGTATAATGACCCAATTATTGTATGACTGTTCAGTACTACCCAAGAAACATCCACTGATGAAGTTTCATTGATACACTATGCTTAGTTCAAAAGAAATGAACCTTAACCAGAGTCGGTCAAGCATAAAATGTAGGTCATAATGACCCAATTATTATATGATTGCTCAGTACTACCCAAATCACATCCACTGATGAGGTTTCATTGATACCCTATACTTAGTTCCAAAGAAATGAACCTAAACGCAAAACTTAACCGGAGTCTCTCAAGTATAAAATGTAGGTCATAATGACCCAATTCTTTTATGACTGCTCAGTACTTCGCAAGGCACATCCAATGATGAAGTTTCATTGATACACTATGCTTAGTTCGAAAGAAATGAACCTAAACGCTAAACTTAACCAGAGTCGCTCAAGCGTAAAATGTAGGTCATAATGACCCAATCAATGTATATATGACTGCTCAGTACTTTGCAAGGCACATCCACTGGTGAAGTTTTCATTGATACGCTTTGCTCAGTTTTAAAGAGATAAACCTAAACGCAAAACTTAACCACATAGTTCGGACGTAGGTACGGACGGACGGACAAGGGTAACTCTATATGCCCATCCACATAAAAATTAAAAAAAATAAAAAATAATATACTTCCACACCCCACACTCCCCCCCCCCCCCCTCATTATTGTTTAGTAGGGGTTGACGATAATCCATCAATTAACTTGATATGGCAAAATAGTCACTATTAAGAAATATTAATGTTATAAGTTTATATATCTTCCAACGGGCATTTTACCTGATATTCCAAAATATTTTTCTATGAAAACAATTTTTTTTTTTTTGTAAGTTTTCAAGAATTTTACTGACAGTTTGTTAATATAGCTATTTCGGTCATCACGTTACTTCTGGTAGTACATACGTGTCAAATTATGGCTGTCGATTTATCAATACAATTCAATGTGACTTGTTAATTAAATGCCCATAACTTATTTGTTATCGTTAGTTTGACACCATCCAACCCCTCATTGTATAGCTTATCACTTGGTCGTTATCGACATGTACTTTAAATCAGTCCAGGGCATAAAATTTTTCTTCCAATTTCATATTGCGGAAATCGTTTTACATCACTCTATTATAGACATTGAGAATAGATTAGAAAAACTGTAGTCACAGTGACACGATTACGACTAATCAATATTTTACGACATATTGTCGTAAATCTATGTCTTTTGCCGAAAACGAACTTTTACTAATATACGTTATAAGAAATTATATATCATATCCATGCCGTGTGAGATTGTATGGGCAGAAGATAGGCATATGTTCTAGGATGTTCAACTAACGCCAGGCGGAGCTTTTTTCCCGGAAGTTATTTGAAAACTGGTTTCGAAAATCTTTATCACCTATCTATAGATGATTTGGGTACCAGATACAATGTTTACAATCGATGCGTCCGCCCACTGCTGCACATAGCGTTAACTGAAGATCCTATATGTTCATTAATGTGTATGAAGTGTGACGTAAGTTTTTATTTTGCCAAAAAATTATAAACACTAATGTATTTGAAGAGTTACAGAATAATAGTGCGTTATGCTAAAGGTAAAACATGTAAAAGCCGAAACAGTTATCCAAAATATTGAAGACATGATTCAAGTTATACCAGTAATTTTGAGGTGAACAGTTTAAAGATTTCATTATCTGGTAGTACTCTTCAAATTTTCCAATAATCTATCTCTCAATTTTATTTTCTCCACTGACACACTGCCAAATATCTTTTGTATGTTTCCATCATCAATATTTGGTGCGACAAATCTGCGATGCTCAATATAACAATTCAGTCGTACATCTTCTGGAATTTGGGCCTTTCGTAAGTTAATTAACGTCAAAAGTGTTTTAGCTATTCCTTTGCTGGTACCCCATGATTCCTTGACCTTTACCTCTTCGATATGTCTCAGGGTTTTCACACAATTTTCCTCAAACCAAGACTTGAAATGTTGACCTGGTATCGTATTTTTGTCTTTCATCTGCAATATGGCTTTCTCTTCCTTCTTTTTGATATCATTAATTTTCTCAATTAATATTGATGCTTGTTTATTGACAGCTTTCAGTTGTTTTTCACACCATTTTTCTGTCATTTGCCTTTCAACGTCGATTTCACATATCTTTTTTAATTTATTTAAATCTTCTTGTTTAACCGCTTTCAATAAAGTTTTGAAAGATTTAAAGTCATGAGATTTGTGCACAGTTTGAATACAGTCGTCGCATACAAGTTCTTCGCACTCATCGCAGTAAAATCTGACTTGTTCATCTCGATGTATTGGACACCATTCTGCATCTGAATTACTTTCTATGCAAACTTGGGCTTCTTTTTCGACTTCACTGTCTGATTTCTCTTCCTTGTTCATTACTATGCAAAGAAAATATAAATTTCCCTTTTGTATTCATCTTAAACAGGAATTAAATTTAAGATATCAAATATTCAAAATATCATTTTTTTTAAGTAAAATTAAAGGCAAACTGATATTTAGTTAGTTAATTTCATCTCGAACAGAACCTCATTTCCATAACATTGAAGACAACACAATTTTTTGTTTGTTTGTTTAGTTGGGGTTTTACGCCGTTTTCAGCACATTTGGCAATTTCGCGGCGGCCAGTTCGGAGAGAACCACCAACCTTCGGTAGGAAAATTGGCAATCCTTGTCAATTTAGATCGGAGTCGAACACACCCCTCCACAGGTGAGATTCGAACTCACAACCCCAGTGTTGACAGGCTAGTGATCATTAGTAGTCATGACGAACTACGTAGACCACTCGGCCACCGAGGCCCCCAGAACAATTTTAAAATGTTCCTAACATATTTGGACCATAATAGATTATGACCGTAAATTATATTTATGTTTATTTTCATCTTGGTCAAGGGCAATCAAGTCATGATGACGACCGTGAAATTTCTATATTGATGATATTAACAGAGTCTGAAAATTTTGGCAAGAAGATCTACATAGATCTCTACGGAGCCCCACAGGGGACACGACAAGAAAAAGAAATTATATCGTTATCTTAATTTATTTTTTCGTTATCTCGATTTATGATATCGTTATCTCAATTTATTTTATCGTTATCTCGATTTATGATATCGTTATCTCAATTTATTATATCGTTATCTCGAATTATTATATCGTTATCACGATTTATGATATCGTTATCTCAATTTATTATATCGTTATCTAGATTTATTATATCCTTATCTCGATTTATTATATCATTATCACGGTTTTTTATATTGTTAGTTAAATACGTGTCCATAACCAATCCAAACAAATACCGAATTAAGTTCACCATTAACGGATAATTTCTATTTTCTATCACTTCTATACTACTAAAATTGGGGGCTGTATTTTTTGGGCCGTCATCACATAACGACTGCAATAGACACAATTCAAATCAGAATTTGACTGATTAAGGATGAATGTGTTGTCTCGGAATTTCACACGTCTTGGTCGATATGTTTCTTTAATGTGGAATTAACGATGATTTAACTGGAACGGAACAAATCACCGACATGTTTCCATGTTTTGTTATTCGTCCCAATTTCCGGTCAGACACCAGCTCTATCTTTAACTTTTTCGGTCATGAAGATTCCATAAATTTATTACTTCTTGGATTATTTATTTAGCATTCGTTAAAATAAAGTTTTATGACTTTTATCCTTGATGCTGATGATATACGTAAATATTTTCAGACAACTCGAACCTTCGGGATTTGTGTCGTTTTATTTTTTTGTTTCTTGAGGTTTTACATGTATTTCTCGGATTGCTCTGTTAAAAACAGCTCGGACCGTTTTCATCAACACATTTTTCAGGCATAGAATAGTCAGGCCATGTTTGGTTTCAAGAAATTTTGCGGTTCTGTAATTTTTTGTTATATGCAATAAACATTTTCTGTCAAGTTCGACTCTATTTTGTCTTGCAGTTTCAGAGAATTTTTTTTTTTAATCAACCAATCAGAAACAAGAATTGTCCATGGTGGCTATGTTTTTTAATAGACCCCCCGACCACCGATGTCGTATCACATTCCTCTTCTATTAAAATATAATAGTTATGTGATTGGCGGCAACACATTTTCATGTCTTCTTTATAAATAAAAGGCTAGTGGTACTTGATGAAGATACGCCAATTACGAGATGATTTTCTCGACTAGTAGTATTGGTATAATAAATTATAAATGATACAAATGGTAATTGACTTAGAAATTATGTAAATGGTGAACTTAATTGGGTATTTGTTTGGATTTCTAGTGGACACGTATTTAACTAACAATATTTCATCGAAATAACTATATAATAAATCGAGATAACGATATAATAAATCGAGATAACGGTATAATTTTTTTTCTTGTCGTGTCCCCTGTGGGGCTCCGTAGAAATCACAAGTACGACAGTAACAAATCGACTGTGAAATAAGGTCACTGTGAGAGAAGCCAAGGATATAAATTTGAATATTACTTAATTCCTATTCGCAGGCATTTACAACAAAATTTAGTTACGCTTCATCTTCGATGGTGTAAATTGTTTTTACTTATTTTATAAAATACTCTGCAATTTCAATTTAAAACATTTTTCCATAAAATAAAAATCTATATAACTGCTTTTAAAGGAACAAGTGTGTATATTCTGTTTTCAAAATGACATTTTTTTAAATGTCAAATAGTACAAGTATGACTTCTTACCATCAAAATGGTATCAAACATGTTTTGGAATGAACTTTTCTCGGAACATCCTTACCTTGGATTTTTTTAAACTGATACAAAAATGAAAGTACAAACTCCCAAAGCATTTTTAATGATTTCTCGTGAATTTTAATGTTGATTACTTGTTTTAGAACGGTACGCAGGTGTAAATTTTAAAAAAAGTGCGCAGGTATAATAAAAACGTGCACAGATGTAATGCACCGCCTGACTATTAATTACTATTATTATTATACACACATGTATCATAAATATGTCCGTTGCCTATGCTTAGGGCAAAATTTGGTCTTGACTATTATCGTATTTCCCTGTGGCTATATCGACCTGCTGAGGCCTTCAGAATTTCCCGTATTTCGGCACTGTGAAGTCGTAAAGAGTTGACCCGACCCTAATATGAGCTGACCCGAATATATCAGCGACGTCATAATGTTTGACCCAACGTTGACCCGAATATATCAGGAAAACATCCGGTTATAGGCAGATGGCCATTGAAAAGTAAGAAATTCTATTAAGATTGCTAGTTAACAATACGATAAATTTATCATCAAGTTTTTTTCAAACATATATTGTAAAATATAAGCTGCTCGACACAATATGAAGCTCACTCGCCGAAAAAGCTTGTCTCGCGGCTGATATTTTACGATACACGTTTGCAGAAAACCTGATAATATGTACATATACTCCCAGAGATTCAGTTAAACTCAGATACCGTAACCGATATATCAAAGCTTGAGGGTGGGAGATGTTCACCTGTTTCACATTTATTTTGTTACATTCTAGATTATGGACATATTGAAGATGTCCATGAAGGACTATTTTTCCAGATTGTTAATGTTGTGGTAGTCTTTCTTGAAAACTAATTTAAATCATAAGGATTGTCAGTAATTTTGTGTTCAGTCTATTCGAAATAACCTCAATGCACATGGTCTACGCTGGTTATTTATTGTGCACCACATGATTGAGGTTACTGCTTCATAAACTTGATATTCCTAATTTAATTTGAAATCTGAAAAACAAATTTATTTTAGTACATCTTAAAACTTTGTTGCTAATCGACGAAACCGTTGCTAAGGCGGTTTTTCTCTATATAAGATTTATTCGTTATTGAAATTGTTACACTTTATAATTCTATGTTTAAAAAGAGGTTCTAAACCAAATACATTTATAGTAGGCAAAATTGCACTTTATATTTTGGTTGCAAGCAACAAAATATAAGGGGATGAGAAGAAAAATCACGTTATTACAAGATTTAACTCGGACGCAAAAAATTTAAAAATCCGTACCCTATTTCAAAAGTGATTTGGCTTATAAATTCGTTCTATTTTTCTACGACGTCTGTGATTAGAATTTCATATTCTTCATTGCTAATATTCGAGAAATCATTTATGGTGTAACCTTTTCTAAACTTTTCACTTAAAATTTTAACTTCAACTAAAAGCATTTCAATCGAGTAAGTGATACATCGCATTTTAATTTTTAAAACTTGTATTCAAACTAAAAAGTTTTGTTTGTCATAACTTATTGTAAAACTCTGTAGCCACAACTCAGATGCACATGTAGGATCAAATTTTAAAATGATAGACTAAGATGTTCATACTGCTATGGAGGACCTGACTGAAATAGAGATAACAAAAACAGCAATATCAACTGAAGATATTTTTGTTTATAAATTATAGATGGGTGAATTATTGTTTAAGGTCCAGTGGCGACCAAAATTGCATACCAGGACCACCTAGATGCCACGTACTTGGCGCAAAGCAGCAAATGCCAATTTAAATGTCTTTGGTTAGACCTGGCCGGGGATCGAACTCGAGGTGAGCACGCGAGGTGGTTTTTCCATCTAAGAAGATGTAAGGACAAAATATTAGGAGCAATGACTAGAAGGCTAAAAATCAGTAAAACATGTTACAAGAGGTCACAACATAGACTACGACAAAATAAGAACCCATGAAGAGTATGTTCTGGATTGCCCTTTTAGGAAAATATACTCTTCACGCACACACATATAAATACATGTAATTCAGAACACATAGTTTTGTTTGTGGGGATTTGCCCCTATTCAGGTCTGGATCACGTTCACAGCACATCTGATGAAACTATTGCCATGAAACTGTCCCTCCCACTTCCCATCGCCCCATAGAGTCCTCAAAGGCTTTTATCAGCTCTCAAAACCATAATATGTGACCTAACAAGACTCTTCTCCTTTCCAGGGAAGATTTCCCTGTCGTCTTGTTCGCTATGCAAAATGTCAGTGTTATACCGAATATATGTGTTGAGTCATAAACTACGCAGAATAAACTTCTCTCAATATCCAGATATAAAACGTCACCTCTGTGTCTGTCTCACCCATACGGGGAATTATGGGCGCCTCTCTGACAAGTTTGGGATGAGAACCCCATTCTAGAACAGAGCAAGTCTGGACTAGGTCAGTGACTATATAAAACATTTTGATGGGACAATAAAATATAGTAAATATATAGCAGCAACAACATTTGTGAATAAAAATACGAAAAGTAGAATACATGAATAAAAAATCGCCCTAAATACCATAACGTATGAATACTTAAGTCAAAAAGCATACGAAATTAGCACAATTTCCGTTCAACGGATAGAATATCCGCGAATAGTATGACGACAGACAAAACTAGTTACTATAATGTAAGATAACCATAACCAACTGCGTGCGGAATGAAGAATATAAAATTAAAAATTATTGCATAAAAACTCATTACTAGTATACGGTGGTTCTCTCCGGGTACTACGGCTTCCTCCACCAATAAAATTTGGCCACCGCGAAATAGCCAAATGTGCTGAAAACGGCGTAAAACCCCAAACAAATAAACAAACAAACAAAAGAATATAAATAATGTAGTCCATAAATCTTAAAGAATTACATTTCATCAATTTTTGGCGGGAAAAAAACAGTTTTTTTTAAGTTTTCTATATGCCCTGCACGTGGAACCATGTTGATACTTTTGTTGTACAATGCCTATGGTATATAAAATCTGTGATAACAATATCAAGCTGGTTACTTTTTCATGACCTACATGTATGTACGTATGTTCCCCATAGTCCTAATACATTCAGTCACTTATACGGGGGTATTTTGTCTAGGGTCATCTCCACTTGCTTCTACATCGAAATGATAGACTTGCTCATTTTATTTAAAATAGAATTATTTGCAATTCCGTCGGTATTTCATAATATAAATTTGTGGGAAATTTTTTTTTGTAATAACTGGGGGCCGCTCAGCAATCTTATCGCAACCCAACCTATGCTACCATGCAGGAAATTCAGACACAAATAAAATTAAATGCTATACTTTAGCTAGATTTCTGAAGAAAAATATATTTTCTTCAAAATTTTATAGGAATTTTTAACACAAGTTACCTCAAGTAAACGACACAAACAATTCATACCGCCGGTATTGGTCTTCTATTTTAGTACACTGGCAGAAGGGTTGAACGCCGTACCTTTACGGAGAAACCATTTGATTTTTATAGGGAGGGAGGCTAGGATCAAATTTGAAATAAAGAGGCAGGACCAGGATTTTGACAAATTAAAAAGACAGGATAACTTTAGGTGTGAAAATAAAAAATGCAGGACCTGTGTTAATTAGGAATTTTTGGTTTAAATGAAAATAAAATCAAATGGTACTCACTTAGTTTGAGTGCATTTACAATCCATTAGATGCTTAAGATTCAATAAAAAAACAAAATAAACTGTAAAATGTGCATTAAGTGTTCAATACGAAGAAAATCTTACAAACGACTAAGAATTCCAGGAAGTTTCAGTAAAACATTACCCTCCTAGACAGAATTTTAACTCCACATTCTGCCTCACAGGATCATCTTCTCTCTGAAAATTTGTCGTTGTGTATGATCAAATCTTACGCCATTGTTTATATTCCATGACAACAAATATGACGTCTTTCTATTGTACAAATATAGCATCGGCGGAAGGGACATCTTCGTACTTATTTTAACGTTAAACTCAATTAATCGAGGTTATAATTTGGCCAAATATGACAATTTTACTTTAAAATCTGTAGAAATCTACGAATTAAAAGTAACAGTACTGATAAATGCAATTAAAATCCCTTATACAGCTTGACTCAAACTTTAAACATAAGGTAAAGTATTCGTTATAACAATCCAAAGATACTAATATTAGATACAGTAAATTTATACTATGCTGTAAATGACCCCTCCTACGAAAAACAAATTTTGCATGTGATTAGATATTGATAAAAGACAACAATATATGCACACACAAAAATAGGTCAAAGGCTTAGTTTTTAAAATATAGCAATTTGAAGTTCAATTGATTTAACATAGAATATACGGGGAAAATGGCCGGAAAATTACGAAAATTCCATTCATCAGGCATTTTCTAATTACTTGGTCCTATGATTTTTTTTTTTAAAAAATGATATTTCAATCTCAAAGATAAAAGAAAACTAATGGTACTAAATAATCACTTGACAACCAGGCTTGTTTTCTAAATAGAAATCGCCGAAGGAAGTGTATATCCCTAAAATCCGAGTAAATTTCAATGACGTCCATAATGCCTATCACGACGTTTGCGGATTAACCAAACGTGGTATTTTATCTCACGGTTCTCCTGCTTTATATTACCTGCATCATATTGTTGAATCAATTCCAGATTTTACTTTCTATAATATAAACTATGATATGTGCGTTATGAATGGTGAAAGGGATATAATTTAAAGCTTTTATGGTTTTGTGCGTGTTTTTTCTCCTGATTGGGAAAGAGGTTTTGACTGAATTCAACTTGGCGCAAAAAAAAAACAACAGTCAAAGTGTTCAATGTATGCCATGTGAGATTCACAAGTAGAAATTACTATGCAATAAAAAATAATAATGTCTCCATTTAATAAATTTGTAACTTTTGAAGCCGATGACTATATCAGTTATTACCATAAAAATAAACGTAGACATCAAAGTAGTAATTCTGATCTCGTGTTGATAATTTGCCAATTGTACTGAGAATCCATTAAAAGTAATCCATTTCTTCTGGTAACAAGCTTCAACAAAATGGCCGTTCTTTAATTCCGATTTGGTTATTGTTTTCTCTATTCTAGTGTAAAGTTTTATTAATAACACATTTAGAATTAAAAACATCCAATCGGTCAAACATTGAAAAATAAACAAAAGGATGAAAGTCATTTTGACCAATGAACCGTATGAGTAGTACTTGTTTTCAAGTGTCCTTACTGGTTGTTTATACAAATATATTGTTCGCACTTTATTACTGACTATGAAAATATTTCAAAAAAAACAAATTGACATTTATATTTAATTATCATGAAATAGTATCAGAATGTATATTATTATTAAAATATGTAATGAAACTAACATTTTATATGTATTAATTGATTTCTAAACAAATCCCCTGGTCTGTTTAGAAATTAACAACACAGGGAAAAGCCTTGGCAAAATTATTGTATCGCCAAGGATATTTGTTAACAACTAAATTGTGCAATAAAATGTTATATTTGGTCTTTAAAAAAAAAGAATTAAAAACGCCGTTGCAGCTAACAGAATATGTATCCAGATCGTCTTTTTTAAAATTCTTTTAGCTATGACAGGATATGCGATTATGACAAATCTCTCCAAAGACATCGTCAACACACAGAGTGATATAATATAATGAACAAAGTTGACCACATCTAAAAGAAAATAACGATAAAACGTACAGGAGACATTATCCATGTATTCGCTCGTGGCAAAATATTTGATATAAATCGCCAACCCGTGGTAAAATCAGGATATTTTCAAGCCACCGTGAATTATTTCTCAAATACACCATCATCTAAATGACGCAATTTCATAAAAATCTCTAGTTTTTTATGATTTTGACCAATTTTCATATAACTTTGCAAAAAGGGGAATTGCCTGCGCACGCAAGAAACAATTTTATACTTAATATGAATATGTATTCGGATAATAATACTTCTACAATCTTATTTTCAGGCTTTCAATTATTTGACTGCCAATTTAATGAAAGATATGTTATATCAGGTGTTTAATTAACAAATGTTACGAAAGTAATAAAATTTCAAGATATAAACCCTAACTTGGAGTATCCCGCACGAAATCCCCTTAACTATAGTTCAGATTAAACTTTTATTGTTTTAACAACGACATCTGACATGAAAAATTGAAATTAAGATTTCAGAATAGAATTTGTATTATTTTTATCTTAAAATGATCGAACTTTCACAATCTATTTCATTCTTTTACTTTCCGATTTTACATGTCTTTTTCATCTTATAAGTTTAAGTGGTCATCCCTTTTAAGGTGTACGAACCATAATGATGTTCGAAAATTTTTTTGGACGTAAAATAAACTGAAACTAAAAGTTTAAAACAGGAATTGAATACACAGGCAAAAATGCCACACATGTGTCACGCATGAACCTGGAAACGCACGCTTTTATGCCGCGCATGTAATACATGTGTGATACACACATGTGAATGGCATGTATCTGAAAACACATGTGCAAGCATGTGTTTGTAAACGCATGTAACATAGGTTTGTTTTCTCACGCATGAAAATCACATCTGAAGTGCATGATCACATGTGTGAATCATGCGTATTACATGCGTTTTGCAAACATGGGTCACATGTGTGGCATGAAACGCATGTGTCAGGCATGTGCACATGTGTGCCATTTTTGCCTGTCGATATATCCCTTCTTGACATAAAACATATTTCGTTGAAATCTAGACATTTACCTGGTTGCTTTGCATGGACCAATCGGGACATTTATAATTATCACGTGGTCAATTATGGTTCCTTATAGCTAAAGGAGGGTTTGATTTGTAGTGGTCTTTAGGACAACCGTTCATTCAAGATTTTGAATGTTTAGTTTATCTAATGAATAATAAATGTTCGTATTACAAATTAAACGATAAGAAGGGCTTGTTGATAAGTAATGTTATATGTCAGGAATTTTTAGATTTTGGATCAACTATTTTTGCTTGCAAATATTTTAATATTTTTATTCTTTAACGTTAAAATGTCCAACAAAGTTTGCATATGTGAAAGTTGAAAGTGATATTTCACCTTCTTTGGCTAAAGGTTTTCATTGTTACAATATATTAATTTTTGTCACTTTTAAAGAAAGTCAAGATAAAACTTAATTTTTGTCACTTTTAAAGAAAGTCAAGATAAAACTTGTTTCTTTTCAATGAGACTATATATTGTATAAACAAACTAAACCTTTTTATGTTATTTCTGACTTTTTCGTTAAATATACCGACATTAATCGACCAGCAGCTATGAGAGCCTTAGCGTACAGTTAAAACGAAAACATTTTGACCCTTCTTTCTAACTACCATCGAATGAATTTTTGCAGTTCTATTAAGCTGTCACCTTATTGGTGATAATACTGTGTTGGGTTTTATAGTATGTTCTATACACCAAAGTGTCAGTATAGAACGCCACCATTGTTCAGTGTGTTAACCAGGTCAGATCATTCTCTCTCTGTTGTGTTTGTGTTTTGTGTTTTTTTTTTTTTATGTTATATATATATTAGTTGTCAATTATTATCTTTTCGTATCAAATTGTGTTCCGTTAGAAGAATATACCAAACGAGGATGATATGCGAGGTTGAAATCAATATAAAATCAGGTCAATACATATATTTACATTATCATTTCTTATGAAGCACTATGTAGGATCGTTTACAATAACTGAATTTGCATTTTGCTGAATTACTTATTAATGATTTATTAGTTGTTTTTTTTTTTTGTCCATGATTCTGTCCTTTGGGTGGTGTTGATTGATTGGTATGTCATTGTTGACCCTTTTTATAATCAATTTTGTTGTTTAGCTACATGTACATGTATATATAAACAAATCTATATCTGGGGGTAAAATTAAGACGACATACATAAATATTATAATTGTATTGCATTACAGAGATTCTGTTTTTATTCACTTCTTTTTGCGATTGTAGGTTACTTGCTCCATCGGAATATGCTGGTAGTTATCCGTATTAGAGCTTTCATAATGAGCATTCGCAACATAATTCGACTGACTGTATGTGGTCGCTTTATCATTTTCTTTATGGGTTCCAGTTTTTTGTGTCAAAACCATTGGAAGATTTATTGCTATGTTGATAGGAATATAAGTTTTCCCTGTAAGAAAATTATCATAATGACAAGCAAATTAGATCATTTACAGTCTAAACTGGAAAAACAAGTAATAGGCAACAAAGTATACTTAATAGAAAAACTGTTACGTGCAAATTCATCAGGTAAACATTAAGGTACATATAGATATAGGGTTGATTTTGTTTATCGAGGTTTCACACAGCTTTCAACCCAATTGCTATAGTTTGGCAAGGCATACTCGTCATTTAACATCATGGCCCAGTACACCTTGTCTCGTGCTTCATTTGAACTTACAACCTTATTGTTGATAATTTAGTGAAAATTAGTTGTTAGAGAATAACCTTGACCCCTTATAACCACCGAGACCCCAAAATACCTGTAAAGTCAAGGGGGGTAACTCTCTGGATTTTTTACGGGGGTGTGCGGAAATGGCTTAAGAAAAGGTACCCGAACAAATACTAGAATACCTGTCAATAATATACCGGAAAAAAAAATAATTTTGATGAAGATACCTACCCGGAAAACAGCCATCTCGAAAAATCACCGGAACTAATACTGATGTTTATATACCAATATCTGTGGAATTGAATAGCACTCAAAGTTTGTGTAAATACAACCCGAATAAATATTAGTTTCAAAACATACCCAATCATGAAAACCCCAACCAAATTTTCCACACATCCCCATATAGGTTTATATAGGGAGTAAACGGATATTTCCCACCATCAAATCAATTGATGCCGCCAAATAATAAAATACAATACTGTTATCTCCATTGTAATACAGATGTCAAAATATCGCTTTAAAACGGAAATTTTCAAAACGTCGGAAGTAACGTCTGCTCTTGCGAAATAATTTCAAAGCATCAATTGTGCATTTGATTCTATGAGATTTTCAACATTGTCCAATCAGAATCGACGTTACAATCAGTATTGCATTACAATTTACCATAACACGTTATCAAAAGACTGACCAAAATTTGGGAAAGAATGGATGCTACTTTTTTCAAATATAAGGCATGAAGATCTTTGCTAAAAATAAAAATAGGTTCCACAAATTCGGTATTTTCGTTATTTCAAGAAACTGATGAAACAAGTAGACCAAGTTTTTGTATTTTGTACGAAAATTCGGTGACTGGCAGACGTTTGCAGCTTTTTGTCACTTTAGTGCAACCGAAGCCTCTGTGATGTCCTTATTAGATACTAGTAGCTGGTAGTTTTGCAAATAAATCGCTCACTCCATTTCCTTCCTTTTTTAGGGGGCTGGTAATAAGACTTTACAGTTAATGCGAATTCGAAAGCGTAATAGTGCCCTCTTTTGTGATTTATTTGGTATATGTAAACATTGTGTTTTGGTCTCATGCACATTTCCCCACAACTATTTTGTACAATCTAAAATATCCCACCCTAAGAGTTTACGAGTTCTAAACACAACATAAGTACTTTTTATGTTCTAATGCTATTCAGATCGACTGAACAATGCGTCAATACAATAATAATGTCTATAAATACCGTATCCATGACCCGTCTTTTTGTCTTTATCTTCGTCTCCACTAGCTGAAATGATAAACATATGAGATAATATATTTAATGTAACAATGTATTATACATAATACTAATAGTACTAGCATTCAAATCCCAAAAAGTGAAAAATAAAATCAATGACTCACAACGTCTTAATTTGTCGTAGTAACGATTGGAATTTTCCAGTTAGATAAGCCAGATTCTAACATTATTTTCCTAATTTTACAACTGGTTTCCAAATTGGATTCATTTAGATTAAAATAATTAAAAGAACATAAAAAATGCTAATCTCAAACTAAAGTCTTTTTTTAGGGGGGGGGGGTTAAAAACATGCAATCCTTGTCAGATATGTGTTACAATAGATTTTTACAATTATTCCCTGATATAGAATTAAGGGGGTGACTGTTTTTGTCTCCTTTTCTTGACGTGTTTAATCGGTGGGATAAAAATACATAATATCTTTAACCACTTCCCGGTGATTAAATTTCTACGTGGGAATTACCGCCCTTTTTTCTACAGTTATTGGAACGATAAACTAGAGAAGCCCGAAATGACGTCTATGTAAACAAACTACATAGCAACGACATTTTCTTGAGGTTTTTGTCGAAAATCATAGGAGAAACAGATTCTCCTTCAATTTACTCGTGAGTTATGGAATTTCTCCACCTCAATAGTTAAAATTTAGATTTTAACACGCTCGCTAAAGGCTCGTGTGTTGAAAATCGAAAATTTAACTATCTCGGGTGGATAAATTCCATAACCCACTCAAATCTATATTTCTAAGTGTGATAATTTGTAAATAACACCAAAATGTATATGAAAAAGGGCGGATTGTTGCCCGACAAATTCACTATCACCAAATGCAAAGAAAATATACGGAAAGAATTCCGAAATATCACCAGTATCGGACTTCTAGACGCTTATAGTATACTTTCATTATATAGCCACTTGACACTCCATGTAGAGAGTGTGCACTATTCTATTAATAGTGCACTCCATGCCATATTTATTTAGATATTGGCGTCTTAGATGTAGAAAATAGACTCATTTGACAAGATTGTTCTAAAAGACCTTGCTATAAAATATAAAATAGCCATCAAACAAGCTCAGACATAATTATGGGAAAAGGATATGATGTATGCGTCAATGCGTAAACATTGCTTGGTAGAATTTGCAGCCATAAAAAACGTTTATTGCATTAATATCAAGGAATAATTGCAAATAGTTTTTGCACTCGCAAACTCGTGCAATATAATATTTTTCAATGCACAATATAAATGCAAGAACAATTGAAAAATACCACATTTAGCTACACTCTGACTTTTCATTTACAATATACATATGTATCCGTGTGGAATATACTAACGTTTCTAATACCAAACCATTGATTGACTAGAATGTTGCATAAAATATGTGCAAAAGAATATCAAAGTCATGAAGTCAATTCGTAAATGATAATATACCAATCAATCAATGCCAGAATGGCAGATTTCCGATAAGACCAAAAACCAAAAAACAAAGATGAACTGTTAAATCAGTAACACCCAAAACAAAACTGAATATATAGATATAACCAAACGATTACAAGAAAAACCAAACAGAATTAAAACAAGACAAAAAAAAATGTGAACACCCCCAAAAACAATGTCACATCAAGTGGGTATTTGGTTCTGTACTAAATTATTTTCTCTGTATAATTTCATTTTATAAGTCGGCGAATTGTAGACATGATATGCATACTGGAGAACAATGCTTCAATGAAAAGGTTAAGGATGATCGCTTGTCTAATAGGGAATAAATAGGATTTGGAATATTAGGTGTTTTAGTTTGAGAGAACATATGAATAGTAAACAAATAAGCAAGAAAAAAATATAGGTTCATGTGCTCATTTTATAGCTATAAGGCCTTGAAGATTTGCAGGAAATGGGTTTTCTCTGGGTTTTTTATTGTCTTTGCATTGGCAACCTCAGTCTCTCAAAATTATATGAAAAAATAAAAAGGATTTCATAAGATTTTGTCAAATACCATTTTAAGGTATATGATTGAATTATAAAAGAAAAAGTGGGGGTTCTTGGGTAAAAAAAAGAATCATGTTTAAGAAATGGATAAAACCCGAGGATTCCGAAAATCTGACAAAAAGACCAAAACATGACCAGCGAGCATTCTTAAGGATTATTTTCAATTTGAGTCATTTTATAAACAATGACATGGTTTACGACCAAGAGTAAACTGCTCCTATTTTCTGTACATCGGACTAAATTTGTCAAGTAGTTACCACTCTCTATTTTGTAATGATAACGGCAATATGGACTTTACTTCATTTTGTGTTTTCAGCAATTTTTAATTTATTTTTATCGATATTGTTTCAACTTTATCGATTCAATATCAACATGAGGCATAATATCTTTAACCACTTCCCGGTGATTAAATTTCTACGTGGGAATTACCGCCCTTTTTTCTACAGTTATTGGAACGATAAACTAGAGAAGTCCCGAAATGACGTCTATGTAAACAAACTACATAGCAACGACATTTTCTTGAGGTTTTTGTCGAAAATCATAGGAGAAACAGATTCTCCTTCAATTTACTCGTGAGTTATGGAATTTCTCCACCGTCCATAGTTAATATAGGTTCATGTGCTCATTTTATAGCTATAAGGCCTTGAAAATTTGCAGGAAATGGGTTTTCTCTGGGGTTTTTATTGTCTTTGCATTGGCAACCTCAATCTCTCAAAATTATATGAAAAAATAAAAAGGATTTCATAAGATTTTGTCAAATACCATTTTAAGGTATATGATTGAATTATAAAAGAAAAAGTGGGGGTTCTTGGGTAAAAAAAAGAATCATGTTTAAGAAATGGATAAAACCCGAGGATTCCGAAAATCTGACAAAAAGACCAAAACATGACCAGCGAGAATCCATAAATACTTTCCATAATCTAAATAGTTGCCTGAATAGTTGATAATTTACATTTGATATATAACATACATGTAGTTAATACATTTTCATGTATACTCATAAGGAGAAATTAAGAATTGACAACGTTTTATAATTGTTATGTAAATCATTACTTACTGCAGTTGGAATTTTCACATGCTAATTCTACTATTTCTTGAACTTTTGTGTTCAAATCTGGAAAATTTTCAACCATAAATACAAAATCAGAACCAGAAGATATAGCCTCTAATTCGGTTTGATCAAAGTTGCCAACACCAACGGAGAATATCAACACTCCATCGGTTTTAAGTTCTTGTGCAACAGGAACTGGTGCTTCGCCTTCAGTATTGATGCCGTCTGTTATAATAATTATCATTTCTACAGCACAAGGACGCTTCCCTCCATTCTCTTGATTAAAATACACTTCCTGAATTCTCTAAAATATCAAAGGAATTAATTTCATGTGCTTTTCATTTATTTTTAAATTAACTGTGTTTTGAAAGGTCCGCCTTTAATATTAGTATTCTATTTGTTTCAATATTTCTATGGGTGAGGTGGGTGACTCTAAATTTCTTTGAAGTACAAATAGAAACTGACACAATTCCTTTGGGTCAATTCTGCAATAAGTCCTAATTATTAAGTAAAGTACTACGTCCTAGAAAGGGAAATAGCTTGCTTCAATTTACAATTTTAGAGTCAGAATCGTGGTTCCGGGATGAGTTTATACGGGCTATAGTTTAATCTACAACTTTATTGACTATTTGATAAAATTTCTTTACATGTTTTCTTCTAATACTATTAAATAATTTTGAGAAATATATCCTCGTGAAATTAAATTTCAGTTCCCAAGCGTGGAACTACTTCGCTAATGGAGATGGTAGAAAGGTGTGAATACCATACATCGGTGCTACTAGAATGTTGCTACTGATGAACCGAATGTTGACAATTGGAAAATTAAAGTCATCAAGTCTATTATAGAGCATGAAAAGAAACAGTCACAAAATATTTA